>OW386558.1:8801432-11305528 GCA_936435175.1 Glyphotaelius pellucidus
AAATGCTATTGTTATGTTCATTTTACAACTCTGTTTAACATGTAAAAAAAATGTATACTTATTGTAAAAACATACAAATACTAAACAAATAAAAAAAAAAATAAAAAAAAATAAAGAGATATTTGTTTATTTTCTTTCAACACAACACAACTATTTTTATTCAAAGTTAAATTTTTTTAAATATTTTAATTAGCACCATCTATTGCTAATTTGACTAACACTTGGCTAGTGGACCGCGATCGATGGACTTGTCAGTTTACAGTTCCCTTCCAGCGCCGAAGGCTTCCGTCCCCGAAGTTAGCGACAAAACTTTCAAAGGAAATGTTGGTATGACCAACTCCGCTCCCCTCTTTCTTCCGTGAATAAACCTCATGGCGACCCCCTTATATCGTGCCATAAAAACCTATTCCTACTATTATACTAGGAGTAAGTAGGTACTATGGCACAGAAATAGCTGTCTTAGTGCCAGTGCACACTGTACTCTCTATCCGATTTGGTGATGGATAAATTGTTCTAGTTATGGGTTTAGACCGGTGGCGGTTCGTGACGTAACTGATTGGGAGTTGAATCGGAGATTAAAAAGTAAAAAAAAAATTTCTCTGTAGATCAAAAGAAATTCTACCCCATCACTGCAACAGAGATAAGCGTTATAGAAACAAGGTACTATTCGATGATTCATCAAAACTTGTGTGGCTAAAGATTAGTGTAACACTTCAGTATTTAACTTATTTCAATAACATTTTATAACACGAAATTTCGCTAAATACTATTTTGTACAAATTTGATGTTGTCCAATCTCATAATCGCTGCGCACCCAAGCAGCTAGTAGATCCCGGAAGTTTGCAGGCCTACCGCTCCGCGCCACTATTATCTCTTGTATGAACTTAAGAAGTATGACAGAAGGTACCGTATGTGCTATTATTCACAACGCACGTAAGGGATTCATTTTGGACTCGCTCTTGGGCAGCACAAGTTTCATTAGGACGGGCGGCTATGAACGATAATTCTCTTAGTAGGTTCATTAGAATACGAAATTTATAAACGTTCAGGAATTATTAAATATGTGAACGACAATCTTCCAAATTCTGTGCTTGTTTCCATTTGATCCACATTTGAGAACTTCCATTCAACATAAAAAAACAGATTCAAAATCAGTATCCTTAAACCAACAACTGTTCAAGTTCCTTAACGAACCTTTTTTGGTTATTATAATGGTTTATTTTTGTTTAATTTTGCCGTGTTGCGCTACTTTGTTATTTGGGATAAAGAAGAAAATAGCGCAACACGGCGTAATATCCCAAAAATAAATCGTTGTAATACTTTTGGCCGTGAAAATCTAAAAACATAAACTTTTTTGGTTTTTGTTTATCAATTTGGGAGGTGGATATTATATAACCAACACCCCTGTCATAAGTCGTCCAAGTGGTTTGTTACGTTTGGTGACAGCAGGGATGCCCGGGATGTCCAAGTCCTGGTGGCAGATGGATCTGCTCAACTAATGCTTGGCGGGCCGGATCAAGAGGCACTGGTTAAGAGAGGCCTTACTAACTCCAGCCGGACTCTCTCGACCCATTGCCTTGCACCACACGTATCTCACTCCTGGACCCACTGACCCCAAGATTTCTACCACCCTTCACAGAATTTCTTTTCCTTCCTTTAAACAGCTTCCCTTTAGATGTCAAAGGCCCTGAGAGAAATTATTTTTTGTGGAGCTAATGATAAAAAATTAATATTTTAATTTTTTAAATCGGAATTATATTTTATATCAGAAATTAATAAATTTACCATCTACGAAAAAGGTGAATAATCTCCTCCCCGTAAAGGAAAACTGAAAACTCTACATTTTTTAGCCTTAAATAAATCAGCCGCAACCAAACCGGTGTCACCAAACCGACCATAGATAAAACTTGCCTATAAAATAAAACTAACCTAACCGAGTAGTTTGGTTCCTGTGGCTTGTCGCCGGCTCTCTAGATTCTACCTTTTATGGCGTTTTGTATTATATTTGTATTATATTGCAAACATATTTTTCACCACAATACATTACAATTTGCAAACATCTTTTGAAATGGACGTAATCAACCAATTTTATCAATAGTGTAGTGAATAATCTTCATTTAATTTAACTCTTAATTATAGTAAAATCTCTTTCAACCACTCATAAAAAAGCACAACATAAATACAATAACTTTACATTCCTCAACAGCCATTGTTTCCCGGCCCTGTCACCAAGCCGACCATAGATAAGGTTCGCCTATGGAAAGTGCCTAACCGAGTAGCTCGGTTCCTGCGGCCGACAAGTCGACTAGCTATCTATCTAGAATCTGCCTTCTATGGCGTAGGTGTTTAGGCGCGGCGGGAAACACCCAGTGTTTTGTCTGTGGCTTTAAATCCGGCGCATTCGATTTTCGATTAACAACCGAAGTACTGAGCTGCCACTACGTTCTTGGAGGGTTGGTTTGAAAATATTTTATTGAAAAGATAAAACGATTATTTAAAACTGTACCGCAATTTGTTTTCATTTGTTCGTTAGCATTTTGCGATGGACTTTTGCACGATGAATAAAATACTAGAGTTGGGTCATGTCAAAAAAATATTAAATTATGTGTGAGAAAAGAAAAAATGCTTCCATTTGCAAAAAAAAAACGGTGCTTCATTACCATTACTTACGACATTTTTATTACGTAAAAGTTGTCCCAGGTAGAGGTTGAATGAATGCCAAAATAAAGCATTCCAACGGTACGCCTGTTGTACCTACCTTACTAGGTATAATATTGTATAGTGTTAGTGAGCACTTTTTCTACAATTAACGGGACCTTTGCAATAGGATTCAAGAAGACGTGTCCTATTTTAGATATAGACGTAGTATGAATACGTACCAACTTTATCGATAATTACGATACGAAAGATTTTATTTGCATTCATACTTAATTACAAGCGCGAGTTCCTTTCGATCATTATTATTTTAATATTATTTTTGTTTGTTCGAAAACACTTTTGGCCGTGAAAATTTAAAAACTTATCAGATCCAATATCATTAATAAATAGACAAGCGTAAAAAAAAACAACATAAAAACTCCGACGGTAAACACAAGCTTTGGACGAATACCAGGCAACAACAGCAATCAATAATCTTTCACTAAACAAAACATGAAGGAAACCAAAAAAATTCAGATATAATATAAGAAAGATAGATTAAAGAACAGAAAGTAATATTATTTAAACTTGATGGGTAAAATAATGAAACATAATAAAACATGCCATTACAATGCACACATTATATACAGCCTAACCTCATAATATTTTCCGATTTTTTTACATTTTTTTAATTACCTCCATTTTATATTTTATTTTATTTCATCGTAGTTGTCCTGTACTTTATTAAAATTTGCTATTTCATATCTTATTATATTGTAAAATGGCGGCCTCGGCACGAGTAAAACACCCAGTAAGGCTGACATTATCAAATAATGTTATAAAATAAATAAAATTATGGTCTAAAATAAAATAAAAAATATCATTTGTCAATACAGTGTAGTAGACAAAATATCATAATTGAAGTAAATATCTTATTTCTTCAAAATAGGCATATTTACTTTGTGGCGTCATCATTAATTTGACTTATTATCCTGACGAAGAAAACATAGTTTTCGAAACATGTTGATATTGTTAATAAAATAGTGGTGTTACACAAAGGTATTTGTTTGTCATTAAAAAAAATGAAGTAAATATCCTTCAGATATTCCAAAGGACATTTACACTTTTAAATTGACATTTATACAAGGGATAAAAAGGGAGTTGAAGGTTCTACACGTATCGCAATGGAGAAAGACTATTAATAACTAAAAATAAATGTTGAAATAAAAATGCTTTATCAATGTTTAATTATTTAAAATATATATAAAAAAGCTAGGTCCTTCTCAAGCTTCCCTCTATTCGTTTCACTCCCTTCTCTCGTTTCCTTCAACCTCGTTACATTCCTGAAATGAATAGATATGCCGTAGTTTCATTGGATCCGGGTACTTGGAATTCTTGTTTGAAATAAGGCAGAAAAAACACCTTAACGACCATAAAAACCTTCTATTTCAATCAAGTCATCCAATAGCCTCCTCTAAAGCATGATGTCAGGTGACTCGCCCCGAATAATTCTTTGTCATCCCTTATTAAGCCATATTATAAAAAAACCTTCCATTACAATAACGCACAAAGCCAAGCTGGCCATAAAGGATCCTTGGAACCTGTAGCGGAATTTCGCCTATATTAAAATGTCAAGGATCCATCAGTAATCCGGTAATCTCCCTGTGCATGTTTTCCTGGTGCGGGATTTCCCGAAAGGCTTTCTTTCTAGTTGATTAAGCTACAGTGGCTAGGGGGACTTGTTGACAAAACAAACAAACACCTTATTTACCCCCTGGACTCTGCTGTAGTATTTCCTATTATGTAATTTTCCTTGAGGCACCGGAAAAGCTGGCCATATTTACCTACCCCTTTTCTAATGGTAATACAGAGAGAATTAAAGTAGCATGTATTTCTCTGGACACTCGATTGAAAATAGTAACTACTAGCAAAGCAAATCCGTGAAAAGACACGCGAAAAAATAAATTGTTTCCTCTTCGGTTGTTAATTTGCGATTTTACTAACAAGAATTTTATAATAGTAACCAAGTGGTTATAACCAATCACATTTCTGTATATTTTTATTACAATAATTATGACTTGACCATCACCTTGTAGCAATTAAAACAAATTACCGGGTATTTCGTTCCTGTCGACAGGAAAAAATAATAAGGTAATTCATATTAAAGAAAAGAAAATTAAAGTAATTTTCTGTAAAAATATTAACTTGGTACCTTTTTCACCGCTAATCTTAAATTCAAAGCGAATCCGAATTCTAGAGTTCATTGAACCGGAGTTGCAGGGACAAAACAGGTATATATAGGTTTTTGATAATATTAACGTAGGTTCCAGAGTGGTGATGCTCTCAGTAACACCCTGGTGTGAAAACACCGTTCAGGACGAAAATGTTGCTTGAAATGGCATTATTAAATTTGGGAGGCGAGCGTGGGTACCGGTACCCGGGAACCATTTATTGGATAACCTGCCATAGGTCATTCTAAGTGGTGACTTAGCAGGTTTGCTCGAGTTCGTTGGGTGAGTTGTGTTCAGGTCTTGGCGGCGATGTGCCTATCCGTCAGCTGCGCGGCGCAATGCTGGGTTAATGCAAAAAAAAAATCCGAATTTGGTGACATGTTTTTAATAGCCTTGTCAAACTTTCTTGTCTCAGTCTCAAAATACACTAGCAGTGGGACGCCTTGTAAGAAATATGCGCTGGCATCACGAAATTCACACTGTTTCTACATTCTAGGTCAACCTTTACATTCCCACACTTTACATCTACCCTCCCTGATTCCATTGTTTTACTCTGTTCGCTGAACCCTGTTCTCTCTACCCCATTTCTTGTGTCCTGTGCCATGTGGTCGCACCCTGTTGGCCCCCTGCAGTCCGAAAATTTGGCTGCGCCAATATTTTGGCGATGTTTGTGTTCGGCTAGTGACTGAGGCGTTGCCTTACAAGGGATTCGGATTCTAAATTGCTTTAGGAAATTTTTGCTACTTTATTGGAAATTTCTATAACATAGTATATGTATTTTACCTACGTATATTTTTCTGTAATTTTTTCGATCTCATATTTCAAATTCAGAATTACAATATTATCCAGATCATCCTCCAAAAAATTCATCGATGAAAATATTGTCAAATCTGATTTTGAAATGTGAGATCAACAAAATTAGTATAATATTCAAAAGACATTACCTAATTATTCTGGTAAAACTTAACTAAATTTTATTTATTTCTGGTTTTGTTTATTAGATGCTTCCACATCGGCAACCTCAATTTAAGCTAATGATGTGAAGTAGAACGAAATTGGAGAGGGAATTAGAAATTGAAGTATCTACCTGAATATTTGGATATAAACGGAGTAAGCAAACATCGGACTTTTTAAATAAACCGTTAATAATTTTGAAAATGATACTTTCCAAGAATTTCTCGATGATATGGATGGGATTACCGTTTCAATGAATATTTATTTATCTAACGTTTGTTTGAACCTGAACGGGATATTTTATTAACGGGATTATGTCAAAGCGACATTTTGTGCTAATTTTTCAACCAAATAATCAGAATAAATTTGCCGAACAAAATTAACGGATCTCCGAAGCTACGTTCACTGAGCCGGGAGGGGTTTTCAATTTCATGAACCTAAATGGTGCGGGTCTACTGGAAATAGAGAGGATTTTATATTCTGAAAATTTTAAAAACGTAAATATAATTTCGCGTGGCGTGTTATAAATTTATAGATTAATGATGTAACCATATCACAACACGACCTTTCTCGAAAATTCGTAATGCATTAAATTATTTCTACGAAACCCATGTGTCTCGAATAGAAAAAGCATAAAACCTTGTACCACTATGAAAAATAGAGCCTTATTTCCGGGTTTTTATGAAACCTTAAGGGAGCGAGGGGACGTTGAAAGGCCCACTTACCCTTTCTTAGCAAAGAATGCGCCCTACGGGAGTAACAAAATTATTCAAGCAAAAACTTTTTGTGAATTATTTTGTTTTCCGAATAAACCAAGAATTTGTGTCGTTGGAACAATAATTTAATTTTATTCACGATTTCAATTTTGTAAGTGCCATAGCATACATTTTTGAACGCATGTATCAATGTTGTCATCATATCCCTACAGAAAAATCATATTTTAAAAGTAATATTTATAATAAAATGAAAACAAATCACTTCATGTACATTACTTACTAAATCAAAATTATCAGAGTGTTTCGAAATTGATGTTTTTTTCGTCAGGATAAAATAGTCTCTCTTTCTCTATTCCTATGAAGAGATATTTGTTTTTATTATTAGCTCTGAATCTTTTCTCAGTAATCTGTTATTTGAATAGAAGACTTTGGTTTTTGAAATCACAGTGTCTGTTTATTATTACTTACAATACAAATATGGTTTAAGAGATCACACGTTCTTATAACTCGCTAGCTAGATTTTGTCTGGCGAGCTCCCGCAATTAGAATGACTTTTCTATCTCTGATCGGCTATCTTCGGCATACGTCGTAACCGACACCGTGCGACCGAAACATAGCACAAGTACCAGAACGATGACAGAACTGATCATAACTAATATTCCGATATATTAAACAAATTGCGATTATTGAAGAAAATATGTATAAAATTGTCAGTTGATTGTGTCGCTATTAAATAAAAATGTGGTTGTTATTGAATCACGTGTTATTTAAACGAACCTAATATTCTTGTACCTTATTTTATTGAAACTACGAATTTTTCGAGTTACAATCCAAGTGTGAAAAATCTTAACATTTTCTTGAAGATATTGGAAATTTGCGTAATTTTTTCATCACCAGATAAAATGTTTACGCGTCGTTAAACGGATGAAGGCTTATTTTTCCCGTCGCGCTTCTACATAATTGAAAAAATGCTGTTATTTATATTTTGTCACAGGAAAGAGAATCCTTAGCAATTTTAGCTAGGTTAATATGTCATATCATTTATTCTTTTTCAATCTAAGCCTCAGGAGACCCTGAGGACAACAATTCCCCCCAAGGCCTATGTTATCTTTGGGGATGGTGAGCGGAGAGTCTTTTTATGAAAAGGAAGGAAAAGAAGTTTTGCGAAGGAAAAAAGGTGTGGGGGGTGGGTAGGATTCTGGGGGTCAGTGTGTCCAGGTGTGACGGACGTATGAATCTATCTTTACTGGTGTGGGGCAAGGCAATGTTCCAAGAGAGTCCTGCTGTAGGATCGAAAGATCGAATGGGTCGACAGAGATTACAATATAATACACTTAGTTCTTAGTTCTCTGTATCGTTTCGGTGAAGGACCATATTTCCTAATCGAAATATTGCCTGTAAACGCTTTAGCCACGCTAGGTGACCAGAGGAGCCGGCCGGTTTTCCAACCCTCAAAACTTACAAAATTGTTTCAAATCTTAATTTGTTTATGTGTATACCGTACAAAAATCCCAACTGCTTCGTACCCCATGTAACTAGTGAGACTACGGCATCTCTTGTGTGAGTATATTGTGAAGCTGCAGGTAGTGGGGTGGGGAAGTAGATGGAAAGAGAAACATCATTTCAAGAAACGTTTCAGTTCTGAATGTTTGTCTTATACATGAGTATATTCCATTCTGAAACGTGCCGCAAATATACCTAATGTTATTTTAAATTACCAAATTATGAAATTACACAATTTAATGAAGTAAAATTAACTTGCGCATGCCTGCATTTGGTCACAGAGGCCGTCCATAGCTCATCGTGTAAATCTTCCGATATTTTTATGAATCAAATATAATTTTGCTTATTGCTAAACATTGGTACAACAGCCGAGAGCACCACCATTGCGAGGTAGTAGATATGGGATTCACAAGTAAACACCGAACTTGCGACAGATGTTGCAATCAGAAAGCTTCCTTGTTGTATTGAAAGGCAAAAACGTATTTTTGATATTAAATTATATTGGAATGGTCGGGTTGTATTGCACGCAATTAGGATTATTGGGAAAATAATAATTTTTTCAATAATTTTTTGGGAAAAGTTTGGAAACGCTTGGAAAACTTGCTTATGAAGGTTTCGTGTAACTTAATTAACATCCTTAATAGTCGCTAAGCAAGATTCAAGTACCATACTTTACAGGCTCATGTTTTCACTTGAAGCTTTTCATTTGGCCACTGCAGCAGGATCTCTCGATCCTTGCACCGCATTGGGGGTGATGGATTCATATGTCCGTTAATCTTGGACCTACTGACCACCAGATTTCTACCCATTCTTCATCCTTTTTTCCTTCCCAGAACTTTATTTTCTTCTTATCTTTTAAAAATCTCTCCACATCGGATCCCCAAAGGCGCAGGCCCTGAAAATAAATATTTTCCTCTTTTGGAGCTATTGTAAAAAAAACTCTAAATTAGAGGGGGACCCCACCACTTTCCCAACGGCTTTATCAGGAAACATATGGTTTCCTCCTTCACCGCACACTTCAAGACTCTATTTTTTATTGAACGAAGCTACACTTACTTGAACGACTCTAGACTTAGACCCTCCAATGTCCACGCATACGGGGTTAGTAAGCAGTATGCAAGTACTTACATTAACATAATACAAAAGAGAAGAAGAAGTATCAGCCCGTGGAATAATTCCTCTGAAATCGGTAACATAAAAAAAGAGATAAAAGTGTAAGATAAAAAAAAGAAATTAAAAAAAATAAGCGCTGCACTTAGTTGAAAAAGCCTTCTGGAATAAGAGAAATAACGAAAAAAAACAGTAATAATGTAATGCAAGTATTTACAATAATAACAGAGAGAAAATAAAATGCAAAACCAAAACAGTCAGAGTAGGTGTTCAACAAACCACTAGGTAAACCAATGACAATGTGCATGGCTATCAGCCCACCGCAGACGAAGGCCCAAAGTCCGCGCCCTTTAGCCGGCTCCCCGAGTTTGCCTCGAAGAACTGTATATTGGAAAAAAACGAAAGATTTAGAAGACCCTGGGAAAAAGATGAGCGTCGGGTTGTTGGAGGGAGGGCGGAAGGACGTCGAGACCGCGCGGCTTTTCCTCAGGCCTACGCATGTCA
Source organism: Glyphotaelius pellucidus (assembly GCA_936435175.1). Lineage (NCBI taxonomy): Eukaryota > Metazoa > Arthropoda > Insecta > Trichoptera > Limnephilidae > Glyphotaelius > Glyphotaelius pellucidus. The sequence goes on from OW386558.1 coordinate 8,811,088, forward strand.
TTGGGGGAGGCGCGGGAGAATTGCGGGAAGACCGCTCCGGTGTGTGTTCGCCTGCAAAATGCACGAACAGGGTCTATCCCACACCCTTTTTATGGGATGATGATGATACAAAAAAAAACTCTACAACATTGAAAAATACAGGCAGAATACATTAATTTTTTTTTTTCAAAAGTGCTAATCAACATTTCATCAAAAAAATGACACAAATCTTCATTAACTGCCACACTTTGCAAAACAAACAAGCAATATAAAACCCAGTAAATTTGATTGCTGTTTGTTTAATAAAGTTCTTAGTACCGGTGATAAGAAATAAGAGATGATCTACAACATGAACGGCCCCAGGAAACATGGGGTAATGTGCTGATCCTCGAGAAGTGTGCCATTCGCCGAGCTTTCCTGCGAGCTTTACCTCCCATTCTACAGCCCGGGATGTCTCTACCAGGCGGTTATCATAATTAAGGCGTTTGTTCCGGACTCCGCAGCTTTTGTAAGCGTTTTAATTTTGTCCTGCATTGTCTCTTTCATGGGCTATATTTGCTTGGATATATCATTGAATCAGATTAACGGCACTGTTAGAGCGCTGAGATTAGAAAATGCTGGTAAAACTATCTTTACTACGATCTTTCCTTGTAGTTACAATACAGTTTTACATTTTAATTATGAAGGACATGGGTTATATTATTTTAACGACAACAATACAACTTGGGTAATTTAAATTTATTTTAATGGAGCCGATATTATATAATACCCCCATAAGGACGATAAAAACTTTCATCTATTGAATTTAGGTAAGTACTACGGGTTAGGTATAAAAATTGGGGTTCCGTGACAACTCAACAAAGTGGCATTTCAACACCCCTTTGAAACATATTAAAAGTGATGATTTTTTTAAATATACCAAAACTTAACCTAACGTTTCAATTTGGGAGGCGGGAATGGGTACCGCCACCACGGGAACCTTTATTGGATAACCAACACCTCTGTCATAGGTCGCCCCAAGTAGTTCGCTACGTTTGGTGATTAAGCAGGGGTGCCCAGGTTCATGGGGTGAGGTTTGTTTAGGTCTTGGAGGCGGATGACCAGGACACACTGAACCCCAGATTCCTACCCACCCTTAAACCGTTTTCCTTCCCAGAACTCTCCTTCCCTTCCTTTTCTTAAAAAAACCTTCCTATAGCATCCCCAAAGATGACATAGGCCCTAAGGGAAATTATTTTCCTCAGGGCCTCCTGTGTGGAGCTCACGTAAAAAAAAAAAAATAACGTAACTTATTTAATCAAGTTTATTTTTTTATAACTTTTAATGACTTTTCAAAGCAGGGATTAAATTGCACATTGTTAGGGCGCTCTACCAAAATTTGTAGAGCGCCGTTTTTGTGAAAAATCACCCCAAGGGCGCTGTACAATTTATTGAAAGTTCTTAAGCTTTATCTAATTTTATTATTTACTAACAGAAAACATACCTACGATTTTAATATTTTACCAAGGACCTTGGTGTCTCTTAAGATTGCAAGCTTTCTTTTCGGATATATATAAATGGGATATTTGCGTCAGGCCATGTCAAGAATCAGAATAACGGTTGAGTATGTTATGAGACAATATATGAATGTCAATGAGGCAAAGAGTGTGTGCCGAGACCGAGGTGTTCGGCGGTCCGTCCTCTCTGCCTACCCCTGCGGGAAAACCGCGCGATGGTTTGTTAGTTAGTTAGTTTATAAATTTGTTGTGAATATATCTCAAATTAATTGATTTGTTCACTAGAATTCTAATCCTACGACTTCAAAAGCATAAATACGTAAGAACTCTTTACTGCTCTTTGGTTCGCCCCCATCTTGAATATGTTTATGACGTTTGTTCTCTTTTTTTTCAATGTCCACATTTGTCATATGGAATCAGATAACTTCAGAAGGAAAAGAGATTGTTGAGAGGTTAGGAATTGAAAGAGACAATTAATTATTTATAATATGATGAAGTTGAACTAACTCAAAGCCTTCGTCCTTTTGAAGACCGCAGGAACAAATTTGATCTCATTTGTTTCTTCAGAATTTTTAAGTATTGATGCATCTACTTTACCTCATCTTATCCCTTTCAATAACCCCTCCCGTAGACAATATAAAAGTTTCCAAGACGCCAGAAAATTTAATCATAAATGATAATTATATTTGTTTAATATCAAGACTCATCCAATAAAAGATATTCTCGTAATCTAATCTTGTTTTCCATTTCACAGCGTCGTAGCTTGCCAATTTCCCGCCCGGCTTCGGGTATCTCCGGCATTTTCCGCCACCCTTCGCGTCACGTGATCCCCTTAATAAAATAAATACTTTCGTTTTCCACCACGGCTGAGGCGATTTACATGCAGCGGATTCATTTCTTCCATTCGCTCTTTTAATCTTTTCTTTCAATCTTCTTTCGCTTTTCTTTCTCTCGTTTGCCTTGGTTCTTCTTCGACTAGTGCTGTGTTTTTGTCGGCTTCGTAATTATGAGAACATTCGTTTATTTTACTTTGTCAAAAGATATTGTAAGAATTCATTAAATCGGCATTGTGGAGAAGCAGATATCTTTGCAGAAAGGTCAAAGGACAAACGTAAATCAGTCTGAATCGGAAATTGAAGAAAGAAAATTTGAAAGAAGTTGCTGGGGATTATAGGCATTATTTACGTTTTTAAAAGGAATTATTTTCTGCTTTCTGTACTGCATTATTATTGTAATTGTATTTAATTCATAAATTTCATTTATTTAAGTGAAAACATATTTAGCACCGTTGTGATTTGAAACTCGATGAAACGAAAAATAGCCACACTAAAAAGAAATAAACACATATGTCTACAAGATTTAGCCTGTGAGAGAATGAGGATGTATAATCGGTGTCTTTTTGTGCGGTGCTTCGTAGCATCCCCACTTTTGTCTACTTTTGTTTTCTGAAGGTTTCGCTTCTACCGCCTGTGGATTGCACACTTTTTTGTATTACTTGGGTATTAACTATTTAATAATTTCTAGGCGTTTTGTTTTGAAGAGATTTATTTCACGTGTACATTTGTTACTTTTTATATATCTGTTACTGCTGCTGTTTTAAGATTGATAGTGAATGACACGGATGTGTCGAAACCGGTAGCAGATAAATAAAAATTAAGTAAGAAATGTACATGTTAAATAAAAATCTTCAAAATAGTATGTTCATTTATGTTGTTATCATAAATTTTCGCAAGTGTTTGAATTTTCACTATTGTGACAGCTATTTTGGCGTTCAAGGATTTGTTAAACCACATTCAGATGACTTATTTATTTGATTTTATCCCTACCCTATTTTTATGCCCTTATCTTAAAAGGATAGAACTTAAAGGAAAGTACCTGACATAATCGATTTTCTAAGTAAATCGGTTTTAACGAAAACTTTAATATCACTTTAAACACCATAAAAAACGAATGTGGTACGGACGAACTAAATCATTTAAATAAGTTGTCTCAATATGGCTTAGTCATAGTTTAATAATGGCCTTGAAAGCCGAAACAGCTGTCACAACAATAACAACTAAAGTTATTGTGGAATTTTATAATAATTTATTAAAATTGATTTGCTTTGGAATAAAAAAAAAACTTTCTGTTATTATTTCTTTGAAAAAGAAAAGTTTGTAAAACCAAGAATACATGGAATAAGTGTGCTATTCATGCATTTTATTGCCCATAGCTTATATCTCCGTTGTTGGTCGGGCTTTAGGCAGAAATTTTCAAAATCTGATTCAAATAATAGTTTTTTAATTTTTATAAGAAAAACTCTCTTTTATATTTTTTGATCAATGTAATACATCATTGAAGAAGAAGATAACAATTAATCAAAACGAAAATATGAAAGAGAACAAGACACAGAAAAATAGAAAAAAGACAATGGTCGCAACTGGGACTCGAACGAGAGATCTGGGCTCGAGTCCCAGTTGCGACCACTGTATTTTTCTATTTTTCTGTCTCTTGTTCTCTTTCATATTTTCGTTTAGATTATTATTGTTCTTCTTCAATAATAGTTTTCTCCTTATTTTGCTTAATGCCACGTTTGTAATTTCGATTGAATTACGATTAAGAGATAATAAAAATTATATCTGTCAAACATTTTTACGTATAATGACAAAATATTAAATAAAAATATAAGTAAATGATAAAAAAAATTACTCACTAATCAAATGGTGGTACAATTTAATAAAAATTCCAAGCGTTGCCCGGATTGAATGTTAAAGGATAAAATGTTAAAGGAACTAAATTGGCTAACCGTGAAACAAATGTTGACCTTGAACACGATGATATGTATCCATAAAATAGTGAACTACGTGTTACCAAAATACTTCTCAAACAAAATTATATACAACAAGGACATTCACAGACACAACACAAGGACGTGCAACTCAAGGACGTACAAAAAAAGGACAAAACGAATACGCTGAACAGTTACCTATACAAAGGGATGAAGTTATACAACACTCTACCAGAAAATTTAAAGTCCGCACCAATTGGAAAGTTCAAAATGTATTGCAGGAGCTACATAAAACAAAAAAAAAATATAGTTGCTATATGGTACGTCTAATTAATTAGAAAATTGTAAACCTAAATGTACAATTCACTAAAATAAAACTAATAAATAAATAAAATACAATAAAAGATTTTAGGCAAAGTTTTTCAAAATCAGATTAAGACATTAATTTTCTTCTTATTTTAAATGAGCGGAAAATTTCAAAAAGAAGTTTCAAAAATCTGCTTTGAGGGGTGCGAAAAGGGAAGAGGGATGATTTTTCGTAATCTCATGCAGACTTAACCTTCTTGTTTTGAAGGTCAAGTGTGCACTCTTTTTTATGTAAGTAAATAGTTAGATAAGTGAGCGTTTCCGGATTTTGTTATATTTTGCTTATTGTAGTTCATTTAAATGGCGATACTTGGGTGACCGTAATTTGTACTCATATTAGAAAAATAACAGGAAACACAGTAAATATTCTTAGAAACGTAATATTTTCGGGGTGCGAAATTTACTCCAACTTAGAACGAAGTCACGCTGAAGTGAAGTGACCATATTCAGAATTTCTTGAAGGTAGATGGTATTAAAATGATTCACAATATTATTTGAAGGTCTTTGTTTAGTTGGATACTGGAATATGAATAATAGGGGAACCCGAAGATTAATGATGTATGCAAAACTTGATTCAGACGGGCGAGGGTAAATAATTTAATGTTCGGTGTGGTGGATGACTGTACCATTATTTTCCTGTAATATTTTTGGATAGAATGCTCTCAATGTCGTTAAGGTTTATGTAAATATAAATTATTTTATTTTCAATAAATTATTACTGTCGTTCTTTCAAGTAACCTGCATAACCTCGACTCACCATCCGAAGGTCGCGGGTTCGAACCGGGCGTGCGCAAATAAATTTTATTTGATTAATTTGTGTTATTTCACAATTTATTCATTTAAAATAATAAATAGTATATTTGCAGCACGTTCCAGAGTGGAAGATACTATCAGTATCGCCCTGGTGTAAGACCACCATTCAGAATTGAAACGTTGCTTGAAATGGCTTTAGCCGTGTTTAGTGACCAGATCTGAATAGCCAGGTACTTCCCCACCTTCCTCTTCCCTATCTCCTTCCCCTCCACACTACCTTCAGCCTCACAACATACCCCGATTGGGGATGCCATAGTCTCACTGGCTCCAGACGGGAGCAGTTGGGACTCTTATGCGGTATTAACTGTAAAAAAAAAAAAAAAATAACGTATAACGACCGAATTCTATATTATAAACTGCACTCTTTGACAGCCAGACGGAAACTTTTCAATTTATTGCTTATACACAAAATTATGCATGCATCATTTGACACACCAAACATTTTATCCCAAATTAATATCAACACACCATCAAGAAATTCAACAAGGAGGATGCAAGATATGTTCTATATATCTACCTACCACACAAATACATGATATTTCTCCCCCGTACCACGAACATTAAGACATTATAACACTATACATTGCTCTAAAAGTTAAATTGACATTTTTAATGACCCATTTTAACACTTCAAAAAATATATTTTACCATCAATCATATAAAGCTGATATGGTGATGAAGACTTTTATTCAAAGACAGGCAATGTTTATCTACTAAATCATTGTCCCATCAGCACAGGTGCCAATAATAAAATGTTGATGATACTTTTGTATAACTCATTCTTGTTTGTCATTCACTTTTGCATATTTAGCTGATTATTTTTGTTTTAATTTCTATTATACACTGTATTTGAATCCTCCATGAATATAATTTTTTGGGCAACATGTCTGTTTTAAGTATTTAAATAAAAAAATAAATAAATTAATACGTATTGTGAATTTAAAAAAAAATAGATACGTTTGTTATAACAAAATATTTCTAAAACTCAGAAGCATTTTTTTCGTCAAAAAACCTCCACACAGCTTCAAACAGGAGACCCTGAGGGGAAGCTGTGTGGAGGATTTTTTAAGGAAAGGAAAGAGCGCAAGTTCTGGGAAGGAAATAGGAGTGAGAGGTCGGTAGGATTCTGGGGGTCAGCGTGTCCAGGAGTGACGGACGTATCAAAATTGCGATGGATTTTGCGCACATAAGCTGCTAAATGGGCATATTTGCAATCCTGATGTTCTGGAACGGATTTCGCCTTTCGTCCCTCGGAGCTAGACAACGCAGGCTTCTTATTTTTCCAAGATATTTTGGTAGGACTAACCTACGTGGATTTTGTGGCTTTGGGGAGAATGCTACTCTGTTAAACTACATTTCTTCTGAGATAGACATTTTTTTAATTCAAGTGACCTTAAAATCGCAATCTATATGTTTTTTATCCTAAGACTGCACCTCATCTGATATTATTAATTTACCTACGTAATTAAACGTATGTATGTTACTGTAAATTGTGAAATATAATTGGATGTTCACAATAAACAATAAAAAAAAATCATGTGCGCAGTTCACACGCGGTAGATAAGAAACCCTCAGAAAACTAAACTTAGAGAGCGAGACGCCAGCAGAGTATCAGGAGTAGGATAATTGTAGGGTTTATTTATTATAATATTGTTACCAAATTCAAAAAATATTTTTAATTTTATTCTACGAAGCACGGCACAAAGAGGAGGCCGAAAGACAACGAAGCACCGCACAAAGAGGACACCGATTAGTTTATCTCATTTTCTCGCAGGTTAGATTATATGTTAGATTTATATGTTTGTCTCTTTTTAGTGTCAAGTTTCAAATCACAACGGTGCTTAAGAAGTTTTCTCCTCAATAAATAAATATCTCATTCTTTCCCAGAACTTCTTCTCATAGAAAGACCCTCAACACAGCATCCACAAAGACGATACAGGCCCCGAGCGAAATTATATTCTCTCAGAGCCACCAGCAAATGTAAATAAAACAATGTAAAGTCTGCTTTAAATTGGCCAAAGGAGTAATAACAGACGTACAAACAAACAGCATTATTCTGTAAAGTCAGCCAAAGAGCGCACCAATAAACACGTTTCAACGAATCGTTATAACACAAAGCAATAATTATTATTCCAACTGCAAATACCTAGAAATTATAGTCTACAGAAACTAGTGCAGGGCGTAAGGTAGTAATTTTGCAGAATTAAACTCCCTCGTTTGCAGTTGCTACGCTACAACTAAGAGAACACGTTCAGCTGCACATAATTTCTGAGTTTCCTCGGGATTTTTTTAACAAGGCTTCAGCACACGTACACATTTTCTTAACAGCCTGCACGCCTTCCCTTAGATTTATGAGTTTAGTTTGCTGGGGGCGTTTTTGTGAAATGTTTCCACAACACATAATAATAATTTATTACAAAGTTTTCTATCATTTTCCGATTCCACATGTATATTTTGTTGTAAGTTGACTTTAAGGACAACAATTATGTTGAACTTGTGGTAAGTTTTATCATTTTGAAAGTATTGGAGAATAATTCGTTGTTAATTTTTGTTGCGTAACGCTAAATTGAATCTCGATAGGTTTTTTCTGTTTCACTTGGCAAAGGCCAGAATTCAAACCTATTTTGTTGTAAGTTGACTTTAATAACAACGTTTATGTTGAACTTGTGGTAAGTGTTATCATTTTGAAAGTATTGGAGAATAATTCGTTATTAATTTTTGTTGCGTAACGCTAAATTGAATCTCGATATGTTTGTTTTGTTTCACTTGGCAAAGGCCAGAATTCAAACCTATTGGTGAAATTCGCAAACCGGTTACCTACACTGGCTGCCCGCTGACAACCGTCGTCAAGAAGACGTAAAGTGTTGCTTTTGAGTCTTCCTATCTTAACGCTTCTGTCAACATCTTACCGTTTTTATCGTGACAAATCGAGACTCGCAAGGTGAAAATACCGCTGTTATTCACTTTAATCGTTATAAAACTGACCGTGACTACCTGTGGTTGATCCATTCAATAGCCGAATCGACCACGAGGGATCTCGATCCGGGCAAGGTCGCCAACTTATCGTTAGTACCCTTGTAAACCTACCTTTGCTATTTGATTCAGAAGACATACCATATCGAGATCCACAGGCATAGCTCTCGCATAGAGTGAACATTCAGCTCCACTCTAACCCATGTAAGGTGGTGCCATCATCGCACCCGTCTTATTCAATTTTCAATCGTAAATACTGCGAAGTTATTAAGTATATTGCTTGCGCCATGGATAAGTTTTATAATTAATGAGTGTTAGAACGGGTTGTTTCCCATAAATTCAAATTTAAAATTGTCATCAATTGGTCATTTGGTACCACTTTGTTTTTTTTTGACAGTTGAAAGGTTCCCGTTACGTGCCGATTCTTCAATTCTTCGAATTCAGTTTCAGCTATTGAACAAATTGTAATCAGTAGAAGAGGTCACTATCATGTTGGTAAGCGTGTCAGCTTATTACAATTTGATAGAAAGCTGCAACGCACCTAGAATCGGCGTTTAACCGGCATTTTCAATTTGGGAGGCGGGAATGGGTATCGCCGCCCCGGGAACCTTTATTGGATAACCAACACCTCTGCCATAGGTCACCCCAAGTGGTTCGCTACGTTTGGTGATTCAGCAGGGGTGCCCGGGTTCGTGGGGTGAGGTTTGTCTAGGTCTTGGAGGCGGATGACCAGGACACACTGAACCCCAGATTCCTACCCACCCCTTAAACCCCTTTCCTTCCCAGAACTCACCTCCCTTCCTTTCCTTAAAAAACCTTCCACACAGCATCCCCAAAGATGACATAGGCCCCGAGGGAAATTATTTTTCTCGGGCCTCCTGTATGGAGCTCATGTAAAAAAAATCTTTCAAATTGTCAAAATAACAAAATTGTGGTTAAAGGCTATTTGACAATTTTGTCACATGAATTTCTGCGAAACAAACAAGGCGTTATTTGAACGTGAAAAAGCTTGATATGGATTATCCGCGTTTCGCGACCAGATCTTGATAATCTACTTCTAGATCTTCCTCTTAATCACCCTTTTTCTTTCCTTTCAGCCTCATAAGATGCCCTAATTGGGAATGCACTGGCTCTCTGCTGGGAGTGGGGCTGGGACTCTTGTGCAATATTAGCAAAAAGAGTTCGAAAGTGGTTTACACCGCATTTTGTTAATTAAACTGTACGGTTGCCTAGACTATGTAGGTACACAAACCAAAATTTTGGCTCAAATGCATAATCTAACGGTCGTTGTTTCCAACTTTTCGATCGATCAATCTGAGTCTTAAGTGATTGGTTTAGTAACGCTCGATTCGCCTGTTGATTGGAGAGTTGTTTTGAAAAGGGTTGGCTCAACAGTTGATCAGTAAGATTGGGAACAACGGACGTGAACGTCCATTCCATGACACCTCACCAAAGTGATGTTTCAACATCCCTTTGAAAAGTCAATATAAGTGTTAAAAATGAAAAAAAAGCCCAAAACCTAACCCAACGTAACCTATTTAAGCAAATTTTTTGTTTGTTTTCCATCTCTTTTAATGACTTTTCAAAGGAGTGATAAAGTTGTACATTGTTGAATTGTTCGGTCACCCTCTTTCGCAATCCTTAAACCGATTTTGCTTTCTCTTAGAATGAATATAATTGTCTGAAAAGATGAGATTTAAGTTTGGCTCTGAATTCTGTTGAGTCTGTAATCAATCTTAAACCGTATAATAGTTTATTTCAGGCTTTAAGTCCTGACACACCGAACGCACGCTCAACGAACTTATTATAGGGTGTGTGCTTTCTTCAAGCTAAAAATTTCTAATCAACTGTCTTTATCTGGAGTGACCTACCAGATACTTACGTAGGTGTGTTTTTTGTATCTATTTTTACATAATTAGAAAGAGCCAAGGAAGTCACATTGAGGCGGCATTTCACTAAAACGCCGTTACGAAAATAATTTCCCTCAGGGCCTATGTCATCTTTGGGGATGCTGTGTGGAAGCTATTTTGAAGCAAATGAAGAAGAGGATGTTCTGGAAAGGAAAAACTTTATTTATCAAAAAAAATAGGAAATTCGCTTCTAGATATGTAGAAAACATTCAGTAAAATAAAAATAAAGATATTTTTAAAGTACACTTAAAAAAATATTTAATTTAAAAAAAAATATTAAATGAAAATATTTAATTTTCTTGTCATGTTTTGTTTAGTCTTATTCTTTTTATCTCTTTTTGCTTTCCCTTTATTTGTAATCGTCCATATTTATTTACCCTTCTTTCTTCCTTATTTGTTTTCTCTTTGTTGATTGCTCTGCTTAACCTGTTTTTTTTAAAAACTTCAAGCAACTAAAACATTCGAGACCCTTTTGGCTTGACTTAATATAACTTTGTAAATATTTTTATGTATAAGCTGTTTGTCTCTCACAAATAAGTAAACATATGCGAAACTTACACTTTTGACATCAAAATAGCCATGAGAAATGGACCTATTATTTACCACTTATAAATAATTGTAAGTTCCTCCGTCCTAAATTGAGTTTTAAAGTCAACAGAATTGCTCTTATAAGAAATAAAAAAATTAAAAATTATTACTTTTTTTCTTCCCGCTAGGGATATCTCATTTCACTAGCATTCTGACAATTTTCATCCTACCTCTGTTAGTTTTTTTTTTTTTTTTTTTTTTTCAAGAGCGGAGACGGTTTACATAAATAAAGTTCCCGTGAGCACTTAGGCCGTAGGCCCATTGTGCTATCTCCCATTTTACCCCATTCCTTTGACAGTAATCCAGTCCCTTTTACAAAGTTCACCAGGATTGTCATTGGAAATGAAGCTATGTCTTCTGGTTCGACTATGTGTCTTCCCAGGTCTCATTTCTCCTCTTCACTCCTCCGCGGTTCCCTGAAGGCCCCACGAGGGAAGAGGGCTTCATCTCTCCTCTCCACTCCTTAGTTCCCCGAAGGCTCCACGATGGAGAGTTCACCTCTCTTTGGTTCCCTAAAGGCCCCACAAGAGAAGAGCCCCACTCCACCTTGGCTCCCCGAGGGCCCCAGGAGGGAAGAGGACTTATCTCTCCTCTTCACTCCTCCTTGGTTCCCTAAAGGCCCCATAAGAAAGAGTTCACGGAGATGGCCTCATTTCTCCTCTTCACTCCTACATGGTTCCCTGAAGGCCCCACATAGGAAGAGGACATCATCTCTCCACTTTACTCCTCCTCGGTTCCCCAAAGGCCCCGTGCCAGAAGAGTGCCCTTCCCCTTGGTTCCGTGAAGGCCCCACAAGGGAAGGGTTCATGGAGGTGGCCTCAGCTCTCCTCTCCACGGCTTCTCCTCTTGGTTCCTCCTAAGGGCCCCAGAAAGAAAGTCCACGGAGGTGGCCTCAGCACTCCTAGGTTCCCAAAAGGACCCTAGTTTTCGAATGGTCCAATTTTTTTGTCCCACGAGTGACCAGGGAAATAGAAGGTCCACTCCAGCAGAGCCCCGAATGTTGGAGTAAGGTCTAAATACTCCGAGATGCGACCTTGTTTCTCGGAGGCACCGTTCTTGACACTGTTCCCCAGGACATTCAGCCTGAGCACGGTAGCTCACACCTTGGCTTGGGATGGCTATTGCAGGTTTGTGTTTCCACTCCCTGAGCGATGGGTTCGCCACACTCCCTACGCTAATTCTGTTAGTTTAATATCAGATATTTCTTGCGAACTGCCAATGCTAACTTTGTTTCCGTCGGTATTTTTTTTGTGACTACTGCATTCAGTCCTCCAAATGAATTTCCTGCTTTCATCAGTCTGTCAATATCTTTATCGGATGCCTCGTAACTCGCAAGTACAGAAAATTCATTGTATACGAACTCATGCACCAGTTCTGTAGAAATTAATTAATTGATTTTAACTACATATTATATTAATTTTGAATTAAAATGGTGCCACAAAATAAGTTGGCTGTATCTGAAGACGTATCTATATTTTTTTCCTTTTGCTAACTTTTCTTCTGCGTAAGCGGTACTAGTTATTTTAGGTATTTTGTATAAAATATTTAAGGACTTCAAAAAATTAATCAACGAGCCAAGAAAACACTTGTGTCCATATGTCAACCAGACGAGAAAACGTATTCCCAATATCCACAAAAAAGTTCTTGGAGCCCTTTTTAAACTAACGCTGTTAACGGTTAACCAAATCTTACCTAACCGTACCTTCCCTTCTGTACTTGAACTACTAACCTGAATCAATGTAACCTAACTAACAACTAATAAATTTTATTATTCGAGATAATAGACTCATTTTGCTACAATTATGAGAAAATTTTCAAAATCAAGGTTTTGTATTCTCCTGTTTTCTCTTCCCAAACTGGGCCAATTTTTAAGATTTTTGTCACTAACTGTATTAAAATAAAATATTCTATATCTGTATGTTTTTTTTTTTAAATTGTTGTAAAATTCGAATTTGACAGCGTTCAGCGTTTTAAGGGTTTTTGAAGGATTCTAACTCCTGTAAGAAGTTAAGCCTCGATGACATTGAGCGAGTTTACAAACCTGGGAAATTCACTGTTAGTAAACTCGCTCAGTGTCATAGTATTACTTGCTAACTAGCAGATTGTGGACAATCTACGAAAAAAGTTGAAATGTGCTTTGAACTTGAACTTTGCTCGCTACTCGCCAGCAGGTGCCTCAATATGGCGGCTCACCAACAGCTGATTTCGCAACTGTCAGAATTAATTCGCACGGGAGTCGTTTTCTTGCTATGTGCTAGCGTGTGGCGCTAGCCGCGAACTCAAGTTTTCTACAAAATGTCGGGAGAATTGGTTCTGGCGGCAGGCGTTATTTTAGCTGCTACTACGTACTTAGCTAGTAGACTGTTTTGTGTGTCATCGTGAAAATTTCATTCGCCGATTCGCCCGCTTTTAAATTTACCGGCTAGTAGCTTGTAAATTCGCTCAATGTAATCGAGGCTTTACCTATCAAAAAAGCAAAACATAGAGACGTTCCAAATGTTTATATCTATGTTATATTTGAATAATGTTTGCACTGGTGTCAAAATCCAGAAGGGAATACGTTTGTATGGATAAAAAGCCACCTGCGTTTATTCTTAAATCGATTAAGTAAATTCGAAAACCTTGTATTTATACATTTCCCAAATTATGGTAGGTACGTATACAGACATTCAAAATAGATGTTTGTATAGTAGGTAGTTCTATTACAAGCATATCAAACATATTTAAATTAAGTTGGCAATTACATATTTCAACTATCTCAAGCAAAGTGCAAATACATATTCACCTTTGAAGATTCCTCTACGATGCGCGATGTCCGCAAACAAAAACCCCTCATGAAAGTTGTTTAAAACATTCAGAGAGGGAAATATCTTCATCTCAGCGAGCACGGAATGAGGTTCTTGCACAAGTCTCCCCCTCCCCATCCTTGTAATATTCAGAAACATGTTTCGAATAGAATTATGCGAAAGATATAAGAACGAAGGAAAATGTTTGAAGTAATCTAGGTTTTAAAGATGATGGAGAGTTTTTTTTAAATAAATTTTGTTGATTTTTTTAGAAGAACTGTTGCATCCAAAACTACTTACGTATTACAGCATCAGATGCGCTTGAAATGGACCGTAAATACTAAAAATAAAAACAGACAAAATGGTATTTGCTGGAAATGGGTGATAAAACTAGTAGGAAAAACAAGGTAGGCAAGGAAAAGGGATAACCAATTTTTATTTTATTTATTTTTTTATTTTATTAATCTATAAACATAGGGTTTTACATAGGGTTTAATTGATGCCTGTCTCACTAGGATTTACCTGTGTTGAGACAGGCTAAGAGATACATATTTAAAATTACAGGAATATTTTAAGTTACATACAAATTCAATTGAATACTATAAAAACGGAAAGGTGATTGGAAGTGTGGGTAAATACTTTAAAGAGAGTTATGTAAATGTAGGAAGAGATGATGTACAGTGAATAGTAAATCCTGTCAAATCTATTTATGGGATTGATTAATTAATTTGACATGATTCTATTTTTAAATTATTTTACATGGATTAGGTCGAATGCAAATTGTTTACTGTCTATTTATGATTTATTTTACAGATGTTTACAGTAGTGTGGCGTCCAATACTTACAATCCATTTCTTTACGTCTTGTTTGAATTTTGTCAAGGATTCAGTATGTCTGATTGTAGCTGGTAGTGAATTGTATAGTTTGCAAGCTATGTATTTGAAGTACTTTGAATTACTTTGTTTACATTGTCTTTAGGTATATTCGAATAACATTTTGATAATGTAAACTTCCATTTTATCTCGAGGCGTATTGCAAGCCACAATGCCACAACCATTCACAATAAGCGTTTTGAAAAAGCACACATTTTCACAATATATGTACTAAAAGAACCTGCACTCACTTAGTTAGGGTGGTCGTAAAACAACTTTGTAAATTATGATAAGAGATAATTTAAAAAAAAATTCTTTCACATAATTCGTTTAATCAATTTTCAAAGTAAATATGCAAATTCTGTGAAAGTTCTATTCAAGTTCTGTTATTGTTTCATCTTGGGCCGGTTGTTTCACAAAACTTGGATGATAACAGAATTTTAATAAGCCTTTTAGAGAACTTAAAAATCTATTAACGTTGAAATTTGACGTTAAAATTTGAATTGTTAAAATTCTATTGTTCAAATCCAGGTTCAAGTAAATTTGGGTGGGAGATACTCTCATTATCGCCCTGGTGTAGGACCACCATTCAGAATTGAAATGTTGCTTGAAATGGCTTTAGTCCTGTTTGGTAACCAGATCTGAAGAGCCAGGTATTTTCCATTTTCTTCTTCCCCATCTCCTTCTCCTCTCCAGCCTCACAATATCCCCTAGTTAACTAAGGAAGTTCACAATTTTGTATAAGAATAATGCATCAATGATTTATCTTTGTTTGTGTAGAGCAATGGGATAAGTTTACAATCATTATTACAATTAACTTAC
Organism: Glyphotaelius pellucidus; assembly: GCA_936435175.1. Taxonomy (NCBI): domain Eukaryota; kingdom Metazoa; phylum Arthropoda; class Insecta; order Trichoptera; family Limnephilidae; genus Glyphotaelius; species Glyphotaelius pellucidus. The sequence goes on from OW386558.1 coordinate 8,826,460, forward strand.
AATTTTTTATATGAATCAAACGTATTGGTGATTTTTCTACGTTTATGTAGAGTAAAGAGATTTAAGTATAAACATTATTACGACTGGTATGTTTTAAGGTTTTCACGGCCAAAAAGTATTTTTGTTATTGTTTTTGGGGTGTTATGCCGTGTTTCGCTATCTCCTTCTTTAGCCAACGTTTCGGACAGCGTTACAGTGTCCATCATCAGGGCACTCATCTGCCCTGATGATGGACACTGTAACGCTGTCCGAAACGTTGGCTAAAGAAGGAGATAGCGAAACACGGCATAACACCCCAAAAACAATAACAAAAATTATTACGACTCTTTTCCTTATTTATTTTTGGGGTGTTATGCCGTATTGCGTTACCTCTTTCTTTAGCCAACTTTTCGGACAGCGTTACAATGTCCATCATCAGGGCGTATGTGCAATGATGGACCCTGTAGCGCGTTAGAAACGTTGGCTAAAGAAGGACGGAGGAAGGATTCAAAATCATGTCTAACCAAAAAGAGAGTTCACAATTTTGTACAAGAATAACGAATCTGTGATTTTTCCATGTTTGTGTAGAGCAATGGGATTAACTTATAATCTTTATTACAATTAACTTACAATTTTGTCAAAAATCGAACGGTGCAATGAGATGAACCCACAAACATTGTTACAATTAACTTACAATTTTCAATAAGAATCGAACGTATTAGTGTTTTTTCCATGTTTATCTGGAAAAATTGGAATCATTCACAAACATTATTGCATTTGACCGACAATTTTGTAGAATCGAACGTATTAGTGATTTTTCCATGTGTATCTAGGGCAATGGGAAACTTAACAGTAATTATTTTAATTAGCTTACAATTTTGAATAAGAATGCAATAATGATTTTTCTACGTCTATATAGAGCATGGGATGGGATGGCAACATTAAGTGTAAATTTAATTACCGTAAAACGTAATTAAATTTTTAACGAATCTTTTTTAAGAGTTTAATTTCTTTAAAAGTGATTTCTAAGCCATATTGGGGAACCAATTCGCGTGACAATTCTCATTGCCAACACATTTCTCTACAGATATATAATCAAATTTTGTTTCACCTGTAACGATATCTTCCATAAAAGTTACATTTCCTTGGCTAAATAAAGAGGCGCACACAAATCTAAATAAAATTATTTGCAATAATTAAGATGATTTAGTAGACGGAGTTTGCTATCTTTTGGAAACTTTTGAATCCGACAGAGGCAAAATAATTATATTTCCGAGCGACATTAATAGCAATACGAGAATTAAATAATATGACAAAATTGTACGTTGCGAGTTGCGACGTATTTACTTTGAAAAAGTTTTTGCTTTTAGTTTTAGGATTTTGACTTACCTGATTTATGTATTAACTGACTTTATTACCCGGATTTGCCCGAGAGTTTTTGGATTTTAAAAATATGAAAACAATATAATTATAATAATATTTGGAGGTTTCCAAATAAGTGCCGTTTTTGTCAAAAATCACATTAATAACGCTTGTGGTATGGTGCCTTGTATTATTTTTTATGGTATTATTCTTCTGGAATCCTTCTACGATTCATAGCTATTAAATAAGAGACTGACGCTGGTACAGAAGAAGTATGCATGCGCCAAATGCCAGCGACAAACAGCTTTTTAGCGTGAAAACGTCTCTTCCGAATTTGCTTCTGTAAACATATTCTGTAAACGTAGCCTTCTTCCACATTAGAATTGTTTTTGTTTCGCCTGAAAAAAGTGTAACAACAGATTAACAAATTGTTTTGAAATTTCACATGAAACTTGGAAAAACCGCAGTAATGTGAAGCAATAAATGTTTATCGGGTGCACGTGTTTTTGAGTGACTTAAGCACTTTTAAGATGGCCGAGAAGACTTTGAAGATGATTCACGCCCGCGTCGCCCTTCCACATCGAAAACGGATGACAATATTGAAAAAAAATCGGTAATCTTGTTCGATCTGACTATCAGTTAAGTGCAATTGCTGAAACTTCAGGAATTGACAAAGAATGCGTACGGTAAATTTTACATACCTAAAAATTTTAACATGCAAAAAGTGTATGCCAAACGATGCCTAAAATTCTCGCGTTTAAACGACAAGAGGCTCGCACAAATGTTTGTACTTGCTTTATGTACTTTATTTGCCGGGTTTTGCACCATGCAACTTCTATATGTTTACTTAGGAGAAATCTGCATTAAAAAGAACAAGCCTTGAGTCCGTTGAAGTTGTGAGAGAGAAAGTGGCACGCGTAATGAAGGGGCTGACAGAAGAAGTCTTTCAGCATTGTTTCGAGCAATGGAAGATTCGCGTGGAGTGTTGAAGGGATAGAAGAGGGAAGTTATCAGGGGAATTTTGTACTTGTAGGCTGTAACCGCCACATAGATTACGAAGAACTAAAGTATTTTTTATAGTAAGAAGTGTATTTCAAAGCTTAGTAGTTTGTGATAAGACATAATTATGTAAATATTGATGCTTTTAACGATAAAAAACACAACACTTTAATTAAAATATCTTATCTTCCAATTCAACAATAACTTTAATTTACATTTCAGTATTTGTTTACTTATGTGGACAGAATACCTTTTAATCCCAAACATGGGAACACCTCAGCACAGGTTCGCCTAGTGAGGTGTTCACAAAATACTACGACTAACCTATTTACATACAGTTACGGATCATTAACATTTTTTTTCTTATTACTAAACTTATTATCTATGTAAGCAATGTAATAATTTGTAAAGTGTAAATTCAAGAAAAGAAATAAATAAAGGCTGATTTGACATTTGTACGTAAAATTTTAAATAATAAAATTGACTGTTCTGAAGATAAAATAAAAATATTCTATTTTGTAACCGAGTTCATTGTGAGGTTTGTCTAGTTCTTAGCGGCGGGTGCTTTCGCCCACCTGCTAAATGCTGGGCCAAATCGGGAGAGACTTTCCAGCAGGACTCTCCAATAGGACTCTCACAGAACATTGCATTGCACCGCAGTAAGAGGGATAGATTCATACGTTCCTCAATTGACCTGACTTCCAGATTCCTATCAACCCTTGATATCCTTTTCCTTCCCAGAACTTCCTCTCCTTCCTTTCATAAAAGGACTCGCCACGTAAAATCACTAAATACAGCATATTCCCCGAGTGTAATTATTTTCGCGGAGCTAATGTAAAAAAAAAACATTACTATTTATAATTTTCACTGCAGTGCTGTACGAAGCACGTAAATTAATGCACAATTCAAAGTGAATCACGAATTAATTCATTGTCTGCACTTCCATTGTAACAACTCTGTACTTTCTCTGTTCTATTATATTATGATTATAATAAATAGTTAGACGTGCGAGAAATGCGCTTAGGAGAGCTTAATGGCAAGCACTTGCGGTCAAACACAGCTTTCGTACACAGAATCCAATAAATTCTACTTGCCAACTGCAATACATTCCGTGCCATAAATTTTAGAAGCTTTGTCTGCGAAACAAAGTTATATTTAAGCTAGCATTAAGCTCGTTATTTATTTATTATGAAGATGTTTATAATTTTTTTTATCAGTATTTTTTCATTTAGAATGAGATTTATATCGCAAATTGGATTCCTTATTACTTATTACATAAGTGAATATCTCAAACGAATTCCTTTATCGTTGAATAATGTATTTTAAAACTTTAGTGATATGTTTTAGTAGAGAATTTGAGAGGCTATACGGTTATACAATTTGGGAGGCGGCTATGGGTACCGCCGCTCCGGGAATCATTTATTGGATAACCAACACCCCTGCTATAGGTCACACAAGAGGTTCGCTACGTCTGGTGGCTTAGCACGGAGTGCCTGGGTTCATGGGGGTAGGTTTGTATAGGTCTTGGCGGCGATTGCGTAGCGGCTGGATCGGGAGAGACTAATCGAGGGAGACCTAACATGAACCTCTCCTGCCTCTCTCGATCCACCGCCTTGCACCGCAGTGGGAAGGATGGATTCATCTGCCCGTCGCTTCTGAACATTAATCATCAGATTCCTACCCATAACTTCCTACAACTAACCCCAATTGGGGATGCCATAGTCTCACGGGCTCCAGAAGGGAGAATTTTGGACTCTTGTCCGGTATTCGTCATCAGATTCCTACCCATAATTTCCTACAACTAACCCCAATTGGGGATGCCATAGTCTCACGGGCTCCAGAAAGGAGAATTTGGGACTCTTGTGCGGTATTCACATAAAAAAGAAACCAGTGGGTCTAAATAAATTAAAAAATTTTCATTGTTTTAAACTAAAGCATTGTTTTATTTCTTTAAAATTACTTTATTTAACCTAGGGTCGCTTGTTTGAATAATTATGTTTCATAAAGTTAAGTAATTACTTGTTGAAATATGAAAGATAACATATGAAAAACATGAGATTCTAAAATATATTGAATTTCTTGCATGTAAATCTGGAATATTGGAGATTTCGCTAATATTTGATCGGAACTACTAAAATCACGCCGGTTCAAGCCGTAGAAATATAAGATCTCCGGCATCAAAAGCTGAGGAGCGGATATTACGTCAAAATACTCCAAGTGATCGCCGCGTCATAGCCTACTTCCTGTACTTTACATCCTCCCTGCTTTCAGTCTGGCGGGAGAAGAACCCGCGCTTCCGTTTGCATGTTTTCCGAGAAACCTTTTTGCCTGGCAGATTGGAAGAGCGAAAGTTTGAATATTCAATGGAATCACGTTACTTTTTATTTTATTACCAGCGACTGATATTTTAATTTGCACCACACAAACTAAGGAGTGTCTTTTTAAGGAAAGGAAAGGGATGAAATTCTGGGAAGGAAAAAGGAATGAAGGGTAGGTTGGAATCTGGGGGTCAGTGTGTCCAGGAGTGACGGGCGTATGAATCTATCCATCTAACTGTGGTGCAAGGCCGCAAGGTGGGCAGACGCATCTGCCACCAAGACTCGGATAAACTTCACTCCATAAACCCGGCTACCCCGCTAATTCATTCACCGGTGCATGTCTCCCGACTATGCACCGGTGCCGAAGGGATCAATGACGCTAGTTCCTCAGAGCATCTTCCATTGAAATACCGGTAGAACATGGATAGCATTCCCACCCAACGCCTGTGCTCTAAAGATTGCAATCCGTTCGTTAAGATGGGAGAATCTATCAAACGAACCGCCCGTTTCTGCACAGAGTCAAGGGTATTTTTCAAGAATTTTGGAGCTCCAGACCAGAGGTGGCTGCCAAATGGGACTAAGAGGATGGTGCAATCCCAATCTGTCACATCAAATATTGAATCGTTTAATTTTTAGAACCCAAGTCCAACAACCACCTGGACCACAATTCAGTAGAATATGAGATTAGTTTCAAAGTAAAGAGATGTTTTAGTGAAAACCATTAAAAAACTTTATCCATAAAATTTGTAATATTTCGCGATAAAATTGGCCACTTCTGTCGTAGACAGTAGTAATATCCGAAGTCCGCAGACTGCATTGCGGATCGAAACTTTCCAGACGTTAAACAGCTTTTTCGGTCCCCGAATTCGGAACGCCCTTGCTTTTTGCCAAACAGGGGCAACGACACGTGTACTCGCTTCCCGAGCGGCCGGATCTGATTGTGCCGGCAGTTTCGATTCGGCGCGCTTGTGTCCATACCCCTGGTAGGCAGTGACGGCGCGGTAAGGGGACTGGAGGGGCAGAAGTGTCTTTCGACAACGCCTGGCGTGTTGCCAAATTGCAATGCGAAATTATTAGGAAGGCGGATTGCAGACTATGGAGAGTTATGGCTGTTTACAAGATGCACGATCGCATCTTGAGAATGCACTTCTTAAACCAGCGGAATATATTTTTTTTACATGTAATAATGTAATGATAATTTTTGGAGAATAACAATAATTGTACTTTTTTTTTACATGAGCTCCACACAGGAGGCCCTGAGGAAAATAATTTCCCTCAGGGCCTACGTCATGTTTGGGGATGCTGTGTGGAGAGTTTTTTAAGGAAAAGGAGAAGAGAAGAGTTCTGAGAAGGAAAAGGGTTTAAGGGGTGGGTAGGAATCTGGGGTTCAGTGTGTCCTGGTCTTCCGCCTCCAAGACCTAGACAAACCTTACCCCGTGAACCCGGGCACCCCTGCGTACCAAACGTAGCGAACAACTTGGGGTGACCTATGGCAGAGGTGTTGGTTATCCAATAAAGGTTCCCGGGCGACGGTACCCATTCTCGCCTCTCAAATTTTAACATTAAACTCTCGCAACACAGTTAACATTCACCTTACATTAGAATCTCTAATCAATAATAAATTTCTTCAAGCACAGCACACTTATTGTGTGGCACCCATTAAGTATAAAATAATCAAAATTTGGTATTAACCACTTTTATTGTTTAAAAACAAAGCACGTACGAAAGTAATTAAAATTAAGTGTTGATTATTTTTAATTTTAATTAAAAAAATAAATTTAATCAAAACAAACTGAATTTGCTTAACGTTTTTCGACCGAGTTTTTGCTGCTTCATAAGCACATGCTTTACAAAAAAACAAATAATTTTTTTTTTGATAAATTCGCACAATGTTATCAATCTGCCACGAAATTATTTAGTAAGAAATTTAACCACTTCACCCATGTGACACATAACTAATAGATTAAATTAATCAAATACGGAATACCGTTTTGTTTTTAACGCATTAAAAAAAAATAAATATAAAAAAATCTAAAACTTTTAATCGTATTCATAATCAGTCGTATTTGCGCTTTACGTAGAAACACACTTGTATTATATTTATTGTTAACAAGTTCTTTAATTTCTCAAAAACACGAAGGAATCTAATTATGGAATAGGAACCCCAAATACAGAATTCTACAAAACTATCAAAAATTAACCTTAACTTCTATGAGATATTTTACTTATTTTAGTCAAATATAAGCAAGGAACTTAAACTACTAAACAATAATCACAAATTCAGGTCGAACTCTACACCAGCATAATGATAAATTTGGCCAGAGTCCTTGAGTATCTTAAAAAAACAAAACCGTCTCACTGTGGACACAGCACTCGCTCGATTGACAAGTTGAAACCTGTACGTGATTGAAACCTTTAAAGCGATTTAAAGAAATAGACGATCACTGGATGAACCCTGGCTCTGGTCTCCAGACAGTCTGCCTTCATTGAGCAGCCTTTGTTTGTTTAACTTCTTCGTTTACCAAGCCTAGGGATGCGTTTAGAGAGAGATTGAGGTGATGGTATGAGATTATCATTTTTAAGTAAAAACACTTGTACAGATTGCAAAGAGAGATTTGATTCAAGTTCTAAGTTCTAGGGCTCTAAATTGGAGAATGATTAGCAAGAAATGAAAACCGCTATTTAACAACATAAAAGAGAAAGTGACAGAATGACAAATGGGAACATAAACCAAAATGTCTACAAAATATTTAGAAGAAAGGTGACACAGACATTGAAATCAAGGTAAAAGAGTACACATGGAATTTAGTAAAAAATAGTGAAATGTGAAATGCTAAGTATTAAATGAGTTTAAATATTGGATAAAGGACAACACAACACTCAACAATCACTATTTATTGCATCGAGGAATATTTGTTTACCAGAAATGCCGGTATTCCATATTAGAGAAACTATTCTATATTTAATTTTCTTTATATAATATGTAGGTTAATCATTTCAACATTCCAATTTAAAATTTTGAACGTCTTTCGCCAAGTTTTGTAAATAAAATAGTTTCTTCTTTTATCTACAGCATTGACAAAGTTATTATATATCGGTGATCTCACACGCTTATAAAGTTCGGTTTTCAGTATATTTTGTCGAGCAAACAATATCCAAATCTACTCTGGTCTCTTTCTTTTTCTCTGTGGAAAACATCACTCCCCCTAAGTTTTCCCATTGCATTAATATGGAACTGATATTGCTTACTGCAGAACCCAGTATTGTGTATCTCTAGAATTCCACGAACGTACATTTTGTAAGTAGATCAGCGAAACAGTACACAGCAATAAAAAAACCGGCTTTCAATTCTAAAGAAGGCATGTATTTTGTGGTTTGAAATTTATATAAAAAGTAGTGAGAAAATTTGAGTAAGTGAGAAAATTTTAAACAACTTTATCGATTCAAAATTTATTGGTCAACTTAATTTTTTGAATAAAGCAGCCAATAAAATATGCGCTAAGAAAATGAAGATAATGTGGGTGGTTATTAGTCGAAGTGTGATACAGTTAAAAATGATCGAATCGGATTTCGACACCTTGGCGCAGTGGTTAGCGCGTTTGCCCGGAAAGTGAAAGGTCCTGGGTTCGAGTCCCAGAGGTGCAAAAATCTTTTACTGATTTTTCTGTTTCCAGGTTTAGGATTGAGTTTCGCTAATATTGTCTTCATTTTTTTGAAAATTAAACATTTTTTACACCACTATTTATAATCTTACTAATAAACAAAGATCAATGTATAGTTAATGGTTGTTTATCAATTGTGGTCTCCGTAATCTCGTGGGGTAAGGCTCTCGACTGGCAATCAGAAGGCCGCAGGTTCAAATCCCGGCTTACAAAAGTAAATTTTATTTGATTGAATTGTGTTGTTACACAATTTTATCATTAAAAATAATACGAGGTAAGTTTAGGGCACGTCAAAAGTTAAGTACTATCCTACCTTCCTCTTACTCATCTCTTTCCCCTCCCCACTGCCTGTAGCCTCACAACATACCCCAATTGATGATGCTACTGTAGTCTCAATGGCTCCAGTTGGTTGGGAGCAGTTGCGATTTAGTGCAGTATTCACAAAAAAAATTGTTTGAAATATGAAATGCGCTTTTAAATAAGGGGGTGAGGCTTTTATTTTCGTATAATTATATTATTATTCAGAGAAGAAAACTAGTTTTATCTCTGCTTAGTATTCAACGAAGACTTCAGTTCTGCAACAAGATTGCGTTTGTTCCGGAGTAAATTGCAACTCTCCATGCAATTTAAAGTTTCTAACGCAGTACTTTATCATGATATTATTTCGTTAGAAATTCGCGGAAAATTAATGAAAATTGAAACAAGTTCACAAGAAGTAATATTTTTACCCTAACAATTTTACAGTGTAGATATAAACAGAGCTGATTTTGTCTTCGACTCCTTTTTTGCAATAATTTATCGAACACCATGTTTTCTTAAATAAAAATTATATAATTTTTATAAGAACCACTCTCTTTTCGTAAATTTTTTAAGGTTATTCCCATCAACGTAATATTTCATTGAAGAAAAAGAAGAAAAAGACACAAAAAACTAAAAGTTATCGGTCGCAACTGGGGCTCGAACCCAGAACCTCTCGTCTTACAGGGACAATCGCTTGTACCAATCCGAGCTCTTATTTTAATGTCATTTTTGAGCAGTACTCACATTTAAAAAAAGGTATAAACAATAAATTACCAAAACACCCCTTTCGAACAAGCAATCTCATCAAGACCTTCTTGCTTTACTTAGGGGTAGTATTTCCACACTTCAGTTCCACCAAATCTCAATCACGTTCCTAATACCGGGTAGTTTATCCGAACCACCGTCCATCTATACTCCATCGGAGAAGGAACTAATTCGACTAGAGTCTCTCGCCAGCAGCTCTCGAAGTTCGATAAGGGTAGTCCTACTTTAAGGGGTTCTAAGTAGACCATTTGGATTTTCTTTTCTGGCCAATTCTCCCCCTGGGAAGGGGTGTCATTCTTCATGCTGGGTTGAAGACCGATTCGGAAGAAAAACTTGATTGAATGAATATCCTAACGTTTTTTAGTGCTTTTCTTCTGGTATACATGCTGTATTAAGTTAAGGAAAGGGCTGAGCAAACCCTTTCATACAAAACTTAATTTTGGATTTGAGGTTAAAATACTTAACCAAAATATTTAGTCCGGGTATGTGCTACTTTATTTGTTTGTGTAAAATTTGTTAAAATAATAAAAAAAAAAAAATTACGTAATTAATTAAACCAATTTATTGTGATTTTCGAAACAACTTCTATAATTATTTTTGAGTTAGTGATAATTAGTTGAAAAGTCTTTATTTGCTTTAGAAATGTGATGAAATATAAAATAAATATTAAAAAAAAACATGAAAAATGCAATTACAAACGACCGATTTAAATTGTGAACACATGCACATTTATGTACATTAAACATATTATATAAATTAACACATATTATGTACATTATAATGACAAAAATGGGTTAGATTAATTTTTTCAAAATTATAATTAACTCACAAAAAATCCAACTTTGTGTCTAAAATCATGAAAATTTTATTTCTTTATTTACCTTTATTTTATAATTTAAAACAAAAATAAATAAAAACATCACATATTTATACGATATTTGTTGCCTTTTTTTTGAAGAATAATTAATTACTCAGTATGGTTTTGTATTTTGGCCTCAAATCCGAAAATTTTGTTTTTATAATAATAATAATAAGGTCTTTATTCCAGGATGTGGGGAGGGGAGTGCAATCCCACACATCCCATATAGGGTATAATTACATATGTTATTATATATGAATATTAATTACATATGAATAAATAAAAAGATAAAAATTAACAAAATAAAAAATTAAAAAAGAAGCATCATTAGATACACTATTCACAAAAAAATATAGTTAAGTCTTTAAATCAGGTTCTTGTTGTTCCATCGGATCTCAGATTGTAGGAGCCAGTGTTTTTCTCCAATATTCATCTATGCTCGATCCTGGAATCAGACGGGCTTCCATGATGAGGATACTACTGGAGTGGTTCATCCTTCCCCTCAGTCCTGCAATCCTTGTTCTTAGTAGAGCTTCGAATCCTGGAACTCTCCCTTCTGTGAACATTGAAGAGGCACTACAGTACCTGGGAAGTCCGAACATTAGACGGTATGCATTATTATATTGCACCCGAAGCCTTTCCATGGTCCTTTTTTTGAAATTTGCCCAGAGCTCGCACGTGTACAGGGTGGTACAAAAGGCTAGGAAGAGCGTCCTTTTTACCCGTGGGCTGCAGAGCCGAAATCTTCTGCTGAGCATATTGCATTTTATGCTAAGTAGTCTCCTCTGCCTGTCGATGTCTTCATCATCCGTTAATTTGTTATTGATGACATGTCCTAGATACTTTGTAGATTCTATTATTTTCAGAAACTGGAATATTTTTTGGGCCTTCCCCGTGTTTTATGACCAACAGTGCTGTCTTTTTCGCATTGTAAATCATGTTGGTTTCGTGTGCGAATTCTTCACATATCTTCAGGAGGATTCGTAATCCCCTTATTGACGGTGCCATCAAAACCATATCGTCTGCGTAGCTCATATTGTTGACACATTCTCCTCGCATTATGAATATGGTGCGCAGCCGCTCCTCTTAAAGTAAAACAACACTAAGCTTACAGTGACCGGACAACTCAGAATAAATTCAACTCAACACCTCCGTTGAAAAGTCATTAAAAGTGATGAAAAATAAATATTCAAATATAAGTAGTTAAGGTTAAGTTATGGGTCAGTTTTCAATTTTTTTTCATAGCTTTTAATAACTTTTCGAAGAGGTGTTGAGTTGACTTGATTCTGATGAAACCAAACTTACATATTTGCAATGGGGGGGGGGGGGGGGGGGGGGGGGGGGGGGTAAAAAAATTATGAAATTCGTGTGACGTAATGTATGAATGGCCCTTGATTGTATTTTCTTCGTCACAAATAACCGAACAATATTATGTTGAATTCCTTCCACTACCGTTTATATAAAACTTCATTTTATTTCTTGAAACATAATGAATTCTCGATTTCTCGGCGCACGTACGTGAGTACAATCTAGTTATAAAAACTCATTTATTACACAATTACAAAAATCTACAATTACAAAGAATTAAATACAGATACGTACAATTAGAAAAAAAAACATTACAAACAAATAAAAATACTGACTTATATACAAGCTCACTCAAGTAACACGTGAGTGGCAAGAGACATAAGAAATATGCGACCAATGCAAAAAGAGACAATTAAAACAATATAATTAGTTTGTATTTTTTAACAATGCCAGAATTTTTTTTTTAATCCGTACAAATTATCGACGAAAATATCTACTTCAGCACACTCTGTTTTGTTATATAGTCGACACATCTGGGTCAGAGGGCTAAATTAGGCGATATTATTTTTAAATGTATTTATGTGAAAAATGTTATGGCGTCTTAAACAATGGGAATCGGGGACATTTATTTCAATACTGCTAAGATATAATGTAGTTTCAAGATGGCCGTGAATAATTTCATTTAAACATATTAGACCAGTCAATTGCCTTCTAGTTTTAGGTGTATAAATCTTGAAGTAATCACGACGTACGCGGTATGATCTAAGATGGTCGTGAAGTCCAAATTTGAAGGATAACATTCTCCATAATAAAACTTATAAATAACTATAACAATCTCACCGACAGAGGAATCCCTCTTCATTTTAATAAAGTATGATAAGCTGGTTCTGAATTGTTCTCTTAGAGGCGTTGGGATTTATTTCCAACTCCACAAAATTTAAATACCAAATATAATTAAAACTCGATGATTCATAAAGCTGTTTTCATGAAAATTCATGAAATATTAATATGTAACCTTTCTTTTGTTTGTTTCAGGTAAGTTCACAAACTATTCACGAGTTCTTCGAGGATTCACTGAACCTTTCACCAACCCGAGGTAAAGCCTTATTTCATAATATAACCCGTCTGCTCTCCAGCAGTAAGCTTTTGTAAGTGTACCTTCATGATTTACCGACTAATATTTATGTACTCCAACCTTATTTTATGCGCAGTTTAATATCTAAAGTATAAAATAAAATAATAATTTTCGGAATACGATGCTTGTAAAAAAAAAAAACCTTCCCCTTCTCATATAACACGTTATTAATATTTATTTTGGAATAACTTCCGGCTTCCCGCATTTCTACCGATTTATTAGATATTTTCCTTAAAGTTTTAAAGTTCTTAAAAATATATGTTATTCTAAAAGATAATATCTATACGTTGACGGCCGGCGTAGTCCAGCGGTAAGGCTCTTGACTCGCAATCCAAAGGTCGCGGGATCGAATCCCGGCGTGGCAAATAAATTTTATTTGATTTATTTGTATTATTTCACAATTTATGCATTTAAAATAATACGTAGCAATTTGCGGCCTGTTCCAGAGTGGAAGATACTATCAGTATCGCCCTGGTGCAAGTCTACCATTCAGAATTGAAACTTTGCTTGAAATGGCTTTAGCCGTGTTTGGTGACTAGCTCTGAATAGCCAGGTATTTCTCCACCTTTCTCTTCCCTATCTCCTTCCCCTCCCACTACCTTCAACCTCACAACATACCCCAATTGGGGATGCCATAGTCTCACTGGCTCTAGAGAGGAGCAGTTGGGACTCTGTGCGGTATTCGTATAAAAAAAAATTTCATCACCAACGCCGAAACGGCAATTTTATGAAATTCCCTCGATAGAAAAAAATCGCTAAGTGTGCTCCCAAAATTATTATAAACACGTTTTTTGAGTTATTTTACAAGTTATATGAAAAAATTCAGTGTTTCTTTAAATACTATTTTAGACACTCCCTACGAGATTTTTGCTCTATTTTAAACGAATCGTGTTCTATTAAATATTTTCACAATTTTAGTTTAAATATTATCATTTTTAATCTTAGCGCGCTCCCTCTAACATTCATATTTCCATATCTCTCTTTCTTCATTGTTTTGAGCTTGTACTACCGGACCTTAATATAAAACTTTAAATGGTTGTATGTAGCCATTGAAAACAATATTAGCAACTCTCAAACACAAATTTGAAATAGAAATACCAGAAAAAGATACGCTCGCATCTAGAAAATGAACCCAGGACTTTAGCCTTGCTGGCGTTTACTATAACCATTGAACTAATTCGACCTTATCTCCTCCAGCCAAATTTAACTGTAATATACTTGGACTAAGAACTAAAATATTTTTCCGTCTCAAATTTTCGTTTGTGAGTTGCTGTCTTCAATGACTTAATATTACAATTTGATTTTACTCCAAAAAAATACTCATCGTAGACTTAAAGAAAACGTCAATTTATGTCGCACATTAAAATAAAAATTAATATATTTATTTCACTATCTAGATTGCATTTAATTCGGGTAGAATCTTGCAATCATACGTACATGAAAATAAAAATATGAGTTAAGATTATGAATAAAATGTTGGTAGTTCTTAGTACGACACTGTTAAATATGACCGAAGTATGATACAGTTAAATATGACCAAAGGATATAGAATCAAATTAGCTCTATGGTTAAAGAAACACGACGGCAAGTCCTAGATGCGATCGTATCTTTTTCAAATTTTTCTTTTTTAAATTTTGAGAGTTGGTCAAATTGTCTTCATTGATTAAACATATTAATTATTCAACCTTTCCACGTGTTAGTTTTGGCAAACTTTAAAAAAAGTATTTTAGGTTATGACCACTTCAAAATACTGGCAGACATTTTTTCACTCTGCGCAAACAACGCCATAAAATTTCCGTTAAATTCAAAAGGTTCTACGTACAAGCAGTTGGTGTTGCTAGGTATGAAATATAATAACGATTTTCGTCGATAACAGCACTGGAGGGTTGCCAGGTCTGATATTATATACCCGCCGAGTAGGCGACCCTACAGATGGGTGCACACACTGAACAGATAGTCTCTAGAATTGTTATATACGCGGATTTGACAGCAATACGATGCAGCCAATTTTTTAAATACTTTTTCAAAATTAATTATAATATATAAAATAACACGATAAAAAAATAGAGCAGCATTAGGAGAGGAAATTAACGAGAGAAGGTTGTCCGAACAAGAATGGCGAATTTAAATTTAGCGCCATTTTTTTATTATTACAATGTTGCCAGCTCTTAAAATTTCATGTGTCATCTGCAAACCTAACGATTATTGTTACTTTTGTTAACTTGTTATTTTGATATTTGTTAACGCTACACAAAATAAGCGCAATTATACTCATTATCAAAATGTAGAAAGTTTTGCATAAACAATTCGTATATTTTGTGGAATTTTCTTTCTCAAAATTTTTTCTGAAAGTTTCCTGATTGTGTGATTTCAAGAAGTGCGGATCAAAATTGGCCAGCAAGATCAAGAGATTTGACATAATGTGACGACTTCCTTTTTTTTGGAAGTCACATGTACATATCATTTAAACCCGGCGTCATGAGGAATGGGTCAAAATGACCCGCCATGTTTTAAATTGCTTGTGGTTTTATAAATACGCGTGCGACGTTGCCATTTTTCTCAGTAGCTAGAGGCGTTAACTTTCTTTATACGTTTTTATTGAGAAAACGGACGGCGATCACTCTGTGATTTACTCGTGCTGTATAACCTAATATACATTAACTAAATAGTAAAGCTGAAAAGGGAAATTATGACCCTTCCCGTAATACTGTTTTGCGCTGACTGCATTCACAATAATGATTCGAAATATTTTTTTACCAAAGATTAGTTCGTTAAGTTCCTAAAAGTGCCAAAATTATAGTTTGATAAAAAATAAGTGTTCAGTGTGATTAGAAGAGAAGCTAATTTTGTTAAATTTTGTTGAGTGTGTTTATTGGTAAAAAAATAAATAATGATTAATTTTTGTTGTCATAATGTCTTGTTTTATTTCGTTAGTATAGTACAATGTAGCTATAAGTAATTTTTTTATTTTTTCAATAATATGTTATGAAATATCTGGTTTTGAATAAGTGGGTCATGGTGACCCAATCCCCACGTCCGTGTAACAAATTTCTACCCCCATGACGCCAGGTTAAACCAAATATAATTAGTGAGCTTAACTCGTTAACGTTTTATCTCCACGGTCGAACCGCAAAATTATGAAAATATGTTTTTTCTCACATTTCATCAAAAGAGCAAGAGTTTGACTTTTTATTGAAATTTAAGTAATTTAAGATTCCGGGTTTTAATTTATACTCCAAAAAGAACCATATATATGAGAATCATTAAAAAAGGATTATCTGTTTATTGAAAGAATTTCGATTTTTTTAAATTTTTGATCAATTTTACGCGAAGTTTTTTTTTTTACATGTGCTCCACACAGGAGGTCCTGAGGAAAATAATTTCCCACAGGGCCTATGTCATCTTTGGGGATGCTGTGTGGAGGGTATTTTTAAAGGAAAGGAAAGAGAAGAGAGTTCTGGGAAGGAAAAGGGTTTAAGGGGTGGTTAGGAATCTGGGGTTCAGTGTGTCCTGATCATCCACCTCCAAGACCTGGACAAACCTCACCCCATGAACCCTGGCACCCCTGCCAAATCACCAAACGCAGCAAACTACTTGGGGTGACCTATGCCAGAGGTGTTGGTTAACCAATAAAGGTTCCCGGGGCGGCGGTACCCATTCCCGCCTCACAAATTGAATAAACTTCCGCATATTTATTGTCAAACACGCCAAGAGCTCACTTCTAGGGATGTTGTGTTCAGTGGGTGCACATGTCAGTGGGCCTATGTCATCTTTGGGGATGCTGTGTGGAGGGTATTTTTAAAAGAAAGGAAAGAGAAGAGAGTTCTGGGAAGGAAAGGGGTTTAAGGGGTGGGTAGGAATCTGGGGTTCAGTGTGTCCTGGTCATTCACCTCCAAGACCTGGACAAACCTCATCCCATGAACCCTGGCACCCCTGCTAAATCTCCGAACGTAGCGAACCGCTTGGGGTTACCTATGCCAGAGGTGTTGGTTATCCAATAAAGGTTCCCGGGGCGGTGGTACTCATTCGCACCTCCCAAATTGAACAAACTTTCGTATATTTATTGTCAAACACGCCAACAGCTCACTTCTAGGGATGTTGTGTTCAGTGGGTGCACAGTGTACGAAATATAATGTAGATGGTGACCCAAAATTATTATTAATTACAATACGTACTTACAGAAAAAGGGGGATTTATTGAGGGTTTGGGGTAATTTTCGCGTTTAATGGCGTAACACTGATTTTTACTTTAACTTTGGATACGAATTTATGATGCGATTTTATAATCGACAGAATATAGGTCGAGTAATTAGATTTACCCACTAAGCATTATGTGTATTCGCACACATTTCCGACGGTGATATAATTGCAAAACGTCACTTAGAAACAATATTTTTTCGCTTTCACATGTTTATTGACTTTAGCAAACAAGGACACCAAGATGTGAACCAAGATATATATTACGTTTTTTTAATTATCCTTAAAATGAGCTAGTTTCCATTTTATTGGATTATCGTTTTTGAGGTAGAAAAACATACTTGAAGCATTCTGTATGCGAACATCTGTACGAGTGCTGTTGATGTTTTAAGTAATCTGTATGGGTCGTGTGGGATTGCACTATCCTCCCTACATGTCTCTCCCTGGCCGTGAGAACCTAAAAACAGTAATTTAATTATTTTTATTAATGCATTTTGCCAGTTTTGTACTCTAAGGATTTATAAACTATAGTTGAACAACCTTAAAACATTACTAAAGTTAAATTTTACCAACTGGGATCCCTGAGAGTCGCTCTCCAGTCCAGTGCATGATATTGCAAGTTCATTCCGGTTTCTGCGTCCGCTCAGTTCGGCTGTTTTACATTCCCTCTCGTGTCACCCTTCAGTTGTTACGATTTTAATTTTTTATCAAGTTTATTATAAAATATAACGTTACTTGTAAATAAATTTGACCCGCATAATCAAGAGTTATTATTGGAAAATTTCCCCTACACACGCATCTCAGTTTACAGTGCTCTGAAAGGCTGTAAGCTGCAAATCCAAATCAGGAAAAAAATTCACCACCTTTCCAAATTGAAATTATCTAATATTTGAAGAAAATAATTCTCATAAATCTAACGAAAATATGAAAAACAACAAGGCACAGAAAAATAATATAGCTAACGGTCGCAACTGAGATTCGAACCTAGGACCTCTTGTCTTACCGGAACAAATGCCTTAACCAATTCGGCTATTGGGACCTCTTATTTTTAAGTCTGTTTTGATTTTGTTCGATCTCATATTTCAAATTCTGAATTAACAACACTATCTCCAACTAATTTTTCCCACATTTTTGGCTGCCACCTTTTTAAACGATCAGAAAGTTTGAATGAATCTATTTGTAACCTACATAGTGTCTCGTATAAACAATCAATTTTATTTGTATGGGAAACTTATTAGCCAATTCAAAGATTTAATAACAGAGTTATTCCAATAAAATGTTATTATAATAGAGTTATATCAATAAAAAGTTATTATGACACAGTTATTCCAATAAAAAGTTATTATAACAGACTTTTTCCAATAACAATTAAGCATAAATACAACCACTCTTTAACTGAGGTTACCATGATTTTTTTTACTTCACTTACGGCCTCCGTGGTCGAGAGGTAAGGCTCTTGACATCCAATCCAAAGGTCGCGAAATCGAATACCGACGTGCGAAAACAAATTTTATATGAATAATTTGTGTTATTTCGAAATAATTCATCAAAAATAATATGAAGTACATTTATGTCACGCTCCAGGAAGATACTCTCAGTATCGCAGTGGTGTAAGACCACCATTCAGAATTGAAACGTTACTTGAAATGGTTTAGCCGTGTTTGGTGGTGAGATCTGAATAGCCACCTACCTCTTCTCCATCTCTTTCCCCTCCCCACTACCTTCAGCCTCACAACATACCCCAATTGGGGATGCCATAGTCTCACTGGCACCAAACGGGAGCCGTGAAATATTCACAAAACAAAAAAAAAATTAAGCCTTCGAATAATTGTTTTAATCTTAATAAAGGCAAATAATTTAAAGTTGTTTTTTCCAGCATATATTCCACTAATATTGATAACACGGACGGTATAAAGCACATGCAGATTAACGCAATTGATAAATTGGATTTAGCGAAATGTATATTAATATTGTTGCCAAAGTTCACATTTTCCATTTTGACTGCAACAATCAACACCCTCTACAAACAAGCCATAATGTGTTTATGATATTAACAGGCCTTTCAGCAGGCTGGCAAAATCATTAACGAGCCGGCCTGACAATATTTCAACGAAAAGTACGACTCAAGCGGATTTCCATGCACAGCGAAAAATGCGATATAAATTACTTTGGGCCTTTCAGCTCTTGCTTCTAATGCGATCAGACAGTCTGATAGCTGATGGTAATACGTATTGAGATTCTGTGATGTATCTTTTAAAGCTTTTAAAAGAAAATCTGGATTAAAAATCTCTTTTAAGTTTTTCAGGTTGACTCCTTTTTGAAAATGAATTTAATTAAGGCAAATAAGATTGACTGATATGAATTAACGTTTTAATTTTAATATTAAAGTGTTTTTTTTTAGTTTTGACGTGTAAAGTTAATTTTACTAAACTAAATAATTTCTTTGTATCGTCCTTTTTTTACATTGGCTCCACACGGGAGGCCCCTAACAAAAAATCTCTAAAGGCCTATTTCATCTTTTGGGATGCTCTTTGGAAGGTACTTTTTAGGGAAATGAAGGAGATGAATTTCTGGGAAGAAAAAGTGTGAGGACTAGGAAGGAATCTGGGGTCAATGTGTTCAAGAGTGATGGGCGTATGAATCCATCCCTCTCGCATATGTCCAATGCGATGGATCGAGAGAGTCCGGCTGGAGAGATCAAAAGTTTTCCCTCAACCGGTCTCTTTCGATCCAGCCTGCCATGCAGTACTTGAATCCCGGAGTGGGAAAATACATTTTATTTGATTAATTTGTGTTATTATTTCACAATTATTTCATTAAAAATAATATGTGGGCACATTACAAAGTAGAAGATACTCTCAGTTTCGCCCTGGTGGAAGACCACCATTCAGAATTGAAACGTTGCTTGAAATGGCTTTAGCCGTGTTTGGCGACCAGATCTGATTAGTCAGGTACTTCCCCACTTTCTTCTTCTCCATCTTCTTCCTCCTCCCCCACTACCTTCAGCCTCACAACATACCCCAATTGGGGATGTCATAATCCCAATGGATCCGGACGGGAGCATCTGGAACTTTTGTGAGATAATCGTATAAAAAAAATCAAAAAACATAATGCCGCTTCCCCGAAGAGGTAAGCAGAGATGATAGAACTCAGTATTGGCATACACAACTTGTTTTTTCATAATCATACATCTTCTTGTACATAAATACATATATTCTGTTACGATCTGTTGACTCTTGACATGGCCCCTGAATTTAAAATTTAATTTACTTGGGAGAAAGAAGGGAAGGTTTTTCCATAACCAGTTAATAAAATATGTTTGAAGCGTTTTATGCGATTGCGGGTATGTCGAAGGACCTTGAATGATGCGTGATTAAGAGTGTGAAGACCACAGCACAATGCAGATAATATGCTCAAGGAAAGGAAAAAAGGATTAACTGCGCTTCTATCCTGGCTGGATTTATTGTGTACTTTTATGATTATA
The DNA here is from genome assembly GCA_936435175.1 of Glyphotaelius pellucidus. NCBI lineage: Eukaryota > Metazoa > Arthropoda > Insecta > Trichoptera > Limnephilidae > Glyphotaelius > Glyphotaelius pellucidus. Next base: position 8,846,827 of record OW386558.1, read on the forward strand.
TTAGTCGCGGTATGCGGGATGTGGTATGATGTATGCGGTATGCGGTGTTTAGGCGGCGAGGGTCGATTAATGACTGACTTGTGTAAGGCAAAATTGGCAGGTATATAAGAATGGGTAGGAAAGATTATGTGACAATACTAACTACAAGTACAGGGTCATGATGCATAGACGTATGTATGTAGGTACGTGTAGCTGTGTATTGTGTCAATGCCCAACCAATATTAAAGTTTTATATAAAAGAATCATAATTATTATGGCAAGCTACAAAGTGAATACTTTTCGAATATATATTTAAATTATAAAATTAGCGAATATTGACGAAAATTTAAATTTTCAATTTTTAGTCGGCGTCCTTTGGCGCAACTCCGAACATTCTGGCGTGTCTGAAATAATTGAGTCAGCAACAAACTCAATCTCATTTGCTAATAGGTACTAAACCCCACCTAACCTTACCTTACCAAAACCCATTTAAACCTAACCTAGCATTTTTTTACAATTAGCTCCTCACAGGAGGCCGAGGAAAACAATTTACATATGTCATATTTTCCTATGGGCCTATGTTCGCTTTGGGATTGTTGTGTTGAGAGTATTTTCAGGGAAAGGAAGGAGAGGAAGTTCTGGGGAGAACAAGGTTTTTTTATTTATTATATTATTTTGGTATAATATTTTACAATTAATAATATAAATTAATAATGTTGGCCTCACTGGGTGGCTTATCCATGCTGAAGCCCCTTGGTTTACATGTGCTGAGGTATGAGGGTGTATAGGTTTTTTTTTTAAAAATATGAATATCGCACAACTGTTCCCGTCTGGAGCCAGTGAGACTATGGCATCCCAATCGGGGTATGTTGAGAGGCTGAAGGTAGTGGGGAGGGGAAGCAGATGGGGAAGAGGAAGGTGGGAAGTACCTGGCTATTCAGATCTGGTCACCAAGTACGGCTAAAGCCATTTCAAGCAACCTTTCAATTCTGAACGGTGGTCTTACACCAGGGCGATACTGAGAGTATCTTCCACTCTGGAACGTGCCGCAAATATACCACGTATTTTATTTTAAATGAATAAATTGTGAAATAACCCAAATTAATCAAATAAAATTTATTTGCCACGCCCGGATTCGATCCCGCGACCTTCGGAATGCGAGTCAAAAGCCTTACCGCTGGACTACGCCGGCCGTCAAATCTGAGTATATCTGGGGGTCAGTGTGTCCAGGAGTGACGGACGTATGAATCCATTTCTCCCACTGCGGTGCAAGCCGATGGTTCGAGAGAGTCTGGTTGGAGAGGTTCAAAGGTCTCCTTCAATGAGCCTTTCCTGATCTACTAGCCATATAGTAGGAGGTCAAACCCCATCAACCCAGGCGCTACTTCTTAGTCACCAACGAACGTAGTAAACCATTTGGGGTGGCCTATGGCAGGAGCGTGGATTTTCCAAAAAATGGTTCTCGGGGCAGCGGTACGAAAAAACGGGCACAAAATTTCCTATACGTAAGTCATTCTTCATCGGTTCTCAGCCTTTGACCCGGCCAACTCCGGGCATTCTGGCGTGTCTGAATAATCGAGTAAGTCAGAACACAAAGCTCATAGGTCCCGCCTGCACCGCGGCAGAATTCCCATAATTCAATCGGTACCAGATCGCAGGGTTCAATTGATTATGGTTCGACCCAATTCACCGAACATCGCTACCGCTATGTCGAGCTGGTCACCGGACTGAATGCAATTGGGCTGAGTACATTGAAATATTGACCTATTGATATTGATAATTGATTTCGTTGGTCCGATTTCACTGCATAATAAAGGAACACTGCATTAAGGGATTGTTTAGGAGGCCGAAAAAATACGTTTTTTTCATAATTTTTTTTTATGAAAAGCATTTTTATTTTACAAAAACCGTTGTATTGATAGTATTGATACATTTAGAGGCAACATCTATGTTTATAATGGCACAGATGATTTGTAAAAATATTGATCTGGTGTGCTCCTGCAGACGATCTCCTGAAGGTCTTTCAAAAAAAGATGTTCGGGGGGTAAAAATATTGATCTGGTGTGCTCCTGCAGACGATCTCCTGAAGGTCTTTCAAAAAAAGATGTTCGGGGGGTGATCACGATTTCTTCGATAAAATTCATTTGAAATCAAAAACCAAAAAGATTATTTTAATAGATAGCTAAAACTAGATTTTGGTGGAAGGAAAAATCGGAATTTTGATTTTTGACGAAATGGCGGCTTCGTAAAAAAAATTAAATTTTCGCCCAAAATTGCCACGCAAAATAAAAAAAGGATAAACATACTTATTTGAAATCTTCATCCTGAGGAATATATCTGAGAAGATGGTGTTAAAATTTCAAACCAATCATTTTTTAGAGCAGTAAAATGCGTGTAAAGTTTCGGAAGAACTTTACACATAAATATTTGAAATGATGTTCACTTATTTCGTACAAGAAATAACCCGATGTAGTCTTCAGGTATAAAATGAACCCTTCCTTAGATCATTAATCCTAGGAATACAAAGAAAGAAGAGAGCTGCTGCTGCTCCGGTCTGCACTCCGCCTACTTTCTAACAGTTTGAGACGTCTTTGCGACAAATTTGCGTTTATCTCGGAAAATACTTATCGGATCGATTTTCGGTTAAATATACATTCTGGAAATGCAAAAAAAATCGATCTTATTTAAATTCTAACTGCGTATAGCCCCATTAGTCTACAAACGCAATTTTTTATCGCGTTTTCCAATCCCGTCGTCTTTATAAACTCATTATACGTCGTCTTGTAACAAACCATTCTAATTGATATGCATATTTTCGAGCGCATATTGATTTTTTTTTTTATTTCGAATATTTTCTCATTCCCGCATCGTTTCGTCTCTTAGTAATTAGAGCGAGCTATTCTTTTGATGTGGCAGCTGGGATGATCGATATACAGGTATGTATTAACTATAGAAAGTAAAGTTGCTTCCCGGTTCGTACCGCGCATCTTCAGGTAAATCTCTGACAGGACTGCATTTAAGAGACGCGTTGTAAACCGTCGCATCGGCTTCGTATTTCAGGTAACCCAGAGTGAATGTACTCGTTATAACACTTTTTTCGTTGTAACGGTTAAGGAAAAAATATCTTTTGGTTTTGGTAGTGAACCCATAAAGGTATGGTTAAAGTTTATTATACTGTTTCACTATTATAGGACCGTGACTTCCTTCTAATTGATTGTACCCAAAATAAAAACTAATTGTGTTCACCGTAAAATTTTTGGATTTTATTTAATTATCACGTTACAGTCTTATATTATAAAAAATATTTTTGAAAATTATAACACATTAACACACCAAGAAAATACCATATCAAACTGCACAAAAGTTGGTTTTCCTCCACAAAACAAGTTAATTATACATAAATCAAAAATGCATTAAAACGATATGTTTGCACACAAAACAAACATCGAAATCTGTCAAGTTTTGATTTTAAATACACAATTCGCAATTTCTTTTGATTGGATCCCTGACACCAGCATTTTTGCGCCCCCAGATGTGGAATAAGTCGTTAAAGCTAGTTGTTCTGGGAGGTATTTAAAATGTTTACTAGTTTGAGTAAGTCAGGCCAATCGATAACGAAGTTGCAGACTTTGTCCAGGGTCACGAGGGTTAGAGCAAGTAAAGGCGTTATATTTCGAATGCATATTTATGTTACCCCGTTTAGGTGCGCTCATTCTGTAATTGAGGCAATGCAGAAATTTCTTTGGATACTTTCAAAATTGTCTTTAGAAATAACTTAAAGTGGAGTCCATATGGAGGTGCAGTATTCACGTTGAGAGCGGACCAGCATATGGCAAAGTAGAAGATAGTTTTCTGGTTTTTGAAATACACTGCTGTTTCTGATAAAAAAAAGCCTAGTACGCAGTAGGCTTTATTCACAAAATTTTCAATTTGCGTTCTTGTTTTTTGAAGTTTGGAATCAAAAAATACATCTAGGTTACGCTTATAATTTACGTGCTAGAATAAACAGTTTCCTATATTACAATTTTGTATGATAGTGTTGCGATTTAAGTAAAGCATATTTTTTTAATCGAAGGTTGCTAATTTTTTTTTTTTTTTACATTAACTCCACACAGGAGGCCCTGAGGAAAAAATAATTTCCCTCAGGGCCTATGTCATCTTTGAGGATGCTGTGTAGAGGGTGTTTTTGAGGAGAGGAAGGAGTGAACATGGGTCTTGAAGAGACCCATATTGTAGGAGGGAGGAAACACAGAGGCCGGCAAATCGTTCCACAGCCGAGCTGTTGAACTCAAGAACGAGTCGTAGAAACGACCCGTTCTCATGTGACTAATGTCAACCGTGTACAAATGTTGAGCGCGCGTTTGGCGTGTTTCCCGACTATGCACCGGTGCCGAGGGGATCAATGACGCTAGTTCCTCGGAGCATCTTCCATTGTAATACCGGTAGAACAAGGACAGCATTCCCGCCTGGCGCCTGTGCTCTAAAGATTGCAATCCGTTAGTTAAATTAGGAGAATCTATCAAACGGACCGCCCGTTTCTGCACAGAGTCAAGGGTTTTTTTCAGGTATTTTGGGGCTCCAGACCAGAGGTGGCTGCCAAATTCAACCGTGGGGCGCACTTGCGATTTGTACAGGGCTAGCAGTTGTGTACTATTAAAGTATCTGCGTGCCCTGTACAGTATGCCCAGTTTCTGAGAGGCTAACTTAACTCTGGCCTCGATGGAGCCCCCGTACCTGAGCTGGTCACTTAGAGTTACACCAAGCATATCAATGGAAGGCCTGTTTGGGAGAATGCTTCCGTTGAAGGAGACTAGATTATCATTTCGATCCCTTTTAGACGTGATCAGACATGATTGGGTCTTTGAAACATTAAATTCGACGAGGTTACTACTTTGGGTGTGACATTAAATGTTAAATGAAAAATTATACTTGTGATACATCACTTTTTTACTATTAATATTTAACACGAGACCAGGTTTCGCTTTGCTCAAGCTCGGCTGTTAAATATTTATAATAAAATTTAATTTTATAACAAAACAAATTACAAAGTGTATTTTTTCATTTAATATAATGCTTATTTGTTTACATTTGTCGTAACTTGATAAATTTGGTTTTTAAAGTAGACAATCATATAAATTCCTAAAGGCAAATATTTTTATTATTAATGTTAGTATACAAGACAATAAAGAAACATTTAGTATCAATATCGAAACAAAATATAAAAAAAAATAACAGTGGACCTAGAATACATCCCTGTGGCACGCCAGAAGAAACTTAAAAGGTTACCACATAGAAATATCTGTTAAATACTCTAAATTTTGCTGGCAATGACACAATTTGCTGCCGTTAAGTATAAGATGAATTAACAGAATAAGTTTTCCTGGTTCCGTTATATAATTTTTTTAGTAAGAATAATGTTGCAGACGTTTTTCGTTAAAAGGCTTTTGGTAGTATTAGACTTAGATCAACGTAATCGTATTTCTTCTTTAAAATTTTATTAACTCAAATTCAAAAAGGCTTCTAACTTCTTAAATCGAGAGAAACTTGATATTTCACGAAATTATTATCTTGCTGAAGAATTTAAAATAAATTGTGGAAACCTCAAAATGTAAAAAAAATAATTTGGCTTTAATTTTTTAGAAATATATTTTATAAAGCGTATTAAACAGATCTCTTAATTTTTAAGAGGGAAAATGGCTATTGGTTTTCTCGTATTGAAGGATTTTTCAACAGCGATTAATATAGTTGAAATAGTTTTTATATCTAATCAAGGTTCATATCGCTAATACATGTTTGAAGATTATGGAAATGAAGAATTTTAAACAAAATCGATTTATTTTCTTTTTTAAGTGTAAGAAAATCCTCGTTTTATTACTCGTCACTTCGATTTTTTTGCCGTAAAATCATTTTTTATTATTCTGCCCTAAAATTGTATTGTAAGCGTGTCCGTGTTTTCGGAGTTACATATTAAAATATCTACATTATTTTTTTAACGTTTTCTTATTTTCATTGACCAACCTGGAGCCCAATATATCTTATGTAAATTTGATACACGTCTTCTTTCAACTTTTCAAGTTTTCTTTCAAGTCAGTATAGACCACAATTGTATGTATTTTCTGTTCAGTGGTTATATTCAAAATACGAATATAACATGAAAATAAGGAAGTCATAAAAAAATAAAGTAACACCAACAACCATAAGGAAATCAACATACACGAATAGACATTCAGATGAGGAAATGAACGGACGTAACAATGAGCTCTCTACAAACATTTTTTTCAACATCTCCACGAAGGAGTCCCCAAGGACGAAAATTCTTTCAGGGTCAATGACATTTTCGGGAATGCTGTGTGTAGGGTGATTTTTCTCGTAAACTCTCCCTCCCACAGATAGGAAGGAGAAGAAGTTCTGGGAAGGAAAAAAGTATGAAGGGTAGGTAGGAATTTGGGATCAATGTGTACAGGAGTGACGAACGTATGGATCCATCTCTGCTACTGCGGTGCAAGATGATGGGTGGAGAGAGTCCGACTAGTAAGGTCAAAAGATTTCCCTCAACCAATCTCTCCTGATCTGGTTCACCATGTAGCAGGTAGGGAAAAGCATACGCCGCCGCCAAGACTTAGACAAACCTCACCCTATGAGCCCGGCACCCCCGCTAAGTCACCAAACGTAGCAAAATACTTGGAGTGACCTACGGCAGGTGTGAAGGTTATCCAATAAATGGTTCCCGGGGCGTCGATACCCATTCTCACCTCCCAAATTGAAAAAAAAGGGAATGAATAAATCACGATGTAACACCTACCCAACAATGCCTGCCTTGGAACAGTGAGGGGGACTATGTTATTCAGTAGATATTAGTCAATAAAATCAAGGTGTAATTCACACCCGGTAGAAATAAAACCTTCAGAAAACTAAAGTAGACAGGAGTGGGGAGACTACGAAGCACTTTTTTTTTATCAATGTGAAGGATGATTTTGTTTTTCCATATTTTTGTCGTCGAATTCCAGTGCGCCTTTTCCTATACATTTGGTTATTTTATTAGTATTTATGTTTTCTTCTTCGAAGTCACTAGATGTCGCTCTTTTACGTATTTTCTTTGCCTGTTCATTTTGGAATGATTCGAAGATTGGCTATTGATTTTACAAAAATAAATATATATATTTTTTTAAATTTAATAGGATTCGATCCTTGGTCCGTCGTTTATATCAATGGACTAAAGGAGACGCAACCCGAAGGTCGCGGGATCGAATCCCGGCGTGGCAAATAAATTTTATTTGATCAATTTGTGTTATTTCACAATTAAATAATTAAAAATAATATACAGTATATTTGTGGCACGTTCCAGAGTGGAAGGTACTCTCAGCATCGCCCCAGTGTAAGACCACCATTCTGAATTGAAACGATGCTTGAAATGGCTTTGGTGACCAGATCTGAATAGCCAGATGCTTTCCCACCTTCCTCTTCCCCATATCCTTCCCTTCCCCACTACCTTCAGCCTCACAACATACCCCAATTGGGGATGCCTAAGTCTCACTGGCTCCAGACGGGAGCAGTTGGGACTCTTGTGCGGTATACTTATACTCAAAAGTATTTACGTGGGACCGTGGATTTATTGTATTATGTTAGAACCGAGTACCCATTTTTTGTGAACTACATATCGGAAAAGTGAACATGAAGTAATATATAAAAAGCAATAAATGCGTGTTCATGTTATTTGCCGAACATCTTCAAGTAAGTAAAGAAATGAATAGCCTCGTTACGATCAAACCTCGAATATACTGACTTTTGGTGTTATATCAATGCTGTATGATTTCTGAATCAATCTTGTATATTTTTCCATTGAATACACAAAAAACGCTTGATTTGTTCGCATCGAAAGATAAATCACATCATCAATTGAACTCGTATGAATGCACAGCGAATGAGACCTGAACGGGACGTATATTATTTATTCTAAATATAGTTGTCCGCCTCTAACAACTTGTGACTACGCTGGCTGTGTTTACCCCCCCTTTAAGTGCAACTCAATCCTAGGGGTTGATTCAATATATCGACTAAGAAATTGTAACACGAAGAATCAGTCAAGGTTTTGTTCATACAGAGTTATTCCCTAATTTTCTCCTTGGATTTTGAGTCTAGTACAATTTAAGAAAAATGTAATAAAGATATCGATCACTAAGCGTGTCAGCACTTTGTGCTTTTTTGACAAGTTACTTCTTATAGGAGTTAGGACCCTCCAAAAATCGTTAAAATTGCCTGGTTTGATCGCCATTGTTCAGCGTAAAAATTAATCAATGTATTTAAAAAAAATACAGCGTACTTTTGTTACATACAATATTTTCTTCCAATTCAGTTTTCCACACAGGAGGCCCTGAGGAAAATAATATCCCTAAAGCCTATGTTTCTTAGTGGATACTGCGTGGAGGATTTTTTTTTAAATAAGGAAGAAAAGAAAGTTGTGGGAAGGAAATAGGGATGAGGGGTGGGTAGGAATTTGGGGGTCAGTATGTCCTGCAAGGCGGTGGGATGAGGGGTTCTGACTAGAGAGGTCAAAATAACTCCTCAACCAGTATCTCTCGTTCGGACCACCACGCAGCAAGTGGGCAGACACATCAGCCTCCAAGATTTTGACTAACCTTACCCCATAAACCCGGGAACCCCTGCTAAGTCACTAAACGTAGCGAACCATTTGTTGGGCACGCGTTTAGCACACTTTCCTGTTGTTCGTCGGTACTTAATTGGATCGAGTCATTCGGAGGAACTACATTAAAATCTTCATAGTCCAGGTTCACTTATTACTCTCTTAAAAAAAATTTCGTAAATTAACCCCACAAATATCATTGGTCCTAAGGTTTATTTTCAGAGCTTATAGAATCAGATTTTGAAAACCAGATACTTTTATAAAATTTTATATTATTGCAGAAGAAAAAAATACATATTCACGTAAAGGGTCTAATAAATAACTGCGCTATAAAAAAATTACCTTTTGTATTATTATTACTTTTTACGTGAAGACGTGGACAATATCAATATAAATTTTAAATTCTGTACGTGAGATTTTCTTCAAAAGCTTTCTGAATCGACTCCTTGTTTCAGTATTGCTGTTCGAGTGAACTTCGACCTTATGAACTCACGGGATGCGCTCTGCTCTTTATTACAAATAATATTCTGTCCACTCTCCCGTAGATGCAATATTGTTTACTGGATCGCTTATTGATTATGGATGAAGATGCTTCTGAGATTTTATTTTATAAATGGCCAATAAATGTATTATTTTATTCAAAATTATTATTTTTAAATCTAAACTATTATTAAATCTCTAAACTGACTGCCCTAAAATAAAAGAGCTAATTAGCAATACCTGAGCAGTCATTTCAAAAAAAAATATTTCTGGAGGTAATAATACCACTACAGCCAATACTAAATTGCTTTATTTAAACCAATTCCTAGAATCCAAAGATACACACAAATATAATTAAAGTATATTACACTTCATGTTGACAACTTTTCTAAAAGTCACCTTTATTTATTAATTTTCATCTGCTAAATAAAATGTTCACTGCTATTCCTTAAGAGTTCATATTCTGTTTTTGGTTGTAACACATAATTGTATCCTATAAATAAATACTAGTTGTTTTTTTTTTTTTGGTTTTAGGCAATTCACCCTGGAGAGAGTGCTTTGTGCCGGTAATATTTAAAATGGATAAGAAATTTCGGTTAATCTAATGGGAAAATAATAAACCAAATTAAATATTGGACTCATTTAGATCACTAAAACAAATTAAATATTGAATTCATTCAGGTTAATAAACTTAAATAAAGCTGTATGAACACGAGAATTGTTAAGAGATAAAAGGTATGAAATGTTAAGGGGGGACTGGTGTGTGATTTTAATAAGCCGGCGGTATATGTTCTTGAAAGATGAATGGTTTTTACAGTTAAAGAAAACGTGGTCGAGGGTTTCCTCTTCCACACCGCACTGGCAGAAGGGATCATCTAAAACTCTAATTCTAGACAAGTGAGATGCAATTGAACAGTGGCCAATTCTCATTCTCGAGATACATGAAATGAATCGTTTTGAAAGTTTTTTACCGTGAAACCATGGCTTAGCAGGGATATGGTTTTGAATTCCCGCATAGAAAGATCCAGTTCTTATTTTGGAGACTGCCCAATTTTCTTCCCAGGCATGAGTCATATTAGATTTAAGAATCGGAAAGACATCGGATATAGGAATTCTAAAATTTAGTGGGATAGTTCCGGAATCTGAACCAGATTTGGCGAGAAAATCGGCCATCTCATTACCCTCGATACCCAAATGGGCAGGGACCCAGGCCAATATCGTCTCAAACCCAGATTCACTAAGAGAATTGAGAAGATTTTTTATTTTACATATAATATTGTCTTCCGGATAACGTAAAATATTTGACCTAATTTTAGTTAGAGCACTTAGCGAATCAGTACATAATAAGGCTCGATGAATGTTGAGAACCTGGATTTGATTTAGCGCTTGTTCAATTGCAAAGCATTCGGCTGTAAATATGGAAGCTTCTTTCGGTAATTTATAAGTGAGATTGATGTTGAATTCTGGACTATATATAGATGCTCCACATCTTTTATTTTCAAATTTGGAACCATCCGTGAAAAGGATGGAAAATCCAGGGAATTTCGAAGCCACTATGCTTTTAAAACAATCATCCACATTTTGAAATTTATTTGGGGAAGATAAAATATTCTTCCGAAAGACTGATGTTATTGTGTTCGGCATAAAAGTGATTGCCTTAAATGGAATATTGTATATAGGAAGATTAGGAACTTCTTGAAGATATTGGAGGGAAGATGATAAAGAATTATAGAGATGAAAACTTTTAATTAAGAGAGGAAAACATTGTTTTTCTCTCAATCTTTTGTTAGAATTCAAATTAACACTTAACCTATTAAGACTTTGTTTAATAGGATGATGTGATAACGATAAAGCCTTAAAAATATATTTATTGGCAAGGAATTGCCTTCTGAAATATAATGGAGGCTCCACACATTCCACCTGAAGAGCATTAATTAGAGAAGACTTCATAGCTCCAATAATCATTCTGAGGGCTTTTGATTGAATTCTTTCCATTTTCTTATCTAGATATTTAGGGAGTGGGTCAAAAAGGAATGAGCCATAATCCAAGTGGCTCCGAACTAGGGAATTATACATTAATTTAAGAGTGGTAGGGTGAGATCCCCACCATACTCTGGAAACTGCTCGCATCATATTAAGTCCCTTTTCACACTTTGTAGAAATTATCTGAATGTGTGGAAGCCAGGAAAGTTTATGGTTCAAAAGAAGACCAAGGAATTTGATTTGAGTAGCGGTTTGTAGAGGCACATTATCAAAAGAAATTGAGAATTGGGGAATTTTTCTTTTGCGCGTGAAAGCCACGACCCTTGTTTTAGATGCCGCCAGATTCATCCCATTTATTGACAACCAGCTTTTAATATATTGTAAAGCCAAATTCATTTCCTTAGCTGCAAGAATAATATTTTTATGTAACAAATATATAAGGATATCATCCGCAAAGTAAAGACGCTTGATAGAAAAAGGAATTACGGAGTCTAGGTCGCTTATATAAATATTAAACAACAGAGGACTAATAACAGAACCCTGGGGCAAACCTCTCCATAGTTTGCGCCTTAAGCATTTAGAGGAAGACTCAATAATAATGGACCTATCTGAGAGCAAATTAATAATAAATTGGACTAATTTCGGGGGGATTTGTTTTTTAATTAGCTTTTCTTTCAAAAAATTCAGTAAAACATCATCGTAAGCTGATGAAAGGTCAAGGAATGTGGCCAATGTATAAGAATTTAGGGATTGGGAAACTCGGATATCAGTTGTGAACAAGCTTAAATTATCCATTGTAGATTTCTTTTTCCGAAAACCATACTGATTTGGTGAGATAATATCTTGACTTTCAACAAACCACTCTAATCTGTTCTTCATCAAACGCTCCGCTACTTTCATCAAACATGATGAAAGAGCAATAGGCCGATAAGACGAAATTTTAGATGGATTTTTTCCAGGTTTTAAAATGGGAATGATTTTTTGAGTTTTCCAATCATCCGGAATTAGTCCTGTTTCAAACATATTATTAATAAGAGATAAGAAATATTCGACCGCCATATCAGAAAATGATTTAATGAAACTATTAAGTATTCCATCGGGACCCGGAGCAGAGTCAGAAAGGGTTCTTATTACTCGTTTCATCTCATCAATGGAGAAAGGAGCATCTAGCCAGTTAGAATGAGATGGATATGGCTTAATAGAAGGCATTTCTTCACATCCGGCCACTGATGGGGGGGCTATTTTATCCGCAAATCCTATAAGAATTTCTTCTGATATATGCTTGGTTCTCGGCGGAGAATACGATGATCCGATTTTTTTTAAGCTAGACCAAACTGAAGATTGGGGAGTTTCCGGAGACAGGTTCTCACAGAACTTCCGCCATCCAGCGCGTTTTTTATTTTTCAAAATTCGTTTGGTTTCTGCCTGGGCTTTTTTAACTGATAAAAAAATTTCTAGTGTCATACACTTACGAAAAGAGGAAATTGCTTTTTTACGAGAGTTGACGGAGCGAGTGCATTCCTCGTCCCACCACGGATTAGAGTGTTTTATTTTAATGTTCGCATTGCGTTTCGGGATGGATTTTTCTGCTGCATTTATAACCATAGAGGGAAACGTCTCACATTGCAATCTGATGTCTCCCGGGGACGATTTTTTTTTAAAATTAATAAGGTTATCTAGTTCAGAAGAGAAAGTGCTCCAATTCGCATCATTTATTCTAAATTTGAGATTATTTTTAACTGGTGGAGGATAAGTGTTAGATTGATGTTGGAATCGGATTATAATTGGAAAATGATCACTAGAGAGGGGGTCGTTTAGGATGTCCCAAGAGCATTTAGATGCTAACGAATATGAACAAAGAGATAAATCAACAGCACTTTTCCGTTGATGAGGGGGGGTGAATCTGGTTGGAGATCCGTCATTTAAAAAACATAGGTTATGGGTATCAATAAAATCTAAAAGATTGCGGCCAGAACGATTTGTTATTTTGCTACCCCAAGAAGGGGAATGTGCATTAAAATCTCCAAGGATCATAAAAGGGGAACAAATCTGGGTTAAGATTGGTGCCCATTCATTTTCAATAAAAGTGGTAGAGGGAGGAATATATATTGATAGTATTGTGATATCAGATAAGACAGCTGCTATTATCTGGATATCGTCGGAGGGAGTATGTATATTAATTTGTTTAAACGGGATAGAATTATGGATTATCAGAGCCGTGCCGCCTTTACCATCCGGTCTGTCGTGTCTGAGACAATAATAACCCGGAATTCTTAAGTGAAAGGAGGGTTTTAACCACGTTTCAGAAATGGCGGCCACTGAAACGTCGTGTTCGTCGAGTAATTGAATTAGGTCAGATTTGTTAGCGAAGAGGCTTCTACTGTTCCACTGAAGAATTTTGTTCAGTTTCGAAGTCATTGGGGAGGCAAGATAATAAAGATTTAATGTAATCGGCAGCGTTGGACGGTACAGTATTGTTGTTTGTAAGGATAGAAATCAAAAGGGTAATTAAAGTTTGTATAAAAGAATTATTATTCAATATTTCGGGGAGAGCAGGAGGGGATGTATTACTATTAATGGCACACCCATTGGGGGTCCGAGATTTGGCATTCCCATTCGGGCTGGTCAAAATATTATTCAATTGTTTTTTATCAAGGTAAGGAGTATATTTTGGGTTGGGTTTGACTGGCTTGAGAATGGTTTCTCTGTGAGAAGATGACGTTGAATTTAAAAAGGTGGTTGATTGGAAAGGAGCTGAGGACGATGTCATCTCTGCGAAAGATTTTTTCGCAGGAGAGAATAACTTTGAGGCCTGGAAGTACGAAATGTTGTCGGTAGCCATTTTATGTTTTATGTTCCTCTGTCTTGTCAATTCCGGACAGGCTAGACTGACCGCGGTATGTGCACCCGAACAGTTAATGCAAATGGGATTATTGGAAGATTTTGGACATTGATCAAATGGGTGACCTTCTCCGCAAAAGTAACAACGTGGAGGGGAGCGGCATACGGATTTTGTATGTCCAAACCGGCAGCAATTGAAGCATTGAACAGTTGGAAATTTATAAACTTCGACGGGAAGCGAGGTATAATAAATAAACACACGAGACGGAAGGGATTGTCCCTCAAATGTAACAACAACAGATTGGGAAGGTTTCCAGATCTTGTTTCCATCAGTAGAATCCTTGTAGTTCAGTCGACGTGCTTTTATTACTTTCGGGGTTCCTTGGGAATTATTCAAAGCATCAACAATTTCAGCCTCTGGGATCTCCGTGGGAATTCCTCGAACAAGACCCATTCTCGTAAGGTTAAATGACGGGATGAACGATTTATATTTATGTTTTGAGAGCGAGTCAATTTTTTTTACAAATCCATTTGCGGAAGCGGCAGTATTAAACTCGATAGATAATTTATATCGCCCTTCCGGTTTAATTGAACCATTAACAATACCAAGGTTATTATTTTTTGAGTCAAATAAGAATTTTCCAAAATCTAAAGGATGAATAAGTTTTCCTTGTTCAGTTCTCTGAACAATTACGATAAAAGGACCGGAAGCGGAAGCAGGATAAAGTAAGTCAGTACTTTTTGTATTATCGCTAGCTAAAGTACTTGTCTGGGTGTTACTATTGGGGTTAAGGTCGTTAGAGGTCGAGGTTTGTTGAATCGGCGGTATAGATTTAACTTTCGATGGGATGTAAAGGCTATGCGATGGTCGTCGTTTACGAGATGGAAGCGTAATAGAAGCCTGGCTAGTGATAGATTCCGAATCAGAAAAATCTAATATCGATCCTGGGTCGGGAGGTCTATCTTCGTCTTCCTCCATTATATAAAAAAAAAACTTGACTTTTAAAAATTAAACTGAAAAAATAATACGCAGTCTATTTCATTGACTGTACAAACAAAAACGGATTAGCCGTAAGTAGGAATGCAAACAAATAAGTATACGATAAACAGAATTAAATAAAATGTAACAATAATCTCTTATCTGTATGAGGCACGGGGACGGGCGAACGGCACTAAGCAATAGGTAAGGTACACACAACCACTGTTGACCGCGGCTCGAATCGGACTCAATACTAGTTGTTATCATACGTACTTTGTCTAATGTACACTCGTATTTTGTTGTTAAGAATAAGGAAGTTACTCTCTTGTGAAGCTCTGTGTTTTCTCATTTATCACTTGATTATAAAAGTCATTTTATGGCGTTCAAATAAATAAACAGTTTTTAATCTAAGAACTTATCCGAATTTGTGAATAATTGATTTTTGGGTTGGGTTGATACTAAAGAAAGTGCTCAAGCCAAAATATTGTTTTATAAATCATTAGTTTCACAATATGATATGGCAAACAGCCATATAATCAACAAAAACTAATTTTACCGTTTGGCAACACCACGACCTACCGATAGGCCGAGTGGACAAAAATTTGCAAGCTCATTCTATTGTTTACGACCCGACCTTTCGGGTGTTATCAATCTCCCCCAGTGTAACGCGACTTGCCGTAATTTGTATAAAATTATTGTAAATAAAAAGTGACCGAGTTAACATACACACAATTGCAGTTCGGCAATTGAAAAGAATCAGCTGCCGATCTGAGGAGGTCAACATATAGCTCACCATAATAAACAATTCCTTTTCTATAATGGTTTTATTGTGTAGCTACCCGCTGAGACTCCTTTGGAATAAAACTTAGCATTGGCCAGGAAGGATTTTGTGAAACGAAAATTTGTAATCTCACTACCGATTACGGTTTTGAAATTTTATCACTTTTTCACTTTGTAAACTGAATAAAAATCACAATCCATCCACCGACAGAAACTGGCTTTCAGAATATTCAAAACAAAAGAAAAATGCATTTATATCACAAAGGTTTCTTACAATATACAATAACATATGTAAAGTTTCCTTGAGGTTAAGCAATCACCAAACGGCGCTAAAGTTGATGAATTATTTTTATAATTACAATTGTGGATTTAGCGTAAAATGTATAAGGTAGTATGAAAGAACATCAATTATTAGGTATTTATCAATTTAATGTAAAACTCAATTTTCCAACGAAGTTCCTCAAAATAAAGAAAGAATATTTCTAATGAAATGAAAACCACTTTGTATACACCACTTTTTAAATAAGTGGTGTTATACGTGGGACCCAAAAGAAACGAGAATTTATTTATAACTTTTTTTTATTTTTCATTACCTAACATCGCACGAGTTGGGACTCTTGTGCGGTATTCGTATAAAAAAACAAACATTTTTAAAGAGTTGATAAAAGTGTTGCCATAGAGGATTTATTATTTTTATTAGTTTTCATAGGCATTCCTTAACTTTTGTACAGATATAATGAATTGCAAAAATGACAAATCTGAATTTGGAAAACCATCAAAATTTGAAGTTTTCTAAGCCAATTGAGTGCTATCGAATTTCGTCAGATTGCACGAACAATTTGAAAGAGATGCAGCCGTTGCAGATATTACCCGAAAACTGTCAACACATTGGCGCACACAACTTTACTGCATCTGTCATCACACGGCTCTGGCGATATGAACATTCCAAGAATCTAGAACTGGCAAACAGATTTGGGAGTTTCAGAGATAGTGAATTTGAATCCATGGAAACTAAACTTTAACAATTTCAAATAGAAGGAGACGCCACAGTTTCAACTTTAAACAAAAAGATAATCCTTCAAAAATTCAATTTTGTGGAATCCGTTTATAATGACATCGAAGGGAAATAACACGTCATACTAAGCGGACGTCAAACGAAGCATTTTGTAGAAAATAAATAATCTCCAGTTTTTGTTGGGTATAAATGTAAGTATTTATTTTAATGAGAGAAACACAGTATACTAAGACTCGTGTCGAGAGAAACACAGCATATTAACGTCGTTGGGCGTTACGTGACCGAACACTGCCGAAGGTGTTCGGAATCATATCGGTCACTGAAACTGACGTAATTTTCCATCAAATTAGGACATGATTAATAAAAATGGATCATAAAAAGCGACATGTCACTAGAAGCAAAGTCATTATATCCGACTTTGTTTTAAAGAATTTTATATAAAAACCAAACTTCACTGTGTAATTACGTCATATTAAGCGGTTGGTCAATACAGGCGGAGTCATACTAAACGGATTCTATTGTATTTATTGTTTTACAAACATTACAAAATTGTACATTTTAGTGTATTTTTTAACATTTAAATCTATCACTAACATACCAGTTAGACAAACGTACAAATAAAACATAAACACTCCGACGGTTAAAACAAGTTTTGGAGAAAGACACCATAAATATCAGGCAATAAAATCATTCAACAATCTTTAAAAAATGAGGAAAACAAAAATATATTGTGATACAAAAATAAAAACGGATTAAAGAATAAAATAAAAATATTACAAAAAAAAAAATAACAAAACAATAGAAGAAAACATTCAGGTAACACACAGTAACCATTATAAAACACACATTATTATACACAATCGTAACTCATAATGCATGCCGATTTTTTATTACCAACTTTATACAATTTATTAAATTCTTTTTTTTTTAAAATAATTTTTTTATTTTAACTTTTATCAGTAAAACCTCAAATTGTAATATTTAATTAAATGAAGACATTATGAGCGAAACTCAAACAAAAATCTGGAAACAGAAAAATCAGAAAAAGATATTTACACCTCTGGGACTTGAACCCAGGACCTCCCTACTTTCCGGGCGGGTGCTCTTATCCACTGAGCTAAGGTGTCGATATCCAATTCAGTCACCTTTAACTGTACCATACTTCGACTAAGAACCACCCATATTATCTTCATTTTTTTGAAGGCATATTTTTATTGGCTGCCATCTTTATGTATGATTGCAAGATTCAACTCGAACTAAATGCAATTTAGATGGTGTCTGGATAAATTTTTATCCATTTTATATTATGTGCGACATCTAATGACTAGTCATTTGAATTTTTTTTATAAATTGAGAGCTTCAGCATGGGTAACACCCAGTATGGCCAAAATTATCAAATGTAAATTATTGTACCAAATAAGTAAATAAATAATTTGAAAAAGAGTATTACATAAAACATAAGCATTAGGTATACTAACCACACTACTTTTAAAGGCACTGACGCTAAATACTTTTAAAGGCACTGTCGATATCCGAAAGTATTTTGTTCAACAATAAGATTGCTCTCCTGACTGGCATGCCCACTGGCAAATTAGTCCTGCAGGTTGGAAGATAGAACAGACTGTGCTGTTGGTGGTGGAGATAACTATCGTGAACACAGAAATGGATGCTCTCCGAGTTTTCAAAACATCCGCAAATCAGTCTAAAGAAATATGTAGCATATTCTGGACAACGCAGATTTCGTGACGCCGTTTGAGAATTTTTAGAGCTTCATGTCAACAATTTATCAGCTTCATTGTCAAGATTGTTCAATTTACATTGGGTTACTTTTTAGAAATTTGTAATGAAGTATTTTTATAAAATAGAATTTGTAATTTTGCAATTTTGCCTAAATAATTTGAAGACATCTCGAATGTGAATAAATTTTGTACGTATGACGCAATGCTCTTAAAAATGTTGGGTTTTCTGTAAAATTTCATTATTCTCGCAAGAAAAAGAAAAAACTCCCATCGGGGTTAAAAGGTTGTACCCAGAATACTATGAGCCTCCAAAAAACCTCCCCCGTTTCAAGAGTCATATTTGTCAATAAGGGTAAAGTTACCCGTTCCGTGGAGGGTATTACATTAACATTTTGCTATGAAAAAGTTTCTTTTCCTTATTTATTTACATGAAAGCACACAAAGCTTAATTTAGAATTCAAAATAAACTGCCTTTGTAACCAGTGGTGGCCGCTGCCTTGAGAATGTAGTAGTTCACTGATAATCCGTACTTACGAAAAACAATTACTAAACAACGTTAGGTAAAAATAATTCCACCAACCTTATTTGTAGAGCAAGTCTATTTTTAGATGTTTTCAAAGCGCGAAAACTTATTTAACTTTATAATTCAAATTTAAAGTTGTCCAATTCTTTTTTCAGTACTAAGAAATTTTTTTTTTCTCTTTCTTTTTTTTTTTTGCGACACAAATTTGTCACACATAAATTGTTAAATTTCGACCCAACTTGCGCTGCCCGGAATAGCACCCCCACACTTCTAAAACCAGTCCACTCTCGTACATTTCGCAGCCAAGACATTTGTCTCTTACCAGGCCCTAGGCGACCTTTTTACATTAATTGGAGTAAGTGATATTTCTCCCCTCGAAGTGTGTGACCCAGATATGAAATTTTTCTGACTTTTACTAATGTGAGCAGTTCTCTATCTGCTCTAGCCCACCTGATCATGCCGGTCCATGGGACTTTGAGCATTCTCCGGTGAAGCCACATTTCAAAACCTTTTGTCTCACATTCATACAGCAACTTTTTTAACGATGTTTTTTAATTTATTTTATTTTACATTTCATAATATTAGCACAGTAGGTTGGGCAAAATTATCAAAGTGTCCTCTAAATGATGAAAAATTCTTTAATGACCTTTATTTTATAATTTAAATACAAATAATGAAAGAAACAAACATCTTTAATAGATTTTTTCTACACATTTAATCAAAATTACAATTAAACGAAAACAAATCACTTTGTAAAACATCACCTATTTAATCAAAACTATCAACATGTTTAAAAACCAAAAGTTTTCTTTGTCAGGATATGATTAACGTATATTTAAAAAATACATAATAACAATTATTCAGTTTGGTCATTGAACCAGAATTACAATCACACACAGACTCACTACCGATGTGTTAATATTTTTAGCTACTTCACAATATCAAACCGTGGTGAATACCGGCTTATATCAAAACTTTGTAAGGGCATGTTGAGGTTTTGCGGATGAAAATACTTAAGTTAGAAATAGTGTACTAAGAAATAATTTTGAAATCGTCTGTGTGCAAACACAGTTGTTAATGAAATGCTAAATTAAATATTGTATTATTGTAATTGCTCGTATTAATTATACGGGATAAATAATGTAGCCTAATTTAGATTATGGTGTACGTGACTATTTGCACGATTTTATGTAAGGTGATACAATATCGTGAAGACCCCAGAACTCTACGAAACTATTCCTCCTTGATTCAATTACAAATTTGGGATGATTTTATTTAGGACCGGCCTTTGTTTAGATTTTGCCAAAGAAAATACAAAACTTTACATTGTGATAGAAGTTTGTTGAATAACTTATTTTGTATGCTCATCATTTATATCTTCGTTTGCAGTATCGTACCTTTACGTGAAAATAAAGCAATTATTAACGATACCAATCATAGACTAGGGCCTCAGGCGTCGTCCCGTGGGACTTAGCAATCCCTTCAAATAGTAAATGTGTCGGTGTTTTGCTTGTGTTGCAGAAAATTTTATATTTTGTTTTAGTTGCTACATGGAATTTAATCATGGTGATGATGGCAGAGCTGTCAATTAAGTTGATCTTTTGTGACAGTGTAACGCGTGTTAAATCGGCCGTATACTACACATTTTGACAGTTTTTGCATATTCCGTATCGCGCTACCGAGCTAAATATTGCGCTTCAAACTCTTAAAAGTTGCGTTTGCGGCGTAATCCACGTTAAAAGATATCAGTCGTGGGAAAATTTACGAATCGAATGTCATCGCGTACACACATCAAAATAATACGACTAACGCGTGGTCATTTATGAAACCTATTGGGCTTATATAAAAAATGTTATAATAACTAATAAATAGTGATTCGTGTTTCAACTGTCATCAACATACACAAGCCTTTGAAAGCCATAAAAAATCACAAACATTTGACAGTCGATAACGCACGGCGGACGCTTTCCGATATCCAACGGATTTTGCCGTCTTAATTGTCTTGTAACGCTGACTTAACGTAAAAGATAACTCAAAAGAATAGAATCACCCTTAAGGTCTTTGTAATTCTGTTAGACAATTGATCCATTAATTGATTCATCAACATACAATTTATTCATCAATCTCATAAAAATGAATGTTTTCAAATGGTATTTGATATTAAAAATTTTGTGGTTGTACCTAAAACGATTGCATTTACAAAGTTTATTCATTAAAGTTAGTCAGCCATGCATATACACCGTATTTACACAGACAGTAGGTACAGATAGGTGATTGTTTGCGTGAAATTTCAACTTGCACGTCGAACTCAACTTAACTTTAGAAATTCATTATAAGATTTTGTCAAGTGCACAGGTAAAGTTTAGTGATGTTCAGATTTTGATATCATGGAGATGGTACGACGGTATTGGAATAACGCTTAACAAGCAATCTCGAGAATACAGCAATATTCATAGAACTCAATGTTTGACAGATGACAGAATTTCTTGTTATTTATTTGTTGTTTATTTACGTGGTAGATATTATTGTTAAAAACCTATTCAATTTTTAATCTCACTTGGATAAACCTGTGTTGATGTTAATTATTTAATTTAGTAATTAACACCAAAAAGTAAAGGTCTTGAACGAACAATATTGTTCCTTACAGATATTTGGTACCTACTAAGCTGAAAGAGGCTAATACATTATAATTTAAACATGTAGGCTGACCATGTGTTGAAATTTGATTTGAAATAAAATATGTCATTAATTTAAAGAAAAAAAATTATTAATACTATTTTTAAACATATTATTACTTCGTCAGGTGCAATATACGTTTTTAAAAATTTATTCATTGTTTAAAAAAAAAATCTGAATATCCAGGTACTTAACCACCTGCTTCTCCCTCATCTTCTTCCCCTCCCCACTACTATCAACCTCACAACATAAACTCAATTGGGGATGCCATAGTCTCACTGGCTCCAGACGGGAGCTGTTGGGACTCTTGTGCGGTGTTAACTGTAAAAAATGTACACAATGCATTATTTTTATATAAATTAAATGTGACCTAATACAAATTTATTAAAAAAAATACTTTTGTGTGCCAGGAATGAAATCCGCAACATCCGGATTCGTAGGTCGAATTTCGGAACTATTTGACCACGATGCTGACACATGACGCTGAAGAGTGAGGAGGGAAATGATATAGGGAGAAACCTAGCTATGCAGATCTTGTCACCAAACACGGTAATTGCCAATTTAAAACCACTTTTTTATTCTGCATTGCGGTTTTTAATCAAGTTAATACTTGCATTCTTCTGTAATATTGAGTGAAAATATTTTGTTTTTAATTGAAAATCGGTTAAAATGGAAAAAATTTCATTTTAACCGATTTTATCAAATTTCTACACGGCACACACGTTCATGTAATATTTTTAAAGAAAAACACTGCAATACGAATTCAAATAAAAATGCTTGCCTTATAAGACTGTGTTCAACGTATAATAATATTCTCTCTGAGATAGATCTTCAATTGCGATGAAAATAAATATAAAAAATCTATTAAAAATGTATTAAAAATGTATTAAATGAGTACAAAACTGTATGATATATTATGGAACGACTTATATTATGTACTGCCTCTTGTTGTAATAATGTAATATCTCTTAGCTATTGTAAGATTACTTTTTATTTTATAGATACATAATGTAATAGTATAATGAGGAAATCTATAATTGGTTTATCAGATAGGTAAATTAAACATGTATAAATTAAGCAAACTGTAAACTGTTGATTTCCCTAAAATAAAATAAATAAATAAATGATATATGTTATTTGAAAGACTTTGATTGACCTGAATCTCTTACATCAAATTCCTCGCCATATCTTTTCGTTTCATCATTGGATATGATGTAGTTTCACTGGCCCCGGTCAGAGTAACTATGCGTTGCTTGATTATCAAATTAGAATGAGTGAGTGTGATTAGAATGATTTCAAGGATTTCTTCTTGATGGAAAAAATGCTGGAAAGAAAAATATCTTTTTGTCAATTCATCAAAATGCTTAATTAAATTTTGATGTAGTTCCTGATGACACT
Source organism: Glyphotaelius pellucidus (assembly GCA_936435175.1). Taxonomy (NCBI): domain Eukaryota; kingdom Metazoa; phylum Arthropoda; class Insecta; order Trichoptera; family Limnephilidae; genus Glyphotaelius; species Glyphotaelius pellucidus. The sequence goes on from OW386558.1 coordinate 8,869,861, forward strand.
GGTAATATATTTCAGAAGGAATAAATTATAATAACGACATTTCTTCGGTCTTGTTATAAAACCGCCTCATGTCGGGTCGGATCTCCGACCAATTTATCTCGGGACTTCGTTTCAAGCCTCCTTACTAAAGCCTACTTCTACGTTCTGCTGCTATTGTAGTTGAATGAAAGTTTCCGAGCATTTTAACAACCTGAAACCAGGTCAAATAACTAGTTTAAATAATAGTTAAATATCACGACATATTTTCATAATTTATAATTTTCTTTCATGATCATGCTTTCAATTTGGGAGGCGGGAATGGGTATCGCCGCCCCGGGAACCTTTATTGGAAAACCAACTTCAGTATATACAAATGTTTGTATTCACCCCCGATGTAGGTGTGGGTAGAACCGAAACCGGTCGTATAAAGAAATAATAAAGTGGAATTAAAAAAAAGTTATATTATTGTATTTTTTTAAATTACAGAAATCTGAAACGCGCAAAAAATCGGCGTTTAACGGTTCTCATACTAATAAACCGAATTTTACATACACAATATTATTTTCGTTATTTATTTTTGGGGTTTTACGCCGTGTTGCGCTACCTTCTTTCGGACAGCATTACAGCGTTCATCATCAGGGCATACGTGTGATGGTGGACACTGATGGATACTGTTACGCTGTCCGAAACGTTAACTAAAAAAAGGTAGCGCAACACGGCATAACACCCCTAAAATAAATAACGAAAATTTTTTCGGCCGTGAAAATTTAAAATAGAATCTACAATTTAATTGTTACCTTATTACTTCGTAATACTAGAAGTCAGGATTTATTTCAGTGCAGAAATTCTGGGACTAACTATCATATGTATTCCTCTTTGCCCAGAATACTAATGGAGGGAAACAATTATACCAAGTCAGTGGACATCTTCAATTTATCTTTGAATAAATTTAAAATATTGTTATTGAGGCAGTTCAGTTATGTACAATAAAATGTTTTTTCTATGCTATATATGTAAAAGCCCCGAAAAAGGGTGTTTATTTATGAATAAATAAATAAATATATTGATGACATATTAACTCCTGTAAATTAAGAGCTTAAATATATTGAGTAATCCCCACTTTCAAGAAGCTTTTAAGGCTTTTGGCCTCGTAAACAATTTAAACAAATACAAATCAAAATTTTTAAAAAACCGTGCAGTATTTTCTCTAAGCATCCCAAATCTCTCAATATATGTTTTATTTAATTGAGCTAAGAGCTTTCACCCACAAGTAGGTAGAAGGTATAATAATATCGTTGAAGAAATGAGGCATTCCACAGGGAATCCCGTTAAGCCTGACTTAACTCTGGTGTTTTAGAGTAACGTTTCGCAGAAAGCAGCAGCCTTAAGGTTGCCGGGAGTGTAAGGGACGATTAATATTGTTAATTAAGATTGGACTTGTCAGATTTACCGTCAGATGGCGGGCTGTTGATAGTATTATGTTTCTAGGGGATTATATTCTACGTAGAATAAACAAGCTCCATAGCTAATGTCACGAGCCGTACTTTTGACGTATTATATCATTATTCTACGTTAAGCCGGACAGTGGACACAATAAACGATGTGTCCAAGTCTTGAGAAAACGTGTATTATGTTGTACATGTATTACGTAATACAGCATTGTGAAGGCTTTTGGGACATTTACAGATACGTTAATGCTCCCTTTATATAGTAACCGGGAAGAAACAAGCTAGATAGGAATCTTAAAAATAGAATATTACGTCTTTATTGGTAAACTTAAACTTAACAGAATAAAATAAAAATTTATACATTTCTAACATATGATCATAGCTGTTTAATAATTTTTCTGCTTCTGTACTTTCTCCTTCCTACAACTCCGTCTTTAAAACGGTTCACTATTGTGTTTTTTTACTTTTTGAATAACCACGAATATTCCGACCCTCCATTTCTCCATCTCATTCCCCTCCCTGCTCCATTCAACCTCAAAACATAGCCCATTTTGGGATGAATTGATTTTTCAATATAATTTTATTGTTTTCACTTAATTAATATGACGCCACTAAAAAAAATCAAAAACGTATCATTGAAGAAGAAGATAACGTTAATAATATAGTCGAAAACATGAAAAAGAGTAAGACACAGAAAAATAGAAAAAGAGAATGGTGGCAACTGGGACTCGAACCCAGACCTCTCGTCTAACCGGGACGTGCGCATTAACCACTTTCGCTATTGCCGCCTTCTATTGTCAAATCGTATTATTTGTCAATCTCATATTTCAAATTTTAGAATTAACAATATTCTCTTCAACTAATTCTTTTTCCATATCATGGACAACTGCCCTTTTTATTGGAAACAATCATTCTAAGAATTGGTTTGTCACCTGGAAAACGTCTCGGATAAATATATCCAAATTTATTCGTATGGAATTATTGACTTTGTATAAAAGTCTACATGAGCATTCAATTTTTTATAAAAAAAACTCTCTTTTTCTTACCTTTGACGGTTATTCCCATAAATGTAATATATCATTGAAGAAGAAGATAACAATAATAATCTAAACAAAAATATGAAAGAGAACAAGACACAGAAAAATAGAAAAATACAATGGTCGCAACTGGGACTTGAACATCTCTAAAAAGAGAGTTTTTCGTATAAAAAAATCAATAATATGTCTTTAGAAAGGTCGCAAGAAGAAGATAAGCCTGTGTAGATATGTACAGTTTGGAAGAGATCTCTTGTTTGTATGTTAATCTTACATTTTAAAGTGTTAAAGAAGTAAATAATAAGCTTCGTCGTATCCATTTTGAGTTTAGTATTGTGATATTAGAAAATGACAGAGATATTTTTATAAGCAACTTTTAAAATTTTATTGTGTATTGTTTCAATCATTGAAGGAATTATATTCTGCGTATATATTAAAATAATTTGAGAGTTTGGCAATAGATAGGTAGCAGATAGTTTGAAAGAAGAAGAAATAACTTAGAATGTACATAACCTTAATAGTACGATAGTGGCAAGTTCGAAAGGTCCCGACAAGCGTTTTACAATGGTTGGAAAAGTTTTAGGGTAGAAGGGACGGATGTAATCTAAGGCTTTAGGGCCTAAACAAAGTACATAAAAACATATTAAAGTATTTTCGTTTCTAGAATGTACACGAAACAACGTAAGGTCATATGGGCACATAAAATTTGCAAGTGTCAAAGCAAGGGTATACTGAAAATACAAAGCAGAAAATATTTAGTAGAGTTTGGTAAAGTTTGATGACAGTTTCAGGTTCCAGTTTCCCAATTTACCTTTAGATGGTTTGTTTGATAGATTCCCTTATATTAACAAAGGATTGCTAGTAAAGGCGACAAATGGGAATGCTGTACTTGTTTTACTGGTATTTTAATGGAAGATACTCCGAAAGGCTAAAGCATCATTGACCCTTTCGGCACCAGTGCGTCGCGTCGTCGGCAAACACGCCAAACGCGCGCCAAGTACTTTTTTTAATTTGTCACATATGAAAAAGAGTCATTTCTACGACTCGTTCTTGAGTTCAAGAGCACAACTGTGGGACGATTTTCCGGCCTTTGAATTTCCTCCCTTCTTCAAAATGGATATATCTGATGTTTTTGACTTATCTAGGAGATGGATCATCCCAAAGGTATATACAAAAATGATAATAAGTGCTTGTTAAAATTTAGCGAGTCACTTCAAGCTTTCTAGGAAAACCTTATAACAACGTAACCGCTTTTTCGATATTACAATGAAAATATTTGTACTACTTTGTGAATTTACATTTTATGACACCTTTGGTATTTTTTTACTTCAAATACAATTCCCACAACAAATAAAACCGTGTCTTCTTCAGGACGTGCACAATATATTCACTAGCTTTCTATTATATCCTTACTTCTCTCTCTCCCTCACACAGCCACATCGTATTCTATCCATTCTTCTGTATAAGTGATCAAATTTCCACTGCATTCACTCACTCTCCGCTTCCATCTTTCTTTTCTTCCAACATCATGTTTCATTCTATTCAAAAGTGGCTCGCCGAGTTACCCTTACGTATCACGTTCCCCACTTCTTACTTCCGCACTTCCCTAGTTCCACATTTTCCCAGTTTCCCACTTTCCTAGTTCCCTACTGGCTGAATGACAACAGTTTCTATGTTCGCGTTCAATGCACCATCCAACCTGTGTGCCTTTCATTCACTAAGAAATAAAGGTAACTCAATACACAAGGTATCTGTCAATCCATTGATTTTTCAGATAGTATAGTTCTATCACGGTTTTTAGCAAAACTCTGAAGCAATTGATAGATAGCTATTATTTTTGTTTCTCTTTGAGATTGAAATTTTACCGCGAACATACATTTCTTAATGATTTTACACACCGTATAAGATACCAGAGAAGTTCGTTTTTATTTTTAAATTTATCCATAATTCAAGTACCTACTCACTAAGGAAGTTTTTTGGTATATTAAAATATTTATAACTACTATCGTATTAATTTTATAAACCATCACAATTATTTATTTATTTGAAAAAAATAAAAAACTTTTTTCTTTTCATCATTGTTACCAACTTACAAATATTGGTGCTATCTTACAGTAGTGGCTATTTTTATTATTTTGTTCACAGATTTTCGTAATTTTATTGTTTCATTGGAAATAAGGATTGTTTCCTAACTTGAAATATATTTCACTTATTATTTACCTACCATTAAGCATTTTCAACGTACCTCTTAAGGTAAGTTATTTGCAAACACATCATATTTAAATATATTTTTTCATTGTTGCAATATTGTAATAATTAAATATACAAGCTCACTTGAGCTTTTTTTCATGTTGTTGCTATACCTTATCAATGTTATTATGTAAAAGCCGAATGGCGTTAATTTTATAAATAAATACGTACAATTCCAACCAAACACATAAAAAGCGGCAACCGTACACATAAAAAGTAAATGCTACGGGACGTAGGTAAGAACAGATTAAAGACACATTATGAGAACCTGATGCAGGCTACAAATAAATAAATATGCACTTTTATGGTCAAACCTATCAATGTAATGTTTAATTATTGTAGGAGAAGATAATACTGATAAATCTAAACGAGACATGAAACAGAAGAAGACACAGAAAATTTAAAAAAAGTAACGATCGAAAGTGGGAATTGAATCTCTGTCTTACCGGGATAAAGCCTTTAAGGAAAAGATTAATTTTGAATTAATACTTTAAATTAATTTTTACTACGAATCAATTTACATTGTTAATAAAAAAAATTGCTTTAGATAAATAAAAGATTTTCCTAACGTATCCATTGAGAAGAATTAAAATATATTTTTGAATCTTAATATTTAAAATGAGTGTTTTTTGTTTGTCCCTTACGCGTTCCTAAACTATTCATCCGATTGTGATTAAAATTTGGTGATATGTTGTGCCTGCGAAGGTTTTTATATATAATGGTGAGCTCTGGCGTAGTGAAATCTGTATATATTTTTTACCATAGGTGGCGCGCAAGTTGTTTGAAAAGTGTGTGCATTTCATATAGCTTAGTGGCAGGGAGGGAAGGGGTAAGGGAGATGGTAACAAGGGAGGGATTTTCATCAGACCTTGAATGGCGTTGCAACGCATGCCGGGTCTTCGCTTGTTACTTTATTAAAATGTAAGCTTAAATTTCTAAAAAATGTATTTTTCATTAGAAATGTATGAACCTATACAAGAAACCACTTTTTGAAACAATTTTTTTCACAAAATAAATGAAAACCAATTTGCGCTTGAATTCGTGACCTCTACTCTCCGTTTGCCAAGCGACTTTTATAACTAATACCCATATTTGTGGCAATGTAAGACACATTAAGAGCTCATACATTTTTGGCTTAGCGCTTTGTCTTAACCACCGCGTTGTACCGATTATCGCGTTGTTCAAATCCCAGTAGCGAGCGTTACCTTTTTTTTATATTTTCTGGATCGCGTTCTGTTTCGTGTGTCGTTTGATCTTATTAATAATATTTTCTTATTCTTTAATGGTGAAATATTATACAACAATATTTATAAAAAAGTTACCTTTGAAAACTGAACCCAAAAAAATATGTTTAGCAAATAATAATAAAACTACCCTTAAATTTAAATATTCAATTATTCTCAGAAAATTGAGATCCTCTCCTCCTTCAATTAAAAAACCAACCTTCAGAAGTATTACACCATCATTCAGAATCGAAAGATTGTTTGAAATGGCTTTTGCCGTGTTTAGTGATCAAGTGAATAGCCAGATAGTTCCCCGTCTTCCATTTTAGTTTGGAACAGTTGGGTCTGTTGTGCAATACTCACATTTCTTTTGAAGAAAAGCAGAAATACTTTATTATACATTAAGTAAAGTTGTTCATCCAAATGTTATGTTTGTTTTCGTCTATTAAAAATATCTCCGTTAAGCCTCGATTACATTGAGCGAGTTTACAAGCTACAAGCCAGTATGTTTAAAAGCGGTTGAATCGGCAAGTGAGATTGTCATGATGACACACAAAACTGTCTACTCGCTTAGTAGCGACAGTAGCAGCTAAATTAATGACTCTCGCTTGAACCAATTCAGTCGACATTTTGTAAAAAAGTTGAGCTCGCAGCTAGCGCTTCACGCTAGCCAGTAGCGAAAATTACGGCTCCCGCGCAAACTAATTCTGACACCTACGAAATCATCTGGTCAGCCGCCATCTTGAGCAAGTAGCGAGTAAAGTTGACCACCTTTCAACTTTTTTTGTAGATTGTCCACCATCTGTTAGTTAGCAAGTAATACGATGAATTTGAAATTTCAATTTTGTTATGTCTTTAAAGTGAATAAATTGAATTGAATTGACACCGAGCGAGTTTACTAACAGATAGTAAATTTCCCAGATAGTAGCTTGTAAACTCGCTCAATGTCATCAAGGCTTTATTAAGATATTTATTAAATTAAATTCAATTTATTCACTTTAAAAACATAACAAAATTAAAATTTCAAATCGTTTTTAAAATAGAGAAAATATTAAGATTCAAGCATATTTAAGCAATTCAAATAATATTAACAATTTAAAGAAATTAAACAATTTAAACATCAATGAACAATTTAAAAATCAATGAAGCACAATCAGACTAGCAGCAATAAAGCTTGCTGTCTAAATTGTGCTTCATTGATGCTAAACATGTCGATATTCAAAGTGATTCTATTTAACAACAAGATTGCTCTCCCGCTTGGCATAACCATTGGCAAGTTAGTTCTGCAAGCCGGGAGATAAAACAGTCTATGCTGTCGATGACGGAGATAACCATCGGAAACATAAAAACTAATGCTCTTCATAATAGCCGAGTTTTCGAACCGTCCACGAATCAGTCCGAAGAAATGTGTTATAATGAGCACATCTCTTCTGACCCGTAGACGGTTCATACCAAGCATGCCCAAGAGAAAGTCGGTAAGGTAGAGATAAACTTTTATTTTGCCTGACATACATTTTTGTATAAATAGATGATGGTTGCAGAGAGCGTCTTCTATTTTGTGTCTGTGAAAATTTGCGAAAATTCAACGAAATACAAACTCACCACTTTAACTTGAGCATTCTTGCGGTCAGGAGATAGTGCTCAAAACTCAAAACTGTAAAACATTCCCAATAACGGTACTCGCTACCAACTTCGCCCCACATTCCTTCTTATTCTCAAAATTGTTTGAAATTACTCGAAACTTTGACATTTGGTCTAGTTTCTACCGATGATGAAATAACTACACTTAAACTTTATCGACCATCAAAGAGTTAAACTGATAGAAATGTGTTATGGGCGTGGCGTGTACTCGAATTTAGTTCAATTTTCCTTACTTCGGTGAAGTTAAAACAAAAAATTAAAATATCAACCTTTAATTTTTTTTTTGGGTGTTATGCCGTGTTTTTCTACCTCCTTCTTTAGCCAAAGTTTCGGACAGCGTTACAGTGTCCATCATCAAGGCAGATGAGCCATGGCAGATGATGGACACTGTAACGCTGTCCGAAACGTTGGCTAAAGAAGGAGGTAGCGAAACACGGCTTAACACCACAAAAATAAATAACAAAAATACTTTTGGCCGTGAAAACCTAAAAACATACCTTCTATTTATTCGTTTATTTATAAACGCCATTTTGAGGGGAAAGTAAAAATTATATAGTATTTATTATACATAACTGAATAAATCAATAACAATATTTTGTACGTGTTTAGTGATAAATTAAAAGTGTGTTGTATAAATAATTTCCTGAAGGTTTCAAGAAATTTCAACCCCTGTAAGATGATTTGAGACAGGTATTAAATATTAATTATTTATTGTCAGAAGAGGGCAACACTGACAGCGATTCCTTGGTCGTGAGTTTAAGGGAGTGGGTGGCGTAAGGATGGAGAGCGCGGGGCAGTTCTCCGGCTCTCCTGGGCTTTTTGAATTCAAATCGTTTTTGGAAACATGTATTTTAAAAATTAAGTAAATTGATTATGAATCAACTCAATGTTGTTATCTGATGATATCTTTCATCTCTGGAGTGACGGGATAGTGCACTTAATTCTCATTTTTTTTATTTATTACCGATCTGCTTTTCCTGAAGTGGACTTAAAATCAGTGACTTACTTAATGTTCACATGGGGGTTCAAAGCTTTAACTTGAGCTTAAAATCACTTGCTTAAATACATTCACGAGATATTTCCATAGTAAAAGAGATTTTTTTATTTATATACTTTCCTGTGTTTTTCTATCAATAATATCATAACCATTTGGAGTGGTTGTCTTTTCGAATCGACTATCAACAGACTGCAGACCCGAGTCCTTCACGGTTGAGCTAGCTGGATTAGGTATATAAGTACATATTCATTGATAATTGTGTTTCCATTTATTATTATTTCTATAAACCTGTACATACACGGTTTGAAACCGAGTCAATATGTAAAAGATGTCTAATGACTTGGAATAATTAATTCCCTCCATAAGTATTCTGGGTAAAGAAGAAGAAATGATAGTAAGTCACTGAATTTCATCCCAGTATGGAATCCGAAAGCTTATCAATGCAAGCAATTCTGGACTAACAACTACATCATTTAAAATAGAAATACCGAGTCCATGAAAATCCTTCTCTTTGAAAATTTAAGCTTATTCATATCGTTTCAGAGTGTTGTAGTTCATCAAAATTGCTGGAATACCCATTTTAAAACTTGGAAAACTTAAGAATTTATTTTATATCCTTACAATGCTCGTACGTTAATATTAAAATGTGCGTTCCAGACGGCAGACAAGTACTCAATTAGATTTTATATCTTGAATAACTAATCAGTTTCCTTACCCTGCCTATCGCTTTTGTTTTGGTGTAAGATCACCATGCAGAATCGTATAGTTACTCGAATTGGCTTCAGCTGCATTTATAAACCAGATATAAATAGTACTTTCTAATCTTCTTCTTCCCATCTCCATTCCTTCTTTCGCACTTCTTTAATTGGATATCCAATGATAGAAGCCATAGTGCCACTAGTACCAGACGGTCGAAAGCTTTTAGGACTTTTATTCTGCAAGTCAAAAGGTCTCATACAAACTGGCTCTTAAATAAGTTTAGTTTAGATGACACTACTAGGAATTTTCTTTTCAGTGATAGATCAGACTGTTTGGCAAACACAGTAATCCAAGAAACCAAAATCTGTTTGGTAACTTTGATGCTGTTTTATCAAGATACTGGCTTTGTTAGGTTTGGGAGCAAGGTACCAAAGGCAAGTGACTTTGCCAGTTCTCTCTCTCTCGATAGAGTAATGTCTTCGAAGTAGTTAATTACATTTTATTAACATTTAATATGTTATAAACATATATTTGTAAATCCTCGATTTGTTTTCCAATACTGTATAAATTTATACAGTATTGGAAAACAAATCGAGTGCAGTTCATACGCGGTAGAAGCGAATCTTCACTAAACAATCTCAACCAATAGGTGCCTTGAAAAGTGAGATCATAATCAAAGTGGCCAATGATCGCCGTTTGACGCTTTGTAGGTATTGTAATGCGTCATTTCCGTTTCATACCTCAACCAATAAAAGGTCATAATCAAAGCGCAGTGAGCAGCAGGCCAATGAGCGCAGACCTCGCGTCGTTTCCGTTTTATATCTCAACCAATAGGAGCCTTGATAGGAGTATAATGCTTTGCAGGTGATGTACGCGTCATTTCCGATTCATCCCAATTCCGAATAGCTAACGGGGCTAAGGTAGTTTCACTTCAATAATAAAATAAAACCGAAAATGGAAATAAAATAAAATAATTTCTCATTCATTATTTACATCTAAAAAGTGGTGGACTAATTTGGCTTTAAATGCGTCAGCGACATCAGTTAGTTTATTGCCCAACCTATTTTTTTTTTCTAAAACAGAATTCATAGCAAAGTTATTGTTGTAGAATAAATTCCGCCTTGTATATTTTGGAGGTATATATATGTATAGATAACAAATTGATAGCGTCAATTAATTACAAAAAAGGTACCAACGTTAAATCTTAATATTTTTTAAAATTATTTGCTCGCTTAGTTTAATTTATTTTGAATCAGCAATCGCAATTAAGAATTAAACTTGAAAAATTCATATATGTTATTTACGCATTCAATGCGTAACGACCAACTTTCTTCTGCCACACGAAAAGCGAATACCGGGCGTGTATTTTTGTATCATATAATTTTATTTTATGTATGCTTAATCTAATAAATAACTTCTTTAATTCTTTACTCAAGGCACCTAACTTCTAACTTATAATTTGATATCTAACAAAATTAGTGTGTGCGGAAGAAAATTACTTTAACAACTTTTGACCCTCGTCAATCCACTAACTGGCGAATACCCCTCCCTCTTTCGCTTTTCCTCTGTAGGTTGTCCTAATTAATATTCATACAGATTAGTGTTACGTTGCCAATTGACTAGACACGATTAAAATATATTTAGTAGCTGACAAAAGTGGAGGCCTCCGTGGTCAGCGCATTTTTAAAGTTCATTTTGTACCAATCGTAGGCAAATCGGAACAAATTCATTATAAAGAAAGACTAAAAAATAAAAACTTGGGTTTGATAAGGTTTTTACATCTGTATAAAAATAATAGATTAACCTTCTCATACTTAATTTCAATCTAAAAATAACTCCCCATCGAATTCGAACTAGCTTCGAAATCCTTGGTGTAAAATGCAACAGGGCGTACTGTATGGGGCTCGCAGATACTTTAATAGAACATAACTGCTAACCCTGTACAAATCGCAAGTGCGCTCCACGGTTGAATTTGGCAGCCACCTCTGGTCTGGAGCTCCAAAATACTTTAAAAATACCCTCGACTCTGTGCAGAAACGGGCGGTCCGTTTGATAGATTCTCCCATCTTAACCAACGGATTGCAATCTTTAGAGCACAGGCGTCGGGTGGGAATGCTATCCATGTTCTACCGGTATTTCAATGGAAGATGCTCTGAGGAATTAGCGTCATTAATCCCCTCGACACCGGTGCATAGTCGGGAGACACGCCAAACGCGCGCCCAACATATGTACACGGTTGACATTTGTCACATGAGAACGGGTCGTTTTTTCGACTCGTTCTTGAGTTCAACAGCTCGGCTATGGAACGATTTGCCGGCATCTGTGTTTCCTCCCTTCTACAACATGGGTCTCTTCGAGACCAATGTTCATTCCTTCCTCTCCTCAAAAAGACCCTCCACACAGCATCCCAGATGACACAGGCCCTGAGGGAAATTATTTTCCTAAGGGCTTCCTGTGTGGAGTTAATGTAAAAAAAAAAAATTCCGCTAAACAGAACTTTAAGTTATCGCTCGAATCCCATGATTTAATTTGTTCATTTATAGCGTCACAAGATGTGAAGATGAACATATCAACCCAATGTATACTTGTTGAACAAGCTTCTAAAAACCGAAGCAAAACCAGATTTATTTTGTGGCAAAAGTGTTGATGTAATTTGTTTCGTGATGCTCGAAAGAGGTGTAAGATTTTTAACAATTGTTATTTTATCAAAGCTATCTATAAGGTTTATAGGTATGTTAATAATAAACCGAGAAAGCCTTACCTAAAAAAATAACTGCCTCAATTTTGTTTTAAAAAATGATCTTAGTTAGCGTTGGGACGAACATGCTGGAAGACAAATTTATAATCAATATATTAATACGTGAAGCCAAAACTTTGTACCCCTTTTTACGAAAATTGCGCGGACGGAGGAGTATGAAATTTCGCACACTTATAGTTTATATAAAGGAGGAGTGCAGAATGCTAATAATTTTTAAAAATTATGCATACAAATAGATTAAATCAATAACAAAAACATTACACACACTACCATGTATTTGACACACACACTCGCGTCTTTACTCTATTGTTTATTGTTAAAGTCTATGGTCAAATTGAGAATAGATTAATATTATTTGTCTATGGTCTTACTGAATGTCAAACAAAAAAAAACATTACAATTATGGTCGAATTTCGACCATTGGGCGAACACTAGTATTTAATAAATTTGTAACTGGCTAGTTTCCGGCATGCGTTGCAATGCCACTGAAATTGTTTCTCCTTGCGTGTCCTTTCCCATTCGTCTCGTTTCCCTTCCGTCTCCCCTTCACTCTTCCGATTACGCGTACCCCCTCTGCCTTCCCCGCTTTCCCTCTCCCCTCTCCCGTTTCCCGTCCCCCTAATCCTCTCCCGCGTTCCCCTCTCTCCAGCTTTCCATAGATTCAGTCCCGGTACATTCAGTTTTCAATCAGCTCGCGTGGCACGTATTGCAATTTTCTTATACAAATATTGATTTTACATACACGACAAACATTCATTTTTATATATTACTAGCTGGTACCCAGCATGCGTTGCAACGCCATTCAAAGAAATACATTGTTTTTTTTCCCTGCATGTCCATTCCCATTCGTCCCCGTTTCCCTCCATGTTCCCTTTCCCTCTTGCGTTCCCCTTCCATATTCCCCGCTTTTCCCATCCCTCGTCACCCTTCCCCCTCCCTCGTCACCCTTCCCGCGAACCCCACCTCCTTCGTTACCCTCCCCCCTGCATTCTCTCCCTGTAAATTAAATATATGAAATACACACATTTCCATACCACTCGCGCACCATCTGTAGTAAACTTTGTATTCAAATCATTTTTCAATATCAGCTCCCCACTTGAGGCCTTGAGGTTCATAAGATTTCAATGCCCCCAATTAATTAAAAAAATCTTGTTAGTGTTTGTTCCAAAAAATTACTACGAGGAAAAAATTCCCTGTGTTCTCAGTAATATAAATTTTCTCCTATTTTATGAGTCGTTGCATCTCTAAGAAACACAGCCTGCCCGCGTCGTTTGATTTTCGCTGTATAATGAACTTTCAGATCGTAAAGCACCAAAGGCTATAATATAAAACACGAGCCTTCTCCGTTGGTAAACAACGCGAAAAACTTTATAAATTATGCTGAATTTTTTCAGGATCAGGTGTCGGGGGGCATTACTGCGGTGATTACTGGGAGAAGATCCCGTTAAAGTTTGCCTGTAAAACCCCCCTGCGCGTGAACAAGATGTTACTAGGAATAGACACTCGTACGTCACAGCGTATGTAATGAGTTTCGAGTTGGATGTTTGTAATGCCAAAGCTTATAAAAAAATTCAATTTCTCAGAAAACTATGTACGTTTTCACAAAGAGAATATTCTTGTACTTCTATACTGCACCATAAAAAATCTATTTACACAGACAATTTGATGTTTTTACGGTTCTTCCTCATTGCGTAACGAAATTCGTATTTTTGTAATTATTTACGGTATTTTTGACGTGATGACGATTATAAATCGATGAACGCCGGCTGCACTCACGAAAAAGCATGACTCATTGTCACGTTCCGCCTGAGCCGAGCGTGGAAGCGAGAGCGCGGAACAAGCGTTCAGCCTAAGGGTTCGGCTTGTGAGACATCTATTTCTCTTACACTCCATCGTTATTAAATGACGTTATCACGTAAAATTTTCATCCGCAAACCAACAACCAATTATTTCTAAGTAAGTGTGTACAGTTTCATGAATTTTTTTGTTCATTTAAAAAGAAACAAATTGAATTCATGTTCAACTTGATTATTTTTCAAACTAGTTTTATGTTAGGTATGATTTTAGGTTTTCACGGCCAAAAATATTTTTGTTATTTATTTTTGGGGTTTTATGCCGTGTTGCCAGATGAGCTCATTTGCCCTGATGATGGACACTGTAACGCTGTCCGAAACGTTGGCTATAGAAGGAGGAAGCGCAACAAGGCATATAACCCCAAAAATAAATAACAAAAATAGTTTGATGTTAAATAACTATAACGGTTTTAAACTTTTTCTACTTATTTTATTTTGGACCGTTGGTGGTTTCAGCTTATAAATTAAAACCATCTCTAGACTGGCCATTACCGCGAATTCTACCACGAATATAAAATTAGAAATATTATTACATAATTTTAAAACTATGCCCTAAAATTAGAAAAAAAGTTTATCTTGTGTTTACATAATATTTTATTAATTTTATTTAAGGAATTAGTACATCAATGTTCAAAAATTAAATTCAATTATACAACATAAACTATATTTTCCCTCGCTTGAAACAGCTCCTTCAATACACCTCGAATCAACCAATTGGTGCAGAGATTAAAGTTTCCGGAAGCGCTTTATAAGACTTCATCCCTTAGCAGAGTAAACTATTATTTTGCACAGCGCTTTGTCTTTTTGGTAGCCTGATTTCATTGCACGTCCTCGTATTATGTTCATAAATATCCGTCTACGATATTATTTGAAGATAATTTTAATTAATTACTTCACACTTAAATACAGCCACATTAAAAAAGAATAAGATTTTAAATTTTATTTAATTTAGATTCATATCGATGAGAATTAAACAGCTTTAAAGCATTTTTTTTAATTTCTGTTACTCTTTTATATTAATAACCCGATTAATAAACCGAACAAGTATTCACGAAAAAAAATGTATTTCGGTTATTTTTGGAAAACAGACAGTTAACTCCCGACCAGAAGTCAAATGTGTTAATCAAAACATTACAAATGCAGTTTATCATTCACTGACAAATTGTGCAGGTACCAGTCAGTGGCTGAGTTGACATCGCGTCTGGTGTCGGCCCAGGCATCGCCAGTTTAATTCCTTGGCTGGCTAACTCCTCCGCGATACAAGTAACATTTCGCCGTTACTTTGATGGTAGTTAGAATATTTTTAAACATTGATGGGGTACTCGTAACTCGAGAATGTTTGTCATTCTTCTTAACCTATGATACTAAATAGTTCGGTTTTGCGAATAATCAGTTATTACCCCTATAATTCATTTGTTCGCTTTTGGAAGCAGCCCATATGAAAGCGGTGTGACTCTCTTACTTTCATGGTGAAAAATGTGATCAAAAAAAAAAAAAAGAGCTGACACCAGATTTTATATTAAAATCTAAAAATTTAAAAAAAAAACTGAAAACAATGGTTCACTTCTATGAAAAAAATGGGTCTGACCGCAATACGAGAAAACAATATTAACCTTACTGCTTCTTGAAGTGAGGCGAACATAGTGTTTATAATTCATTTGTTCCATAAAATTTGTATTTTTTTCATTATCTGTAATTTTATATTCAGCGTTTAGACGAGGTAGGCAATTTATTTGCATTAAAAATTTTAACATTTAAAAAATATTTGTTTATTTCTGTTAAGTAATAAAATTTGAAAGCGTAATTCATCTACTTTCAAAAACAGTTTTTAATTTTGGGATACGTTCAGACATATTCCATTTAATTGGATTTTATTGCAAAACGGAAATAAACACAAATACTCCGACCTTCTGAAAGCATTAAGAAATATTACCGTTAATATGCCAGAAGCCCGAGGGTTTAAAAAAGTTGTTATCTGAACTGTCACTGCAGGTAAATATAAACAAATGCAAAACCTAACGTAGAAAACTTTATTCTGTAATTTAAACCAACAATAATAACGCAATCGCACTATCATGAAAACATTGTTTGATGAAAACCATAAACACTCCATAGTTCTAAGTAGTTCCCGCTCAGGTACCCAATACGACCACCCACTATATAAAGTCCTGTCGGCCATCGCGCTTCCGCTAACGTACCGCGGTAGAGGTTTTTGGGTTTACGTTGGAAGTTGAAAGCTCGAGTGCTCGGTTCGGCGAGGCATTACTTCAGGATGCGCTTCTGAAAGTCCTGAAGCCCGGGTAATGAGGTTGTTTGTCTTTGTTTAGATCGCGCCATTACTTTTATGGTCGATGTCCGGTGTTTTCAGAATAGAACCTCTAAAATGATGAATTTATTTAAATACGGTGTAAGCTCGAACCCCAAATGTTACGCGATTTGGAAAATGGATTTGAGATGAACAAATTTGGTTACAATAATATTTTTGTACCTACACATTTGTATATTATTCTAATAAATTAACCCTGGCTTTTTCTGTTAGTGATTGAACACAAGTAAATTAAACATATTTAAGGTTATGTTGCATTTGCCAAATGTTGTAAATTTTAAATGTATAAATGTTGATCAAATTATTAGCACAAATAACAAAGTGAGCTTAGCTTAAAATACGTAAATTTAATAAAATAAATCAATATTGCGGATATTTCCACTTTCAAACTTATTTTGTGGCACCATTTTAATTCCAAATTAATAATAAACTTAGTTTTTACCACTATTTAGGTAATCTATACAAAGCATTTAAAGTTGGTTTTTATTGTATCGATCTTGAATAGACTATCGAATATAATATGATCACTAACATTTTTTATTATTTTTATTGTAAAACATTATGGTCACCTCACTTTTCATCGTTTCATATAAAAGTAATTAATAAAAGTATCAAGAAGTGTTTTTCTCCAATTGCGATCAGAACCTTCGGTTTCGTAGAGGTGTACACTTAAAATCTTCTGTGGTTAACTTACTAATGCGAATATAAAGCGTTGTGTTTTCTTTTTCTAACACCGCACCGTTTACGTCGTACTTCTCACCATGCTAGTGAGAGAAACAAATTTTTAGAGTTCATAAAATAAATAAAAACCCAAAAAATGCACTGTGGGCATGTTTTGTGATCCACATATTTGCCTAAATGAGGCTTAAATTTCTAATATAAACCTGTGTTCACAAAATTCTAATGGGATGGAGATCAATTAGGCGAGTGTAGGTAAGACAGAGAGCCGGAATATTGGGCTCTGATAGCCTCTGTGGTCGAGGGTTAAGGCTCTCGACCAGCAATCGAAGATAGTGCGCTTAAAACCCGGCGTGTGCAAGTAAATTTATTTGATAATTTGTGATATTTCACAATTAATTAATTAAAAAAATAAATAGTATATTTGCGGCACTTTCCAGAGTGGAAGATACCACCATTCAGAATTGAAACGTTGCTTGAAATGGCTTTAGCCGTGTTTGGTGACCAGATGTAAAGATCTCCCCCTCTCCACTACCTTCAGCCTCACAAAATACCAGAATTGGGGATAATATAGTCTCCCTGACTCCAGATAGCAGCAGTTGGGACTCTTGCACGGTATTCACATAAAAAAAAACACAAAGCACCACCAAATTTTCAGATTTTTATAAAATTTTATTTTTACCTCTAAATAGTAAAGTGATTTATGTTAAGTGATATCTATGCCCAACAAAAACCCTATTTAATAGATCTTAGTGATACGTCGCTAGTATATATTTTCGACGGGATCGCTTGTTTCATCATTTGTTTTCGCTCTCCTGTAAAATCAACCCTTTTGACTTACGACCCTTTTCTACGGGATGTGCGATATTACATTTTACTTTTGACTAATGTATTACCAATAATTACTCTCAATACTTCAAAAACAATTTTAACTTTGCATTTGTATTAATAATTCCAGCTTTTGTGTTGAAGCGTTTTGTTCCCAACTGTGGGGAAAATAATTGGCAGGAAATTTCCACTCCTGCTGCTAATATTTCAATTCGTGATTAGCCTCGACGTTAAAAGCGATTAAAATGTAATATTATGGTCAGCCAATTCAACCCAGTGAAGTCGTTATATTAAATGTGCATTATTTGAAAATGGTCTTTCACTGGGTTTAATATTCGAGTTTATCAATAATTGGTTAAAAAAGTGGAATATGTAAGTTCCTACGGGAATGTCATTTATCCAGTTCCTACTTCTTTCTAACCATCACTTTGCTGGAAAAGTTAAATTTTGGTACAATGGCAAGAAAAATAGTTTAAATTCAAGTGCTTTTAAAACAGAAGAAGATTTGGGACTACCTTGGAAACTGTTGGTGATTTTAATGTACACAATCTCGTTTTCAAGTAAAAATAAGAAATTCGACCATCTTGGGAGCACATAATATCTCTAAATGGATCGAGGTATCGCGGTATCGAGGTATCGCGGTATCGAGGTATCGCGGTATACCTCGAGGTATCGCGGTGGAACTAAGTATCTATATTATCGTTGTGTCGTGTGCTCATCTGCAAAGATACAGTTTTAAGTGATTGGTCTTTCCTTTTTCCTTGCATACCTTGTTTTTTTCCAGTTCCAGGAAATAACATTTTGTCTCGTTTCGTTTTTAGTCAATTACAAGTGCGTCTGAAGCTGATAAAGGGCGTTTGAAAATATTAATTAGAAAAAAGCACATAATTTTAAATACACTCCTGCTATAATTTTATTCATTTTTTTTTGTAAGCAAGCTCGTAGAATGAAACAAAAAAAAAACAAAAAAAAACATTAAAATAACCACAAAAATTTGAAACAGTTAAATCAGAATTTAAATCAGGTCATATCTAGATGTTCCTAGATGCGACCGTATTTTTTTCTGTTTCAAATTTTTGATTGGGAGTCGCTAATATTGTCTTCAGTGATCAATATTGCAATTTGAGGTTTTGCTGATTTAATTAAAATAAAAAAATAAAAACTTAAAAATCACATTGTGGAACTGAATCGCGAGTGTAAATTGAACCGAATGGACGCACCCAGTATCTTTGGGAAATATAAGGAACTGTGAATGGGTGTTCCGAACTAGGTCGAAAACTTCATCGAAACGCTTGATACTATGAGTGTTAACAAATACATACAATCGTGCGCTCTTTAAAATGATTTATCTGCACATAACAGTTAAAAGCTTTCAAAGTTGTGCTCTAATAAAGTATGCTCTTACGAAGCGTGCTCATATAAAGCATGCCCTAATAAAATTCGCTCTAATAAAGAATGATCTGATAAAGTATGCTCTAATAAAGTATGCTCTGATAAAGTATGCTCTAATAAAGTATGCTCCAATAAAGTACGTTCTGATAAAGTAGGCTCTAATGAAGTGTGTTCTAAGAAAGTATACTCTAATAAATTATGCTCGTATAAAGTATGGTGTAAAGCCCAAATCCATTCGATAATAATTCGATTCTCTCTTTTAGAAATAGAAATTTAATCTACAACATCTTGTGTAAATAATAATTCAATGATTTTAGAGCCCCGTTTTTCTGAGAAATTACCTCAAGGGCGCTGTACAATTTATTAAAATACTTAGATTTTATATAATTTTATCATTTACGAATAGATATCGAAAATTTACTTACCTGGCAGGTCAGTTCCAGTTTAATTAGAATATTTGCTATTTAAAATGTATGCTTGGAGAAGATATGAATTTGCACGCGGAGGACATTATATTTAAAACACTGGGCATTGCATAACTTAAATTTGCTACACCCATCAAATTATCCAATAAGAAGATTAGTGCAAAAAGTTTAGTTAATATTTATTTTGAAAGAATGGAGAATTTATGTTACAATGTTGTGAAGTTGAAGGTAAAGGTTTTTGGTTTTATATATACGATTGTCTAAAAAGGTAAGTTTTAAGTTGCGTTCTAAATTCCGCCGAGTCTGTGATCATTCTTAAATCGAGTGGCAGTCCATTCTAGGCTTTAGGTCACATTCCGAAAGCACGCTCACCGAACTTCGTATCTGGTGTGCGTTTTGGTTCCTTCAATCTTCCGATAGCTTATGAAGCTGCTGACCTAAGGGTTGACTGTCAAGAATTAGAATTTTCTTGAATACACATTAATTTCCGATAAAAAAGCTGGAGCCATTTCGTTAAGGAACTTAAATACCATCCAGCGTAGCTTGATCTAAATTGTAAACTAAAAATTTCAATGCATTGAATATTCACAAGGGTTATTCTTTAAATATTGGAAAACCTTGGATAAACATAAACAAAATAAATTTTGTATTTTAATTCTTTATTCAGGCGGAAAATTTCGAAGGTTTAATCGGATGGAATAAAATCATCGACTATTCAGAAATTTAATCGCCACGGTCTCCGAAACCCTTAAATTTTACACAATATCTGCATTATAACTTTCTGTTATTATTCTTTCTATTGTTATTTAAATCCCTTAAATAATTCATGCAAAAATACAAAACCGAATACCGCAGTCGAAAATAGAGTCGGGAATAATAAATCAACCTGATACTACCTTCAGTGAATACGTTTTCTAGGGAATATCGATTGCGGGCACAAAAGCCAAAATATTACAAAGCTTAATGTCAAAGCCACTCTTAATAAGAGCATATTTAACTTTTCGCAGGCCAAAAAGCTTCCGTGGGGATTAAATTTTGATTCAGTGGTAGGCAACCCATTTTAGTTTGGGAACAGGCTTAAGAATAATTAATACCTTTTCTTTTATTATTACCTTATTCTATGCTTTGCCTTCAATGTTTGGTAGAATGCCGGTGTTGACGCAAACATGTATACATATACCTTTCTTCATCCTACCTACCATCAAATATAACCCTGTCTGACAATATTACCTGTGACAATATTATCTGTATCAATATTACCTACCTATGAAACGATCAGTCTATTATGTACTGTGCAATGGTCCACAGTGATCTCTTGGTGCATTCAACATCGACTGTTAAAGAAGTCTGTTAGGAACCAGTGCAATGAACAACTCTCAACGGAGACGTGTGCATGTGCTCGGCCAAGTGATAATCGGTGATATAATAACAATAACTAGGTGGCTAATCCAGGTGAGACAGATTACCTTTCAACATCCAATGTTCACCATCCCCATAGTTGTATCACTGAAAAGCCACACATTTTTGATTTGCATGCTATATTGGCTACTACACCTGGCGTGCGTAAATATATAATTGTTTTTGTTATTTTACATGGTAACGTTTGTATATTATAAATAATATTATATGAAGTATATTTTTGGGGCTAATTCTAAATACTCTCAGTATGTCAAAGTCGCTCTGGTGAAGGACCATAATTCAGAATCCAAACGTTGGCTGCAAGGATTCAGTCGTGTTTGATGACCAGATCTGATTAGCCAGGTAGGTACTTCCCACCTTTTTTCTTCCTCATATCACCACCCTAATTAGTAAATTATGTAATTTAGATTTTTAATTTAGCTTTTCGTAGAAGGTAATTTGTATTTTTGAGGAGGCATTTAAATCACATTTTGTGAAAAAAATTAACAAAAATAAATGATTATTTAATTTTATTGAAAGACAAATAAATTTATACACATCACTTTTTTTATATACACTCACATGTTTCATGCACAATGTTCACATCGTCAGGAGTTAAAGTATACTGAGGTTTCAAATTATATATAGATCATAGATTAAATAAAGATGGAGTTGCCTCGCCCAGCTGTGTCTGGGGCGGCCCACTGGACATCTACCCTCTGGAATCGCACACAGTATCTTCCTCGGAATTCGGTCATCAGGCATTCTTAGTAAATGCCCAAGCCACCTCAGTTGCGATTTTTCTACGAAGAGTAGCAGTGGTTCAATGTTTAGATCGTCTCGGATCGCCGAGTTTCTTATATGATCCCATTTTGTAACCCCTGCCACTCCTCTCAAGTACCTCATTTCTGCAGCTTGGACTCTAGAATGCGTTCGTTCGCTTAGCATCCATATCTGGTGGCCGCAGGTGAGCGTCGGGCGATATACCGTTTTGAACACTGCCATCTTTGTGTTGATACTGAGCTCGGCTTTTCTTATCGCTGAGCTGTAGAGAGGACGCAAATCTGTATTCACAATTTAAAAAAGTTAATTAATCATTTTTTTATAAATATGTTTGACGACGTTGAAGTCAATGTCAAATAAATACAGTTTTCTAATCATTTTTAACAATTTTCATCGTTCTTTGAGGAATATATAATTTTTCAGTCACTCAGAAAACAATTATAGAGAAAGCGACTGAGCTCAAAAGACTGGCAATTAATGAAAATACTACCCCTTCAATCAGTTCTCAATTCTGAAAATGACTTATTTTCAACTTTATAAACTGCATTTTTAAACACAATTTACCAATACAAAATGTTAATTGCTACCAGCTATTTCTACAGCGCCTTGAAGATGTATAATTAATTGAAAAGCTCGGAGCTTTGGCTAATATTGTCGGACCTTCTAGAACTGCGAGTTGGTATTTGCGATCGCTGCATTGAAACACGGGGTTTTGCAACTTAAAGTTGGCGCCGCCCCCACTCCAAAAGATTAATAATAATGATTCCGTATTGGTCGACCAACTTCCTCATAAGTCTAAGAGCTTTGTCAATAACAGGGTTTAGTTATCACGGTGATTGATGCGGTCAGGAGACGGCACAGGGGGGACTGGTGGACGCGTGCAAAGAGTGCTGGAGTTATGGACCCCACATCTTCCTGATGCCTTTCTGTACCTTCTACGTAATCTTAACTATTCCAACATAACTTAAATTATCACAACCAAATTTCGACTAACCTTGTAACGAGTTGAAATATCGTGCCCGGATTCATGTTACTATTAATCGATCCCACTGAGCAGATCGATGCTTACAGGACCATCACTAAGTCATGCGTCAGTTTGATAGCTGCACACCAAGCTATGATTTAGGAAGCAGCTGAGCTAGAGTTTAGAGATCGGTTGGGACTTGCGGTGTACTAGAAATCAAATAGGACAATGGATAATAGGCTTGAAACTGGGTGGTTGAATTTCAGAACTCGGCTTCGAGTGCGTGTCTGACGCCACACCATATGCGCCGCGCCACAATTAACATCTATGTAAGTGGAATTTAAAGCAAAGCTACCGTTGTAATTCGGTTTCGAATTCAAGAATTCGTTACAAGATGTCGCCACTTTCGTCAGCAGGTCGGATGGGGACGTGTCCCCGCTAGGTATAACTGCTAAGCATTTGCGAATATGGAAATGGAAATATTGACGAAAATCTATAGTTGTATCGAGCGGTTATATATTACGTATGACGTCATTGTCTCGGTTATTTTGTCCCGGCGACTAGCGACACCGGATGACAGTGGATCGGAGCAACTATTTTAGGGCTATTTTTGGAACCAGTTCCTATTGGATTTATAAAATGGTCACCAACACTAACTGGGCGAAGCCGAACCGAAAGCCGCCCACAGTGCCTAGCAGCACAAACCTGCGGAGCGGAATTTTAGTATGGACGATTTCAAGTATGGAGAGTATTAACATCTCAATTTATTTTAATATATTTTGTTTTTAAGTACGTTTAAATTTAGTATTTACTTAAAATAATTTATTATCAATAAAATCTACGATCATGGTGAAATTTTATATAAATTACCTGATCCAAATATTCTTCGAGGGCGGTACACAGACTGGGCCATGTTTAATTAAGAGTCTGTAATATAATCCCACATTTAGAGTAAACTAACTTTTGCAAATGTTAGATTCATATTTGCTTGATAAATTTTATATCCTTAAACCTGTATTATTTTATTTTATTTGATGTGATTCTATCAGCCTACTTTTCAAATACATTGGTTCACATTTTAATATAAAGTAAAATTATTCCAAATTTACTGAACGTACGAACTTAACAATTCTAGAATAGAATTATTTTCTGACGATCGAGTGTTTTGACTGATTGCTTTCTTTCAGTTTTTGAAGAATAGCTATTCTGATCTGTTCAAAGACTTGCTACCTTAGTATGTATTTCTGCATTAAGTGCCAACACAATTTTAAATATTAAAATAAGCATTTTGTTGCCTATGCAGCTAAAAACAATTTAAATATTTTTATATGGTTATTCTCGATTAAAACATTTCAGTCGCAGCTCACTAGTTAATTTATTTACCCGAATAGTTGATGCTTATTTTTTAAAAAACACTTCCATTATGTTTAGTAAGTCGGTATCTTAACATTCAGTGCTTTTATCATCAAATTACTAAAATAAATTTATTATTTTTAATCAAGCTTCAACTTGGGGTTATCCGTTAAAATTCAATGAAACCATTGCTTTATTTATTATATTTTTTAAATATTAATACCAACTGGTTTCTGAGCCGTTTTTTTCTGCTTCAAAGAATATATACACTAACGTTATGTTACGAATTGTGGGTGAATAATATCGAAAAAACACAAGGTGTTAAAGTAAAGATGGAGGCAAGACTTGGGATGAGTAAAGAGTGGGGGAATGGGAACGTACATTTATGTAAGATGTGTCTGTAAGATAGAATGTTTTTTTGCTAATAATAGATAAATTTAGGCCTTTTTGGGAGACATGGACCTTGAAAGTAAATACCATGAACAGGTTGGAAGCTGTTGAAATGTGGCTTCACCGGAGAATGCTCAAAATTCCAAAAGAGAACTGCTCACATTGAAATTCAGGAAAATTTCATATCTGGGTCACATACTTCAAGAGGAGAAGTATCACTTGCTCCAATTAATATTGAAGGGCAAGATAAAGGGTCGCTGGGAGCCTGGTAAGAGACCAACGTCTTGGCTGCGAAATGTAAGAGAGTAGACCGGTATTAGAAGCGTGGAGGAGCTATTCCGAGCAGCACAAAATAGAGAGACTTTTTACAGAGTGATCGCCAATGTTGGGAGGACCTGATAGGCACACGAAGAAGAAGAAGGCATTTTTATTTTCTAAGAATTCTCAATTATCTGAGCTCTCACCACACCCTTCATAAATTCCTAATAGATCCTCCACCTCACTTCAATACCTAATGTATGTAATTTTGTAATATTAAATTAATATTAATATTTTGCCGTGAGAAAGGTATTTTAAAACTGGTCGGCGCTAACATAAAAAGTACGGTGGTGTTATAAACAAAGTATTATTGTGTTGTTCACTTAAGTTTAGTTTTACTTCGTACTTTTTACTTCCTCACATCACTTTGAAACTCTGCCAATAGCTATTTTATCCTCATCGATCACCAGTCACTTTTCACGAGAAGCTCTCAAGACAAATCAGTGATGGTTGATTGTCACTTTGAATTTCTTTCCTCAAATAAATAAGACTTCGAATTTTGTTGATGGATACTTTAGACTTTTTCTTATTGGCCAGCTCAAGTTTCTTGCAACTTTCGCTTTGTTTCTTCCACTAAGTACTTTGGCGTACCTGCTTACTGATTCCGACCTTTAAGCGGGTATGGAACAGAATCATACAATATTCAAGCAATTCTGCAGAATGAAATACCTTATGATACAAAAATACATTTTCGTTTGCAAGAGTTTTCAATTCTTTTGAGTGCTTAGTGAGATTTAAGGGTTTGAAAAGAGTAAATAGTACGGGAGTATTCGATGAAGTTTGAGTATTTTTATTTGACAGGCCCCCAAAGGGCACACAAACTGCAACGGCTCGGAGGGCTTTGCAGCAAAGAGTGGACGGTTGCCCAGAGAGTGTTTTTTCTTGGGGTAAGAATAACCT
Source organism: Glyphotaelius pellucidus (assembly GCA_936435175.1). Lineage (NCBI taxonomy): Eukaryota > Metazoa > Arthropoda > Insecta > Trichoptera > Limnephilidae > Glyphotaelius > Glyphotaelius pellucidus. Next base: position 8,895,498 of record OW386558.1, read on the forward strand.
CGTCGAATTCAATGTTTCAAAGACCCAATCATGTCGGATTACGTCTAAAAAGGGTCAAAATGAAAATCTAGTCTCCTTCAACGAAAGCAATTTTCCGAATAGACTCTCCATTGATATGCTTGGTGTAACTATAAGTGACCAGCTCAGGTATGGGGGCTCCATCGAGGCCAGAGTTAAGTTAGCCTCTCAAAAACTGGGAGTACTGTACAGGGCCCGCAGATGCTTTAATATTACACAACTGCTAACCCTGCACAAATCGCAAGTACGCCCCACGGTTGAATTTGGCTCTGGTCTGGAGCTCCAAAATACTTGAAAAATACCCTTGACTCTGTGCAGAAACGGGCGGTCCGTTTGATGGATTCTCCCATCTTAACAAACGGATTGCAATCTTTAGAGCACAGGCGTCGGGTGTGAATGCTATTCATGTTCTACCGTTATTTCAATGGAAGATGCTCTGAGGAACTAGCGTCATTGATGCCTTCGGCACCGGTGCATAGTCGGGAGACACGCCAAACGCGCGCCCAACATATGTACACGGTTGACATTTGTCATATGAGAACGGGTCGTTTTTTCGACTCGTTCTTGAGTTCAACAGCTTGGCTATAGAATGATTTGCCGGCTTCTGTGTTTCCTCCCTCCTATAACATGGGTCTCTTCAAGACCAATGTTCATTCCTTCCTCTCCTCAAAAAGACCCTCCACACAGCATCCCAGATGACATAGGCCCTGAGGAAAATTATTTTCCTCGGGGCCTCTTGTGTGGAGTTAATGTAAAAAAAAGGGTCCGTAATTTTAAAGAGAAAATAATTCCCGCGGGAATGCCCTTGTGGAAAAAATTCTTTTCATTAACACTGTTTAATATAGTTAGCGTCGTTGAATTTCCTCAGAAATTTCACATATTTTGAAACTAAACTCCTCACAAACACGCGAACTTAGCAATTTATCCATTCGTGTATTTATGGTTAAAAGTAAAGCGAAAGACTTATTAACACCGGACATTAAACCAAACGTTTTGTGGGAGGCCGGGTTATAGCGTGCTCATCTAAACATTTTCTACTTTTTCACAAACCTTCGGAGATTGTTTTGGACAGTCAGTAGAGAAAATACTCGTAATTTGACTTCAAATGCTGGCAATATTCATTTAGTTGCCAAACAGCGCGCTCGAAAACGATTTCATTCTGTCTCGAATGGCGTTTGTATCTGATCATACTTCTTAAACACTGACCTCCGTGTTTCCAAATCTTTCCGATAACACTTCTTTTGTAAATTTGAGTACTTAATAAAAGTTTGAATAATATCTCTTTATTTAAATGCATCCTAATACAATGTCCGCATCTTTTTAATAACAGCCTGTTAATAAGTAAGTTATCGATTTCAACGTGGCTCCTGGAGCCACGTTGAAATCGATAACTTTATTATATCAGATTGATAGGTGTAACTTCCGATGATTTTATACTGATGCCCCAAGTATGCTTTCAGCGTTGACGGCCGAACCGATATTGACAGGTAATAAATCGATATAAGCTGGCAACACTGAAGGTATTTTCTACACTTTGAAATGTAAAATGTCAAGCAATTGTGTAAAAATATTATTAAATTGGCAATACTGTATTGAAATACTATCCTTAATATGCATTGGCAATCTGCATTTACTTTTTGACACTAAACAGATAACTAATTGTCCTTATAATGAGGTCCTTAGTCATATTTTAACCATATTTGTTTCTCAAATATCGAACAAAATGAATTGATCGCATTTTAGATGTATTATTTAAATCAATGGATTGCGTATTTGACTTCTTTCATTTCTAAGAATTTCATTAGTTCATTGCGTTCATTAAATAAGGCTGTAATTTTAAACAAAGAAGGACTTGATTAAAAAAATTGTGTTTTTCGATACTTTGACCAAAATTTATCTGATACTTTGGAGGCCGCGCTAAAATTGATAAATTGTCGGTTTGAATATCTGTTAACAATGGTAGACCGTTCTCGCAAATATTGATAACTGACGATAGATGACGTATTTGGTTAATCGACCATGCTTGACCTCCATTTGCTGGAAGATCTACATTAACTACAGCCCCGCGATTATAGGAATCCTTCAAATGTTAACAATTTCACCGAATTTTTTTGGCGACTATCTCTCATCTTTATTTTTATCTACCATAAGAGGTTGGGAATAAAAGATTTCCTGTTCAGAAGAAGGCTTGCTTCGTGAATTTTGCAATTTTGGAACACAGCTTTTTTTGTATCATAGTAAAAAATAGGTAATCTAATTTTATTTTATTTTTAAAGCTTTTCACTAGGATGTATCTTAGTAAGGCAAGTCTATATCAGTTCGTGAGTTGATATAGGCTTGCCTCACTGAATGTGTTGAGCTAAAGTGCTAAGATTGAAAAATACGACTTTATAGATAATGTTGTAGTTAAAAAAAAAATCGTTTTCAGCTACAACAACATCGATAACGTCGTATTTTTAGTCGTCGTAGTCTTAGCACTCTAGCTCACTGAAAACTCACGGACCGCCACTGGCCTATACGAGTGTATACATATACATACCTCTGTATAACCTGTGTCAAGACAGGGAATTAAATAAGTGTGTGTGTGTTTTTAACATAATTTTAGTTCTACAATACTTGAAATGAGCCATTCATCACCTTTTTTGTTTGCAATCAAAATATTTATATTAAAAAACTAAGCCTTTACCTTTACCTTTAAGCCTAAACCTTTAAGAAAAATTTTTTAGTGTTCAGTTCCTTTTTTTTTACAATGGCTCCACATGGCAGGCTCTAAAGAAAATAATTTACCCCACCGCCTATGTCATCTTTGGGGATGGTCTTTTTAGGAAATGAAGGAGTGGATGCTCTGGGAAGGAAAAAAAAGGTATTTATTTATTTAAGGAACATTAACAGTCTTAGTAATACAATAAACATAAGAGGATGATAAAAAAACAGACCAATTATTAATGTTCACAGATAGGTATTTAGAAACAACACTAACTGAATATAAACTAGAATATTTAAAAAAATAATAAGAGTACAAATGTGAATTCAACAAATGGTAAACTAATAAACAACATCAAAAAAGTGTGATTATAACTGAAATAGACTGCAAAATAGGGATTTGGGTTGGGAAGGGTAAGGGGAGGAGAGGGATAAGGGAAAGTTGCCACGCAAGTAATATAAAAATATTAGATACAATTAATTCATGTGTTATTCGCACCTAGAATGTTATACAGTGAAGTTCTGTAGCGACAGTAACTGGCAGTAAATACGTCAGCACGTGTGTCTATATTTGCAAATTTGTTGTTATAGTAGTTACATTCCTCTGTATAAATTCATTTTGATTGGAATTGGTGTTGCATCTATGAATATAGAAAAGGGTATTTTGTCTACTATATCGAATGGACGTGTGGAAATTTATTTATGTATGAAAGGTGGATAGGAATCTAGGAGTCAGTGTGTCCAGGAACGACGGACGAATGATTCCATCCTCCCACTGTGGTGCAAGGTGATGTTTCGGTAGAGCCCTTCTGAAGCAGTAAAAGCTCTTCCTCAACCAGTCTCCTCCGATCTGGCCTGCCACGCAGTTGGCGGACAGACAAATCCACCGCAAAAACTCAAATAAACCTTACCCCACGAGTCAGGGTACCTCTGCTAAGTTTCTTTGTAAATCATGTTCATTTCAAACTATAAAAAAACACTGGTTATCGACGCCTGGAAATAAAGAAAGAGAATCCAAAGAAAAACTAATTCATATTTCCACCTAGTGGCAATGCGAGCATAAACTTTGCCATTTACACTAGCTTGTGATTAGAAATTATAATAATTAATGTAGCTCAAACAGTCATCTCAGTGACTCAGTCACGCCTGTGTAAATCAGGTGCGCGCCTCATGTAGACAGATAAACTGCGCCTCCGTCGTCATTAGGGGCTGAATGCTCTGCTATTAGCTATAAACTATTAGATATGCAGATTGTAAATACCAACATTAATGCAGCATCTCTGCACGTGACATGATTGCATCTCTGATCTTCAGGTATTAACTTCAGGTACGGTGTACATACGCTAGACTGATATGAAGTTTAGATGACGGGATCATTTAATATGTCGCTGAAACTGAACCAAATAAACAAGGTAACTGACGACATTATGAGCGAAACTCAATCGAAAATCTGGAAACGGAAAAATCAGAAAAAGATATTTACACCTCTGGGACTCGAACCCAGGACCTCCCTATGTAAGTAGGGAGGTCCTGGGTTCGAGTCCCAGAGGTGTAAATATCTTTTTCTGATTTTTCCGTTTCCAGATTTTCGATTGAGTTTCGCTCATAATGTCTTCATTTAATTAAATATTACAGTTTGAGGTTTTACTCATAATGTTAAAATAATAAATAATAATAAGGTAACTGACATTATCGTGGTTTATTTATTTATTTGAGCCACAAACAGGATATTTACAGAGCATTATTTTGGTTAATGTATAACAAATTAAGATACAAATATAAATATCCCTAGACTAATGTGTCTACAGTAATAACATTAGCGTATTCACAGACATATGAAAAACAATGTAAGTATTTTTTACATAATTTAGAAACATAAATAGAAAATTTGAAATACATGATAGCTACATAATATTTAAAGTGTTTATTAAAAATAATAAAACAACATTTTAGTTGTACAAATCATGGAGATATTTCTTAAAACAAGTAAAATTATTCACAAAAATATCTATTATAGAGTGTGATTTAGTGAGATCGTTGTAAGATCGTGACATTCTAGATATGGGATTAAAGTATCCCGTATTATTGTTAAAAATTTCGGTCCAAAATATGTCAAATTTTCTGGTAGATTTGGGCCTGGCGTATAAATTGATTTCATTGATTAAGTTACTATCTACTATTTTTACTATTTTTGAGGTATTATGCCGCGTTGTGCTGCGCTAATTAAATAATTTTTTTATTTAGTAACTATAAACACATTTTTAACATTTTTGTATGAAACATATTAGGTAAAGATACAATAGTAATTATATTCATAGTCCTCCTCACTAGGAGATCCTGTGCTGAGGGAGACTATATTTTGGATAATTTTTCCGAGACTTCGGTTTAACTTCATGTACGTGAGGTGTCTGCCTCTGAATAATTTTTGAGGTTATGTATCAGAATGTTTTTGGCAAAGATTTTCTGTCTACTTGGAACATCAAACTGTTTAGAATGAAAGAAAAGTATGATAAATCTAACGAGATTTTGTAAATAAATGTCTTTATTTAAATGCTTGCTAATACCGTTTCGGCATCCTTTTAATAACAGGAGCCACTTTGAAATCGACAACTTTACTATATCAGATCGATGGGTCTTCCAATACCTATCTTCCAATGATTTTCTGTATACTTGGAACATCAAACTGTTTAGATTGAAAGAAAAGTATGATAATCTAATGAGATTTTGGCATCCGTCTTTCCTTCCTCGTTTAGTTTTTCGTAACAACAAAACCCTTCATACGGTCTCTTCTTTAGTCCACCTCACAATGTTGCCCAACGAAGTAGTAATTTATGAAGATCCACTGGTCGTTTGCAGTACGGGCAGGGTGGCCCATGCAAAGACAATAAAAACATAAAACAGAGATAAAAGCATCTGTCTATAGATGCTGTGGAAGCCTCTACTCCACACCACAGTTAAAAAGAGTCCTATTTGCCTGGAGAGTAGGTACTTCCAGTATTTACCTGGTGAAAGCCCACCATTCAGATTCAAAAGGTTGCTTGAAATGGCTTTTTCTTTTTATAAAGTTTTTGAAGGTGGTACTTCAAACATTCTACATTGCCCTTTATTTTAGGCAAAAGAAGCTAATGGCGAAACACCGAAGGTATAAAAAAATCTGAAAAGGTCAAACCCGCTTCAACAGAACTGAACCAAATATTCCATGGGCATACTTAACAGGGCCTGTAGATACATACTCTAATTGTACACAAATGCTAACTCGCTAAATATCGCATGTGCACCCCACATTTGAATTTGGCAGCCACCTCTGATCTGGAGCCCTAAAATACCTGAAAAAATCCTCGAAAATCCTCGGTGTTGGTGACCATTTTATAAATCCAATAGGAACTGGTTCCAAAAATGGCCCGTTCCTCGGATTCACTATCATCCAGTGTAGCTAGTCACCGGGACAAAGTAACAGAGACAGGCAATGGTGTCATATCTAATATATAGCCGCTTGACACAACTGTACATTACGGTCAATCTTTCCATATCCGAAGAGATACTACATATTCACCAATTTGTAGCAATTATACCTAGGGAGGACACGTCCTTATCCGACCTGCAGACGGAAGTGGCGACATCTTGTGACGAATTCTTGAATTCGAAACCTAATTACAACAGTAGTTTTGTCTGAAATTCCACATACACAGACGTTATTTGTGGCGCGGCGCGTATAACGTGGTGTTAGACATGCACTGAAAGCCAGGTTCTGAAATTTAACCACGCAGACGCAAGCCTATTAACGCTATTCGATGTGACATTTTGGAACAATAACTCCAAAGAACAATTAGTCAGTCAATTAAAGTAACTCGTGCAATTATCACCTTCTATGGTATCTCGGTCACTTTCACATCGATTCTTACGGAAACTCGTGCAGTGTTCAACCACGTGATCCCTCAGTAACTTAATGTCGAACCTCACAGTAATGTGCTGTGTGACATTAAAGTAAGTCAGATTCCTACCCGACGTCCACTGTTCACCAAGCTATTCCCATAGTTGTTAATTTGAAAAAATATTGTTTTTTTTAGCAGTCCAATAGAGTCAATTTATCTGCCACTACAATTTCAATTACATCCTAATTCCATTGACTGCTTCTTTGATTCAGGTTAAAAAAAATTAACCCATATTTCGTCTCCGGTCACAATTTTTTCCAGAAATCAAGTGCTGCAAGTGTTGTGAGGCTATTGTTTTTGTTGTTTCTTTATTCTGGCCGGTTAACTTTCTTGGTACACACCTTGCACAAAATTTTATTGAATAATCAGTTATTGAACAATAACACTGACTTTACTGAGAGAGAGTATGCGACATCTGTAGTTATCCGGGGTGCAATCTGTGCAATCAACGGCCTGCGCCGTTCCACTTTTTGTCAGCCAGCTGTGTTTACCTTTCAGCTTCGATACAGTGACAATCCCATCATCTAGCAGTTCTGACATCTACTGCTGCAGCATGGCACAAATTTTTCAGTCTTTCATGAATGCGAATAAGCGTTTCAACTTGTACAATCAAGAATCAATCACAGAACGCTGTCTGTCTGAACATCGAAATCGGCTTTTTGCAAGCGACTGTAGTGCTGCCACTCGTTGACGCAAAAAGTTACTGTTGCAGTAGATTGTAGAAGAAGGTTCGAGGAATAGCCCCAAATTCAAAATTTTCACTAAACTAACTTTTTTTAAGTAGAAAAAAATAGGAGGTATTGTTTTTTGACTGACCCTTGTATATTTTTTTGTCGATAAATAAAAATACGAACATTACAAGTAGAAATCTTCACTAAGAATAAGAATATACTGCTCATGATACACTCATAGTTTCTAAGAAATCGAAAGTGAAAGCTTTTATCCGTTGAAAATACATACGAAAAATGTAAAAATATATATAAGTTAGTCTGTATCGTAATTCTGGACCCATTTTCCATGAATAATATGATATTCTTTATTGATTCCATACAAAAATAGCACTCACTAAAGAACGCGTAAAGATAATCTTAACCTTTATTCTATGTTTTTCTTACCATAGTTCATAATATTATATTTTGTTTGTCGTTTTCTGACGCATGACCAAGGTTTTCACACATTTGAACTTATGCTTATGAACTTTTTCTGTAATGTTTTCTTTTGGTGCCCTCTCTTAGTTAAGCAATTGCCTGTTATTTTATATGCGTGAAATTTACAAAGAAATAATAACGAATAAATACCAACCATGACCGTTGAATGGTTGAAGGGTTCGATAAAAGTTAACAATATATAAGAACAATGCAATAAGCACCTATATAAATTAATTACAAAAATAAAAAGAGACAACGAAAGTGAACAGAGATTCTTATTTGCTGAGTTTCAGTTTGATCAGATGTCGGAAAGTGAGTTAATAGCTATAACAAAATATAAATACATCTAGATGTTTAAAAAAAAACGTTAAGACGTAAAGATTTGACACAAGTGAAACATAAAAAAAACATACCTGAAATTAAAAACATGAATTATTATGTGGAAAATTTCACCAAAATGTTGAAAATTTCCGACTTTACTATAGGGAAATCAAAAATCAAACCAGATACAGTTCTTTGAAATTTTTGTGCTTATAAAATACTTGAACTTTCCGAGTCCTTAAACTTATATATTATATTATAAAAAAATCAGGCTTTGGGGACGGAGGCTCCACCGCACTATTCCAGTTCGAGGACGTCTTTTTTGTAAGAGCCAAAACATTCTGTTTTTACGATAATACCAATTTAATATTTTTTATATTTACCAGTTTAATGATTGGTCATCTATTGATTTTCTATTAATGGTGCGTGATTCAAAAGGTTGTGGGACTCTTTAGCTCTCTAATGAAGGATTAAGCCTTGGACATCGATGAGGGTTAGTTTAAACCTTTTTTTTATCTGTTTCGAGCCTTTTAACAGGTAAAATTTTGGAAATTGTTTTAAGTCTCTTTTTTAATTTTAATTTTGATTAATTTACTTTATTTTTGTTACAACATGTAGATAAGTTAATAATATTCTTTAAAGCTAATAAGCTATTCTTTAAAACTTTCATTTTTATAATACATTTCTATCTTTATAATAATATTATCTCTGTATTTTTAATCGTTAATTTATTATCCATTATAAAGTAGCATCATATTTTTACTACAATAATACGGGCATTACCCCTAATCTGGTAGTCGAAAATAATGTTAAAAGTTTTGTGTAAAAACATTTACATGATTTAAAAAAAAATCTATTTTTTTTTTTTTTATAAAATAAACGCCTTTTGGCTTTTACATAATATAACTTGAAAAACTAGCAGTCCACAATGGAGTCCTGGTACCTACCCTGATGTATGGCAGTGAGGCATGGAACTGGCAGAGGAAGGATGAAAGTAAACTGAATGCTGTAGAAATGAGATCCCTGAGGCGTATGTGTGGTAAAACCATGTATGATCGTGTGAGAAATGTGGAGATCCGCAAAGAATGTAAGGCTGATGTAAGCAGGAAGAAAGTAGTGTAAGAAGAATATATGACGCAAATGTGAATGGTAGAAGAAGTCGGGGACACCCGAGGAAGACATGGCACGATCAAGTGAATCAGATACTTGAGTCGGGCCATGTCAAAAGTCAGAATAATAGAAGATTATGCATGAGACGATGTATGAATGTGAGTGAAGCAAAGAGTGTGTACCAAGACCGAGTTGTTTGGCGGTCCGTCCTCTCTGCCTACCCCTGCGGGGAAACGGCGTGTTGGTTAGTTAGTTAGTAATATGAAAAAGACAGCTCTAGTGAGCTTGTAAATCAGCAATAAATAGAAAACAGAAGTTGAGAAAGACATATGCAGTTGTGCAGATAAAAAATGAAACATTAATACTAAAATATTTCAGTATAACAATATTGCAATAATTAAAAATATATTTATATAATATATGTAAATAACTTACCTTAAAGAAACACGTTGAAAATGTTTAATGGTAGTTTAATAATAAGTAAATTATAATATTCAAGTTGAGAATATGTCTACATATTAAGGATCATCCATTAATTACGTGAGCTGTTTTTTTTTTTAATTTAGACACCCCCCCCCCCTTGGTTGAGGTAAATTTAGACACCCCCCCCCCTCCCCTTGAGATTAAGTGATTTTTGGTGGGACCCCCCTGCCCCTCACGTGAGACTTACACTACACTTATTAAATGACGATATTTATTTTCATTAAGACAATAGCCATTAGATTTTTTCAATCGGCAAAATGGGACACTTCAAAAGAAGTTTAACAATTTAATTTTTGATTGGTGAGATTTTACTGAACCCCTCCCCCCCATGTTGAGCTCACGTAATTAATGGATGACCCCTTTCAGGAAATAAACCTAATTAATTTTATTTTTATTCATTGCCCAATGAAAATGGTGGATAAAAAATAAGAACTGAATAGGTTCTATTCATATGCAAGAACCTTTCAAAACAAATGACAAAATAACAACATATTTTGCCCTAGAAATGAAATATGATTAAACATGAAATATGAAACAAATTTGTAAGCAAAAGTATTAATCTTTTACTTTCTTTCTTTCCAGGTTCGTATTTGATCTTCCTAATCTTCTAGATACAACATTAATCCTTCCCGGTATTCCTGAAAGAGGTAAAACTTTCCATAACATTATTTGATTCAAGCCTAGAAGCCTTCAATGTAAATTCCAAAAGGTTCTCTTTCTTGTACGGCAGATTATTTCAGTTAATATTTATCTTCTCCACGTGAACCCACTCGCGGTTAATTTCTCTGATCTTCTGATGTAAGGATCTTTGGATTTTGTTTAGGTTTTAAGAAGCGGTGAAGCGAAGGCTTGTTGGAACTTTCATGAATCAAATTGCTTAGCGTGTTTTAATTAAAGCAATGTTTTTACTTAATTAGTACACAATACATTTTTTAATTTACGGTCTCGGTGCGTTAACATTTTTTAAATAAGTGTAGCTCTTATGACATCCCAGGCATTTGCGTTCACGTCGCTTACCCAAACCATGAAGTTGAACCATAGAAGTCGCTGAAAAATTATCCAAAACATAAAATAATGTACAAAAATTAAAATATATAATTACTAAATACAAAAATTAAACTTAGATGTAAGAAACAAAAGTTGGCACAAGGCAAGAGCAAGGAAGCGCACCTACGATGGTCGCCGATCTACCACCAAACAGATCAATCTATCAAAGCGGCTATCTAAAGTGGTATGAGAATTGCAGTTTGAATGATGTTCGTGAAACGCGCCGTTTTATACTAATAATGATTCATGGCGTATCTCTTGTTTATTGTGTATAAACACGTCACATCACTTAACAGTTAAATACCATGATATCAGTTTCCAGTTTCCCCAAAGACTTAAAGCAAGACATTCTTGGAACCGCATTTGAAGGTTTATTTTATTTCCTTGTTAGAAGGGTCCTGTAATACATAACTTCGGTTGGAGTTCGCAAGTTTCCGGTCAGACCTGGCAGGAGTGCGGTTACTTCCAGGCTAGGGCTGGTGTAAATGAGGTTCGTTAGTCATTACTGACTATTGATATTCTGACGTTTGTTAACTTGCTTTAATTTTTAATTAGGGTTCGTAGTTATTCTTAGAAGGATACTGGGTTGAGCTTAGACTCGGATTGGATTCCAAAAATAGATATTTTCAAGTGTTTATGGTCAATAGTTTCAAGTTACAAATCTCTTCCATAGACTTACCTAAATAACCATCACGCCGTTTCCCGAAATAGTGAAATTGCTTCATTCATATTCGTATATCGACCCATAAATACTCAACTTCTGTTGCTTTGACTTATGATATGGCACTTACAATATGTTTTTACATTAACTCCTCACAGGAGGCCCCGAGGAAAACTGAGAATCACTGGGAAGGGAAGTTTAAACCACAGTCAAACTATTTTTATTTTTTAAGTTTTAAAAGACATTTGAAAAAAGATTTATTTATTTATTTTATCAGGTTCTCCATAAAACAGTTGTACACCAGAATATTATTTAGAAGATTACAAAATTTAAAGAAAAAAGTTTATGGGGAAGTTCCACTATCTTGTGACCTTTGTCAGAAGATAGTAACTGTACTCTCTGTAGGTGACATTGAAGACGTCGATGCTCAGTACAGATTCATTTAGCAGTTAAATTGCTCTGTTTAATGGCGCATTCTGATAGGAAGGAGTTCTCGCTTTCGTAGCATAAAAATGTGCGTGGGATCTCCCACGAGTGAAAGCGTTAGGGACATATAAGTTAATCTCCTTCAACATGGCGGATTCAGTATATTGCCGGAGATTAGCTTAAAAAAGTGTTTACCGAGGAATATTTTTGGGCGGGCTACTAATGTATTAAGATCGCGCATTCTTGCTAAGAATAACGATGGATAAAGGAATTGGTAGTGTGTATATTCCCTCATATACAGGTAACGCATAAACCTTTTTTTAACTCTTTCTATTTTTAGGATATGGTTGTGTTCAAAGGGGGCCCAAATAATAGAGCTTTATTCCAGGATGCTGCGGACAAGTGCTTCTTATGTTCTCCGTATTGCAATTCCATTAGTAAATGATCTCGCATTACGAAGAACATATCCAAGCATTTTGTTGGCGTGGGAGACAATGTCAGATATGTGGGATTTGAAAGAGAGATTTGCTTCAAAAATCACGCCAAGGTCTCAAATTTCGTTTATTAATGTGGTATGGAAATAGAAATGCATCTTTGGATCTTGTAAATGAACCGACACTGCATTTCAAAAAACTGTGAATTTACGATCTTTTTTTCGCTTACCTTCTTTAGAAAATATATTCATAAGTTTTATTAAGAATTTATTATCAGTATCTCCGGTAGTGAGAGACTGCTATTCGGGATCGAAACATAGCTTCAGATGTATTTAAGACTATTGTTTAAGAATCAAGCATCCTCCCCTCATGAATTTCAATCTCAAAAGTTTCTTCAATTAGGGGAAATCAAAGTTTGACTGGCGTTTTTTAAAAAATAATCCACAAGGCCGCCCCTTCTGTTGGGCAGCGTTGTGAGGCGCGGCTGTAGGAAGGGATTTATTAATGCGGATCTTGAAGAGACCTGGAATACATGAAGAAGGAAAAACAGGTGCTGGCAGCTAGTTCCACGTGCGAGCCGACTTACACAGAAACAAGTCAAAGAAACCATCCGTTCTTATGAAGCCAACACCACGTTGCCTTAGTTCTTATTTGTCCAACAGACCATTTTAGTTTTTGTTCAATCTCCACTTTAAAATTAAAAATAATAAAAAGTATTGTTAATCACTTAACTAAGAAGTATAGATACTAATGAGACCTTTACCTTTACATATATAGCTTTATCTTAAACACTTTTCATAGTGTTTTATTGAAATAATGAAAGAAAACTTTCACCTCCTATAAAGTTTTATATTGGTCTGTTAACAAATACGAACTAAAGCGACGACCAGTGCGCCGAGGAACAACGCTGCTAACCCTTTAAAGCAGGCTTCAGTAAAATACACTCAGCATGCAAACATTGCGTCTGATTTAGAGCTAGAAATCCGTCTGTTAATTAGCTGAACCCCCTTCCTTTGAACATTATCAAGTATTTTATCTATTTATTTATTAAAACGCCATAAAATGGCTCTTATTTTAAAGTGATACACTAAATGATAGGTATACAGTAGTACTCAAGAGGGTATCAGTATTGTATAAGAATGTATGAGTACACAAAAATAATATCGCTGAAGTGATACAGTTGTTATAAGAAGTACAGTTAGATGATATTGAAAAGAAATACAAAAGAATTATAAACTCGTGTAATAATTAAATAATATATTTGGTTTAATATGACATGAAACAAAGTATGCTAAAAGCTAGTATTTAGATATAAGATACAATTATTTAATGTGTGTTACAATAAAAAAATGAGTACGAGGTAAAGAACGGTATATATATATATTTTTTACATGAGCTCCACACAGGAGGCCCTGAGGAAAATAATTTTCCTCCACACAGCATCTTTGGGGATGCTGTGTGTGGAGGGTTTTTTTAAGGAAAAGAAGGGAAGGAGAGTTCTGGGAAGGAAAAAGGTTTAAGGGGTGGGTAGGAATCTGGGATTCAGTGTGTCCTGGTCATCCGCCTCCAAGACCTAGACAAAATTCACCCCATGAACCCATATGTTACAATAATAGAGAAAACCTGGTCAAATTACACTTCAGCAAAGCTGTTCATGACCAGCGGCAAAATATCACATTAATGTATAAATCCTTAAATTTTTTACCAATTAGAGCTCTATTTTGGCATAAAATCTGTATGCAACATATCTTAGGTAACACACACAAAATGAAAGGATGATAGTACCTAGACTTTCTAATAAACATGGCCAGCGAACTCTTGAATACATTGCACCACTTTTAATATGCTGCCATAAGATTTGAAAAAAATGTTGCTCGACTCCTAAATTTGCGCTGTTGTAAAAAACACGGCTATTGGTATCAAATTTTCTGTATTGGATTTGTGGTACCTTAGTACGACAGAATCACAGGAGAGAAAACTGATAGAAGTGTGTAGGAGGCGTTTTAGAAGTGTCCGAGGAAAGCTCAATTTTTCCCTTACTTCTGGTAAAAATTATCAGCAAACTAACATTGGTTATTGTAGGTAGCTTTTTCTAAAAAAGTATGCCTATTACTTTAAAAAAATATTATGAGAGGGATCGGCCAGCCTATTTGATGTCTAAATAGTTCAAACCTCAGTTGGACAAAGTTTAAACTGAAATTTTTTTTCAAAAATTACTTTGGAATGAAAAACTATTTCGGTTGCTCATTTCTTTAACCAACATAATTTTCAAAGACTATCTGTCAGGTATGTTTTTAGGTTTTCACGGCCAAAAGTATTTTTGTTATTTATTTTTGGGGTGTTATGCCGTGTTTCGCCAACCTCCTTCTTTAGCCAACGTGGCGAAACACGGCATAACACCCCAAAAATAAATAACAAAAAAAAAAACTATCTAACTGTGTTTCTGTAGATATTTCTACGACAAAGTTCCAATATCAAGTTTTTAAAATTTTCATTTATTTTACACGGTTCTAAGATCACTTTGAACATTTTGCATTACAATTTTTTCTTGCATCTGATGGTTGCTAGTTTTTACAAGACGCACTATAGTTCATCACTTTAGTTGGATATGGTTCTAATTTTGCCTTCCCGTGTTTTGAAATAGATAATGAGAAATCGTCCTTGCAAACTTCGACACCTCATTTCTCAGAATAAGGGGGGGTAGGTACGGGTACCGTCGCCTTAGGATCTGTGGATTGGTTAACCAACACCTTTACTATACCACTTTCCCAAAGGTTAATATGATTTCCTCCTTCACCACACGTCAAGAATCTATTTTTTTTTATTGAACGAATCTACATTAATTTGAACAACTCTAAATTCTCCAATGTCCATGCATACAGGGTTAGTAAGCAGTATGCAAGTTATTACATTAACATTATACAAAAGAGAAATAGAAGTAACAGCCCGTAGAATAATTCTTCCGAAATAGGTAATTTATAAATAGAGATAACAGTGTGAGTAAAAGAAAAGGAAAAATAAGCCAGTCGAAGAAAAATTCTGAAAATAAAAGAGTAATGAGGAAAAAAACAGTTATAATGTAAGTTATTACTATAATAGCTGAAAGAAAATGAAATATATCAAAATAAAAGAATAGCCAGAAAAGGTAGAGCTTACAGACCACCGGGCAGTCCCAATGAGAATCCATATAGCTGTCGGCCCAAACACAGACGATGGCCGAAGTCCGCGCCCTTTAACCGGCTCCCCGTTTTTGGCTCGAAGAAATGTACTTAGGAGAGAAGGGAAAGTTTTTGAAGACCCTGAGGAAAAGATGAGCCTCGGGTTGCCGGTTATAGGATACCCCAAGTGGTTCACCACGTTTTATGATTTAGTAGGTCGTTATATTATTTATTTAGTATTTATATTTTAGCGGGTTGGATTTGGAGAGACTGGTTATGAAAGACCTTTTTACCACTCCAGCGAGACTTTTTCTCTCAATAGGAAGGATGGATTCATACGTCACACCTGAACACACCGACCGCCAGATTACTACACATCTTTTTTACCTTTTTCCTTCCCAGATCTTTCTTTTTCGTTTCCTTAACCCTGTCCAACTAAAGGCATTATCTGAAGACTGTCCCATTTTCCATATGGCCGCCGCTTAAACTTTTAACGATTATCGTCAGTGGTTTACCTCGGAGTTCAGGGGGAACTGTCGGTGGTCACGTAACATTATGTAAATACAGCGTATGTCGTGCGTACAACTGTGGAATATACTTTTATGTGAGGCGTACTCGTAACGTTTGTATACAATGTTCTCATCGCGATGTTGTCAAAAAAATTTAAATTTTCATAATTTTCCTTGTGATACATTTAGATGGTGCTTTTGCGATATAAGAAACGTAACTGACTTTTTTTAACCAGTGATTCCTATGTTGGCGCAAAATTAATCATCCAATTTTGTTTTTAAATAACTTTTTTACTAAATAGAGAAAAAAAGATTTTGAGTGATGGAAAGCTTTATTCGGACCTTTAAAACTTTTTCTGTTAAGTGGAAAAGATGATTTCCGTCAAGTGGCTGCCACCAGTGTTGATACACATTTGTGCCCGTTTTATAGCATTTTACATGATTTTCCGCAAGATTTCCGGTGATAACTGTTCGCATTCCTGTCGAATATTCTCTTTAATGGCCGCGATAGTCTGAGGCGCGTTGGCATAAACCCGTGACTTCAACTTGCCCCAAAGAAACAAGTCTGGGATGGTTCAATCGGGCGATCTTGCTGGCCATGCGCAATCGTCAAAACGGGAGATTACGCAACCAGGAAACGCTTCCTTTACAATATCCATTGTGGCTCATGCTGTGTGTGTGGTTGCACCATCTTGTTGAAACTACATGTTCACTTAGCCCCGCTCATCCAATTCCGGCAGTAAGAAGTCGTTTATTATGGCCCTGTAGCGTTCGCCAGTAACAGTGACCATTTGGCCAATGGCGTCCTCAAAAAATACGGCCCAATCGATCCTCCCGCATAAACGCCTCACCTCACAGTGGCTTTGAATGGATGTAATGGCTCTTCGTGCATCACACGCGGATTTTCAGTGCCCCAGAAATGAAAATTTTGCTTATTAACGTAACGGCTTAAGTGGAAATGCGCCTCGTCGCTCATGATGACTTTTGACACAAAATCGTTCTCTTCGTTGTTCAGATTGAGGATGGCAATTAATCAACAATTATTTCACGCTCTTGCAGAGTACAGCGTTCCGTTGCTTGTCTGTTTGTATTCTGCAGCTGTCTAGTTCAAAAAAGTCAAATATGATTGACGTACGATGCTATTTGCTAGGGTGATTAATTTTGACCCGATCGGGTGATTAGTTTTGCGCCACCTTGTTTATATTTATATATAAGGTGGCGCAAAATATGTATAAAGTTATATAGATATTATTTTTTTTAAATTTTCACAACAAACAACAACAACAACAAAAATTCACAACATGTTTTCACTGTTCATAATTTCATCTTCAAAGTTGACATAGGAAATTATTTCCCTCAGGGCCTCCTGTGTGGAGTTAATATAAAAAAAAAAATCCTCCCAATTTTCCACCCCTAATCCCCACAACCATCCAAAATCCTACGAACTTTTTAATGTTTTTAGGTGAGAGAGGCTCTTGTTGCTTTTTTTCTAAATAGTCTCAAAAATCATTAGTTAAAGTAAGTCAAGTATGGCTCTTAACATCATAAAAAATCAACGAAAAAAAAAATGAATGTTTTATGTTTATTTTTACTAAGATATAAGACTTTTCTGCATGAATTTCAGAATTTTCATACTTTCTGTAAATTTCTTTTTTATAAATTTTTTCTTCTGTGATAATTCAAATCTTGTTTTTCTTTTTACATTATCTGCACGCAGGAGGCCCTCTCTTCTCAGGGCTTATGCCATCTTTGGGGACGCTGACGTAAAGAGTCTTTTCAGGGAAAGAAATTTCTGGAAAAGAAAAGAGTATGAGGGGTGAGCAGGGATCTGGGAATCGATGTGGTCAGAAGTGAAACTGTATTAAACCATGTATGAAACCTTTCTACTGCGGTTCAAGGCGATGGGTCGAAAGTCCGGCTGGATAGGTCAAAAGGACTCCCTCAACCGGTCTCCCTGATCTGACCCACACGCAGTAGATTGGCAAAAGCATGCGCCGCCAAGACCTAAACAAACCTTACCCCGTGAACTCGGGCACCCCTGCCAAGTCACCAAATGTAGCGATTCACATGAGGTGACTTATGGCACAGGTTAATTTAATGTCAACGATGTTTCAACCATGCGAGTTTGTTTGCCTAGATACCTATATAACCATATAGTCACACTCGATGGAGTTATACAGACGACACATTCGTGACGTGGATTGTGGTGGACCGTAGACTATATTTATTATTTTTTTATACGAATACCGCACAAGAGTCTCAACTGCTCCCGTCTGGAGCCAGTGAGACTATGGCATCCCCAATTGGGGTATGTTGTGAGGCTGAAGGTAGTGGGGAGGGGAAGGAGATGGGGAAGAGGACGGTGGGAAGTACCTGGCTATTCAGATATGGTCACCAAACACGGCCAAAGCCATTTCAAGCAACTTTTCAATTCTGAATGGTGGTCTTACACCAGGGCGATACTGAGAGTATCTTTCACTCTGGATCGTGCCTCAAATGTACTTTATATTATTTTAAATGAATAAATTGTGAAATAACACAAATTAATCAAATAAAATTTATTTGCAACGCCGGGATTCGATCCCGCGACCTTCGGAATGCTAGTCAAGAGCCTTACCGCTGGACTACGCCGGCCATCATTTTTGTTATGATGCTATTGTACTATATACTTGTTTTGATGCTCCTGCACAACTTACAAATAAAAGCCATCAAGGCGTAAATAAATAAATCATTTTTAATTTTTTAATTTTTATTAATTCTTCCAAGATGGAAAATATTATGACTCATTAAATTACTCTTATTATGAACTATAATGCTAATATTGCCGAATATGTTATTCAATAAATTTTCTCATCTTCAATCTAGATTCTAAATATCCCGTATTTGATGATATTCTATTGCGATTCTATTTACGCGTGTGAACCATAAATCCAAACGAGAAAAAAACTTCTATCGTTCCATGTTCCAGATTCAACTGTGAAAAGGCGCCAATTCTTTGGGCGCCATCTTGCGTGGGGTCGATTTATGCCCCAAATGCCTTCCGTTCTAGCCTTCCTTACCACCTTACCCGCGTTATTTATGTCCCCCGCTCCGCGGAACTCTTCCACCCACCGCCCTTTCTGTTTCTTCCTCGCGCGAAATAATTCTACGCCAAATCCCGACGCGGATTTTCAGGTATTTTTGTTTGGTGAAAGGGGCGAAACAGGGTTGGAAATTAGGTACGGAATGAACGCGCTTTTACTCAGATTTTGGGGGTGTTAAGACATTTAGGGTAAAACTTGTTGGCAGAGATATCATTGAAAATAATTTAGCAATCTATATATAAAATTAAAGATCTGTTAAGGGATAAGTGTATTGTGTATTGTCATAAACATTCAAAACACCTTCTTAAAACCCCCACGAAGGTTTTTGAATTATTCAAACCTCACGACAATACATCTGAAAAGATTTACAATCATCATGTAAATTTTTGCGAAATTGTTAAATATTTGAGAATGACATTTTGCAAAACAATGAGTGTCAAATCAAAACTCAATTTTCAAAACTCTTTAAATTAATACATTTTTTTGAAGCATTTACATAATAATTTGAATCAAATCAAGAATTAGAGATTTTTTAAATAGGTACCTATGTTCGGTACCAAATTTGATTGATTGTTCTTGTAATATTTGATTGTTCTTATATAATATACAAGAATTAATATTTATAAAATATGAAAAACAACAATATTCAATCAAAAAAATTGTAATAGTAAAACTGAATGTACTGTGACTGATTATATGGAACGGGGTTGGCGGGACAGGGAAGCGGGAGAAGGGAGAGGGTAAGGTGGGGAAGGTAGACGGGGAAGACGGGAGGGAACGGGGACGCACGGGAGAGGACATGCAGGGAGAAAAAATTTATTTCTTTGAATATGGCATTGCAACGCATGCCGGGAACCAGCGGGTTCTGTTAAAAATTAATAATACATTCATAATGCTTATTCTGAAGTATCAAAAACACTTGAAGAGTGAGCTGTGGATAATTTTGGTTAGCTTTTTGTCAGTAATTTCTAGTTCAATGCAATTTACAAATTCTGAATGTAATTTCTGCCGTGCAGCTTTGATTTCATATATATTTTTGAAATGTTAACTTCATACATTACATGTTAATTCCGAAATTTACACACCACATTTTTTTCACCAATCATTCCCTAGCTTGTACTAATCCTGCCTTGTAAAAAAAATAAATAAATGTGTATTATAATATATTGAAATATTGAACAGAAGGAACGCATACGATTGAAAATTAATTAAAGTGTGGAATGTATCGGGAGCATCTCCTATCCTTATCCTCTTTTGCTCTTCCTTATCTCCTCATGAAAAAATAATTTTAAGATATAATCTCCGAGTAACTTTAACATAAAATACCTATTTTGCTTGATTTAATTCAACTTTGTATTTATATTATGTATCTCTACTTTTTATGCATAAGCTGTTTGTTTCTTACAAATAAATAAATTTATAAACATATTTATAATATCACTCACCAGCTATTTCATTTAGACAATATAACAATTTGGGAGGCGGGTATGGATACCGCCGCTCCGGGAACCATTTATTGGATAACCAACGCCTCTGCCATAGGTCACCTCAAGTGATTCGCTATGTTTATCAGGGGTGCCCGGGCTCATGTGGTGCGCCTGCCCACCAATTGCGTGGCGGGCTGGATAGAATAGTAATCTCTCGATCCCTTCATAAAATACTTGTGATCTGGCATCTTAATATGCACAATTATTACAATTTGAAAAAACAAAGATGTTGAGGTAATAACAAGTGTCACATTTGACTTGAAACTTCCCGATTCATTTTGCAAAAATAAAGTCGTAAAAATTTTCTTTTTTTGTATAATTTCGAATTAAGGTGAACTCAAATAGCCAAAAAAATATTTTTATAATGCTTTGAACTTCATTAAAGACCACTGAAGAGATGAATCGATACAAGTCTGTTGTGGGCTTGTCCTTTTGCCCAAAGTAAACCCAATTTTTCCCTACGTCTAGTGAAATTGAAATGCAAATATCAAATTTCTTTCTTGAACAGATGAATACTTTCATTGGCCTGTCTGGAGCCTAGGAGCCTAGAAGCCTTGGAGCTTAAGGTACTACGTAAAATTACGACATTCGGATTTCAAATCGGTATGAGTCATACTTCTATGAATTTTTTGTTCTGTTTAAGAGACCTATTAACTTTGATGTTTGAACATAATGTAATGTAAGCAAATAAAAAAAATATTTCATCAAAAATTGAAGATTGTTTCCGTTCGATATTTAAAATGAAAACTAAAACATGAAGAGCTTTTTTTCTGCTGAAATTTTTATTTTGTTTGTCTTTCTTTCTTTTTATAAAAATGTAATATAATGTAAGCTTAAGTGGAGAGGTTTCTAATATCTATTTCAAATTTTTCAGAAAATCCTTCAAAAAACAAAATGCATGTTCGTACGTACATAGATTCTGAACAAACATTTATGGTGGGATAATAAAATCGTAGTAGAGGAAATTAAAGCTACTGTACAGAACAGTTATGTTGATTTATTGTGGACTGTAGCCTGCAGGGTGAATATATAATTCCTTTGATGATAGGTTACCTCCGATAGAAAAGAGCACAAGAAAAAAATGTTAATGTAATTTTAGAATAATCGTTATGTAATTTTAGGCGCTGGAAATATTTATTTAATCGCCACACTGGGATGCATATGCGTACGACCGCATTACCTGAATAAAAAAAAACACTATCTGCAACTTTTCGCTCTCGATTATTACGAAAATAATAAGTTATAAGTTTAACTACTTCCTGCTTATTATAGAATACTATCCCAAACCCATGAAAAATCAAGGGATATTACAATTGTAGGATTTGTGCCTTTCAAAAACAAATATTTCCAATTTTCTTTTTTATAAAAGTATACATGTTAGTCAATAAATTAGAGAAATTTAAAAATTGTAAACTGAATAAATTTATCGACCCCAAACTTGCGCGTACGTATAGAGGAGGAATGTCAC
This sequence comes from Glyphotaelius pellucidus, assembly GCA_936435175.1. Lineage (NCBI taxonomy): Eukaryota > Metazoa > Arthropoda > Insecta > Trichoptera > Limnephilidae > Glyphotaelius > Glyphotaelius pellucidus. Next base: position 8,917,486 of record OW386558.1, read on the forward strand.
TTCCATATTCCACCTGGCGCGTTTCTGAAAGTCTTTTTGCTAGCGATGAACAAGCATGTGTGCATTTATTTTCAGCCAACCCAAGTAATAAAATAAACATTGATGGTAAATAAAATATCAACTGTAAACGATGCAATGTTTCTGAATGTTAAGTCGAATGTACGTCTAATAAAATTAAATTTGTCCGAAATGCCGGGTAAATCTGTCAAAAACAAAGCAATTACACATTTCAAAACTTCATTACAAAATTGTTACTCCATAAATATACCGATGCACAACGAAGTAAAATTAAATTTATATACAAGTTTCTGAATGTTTTATCTATTAGTATTTTAATGAATAATGCTGTCATTCAACGTGTTTTATTGTCTGAAACCTTGTAAAGGGAAAGAGTATACCATTAACATAATGCAAGACTCACAGGGCCTTGTGTTATGATATTTATTAAAAAAGATACAGATAAATAATGTCTTTTATGTGAATAGTCGAAATTTTAATCTGTTTAACTTCACAAATTGTTGAATAAACTTATATTATTGAAATAACCGTATTTTATTTAATACGTTTTTCAAGAATAACTCGGTGGTATTCAATGTTAGGATTATTTAACCGAAAATTTTAGTTAATTAGTTTTCTATGTTAGTCATTAAAAAAAATGAAGGATTCGTGTTTCCGAAATTTACCAATCAATACGGTGAAAGAACCCTAATTATATTGCACATTTTTTATTGTGGAGTTTTTTTGTTATTTATTTTTGGGGTGTTATGCCGTGTTGCGCTATCTCCTTCTTTAGCCAACGTTTCGGACAGCGTTACAGTGTTCATCATCTGCCCTGATGATGGACAATAAGTGTGTATAATGCTTCTGCAAGTAGATCTGCAAGTCTACGATTCTTCCGACGATATCCAACCTCCGATAGGTGAGAGCACTTGAAGAGGGATATATAATATTTGGGTTATTTTATGTCCCTCTATCGCAATACTTTATCAAGTTGTCTACCGACGTCGCTATAATAATGGAATTAACTCGGTTAGTATGTTAAATTAGTAACTATAGCATGTGGTGACCGCAAGGTGGCAAGATGTTCTCTGTGTGCCACCTACCAGAATTACCTAACACCACCTCTCCTACTCCCTATCACCGCCCACCAATTGCACCCAGCCACCACCTACATGGGTGGTCGGGTCGTAATAATTAAGATAATTTGCTAAACAATAGTTTGAGGCGAGGGTGCTATGAATTCGTTATGTCCATTTAGGTTAGGGGACGCCTTGGGTTAGATCGGATATATTATTTTGTGCATGAATGTTACAAGTCCCCTATGGGATAAGGTGTAATTTAGACAGTAAATAATATGTTAATTTAATGTATTAAGAATAATAGAGTGGTTCTTATTAGCCGAATTAGTGGGAAAACAAAAATATACACAGGGGTTTGGTTTTGAATTGAGAACATGCTTAGTTTCCACCAGGATGTCATTAATCCAGTTCCTACCTCTCCCTTACCATTTCTTTGCTGGTAAAATATTTGAAATTCGGAACACTTGCAAGAAATGTATTGCAAATTCGAATGCATTTGTTTAAAATCAGAAAAAGGTTAGGAACTTTTTTTTATTTTTATATGAATACCGCACAAGAGTCCCAAACGCTCTCGTCTGAAGCCAGTGAGACTATGGCATCCCCAATTGGGGTATGTTGTGAGGCTGAAGGTAGTGGAGAGGGGAAGGAGATGGGGATGAGGAAGGTGGCAAGTACCTGGCTATGCAGATCTGGTCACCAAACACGGCTAAAGCCATTTCAAGCAACGCTTCAATTCTGAATGGTGGTCTTACACCAGGGCGATACTGAGAGTATCTTCCACTCTGGAACGTGCCGCAAATATACTATATATTATTTTAAATGAATAAATTGTGAAATAACACAAATTAATCAAACAAAAATTATTTGCCACGCCGGGATTTAATCCCGCAACCTTCGCAATGCGAGTCAACAGCCTTACCGCTGGACTACGCCGGTCGTCAAAATTACCTTAGATGCAAGTTGTTGGTGTTTTTCGTGTACATAATCTCGCTTTTAAGTAAATAGAAAGAACTTGACCATCTCGGAAGTATGTAAATATCGTTTTTAGTCATTCATTTTGATGTGGTGATAATTACCTCGAGCTATTGCGGTGGAACTATAGAACTATATTATTGTTGTATATGTGCTCCTTCGCAGAGATACAGTGGTGAACGATTGGTTATCCCTTTTCCTTGCATATCTTGTTTTTCCTACACATATTACAACACAATTCGAGCAAACAACATTTAGTTTCGTTTCGTTTTTAATGTTTGAAGTGTATTACAAGAGCATTACACGGGGAATAAGCCACCCGGTGAGGCCACGCATTATCAAAATATATTGTAAAAGTTAAGTTATTGTTCCAAAAATAAATAAATTTGAGGCTGCCATTCGTAAGCAGTTTTGAATGCAACACCAAGTACAAAGCAATAATGTAGAGGAGTACAACAAGGCTGCTTAAAATAATCAATTCAATACTTTGCATGCACACAAAGTTAGAATGATGTCCCTGTTCAACCAAAATTTCCATTGAAAATACTTCAAAGAACTATAACTGCTCGTACGGCAGTTAGATGGATGGATTCATACGTCCAATACTCCTGGACACACTGACCCCCAGATTCCTACCTATTCTTCATATCTTTTTCCTTCCCAGAACTTCCTCTCCTTCTCTCTCAAAAAAGACCATCCACGCGGCATCCCTTAAGATGGTATTGACCCTGAGCCCTGCCCTTTAATAGCTTCAGTTCTTTTTTGTCCAACAGACCATTTTAGTTTTTGTTCAATCTCCATTTTAGAATGAAAAATAGCGTATAAAAAACACTTACCTAAGAAATATTTAAACTAATGAAACCTTTACCTTTACAAAAATAATTTTATCTTGAACAACTTTCATAATGTTTCATTGAAATAATGAAAGAAAACCTTCTTCTCTTGTAAAATTTTCTAATGGTCTGTTGGACAAATACGAACTAAGGCGACGCTTAGTTAAATATTTTCCCTTCTCGTGGAGATAAAAATGTACCAAAAAACGATAAACGAAACCGACTTTAAAATTAGGTATGGGTATTAAAATAAAGTCATAAAAATTCATCGTTTTAATATGGTATAACCACAGTTTGATCTTGATGGCCGTAAACGCCAAAAGAGTTGTGACAACAATTAATACTAAAATACTTGTAGAACTTAAATCTACAATACGAAATTAAAACTAAAAAAATATATGATATTTCCGTCAGATTATAAAAAAGCATCTTAAGTATCGTAAAACAAATATTATTTTTAATGTGATATTTTCTGTGAAATGTTTTAATAATCTGCCTATTTTACAATAGTCAAAATAAACTTTAAAAAGTGCCACTTTTAATTATACTCTAATTAACTCATAATATTTAATTTAATTGCTGGTTTTTTGTTTTATAAAACTCGACATTAGCCACGCAGTATTAACGTTATTATCCTAGGTATTGAAATTTCTTAGAAAAAACCAGCGTACAAGTGTATTAAGTAAAATTTTATTACAGATTTCTAAGAAATTTGTCTGCAGTAAAAAAACTTAATCTGTGAGAGCTTTTTCAACTGTGAAATTCTTATAAAGCTAGCGATGTCATTATTAGTAATACGTTTTCAAAACAAATTAGTTATTTCTTTCTTTTAAATCACATTACTTTAATTTATTTGTAAAGAAAACAACAACATCCACTACCTTCTAAAGATCTAAAGAATACTTTCTAAGTGAAAAATTTGGGCGACGAATATAATATTTTGATAAGATAGGTACCAACGTAAAAAAAAATGTATATGGTTATTGTCAGACGTTGCCTCAATTATTTCGTATAAACGTCAATTGTCTGAATATTCCATGTCTCAATTCTCAATTTGGGAGGCGGGAATGGGTACCGCCGCCCCGGGAATCTTTATTGGATAACCAACACCTCTGCCATAGGTCACCCCAAGTGGTTCGCTACGTTTGGTGATTAGCAGGAGTGCCCGGGTTCATGGGGTGAGGTTCTTCTAGGTCTTGGAGGCGGATGACCAGGACACACTCAACCCCAGATTCCTACCCACCCCTTAAACCCTTTTCCTTCCCAGAACTCTCCTTCCCTTTCTTTTCTTAAAAACCCTCAACACAGCATCCCTAAAGATGACATAGGCCCTGAGGAAAATTATTTTCCTCAGGACCTCCTGTGTGGAGCTCATGTAAAAAAAAAAAATGTCGATTTGTTTTTTTTTTACATGAGCTCCACAAAGGAGGCCCTGAGAAAAATAATCTTCCTCAGGGCCTATGTCAACTTTGGGAGTGCTGTGTGGAGGGATTTTTCAGGAAAGGAAATGAAGGAGAATTCTGGGAAGGAAAAAGGAAAAGGGTTTAAGGGGTGGGTAGGAATCTGGGGTTCAGTGTGTCGTGGTCATCCGCCTCCAAGACCTAGACAAACCTCACCCCATGAACCCGGGCATCCCTGCTAAATCACCAAACGTGGCGAACCACTTGGGGTGACCTACGGCAGAGGTTTTGGTTATCCAATAAGGGTTCCCGGGGCGGCGGGACCCATTTCCGCCTCCCAAATTAAGAATTGAGACATGGAATATTCAGACAATTGACGTTTATACGAAATAATTGAGGCAACATCTGACAATAACCACATATATTTTTTTTTACGTTGGTACCTATCTAATCAAAATATATTCCTCTCCCAAATTTTTCACTTAGAAAGTGCTCTGTAGATCTTTAGAAGGTAGTCGATTTTGTTGTTTTGTTTACAAATAAATTAAAGTAATGTGATTTAAAAGAAAGAAATATCTAATTTGTTTTGAAAACGTATTACTAATAATGACATCGCTAGCTTTATAAGAATTTCACAGTTGAAAAAGCTCTCACAGATTAATTGTGTAATAATTGAATCATTTAAGTTTTTGTTTTGATTTATTTAATTTATGTGTTGTATGAGAAGAAGAATACATGTAGCCTGTAAATTATATGAATACCTCTGGCAAATGTCAAATCTATATAAGTTGTTATTTGCGTTTAACGAATATCTGAAGGTACACACACTTTTTTTGATTTCATTCATCGCTACTGCTGTATACTTTGTGTAAAAATTATTTCATTACTGTAAGAATTCTGTACTTTGTATTTGTAAATTTCTTCTTTGTTGGCAAGCAAATAAATATATAAATGCTCTTCGATATTTTGTCTTCCACGCTTTCATTCCCGATTTTTGTAATTCTGGTTGAATATTATCATAATTTGATTTTTTAAGGTACACACCTCAAGCCCAGGTTGAGGTATCGAATTACTGTATACTCTTCTTCAATATTTACTATGGTTCTTCGTTCTCTCGGATCTGATAAAAAGTCCCTGAGATACGATCAAATTTAAGAACGCGTGTCGATCTGAACACACTTCATCCGATGAACGTTCGCACCACTGTAAAGTAATCAATGTCAAATTTTTGATGACCTATGGTAGAGGTGTTGTTATCCAATAAATTGTTCCAGGGCGGCGGTACCCATGCTCGCCTCCCAAATTGATATAAAAATGTTTTGAGTCTAAAGTTAGTGGATAGGAAAGGAGAATGGGGAAAATGAAGGTTGGGGTGTCTTGCTTTTTCAAATCTGGTTATCTTACCCGTCCACAGTCATTTGAAGGAATGTCAAGGCGATACTTAGATTACTTATTTAATTCCCCTGACAGCCTTTAAGGCGACGCTTCCCGGCTAAAAAAGAAGAAGATGGAGATATATATAATAACGAATGTTGGACAGAGCGCGCCAATATTTTCAATGACAAAATTGATGCGAAAATTGGGAAAATGCTTACTAAAGCGTGACTCGTTTAAAATAGATCAAAATCTCGTGAAAGGTATCTTAAGTATCATTTAAAGAAACATTGTGAACTTTTTCACAAATATTACTTGTAAAATAATAGAAATAGACTTGTTTTAAATCATTTTCGGAGCATACTTTGCGATTTTTTTCTATCGAGAAAATTTCATATAATTTGCGTTTCGGCGTGAAACCTATCTAGATATTATCTTCAAAAATTACATATATTTTTTTAAGAGCTTAAAAACTTCAAGTGTTTAAGGAAGATATGTAAGAAATCGCTAGAAATTCGGGTAGCGGCGGCTTAATGGGAAATGATAATAACTGAAGAAGTATACATAATTCAAATACCGTAATTTTCGATCTAGAAATTCTGGATTCAAAAAATGGATGAAAAAAATGAAGGTGTTTAAAATTTACGTAATAATATTTTGAAATGGTTTTAACTTATTGTCATGAATTATTATGACCATTTGCGAATCACTCAACTTGGCTCAACTTTAAGCGAGATCGTAATCAAGTCTAAATGTATAACGAACATAATTTGATTGGTCCATAAAAGTGTATAACTTGGGCTATAAATAAGGTTGATGATTGATTGCCCCTGGATTGTATCGACCATTAAACTTTATGGACGACTCAAATTTGTCCAACAGTAAATTAATATCGAGCTAGTCAATCTGTTATGGGCTTTTACTTACGGGACGAGATTGACAAATAAAATGGAAATTTTTCGTAAATTGAGACACCATGAATTTCATATTTTATATCAACTTTTCAAGATTTTTAAGTCTCACATCTAAAATTACATAACTAAAGATACGCTGCTTCAAATACACACAGATCTTTCTAAGAAGTCGCACCATGCCATGGTACGTGCTGAGAGCAATAGGCAAAGCACAGTGGGTCGCTTTCGCACGCCATTAAGAGCCATTAACCAGCGGCCGAGAATTTAAATTTCGTCGAACGACAATCTTGCAATCGTACCCTTGCAGCTGTACGGGGCGGTTCCAATGAGAAAAATTAATTATTCTCCAAACCAGCATTTTAATATAATAACTCAATATCGATTTTATTTCTTTCAAATTTGCTTTGATAAATACTTACATTCAAATATAATTTTTCAATAATGTCTAAGCAAAATATTAGTTTTTAAGACCGTAAGTAAATAGACAAACTGAGATATTCGTCACAAAACAAGGGCACGGATATTTTTTATGATGTTATTTGAACTTCAATTAAGATTTCCTTAACTTATTAATTATTTTATTTTACTGCATTAAATTATATGATTTGAAATGTATGTTGTGTAATACAAAATTTTGTTTTACAAATTTAACAAATCTGCCAACGACCTACGGTAAAACCTTATAGTACTAAAAATAAACATACTTTCTCAAAATTACTAGATAAATGAACAGTCTTTTTAAATCAATTTATAATTTTTTGTGGAAAAGAGTCAATATGTCTAAAATTCATTTAAAAATGACATATTTTCGGTTTTGTCTGGTTATTCCTTCCTACCAGTTTTGCCCAACATTACTACATGTACAATGGACTGGTGTGGTTTAATCAACTATCGATAAAGCTGAAATAGAAAGTAACTAAAATAAATTTAAAAACAATTTCTTAAATAAATTAGATAATTAGAAGGAGTAAAGACAAAGGAATCATATCGCCGATCGGTTGGGCAGCGTTGTGAGGTAGCATGGTAGTGGCTGTAGGAAGGGATTTATTATTGCGGGTCTTGAAAAGGCTTTTAGCTCTTTTGAGCAGGCTCCATTGAAATACCTGGATAATAGACTTAGCATGCTTACATTGCGTCTGTGCATTAGGAATAGCAATCGGCCTGTTAACAACGGATTATCGATCAATCGGACCGCCCTCCTTTGCACAGAATAAAGTAGGTTTATCAGGAATTTTGGGGCCCAAGTCAGCTGACTCCAAATTCGATTACTGAACGTACTTAAGATTTTCACAGAGCTAGAAGCCCTATAAATACAAGACACTCAGTTTCTTGGATTTATTTAGGAAATGAGAACTTCTTTAGCACCATTGTGATTTGAAACTCTTTGAAACGGAAGCGAGTGACACTAAAAAGAGACAAACACGTACATCTATAGGATTTAGCCTGCGAGAGAATGATATAGCAATAAAATACTTATTTATTGCACGGGTACTCGGTTCGAATATAATACGATAAACTCACGGCTCCACGCGAGCCTTCATTAGTATAGTGATATAAAGCGCCTGAGTAACGCAACGGCCAGACATTCGGAGGATCAAGGAACGAATCCTATTAAATCCAAAAAAAAAAAACATTTTTATTTTTATGAAATCAATATGAAATCTTTAAAGCACTCTAAAATGAACAGGCAAAGATACTACAAAAGAAAGCAACTTTTAGCGATTCCGAAGAAGAAAACACGAATACTAATAATATGACCATATGTACAGTAAAGGGTGCACTAGAATTCGACGACAAAATATATTATGGAAAACATCATTCTTTATATTGATAAAAAAACGTGGTTCCAAGTCTCTTTGCCCTTGTCTACTTTAGTTTTCTGAAGGTTTCACTTTTACCGCGTGTGAATTGCGCACTCTGTTTTTTTGAACTTTCGAATCTGTCAAGTTTTGAGGTCACTTCAGTAAAAAACACACTGGATAATAAATACTTTGATTTTTATTCACAATGAAACAGATTTTTTAATTCTACCCAGTTAAACACCAGCTCGGCTCAAGTGTTTCTAAAAATACTGCTTGTCCCGTTTGCGAAGGATTTATGGAATAGTAGTGTATTTATAAAACAACGGGTTTAAAAAAGTAGTACCACGACACGAGTGTCATTAGTATAACACTCTTCATTATCAACTGAGAGAGAACTGCTTGATCATATAGCAAGTAATTAATATAAATGATAGCAGGGTTTAGTCAAGCTCCAAACCTAACGCTTACGAGTTTTTATCCTATAGCTCTATAGAGGGCAATGATAGCATATATTTTAAGCAGAGATAGTTTTTAAGCATACGTTTTTTATAAACAGCTTTTTTTAAAGAGATTCTTTTTGTTTAAGTTCTATAGTTCTTAAAAACTTCCTTAATTAATGTTTTCTATAAAAAAACTTAGACGAAAATTTGAACAGCCAAAAGTCAACATCTAAATTTTATTTACCGCTATGTTGATTAATAATGTTAATTAACAGTCAATTAATATGATTTACGTCTCCTGAAATTGGCTCCGAAGGCAGATATTGATAAAAAGCTAAATTATGTTGATATTTAAATTAATAATTAAGTTTTGTGGATTTGATGTTCATTTTATTAATCTTATCCATTTTGTTATAATATTATTAGAAATACTCAGATATCTTTGACGAAACTTTACAGTTGCCTTTATGTAAAACGGAGAGAGTTTAATGAAAAGATGTTATAAGATGTTTTTGATGAAAAGAGTAGAAGTCTGAAAACAAGTAATATAATTAAATATTCAATCTGACTTTGACAAGTTTCAAGTTTATTTTTATGTTTATTATCGCCCAGGACAGGTCTACGGCCGATTTCTTAAAATTTAATCAATTTATAACAATCTTAAGAATTAAGCCTCTCTCATATAATTTTCAGATTTGTCAATTCTCGAAGAATTTCAACGGACCGATGCCTGCAGATTGCTTCAGAACTTCAGTCTATCTCAAAAATATAAATAACTAGCCCAGACCCAGAGGGCGGTGGCTGCGAGGCATGGAACTGGCAAAGTGAAAATGAACTATCAAACATACTGAAGACCATGTAAAGACAACTTGATACTAAATACAAACGTGGAAAAACTACAGGCCGCCTCAGAACAGGGAACCCTAGTGAGGAGGACTGTGAAAAAAAACCCTTTATAATACCTTAATATAATACAAGTTATAAATACATTATGTACAAATTTTGCTATAGATACTAATAAAAAAATAAAAATAAATAAATAAAAAAATGAAGGGTGAAAGAGAAATTAGTGAGAAATGAGATCTCTGAGGCGTATGTGTGGTAAACCATGAACGATCGTGTGAAAAACATGGCAATCCGCAAAGGATGCAAGCAATGACTAATATATTTGACTCTAATATATTTAAATACTTTTTTTGCTCTTCTAAATAACCAATGTACAATAAATATTAAAATTTGAAAAAAAAAATACATATAAAACTTTCTATTACAACACATAAATACTTGTCATACATAAACATAAATAAACACGTAAACACCTCAGCACAGGTTTTCCTAGTGAGGTGTTCACGAAACATACAACAATACCTATCCACAGTTTCACCTTCACAAACCTACCTTACACCCAACATAATAAAATTACAAAATATATTATGTAAAAATGTTTTCGAAATTGATCTATAGGTAAATACTGTAATATATAGAAATAAATTAATAAATAAAGGGTATTTGTAATGAGTGAGATAAAGAAAGCGATAGAGGGATCGAATCCCGGCGTGGGCAAATAAATTTTATTTGATAAATTTATGTTATTTCACAATTTATTCATTAAAAATAATATGTAGTATATTTGCGGCACGTTCCAGAGTAGAAGATAACGTAACGTCCTGATGTAAGACCACTATTTGGAATTGAAACGTGGCTTGAAATGGCTTTAGCCATGTTTGGTAATCAGATCTGAATAGCAAGGTACTTTTTTACTTTCATTTTTCCCATCTCCTTCCCCTCCCCACTACCTTCAACCTCACCTCAAATATGAATGCTAGATCAAGTCGGCGACGCCCTAAGAAGATATGGAACGACTAAGTGAATCAGGTACTTGAGTTGGGCCATATCAAGAGTCAGAATAATAGAAGAACATATATGAGAAGATGTATGAATGTGAACAAGGCAAGGAATGTGTGCCAAGACCTGGTTATTCCGGTTATTCCTCTCTGCTTACTCCTGCGGGGAAACGGCGTAACGGTTAGTAAGATTTATTTTCTCGGGATTCATCACTCTGACAGTTGTTGACGACGGCCTCTCCCTAATTTATCTGCCCCCTCCCTCCTGCCTACAAGAGAGGGGGTAAGGTCACTTTCATATATTTCTCGGCTAGCAGATCACGGCATTTCGTCCACACGCCCACACGTATACAATAATATTATCTATCTCGTTTGGGATTTTATGGGGAACGATATAATATAGACCAAACACAGCACGGACAGTATTTATAGCGCTGTGTGAGAATAGCATTACTTTTGCGACGGTTATAAAAGGGATGATTTCCAAAATAAATGAAGTACGAGCATTTGACTTAAAGTTTTGCAATTTAAAATGTGAAACAATTTCTCACCCACTGAGATAGTAAAATATCATATTTATTCACGTTGAATAAAATATGGCTAGATTATGAAGTACAATTTTCCTAAATAATGTTGTTATTTACCATACCGTTGAGAAGGGTTTTCCTTCATCACCGCTCACACCTTACTTTAAAAAAAGATTCATAATTGAAATTTCCATCAAAGGGATGGTGGTTCTTTGTTCTGGAAACAATATGTCACTGTTGAAATTGTAGGCTGTTATTTAACGCTAACGTTTTCACGTGACGTAGTATCCTCACGGGTAAACCAGCGTGTGCAAAATGCAAATCTTGTAAATAACATATTAAGTAAAACAACAATTCAAATTATAATAGTAAAAACATGTGATATTAATATCAAAAACATGTGTTTCCTACACATACGATACTTTCGTAATATTACATAACTTTGTTCATACTCGTCTTCAACTCGTTCCGTTCGGGGACCCATCACTTCGACAAGACACCTCCAGGCATCCCTGTCTTGAGTTACTCTAGCCACCCTTTTCCATTGCAGGCCTAGTCTCTGTATTCATCGAATTTAAATTAAATCTGCAATTTTCGCAGATTTTACAACACGTTAGAAATCCATCATAGCAGTCGACCAGCTCGTGAAAGGTGTATAAAATCATAACGGTGACCGGACAACTCGGAATGAAACCAACTCGGAACCATCTCAGTAAAGTCATTAAAAAGTGATGAAAAAATATGTAAAAAATTGGTTGAAATTGGTAAAAAGTAACTTTAGGTTAGGGTTATGGGTTATTTTTAAATTATTTTTTTCATACCTTTTAATGACTTTTTAATTAGGTGTTGAGTTGAATTTATTCTCAGTTGGTATGGACCCAATCATAATTATCAACAGTAATACTGACACACCTGCTTTGTTACAACTTATCCAGTTTAACATCCCTTCTCGTAGACTCCGAAATAATGAATTGCTGTTCCTCAATCAACATTCTACTACTTATGGATACCATTCTCCTTTATTCAGAATGTCGAGACTTGTTAACGCTAGTCAACGCATTGAATTTTTTGGTGTTAGCCTAAATGACTTTCGGCAGTCGATACGAAATGAGTAATTTTTAAAGTCTTTTAAATTCATCTTCAAGCTTTGACTTGTAGTCTCCTATATGTTCTTTATATTATAATTTGTCAATCCTCTTCATTTATATGTACTTTCCTTTCATTGTCATCTATTTTTTTATGTGTTATTGTTATGTTATTAATGGACTATTTGTCCGTAAATAAATAAATAAATAACACGTATGTTTGGCGAAGAGCCAGTTTGTCACGTGAGTAAATGTACATTGCAATTATTTAAGTAGGGGAGCGCGTAGTCACACAGTTGCAACAACGAGAAGAACAAATAAATTCCAATGATTTTTTGATCTAAAAAAGCTAAATTGAATATTCGTCCTTTTATTTGTGGCGTCAAATTTTCCAGGCTGTTCAGTTGGTTAAGGCTCTATGTACTTGGCACTCGGAAATTCAAATTAGTGATATTATTATAAGGGGTGTTCGTCGGCAGCTAAGCGGCAATACGGCAGTAGGTAGTACGGTAATAATCCCGAATTATTCTGCACACTTGAAGCTCTCTCTCTCTGAACTCACTTCTTGTCGGGATTGAGAAAGGAATATTAAATTACGCACTTCAGGTAAGGCGGCCATCAAATAAGGTATAAGGGTGGTTTTACTGAAGATTGTTGAAAATGGCACTGAAAAAACCTCATTATTTCATAAATGTAAAATGTTTTTTCTATGAAAACTTCCAGATTAAATAAAGATAGGTTTTGGAGGGTGGTCTATGATGTTATCATTTTCTTTAAAGCGTCCATTCAGGCGTCTGTTCATTATATAAAATAAATATTTTAACAAAATTTTGCAATTTCATAGGTATATGGTGTTCCATATTTCAACGTTTTAAATTAGTTTTTGGTATTTGAATTTAATACCATACAAATGCTTTTTTAAAATCTTTTAATTTTTTATTTATTTTATGTTAGATGATTCTCCGGCGTTGCCTGGACTTCGCGCAGAGTTTTTCAAAATGTCATGTAAACAGTGACCTTCCTATTGTTTAAAGGTCAGTTGTGCAATATTTCATCATTCTAGGAATAATAATGTAGATTTGTATAAAAATCGAATCCATGCTACCCGCCAGAGGTCATAGACAAACTTCTAAAGCTGTGCGGGATGGTATAACTTACCTGGGTATTCCAAGATATAGGGGTTGCGGGAATGTACGAATAATAACACTTGGCGATAGTGATTGCATTTATTTATAACTTAAACATATTATGCATAAATTAAATTATCAACCGCGACAATTATTAGAAGGATTTAGATTGACAAATGACATGTGTTGTCGACTTTGATATAGAAACCGTAATGGCGGGACTGGTGACTTTTCGAACCTTCTCGAGACTCCAGTGTGGCCAGTGTGTGTAAAAAAATGATACCATTACAAAAATGTTCAACTCGCCACATACCGAATCGCTACACTTCTTTATATATGTAGAAAGATAAACAAAATTTAATCAATAAACTTTTCTTTCTCTGTTTTAGGGTTAGGCTCATTCATGCTCATTCAGACTAAAACTAAAACTCATTATAACACTATTAACTTTGATTCATTCAACAAAATGCTTGTATCTACTCTTCGCAATGCGAAATAATTTTTAATTTTAAATTTATTTTTTAATTTTTTTAATTTATTTTTATTTTTTTTAATTTTAAATATCAACAAACAAGTCCTGCTAAGCCAATTGCATTGGCTTGTCAGCAGGTTCTTATGGTTTCATTACAAATATATTTTAAAAGTTATAATTAACATCTTATTTCTACAGATTCAACATTTTTTTCATACATTTATTCATAAATATAAATATCAATATAAATATTCTTTTTCCGATAACCAATTTTTCAGCATATATTTAACCTTATTCATTTACTAATGGAATTGCAATATGGAGAACACTTGAAGCACCTTTCCGCAGCATCCTGGAATAAAGCTCCATTATTTGGGACCCTTTTGAACAAAACCATCCTAGAAATGAAAAAAGTACAAAAAAAGATTTATGCGTTACCTGTATAATATGAGGGAATATACAAACTAACCATTCCTGTATCCATCATTGTTCTTAATAGGAATGCTCAATTTTTTATACCTTTGAAGCCCGCCGAAAAATATTTTTATGTTAACATTTTTTTAAGCTAATCTCTGATAATACACTAAATCCGCTTATGTTGGAAAAGATTAACTTATATCCCTAACGCGCATACTTGTGGGAGATTCCATGCATTTTTTATGCACCGAAAGCGAGAACTTCTGCCATCAGAACGCGCCATTAAACAAAGCGAATCGCTTAACGATTTTGCATTGAATAACGACATATACAATGTCATTTACAGAGAGATCTTTTGACATACGTCACAACATACTAAAACTGCCCCCAAGCGCTTTCTTTAAAATTTTGTAATCTTCTCCGTAATATATTAGTGTACAACAGTTTTATTGAGAACCTGAAAAAATTATATTTAAACGAAATTAATCGGAGTTCTGGAAATTAAACGCAATGACAATAAGTAATCATTGAAGTTAATATTAGTGACTGAAAAAATCAGGAAAAAAACGGTTGAATCTAGGCATTGAACCCAAGTTCTTTGCCTTGCCGGGGCTCTGCTCTAACCAGTGAGCTAATTTGATCATATCCCATTCGTGCTTCTTTCTTTCTTATTTTCTTCCAAAGAACTATCGGTATTATCTTCATTCCCTTAAGCATATTCTTATTGGCTGCCTTTTGGTTTAAAATATCTCTGATTTCCTCCCCAGAGACATTAGTTATTTCGAAGTATTCTCCCGTACCACAGCATGCTTATTGAATCGTTTGAGACATTTCGTAATTTATAAATATAGTTCGGAGGACTATCGTCCTTTCTAACTGAGAGCTAGGTTTTGTCTGCGGAGCTCAAGAATTATTATGAATCTGCTCATTTACCGACGGTTACTTTCAACACATCACAGAAACGAGACCACATGACCCGATGAGCTAGTTTCAATTTTCATTTTCACTTTTCAAAGTACAGAAATAAGTGAATTTTCGCACATGCGATAATGATTACGATACGTACACAAAAAAGCAATTTTACAGTTTACTTTGCTTTGTTAGTACGTGATTAGCGTTTTTTTTGTCTTTTTAGGCCATATTTTTTACCTGCCCCCGCCCTAACCGTGCCATCTCAACGCCCCCTGATTTTTAAACGCCCCGAGTCTTCTACTGCCCCCCTAAGTCTCAAACTAGGCGTTATCGCCCACGTTGAGAACCCATGTTCTGGAGTCTAGACTAATTATGAAATATTATGTAAAATTCTTTCCTAACTCTTCACGAAATGCTAACTAGATAGCATCTTGGATAAATATATCTTATTTTAATTTTAACGTGCGACACCTATTGACGTTTCTACAAGTCTAGAATGAATATTTTTTTAAAGTTTTGGAATAACTTAATGAGCACAAATAATACTCTCACGGAGTGATAGTCTGGTAGAAAGCTAGTAAATATTTTCAAGAGGCAAACTTCGCATCAAAAGCTTTGAAAGCAGAGACCAACTTGGTTTTAACAAAAGCAAAATAGTTGTAATTGCAATCACGTCGCTTTACTAAGGCAATACGGGCAAATAATTGGAATTCCTTGCAGCACACCGCTGCGATACTGTGACAAAAGGCTGTGCTGCACCGGGGTGAACAAAGCCTTAACGCTGCGGCTAATATATTCACGTTTCAACCTCCAGCCGGGCTGTATCTGCATACCCGGCGGGGAGCTAGAATGGGTGACAGTAGAGTCATTTGTCATGCAGCGCCACGCTTCGGGAGGTGGTCATAGTCAATTTGCTAATTTAATATAATATTTGCTATTGTAAGTAAATAGGAGCGGAAATCACGTCGTGAAAAGACTGTGATAATATGCAATAGTTAATTACAATCTGTACTAATATTACAAATGCAAAACTGCGTGTGTTTGTTTGTTACGCTTTCACGCATAAACCAATAAACTAATTTAAAAAATTCTTTTACCAATAGAAAGCCATGCGAGTAATATGGGCCGTATATAATGGAAAGCTCTGGCGTTATGAAATTATAAATATTAATATATTATATTTATTATACGTTTTCTGTCCCTAACAAAAGCGAGTCATTGCTAACGTCAGAATAAAAGCAAAAAAATTCGTTGCCGTGGAAACGGTGTTGATATATTTAAGGAAAATTTTATTTCAGGCATCGTAGTTAATATGTATGTCTAAAAATGACTCGCCGAAATTTATTTACGCGCATAACTTCCGAACGACTGCACCAAATTGGATAATTCTTTTTTTTGTGTTCGTTATTTTGAATAAAACTACAGAAGAGCTCTGGCATTACGAAATTTGCAATAGATGGCACGCGAGTTGTTTCAAAACTGAATGTACCGGAAATTAATATATTATTCGGGGTACACGGGAGGGAGGTTTGCGTGACGGGGAAGGAGGGAAGTGGAGTGGTGCGAGGGAAGGAGGAGGTGGCGAGGAAGTGGATAGGAGTGGGAACGCGAGAGGGGAAGGGGACGCGGGAGAAGGAGAGGCGGAAGGGGAACGGGATGAATAGCAAAGGATACGCAGGGAGAAACAATTTCTTTATTAAATGGCATAGCAACGCATGTCGGATACCTGCTACTATTGTATAAATTTAAGATTAACAGCGAATCAACTTCGTCTTGTGCCTTCAGAGGTTGTCTTTTTATTGTGAAAGAATCCCAAGTGCCTGGTGACATTATTGGCATTTTCAATTGGAGTGAGGCTTAGGGAAGTGGAGTGGGAAAAGAGTTAGACATAGAATAAAGGAGAACAAAAATTGACACGTGGGAGTGTTTCGTGATCTGAATGGCTCACGATTCTCATATGCAGAACCGTCTTTCACTTTTTTGCGAAATTACAAAGGAATGGCAATATACGATGCCAGGCAGGTGTAAAAATGGGCTAGAACTAATACGCACTAAGTCAGTGACATCATCGGTTTTCATTCGTATCGGTGAAGAAATCATTTCTTGCGTTCTTCTTTATTCTACGGAGATACGAAAGAGAAAGGTTGGGAAGTTCCTGGATCAGATGGATATACACGGCTAGTGCCGTTTCAAGCGACAACTTATTGGTTTAGGTTAAATAACCAAAAGATGACTTCCATTTGTAGTCGAAACATTGGATATGTTGCAAATGGTCTTGGATGTGTTCAGTGATAAGATCTGAATAGTCAGGCACTTTCTAACCAATCTCTTTCTCGTTTTCTTCCATTCCCTTTAGTCTCACAATCAACTCAAATTAAACATGATATTATCATTTTCATTCTCGCCGGCTTTAGGTAGTAGTGATCGAGGTGTTAAAATTTTTTCTTTTAAAATTACGTTTTCAATTTTTTTGGAACTGGAAAATGTTTTCTATCAAAGGGGTGTTTTTATATGTATTGATTGCAAACAATTAATTTGTTGGTATGTTCTGTTTCCCTATCCATTAATTCTGTTAGTTTGAATAAGACCGGTGGATATTTGCAATCGTAGGTTCAACCCTTTAACAGATCATTTAACTGTGAAAAATGCAGCTTATTTTCTAATTCCCTTGTAATGGTTAATATTTCTTAATTTATTGGTTATTTGGTGAGTTGTATAATGTGTTTAATTTTCAAACATTTTTACAGACTACGAAAACGCTTAAATTGTCATGTTAGTTAAATACTTGAATTTGTGGTTTAAGTTGTCATGTTAGTTAAATACTTGAATTTGGGAGGCAGGTATAGATAACACAGCTCTGTGAACCGTTTATTCGGGTGAGATTGTATCTCAGTGGGAAGGATGGATTCATTCGTCCGTCATTCCTGGACACATTAACCCTGAGAAATCTACCCACCTTCATACTTCTTTTCTTTCCAAAATTTCCACGTCTTCCATCCCTTAAAAATACCCCCACGCACCATCTCCAAAGGTGACAGTCAATATTTTAATACTACTCTTCTATGGAAGCACTAACTTGTGGCTGGAAGGAGAGTGTAAACAGTATTTTTTTTAAAGATATTTAATGGTAATTATTAAAACTATGGTTATACAAATGTAATATATATGCTATATTAAGTAAATTACAGTGCAAAAGTAGAAAATAAAATATTGTAAGTTGTTAGGTGTCATATAATTGTTACTATTTTACCACAAGCATGCTACTAATATAACGTACCTAAAAATAATGTTGTAAATAGTTAAATGGAAAAAAAAAGTTCAATGGAAACACTAACTTGTGGCTGGAAGGAGATTGTATACAGTATTTTGTTTTAGATATTTAATGGTAATTATTAATACTATTGTTATACAAATGTATTATATATGCTATATTAAGTAAAAAAAAATTTTAAAAAGTTTTCTTTATTCATTAAAATGTTTGTTACATGAATTATATGATTTTTCGACCACCATGCTAGGCACATACCCGTGTTGTGGTGGTCGAAATTACAGTGCGAAAGTAGAAAATAAAATATTGTAATTTGTTAGGTGTCATATATTTGTTACTATTTTATCACTAGCAAGCTACTAATATAGCGTACCTAAAAATAGTTAAAAATAAAACGAAGTTTAAGCTTTAAGCTGACAGATTTTTATTGTACTTTTACTTTCGTTACCAAGAGAATAATTGTCTAATTCCTGAATTCTTGATCAAATATTTCAGTTATTAACTATAAAATTAAAACTTTTTCAAAATTTTTATTTAAACTCTTAAAAAAAAATTGAGTTACGAACAACTTGTCAGAATTCATTTTGATGTGCATTTTGTACCATCGTTAAATGGGAAAAATATGGTGTGATATTTAAGAAATTGCTTAGCTGTGTAATTAATAATTCAGAGTTACCGATATTACAGAGAGCTACGGGGTTATAATATACGCTACAGCTCCTCAAGGTCGAGGTAAGAAAGATTCCTACCATCGTAGAAAGTAGACATTAGTCTCTTGGGTATCAATCCAGATTTTAAAAAAAGTACGTCTAACCTAAAGACAGTTGTGTTTTATTGAAGAGCTATCCAAGCTTGTGGGAGATTCAACAGGATGCTTGTAAAATAATGAAGGACTTGCTAGTAGAGGAATCGAACCAACCACACCTGGTTGTGAACCAGAAGTTGTTTTTCCTCTCAGATCAAAAGCCTTCATAAATAATTTTGCTTGTATTATCCAGCCATGGTAATCACGGTCTTAACCTATTTGCATAAAGGTTGCATGACAGATTTTTTTAAAAATAGCATCATTTTCATTTACGCAAAACATTGTATCCATGTAACGCATTCTTTAAAGTTCTTCGCATTTGGTTAACCCAGGGAGTATTGTTGGTTAAACGGAAGCAATTAAGAACTTTGAGAGCTCAAATCGGCTTCGAGAAGTTCTCATGAAGCCCTTTGTGTATTTGTATGTGATGTAAGTCTGTGTTCTAGATTTTATTTGTACACAATACTGTGTTGAATTATACCTAAATAGTTAAATTACACTTAAGATATCAAAAATTTATTACGCGCCAAAACAATTCAGAGATTTTTGATAGTGTATTCATCATCATCATTACCTTCATCCCCTTATCCTATTCGGGTCGGGGACCCATTGCATCGACAAGGCTTTCGACCTCCGTCCATGACAGTCCCACCCTCTCCTCACACAGTTTCTGGAGTTGCCTCGAATAATTTTTTAATATTTTTTGCTAAAGTCTTCAATTTTGATGAATTTTTCGTATTTTAATTTTTCTTGTATTACTATTATTGATCATGCCATTTTAGTTTGAAATGTATTGATTATCCACATAGTTTCAGCTTCTTTCAATAGATGTCGGTAGGTTAGAACTTCTGCCGAATCCCAACAGATGTAAGCTGAGTTGGTATTATCAGAAGAGTACCAACTATCACCGTTCGAGTCTTAGGCAAGATAGGGCGGGCTTCCGCTGTCAGTCCACTGGAGTGCAGGAACTATTTAGGATCTAGCCAAGTAAGGACGTCTGTACAGTATATAAACTAGTAACCAATCGAACCTTAAAAGTATCGGAAGAAACCAAATACTTCTCCACTTGTCTAACATTGGAAGTTAGGAGATACAACATAGTTTTTATGCGTTTTATTTTATTACAGTTTCGCATTACAATGTTGAAAGGGATTCGCATTGAGTTTTATTCAAATTGACTAAAACGTGAAAGTTCTCGATAAAAATAAACGCTTTTTTTAAATCTCAGTTATTTCGAGGCAGTCACATTACCTTTTCCATAAAACATTGATGACACAAGGATACCATTTATTGTTCAAGTCTTATAAATCTAGTTGTATAAAAAAAACAAAAACGGTCCGTAATGTCTAAGTATACGCCTGCCCATTTATTTAATTTTCGCATCTATATATAAAAATCAAAATATTTTTGCTTCTGTCCATGTATGTACGAGTATGTATGCTATGC
This sequence comes from Glyphotaelius pellucidus, assembly GCA_936435175.1. NCBI lineage: Eukaryota > Metazoa > Arthropoda > Insecta > Trichoptera > Limnephilidae > Glyphotaelius > Glyphotaelius pellucidus. The sequence continues at coordinate 8,938,203 of OW386558.1, forward strand.
GTTGTTAAACCATTCATCCGATTGCGATGAAACTTTTGGAATTTGATGTGCGCATGCCCGCAACTTTTACTATATACAATAGTGAGACCTGGCGTCATGAAATTATGGGTTGCTAACAGTTCATCCGATTGCGTTGAAACTTTGGGGATTTGATGTGTGCCTGCCAGCGATGATTATACTGGTGAGCTCTGTCATTATCAAGTTTGTATAGAAAAATTGCAATTTGTGGCTCGCGAGCTGTTTGAAACCTGAATGTACCGGGAATGAATGAATGGAATGCGGCAGAAGGGAGGGAAAACCGGGAGGGGCAGGGGAACTCAACAGAGAGGAGGAGGGGAACTCGGGAGGGGGGTTCGCGCGACGGGGGAAGAGGGCGAGGGGAGTGGGAAAAAGATGGCGGAGAAGGCGAAGTGGGAACCCGAGAGGGGAAAAGGACACGGTAGAGGAACGGGAGGCGGAAGGGGAACCGGATTAATTGTAAAGGACACGCCGGGAGAAATATTTTCTTTATTAAGTGGCGTAGCAACGCGTGCCGGGAACTCACTAGTTTTGTATAAGTTATTGAAGTTTTTTTCATCAAGTAGGGGATTATTTTGATAAAGTTGTTTAAATTGACTTACACATTAACAGTATTTTGTTGGCTGAAATAAAAACAAAAAACTATTTTGGATTATTTATATTTTGTACCTACATACTGTGTGGATCAAATTCAATAATATTCTTACTTTGTATTTATTTTTGTGTAAATGTTTTAAATAATCGTTTCCTGTACTATTTACGAGTATAATTTTGTAAATATTGTTATGTATATGTTAAAGCCTAAATAGGCGTAAATAAATAAATAAATAAATAAATAATATTTTTTAATAAATATAAAATACGTACACATATACACCTTTAATCAATAGTTTACTCCTTTCCAATGTTACGGAAGTATTTTATTCTTCCGTAACGATGTTTAAAACAACCTTTATTAAATTCAAATTAACTATTTGTTTAGATAATATTTTTCAGAATCTGAAATTGAGCGAGGAGATAAAATGAATAGTATGGTGATATTATTGAATTTGATCATATATTTCTGATACTTTAAAAGAAAATTATAACTTTCTTAAAATATAAAAAAATTAAAATCTTACCTTGAAAATTTTTATTAGAAGATATAAAAGGTTAGTTTTTATTCTTAATGTTTACCAACAAGTTTAAAGGTTTCGTTGATGTTCTTTTGAGGCATTTTTTACGTTGATGTAACTTTATTTGAAAAATTTATTTTTACAAAAAGTGCCTTTTGCGAGTGGAATAGTCAAACTACCTTTTGGGGGAGATATCTCATCCTCTCGACTGTTTTTAGGGGGAGAAACTGTGGCAAAAAAGGAAAAGCCTATAAAAATATTTGAAGACTTTAAGTGAGCGAGTACACAATTTCTTTAAAAATGATTTTTGTTCGCATTTTTGACAAAGAAGATATTGTAAAAGCCAACCAACATGGAAAGATATTTACAAATAAACGTATTTAGTTCCAGTTAGATGCATTGATAACTTTTTCTTTATACGTATGTATCCTTGGGGATAACCCGGTCACGAAATCCTGTAAAAAAATAACTTCTTTCCAACGGTTATTTGTATCCTTTTCATGAACAGTTTTATTAGTTGTAAACATTTGATTCGACGGAGTCATATATTTTAGAATGTTTTTTGATGTTTGCTTTGATTTTGTTGTGGAAAAACTAAATTTAATTTTTCGATTTCGAAGAGTTTTACTTTCCATGTATATTTGTTACTTAAATTTTATTTTTTCAGCTACCAGTAACGACATATCCGTGTCGTTCACCAGCAAAATACCCTCACCTTACTAAATCTAATCTTTCTATAATTTTTAAGTTAGTTTTAAGTTTGCTAGTGAATGACACGGATATTTCAAAACCGGTGGCAGATATATTAAAATTTAAGTAACAAATGTATGCGGAAAGTAAAACTCTTCAACAAAAAATGTCTAGAAATTGTCACATAGTTAATGACCAAGAAAAACAAATATTTTTTTTTTTTTGTTATGATTTACCTATTCACAGCTTTTTAATATCATTAGGTTTGATTTACTTAAGGTTATGTTAGATTGTGAAGGTTTGTTTTTTTAGATAAACTCCATACAGAATACTCCATATTCCTCTTGAGAATATTTTCCCACAGGGCCTGTATCATCTTTAGAGATAATACGTGTTTTTAAGGAGAGGAAGTTCTAGGAAGGAAAATGATAAGAGGGGTGAGTAGGAATCTGGAATCGATGTGTCCAGGAGTGACAGACGTATGAATCATCCCTCTCCGGCTGAAGAGGTCAAAGGGTGTCCCGGCCTCTTCTGGTCCGGCCTGCGATGCAGTTTGTGGACATGAACCCGGGCAATCCTGTTAAATCACCAAGCGTAGTGAAATACCCCAAGTGTTTGTGAAGTAAGGTTGTATAATTAAAACTCAATTAGTTAATAGGTTTTATTTGAAAGTCAGCTTTTTATTCTAGGACCTCACCTCAAAAGATCAGATTCTGAAAACAGAATCTTCTCTTCAATAGTTCATCACACTCTCGCTATCGATTCCGTTAAATGCTAAACTTTATTGGAAGATCCCCCCTCTTCTCCACCCACCTATCACCACCCCGCGAGATTCCTTCAGGAAAGCTTTTCTTGTTCAAACTTCCGACAGTGTGTCAACCGCTCTCCTTGAAGGCTCCAGCGAAAGACCTTACAAATTTTCATTATTCTCAAGGTTCCCCCTCTTCTCCTCTCTTCTCCCAAGTAATAGAGCCTCCAGCTGCCCCTCTACAGCCTCCTCGGGGCCAACCGGATGCGGACGTCGTACATAATGAATTTTCACGCGGAAAAAAGACAGATTCAGAGCCTTTTTATCGTTTTCAACAAACTGCAAGTTCCATTTCCAAAATTCGGGTGTTTTCGTCTTGGATTTTATTAGAAATAGAAAAACACTTGGTGACTTGATATTGGATATTAGTATTAAACCTTTAAGAAATATATTGCAATAAATGTCATTGAAATGTTTACAAAAATACCTTTTAACGTAAGCTTTTTCTTCTTGAAGGTCCATTATTGGAACTGATGATTGGAACAATACATAAAAACATACAAAAAAATTTTGATGTTGTAAAGATATTGTAGTTGATAAAAAGGAAGTACAGTTTTCACACACAAATTAACAAAAAAATATTTTCAACAAAATATTAAAAATTTTTGTTATTTATTTTTGGGGTGTTATGCCGTGTTTCGCTACCTCCTTCTTTAGCCAACGTTTCGGACAGCGTTACAGTATCCATCATCTGCCCTGATGATGGATAACATAACACCCCAACGCATAACACCCCAAAAATAAATAATAAAAATACTTTTGGCCGTAAAAACCTAAAAACATACCTAAAAAAATATTAACAAGTCCAAGAAAAATGTATATTCGTATCAAGATCCAGGATATTGACCTGTTATAATTATGAACTGCTCAAACGAAATTTGCGTTGAAATCTAGACAAGTTTTACAATTTTCTCCTTTGTTCGTTCATTCTTCAAATTCCCATAACAAACGTCGTGACAGTGCTTCAAAGAAGAAACTCAGGTAGGCATCAGATTCAGTTGACTAAAATATAACACTCTGGGGCCACTTCTCTATTTAGATCTTTTTGAAACACCGGAAGCCTAGGCATTTTTTAAACATAATTTGTTTTTCCTTTTGTTGCGATGTAGCATTTTTTTTCTAAAATGGTAACTTCATTTTATGTTATACTAGCTTTTCCCCGCGGCTTCGCTCGCATGGTATTACGGGAAATTACTGTAGCGCTTGCACTTATCAATTATCTCCCCCCCACCCCACCCCCGTCCCCTCCCGCATTCCATATATTCATTCCCTTACATTCAGTTTTCAAACGTCTTGCCTACCACCTAAATTTCATAATGCTATAGCTCAAAGAAAAAAAAAAATTACTTATCCAATTTTGTTCATTCGTTCGGAATTTATGCGCTTACAAACATTTCGGATGTTTATTTTTATTTAAATATTTGGAAGTTCGTTAATATAATAAAAAAATACTCAGTCAATCATTCAGTCTTTATAATCGTTACGAATTATATTTTTAATATAGGAACTCAAATCTGACATTTATTCCAAGCTTGTCCAAAAAAAAAAACGATTTCTAATATTTAAATTTTCTGCAGTAGTAGCTGACCAGTAGACTGAGTGCCTAACAGCATAGAGCCCAAAAATATATCAACATTGTTTCCATGGAAAAGATTTTTTTCTGACGTTAGCAAAAACTCGCTTTTGTTAGCGACAGAAAACGTATAACAAATATAACATTTTAATATTTATAATTTCATAACGCCAGAGCTTACCATCATATACAACCTGTAGTCTGCGCATATAATTTAGCTTTATATTGGTGAAAGAATTATTAAAGTCTTTATATTGTGTTATGCGTGAAAAGGTCATAAACATACTCGAGCAGTTTCGCATTTATAATATTAAATATGGATATGCTTAAATTATATCTAAATTTATATTTTAACCCCAAACAGCAGGCCCTGTGGAAAATAATTTTCCTCAGGACCTATTTCATCTGAGATGCTGTATGGAGGTCTTTTTGAGGAGAGGAAGTAATGAACATAAGCCTTGAAGAGAGCGATTTTGTGGAGGGAGGAAACCGGCAAATCATTCCACGGCCGAGCTGTTGAACTCAAGAACGACTCGTAGAAGCGACCCATTCTCAATGTCAACAATCACGTACGTATGTTGGTTTTGCGTAATTCCCGACTATGCACCGGTGCCGAAAGACTCAAATATGTAAGTTTCTCGGAGCATCTTCCATTGCATTACCGGTCGAACAAGGATAACTTTCCCACCCGGCGCCTAAAGATTGCAATCCGTTTGTTAAAATGGGAGAATCTATCAAACAGTTTCTGCACAGAGTCAAGTGTTTTTTTCACGTATTTTGGAGCATCAGGCCAGAAAGGGCTGCCAAATTCAATCTAGGGCGCATTTGCGATCTGTACAGGGTTAGCATGTGGGTACTGTTAAAATATCTGCGGGCCCTGTAAAGTACTATTTTTGGGAGGCTAATTTAACACTGACTACGATGGAGTGTACTTTATGAATTTGTTTTCTATTTTCTATTTTATTTCTGGTTGTGTGTGTGCTTTAGTGTTTTAGTTAAAATTATGCAATTAATCTGCTTGAATTAAAATTGAACTATTTGGGCAGTTTAGCGGGCATTGAAGAAAATGAAGAAAAAAAATCGCTTTTTAATTTAATTTTAACTTAATGAGTAAAATCTGAAATTGTAATATTTATTAATGAAGACAATTTTAGTGACTTTCAGTCAAAAATTTGAAGCAAAAAGATCACTTCTAGGAATCGAACCCAGAACCTTTGCCTTGCAGGAACAGTGTTCTACCATTGAGCTAAAAGAACCGTATCCACTTCGGTCATAATTAATGGTTTCTGTTTCAAATTTTCAGTTGAGGTAATACAATATTGACTTCATTAAATAAGTATCACTACAATTGGAGATTTTACTGATTAGGTTACAATAAAAATAAATATCCATTCTAGACTGGCTGAAAAGTTTATAAATATCGCACATTAAAAAATAAAAGATAAATCTATCCATGGCACTATCTAAGTAGCATCTAGTTCGAGATGAATCTTGCGATCACACGTGTTTGCAATAAATAAAGATAACAGCCAATAGAAATATGCACAGATAACGTCGATAGTTCTTAGTCGAAGTATGATCCAGTTAAATTTGATCGAAAGGGATAGGCTCCCATTAACTCAGTGGTAGCCGCCCCGCAAGGCTAAGGATGTGTGTGTTAGATTCCTAGATGTGACGGTTTTTTTGTGTTCCAAATTTCTGATTGAGAGCCGCTCCTTGCTAAATTTAGAAACCGATGAGACCAGAAATTGATACATTATAATATTGTATTAATGAGGAAAGCTCCTTTCATTAGAATAAGAAATTTATAGACGTATGTGTTAGCCTTTCTCGGCAAATTTGTTAAATATTAATACAATGTGGTTGAGGGTCAATTTCCTTTGTAGTATGAATTCAATAATAACATTCTCTAAAGATTCTGACGATATTATAACATACAAAACACGTGTAGCGCTACTCTAAATAGCCTGAAATATATTTACTATGTAAAAATGTTAAATACATACATTCAAATAAATTTATAAAGAAACAAAACATTCCGAAGGTAACAAATAACCTTCCATAATTTGACGTTTTTCTAATACCATAATTTTCCTTAGCCATCAAAATAAAGGTTTTTTAAATTTATTTATTATTATTTGTTGATAAAGTTTATACTACATTCGCATATGGATTAATTTGCACAATTTTCATTACATAAAATAATATTTTTTGTGTGCTACATATTCTCATCCGTTTTTAAATACATTAATTTTTCAGACTTTCTGACATTTCATCATTCATCCTTAGTCTTCTATTCATTAGGCAGCTTTGTGACTTTGATTTCTCAAATGCGGCAATTTAACTAAAGTTAAATATCTGGTTTCATAATTGCGTATCTCTATTAAGAAAATTTTCATCGTTAAAGTATTGGGCATTTCGTTTTTCAAAACTTTATGAAAAAAAATTAAAACATTAAATAGCAGTCTCTTTTTATTGGAATTAAATTTAGCTCCTCTTTCTTTTGATTAATCCTTGCATGCTTGCCTTTCCCTTATTTAAATCTTGTAGATCAGTTCTGTATAAATTCTAGCTTGTTCAATTTTCCTATCGTCCAGAACAGTCCAGCTTCCTAAGTTGTTTTTTTCCTGTGCATTGCCTCTTGACCCAGAATCTCTCCAGTTCATCACTCATTCCGTTCACGAGTCCAAATCATTTCGTCACGTCCTTCCTATTCCATCAAAGATCGTGTTTGTGCCTTTGTCCGATATTTTCCTTTGTCATCCTGGCGCAAGTCCTGAACATAAAAACCAAGTGTCCTTTAACCAATCGACCGACATCGCTCCTTTGATTTGTTTTGATGTACCGAAATAACAAATAATTGGCTTACTATTTCAAGTGATCCCTTTTTATTGTTATCTTCAAGTACCCCAACAAGAATTATACACTATAGAAATTATACAGATAGTATAGTAGCTTACTTCTATTATAATACGAAAGACTGGTTCCGTATAAAAACGTGCTGTGTTAAAAAAAGTAAAAGTCTCAATTTGATAGGTGGGTACGGGTACCACTGCCCCGGGAACCATTTATTTGATAAGCAACACCCCTGCCGTAGGTCACTTCAAAAGATTGGTGACTTGACATGGGTATCCGAGTTCGTGGGGTAAGGTTTGTCCGGGTCTTGGTAGCAGGCCGGATTGGGAGAGGAAGGTTGAGGGAGACCTATTGACCTCGCCAGCAGAACTCTCTCGAAATGTTGTTTTGCACAACAGTGCGAGTGACGGATTCACACCTCTGTCATTGCTGGACACACTGAACCGCAGATTCTAATAAACGAAACGATAGTATGTGTAGGAAAAAACAAGGTATGCAAGGAAAAAGGAATGACCAATCCTGTAACATTAATAAATTCTTATAAAACATTCACAAATGCAATAGTGCAGACTCTTAATATGTTGCATTTTTTCAGTTACTCTTTTAAATCCCTAATTTATGTACGCTTAAAATCTTCACTTTAACCATAGTAATAAAATAAAAATAAAAAATCAATATTATACCCAAGCACGGACATTGCCTTTGTGGGATTTTTTGTTCATACATTAATTGTATTAAGCTTTTTTTATATACTTTTCATTATATTATGTATCTTTTATTTATTTATTTATTTATTAATAAACGCCGTTTGTCGGGGCTTATATGTATTGTATCAAAAAATTTCAATAAATAAATAAATCACTTGCCACTGCATCTGCAAAGGAGCACACGACACAACGAAAAAGTTGTTATATAGTTCCACCGAAAAGCCTAGAGATAATTATCGCCACAACAAATCAAATGAGTAGGTACAAAACGATAGTTCCGAGACTTTCGAGATGGTCAAATTCCTCATCTTTACTTAAAAATGAGATTTTGCATATGAACATATTGCTTCCCAGGAAATTGTACCTAAATCTTCTGTTTTCAAAACAAATGCACTCGAAATTTTACTATTTTTCTTGCCGTTGTTCCAAATTTAAAACATTTTCCAGCAAGTTGATGATAAGGGAGAGGTAGAAACTTGATAAATGACATCTCGTTAGGAATTGTCAATATTCTCATTTCAAAACCAAAGTGTCACTTAGCTCTGCAAGTAGATGTGGGTTAAAAATAATCAGTTTTTTTAAATCCTCTGTTAGTAATTTTGGTATTTCATATGGTGCCTACTCTTATGACATGGCGTATTATTTAACTTTGTGTTTTTAAACATGTTATTTAATAAATTATCCAGAAATTTGTGAATGTCCCAATGGATCAAACAGAATAATACGATATTTATATTTGGAATAATTTTCTTTGTGCCTTGATAATGTTACATGAAATATATACAAGATTCGATCATTAAGACAATTATATTATTTAATGAGTTTGTCAAACATTGATTACTTTCTAATATATCGAGATAGAGAAGTATAAAGTTGCAGTTACCAAAAATAATGAGCAGCTTTGTTCAGATTTTGAAACAATTACGAAGCTCTTCCTGAAAAAAAAATGTTTTCTGAAACATGTCAAAATCATTGAAATATATAATAAAATTCTCGAATTTTTTTAAAAACTTACTAGCGTACAGAAATTATCCTAAAATAAAGCGTAATCCAGAGTGGAAGATACTGTCAGTATCGCCCTGGTATAAGACCACAATTCATAATTAAAACGTTGCTTGAAATGGCTTTAGCCATGTTTAGTGACCAGATCTGAATAGCCAGGTACTTCCCAACCTTCCTCTTTCCTATCTCCTTCCCTTCCCCACTAACCTCAGCCTCACAACATACCCCAATTGGGGATGCCATAGTCTCACTGGCTCCAGACGGGAGCAGTTAGGACTCTTGTGCGGTATTTCAGATAAAAAAATCTTAATTAAGAAACAAAAAAGACATGTTTGAAAATTGGTCACAAAAAACCAAATTATTTTTTTGCCTAAATTTTTTTCGATATTGCAGCTGTTTTTACCGCAAATTATGAGTTTTTACGAAACTATCAAAGGAAGCGTTTAATTATTAATTCTCAAAATTAAGAAAAGTAACATTACCATTTTTTTAATTATATTTCGATTACAAAACAATTCTTTACAAAAATATTTCAATTTATCGTAAAACTACGTTTAAAAAAAAAACATTAATAAAATGTTTCCGTTATCTGGAAGTTTGCTTTATCAGCAATTATGTGATTTTCGTACCGGACAACTACCACCAGGGTCAGGACACCACGACTTTCTCTGTATTCTACATGGCAGAACGGACGTTCTGGCTCAGCATAGCACGATAAAAGGAATGGTGCTGCTAAATGATATAAATATGTCTCTTGACATTTTCAACCTTTGCCTTGAAGGTTCAAGAGTCATTTTAGGCAAGAACTCTGAAATATATATTTTTGTAAAATTTTTCATGTAAAGTTTATTAGTAAGTAGATTACACCAATCTATAATGCACAAAAAAATTGTTTTATGAACGTTTTCCTTATCAAACACTTTGAATTAAAAAAAATGTTGAATTCAAAATGAATTTTTTACAACATCTGTCGATGAACGAAAAGAACCAAGAAAAACATATAATTTTATATTTCAAAGGCAGTTTCTTGAAAAATTATAATATCCCTTGGGATCTATTACTCTGAAACTATTGCGGGTTCTCGAGTTTACCTCTCCGTGACAACAGACACTGAGGCTTGTATAGAAAGAAGAAAAAACAAACTAAAAGCGTCTTCGAAAGCCAAGAAAAAGGTCTTTGCTTCCGTTGATTGATATCGGAACCCAGAAGCTCTAAAACTGCAGAATAAAATTTAAAAGCCTTCGATAAACCAAGCAAAAGGTTTTCGGTCGATGTTCGCATTATTTTCCCATTTTCGTTTCGAGGCAGTATCAACCCAACACTTATTTAACACTAAGATTCTAATCGTGTTAAAGCTTCAATGAAGCGTGGTTTCTACGGAGCTCCTGTCTGTCGTTTATTTTAAGGAATGAAAATTTCATTTTAAATGTAGAACTAAAAGAAATAAAGGCATTGCTTTAATTTTAATTATAATGTTTTGTGTATTACAGACTGTGTTTCCGTCTAAAATTCATGTGTGAAATAAACGACATATTTTTGGATAAATTTGTTAAGGCTTCCAAGGATGTTAAAAATGTTAAAAGTCTTGCAAGCGTTAACAGCGCTGTACCTCGTGTGATGCTGCGCTGAGCCATTACGTCCGTTCTGGGATACTCAGCAGATAATGGTGCCGTCTCTGGCTGTTGTTGTGCGGTACGAACAATTAATAGCATTCCAGAAGGCAGGGGCAATCTTTTAAATTATTAATGATTTTATGTGCAGTTACTGCAAGAGTCCCATTCCTCCTCGACTGGAGACGTTGGTAGCGCGTTTCGGCGAGCAGAAATTTGCTTTGCATGAATCGCGGGTACTTTGCATGCATTCTCATATTCAGGTATCATAGTATTTTTGCTGGTAAAGGGCCCATACAGAAGGACATTCAATTTAAGACCTTATAATGAATCATAGCTACGAGATCCAAAAATTGTTTCCAAAATATTATGACTGACTAAAATATGAACGTACATTTTATTAAGATAAGTTTTTAGATTTTCACGAAGGAGGTAGCGCAACACGGCGTAACACCCCTAAAACAAATAACGAAAATACATTTTATTTTATTATTTTAAGTAGTCGTTAACTAAAAAACCATGTCTTTTTTGTCTTGTACTTTGGTGAAAGTTAAAAGGTACTGGATATACAGAATCCATGGTGTTTTTTCTGCGAATTATTCACAAGAGACTGAGACTGCCCACAGCCAATGGAAGGTACTCTCAATATTGCCCTGGTGTAAGACTATCATTCAAAATTAGAATTTAGCCAGGTACCTCTCAACCTTTTCCTTCCCCATATCCTTCCCCTCCCCACTACCTTCAGCCTCACGTATAGTCTAACGAGCAGTTGTGGCTCTTAAACGTTATTCACATTTTAAAAATCCTTTGGGAGTATGGCATCACAAATTGTTGTATGTTTTGAGGGTAAAGGGAGAAATGAAAGGAAAGAGATGGGGCAGAAAAAGGTTGGGAAGTGTTCTTTCAAATCATCAACATCTATTTAATTATTTTAAGAAGAGCGTGTATGGGTTTGTCATTATTACGCAAATCTACAGCTTTTTTCCGAGATTGATGAAATTTCATGCACTTGACCTTCCAAGAGGAAGGTTACTGTCTACTTGAGACTTTGAAAAATCATCCCCATTCCTTTTCCCACTCCAGCAGAATAAAGTCCGGGCAACGTTTGGCGCTTAAAGAAGTGATACCTTCTTAATCTACGAATATAATTACTTGAATTCCTCAATAGAAATGTCGCATTTCTTTCTTTCATTGAATCCTGCACGAAACACTGCATGTCACAATAAGTCCCGCAAGAACATAATAATTTTATTTTGAAGCACATAAATTTCAATCACAAGCTGCGTAACTATTCCACTCCTCCCATAAAACAGAGAGTACTAAAATAGTTGATATATATTTTTTTTCTTAATAAACAACTTGAGTTCTGCTCGAATGTTCTTGTATTGCAATATGCGAGCCTGGGGCGTGTAAATAACCCCAGAACTCCCTGAGCGTAATACTCAAAGACATGATTGTGATTTTACCTTGCGCATACAATATATCACAAAAATAGCAATCTGGCAAAATCTTAAAGGAAAAAACAGAAACATTTACCTTGATTGATGATTTCTGCAACGTGAGAGGCCTCACAGTAATTTCCATCCATTTAAATTAAGCTCAGGACAATTTTTATAATTTTAAAATATGCACAAGTCAGTTGTCAACTTTACACAACAATACGATACAATAAATTGCAAGACGTTCAAAACACAAGATGATGTGATAGTTATTTGACTGGTCGCAATAACAATTTCATATAAAAACATTTCAAACTGCATTATTTCTTCGAAAGGACAAGTGAGCGCCATCTCTGGTTTATTTGGTCGAGCATGACGATTTAGCAGTTTTTCCGAACAATACATTTTAGTGTCTCTTGTAATCCAAAGAGACCGCCAAAATCAACACTTTAGCGATATAAATACTTTAATTATTTTTTCGAACAAACAAAAAGAAGAAAAAAGACTACAATTCCTGACCAGTTCTCTTCGTTTCATTCATTGAATACAGCACGTAACACTGCATGCTCCATCAAATCCCGTGAAACCATCACATAAATTTGCAATCACAATCTAACTCTCCGCAAGACACATAATATTCCATTGTATCTCCCATAAAACCGTCTGAAGAACTCCCATAATACATTCTCACCCTCGCAATGGTGGTTTTGCTTCTGTCCGCTTACAATGCAGCGCCGTTTGCAGCCAAATCTCGACCGAATGAATTTGAACGTAATTTAATATGCAGTTTTATTTCGGATCTTTGCCAGCTGTAAGTTGTTATACAGATTTATTATTTTAAGGTGTCTAGACTGAAATACCGAAATTGTCTAGACTTAAATTTATAATGGGAAATAAGGGACGTAAAAATTATCACTTGTTTTTATTTTCAAGTTAATTAGTCAAACCTCAAATTGTATTATTTAATTCAATCGAAAATCTGAAAACAGACAAATTAGAAAAAGAAACGGTATGGACTTGAACCGGGGCGGAGCAACCAACCAACCAACCAACATTAGCTCAGTTGGTAGAAACCAACTGAGCTAATGTATTCCTATCCGATCGGTCATACTTAACTTTATCATACTTCGACTAAGAACTATCAACATTGTCTGCATATTTTTTATTGGCTGCTCTCTTTATGTACGATTATAAGTTAAACAAATACATAAAGAAATTGTCTCTCCCGTTTTTTCCTTTCCCATGTGTCCCCCTTTTCATCCCCGTTCCCCTCCCACGTTTTCCTTCCGCCTTCCCCCGAACCTACCCTTTCTTCCTACCGCTTTCCCTTCTCGCCCCTCCCATGTTTCCTTTCTCCCTCCTGCGTCCCCCTTCAACTTTCCCCGGTTTCCTACTTCTGGATTCCCCTCCCTCTTCCTCCTTTCCTCCCTGCTCTTAAACTATTCTCATTTTTCAAACAAATAGCGCGCCACCTACTTTTTGTTACTTTTTCAAATTTAAATATCATAACGCCAGAACTCACCAGTATATATTGAAACCTTCGCGGGCGAGCGCACAACAACTCACTAAAGTTTCATCGCAATCAGACGAATGGTGTAGGAAATAATTTCACAACGCCAGAGCTCACCATTATTCATAGAAACCTTAGAGGAGCACGCGTACAACAAATTATCAAAATTTGTTCGTAATCCGATGAATGGTTGAAAACTTATGAGAGACAAACAAAAAAACATTCACTTTTACGAATGACAACATAGTGAAACAGTCAAACTGAGAACAAAGTGAAATTTTGGATTTTTTTTCTTCTTTATTCATCATTTAAGTTTTTAAACAGTTTTACAGGTTATTCGACTACCACGCTAGGCATATGCCCGTATTATGGTATTCGAGATATGAATATAGAATTATATAAATGTAAGAATTGTTGTTGGTTGATACATAGCTTTGTTAAGTACAATGTTTTAGTATAACTTCTGATTCTTGCTTAAGTATCGTGGCCTGAAGAGAAATCAATGACAACATTTGAAAAAGTTGAATTTTTGGAAAAAACATAATTTTTATGGGCATAATGCAAGCCTTGAGGTAAAACTTTGAGGGCTGTTTTCTCCGGCTCCATGTAGCCAAACAGACTAAAATTTTGGTTCATCCTAAGAACGATCACTAGAAGAGGAATCTACGACGAAACTTGAAAAATTTGTATTTTTTGGGAAAATCATATTTTTATCATTATCACGTATTATCATTTATTTTTATAATAATCAATAAATTAAAGTAAAAACTGTTTTTTTTATATTTTTATTTGCCGGCAGCTCAGGCGTTTATTGAAATAACATTGTCATATACAAAAAAAGTATATGTCAGATACTTTGAAATGGACATATCGATAAAATTATTAAAAGCCCCTAATAACAACATCCATATTTATTGTTGTTGCTATAACAACAATAAATAAATAAATATGAAGTAAATAATTCATGTATATGAAGAGCAAATAAAGTTGAAAAAGGAAAAAAGTAAAAGTAAAAAATTATCTGATGGCATTATAAAGTTTTTCTCGCCATGTGTACGGAAGTCAAACCATTATCACTTGCAAGATTTAATTTAGCTGAGGTTCATTGCTTATTCTCTTCACGTGACGTTTGCACCACCGTTCTCTATGGATCAGTTTATCTAGGATGGTTCTCAACTCCACACATACGTACTGCTTAGTGCTCAGTTCTTAGATCTCAAGTTGAAGCTGGTAGTTGCGAGCAATTTGTCAACCTGACTGTCTAGTGTCTGTCTGCTCTAAAGAGATATTGCCTTTGACTATAATTATTGCTTGGTGTAATGGCATGAAACATGACACTGCACTGTTTTCTTGAGATTGCAACTGTCAAATAACGTGGATAGATTAAACAATTATCAAACTTGATGGTAAACGATAGAGTAGTCATTTTTCCCAGTTTCTCGCCATGTCTGTTGAACATTTTTTAATTTTTTTTTTATATGAGCTCCACACAGGAAGCCCTGAGGAAAATAATTTCCCTCAGGGCCTTTGTCATTTTTGGAGATGCTGTGTGGAATATGAGAACGTGCTGTGAGAACGTGTGCCCGAATCATTTGGTGGGTCAAAAAAAAAATTACTGAGCATAGGTGGTCCATCAGCAAATAACACAATTAATTTTTACCGGTAATTTGGTGACAAAAAATGCTATTATTGTGAAACCGCGACCTTTAATGCTGAAAGACATAAGCTGACTACATACGCGCCTATGCATGTCCTTTGCACTCACCCTCCACTTATTGAAATCAGGTCAGTTTTTTTTTACATGAGCTCCACACAGGAGGCGCTGAGGAAAATATTTTCCCTCAGGGCCTATGTCATCTTTGAGGATGCTGTGTGGAGGGTTTTTTAAGGAAAGGAAGGGGGGGAGTTCTGGGAAGGAAAAGAGTCTGAAGGGTGGGTAGGAAACTGGGGTTCAGTGTGTCCTGGTCATCCACCTCCAAGACCTAGACAAACCTTACCCCATGAACCCGGGCACCCTGCTAAATCACCAAACGTAGCAAACCACTTGGGTTGACCTATGGCAGAGGTGTTAGTTATCCAATGAAGGATCCCGGGGTGGCGGTACCCATTCCCACCTCCAAAATTGAAATTTATCTCTTCATTGAAAGTTGACTAAACGAATTACTCATTTGCATTGTTATCGTGATATTTTTTGGGTTATTATGTCGTGTGGAAGCTACCTCATTCTTTAACCGACATTTGGATTACACATGATGGCAGATGTGTAATCCAAATGCCCTGATGAAGGACCCTGTAATGCTGTCCGAAACGTTGTCTAAAAATGGTGGTAACGCAATACGGCATAATAACTCAAATATAAACCACAATAATACTTTTGTTGAAAATCTCAAATCTTATCTTATCAGCATTGTGTTTAACTTAAAGATGACTAATATAAATTATTCGTTTAGTTTTAATAAAATTGTGTTTATTTAAAAATTGAAAATTTCTGATTCATTCATAATATTCATAATAATAAAACATTTTCGTATAACGTTTGTACACATGTTCAACAGCTCGGCTGTGGAATACTCTTTTCAAGACCCAAATTTACTCCTTCCTTTCCACACAAAAATCTTCAACACAGCTTCCCCAAAGATGACATGAAAAATGCAGGGAAATATGATACGTAAGCGTTGGAAAGAAGACAATTTTAATTGTTGAATAATTTACCATATTAATTTAGAAACAGTCCAATATCACTATTCTGAGATACAGTTTTAAGAGTCAAATTGCCTATTACGTAGTCCAACCCTTTACAGGAGCAAAACACAAAGCAGCACTTTCGCTTTTACTTCTAAACACAGCGTCAAATTTATTTCTACCGTGGTTGCAAATAAAAACATCCTTGGTCCTAATTAAGGTTAAATGTCATGTGTACCACAATACTCCACGAGATTAGCACTTAACAAGTAGGATTTATAAGATGATTCTGTTATGTTAATCGAAGAGAACAGAACTGGGAGCGCTGAAGCCATTAGCTCGTACGTTTACATAGTAAGTGGCTATTATGTTGGTACGGTGTTTGTCTCCACTTAGTTTCCTAACTGGAATGGAAATGTCGAGCATTCGCAAGCTAAGTGCAGATGTAACAAAACTAATCAAAGTCGATTTTGATGATGATTAAATAAACTCTTCTTCTTCAAAGGTGTTAAGCTATTTTGTACGCAGATGACACACGTATGTAAATTGGTAGAAACTATCAGGATCGCCCCCGTGATAAGAGCGCTATTTAGAACAGAAACTGTAGTGAAAGGAATGTGTATGCAGTTTCAATGTCCTTCAAGACATGTCGTTAGTATAGGTAGTTACATGTAGTTTTTAATAGTTAACTATTTTTTAACAATAATTGTCATTGTCATTGCATTGTCTTTATAGAATGTCTGTATTATATATTCCTGTGACTAAAAATGTGAGTGTCAGTAAGGTAGTTCTATAGGAGAGTGTCAACTGTCTCTCGTTCATGTCTAAAACTATCTTATACTGAATACCTCATAAGAGACCCAGCTGCTTCCGTCTGAAGCCAGTGAGACTATGGCATCCCAAATTGGGATATGTTGTGAGGCTGAAGATAGTGGGGAGGAAATGGCGATGGAGAAGAGAAAAGTGGGAAGTACCTGGTTATTTAGATCTGGTCACCAAATACGACTTAAATCATTTCAAGCAACGTTTCAATACTGAATGGTGGTCTTAAACCAGGGCAATACTGAGAGGTATCTTCCCGATTCGAGAATTCGATCCCGCGACCTTCGGATTGCGAATCAAGAGCCTTATCGCTTGACCGCGCCGGCCGTCAGTGTATATGTCATTATACTTTGTTTAAAAAAATAATATCAAACAATGTGATAAACAAAATACGTTCCTATACGTAAGTACCTTCATTTACACTTATTTGTAATAATACTAGTATAAAAGGTGACTTACTTGATTTATGTACTGTGAAAAACAAAAATGAAACCAACGTCTCCGGTGGCATTTATGTTGTTTTTTTTTATCAACTTACAGCATCAAACAGTAGGTATTGGACAGTTAGGATCAGGGTGGGGGGTTGGGTGCTTTCTTTGTTGGATGATTATTAGCTGGCGGAATATTGTTTGTATGCGGAATATTTTTTTTTGTTAGATTTTGAAAAAAAAAACACCTCAAAAAGTCACCGGAAACCAAAATTTTATTTACAATTTTACTTCAAATATTGTTAGCAATCGCCGGTTAAAGTATATCCCGCGTTTATCAGCTGTAAAAACCGTCAAAAGTATTTAAAAAAAACAATGGTGATAAAGAGCATTTTTTATTCGTCTTTTCTCTGGTTTTGAACCAACAACCTCTAAATTCTAATTTAAACCCTTTTATATCTAATACTCTCGAATGCTTGTTATATCATGGATGACATGCTACTACTTCTTGTTAAATATTAGATATATCACGTTCTAAGATTTCCTGATTTATTTAATTAAAAGCAAACATTATCTGTTTGGGCAAATAATTTAACATGCAACTGGGGTAGGTTCTTGCTATCACTAACATCTGTCTACCCGCTATTATCTACTACCTGATTCTAGCCCTCATTAATTCTGTTAAGATTTAACCGGCCTTAAATAATTTAAGCGCCCATTAATTTGTACTGTTTATTAACCCGCCATTCACAGGAGAGTTGAAATTTTAATATTTGGTAGGAATAAATTTGCAGATATTGTGAGGGATGAATGGATTGCTTTGAATGAACTTATTTTAATGTGGATTAGTTTTTTCTTTGCTTCTGCAAGACCAAGTGAATACACTCTTTTTTTATGCAGGACGCACTGAGGAAAATAATTCACCTAAGGGTCTGTGTCATCTGTGTGGATGCTAAGTAGAGAGTCTTTTTAGGAAAGAATGGAGTGCTGGGAATGAAAAAAAAGGATGAGGGGTTTGTAGGAATTTGGGGGTTAATGTGTCCAGGAGTGACGGACGTATGAATCTCTCCCTCTAAAAGTTTTCCAAGAATCTTCTGCTAGAGAAGTCAAAAGATCTCATTTAACCGGTCTCTCTCAATCTGGCGTACCACGCAGTAAGAAGTGGGCAAAACATCCGTAGCTAAGACCTAGACAAACCTCACCCCTTGAGTCTTGGCACCATTGTCAAGTCACCAAACATTGCAAACCACTTGGGGTGACTTTAAGCAGGGGTTCTCTGCGGTAGCGGCGGTACCCATACCCACCTCCCACATTGAGCAGTAGCAGAGTGAAACTGGTTCGGTTCCACATGGTTAAATAGGCGCATTTTTTTTAATAAAAATCATACCAAATTATAAAAGTAATTTGCTTCTCGTTCACTTTAATCACACATCAGATAGGTTCATTAATCTGATCATAAATTTTGCTTCAATAATGATCCTTTAGATACGAAACCAATGTGAAAGAGATACGCTGCCCTATTAACCTTTCAACCTTTGGAGATGAACTGTTCGTATTATTTACTGCGTGTGTAATAGTCTACAGTTTTCATTGATGGGGAATTCGAGACGATGATCTCGTGGAGAAATTTTGGGAATTCTCAGTGGAAACAATATCAGATTACAATTATTATATCTCCCACTAGGAATGCATTACACGATGGAATAATTTATAATATTCTGTATCTACAGGTAGTCATAAATGGATTGCAATTATTTTTTCTTCCGTTTTTTTAATAGGTCTGGCCATTATAATAAAGTTCTTGAACAATAAGTTATCGGTCTAATACAGACACCGGCAGGTAGTCCTTGTGATGTCCACAAAGGAAGCGAGAAGCTGGAAGAGAGCGGATGCACCGGGCACTGATGTTACACACTGGTTCACTGTAGAGAGGCGATTGTAAATGCGACCGTCGGATAGAGATTGACTAGAGACTGACTAATCTGTAGTTAAGTGCGCCGCCTTATATAGGAGCGACCGGCCAAGTAACTTTCCGTTCGCTGGCAATATGTGCGCTGGAAGGTGCTAGTATGTACTCGTCACTGTGTTCGTGGATGCACGCTCGAGTCTCGACCTTTCGCGAAGGTGGCGAAATTATTATTAGACGGCAGTCCCAGCGAGTACGTCGCCGCCGATGCGTGCATAAGTAGGTAGACGGTACTTAGCCGGCTCTGCGCAATACGTAAACAAATGCGTAGCGGCTTGTAGATCTTTCTCGTGTGTTCTTGAGTGGCGGAATAATATGTATGAACGCCACAAATCTTTGATTTATCTACGGAATTATAGGTTGGGGAGGAGCTTACAAAAATTATCTAAACTCAGTAAGAATTTCGCAAATAATCATCAAATAAAGAATTATCATACTCAAAAAAATCTACCTTCTCAAAAGAATCACTTTTTAAATCTGAATCAGCCGTTTCAAACACATACGGTAAGATAATAATAAAAATAAATAACACCATTTGGGGTAGCAATTTCTCTTTGTGAAAACATTCCTCAATAAATTATTCTCGTTATAATTAATTTAATAAAGGGTTTAATCCTTGGCTACAAGTTCAGGGTTTGCGGGTGTCTTTTGTCTTTGATATTTTTGTTATTCCTTTTGAATCAAAAAAGATAATTCAGTTCGGTTGGGTACTTTACACTGGCCCCAAACTCCCCGAATGCGTCCAATTAGCCTCTCATCCATCGCATATTTATTTATATTTCCTTTTTTAAATACAAAATAAACTGTTTTATTTATATAATGAAATAATTTGGAATTAGAAAATTATAAATACAGGTCTTGTTTTAGATTTGAAATGTTTGTAGTCTCAATATATGAAAATTAATGTTTTTTTTTTTGTTTGACTCTTATGCGTTCCTAAACCATTCAACCGATTACAATGAAACTGTGGTGATTTATTGCACCCGCAAAAATTTCTATAAATGTGTATTGGTGAGCTCTGGCGCTATAAATTTGTATTAAAAAATTACAATAGGTGGCGTGCGAGTTTGTTTGAAAAAGGAGTGTTTTTCATAAAGTTTAGCGTCATGGAAGGAAGGCGGGAGGGGGTAGGGGGGTATCCACGAGGAAGGGAGAACAAAAGAGAGGGAGAGGTAACGTGAGAGGGAAGGAGGGGAGAGGGAAAGAGAACGCCATAGGGGAAGAGGACAGAATTAAACACAAACACTTTCCTTCTTTGAGTGGCATTGCAACGCAAGCCGGGTACTCGCTAATTTTTTGTTTAACTTCCATAACACGCACAAAATTAAATGATTTTGGAGCTTTTATTTCATCGGCATTTTTATACATATACGGCAAAGTTTATACATGTTTTTATAATTTTACTTTTTATTTTTAAGTTTCAACAATATTAGATTACTTGAAGACGGGATTTTTTTGTGCAGGAATTCAGGAGCTAACTACCATAACATAATAATGGAAGGTAATAATTTGAATTATTCAGTGGACATCTTTATCACTTTCAAAATGCACACAAATGTTTGCCGAAGTAGTTTAGTTATATACAAAAAATAATTTAAAATAGTGTTTACAAGAAAAATAATTATTTATAATTTTCTTTTTACTTTTGTGTAAAAAACCCTAAAACGGCTGGCTTTTGTACACGGTGACGTTATGCAACTAACGGATTATATACCCGAAATATAAACGTAATTTTTTTTAATGTTTGTCAAATATATGTAAAAATCTTACATTTTCCAAATATCTATGCTGTTTAAATCACAAAAATAATCTTATACACTTAAAATTATTATCGAAATCAGACTTTGTTTCATCGAATGTAGAAAAGAGACATGGTAAAAACACAATTTCTTTCGATCAAAAATATCAATTAAAAATAAATACAGGTTCGACGGTTGTATTAAACTTACTAAATAAAGTAAATTATTAAATTTATTTGTTTAAAATATAAAAAAATTCAAATATTCTAAAATACATAACAGTGAAAAATTGTTTATGGTCTCCTGCCATTCAAAGCCTTTGAATGGCAAGAGACCATATTTGTCCCAGCTCACATGCGTCTCGTATAAATCGCTGTAACTCCATTACTATAGAGTGAGAATTATGTTCTAAACAGTGTTAAGAAGGCAAAATATCACGCTTTGTATACTAAAATAAAAAAAATAATGATAAAAAAGTAAAATGTGCACCTTAATGAAACCAAAGTTTTGAATCGCAATTTGAAAAAAAAAATTGACACTTTGAGAATTTTTTATCAATTATTTATATATGAAAAGACAAAAAAATCGAGGTAAAAGTAACTTTTATAACACATTTGTCAAATAAAATATGTACGTGTTTTTATTTTTTTCGTTACTATTAATTTTAGTAAGAAAAAGCGTGAGGTGAGCCATTTTTAAAACTTTTTTATGTTTGCGTGCAAAATTTTTATATTTAAAAAAATTATACATTTATTTTAAATTATAAAATTTGAAAGCATATCTTATCACCTTTCAAAAACAGTTTTTAATTTTGGGATATATTCAGAAATATTCCATTTATTTGCATTTTATTGTAAAGCGGAAATATTTTGACCATCTGAAAAATACGCCAAAATTTTGAAGGGTTAATCACAACTAATTTGTCGTTATTTCTTTGTTTCAGATTAAAAGGTAAATACGAATTTATTTTACCAAAAAGACGTCGATCTGCTTTAACAGATTACCTCCAACATTGTAAGTAGATTTTGATTAATTTTGATCCAAGTACACAAATTATTTTTGGGACGTTTATTCAGAGTTACAGTGTCCATTATCAGGGCAGAAGCATAATGGAACATGCATCTGATGATGGTCATTGTAACGCTATCCGAAACGTTGGCTAGGTAAGTACGTAGCGCAACACGGTATAATACCCAAAAAATAAATCACGACAGTTATTTTTTCCGTGAAAATTTCAAATCATGTCTAAACATGATTATTTCACGTTAATATCATAAGCACAGCTTACTTTTAAATAGATATAATAATATAATAAGTTGTGAATTTGTGAAAAAATGTCTATTCAACCATTTTAATTAATCTAGAAACATCGTCAGCGATCGATTGAAGTATGCCTATATCGAAATGCATTTTTGTCGTGCGTTGCTTAAGACAAATAAAAACATTAAAAAAGTTACAAAAACATCGCCAAATAAGTCTGAAAAATGATGCTCGGCAAAGAACGCTAATTTTGGCAAGATTCGGCTGAGTGGTGTGAGTATGACTGGCAAACATAAGGGTCCTTTAAAAAATTAAACACGTTATAAGTCTCCGAGTAACTGGGCTGACTCCTTATTTTATAATTTTATGAACAAGTCAAGGTACTCCACCACTTTTTCAAGGACCAGCGTTTTCAGGAAACATATTGTTAACCTCTAATCGCTGCACGTGTCACGACTATATTTTTTTAGGAAGTATTCTGCTGTTTTCTAAATGCCTAGACCCTCGAATATCCCTGTATCTCAGTCGCTTAGAAGTGGTGTTGTTACAGTTGCTTTCATGCTAATTTAGTAAAGATTAGATTTTAAAAATAAGTTAGACCACTCTTATTTATTACGCCACTTCATCAACTTCTGATAATCATCAGTATATTATCATCATCATCAGTACATTAATACGTGAAGCAAAAACTTTGTACCCCTTTTACTCAAAATTGCGCGGATGGAGGAGTATGAAATTTCGCACACCTATAGTTTATATAGAGAAGAAGTGCAGTATGCTAATATTTTTTTGAACTAATGCATAAAAAAAATTAAATCAATAAAAAAAACCTTGCAATTATGGTCGAATTTCGACCATTGGGCGACCACTAGTGTTAATAAATTGGCAATGTTGAATTGAAATAGTTAATAGTTACCTAATTAGTCATTGGCAGTCCGCATTTACTTTTTGACACTAAACGGGAATTAATTAGTTAATCAGGTCTTAAGTCATATAAAAAAAATTTTAGTATTCTGCACTCCTTCTCTATATAAACTATAAGTGTGCGAAATTTCATACTCCTCCATCCGCGCGATTTTCGTAAAAAGGGGTACCAAGTTTTTGCTTCACGTATTAATATACTGATTTTTAAATAATGCATAAAAAATACATTAATTAAAAAAAAAGAACATTACAATTATGGTCGAATTTCGACCATTGATCGACCACTAGTTATAACAATTACGTCATTGAAAGTAGGTATTTTGAAAGCCTCCATCAAAACACATTTTATTTATTTACGGTATAAATTAGAAAGGATTGCTGCATTTTATTCCCCTGCAGGCAATTTGTGGAACATACATCTGCCTTTAACGTCCGACCACATTTGGGTCCTGTTGTCTTTTTTGAAGAATTGCGGGCCTTTGACGCAGCAGGGACCTCCGTTTGTCTTTGTCACTCTGCCATTTGCAACATTTCCTCTCAGAATACCCTGAATTCCCACCATCCAATGTGTCCGTTTGCTAAACTTGTCAAACAAAATCCCGCCGGCAAAAACGGGGACGGGAGAGATCTCTGCAAGGGAAAATGAAGAGAAAATTAATCATTTCGCGCTGACGCCGATGTGACGGGCTCACTCCGATGGAAATTCACTGCAGTTTAATGGGAGAGGGAAATTTAATATGTGAAAAGTTGGCGGAGAGAAAACTCTAATGCATCACGTTTCGTTTGGCGTGGTCATACTGTAACAAAAGTAGGTACTTAATTTAAACCTTTAAATTTTGAACGTAAAAAGTTATGATATTTTCTAGGATCGAAAGCAATAATGGAAGTAAGCGTTTGAAATATTAAAAAGGTATTAGAAAATAAGAAAATGTTTTATACTTTATTATGACCTGATTTTTTTAAATTTAAATTTTAAATTTTTTCATTCATTTTTTTTTTTTTTTTTTACGTATGAGCAAATTTATTTATTTACGCCTTGATGGCTTTTACATGTAACGAAGGTAAGGGGCCATCCATAAATAACGTCACACGAATTTCATGATTTTTTGACCCCCTCCGACCCTGTCACACATCGTCACATTTGCAAGACCCCCCCCCCTCTTAGTGTGACGTCACATATTTTGCAATTTTACATAAAAAAAATTGCGTTTTGATAATTTAGATTTTTACATGTGACGTCACAGAGCTGATGACCCCCCATACCCCTTGTTACTCCCCCCCCTTAAGGTGTGACATAATTTATGGATTGCCCCTAAGTTATACAGGATCATCACAACATAGAGAAAAAAATAGGTACACAACAAATTTATATAAGTAGTTACAGAGCAGTGTTTAGTGAATTTGTTATTGGTAACAATTTTATATTCAAGAATTGTTGCATAACATCTGTATTCATATACGTTTTTTAAAGGAAGCGAAGTTTTAATAAAAAAAATATGCCAACAGAGCAAGTTTCATTACCCACACGATGTCTCTGAAGACAAGAGTTAAACATAGTGCGAGAAGCAACTATATTTAATGGGGCATTGAGTGTTTTAATTATTGGGTACTTGATAATTTATCATATTCACTGATTCAGGGCTAACCAAATATCCGTTAATGATTTTTAAAAATAATAGATTTTTAACACAGATTTTTCTTCGCTGTAATAATTCAGGAAGTTTAAGTAATTGCATTAAATAGTAATAATTAAAATTTTCTATTGGAATGTTTAATTGATAATTTATATGCCTTAAAAATCTATGCTGAAATATATATTTAGTGAAACAATCTCAAATATTTTCCGTCAACATTTTCCAAGCATAGATTTTTGTGATTTTCGCCCTGTTAAAGGAAGGCTAGTTAAATTTTAACGCGATTTTATTTGAAAATGCGGAAATCACTAAATTATAATATGACACGGTATAATACCCCAAAAATAAATCCTAATAATTCTTTTAGCAGTGAATATCTCAAATCACGCCAATTGCTGATGTTAAAAAAAATTCCGTTAACTCTTCACAGGATGCCCTTAAGAAAATAATTTCCCTTAGGGCTTTTATCATCTTTAGGGATGCTATTTGGATGGTTTTTTAAGGAAACGTAAAAAAGGAAGTTCTAGGAAAAAAATAATTGAGGGTTGTATTGGGGATCAGTGTGTCTAGGAGTGACAGACGTACGAAACCATACCTCCCGCTGCGGTACAAGGCGATGGGTCGAGAAAGTCCAGCAAGAGAGGTCAATGGGCCCGATCAGATCTGGCCCGCCACCCAGCTGTTGCGCAGGTGCATTCAAAACCAGTCACCGAAGTGGCCAATGGCAGAGGTGTCGGTTACCTAATAATTGTAACAAATCTGTGAATGCGGTATGTAAAAAATGTAATTGATAATTTTCAACGTTTTTTGTTGTTGAACGGGTTCTGATAATAAAAACCTGTTTACGACAAGTGTTTCTAAACCAATGGTTTCGAAACATGTTGATAAGTTTGATTAAATAAGAGGTATTAGTGATTAATTAATTCTTTGGAAGTAAATTACTTCTAAAGAATTTTCACAAATTTAATAAAACCTTTTTTCCACCACATTGAAATACTCGAATGTCTTTATGTCATTTTTGTTTTTATTTGTTTAAAATGTCTTAAATAATCATCATTATTATCACACTTGGCTCTGCAACGCCTGGTGGGTCTTAGCCTCTTCAAGAGTCTTCCTCCACTCATCTCAGTTATAAGCTAACTCTCTTCAGGTTACATACAACAGAAGCATTTCATAATACCTGATTAAAAAAAAATCGAAATAATCAATTCGAATTGTTGGCATTTTTACCAATTGAAGCCCTGTGTGAGACAGTACTCACACCCGCCTCCCTAATTTAAGAGTTAGCAACGTGTTTCTGGTATTAAACCTACAATCGACAATCCATAGTTCAATCTATTTCTCTCAATTCCACACCACCTCAGCAGTTAGATTGGATGAGAGTTCCTTTGTGGAACGATAAATGCAACGCCGAGCAATCTATACTACAACTCACCTGAAACAACTGCATGCAATGATAGGCCTTTATTAGCAATTACTACACTATTTCGCTACAGAATCAACATGCCTTCACCCATTACCAACCTCTATTCCTAAAGCATTGCTTAAAGGCATCCGGAGTAATGGTTGAAACTCTCACTTTGAGTCTATTGGTGACAACTTCCTTGGCTATTCGTATTTGCTACGATGGCAACACTCGTTATATATGGACAGTATATTTGACAAAGCATTGTCCATACGTGCCTATTCGGCAATTATGGTTAATACCAAATACGCCTTATTTCTCTCTTACCTCCGTGGTCGAGGGGCAAGGCTCTCGACTAGTAATCCTGAGGAAGCGGGTTCAAATTCCGGCCTGGGCAAATAAATAAAAAAAAAAAATTGTGTCATTTCACAATTTTATTAATGTAAAATAATGTATCGAATATTTACTCTCAGTATTGCCCTGGTGAATAAGGCAGGCGCGCTGATGGCACCACCTTATTAGGGTTAGAGTGAAGCTGATGTTCACTCTACGCGAAAACTAAGTCTGTGGATCTCGATATGATATGTGCTCTGAGTCAAATAGCAAAAGGTAAATCACAAGGGTACTCACGATAAGTTGGCGATCTTGCCCGGATTGAGGTCCCTCGTGGTCGGTATTTAGCTAATCTGCGTCTGGATGAACCACAGGTAGTCACGATGGTCAGTTTTGTAACGATTAAGGGAAATACGGCGGTATTTTCACCTTGCGAGTCTCAATTTATGTCACGATAAAAACGTTAGAATGTTGACAGTAGCGATACGATATGAAGACTCCCAAAAAACACTTTACGTCTCCTTGACGACGGCTGTCAGCGGGCAGTCGTCAGCCAGTGAAGGCACCAAGTAAGCACCCAGTGTGCGAATTTAACCAATAGGTTTAAATTCTGGCCTTTGCCAAGTAAAATAGAACAAATCTATCGAGATTCAATGTAGCGTTATGAAACACCTGGTGTGAGAACACCAAATTTTAGCCGTGTTTGGTAAACACATATATTTTTTTAAAATTTTAGGTGAAACATTTTCTACAATTGAGGATCAACCAAGAAATTTTGTTTTTTTTCAGAATTTGTTGCGGTCAAATTGCTCTTTGAATAGCAAACATATTTGTGTTTTACCATTTGGTTTCATGTGTGGACGGTCGTACTTGCCTTTATTTGCATTTGTCTTAATGTCGACTATTGCCAAATACAACCAATACGCAATCACAACAACGCCAAGTGAAGTGCCACCATTACATGTTTCACACTTTACATATTGTAATATGTAAAAAAAAATGTACCTATTCTATAAATAAGCAGTAAAGAATGAGATATCACACAATTATTAAAAAAAATAATTACTGTGATGTCTTTAATGGATTCCGGTTCAATGAACTCTAGAACCGAGATTAGTTTTGATTTTCAAAATCGGAACTGATTGAGAACGATTCAGACCAGCGATGAAATAGGCATCATAATTATTTCATTAATTAATAATTTTTTTTGAAATGGTCAATTCTTTTGTATAAATTTTAGACAAATGTTGTTATTTTTCAAATTTTCTAACGGTGTTCATGCGACGACTAAATTACAGTAGTCCTTAAAAGTAACAACATTTTTGAGAGCCGATGATCCTGAGACATTTTTGTTATAAATACTCTCAACTTCACAAATCCTACAATAATTATAATATCCCGTGATTTTTCAATCCGTGTTCAAGGAACTCGGATTTTTTGAAGTTTAAAAAAAAATCGGTACTGATGTGTTAAGAATTCAGACAAGCGAAAAAGTAAGTACTTAGCTATAATATAATATAAAGAGATCAAATTTTAACAAGAAAATTATTTTAATTCTATATTTGAAAAGTGTATTTCTTTTGTTCGTGAGGTGGTAATGTAGAATTTAATAGAAAGAGGAATAATGCTTTTCGAAGCAACATTTTTAAATCAAATTGATTGTCAACTCAACAATGTTCATAACGAACCTTGGTTGAAGTTCTCGGGATCAACAGACTCGGCTGGACGACAAGCGGAGTCCTTTGCCCTTTGCCACGGACTGGAGCAAATGGTTCAGGAGCCTACAAGGGTTCCTGATGTCCAGTCTCACCGCTCTAATCTGTTAGACCTGTTTTTAACCACTGTGCCACACGGTTACAAGATTGACGTCACAGCGCCTTTAGGATCGTCGGACCACTGCCTGGTGACGTCATCAATCCCCGTAACCTTCAGACCGCCAAACGAGAGGCTGAAAAGAAAAGTGTGGCACTATAGGTCTGCAGATTGGTTCGGTCTGCGGGCACATTTTAATGCTTTCCCGTGGTCAGCTGTCTGTTTTCGGACTTCGGATCCCTCAAGATGTGCCCTGGAAATTGGTGAAGTCATCACGTCCGCGATGGATGGCTTCATCCAATCCACTATTAAGGAAACTGGTGTGGGCTCAAAGCCGTGGTTCAGTCGACAATGCTCTGAAGCAGTGCGACGAAAAAACGCGGCTTACCGAGCCTACAACACATCTCGAACGTCCGAAAACAGAATATTATACAACCAAATTGCAAAGGAAAGTAAGAGAATCATCAATAGGTCGAAATTCGAGCACGACCTGCAGGTCAGCAGAAAGCTGGCTGCCTGCCCGCATGGTAGCAGAGCGTTCTGGTCGCTTGCGGGCTCTATAGGTCGCAATTTCTGCAAACCCAGTCTGCCACCTCTTACCAGACCTGACGGCTCTCTAGCAAATACCGCCGCCGAAAAGGCTAACTTATTAGGCAAAATGTTCGCGGAAAACTCGACCCTCGATGACCAAGGTGCTATCCCGCCGTCGGTTCCTCACTGCGGTTTTCGTATGAAAAAGCTGAGGATTCGGCATCGGGATGTACTCCAAGTCTTACGAGGGCTTGATGTTAATAAAGCTAGTGGGCCTGACGGAATACCTGCCCTGGTATTGAAGAGGTGCGCTGCAGAAATAGCTCCAATTTTGACGAAGCTTTTCAAAATGTCCCTGAAGTCTGGGTCTGTGCCCTCTGGTTGGAAAAAAGCGATCATTCACCCTATTCCAAAGAAAGGTGACCGCTCTAACCCGGCCAACTACCGCCCCATAGCGATCACATCTGTTCTGTCAAAAGTGATGGAACGTGTGGTCAACGACAAACTACTCACATACCTCGAGAAGAACAAAATTATTAACGACCGTCAATACGGATTCCGGCGGAACCGCTCGTGCGGTGATCTTCTCGCGTATGTGACACATGTTTGGGGGCGGTGCCTGGAACGCTTTGGTGAGACCCAAACCGTTGCACTGGATATTTCCAAGGCCTTTGACCGGGTTTGGCACCGAGGGCTTGTCAACAAACTGCCTTCTTACGGACTTCCCGCTTCCTTGTGTACGTGGATTGCCGACTTTTTGAGGGAGAGGTCGATTCAGGCGGTTGCTGATGGTTTCACCTCTTCCTCGCATTCGATAAATGCTGGCGTCCCACAGGGATCGGTTCTGTCTCCGACTTTGTTTCTGTTGCACATCAATGACCTCTTGACATGTGCACCGATTCATTGTTACGCGGATGACAGTACAGTCCATGATAGCTTTTTGTTTGACAAGCCCCCAAAGGGCTCACAAATCCCAATGGCTCGAAGGGCTTTGAAACAAAGAATGGACGGTTACCCCGAGAGTGTTTTCTCTTGGGGTAAGAATAACCTCGTCGAATTTAATGTTTCAAAGACCCAATCATGTCTGATTACGTCTAAAAGGGATCGGAATGATAATCTAGTCTCCTTCAACGGAAGCAATCTCCCGAACAGGCCTTCCATTGATATGCTTGGTGTAACTCTAAGTGACCAGCTCAGGTACGGGGGCTCCATCGAGGCCAGAGTTAAGTTAGCCTCTCAGAAACTGAGCGTACTGTACAGGGCCCGCAGATACTTTAATAGTACACAACTGCTAACCCTGTACAAATCGCAAGTGCGCCCCACGGTTGAATTTGGCAGCCACCTCTGGTCTGGAGTCCCAAAATACCTGAAAAAAACCCTCGACTCTGTGCAGAAACGGGCGGTCCGTTTGATAGATTCTCCTAACTTAACAAATGGACTGCAATCTTTAGAGCACAGGCGTCAGGTGGGAATGCTGTCCTTGTTCTACCGGTATTACAATGGAAGATGCTCCGAGGAACTAGCGTCACTGATCTCCCCGGCACCGGTGCATAGTCGGGAAACACGCCAAACACGCGCTCAACATTTGTACACGGTTGACATTAGTCACATGAGAACGGGTCGTTTCTACGACTCGTTCTTGAGTTCAACAGCCCGGCTGTGGAACGATTTGCCGGCTTCTGTGTTTCCTCCCTCCTACAATATGGGTCTCTTCAAGACCCATGTTCACTCCTTCCTCTCCTCAACAGCACCCTCCACACAGCATCTCCAAAGATGACATAGGCCCTGAGGGAAATTATTTCCCTCAGGGCCTCCTGTGTGGAGTTAATATAAAAAAATAAAAAAAAACACAGACTACTTTCAACATTTCTCATATCTGAATAAATAGAAAAATAATACTTACTCTTACTTGTAAATAATTCTATCAGTTCTTAAATTCATTTCATTTTTCAATAAATTCTCTTTAATTTACCTCGAAACAAAATAAAAAAAAACTTCCAATTATTTTTACTCACAGCATTTCAAACTCAAATGCACCTGCATAATATCACTTCTTTTAAAAAACATTGATGACATTCAATGTAGTTAAAGAATTCGAAACTAGTTCCAGCGAGAGCTCATACGGACGTCATCGATGTTCATCCCCTTCCTCCTCACTCGTCTTGTTTGAAAATGAAAAAGACAGAAGATACTAGAACAATACAGTTGTGAATGATGAATACTTGGAGCAGGTGATGAGTTTGTGTATCTTGGTAGTATGTTCCCGAGAGATGGAAAGGCTGATAGAGATATATTGAAAGAAGGGTAAATGCAGGTGACACCATTAATAAAGGATTGAATGCCATTGGTGCTAATAAAAAATTAATGTCAAGGAAGCGAAGGTAGCAGTCCACAATGGAGTTCTGGTACATAACCTGATGTATGGCAGTGAGGCATAGAACCGGCAAAGGAAGTATGAAAGTAGATTGAATGCTGTTGAAATGCGGTCCCTGAGGCGTAAGTGTGTAAAACCGTATACAATCGTGTGAACGTAATGAGTAAGATTAAAGAAGCGACCCTCAGATGGTTTGGGCATGTAGAACGAATGAACGAGGAAAGGAGTTGAAGGAAAATATATGACGCAAATGTGAATGGTAGAAGAAGTTGGGGACGCCCGAGGAAGACATGGCAAGTTCAGTGAATTGAATCAGATAGTGAAGTGAATTAGAAGAAGATAGTGAAAATGAATCAGTGAAATTAATCAGATACTTGATTCGGGCCATGTCAAGAGTCAGAATAATAGAATATTATGTAATAGACAATGTATAAATGTGAACGAGCCAAATAGTGTTTGCCAAAACCGAATTGTTTGGCGGTCCGTCAGTTAGTTACTTTACTAGAGCGATGATGAAACGCACGATCTCTCGCTGGGAGTGGTAAATTAAGTATTCTCTTTCAGGATCGGTTTCAAATGCAATTATTGACTGCCGAGTTCTACTAACCTATCTTTAGTCTCCGTAGTAGCAGTGTATTTTTGTATATTTGTGAGTACCGCACAAGGGTCCTACCTGCTCTCAACCATCTGTAGCCAGTAAGGTGATGGCTTCTACAATTAGGGTATATTATGATGCTAGGTGAGGAGGGGTAAAAATCGAGGAAAAATGTGGTAGCCGAGTTGGAGAGTACCGTTTTACTCCGCAAAAGTACGCACGATATTTCAAACAAGCTGTCAAATCACAATAATAAAAAAAGAATGAGGTCTATGTTCACAGAACAACATACTAGTAACCAAAACCTAAATGATACTCACAGTATCTACTTATTCACAAGTAATTTAAAAAAAAACTCGAAATTAACATTTTCCTTTTCTTATTATATTTGAAAATCTCCTGCTATCACCACACTAAGCGATAACGTTGCTTTTGTCGTGATGGAGGACTTAGCCAGCCGAGGAATAGAACACACGACGCCTGATTGGGACCCAAAAGCGATGCCAACTCGGGCACTCAAATTTTAAATAATTCAGGTTGTAAAATAATGTCTTGTTCCTTTTTTGACAGCTAGGCCATGCTTGTGTTAAAATATATGGTTATTTTACTGAAACGTTTCATAGAAAAGAATAAAAAGTTTCAAAGACACTCCTTTATTTAAATGTGGCCCCATTTCACCGTAACTTAAAATATTTGTTTAGAGAATTATATTCCAATGCGTGATCGTGCTAAAAACCCAAGCTCATGCAAGAGATCACAATATATTTTTAATAATTCGTTATTTTCTCTTTTCACCATTTCCACAAAAATTGCTGTTTATGTGGTATAATATATTTTCACAAACAATCATAACAAAAAGTGAAGTGAATTATTTTTTGGTTGCCTTCTTACATTATAAACGGGCGGTTACAAAAAACGTTATATCCTTGACGTGGCACAAATTGCTTACCATGTTTTTCAATAGCGGGTGCGTAAACATTTAGTTGCGATATGGATTTTTCAGCCCTCTCCTTCGTAAAGGATGTTTCAGCCCTTGCTTCGCGGGGGACGTTAAGGCTGTCATTCGCAAAGGGTGGAATCCTACCTCAGCTGTCCCGGCGGAACGTGAAAGTGACTGCGTAATGTTTTTCTTTCTGTTTGGAATAAGTGAAAAAAATAGAAGGAATCAGGAAAAGAATGAGAGAGATTGTGAGAGAACAAATTCAAAGGATATATAATATATTTGATTCACTTTTGCTAGCTTTTCCATTCATTACTAGCGCAGACCCGAGAAAAAATCACGGGATAGTCATAGAAGCGGTATTTATATGTTGTCGGTACTTATATCTCGTCTACACGTATTCCGCCATCATCCTACAAGTAACGGCGTGCGGGACTGGATTCGAAAGAGCGTTGGAGGTCTAATAGAAATAGTTGGAGGTAAAAAATGTGGAACAATTTTTTTCAGTTTGTGTCTCATCATTTTACTGGTAAAAATATTATATTA
Organism: Glyphotaelius pellucidus; assembly: GCA_936435175.1. NCBI lineage: Eukaryota > Metazoa > Arthropoda > Insecta > Trichoptera > Limnephilidae > Glyphotaelius > Glyphotaelius pellucidus. The sequence continues at coordinate 8,971,522 of OW386558.1, forward strand.
TGGGTAGGTGCTTAATAACTTGTCTGCATTCCCCGAACAAACACTTTCACTTTTGAAAGTGCTTAAAGTCAAAACAAAAGTTCGTAGAGTTCCTTGAACCGGAGTAAGTAATATGAGATATTAAATATTTGGATATTTTACCTGACGTTGTTAACATGCTCTTGACTTTATGTTTTCTGGATTTTCGCATATTTTTGTATTCGCATATAAATTACATTCTTTTTTTAGTTTGCCCATATAAGTAGATAGAAACTAAATTCTCTTTACTAGATAATCACAATTTTCCAGTTCAATATTCAAAATTGACCAGTTAGTTGCCGGATGGAAAAATGCGTTCGGTTTCCACCCGGGCGTTGCAGGTTCATTACTTTCCCGGTCAAGTTGTTCTTTATTGCACCAGCATAATTTTCCGTTTTCAATGATGGCAGTAGGAGGGATTCAAATATTGTCAGGTTTTTGATATCCTGATAATGCTCGGTTTTAACAAATGCATTGTTTTCAGAATTATTATAGGGTGTTGGGCCATGTCTCTTGGTTGCAGATCGTCTTCCAAAGAACTGGTTGTATTATTGGGAATTGGGTATTATTGGCTATGTTTTTCTAGGCATTGGGTTTATTATTTAGTGTTGGGCCATGTCTCTTGGTTACAGATCGTCTTCCAAGGAACTGGTCGTATTATTGGAAATTGGGTATTATTGTCTAAGTTTTTCTAGGCATTGGGTGTATTATTTAGTGTTGGGCCATGTCTTCTGGTTCCACACCATGTTTCCTAGGCACTGGGTATATTATTGAGTGTTGGGCTATGTCTCTTGGTACCACAACATGTCTTCGTAGGCACTGGATGTATTATTGGGTATTGGGCCTTTTCTTCTGGTTTCAGAATATGTTTCCTAAATACTGGGTATATTAGTGGGTGTTGAGCCATGTTTCCTGATTCCAGACCATGTTTCCTAGACACTGAGTATATTATTGGGTGTTGGGCCATGTGTCCAGGTTCCACACCATGTTTCCTAGGCACTGGGTATATTATTGGATGGTGATAAAAACATCGCTTATAAAAAAAGTGCTGGCAAAAGAATACAGATCAAATTTACGAAGAGATATTTAAATTTCACTTTCTAATCAATAGAATTTTACTTTCTTATATTGTAAAGGATTTTACGGAAATGAAAGGTCACCTTTATATTATGTACGATCTACACAAGTACGTATATCGCGTCTCGTTCTGATTGGAGGCCGACGTAATCCGGAGATTTTATCGATTTTGAGAAGGTCAAAAAGGTATCCAATACACGCAATTCCGCAGTCACTTTAGTTCGTTAATAAGGTCAATGTCTATATTTGAATAACTCATTTTGGCTTTACCAAGAAAAATTGAACATTTTCTGATAAATACGATCACTATTAAGTCGGTCTACTTTCAGAAACTATAATTTACAGCCACTTGATGAAAGAATTACATTTATTAAAACTCTCGTTCCGAAAATAAATGGTGTTTTTTAGACGTATTTTATTTATTCAGCCTAAATACCTCCCTTAAAGCACCAAAAACTACTCTAACTAAAATTATATTCAATTAAAACCACAATATCAGGACTGACTCATTTAATTGCTCACTTGTACCTATATTTCTTGCACTTTGCAATACTTTCTCGAAAGGAGCACATGTAAATAAATAAAGTTATAAGAGGCTTTAATAATATACCTCAATAATAATAATCAACGTTATTCTTCTGCGTAGAGAGGCGGGAATGGGTACCACCGCCTCGGGAATCTTTATTGGATAACCAACGCCTCTGCCATAGGTCACGCCAAGTGGTTCGCTACGTATGGTGATTTAGCAGGGGTGCCCGGGTTCATTGGGTGAGGTTTGTCTAGGTCTTGGAGGCGGATGACCAGGACACACTGATTCCCCCCAGATTCCTACCCACCCCTTAAACCCTTTTCCTTCCCAGAACTCTCCTCCCCTTCCTATCCTAAAAAAAACCCCTCCACCCAGCATCCCCAAAGATGACACAGGCCTTGAGGGAAATTATTTTTATCAGGGGGGAAGGATATAGGGAAGACGAAGGTGGGAAAGTACCTGGCTATTCAGATCTGGTCACTAAACACGGCTAAAGCCATTTCAATTCTGAATGGTGGTTTTACACCAGGGCGATACTAATAGTATCTTCCACTCTGGAAATATACCCGTATATTTATATAATAATATAAATATTTAAAAAAACATACACAATAATTAAAATGCAAGGAAAAGAGGGAAATTAATGTAAGCTTATTGTTTTGAATGAAACCCACGTCACTTCACTCACATTCACCACTCACTAATATCATTCCAGGAACTCAAAAAATGTTAAACATTTTGAATTTTTAAATATTCTGTGAATATTCGTCAGTTCCAGGTTTCTGACACAGCGGCGTTATCTCCCCATTGTTAGCGTCATAAGCCAAAAGCAAGTCCGTTTTAACTCTTTGGAATACGCTCACGCGTGATAAAAGATAATGTATATTTGCACTGTGGACACCCTGTATCTATATGCTCCCTGTAGTAGGTAAGATCGCAAAGGGTGCCTAGATAAGGCGACCCAACTCAAATTGACTTAAAAAGTACAAGAGAAACTGGACAAGTAAAATGAATCTTTGTTTTCACACGTGAAAATTAAATCATGGAAATAAAATTGTTTTTATATAATTTTTTAGTATTTGCTTTTTTCAGCTCTGTGAAAAATAAATTCCATGGGGCCTGTGTTATCTTTGGGGATGCTGTTGTGAAGGGTCTTTTTATGCTTTGTGGAAGAAGAAGTAATTCTGCAAAGGAACTGGGTATGAGAGGTGTCCAGGAAATGTGCGGCTGGAGAAGTCAAAATGTCTACCTCAACCAGTCTCTTCCGATCTGATCCGACATTATTATAGATATATCAATCGAGTGCAATCTGCCAATATTGTCTGCCATGTCTTTTTTTTTTAATTTATAAAAACAGTTTATTTATAAACAAGTTCTGCTAGGTTATTATTATTACACGTGACAGCTGTTTCGCCTTCTGAAGGCATTATCAAACTGCCTTCAGAAGGCGAAACAGCTGTCACGTGTAATAATAATTACCTAGCAGAACTTGTTTATAAATAAACTGTTTTTATAAATTGAATAATAATATTATTAAATTTATAAAAGTAATTAAAAAAATTAAAATGAAGTTCTACAAATTAAACTTGATAACAATAAAAAAAAAAAAAAAATAAAAATAAAAAAAAATAAAAAAAAATCTGCCATGTCTTACTTTTTAATAGATAACTAATTGATATCGTTTTTCAAAGCTCCTCAGCTGATGACGGAAATGGGGCGAGCAAATTTTTTTTTTCGTTTATCTAGAAAATTAAAAAAAATGCTATACATAGAAATGCTATGCATATTTAATAGCGCCATGGCTCACCGGTAACCAATATGGTTTCCTTAATAACTATCAATCTTCTTTTGTTTTTGATCTATTTTACACTATTTTGCTAGTTTTTTTTTAACTGTTGCGTTCATTTAGAATAATGTTTCATAAACAAGCTATTTAGGTAAAATTATTTCCTCAAAGATCACTCATTTGATCAGATTAAACAGTTAAATAATATCTGCTTTATACTTACGGTAAAATTGAGTGATTTTTACCAAATTTTCAACTGTGAAAATAAATAACGATATTATAAAAAAAAATAAAATTCTGCTGCTTCATCGTCCCCCATTGCTCCCCTACTTGTACGCCCCCTTTTCCTCCCGCGTTCTCCTTCCACCTTCTCCATCTTTCTCTCCATGAAAACGTTCCCCTTTTCCACCTTTTTTTCTTTTCCTTTTTCATAACGCCAGAGCTCACCAGTATAGAAACTTTCGTGCGCACAACAACTTACCAAAGTTTCATCGTAATCGGATGAATAGTAAAGGTAAAAAGTCATATCGCCAGAGCTCACTTTTATATATAGAACCCATTGCGGGCAAGCGCACATCACACCAAAGTTTCATCGTAATCGGATAAATAAAAAAGGAAAAAAAATCGTATCGACAGAGTTCACTATTATATATAGAACCCATTGCGGGCAAGCGCACATCAAATCACCAAAGTTTCATCGTAATCGGATGAATAAAAAAAGAAAAAAAAAATTTTATCGCCAGAGCTCACTATTAAACATAAAAACCACCGCCAGCATGCGCACATCAAATAACCAAAGTTTCATTGCAATCCTTAAGAACAACTGTATATATATGGTAACTGCAACTAATCTTTAATTTATGTATAAGATACTGTCGACTCACAGTGCCCTTCTCGACCATATCAGGGAGGATAAGGTGTTTCTACTTATTTCGACAGAATAGCACTTAATCCCAAACATGGGAACACCTCAGCACAGGTTCGCCTAGTAAGGTATTCACAAAATACTACTAATAACCTATTTACATACAGTTACGGATCATTAAAATTTATTATGTTCTCGTATGTAAACCAACGTAATAATTTGTTAAGTGTATGTTCAAAAAAAGAAATTAAAAAATAAATAAAAATAAATCGGATGATTGGTTTGGGAACGCGTAAGAGGCAAACAAAGGAACATTCATTATTAACAATAATTTATTATATTTTAAGTTTTCTTAGAAAAATAACTAGAAACAAGTTAATTGGACACTTATTTTTGAAGCGTTGCTGAATTCAAGCTGCCTGAAAAAAAAAATAGATGCGATTATTTTCTGAGTGGTAGTGAGAATTATGCAGATTTTCACGAATCAAAAGTCGTTCCATATTACGACATTACTTTTACGATGTTCACTAGGTATACCCAGTACTGGTGCTGCTAACCGAATACAGGAGTCAGATCGTTTAGTATTTTGCCTTTCAGATCCTTCCCCCTGTCTCGCACACCGCGGCCCCTTGCGACAATCCTTTCATCTGAGCTTTTTAATTATACAGTGGCACACACAACACGCCCACACTACACACACACTACCTACACGACAAGAACAATACCGCACGAGTGCTTACGTATTCTGGGGTTCGGAACAAAGAAAATACATGGAATACATACCAAACACAGTGTACACCTGGGCTTTTCAAATTCCGGCCTGCGGTCCACTTTGGATATTTGATTTGCACGCCAAATTTTTTTTTTAAAGAATAATTGTTAAAAATCTAATTAAAAGACTCGAAATTGAAATGACGATGTGTTCACTTCTCGGGAGTTCACGTACAATATAACTGTTTATTAACGCTGATGATACATCTCTCAAAATTGGTGACCCGACAGATGATTCCCCAACAGTTGCCCCCCCTCAAAATAAAAATTATTATAAGACTATTGTTTAATGTGTGTTATCAACCTGACAATATAAAGCAACAACATTCTATGAATAAGGTATGGTGAAAAATTGGTTATTGGAAAAAGAATATTTATTTTGATACTTATGATAAAATTTATGAAAAAATGTTTAAACTGTAGATAAAAGATGTAAATTATAACTTTAAATATATTTGTAAGTAATTATAAGCACCTGCTGTCAAGCCAATTGCAATTGGCTTAGCGGGACTGGATTGTTGATTTATAAAATAAATAAATAAATAAAAAAAAAAAAAAAAAAATTTAAACCTAAAATTGTCTATAAAAATTCTTTTAATAAGTGGGTATGGTTATCAAACGAATTTATCAAAAATTTCGATTTTTTGCACTCAAATGCTGATACTTCAGTACATAGACAAGTTGTTTTATCCTTGATGCATTGAAGTGTAAATATGTATTATACTTTAAATATTCGGCAATACGTCATCCTGCACACCCCTTTGGGAACAAGTTATATTTTGTGTAAATATGTGAACAGTATTTTCTCTAAACCGACTGCATATTTTATATAAATATACCACGGTGGGGGAAGGGGGGGGGGGAAACAACTGTCGGAAGATCAACTGTCATGAAATCCTTAAAATTCCCATGACCGTGAGCAACAAAAATTTTACAACTTCTGAAAGAAATGTAATTTTATGAATATAAAACAGCGGTATGTTACAACATTAAATTTGCGTAAAGAACAGAACCAATCCGTAGCACTAGAATTAGCTCTTCATTGAAATTTTGGCGGTACATACTAAAATAACTTTTCGTGGTTTGTTACATAAAAGGTGCAATTAAATATCATTACAACTATCTGAGCAACTTAACCCGGCGAGCGTAAGGTTGGGTTTAATTTACCCGATATTATGTTGCTCGTTAATTTTAGTTTTCCGCGCTCATCTGTTCCGTGCCACGGGGAAGCTTATGCGTGGAGAGTAAGAAAGCGACGAAAAACATGGGTTTAGTCAGTCACCGCTCAGCGAGGTAGTCGGACGTCGTCAAAGTTGTAGGCAAGTGAGTTTTACCAACCTAGCGCTCGGTATAACTATTTTTTAAGATGAATAATTCCCATTAGTTGTAGAAGAAACAAACGACTAAAATTTATGTTTGTTATTATTCAAACTTTTGAGGATGTCGATTTAATTGTGATTTTATTTAGTTTTACATAAAAATGGACAATTAAGTGCCATAGGTTGAATTCTCTAAGAAAAGTGTTGATTCGAATAAAAATGATAAAACACTTTTATTCCTAGTTTATTAGTACCTACGTAGTTCTTTAGTACCTTAGTACTAAGTAACTAATATTTAGAAAACAGGAAAAATAAGTTAACCATCGAATAAAAAATAGAAAAACCACAGAAGAAGCATTAAAGGCGGCGGAATTATTATCACGATTTGTTCATAGCAATATTGAAAATGATAATTTGACCATGGCGATGTCTTCTTTATACAGCAGTATAAGAGACCGTTATTAAATATAAGTAACAAACATTATTGATTTCTTTCTCAAAAAAAGTGTACTTACAACGTTCAATTTTTATTTTGATTTGATATGCTGTGTTTCTCTCTATTAAAATACAGACATACATAAATACCTAACAAAAACAGGAGGTTGTTTATTTTCTACAAAATGCTTTGTCTGACGTCCGCTAACTATGAAATGTTTGTCATTTCCCTTCGATGTCATTATAAACGGATTTCACTGCAAGTCGGTAATAAAAAAAAGTAAGTGTCGGTCTTAGTAAGAGTTTCGGTGAAAATTACCCAACCTTAAGCTCGATGTTACAAATTTGAACCTACCTCTCGCCGGGTTAAGAAAGTACCATGTTTTATATTCTGAATGCGGCCTTCGGACTAGCTACTGTTGGGCAGGCCTGTATTGGGTACCCTGTACCCGCGCAGCCTACAATCTGTCGAGTCGTCAAACCTCGAAACAACACACAAGTACAAAAAGGTTCCACACACTTTCTCCGGTTTAACACGTTTTCTGTTTACCCTCCTTTCTCTGTTGATTTTTTTACGAAAGGTAAGGGTTTGTAATAATTTGGGTTGATGGGACGCTCGGCCGTGTTTTGGACAACGTAGATTGACTGAGTTGGAAAAATCTTGAAATTGCGTTAACTTGAAATCGCGTTAATGCTACACCCACATAATAAAGTTTTCGTATTTTTTCTTCGTATAATTAATTCTACATTCTTTAAGGTTCTGTTTTTATATTATTTTTTATTTGCGCAAACTTTAAAGTGAAATTTGGGAGGCGGGTATGGGTACTGCCCGGGAACCATTTATTGGATAACCAACACCATAGTTCACCCCAAGTTATTCGCTGGGCTTGGAAGCTTAGCAGGTTTGTTTAGGTCTTTGTAGCGAATGTGTTTGCCCACTTTAGGCTTTGCACCATATTGGGAGGGATGGATTAATACGTCCGTCACTCCCAAACACATTGCTCCTCTGATTCCGATCCACCTCGCATACCTTTTTCATTCCCAGAACTTCCTCTCCTTCTTTTCCACGAAAAGATCTTCCTCACTGCATCCCCAAAGATGACGTAGGTTTTGAGGGTTTTTTTTCCGCAAGGCTTCTCATGAGGAGCTATTGTAAAAAAGGAGTGAAGTTGGGTCTCGAAGAGAACTGTTAAGTAATTTGCGGAGGAGAAAGAAAACACGAAATGAGCCAATTTATTTCACAGTTTAATTGTCAAGCACAAAAACGTGTCGTAAAAACGACCCGTTCTCATGTAAAAAATGTTTGTTTTTGGCATGTCACCTGAATGCGCGTCGTTGCCGGAGGGATCAATGAAGCTAGATCCGGTCAGTGGCTGAGTGGCTGAGTGGCTGAGTGGGCATTGTGAGCTTTTGACCGGTCAGTGATTGGGCGTCGGCGTTTGAGTCCAACCCGGGCGTCACGTGTTCGATTCCTCAGCTGGCTAAGTCCTCCATCACTCCATAATTTTCGGCTTACTGTGGTGGTAGTAGAAGATTTTCAAACATTTTTCACAGGTTATTGGTAACCCGGGAATGTTTGTCTTTCTTTAAAAAAAAAAAATCTCAAGATTATGATTAATTTTAATAATGTTAGAATGAATACATTATTCCAATCTCATATCCGTTTTCTTTAGGTTGTAATAATTGCTTAATTCTAAAATATTCTTACATTATTTTCCAACGAATTTTCATCTTAAGCCATTGTATTTTTAAAAAGCAAATCTGTCGCAAAGCGCGAGAGTCACGTATTTCTATTTATCAAAGGACGTCAGCCAGAAAACGTGTCGAGGTATTTTAATTGCAGCATCAGGTGTTCTTTAATGTCCTAATTGGGTCACATTATTTATTCCTTTGAATCCCACTTCGCAAAACGTGGTATTTTGTTATAAGGAAAGACTGCAAAGCTTTTGTTATAATTTTACATTACATTGGCAACTCGCACAATAAAATATTCAATTAATTTAAATTTATGAACAGTTTTTTTTTTTATTGATCACAATTAGTTTTAACCGTTTTTTCTTATTGAAGAAACCAAGATTTTATTTGATTTATTTGTGTTATTTTGCATTTATTCATTTAAAATAATATATAGTTTATTTGCGGCACGTTCCAGAGTGGAAGATACTATTAGCATCGCCCTGGTGTAAGACCACCATTCAGAATTGAAACGTCGCTTGAAATGGCTTTAGCCGTGTTTAGTGACCAGATCTGAAAAGCCAGGTACTTTCCCACCTTCCTTTTACCCATCTCTTTCCCCTCCCCACTACCTTCAGTCTCACAACATACCCCGATTGGGGAAGCCATAGTCCCACTGGCTCCAGACGGGAGCAGTTGGGACTCTTGTGCGGTATTCATATGAAAAAAGAAAAGTTTAGTTTTAAATGAACCCTGAAGATGTTAGTAAGCGAAACATGTTGGTTTTTAAACAATGCAAGTCGTTAAAACTAAGTAGTGTTAATTTTTGTGAAATGGTGCCACAAAATAAGTTTGCATTGTTCGAAGATATATTTTTATGTTACGAGTTGATATCAGCATATAAATACCATATCTGACAAATGCACAAATGTTTAACAATACAAGAACTAATAAAAAGCTAAAATACTTTTTCTGATTAGAAAACTAGAAGCTCATCATCGGTTTTACACGAACTAATGACAATTAAAAATTATTATTTATTATTTTAACTTTATGAGTTAAACCTCAAACTGTAATATTTAATTAAATGAAGACATTATGAGCGAAACTCAATCGAAAATCTGGAAACAGAAAAATCAGAAAAGGATATTGGCACCTCTGGGACTCGAACCCAGGACCTCCCTACTTTCCGGGTTGGGCGCTCTTATCCACTGAGCTAAGGTGTCGATATCCAATTCGGTCACTTTTAACTGTACCATACTATCTACCATATGGGTGGTTCTTAGTCGAAGTATGGTACAGTTAAAAGTGACCGAATTGGATATCGACACCTTAGCTCAGTGGATAAGAGCGCCCAACCCGGAAAGTAGGGAGGTCCTGGGTTCGAGTCCCAGAGGTGCCAATATCTTTTTCTGATTTTTCTGTTTCCAGATTTTCGATTGAGTTTCGCTCATAATGTCTTCATTTAATTAAACAATTAAAAATGTTTATAAAATAGGATTTCATAAGGTTTCTTCATATAACCAGATTTTAATTATGTTATTCTGGTTGGATAAGGTAATAATTATATAATAAAAATATGTAGAATATTGTTTACCTTAGTCAAAAGGCTTAGATTTATTTATTTGTTTTAATACTTCTGGCACAACTTGTGCCATTAGTATGTATAAAGTGTAAAAAAGTGTACAGCATAAAATAACTAAAAAAATATAAGTACCCGAAAAAAGTGTTAGATAAGGTAAGGTGTGTATTATAACGTATTAAAAAAATATATTCATGAAAGGTAAACAGATTTTTTTTCGCATTTTTTAGCTTAAAACATTTTTGGCTTAAATTAAACCAATGATTTACAGCCCAAAACTTCTCTTGTATCGAGGATTGAAGCTAAAAACTTCTCTTGAATCAAGGATTTATAGCTTAAAACTTCCCTTAATTTGAAGATTTATAGCTTTAAACGTTTCTTGTATTATAGCTTTAAGCTTAAAATTTCTCTTGAACCAACGATTAATAGCTTTAAACTTCTCTCGAATCAAGGACCTACAGCTTTAAACTTCTATTGACTCATTTAGGCATATTTTAAAATTTTACATTGAATAAAGGATATCTCTTAAATCTCTCTAACAAATCTAGGATTAAAAGCTTAAAGATTCTATTGCATCAAAGATTGGACAATTCTCTTACGTGAATTTTGTCGCTGGTATGGAGAACCGTTAATTCACATCATTTTTACCAAGAATAAACACCTGGAATTTGATAAAGAACTATTACACTTATAAAATGTTTTTTCAATTGTACACTCTTGTCAAATACTTATTAATTGACAAATAAATTGATAACATCCCACATACAACATGTGGAACTAAAAATATACTAGATTTCAGTCACTAAGATTTATAGAGATTGCGATAAGGATATATTATAATTTCGCCCCTTTTCCAACGGCATTACTACCCTACTTGAGGACGCGTATAACATTAATTTATTAATTAAATTCTTTATGTACTTTGTCCCCTTACCACGGTGACCCTCAATAACGTCACATAATTTAAAATAATAAATTCCGAATAAACACACTTAAATCCCAGCAGTGTGGGTAGCGATTTGAATATTTTGGTACTTTAAAAGGCTTCAGTTGGCAACAAGGTATAACAAAGTTTTAAGGAGAAATGTATTCCGATCACGTAAATGTGCAGGGTTATTTGTCCCCGCAGAGGGTTGGATTCTCCTCCAGTCAATGCATAATATTAAAACTTTGCTTTCAAACTCAAAGTTCTTTTTTTCGTTGTTGCAACAGTCGATACTCGATGCATGTAGAATTACGAAACTACCATAACAGATTGAACAGATAATATAAACTAAAAGCGATTTGAAAGAAAGCTAAAGTTTGCATTTTACACACGGCTTTTCAACTCCTCAACACGTTAAGGCGGTACACAACCTTATTATTTTTTTTTTACTCAAAACTCACATTTTAATAATTTCCGGCAAATTCGTAACTACATATAATAACTTTTTTATTCCAACAGACCCCTCGGGATGTTCATTCTTAATAGTTTAAATGAAGAAAAACAATAATATATATTTAATATAATATATATAAACATTAATATATTTTACGTACAACGATTTTAAAACTTTATAACCGGTTTTTCAACTGTAAAGTTTGCGGCAAGCACCAGATTTTATTTTTCTAGACGATGAATTAATAAATTCCGGAGGGTGAAGTTAAGAAACATCTTAAATGTTTGTAATACGTTCTTCAGAATTAATTAAAATGAATGCGGCGGAAAGGCCGAATTCGACCGTACGTACGTCTAATACGCCGTGCTGCAGGCGTTTATTTGTTTGCACGCTTTCTTCACTTGCGTCGTTAAGATTTCCACATTATTTTTCTTCTTCTTCTTTTCTTTGATAAGGCAAATTCTACAGTAGATCCGTCCAACACACAGGTCGCGAGTCGCAATTCGTATACACGGCTTCTTTACTTACTTGTAGTGTGAATCCACCCATCCCGCTGCGGTGTAAGACTACGGAACGAGAAAGAACAGCTAGAGAAGTCAAAGGGCCTCCCCAAGCCTGTCTTTCCCGTTCTAGGCAGGCGTATCCGTTGCCAAGACCTGAATAAACCTTACCGAGTTTATTTTTTCCTACAAATCGCTGATCATGTGTTATACTCGTATAATAAAAAATGCCTGTTCGAATTTGAATTTATAACTGTGATTATCAACTAGACTAAAGACAACATATAGAAGTCAAAACATTTAATACTCTTCAAATAGGTACTAGGCGCGAAATTTTAAATTTTTACGCGTTTACAAATTTAACGGGATATTATAATTTTTTTATGAATCCTAAAAATATGCAAAAAAAAAAACGGCTTACCATCAATGACTCTCTGACTCTATAAGCAGTTTTTATGTCACCGTATTAAAATTCGGAGATATAATTTTTTTTAATGAGGGCGGGAAATTTCCAAATCGGACGCTCAGATATCCCGGACGAGCTAGACGCATGTTTGAAGTATTAATGCAAACCTGTAAGTTGTTGAATATTATTTTTTTAGCACGGGAACGCTTATTTACTATTAATACTCTTCATTACCGTCTGAGATAGAACTGCTTCATCGTAAAGCAAGTAATTAACAAAAATTACAGCAATGTTTAGTCATGGTCCGAACCAAATACTAAAATTTTCCCTATAGAGGGAAATGGTAGTAACCTTTTAAGCAAATATAAACAGTATGAATATTAAATTCATTCAGCTGGAATCACCAAACATTGGATACCGTGATAAGAAAACATTAAAAGCGCAGCAAATAATATTTCGTTCAAAAGACTTCCCATAAAATTTACAAAGAAGATGAATAAAATGTGTCGTCGGAAATACGAAATCTTAAAAAAAGACAACCACAAGAGTATTATTTGTACCTGAAAGAGATTTTCATTTTACGTTTTATAGTAATCACTTTCAGTTTTACGAGCTATGAAAGTTTGACGGTTTCGTATTTGTTCCCACGCCACTTGAGATTGGGCATAAAACTTGTAGGAGGCAAGGTTTTGATGCGAGCTTTTACTATCGCCCGCCTTTACGAGCCTAACGCTTATTTATCTATCTACTTTTATGTATTTATTATGATGAAGTGCACAAAAAATGATCAAGGTGCTACGTGGTTGAATCAAATAAGGGAAGCTCTGACGGGAATGCTTGAAAACAAATACAAAGACTTTAAAATACTTTGCACGTAGAATAGAGAATATAACACTAGAAGTGCCTTTCGTACAAATTTGAATTTCTTTTTAATATTAACTCCATACAGGAGGCAGTGATAAAAATAATTTCCCTTAGGGCGTTTGTCATCTCTAAGGATACGGTGTGCAGGGCTTTGGTTTGGAGGAAAGGAAGATCTGGGAACGAAAAAGGCACGAGGGTTATCCAGAAGTGACAAGCGTATGAATTCATCCCTCTCATTACGGTGCAACGTGATGGGTCAAGAGATCAATAGTGGAGAGGTAAAAACGTTTCCCTCAACCAGTCTCTCCGACCCGTCACACAGTAGGTGGGCATACTTATCTGCCACCAAGACCTAGAGAACCCTCACCCCATGTATCCTGTCACCCCTGTCAAGTCACCAAAGTTTTAATTTTTTATTGTTCAAATTATAACATTGTTAGAAAATCAATATAACAAGTAATAAACATAATACTACGGCAAAAACTAAATAGTGAAATACTCTTGAGCTTGATGTAGGTTGTTGTTTCATAAATTATATAATAGAGTGTACAATAAAAATAATCTTAAGTACTAGGATATTGTAACGTTAGAATTATTATTTGGCCTGAAACGAAGTAACAGCATTTTGATTGGTAATATTATGGTTGTTAAATGTTTAAAAATAATTTGATCTTTTTCTTGAATGATACCAAATCTGTTATTTCTTTTTAATTTTCGGGAACTTAGGAAACTTTGCCATTGCCACTGTATTAGTACCTTTTGACTCTTGACTATTTAGTACGTTGTCTGTCTTTCTTACGCTTGCCTGAAACTGTATATGACCATCCTATTTCCACTTCGGAATCACGGTAAAATACTTTAAAAAAAAAGATCGTACATGAATTAATCGCTCTAGAATCGTCTGTTTTCATTTTAAAGCAAAACGCGTAAGAAGGCGAAGAACGCAGAGGATGAACGTTGATGATGTCCGTAAGAGCTCTTGCTGGGACTAGTTTATCTCCCTTTGTTATGTGTCTTTTGAGTTAATTTTTTTAATTTATTTTTATGTTATTTGTTGATATCATGTTCCCTTTAGCTGTAAGGATTTATGAAATTTTATGTTCCTATTTGTGTAGAAAATGAGTTTTTATAACTGGATTGTACTAACGTAAATATGCGAGGCGAGTATGGGTATCGCCACCCCGGGAACCATTTATTTAACCAACACCACTGCTATAGGTCATCCCAAGTAGTTCGCTACGTTTGGTGACTTAACAGGGGTGTCCGGGTTCATTTCTTAGGGATTTTCATTTTAAGGTATAAATTCAAATTCGAACATGATTTTTATTAATATTTAACAAATAATCAGAGATCTGTAAGAAAAAATATTTCAATTATTTCGGGTCGCGAAATGTCAATAACAAAAAATACAGAAGAGATGCGAGATGTATTTTATTGAAAACTGAAAATTCTAAGACATCTTTGTGATTATTCCAAGCACACAATGTGCGAAAACTTTTGAAATAATTTCAATAAATGTTTTAAAATGTCTCTTCAAAGTGGTCAAAAACAATCCGGTGGTTAAAAAAATTAAAGTTTAGATAAGTTATTTTTTAATAGGAGTAATTAAGACAGTTGCAATTCGCTACGTGTGTCAGTTATTTCGTCCAAGTTATTCCGTACGTTTGTAATTCTGTGTGTAATATTATTTGAAAAAAAAAAAAACATTAGAAGAAGTATTGTTAGGATGGGTTGTTTCAAAAAATTTGACGAATTCGTCAAGTATTTGACGTTAATTTTCACGTTCTGTGTAAGTTCTATTCAAGTTCTGTGAAGATTTCAGTTTTGTGAAGCAGCTGGCCTATGATGATAAAAAAACAGAACTCGAAAAGAATTTACACAGAACCTGAAAATTAACTTCAAATATTTGATGAACTCATCAAATTTTTTGAAACAACCCGTCCTTAGTAATATGGAATACGATTGTCTCTCTACAGCTTAGCAACTAACACCAAACAAAGAAGATTAGGTTTACTCGTTTGTACGATTTACTGGGTGTGAAATTGTAAGCTTGGTGATATACTATGTAAATTTATCTTCCCATTAGTATCTCCAAATTACGTTTGTGAGACAATAACACGAGCTCGTCTCTGCCTTTGGTTGTTTAAACAGATTAGACGTATTTCCCTTGCTTGGATACTAGCACGCTTTATAAGCAATACATGTTCACAAAAAACAAATAGTTTTTATTGTTGGCAGTAAACACAAATCTTTTATATTTATTTTCAAACAATAAACTTACCTAAACTCTTTGTTATTTTCTGTGTCACGAATAGAACAGGCACACAATAAATCAATTCAGGCAGTATCGTGGGACGTAGTTAAAAGGATAAGGAAATTTGCTTAAATTTATCTACGGATTCTGTTGAGAAATGTATCCTTTTTGTGTGTTCACATTATATCCAGAAATTTATTTTGAAAGGGGTTGTCTGGGCGGGTATTTTACGGCTTGATAATAAATCTGTGCCAGGAACAGGCTGCTATGTAATGGTATCGAGTTTATTATTTCGTTAATATAAATATGTGAATTTTCGGAAAAGTGCACAGTCTCTAGAAAGATTGCAACTCATACTTTCAATTACGTACGTCGCGCGTCGGCTGCTCGAAAGCGTTACGTATTTTGCTTAAAAAATAACCCTTCTTTTCCCTTATTTTTCAGTTTATTGAAAATTCGTAATAGAGTCGTGAAAGCTGCAAAGTCTTTTGTTTTAACCGCCAAAATGAACACCCCAAAACTGTGAAACACATCTTCCCATCTTTAGAGCATGGGCTTCAGGTCAGGTGGGAATGCTTCCTTGTTCTACCGATATTTCAGGAAGATACTCCGAGGAAGTGTCATATATCTCTTCGACACCGGCAAATGGCTACGTGTGTATTTGGCTGATATTTGTCACATGAAAAGGAGAATAAGCCTTCCATTGATATGCTTGGTGTAACTTTTAATCTTTTGGACAAAGAAATATGAAATTCAATGCGACAAAACTATACAACGCTCTACCAACTCAAACAAAAAAAATAACAGAAATAAATAATTTTAAAACAAAAGTAAAAATATGGTTGAGAGAACAAAGTGAAAATGAACTATCAAACATACTGAAGACCATGTAAAGACAACTGGATACTAAAAACAAATGTGGAAAAACTACAGGCCGCCTCAGAACAGGGAACCCTAGTGAGGAGGACTGTGGAAAAAAAAACTTTATAATACCTTAATATAATACAATTTATAAATACATTATGTACAAATTTTGCTATAGATACTAATAAAAAAAAAAATAAAAAAAACTCTATGTGACCAGCTCAAAACTGGGCGCACTGTACAGGGCCCGCAGATACTTTAATAGTACACAACTGCCAACCCTGTACAAATCACAAGTGCGTCCCGCTGTTGAATTTGACAACAACCTCTGGTCTGGAACTCCAAAATAGCTGAAAAATACCCTCGACTCTGAAGAAACAGGCGGTCCATTGATAGATTATCCCATCTTAACAGACGGATTGCAATCTTTAGAGCACTGGCATCTGGTGGGAATGCTATCTTTGTTCTACCGGTATTTAAATGGATGATGCTCCAAAGAACTAGCGTCATTGATCCCTTTGGCACCGGGAAACACGCCAAACGCGTGACCAACATATGTACACTTTGACATTTATCACATGAGAACGGGTCGCTTCTTCGATTCGTTTTCGTGTTCAACTGCTCGGCTGAGGAACGATTTGCCGGCCTCTGTGTTTCCTCCTTCCTACAACACGGGTCTCTTCAAGAATGAACATTGGTTCATTCCTTCCTCTCCTCAAAAAGACTTTTCACGCAGCATATCAGATGATATAGGCCCTGAGGGAAATTGTTTTCCTCATTGCCTATATTTCCTCAACGTTATTGAATTTTACAATTCGACTATGGAACGATTTTCCGGTTTCTGTGTTTTTTTTCCCTCTTTTAACAAGTCTCATAAAGGCCTAGGTGTACTCATTCCTTTACTCAAAAAGTCACTGAACCTAGCACTTCCAAATACAATGTTGGTCATATGGTCAGGGCTTTCTGAATGTAGTTTGTGATGGTCCCACCCCGCTGCAAGGTTTTTTCACCCTTTCCTTTTCTCTCTTCGTCGTTGAGATCTCCGATCGGAAGGTTCAGCTACGCCGTTTTCCTGATCTCATTTTCCCAACCCCTGTGATGCGAAACACAGTAAAACAAGGTTGTTCTGGGAAATCTTACAAGAAACCCTTTACTCCACGTTGTGTTATTTGTCATTTCGGAGCCCCCAGATTATCTGGAGTAGGCATTTAATGTATCTACTCTTTTTCGTGGTAACTTTCGACTCTTTAAAAGGCGTGGAAGAATTTTTTCTGTTGTCTTCTCAAACGCATGAAGGATACGCCCTGTCTAACTGCCCCATACTACAGATGCCTATGGCCCTAACTGTATACTCGCGTCCCCGTTCCCCGCTATAGTGATCCCTTTGGCACCTATTCTATTAAGGCTGGTTAAGCCATCCTCTTGTCCAATTTTGCGCTAGTAAAATTTAACTGTACGTCTAAAGGTCAGTTAGTAAATCACGAAGAAGGAACCTAGCTCACGTAATGGTCGATCCTGTGGACAATCAAATGGCAATACAAGTTCATTATTTACTTTAATTTAAATGTACGTACCTAGAAGTGCCTCTCTATGGCCGAATAGGCTGCTCCCGCGTCTCCCAATCTGAAATACCTATCCTATGCATAACCGTTAGAAATATTGTTATTGTTAGTAGCACCAATCTACGGCAGAACTAAGGGGTTTTAAGGAAGTGATAAAAGGAAAGGAAGGAGAATTTCTTTGCAAACTAGTATTGGCTCCTCCACTAACCAAGTTGACCGAGTGGGCAGTTCTCCGGACACAACTATCCCGCCAATGCATGTCTGAGCTATACCCCGGTATCTGGCGGATCTCTTGGACGATCACCCTGACATACCCGGACTCACTCATGCCAGAGGAAGAACAGCAGGCTTTCAAACCTTTCCCAGTCAACTCCAATACTCATTACGCCTCCAGATTCTACGTTACTGGCTCTAAAAGGGGTATTTCCATTTCGTCCCTTGTCATGACTCTACTCGCGGGCAAGTGGCGCGAAGCTGTGAGGCAGACCGTTAAAGCCGACCGTCTTCGTCTTTCCACCTCCAATAGTTGACATAAGGCGCACTTTGTGGGCCTTACGTTTACTTTTGGGTTGACACAGATGAGAGAATGCAACAACGTTACAGAATTTTCCCGCAAGATACCTTGTTAACGGTCTCCTCCACTCAACCTTGCAGGCTTCCCGTGATGTCTAAAGTCACACGCCTCCGTCAGCGAATCGTGCCCATGACATACAATTCGGCATCCCTGGTACATAACCTTTCGCGCCCGTTCGCTCGACACGATCCCGCGAAAGGGAATGACCTCCGACATAGCGCGTGACCCGCCCAGTCTGTGGCTGGTACCTCTCCCTCTTCGTAACTTGGTAATGTTGGAAAACCCTTACCATCTGACATACGTATTCCACTTACGTATAGTCTCAGTACCGTCGTCCACATTCCCCAAACGTGAAAATTTAATTCACGCAATACAACAGGTAGAAATTTCGCAGATAAACAGGTTGATATAATGTTATACATGCATAGAATCGTGAATCTGGTTCTCACGCCCTCCTCCTGTCGAAGTCTGCGCCAAACTGTCAGCCAACGCCTTCAATTGGGTAAGTTGTACTTTCAACTTTCCATCAATTCGATTGGGTGTACCATCGTAGTCCTATCGCCTCTGCGTTCCTAGGTACCTGTAAGAACCATTTTTTGCTGCTGTTCCGTTCCTAGCAACCAGCTGTTAGGCGACGGTTCGGGTTTGAACCCGGGTGATAACGGCGAAGAGAAAAAAACCTGACCGACACGCACATTTATAGTGAACAATAGTTCAATAGGCTGCTTCATTCTTGCGGTCAGCATGTCCTGTAATTTAAATTATGGAGTTGTAATTCGACTTACCGAGAGTGATTGATAACTGTATCCTTTATCCTAGCGGGAATACACGCTCGTTGTGATTTTGGATCTGCACCTGTTATAACCTGTGGGAAAACAAAGAAACCCTTTCCACCTCCCTACGACCATTCCCCCCCCCCCCTGTTATGTAATGTCCTGAAATCTATACTCTGTTCGATCATCTGTAGTTATCATTTTTTGTTATAGCTTCCGTCAAGCGGTATATTTATTATTAAAGCCCAAATTAATCCACGTAAAGTTTATACGATTTTTCCTGTAGAGTGAATTCCGTTATGGTTTGATTACTCCTTTCACCTCCCTAATAATGAGTCATCTCTTTATTTATTTTATTTATTTATAGTTGATTAATTTGATTATTACACGTAGAAAAGAAGAACACGTGATTTTATCCACTATCGTTTAACAATTTATCACCGCGATTATTGCAAACACAACTTATCACTGAATTTACGTTTTTTTTTCAGCTATTTGTCTATTATTAAGTTAGTTTTACCTCTTCATATTTCCGCAAATCGGATAAAGTATAATATTAATTTATTTACTAAGCGATTATAACACTGAATTTAATCCGATAAACTAACTTTATTTTTAATTACGGTAACTTCAACTATGTGCTTTTTCATTATTACGTGGCGATGCCATAATTCACGAACTTGTATTATTTTTATAATTCACCAACTTCTGATTGATGGATCGAACTTCCTTCTAACAAAACTTACAACTATCTCCTTTCACTTAGGTTAATTCACTCTTTTTGCTAGAGGTTTAGAACCAAAAAACCTCCGGACTTAACCGTATTCTTCCGCCGAATTCCACTGACTGATCTTCACTCACTGCCCTGTTATAAAAAAAAACTGCTTATTTAAAACGAAAATCTCCCATCAATCAAAATAAGTTCATGCAATTTTGAGTCGTATTTACCCGCTCGCCACCCACTACTCTCGCTTCCCGTCCGTTCCTCCCTTTTGCGTTTGTCCCCGTCACAACCCTTGAAATCGCAGTCCCAACCATCTCGGTCTAGCAAAATAAAACAGGGGTGGACCACGCGCTCGACTCAAACTTGTCATAGGACATTTTCTCCCACTCAAAATAAATGTATTACATCGCACTACCCCTGCATACATTTTGGAATAATCTATTATTATTATCATTATTTTATAACCTAACGCGAAGGAATTTTATTCTACGCATTATTCTACGAACAATATGTATTCTCCCTTGTTTTTCCGTATTTGTGAGTGTTTAGGCCTTATACTCTGACAAACTCTCTCTTTAAACAAATAGCAACGCCCGTAAGGCTTTTCCCAGTATTAAACTCACATTTTTATTGATTTCGATTTTCATTTATGGCCATTTATCACCACCATGGCCTAATCTGTCCCTGTTATTTGCATCTCTACTAAGTAACCTCCCACATCTCATCGTCTCGTTCTCCCGAAAAAAGCTAATAACTGTCAAAATGTTTTATTGATCTCTTCAAAAATCACACTCGAATTTGTAAATAAATTTAGAATTAGACGGGCCGTTAAATTTTATGCATTTGGCTAATTACTTTTTCCACTATTTTGTACGTAACCTAGAGTGGTGATTTCGGCTTAATGACCTCTTCTAAGAGCCAAAATCGTGTTACCTGTCAATCTCTTAGAACGTCACTTATGTACAAGAGATTGTAAACCTTCCCCATGTCGCTCCTAATAACTGAAACGCAAAAGTTCATAATTAACCCAAAATCTACTTCCTGAACGATCTTTTTCAAAATCTCAATAGAGTCTCGGTCCCGAATTTCAACAGTTATCAATTTCTTATTTTTGGTCATCATGAAGTGAGTTATGATCAAATTCATAAGGGTCTGCATTCCATACCATGGACTTCGTGAGAACCAGAACCAGATAAACGCCTTTAGCTCCGCCTCTCTCTCGCTATTCGTTGTGTTCAAAATAATTGTTAATTTATCATTTCCAATTTGTCCAACGTTTTACATCTCCGATAGTCTAGCACCTCCCACGCGATAATTAACCCGTATTTTATTACAGACTCCTTCAATTTCGTTTTCAAACACACCCAACAGAGGTCAGTAATATGATCGAATTTAAATATTTAAAAAAAAAAATTTCCTCGTCTACTTGTTCAAACAACACTGAACCATCACAAGTTGATATAATAAAATGAGGAATATAGCAAGGAAGGCTTATCAAAATACCAAGAATACGTTTTGAAATAGGAATATTAATTTTCTATCTCTGGACAGTGTAATAATTTAATCCCGTAATTTAATTAAAATATAGACGTTCTAAAAAGCCTCTAGAATAACCACAAAATTTAATTTTACTAAAGAGCCATTGATTGGAATTTATAGCCGCATTAATATTATACTGTGTTTATTTATTACGCAGGCTTCAATAATAAACTCTTTCTTCGTTTTATTACCTCCCATCGCTTCCTTATTCCCGGGTCGTTCCAATAATATAATAAACACTTTACCATTTTGAACAATGAAATTTTGCTTTATTGCATACTTTGAAGCCATACTTCGGGTTGAATTCAGCCTTAAACGCCATTGGCCGCTTAAATTAAAATAATTACTTACGGGGTGGTAACTAGGCAGCTTTTTGGCAACGTTTCATAAAATCGAGAAATGTTTCGCTGTGGGTGAAATATTAAATATGGATGAAGTTGCATTATATTATTGTAATTTGGGCAGGTTTTATAGCTGACAGGTGGAACGTAAAATATGCCTTGATAATTAACTTGTTTTAAATTTTACCCAACTGATGAAAAGATGGTAAATTTGAAAAGGTGAAAGAAGCTACGAATTGTTTTCTGTACAACTTATACAAATTAAACCCATTGTTAGGCGTTGGGCGCCAGTGTTAGGATTGTTTATGCTCGCTTCTAGGAGGCGGGGTAAACACTAACTTTTATTTAAACAGGGTACGGTCTCTCTACAGGCGATATCCAGTGACAACAAGGTATTTGGTATAAGCAGGTTTATTAGCAATAGACAAGGTAATACAAATAACAGCTCAGTTTAAGTCCTGACGAGCGGTTAGGCTGGGTTGGTTAGCTAGAAATCTATAGGCTCACGAATCACTAGGGGGGGGTATTATTAGTGCTCACGTGTGGTGGACGGCGGTGAAGCAGCGGACGGATGGACGGGTGGACGCTGGTGCGCGCAGGAGGAGTACCCGGGTGGGTACCGGCAGGTACGTCGCTGGAGTGCCATGCTGGGGCACAAGGAGGCACGCGGGGTGCAAGGGGGCCCACAGGGTTAGTAATCCAGGACGTCGCTCTCGGTGTTACGAGCGGGTTGTAGCAAGAGTGCCATGCTGGGGCACAAGGAGGCACGCGGGGCGCAAGGGGCCCCGCAGGTTTAGTAATCCAGGACGTTGCTCTCAGTGTTACGAGCGGGTTGTTCACGCGGTAGCACAACACGTGACGGGGGACTCGTAGCCCTACTACTCTGGCGCTCTGCTCGTGACTGCCTGGTTCTCTTCGGGTTCGTTTCTGTTGTCCGTTCCAGGAGAGAGAGACGGCCTATCCCATATATGGGCAACGCATCTCCCATTGGTCTAGGAAGGGTCGGATGATGTTGACACGCAGTGATCTCGTGATTCTCGTGATGCTCCGAAATTCGTGACCTTATATGGTAGTGAAATGATGGCCGTCCGGTAGGTAGATCGCTAGGTAGCTGGGTTGCTAGGTGTGCGCGCTTGTATACGGGCAACTCATAACACCATTCAGTATCTTACAAATACATTCAACAAATACCTTTAACAAGTACTTCGGAAAAAGAAGTCACTAAAAATACCCTATTTGAACCTTGAAGTGGAACCATGCAAGTTTCTAGATATACCCTACCCAAACCTAGAAGCGGAACCATAAAAGTTACTGAAAATACTCTACCTAAACCTTGAAGTGGAACCGTACAGGTCACTGAAAATATCCCGCCCAAACCTTGAAGTGGAACTAAATCAGTCACTAAAAATACCCTACCAAACTAGGGACATAAATCACTAAATACCGTACCATACCTTGAGGTAGAACCATATTCGTCACGGAAAATACCATACCGAAACCATGAAGTGGACCGTACAAATCATTGAAAATACCTTCCCTAAACCTTAAAATAGAACCGTATGGGTCACTAAAAATACCCTACTCTTAGAGTGGAACCACATAGGTCACTAATACTTACCCAAACCTTGAAGATCAACCGTATGAGTCACTGAAAATACTCTACCCAAAACTTGAAGTGCAACCATATAAGTCACTGAAAATATCCTACCGACACTTAAAAGAGGAAATGTACAAGTCACGGAAAATACCTCCACAAACCTTGAAATAGAACCACACAAGTTACTGAAAATACCCCACCTAAACCTGAAAGAGAAACCATATAAGTCACTGAAATTACCCTTACCTGCTTGAAGTGGAACCATGTAAGTCTCTGAAAATACCCCACCAACCCTAAAGTGAAACTAAATCAGTCACTAAAAATAAATATCCTACCCACACTTTGAAGTGGAACCATATTAGTTACTGAAAATACCCTACCGA
Organism: Glyphotaelius pellucidus; assembly: GCA_936435175.1. NCBI lineage: Eukaryota > Metazoa > Arthropoda > Insecta > Trichoptera > Limnephilidae > Glyphotaelius > Glyphotaelius pellucidus. The sequence continues at coordinate 8,995,338 of OW386558.1, forward strand.
AACAATGAAGTGACGAAAACCTTGTATCAGCTTTTAAAGTCGTAATAATGTCTCAAAGTTTCAGTATTATAATATGGTTAAATAATATTTTAAAAAAGATAAAAAAAAAACAATGACAAAAAACTGCTCTCCATCGAATATTTCACATTGAATTCGGAACAAAAAAGGATCAAACCAAACCGTTAGTAATCAAGAACCTAGTTTTTACTCAACCCATTAAAAATTAACCTCTTTACTGAATAGCTTTCAACTAGCCTCCGTGCCCCGAGTAGAGTGGGAGGGGCTATCTATCTAATCTCAAGGGAGCGCTTAGCTGGAACAGTTTCTGCATCTTTTATTAATGTAAATACCCCACTTGCTGCTAAAGGGTTTGATCTCTTCTATCTTTAAGCTTTGACAAATGACGATAATCAGCTTAAAGAGAACAACCTTTCTGTAAAGTTTCGTATCAAAGTTAACGGTAAACACTGCAAGCGGTTTATATATATGGGCATTTGAAAACAGCTTATCAAAACATTAAACATTTTTTGTAATTTAAGGCCCGAGCGGTTTTTTTGCTTGGTTTCGAGTTACTTTAGGCCAGTATATTTAAAACCATTCGAATAGATCCCTTTGTGAAAAGTATGATCTATTTTAAATTGTAAGAATACTTATGTCGTCAGTTTACAAATACGGTTTCAACATATAATTTATTTATTACAAAAATTGAATATGGCGGGTGTTACGTGTATGTGTACCGCCGCCCCGGGAGACCCATAGGTCACCCCAAATGGCCTGCTATGTTGGTGACTTAGGAGGGTTCCCCGGGTTCATGGGGTGAGGTTTGTTCCGGCCTTGGTGATGGAATCATCTGCCCACCAACTGCATGGCGGGTCAGATCGGAAAAGACCGGTTGAAAAGGCCTTTTGACCTCTACAGCCGGACTTTCTCATCCCATCGCCTTGCACCGCATTGAAGAGATGTTTCGTACGTACACTGACCCCTACATTCCAATCAAACTTTCATCCTAGAGAGTTTTTTTTTCAGGGCCTTTTACGTGAAATTGACATAAAAAAGGTTTTATTTATTTTTCACATAACGAGTAAAATTTCAAATTGTAATATTTAATTAAATGAAGATAATATTAGCAAAACTCAACCAAAATTTTAAAACAGAAAAATCAGAAAAAGGTACGGTCACGTCTAGGTCTCGAACCCAGAACCTTCGCCTTGCCGGAGCGGAGTTCCACCAATGAACTAATGTGTCCCTACCCGATTCGGTCATATTTAACTGTACCATACTTTGACTTAAAATTACCAAAATCGTCTTCATTTTCTTAACCCATATTTTATATAAAGATAGCAGTCAATAAACTTCTTCTTCCGGCAATAACTCGAGATCCTTGGGTCTAGACTAAGTCTAATTTTCAGTCTTGACTCTAGTCAAGACTGAAAATTAGGATAATTTATTAAAAAAAAATCGGCGTGCGTAGTTCACATCTAGTAGAATTTGAAAAAAATCAGAAAAGTAAATAAGGCAAGACTGTAAAGGCTACGAAGCATCTCACAAAGGGGAAAGCGATTAGTCCTTCTCAATATCTCGCAGGCTAAATTCTATGGATATAAGCGTTTGCTTCATTTTAGTGTTGCCATTTTTCGTCACCGAATTTAAAATCACCATGGATGGCGCTTAAGAAGTTCACTTCAATTTTTTTTTTATTTATTTTTTTTATTGAATATAATGGTACAGAGTTTATATGTTTTTTTATAAATTAAATAAAGTTTTTCTTTTAAAAATACATTAATTAATAAGTATTACACCTTTTTTTGAGCAGAGCTCGTGTGAAAAAGGCAATAAAACAATTATTTTAATACACATTTGAAAAAAAAAGAAAACTCTGTAAATGGAACAGGATCAAATTGTGCCCTCAATTGTGTTTAAATTGTACCCTCAATTTACCTACTCACTCCTACCTTTCCATTGACACCGTTAAGTTTTATAATTAGTTTTTAGGAACTGAGGGAGAGAGCATCGCTCTTGAAACATGTCGGTCATTAAAAGCGGTTAAAACAAAGAAATCTTTTAGTTTTGAGTTAAAATGGTGCCACAAAATAAATTTGCTGTTTTTGAAGAAGTAATATTAATGTTGTAACATTGTCAAATAAAACACTCGTCAATCATTTTTACTCGCTATCTCAATTAATGTTGTTTTTCTACGTGAGACTATATTATATTACAACGAAAATTGTACCAAAGTATTTGATTTGAGTGCAACACGGCGTAATAACCCAAAAATAAATCACGATAAGTAATACCGTGAAAATTTCATCCAAAAGCAGAAAAAGTTTTTCTTCAAATTTCTGAAATAAATTATTGCAAACACAATACTCACAAAGAAAGCAGTAAAAAAAATGTGTCTCGACCGTCCCAACTGCTCCCAACCGTCCCGACTGCTCCCAACCGTCCCGACTGCTCCCAATCATCCTAACTGCTCCCAACCGTCTGGAGCCAGTGAGACAATATCATCCCCAGGGTATGTTGTGAGATTACCCGACTCTTCAGATCAACTAACACGGCTAACACCATTTCAAGCAAAGTTTTAATTATTTTTGGTGGTCTTAAAACTAGGGCGATACTGAAACCACATTCCACTCCGAAGAAAAGAAAATTGATACTTCGTAGGTTATCTAAGTTTTTCTTCGAAATATTTTGGCAACGTAACTAATTTTCGCGTCATTTACTGTAAGAGATAATGCAAACAAAATACAAATGCAGTTCACACGCGATAGAAGTCAAACCTTCAGAAAACTACTTCGAGAGAATGAGACGAATGCAGAATATCAGGAATCAGGAGTAGGATAATTGTAGGGTTAATTTATTTTTATTATTACCAACTTTTAAAATTATTTTACATTTTATTCTACGAAGCATCACAAGGAAGAGGCCGACATGCTACAAAGCACCGCATAAAGAGATATCTCATTCTCTCACAGGCTTAATCCTTTAGATGTTTGTGTTTGTCTATTTTTAGTGTCACTATTTTACGTTTCATCAAGTTTCAAATCACAACTGTGCTAAACAAGTTATTACTTTTAAAAAAATTTGCAGTTCACACGCGGTAGAAGTGAAGCCTTCAGAAAACTAGACAAGAGTGGGAAGGCTACGAAGCACCGCACAAAGTGAAGACCGATCTCATTCTCTCGCAGGCTAAAACCTTTAGATGCATGTGATTGTCTCTTTTTAGTAACGCTTTATCGCTTCATCGAGTTTCAAATCACAACGAAAATGGTTTTCACCTAAAAAAAGTTTAAAAATACTAAGATTGCTTCAAGTTGTAATTTGTAATGTAAATAATTTTGTTTTCACCAAATTAAAACATGGTTTTAATGTTAAACATTTATTTAAATAACTGCCAATCATATTTTGACAAGTCTCTGCATTATTCAAGATGGGAGTGCTTATTTCTCAACGGATTAAATAAATTTCAAGAAAATTTATGAGAATACAAAATTTATTCCGGCCATATTTTATAATGATACTGTTGCGGTAGTTAGTAAATGGTCAGATGTTTTGTGACACTTTAAATAATTGGTCGCTTTATCATTGCCATTCTGCCGCTGACATCAGACTAACAACTAATAACACGAATTAAACACTGTCAAAGGGATTCCGATTTCAGATATTGGCAGTGGAATAAACTAAACCAACGCAACGGTTAAAGGCTATAAATATTGTTTGAAATTAAGACTAAAATTTTAATTTGATTTTTTTTCCAAAAATTTGTCTTTTACTTTTTTTAATAAATTTAATAATTTTTTTTTTTTAACCCTTCGAATAATGACAAAATAATATCTATGAACTTTTGCCTGTCAAGATTTGCGCACTAAATTCCCGGTTCTTCCCGTGCATTTTAAATTTTCCTTTTTATTGGTTATTTTTTAACCTTTTTGCAAAAACAAAAATTGTTCTAAAATTTGGATAAAATAATCTTTCCGATGTGTTTATTAGAAATCAACATTTTTGTTTTTTAATATTAAAATTTTGGTATTGAAAGTGTAAATTAGCTTAAAAATACATACTTGGGGATTCCTAGAAAAAGTACATAAAATAAAATAAACTGAACATTTTAAACACAGATTCCTTATTTTAAGAAAATTTGTAATAAAACTGTCACCTCACTTTTTATGACATTCATACAATTTTATTTTAAAATTAAATGTTTGTTACGTCACAAATTGGCGCAAAATAAAATCGTCACTTATGATCGGGTTTGTAAAATATCTGACCAATACAGCTCGTATATTCATAAAACAATAAGAAGCATTATTTCTTTCGCTTTCTAACATAAAAGAAATCACAAATGTATGCGTGACAGGAAGAGAGATATCTAACTTTTAATAATGCACGGTCGCTCTGGGACAATCTGGGTCTCCTGGTATTATAACGGCATATGATGTTTTGGGACAACTTGGGTCTCCTGTGATTAGACGGGTTAACAAATTCATTTATTATTTATTTACATTTTTTACACGTTTTAAATTAAGTCCAATTAAACTTATTGATATTTAAGTGTTTAATGTTAGAGTGATTAATTCTTTGTCATCGTTGTGATTTGAAACTCGATGAAAAGAAAAATAGCGACACTAACAATAGAAAAACACAAATATCTATATGAATTAGCTTGCGAGAGAATGAGATAGTATAATCGATCTCCTCTTTGCGCGGTGATTTGCAGCCTCTCCACTCTTGTCTATTTTAGTTTTCTGAAGGTTTCGCGTGTAAATTGCACACTCTGGTGTCTTTTTTTTACTCCACACCAGAGGAAAATAATTTTTCTTGGGCCTATTTTATCTTTGGAGATGCTGTGCGGAATAAATTTTTAAGGAAAGGGGGGAGAGAAAGTTCTGCAAAGGAAAATGTGTGAGGGGTGGGATGAAATCTAGGGGTCCAGGAGTGACAGTCGTCTGAATCCATCCCTGCAACCACCGTGCTTATCGAGATAAGAGAAAGAAATTACTATTACAGAAGCTTTTTATTTATTTTAAACCTTGTTTTCTTTTGTTAATATCATTATCAATTTTTTTTATTTTATGACGTCATACAACATCGTTAACAGTTTAATAATACTACCAACAATGAAATTGTCTAAAGTCAACACTATTCATGTTCGACAACAACTATTTATTTGTCCTTTATTAATCTGATAATTTTCCATTTTAAGTTGCCATATAAGAGTTAAAGGACTGTATTAAATCTCACAACGTCAACCTGCTTTTATGTTCATAACCTGAAAGTTTTTCATTATAGAACAGGACATTATTAAATCTTATGAATATTATTATTTTAATTAAAATTTTGGCAGGATGTTTCACGAAACGACCAAATAAAAAACAGCGAGAAGGTAGTCGCAATAACCCAGAAAACAGACATTTTGACCTGTGACAAAAATGCGTTGCGACGCACTCGTTATGCCGCTGCGACGCCCACCGCATCTTTGGTATTCTGATGAAATCAACAGAATTATTTTTTTTCTATCATTACCTTCTTAGCTGTGCAAAAAATAATGATTAAATTGAGCTCAAATAATATTTGATAGATTTATTTACATTGTTTCAATATTAAAAGATTCATATTATTGCTATTGCGAAAATGATCGTCTACAATAATTTTAATTGTTTTATGAAAACAAATCATCCAATTTCCGTTAAAAGGCATACAGATGTAGGTACTGTTTGCAATGTGAAAAATTAAATTATTTTGAATTTTACTTCAGGTATGGGTACCGTCACCCCGGAGATCATTTATTTTATGACCAACACCTGTGTTATAGATTACCCCGAATGGTTTGTCACGTTTGGTCGTATAAACAGGGGTCTTTGTGTCGGATACGTCTGCTCAACAGCTGCATGGCGTGGTTTGTGTTAAATTCTATTAAAATCGCCTCTCCAGTCAGACTCTCTCCACTCGACGCCAAATTCCTTAACGCAGGCGAAGCCTTACACAGCACTGAGTGAGGAGGGGTGGATTCATGCCTAACTCCTGGATGTACTCATCCCAGATTCCTGCCCAACGCATTCCCTTGTTTATTTTTATCTCCAAGAGCTTCCTTTCCTTCCTACGCTTCTTATACTCCACATAGCATCTCCAAAGCTGATTAAGGACCCGTGGACAATTTTTTTCTCAAGGTTTCGTGCGGAAAAAACATCACTTTAATTTTATAATTAAATGAAAAAATACACTTTGTAATACACCACTTTTTATTTGAGCTAACAAATGACAGCCAACCAGGTTTCGTTTAGCTCATGTTTCGTCATGGTTTATTATATTATCTTAATATAAATACAAATATATACTGAAAAATTAAACAACGAGTGAAAGAGATATAAAATAGAAAAGAAGATGCTTTATTGGTGACAGAAAACGATATAAATAGATAAGAAAAGAAAATAAAAAAGAAGAAGAAAAAATGTGTTTTTTCGGCGTAGATATTTAATATATTCCCTCCACACAGCATCTTCAAAGATGACATAGGCCCTGAGGGAAATTATTTCCCTCAGGGCCTCCTGTGTGGAGTTAATATAAAAAAAAAAAAAAACAAACTTGCGAAGCCATGAGTAATTTGTTTTGTTTTAATGTAAAAACGGTCTTTAACCAGGTGCACGTGTACGAAAAAAATATTACATAAAAAGTTTGGACTGTATGACAATTAAATAAAGTTTTAGTTAGTCCGAAAGTCTGAACAAAAACTCACTCTCTTCCAATCGCTGAATATTGATTCATAAAGAGAGAAAAATACTTTCTTACCGCAACACTATCAATCTCGTTGCACAAGTTCTCTATTGGAAAAAATAAACCAATTATACCAATTATCCCTCTCCTTGACCTAGTTTCATCGCCGAGGAACATTTCTCCCGGAATCCCCCACATACTGCGTTTTTCGAGTCCCCACCACGATCCGGTTATTACGAAGATTCAAGTGGTTGGCTACAGAGACATCCGCACTGACGCACGACTGAACCACAGTGTTCCCCGCTTTGAACGCAATTAAAAAATCTGATTGCTATGTCAAAGGAATTTTAATTTTCGTTTGAAAACATTCGGAATTTTGAGACGAATGTTTTAATGGTGCTTTTGTTTTGCACTGACCCAATTGATGTTAGATTATTTTTAATTTTATGGCAAACCACATAAGAGTTTCAGATGCCCTGTTTTGGCGGAACAATAGTATATCGTAATATTTAAGAGCATTCGTATTTCGTTTACATACATTGATCAAATAAACATCATGGTATATTGCTTTAAAGGCGTTTCTTGTTTTCTTGAAACATAAACGAAGTATGTTTAAGTAACTAGACATGTTCGAAATTATATTCGTAGTCCTCCACACAAGGAGATCCTGTGCTGAGGGGACTATATTTTGGATAATTTTTCCGAGACTTCTATTGTTTAACTTCATGGTTTGGGTAAGTTTTTCCATAAACTTCTACGACGATGTTTTAAGTATATTAGTAAGTCCATTTTTCGATAGTTCCTTCAACATTTAATGTCCTTAATGTAACTCTTTTTACCTTGGGTGTTTGTAATATAACTTTACTGCTAAAAACTCAGAGCTTCTTTGTCCAAACGTAGAGTTATACGTTGGTATATTGTTTGGCTCTGGTTTTATGAGTATGTGATGTCTATCTCTGAATCATTTTTGGGGTGATGTACCAGAATGTTTTTTGCACCGATTTTCTGTATACTTGGTACATCAAACTTTAAAAATTTCTGTTGTTGCTGTTGCCAAAAATTAAGTCTTTTTATTTATTTATTAATGCTGTATTGGTCTTTTACAAAACGATTACAAATCAAATTGAAAATAACAGCAAACAAGATAAAAAAGCAAAAAAACAGCATACTTGCAAAATTATTATCAAAGAAACTTTAAAGAAAAATATAAAAAAAATTCTGCGAATTCTTAAGCGTATACATAAATGATGATTATTCACCATTTACATTAACAAAAAGTGCTTACTAATTTAACTTGGAATCTGTCAAAATTCAAATCGAAAATATCTCCATATCACAGTGTACCATTGTTTCACAATGTTATTGTTGTGAAACAATAGATTCCATCTAGTATGCTTCCGAGATATATATGACTCCAAAGGACAGCAAATTTATAGCGTCAGGACAGTAAAATCTTGAATTAACAATTTTATACAATAGAAGGAGATAAAATATTTTTCGCTTTTCATATAATCTTACCAAGGAATTTGTTGGAAAGCCAATTTTGAAATTAGTAAAGCGTGAAAAATTTTTTTGGTTCACAAGGAACAGGAATTAAAAATGAGGAGACCAAATGCATTAATTATATTCTACTTGACTTCTTACCAGATATGTGCATAATAATTTTATGGTTCTTATGTTATTTAAGTCTTTTGCAATCTGATAATAAATCAAATCATTTGTAATCCTTCACTGGTAATAGTTGCAATATTATTCAAGAAACGTAATTTTAATCAAATATAACGCCAAGGTCGTTTTAGTAATATACCAATATAAATTAAAAACGCCATAACCGGGTGTCACGTTTACGTCATATTTTACAACAGGCACCATCTGCGCCACCTCCCCGGGGTGTTGTGTTTTAAATGTGGATCTCCCCATATGGCCATCGCTTGCAGCCGCTGCGCATATCAGCTTTTCCGATGGTTTTACTCATATCGAGTTTTCACCGTAGTGGAAACCGCTTTTTACAAAAGGCAATAGAAAAACGTACATTGCAAGGAATTAAAACAGCATTGCTCATATTTTGTAGATAACAAAGCAATCAGAGTGTATGTAGGTTTATTTTATTAGTGGGTATTGATTTGTTAACTGAGCCTAGCGAAGTTTTGGTCGGTTTTTGTTGTTTTAGGTCGGTTTTGAATTTCTTGTGTTGTAAATTTGTTAGCACGTTCCGTTTTTAGTTTCAAGATGGTGGTCATTTGAACGTATCAGTAAATATATATTTTTTTTAAATATGTGTGTTTATTTGGACATTCTTTTTCACATTTTTTTAATATGACGCTTTCTATCTCTCTGAAGAAAGTATGAAAAAACATTTGTCTAGTAGGTAGATAAATTTATTGGAAAAGCGCGATTTTGTTGGAAGGTCAACATATATCCACTGTGCAATAAAATCCGAATAAATCGAATATTTTTGAATGAATTCAGGCTATTGTCAACGCACTATTTTGACGTTTCATGTAAAAATAATTTTTAAAAAATACCCGAAATTTCATATTTTCTTTAAAATTGCGGTCATGAACTTTGGTTTCATAAAGGTGAACACTTTTGTTATTTAGAGAATAATTTTTGGATTTGAATATAAAGCATGGTGTTTTCTCTTTTAGATCATATTCCTATCCATGATAATAAGAGAGACACAACGATTTCTAGGTGACTTATATGGGTTGTTTTGAAAAGCTAAGAAATTGGCCTGAGGGTTTAAATCGGGTATTATTAAAGGTGGAAGACACGAAAACAGATTTTTTGCTTATTTTATATAATCATTTTTATTTAATTTATTAATTTTTTATGAAGTTCAGTGTAAAGACAGGGAAACTATGTTGCCACCCGATCGGGCAGTGTTGTGGGACGGGTTAAGGTAGAGGCTTATATCGCATAGCATTTATGCGATTAATGCGTGTCTTGAAGAATTCCGGATTATATTATGAAGGGGTAAAATAGGTTCCTATAGGTCGTTCTACAAAAGAGCCGACTAACACAAAAACAAGTCGAAGAAACGACCCCTTCTCTTGAAGCTAATATCGTCAGTGAATGTTTATTAAAATTTGATAATAATTACAAAAAAATTACACTAAATGATCAAGTTTGTATTTGAAGCGGCCTATTTTTTGTTGAAAAAATTGTGTACACAATACAAAATTTGGCGAATGGCCTGGTTTAGGGGTAAGGCTTTTGACTCGCAAACAAGGTCATGAGATCAAATCCCGGCGTGGGCAAATAATTTTATTTGATTAATTTGTGTTATTTAACAATTAATTCATTAAAAATAATATATAAGCGGCACGTTCTAGAATGGAAGATACTCTTAGTATTGCTCTGGTGCAAGACCATCATTAAGAATTGAAACGTTGCTTAAAATGGCTTTAGCCATGTTTGGTGACCAGATCTGAATAGCCAGGTACTTCTCCACCTTCCTCTTATCCATATCCTTCCCCTCCTCACTACCTTTAGCCTCATAATATACTAGCTTCAGGCAGGAGCAGCTGAGACTCCTGCGATGTATTCACATTGAAAAAAAAAATTGATGTGCTTCATTTAAGATCAAATAAAATAAAACGCAACTCAATTGATCATTTACAGATAAAACACATTTAGTATTAAAATTGATAAGATTTAAAAGTTAAATTATCAGACTGACTTCAAACGTAATCATAAGTTTTTCTTATCTTTAATCCTGGCTTTCTTCCAAGCTTGCTTTGAAACTCAGCGTGCAGGGTGGCCAGAGCGGCCAGGGCGGTTAGGGCGGGAAGGGCAAGGGCGGGTAAGAGACTAAATGACATCGGATTGGTCATCCCCACTAACGAGGGTCTCTTCCGGTGTTTTAAACAGCAAAGTGAATTCAGTGACCCGTTTTTACATGGAAGATTATCCAAAGCCACTGACTTTGGCGTTGGTTTGAAGTGATACAGGGTCCCCAAGAAAGATCTGAACTAATTCAATAGATAAACGCAATTTTAAGGGCGGTATTTTGTATCTGTGCTTTTTCTTCTTGTAATGTCGCTTAATATTTTCTCCAGAGAATATCGTAATATGATTCGTTCTTGGGCCTGTATTCTCCAGTACGGTGACCGGCCAACTCGGAATGAAACCAACTCAGAACCATCTCAGATAAGTCATTTAGTGATAAAAAAATAAACATAAAAAATTGGTTAAATAGTTATGTTAGGTTAGGGTTATCGGCTAATTTAAAATTATTTTTTTTCATAGATTTTAATGACTTTTCAAGGAGGTGTTGAGTTGACATTATTCCCAGTTGGCATGGAACCCTCCAGTACTTATACATGGATGCTTATTGAAAGATAAGGTTCTTTATAACGCAGTGACTGTTTGTTGACGAATTGTAAAAATAATAATATTTCAGAGAACAAACGTCTTTCCAGGCTGAAGGCTTGTTTGGATCTGGAGAGCTCTTAAAACCCAATGACTTCGTAAAACTACCTTTGATGTTCTTCGGCACAACTCGGCGACGATACCATGTGATCCGAAGAACCTATAGACTACTATGACAAAATACCTTATCTTGTCGGAGTTTGGTTCACCAGGGAAATATTCACCCTGCAATTTGCAGCCCGGAAAACTTTGGGAAACTTAACTCGTACTATAAACATAGAATACGTAAGTTAATTTCACCATTTATTGGATAAACAACACCCCTGCCATTTTTACGACTTGGCATATGCCCGGGTTCACGGGATGACGTTTTTATAGGTCTTGATGGCGGATGAATGTGTCCACCTTTTACGTGGCGGGCTAGGTAGGGAGGTTGGTTGAGGGAGACCTTTTGACTTCTCCAGCCGGACTATCTCGACGCATCGCCTTGCACCGCCGTGGAAGGAATAAATTCAGATGTCCCTTTCTTCTGAACACATTGAACCCTAGAATCCTACAAACCCCACATACTTTTTTTCTTCCCAGAACTTCCTTTGATTCCTACCCCTAAAAAGACCTCCACACATATTCCCCAAAGACGGTACAGGTCCTGAGGGAGTTTTTTTCCGCAAAGCCTCCGGTGTGGAGCTAAGTCAAAGGAATTATAAATACATTTTTTGAAGCATTCGTCTTTTGCAGTTGGTTTTTGTTAAGGCGATGCAACGCTAAGTAATGCAAAATCACTTTTTTTGGTTTCAAAATTTGATTGCTTGGAAGTATTAAAGATACTTTATTAAATACTGGGAAAAAATCAGATCTTGACACTTTTTGTTGGCGTAGAAGAAAATAAAGTATTTGGTAAAAACCAAAAAAAATAATTGGTTGTAAATTCGGTTTACGGATGATAATTTTACGTTATAACCTCCTTACTAAAATTTTTATATAGAATTTTACAGTCACAAGCCGAACGCTTAGGCCGATCGTGCCTCTCTATCTGCTTGTTCCGCGCTCTCGCTTGCACGCTCGGCTCAGGCGGAACGTGACAATGAGTCATGCTTTTTCGTGAGTACTGCTGGCTTTCATCGATTTATAAGACGTTATCACGTCAAAAAATCATGTGTGATCATGTAAAAAATGTGGCGATTTGCAAATAATGCAAGTCCGCTCGTAGTGAGTAAGATTAAAAAAGGAATGCTTAGATGATTTGAGATGATGAATGATTTTAGTATATAACCATATCCTATGTATGTACACCTTCACATATAGATGATCCAGAAGTTTCAATTGTTCCCGTTATTTATTTCATTTTTATTTAGTAAAATATTTACACATTTATGTACATTATTTATAAAATGTTTTGACTGTCCAACTAGGATGATTCCCGTTTTAGGACAGTCAAATTAGGATAAGTGTGAATATATATGTACCATGATTTATACAAAAAGAGGGAAAATTGAAGAAATGAAAAGAAGAGGAAGAATAAAACATAAAATTGGAAAGTTAAAAGCGTATTAACATATTACTTTAAAAAAAGGTTTATATGTATAGGTTCTTGAAAAAAAAGAATTATATGCAATAGGAGTTATATACTTACCTATTGCATAATGTTATTCTATTTATGTTATAATTAGTGTAACTCGCTCATCAAGCACAAGAACTAGCTTCTTCTTTGGTGAAATTGCAATTTTAAATAACTGTTTAACTTTCTGTACCAATATGATTTATATAACACCTCTGTTTACTTATATATCTATATTATAAAAAAAAAATCATTGGTAGAGCGATTAAACGATGAAAAAAGTGTGTAATGTAACCAGTGTTATGTTACAACATTACACAAACAACCAGAGATGACACCACCAGTCCCGTGTGCACGCGTTTCCCCACGCTTCCATCTCCAAACAAACGCCCCCTACCACATCACCTCTCCCGGCGAACCGCCAACGCCAGAATTCACCGGTACGTGCTCGCTAGCTGTTAGCTCGCTGTGTAAATTTCCGGAGCGTCTCCCGCCGACGCGCATGGGATAGGATCCAACAATATGCGTTCACATGATGAGGGCCTGACTCCGTTTACACGGGGCGACAACAGAACTCCCGTACCCAAGAAAGCCGCTCTCCTGCTTCGCCCCGATTGTCTAATCCACACACTATAATTCTTTCCATTAATGTGCTAACCTACCGTTTTGCCCACGCCGAGAGAGAGGGCCATTTGTTCTAGCCAGGTTGTTATTTATTGTTATCTTGTTACTGTCTTAACCATGTCATGTGCCCACTACTTCAATAAACCTTGTATGTCAGACCACCTTTTTTCATTGGATACAGTATGATTGCCCCTTGTTTGCCCGGTCGAGCGTAAGGCATCCTCGCCGACCCTGACCCTGGAGAACAGAGTCATCTTTCCCTACCTACTGAGTTAACCACGAAAACAACTACGCTGGCAACCCACCAAAACGTAGCACCATATATTACGCGAATGTGATTGTAAAAGAAGTGGGCGACGCCTAAGTAAGACATGGCACGACCAAGTTAAACGAATACTTGAGTCGGGCCACATCAAGAGTCAGAGTAACAGAAAAGGATGTACGACTTAGTAGAAAAGTGATTGAAACAAGCGGTGTGTGCCAATACAGAGTTGATAGCGATCCAACCGCTCTGCCTTACCCTGCGGGAACGGGTAGGATGGTTACTTATTTAGTCTTTCCATTGACTTGAAAAAGACATTTATTTTTTTTAAATCCATTAAAACCGGGACCGTAAAATTTCTTTTGGTCTGTTTACCGAATTTTCTTTTGGTTTGTTTACCAAAAAAACAAGTAAAATAAATTTACAAAGCGCACACTTTAATCGGTCTGAGAAATATGCAAAATTGATTTCTAATTTCCCAGAAACATTGTTGTTCTTTTTCACGAATCCTGTACATAGCTAGCGGTTAGCATTTTAAAAAACCTGAAATATTTGATTCGATATAAAAATTACAAAAATAAAAGGTGAAATCCCATGAAAAATATTAATTAATTTTCTGAGAATTACCTGCTAGAATCATTTGGAGCTAATTTTTGATCTTGAAGATGGTACTAATTTGCAATTAAAGTTGCTAATTGATTCATTAGTAGAATCTTTGTACAGAATTTCTATTACTCTTGCAAATTTCGTGAAATTTTAATCCATTTTCAGCGTTCCACGATTTTAAGGATCCGCGTTCTATTTTATAGAACCTTTTCAAATGAAATCATAGATTTTTTATAATCCATATTAGCGACTCTCAGATGAAATTTGAAACAGAAAAATCAAAAGTTTAATTATTAATGAATTAGCTCAGTGTTTAGAGCAGAGTCCCGGCAAGGCTAAGATCCTTTAACGGTACTTAATAGACTTCAACCTAGATTTTAACTTTCAATATTATAAGGAACGGGTGCAACCTTTTTCATACCAAACTTCAATTTTAGATTTAAGGCCAAATATCCAACAAAACTACATAATAATTCGTCTAATCAAAAGTTAAGCAAATATCTGGTGCGGGATACGTACTACTTTATTTATTTCTGTTTTAAATTATGAAATACGGGTCATAAAAGAAATATTTTTTTTTGATTTTATTGATAACTTTAGTAGTTATTTATTAATTAAAAAAATAAAATATTTTAGAAGAATATTTTTTTTCCTTTTTGCTGTGTAAATTTAATACTATATAAAAAAAAAAAATTATGGAAAATGCTTTTGATGCACTTAATTTCAAATAACAAACAACAGGTTTATATTTCGTATATAAATTAAAATTTATACTAAAAAACCTGTTTTTTAGATTTTTTGTATTATTTGTTATATGAATATAGTAGTTTGGGCGAGAGTATTTTTAAATAATTACACTTAACTCACAAAAATATAAAATTTGCCTCTAAAATCATTAAACAATTAATGGTTTAAGGCGGCACTCTTGAAACGCACGGCGTTGAAAAAGAAGAAGATGGAAAGATATGTAATTACGAATGTTGGACAGAGCGCGCTAATATATTAATATCCAATAATTGTATAATATAATATACAAAGGAGAAGTATCAGCGTATTGTCCAATATGATTGCCCGAAGATTTTTCCAATGCAGTAACCATGTAAAAAAAAACATTGTTCAATGCATTTTGCACTAATCTATATACATGCGAAACTTGGTGTAACTACCGAACCATCTCGATGGAACGACTCCGGATCCAATATAATGATGCATGTAGAATTATATTTGGATTCAGAAGATATAGCAGTGCATCGACAATATTCACTGAACTAGGACTGCACGGATTTGCCGGTCTAAAGAAACATCGGGTCACTGGAGCCAGGATGCGGCTAATGGCTTCCGATAATGCAGTGGTGACCGCAGCGTTCCAGCAACAAACCCCACTCCTGAGTGAGCGCTGGGCCCGAGCTTGAAGAATAGAATTGATTACTTATTTATTTTTTTATATTTAATTTTTATATATATATGTTTTTTTTTGTTTTTTTTTTGTTTTTTTTTCCTATTCTATGTTAAAAAAAAAAAAAATCTGTTGTTTTAAAATATGTTGTAATATATATTATATAAATATGTACAATCATATGGGACGTGTGGGATTGCACTATCCTCCCCACATCCTGGAATAAAACTTATTATTATTATTATTATATTAAGTCGTAAAATAGCAGCGAAAATTGCGAAAAAGCTTAATAAAACATGACTCGTTTAAAATAGAGCAAAAATCTCTTGGAACGTATCTTAAGTATCATTTAAAGAAACATTGTTAATTTTTTCACAAATATAACTTGTAAAATAAAAGAAAATGACGTTTAAAATTATTTTCGGAGCATACTTTGCAATTTTTTTCTATCGAGGGAATTTCATATAATTTGCGTTTCGGCGTGGAACGTATCTAGATATTATCTTATTAAAAACTTCAAATGTTTAAGGGAGATATGTAAGAAATCGGTCAAAATACGAATAGTAGACCCTTAATGTCCAACATATAAAACTTTTGGCTTGGTCTAACTCTAAATGACCAGCTCAGTACGGGGGCTCGGTCGAAGCCAGAGTTAAGTTACACAACTGCTAACCCTGTACAAATCGCAAGTTCGCCCCGTGGTTGAATTTGGCAGCCACCTCTGGTCTGGAGCCCCAACATACTTAAAAAAAAAACCTAGACTCTATGCAAAAACGGGCGGTTCGTTTGATAGATTCTCCTAACTTAACAAACGGATTGCCATCTTTAGAGCACAGGTGCCAGAATGCTGTCCTTGTTCTACTGGTATTACAATGAAAGATGCTCCGAGGAACTGGCGTCATTGATCCCTTCGGCACCGGTGCATAGTCGGAAAACACGCCAAACCTGCGCCCAACATTTGTACACGGTTGACGTAAGTCACATGAGAACGGGTCGTTTCTACGACTAGTTCTTGAGTTCAGCAGGAACACATTGGCTGTGGAACGATTTGCCGGCCTGAGTGTTATCTCCTTCCTACAACATGGGTCTCTTCAAGACCCATGTTAACTCTTTCCTATTCTCAAAAACACCCTCCATACATCATCTTCGAAGATGACATAGGCCTTGAGGTAAATTATTTTCCTCAGGGCCTCCTGTGTGGAATTAATGTAAAAAAAATTGTAACAA
The DNA here is from genome assembly GCA_936435175.1 of Glyphotaelius pellucidus. Classification (NCBI taxonomy): domain Eukaryota; kingdom Metazoa; phylum Arthropoda; class Insecta; order Trichoptera; family Limnephilidae; genus Glyphotaelius; species Glyphotaelius pellucidus. The sequence goes on from OW386558.1 coordinate 9,012,093, forward strand.
ATGAATAAAGTAGCATTTATCTGAACTAGATCCAATTAAAAAAAATATATTTTGATTGGGTATTTTGGTGTCAAAACTAAATTTAAGTTTCGTACAAAAAATGCTGCATTTAATTAGTACCTACACGTAAAAATGAACGACTGTCCGTAATTTTTATAATCCCTCATCTTCAGGTTTTGATAGATAAGTCCCAACTAAATTCACTACTAACCCCTAGATGTTTCCATTGACGACGCAGACCCTTATTGTGAATACCGCACGAGATTCCCAACAGCTCCCTTCTAACCAGAGGCAGTCAGACTATGGCATCCCCAATCGTGTTATTGTTGTGAGGGTGTAGAGTAAAGGTATTATTTCTGTAAACTAACTCCGGTCAGGTCCAACGACGCCATTCTACTTTAGCAGTCTCACTGGCAAAATTCCACTCGTAAAATTCTACGGAACAACAAGAAGACGATAAAAATAACAACAGCCCTGGAAGTTTTTAAATAATTTATTTACTTTCGGCAAGCGGAGAATTCTGTAAGTCCCGAACTCGGTGTTCCGCGCTACCATTTGTTATGCTTAATTTAAAAGTGTTTTCGATGCTGGAGATAAACTGGAAGGAATTTCACAGTTCTCAGTGAGTTCTACAGTGACGTAACACAAAATACTCTTGGTCCAGATGGCAAGTAAGTAAAATGGAATTCATTATCAGATCAAGAGCCAGGTATCCAAAATAGGCTTTCAACTGTCTGCCTAAAACGTAATCCAAAGTATTTTGGGCAAGTTCCTCGCTAAACTTAGAACTGGAATCTGGAGAGGCTCAAAGAGTTTGTAAAGTGGCAGGAGAAGCAAAGAAAAATAACACTTTTATAATTGATGGATTCTTTTGTAAACCTTATACTATAGCTAGGGTTTATAAAAACAAGTTTTAAAATGTCTTAACTGGTATTGCTGCTCGTATAGCATTTTTACGATCACGTCAATTAAATACGATCACGATGGTAATATTAAGATGGCTGCATTTATGTTGTCGTGAGGATTTTTTTTTGACTGAATGAAAAAATAGCAGAGTGTGAAATTCACACGCGGTAGAAGTGAAATCTTCAGAAAACTAAAGTAGACAAGAGTGGGTAGACTATGAAGCACCGCAAAAAGAGGAGACCGATTATACTATCTCATTCTCTCGCAGGCTAAATCTGTTTATTGGAGTGAAAAAAATACGAAACTTGATATCAAAATGAAAATGTGTTTATCTCTATCTTACCATTAATAACATGTTTTATTTCCCTTCCTTTGTCTGAACCGATTTGTCGTCAGAAACTAACGATCGATGTTGTAATGCAGTTTGTGCATACGCTGCATACGTCACGCGGCAAGAGTGCAATTCGGTGCATGACGGGACATGTTAAATGCACGTCTTATGCAACGGAATATTATGTTTGTTTCCCGGCAACCAATTTCCCTGGCGGAAATTCACAGTGCAATATGCATTCCACACAATGCAGTTTCAATCTTGAATTAACATACAAAGAAGGCTAGAATGGAAATTCATATTTCATGATGCGTTCAGAATGTCTCATTTCGTATGTATTGTAAAGAAGCCGAGACTTTCTGTTACGTGAAAGGTTTAATATTATGTTAAGAATCGTAATTTTTTTACTGAACTTTGATTTACTTTTATCATTGCTTACCTTTTGGTGAGGTTAGTCAATTAAATTCGATATTTTAAAATAAAAACATTAACCCTCCCGTATCCATCATTGGCGTTCAAAGTATGTGAATTTACTATTCCTTAAAAACGATTTAAAATATTTATTTTCATGACATGTCAAGGAATACACTTTTATTTCGTATATAAAAATCAATATTTGTTTGTTTGTTTGTTTGTATTTTATGCGGTGCCATACCGTTCATCCGACTGAGATGAATCTTAGGTGATTTGTTGTGCGCACTCCTTCAAAGGTTATTAGCAATACATAATGGTAAGCTCTGGCGTTATGAAATTTGTTTAAATGAAAAAGTGTGTATTTCATATATTTGAGCGGCAGGGGGGGGGAAAGTAAGGAGGAGGAGGGGAACGGGTGAGGTAGGGTTTGCGGGATGGTTGTGGAGGGGGGGAGGGGAAGCGGGAAGGTTAAAGGGGAACGCGGGAGGGGAAGGAGATTTGGGAGGAGGGCCTTTTTAAGGAAAGAAAGGAGAGGAAGTAGTGGGAGGAAAAAAGGTAAGAGGGATGGGTATCTAGGGTTCAGTGCATCCAGGTCATCCACCGCCAGATCCATACAAAACTCACCCATGAACCCGGGCACTCCTGCTAAGTCACCAAACATAGCGAATCACTTTGGGTGACTTATGACAGAGATGTTGGTTATCCAATAAATGGTTCCCGGGGCGGCGGTACCCACTCCTGCCTTCCAAACCTAATTTTTTTATTTATTTATTCTTCTCTCCATAAGTTGAACTCGAGTAGTTCGTGGTAATGGGAGGAGTTTTTACATACATAAAGAAAATACTGTTTTCTTTTTGCATTAGCTCGCCACAGGAGGCCACGAGGAAAATAATTTGCATCAAGCCATATGTCATCTTTATGGATGCGGAGGGTCTTACTATGGAAAAGAAGGAGAGGAAGTTCCGGGAAGTCAGTAAGTACGAGGTGTGGGTCTGAATCTGGGTGTCAGCACCGGGCAGGACGACGCAGAGAGACGCGTGAATTCCCGAATCCCTCCAACTACAGTGCAAGGCGGTGAGTCTAGAGAGTTAATCTGGAGAGGCAAAACCGCACTCCTTGAACCCGGGTACTCCTTCTTAGTCACAAAATGTAGCGAACCACTTGGGTGACCTATGGTAGAGATGTTGAGTATCCAATAAATGGTTCCTGGGGTGGCGTTACCTATACCCGCCTCCCAAATTAAAAAGGCCATATGTAAACAAGTCATAAAACAAATCATAAAACATTCCCCAAGTCTCCCTCTTTTTTATACAAATAATGGTCCATATATTCACACTAATCCTAATTTGACTGTCCTAAAACGGGAATCATCCTAGTTGGGCAGTCAAAACAGTATTAAAACAACTTCAAACGTAATTCAACCTTCAAAATAACTACAAACGTAATTCAACATTCAAAATAACTTTGACTACAAACATTATTTAACGTTCAAAATAACCATAAACATTATTCAACATTAAAAATAACTACAAACGTAATTCAACATTCAAAATAACTTTAACTAAAAACATTATTTAACGTTCAAAATAACCATAAACATTATTCAACATTAAAAATAACTACAAACGTAATTCAACATTCAAAATAACTTTAACTACAAACATTATTCAACGTTCAAAATAACTATAAACATCATTCAACATTCAAAATAACTACAAACGTAATTCAGCATTCAAAATAACTACAAAAATAATTCAGCATTCAAAATAACTACAAACGTTAGTAAACATTCTAAATATCTACAAATATACCTAATTCGACTCACTCAATTTTATTAAAATACTCGCAGTTTCAGAATAACAATAAAAACAGCTAAAGTTTTTTTATATGCCAAGAGTTTTGGTTAAGTAAACGTATTTTTAGGGTGTAATATATCATTACTGAATTTCATATACAGACCTTATGGGTAAGATAACCTACGAAGGTACGTCGCCCACCGTTGAATATTTGAATTAATGAAAAAATGGCAATAAAATCTTGAAATGCGTAGAAAAACCGAGCCACCCCTCAACGCAATTTTCGTATCTTGGCGTCTCGATGGTTAACTATTGTTAAATTAACATTTTCATTTAAAGCTTATTTTTTAAAAGACTTAAGCCGTGTTTGGTGAGCAGATCTAAATGACCGGGCACTCCGTCCTTCCTCGAACCCATCTTCTTCCTTAAACCTCACAACACATCCTATTTGGTGACGCCATAGTGCCACAGGCTCTTGTGTGATATTCGTATAAAAACATATTTTTTTATTATCCTGTGGATTTCTCCATTTATTATTAAATTCGATCGTGACGTCAGTTTTCCCTACGAAAACCTCCCTTCTTCCTCTATCTCTGAATTAACTTTTTATTAGTTATGACCTTTTCAGTCGCGATCTAAGCCAGTGAAATGAATAAGTACCCTTAGATAGCCGCTCTGATTCAGGTATTATAGTTACTGCCTACTACATTGGGGGGTGCCTGACTACGTCCCAGGGAGGGAAGGCTTTTGACGTGTCCTGACCCCGATGTGCCTTTATTTTTAGCCACCCCTTCGTATAAAAATCGATTCGCATCCGCTGGCAAAGCGCCCGAAAGACCAACTGAATAAGTTAGCGGTGAGTTTGGAATTAGACTCAGACTTGAAAGTTCTTAGTCGGATCGATTTGCTGTTGAAAACTCTGATGCACTTTCAGGTACCGTGAAAATGGATTAATTTTAAATATGAATTGTGGTAAACCGTCAATTCCTCTGATTAGCAAAACAATTCTGATGATTGGGAGTTTTCAATAATTGTTACTGTTGAACTACTGAGCTTTATTCACATGGCAGAACACTTCGTCGCCTTGGTTCGTATTTGTCCAACAGACCATTAGAAAATTCTACAGGAGGAGAAGGTTTTCTGTCATTATTTCAATGAAACAATATGAAAAGTGTTTAGGACAAAGTTATTACCATAAAGTTAAAGGTCTCATTAATTTAAATAATTCTTGGTTAAGTCATTAAAATTACTTTTTTATACTCTATTTTTTATTTTTAAGTGGATATTGAACAAAAACTAAAATGGTCTGTTGGACAAATAAGAACTGAAACGACGACTTTTAAATGCGACAAATAACTCGTGTAAAGCTCGGTTCCTCATTCAAGAGAACAAAAAGCAAATATGTTCGTGATTCGATTGTTTTACAGGAAAAGAGGCAGAATCTAAATGAACCGGATCTTTTATAAAAATCAACACACCATGAAACATGACATTTTTCTACTTATTTTTTTTTGTAAGTACTTAATACCATACAAGTTTAATATTTTATTACTATACAAAATTTCCAACTGCTCCCATCTGGAGCCAGTGAGACTTACCATGAGACACTATGACTGTTTTTTTTTTAATGTAATAATACCGTACAGGAGTCTAAACTGCTCCCAACCGTCTGCAGCCAGTGAAACTATGGCATCCCCCATTGGGGTTGGTTTTGAGGTATGAAAGTCATGGGAAAGTACCTGGCTATTCAGATCACAAAATTTCAATTGTGGTCCTAATACCAGGACGACACTGAGAATAGCTCCCACTCTGGAACATGTCGCAAATACAGTATACATGTATTATTTTTAATTATTACATTGTAAAACCTCAACAATTAAATAAAATAGATTTGTGCACGCCTGAATTCGAACCCACGACATTCAGATTGCTAGTCAAGAGCTTTACCCCTCGCTCACGGAGGCCATCGTCAATGGCGTTTAACAAAATCAAAACAAACGTATTACTTACATTGACCACCATAACCCGTGCATGTGCCCAGCATAGTGGCCGAAAAAGCCACACATTATGTCATCACCAAAGCAATGAAAAATTAAAAAAAATCAGAGTGTGCAATTCACACGCGGTAGAAGTGAAACCTCCAGAAAACTTTAGATACTACGAAGTTGTTGTTGTTACTACTGTTTATTTTGGAGTGGTTTGAAGATTGGATAATAATTTTACAAAAATATATATTTTTTTTTATTGGTTTGTAGGATTAATCTTGTAGGATTCGATCCCTGGTCGGCTGAAGGTCTACATACTTTTATCAGGCATTTTATACCTCTAAACCAGTGATTCCCAAAGTGGTCCAGTTGGACCCCTAGTGGTCCACGGGAGACTCGATGGGGGTCCACGTAAGCGGCATAAAAAATGGGGTTCTACAAGTTGTAAGTGGGGGTCCACGAAAATTTATCTGGTTCCCATAGTAAAGAACAAAAATGTTGGATTGGCTTTACCTGTCAATGTAGGCAGATTGTACGCTAGTATTTCGGTTAAAATGGTCATATTGAGACCCATCCCGTGCCCATATCCCATCCCGCCCCCGTCTCATGTCACATTACGCCCCCCCCCCCAGTCCACAACTCCAGCGTTATATTCAATATTCAGTACCTACAACGCGTGTCGAGTTTTGGGAATATGGTAGAAATGTTGCAGCAGGGGTCCACTGAAATTTACATATTAAATTTAAACCAGTTAAATTTTGAAAGTGGTCTACGAGAAAAAAAAATTGGGAACCTCTGCTCTACACTAAAGGGACTTGCATGGGACTGTCGATTTATCTTATTGTATTAGAAGCGAGTAACCGGGAATAAATAAATATTTTTTTGCCATCTCGTTCTCTCGCATCCTAGGGATGTATGGTTTTGTCTTTTTTTAGTGCCGCTCGTTTCTGTTTCATCGAGTTTCAAATCACAACGGTGCTTGAGAAGTTAAAAAAAACCCTTATTAATTATTTGTAAACCCTTAAAAACTACAAATACGCACACTACATGGTGAAAATTTTTTGTGTTTCTGGGATACACCGTGCAAACTGACAATAAGTAAATTACAGATGTAACTACACAAAAATAACATTATATTTGTTGTACAGTAAAGACACCTACTATAAGATATTTCTCAATTTCACCAACTACATTATAATGATTGTATCAAGATAAAAACACAGTATACTTGACCTCATTTCCGTGAGTCATCAAGCGAAATGAGCACAGTTATTTGAAACGAACAAAGCACTTGATTGAACGGAGCAACACTTCAATCAACAAACAATTAGACTGGTGGTATTTGTGCAGCCTTTGTACAGTCACCGGCGCCAATAAGGCTGCTTTGTTAATTGCATCCCCGTGTCAATGTTTTAATAAACTAAACCCCCACCTTCCTGCACGTGGAAGCTCCACTTTTTGCGGAGACTGCTACTGTAAAAAGCAATATTTATACAAAGATTGCTACAAAAAATTAGAAAAAAAATTGTTAAGGTTTTTTTGTAGATCTATTATGTTTCAACTTTCGGACCCGAGTGGGTGAGCGTGTCACGAGGCTGAAGAGAATTAGAAAGGGGAATAGGACGTTGGATTTGGCCTTTTTCTGTAATTTTGAATGTAAAAGGTAGTCTTTCCAGGACGATACTGATTGCATGTATCTACAACAGTAACTAACACTACTACAAACATTTACATACAGTTATTGATTGTTAATTTTTCTTTGTATTATTGGATTTTAATGTCTATGTAAATCACTCTCATCATTTGCAAAATGTGGTTCGAGAATAGAAGTAAATAAATAAATAAGATTATTTTTAACACAAATTATTTAAAAATATTTAATAGCAAATACCGAGGTTTGAACCTAAGTTCTCATTTATATATCTTTGTTTGGTGACTAAATATTTTTAGTTTAGTTCATACGTAGTTAGTTTTATAAATTACTAGCTGGTGTACCCTGCTTCGCTCAGGAAGTTGATATGAGATTGAACTGATGTTCGAACCCATGATGAATCTTGCTTTATATTTTCCTACTAATGTGTAACCCCACCCATATGAAAAAGGCGTCGAATGGTCCAGTGTTTCAGAATATTCCATAACATTCGAGAGTGTTCTGGAATATTTTACAATGATCTGGGATGTTCCCGAATGTTTCCAAACTTCCTACACTATATCACGCCCTTCAGGTAAAAACGGGAACCTTTTTCATGGATGGGAGATAGAGGGCTACCACATCATATAACTCCATTGATCATACCGGGACCCGTTTCTGAGTTTTAGCGGCCGCACATTGTACACTTTCTTTTATAATATATAATGAATTGAATTCCTGCACAAATTTCCTATGATAGTCGATATGATTAATAACTGAGATAATAATGTCACAGCACAGCGTTTAACAATAGACACCGAGAGATCGCTGTAGACCATTGCACAGTACATAACAGACTTCTTTAACAGTTAATGTTGAATGCACCGAGAGATCACTGTGGACCATTGCACAGGTCCTAACAGACTTCTTTAACAGTAGATTTTGAATGCACCGAGATGTCAATGTGGACCATTGCACGCCACATAACAATAGACTGATATAAATTATTATGGTCATTTTGTTCACTGGTCTGGGTATCGTCGTCAGCTCGGGAAAGGTTTACGTGGGTAGATAGAGTAGATAGGAATGTAAAGGTAAACATTAAATGGGGAAAGGTATGTATATTTTCATCAACAGTTACATTGTTGCAAAATATGACAATTCGCAACACTTGCGTGTAGACACCCTTGGATCTTTTTATACCAACTACCTTTCGAGGATATTTTTTGTTACAAGGGTATCAATTTCACACATGTGCTGGAAATAATTTAGTACAAAGCTAAAATATTGGGTTCGAGAAATTAATAAAGGTAGTTTCACAGCAAAATAATTACTGCTTGTTCAAAACAATTTCAATACACGCCGATTTATCAGAACTGAAACTGAATACAAGGTGTAGGTTGAAGCTAACAAGCAAATACCTGGATGTAATATTGGATTCAAAATTAACTTTCACCGCAAATTGTGCTAAATGTATCAAAAAATTAAATTTTCTTAGAGTAATAAGAAAAAAACTAAATGGAAAAACTACAGAGCACCTTTTAAAAGTTGAGTAGAGAACTACGATGTTATATTTAGCCAATAAAGGAAACTTTAACAAGATAGAAGTTAAACAGAACAGAACCATGAGATGTGTACTTGGGAAATGCAAGTATGCAAGGGTTAATCAAATGAGAGAGGAGCTAAATTGAATTTCATGGAAATAGAGACTTCTTTTAATGTGTCAATTTTTATGAATAAAGTAATAAAAACCAAATGCCAAAATACTTTAAGGAAGAAATTGTTTTGAATAGAGATGCTCATAATTATGAAACCAGAAATATAAATATAGTTAAAGATCTGCCTAAAGGAAGACTAAAGTTGTACGATGAAATAACTGAAAGTCTGAAAAAATGAACGTGTTTACAAAATGGATGCTATGCCTTGTGTAAAAATATAATTTTACGAAATGAAATGTTAGCTTGTTCATTTTAGTTTAAATACGAATTCAGAACAAACTAACGATAAAAATAAAAGAAATGCCCCAATATTGATTAGATATGTTGGTTTTTTAAGTAATTTATTCAACTCGGACCATAATACTTCTCGTGACGTGTTTTTGTTTATGTTTATGTTTTATTTATGGACGGTACAATAGGAACGTAAGGTTAATTTATTTGCAAAGTTAAATGATTCTGGTAACAGTGTCAGATTAATAAATAAACATCCCTTCTTTAGCATCCAAAACTGTTTACGAAGCAATTGTAATTGACTGTAAAAACAAAAAAAACGAAACTAGTAAAAATGGTGATTATTGGAATTGGGTGAAACCATGTGTGTGTAGAAGAAAACATGGTATGCAAGGAAAAACGAGTAACCAATCTCTTACCACTGTGTATTTCTGTGACGAAACACACAACACAACTACAATATAGTTATGTAGTACCACCGCGAAGTCACCAGGTGATTATCGCCACAACAAAACAAATAGTACAAAATGATATTTTGTACTTTCGAGAGGGTAAAAATCCTTCTTTAAAAAACAAGATTGTGTTAAAGATAAACACCAACATATTGTTTCCAAGGTAGTCCTAAATCTTATTCAGATTTCAAAACAATTGCACTCGTTGTTTCACTGTTTTGATAGCCATTGTTCCAAATACTTCGCGAATTTCAAATATTTTTCCAGCAAGGTTAGGAAGAAGTAGGAACTGGATAAATGACATCCCGGTAAGAACTAAGCATATTCTCATTTCAAAACCAAACACCTTCATTCAGAATAGCAAAATTTTCAACTTATTATTTTATCTGAGTACAATTTTGCGATTGAACCTTTTCACTGCCAATATTACAAATACTATACTAGAGTTATGTGTTATTGTAGTACGCTATATTTCCACCCGTGAGGTTTATTGCGAAAACGTAGTAAATTAATAATTAAATGATTCCAAGTAAAACGAGTTCAAACAGATGGCGCAATCGGCTGTAAGCTGTGCTGAGTCGGCCCACTGAGCTGCTGATTTGCTGCTTGATTACATTTCTCATTGATCATATCACTGTCGCATCAGGAGTGATATTTGCAGACGTTTCATTGGGATGAGTATAATGTAATTATAATGTATTATAAAAGATGACTTGCTAATTATGACAACGTTTTTCGTACCAAAAACCTTTATTTCGTTTTCACATTACGTAAAACACAGAATTTTCAATCAGAACAGCATCTGAAAAGAGATTCTGTATTTTTTGTGGACACGGAATCGATTCCATACGTAATCGACCACAAATCAGCTAATATTTAACTGGCTCTGAGGTCCTTTGTGTTTTAGGTTCTAAGTTATTTTGTGGCTGCAAACCCGCGACACTGACGTCTGCCAATCTACCAGATGCCTTCGGCTACTAGAGGAACCGTTCGTACATTAGATACGAACGATGATATATGATACTTTTATAAAATAGTAAATGACTTATTTCTGTTGAGATACTACAGAATTACGTGTAACTAATGCTGTAGTATCGAATTCTGTTTTGCTGAATCTACATGACTAACCAATAAACCACACATATTAATCGATTATTTTGTACAGCCTTTTTCCCTAAGGAAACCCCGCCTTACCTCTAAAGGTAAGGCGGGCGCCGAAAATTTTTAATAATAGGTATTTTACAAACTTGCTCCTGTCATTGCCGCTATTACCCCCCTCCCTCGCAAATATTGAGCAAAAAAATACGTCGAGACATGCCAGTGGTTGATTTTTATATTATATTGAGTAAATAAAAGGTTTGAAATTGTCTCAAAATCCAGAGAGGAAATGTATTATGTTCTGTTTTATGCCCACAATCCTTTCCTTTTCCATTTCTCTTTTTTCAATTCATTCACCTTTAATTTCTTAGAATGAGAGTACCATGTCGGCCTCCGTGGTCGAGCAAGGTTCTCGACTTACAATCCAGAGTGGAAGATTCAAAATTGAAACGTTGCTGGAAATGACTTAAATGACGCGTTCGGTAACCAGATTTGAATAGCCAGAATCTTCTTACTACCCATCTTCTCCCATCCCCGCTACCTTGAGCCTAACAACGTACCATATATTGGGGATGATGTAGTCTCACTGGCTCCAGACGGAGCAGTTGGTAGTCTTGTGAGATATATGTACATTAAAAAAAAATACATGGCATCACTAGTTTCAGGCAGCCAATTTTTGTAAAGTTTTACAACAATCAACACTTCAAGCGAAGTCAATGGGGTCTTTTCACAAACTATATTGTTAAAATGTGTGGAAGATTTAAAGTTTTTATTCTGAGTCTGGTCTTTGTACCAAAAATGAGTAATTTTAACATTTTTATTCAAAATTATTGATTCGAAAAACTGAATATTTCAAAATGGTTCCAACTAGCTACAACGTCATTACGACGTAGATAACGCTAATGTCTGATAAGACAGGTGTCACCAACGTTGCCTAGTGTGACGTCAAATCCGCCGAAATCACGAATAAAAACGTTTCGTTTTGGCGGCAAAATTGAAAACGGCACATTTTATATCGTAATTTTATTTTTTTAATTTTTATGTGAATACCGCACAAGAATCCCAACTGCTCCCGTCTGGAGCCAGTGAGACTATGGCATCCCCAATTGGGGTATGATGTGAGGCTGAAGGTAGTGGGGAGGGGTAGGAGATAAGGAAGAAGAAGGTGGAAAAGTACCTGGCTATTCAGATCTGGTCACCAAACACGGCTAAAGATATTTAAAGCAACATTTAAATTGTGAATGGTGGTATTACACCAGGGTAATACTGAGAGTATCTTAAACTCTGGAACGTGCCGCAAATATACTATATATTATTTTAAATGAATAAATTGTGAAATAACACAAATTAATAAAATAAAATTTATTTGCCACGCCGGGATTCGATCCCGCAACCTTCGGATTGCGAGTCAAGAGCCTTACCGCTGAACTACGACGGCCGTCAAAGTGATAGAAAAATTATCGAATAAAATAATTTAAAACATCTCCATAATCGCATTTTTTTTTCGAGAATTAAAAAAAACAGTGAAAATATCCTATTATGCAGAAAGTCCTTTGCATTACGGTACTAGCTGCCTCTTTTTAGTGAATGGCTTATAATGCGTAATATAAAACTGTTTTGTTCCTTTATATTGTTGCTTCAGTCAAACTACTATGGGAGGTAAAGGGACAGCAATAAATTAATGCCAACATTTTAGTCCTTAATGATTAACCTCTCAAAGTTCTTTGGCAATTTCATAGGCTCATTTTAGTGGCCGATTATTCTTTATCACCATACTTCAAGTAAGTATGATGTTTTCTTTCTAATGTCTTGCCCTGACGAGTTTTCCATGACGGAAAATGGGTGGCTTTAAAGAGGTATGCTGGCTTGCCATTAAAGTAAAGAAAGTCGTTTGATAAATTGAATGAAATGATACAGGACGTTTGGAAAATGCACTAAACGATTTTTATTTTTATAAAATGAAATTCGTGTGTCATATTACTATGAAAATTAACTTTTTAGTAATTTGATTATGCAGTGGTTAATGCTCAAATGGTTCCACGACACCACGAATGGTTAATGGTTTAACAGCACCCTCCACATAGCATCTTCAAAGATGACATAGGCTCTGAGGGAAATTTTTTCTCTCAGGGCCTCCTATGTAGAATTAATATAAAAAAACGACAATACAAAATCAAGTAAACTCAACACTTCGTTGAAAAGTCGCCTTTGTCATTTTACAATGGAATTCATTAACATTTTCGTAATTCGATTATAAAATGGTTAATGGTTGAAATGGTTTCACGACAACTCAGATGAAGTCAATATAACACTTTGAAAAGTGTATAAAAGCTGTGAACAAAAAAATAAAAATTAAAATAGCCCATAACCTGACGTTATCCAACATTAATGAATATAAGATATGAACCAAAAATTGAAAAATAGCCCATAACCTAACCTAACCTAACCTATCGTAACCTGTTAACCTAGATTCTTGAGAAGTTCTCGTAGGTATTTTAGAGAAGTAGTCTGCATCAATTATAAAACCATGCTCAGAATAATATCAAGATTTAAAAAAAAATCACTAAAAAAACCTACCTACGTTACGTAATAACTTTTTTTTATGATGAAACTAACATTTACTTTTTTATGTGGTTTGTTTTCTCTGATGACTACTCCTATGGACGTGAGTTTCAATAATACTTCGGTTCGTCAGGTTAAGTCGTGTTTATTATCGTCTGATTTACAGTTAATATTTAACTGAACTTAACGTCCGTTCTAATGGATGCTCTGTGTTAACGAAAGGCAGAGGAAACGGTCACCAATAGTGCCCACCTGTCGATCGGCTATCATCAGCTAACTTTATAACTGTTCGGGTATTAGATGGGAATGGACGACCGTTTTCTCTCTCTTATAGTATCTACAACTTTACTGCCCTCTGTTGGGCACAACCGAGGAACTGGCTAAGGGGCGCGGCAGCTCTGTCTCGTTAAGGTTTGACCGACCGCCACAAACATTCTTGCTGGTACTGCCAGACGACGAGAGAGGGAACCCTTTCAGACTGCAGAGCCATTTATTTGTATCTAAAACATGTTTGTATCTTCCCTTTCTTGCAGGTGCTTGCAGCATACGCAAGATACAATCCCCCGCGAGCGTCCTTCATCTTGTTTTTTATCATCTTTCCATGCCTTTATATATGTTTTACTAACACCATTGTATCAAGTTTATCATGTAAGCACTTGCATACTGCTTACTAACACTGTATGCAGGGACATTGGAGGTCTAGATTCGTTCAAAACTAAATGTAGCTTCATTCTTTCGAAAAAAATTAGAGTCCTTGCGAGAGCCTTGAAGGAGTAACCATCAGTTACTTATACCAAGGCGGGTAAGTGGTGGATAACCTCCAATGCCCTCTGTTGAGATACGTTAAAAGAACATACATAGAGCGACCGGCCGGTTTCGCTTACCACACTGCGTTTCATGTACCTGTTTTTTACGCAAATTTTAACTATACATGATACATTTGTTCTATTCTATTCTAGTTAATAGACTTAATATAAGTAAATACGCTTTTCCTCAGTGTCTAAATATCAAAGCACTTACGATTTGCGTGTATTAAAATGCATTTTTTAGAAACATTGCGTCAAGTTTACATATTCAAAAATTCTAACAAAAACTCTGTTACCTGTGTTAAGCTATAGATAAATATTTTAAACGCTTAAGATGAAGCCATACCAAATAACATAACGCAAAATCATACAAGATCATATGTTTTTGTTTTGAAAATTTGATCGCTTGAAAGTATTATAGATGCTTCAATTAAATACTGCATGTAGAACATATCTTGGTCCTTAAAAATATCGGTATTTTTTTTTAAAGTCTTTTAATAAGCCTAGAAAGAAATAAAGTAATAGGTCTATAAAAAAACACTTTCAAGTGCAAACTCTCCTACTTATAAACCCCTTTTCGGATGTGGTTTTATTGTTTAATGTGGATCAAAAAAATTTGATATTTACGCCTGGCATTTTCAAAATAAAATAAAATATGCATTTTTGCGTTGTAATTTCCCAAAACGGCCGGCAGTTGACAAATTTGGATTTCCAAAGTGCCGTCCACTGAAGAACTACTGACTTGGTACACCCATTCTATCCCCGGCCGGAGCGGGGACGTTAGGCTCCGCGTCGCTCAGTTCCGTGAAATCAATTTTAAATTTGCGTTTTATTACTATAAACAATGCGTAAAAAAGGAAGTTAATGTTTTTTACAGGCCTTCATGAAATCAATCTGTAAAAACAAATTCTCAAATACCTTTTCCAACCTTTCCAAAAGCTTTTTCTCAAGTATTTTTAAACTCCTCCCACAAAGGGGCGTGAATTCCGATTTAGATTTTTCCCTGGACTATTGGATCACCTTAAGTAAAAAAATGATAAAATAAAATAATCAGAAAAGTAGTAGAATTTTCCAAGTAGTGCGATTTTAGTGGATGTTTCAAATATTCAATTTTCTGAAAAGTGTTGGAAAGAAAAGGGGTGTGATGAAATGTTAATACTGAAAGAACATTCTGCCCCAATTATTTTCTGTTACGATTGGCCAATTCCAGCTCTGTATGCGTTCGCCTGATTGGTCGTTCCGTTGCATCAAATTTCCCAAACGGCTATTGGTTTTTTATCCTTTAACGTAGAGTTTAAAAATTTAACGGTGCAGCGCTTTGAGCACGGTGATTGCAAAAAATGCGAAGATTCATCGGAAATAGATTTGTTTGTAGTTTTTGGAATAAAAGCATCGATGTTTTAAATTTGTTAGCAGCGTTTTTCATGCAAGGTTTTTCATTTACGATTTGCCAGTTACTTCAGGATTGAACGCATTGATCAGATGTTGAATGTTGCGTCAATATCAATAATTATTAATGAAAATGTTAAAAATGCACACTTTTGTTGGAATGATCAGAATCAGAAAAATAATCTTTAAATCTTCCACAAATTTTAAATAGTGTATACAGTTTGTGGAAAGACCCCATTGACTCTGAATTTGAACCCCTAGAATTGTGTTGTTATACTATAACAGAGTTCCGTCTGCTCAAAACCATTGATGCCATGTGTTTATATTTTTATATAAATACCTCACAAGCCAGAACCAGAAATACTAAAACATCCCCGATACACGGGATGTTGTAAGGCCGAAGGTAGTGAGGACGGGAAGGAGTTGATGAAGAAGAAGATGGAGAAAAATCTGGCTATTTAAATCTGGTCACCCATCACGGCTTAAGCCATTCCAAGCAATGTTTAAATTCCGAACGGTGTTCTTACACATAAGTGATACCGAGATTTTTCATATCTCCACTCTGGATTGTTAGTCGAAAGCCTTGCCCCTCGACCATGGAAGACAACTAACATGGTACTCTTATGGTACTCTCACTAAGACTAACATGGTACTCTCACTAAGACTAACATGGTACTCTCATTTTTTATTTTGTTTTTTTATTTCTTGCAAAGGCAATCCCGATGAGGCACAGAACTCATTTTAGGACGGGAGGAACTTACGATTCAAAGGTGGGAAGAAATAGTTACAATTTTACATAGGTATTTAATATAAATATTAGCTTCAAACACAGTAGAGACAAAAATAAAAGACAGTAAAGTAGAAACATACAACAGAAAGAAAATAGAAACAAGGTTATAAAAAAATACGGATGCTTTCATATTCATGGAAAAGAAAAGAAAATAAAAAAGACATAATAAAATATGACAAAAAAATTACTTAGTTTCATCCTTTAACGTATTTAAAAAATATTCTTTTAAACCATTACTCTGAATTTTTTTACTTTGACGGATTTCCTTGTATTTATATATTTGGAAGCGTTATATGTAACGTGCAGGTAATATGTTCAAAGATTTTGCTCCATATTTTGTAGTGTGTGGTTGAGGTACGTGCATTTTATTGCTGTTTTGAGTATTGTGTATGTGGATATCTTGATTGTAAAGTGGCTTGGTGTTAGTGTGAGTTGAATGTTGAGTAATTTGTAGAATGGTGCTTGTGATTTTATGTTAAGGAAGGAATGTGAATATGAATAACACCGGAAAATGAAAATATGTATCTGATATGGGCGTCCCATGGAAGTTCAACAATCATTTTAAGAAATGAAAGTTGAAGTTATTGAGAAAAGAGGAATGGAAAAGGATGGTGGGCCAAATGCAGTTACCTTACTAAATTTTCTCTCTGGATTTTGACACTGGTTCAAATATTTAATTTAATTTAATGTAGATATTAACCACTGGCATGCCCCCACATGTCCGTGCATGTCCCCTTTTTTGTTCAGTATTCGGGAGGGGGGGGGGGGGGGGGATGCGTTTATAGCGGCAATGACAGCAGCAAGTTTGTAAAATACGTTCTTCAAATTTCACATATTTCGCAAATTTTGTGGCGTCATTATTGATTTAATAAAAATATATAACTTTGTTAAACCACTATATCATTAATATTATCGACGTGTTTCAAAAACAAAGTTTTCTTCTTCAGGTTAAGAGATTAATATAAAAAATAACAAAAGAGAGGTTTATTTATTTATTTTTTTGTTATTGTGCTTAAGCTCACGGCTTATATTTTATATTTACCTTCTTTAGGTAGACATCACTGTTTTATAATTCCCGAGTCTATAAATTAGAGCTGTTTTGCAATCAGCATTCTAAACGTATATTTTATCAAATTAATTTTCCATTGCCACAAAATAAATATTTATTTTACCTGTTAGTTGTGAAGTACTGATGCACTTTGCTGCAACAAATAAAACATACATATATATAGATATACATATAAATTAGTAATTGCATTCCATAATTATTACTTCCCACGACGTCATAAAGTGTCTGGCTTCAAAATCCGCAAAGGAAATGATATTCGAGTGGGATCCGGAATAGTTCGGTATGTTTTAGTATTATTGAAAACCAAAGTGCATTTTGTGAAATTGCATTTGGAAAAAGCATTTGGCTTGAAAGGGCACTAAACTGGCTGTGTGAATTTTAGTTTCCTTTGTTCGATTTCATTTGTTGAGAATAAAAAATAAATACAAAATTGACTTTTTAATGAATTTCACAAAGGCTGTTTAATCGAAACAATGTTAAAATGTTCCTTCATACGGTATTTTCCCAAAGTTTTATTTAAGCGAAAACTTGAGCAAATTATTCAATAATACGAATAAGGTTCTGTAATAAGGTTCTTGAACACGATGGCAAAGTCATACTGCGGTTCAAGTTAGAAAGTCTACTTTTCATGAAGTATATATTTTCATGGGTTAACATAGAAAACTGTTCAAGCTTCACATCAGAATTGCCTTTGAAAGCTCTTAATAGATGCAAGCCTTGTTAAGTCAGTTCACGTCTCTGATTCGTAGTAAACAAAAAAAAGTCTTTTTACGTAAAAACTTGCACCTAGTTTTGTTTGCATTATTTTATCTATCCTGGGAAGTTGCTATATAGCACATCCCCTAAACCCAATATTGTGCAGATACAAATCAACTAAGAACGACATATTCTGTGAATATTAACTGCTGAAATGCCATCAAATTTTCAGAAAAATGTGTGTGCGAGATCGCCACCAAAAGTTGATAGATTGCAATGTCAGTTTGATCGGATGTCGGAAAATGGGTTGGTTTCTAATTCCAAGATTCCACTTCATTAATTCAAACCAACAATGGTGAAACTCAAATAGATGTCTTAAAAATAAACCAACTTTGTTCAAATCACAAAAGTGCTAAAAAAGTTTTCGCTTCAAAATATATGATTTTTATTACGATATTAACAAAGAATAGGTATATTAAATCACCATATGACGGCCGGCGTTGTCCAGCGGTAAGACTCTTGACTCGCATTCCAAAGGTCGCGGGATCGAATCCCGGCGTGGCGAATAAATTTTATTTGATTAATTTGTGTTATTTCACAATTAATTCACTAAAAAAAATATATGGTATATTTGCGGCATGTTTTAGAGTGGAAGATACTCTCAGTATCGCCTTGGTCAAAGACCACCGTTCAGAATTGAAACGTTGCTTGAAATGGCTTTAGCCATGTTTGGTGACCAGATCTGAATAGCAAGTTACTTCCCCATGTTCCTCTTCCCCATATCCTTCCCCTCCCTACTTTTAGCCTCACAACATAGCCCAATTGGGGATGCCATAGTCACCTTGGCTCCAGACGGTAAGAGTTGGGACTCTTGTACGGTATTCATATTAAAAAAAAAACACAAACTAGGCGGCTACCTGTTTCATGGCGACTAATTGAGCAAAATAACAAATTCGTACAAAGTCAAGTGTTAAGGTGCAAATATATTGTTAAAAAACATTTAAGCAATATATTTGCACCTCTAACCGAGTATGAAAGACAGGTAGTACTACTATCACATTCATTCTTCAAAATAATTGTATATTAAAATGTTACTTATTGCAAAAAATATACGAGAACATCAGCAGAATGTCCTTATATAACAATTATAATAAAATACTAAAACAGTTAAAGTGGATATATGAGTTTTCAGTGAAAAGTGTCGTCAAAGGCTTAAATTCTGGAATATTTCAGTTTGAAGTGTTTACTAACGGTTGCGCTAGATATATTTGTTCGAAGCTCGATGTCGGAAACCTCTGCAATGCTTTGACCCAGTAACGTATTTAAATCCGACTGGAAATCTAAAATTAACTAGTTTGACTTGCTAAAATCAACTTTATCACGGTGTTTATTGGCAGTGAAAGAAAGGCTTTGAAGTCATCATGATTTCTTGAAAAATATGTTGAAAATATCAAAATAAAGAAGAACTATTCTGTAAAAATAAATAAATATTTATAATAGAAATTTTCTTGAAACGCGGTTAATTTCATTTATTAAAGAGTATATTTTTGATTGTTGATATGTTTTTTTATATGAATACCGCACAAGAGTCCCAACTGCTCCCGTCCTGAGCTAGTGAGACTCTGGCATCCCCAATTGGGATATGTTATGAGCCTGGAAGTAGTGGGGAGGCGAAGGAGATGGGGAAGAGGAAGGTGGGAAGCTCCTGGCTATTCAAAAATTTAATAGGTGGCTAACTTTGAATAGGTGGCAAACTTTGACTTAGTGGCTAACTTTAACTAGGTGGTTAACTTTGATCAGGTGGCAAACATTGAATAAGTGACTAACTTTGACTAGGTGGTTAACTTTGACTAGGTGGCTCACTTCGACTAAAATTTTCAAAATTATGGTACCTACACATGACTGAAACAAGTTTGAAAAAAAAAATTGTCACTGAGCTAGTGACATTTCTTTGGACAAATTGTAAAATTCCTAATTTGAAATTAGATTAAAACATTAATAAAATACTATTACTTATAGATTTTATAATTTCAGAGGAAATTTTGGTTTTGATTTATTAATAAAAAAAAAATTGGTTGTCTGTAAAGTCAGTTTACGGACGATAATTTTAACGTCATATAATAATGATAGAGTGGAAGAGAGATAGATGCGTCACAAACCGAACGCTTAGGCCGAACGCTGGTTCCGCGCCCTCGCTTGCACGCTCGGCTCAGGCGGAACGTGACAATGAGTCATGCTTTTTCGTGCATGCAGCCGGCGTTCATCGATTTACAAGACGTTATCACGTCAAAAATTAAAGATATAGTGTTTTGGACGAGAAGTCTCCTGTTGTTACTACAGAACTACTAATAAAATTGTTTCAGTGAGCGTGATATCACGATAGGAATATTCATTTAACATTTCGCTATTCTTTGCAAGTAACTACAAATTAAGATGTTTCTACTATTCACCATATCATAGCATTTTTTAGAATGAGGAAGCATTGCATAATATTTCTGCCTGTAAATCTGCTACGTACCACATCTTCCAAATATTTTCGAACTCCAGAAACTCTCAAACCATCAATCTCTTAGACGAATATAAAAATAATAAAACCATCATTCGTTAAAAAAATCTGTCCTAGAAATAAGATAAATGATGCGCGGACAGGCCGCAGGAGCAGGAGTTATCCATCATCATTACAGTTGAGTTTTCTTCGCTGAAATCGGGAAATAAAACCAAGAAAAACTTGCTCCACTTAGCTGCTGATAGATTCAGGTCAACGTTACATTTTTTTGTAATGTTTTCTGATTCCATTGAATTTAATTCCATTGGCTTTGATGAATAAATAGTCATTATTTAATTACTCACTAGATTGAATTACTTGTTAATTAAAGTTAAGAAAATGAACTCTTTTGAAAGATCTCCCTTTCAATAGAAGTCTAAAGTCTCATTACTTTTTAGAGCTTTGAAGATCTTTAAAGAAATACCGACCAAAATAAAAGCAAATGAACGTGTTGAAATTTAAAAAAAGGGACGAAAAGTATGTAGTGTAATTTTAATTTTTGTAATTTGTAATTATAAATAGTACCTTCTGTTCTTGGTTTTGCATTTTTTTTTATTTATTAATTTTTTGTTATAAAAAACAATAGAGAACAAGGAAGCTTTTGACTGTCCAACTAGGAAGGACTCCCGTTCTAGGACAGTCAAATTGATAGGTTTCGTATATATTAGGTTTGTAACATTGTTGCTATTTTATTGCGTGATTTTTATATAAACACATATATAACCACTGCAAGTACGTACAGGCTATAACAGCAAATACGCGAAGCATTTTAGCCAGCGAGTTTTGAGCATATTTGGAGTAAAAATTGTAGATGTCATTTTGGCTGTTCGACGATATTTTTTTTAAATAAAACAAACAAAAAATATGTTTCCATAAAACGTTGCCACTGATCACCCCGCTACTTGTGGTGACGGAATCACTTGATATGCGTTCTCTCTCCTCTATTACCGCGCTGCTGCAACGAAACACAATGTCTATCATTTATATTATACTAGTTTTTACCCGCGGCTTCGCTGGCATGGTATTAGGGGGTTATTACTATAGCGCTTGGGCTTATCACTTATAGCTGGTCCCCGGCAAGCGTTGCAACGCCATTCAAATAAATTAATTGATTTTCCCTGCATGTCCTTTCCCGTTTGTCCCCGTTCCATTCCCCACCTTCCCCCTCTCTCGTCTCTTCCCTCTCTGCGAACCCCAACTCCCCCCTGCCTTTCTTCCTGTCGCAAAAATATATGAAATACACCCATTTTTATTTACACAAATTTCATAACGCCAGAACTTTATACACGACCTAAAATGCAATCTGATAATGCAACTTTTATTGGTGAAAGAATTATTAAAATCAGTTTAGTGGTTTAGACGTGAAAGCGTAACAAACAAAAAAACATATTCACTTTTGCATTTTAAATATTAATGTATAGATTGCAATTTCAACTAAGTTGCAACGTGTAATGGAATATTTTTATTGTTTTATTTAAAAAAAAAATATCAATGGACAGCAAAATAACAACTATATATTTTATTTCAAATGCACTTGGGAATTGGTGGTTAAAATCCTTCGGATACGTGGGTCGTTCTTCTTTTTAACCTACATAAAGTTGCCTCCACCAGTTGGTGGAGAAAAATTCAACAAAATTACCAATATTATTATTTTATAATTATTTTAATATCTTCCGTACTAAAGATGTAACAACTGCGTGCGTTTAAAAAAAATATGTGTTTATATTTTTGTAGTAAAAATTACGTGACACAGATTGAACTCCTCGTGATAGAAGTGTAATTCATATAATACAGCTGTCTTCTGCCACCTCGTATTGCGTGTAGTCTATAAAGTTACAAAAAAATGATATGACGACATAAAATATAAAACTATTTTTAAACAAAAGGTATAACCTATCAAGTAACAGCGATTATTATGTTTAAAAATATTTTTAAAAATCTCAAAAAATTGTCTCCTACAATTTTGATGTCGTACGACACTTCTGTCACGTGGGTTTTCGTTCGAAATAGGTATACACGCAGCTTGTGTTTTCACCCCCAATAAGCATTTTTGGCTTCCTTCCCCCCTTGCTATAATTTCCTTTCTGAGATCCAGAAAGATTCATTTATAGTAAAAACAAAATGTGACGGAGTGGTGGAAATATGACAGAGTGGTAAAAGTTATGTAGGTAAAAAAAATAACAACCCACGTGCTATTACACACGGTATATCCAAAGTACATGTCAAAATAATTGGGTATAATTCTGTAACTTATCATTTTCAATTGCAAAAGCTTATAACAAAAATGAATGAATAATAAACATTTTTTGTTGATTTTATTTTAGCGGGACAGGTAAATAATTTGGTTTATATTTTATTCATTTTAACCATTTAGCTCTCCGAAATCATATAATTTTTTCTCTAAATATTTGAGAGTAATTTCCGAGGAAGAGTTAAAAAAAAATATTGAAAAAGTTACTACCGAAAACTTCTAAATGCATTAACTAACATTACAAACTTTAGCACGGCTGGAAGAGCTTTTCAAACCTAAATATAAATTTTAATCTGATATTATTGTTGAAAATATGAGTTTCTTACTATTATTTAGCAGCGGACAAAATACAACTTATGACCAGAAGTCATTTAAAAATCAAAATAAAAGACGGCACTTATAAAAGGTTTTTCATGTTTCATATTTTCCGATATTATTTGAAAATCCCTCTTCAAATAAAACTGTCTGTTTCAATTTTTAAGGGTGAAGATTGATAGAAGGGTTTGGATTGGTATGGGTATGGTAGAAAATAAAATAGGGAATTCGATGAAAGAAAATAAAGAGCGATTGACGTTATTAAGATCACGGATTAATGATTGTTCATCTTTCATATAAATTCTTTATTTTTTATTGAAGTTAAACCGAATATTGATACGAAAAAGTCTTACTTTTGTCAAGTATGAATTCGATCGAATTTCATTCGGTTGCCAGCGAAGCATTTGTTTACATTAGCTCCACTTGGCCCTGAGGAAAATAATTACCCTCAGGGCCTGTGTCATTTTTGTGTCAAGGGACTTTTGAGAAAAGGAAGTTCTGTGAAGGAAAAAGGTACGAGGGGTGGGACGTACGAATCCATCTCTCCCACTGCGGTGCAAAGCGATGTTGTGAGAGAGTTTCTCTGGAGAGGTCAAAAGATCTCCCTCAATCAGTCTTTTTCGATCCGGCCTGTCACCTAATAGGTGGGAAAAGGCATCTGCCGCTAAGATACAGACAATACTCACCCCATGAACTCGGAAACCCCTGCTGTCAGCTTTTATGGCATTCATTAAATAGTTCCTGGGACGGCGCTACCCATACCCAGCTCTCAAATTAAAAAAAAATTATATACCATCAACGCTTTTCTGATTACAATGCATATTGCGTAGTACCTATTTGTTCAAAAAAGTTATAAATGTGACGCGGAGACTTATCCAGAAGATTTATATCTGCCTGTGTATGGATCAAGGCAACCTTCTTCCCTTTTTCTGGTGCCTTAACATAGCTGCCATCAAGGTAATCTTTACTCTGCTGGTTCCAGTCCGGAAGATCTCTGCGGAATTGCACTTGCACCGGTCACGTAGATACTAGGTTACTTTAAAAAATCATGAATGTTCCTATAAAATAAGCATTTTACAGGGCGTTAAAAGACGTACAAGGCGTATCCAGAAAGTAAGTGTACTGAGGCTCTCACGACGGAATGAATTTTATTTTTGACACGTTGGCTACACGTAAGTGTAGCGACTCTTCCCCTCCGCAACGAGACCGGTTCAAGGTCAGTACGTTGAGAAGTGTCGACGCGACAACACGTTTCGTGAGAAAAATGTCAATACAATCTCCCGCCAAGTGCGAAATATGCGGCGTCATCCGTTACTTGACTCACTTTTTTGATATTTTTTTAAAATTATTTTCTCTTCAAAACTAAATAAAAAAAAAACTTCCAAATGTCGTCACTGGACACTCATCCTAGTAATAAAGTATATCCCTTAACCACCCACGTTAATTAATATGTTCTATTTTTAATATCGATGTAAATGGTATTTTGATAAATTGAATTGCAGATTTCAGATGAAACTTTTGTTTAATAATTAAATCAGAGATGCATTTCAAATGCGATAATTGCATTTACATAAAACTGCACTTAACACATTTAGGTGTCATGTTATCCATTTTATGAATGTTCATGTAAATTTCTATACAAAAGAACAATTAATTAATCCGAAATAATGTATGTAATTGTAAAATCCATTTTAACCAAAATAGGCAAATTTGAATTGCCAATTCGTTTTCAGTAGAGATAACCTAATTAATTAATCAAAAAAATAATAAAGAGGGATAAGCACATAGGACGGACCGCCAAACAACTCGGTCTTGGGACACACTCTTTGCCTCATTCACATTCATGCATCATTCCAAACGTACTCTTCTATTATTCTGACTCTTGACACGGCCCGATCAAATATGTGATGCCCTTGATCATACCACGTCTTCCTCGAATGTCGCCTACTTCTTCTACCATTTAAATTTGAGTCATATATTCAACTTACACTCCTTTATTCGTTTATTCGCTCCTCTTGCTCAAACCGCCTGAGCGTTATTTTCTTAATTTTAGTATATTATTAAATAGTGATTATTAAATATTAAATACTCTATTATTAAAAAGTCTATTAATAAATAATAATGAAAATATAATCAATGATTTATTGGATTTATCAAAACAAAAATTAGCTATAAAAGCTAGTAGATTAAAAAGATATAATTATACCTATAATAAAAAAAAAATAATAGATTATTCCAGAAAAATGAGAAAATATTTTATTCCAAACTTGACGACAAACAAAATATTATTTCGAATAATAATATTCCGTTACCATCTGAATCAGATATGCGCGATTTTTGGACACAAATTTGGAGTACAGATATAAAACATAATGAATCAGGTCCCTGGATAGAAAATGAAGAACTCAATTGTTCAGACATTGAACAAATGAGTTTTTCTGATATATCGGTTGAATTGTTAGCCAAAATTATTAAAAATACTCATAATTGGAAAGCCACGGGTTGCGATTGGATACATAATTTTTGGTACAAACGTCTGACTACTTTACATCCTCTTTTAGCAAAAAATCTTTCTAAATTTGTCAAACAACCTCAAAATTTTCCAAATTTTCTTACTAAGGGCATTACTTATATGTTGCCTAAAAGTGAAAATATTAATAATCCCTCCCAGTAAAGACCCATTACATGTTTACCGACAATATACAAAATTTTAACCTCTTGCTTGACAGATTTAATATATGCTCATTTAGATGAAAAACATATTTTATCTGAACAACAAAAAGGTTGTCGCAGAAAACATATGGGATGTAAAGAACAATTAGTTATTGATTCTGTAATTCTTAAACAGATTCAAACTCAAAAGCGTAATTTACATTCTTGCTATATAGACTACCAAAAGGCTTTCGATAGTGTCCCGCACTCGTGGCTGATCAAAATATTGAGTATTTATAAAATTAACCCGATTATTATAAGCTTTTTGGAAAATATTATGACCTTTTGGAATACAGATTTATTTGTCAATTTAAAAGGTCAGAAAATAGTAGTACCGGGCATTTCAATAAAAAGAGGGATTTTTCAAGGTGACTCATTGAGTCATTTATGGTTTTGCTAAGCATTGAATCCTCTATCTAAAATGTTAATTAAAAGCAAGTTTGGAATAAAAATTAAAGGTAATACGAGAGAAAGTAGTACAATTTCGCATTTATTATTTATGGATGATATAAAATTATATTCGAATTCTGAACCAAATTTAGAGAAAATGATTAAGGTGGTTAAAATTTTTTCAGATGATATTAAAATGACTTTTGGTTTAGATAAATGTAGAACGATCCATATAGAGAAAGGCAAAATTGTAGACGGAGACGAGGGTATATTTAGAAATTTCAAAATTAAAAGTATGAAAGGGGATGAGGTTTATAAATATTTAGGATACCCGCAATCGAATAGATTAGATCATACTAGTATTAAAAATGATATTAGGACTAAATTTCAAAGTAGAGTCAGAAAAATTTTAAAATGCAATCTATCTGCTAAAAATTTAGTAAAGGCAATAAATACTTGGGCAATACCTTTATTAACGTACTCATTTGGCATAATTAAATGGTCCAGTACAGATTTAGATAGCTTAGAACGATTAATTAGAACTACGTTAACAAAGTTTAATTGCCATCATCCAAATTCAGCTATAGAACGAATTAATTTACCTAGAAATTTAGGAGGTAGAGGTATAGTCAAAATAACTTCTTTGAAATACAATCAGGTAGAAATGCTAAGAACTTTTTTCCATAGGAAAGCTAATAGTTCAGAAATGCACAAAATAATTTGCAAGGCAGATAGAAACATTACACCTTTAAATTTATACGACGATAATGCCAACATTCTTTTAAATACCAACCAGGAATTATTAGATTCCTGGTCAAATAAAATTATTCACGCCAAACACTTCAATTATCTCAACCAAACGTATGTTGACAAACTTTCGTCAAACAAATGGTTGAGTATTGGAGAATTGAGCGCAGAAATAGAAGGATTTATGCTTGCCATTCAGGATAGAGTCATTAATACTAAAAATTATAGGAAGTATATAATCAAAGATAGAAATCAAATTGATGATTTATGTAGAAAATGTTTGGCTTTTCCGGAAACTATAGAACATATTATATCGGGATGTTCTATATTAGCGCCTTCCGAATATACTTTTAGAAACAATCAGGTTTTAAAAATAATTCATCAAAGTTTGGTAATTAAACATAAATTGATTGATTGCCGTAATGTAGTACCATATTATGAATACGAACCAAATTCGTTTTTAAAAAATGAATTTTATAAAATATATTATGATAAAACTATACTAACAGACAGAACGATTCGTCATAATAGACCCGATATATTTTTACATGACAAAATTAAAAAAATAACTTATATCATTGATGTCGCTATTCCAAATTCCTGTAATATTCAAAAATCTGTTTCTGAAAAAATTAGAAAATATACAGATTTAGGAAATGAGATTAAAAGAATTTGGCATTCTCGGACTATAAAAATATTACCATTTGTTATTTCGGCTACTGGCATTATACCTAGCTCTCTAATTAAAAATTTAGGCATATTAGATTTGTCAAAGAATCTTTATATAAAAATGCAAAAATCAGTCATATTAAATACATGTAGGATTACGAAAGATTTTTTAAATATTTATATTGAGGGATCGGTAAGATTTATCGGTTCAGTTAGGAGTTCTATCGAGCCGAACCCTCTGATATGAAAATATCTGGAGTCGGTGAAGTATTTTCCCATATGGTCTCTGGTAGGTTGACGTGTTGTTCTTGTATAGTTTTGTATTTAGTATACTTATACAATGCAATTACATCGCGTGAATTGACTAGATTAGCATTTGTGGAAAAGTGTGTGGAAGGATTAAGTTTTTCCTGTGAGGAAGATTTAACCCGGACATAAAATCTAGAGAACAATTAATTATTCTATTATTAAATAGTGGTGTACACAAAGTTATTTGTTTTCATTTATTAGTCTATTATGCCTACATTAATATTGATTCCTTGCGAATCTCCAAAATTTTCACCAGATCATACATGGTTTAACCACATATTAGCCTCAGAGATCTTATTTCTACAGCATTCACTCTACTTTCATCTTTCTTCTGCTAGTTCTGTGCCTCACTGCCCTACATCACTTCATAGTAGACTGCTAACTTCACTTCTTTGGACAGTTTCTTGTTAGGCCCAACCGCGTTCATACCTCTGTTAACCCGGCGTCACTATCGCGGAAAAAAGTTACACTTAAGTTGAGCTGGGTCATTATGACCCTGTTACAATTGTTACTATTTTGCCTTGTATAAAATAATTTATAATTTTTAAAATTTGATATTTATAATATAAAACTGTATATATAATCAGTAGCAGCAGTAAAACACATTGTTTATAAATGAAATTGCGTGTAGACTTATAATCAAGGCAAAGACAGCTGTTTATGAAATGGAAACGTTGCTGTGACATAGAAAGACAAAAAAATCCACACCAGTGCCATCAGATGTCCATAAATCATTTAAATTTTGTCTTTCAGAAGGATGGAATCCAGCTGTATACAGTAATCAAATAAAAGCTTGGATTTCACTCAAGTTGACTTCTATCATAAGTAAAACTTAATAAAACATGAACAAAATATTTTTTTATTTTTTTTTATTTTTTATTTTATTTTTTTATTTTTTTTATTTTTTTTTTGTGTATTACAGACTGTGTGTCCATTTACAATACACATGTGATACAAACTACACATTTATAGATAAATAGTAGAAATAGAATAGTAGAAAGAAGATTTATACATATAGCGGGTAATCTGTCGCGCTTAAATACCTCTTAAATTCTTCGAGGCTACAGTTAAATATATGGCACAAAACAGAAACGTCGCCGTTGAGTTGGGTCATAATTGCCCGGTCGCAGGTATACACATGTGTTGCTCCTTGCGCGGGCGATGGACCACTAAAGTGAGGTACACGAAAGGGAGGGATGATTCTTAGCTGCAGCTACTGAGAGAGACGATTGTGTGCGGCAATTATTTCTAGGAAATTTTTCGTATACAAAACGTGCAGGGTCATATTGACCCTGCTTCAATGACGCCGGGTTAATCGAGTTGAATGCATTCTTTCAACATTTTTCTATAGAAGAGATAAAGCAGTGATATTAATCAAGTTTTTAAAATGTATTCATAATTATTTAGAATTTATTTGTTAAAGGTACGTAGCAGAAGTAAGTATTCAGTACTTAACGTTTCATTTACAATTTTTAATGTGATTTATATCACCGTTAAGAGTGAATGTTTTTTTCGCTTTAATCGGAAAACATGTTGACGTCAAACGCTGCAAATTTCAGCATTTTCCTACTTACGAATGAAAACATCGTCTTTGAAAAAAATACGGTTTATAAGCACGGGTTTGCGAGCAGGAAATGGGCTTGTTAATGAATTGAGATCAACAAAGTAGAGATAAAATTAAGGCGTATAAGTCCACCTTGTCTTCGGATTGGATCACCCACCCAACAGAAAGAATAAGATACAAATTATTAGCATTAAAAGAAATAGTGAGCTGATTGAGATGACGCTTACGAAAAAGAAATTATCTGTCAATTTATTATAAATTAAAAATTAGTCAATTTATTAAAAAGGATTCCATGATTGTTGATCCCATATAGTTGCCCCTGGCGTACTTATTACAATATGCAGCGGGTTTAGGGAAAATAATTATAATTGTTAATTCAGTTGAGAAATACGACATAGCAACAAAATGGGAAAATCTACATAATTTTAATAAAACGATTGTATACTATCGCTGTTCAACCCCCACTCCCTCTCCCATATAAACTATAATTTAATTAATCATTGTAGTAGTCTGAAGACGGCCTTGATGGACTGAAACCATGTTGATGGAGTTCGCAAGTAACGGTCGAATAAAAAGAGTTGAAAAAATTTAAAAACTTTTAAAATATATTTTTAATATAAAATTTCACCACGAATTGTCAGTGTCATACAACATGACCTCCTAATCGTATTTTTTTAATATGTATCCTTCAGCTTCTCTTTCAAAAAAATTATTTGGTTAGGATATAATAACTAAAACAAACAAATATTAATAAATAAATTGAGGTGCATATTTGCAAAACAGACTTATTCCAATTTATTTGATCTGTGGGTGCAATATTTTTCTTTCTTGCAAACTTACCTTATTTCATCAAATGTTTACTATCAAAACAGGCTTATTCCATTTCCGCCAAAATAAATCACATGATAAAATGGCCGCCTGCTTGATGTGTACGAATGTTGCTGTTAGTTGTTTTTTTATGGCGTTTCAAAATCAGCGTATTCTAAGGCAGTTGGTTGTAAAACAAGATTTTTTAAAAATTGTCTTGCACAACACACTTATTCCGAACATAAATTGTAAATAATGACTTTTTACTTTTCAACATTTGTTTTTATTTTATAACTCAAATCAAATGTTATATTGAACTGTACAGGCCCCGCAGATACTTTAACAGTACACAACTGCTAACCCTGTACAAATCGCAAGTGCGCCCCACGGTTGAATTTGGCAACCATCTCTGGTCTGGAGCCCCAAAATACCTGAAAAAAACCCTCGACTCTGTGCAGAAACGGGCGGTCCGTTTGGTAGATTCTCCTAACTAAACAAACGGATTGCAATCTTTAGAGCACAGATGTCAGGTGGGAATGCTGTCCTTATTCTAACGGTATTACAATGGAAGATGCTCCGAGGAACTAGCGTCATTGATCCTTTCGGCACCGGTGCGTAGTCGGGAAACAGGCCAAACACGTGCCCAACAATGGTTTACGGTTGACATTAGTCATATGAGGACGGGTCGCTTCTTCTACTCGTTCTTATGTTCAACAGCTCGGCTGTGGATCGATTCGCCGGCCTCTGATTCTTCAAGACCCATGTTCACTCCTTCCTCTTCTCAAAAACACCCTCCACACAGCATTCTTCAAAGATGACATAAGTCCTGAGGGAAATTATTTGCCTCAGGGCCTCCTGTGTGGAGTTAATGTAAAAAAATACACATATAATTGACACCTGTATCAGTTTTTTGGGATTCCCCAACAAAACGTTCAGATGTGGAATAAGTCAGTTTCGCAAAAATACTCTTCAATGTATCTCCCACTAATTGGGAAAACATGTTCAAATAATAACACCGCCATTATCAAAAAGGTTTGCTGTAGGCTGTATGGATTGATAGAATTGCCAACAATTAATTTGCGAACATCACCCCGTTCTGTAAAAGGTTCCATTTGAAATTGTTTACATCAATCCACAATCCAATTAAATGTGTTCTGTTTTAATAATAATTGAATGTTGAACTATTTGCACCGTTTACAACCCTTATAATCCAATCTAGAGCTTCTATTGTTGTTTGGTTTTGTCCTTTATTATACTACAACCCACTGAATGCAATCTGATTTCATTTTAAATTAAATAATTTAATATTATAAATGTTTTATTTATTTACATTTGTATTTTCGGCTTTTCAGCGTTTTACAAACTAGTCATTTGAAGTAAAATATATTATTTAATTATATAAAACCCATGCAGAAGAATAGTACCATGATAAAATTGATTATTATTATTATTGGGGTTTGTAATTATAGCTTTCTTAATAACTATATTCCATGTAGTACGACACAACTACTACTTCTGAAAAGATACTGCCAACCGCTTGTATTCTAAGTACAAGCGAGTATCTAAATCATTCAGCCCTGAAATTGTTGTTTCAATTAAAAAGAATTTTAGATCGAGTAGTTTTTATAGGTATTTTTAAATTTTTTTTCTTTATTATTGCTTTGATGGTTACATATTTTGTCATTTTTTTTAACACCATGCTATGCACAAGCCCTTGCTATGGTGGTTAAAAATTGTAAGCAAACAAGTAATTGGTCTGTAGTATCAATTTTAAAAATAAAAGTCAAGCCAGCAGTAAGTCTTCTGTCTGTCTTCTGAGAGTTTTAATAATTTTAATTCCTTCGTCAAATGGTTGTAATTTATGGTTTAAAGGCAGACCGAGTTTAAAGTTAATATATCTTAGGAATTTATGCTGATTTTTTTAAATGGAATCGGAGTGGATTTTGAAGTAAAAGACCAAATATAAGAATTATATTCGACTCGACTTCGAACTAGAAAAAAATATAGTACTTATTCTGATATATTTTGAAGGTAACTGCTATGGATGAATGAAGTCAAGCGTATTACATGGTTGTACAGTAATTGTGATTGAAAAATGTTTGTAAATAAAACATAAGCCCATTATTTTTAGTAAACAAAATTAATAACCATGATTTTTTATATTATAATGATTGTTTTTGAAAGAAGATCTACCTTAGAGTTTATTTTATTTTAATATTTTGGCATTTGGTTAGTATTAGTAATAAATTAATGTTATCGTATTCTGCCGAAAATAAAAACGTGTGTTTATTTGTTTCAGGTAATAATCATCTCTTTTAAGTCATCTGTCCGGAAAATATACAGGTTCGTGGAAAAACTTTTCATTTTATTTTTAACAAATACAATAATCTTACGTCGAGATTCATTTTAAAAACACACTGAAGAGATAATAGAAGTGCGTTAATTAATTTGATTACGTGAATTAAAAAAAAAATTAATAACACCACACGTATAGCCGAAAATTCATAAATTTCAAATACAAATAATAAATAAGAATAGTTGTAACCATTTTTTTACAGGTAACGGAGTGAAGAGTTTATTATTATCATAAAGTGAAGAGTTCAATTATTATAAAGTTCTACGACTTCTGATATTGTTCACGATCGACATGATCGACACCATCGGACCCGGCTCGACCCGGCCAGACCTGTTCCGATCCGACCCGACCCGACCCGACCCGACCCGACCCGAACCGACTCAACATTATGCAATCCGACACAACCCAACATGATGCAATCCGACACAACCCAACTAAATAATCTCAACAGAACCCAAATCAACTCAGAAGACAACGTAGATGCGAGGGCTACGTTCACGTCGCAATGCAGCACCCTGGTGCATAGATATATATGCGTTGGGGAACACGAGTCAAAATCAAACGATTTGAATAACGAAATATTTTTAAATCATCGATTAAAAATAAATATATCTTTAAATATGTATTTTACTGCTTTTGGTTTTTCTAAAAAACAGTTTATTACCATAATATTGCAACTTATACGAATCACTTAAAAGTAAGAGCGTACTCGTCGTTAGTTTCCAGCAAAACGAACCAACCCGTGTAAAGCGAACTTCTCCCTGAGATTTTTCCCTTGTGAATAATAATATTGCAATTTGTCAAAGTTCTTCTGTTGGCAAAAACTTGTACGACTCTCGCCTGCAGAATATATTCTAAGTTACCCCCTACCCGAAGCCTCAGGCAAGAACACCCGCAATAGTGTACAGGGGTGACATAACACACAGTAAGAAACTATGCATATTTTATTTTAAAATTTTCCATCACCTAACTTTCCACTTCTGCCATCTGATGCCAAGGGCGATTCAACTGCATATTATTTAGATAAAATGTTGGTTTTATAAAGATGTTCTGTTTGAATATTTGACGAAACCTTTATATAATTTAATGTAGAAAATTACAACAAATTTATGATCACTTCATCAGTGGTAAAGTGCTAACAACTAAGCTAACAAAAAATATAATCACATAAGAACTTCGAAGCTTTTTAAAGTCATTTCATAGAAAAATTCTGTTTTTAAATTCTTCAGTCTTTCAAAATAAATATCAACTGTATTTTTGCCACAAATCTTTGCATAAAAGAATCAATATCGACAGTAATGCATGTAAAATCATGCATTGTCCAGAGTTTTAAATACGTATAGTGTCCGCTGCGTGCAAAAGCGTAACTTTTCGAAGCATAAAGTGTGTTTTTTGGAAGTGACCTGACAGTTAATTATGTTTTATGTATCTGTTTATGATTATTAAAATGAGATAAAGCCTTAAGATCTCTTAATAAATTGAATAGCGCCCTTGAGATGATTTTTTACAAAAACGGCGCTCTACAAAATATCTTGTTGACGCATCTATGTATATAATATATCCACCTTTCTTCATCCTACCTTCAAAAGCTAACCTGACTGGCAATATGTACCAATATTACCTACCCGTAGCATTGTGAAACAATAACTCCCAAGGAACAATCAGTTTGATAAAGGAACTAGTTCAATTATTTCACCTCCTTTAAACTTCGGTTCTTTCATATCGATTCGTGTAGAGACTTGTGCAATGTGATCAGCCAAGTGATTTGTCGGTGCTTTAATAACATAACAAGAACATGCCAAGAGAAATTAAGATGAATCAGATTACCTTTAAGTGTCGACTGTTCAAATTTCCCAAAGTTTTGTCATTATAAATGCAATATTTATTTTTTTTAAATTCAAAATTATTGATTTCAGTCAAATTGATTCGCAATCTGTCTGCGACAACAAATCCAATTATTATTAAACTTTGATAAAAAAACTCATTTTTGTTAATCTTATTGAAACTACAAAATTTTGGTTTTGAAAACGTTGGGTTTTGTGTTAAGAATATACAGTCAATTTAATAATTTACAAAGCATAAAGAATGTCATTATTTAGGAGTCAAATTGAATACAACTCAACGGTGTGGGCACCAAGCAATGCTGTTCATTCACTAACGATATAAATGATTCAATATTCAATGTTCGTAATATTAATTATCTTCAGAATGAGTATTACAAGAGAATGCTTATGTACTGTGTCAACTAAATTTATTTAAATTATCCAAACATAGAAAATTTTGTGACTTGAAGACTTTATACAAAATCGTAAATTCAATAATTGAGCCCTAAATTATTGTAATTGATTCCTCTCCATATACCAGGCCAACCAATATCGAGGCATTAACTACCGTTTTATTGTGACTACTCTAACACGGAATCACATTTGTATACTCCCGTTCGTAACATACAGAATTTGGGTAATAATTATAAGAATTGTGCTGACATGCTAACGTATCATTGACTTAATATAAATAGGTATTATACGTTGAATTTTTATCGGAAAACAAAACAATAAATCTATGTAAACAAATTGCCCAGCTCTGCTTCGACTAATACATAAAAATTACATTTTTAAATTACAAAGTATTTTATTTCGTATTGATTATAATACCCCTATTTACCCTTCTCTTCCATAACGTTAACCCAGCAGGCTAATTTGTTTGCTTATAGGAACAGTTTAAATAAGACTCATAGTTGTTCCATTGATCGGAAATTGTTGTGTCTCCCTTATTGTCATGGTAAGAAATATGTTATATTATAATAAAAACAAATATGAAACTTTTTTCCACTTTAATTTTATTGACCGTAACCGGTTTCAGCTCGCTAGAGCCACCTTCAGACTGGTACAAATCATTCTTAGTCTACGGTTTATATAAACAACATATGAGGAAGGGGAAGTGGGGTGGTCTAAAGGATTTTAATCAATTTTATTAATTACATTTAAGTCGTTTAAGACTGTCGAATTTCTAAGTATTTTGGTAATTATAGTGGGCTAATTACCTTGGGTTTGTAGCTCACTTGAACCTTGTTAAGGGAAAAAACATTACAAGTAATATGAATTATTTATATTATAATAATTCATTCAACAAAACTGTGACAGAAATTAATCTTTAAGAACCATGGTCTTCCATAATAGGATTAAATGTTATGAAAAGGAAATTCACGTCGTATATAAGTCTTCAACGTAATGAGAAATATAATAGCATGCACGTCAATGTTGTTTCAATGTATTTGTTGAAATATGACGACTAAGGCTTACATAACACCGTACTTAAACACAGTTCAGCCAGCGGTAAGAGGTCATATCGAATATCGATTCTAGGAGACTTGGCAAAGCAAAGCGAATACGTACTTCACGTAGAAGCTACGTTGTCTATCAAGTCTAGATGTCTGCCAATAGGGACATATCCGCAAGAACGACGAGTATTTGCATTTTAAATTGGTAACGTTGAATTTATATGGAAGGTTGACTGGGTATTTTTAATTCACTTTGTGAACGTTGTATGCACTCTGGGGCATGGTTCATAGATTTTGTCTCTTTGATAATACGATTTATTGCTATCGTTATAATAATCGTTTACCATACAACACTGTCTTGTTAAAACTATTATTTTTGACGTGAAAACGTCTTATAAATCGATGAACGCCGGCAGCGCTCACGAAAAAGTACGACTCATTAGTACCCTTTACACGTAGAGTTCGGAGCGGGACGTGCCCCGCGCCACTTCAGGCCGCCGCGCAGAAAAGTAAAGACCGAAAGTAAGATAACGGTTTATAACGCAGTTCATTGTGAGACTTTTCTGCGCGGCGGCCTGAAGTGGCGCGAGGTACGTCCCGCTCCGAACTCTACGTGTAAAGGGTACTATTGTCAAGTTCTGCCTGAGCCGAGCGTGCAAGCTTGATTGCGGAACAAGCGATAAAGAGGCACGATCGGCCTAAGCGTTCGGCTTGTGACTGAAAACTTCTGTGTAAAAGTTTTCTTATGACATTATCACTTAAAATTATCGTCCGTAAACCAACTTTACAGACAACCGAATTTTTTTAACTAAGATTTTTAGTGACACCTCATAAGAGCGCTCCTTTATGTACATTGTAAAAACAAGCAACTATATATTACCACCTGGTTGAGCAGCGTTGTTTTAACCCGGGTTAAGATGGAGGCTGTGGAAGGGATTTATTAATGAGGGTCTTGAAGAGGCCCGGTTAACATGTTGAAAGAAAAATACCTAGATACCGGCAGCTCGTTCTACATTATTATGAAGAAGTTATAAATTTATGGCTATTTTATTTTTGAAGACGAAGATAACTCTAATAATCTAAACGAAAATATGAAAGTTAACAAGAAACAAACAATAAAAGAAAACGGTCGCAACTGGACTTGAACCCAGAACCTTTCGTCTTACCGGGACGAAGGCCTTAACCATTAGAGCCACTGCCACCTCTTATAAAACAATCATATTTATCAATCTCGTATTTCAAATTTCAGAACTATCAATATTTTTTTCGATAATTTTGTTTTCCATATTTTTGGCAACTACATTTTTCATTGGAAACAATTGTTAGAAGAATTTGTTTGTAACCTGGATAGTGTCTTGGATAAATAAATCCAATTGTATTTATACGAATCACCTATTGACCTTTTTGTAAAAGTCTAAATGATTATTCAATTTTTTTTAGAAAAACTGTCTTTTTACACCTTTTGAAGCTTATTCCCATCAATGTAATATATCATTTACGAAGAAGATAACACTTATATTCTTAGCAACAATATGAAAGATAACAAGACACAGAAAAATAAAAAAAAACACCAAGTTGCGAATGTGTCTTGTTCTCTTTCATATATTCGTTTAGATTATGTGGGTTATCTTCTTCAATAGGTTATAACATTAGTGGAAATAACCTAGACGGCCGGCGTAGTCCAGCGGTAAGGCTCTTGAATCGCATTCCGAAGGTCGCGGGATCGAATCCCGGCGTAGCAAATAAATTTTATTTTTTTAATTTGTGTTATTTCACAATTTATTAATTTAAAATAATATAAAGTATATATGCAGCACGTTCCAGAGTGAAAAATACTCTCAGTTTTGCCCTGGTGTAAGACCACCATTCAGAATTGAAATGTTGCTTGAAATGGCTTTAGCCGTGTTTGGTGACAACATCTGAATAGCCAGGTACTTCCTACCTTCCTCTTCCCCATCTCCTTTCCCTCCCCACTCCCTTCAGCCTCACAACATACCCCAATCGGGGATGACATAGTCTCACTGGCTCCAGACGGGAGCAGTTGAGACTCTTGTGCATTATTCGTGTTTAAAAAAAAACCTTCAAAGTTTTAACAAGAAAATTTTTCTAAATAAAATTGCTTATTTTATTTGTCCACTTATGTCTTAATTTCGGTATTCTTTGTTTCCTGATAAAGAAACCTTTAATTCTAAATATCGAAAATTTTTATTCAAATTAGTAACAAACATTTTATAATTACCTGAAAATGCTTCGATTACGTTTTAAGATCATTCTCAAGAGCCTCCATGAAATTCAACTGTTTACCAGCATACACTATAATCTACTATCTCCGTCGAATGGGTTAAACCACCCTTCCATACAGGCTGAGTATTCCATTCTGGGGGGGATGTTGTTAACCTACTCAGACTGTATTATAAATCTCCGGGGAATAAGGGAGGTATCTAGCGTAGCCGTCCCACCGGCCATTTCTTGCGCCAGGAGCACAGCAAGCAAAGGGGGTGAACAATGACCCAGCGGGGTTCCGAGCCACAAATCACCTGATTATAGTTAGTGCCGCTCCGTGATGAATTTACGGGAGTGGGTGCGCACAGTGTGCTTCTGGTAGGAACTAAGGTATATATTATGCAATTTGTTAGCTATCTTACGTACAGGCGATGAAGTTGTCTTGTCGGATATTTTATGGCAAGGCGCGCAGTTATAAAATAATATTCGTGATGTATTGGCCGAGTACCAATATATTATAATACTGTATTTCAACTACCCCAGGTAAATAGTGTAACAATGGCATATCCTTTTTAGATATAATTTGTGAAAGTGAAGGGAATGAGCGCTTTTAATATTCCCACGTTTACCGACCGGCGACGGCATAAACAAGGCAATAAACACATGTTTCTTATAACAATAATGCTGTAGCTCTTTCTTACACATTAAAGAATGGTGAGACAAAAGATAATACATACGCATATTGTATATTGTCTGTCTCATCTTTTGTCTAATGTAAGAAAAAAGTGCAGCATCGTTGTGATAATTTTTTTTACATTAGCTCCACACAGGCCTTGAGGAAAATAATTCCCCTCAGGACCTTTGTCATCTTTGGGGTTGTGTGGAGGGTCTTTTTAGGAAATGATGGAGAGAAAGTTCAGAGAAGGAAAAAGGTATTAAGCATGGGTAGGAATAGGGGTCAGCGTATCCAAGAGTGACGGACGTACGCATCCTTCTCTCGCAAGGTGATATTCCTAGAGAGTTCGGCTGGAGAAGTCAAAGGGACTTGCTCAAACATTCTCTCCTGATCTGGCCTGCCATGCAGCTGGTTGACAGACGCATCCGCTGCCAAGACCCGGAAAAACCTCACTCCATGAACCTTATTGGGGAGGAACAGATTTTCGGAAAAGATGTGGCTTAAGAAGTGCAAGTTTATTCAGATCTGGTCACTAGATTTCGTTCAAACCATTATGCCAGGCTTTAGATCGTATTTGGCGACCAGATTTGAACAGTTCTTCCTATCCCCACTAATTTCAGCTTCAAAAATTTTTAGATTCAAAATCGCAGTCATTCAAAATCGTTAAATCCGAAGTAAAATGTAAGAAATCTTACCTTACCTAACCTAACCTAATGATTTATACAAGTAACTTATAAATGTTGTTCATTAACAGATTTGAAAATATAGCGACAAGTCACACAACAACAAGTGTCTAAGAAACATTCCTTATTGATATTCAAACACTTTATGGTAACTTTTCATGGCAGGTCGGTGATTACTTCTCGGATCATTTTGCACATAATTCAATGAAATTTGGTTGGGCATTTACACAAAACACACCTACATACATTTTCACATCATGGACCCTGTGCTTGTAGTTAGTATTGTCACATATACTTACCTTTAGACTCATCATTTTTGCTTTACCCACGTCAGTCATTAATCGACCCTCGCCGCATAAACATCTCTGCATTAATATACCGCTTACCGCACATCGCAAACCGAATCCTGCATACCGCGACTAGTATAGTCATATAAGTGCACAATAAAACCAGCCAAGATAGAAGAAAATACCAGCACAGTAAGTCCTTTTCTCCTTCTCTTTATGTGCATATTATCTACTTGTGCAGTGGTCTATCACACACATAAAACACGCATCATTCATGGTTCTTCGATACTCAAAACCGCATTTTTTTCTTGGATAAACCTGTATGTATCGAACGTGTTTTGAAATTACCACTCTTCATATCTTATTATCAGAAACAAATATTCTGGTTTGACATCAAAAATCAATTACTTTCGCTGCGCTCTCAGTGTGAGGTGATTCATGCTCCCAAAAAATAAATTATTTTAATTTCACCATTGAAACATTGGTAACGGAAATGAGTCACAGTCAACAGAAATTACACAATGATTAATAATTGTAAAGGAATCGCGATAATTTCACAATTTGGATGGATTTGTGATAATATTGTGAATTAAACTTAGCTGCCACTATAAAAAGGTTGCAAAGAAAGCAACGACTTCCAGTCATCACTATCAGCGATTGGAGAAACATCTCTGCAACCCGCCTACCTGAATAATTTTGGACGATTTAAGACGCCAG
Source organism: Glyphotaelius pellucidus (assembly GCA_936435175.1). Taxonomy (NCBI): domain Eukaryota; kingdom Metazoa; phylum Arthropoda; class Insecta; order Trichoptera; family Limnephilidae; genus Glyphotaelius; species Glyphotaelius pellucidus. The sequence goes on from OW386558.1 coordinate 9,052,497, forward strand.
TCTCGCCGTCACTAGTTGGAACTCTAAAACTTCAAGCACCCGTTGGAACATCACCTACAAAACGCTGCACTACCCCTGGCCATTCTCGGGCCCCTCTGAACTTGCTGATTATTACCAAGTCCTTGAAGTCGCTGCATTACCCCTGGCCATCTTGCTTCGGGCTGAAGGCCCAGGGCCCCCTTGCACCGACCTTGTTCTGACGCTGATACCTGGGCCCTGGCCATCTTGCTCCGGGCTGGAGGCCCGGGGCCCCCTTGCACCGAGCCTGTTTTGACGCTGATACCTGAGCCCTGGCCATCTTGCTCTGGGCTGAAGGCCCGGGGCCCCCTTAAACCAAGCCTGATCTGATGCTGATACCTGAGCTCTGGCCATCTTGCTCCGGGCTGAAGGCCCAGGGCCCCCTTGCACCGACCTTGTTCTGACGCTGATACCTGAGCCCTGGCCATCTTGCTCCGGGCTGGAGGCCCGGGGCCCCCTTGCACCGAGCCTGATCTGATGCTGATACCTGAGCTCTGGCCATCTTGCTCCGGGCGGAAGGCCCGGGGCCCCTTGCACCGAGCCTGTTTTGACGCTGATACCTGAGCCCTGGCCATCTTGCTCCGGGCTGAAAGCCCGGGGCCCCCTTAAACCGAGCCTGATCTGATGCTGATACCTGAGCTCTGGCCATCTTGCTCCGGGCTGAAGGCCCGGGGCCCCCTTGCACCGAGCCTGTTCTGACACTGATACCTGAGCCCTGGCCATCTTGCTCCGGGCTAAAGACCCGGGGCTCCCTTGCACCGAGCCTGATCTGATGCTGATACCTGAGCTCTGGCCATCTTGCTCTGGGCTGAAGGCCCGGGGCCTCCTTGCACCGAGCCTGATCTGATGCTGATATCTGAGCTCTGGCCATCTTGCTCCGGGCTGAAGACTCGGGGCCCCCTTGCACCGAGCCTGATCTGACAATGATACCTGAGCCCTGGCCATCTTGCTCCGGGCTGGAGGCCCGGGGCCCCCTTGCACCGAGCCTGTTCTGACACTGATACCTGAGCCCTGGCCATCTTGCTCCGGGCTGAAGGCCGGGGGCCCCCTTGCACCGAGCCTGATCTGACGCTGATAGATATGAGCCCTGGCCATCTTGCTCCGGGCTGAAGGCCCGGGGTCCCCTTGCATACAACCTGAGAGGTACAACTTGAATACAACTTGAGTATAACTTGAGTATAACTTGAGTATAACTTGAATACAACTTGAGTACAACTTGAATACGACTTGAATACAACTTGAATACGACTTGAATACGACTTGAATACAAACTGAGAGATAAAACCAGAGAGATACAACCTGAGAGATACAACCTGAGAGATACAACCTGAGAGATACAACCTGAGAGATACAACCTCAGAGATACAACCTGAGAGATACAACCTGAGAGATACAACCTGAGAGATACAACCTGAGAGATACAACCTTAGAGATACAACCTGAGAGATACAACCTGAGAGATACAACATGAGAGATACAACATGAGAGATACAACCTGAGAGATACAACATGAGAGATACAACATGAGAGATACAACATGAGAGATACAACATGAGAGATACAACATGAGAGATACAACATGAGAGATACAACATGAGAGATACAACATGAGAGATACAACATGTGAACATACAACATGAGAACATACAACATGAGAACATGAGAACATACAACATGAGAACATACAACATGAGAACATACAACATGAGAACATACAACATGAGAACATACAACATGAGAACATACAACATGAGAACATACAACATGAGAACATACAACATGAGAACATACAACATGAGAACATACAACATGAGAACATACAACATGAGAACATACAACATGAGAGATACAACATGAGAACATACAACATCTGGAGCGCAGCCGGTTGCAATTACTAGCAACCAGCGTCCACTGAAGCCTACATTCTCCAATGCAATGGCATTCCATCTCACAATACGCGGCGGAAGTTGCCCGTTCAGCATAGATGCTTTAGTAATCGGATACTTTCTCATTACAATTCAAATATGCATTCTACAGTGACCGTGCCACGGAACTTCAACAGCTGTCAAGGCGAGAAAACATCTCTTTCAAGACATTGCAATAGTCGGGCGTCTCTGTGTGCCGGCGCTTATTATTTACAGTTTTTGTACAGGCCCAGAGGTCTCGTACACTGTAAGTTGAAATTGTATTATTTTGGAACCTTCTTAGTATTTATTCACTAGGCAGAAATGTAACACGATATTATTGTAACACCAGGAACAATAAAATTAGCACAGGGTACCTATTTAGATTTATGCCAAAACTGTTTAATTTTGGGAAAATAAACACGAATGTTTGGACAACCCTTACTACTAAACCTCCCTTGAGTATTTAGCTAATGGTCAGGAAAACTATAATTCTATCCCTTTAACTTAATGTGACTATTTGATTGTTATCAGTAACCTTTAGTTTGTTGTTCTCCCGAAATAGTGTTAGGTGGAATCTTTTTAATATAAATACCAATTTGTCAAAACTGGAACACAACACTCGTTTCTTCTTTTTAACATTTTAACCATTTATTATTTTAACCAATAATCTCGTTCCACTTGACAGCAACGAGCCTTAACCCTTACAAATTTAAAGAAAAGTTCTTTGATTAAAGTAAATAAGATTAAATTTACTTGAATAATTGGAAATCAATACGCTTACGAATGATCCTATTATAACAATAATCAATAAAGTAGGGGCAATTATTTATTCCCCACTTTCAGTTTGATCACAAGACAAAAAACTTTTAAATAAGTCAGTAGCAGTCACGCCATTGTTAAAAAATAAAGACAGCATTTAAAGTTCAAAAACATATCAGATACTCCACGGAATAAAAAATCTATTGCTACAAAAATTTAAAAAAAAAATCGTTTTAGGCACTACAAAAATTGAAATCGGGCGGGTGTAAATAGAATCATAATAATACTATTTAATTTGATTTACATTAAATATAGAAAATAATATTTGGAGTTACGAAATAAACACAAAAATAATTCTTGAAAAAAGCTTTCTTATTCGTGATGAAAATTACGCTACGGGCAGACGTAAATTCACGGAGCGAAAATCTATTATTGGCAGGTTTTAGTAACAACATTTAAAATAATTATTTTTCTAAGACTCGCTTTAAAGTGTGTGAATTAATGACACCTTTATAAAGAGTAATTTACTTCAATATCTTCAATGTAGGTTTATATTGATTAAACACTTGCGTGAGGTGACTGGTAGAGTGTACCCATATTTTCTTTAATGGAAAAGGTAATTAATTTTTTATTGTTTCTAGAGCAGTTTGAACGGCGCCACTAAGTACCCATTTTCCAATGGTCGCAAGAGTTGAACATAGAGTAAACCATCAAAATTAGTATCTACCAACTTAAAATAATTCTTATAACAGCCGAAGTCATACGAGCTTAAAAGTTTCACAGTTTTTAAACTAAAGAAATCTGTCAATCGGAGAGTTCGGGCGTCACCAAATTTGTGCAACTTTTCTGTTTCCTCGGAAAACGCAACATTTTCACAATTAGGTTTTTTTTTTCTCAATATCTGTTATAAAATGTTTGAACTAATAGTTTTTTTACATCATTTTCACAAAGAAGGCGATTAAGAGAAAAATCTCTCAGGGCTTATGTCATCTTTGGGGATGCTGTGTGGTGTTTTTAGGGAAAGGAAAGTTCTGGGAAGAAAAAGGTGTTAAGTGTGTCCCTGAATCTAGGGGTCAACGAGTTCAGCAGTAAATCCATCTCTCCCATTGCTGCGCAAGGCGACGAGTCAGGAGAGTCTGGCAGGAGAGGTCAAAAGGATTCCCTCGACTGGTCTCTCGATCCGCTTCGCCTCACAGTAGGTGGACTAATTCATCCGCCGCGAAGACTTAGACAAACTACACCCAATGAACCGGGCACCTCTGCTAAATCACCAAACGCAGCAAACCACTTTTGGTGACTTACGACAATTGGTTATTTTTTCCCGGGACGGCAGTACCCATACCCATCTCCCAAATTGTATCTCCTAGAAAACTATCAACACATTTTTAAAAAATCAAAGTACCTTTCCATTTTCTTAAAAACATCCTTATTCTTTTAAGGATATTCAGAAAAACATTTCAAGGTAAGTAATTTCTTTTTAACACGCTGCAAGGTAATCGTTTTCTGGTTAAGTACTTTCAAGCCATTACAAAACGCTTTGATTCTTTTCACTGAAATAGAATAATTTGCCTCTTCCTTTTATTGATTTAGCAATCAAAGTTATATGACGGTCTAACAGTCTAGTTTATACCGCAGTATAGCTTACAAGAGCTTTCAGTAAACATGGCTCAATCCATCAGCATACTTAACTTTTATGTAGTTTCGCGTGCATCTCAGACTGAAAAGTATTATGAATTGAACCTTTACCGTATTTGCAATTTCCAATGAAAACACGCAATTTCAGTCGATTTGCGGAATTGCTTACAGGGATGGAATACACTTGACAAAGTATTTTTATCGATGTGTCATTTTCAAAAGTGGAAAATGTGAATTGTGTTCGAAAGATAACGTTATATCTTGTTGGATTTGTGAGAGTAATAGTAATAATTTTAATATGGAGTTGCATATTGCAAAGCTTTTATTGCAAGAAAATCAGTATTTAAGTACGTATTGCAGTTTTGGGGTTTAGCTAAGGGTGCATTTTTATTTGAGTGGAGTTTGTGGGTTTGATGTTGTATAGAGCAAGGACTTTGTTGGGTTTCAGTAGACTAGATTTCAACATGTAAGTTTTTAGATTTTCACGGCCAAAAGTATTTCCGTTATTTATTTTTGGGGTGTTATGCCGTGTTGCGAATAATGCGTCACAATTACACATCTGCCTGACGATGGACAATGTAACGCTGTCCGAAACATTGGCTAAAGAAGGGGGTAGCGCAACACGGCATAACACCCCAAAAACAAATAGCGAAAAAAAAAAGATTTCAACGTATTTGTTTAATTATCATTTTTGTTCTTTTTGCTTATGTATATTTGTATGTCTATGTCTATGTAATGTTGTACCTTCGATTTAATCATTATGTTATGCATTTTTCAGCTATTTTTGCATTTGTCTGTGAACGATGTGCGTTTATGTCATCAATGAATGGTAGAAGATACTCTAAGTATTGCCCCGGTGAAGGACCACCATTGTCTTTAGCCGTGTTTGAGGATGAGATCTAAATAGTCAGGTACTTTCCCATCTCTTTCCCCTCAAACCCAACTTCAGCTTTTCATTTCATTTATTACTCAAAGATTAAATATAAAGATAAACATACATTTATTCAGAAGTTTTTTTATGTAAGTACCTACACTACATAGATATATTTTTAAGTCTAATTTTGTCTACTCTAATTCCTTATTCACCACTCAAGCGACCGCCTCTATAATAAATATAAAAACGCCGAGCGATCAAGATTATTGTTCGATTTAAAAATTTAAAATCATAAACTTTATAATCTCCCGAATTCTGCTGAATAGCTCTTTGAAATTGCAGTGAGAGGTACCTGCCTATTCCGTTCTATAGTGAATGTTTTCTATTTATTTATGATGTGTGGCTTTTTTGATGATCACAGAAACTATAAAAAATATAAAATCTAATTTTTAATCATTAACAGCTTCTCGAAAGATTTGTACAAAAAAATATTTTGCAGAATTTTCGATTTGCGAACTGTGGAAATTAAATGTACTAAATTAGGATAATTAATATATTTTCCACAAAATAACTGCTATTACGTTAGGAAGATACATTCACTTTTTACAAGCATCAATAAAAATGTAAAAACATAACGTGGTGATTTCGCACTTAGTTTAGAAAAAAAAAACTATTTTATTAATTCTCTTGTATTTATTTGATTAGAAAGTTAATTCAAATTTGAGAACACTGATATATATAAATATGAATAAAATCGCAAAAAAAAACCTCTTTCGTCATTTTAATAATCCCGCGTTCGAGAACAAACATTTATTATCCTGAAAATTTTTTTGAATTTTAGAAGGGTCCGGAATCGTATTACGTAAATCGATATGAATATGTTATCTATTGATAATATGATAAAGTATTATTACACAGCTATCCACTAATGCAATTATAAAGTTCTATTATATGAAGTTGTATAAGAGTTTTAACTATAACATATTTTTTATAGAACGCGGAAAGGTGTGAAAAAATGTAAAAAGTTGTTTTACGAAAGGTGGTAAATTTGGCATTTTATGAAAACGAGTCGCTCAAGACGTTATGCAAAAGTGCCATAATATGCCAAACATTACTCGAGCGTGCTGATTCGGAATTGTTTCCTAAAAATACAACTTGAAGACAATTAAATCATAGATCACATCAACGCCACAGGCTAACGCAAAGTTGGACGAACTAAAATGCATTTCGGATGCGAAGTTTTAAGATTGCGCTTTCTATGCGTCATGTCCCTGAGCTTATATTAAACTCTCAACTGATCTAAATAATTCTACAAAATTCAGAATGAAACTTTTAACAAACTTTAGAAAATTGTACATTTTAAAAGGAATATAATCGTGCAGTGTAGACTAAAAGCACTTGCTTCAGTGATTTCTTGTTGTACTTTTGTGTTTTTTGTGAAATTACGTGAAGTCACTTTGTGCAAATCGATACATTGAAGAACTATCGAATATTGAACTTTCTACTCCCATTAGATTTAAATTACCAGTTAAACCATTCCCATGTCTACCTCGTAGTAAATTATTCAACTTCTTTTCTCGTCACGGTATTTTGGTGGGTAGTTTAGTGAATAATGGACTTTTTTCAAAGCAGAATATTTAAACACTGCCTGCAGTCTAAGCACCAATTTTATGCTTCAAACACCTACCATATATCGTCGCCGTAGATGTTAAGCCAGTAGGAGTCAAGCCACAAAACCGCAATGCTGAGAAAACGGCCCTCAAAGATTTTTGATGACAAAAAGTAACATTTTTTTTGGCATAACTTTTTTGTTTTTAAAGATAGAAGGGTGAAACTTTGGAAATCGATATTTTATGATATTATTTATGCGGCTTGTTGTCATTCACCGCTTCAATTTGTATAAAACTTTTCGGAAATCAAAAGATCTATGCGGCTTTTAGTCATTGACTGTTTTCATTTTTGTGTGTTAGAACTATTGTCAATTTTCAAAAATACTTAAATTAAATGGAGTGTTTTATGGCTCAAATCCATTGACCACAGCAACGTTGAAGGTTTAAAACACTTCTGCATACTTTACTCATTTTCGCCATATTTGTGGCTTGGCTCCTTTGACACGGCGACGACATAATTATGGAGGTAGAAAAAAAGTAAGAGATAGTTTTTATATTTGGGTCGATTTCAAATCTTAAAAATAAATTTTTCATAAGTACACAAATTTGTGGAAATTGAAAATTTTTTTAACCCTTTATTAATTTTCAATTTAAAAGCAAATTCTAGTTCGATACGGACAGACAAAAACACAACCGAAATTAGTATTTTTGTTGATGTTCTTCTATTCTGAATTGATGTTTTTTAATAAGAATATATGCCATTAATCCGTTGTTCTATAATACCTAGATACCATTAATAAAAATATATTTTTACTCAGCACAACTAAAAGGATCCAGTACGCGCCGTAGGATCTCTATTCTACCCACAGGGCTACCCACAGGGCTACCGTCAAACTCTTATCTATTTTTTCAAATCCATTATTTTAACAGTTTATTCCAAGATTCTGAATCTTTCCACAGATATTATCAAGCGGACCGACATTTTTCGTAAAACTCTTGGAATTTAGAAGTGGTTGTGAATTTTTTGTTTCATTTTCACAGCTTACAAACGAGTAGTGTAAAACCAGGAAACATGTAAAATTATTAGAAAAAGCTGATGTTGCAACTTTACAAAAGAGCTTTCAGCTCGTAAGTCAGCCAGACAAAATATGTATCTGCTTATGATGTTTGAGTTATTTACAACCAACACTATTTGTTCTGTGAGGTAATAATAATAAGGTCCTTAACGCAAACTGGTTCATTATTAGTTCACTTGTTAACAATATTTATATCACTGGTCACACGACCTGTCTATATATGGCTGCTAATTAAATCTAATCGGTAGGCTGGTGAAAGTCCGCCCTCGACAGCCACTGCCTATTCGAGCACTCTTGCTGGCATCTGTCGGCATTCGATAGAAGCTCTTTCAATATATTACACAGTTTAAAAATAATATCAATATTTAAAAAAGTGTTTGATTACAACAGAAAAGTGAAAAATTTTAGCTTTCTTCCGGCACAAGCACATGCTAATAACAGACTAGAAAAGAAAAAAATAATATGTCTGAAAGCTTTTAAGATTTTAATAAGTATGTACTCTTCAAAGGAACAAACTCAAAACAAAGATTTCTGATTCAAATTTCGAAGAAAAGAGCAAGTACAACCTTTATATCAAGGGCGTACCTTCCATACAGGCATTGCCTACCCCACATTACATGCTTCGTTTTAAAATATAAATAATACAAGCAGTAAAATGTTTAAAATTATTGCCAGAAATCAACACGCATTTTCAAAAATACTTCCAATTAACTGCGATTGCCGTTAAAAACGCGTGGAAGGTTAAATGTTATTTTTTCTGATTCTGATCATTGTACTAAAAATGTGTAATTTCATTACTCTCATTTATATTTATTGATTTGAAAAAACTGCACAAACCGCAAAATGTTTCCAACTGGCTGCAACATCATTTTGATGTAGAAAACGCCGATATCTGGTAAGAATCTCACCAATGTTTCCCGGCGTGATGTCAAAGCCGCATTCAAGAATAAAACGTACATATCGTTTTGGCGGCAAATCGAAAATGGCACATTTAAAAACGTTAAAGAAAATTTATTCGTCAACATGAAAATAAAATTAAAATAGGTTCATTTTCGTTATTTTTTCGGGAATAAAAAACAACGAAAATACCGCTTTAAAACAGCTTACCTAATGAAAAATTATGTTTGAAATTCGGTAATTTTGCGGTCGAAACATTTTTAAAACTTTTAGTGTAATTTATTGGCTTGTAATTTGCATGAATTAAGTTACTTGGATATTTTTTTTTAAAGTTTGATTTTTGAAAAAGAAAATTACGTTGTTTTTTATTTAACTAGATTTATGCGAACACAAACAGATATTACTTATAGCGATATATGGCTTAGGTAGTCCCAACTTACACGAACAGATATTACTTATAGCGATTATGGCTTAGGTAGTCCCAACTTACAACGTCTAAATCCAGCAGGTTAGCAATTCTAATAAAGCGAAAACGGACAACACCCGTGGTTAATTTTTTTTGTATAAAATAATTCATGATTTTTATTACTGTCTACCTTATTTTTATTACTCTCCAGATTAACTTAATTCTTAGCACGGCACTGCTTTCTATGAAACACGACTTCGCTTCTACGGTCTCAGGGTTTTAAAAGCAAGTCTATAATACAATAATAAAAATCAAGGACTATTGATTTGGGAAGGCGAACCACTTGGGAACATTTGGTATTGAGTTAATAGTCAGCGGGGAATAATTTATGTAAATAAAGTCCACCGAAAAATTCCAGTACAAAAAGAATTCGAATTCGTAAAACGTGAAAATACTTTTGAAATAATCTTGAAATTTGTTGGAAATTTATTTGCTCTTACGAATTTGGTCGGGTAAACAGGTAGCCATAGATGTGACTTCTTAAACTGAACGGATTAACACGTAAAAATCGATATTTTGTGCAGTTTTCCAAACTGTTTGTACTTCTGGTGTTCTCTCCTATCAGAGGTTGGCTATCTTCAAGCAATCATGGAAATTGAAAATCGGAACTGCACTCGTACCAGTCATGTAGATTAAAGAGTCGTGAATTAGAGGGTCTTCCTCCATTAAGGTGTTTCATTAATTTTTCAGTGGATTATTGTAGTTTTGTTGCTTTCTCTAGTGAAAAATGCAATTCGAATGATCTATGCTTTGAAATTTCTATTTTATCGTTCAATTTAATTTAAGATTTGATATTTATTATGGTTTATTTATTATATAGCGGTGATACGGGAATGCGTCTAGTATATTATTATATTTTCTAATATTGTAATGTGAAATTTATTAACCTCAGGCTAATTTTATCGCTTTTTGGAACAACTCCTATAAGTCTCGTAAAAATTTTTGGGTCTCCCTTGCTATCAGGAATAAAAATATGATCTAAACGGCGGCGTTGAAAAGAAAAAAAATCGAGGGCAATTTACACGCGGTAGAAGCGAAACTTAACCAAAACAATCTCAACCAAAACTTGAAAAGTGAGGTCATAATCAAAGCGAACAACGAGCGTAGACCTCGCATTATTTCAGTTTCATAGTAGAACCTTTGAAAGTGACATCATTATCAAAGCGGCCGATGAGCGCAGTTGATGCGTCCCAGGTGACTAATCGTCATTTCCGTTTCATCCGAAATCCAAATCACAGCCGTGCTACAGAAGTTTCACTTAAAAAACACGACGCTATAAATTCAAATCTAGAATTTAACTGTTATAAAAGTATTTATAACAAGGTGTGTGCACCCTCTTATACACACTTTATTTATGGTCTCGGTGTGTGTGTGTCTCACCTCTAGTTCTTTCCCATTGAAATTTTGGCATTGGTTACATCGCGAGCCTTGCAAGATTTTGGAATGCAACAATTGTTGATCCTGCAGAGATTCAAATGAGAGATTTGAAACGAAAGAGGGCCATTCCTAGTATTCCTAGTATAGCAGCCGAGAGCTTTGGGGATCATTTTTAAAGATCGCTACGTTGTAAACCTTGGACGTCGTACTCACCATCTTGGGAGCTGACTGAAAATCATCCTGGAGGGATGATTGGCTTCTAGAATCATCCGCTTCTCCTGATTCTGGAGGATCCTTTTGGCTGGGAGCCAATTCTATGGAGTCCTGCCCTGCGCACGATGTGATATTCGTTCCAAAAAAGGAGATTTCACCATGCGTCATTTCAACTTACCACGATATTAACATGAACTATTGAAATCTAAGCAAGCCTTTACCAGACAGCCTTAGTTTTCATGAGCCTCATTTTAGTTTATTATATTTTTGTATTTCTAATACCTACTTTTCTTTCATCCAAAACCTATACCTTGCATCTGCCACGCATCTTGCTCAAAATAATCTACTATGTATGTTGTTGTCACCTCATCCCCCGTAACATAACCACAAAATCATTAAATACATCTTTATGAAACCAAAATTTCCGACCGCAATTTGAAAAAAAAAAGTGAAACTTCGGAAATTTTATATTAGTTATTTTTACACGAATTTACAAAAAGTGAGTTGGCAAAAACGTTTATAATACACTTGCCTATTATTTTTTTTCTTTATCAGTGATTTTAGTTAGAAAAAACGTAAGGCGAGCAAGTCTGAATTAAAAAAATATATATATTTCAAAAATTATGTTTGAAAGCGTATGTCATCATCTTAAAAAAAAACAGTTATCGGATGCATTCAGAAATATTCCATTTATTTGAATTTGATTGCTAAACGGTATATTTCGACCTTCCGACAAAGTAGGCCCGATCCTTGAGAGGTTAAATATAAAACATGTACATAATTAGTCAAAAAATATGAATGGAACTTTATTAAAACAGAAATGATTTTTTTACGCCATTCGAAATTTTTATTTTGCATTTATTCATTTCCTCGTATTTTGTGTTCAATTTTCATTTTTCGATGTGAAAAATGTAACGAAAAAGCGAAACAATTTTTTTATATGAACATTATTTCTTCTCTAAATCTCATTCCAAAAAAACTCTTCCGTGAAATGAAAAACATTTTTAGGACAGCCAAACGGTATTGTATTGATATTTAAATATTTGAAAACGTTCCCGTCTGTTCTCGAAACTCGGGAATTGTTGTCAGTTTGACAGAAGTAAATAAATATTTCACGGATTTCCTTGTGAAATATCAAATTCTAAGTGATTCTAAAAAACCCGACAATACCCGAGTTTAGGTGTCTGGCTGGTGATTTGGGTTACATTGTGACACTGTACAGATAGTCCGTAGAAGTGTGATCTCTGCCAATTGATAACTCACGTCGTCGATATATAATAAGAATTTTTTGACGCCTGGGCTCAAAGGGGCCACTAAAAATATTCAGACATATGGTATATTCTATCAGATGGTCAGATTATCTCGCTTAGCATAAAAATCAAAATAAAAGTAAAATTTCTGAACATTTCTGAAAACTAAATACTGTATTGGAAAGTTATGAAACACGCTTTCAATTAAATGTGTTAGAAATAAGCATATAATTTTAAAAACTTAAAAATTTGAAAATACAAACATAAAAAAGTTAAAAAAATGTCTCGCATTACGTTTTTTTCCTAACTAAAATTACTGATAACGAAAACATATTACAACAGATGTATATTTTATAATACAAATGCATTTTAACGTTAAAATTCCCGTTCTTTTTGTCGCTTTATATAAAAATAATTTTTAAAAAATTCTCAAAGTTTCTTAGGTTTCATAGAGGTGTACATTTTAATTTTTCTATGGTTATCTTTTTGATTTCAATATAAAGCGTCTTTCTAACACCGTTTAGATCATTTTCTCACCATGATGGTAAGGAAGACACATATTTATTAGACAGCTATTTTATTAGACAAATGAATCTAAACGTTAAAATCCCCGTTCTTTTGGTTGCTTAATACAAAATAATTAATAAAAAATTTTCAAGGTTTCATAACTTTTTTTTTCAATTTGCGTTCGAAAATTTTGGTTTCATAGAAGTGTACATTTTAATTTTTCTATGGTTATCTTTTTGATTTGAATATAAAGCGCCTTTATAACACCGTTCAAATCATTTTCACACCATGACAGTAAGGAAGACACATCGATTTCTCCTATATTTTAAAGTTTTTGATAATTTTCTTCAGAAGTGAGAAAAATTTGAGCTTACTTTAACCATACGAACACGCTCACAATTGACTTCTATTCGCATTTTTTTCAGTGCATTGTACAGATTAAATTTAATCGTGAGTTTCGAGAAATCATTGTTGAAATCTCACGAAATTTTGTTGTATGCTTGATACAAGTTTAAGTAGAAATGTAAATATACTTACTCGAAAATGATGATAAAAGATGTAATATTAATACAATTTATAACAAATTCTGATGGTCACTTTGAGACTTCTTGGTTTCTTAGAATTGAGAGATTTCAGCTACCTAATTTCAGAAAACAAAATTTGACGCCGAAAATTTTAAAATAAAATAAAATAATATCAAAAATTGGTAAAGAAAATACGAAAAAGTACCAAATCCATCTTCCAGTTAATAAATCAGACATCTTCAAGTACTAAGTTATGAGATAATGAGATAAGCAATTTTGAATACTCGCCATGCATCAATTTTTTTTTAACGTGTCTTACATATTACAGCTATATTTGAAATACAGCTAAAAAAATTACAATTCAATACATCAACAAGATTTCAAAACAATATCAAAATCCAAAAATTTAATACCAAGCACATCCAAAATACCTATCTGTATCTAGGTATAAATTATTTCAACAACCTCCCTTTCAAACTAAAAATTACCGAAAATATTCATAAATTCCAAATTCAATTGAAAAATCACATGAAACAACTGAGAGTCCATTTCTACTGTTAATATTTCATTGAAATCTTGAAATTTATTTATTGTTATATCTCGGGTTTTTATTACATATCTTTTGTTATAAGATGCAATATTATTATTTACTTACTCAATGTTAATATATACTTGAACTTGAATTCCCTCACCAAACACAAGAGCAATGTCTCTTTATGATGAGGAAATGCTATTATTTTATTCATTTAACAACTTTGTTTAATATGTAAAAAAATGTATACTTTTTGTAAAAATTTAAAAATGTTAAATAAATAAAAAAAGAATACATATATATCTCTAGTTAGAAGCCTAATTAAATATAACTCAGTAGTTTGGTCTCCATCTTACATAATTCACATAAATACCATTGAGCAAATTTAAAAAAAAATTACTGCGTTTTATAAATTATAAATTAAGTCTTAAAAGTCCAAGAAGTCTAAATATAATTTATTATTAAATATTTTTAAAACACATACAATAAAAGACAGTCATGTTATAATTTTACCAATCATGTAAAAGCCCTCTATATAAACAAAACTTAATACAGCAAGAATGTGAACTATTCTCGTATCAAAAGCATTCATGGAAACAAAAATAAGAATCTGCGTTACAATGCGTTCATTGTCCAAAATGAATTCATTCATTCCCAGACCCATTTGGTCGCCATTGTTTTGCTAAATGAAACATACGTGAAAAATGAACATATTTTGTTTCGTGATGTTCGCGAAGGATTAGTTTTATTTTTTTTCTTTGTTGTTTTTTCGAATCGTTTTTTTTACCGAATGGCAACACTGTGTACCACCACCTTCATTGGGGTAAAAAAATCCAACACCCGCGGGTGCCGTATGGTAGCGAGTGTAAAACCGTGTTTGTATCATTCGGGTAGGTACCCTAGTGCCTATTTGAGAGCGTATCGATTTTTTTTAACACTGGCAACTCTGAGAATGAGTTTTGTAGGTTGGCACGGAAAAAATTGACAAGCCATGTTTTTTCAAACTTTCTGTACATTCGAGTTTGGGGGTTTTAAAACTTTTGTGTTTCGTTTTAGTATTATTTGTAGCGTGTTCGTATTTTTTGAATACGGCAAAGTGATAATTTTGTTTCAATAGGTTGAAATCGAATGTGTTTTTGCCAACCCCAAAAAGCAGGAGATGTTTTAAGAATTAATTTTTTCCAGAGAGTTTAGGGATTACTCTAGGGATTTGATAAAAATAATATTGTTAACAATCGCACACCCGTAAAAAAAAAAAAAAAAAATGTAGTATCAGCAAACCCACCAGAACCCGCCTCAGATCGCTGCCCAACGGGCTGGCGATAAAGTTGCCATGTTCTTACATTGTACAGACAGTAGCATTTTTGTGAAGTGTCACATAAGAAGTAAATATATTTTGGTTTACAATATTTACATGCTACAATTGAATTTTTTCTCGATCAGTTATGAAGGTATTTTTTTTTTGTCTGAATTATTAACACAATCAGTTCTAATTTTGAAAATGACACATCATTTCAAAGGAAAACCAAACACATTGAACGACAGTTACTTTTATCACGATATGAAACTAAAAGATTTATATTTGTACCCACCTAAATATTTTCTATTAAATACTTTGTGTTGATTATGAAAAAAAAATATGTTCGCACCTCAAAACGTAATAGTTTACTTATGAAAATCTAGGTCAAAAGCCATTGACAAGTTATTTAAAGAGTTTTTGAGTGTGTACGCCTTTTTAATTATTACGGCTGCGTTTTTTTTTTAAGTAGGCTAAACACCGAAGACCCTGGGAGAAAAAACTCCTCACGGCCTGTGTCATCTTTGTGGATGCTTTTTAGTGCTGTGGAAGGTCTTTTTAAGAAAAGGAACGAGAAAACGTTTTGGTAACGAATAAAAAGTGAGGGATGGACAGGAATCTGGGGGCAAATGTGTCTAGGAGTGACGGACGTATGAATCCATCCCTCCCACTACGGTGCAAGGCGATGATTTGAGAGTCCCTCCATACAGCATCTTCAAAAATGACTTAGGCCCTGAGGGAAATTATTTTCCTCTGGGCCTCTCCTCTCCTCTCCTGTGTAGAGTGGTCAGAACCACTCAACCAGTCTCTCCAGATTAGGCCCACTAGAAAGAAGGTGGGCAAACGCATCTGCCGCCAAGACTTATACAAACCCCACCCGATGGATTCGGGCATCCCTGCTAAGCCACCAAACATTGCGAATCACTTACCCATAGCAGGGCTATTAGTTATGGTTATGGCTGTTGGCTGGGACGGCGGTACCTACACCCGCCTCTCAGTTGATATCATGCACATCAATCGTATAAGTACATTTTCGCAGGAAACGTGCGACTTACTTCTTGTATGATAGAGACAGCATCAATTTGGGAGGCGGGAATGGATACCGACGCCCCGGGAACCTTTATTGAATAACCAACATATCTGCTATGGGTCACCCCAAGTGGTGATTTAGCAGGAGTGCCCGATTTCATGTGGTGGTTTCTTGTCTAGGCCTTGGAGGTGGATGACCAGGACACATTGAGCCCCAGATTCCTATCCACCCCTTAAACCCTTTTCCTTTTCAGAATTCCCTTCGCCATCCTTTCCTAAAAAAAATATTCCACACAACATCCCCTAAGATAACATAGACCCTGTGGGAAATTATTTTTCTCAGGGCCTCCTGTGAGGAGCTTATTTAAAAAAAAGAACGAATAAGTGCTATTTAATTAATTTTTGTCTTAAATTATATAAAATGTAAAATCTAATTAAAGAATTTTATTTTGTTTCATGTAAGAATCAATTTATGTTAATTATAATAATTTAGTTGATATTCCGGTATTGCTTGAATTGATAAGCCTCCGCATTCATTTAATCAATATATGTTATTTTTTTTTTACATATTTGTACTTTATTAAATTAAAAAAAAATATGACAAAAGATATCCGATCATTTTCTACAGTGTTCATATTATTTATTTATTTATAAATAAACGCCCTTTTTCGGGGCTTTTACATATATAGCATAGAAAAAACATTTTATTGTACATAACTGAACTGCCTCAATAACAATATTTTAAATTTATTCAAAGATAAATTGAAGATGTCCACTGACTTGGTATAATTGTTTCCCTCCATTAGTATTCTGGGCAAAGAGGAATACATATGTTAGTCCCAGAATTTCTGCACTGAAATAAATCCTTACTTCTAGTATTACGAAGTGGAATTCGGAAGCTTATCAATTCAAGTAATACCGGAATATAATGAATTATAAAATAAAACATCGTTCTTTGGATACTAATTTTAATATACGTAAATAAATTGATGTTCCGACGTTAACAGGTCAATTTTAATGAAAATTTACCCACATCAAAATGCTATTTTATTGCTATTTTATATTTCATCGTATTTAATAAATAAATAAGGTCCAATTATTTACTCACAAAAATTTGCACGTTTAGCCTCTACATTGAAACATTAAAATTTTTAATGGCCTTTATTTTATAATTTAAAACACAAATAAATAAATAAAGAAGCCCATTACGAGTTTGATATTCCTTTTGATTACAAAAATAATCGCATAGTCGGGTATTTTGGCC
The DNA here is from genome assembly GCA_936435175.1 of Glyphotaelius pellucidus. Taxonomy (NCBI): domain Eukaryota; kingdom Metazoa; phylum Arthropoda; class Insecta; order Trichoptera; family Limnephilidae; genus Glyphotaelius; species Glyphotaelius pellucidus. Next base: position 9,069,732 of record OW386558.1, read on the forward strand.
CCAAATCCAAAATTGAGATTCATTTATTTATTAATAAACACCCTTTTCGGAGCTTTTACATATACAGCATAGTTAGAAAAATATATATTTATTGTACGTAACTGAACTGCCTCAAAAACAATATTTTATATTTGTTTAAAGATAACTTGAAGACGTTCACTGACTTGTTATAATTGTTTTCTTCCATTAGTATTCTGGGCAAAGAGGAATACTTACGGTAGTTATTCCCAGAATTTCTGCACTGAAATAAATCAATTTATTCTAGTAATACGACGTGGAATTTGGTAGCTTATAAATTCAAGCAATACCGGAATATCAAATAAATCATTTGAAATTCTAAATAAAAATACCAAGTCAGTGAAAATTCTTTTGTCTGACAGTTTGAGCATATTCATATCGTTTAAAATAGTGTTGTAGTTCAACATAATTGCTGTACACCCATTTTAAAATTCAGAAAACGTAAGAATTTGTTTTGTATTCTTTCAACAGCTTGTACATGTATATTATAATGTGGATTCCAGACGGGAGAATTGTACTCAAGTTGACTTCTAACATATGAAATGTTCCACTAAAGCACGCAGTATCAATAGACTTGTTATTTTTCACCTGAAAATCTCAAACAAACGTATCACCGTTTACTCACAGTACAGGAGAGCCAACACCCTCGTACCTGGGCTGTTTGGGGATACTTGCCTCGAATATATGCAACCGAAATGTATTTTTTGTTACGGGATCCTAAAACATATCGTCCACGCGTGTTACGTGAAGAAGAATGAGCTGTCACGTAAAGTAGGTCGCATTCGTACCTTAGATTTTTTCACTGATACCTTACTGTGAAAATGTATGCGTTTGGATTATTAATAACACAAACCAGCAGTGAAAAAACTTTTTTGATAATTTTTACTAATTCCTGCGTAATTAAGATTACGAAAAAAATTTTGAAAAAGTCGTATCACCCACCAATTTTTCACATTTCACCATTAAGTATGCCTGATGGGCCTTAAAGTCCACTTTTTGCACAACCATCTTGACCTTTTTCCTGAAAATTTAGGTGATGTGAGTGAAGAGTAAGGGTAACGGTTTCATCAGGACCTAAAAAAGACGGAGAAACGATACCAGAGACGGTGGAATATCAAAATAATGGGTGATTACTGTTGGTCACTTGACAGAGAAAAACAAAACGCAACACATCGGCAAAAAAGCTACGCAAGAAACTTTACAGAGAAAAAAAAATGCATCTAATATTCAAATTTAAGTCATTTAACATGATTGTAAGCAATAATATAACCAATAGCCAATTCTAAAAACTTTGAATTTTTTAATTTTTATAGATCAAATTTTCCCTACTTTTTGAAATATTAAATCGATATCATTTTGTGAAAAAAAGGTGGTGGGTGATAAAAACAAACTGCTAAGAAGTACGGTTTCAGTATTCGAAATTACAAAAGATTTTGGTAAATTTGTTTAAAAAGTTTTCACAAACATTTTTTTTGTTGGCCTGTGTAATTTTCCATACCTTCGGATGAGTTGTTTAGGTTTTTACGAAATACTCAGTTTTGATGGAGGGATTGAAATGGGTGGTTCCATGACAGTTAATCCCTCGACAGGAAGGCTTTTATACCATATGAAGTAGTGTTTTTAAATTTTTACTGCAAAAAATATTATATAGTGATAATTTTTCGTGTATTATGCCGAGTTTCGCCTAATGAAAAAGGAGGTAGTGAAACACGGCGTAATACCCCAACAATAAATAAAATGCAGTAGGTTTAGGGAAAATACGGTACACCTACTTATATAAAATATAACTAGAGAGGTTGTACCGCCGAATAACAAAAGTATAAAATCTATTTTCATTAAAAAAAAATTTGTGTGAATACCTCACAAGATTCCGGAGCCAGTGAGATATCCCCGATCCCCAATTGGGGTATGTTATGAGGCTGAAGGTAGGTGGAGAGGAAATTATATAATACGTTGACCTAAGCCAAGATATTTTAATTTTCACGCAAAAGGAGAAATGGTTCAACTTGCCTCATAGGTGGGGCTAGTTGAACCACCCCACGGGGCTTGTTGAACAATATAGTGTCATATATTTATTATCACTCACACTCACGGCTTAATAAAACAAATTAAGTTATTAAAGTAAATTTATTGAAATAATGATAGAATACAGAATTAGGTAGTGGAACGATTATTTTATCTAAAAAACGAGTAGACAGGCGTGACAACGAACCCACTCTTCTCCTGAAAAGCTCTCTGAATAAATCTCATCAAAAATTAGGCAAGCATATTCTTCCCAATTGTCGGATGATGAATTTGGCAATGTGAAGACTTTTTTCTTAATTGCCTTCTTTTTTGCCTTATCTGTTCCTGTCTTTTGCCTCTTAGATTGCTCTTGGGCAAGGTAATCTTTTTCAGGAGTGTCTGTTAAAATATCTGCTCTTCTTTTCTTCCTTGCTGTTTGCAGGTGTTTTCTAGGTCCTGCCTTTGGAAATGGTCTAACGGTCTCGGATGAAAAACGTTTAAAGGATGAAATGCCACTTCTAGATGTAGATGCTACAGTATTGTTGTTAATATTGGAATTCAATTACAGTAAGGAATCTGAATAGGGCAAATTGAACCAAATGGTTCAATTAACTCATATACCACTAAATTTATAACAATTTTACAATTGACAAGATGCAGTTAAGTAAACACCAATTTCAAATTGACTTACCTTGACTTGGTACCCTTTTCCTTGGTTTGTATTTTCAAAAAAGCAGTCCATCGTCTTTTTTTACTTTTGGAGCAAAAATCACACAAAATCTCCGTGTACACGCCATGGACGCCATGCGTCTACTGAATGCTTGTTGGCGAGGTCCCCACACTTCTAGCTTGCTTGAACTTGTTTGGTATTTTTCGTAAGTCTTTCGGCTCCGAAGATATTGGCATGGCCCAACAAGCCCCTTGGTTCAACTAGCCCCGCCCAACCCTAATGTTTTTTTTTACTTGAATACTCCCAGTTACCTGGAGGTTGTGAGTCTATGGCATCCCAAATTGAGATTTGGGATGTGTTTTTTTTTTTTCAATGTCAATTTCAAAGACAACAGTCCCAGCTACTTCCATCTGAAGCCAGTGAAACTATGGTATCCCCAATTGGGGTATGTTATGAGGCTGAAGAAAGTGGGGAAGAGATGTTGATGGGGAAGCGGGAGGCGGAAAGGGTCAAACTATTCACTTTATGATCACCAAACACAGCTAATGCCATTTCAAGCAATGTATCAAATCTGAATGGTGGTCTTACACCAGGGCGATAATGAGAGTATTTTTCACTCCGGAACTTGCTGCAAATAAACTAGATATATTATTTTAAATGAATTTATTGTGAAAACACAATTAAAAACAATTTAAGTGCGCGCGCCTGGATTCGAACCCGCAATCTTCGAAATGCTTGTCGAGAGCCTCACTTTTTGACGGCGAAGGTCGTCAAATTTAACACGGTCTTCGAAATATATACGCAACACACCAATTCCTGCTAAGCTTATTGATAAACAAAAATCGACAACTTAGCATGTTTTATCGATATTCTTAGTAATCTATCTGCTTGTGCGAGGGCTCCTAGCTAGCGTAACGTCTAAATTCTACGTTATAATAAACCTACCCAACATTCCTTCCCGCTAAATCCAGCGTCACAACGTACCCCGATTGAGGGTACCAAAGCTCTGGACAGAAAGAAGCAGTTGGGGATATTGTGCTGTATTCGCGTAAAAATAAATCGCCAGTGAAATCACTTTTTTGCTGGCAAGTATTCCCCAAGAAACAATTGAAGTGTAAGTGACGTGGAAAATGAACTGTGACGTCACTAATATTCCACAGTACGGGCATGTCGGTATTCCTGTTGGCAGGTGGTGAGTGCTTGTGTTTCCCGTCAATAAAAATAAAAAATAAAAACAATTTTACGTCTCTCAAGGGTATTTTTGGGTTTTACGTGGGAATATAATGGCTGAATAAAAATGTACTTGTAACATACGGAAGCTTTGAACAATGGTGGAAGGCAGATGTGAATGTTTTTTTTAAAAGCCGGTCTCCTACAATCATTTCCAGAAACATTTTGTGGTTGTAATGTAATGTCCTCCAATCCAAGATTATTTGATATGTGTTCGGGAATTTCCGATAAAGATCGAGGATTGTCGAGATTGCAAGTCACTTTATTACTTTGTCGTGAGGTTTAAAATTAATATTTAACTGTGCCAAACGTCTGATCCATTTAATGTTCTAAATAATTCTGAAGCCAGGGAACCAGCTGGAGTACACGAGCGATGTTTGGGCACCGTATCACCAGAAATAAATTGAAGTGTTAGAGCGAATCCAGAACAAATTCCTCAGGTATGTTTATATGCGGAGGCGTGGAACCTATCAAAGGTTCATGCACCGCATTGACTTACTTGAGAAAACTGATTCTGTGAGTCTAGAAACTAGGCGGAAAGAAAGTCTTGCTAATCTGTTTTTCTAAATTTGGAACAATTTCATCGTCAGCCCATTTCTCTCGGGATGTTTTGATTTATATGTATTTATTTAAAGTTCCAAACGGCAGAACAGACGTCTTGGCAAAAAATAGCAAGACGAGGGAAGTGGTACTGACAAATGAACTTGCAAACCATTTGGATGTAAGTGACTGTTTTTTATATGCCTTTAAACTATTATTGTACCTGCCTAAATGCTGAAATGGTAACTAAACTTTACTGTATTGGATTAATTCTCTTGTACACTAATAATGAATATAACAAATAGTTTCATAACAATAAAATTAATAAACTCGACACTGAGGAGTCTATCTGTCACCACTACTCTTATGAGGGATTATATATAAGTATAAAGGAACGTATATATAAGTATAACATATTGAAAACATCTGTTGAGGTATATTGAAATAATGTATTTTATAATCCTACATACCAGTTACATCAGGGCCACAATGCTTTATTTTTTACCGTGGTTGATAAAAAAATAAAAAAAACGTTAGTCTGATGTTTCATAATATATTTTGTTAGAGACTGACCTTTATGGTTTCTGAGTTTATTTGCATTAATAGCTTAAAATGTATCGTTTTTTCATTCAAAGTGTTCAGATTATATTCCAAAAATGCAAATTATTTATTTATTTGTACTTTTTAAAGGATACCTACTAGCTATGCTGCTTGACTTGATTAGAAATTTGTACAAAATAAACAACGAAAATAATTCGGAATCTTTTCATACTTTTACATACAACGTTGATACACAGTCTTTTGAAAGAAATGATACTGACGAGAAATGAATTGCTGAAAATATTTCCGTTGACCTATATTTAGGCAAAAGTTGTAGAAATTCAATAACGCGGGGTTCACTGTTCTAGCGTTTTCAGATAATATTCATACTTCTGCGTTTTACAATAGAGAACTCCAGTGCATTTTTTTTTTTTTTTATGAATAATGACCTTCTAAATTAAATAACTGCATATTTATTTTTATTTTTATAGTTAGTTTTAATAGTTAAAATAAATGTCAAAGTTTTAATTTTTCAAGATCCCCCGAAAACACCGAATCTAGTGTGACGTCATCATGACCAACCGAAGTATGAATTTAGTGGGCAACTGGAAACAGCTGATCGTCGCCCGCCATTTTGAATTTTAGCATTGGAGCGTTTTACTGGGCATTATGATCGTTTTTTGTACAGTTAGAGTTTTTGAAAAGTTTAAATAATATAGATAAACTAATAGAGATACTTTATTTTTGATACTGAATTAACTAACTAACTAACTAACTAACCATCACGCCGTTTCCCCGCAGGGGTAGGCAGAGAGGACGGACCGCCAAACAACTCGGTCCTGGCACACACTCTTTGCTTCACTCACATTCATACATCGTTTCATACATACTCTTCTATTATTCTGGCTTTTGACATAGCCCGACTCAAGTATCTGATTCACTTGATCGTGCCATGTCTTCCTCGGGCGTCCCCGACTTCTTCTACCATTCACATTTGCGTCATATATTCTTCTTACACTACTTTCTTCGTTCATTCGCTCTACATGCCCAAACCATCTGAGGGTCCCTTTCTTAATCTTACTCATTATGCTTACATCAGCCTTACATTCTTTGCGGATCTCCACATTTCTCACACGATCATACATGGTTTTACCACACATACGCCTCAGGGATCTCATTTCTACAGCATTCAGTTTACTTTCATCCTTCCTCTGCCAGTTCCAGGCCTCACTGCCATACATCAGGGTAGGTACCAGGACTCCATTGTGGACTGCTAGTTTCGCTCCTTTTGACAGTTTTTTATTAGCGCCAACGGCATTCAGTCCTCCATTAACGGAGTTACCGGCATTTACCCTTCTTTCGATATCTCTATCAGCCTTCCCATCTCTCGTAAACATACTACCCAGATACACAAACTCATCCACCTGCTCCAAGTATTCATCGTTCACAACTATATCACACACTGTTCTCGTACTTTCTCTTCCAAACACCATGACTTTAGACTTACTTACATTCATCATTAACTCATTCTTCATACATACTTCGTTCATCCTAGACACAAGAGACTGTAAATCTTCCATAGTGTTAGAAATCAGCACCGCATCATCAGCGTACAACAGACAACATACTTTCAGATTACTCAATTTCGCGCCCAATCCCAACTCTTTCAATTCTTGCATACAATTATCCATGTATAGATTGAATAACCATGGTGACATTACGCAGCCTTGCTTAACACCTTTTGTGATGTCAAACCACCCCGTAAAACCACCGTTCACCCTAACACACGCAACGCTTCCCTCGTACAGAGACGCAATTGCCTGTATGAGATTTGTATTCACTCCATACTTGGACAATACCTTCCATAGCTTTTTCCTGTCAACTCGGTCGTATGCTTTTTGTAGATCTACAAAGGCGCAGAAGAGTTTCTGGTTTTTCGCCAGAAACTTCTCAGTGAGCATACGCAAGGAGAAAATCTGGTCCATGCATCCCCTTCCACTCATAAAGGCACCTTGCACATCCCATATTTTATCCTTTGTTCCCATTCTTACCCTTTCAATCAATATTCTTCCGTACAGCTTGCCGACAGAACTTAGCAGGCTAATAGCCCTATGATTCCCACATTCCATACGTGACCCTTTACCTTTGTATAACGGCATGATTACAGCCCTTCTCCAATCTAATGGCGTGTAACCCTCCTCTAAACACTGATTAAAAAGTTTGCACAACCATGTGAGAATAATATGGCTATCTCCTTTAAAGTATTCGGCAGCAATATTGTCGAAACCAACAGCCTTACCACTCTTCATGCATTTAATCGATTTTTTAATTTCATCCATGCTGATTTTGACAACATTCGCTCCGTCATCGTTCATACCCGATTCGACGCTGGACTCACTATCATCCGGGTTGCTTTCAAAAACTTCCTCAAAGTATTTCATCCATCTCTCTTTTATTTCTTCTTCATTCGTCAACATTCTTCCATCTTTCGATTTTATCACTTTCAGGCTTCCATTTTCTGGACTACTCCGGGACCTTTTGACCTCCTTCCAAAACAGTTTAATGTTTTCTTGGAAGTGTTTGGTCATTTTTATTCCCTCTTCCTCTTCCAGGCGTTTCTTTCTTTCTTTCACTCCGACACTTACTCTTTTCTTGCATCCCTTATATAATTCTTTCGCTCTATCTCTCTTTTCACTAGAAGCAGTGCCAGACGCAATCAGACATAACCATGCTTTCTTCTTCTCTGAGACCAGCGCTTTGATCTCATCATCCCACCATGCATCACCTTTCTTCCTACCTTGCGTACTTATTCCACACACATCTCTGGCAGATTCACAAAGACTCACCTTTATGTGGTTCCATGTTTCATCAATGCTTAGACCGTCCATCTCCTTCTCATTCAATCTCATCTCTGCACACTTCTCATACTCACTTCTGACATTAGCGTTTTGCAGTTTTTCTACTTTGACTCTTGTTGGAGTTGATACCGTTTTCAATAAAAACAAAAACTATTATATGTCCAAATCTAGATAAACCAATAACACGGAATGTTGAACGGCTTGCGCCTTACATTTATTGATTTCTATACAACTTTGACCTAGGTGACGCGGCGCGGTGACGTCACGCCGCCAAAATGCAGCAATACCAACTTGACAGGGTGTTTTAATGACACGTTTTAAAATGGACTTTTTAATATTTTTTTTAAAATTCTACGTTAAATATTATGTGATAAAACTTATATTTTCAGAATCAGCGTATATTGGTCAATATGAACAAATTTTTTTAAAGCCATAATACTTTTCACTGGAGTTCCTTATTGTCTGAAAAAAGGTATTTTAAGAATAATAAATTTTCTTGAATTGTATAGTTGAATTAGCTAATGTTTATAAATTTTTAGTAGATACTTCAGCTTCTTGTCAAATTTGGTAGACGGCCAGAGCCATTTTGATACGTGAAGTATTACCATTCATACATGAAGTAGCTTACCTATGGATTAAATGGTGTAAATTGTGACTACCACAATACTTACACTTAAAAATTAATTAGATAAAGATATTATAAGAGTTATTCACACTTAACTTTTTTGGGTTTAAATAAAAAATATTTAATGAAAAATTGACATGCCTTGACTGAAATTTATTATGATATTATTATACAGGTGCATGAATATAATAATTTCATATAATAAAGCGATAACTTTGTTTATAACCACGATTTATTTATTTTATTTTTAATAACGACTGGTTTCGATTAACACAAGCATCATCAGGGTATTAAATTAAACTTTAAGAATGAAAATTTAAATTTTAGTTTAATTTTAAACCCTGATGATGCTTTTGTAAAGCGAAACTGGTTGGTATTAAAAAAATAAAAAAATAAATTGTGGTTTTAAATAAAGCATTTGTTTTATGTTATTAAATATGTCAGAGCATAAAGTGACTGCTTTCTACAAAAATATATTTATTTAAACTTTTCGTGACCTTTGATTGCTAAACTTTTGAACGTAAACTGGAAGCGAAGTGTTCTTTCATTTTTACACTGTTTAAAACATGATGTATCTCACCGTCATGCAAAATAATATAGTATGATTTTATGAGTCCGTAACAGGCGAAATATCTCACAAAAAATCGCTACTATTGTGTCATCTCTTAAATAAATTTGTTCCAAAATTTCTCTTGGGGTTAAAAAGAAAGCTTCTCGCCATATCAATGAGAAATCTTATTCCTTTATTAAAGGATCCATTTTTTGTAGTTAACCTCAAGGGAGCTATTGTTGTACAACAAAAACAAAGTTAAGTCGATTAAAGCCAAGGTTGGTTTTTTTTAAATGATACGCTAAAGTTTTAAATATTCCATTGAAGTCATTTGTTTTAAATTATTTTAATTTTGCCAGTAGCATCATGCTTGAAACAAAAAAGTTGTCCCAAAAAAATTAAGGAGGGTGTCTTTTAATCATTTTGTGCACAAAGATGTCCGCTAAAAAATAAAATAAATTACTCCAACCGAAAACTTTACAAAAGAAAACATTATGAAATCTGGTTCCGAAAAATTTGTAACGGAGTTGGAAAATTATTAAAAGTTAAAAAGGGAATATTCATGATTTTTTTGTTCGGTCAACCTACTTATTAAACCTTACTTGTATTTACATTTAAAAGTTTTTATCTTCTAAAGTTCTCGGATATTTTCTCTTCATTTCATTTAACGGAAATTGAAGTTTGGTTATTTAATAAATTTTTATTACCGGCACAGCGGAGAACGTCTTTCGTAAATTGAAAAATATGAAAATGTAAAAAATATTTTCTATGCGACGACAGAAAAGTTTGTAACAGATTTTAAAAATATATTTGTTAATATTATTTTTTTAATATTAATATATTTTTTATTATTATTCTACGTAGATAAACGTAGATAGAATGAGTGGTAAAGAGTTTACAAGGTTTTAGAAATAAAAACAAAGAACGGTACCATTGACGCACAAGAGTCCCAACTGCTCCGTCTGGATTCAGTGAGACTGTGACATTCCCAATTGGGGTTGTTGTGAGGCTGAAGGTAGTGGGGCGAGAAAGGAGATGGGAAGAGGAAGGTGGGAAATACCTGGCTATTCAGATCTGGTCACCAAACGCGGCTAAAGCAATTTTAAACAACGTTTCAATTCTGAATGGTGGTCTTACACCAGGGCGGTACTGAGAGTATCTTCCACTCTGGAACGTACCGCAAATATACTATACATTATTTGCAATGAATTAATTGTGAAATAACACAAATTAATCACATAAAAATTATTTGCTACGCCGGGATCGATCCCGCGACCTACGGATTGCGAGTCAATGGCCTTACCGCTAGACCACGCCGGCCGTCATGTTGAGTGATGATATACATTTTAACGGGTGGGTTTAGCACATGCTAGGGCTTTCAATTCCGGGATTTTTTCAATCCCGGGTTCCCGGTACTAGCGTCAATAGAGTTTGTTACATTTATTTTTTACTTTTCAGGTATTATAGATTAACAGCCCAGGATCTAGGGAGGGCAAACAGAGGCACCTGCTTCGGGCGGCAGTTTTAAGGGGCGCAAAAATTGTAATTTATATGTGTGATTGAAAAAAAATTTGATTCACGAAGCGCCTGGCATCCAGCGCACGTTCTATAGGTTATTTGTTTCATTATTTCAAAACGCCAAGTTGGTTTTTGAACATATCCGTATGAACGTATCTTTAGTCGATTTCAAACGCTTGCATAGTGTACGTGATGTCTCTTCCAGGGGAATCCCCGTCGCATCTAGAACTAGGGGCTGCAAGAGCTGAGCCGAATAAATCCGAGCGGCCGAACGTCAAGCGAAGCGACGATCTCTCACCTCAGGAAAGGGGGCGGCACTCACCAAGAGGGGGCGCCACTATCAAGTTTCTGCCACGGTTTGAAAAAGTCGTAGATCCGGGGCTGTAGATTAGGTAAAGAAAGTACATTTTAAATTGAGTTCCACTTATATTAAAGTAACAGCGTACAAGCTTAATAAATAACGCATTAAAAAAACTCATTAAATATTTTAAGACCTAAAATGATTATATTAAGGTCCGGGATTCCCGTTAATCGAGATCCCGGAACAGAAAGCTCTAGTACATGCTAGCGAATGATTTGAGGTGAAGATAAAGATAAACGTCCTCCGTGGTCGTGGAGTATGCTCTGGACTAGCGATCCAGAAGTCGCGGGTTCAAGTCCCGGCGTGCGCAAATAAATTTTGCTGACTACTTAACACAATTCAGATACATAAATACACCTATTCACGCACAAAAAAAATAACTCTTTTTTTATATGAATAAAAGGGAATATATAGGGAATATATAGGGAATATATAGGTAATATATAGGGAATAATATAAATAATATGATTCCCCCACAAGAGGGGAAGGAAATGAGGAAGAGGAAGATGGGAAGTACTTGGCTATTCAGATCTGGTCACCAAATACGGCCAAAGCCATTTCAAGCAACGTTTTAAATCTGAATGGTGGTCTTACACCAGGGCGATACTGAGAGTATCTTCCACTCTGGAGCGTGCCTCAAATATAGTGTATATTATTTCAAATGAATAAATTGTGAAATAACACAAATTAATCAAATAAAATTTATTTTCCACGCCGAGATTCGATCCCGCGACCTTCGGAATGCGAGTCAAGAGCCTTGCCGCTGGACTACGCCGGCCGTCATATGAACACCTCACAAGAGTCGTGCTTCCAACTGGACTGCAATTAGACTGTTTATAGACTGAAGGTGACGCCGAAGTGAAGAAGATGATACGAAGAAGGTTGGAAAGTACTTGGTCAATCGGATCTGGTCATCAAACACAACTAAATCAATTTCACGCAATGTTTCAATTACGAATGGTGATTTTTCACTTAGAAATTTAGTTTTAGGTATAAATTTTATAAAATTAATATATTTTTTTAATATAAATTTCTAAGAGAAATTATTTTTGGATTTTTCATTTTAGTAAATTTTTCACGAAACTAAACAAAATTTTTGACAGGCTTTCAACACGGGTTTGATTTGGATGTATGGCTTCTTATTTAATAAACAAAAATGACATAGCTCATTGTAGGGGCGTGTAAATAGCCCCAGACACGAGGGAATACTACCCTATGTAAATTAAGGAAAGTTGAACTCTTCCCTATGTGACACAAAAACAGTCTACACAGCAATTCCAAAATCCTAAGTGAAAACAAAACAATACTCACTCAGAGAATGCAGCTCTTGCACGAGGTCCAGCACAAAACGATACTAGTTTTCATTCAAAATATTGATTTTTGCCAAGGCGGTAAGTGCACAATCTCAACATTTGTTTATCACAGGAAGGAAGTTCAAACAATGAATATAGATTTGCAAATTAACAATACGTGCCAAAATCTTAGGTGCAACAATAATTCAATTATGGGTGAATTATTCGATTATGATTTGACTAGGACTAACATCTCATGGCTTTCACAAACACTCACGTCGGAAGTAATTGCCTGCTCCACAGAGGTAAGAAAATGCATGAATACACTGAATTTCAATGTCACATAGGTAAATTCAATATAATACAACCACCATAAATGGCGCCCTCATGGTCCCATAGCATAAGTTATTAATTTAAAAGAAATTAATGCCCAAATGTATTTAAATATATTTTATGGCGCGTATCCACTCATGATGAAAATAATTTTCCCACAAAATTAAACGACTTAAAATACGTACGATTAAAATAAATACGGACGTTTAAGTACGATTTTAAACGACTTACCGTCTTCCTTTACTTTCTCGTTTTCCTTGTTTAAAATATTTCTTTATTTTCTTTAGCACATAAATAAAATATAATTCTTAGATAAATCCTTTTAAAGCAATACGGATATCACCACAAACATGAAATGTTTTCTTCTGCGTGGGAGGGCGTTCGTTTATCTTTAAAAAATAAAAACAGAAAAAGTTTCCTTTCCGCCTGCAAATTTATTCAGAAAATTTTCATTTACATTCGCCGTGCGTTTTTCTTATTTGAATTTTTCAATCTCTCTTGTTCAAGTTGAAAAAAATATTTCTATTTCTTTTACACCCAATACACAGATAAAAGAAGTTGAAACCTTAGAAAAACGAAATGGGAAAGAAAATGTAACAATTCTAAACCAAACCCTTTTTTAGAAGTGGGGCGTGTGTTGAATGGTTCAAACAGTAGTCTTTCAAATTACAGGAGAGAGGGTCTGTTTCAATTAGGGAGGCGGGATTGGGTACCGCCGCCCCGGGAACCTTTATTGGATAACCTTTATTGGTAACTAATTCTGCTAGTAATTATTTTGTTAACTCTCCTCTGCAAAGACTTCATATACTCGGAAATAAATATTCCTCTATAGACGTTTATCGTCATCAATCGATGTCAAAATTTAAACTCAGTGTATTAGAACAATTAAAATAAATCTATTAATATCATGCACTATATAGCACCTTAATCGAAATATTATGGTAGCTATGTTTCGATAAACACGTAATAAATACTTTAAAAAAGTTTGCTAATTACAAACATAAATATTGACAATCCTATCGTATTTCCCTCTATAATTAAAATAACAATCTCACATTAATTTACTTACCATATATTCTATATTTTGTATATCTTATGTTATCTTTATTTTGTTTCTTATATTCATATTATGTTTAAATTATATTATGTTATTTCTTATATTTTTCCAAAAACATGTACTGCACTATATGTAAAAGCCCTATGGGCGTTTAAATAAATAAATAAATAACCAACACCTCTGCCATAGGTCACCCCAAGTGGTTCGCTACGTTTGGTGATTTAGCAGGGGTGCCCGGGTTCATCGGGTGAGGTTGTCTAGGTCTTGGACCAGGACACACTGAACCCCAGATTCCTACCCACTCCTTAAACCCCTTTCCTTCCCAGAACTCTCCTCCACTTCCTTTCCTTAAAAAACCCTCCACACAGCATCCACAAAGATGACATAGGCCCTGAGGGAAATTATTATCCTCAGGGCCTCCTGTGTGGAGCCCACGTAAAAAAAAAAAAAACTACCAATTTAAATTATTTTTTTAGTGAAACTTCTATAGCACGGCTGTGATTTGGATTTCGGATGAAACGGAAATGCCGATTTCACCTGCAACGCATCAACTGCGCTCATCGGCCGCTTTGATAATGATGTCACTTTTAAAGAAGACTCTCCTACTGGTTCAGATATGAAACAAAAATTACGCGAAATTGCGTTCGTTGGTAGCTCTGATTATGACCTCACTTTTCAAGCATTGGTTGAGATTGTTTTGGTAAAGTTTTGCTTCTACCGCGTGTAATCTGCACTCAATTTTTTTTTTCATTGAAAACTTCTTAAGCACCATTGTGATTTGAAATTTGATGAAACGAAAAAGAGACACACATATATCAAAAGGATTTAGACTACGAGAGAATAAAATAAGATCGGTCTCCTTCCTCTTTGTGCGGTGCTTCGTAGCCTCCCCCAATCTTGTCTACTTTAGTTTTCTGAAGGTTTCACCTCTACCGCGTGTCATTTGAACTCACTGTTTTTTTATTGCATTTTTTTTTAGTTTTTTTTTATATCAACTCCACACAGGAGGCCCTGAGGAAAATAATTTCCCTCAGAGCCTATGTTATCTTTGAAGATGGTGTGTGGAGGGTGTTTTTGGGGAGAGGAAGGAGTGAACATGGGTTTTGAAGAGACCTATGTTGTTGGAGGGAGGAAACACAGAGACCGGCAAATCGTTCCACAGCCGAGCTGTTGAACTCTAGAACGAGTCGTAGAAACGACCCGTTCTCATGTGACTAACGTTAACCGTGTATAAATGTTGGGCGCGTGTTTGGCGTGTTTCCCGACTATGCACCGGTGCCGAGGGTATCAATGACGCTAGTTCCTTAGACATTAACTCCACACATGAGATTCTCAGGAAAATAATTTCGCTCAGGGCCGATAACATCTTAGGGGATGGTGTGTGGTAGGTTTTCAAATGGAAAGGAAGTAGAGAAAGTTCTATGAAAGAAAAAGGTAGGGAGAGTAGGTAGGAATCTGAAGATCATTGTGTCCAGGATTGACGAACGTTTAATTCCATTCCTCCAATTGCGTTGCATGGCGATGGGCCGAGAGGGTCCGGATGGAGAGACCACAAGACCTCCCTCAATCAGCCTTTCTGATCAGGCCCGCCACGCAATAGGTAGGCAGACGCATCCGCCACCAAGAACTAGACAAACCTCATCCCATGAATCCGGGCACCCTTAAGTCACAACTGTCATACGTCATCCGCAACCAAGTCATCCGCCACCAAGACCTAGTCAAACCTCATCTCGTGAGTCCGGGCACTCCTATAACGAAGAAGCGAACCACTTGGAATAATCTAAGGCAGAGCCAATAAATGGTTCCTGGGGCGGCGGTAACCATTTCTACCTCTCAAACAGCTAGAATTACACACCGACGGAATCGAAATTAAACATGGAAAGAATTACAAATAAGGTAGGTGAAAAAGTTGACCTGAAATTTTTTATTTTAATTTTTTTAAATCTTTAATCATCATGATAATCCACCTACTATTATTTACATGCAATCTTTTCTTAAATATGCGAAAAATTTGCCTACTGTTCATTGTCTTTTTCGCGGTTTATCCAAAAAATATATTGTTTTCGTCCCGGTTAAGCCGTCTCCTTGTCGATAGGGTTTCGTTTCCAGTCAACTGAGGGTCTGCTTTATATCTTCTTGTATATATGGGTAAATAACTCAACATTACAATACAATCCAAACGGTTCATGGGAGATGACATAAGATTTTACGATACGTTTCCTGCGTATAAGTCATTGGGTGGTCTGACAAAAAACGCTTGGAGTAAATTTTCTGAAATTTTGGTTCAAGGAATATTTTCCTTCTGCGGTTATCATTCAATTATTTTGTTACTAGCTTTTCCCCGCGGCTTCGCTCGCATGGTATTACGGGAAATTACTGTAGCGCTTGCACTTATCAATTATCCCCCCTCCCGCATTCCATACATTCATTCCCTTAAATTCAGTTTTCAAACATCTCGCCTGCCACCTAAATTTCATAATGCTTATAGCTCAAAGAAAAAAAGAATTATCCAATTTTGATCATTCGTTCGGAATTTATGCGCTTACAAACATTTCGGATGTTTATTTTTATTTAAATATTTGAAAGTTTGTAAATATAATAAAAAATTACACTATTTATTATTCAGTATTTATAATCGTTACGAATTATATTTTTAATGTACGAACTCTCATTTGATATTTATTCCAAAACATAAGCTTTTCCAAAAAAAAACAAAACATATTCTAATATTTGAATTTTCTAGATTAGTAGCCAGTAAGTAGGGGGCCGAGTACCTACCAGCATAGATTCCATAAATATATCAACATCGTTTCCATGGAAACTATTTTTTTTTCTGACGTTAGCAAAAACTCGCTTTTGTTAGCGACAGAAAATGTATAACAAATATAATATTTTAATATTTATAATTTCATAACGCCAGAGCTTATAATCATATACAAAATATAGTCTTCGCATATAATTTAGCTTTCTATTGGTGAAAGAATTTTCAACGTCTTTTTTTTGGTTAATGCGTGAAAGCGTCATAAACAAACTCGAGCAGTTTCGCATTTATAATATTAGTATGGATTTGGTATTATGATAATTATTTCTCTTTTAGAACGAAAAATGATGAACGACAACTCGTCATTATTTGTCTTGACAATGGTTCGCGAGCTAAAAACATTATAGTTTTATCGATTTATATATTCTATTAAAAGCTCCCCACAGGAGGCTCTGTGTGGAGCATATCATAGAATATTTGGAAAAAATCTGTGATGAGATGCTGTGTGGAGTCTTTTTAGCGATATGAAACTTTGAAAATCTTTCTCTTCTTCCATCCATAAGCAAATGTTTTTAATGGAAGACCAGTACTACTTTAATATGTACCATTTTTAACCCTTAACTATGGACGTGAAATAAAAATCACACTCCCATGGACGTCGGGTCACACAGACCCCTTCATAAAATTCTTTAAATGTTCATACCTGAACCAATCTTGACTTTATCAAGGAGTTTATATATGTGTATTTAAGTATATATGAAAGATCGAGTAGTAAAAATAATCAACTTTTATTCATATTTTAATAATTATCTCGAAAATTAACAAACTTAGTCAGTTTTCAGTCTTAATTGACTTGAGATCATATTAAGGCTCCTTAATTGTAGTAGGCATCACCATAAACCAAAACTAATAATTTTTCCTAGCTAATAAAGAAAAGATAACAAAAACTCATAAAAAAAACTTCTGAAAGAAATAAAAAAAAATTCTGACAAGGATCAAACTTATGTAAAATTACTGGCACTCAGAACGGAACACTGAAGACAAACTGGCTTCTTGCAGCATGCAGAATGTTCTTTTTTGGTTGGGTACCACGTTTCACAGCTGATGTACTCGGCTCACTACTATCCGCCATTTTGTTTTCAAAATTTAGAACAAATAAAAAAAAAATTATAATATCAAAGTGTAAGAGAATTATAGTAGTCGGATCACACAGGCCCGTTTATATGAAGTAAATTTGTATGTCAGCGGGTCTCACAGACCCTGATTAAATTTTAAATGATTATTACTCACGTGAAAAGTGCCGGACGTCGCGACTTTCTCCCTCCTTGGTTCAAACACAACTAAAACTGAAGCTAATGAGAAGCGCGGGGGTGGCGCACGCGGGGAAGGTGTTTATTCCGAGAAATTGAAGAAGGGGCTGGGTCTCTGAGACCCAGCGTCCACAGTTAAAGGTGGACATAAACAAATAAAAAAAAATAAAAAAAGTAAAAGGGTATGAGGGGTGTGTAGGAATCTGAGGGTCAATGTGTCCAGGAGGGATGGACGTATGCATCCGTGCCTTCCAATGCGGTGCAAAGCGATGTGTTGAGAGAGTTCGGCTGGAGAGTTCAAAAAGTCTCTCCCCTCTTTTTTTAACTTCCGTACACACAACTTCCGTATGAATAAAAATGTGTCATAATTTTTTTTATTTTATTCCTGACATTGTTCAGGGACCCCCAACTCAATTTTAATTTTCCATGGAGCCCTTGAACGATCTTGGAGACCCCTGAGGGTCCGTACGGACCACTTTGGGAACCACTTATCTGGACAAACCTTGAGAAAATTCTTTAGCAAAACTTATAACAGGTTGATAACAGTACCTACACGCGACGTTTTACTGCTGCCAACACTTCGTGTTGGTGTGTAAGAGAGGGAACGCGGGTGCGGTCTCTTTCGGCGCGGCCAGTTCCAGCTGAGCTCTCTTGGGGAAGACACGGTGTTCGAGCCTTGCAGATTTGGTGTGACGGAGTCCGTGAGAATAATTCGTTTCTTGTTAGTCGATCATGTTTAATATTTTATAACATTTTGTTTAGTGAATTACCATATTTCTATTAGTGTCTCATGCTTCGCATGAGGATGGCACTCACAACCAGGTTTGATATTGTAGCTTTTCAAATATGTCGGTACATGTAACGATGACGCAGCAGAATTTAACATCTTTTAGATGCATATTTTCTAGAAGGCCACCCCTGAGTTAATCTTAATTTATTTATTCATAGTCTGATCTCTCTATTAGAAATTCCTAATTAAGTAATAATTTTATAAATGAATTGCCCGCATACTTTATGAATAAATATTAATTGTTCTTAACAATGTGAGTGTTGATTTTAAATCTACCTTAGTTGCCTTTTCTCTTGAATATTTGCTTGATGGCGATCCTGGGACACCATTTGATCATTGTTTTAGGGTTCCAGCCTGTGCAGAGAAGTGATTTTGGTAGGTTGATATAAAATAACAATTAACATTGGTACAAAATGGCGCCCAACGGCTTTCGAAATGTTCTTTTCTGCTGTGTCATAGTATCATAATGTACATTATTGTTAATATTTTACAAACTAGATCGACTCTCAAGGCGGCTTATTCCCGCGGTTTCCGTTTCTGCAAGGCCCGAACACAGCTGCTTCTAGTAAATTCCAGTTTAATTTAAATTCATAATTTGTACATGATCTCAGCTGTTGCTCAAGACGTTTATCGTCTCTTATAATTGTTTTGATGCCCAGTTCGCTGGCATCACTTAGAAATTTTTCTTTTTTGAATAGAATTCTGGATTGACTGCATGGCTGAAATAATTTGTTACAAAATTTTTTTAGTTGCATGTATTAATTTTTTTTCTACCTTCCTATTAGCTAGGGATGGAAGAACCGGTTGTCACAAGGAGCCAAGCGAAAGCTAAAGAAACAATGGCGAAGCAATGCGACAACAATCGACTTCTAATATGGATTGTTCATCTTCACCGCCATTGGTTATACCGGTTCACAAATGGTACATATAGTACGATCAGCTGACAGGATGGGGTTTATTTTATGCAGATTCAATCAACTAGCATTTCAACTTTCTGATGGAAACTTAGTAAGTTCATTTTTAATTTTACAAGCTAATTTCATGCAACTATAGCTGAGCTAATTTTTTTAACCTTATATTTGATTTGATGGCATAAATCTTGGTTCCAATTATTTTGGCGGCAATATTTTATCTTATCTATTAATTTACCTCAACAATTTTGTTGTAATTATTTCACTGTGATTGTTAACAATGTTATCAAAACCCACATAAAAATTTCAGTATATGATCACATGTGATTAAAAAATTTTTTTTTTCTTTTCCTACCTTCTTTTAGGTTATCATTGCAATTCTAATGATTAAACTAATAAAATTTTTCAGTCTACCCAACTTTTTAAATATTATTACAAGGTGGTCTTTTACATTAATAATGATTTATTTCCCTTTATTTTTTTGGTTCTCATTTATATTCAGATTTTATCTTTCATCTTTATTAAATATAACCAAACGTGCATTTCAGACTTCTTGGATTCTTCGGGTATTCTTCTGATCACATGACGTCGTGAACGGTTGGGTTCTGCAGATTTCCAGCTGACCTGATAATGCAAGGCAACTAAAGTTTGTTTTTCAATTTTCTTAAATTCTATAATTCATTGTCCGGGTTGTTTTGGGTTTATCGATGAATTTTTCTTGTGCATGTTTTTATTAAGAAAGATAAGTTCCTTGCTAAAGTCAATATCTTCTTTTGGGACAATTATTTTATACAATTTTTTTTTCTCCTTTGATGGAATTTTTCAACTATTTCTGATTGCGTTTCATGAACAAGGACTTGAAAAGTTTTCATTATGGTGAATAACTTCCATCGAACATTTTGGGGTCTCCTAATTAAATTTAATATGTAATTGTTGCTGGGGTTTTCAAATTTTAATTTTCTTTGTTCTGGATTTTTCAAATAATACAATTTATTTTATTCACTATAAAGTGGAACAACGTAGAAAGCACATATTATTTTATTTAATTTTATCAAGCTCGTAGTTTTTTTTTAAGTTTTCATCTAATTGGGTATTTAACATTAATTTTCACATCTTAAATTTAATCATTTGCTAAATCTTTTAAATTAAATATTTACGTCAATGCCATCTATTGGATTTTTCAAAACTAAATATTTTGGTTCCAGTCTTCGCTTATTATTACCTTCTTTTAATTATATTTTGGATAAACATTGATTATTGCCATCTTTTGGTTTTTTTTAACAGTTACACATTACGGTAAACTTAACAAATGGTTCTTTTTAATATTTCTATTCGGAATTGGTTGGAATCTTAGCTAGTGATCTATTGATTGAAATGCAATTTAATGGGATATATTTGAATTTCTTTATCAGTTAATGTCCGCAAGTTATTATAGGATATTTGTATTAGGGAACTCGGGTTAAACATTAAATTTTAGCTTTAATGCTCTGTGGTATGGTTTCACGAGATTTTCTTATTTGCTGCGTTTTCGGTATTTGAGCACGTTCCATGATTTCTTCCTGCTGGAAAATCCTCTGAGTTCGTTCGCTTTTCTTGTGTGTTTCCATGCCGGTACTTTTCCTGCCTCTGAGTTGCACACACAATTCTTCTGAATTGACCGTTGTATGTAAGCTCGGATGACGAGTTACTTTCAAGCGCAGGAGACGAAAGAACCCTTTGCTTAATCGATTTGTTCTTAAGAGGAGGGTAGATTCGTTTCTGTTGGCATATTATTAAGAATTTTGGATTCCATATTTTGGGGTTTTTTTTCATTTTGGGGAAGTTAAAATGTAGTTTTGTACCTATATGTGTAGGGAAAACTCTTGGTTTCATCTCTTTCAGAGGTTTTCAATGAATCTTGGTTTTAAAGGGGGGTTTTCTTTTCAAAATGTGATGAAGGATTTGTGTCTACTTCTGACATTTCGTGGTGGAAGTTTTTTTTTGTGTGCATACATGTCCACCACATGTTGCATAATTTTGTTTAGACATTGTTCGTCTTACATGTTGTCTTGTCTTGTCATAGTATTATGTAGCGAATTAATGTATAATTGATTTATGTCACATTCAACGGGTAAGGATGATTAATAGTTGTTTTGTGTAAATTTATGGAATGAGTTTTTTTTTAATGTGATAAGTGACGGTGTTTTGATCTACTTTCATTACTGATAATTTAAAAATTAGTTTGGTATCATTTATGTAAGTTGATTATGTTGGTTGTATAATTTCTAGGAATTTTAGCCAAGAGTTTTCACAAGAAAGTCTCAGGAGCTGTAAAATACCTATTACGATTTAGGAATCACCCTCTTGGTTAATTTTCATATTAAATGTCATTAATCTGGTTTTTGCTCTCTTACAATGTGCTATTTTACAGTAAATTTTATTAGATTGCATGTTTATTAATTCAGTACTATGGATATTAACTATATTAAGGTGTTTTCATATCTCTAGCTCTCCTTCGGGTGTTATTTTCATGATTGATGTGGTGGGAGCAGATCTTCGTATGTTCTTCAATTCCGGATAATTACATATTAACATTTTCGACTATAGACATGTTTCATAATCAATATTGTGACATCATTTAACTTGAGAATCTTGTCTTTTGAGCTCGAGGACATTTTTCTCGACTTATTTGATTTCTTAATATTGTTCAATTCTATTTTGTTTTACCTTGTGATCGTCAGAGGTGGCAAGGAAAAGATAATTATATTTTTTTTCATGATTACGCTATTTGATTTAATTATATATTAAATATTGATTTTTATCTCTATTGATGTAGTTCACTGACACCTTCAGTCGGTTATTGAAAGTTCTTAGTTTTTTTTTTAGTATAAATCTTATTGGTTTGTGTCTGGGGTGGTTAGGCTTTCAGAGTTTTTCAAGAGATGTCTCAATTTTAAGTTTGTTAATTTTTAATTATATTTCAATTATTCTGTCATATTGAGTTTAGGCTTCAATATTTTTTTGTTAATTTTCAGTAGTTCAGTAATTTTTACAATTTTACAGCAGCACTATAAATTCTTAGCATCACTTGTTTTTATATTGGTAATTCTATAGCTAGGCAGTAGATTAGTTTAGCGAATTTTCTCACAAGAAGAAGATGTGGACCTCCATGCAGTGGATTTTCAAGATTTCAAGAGATACAGAGTATTCTGGGTTAGTTATCACACCTCCTCCTCCCCGCGAGTATGTTACACTAGCGCTTTTCAAGAGGCTCAAGATAGTTCCTGTTACAAACGTTGACTGCCAATTTCATTTCTGAAGAAGCTTCTGTTGTCGCTGGACTGTATTATTCAATTCTGGCTCAAGACTGAGATGGATGTCTTCTGATCACTCCTTCGGACCTGTCGGTGATTAGTGTTTTGGATCCAGTATTGCCAATCAACATACCCACTTGCAGCACCTGGTGTAGGAAGAGTTCGATTCAACGCTTCCTTTGAAATACTCAGAACAATTTGGTACTTTCATCTGGACACCTATCTTCTTGGAATTACCGCTACTGAGTGGAGCGTAGAAGAGGTCCGCTACAATTATACCTCACTACCGGAAGGCATTAGTCCACCTGAGATGTTTTGGTGTTTGTCATCATGACTCATCACTCTTCATCGGTCACGCTGCGTTTCCATGGACTACATTCCATAGAAGAATCCTTCAATCATTTTCTCCACCGTTTGGATCAACATTAGGCAAGATCTGCAGAATGTCCATACTGGGTTTCAACGCCAGGAGGCGTCCGCCAGGAGGCGTCCGAAATTTTCTGATGAAAATTTCGCTTTTCGTGGGAGGGTAATATAACAGGTTGATAACAGTACCTACACGCGACGTTTTACTGCTGCCAACACTTCGTGTTGGTGTGTAAGAGAGGGAACGCGGGTGCGGTCTCTTTCGGCGCGGCCAGTTCCAGCTGAGCTCTCTTGGGGAAGACACGGTGTTCGAGCCTTGCAGATTTGGTGTGACGGAGTCCGTGAGAATAATTCGTTTCTTGTTAGTCGATCATGTTTAATATTTTATAACATTTTGTTTAGTGAATTACCATATTTCTATTAGTGTCTCATGCTTCGCATGAGGATGGCACTCACAACCAGGTTTGATATTGTAGCTTTTCAAATATGTCGGTACATGTAACGATGACGCAGCAGAATTTAACATCTTTTAGATGCATATTTTCTAGAAGGCCACCCCTGAGTTAATCTTAATTTATTTATTCATAGTCTGATCTCTCTATTAGAAATTCCTAATTAAGTAATAATTTTATAAATGAATTGCCCGCATACTTTATGAATAAATATTAATTGTTCTTAACAATGTGAGTGTTGATTTTAAATCTACCTTAGTTGCCTTTTCTCTTGAATATTTGCTTGATGGCGATCCTGGGACACCATTTGATCATTGTTTTAGGGTTCCAGCCTGTGCAGAGAAGTGATTTTGGTAGGTTGATATAAAATAACAATTAACATTGTTACAAACTCTTGTTTATAACTCTGTTACCAATTCCGCTAATAATTATTTTATAAACTCTCCCATCCAAAGACTCCATTTACTCGGAAATAAATACAACTAAATCGACATTTATCGTCACCAATCTGTGTCTAAATTCAAACTCAGTATATTAGAATATTTAAAATAAAGCCATAAATATCAATCAATTGCACCTTTATCAAATTATTAATTATCGCAAAACATGAAATATGTGAATAATTAAGGTAGCCAAATAAGAACATAATTAACAACAATCCTCTCGTATTTATTGTTATAAATATAATAACTAACTCATATTGACTTAAATTTCTATTTAAATCTTGGTGCCCTAGCAATAATAATATATTAATGATTAAATTAAAATCGATGGTCTCTTCATGTTCACAATAAAAACAAAAATTAATACTTATGTATACAAAGATTACCTAAGTACTTACCTTTTTATCCTCTCTCTCTTTTGTATTAATATTATCTTGTACTTTTTGTACCATAATTTGTACTATTTTTTACTTTTTTACTATCACACTATACACTTGTTGAACTCATCTGTATAACTTTTCAAGATATTACAACTCATGTATTTTTTATTTATTTTCTTCTATGTGTAGGTACTATTTACCGCTGCGTTAATTTTGCTGAATTCTTGAAAAACTTGCTTTCGAACAATTTATTCATGATCAAGTTAATAATAAAATCAATATAGTAAATACCTACACGTTCCTCAATAACTACTTTTAAAGTATCTTAAGCACTCTTCTGTTTTACCATTATTACACTATGTAAACTTTTTAACTCCTTTGTACAATTTTAATGATAACGAAACTACATACCTATGTACATATTAAACCTGTTTGCATCCTTAAAGTACAGTTTATAATATTATATACTTCAATCTTACAATTATACTCCTGAATAACATGTATAACTTGAATAATGTGATTCTGTAAAAGCCTTCAAGGCGTGTATGAATAAATAAATAAATAAATAATGAAACAATATATGTTGTTTTTAAAGATAATATCTTACATTTGCCACGCCGAAACGGTTATTATATATGAAACCCCATCGCGAAAAATGCTCCGAAATTGACTTTTTTAAAAACTTTTAAGTTATTTCAATGGAAAAAAGATATTTAAGACATTTTCCCTGAGATTTTCGCTATTTTATAGAAGTCGAATTTTATTAAACATTTTCACAATTTTTGCTTAAGTATTATCGTTTTTAATATTGACGCGCTCCCTCTAATATTCGTAATTATACATCTCTACTTTTTCTTCTTTTTGAGCTCTTACTACTGGCTCTTAAGTTTTTTCTTTTTAACTAGTTGGTACAGACAATTCCGCTAGTATTGATATACTTATAAATTGAATGGTAGCTATAACGTACTATCTCTTTCCGGCAGTTTATAATAGAACCTAGAATCGCAGGCCGTTTAGTTGATGGGTCAATTTAATAGATGGCCCGTGGTAATGGCTGCTTTCTGCTATTATTTACTTTGATGGCAGTTGAAAAATGATGTGCATACGTGTGTGGGTGAGCGAGTGCTTTATTGGGGTAGTGACGGGCTAAAATAATAATATACACGTCGATTAGGAACGTTAATGACGTAATGTATTGAAGGTGTCATGATTTAATGCTCGGCTAATTTTATATGACCTTTCAATGTTGGAAGGTGCTGGTTTATTTCAGGTTTCTTAACCACTCCGCCTTAAGCTTTTTTACACGACAATATAACAATAGCAGTCAAGGACAATAAGCTCGTTTTCAAGCTAACTTTTGTGTTCCCACAGAAATCGTTATAACTGCGTTTTCGTTCTGGTTAAAACCTTAAAACAAAAAGGAAAAAATCTATAATAAACCCCCTATATCTCTTTTCAACGTTGACCATAGATATGGGTAGAAACAGTTTTCACCCGCCAAATCGCACACGCGCTGTTAGAGAGTGTTAAATATTTTTGTATGAAATGGTAAAAAAAAAACGGTCATATAAATAGTTGTTTTTCTTTTTTCCATTTGCACGACAAAGTGTTTTTTCTTTACATAATTTGTGATTTTTGTACCGTTTTCACATAAAAAAACATCACGTGCATCATTTTTACAGTATTTTAATGTTTGCATTCTAAATTTTAATACTTACAAATGTTAATATTTATTTGTAATAAGTAGTACAATTTTAAAACTTATCTTAGTTTCAAAAACAGTTTTTAGTATTCGGCCACGTTCAAAAATATTTAATTTATAGAGCTTTAATTGCAAAGGATGTTTATGTATGTGTATGTTTATATATATATATATATATTTTATATTCCTCTAATATATATAAATACTTTTTTTCTCTTCTAAATAACCAATGTACAATAACTATTAAAACTAAAAAAAAAATTAAATACGTATAAAACTTTCTATTACAACACATTACTTGTCATACATAAACATAAATAAACACGTTAACACCTCAGCACAGGTTCTCCTAGTGAGGTGTTCACGAAACATACAACAATACCTATCCTCAGTTTCACCTTCACAAACCTACCTTACACCTAACAAAATAAAAATTGCAAAATATATTATGTAAAAATGTTTTCAAAATTGATCTATTAGGTAAAAATATCAATTAATAGGTAAATACTGTAATACGTAGAAATAATTAAAAAAAAAAAAAGCGGAAATAACACAACATTTTTATAAATCTGACAGTTTTTTTTAAACAAAAAACTTGCACAAAGGCGAGAGTGGTTAAGGAAATATTTTACCACCTCTGAGTATTGCCAATTTTGTTTTAAGAGTATAAAGAGAAGGGTTGTAGGAAGGGATTTATTATTGCGAGTCTTGAAAAAGCCCGGATTACACGAAGGATGAAAAACTGAAGCCAGTAGCTCGTTCCATATACGAGCCGACTTGCACATGAACGAGTCGAAGAAATGACACGTTCTTATGATGTCAACTTCAATAACAGTCGACAACATAGACTGTTATATCTCCCGGCTTGCATAACTAACGTGCCAATGGTCATACTAGTCGGGAGAGCTGTCTTATTGTTAAATAGAAACAATTCGAATATCGATATGTTAAACATCAATGAAGCACAATTATGATACGGCAATCGGTGTGTTAACAATGGATAGTTAATAAGACGGTTCGCCTTCCTTTGCACGGAATTAAGTAGGTTTATCAACCAGCCAATATCAATATAAATTGATGGCCGTACCTGAGTTTTTTGAAGGGTGGTCACTGAAGAAGAGTCTGCCAGTCCTGTAAAAGACGCACAGTTTCTTGGGGGCCAAATTTACTTGGGCTTCTTTAGAGCCTGATACTTGAGCCGGTCTCGTATATTTACTGCAAACATTTCAATAGAGTTCTTTCTATTATATCCTAAGGAGTCATTTTTCAATAACTTTAAGTATTTTTCGTTTTTTGTTTTTGGGGTGTTATGCCGTATTACGCTACCTCCTGCCGTATTACGCTATCTACCCTGATAATGTCTAATTACACATCTGCCCTGGTGATGCCCAATTACACATCTGCCCTAATGATGGACACTGCAACGCTGTCCGAAACGTTGGCTAAAGAAGGAGGTAGCGCAACACGGCATAACACCCCAAAAACAAATAATGAAAATACTTTTGGCCGTGAAAATCTAAAAACGTAACTCTAACTTTGATTTTAGTGAAGTTAGTTTTGGCATCGGGTAGTTTGCAACTCACTGAATAATTCTTAGTCATAATATTTATTTTATATTTTATTTACTTATTTCTATGTATTACAGTATTTACCTATTAATTGACATTTTTACGTAATAGATCAATTTTGAAAACATTTTTACATAATTTATTTTGCAATTTTATTATGTTGGGTGTAAGGTAGGTTTGTGAAGGTGAAACTGTGGATAGGTTTTTTTTTTTTTTTTTTTTAATATGTTTATTCAGTTTTAATTTTACAATATTTTATTTTACAAATTTAAAAACTACAAAAAAAAATTTTCCTTGCATTTTCTTTTCTCAACTTTCTTTTTCCTTTTTTAATCCATTTTTTTTTCTTACCCATTTTTAGATTTTCGAGTTGATTAATTCATTAAAATCAATACTAAAATTTCTTGAATTGGTTGAAGAGCATAAGTGCTAATAAAAAATTAAAAAAACACTTTTTTATTTTCTTTTGGAATGTTTTTGTTATTTCTCTTCTTTATTTTTTATTTTCTATTGATAAATATATAATTTACACTTATAAGTTACTTCTTGTATCTACCATCAAAACCTTAATATTATTTATCAAATGTTATATTTAAGTTTAAGACAATATTATAGTCAACACACTATTTACATGTAAAATATCTGTTCATTTTGACTGTTCTAAAACGGGCAAATTGCCTAGTTGGACAGCCAAAGCTCATTATAACAAAATATGTAATGTTTCTCAAAAAAAAAAAAAATCTTACGAAACTGATCAATCAGTTTGATTGTAAGAAATCTCTCATTTTTTCTAATTATTTAATACAGTATACTTTTCAGTTTTACATAGTAAATACTAAATATAAAACTTAATATTAAAATACTAATTATTACGACAAACTAATTATTATAATGTTTTAATGTTTATGAATTGCGTTGTAGTAAAAATATTTTACACAGTACAAACATACGGTGAGAAAATAAATAGATAGGAACTATTGTTGTATGTTTCGTGAACACCTCACTAGGAGAACCTGTGCTGAGGTGTTTACGTGTAAATTTATGTTTATGTATGACAAGTATTTATGTGTTGTAATAGAAAGTTTTATATGTATTTTATTTTATTTATTTTTTTTTAATAGTTATTGTACATTGGTTATTTAGAAGAGAAAAAAAAGTATTTATATATATTAGAGGAATATTAAAAAATATATATTTGTATGTGTATGTGAATGCGTATGCGTATGTATTCATATGTATTTATGTATAAACATACACATACATACACATCCATTTTAATACATGTACATGCACATATGCATATATATACATAAATACATATGTATACACACGCATACAAATTCACATACACATACATATATGTACACACATATATAAATTGTAAGTGTATGTTGGATACTTGAAAAACTATTTAATTTTTAGGTTTATTTAATTTTATACTTTTTATAGTTTTGTTATGTTTGGTTAGGAATAATAATGTTAAGATAATAATAATAAGAAGGTAGCTTGATAAAAATTAAATTATTTGTTCACATTTCTTATGACTTCTACTCGTGACTTTTAAATGTGACTTTCACGATCCCAGTCCCCGTTTAGTATTCGTATTTTTTTATGTGTTGTTCATTAAAACAACTTCGGGAATGTCGGAAATTCCGGCATAAATTTCGCAATGAGAATAACGTGACGGTATTGGCTTTGAGCCCCGTATTAGAGACTACGTGATCAAAATTCACTTGACATAAACGTAAAGGATAAAGCAAAGGAATGTATTTCAAATTAATGTTATCAATTAGATTGCTAAAAAAAATAGTCAAGGGGTGAAAATTTTTTAATTCGAAAAACTTAAAAATATGTCCCAAGAGTTGGTCATATTTTTAAGTTTTTCGATAACATTTAAGTTTTGCGTTTAAATAATTTAGATTTTTACATATGACGTCACAGAACTGATGACCCCCCCATACCCCTTGTCACACTTCTCTACTCCCCTTCCCGTGAGGAG
Source organism: Glyphotaelius pellucidus (assembly GCA_936435175.1). NCBI lineage: Eukaryota > Metazoa > Arthropoda > Insecta > Trichoptera > Limnephilidae > Glyphotaelius > Glyphotaelius pellucidus. The sequence goes on from OW386558.1 coordinate 9,099,303, forward strand.
TGACGTATTTTATGGATGGCCCCTTAGCAGGGGTGCACGGGTTCATGGGGTGAGATTTGTCCGGGTATTGGCGGCGGATGCATCTGCAGATGCCCACCAGCTGCATAGCCACATACCCGGTGACAACCCTGATTTTTTTTTTACATTAACTCCACACAGGAGGCCCTGTAAAATAATTTCCCTCAGGACCTATGTCATCTTTGAAGATGCTGTGTGGAGGGTGTTTTTGAGGAGAGGAAGGAGTGAACATGGGTCTTGAAGAGACCCATATTGTAGGAGGGAGGAAGGAAGGAACACAGAGGGACACAGAGGCCTGCAAATTGTTTCACAGCCGAGCTGTTGAAACGACCCGTTCTCATGTGACTAATGTCAACCGTGTACAAATGTTGGGCGCGTGTTTGGCGTGTTTCCCGGCTATGCACCGGTGCCGAAAGGAACAATGACGCTAGTTCCTCAGAGCGTCTTCCATTGTAATACCGGTAGAACAAGTGAACTTTATGAAAGGAACTGGGTTTTTATTAAAAAATTGAGGTAAAATGGGAGAAAGCACAATGGGCCTATGGCCTAAGTGCTCACGGGAACTTCTTGTAACCATCTTCGCCTTTAAAAAATAAGTCTTTGTTTAAGCTGCATCATAAATAAAACAATTTTTCTTTAGATTTTCAACATATCAGTTATTTTAGTCGCTAGTAAAACAAAACCTCTTATAGTTGTTCATCATTTTCCCCTTATTTAAGAGTGCGTGATAAAACTGATCAATTTTTGATTTCGTATGTAAAATACACGCCATTATTTGTCCAGGGTATGGGGCATAAGGCATTCATTGTCGTGAAGTTTCGGTCATAAATCTGAACTATAAAACATAAATGTATTTTGCTCGCAATGTCATTTCCATCATAAGATGTAGAACTTTTATCTGTTCACATAACTGACAACCTATATTGTGAAGTATAAAAATTCTTTACTTCGAATCTTGGGATCGTAACTGAGTACACATTTTGTAACAAGAAAAAGTTTATATTTAAAATGTTTTTCAGAAGAACTTACATACTTACTTACTAACTTTACGACGTTATGATAAATAATTTTTCCTCTGTTGTAGTTTGACGGGATAAGCTTTGTGAATCTTCTTTTTGCGAACAATATAATTGTGTTTTAATTGAAATAGGATTTGAGGTATTTTTTGACCTTGTCATGCTTCTCTTTGAAACTTTTATAAGAAGTTTTTACTGTGATTTCCATGAAAATAATATAAATAAACAAGTAGTGAAAATATCTCTTTGATTATTTCCAAAAAACATTTTATTTAAAATCTGAAAATTTTCATTTATGGAAATGCGGTTAAGTACTAAATAAATTAACTTGACTATTTCTTTATCCGATGGTTACACCATAGCGTTGGCAACATTGGTCAACATCGCTCGGCGTGAAGCAACCTACGTCATTCCAGTTGCGACACTCCGATCGAGAACACGCTGCTAAAATCTAAATTCAATCCCCATTTTCATAGCGTCCTACCGCGATCTTTAATATGTAAATGTTATCTAACAAAATAAATTATAAAACGTGTGCGAACTCTTTAATTACTTTCTCCGAACACAAAGATCCTTCCTCGGAGTCTCGTAAGTATTTTCAACACCACAAAGGAAGTCCTGAAAGTAAGATTCGCTACACATTTTTATTTTTATAAGAAAGAGTATTAATATAACAAAAACCAAATGAAAAAGAATAACCATCTTTGAATGAACATTCAATTTAAAAACCAAGAATTTAACAATAAAAAGGAACATATTTAATGCACCCGACTACCAATACTCTTTTCGTGTTAACAAATTTCATTCAATTCCTTCTGTATTACTTTTGTTCAGAAATCGTTTTCAGAATTGACAAGGAGAAGACAGTCAACATTGATATTGCTATTTCCAAGGTTTTCTTTCCAACTATCCGCCCAAGAATAAAGCCGTACAAAACTTTACAGGTTTCAACTAAGGATGGATTTACAGAACACATCCTGCAGAACAAATAACCTGCAGAACAATAACTTGGTAACACTTTGGAACTCTGTGTAACCCTTGGTAACACTTGGTAACGCCTTCGGAACATGACGCGTCACATTAGTCTCCGGTGCAATATCAAAAGAAGTTACCCCTCACTGACATAATGGAAAAAGGGAAGACTTTCTGCAAAATGTTTTGTGAAATTTTGACAGTTGTGGAACATATTCTCAGTTTATTTTGGACTGTTTAAAGTAATGTTATTATTTTTAGCACAATCCTGTATTTTTCTGCCAGTATGAAATATTTATCGTTATATGACCAGGCTTTTTGATCATGGAACCGTTTTTATGTAAATATTAGGTGAAATTTATTTACAAACAATTATTTTGCAAAAGTCAGGGTTATCCCAGAGGCACAGAAAGATAAAGGAAATCAAATACGAGAATCATTTTAATAGAAGAGTTTATAAGGCAAAATAATTTTAATGAAGTGTGGGCCATAGTGAAATTATATGGCGTATCCTACTTTCTGTTAACAATTGTGGGAAAACGGATGAGGTTTAGCTTCACTTAAAAGATTGTTTGAAAAAGTTATTCTTTTTTTAATCAAGGTTAATGCAACAGATATTACATATTGTTGGGTTGCCTTTTTGGAAACAATATTACTTTGTTAGAACCGCTGTGTATTTTATTTACGCCGACTGGTTTCAGAACGACCGTTCCTTTCACAGGGCAAACGTATATTAAATTGACATCACAAAACAGTGGTGAGCACAATGTATTACTAAATGTTGTGTTGGAGCGGGGTCGTTGTTGCGGATTAGTGAAGATTTGGGAGAGGAGATAGAACGGACAGTGAAAGGGAACATGTCGAAGATGGGACTATGAGATAATATATTGATTTATTTGCTTACTGATTTCCGAGTCATTTTTCAGAAACTATTAATACAACCCTGTAAAGTCATCCTACATAATTGCTTAAATAGTATTGTTCTGTTTAATTAAGTAAAGGTCGTCTTTTCAACTCGATCGGTGTTTCCAAATTGATAATTTGGTTGAACTAGGTTTTTTCCGGCATAATTATACTACCTTGTATTATGGGTCTATAATTGAACTCGGCTTTAACATATCTAATAGTGGCGAACGAATTATATTCCAAATTAAAATAACACAATAATTTTGTTTGTAACCACGATTTATATAATTTTTCTACTACCGACCGGTTTCGCTTAACATTAGCACTTCAGGATATAAAAATTAAACAGTTTTATTTTTATACACTGAAGATGCTTATGTTAAGCGAAACCGGTCGGTAGTAGAAAATTAAATAAATCGTAGTAACAAACAAAGTAATTGAGTTATAACAATTTATAATATGCGAAACCACAAAGTTATTAATTTATACCAAAAAAAAAATTATATTCCTTTCTTCGTGTATTAAAACAGCCTCAGGGTTATTTTTTGTGATTTTGAATTTTTTTTTAGTCTTTCCAATATAATTTGAATTTCATTTACCTACCAGAGTAAGTCCTTCCAATATATTTTTTAAATGTATTGAAATACATTACAAACGCTCGCTTGTACTCAGATTACACGAAGTTAGAAATAGATACGCAGGTTTGGTGGATCTATACTTTCCAAAAATCTCAAATTATAGTAGTGTTTCACCCTCGAGCAGATGCCGAACTTATGTCACGCTTTCAAAACACGTTTTTCCTGTCAAGTTATAAGGAATTTTTCCGTGCGCTATTTCCACGCATCATTTGATACGTCATTTTCTTTACCAATTTGACGATATTTCAAAGTGACAGTTTTGCCTTCGCCAGATTTACATGAAAATAATATGTTTTCAAAAATACCATATTGTAAAAGCGAACGTTAAACCAAGGTTGGTTATAATAATTCCCTTAAATTAAAATTTTAGCAATTTTTAAATTGATTGTTCTGCCAATTACACACAAAATTAATAATATTAAATAATTTTTGTAATGCAATGATTCATGTGATATAAAAAAAAATATTAAAAATAATAATGGCTCGGAACGTCATCGATCGAATTATTTGTGGAAAGATTAACAAATATTTAGTAATAATAATTGAAGAACTTTTATGTCATAAATTCAATTAGCGTTAAGCGCATATTCATTGATTATAAACTAAAGCCGGTATACATTGAGTTCTGCTTCAGACCTTTTCTAAAAAAAGTATGCATTTATTTAACTTTTAAAGTATGCCATTCAGGTTCTAGCCATGTCAGGTCATTCCAAGAACAAGTACCCCATGTACGTTTAGTGCGCTCTGTTAAACTTACGAACAAAATCACTCAATCTATTTGACTCATCGGACTTACCCGACATTGGAGTCTCCGATAAGAATTTTTTTTTACAATAAAAAACGTACAAATGGTAAAAAAATCGCAAAAAAATAACAAAATTTTCACACTCCTCAAAAAATACTATTTTTAGATTTTTTTGTCAGAAATGAGATTCTAATAGAAAAACACTTAATTATTTCAGATGAAAATTGTCACCTCCACAAACTACACAAACGGCCCAGCCGGATGGCGACCAACAATGCGAGGCAGCTGGTATCTCCCATATTTTTTGAGAAAAATATTCGTAAATCTTAGAAAATACTCATGAATATATGTGTTTAATGACCTCTAGATAATATAATAAGTTGATTCCTTATGTTACAAAAATTCATTAAAATCACTAAAAATACGCTGTCCTACCATTTCCCCCCTTAAAGGAGTATTCTGTCTAGCAGCATGAATTGTGGGCATTTTTTCAGGTACAATAAAAAAATATCTTTACAAGCCATTATTTTACCAAATATTAATTAAACATTAAAAAATACCTAAAAAAAATCAAATGAAAAAATTCAAAATTCAAAAAGTTACAGGTTGTTGAAGTGGGGAGTCTAAAAAATTTTTTACCAGTTTTTTGACTTTCCAAATTTAAAAAAAATAGTAAAAATTGAAATTCTGTTAGAGTTTTAGTTCCCGCCATAGAGTAATGTATGGAGAAGGCTCACACCAAATTTCAAGCAAATTGGTTTCGTAGAACTTGAGATATCGCGTTAACCGTCTTGAAAAAAATTTTTTTGAGTAAAATGCGTGTAAAATTTTTTTCTTTTCAGATTTTGGTAAGATTCCGTCTAAACCGCGACATTAAAATGGTCATAACTTTTAAAATAATGCGAATTTAGAAAAATTCTTTTAAGGATATATTTTTGAATATTTAAACTTTACTTTTTCATTTTTCATTTATTAAAAACAATCATTTTTATATTATAAGAAAAATCGATCAAATTTGGTACCTATCAAAATAAATATAATTATTGATGAGATTTAAAGTTTTCGATTACCATAGGTGATAAATTCATTTAGTAGATTCAATCACTAAGTTACTCAAAAATTGAATTTTGATTGAACAGTCGAAAATTACAAAATGCCATTCAATTGTGAAATTTTTGAAAGTTTCGTAAGAGTTGTAATGATTAAAAAAAAACTTTTCGAATGTGCTGTCATATGGTTGTAATAATCTAAAAACCTTCGCTAGGGTAGAAATAAGGTATTTTGAAAGTTGCAAACATTTCCTATGCTTAATATAGCAATGCCTAGATAACTTACATAGATAACATAGAAGCAAGCATATTTTTGATTTTTATATTAATAGATGTATTTATCAAAATTTTTCCACTTAAACCAATTCGCCGAATTTTACAAGATAAGCATTGATGCAGAAACAACTGTGAATTCGATATATTAGTTCTCTTGCACAGTTCTTGACAAGCAGATATAACCTCTATATACATAAGGGTGTATCTATTCTCACTCCTGGCATTAACGAAATCGCTTAGGTCCCTTCCGCTCAAAGTGCAAATATTTGAACGCCTCTGTTTGGATGAGCGAACTAGATAGAAGTAAATAACATCCGATTTACAAAATCAAACGTCTACAGCAAATTCTGATAAATTTGTGTACGACACATTATGAGAAATTTAACCCGGCGTCATCAGAGTCAAAATATGTAACAACAATAGTAGGGTTGGGTCTAGGAGACCCGAATAAAAAACTCGCTATGATTTCAATATTTAAAAGAAATTTAGTAACATATTGCAATAATTTGATAAAACAACTGTATTGTTTGCGAGATTTTGGGTAAAATAGAACAATTTCATATAAAACTATCTCTTAATGACATTTTAATAAAAATATAATAAAATTTTAACAAAATGACATTTTAATAAAAATATAATAAAATTTTAACAAAATAGACAACCTCTGTCCTAAAGTTATAAAATTTAAATATAACATAAACTTTTTTCTCAAAATGTGAACTAATATTATACATTTGAATGAGATCTACAGTAGGACTAAGAATAATACATCAGTCCCGTGAGTTAATCTTACATGTTATCATTTGCATGATAATATGTAAGACTAACTCATATCCCGAAATTACGACACGAAGTTTATGGTTGGGTCCTTACCTTTTTGGTGATTTACCTTTTTCGTGTTTAGGACTGCCGGCCAGTCTAGGGCCTCAGAAGTCACGATGTGGATCTTATCACTCATCAATCCTTGAGGGGAATAAATGGAGCGGGCATTCGTTGACTACGTGATCGGTTGTCTGCACCGCACCGCTTTCGCACGTTGCATATTTAAGGCAACGCCTACGTAAATATCATGTAGGCACAACGGCTATGGGAGCACCTTATCCAATCGATGGAGAAGAGGATATAGGAGGCCGTGCTGGCTGGTTTTCAGTGGAGTCATGTATAAAATGGGCATGATCACGTCAGCCAATTATAATTGAAGATATGATGACCAATAACACCTAATTTTCATATTAGGTGTTATTGGTTACATTCGAAAAATTAAAAATTATTATAGATTAAATGACTCCTCAGGTTAAGATAGGCTAGGCATGAACAGAGAATGCTGGAAATATGCGTCACAAAAAGAATTATGGCTGGACACTCGGGAGGAAGGAAAAAAGTGGAAGGACCCAGACTGAGGTGTGAAGACGAGGTAAGAGACGATGTAGCACAGCTTTCTCAGGTAACAAACTGGAAGTCAGCCGCTGAGGACAGCCGTTAGGATGAGTTGGAGGCAAATGTTGCGGGAGGCCAAGGCTCAATATGAGCTGTAGCGCCGTCGGAAGGAGAGAGAGAGATTATAGGTTGCATAATATAAAGAGTTACACACAAAACAAGTTTTCAGCACAAATAAAAAAATGTAACCTCACTAATAATAATAAAAATATTTGGATGAATTGTAAAGCGCCGTTTTCGTGAAAAATCACGTCAAGGGCGCTGAAAAAATGTATGATATATTTCTACAGTCTTACTTCTAACTGCAGACAAGACAAACTATCATAAAAACTCATGGATAACATAAAACATCCACTGGTTACCAAACCGTACATACAATGCATTCGACGAATGAATATGATGCTGCGTTAAAATGTAGAAAAACAGGACCATACTTAATAATAATAATAACGTTACATTTGTGTAGCGCAGTTCGTCATTTCACTTCAAGTGCGCCTAACTTAATAAATTTAAAAAAAATAAATATATTTATTATAATTTTATAGTGCTCCATTACAAAATATTGATAAAATTATATGAAATAAAGAATACTCATACAGTATTTACAAAACAATGAAAAGAGAACGAAATCTAACAAAAACAGTGCTTTCATAGCACATACAAGACAATAATAATAAACAATAGCGGTGTTATTGTAGCACAGGACAAAACAAAAACTTTTAAACTAAAATATAAGATAGGAACAGAAGGCAGTTTGCGTTTAGAAATGAGAAATATTCTTACATTAAATTCGAACATAAAAATTCAATTAGGAAGAAACCGAAACTAAACAATTACAGGATACTTGAGAACCTGGGAATGTGTCAAGACAAAATTGTGTTGCAGTTCATCCTTCACCATTTTCCATCCATAAAACGGCGTAATGGTTAATTGTTTGTCTGTTTTTTTTTTCTTCTATTCCAAACTATCCGTCCGATCAACAGACCATCACGTAGGTGGGAGGAAATACCCTTTGCGTGTCCGGCCGAAGTAACCCGCACTTCCTACTGCCTAGTCTTATGCTGCCTACTTTATGTGTCGCTTCCGGTGTGTTGGCGGAGCTGCCTTCTGCCGTTAGCCTTCAGCCAACAGCCTTCAGTCGAGCTTTTATGCCCTCTTTTATAGCTCTAACTTATAAGGTGCCTGGCTGTGAGCTACCTACCTCGCGAGGTGAACTAACTAAGTCAACAAAAATATTGCAGAGCAGTAAAGTAGGTGTGTGTAGTTTTATACTAGCTGGTTCCCAGCGTGCGTTGCTATGCCATTTAATTAAGAAATTGTTTTTCCCTGCTTGTCGTTTCCCATTCGTCTCTTTCCCCTTCCTCCTCCGCTTCCTCAACCGCGTCCCCTTCCCCTCTCGAGTTCCCACTCCACCTCCTCCACCTTCCCTCTCCCCTTTCCACTCCTTCCCTCCCCCTCCCGCGTTCCGTACATTCAGTCTCGGTACATTCAGTTTTTAAACAGCTTGCGTGACATCTATTGCAAATTTCATAATGCCAGAGCTCACCAGTAGTTTTGTACAAAATAACAAACACAAAAACAAAAATCATCCAATTTGGTGCATTCGTTCGGAAGTTATGCGCTGTTTTTAGGGATAGATATTTACTACGACGCCTGAAATAAAATTTCCCGCAAATATATTTACATCGTTTCCACGATAACGATTTGTTTTGCCTTTCTTCTGACGTTTGCAATAACTCGTTTTTGTTTAGGGACAGAAAACGTATAATAAATATAATACATTAATATTTATAATTTCATTACGCCAGAGCTTACCATTATATACAACCTTTATTACTCGCATTGGTGAAATAATTTTTAAAATCGGCTCATGCGTGAAAGCGTAACAGACGCAGTTTGGCATTTATAATATTACGTATAGATTACATGGTACGAGTAGTACGAGTAAGTAAGACTTTACTCGGATTTTTACACTTTTCCTAATTATTAAAACTATACACTCTCCGCCTGGAAGCTCTATTTACACCTGATTGAAAATAAAGCGTTGCGATAGAAAAAGGTTCAGAGATAAAAAGCATATCAAATTTGATCACAAGAGCTTGCCGTTGGAGAGATTTTGCTGCCTCAGTGGATAATCACTTAAATATTTTTCAGTCGTGTACATATTCGATTGTGCACCATTTAAATAGACACAATACAAAACTTATGTGAATTGATATGAAACTCACCGAAGGAACTGGTAGGTAGGACTGCCAACGGGACACTGCCATCTCAGGAGACACATGCAGTTGTTAGGATGAAGAGACTCTAATTCATCTATCGTACCAATGACCCGCTCTGTTGAAAACAAAGACCTGGGAAGATAGATTGAAGAACCAAAAAACATTGCCGCATGTCCGATAATAACACTGGTTAACTTTATAAAAGAGATCGGGTTACTGTTAAAAACATGAGGTAAAATACGAGATAGCACAATAGACCATTGACTGAGTGATTACTATACGTAAACCGTTTCCTTTTTCAATTTAAAAAAAAAACGTATATGTGAGTGAAATGTTAATTTATTATCGCCAAATTTAATTTGAAAATTATCCAAAAAAATTATTACTCAGCTTATAAGAAACAGATTACTTGGAAACTCGTTCTGCCGTATATTTATAATTGACGCCTGTTTTGCATTCACTATAAAATAAAAAAGTTTACTCTTTTACGTAATGTAGAAGTAGATAATATAAAGTAATTTATTTTCATAAAAAATTTGAAAAAGAGAAATGTGTGGAGATTTTATCAATATTAACAGAGTATCATACTGTTAACAAAAGAGCATTGCAAAAATCGTTGCAAGTAATTGTATCAATAGTGCAATACTCAGTATCCAAAATATGCAATGAGTTGAAATATCTACTCGGGTATTTTTCCGGCACAACTTTACAGAGCGATTTTAAGAGTATCGTTTTCAAAAGGGTTCGTTTTTCAGGAATAAATGTAGGACGCAGAGCAAAGTGAAAACCCGAACAGAACTCCTCTAAAACCAACCTCCACGTATACTGAAAGCATTTGCTTGAACAGGGCACTATCTGAAACGTTTTAAATTAGTTTTTTTATTTTTATCTTTAGTTTACGTACATATTTTTTGTACGTAAAATAAAGTGAAAAGGCACGTCACCGAGAAAATTCAAACATAGGGCTAACTTTAAATAGATTTTATTGCGTTTCAATGAATGTGTAATGGTTTAGACCAGAAATTCCCTAACTTTTTTCTCGTAGACCACTCTCAAAATTTTACTGGTCACGGTGGACCCCCTGCTGATAAATTTCTACCATATTCCCAAAACTCGACACGCGTTGTACTGAATATTGAATGGCGAGGTGTGGTCTGTCACAACGGAGCAGTACCGGATCTACGATTTTTTCAAACGGGCGCAAAGTGGACCAGTATTCGAGATTATATTTGCCACGACGGAGGGGGCGTAATGGGATGATGACCCATATCCTATTACAGCCTCCCCCCTCGCCTAGCTGGGTCTAAGATCTCATGCATAACCGGTACGATAAAGTGCGCTGTACGCCAGTCGCTCTGTTATGGAGGGGGCGTAATGGGATATAAGACGGGGGGGTGCGATCGGATATGGATATGTGGCACGGGATGGGTCTCAATCGAAACCAGTTCGTGGACCCCCACTTACAACTTATGAACCCCCATTTCTTTATCGCGCCTACGTGGACCCCGTCTGGTCTCCCGTTGACCCCTAAGAGTCCACCTAGACAACTTTGGGAATCACTAGTTTAGACGATTGAATTTGCGACAACTTTTTTGACCCCGTACGTTTCACGATTTAAGTATATTTTTTCAAACAGAAAGACAACCATTTCAAAATTACGAATAACCTGACCACATTTAGATTCCACCAACTACACTCACTCACTTTCAGCAGAAAATCTTGTTTCCGCAGTGATGGAGGACTTCGCTAGAAAATTAAACCTTGACGTCTGTGCGGGAGAACCCAACATGCCACCGCTCTGACAATTAATCGATTGTATCTGTATTATCACTTCGTCTTTTCTGTGGTTTTGCTAGTAGAATTTTTTTTTTGGCGGTCCTTTTCCACATGTCATTTAGGGGGAATGGTCTCTTAGTCATTTGTTTGTTTTATGGTCTAGTAAATTTACTGTTATCGCCTACCCTTCATGACGCATTCGACGATTTTTATTACATTGTTAGTGTTGCTTTACAAAATACTGATGTATGCCTTGAAAGTTGGAGAAGAAATGGAAATGGTTTGAAAATGTGTCATTTATATCAACAAATTGACTGTGAAACCGTGGTCAGCTTTTGTCGTGGCAATATTCCAGCAATCTTGATTTTTTAAGTTCACATAGAAGTTCAGTAATATTGAATATAAACGATAAACGAAGTTCAAAAGCCTGCGGGATGGATCTAGTCCTCTTAGAGTAATATGTACCTTTTGTGTGAATGTTGTTTTTTTTAAATTTTAGGTTTGAAATTCTGAGGTGCCAAATATAAGTCAAATTACACGGCATGAAATTTTAAAAATTGTACGAAGCAAGGCAAATCAATGCGTTAGTGTTGCATTGAGGGGTGATCAATGTGTAGTTTAGTCTGGTTTGTCTGATGGGTACTGTTTTGAAATTCAGATATTTTTTATCACCAGGGTGGCAGGAATGAGAGAATAAGCAGCTCGGGAAATATCCTGCCACAGTTCATCATCTAGCATTGATGCACACTGGAGAAAAATATTGGCATCTATGGTGATCACAGATCCTAAAAGCATATTTTTTAATTTTCTTTTATTACTACTACTAAAACCTTATTATCTCATTTTTTTCATGTATATTCACCTGCTTTTCTTTTTTCTCTTTCATATATTTTGTTTATGTATTATATGTGTGGGACTGCACTATCCTCCCCACATGCCAGAATAAACATTTATTATTATTATTATTTTAGATTAACTTCACACATAAGGTACGGGGAAAAAATAGTTTCACTCAGGACCCATGTCATCTTGCAAAGGGTATTTTTGAAGAAAGAAAAGAGGAATGGAGGAAGTTCTAGGAAGAAAGAAGATATTGAGGGTGAGTCGAAATCTAGGGGTCGGTGTGTTAGAAGTGAGGGAAGGATGAATCCATTGCGATGCAAGGCGATGAGTCGAGAAAGTCCGGCAGGAGAGATTTAGGTTAGGTCTCCCTTGATCAGTCTCCCCCGATCCGGCCCGCCATGCAATAGGTGGACAAACGCACTCACCGCCAAGACATAGACAAACCTTACCCAAAAACCCGGGCACCTCCCACTATGTCACCAAACGTAGCGAACCACTTGGGGTGACGTATGGCAAGGGTATTGGTTATGCAATGAATGATTTTCAGGGCGGCGGTACCCATATAAGTCTCCCAAAGTGAAAATTCGGGTTTGTCTTGTTTGTTTTATGGGCCCTTTTAGTGGAACTTGTTAAAAAAAAATAGAGCGATCCCACAGAAGTGGTTATGTTTTGCTTTCAAAATTTTAGAAAATGCGGCTGAATCCTTTTTCATAATATTATTCATTGGCTTTCAACTTCTGAATACAATCTCACCACTTTAAAAAAAAAATTAATGTATGCAAATTCTGGAAAACGAATTCTGGTCTATTTGTGTGAATTGTAACAGTTTTGGTATAAATTAAAAGACTGCAGGTTGGATAACATGCACCAAAAAAGAATGAATAGACATTTTATTTTACGTGGCAGGGCTTTTCCGCTCGTCTCGTTGGAAAAATAAATAGGAAAAATTCTTGCATCAACTGCATTGAAAAATGCATTTTTCCATAGCTGGTTGAAGCCCTGATTTCTACTTCAATTCTGTCAGATCTCTGCAGTCGGGCGATGCATTTAAGTGCAGTATCAGTAATTAGTATCTAGTAATCAGTAATTCCCACAATTGTGTGGCTTTTAATTATCTGCAAGAATTGAAAAAAAGCATTCGCGTACAATTGTGACAGTTCTGATACAATTTTTTTTTCAATGTCGGGGCTCGAGCGGCGAGGTTTGTCCGGATCTTGGGCGGATGCAACTGCCCATCAACTGATATTAACACCAGTAATCACCATCAACATTGACACCAGTCTCTCAGGTCTGGTGTCAATATTACATTATTTAAAGAATATTCAAAATGACTTTAGATTTTATGAAAACAAATAACTTGGCACTTTTGAATATTAAAAAATAACGAGTTGATCACACACCAGTGATACAATTTATCTAAATTAGATTGTAAAATATGGCAATCCCTCTATACAACGTATGATTTTATACATTTTCAAATCATCAGCGAAGACTTAGACTTGTACATCTTTAAATACACTAACAATGTCATTTATTTATTAACGCAGTTTTTTTGAGGCTTTTAAATAATAAAATAAAGAATTGGTCCAAGGTGAGATCCTTGGGGAACCCCACTCGTGTCTTCAAAGATATAAGATTTTACATATTAATAAAACATAATAAGATATATTCATTTCCTTCAAAGGAAAAAGTAGAACTTTGGAGGAAACAGTCACACGTATCTTGTGTATCTCATCTTTTGTATCACCGTTATGAAATGTGTAAGAAAGAGCTGCAGCATTATAGAGATAAGAAAACTATATTTTTTGCCTTTTTTACCGTCACGGTACCGTAAAGTTGGGTCGTCACGGTAATAACAAAAGTGCCCAATGTAAAAAAAATTAAAATTCTACTGAGCTGTCCGTAAAATAAGGTCTCCAGGTTGCCACAGCCAAACGCCAACGCGTTGCACTCTCGATGACGCTAAGTCTTGGCGTGGCAACCGTTCGCTATGGAATTTCCGCTCGCCATACCCGCCAAGTGTGAATTACGCTCTGTAATTAGTTTTTTTTTGAAAGCACAATACCCTGGTAGACATTCATTTTCAGCTGCATAAAGTATACGGAGAACAATGTATGAGCGCGACAGGTTGGTTTAGAAGGTCTCGTCTCAGTCACAATTGAGCTCAAGAATTTTTGGGAGCATTTTTGGGACCCACCTCGTGCAGACCTTGTGATATCCGAAATGTTCTGTCAAAATCTTGTCAACAGTTGTGTTACTGATATAATCATATCATAGAGCGCCAAAAAAACCAATTACAGAGCGTTACTCAAACCTGGCGGGTGCGCCCAACGGAAACTCCATCACAAACGGCTGCCACGTCGAGACTAAGCTTTATAGAGAATGCAGCATGGTGGGCATTTGATGTGGGGGAACTAGGCCATACACCAGTGTTGCCAGATTGCGCTTCAATTTGTTCCTCGCCACCGCAGCACCTCGTTTTACTTGTAACTTTTACTTTTACCTTGTGACCTTATTTTATAGACAGTTCTATATAAATTACGTGCTTTAATTGTTAAAATATATTTATTTCGCAATTTTTCAAGTTAACTAAGGTTTTCTCTAAAATTGATATTGTCGGGTTCTTAAAAGCAATTATCTTGAGGCAAACAAATCTTTTTATAAATACTTTCAACTTCATAAATCCAACAATTATAATACATCGTGATTTTTCACGGGTCTACACAAGAATAAAATAAAAATAATCACCCACGCGTTATTGGTGTTATTCTGAATATAGAATTTTAATTTTATGTTTATTCATTGTCCATGAAAATCCCACACTCATGGACACGAAAATTATGTTGTTAAATATAGTTTTTGATGAATTATTGGAGTTAGTTAAAAGTAAGTTATTTTTAAGCGACAATTTAAGAATAATGTCAAGGACCAAAAAATAGGAGGATGATTAATTCGGTCAAATAATAATTGTAATATTATTCGCAACCAAGTGTGTAACATTACGAGCCTCTCCCGTATCCTCATAATCACCACCATATATCACGTCCCGGCAGTTAACCTCGATTTTGACCTTAGAATCCTTTGGATTTTGCGAAATGAAAGGGTTGCCAAGAAACCGACCACGAGCAGCAAACTGTTTTTCATTTATTCATTTTGGACGACTGTACTATCACCACTGGAAAGTTCTTATTTAATATTATGCTTTATTTTTAACCTTTAATATTAATTTTTGAATTTCCACAAGATAAACCTGTAAAGACAATAAATTATTGTTCAAAAACTTTCAACAAAAAGTCTTTCAACATTTTTTTGTTAGATTAGGTTAGGTCAGCTTTTAGTAGATATTTTGTTGGGAGATGTTTTGTACGAAGCAAAGATTTTGCAAAGATATTTTGTCGGGGATATATTGTCACGGTATGAAAACGCGCGGAACCGTCTTAAGTATTACAGATTTGTAAGTTCGTGTATCTCTCCAGATATGGATAAATTGATGGTAATATGATTATTATTGTAACTGGCAGTTGTGAATAGTAATACGACGCGGCTAAACATTACATATGACGTCATTGCCTGTCACGATTACTTTGTCCCGGTGACCAGCTGTCACTGGATCCGAGTGAATCCGAGGAACCGGCTATTTTTGGACCAGTTCCTATCGGATTTTTAAAAATTACCAACACTCAAAATGGGCGAAGCCGAACCAAAAGCCGCCGCAGTACAAATAAATATTAATAATTCATTCATTTATTTAAATGTTAATCGTGTTTTTACTTGCTGAAAAAAATCATCTCAAATTCATTGTCATTGTCTCCATAAGTTTACATAGACAACATTCCAGTTGCGCACAGAGAGACCCTTTGACATTTAAACGCCTCAAAATTAAGGGATAAATAAATATGGTGGTTTTGCCGGAGGGCGGAAAATTTGGTAAATTCACTGAGATTTCGGGGTAGAATTTCATGAAAAGGGGAAAGCCGGGTGTACAGGGCTGAAGTGATGAAGGAATAAGGGGATGGTAGGGCAGGACTGATTCACGGGAAAGATTGGCTTTTTAGGTCAGAACTAACAGCCCTTAGTTGGAGCCCTGTATCTCGAGGTTTAGGGATAAGATTATGGAAACAAAAATGTATGGACTTTAATAAAGTTCATTGTGTCGGGAATGAGACAAAAGGGTTCAAATGATAATTTTCGAGCTTAGGTTCTGCCGCTTGTAGCGATAATTTATGGGGTTGGGCGGAGATTAAATTAGGTACTCGTATATTGACTGTGCGTAGGTGAAAAGGAATAACCAAGGATTACAACATTCATTTAAAGAGAACGTTTTATTAGAACTAGTGCAGACCCGTAAAAACATGGAATTTAATGCCAGCAAATCTTGTTCGTTAGTTCATAGATAGCGCTTTCTTGAAGATGGAAAAAAAGCAGACACTTGAAAAATCACGAAATTTGCCTTTACTTTTATTGTAGATTTACCCATGTAATTTTGTAATTAATGAAAACTTTCAAAAGTTTTAATAAGTAAAATTTACAAAATTTTAAGAAACCCCCGACACAAAAAAAGGCTGATAACATTGAAACGCTTGAACAGATTTTCATGAATTTTAGCTAAGAACCATCTCTATTACGTCAGCTTTCAAACAAAAAAAAATTGCATCACAATCGGTCCATTTGTTTAGGAGCTACGATGCCACAGACAGACAGACCGACAGACAGACAGACAGACAGACAGACACACAGACACGTCAAACTTATAACACCGCTCCTTGCGTCGGGGGTTAAAAATGGCTCAACCTACGTTTTCTTCTAAATAAAATTACTGCTAACAAAAAACCAACTAATTAAAAAGTTTAAAAGTTTAATTTTTTTTTTTCAAATCTCCGATTATTTAAAATTTCCTATCCACAAAAAGTCCTTCATACAGCATCCCTAAAGATGACATCGGCTTGAGGGAAATTATTTTTATAAGTTTTTTTACACGAGTTCCATGTAGGAGGCCCTGAGCAAAACAAATTCCCTCAGATCTAATATCCGCTTATACAATTTATCAAATAAAATTTGGGTGCATTTGCTGATCCGTGACCTCCGGATTGCTCCGACCTCGGTTATTTTATGGGTAAGGTGAAAAGTAAAAAATAAAGCAAGAAGGTGCACACTTAGTCATAACTATAATTAGCAGGAATTGGAATCACAAACACATAAAATACTGAAGAATCAAAGTATTTTATTTCTTAAAACGTAGGGAATACGTTTATCACATTCCTATTAATTTATCGGTCGTTCTCTACCTCTCTCTCTCTCTCTTTGAACTCCGTCGATGTTTCAGTGTCCAGAGCCCATCGATCATATTACTAAAGTTGTGAATAATCTATTTTCGAGTTGGAAGTGTTGCCATCAACGTCCTTCACCCTGTATTATGCTGTATCCCCATACTATCCATGTATCATAAATTAAAGGAATAATTTCCGAACAGTGGTATTACACCATTTCTATTCTGAGATTATGTTCCACTCTGGAACGTGCCGCAAATATACTGCAATACGTTGAAAATTTTAAATGAGAAACAAACACAAAAATAAACATTAATAAAATGTATTTATCTTTAAAACCGAATTAATTTATCTTTAAGTCCCATTCTTGACATATTTCCAATAAATCGCTCTGTTTTTACCGGAAATCCTTTAATTACCCTTTCGCTTTTATTTACCTCCCACTCAAGAACTCAAAATGTATGTATTTATCTGTCAATAATCTATACCGAAGGTTAATTCTAATATTCTCCTGATGAAGGAAAAGTGCTTCCGAAACCCACGGGTGTGAATAAAATAAAATTAAAGTGGTCTATAACAAATTAATAAATTTCCATTGCAAATAAAATTTATTTGCATCATAATACGGGCATGTGCAAAATTCACAATTAATGTTAAAATCAAAGCAATGAAAAGAAGTAAAATAAAAAAAAATCGCTGGGATTTGAGTCCATGACCTCCTGCTTGCTAACTGAACACAGACATCTCTAGGTCCTGTAGAAAGCTTTTTATTTCATTTATCGTCAAGCATCGTTGCTCGTCATCTTTTCTTCGAATCTCGATTATTATCTGTACTTTTTCTTAAGTCGGTTCCTCATTGCTGAGAATTGTGATCCCAATAAGGAACGCCAGAAATGTCAAAATTTTAATTTTTCAAGATCCCGAAAACCACCGTATCTAATGTGAATTTTGTGACGTCATCACTCTCTTAAAGTTTTATTTATTTTAAAGAAGTGTTGTTATTTTGTATGGAAGAATCAATGGAGGTGTCAGAAATCGAAGCGTTTTTTAATTCTAGATTTACTGCTTTTAATATACAAAACATTAGGTAAAATGTCAAAATCTCGTCGCTAATGTTATTGTATTGTACCAAAGTGCAATAATACATCGGTGACCGCACCTGATAAACAGTTTTTTAGTGTTCCACGATCTGCACTATTAGTATTATATGTAGGCAACTGAAAAAATACAGCGCGGAATCCGCTGTTCGACGTCCGCCATATTCAAGTTCGAAGTTCGGAGCTGAAGAACAGTAAGCGTTCTGAGAATTATGGAGAGCAGTGACGTCAGCACTAACGATTCAACAACACCAACTTGACAGTGTGTTTTAATGACACGATTAAAAATGGACTTTTTAATCATTTTTGTAAAACTCAACAATTAATGTTATTTAATAAAACTTGTATATTCAGAATCAAAGTTTATTGGTCTGTAGTCTATATGAACATATTTTTTTAAAGCCACAATATTTTTCAATGGAGTTCCTTATTTCCGTGTTGGGCAAGGCACCTGACCAAGACCATGTAGGTCTTTTTAATCGTCCAGTTTGTCATGTATGTTTGCGTATACATAAGTCGTAACGTATTTGAAGTTTTTGAGCTTCTTCTTTCCCATCTTCTTCCCTTCTCCACTGACATTAACTTAACAAAATATCCAAGTTTGGCATGCAATCATTGCATTGGCTCCAGACAGTTGGGAATAGTTGAGTCTTGTACTGTATTAACTTAAATGGGAACAAACAGCTTCGCTTTCAAAATAAAATTGTACGTATTTGAGATAAACTCTACACAATGTTTGATATGGATGACGTGAAGTGAAAAAAGGCCATCCTACTATTAAAAGTTTTTGCACATTTTATCACGGCGCAGTGTTTGGCACTTTTCCAGCAGTTCGCAGCGGCTAAGCAGTTAAGCGGTACGGTGGTTCACCCTTTGATGGGGGTTGGGGCAGTCGAAGGAAGGAGATTAGGGCGGGGGCTGTCAAGTATTAATTCCTGAAAATTATGAACGAATCTGGGTCGCATGCGGTGCCATTTAGGGTGAAGACTGAATCACGGGGCACGTTGTCACGGGCACTATTATTAAATTTGATATCTAACTTTCGATAATTTCATAAGCAAATAATGAGTAGACAATAAAAAATTATTTAAAGATAAACGTTAGACTTTAGACGGCCTCCGTGGTCGAAGGGTAAGGCTTTCGACTAGCAATCCGAATGTCGTTAATTAAAATCCAGGAATGCGCAAATACATATTATTCTTTCAATTTGTTTTATTTCATAATTCGTTTATTTAAAATATTATAAACATATAATATATTTGCCGCACGTTCCAGTGTGTAAGATACTCTGGTTAAAATCCTGGTGTAAGACCACCATTCAAATTTGAAGCGTTGCTTTAAATGGCTTTGGCCGTGTTTGGTGACCTAAAAAGCCAGGTACTTTCCCACCTTTCTCCTCGCTACCTCATTTTCTTTCTACCATCTTCCGCCTCACGATATACCGCAATTGAGGATGTTTTTGTCTCACTGGCTCCAGACAGGAGCAGTTGTGACTCTTGTGCCATTTAATACCAAAACAAATCTTTAAATTATTCATAATCATTTTATTTGATTAATTTGTGTTATTTCGCAATTTATTCATTAAAAATAATATATAGTTTATTTGCGGCACGTTCCAGAGTGGAAGATACTCTCAGTATCGCCCTGGTGTAAGTCCACCATTCAAAATTGAAACGTTGCTTGAAATGGCTTTGGCCGTGTTTGGTGACCAGATCTGAATAGCCAGGTACTTCCCACCTTCCTCTTCCCCATCTCCTTTTCCTCCCCACGACCTTCAGCCTCACAACATACCCCTATTAGGAATGCCATAGTCTCACTGGCTCCAGACGGGAGCGGTTGGGACTCTTATGCGGTATTCATATAAAAAACTTCTCCTTCATAGATGGGACTTATTTAATTAGTTTAAAACAAACACTTGTTTGAAGTTGTGCTTAAAACCTTTTTTGGGCTTGTACATACGGTAAACGAATACGAAAATTGATAAATAGTTTTGTCGGTATAAATGATGAATTCCACCACGTTGTTATAATAGTTTGTCTACTCTATAGTTAGTAGTAGATAAAGCATTGTCGAAAAACGTTATAAATTTGTACAGCGTCCTTGATGTGGTTTTTCACAAAAACGGCAATACATAAATCATCTAAATAATATTATTATCATCGAATCCGCAATTATTGGATTTGCCATCGATGAAGAATGTTACCTACATTTAAATCTGCCATTTCTCGTGACGTGTCTGCAAATTCGAATCTAAATTCGCCATTACTCCAAATCGTTATCGAAATCGAAAATTCTTATTAGATTCAGACGATTGTAGTGAAAAATGGGTGAACGGGCTCGCCGGGCAAATTGGAAGGGAGGTTCACCACATGTTTAGGGGATGTAATCATCCAACTTACTGAACCGTTCTCCCCTTCCCCTTTCCCATCTCCCTTCTCTCGCGGGGTGGTCGTTAGGTCGTCGTGGTGTTCATGCACCGCGACAAGGAAATCTCTCTCAGGGTGAAGGTGATTGTTTTGGATGTTGAAATCTGAGGTGTTATCTTTGAGCATTTTTTCATTTTTAACAGTTCTATGTTTTATTTTCTATCTGTGAACATTGAAAATTGGTTTTGGACCGGATTCCGTAACCTTTTTTTTACAATACCCCGCAAAGTAGGCCCTGAGGAAAAAAATCTCTCAAGATCTATGTCATTTTAGGGTTGCTGTGTGGAGGATCTTTTTAGGGTAAAGAAGGAGAGGAAGTTAAAGGCAGGAAAAATGTATGAAGAATTGGTAGGAATCTGAGGGTTAATGTGTTAAGGAGTGACGGACGTATGAATCATCCCTCTTACTGTGGTCCAAGCCAATGGGTCGAGAAACTCGGGCTGGAGTTGTCTGGTTTAGGTCTCCCTAAACCATTCTCTTACAATCCGGCCCGCCAGTAGATGTGCAAACGGACGTACGAATCTATCCCTCCCACAGGAGTGTAAGCCAATGGGACGAGAGAGTCTTCCTGGAGAGGTCTAGTACAGATTTCCCTCAATTATTCTTTTCGACT
Organism: Glyphotaelius pellucidus; assembly: GCA_936435175.1. NCBI lineage: Eukaryota > Metazoa > Arthropoda > Insecta > Trichoptera > Limnephilidae > Glyphotaelius > Glyphotaelius pellucidus. The sequence continues at coordinate 9,120,604 of OW386558.1, forward strand.
CGGCCCGCATTAGGTGTGCAAAATCTAGGCAAACTCGGGCACGTCTGCTAAATCACCAAAGGTAGCTATCCACTTGGGATGACCTATGGCAGGGGTGTTGGTTATAAAATGAACGTTTCCCGTGGTACCCATACTCTATTAATCTATCAATCTTATCAAGGTGGTGGTAGCCGTGTTGCATAACAACTATTTTTTACACCGCCAGAGTTCGCATGAGCGTTACGTTCTGTCAAATCGGAATGAACGACATTACGCGAAGTTTACCGTTCACAGAAATACTAGTATTATATTTATAGTTTTAGTAATTTTTTATGCGTGTACTGCACCAAAAGTTTCAACTATCCGGAGCCAGTTTGAGTGTGGCTCAAAACATATCCCCAATTGGGGTAGGTTTAGAGGCTGAAGCGAATTAGGAAGGAAGGGGGTTGGGAACATTGAGGACGGTAAAATATGTAGCTATTTATATCTGGTACCAAGCCGTTGAAATAATTTTGGGCATCGTTTTTGTGAGAGTTCGAGCTACAAGTCATAGATGGCTCGATTGTAGATAGTTCTTAGAGGTTTTAGATTTATCCAACAGATGTTGATAGTAAATAGGGTCGCCCCTCCGTGGTGGATACCAAGTTACGGTGAATAGTGAGGTTTATTGAATCGGAGAGATTTTGAGAGCATAATAGAGAAACTAGCCTCCAGGCCGACTTAGACACTAGTTTTTGCCTATAAGAGTTTTTAGTCTAAACATAAACAGAGTATTTTGTAGTGTAATTTATCAAGTTTCATTTACAATAGTTACAACTTTGAATGGCGGTCTACAGGGTGTCGCAAAATACAACAAATGAATGAGTGTAAAATAACACAAATCATTTAAATACAATAATTTTTTAAGGTTTTTTTACTTTAGCCCCACGCAGGAGGCCCTGAGGAAAGCAATTTCCATCAGGGCTTATGTCGTCTTTGGGGATGCTGTATGGAGAGTCTTTTTAGGGAAAGGAAAGAGAGCAAGTTCTGAGAAGTTAGAAGTTATGAGGGTGGAGTCCCAATTGCACCGTTTGGTATTTATATTTCTGTGTATTATTAATTTTCGTATTTTTGTTCAGATTTATCAGTATTATCTTCTTTTTCAACAATTTATATGAATCCGCGCTCTTTGAATTCTTCAATATTGTTTTTCAAATGTTATTTACTATAAATAAATATAAACATGCAATAAAAATAATTTGTAACACGATGATTCGGTGAAATAACATCATGACAGCTATTAAAATTCTTACATTGCCCTATCCTTCTGGCTAACTTTTCACTTTTCTGCTTTTCCGCCTCACCGCCATCAAGCCGAAGTTTTATCGCTTATTTATGCAGGAGATATTATTACCGAGGCCTGATTTTATACACAACACGATGGGACAGAATTGGAACAGCGTCTGGAAGAGGTATTAAGTCTTACTCGTTGGCGACGGTCGATGTCAACGGGCGCAATTGTTGAGGTTCTTTTACGTGCAGTACAGTGGATTCTATTACAGTTCAAAAAAGCATTGCATAATGTGCTTTTATTTATGCAGGAACCAAAATTAAATGGTCACATTTAATAAGTGAGATAAGTATATTTATGTAAACTCAATGTAGTATACCACCTCTGAATTGCTATTGTTCGCGCAATTTTATATGGGATTGGTTGGGTATTGCATTCGCGGAATTGATGGGTAGATATGTCAAAATCCTGAATTTATCCCACCTACCTAATCTTTCCCTCCTAAATGTCACCATAAAAATTGTTGCAAAAAGTACCAAACTTTGGAGAGGTGACAGTGTGATTTGCTGCTCAGTACAAAATAACATCTCAGACAGGGCGCATGTATTGTTATAAGAATATTGCGAATTTTAAACAGTGAGAAGTGTACACCAAAACTGGAGATCAGCGAGGCCCCATCTGCAACGGTGAGTCCTATTTTCCTTATTCCAATCTGGGCTTATCTAATTTTCCAAAAGCCCAGATCTGAACTATCGACTGACTATCCATCGGGTTTTGCGAGTGTATACTATCTAATCGTCCCGTATAACTTAGCGATTTCACGTAGTTTCGGGACTGGTCCTTCGAGGGCTGCATAGGCTTTGCTTTGCAGCATCTACCGCCAATTAACAGTGGAGTCGCAGTTTCGCGACACCATTTTTGGTTCTTTCGAGTCGGATTACCAACGGGGTATTTAAAATTAATATATTTAACCTGCAAATAATTATTATTTGCTTTTCATACTTTGTTAAGTCATTTGTACTGACATACTTTTGTAATTATTGTTGCATTAAAATTCCTACATAGAATTAATCATGTCGACGAGTGATGGTACTCAGGCTCAGGATCTAGTTAAAATCAAATTACTAGAATCTAAGATTAATTTGATGCATAATCGTCTCAATGATTTATATGAGAAAGCGAAAATTATTGCAGATAGGGAGACAAGGAGTTCGGAGGAGTTCGTTAGACAAACGGTTAATTTGGCTACATATTATTCACAATTTAACACGTAGTGTGATGAATTTCTTTTACTTCAATTGAAAAAGGATCCAAACTATAATATAAATTTAGATTTATGGAATAAATTCGAAAATAAGTACTGCTTTGTAGTTAGTATACGCGAAAGTATTGTGGCGAAGCAAGATTTAGGTGGTACGCAGAAATTAAATAAGTCCCAATTTATTAAGCTTCCAGCGATTGATATGCCATCGTTCGATGGAAATCAAGAGAATTGGTCGGTATTTTATGAAGCATTTAAATTAAACATCCACTCTAATGAAAATTTGAATACGTCGCAAAAGATGCAATATTTGATAGGAAAACTTCAAGGAAAGGCATTATCGGTGTTTGCCGGAGTACTGCCGAATGAAAAAAATTATTTTGTAATCTGGAATGCTCTCGAAAAGAAATATCAAGACAAGCGCGTGCTAGGCACCTTTTATCTGAACAATATTTTGAATTTAAAATTATTGGCACCTTCTAACTCAAATGAGTTAAATAATTTTATTGAACGGTTTGCGTCTTCCATGTCTGCGCTCAAAGAATTAGGTATTGATGACCTAACCGACTTTATAATTTTACATATTGCACTGAAAAAATTAGATATGCAATTGGTGCAAAATTTCGAAATGTCCATACGGGAGAAAGATATACCTACATATACCGATTTAATAGAATATATTCGTTCGCATGTTAAAATTCTTGAACGAACCGGAGCAGAAAGTAAAGTTAATAATAATAAAAATAAGGTTTCGCATTCTTTCGCTGTGGTTGAACCGAAGTCGTTTGATAATAATCGTAGTAATAATAATAAATGCCGGAAATGCAATCGAAGCGATCATGTTGAATTGTTTAAATGTGAACAATTTAATGAGTTGAGGCCAAAGGCTCGCTTTCAGTTTGTAAAATTAAATAACTTATGTGTTAACTGTTTAAGCGATAAACACAAGACGGTAAAATGTTCATCTAAATCGGATTGTAGAATTTGTAAAAAACGTCACCATACTGCTTTGCATTTTGAGGGTACGGTGAACAACGAAAGTCATTCGAAAAACGAAGCTGTCACATTAATAACAAGGAATAAACATCATAATGATTTTACGGCGGGTAATTTAGCTACGAATGTACTATTGTCAACCGCGCAGTTATTCGCTTACGACATTAAAAATAATCAAGTAACCGTCAGGTGTTTAATTGATTGCGCCTCGCAACAAAATTTGATTAGTTTAAATACTTGTAATGAATTGAATCTTAAAATAATTCCTCTAAATAATTCAGTTATTAAAAGTGTTGGTTCAGTGGAGACACCAATTTTGGGGCATGTTGCATTAACAATTAAATCCCGTGTTTCAGAAGATAAATATAAAATAAGCCTATTAGTGGTCGAAAAAATCACGGACAAGCTCCCTACACAGTATGTTGACACAAAGTCATGTGAGCATTTACTTGGTTTAAATCTAGCCGATGAAAATTGGAACGTTCCATCCGATGTCGATATTTTATTAGGTGCTCAGTTATTTCCATATATTATGCTAGGAAATAAGGTTTTATCTAAACATAATACGAATGCACCACCCGCTATACAAACGGTATTCGGATATATTGTAATGGGTGAAATACCTAAGTGTACGCCGGACGTTTCGTGGACATTCGGCCCCATAACCAACGTGGATTTATGCAATGCGTTAACCAAATTTTGGACAATGGAAGACATGCCTATTAAGTCATTGATGAGTGCTGAAGACGCGGAATGTGAGAAAATGTACGTCGAGTCCGTCCAACGGGATGACTCGGGAAGGTATATTGTGTCTTTACCTTTTAAGATAGATCCTAATAATTTAGGAAATTCGCTCAGTGTCGCGCAACGCAGATATAAATATTTAGAACGGAAATTTAATACGTCACCAGAATTGCATCGGAGTTATAATGAAGTAATTTCTGAATATCTGGAAAAGGGATATATAAGGTATGAAGTTCCGTCTTCATCTAATATTGATGAGGGATATTTCATTCCTCACCATGCAGTTATTCGTAAAGATAAAGCAACAACTAAAACTCGTGTTGTATTGGACGCCAGTACAAAGACCAGTTCAGGGTTGTCACTTAATGATATTTTGTATACTGGTCCAAACTTGCAATCTAATTTATTTACACTTTTAATTAAATTTCGCTTATTCGCTATAGCATTGACCGCAGATGTTAAACAAATGTATTTACGTATAATGGTAACGGAAAGCCATCGTAAATATCAAAAAATTCTTTATAGATTTCACGAAGATGAAGAAATTGGAGTTTATCAATTTAATTCGCTAGCTTTTGGGTTAAATTGTTCACCGTTCCTTGCGATGCGAACTTTAAGAAAGCTAGCGAGCGATGAAAGAAATCGTCACCCGAAAGCCGCAGAAGTTGCAATTAATGATTTATATATGGACGATTTTGTATATTCTGTAAATACTATAAGTGAAGCCGTCACTTTGTCTACAGAATTAATGGCGATGTTCAAGTCTGGAGGATTTGAATTAGTTAAATGGTCGAGTAATTCTGCTCATTTGCTCGCTCAATTACCAGAGTCGCACCGTGCAACGATGGATTTCTCGGATAATTGTAGCATTTTAGGACTAAAATGGGATCCGATATCTGATTGTTTTCATTTTATGATATGTCCCACGGAGGAGAAAACTATATGTAAAAGATCAATTCTTTCCACAATAGCACGTTTATTTGATGTATTAGGTTTGGTTGCTCCGGTAATTTTATATGCCAAATTACTTTTACAAGAGCTGTGGTTAGAGAAAGTAGGATGGGATGAAGAACTACCCCAAAGTATTGTCAAACGATATGTCAAATTCAAGGAAGAATTACCGATGCTTTCTAATTTAAATTTACCTCGATATTTGGGAGTAAAAGAGGACTGCACGATAAATATTATCGCTTTTGCAGACGCGAGTACGAAAGCATACGGGTGCGTAGTATATCTTCATGTCACAGATAAGAGTGGCAACGCTACTATGAATTTGATATGTTCGAAATCCAAGGTAGCCCCTTTAAAAATAGTTTCGCTCGCTCGATTGGAATTATGTGCTGCGCTTATTTTATCTAGACTTGTTAAATCTATTATAGATACTTATAAAAATCGCGTTTTTATAAACGATATATTTGCTTTTTCAGATTCAAAAATAGCACTTTCTTGGATTCACTCATCCCCGCACAGATGGCAAACTTTTGTAGCTAATCGAGTTAGTGAAATTCAGGAAAATTTACCTGCGAAACATTTTTATCATATAGATGGAGTTACCAATCCTAGTGATTGTTTATCACGTGGACTATTGCCCGCTCAGCTAATTGATCATCCTCTTTGGTGGCACGGTCCACCCTGGGCTGCGAACCCAGTGTCCGAGTGGCCTGTCAAAAGCTTTTCCCCCTCAGCGCAGGAGGAGAATACTTTGGAATTGAAAAAGTCGCATACGTTCACGATAACGTCAATAGAGAATAATTCTCCAATATATAATCTTGCTTTAAAAATTTCTTCATGGCCAAAACTGCTAAGAATTGTCGTATATATTTTACGATTTACGCGGAAGTTATCGTGTTCAACAGTTATAAATTCCACGGAATTAAATATTGCTGAAATAAATGTATTAAAAGCTCTACAGAAAAAGTATTTTTATGCCGATATACAATTAATACAGAGGAAAAAATTATGTTCATCTTCGATTCGAAAATTAAACCCGTTCGTCGATCATAATGGATTGTTACGCATAGGTGGTAGATTAACAAACGCGAATATACCTTATGAAAACAAACATCCAGTACTTCTGCCAAGACAGGATCATATTGTCGATATAATTATAGATTTTTACCATCGTGTGAATTGTCACACTGGTGCTCATCTCCTTATGTCTATAATTAGACAGCGTTATTGGATCTTATCGGGAAGAAACTTAATACGCAAACGAGTACATGCATGTAATTTCTGTTTTAAAACCGCACCTTCTAATATTATACCGCCAATGGCTGATTTACCTACAGCTAGAGTTCAAGAAGCAAAAGCATTTACACATACTGGTGTAGATTTTGCCGGACCGATAAAGATAACCCTTTCTAGGCGTCGTGGAGTAAAAAGTCAAAAGGCATATATATGTCTATTTATTTGTTTAACGACGAAGGCTATACATATAGAATTGGTATCAGATCTAAGTACGGACAATTTTTTAAATGCATTTAAACGTTTTCTATCCAGACGCGGACCCGTTTCGTGTATGTACAGTGACAATGCGACAAACTTCATAGGCGCGAAGAATTGTCTTGATGACTTATATAAATTTTTGGAGGCAAATTCAACTAATGAAGTCCTTCGCAATGAATTTAACATTCGGAGAATTGAGTGGAAGACGATTCCACCTCGCGCTCCTCACTTTGGAGGATTATGGGAATCAAATATTAAATCCATTAAATCGCATCTGTATAGGGTTGTGGGTACTCAACTTTTATGTTATGAAGAGCTTCTCACAGTTCTGACGCAAATAGAGGCTTTACTTAATTCACGGCCGTTATGTTTATTAAGCAGTTGTCATTATCCAGAAGCTCTTACTCCGGCTCATTTTCTAATGTCTTCTCCGATTCAGCATTTGCCCGCTTATGATATGACTAAGGAACGCATTAGTCTGCTGAAAAGGAAAGAGCTTTTGGACCACCTCGTTCAATCTTATTGGAAGAAGTGGCATATAGAGTATCTTCACTCTCTGCAGATGAGACAAAAATGGAATAGTCCCGTCAATAACATTCTTGTAGGTACTGTAGTATTGGTGCATCAAGAAGATGCGTCTCCACTTTATTGGCCGGTGGGGGTTGTTGAGGAAATATTTCCGGGTAAAGACGGAGTGGTTCGGGTGGCAATCGTAAGAACCCCTTCTGGGAACTTTAAACGACCAGTCGTGAAATTGTGTCCCCTGCCTACACAATAATAATTATTTTTCTTTATCTCTATTTATTTCTTTTATTTTTATTTTTTCTTAACTATCTAATATCAATCGCTTATATATATATTTAAATTTAACATTTTTATTTTTCACTATAATTCTTTACTTTATTTTGAAAGTACCTTCAGTTTCGGTAGGTACTTCCAAGGCCGGGAGAATGTTCGAGCAATTTTATATGGGATTGGTTGGGTATTGCATTCGCGGACTTGATGGGTAGATATGTCAAAATCCTGAATTTATCCCACCTACCTAATCTTTCCCTCCTAAATGTCACCATAAAAATTGTTGCAAAAAGTACCAAACTTTGGAGAGGTGACAGTGTGATTTGCTGCTCAGTACAAAATAACATCTCAGACAGGGCGCATGTATTGTTATAAGAATATTGCGAATTTTAAACAGTGAGAAGTGTACACCAAAACTGGAGATCAGCGAGGCCCCATCTGCAACGGTGAGTCCTATTTTCCTTATTCCAATCTGGGCTTATCTAATTTTCCAAAAGCCCAGATCTGAACTATCGACTGACTATCCATCGGGTTTTGCGAGTGTATACTATCTAATCGTCCCGTATAACTTAGCGATTTCACGTAGTTTCGGGACTGGTCCTTCGAGGGCTGCATAGGCTTTGCTTTGCAGCATCTACCGCCAATTAACAGTGGAGTCGCAGTTTCGCGACACCAGCTATATTTATTTTATTTTTTAAATTCCTGACCAGACAATACCTATCACATTAGTGTGACATTTCTACTTTGGAGTTGAAATACTATATCTGCTCCTGTACTATGAAACGGATTTTACATTTGGGAAACAAATATTCCGATGTTGTTGGTATATTTAATGAAATAAATTTATTTATAAGAATATTTAAATTTTCATCTAATATAGTTAATTTATTTGATGAAATTATTTAATTACCACTAGTGCGCTATTTATGAATATATTAAAGAGGTGTAACACCACCTATCCGAAGGATTTTAACTTGAGATTTTTGAGTATATTTGGAGTGAAAAACGAAGATGTCATTTTGCTGTCCGATGATATTTTTTCTATTAAAAAGAACAAAGAATATGTTTATAACTAGTCACCACAGGTACGCGTGAAGACGGGATCATGGGTTGACGCGATACGCGCTCTCTCTCCTCTATTGCCGTGCTGCTAGAACGAGACAGAGTTGGCATCACGTGACAAGTGCTGGTTGAACCTGTACTTGTAATTTTTAGTAAGTATTAAGATTGCTAGAGAATAACACGGATGTGTCGAAGGTAGCAGATAAATAAATATTAATGTTGTGTATAATTGTGGCTTTACGCATTTCAGCATATTGTTCGCCATATATTCCAATTGGAAATGTACGGCGAGCGCTAAGCTGAAATACGCCAAGCCACGTATATTATAGCTGTGTGTACACAGCTTAATTAACAAATGCACATATGAAATAAAACTAATCAAAACAAATTGTCTACAAATTTATGAATGGCTAAAACCAAAGAAATATAAAAAAGTATTTATTATTTTAAAGATCTGGCTTTGTCAATCGCCCTTATGGTGATTTAGATAAAAAAAACGGTGCCAAAGAGTAAATATTTATATTCGCGTTGTTGACCAGAAAATAGACATATACGTTGTTGCCAAAAGCAGATATATACTCGTAAAAATACATTGTTGCTAAAAAAAGACGAATATAATAACGTTGTTACCAAAAAAACAGACGTACATAATAACGTTGAAGCCAAAAAAATAGACATGTATAAAAACGTGGTTGCCAAAAATAGACATACCTACATAATATTATATAATAACGTTGTTGGCAAAAAATAGACTTAAGTATATAATATCTTTGTAGTGTATATGTACGTGTAGTACAAAGCAGATTGAAAGTTTTTCTCTTTATTTTAAAAGTTTTTTTTAGTTATAGCAAATAAAGATTAACGCTTACAAGAATATTCCGATGCAAAAAGCATCCCCTCGGTTTAATAAATGCGGAAGGGAGGTTTGTTCGGGTGGCAACGCGGAGTAAAATAAAGAATGTCACGGGGTAAATCTGCTTTCCGGGTAAAATGAAAAATTCCCCAAATAAATTAAGCGGGTGGGGAATGTTGGACTTTTCAAAACTGCAAGAAGGGTTTTACAATTTCACATTACAAACACATTCTCAACTTTGCTCGTCGTTAAATTACACGAGTGTTTGTTTTTGTTATTAGGTTAGGTTGGAACTCGGCGTCGACATAAATTTATTATTTATTTACACGTGTAGTTTAAATTTTTTTTTTGTATGTCATTCCCAAGTGGATGGTAGACAGGTACTCTCGGTATTGTCCAAATGTGTTTTGAAGGTTCCATGCCAAAGCAGAATCAAGTCAACTCAACACCTCTTTGAAAAGTCATTAAAAACTTTGAACCAAAAATTTAAACAGCCCTAACCTGTAACATATTTAACTATTTTTTTCATCACTTTTAATGACTTTTAAAGCAGGTTCTATTAATTTAATTCTGAGTTGTCCGGTCACCGTTTTGAATTCCTTCAAATTCTAACACCAGCGCAAAATGTTACTTATGCAATGATGGGAATTTAGTTAGCCGACGATTAAAGTGATGACGGCTGGGTGGACGCTTTTGACACTTTTTGACGCTTTTTACTATTTTTGCTGTAAAATTTTAAGGCTCTAAAGCCAGAAAGATGCGCCCTTGCATCAATGCAATTCTTCTTTGATGGCACCATTAGATATATTTTATTACGAAAATATACTTACAAATTGATGGCGCCTTTATTATGTAATACTTTTTCTTTCTTATTTATTTATTATTGCAAATCCTTTGGCCTTTTTTTTATATTTCCTTTCATCAATAAAACGTAAAGACGGTCTTACAAAAATGTATTTGTTTTCATTTACTTGGAAATGCCCAATGAAAACATGGCGTGATCAAGTGAATAATATAACAGTATATTTGCGGCACATTCTAGAGTGGAAGATATCTCTCTTTATAGTCCTGGTGAAAGACCACCATTTAGAATTGAAATAAGTTGATGACTAGATCTAAATAGACAAGTACTTCCTCACCTTTATTTTCCCCATCTACTTCTTTTCCTCACTACATTCAGCCTAACAACATAGTCCAATTGGGTTTTACCACTGGGTCCAGATGGCAGAGACCAGGAACAAATATTTGAGTCGCGCACCGTTAAAAAATAGTTATAATAAAATATGGGTGTGCATGATACGATCTTTGAATGTGAATAAAACAAAGTGTGCCAAGAAAATTTTGTGGCGGTCCATCATCTCTGCTTTCTATTGCGGCAATACGGCGTGATGGTTAGTTAGATATTATTGAAAATGAAATTCCATTTTACTGAATGATTGAGTAAAAAAGCACAAATCAAATAATCACATTTTTTCTTTCTTTTTTAATGTTACATAAAAATATAATTGACGTTATTTTCCAAGTTTTCTTAGCAGTTATTTCAGTTTCATTTTGCAGTATCGTCACTTTTTGTCGCAATTTGGATAATGTTTATGGTGTAAAATTTTAATTTAAATGGTTAATTTTAAAATTTAAAAAATAGTAGAAGTAACTAACATTTCTATTGAGTAAAAAATATTGGTAAATCTACCATAAGACGTAAAAGTGTTCCAGCGAGAGGAAAATCGGTTTCTACCTCTGAATGCATTAAAACGATAAAAAGTAAGTAAAATAACAGTGGGAATCCAATTAAAACACAAACTCAAATCATTTGTATTAGGAAAGCATAAAAAAAAAACAAATTATGACAAACGAAAAACTTAAAAAGTCGTGGTCTTTCTCATTTTGGAATCTTCCACCCCGGGAACCATTCATTGGATAACCAATTCCTTTGTTACAGATCACATGAAGTGTGTTTCTTTAGCAGACGTGCCTGCGTTTTTGGCGTTAAGTTTAATCGGGTCTTGGCGGTGAATAAGTCAGCCTACCTGGTGGAGAAGTTCGGAAAAGGCACCTTATTCCTCTCTCACCGGACCCTCTGGATCCATTGCATTGCACTACAACGGTCTGCAACATTGCACAGGTCTGTCGCACATACTGACCCCCAAATTCAAATCTACCCCACTCCTCACACACTTTTCCATGACAGGACCTCCTCACCTTTATTTCCCCAATGAAGGCATAAGCCCTAAGGGAAATAATTTATCTTAGTGTCTCCAGTGTGAAGAAACAATAAATTTAAAACACTCCTAAATTTATTACCATATGAAGATAAAAGACGGACGTGAATTAATAGAGGTAAATCATTCACCCTTGTATTCCTATCCTTCCTAACATGGTATCCAGATCATCTGTGTATTAATCTCTTTAGCCCGTGTAGCAAACCAAATTGTCAAAAATAATCCATCCTACCCTTTTACAACCCTTAAAAGGCTTTTCCGTTTCGTTTTTGTCTCGCGCGATAAAATATCACTGACCAGTGTTTTCCGCTCCGTCCTTTCAATCCACCCTTAACCCTTTCAGATCGGAAATAAAATTTTGGAAACATTAAAACAAAAAATTGTACTTTTTTCTATAAATTCATTAGAATTTAGATATTCTTTGTGAATGAATTCATATTGGATTTAAACCCATTTTTCGACAAAGATTGAGCTTAAACTTGGCAGATAGATTCGTTGCCAATGACAACGCATTTTATCAACTTTTTGTGGCACTCACACTACAAGATCGCGCCGTTTGATGCGTAGAAACATGGCGAAAAGTCGAAACTGTTTCACTACAAAATAATATTTCAAATCTATGTATTATAGTTAGAAACCTTTGTTTTTACTGGTTGTTTTTTTTGCAATTATTTATAACTTATTGCAACGTTTATTTAAACAGCGTAGAAAAAAATCCATAGCGTAGAAAAAAGTAGGTAGGTAGGTACTTCAAATTTTATTCTCTACATAAGGTAGGTGTTTAATACCAATACCTGCATTTTTACATGAAAAATAATATTTCGAACAAAGACTTTGTCCAACCAATTTGTCCAAACGAGCCTCTCTATCTCAATGACAATTCTTTTTTCAATCTTACTTAATCTTTACCTGCTGACGGGGGGGCCGCTCCGTCCTAGCATCCATATAACATCGAAATACTCACCTCGCGCAACGCATACGCCGCTTCCAGTAGCTTCGAATTTAGCGACGCCAGAGCCGTAGGTTTTAAATTTTTAAAGGTAAATTTCTGTAATTAAAGTTTTTTCAATTTTTGCGTACCTCTCTGACCTAGAGTTAGTGATTGCGTGACTTTTTAAAAGTTGATTCTCTAAATAAAAATAATCATAAACATTTTTACTAAAGTTTTGTACACAAAGTTTATTTGAGACACTATTGAAATATTATAATAAAAGTGAGTTCTTTGTTTTAATTTTGTTAAATAGATTTTTGATCTGAAGTGGTTTTTGCCAAAAATTATTAAACAATATCCAAATTGTCAAATAAAAGTTACTCAACAATAAAAAAAAACATTTTTTTTTATATTTCATTTAAAAATATTAAAATTGTTCGATAAATAATAATTTGAACCTCAAAATTTTCATGGATCCTTAATATATAAACATTTAAATCAACAAGCCTCCCAGGCCTCCACGTCAGAGAAAACAAATCAATAAAAAACTAAGTCAGCAGTTAAAGATTAAGGCAGATAGGTACCTACGATAATATTGATAATAATACGAACAAGAAAGTCCAAATAGAGTCGACGACTTCAAATTTAAAAAAAATCTTTACTGATCCATTTAAACGGCCACCATCTTGTAAGTGAAACGTAGATGCAAAGAAATTTACAGGTATAAGAAATGCTTTTTCAACAATTAAAACAATTTATGTAAGCTTTATAAAATAACATAAAGTAGATTGACTTTTATTATTACATTTTGCCGGTTTCTGTGTTTCCTCCCTCCTACAACATGGGTCTCTTCGAGACCCATGTTCACTCCTTCCTTTCCTCCAAAACACTTTCCACACAGCATCTTCAAAAATGACATGTGTGGAGTTAATGTAAAGAAATTATATATATACTTTTCATTGTAATATTCTTTTGTAAGCTGCACCTGCTCTCAACACAAAATGTTCTAGAGCAAGATAGGTACTGATGCACTTAAAAGATTAATTAAAAAAAAATTAAAACTTCTTCAAAACATACTTTTCAAAAAAAAAAACATAATAATGTTGAGACAATCGAGTTTAAAATACGCGTCGTCTATTGAATTTACATACACATGGTTACTGCCTGAATGATTGCCTAGAATCCAACGAAAAAAATAACATGGAAAGCCAGTATTTTCAGCAATTGGAAAGCTATACAGCCAAATTTATTTGTTTAAAAAAATGAGGAAAAACTCTGAAAATCTACGCATTTTCAAATACGCTGTCCGAATGGGTTAAAAATAGCGTTGAAATTTTTCGCTCGTCATTTCAAGATCAATTTTCGTCCGGGCTTTGTGAAATTTGAAAATAAATATTCGTTTTGAAGTGGAATAAAAGGGATGAGTGAGGTTCAATTGTTTGAAGGCTCTGGAATTATTTGATTGTGCGTTGTTAGAGATATTTCTAGTCTTTTATGTTCATAACCGCGAAATTAACGGGGAAAAGGTTTTTGTTTGAGTAAACTGAAGAGCACGGGGATATAATAAAGTGGTTGAACAGGAGATTGACCCATTTGATTAACAAATTTGAAAAGCATTTTTATAAAATTATTGTATAAAATTTTGAACCGTTATATTTTTTTATGTGAAGAGATGTTCAAATTTTCATAAATTATTTTGCTTTTTAAGTGAAATTTTCTTCCTAACACTGAACAAGCAAAATGTAAATACATATAGATAATATAATAGAATTACTGAAGCACCCGGCGTTGCTCAGGCTTTATTATGCTTTAAGGGTTTGAAAAAGGGATGGAGGTTGTTTTATAAAATCTTACGTCGATAGTGATCCTCCTTTTATTTTGAATGTCAAATGTGCAAAATTTTACGCAGAAGTGTCAAAATTTTGTTAGGAAATAGGTGATAATAGAGTCGGTTTTTAGAAATTTTACTGAGACAGATCTTTCTATTGTTTTGAATGTCAAGTGTGCAAAATTTCACGCAAAAGTGTCAAAATTCTGTTGGGAAATAGTTGATAGGGGTTAGTTTTTCGAAATTTCACTTAAACAGATCTTCCCATTGTTCAGAATGACAAGTGTGAAAAATTTCACGCAGAAGTGTCAAAATTCAATTGGTGATGGGGGTCGGTTTTTCGAAATTTCACTAAAACAGATCTTTCTTTTGTTTTGAATGTCAATTGAGCACAATTTCACCCAGAAGTGTTAAAATTCTGTTGGAAAATAGGCGATGAGGGTTGGTTTTTGGAAATTTCACTTAGACCGATCTTCCTATTGTTTTGAATATCAAGTGTGCAAGATTTCAATTTCAAAATTCTGTTGGAAAATGTAATAAATGTGGATCCAAGTTTAAATAGGAACAAAAGAATAATTTTTGGGATTCTTTGTTTGGACACGAATTTAGGTTTAAAAGGCATGTCTTGTATGAGAGCCTTCTCTTCACCTTTGACCGCCACGTTATAAACATAAGGTACTTTAGTATATTCTATAATTATGCGACTTATATATATTATTTTATTTAACGGTCCCGAATATGGTACAGTCACAACATATGGTACAGTCATACATAGGTGAGGGGGGTCGGCTTTTTAAAATTTCACTTAGACGGATCTTTCTCTTGTTTTGAAGGTCAAGTGTGCAAAATTTTATCAATAAAAACCAAAATTCCGCTTAAAAGGGTGTAAAAGGGTGATAGAAGGATGTTTTTCGAAACTATATGTGGATATATATTGGAAATCTTTCTCTTATTTTTAATGAAAAGTGTACGAAATTTTGCTAAACGGGATGAAAAAATCTAATGGGGTGTTTTTTAAAATGGGGTGTTGATCAGTTATCTTCCTCGTGTTTTGAAAGTCGTGTGTGCAAAATTTCATCAAACTTGGAATAAAACAATTTATTTGTATAAAAAACAAAGCCATGGCGCCTTCTTCATACTCATCCATACTTATACTTATACTTATACTTATAATATTATAAATGCGAAACTGCTCGAGTTTGTTTATGACCTTTTCACGCATAACACAATATAAAGACTTTAATAATTCACCAATATAAAGCTAAATTATATGCGCAGACTACAGGTTGTCTATGATGGTAAGCTCTGGCGTTATGAAATTATAAATATTAATATATTATATTTGTTATACGTTTTCTGTCGCTAACAAAAGCGAGTTTTTGCTAACGTCAGAAAAAATATTTTCCATGGAAACAATGTTGATATATTTTTGGGCTCTATGCTGGTAGGTACTCAGCCTACTGGTCGGCTACTACTGCAGAAAATTCAAATATTAGAATTCGTTTTTTTTTTGGACAAGCTTGGAATAAATGTCAGATGAGAGTTCCTATATTAAAAATATAATTCGTAACGATTATAAAGACTGAATGATAAATAAAGTTTTTTTTATTATATTACCGAACTTCCAAATATTTAAATAAAAATTATTATCCGAAATGTTTGTAAGCGCATAAATTCCGAACAAATGAACAAAATTGGATAAGTAATTCTTTTTTCTTTGAGTTAGAGCATTATGAAATTTAGGTGGTAGGCGAGATGTTTGAAAACTGAATGTAAGGGAATGAATATATGGAATGCGGGAGGGGATGGGGGTGGTGGTGGGGGTGGGGGGGGAGATAATTGATAAGTGCAAGCGCTACAGTAATTTCCCGTAATACCATGCGAGCGAAGCCGCGGGGAAAAGCTAGTACTTAATAATATATAGATTGGACAATTTCTGCAAAACGTTGCGTAAAACATGTCCCGATTTTAAAAATTGTCGATATTGTAGTTGTGTTACTATATTTATCGTACAAGACACCCAATGCATTTCACTTATTAATTTATTTTTTTATTTTTATGTGAACACCGCACAAGAGTCCCAACTGCTCCCGTCTGGAGCCAGTGAGACGGGAGCAGTTGGGACTCAACCTCATAACATACCCCAGTGAATTCGGGTAGGTTGTGAGGTTGAAGGTAGTGGGGTGGGGAAGGAGTTGAAAAAAGGAAGATGGGGAAGTGCCTGGCTCTTCAGATCTGGTCACCAAACACGGCTAAAGCTATTTCAAGCAACGTTTCAATTCTGAATGGTGGTCTCACACCAGGGCGATTCTGAGAGTGTCTTATCACTAGTCACATCAACCGCAGTAGGTTTACTGGATTGATGGAACGGAGCGTCCCGAACTATGTGAAACCACTTTTTTCACTCAATGTCTCATCTAACCTAACATTTATTTAACAGAAATGATTCGTCCATCATCTAATTGAACCGAGCCTTTACCTTTTGAAATTTTAAAAATATATTTTTTTTATTTTAATCTAAAAACACATTAAAAGAATGTCTTAACAATAAAACGCTCCCGTTACCCACCCGCCGAAAAATTCATTTATCCTCGTAAAATTTCCAGGAATCCTAACAGAAATAATAATTCCGTATAATTCCCTTATTCTCCCTTAATCGTCCCCTCTTCCCATTTCCGAGTTATCATTAGGCTTCGGATTAAATGATGGAATGTTTTTGCCAGGTCTAATCAATCAACTCCAATATGCTGCGTGCTATGTTTTTTATTTGTTTATCTTTCCAAATGTGATTATTCTACTAAACAACGATCCAGAATGAAATCGCTTTGTTTGGTGTTGTCTTATTTATTTCGTTTCGAAATGACAAAGCGCTAGGCGATGGAAAATGGCGCAGAAAAAATGTTGCAATTGTTCAAAACTTTATGGCATTGGGAAAAAAATTATTTGTGCCAACTTTACCAATCTGTGAAAATTTTCTTTCCCGTGCAGACAAACAAAAATTAATTGCAATGTTATTGAACAACCAATTTATGCCTGATTATAACTAAAAATATCGAATATACAAAAGCAACGAGGCTAGCGGTTCACTTTGGAGTGCTTATTTATTTATTTTGTAGAAACAAACAATATTTAATTACAAAGTTATAGAATTTAATACAATGATTGGTACCATTGACATTTCGCTGCTTTTGTGTGATAAATTATGCATTTAACCTTAATTAAGTTACTTATTAAATTACTAGCTTTTCCCCGCGGCTTCGCTCGCATGGTATTACGGGAAATTACTGTAGCGGTTGAACTTTTCAATTATCCCCCTCCTCACCACCCCTCCCCCTCCCGCGTTCCATACATTCGTTCCCTTACATTCAGTTTTCAAACATCTAGCCTGCCACCTCAATTTCACAAAGAAAAAAGAATTATCCAATTTTATTCATTCGTTCGGAATTTATGCGCTTACAAACGTTTCGGATGTCTATTTTTAATTAAATATTTGGAAGTTTGTTAATATAATACAAAATTACACTATTTATTATTCAGTCTTTATAATCGTTACGAATTATATTTTTAATGTAGGAACTCTTATCTGACATTTATTCCAGCTTGTCCAAAAAAAACAAAACATATTCTAATATTTGAATTTTCTGGGGCAGTAGCTAACCAGGGGGCTGAGTACCTACCAGCTTAGAGCCCACAAATATATCAACATCGTTTCCATGGGAATGATTTTTTTCTGACATTTGCAATTAACTCGCTTTTGTTAGCGACAGAAAACGTTTAACAAATATAATATATTTATATTTATAATTTCATAACGCCAGAGCTTACCATCATATACAACATATAGTCTGCGCATATAATTAAGCTTTCTATTGGTGAATGAATTTTTAAAGTCTTTTTATTGGTTAATGCCTGAAAAGGTCATAAACAAACTCGAGCAGTTTCGCATATATTATATTATTAGTATTAGTATTAGTATATTAGTATTAGTATTAGTATATTAGTATTGGTATATTAGTATTAGTATTAGTATTAGTATGGATTGAAGGGAGAGGTGTGTGTGAGTGTTTGTGTGTGTGTTCAATTCAGTGTGCCAGCAATATTTTTCTTAAATAGAGGGAGGAATAAAAAAATATATCAGTATTTGTGCATGTTTGGATTGAGTTGAATGTTTGAAGGATGCGGGAAGTAGGGGAGTTGGTTGCAGCATTTGTATTGTATTTGTCTGTAAATTTTTTAACAACATTATTACTGCAAAAAGATCACAACAAGTGCGCAACACTAGAATGTGTTCTTCTTTAATGTATCAACCAGTATATACCAGAACATCCTTTGGACAAAGAAGTTTTGCATATAAAGCTCCATTGCTTTATAACATGCTTAGTGAAAAAATCAAAACTATTGGTACGTTAAATATATTCAAAAAAACGGTCAAAATATGTATACTAACTGAGAGTGATGGTTTTGGATTACCCATGTTGTCACTTTTGTCATAAATCAGCATGGAATTAAGCTATAATCGATACAATCCATATTTGATTACTGTGTGTGTACATTACTACTTATTGTTATTTCTTACTGCTGTATACTTTTGAATTTACTCATTGTTATTATCAAATTAACTTTTGTATAATTATTTACTCACTATAATACATAATTGTTTATTATTATTTACTCATAATTATTATGTATTTACTTAATTTATGTTTATTTTTATTTACTATTTTTTATTTACTTTCTTACGATTACTAAATAGTTTATTATTGTTTATTCATAATTATATTTTATATTATGTATTTAATTTACTTACATTTATTTACCTACTATATTATATTTATTCTTATTATATTATATTTATTACTTACTATATTATATTTATTACATAATCTTCATACATTTATTACATACTTGTTTATTATTATTTACTTTTTATTATTATTTACCTACCTTTATTTTTATTTATTTTTTGTTAATACTCGTAAATCTACTGTTACTGACGGTATGGTCACCCTATGAATGCATTTGTTAAGCCACTGCAGGTACCTTGAACATGTTTAGTTTACAGTAGAATATTATTGTGGCCAACTAAGAGCAATATGAGCATACCGCCCAGCTGTAATTAATATTTGAGTAAACTATATTTAGTGTTTCTTGTGAATTTATACGTATGTTTTTTATTTTTATTCGATTATTGTTTTTTATTTTTATTTTTATTGTAAAACTGCACATCTCGATACAGGAATGCCCTAGTGAGATGTGCAGTTTATGTTTTTATGTACATGTATATATTTTAATAAATAAATAAATAAATAAATTGTTACTAGTTGTGTAAAAAAGGTTGGTGTGGCGAGTTCTTTCAGATGGGATGTTAAAATTTATTTGGGATAGAAGTTCTGGGCAGTCTATTTCGTTATGTATTATTTTATGGAGAAATGTCAAGTCAGCTACCGTTCGCCTGAATTTTAGAGTGCTAATGTCATATTCATGTTCCCTGATATTTTGCAATGAGATTACGATTAAACAAAGGGTGTTTTTTTTAAGTGAATGTAGCTGTTGAATAAAGAAAGGAAAGTCAAGAGAAAATAATGTTCTATATGATAGTGAGTGAATGAATCAAATATACTTGTGTGTGATAAATTGAGGCGTAAGAGCTCAAAGGGTATAAGAAGAATGTTTAACGTGTAAGTAAATGGTAGAGGAAATCAAAGACGCGCGATAAAGACATCGCACGATCAAGTGAAACAACCCGCGATAAAATGAGACGTGTGTAAAAGGTTGATGTAAATGAATTTCATAAGATTAAGAAGTGATAGCGAATGGATGAATCAAATATCCTTGTGTGTGGTAAATTGAGGCGAAAGAGGTAAAAGGGGTGTAGGGAGAACGTTTGAGGTGTAAATAAATGGTAGAAAAAGTCGAAGACACCCGATAAAGACATCACACGATCAAGTGAAACAACTCGTGATAAAATGAGGCGTGTGTAAAAGGTTGATGTAAATGAACTTAAAAGATAAAGAAAGGGACACTTAGATGGTTTTGGCATAAAGCGCGGCTGAAAAAAGGTTAGGAGTACAACGAGGTCATATGACTTGGAAGAGAATACGGAAGCGCTGAAGTAAGACAAGGCCCAACCATGTGAAACAAAGCTCGTGTCAAAAGTAAAAATATCAAATGCGTATGAATGTATCGATGCAAGAATGAGAATGAAATAAGGAGCGTGTTGTGTGATGGTCTGTCCTATCTGCCTAGCCATTGGGAGATATGGCAAGATGGTAAGTGATGTTGATTTTTGCTGTGTTAATCTAGCGTTTTTGTTTTAAATTAAATGAACTGGGACCACATCATTTAATGATAAATTTCAACAATGCACGCTTTTTAATATATCAAATATTATTATTATATTAAAAATATATATATAATATTAAAAAGCGTTGGTGTTTTACACCAAAAACGCTTCAACTACAAACAATTGTAATATCGTTTTCTGACAGACGAAAGCAAACTTTCAAAAATGTGAACACGAGTTTATAAATTCTGATTTATTGGAACTGTGAAAGTTTAGTATTTTACATTCCTTAGCGTCAAAATCGACACAAACAAATATTTCACTCCATTGAAGCCAACCAAATTATCCTTTGCACTCTGCTATCGCGTAAACGCATCGTCATGAACACTTTTACGTTTCAGTCAAATTGAATACATGGTGTTGAAAGTAGTTTTTGAGCGTCGGGATTACCAAGGTTGAAAGAATTGGTTCCAGAGGCTGAGGAGCTGGTGGAGGATGTTTGACCTGTGCTCCGTCTTCTCATCAGACGAGTGTATATTAATACTCAACCATGAGGAATAGTCAGGCTCCTGGGGGTCGCGGTACTTTCAGGCCGCGATCCTGTGTTCAATGATTATACTGGATGATGATTGATAACACTGTACTCTTATTTGAGTGATTTAACATTTATTTAAGATTTAAATAATTTACACAATTAGTGTTCGCATATGAAACGGGTAAAGAGGTACAAAACGCGAACGGGCGGTTGGATCGAGAGCTAGGAACGGAATAATTTGCACGGTCATTCTCGGAGCGGTGCCGAGATATTTTTCGGAGAGGTGACGGTGATGCCACACGTAAAAATGAATGTAAGTGATGCCCATAACGGTATTGATGACATGGAATTTATTGAAAGCTCTCAATTACATAACATACAATTAGCGACGTTTCTGTTTTTTGTTTTGTTTTTTTATTTTTATTTATTGGCTGTTGGAAAAAAATATCTTGTTTTATGACAGCAATAAATATTTCAATTCTTCATTGTTCATTTCTTTACATCAACTCTACACACAGGAAAATAATTTCCCTCAGGGTCTATGCCATTTTTAGAAATGCTATTCATTACTCATTACAGAAATTGGTTCATTAGTCATTATAGAAATGGTGCTCAAAACTGATGGTAATGAAAGCGAATACATTCCAAATAAAAAGCTCTTGTGATAATATGAGCTTTTCAGGTCAACTGCTTCTCAAGTTAAGTTGTAACGCTCAAAAACTTCCAACCAAACATTAAACCAACCATCAAAATACATGAGCTAATATCTATTCCCAATACATTTTTGTAATTAATTATTTGTGACGTAACACAAATTAATCGAATAAAATTTAAATGCACCCGCTACCTTTGGATTGCTAGTCGAGAGCCTTGCTAGACAGATACTAAGATCTAAAACAGATCTGATAAGTCATGACAGCAATAATTCATTGCACACATTTTAAATATTTTCAGTTGTTATCAGTTTACATATATTCTTTAATGTTAAGATGAAGCTATACGTGAAATCCTATTTCGATACTATTAAGGTTCATCTTTACGACGAATCGGTTTACATTATGAACATCGAAAAATATAATACGGATAAATTGAAGCTTACTAGCTTTTCTATGTATTGCATTAACAATAAAATTATTATTTACATAACAAAAAATATAAGCGTAAACCACTAAACAAATGTTTTTTAATGACTTAATAATGAAGCAATATTAGAAACAATTTTTAAAAAATACCCCTTTATGGTTAAGACAATTTTGGAGGTTTTGTATGTTCTAACTTTTTTCATTTTTATAAAATTATGCACAAAATGCAAAAACCACTTTTTCGCTTACTTGCCTCGTGCAAATATGACGCGCTATTTTAAATTTTTTAGGCATGAGAATCGAAATATTTCTACCGTTGCGTCAAAAATTGTCTTTTTTTGAGAAAAGGAAAGCGTGAACCTGTGACTTGACGAGACCCATGTTGTAGGAAGGGGGAAACACGGAGGCCGGCAAATTACTTCACAGCTGATTTGATGAAAAAAGGAACGAGCCGTAGAAGAAACCAGTTCTCACGTGATAAATAATGTCAACCGTGTACACATGTTAGGCAACTAACAAACATAATATGTTATTAAATAGATTTCCTTGCAAAAGTTTCAATTGTTTTATATAATGCGTCACCAAAGTCCCGTTTCCCAACTCTTCATCTAGATTAAATAATGTATTTTGGGTAAATTTCACAAACCGTAAAGTGCGGTAACTTTGTATCAAGTTTCCTCCGTGAGGGAGAATTCCGCGACATCCCGGAAGACTACTTCAAAGTGGCGGAGCAGCCCCAACTTTTGGGTTCCAATGGAATCTCGTTCCGTTTCTGTCAAAGTAACCCCGATGCGACTGTAAAATGGCAAATACAGAAACACGATGAAAATATTCGTTAAAAATATATCGGTGGTTTTTAAGTTTTTTATTTATTTATTTATTGACGCTCTATTGGGCTTTTACATGTGTAATACAAATTTCATTTATAACAACAAAAAACCATAAAAAAAAAACTAAATATGTAATGCCAATTGTTATGCCAGTCGGGAGAGCAGTATTGTTGTTAAATAGAATTGAATATCGACGTGTTTAGCATCAATGAAGCACAATTTAGACAGCAAGCTTTATTGCTGTTAGTCTGATTGTGCTTTGTTGATTTTTAAATTTTTAATTTCAGTTTATATTTTATAATTTGTTTGAATTGTTTATATTATTTAAATTGCTTAAATATGCTTTAAAATTAATATTTTCTCTATTTTAAAAACGATTTGAAATTTTAATTTTGTAATGTTTTTAAAGTGAATAAATTGAATTGAATTGAATTGTAAATAAAGCACAAACTCAATTGAATAAATAAGAATATATCTTATGCAATTTTACTTGGATGACTTTAGAGAACTCGTAGGTACAATTCATATATCTACGAGCAACAGAAACAAATTAATTGTTACAATAACCAATGCTTTTTGCATCTAGAAAACGAACAATAATAAAACAAACAAATCAAAATCGAAATAAAATAAAATGATTTCTCATTCATTATTTACATCTAAAAAGTTGTGGACTAATTGGGCTTTAAATGTTTCGAAGTTTAAATTAAATATATATATCAGCGACAGTTAGTTCATTGCCCAACCTTTGTTTTCTTTCTAACACAGAGTTCATAGCGAAGTTTTTGTTGTGGAATAAGATATTCCGCTTTGTGTATTTTGGAGGTATGTGTGTAGATAATAATATATATTTTTTTTTTACATTAACTTCACACAGGAGGCCCTGAGGAAAAAATAATTTCCCTCAGGGCCTATGTCATCTTTGAGGATGCTGTGTGGAAGGTGTTATGGGTCTTGAAGAGACCCATATTGTAGGAAGGAGGAAACAGAGGCCGGCAAATCGTTCCACAGCCGAGCTGTTGAACTCAAGAACGAGTCGTAGAAACGACCCGTTTTCATGTGACTAATGTCAACCGTGTACAAATGTTGAGCGCGCGTTTGGCGTGTTTCCCGACTATGCACCGGTGTCGAGGGGATCAATGACGCTAGTTCCTCGGAGCATCTTCCATTGTAATACCGGTAGAACAAGGACAGCATTCCCAACTGGCGCCTGTGCTCTAAAGATTGCAATCCGTTTGTTAAATTAGGAGAATCTATCAAACGGACCGCCCGTTTCTGCACAGAGTCAAGGGTTTTTTTCAGGTATTTTGGGGCTCCAGACCAGAGGTGGCTGCCAAATTCAACCGTGGGGCGCACTTGCGATTTGTACAGGGCTAGCAGTTGTGTACTATTAAAGTATCTGCGGGCCCTGTACAGTATGCCCAGTTTCTGAGAGGCTAACTTAACTCTGGCCTCGATGGAGCCCCCGTACCTGAGCTGGTCACTTAGAGTAAATTTATAGCATCAGGACAGTCCAACCTTGAATTAACGATTTCATATAGTCAAAGTAGATGAAGTATTATTCGCCTTTCAGATAATTTCGATAAGTAAAGTTTACGGCGTAAATTGACATAATTGATTTCAATTATTCTGGCTAAAAGTGTGCAGTATTTAAAGAGTGCGTTGCAAAATATTTCTTTGTGGGCCAAAAGTAAGCTTAGTTCCAACGTTTGGGATCCAATTGATTTTCAGCCCTTTTCTGCCAAAGTTACCCCGATGACATTGTAAAACGACGAATTCAAACACACGACCAGGTTTTTAATATGTCTTTCAAGAACGTTGTCTTTTTTTTCAGACAAAGTAAACACTATAGAAAAAGTTTACACATTACAATGGTCCGAGAGAGAGGTTTTACGTTTGTCATTAAAAATATTCCTTCTCGCACGTTCCGTATGAAAACGAAAAAGATAAAAAAATTTAGAATTATGGCGTCAAGTACGTTCTCTCACACGGTCTTATTTTACAATAGCTCCATATAGGAAGCCCTAAGGAAAATAATTTCCCCTAGGGAATATGCTTTGTTATCTTTGGGGATGCTGTGTGGATGATTTTCGAGAAAAGAAAGGAGGTGAAGTTCTGAAAAGTATTAAGTATAAAGAAAAAATATATGAGTTGTGAATAGGAATCTGAGTCTCTAAGTGACGGACGGATAAATCCATCCCTCCCACAGCAGTGCAAGGCGATGGGTCATGAGAGTCCAACTAGAGAGGTCAAAATGTCTCCCTTAACTAGTCTTTCCCAATCTGGCCAGCCACGCAGTAGGTGAGCAAAAGCATCCACCGCCAAGACCTAGACAAATCTCACCACATAAACCCGGGCTCCCCTATTATTTCACTTAACATGGCGTACCTCTTGGGTTGACCTAAAGCTGGGTTATCGGTTATCGAATAAATCATACCCGGGGCGGCGGTACTCATACCTGCCTCCCAAATACCTCCTCAAGTCTTTATCAATTTTTCTGCTGATTTGGGTTTAGCCTTCCCTCCGTATTTTTCCTCACCCAATGTAAATTTACATTTAACAATTGTATTTGAAGAGGAAAACATTTTTGTATCTATCAATTTGATGTGAATAAAGTAATTTGATCTTCAATAGTTGTAAAAAGAGAGTTGTTCCAATAAGAAGAGTATTTTAGAATTGTACAAAAAGGTCAATGGGTATTACATATAAATAAAATCAAGGTTACAAACCCGTTATTCGAACCAATGTTTCCAATAAAAAAGGTAGTTGCCAATAATACGAAAAAAATAGAGGAAGATAATAAGATAACCATGAAACATGCAGCCGTTTGGTATGGTGATTTAATATACCTACTTTATGTAAATATCACAATTATGTTACATGTATTTTATACAGAAATGAGAGATCTGGTAATTATTTTGGATGAAAAACTAAGTTTCGCCAATCATATCCATCAAATTGTGAACAAAGGTATGAAAACACTAGGCTTCGTATTACGAACAACTAAAAACTTTAATTCCTTACAAGCCAAAAAACTAATATACGTATCTCTAGTTAGAAGCCTAATCGAATTTAACTCAGTAGTTTGGTCCCCAAACTACAACATTCATATTAATAACATTGAGCGAATAAAAAAAAATTCTGCGTTTTATCAATTTTAAATTGAATATCCCTGAAGAAGACTTAAAATACGATTACTTATTAAATACTCTAAAAATACATACATTAGAAGACAGACGTAAAATAAACGACTTAACATTTTTATTCAAAATACTTAACTCTAAATTCGACTGTTGTGAACTCTTGCAACTCATTAACTTACGAACACCCACAGTAACAACACCACAAAATACATTTCCCACTCTCCGATACAACGACTTCACACCATGGGAAATAAGTACTTGGGTGCTGTTGACATTTTCAATATTAACTTGGCGAGTTTTGTGGATCATCTAAAACATTTATTTTAATACTATTACTTAACACATCTTGTAAACCTATAAGCTAGCTGTATTTTTCTATTTTTGTGACTTGTTGTATGACTTTTATCTAATGTAGTTTTATTTGTATTATTTCCTAAGTTTCAAAGTATCTGTCAAATTGAAATTACAATACAAAACATGTAAAAGCCCTCTGGGCGTTAAATAAATAAAGATTATCTACTTCTTCAATAATAAGTTAATTTAATTTGCCCTATTTTACTCATCCTCTATTTGACTTAACATAATATAAGTTCTCCAGATTCCGTACCGTATAGTAAGTAGGTCGAAAGTCGCGTACAGTGGGCGACATCAACCGAATGAGCAGGCCCACTCGCGTGATTGAATAACGTGTACGTGGTAATGGCTGTATTGTAATATGTACGTGCTAGGTGTACGTGACGTTTTGCAAACTTATCCCCCGCTGGAACATAAAAGGCTTTGGGATCAGCCCAGACATAATCAAGATCTATCTGCTGGAATATAAGACGGCTCTGCTGATAAATATCTTTGTGGACGACCTTCGCAGTAAAATTGTTTATGAATTTGGTTTTGAGTTGTGGGTTGTGGATTTGACACGGATTTATGCGTGTTTAGGCTTTACGAGTCTAGGAGCTTTTAAACATTCAAGTATTGGTGGAAAAAACTCGTGGGATTTTTTTCGGTATGAGTAACGCGTAAGTGAGTCTTGACTGCTTCCAATCGTCTGGAGCTAGTGAGACTATTGCTTCGGCAATTGGAGTATGTTGTGAGAACGGAGGTAGTGGAGAAAGGGAAGAAAAAGATGAAGAGAAGCTCCTGGCTATTTAAATGTGGTCGCCAAAGATATTGAAATATACGGTGATATGATTATTTTTTTATTTAACTTTTATGAGTGAAACTTCAAATTGTAATATTTAATTAAATGAAGACACTATGAGCAAAACTCAATCGAAAATCTGGAAACAGAAAAATCAGAAAAAATCAGGGTGGTTCTTAGTCGACGTATGGAATGGTTAAAAGTGACAGAATTGGATATCGACACCTTAGCGCAGTGGTCAGCGCGCTCGCCCAGAAAGAGAGAGTTCGATTCCCAGAGGTGCCAATATCTTTTTCTGATTTTACTGTTTCCAGATTTTCGATTTAGTTTCGCTTATAGTGTCTTCATTTAATTAAATATAAGGAGATACGCTGTGATGTCTGTCTGAGTGTCGCCGGAACTACTACCTAATGGAAATAGTTTGAATACGGAATTTAGTTGATTTTTTTAAGTTGTGCAATACAGTATACTTTAAATACGGAAATAATTATTTCTTCAAAATAGGCATATTTACTTTGGGGTGTCATCATTAATTTTATGAAAAACAAATACCTTTGTATAACACCACTATTTTATTAAAATATCAACATGTTTAATTAATTAATTAATTAATTAATTAATTAATTAATCACCTCTCCTTTCTAATATTTTGTCTATGTTCTAATTAGTCTATACTTGTTTGTCTTTTGTTATTTATTATTGACTTATTATCCTGACGAAGAAAACATAGTTTTCGAAACATGTTGATATTTTAATAAAATAGTGGTGTTATACAAAGGTATTTGTTTTTCATAAAACGGAAATAATTCGTTGATTTAGTAGATTTTTTTAACGTTTGCAATAGTATTGGTTAAAAATATCGGCGACACCAGGAAGCAGTCCCACCCAGTAAAAACCGCCGGTAGCCCATCTTCTTATATTTAAATATTTTTGGTGGTCACCAAACACGATTAAAGCCATTTCGAGCAACGTATTTTCCATTCTGGAACGTGCTATTAGTATAATATCACGCATCCCATGGAAAAGTGTCGTTAGTCAAAATTTTCTGTTTTACGTCTTATCGCTGAAAAGTAAATAGGTTATGATTGTCGATGTCTCACGAAAACCGTATTTAAGTTAGATCACTCCATCTCGCTAGTAACGCTTTTCGACGGAACCGATTGATCATTGGTCATTCATTTTTTATTTACGACTCTTTTCTACGGGATGTGCGGTATATCATTTAAACAAACTAGTTTCATTTTTGTTTTATTTAATTCCTCGTGTTTTGGAAGTAAAGTTTGCGACATTTAATCAATCTCGGAGTAAAATTATAGATTTGTGAACGAGTCTGGGGCGTTTAAATAGCTCCAAAATTAGCAGGCGTCGTACGCTTAAAAATAATGATGAGTGAATTTACTTCGAACAATTATCTCAAAAATGGTAATCCGAAAATGTCAAAATGTTTAAAAATGACACCAACCCGTGTGCGAACGTTTTCCTGTAAAGGCGTCTCTTCAAAACTCCAAATGGCATCCACACATTATTATTATAGTAACTTATAAATTTTAATATAATATTTCGTATCAAAAAAATGAATTTATCCAAATTGACCCCACGCAAAATTCACATGAAGTTGTAAGTGGTTTTTTCATTTCACAATAACATTTTTTATATATTTTATTAATTGTTTTCCAAATGAACACTTGCACGCAATGTGGTGCATTTCAACTTGCATAATACATTTGGTGTCACTTAAAATACACAGAGGCCAGAAAACCATCCTTGATTATATGAAATTATATTCATTTTTCATAATTACTTCGAGACCAAAACAGGCAGTAAAAATTATGTTGCTTAACCAATTTGTACAAAAAGCACACCTACACCGGGATGATCTTTCATATTTATTATATTAATTATTCCTTTAGACACGTAATTACTATTCGTTTAGCTCCAACAAAAAATCCATGATGAAAGCCAAAACGTCCATTCAGTAAGACTGGATCATCCCCAATTCTTGTCGGCGCCGAGCCAAGTGAGTGAATGGACCCCCTACCACATCTTGGCTCCCATCCAGAAACGGTCGTGAATTTCTTATTCCGATTCAAAAACGATCAGTTAAAAGTATTATTTTTTGCAGAAGCTGAAGTATGAGCTCGATCAATGCAGTCGATCCGTACAATAATCAAATGCGATTTACATAATTCTACTAAGTACCCGGCATGCGTTGCAATGCCACTCAAAGAAAGTGTTTTAATTCTGTTTGTTGAAGTGCTTTAGGATACACAATTTTCATTTTTGTCGGTCTGGTACTCCTCCACCTTCCCCGTCTTCCCCCTCCCGTCTCTTCTTTATTACCTTCCCTCTCTCTCGGATTCCCCTCCCTCTCTAGCCGTCTCTCCCTGCCATTAAACTATATGAAATATAATTTGGCGAAGATTTTATAATAGAAGAAGTATGTACACACATTTTTCAAACAACTCACGCGACAGTTTTTATACAAATTTCATAATGCGAGAGCACACCATTATACATAGAAACCATCGCGTGCGCGCACACAACAACTCACCAAAGTTTTATCGCAATCGGATAAATGGTATAGGAACGCATACGACACAAACAAAAAAAACATTCATTCTTACATATAACTATTGAAAACTACAGAATTTCAGATCATTAGAAAGTTGTAAAGTAAAATTAAAGTTTTACTTTTGATAATATAAAATAACGACATGACCAAAGTCATTAAATTCCTTTATTATTAACTTTTTATATCTACATATTATTACAAAAATATCGAGTATCTTCGAGAGTGGGTTAAGGGGAGTAGAATAATATCTCGAATTCCATGTTGCATTTCTGAGGGTTCGGGTTTCAATGACGTTGTTCAACAAACAGTTTGTAAGATGAAGCTGGTACAGTAATGCTCCTTGCACTTGCCAAGTGGGGTAACAATTAGCAACTTATCTGATGCTTAGATGATCTTGGCTGGTACACTTGCAAAATCTAACCAATCCTCATCCCAAAATTTTAGAGCGTGTCGTAAAAACCAGTTCATCCGTCCTTTCTCCTATACGTAAATCATTTTTTTTTAATTTGTCATCTTCACATAGAGCTATTTAGTGATCCGATTCAGTGATTTCTTTAACGAAGCCTGTGCTGAAAATAAAATATTTTATTTAAATTTTAAAAGCAGAAAAAAATCCTTAGGGTCTGTTTCATTTCCACAGTGTGGAGGATATTGTTAAGGAAAGGAATGAGAGGAAGTTTTTAAAAGAAAAAGGAATAAGAGGTAGGTAAGAATTTGGGATCAATGTGTCCAGGAGTGACAGACGTATGAATCCATCTCTCCCCGGTGTAAGGCGATAGGTTGAGAGAATCCAGTTGGAAAGTTCTAGGTAAGGTAAGGTTAGATCTCCTTCAACCAGGCTCTCGCGTTCCGGCCCGCCATGCATCAGGTTGGCAAACGCGTTCGCCACAAACATCCAGAAGGACCTCACTTCATGAGCCCGGGGACCCCTGCTAAGACGCTAAACGTGTCGAACCACTTGAGGTGACCTACGGCAAGGTCGTCCAGTAAATAGTTCCCGGGGCGGCGGTACCCATGCCTGACTCCCAAATTGAGGTCGTTCCAAGATTGTACTCTGTCCTAAAACATTACAACATTCATAAGGTCATTGCATGAAGTCGTTAAGTTGATATCTAAAAGCTATGTTTGGAGGCATCAAAAATGTTGGATCTTTAGGTAAAGATTGGACGTGAAAAGCATCGATAAATTTGCTATACCATTTGGACAATATCTTCTCAAAAAAATCAAAGTCTAATCATATAAAATCCCACAACTCTTAACAATCTCCAGAAAAAAGGTAATTTGGAAGGATGAACATGGTTTTATAGAGATCGAATTGGAGCGGGTAAGACGTAAAAAAATCCTTGACCGCAATGCTACATCGTGCGAAGGGTGAATATTGCATTAGCTGTTGTGCGAAACAACGAGATATTACAGAGTTCACCTAACCAACTACCCTGAATATTACAGAATTCGAGATACGAGTATTACAAAATCAACCTAACCAACGACCCCTAAAGATGAAAGATGATGAATCATCGGAAGATAAGTTACATTGTTGAAATATAAATCAGCCACTAAGTCTTGGATCATCAGCCAAGACTGATCATACATACGGATTTAACCATACCTTGCGTGTTCTGGGTAATGAATAAGGTTGATTAACGAGTTGTTTATTTGTTCACAAAAAATTGTCACTTAAACAACGGTTTAAATAGCACGTCAAAATATACCGTATTGCGACGAAGGAATGGCATTAGTATATTCACTAGTAGCGCGTAAAAATAAATACAGAGTGTTGTTATTGTGATGAATGAATTATACTAGATACACCGTACTGTAAAGTTCGTTGGTTGGTTACTGGATGTCTTGATTAAAACTGTGCTTGCTCAGGATCTCACCGCTTTTTATAGTGTGGCCAACCTGTTTCGTAGTTTCTCGATCGCTGGCAATATGAGTACACCAGAAGGTACTCGAATGATCGACGCGGTATTGTTAATCGTTGGTTGCATGTCCAGACTTTTCGAGTAAGTGGTGAAATAATCCAGTCACTCGCACCAGCCGCTTGTGTGTGGTGACAGGCAGTGTCAGCTATCGATAGCGCGTAAGCAGGTATGTACTTGGTAAAAAGAAGCCGTGTGCGATCGCCATACATATGACATATCGCCATACACTTCCCACGGATATTGTTGTTGTAATTTTAATTATAGCTGCCTAGTTCCAAATCATTCTACGTATTTTTTATTCGTATGAGATCTGTAAAACTTCTCAATAACTCTTTTGGTTTTCAACAAAGTACATCGCTGAAAAAATGCTTTTAACCCTTTCAATGTTCAACCCTTTCAGTTTTCTGTTTCAGGAACTTGAAGACAAAATACATAACTTTATTTTGTGAAACAAATAGCTCCGTATTGCGTATTTTGCGTATCACTTGTGAATAGCTTATAGCATCCTTACAGCATCTATTTTTTCCGATAGGTTGCAATCTTCGTTCCAGCAACAAATGCCGTAAATTAGGTATTATATGACAGACGCCCTAATTCGGCTGTTTTGCTTGCTGTTGGGCTTCAATTTTTTTTTTAAAATTTATGCTATCCATAACTTTGTGTTTTGTTATATGCATATCACACTGTAAATTAATATATGAAAAATTGTATAATTGTTGCTTTGATACATTTTTTCTTACTAATTAAAAATAACGCTCCGAGGCCTTAATACTGAAAATCAAATTAAAAAAATGTAAATAAATAAAAAGTAAAAATTGATCACCAGATTTCTTCAAATATTTATTCAAGGTGTTTTCAAGTTTGTTACATACTAGCTGGTACCCGGCATATGTTGCTATGCCATTTAAAAAAAAATTGTTTCTCCCTGCGTGTCTTTTCCCATTCGTCCCGTTCTCACTCCGCCTCTTCCACCTTCACTCTCCCCACTCCACTCCCCCCTTCCACCGTCTAATTAATTAACCCGTAATTTTATACGAAATTTTTAGATACGATATTAACTACCATAATAATAATAAAATTTCCAGCAAGTATATAATATCAACCGGCAACGATTCCGTTGGCGGTTTCCACGGCAACGATTTGTTTTGCTTTTACGTTAGCAATAACTTGCTTTTGTTAGGGACAGAAAAGGTACAATAAACATAATAAATGAATATTTATAATTGTATTTACGCCAGAGCTAAGAGCTTATATAATGTAGCTTTTTACTGATGAAAGAATTTTTAAAATCGGTTTATTGGTTTATGCGTGAAAGCATAACAAACAAACACACGCAATTTCGCATTTATAATATGAGTAAAGATGGTCTACAGAGGGAAAAAAGTGCAGTGTTGAAAGAGATCACAGTTGAATTGAACTAGACATTTTAGACGCAAAGCCGCGCGAATTTCATAATAACGACGGCCTCCGTGGTCCCGAGGCAAGACTCTCGACTCACAATCCGAAGGTCGCGGGTTCGAACCCGGCGTGCGCAAATAAATTTTATTTGATTAATTTGTGTTATTTCACAATTTATTCATTTAAAATAATATATTGTATATTTGCGGCACGTTCCAGAGTGGAAGATACTATCAGTATCGCCCTGGTGTAAGACCACCATTCAGAATTGAAACGTTGCTTGAAATGGCTTTAGCCGTGTTTAGTGACCAGATCTGAATAGCCAGGTACTTCCCCACCTTCCTCTTCCCTATCTCCTTCCCCTCCCCACTACCTTCAGCCTCACAACATACCCCAATTGGGGATGCCATAGTCTCACTGGCTCCAGACGGGGAGCAGTTGGGACTCTTGTGCGGTATTAACTGTAAAAAAAAAAAAAAACGAAGGCCACCGTTGGAAAAATTTCGTTTTCTGGCTTTGCCAAAATATATTTTAAAATTTTTTCGGGAAAGTAAGGCTTCTTTACTTTAACTAAATTTCCGTGTTTTCTTATCTTATAATATCTGTATTTGCTAGTTCCAGTAGCACCCTCAACATTACGTTGGGGTTATTCTCAGTTATAAAATACATAGTTTGTAGGATCCCGCATAGAACAACGTAGCATTATAACGTATTCCGCCCCCCGACCTCCGACTTCCACCACCCTCACCACCACCAGTAGTCGATAAGGCGCCGCCTTCAGTGTGATTGGCTCGGCTGGTCGTAAAACTAAGGCTTCGGGCGGTCACGTGGCGGACCCTGGTCGGATAGGTACCCCGGGCCTTGGGAGAAATTGCGAAATAAGATACAGCTGAAGTTCATGATCTAAAATCTAAAAATTATGGTTAATAAAGTGAATTTTTGACCGTGAAAATATTCGACGCGTTCATTTTCACGCAGAGAAAAAAAATGTTCATAAACGCTGTCCGAAATGTTGGCTTCGGAAGGAGGTAGCGCAACACAGCATAATTCCGTTATAAAAAAAATAAATATGAAACCTGAAAATAATTTGAAAGTCTCCTACTTCCTTCAAAGTAAGCTGAAAATATTGCTCGTGTCGTGGTGGAATTAACAAAATATAAATAAAAAGTATTTATATTTTGTTTTAAATACTTATTTACAAAAAAAAAATTAACATATACTTATAAGATAGAGGATTAATAATTTCTTATTTTATTTGATAAAAAAAACACTTTTGTTGCTAAGTTGTGTAACAAAGAAACGACATTTATGTTTATTATATCACTTTCTTTTTATGGTTTCTTCTAACAAACTGACACTTTGCAATAATATCATAGAATAACAAAACAAGTGACAATTCTCATTCAAACCGACACCACAACAATACTTTTTCTTTACACACTTTTGGAATAATCCCGGTCTGGAATGATCTCATTTTAAAACGCCATAAACAACAACTTTCTTACAAACAAACCAGGCGGATAATTTGTCACGTGACCAAATGCTCTTTTTCAATTGGCTGGAATGGAATAAGCCTGTTTTGTTAGTAACGTTGGATGGGGTTAGACGAGTCTTCAAGAAGTTTTTTTCTATAAGCAGTTTATTGTTTTTCCAACATTATATTGCAAAAATATTAAGTTGGAAGACATTATATTATTCACAGGTCAAATTTCATAAAAAGTGGAATAAGTCAGTTTTGCAAACACACTTTTTTTATTTTTTATTTAATATAGATACATAAGTACAGTGGTGTTATATAAATTACATATCGGTACAGAAATTATTTAAATTTGCAATCTCATCAAAGAAGAAGCTAGTTCTTGTGCTTGATGAGCGAGTTACACTAATTCTAATAGAAATAGAATAACATTACGCAATAGGTAAGTATATAATAGGAACTCATCTATATGTGAAGGTGTACATACATAGGATATGGTTACATACTAAAATATTGTGCACTTTAGAGAAATTCGAAAAATCTAAATAAAATAGAGATGAATATAGATTGATAATAAATAGAAAGATAGAGAAAACCAGGTAATTATTACGTTAATTATTCCTGATGAAGTGTAGCTTCAGTTTGAGTTTAAGTTTATTGATATCTTTGATTTTTTTTATTTCAGTCGGAAGGTTGTTGAAAAACTTTATTCCTAAATAGATAATATAATTGTTTTGCATTTGTTTGGTATTAAATTTTGGTATTTTGATGTTGTCTTGATATCTTTTTGATTGGTGGGTTTCAAATTTTTTGATGATATTATCTTTGTAAATTTGGATAATTGCATTATTCTTGAAGATATTCTCAACTTATTATTCAAGTTATTCTCAACTCAAGTTATTCTTCTGGAACTATTCTGCTATTGTGTTTTCTTATAATATTTTATGTTTTAGTGTTTTATTAATATTGTCAAATTGACCTGCTGACAAACTGCCTTGGCAGTTTAGCGGGTGATTAAAATGAAGAATAAAAAAAAAAAAAAAAAACTCGAGGCAACGTAAAATCTGCAAAAAGCATTTCTTTTGTATATTATGCTTTCTTTCTTTTTCAGCAACCTAAGTTTTCTTTTGAGAATAGCCAGCTTTGAAAAACGCCTTTGCGTTGATATTGAAAAGAACAATAAAGCCTATCTTATATTTTAACATTACAAATCAGTTTTCATGGTATATTTCTTTAGTCTTTTTTGGTATATACCTGACTATTCGGTCCCTTGGGGCTAATAAATTTGGTACCTGACTGTTCATTTGTTCTATTTGGCAGACAGTAACGGACATCACATCATGGGATACAATGTCAGAAAAAGCTTTATTCTTTTTGTTCGATTGTGTGTTGAGTTGAGTCTTCCGAGATATCAACGTTAAAGTTAAAAAAAAATTAAAAATATTTATTAAAAAAAAATAAATTGTAAGTCCTCAATCTCTTAACGCGATTGAAGATATACTCGTATAAGGAATATGAGGACGGTATGCTTGACGTTGAAAGTCTTGCTCAATTTCAGTTATGTCCAAATTACGGTGAAACAACCAGCACTTAGTGAAATCATTTATTTATTTATTTTAGGGATATTAACAGTCTAAGTAATACAATAATTATAAGAGGATGATAAAAAACAGACGAATTAATAATGTTCACAGATAGGTATTGTTACGTTACAAGAATAAGGAATCGAGTCTTAAGTACCGTCATGTTTCGACAGTCAGCGAATCGAGCCCTAAAATACTGTTGCACCGCGGGACGGTAATGCGCAGGCGCATCACCCCTCCCGCGACCCACGGATCAGGAGACGCGCCGCACACGGCCATTCAAACCAGTCTTCAGCAAGCGAGCTTCCCGGGCCCACGTCCCGCGCGAACATGTGCGACACAAGTTCAGTTTCGCCGGTTGTGCACTTCCGGTGTCCGCGCATGGACGCTGCTGAGACCGGGAGAACAAGCGCGTAAAGCCGCTGTTGGCCCATAAACCAAACGTGAGTCAATTACCATGTTACCCTTTGTGTGCAATTAAATGTTTTGAAGCCCTAACCACGCGTGTAGAGAGCAGAGACTGACGTTCAAACTAACTTTCAGCTAGGATCGTTCCTCTTATGTATTATTGTGTCTCCTAGATTT
Organism: Glyphotaelius pellucidus; assembly: GCA_936435175.1. Classification (NCBI taxonomy): domain Eukaryota; kingdom Metazoa; phylum Arthropoda; class Insecta; order Trichoptera; family Limnephilidae; genus Glyphotaelius; species Glyphotaelius pellucidus. The sequence continues at coordinate 9,157,535 of OW386558.1, forward strand.
GAATAAACTATTTATGTGATAACCTACCGTGTTTTGCTTGTCGAGAGAGGCCCTGGGGGGATGGAGAAGCGTGAAGTTCCGAACCACAAGCACTAGCCTTGAGGTTAAGAGAAACCCTGCTTGCACCGAACCTGAGCTAGTTTTTATTTGGGGCAGATACAGCAACTAATTTGTATTAAATATGTGGGAGCTTTCTCCAACCCTGCCGATAGCATCAGCACGCACGCTGACGCTAACACTGGCGCTAAACGTGGGGCCATTTAAATTTTTTTCTGTTCCACCACGGCCTCGTTCCCAAGCAACAATTGTAAACTCTGAAATGTTATTATGATGTATTGTTTATTCCCAATTGTCTAGCACTTCCAACAGGAATCTCGGCGCGAACGTAATTTCGAATCACAATTTAAATTATTACGGGCGCGATTTTATCATTTGTGACTCGTCACTCGACAAAATATTACCGGTATTCCAACGCAAGGTGCCCAACCTAGGAAGTTGTCGCTGCGAATAATACAGTGATTACAAAGTGTCGGCCGATTAAAATTGCTATTTTCAATACAAGTGAATAGTGGAAATAAACACAAATTAAAGAAGAATTTATTCAACAATTAAAATCATGTACATGATAAACAAATCATCCGCTTGGTCTCGAAAGTGCTAAATATTTTTAATAATATACTATATTGCAGCACGCTGGTACGTCTCTTAAACGGACACTTGCTGACACCTAGGGAACAAGTGGATTTAAATTCTTTCTGTCATTTGACAATTAAGTATTTTTGACTCTGTCGTCTGCTGAAACCGGGTCATGCCGAATCACATTCGAATAATGCAAAAAATACTAAATTCGCGTTGACGTGGATTCCTTGACATCTGACACTATAATACCTTGTCAATTGACAAAGAAGGTAATATCTTGTCGAAAAGACGAAGGGAATTCGCGTGTAAATACCAAAAAATTGGTGCTGTATAAAATCAGGCTATAGGAAGCCGCGTAATGAAACCATGCCCCCAAGATATTGTTGAATTCTCAAACAAATTACTTCCACGAAAACTTGTGAAAAATTTTTTCGACTTTTCCTTTTTTCGATTTTTTTAATTTTCGAAATTTTTTTTTCCAAAACGCTTGGATTTTTTCTTAAAAACGCATGGCCAGAGGAAAATCGCTGCTCAAATTTTCTCCAGTTTAAGACTCTGAAAATTTTTTCGATTTTTTCCTTTTTTCGATTTTTTAATTTTCGAAATTTTTTTCCAAAAACGCTTGGATTTTTTCTTAAAAACGCATGGCCAGAGGAAAATCGCTGCTCAAATTTTCTCCAGTTTCGGACTCTGAAAATTTTTTCGATTTTTTCCTTTTTTCGATTTTTTAATTTTCGAAATTTTTTTCCAAAACGCTTGGATTTTTTCTTAAAAACGCATGGCCAGAGGAAAATCGCTGCTCAAATTTTCTCCAGTTTCGGACTCTGAAAATTTTTTCGATTTTTTCCTTTTTTCGATTTTTTAATTTTCGAAATTTTTTTCCAAAACGCTTGGATTTTTTCTTAAAAACGCATGGCCAGAGGAAAATCGCTGCTCAAATTTTCTCCAGTTTCGGACTCTGAAAATTTTTTCGATTTTTTCCTTTTTTCGATTTTTTTAATTTTCGAAATTTTTTTTTTCCAAAACGCTTGGATTTTTTCTTAAAAACGCATGGCCAGAGGAAAATCGCTGCCCAAATTTTCTCCAGTTTCGGACTGAAAATTTTTTCGATTTTTTCCTTTTTTCGATTTTTTAATTTTCGAAATTTTTTTTTTTTCCAAAACGCTTGGATTTTTTCTTAAAAACGCATGGCCAGAGGAAAATCGCTGCTCAAATTTTCTCCAGTTTCGGACTCTGAAAATTTTTCCGATTTTTTCCTTTTTTCGATTTTTTAATTTTCGAAATTTTTTTTCCAAAACGCTTGGATTTTTCCTAAAAAGCACGTGGCCAGAGGCAAACCTCTGCCCAAATTTTCAAATAACCCAAACACTTACAAATACGCGTTTTTTCGCAGAAGCATTTTGTAAAAAAAAAATATATATACGTCCCCAGTGGTCAATCCCTGGCAAAAATTTCTTTCCAATTACGGATAAAGAGTCGAGTTCTCGTTTTTCTCCCAACGTAAGGTCACCCTGACACGACCCTATACACTATGGAAGTCCCTCAAGTCACGCTGGGTATAATCCCCCACATTTCTACGTCAAAAAAGGAAGAACTACTACAGGCCCTGAGAAGTAGAAAGATTTCTCCCAGGAATAAATCCAAAAAATGCCTTATTCAATATGCTTCTTTCTACAACAAAAAGTACATCAGGAAGTTGCAGTTTCAACAGGAAGACACCTCAGAAATCATCTCTACCTCCCTCACAGTCTCCGAAGCAAAACCCTTGGTGGTACAAGCTCAGGAACAGACGAAAATATATGATTTGACAACCTGGAAGACGAAATACAACGGACTCACGGATGTGGAGGATTTCATCAACAGAATAGAAGAAACAGCCCAAGTCAGAGGAATCCCCGAAAGTATTCTACACAGGAACTTCATAGACCTCATCGCTCCTGAAATGCTTACCTGGCACAGGATACATAAGAGAAAAACAAACTCATGGAGGGAACTCAAGGTGGCACTTTTATCCAGTTTCGGAGAAAAAAAGGCCCAACACAGAGTCAGGCTATCCCTACTCGCTATCAAGCAGCACTCTGGAGAGCCTGTTGCTAGATTCACACAGAGGGCAGAGGCCATCAATATAAAGCTCACCCAACCTGTCCCTGAAGCGGAACTTCTCCCGGTTTTAATCGACGGTCTTCTCCCCAGATACGAAAACATCATTACTTCTCAGAAAATTGCCACGCTGGAGCAACTGAAAGATGTCTGCCAGCTACTAGAGGCATACCAGGATCGGAAGAGAGACGAAAGATTCCCCAAAGAAAACTTTCGCCCAAGCACTTCGTCCGGCATAAAACCGGAGCACAACGAAAAGAAATCCTGCTCTTTTTGCCACAAGATTGGTCACTCCCAAGCCGCCTGCTTTAAACAAGCAAAACTTTTATCCTCCAAAGACACCCATTCTAACAAAAGGCGATCCGTCGATCGTTCTCCAAGAAGAGATGAAGGGAGGAAGTTTGGCAAAAGACCACGCCAAGACAATACCGAAACGTCCATCCCGGATCTCAGATTCATCAAACCCCCTATGGATTTCTCCAGACCCCCTCCCAATTGGACAGCCAGGAAGACAAAAAACTAGACCCCAACCCCCCGGACCATCCCTCCCATAGGCCAAAGGAATGGTCGGAGTGGTTGGAACACGTCAAATTTTTTAAACAGGCCTTACCCCTCTCTACAGTTTGCTGCAAACAGGCAATAGACGGTAGACCCTTCGCGCATTTTTCCATAAACAACGTGGTTTTTTCAGGTCTCCTAGACAGCGGCGCCTCTGTCAGCTGCCTGGGCGACAACGCCCACACCTTATTCACAAACTGTGGTTTTAAAATGGGAAAACATTCTTCACATGTTACCACGGCAGACAACACTTCACAACTCGTCATCGGTTCTCTAACCCTACCGATCAATTGCGACCAAAAAACAGTTTGGATCAAGTTTCTAGTTGTACCTACAATCACACAGAAATTCATCTTGGGAGTGGATTTTTGGATGGCTTTCAAAATTGCCCCGCAACTGTTTAACAACCCCTCCGTCACTCCCCAAGTAAACGAAATCCGTACGGTAATACCCTACGAAAACTTGAACCCCTTACAAACAATACAATTAAATCAAATGATCAACAAGTATGAATCCATCTCCTTCGAAAGGTGCGGTTTAGGCTTAACCAACCTAGTACATCACCATATAAAAACAACAGGCCCCCCAATCAAACAAAGGTATTACAACCTAGCTCCACAAAAATTGAAAACGCTGGAAAAAGAATTGGACGATATGTTAAGACTGGGAGTGGTGGTACCCAGCCGCAGTGCATGGACCAACCCCACCTTATTAGTTTCAAAGAAAGACGGCTCAGCCCGTTTCTGCCTCGACAGCAGACGCCTCAACGCATGTACAATACCAGACGCCTACCCGCTCCCCTTGGTCAACTCCATCCTGGACAGACTTCGAAACGCTAAATACATCTCATCCATAGACTTAAGCAAAGCATTCTGGCAGATACCTTTGGATCCCAGCTCCTGCGAAAAGACTGCCTTCGTGGTGCCTGGCAGGGGTATGTTCCATTTCAAAAGACTACCCTTCGGTTTAAAAAACAGCCCAGCAGAACTACAAAGACTCATGGATAAATTGTTTGGCCCAGAGTTTGATAACAATTTATTTTGCTACCTGGATGACCTGATCATCATTAGCGATACCTTTGAAAAACATATACTTATTCTAGAAAAGGTTTTTCAACAACTCAAACAGGCCGGTTTGACTATCAACCTGAAGAAATCGGAATTCTGCAGGCACCGCCTACGATACTTGGGTTTCATAGTAGACGAAGAAGGCCTAAGAACAGACCCCACAAAAGTAGCGGCTATGACAAATTTTCCCCGACCTACAAATGCAAAAGAGGTAAAAGCCTTCCTCGGACTCACCGGTTACTACAGAAGATTCATAAAAAACTTCTCAACTCTCGCGGCGCCGCTCAACAAAATCACGGGAATCCGTAAAGGTACCAGTAACTTTTCCTGGTCTGCAGAGACTGAGTCAGCATTCAACTCCCTGAAAGAGGCTCTTCAATCAGCCCCAGTACTGAATTGCCCCGACTTCAATCTTCCCTTTACGATCCATTCGGACGCATCAAACGTCGGAATCGGAGGAGTCCTCACTCAAAATTTTACGGACGGCGAACACCCCGTGGCATACTTCTCTCGTACCCTAAATAAACACGAAAAAAACTACGGGATTACCGAGAGAGAATTGTTAGCAGTCATGGAATCCATTCAACATTTCCGCGGATACATTGAGGGCAGTAAGTTTACCGTCGTCACAGACCATAGCAGCCTAAAATGGCTGATCTCGCTAGACAACCCCTCCGGGAGATTGGCTCGCTGGTCGTCCCGCCTATCTCAATATACTTTCGATGTCATCCACCGTAAAGGCGCGGATAATATCGTCCCGGATGCCCTTTCTAGGATCGAGATAGCAACATTAAATGCCGAATTACCCAATTCTAGTCTCCCCACAAAAGACGTATGGTATCAAAAAATCTTTAGAGGATGCAGTGACAACCCACAAAAGTTCCCGAATTTTATAATTAAGAACGGACAACTATATCGCAACTGCAAGCCTCCACTGTCAATCTTAGAGGACTATGCCTGGAAAATGGTAGTCCCTCTCGAAAATAGAGAACAAGTTATTATTGATAACCACAGTGCCGTAGACTCCATACACCCTGGAACTTTCAAAACATTCAAAAAAATATCTTTAAGATATTATTGGCCGGGTCTATTCAAACAAGTACGTTTATACATCTCCAAGTGCGACATCTGTAAGGCATACAAGCACAGTACGGCACCACCGTCTGGTCTAATGGGCAACCCCAAGCGTGCCGATAGACCACTTCAATCCTTTTCTATGGACCTCATTGGACCCTTCCCTAGAAGCTACGCCGGTTACATGCATATACTCAGCGTAGTGGACATCTTTTCCAAATACTGCTGGTTGTTTCCTCTGAAAAGGGCAACTGCAGCAGCAATAACCAATCTATTGGAAAAACATATTTTCATACCCTACGGTACCCCTCGTACTATAATATGCGACAATGGTAAACAATTTATAGCTCTGGAATTTAAAGAGTTTTTGTCTAAATATGGTATAAAGGATGTATTCTATAACACCCTTTACACCCCACAGAACAACACCGTTGAACGATACAACCAAACCATAAACACGGCCCTGGCAATTTTGGTTGGCAAAGACCAACGCACATGGTGCAAAAAATTAGACAAAATACAAGCAGCCATGAACAACACGGTGAACCTCGCTACAGGCTATACACCATTTTTTCTCAAACACGGCATGGAACAAGTAGTTCACGGTTCACTACACCCTGACAATTGCCTTCCACCCGTCCCTTCCTCCACAGCAGACCCCGCAGCAAATTACGCCCACCGCTTGGAGGAACTCTCCGCTATCTATAGTGAAGTAACAGACGCTCTACTATTGGCCCACCAAAAGAGCGCCGACAGGTATAACCTTCGCAGGAGGCACGTCACATTCAAGGAAGAAGACATCGTCTGGAGGAGAAACAACACTCTGTCACAAGGTGCGCTGTACTTCTCTGCCAAATTGGCACCCCGTTTTGTAAAGACGAAAGTCCTAAAGAAAATCTCAGACCTGGTTTACCGATTGTCCGACATCTCTGGTAAACACATAGGTAACTACCATATAAAGGACATTGTAAAAAGTGGTAACATGGAAACAAACTCCATTGCCACGCCCGTATAACCCCAACGGTTATTCCTTGACTCCTAGCAACCATTCGTCTACACCGTGACATGGATCACTATGGAAGTCAACCCTTTTGTTTCGTCACTAATGAGCGGCCTCTCGTAAACGATTGTCACTCATTAGGACACTCAAACGAAACCTTTCTAGCTCTGGCACAGTGGTGTCAACTGTAGCCAAAGTCATGGAAGAAATTATAATTCTCCCTTGTGGTTTCGTTTCATTTTATTTTATTTTTGTTTGTATAAATATCTCGTCATCATCAGTCATTCGCCTCTAATTGCTGCCCCAGGTGTCAAACCTTGGAAACATCGTTTTTTCTAAGCATGCACACCTCTACCTGAAATTGATCACTTCGGAGAAAGGAATTCCCTGTGGCTTACTGCAAGTAGTCAGAGACTACGTGCCCAAGGTTTTGTGCATCGTCACAACTAGCAGCATCATATTTTCACATCATCATGTCATACCTCGTCACCCCTTTCTAAATGTTAGAAAAATTTTTTTGTACATTAAATATCGGGTCCTCGCCAAAGTGCATCTAACCCTTATGTCATATGTAGTTAAATTAGGTAAGCAAACCTGTGTAAACCCACGGCGGTATCAGATGTTTGCTACCCGTTCTAAGTTTTTTTTCTGTTTTTTAAGAAAATAGAATGGCGCTCAATAAATAACCCAAATTGCTCTAGCTCTCCCCAGAACTGGATGTGGAGTCTGGAAAGTATCGTTATAAAAGGGACAACTTTCAACGTGCCTCTTCATTAACGATAAATTTTTTTACAACATTTCAGCAACATTGAGTCACCCTGGGTCTCAACTGCTCAAACTGAAATTTTGGGGTTGCCTTGTTGTGACTTATCACGTGCAAAGTACGAGGTCACAACAAGAAGCCAGGTCTCCAAGTGAACCACCCTGTGAACAACCCATCCCATTATTATAATTTTCATAACACCAAGGTGTGTCCATCGCAGTCTGTTTAAGTAAGTAAAACCTAGAAGGTCTTAAACACTCAAATCGGACCAATGTAAATAATTTTCCTTGTCAAACAACGATAAGCGCATGTCTTGTATTGTTGCTACCATCGTACGTGTAAGTACAACAAAAGTTGTACCATCACGATACGATACTCTGTGCGTAACCAAAAGGGTTGTACCACAAAGGATCTCTTTTGCGGTAAGCTTAGATGAAATTCACATTCCATCAGCACGCCAAATTTTTTTGTCCCTTAATTGTTGAAGTATAAAATCTTGGCCAGATCTTCAAATATGTTTTTGCCTTTGTGCAAGTCTTTAACGTACGCTAATATGGATTTATTATGCTACGGTATTGTTGTACTAAGTACATCAGTATGTCTCGCCGTCTGTATTGAATAGGTACCTTTATATGAACGTTAACCTTTGTTGCCATCATAGGTGGGAACCTTATAAAATCTGCCGTCATAGATGGGAATCTCAGAATATCTACTAAATGCGATACGGGGAGCCCGTTATAATTACTCTGTGGGTTTTTGTCAGAAATGTCATAAATACCTAGTCTTTTGCACCTCCCTTCAATACTGGGCAACCCAGTTGTAATTCGTTCATTGTTATCCGTGAAGACGTTATAAAACTTACTTGCAAATCTTTTGATTTTGCAATCTTGTACGCTATACGTGAAGACGTTATAATACTCACCATGAATCGTGCGAACGAAATAATATCAAACCTTTATGTGTGAACTACTCAATGTAGTCCACACCCCTTTTTTGTAATCATTAATATGCCCGTGGACTTCCTGTCACAAGAACCCAGGAACTATCTACTATCTCAAAAGGACTAATCATACGCTTCACTCATGATTATGGGGCATCGTGTCGTGGGAGTTAAGTTGATGGACACAAAAATACCTAACTCGTTGTCTGGGAGACGAACAAAGAAAATCCCCAGGTTTGTGAGATTTGAGCAAGGGTCTGTCATTTCTCGCAAACAAGTAGGAGAATAAAACGACCCCTAATCTTCTGCCCAATACACGTAGAGGATTAGACTTTTATGTCAGTGTATTCTTTTGTCCAACACTACCAAACATTATTGTAATGTGCCAGGATGACTGCTGTAGACCTTGTTTCACCTCCACCCAGAGGTCGAATTTCGGAAATAGCCGAGTCCCCAGCAGTTTTCTTCGTTCAAATGTTCCCAATTATCACCCTCCCCCTTCCTCGAAATTATCCGTGAATGGGGATATATGCGTTACGCACTTGGCGTTTCGTTTGTCAAATGGGACAATCTTCATACGCGGATCCTTTCAACTTCCTACTCCTTTCCCACTTTGTTATAACTAATCTTGTACGCAATGTTTTGTTTTTCGAAAGTAGAAAAAATGCTACCGTATAGACGTGAGCATAGGTCATGGAAGACCAACTTCTTTCGAATGGGGAATTTTGTTATACGTACAATCCCTCAACCACGTATTCTTGGAAATGTATTTGGTAAAGAAAAAAACCAAAAGGGGTTACACAGAACCTGTCCTTGAATACGTACCTTTGTAACATGTATTAGGAATTAGCCACATTTAGTTAGCTCTCTCTCCGTCTCTCTCTCTACACGCCAAACAAATCCAACTTTTTCTCAACATGCACACTTGTTTCTCTCCAAACTTTTTTCATCATTGGTCTACTAGGCAGGTAAACTTCAAGAATTTTGTTCTAATAATAATTTTTGCCGGATTTAAAAAAAAAAAAACCAGCAGCTCTGCACCCTATCTACATCTGCGCCTCTTCATGCTGCCCTCGCTACCGTCACGGAGGTCCCTTGCCTTCAATCCCTGCGTACCAAAAGCACCCGACCGCATCTAACATAACCTAGTGTGAGTCGTGCGTGTAGTTGCGAATTGTATCACCACAAAGAACCGACACTCAAAACAAACCCGAGCACGCCAGCTCTAGGTTGGTTCATGTTCCTGTTGCCCTTGTGCAAATGTTCCTGCTGCCATTATGCAAATGTTCCTGCTGCATAATGCAAATGCTCTGCTGCCATTATGCAAATATTCCTGCTGCATAATACAAATGTTCCTGCTGCATAATGCAAATGCTCTGCTGCCATTATGCAAATATTCCTGCTGCATAATACAAATGTTCCTGTTGCCCTTGTGCAAATGTTCCTGCTGCCATTATGCAAATGTTCCTGCTGCATAATGCAAATGCTCTGCTGCCATTATGCAAATATTCCTGCTGCATAATACAAATGTTCCTGTTGCCCTTGTGCAAATGTTTCTGCTGCCATTATGCAAATGTTCCTGCTGCATAATGCAAATGCCCTACTGCCATTGTGCTGATGCTCCTGTGCCCTTGCGCAAATAACAATACCAACGATTGTTCACAAAACAATCCCACTACATACAAAAACCAGTGTACCAACCACCAATTACGATTCCACTCTCCAATACTTCAATGGTTTCGTACTGGCTCACCCACAGGATCCGGAAGCAGTTACCCTTTCGACCTCTGTGACAGGTAGAACTCTCCACACCACCTAGAAGCCTCATCATGTGTTCTCTTCCTCGTATTTTCTTAAAGGCCCTAGTGTCCCTTGAGTGTAATCTCAAATGGGCCAGGTTACTGTGACAAAGTAACCTTGTAACTTCAGTGAAACGTTCAACCACCCCAGACATCCTACGCAAACCACGTTCGCAAACATTAGCTCACAGACCAATGATACAATTTTAGAGTTTTTTTTTTCTATCACTGCATAACCCTTGTACCTTTCTTCAACAGATCCTTGTTCTTTGCAACTGTATTTATGTATGCCACTGCCTTTATATACATTTATTGACAATTCCTTGTTACACCATGTATCATCTCTTTTGTGTTCTGTTCATAACTATTCTCCAGCTAGGAATTTCTCTCTCTCTCTCTCCTCGTTTCTCTTAAATGTTTTTGGCACAAGTGCTGAAAGGGTAAGAGGATTTATTAGCCCTACAGCTCCATTGCCACGTCGCTTTTATTGCGGCGAGGGGGGAAGTGTTACGTTACAAGAATAAGGAATCGAGTCTTAAGTACCGTCATGTTTCGACAGTCAGCGAATCGAGCCCTAAAATACTGTTGCACCGCGGGACGGTAATGCGCAGGCGCATCACCCCTCCCGCGACCCACGGATCAGGAGACGCGCCGCACACGGCCATTCAAACCAGTCTTCAGCAAGCGAGCTTCCCGGGCCCACGTCCCGCGCGAACATGTGCGACACAAGTTCAGTTTCGCCGGTTGTGCACTTCCGGTGTCCGCGCATGGACGCTGCTGAGACCGGGAGAACAAGCGCGTAAAGCCGCTGTTGGCCCATAAACCAAACGTGAGTCAATTACCATGTTACCCTTTGTGTGCAATTAAATGTTTTGAAGCCCTAACCACGCGTGTAGAGAGCAGAGACTGACGTTCAAACTAACTTTCAGCTAGGATCGTTCCTCTTATGTATTATTGTGTCTCCTAGATTTGAATAAACTATTTATGTGATAACCTACCGTGTTTTGCTTGTCGAGAGAGGCCCTGGGGGGATGGAGAAGCGTGAAGTTCCGAACCACAAGCACTAGCCTTGAGGTTAAGAGAAACCCTGCTTGCACCGAACCTGAGCTAGTTTTTATTTGGGGCAGATACAGCAACTAATTTGTATTAAATATGTGGGAGCTTTCTCCAACCCTGCCGATAGCATCAGCACGCACGCTGACGCTAACAGTATTTAGAAACAAGACTAACTGAATATAAACTAGAATATTTAAAAAAATAATAAGAGTACAAATTTGAATTCAACAAATGGTAAACTAATACACAACATTAAAATAAGTGTGATTATAACTGAAATAGACTGCAAAATAGGTATTTGGGTTGGGAAGGGTAAGGGGAGGAGAGGGATAAGGGAAAGTTGCCACGCAAGTAATATAAAAATATTAGATACAATTAATTCATGTGTTATTCGCATCTAGAATGTTATACAGTGAAGTTCTGTAGCGACAGTAAATAGCATTAAATACGTCAGCACAGAACTTGCATACAACTTTCACAGAACATTGAATTTTAACTGTAAAATTTGACGATTTGCTTTCACAGAACATTGAATTTCAACTGTTAAATTTTATTTGTTATATTTTGATAAGTCGATAATCGTTGAAGCCTTATTTTTGTTTTAAAGTTCTGATCACATTGCTTTCGCTCTGGGAACTTTCTTTTACGGTTTGGACATGAATTCTTATTCTTTAAATCTAGTATTTATCTTAATTTTGATTATTTTGTAATTTTTGGAAAATAAAAAATAATCACGATGGATATTTTTGTTATGATTTTTGGGGTGTTATGCCGTGTTTCGCTACCTCCTTCTTTAGCCAACGTTTCGGACAGCGTTTCAGTGTCCATCATCAGGGCAGATGAGTGCCTGATGATGGACACTGTAACGCTGTCCGAAACGTTGGCTAAAGAAGGAGGTAGCGAAACACGGCAAAACACCCCAAAAATCATAACAAAAATACTTTTTGGCCGTGAAAACCTAAAAACATACCTGACAATGGATATGTTTTAGAAATGTCCACCACCACAACACGGGCCACCGATGATTTTTTGATTTTGATTTTTTCATGCCTAGCATGGTGGTCGAAAAATCATAAAATTCATGTAACAAACATTTTAATGAATAAAGAAAATTAAAAAAAAAAAAAAAAAATGTATTAATTTTATTTTTCTTTTGTTACAGGTAAAATGTCTTCATAAATATCAACTCTCCACAGTTATACATAGAAAAAGAACAACCTTAAGGTAAAAAATATAATATTATTTATAACAATGATACTTTGAAAAATATTTACATTTTAAAATGAAACAATTGATTAGTTTTTAGTGGTTGTTAAAATAATTTGGATTTTCGTTTTGGATGTGTACTGTTGTTTCCACTGTTTAAAAATACAACTTTTTTAAAGTTAACTCCACATAGGAGGTGCTGAGGAAAACAATTTCTCTCAGGTCTGAGATGCTATGTGAAAGGTCTTTTTGAGAAGAGGAAGGAATGATCATTGATCTTGGAGAGACCCATGTTGTAGGAAAGAGGAAACACCGAGGCTGGCAAATCATTTCACAGCCGAGCTGTTGAACATAATAACAAGTTGAAGAAGCGACCCGTTCTCATGTGACAAATGTCAACCCTTTACATATATTGGGCGCGCGTTTGGCGTGTTTCCAACTATGCACCGGTACTAAAGGGATCAATGACGCTTGTTCCTCGGATTATCTTCCATTGAAATACCGATAAAACAAAGACAGCATTACCACCCGACGCCTGCCCTCTAAAGATTGTAATCCGTTAATTAAGTTAAGAGAATCTATCAAACGGACCGCCCGTTTCTGCATTTGGCGAGGGTTTTTTTTAAGGTATTTTGGGGCACCAGACTAGAGGTGGCTGTCGAATTCAACCAAAGGGCCCAAGGGCCCACTTGCGATTTGTACAAGGTTAGCAGTCCTGTGTAATAACTTTTATGATCGGGAGTTTTCAATAATTCTTCGAATCGTCAAATTACGGGTCATGTTTATTATCATGTGAAATTTCTATTGAATATCTAATTACTGGACTTGACGTCCGTTCTGTAAGATGTACTCTGTTTACCTGTGGCGAATCGCTCACTGAAGATGCCCGCCTGCAGATCGGAGAAGATGGACTATCTTTGTAGCCGTTCGGATAAATTAGACCCAAACGTTCGACAGCTGTCTCTATCATGTTCTACTACCAATGACACCTACTAATTTCTATTAAGGCGGCGCTTCTCCGCTCAAAAAGAAGAAGATGGAGAGATTTTTAATAACGAATGTTGGACAGAGCTCGCTCATATTTTAAATTGTAAAATTGAAGCGAAAATTGTGAAAAGGTTTAATTAAACATGACTCGTTTAAAATAGAGCAGAAACCTCGTGGAAGGCATCTTAAGTATCATATAAGGAAACGTTGTGAATTTTTTTACAACTTTAACTTGTAAAATAAAAGAAACAGATGTGTTTTTAATAATTTTCGGAGCATACTTTGCGATTTTTTTCTATCGAAGGAATTTCATAAAATTTGCGTTTTAGCGTGGAACGCGTCTTCAAAAATAACAATTTTTTTTGAGAGCTTAAAAATTTCAAATGTTTAAGGAAGATATGTAACAAATTGGTAGAAATTCGGGTAGCGGCGGCTTAAGACAAGAGAAATACATACTCTAAAGACATCATCTGAGAAACGTTCAAACTATATACATTATTTCAAAACACTACAGATAGGAGGTACTAAAATTATAAATGTATTTGCCTATCTTTGTGAACCTTATCATTCATTCAATAAAATAATTTGCTAAATTGACTGGGGCTAGCAAATACTATTTTTTTATTTTATTTAGCCAGTTCAAACTTTTCCATAATTAATCTCTGCCATTAGCTTTTATCTAATTGAAATGTCTGGAAGTAATGTCTGCGCCAGAAAAACAAAAATGCCTCGGCGATTTCACAAATAATTCAATAAGTCGACCTCAGGCAGGCGACCCTTTTCATTGAAATTCTGACTCTATCGGGAACGAATTTGTCCCGAGACCATAATGGGATTCCGTACAATCTTTTTGCAAGTTTTGCCGAAGAAACGAGGCGGTGCAATAAAAAATGCACAATCCAAATCTTTTAGGAGAAAATATTTTTAAAAGACAGACTTTTGCATCACTAAATCTCACTCCAAAAATTTCATTAATTATTTGGAGAGATCTTGTATTTATTCTTTTCCATGAAAAATCATGGGATATTATACTTGTTAGATATTTGAGGCTGAAAGTATTTTTTAAAAATAATTGCCCAAGGATCTTTACTTTTCAAATATAAATTTGTCTATATAAATATGCCTGAATATTATTAATAAACGTGAATATTTACGATATCCATCCAATCACATTATTAACATGTAGAAATGAATATCCATTCAAAGAATGTGTGTGTATGAATGAAATAGCTATATGAACGGCCCGATAAGGTAACTTCCACAAGCGTTGTCTGAGTAATGCATGTTCACTCTATTAATTAATTTAAGCACCCGTCCAACTTAAAAAAAAAATACGCCAATTGCCAATTGGAATTCGCATTGACTGATTATTTTGTAAAACCTCAAGTACCTACCCATATCTATGAAACTATTGATAGGACTGTTCATTTTAAGTCGTTTGTTATAAAATAACTAATTCAGGAGGATTGAATAATAATAAAGAAAGAAAAAAAAATTATCACAACACCATTTCATCCATTCAAAGGCGTCAAACAATATAAACTTCAGTGCCTTATCTTCCAGTTTAAAATATTATTTTTTGATCGTATTACTTTAACGAAATTCAAACAAACAATTTATTATTGATCGACTATCCAAGTTTTAATGAGTTTGAATCATTTCTTTCGGAGTTGGATACACTTTTTTAGTTGCTTGTCACAAACTTGACACAAATTACCCGAATTTTGATTAATCGTATTTTGTTTTCAAATTACGCATTTTTTTAAGATGGGTACAAATTCAAATTATCTGGTTTAATTGTACAAACCTCTAAAGTGAAGTAGGTGGATAAAAAATATATATATTTACGTTAAGGAAGAAAGTTTGGTCAATAGGTGGTATCTACTCATATTATTCATAGTTAAATCCAATGGCTTCGTTGCAGTCATAATTACTTGTATGAAAACCCATGACATGATTATAAAGAGTCAAACTTTAAGTGAATTATTATTTATCGTAAAAAAGCACGCAAGTGCACAATATTACAATATGTAGCTACACGTAAATATGAGGGTGCAAATTGCGGATGTCCGGAAGTCAGTAATAAATTGTTTAAACCCCTCGGGCTATATAGATCTCAAAGAAACCGTTGTCTCCTTTACTAACATAATGAGAAAAACAGATCTAAACGGTGTTAGAAAGAAAAACACTATTAAAATCTAAACGTTAACCACAAAACAATTAAAATGTACCCCTTTATGAAACCAAAGTTTCCGACAGCTATTTGAAAAAAAAAATGAAACTTTCTGATTTTTTATTAATTATTTTTATACGAATCGATACAAAAGTGAGGTCTTATAAAATAATTATGTTTTTTTTTTAATTTTGTCTGTAATTTTAGTTAGAAAAAACGTAGGGTGAGCCAGGCAAAATTTTGTACGTTAAAAAAAATTCAAAGGTTTTTTATTATTAAAATTTGAAAGCGTATTTCATCACCTTTCAATAACAGTTTTTGGTTTTTAGATACGTTCAGAAATATTCCAGTTATTTGAATTTTATTAGAAAGCGATCCTGAAAATCCTGACCTACTGACAGAGATGCCCAAGTCCTGTGGGACTGTAAAATTTTGGAATTTCAATAAACTGGAAGGCAGGTTTAATTTTTTCCACAATTATTTACTAACCATTTCTCCGCATGGATGAGCAGAGATGATGGATCACCACACAAATCAGTCTCAGCCCACGTTTCATTTATTTTTTCAAGTGCGCACATTTTCATATACGGCGTGCCCTAGATGATATGGACTTACATTGACAGGTCAGTAGCTGAGTTGGTATGCACTTGGGGGCCACCCGTGTGTTTAATTCCTCGGCTAGTCCTCCATCACGCTACGAGCAACATTCTCCGCTTAGTTTGGTAGTAGTAAGAGATTTTCCAATGTTGGGTTATATGCAACCCAGACATTTTCAATTTCTTATAAAAAACACAATTTACACGTATATTATAGACCTCCAGTAATTGATTTGTTTGTGAACGGAAATTGATCCCAGTTTTTGAAATCATTCTATATTTTAACATATTGTTGAAAATTGTCGGTACATTTACATTAAGGCGCCGTACCCTGGCTCGAAAAGAAGAAGATGGAGAGATATGTAAGAGATATATGAATGTTGAAGAGAGCTAATATTTAAAGCGATAAAATTGAAGCTAAAATTGTGAAAATGTTTAAAAAACACGACTCGTTTAGAATAGAGCAAAAATCTTGTAGGGGTTCTCTAAAACAATATTCAAAGACACACTGTGAATTTTTCCATACATGTAACTTGTTAAATTATTGATCCAGACGTGAAAATAAAAAAAAATTAAGGAGCATATTTTGCGAATTTTCTCTATCGAGGGAATTTCATATAATTTCTGTTTCGGCGTGGAACGTATATTATCTTCAAAAATAACATTTATTTTTTTTAGAGCTTCAAAACTTCAAATGCTCAAGGGACACATGCAAGAAATCGGTAAAAAATTCGGGTAGCGGCGGCTTAATGGCTGAATTTTATTTATATGAAAATACACTCATTTACAGTAATTTTCAAAGGTTGGTATGATTCTAGTTATTTCTGTTGAGGAATTGAAAACGAAAACCTCTAAAATCGTGATGAATCTTGTTAAAAAATATGTCTTTAAATTTATATTCTTATTTTACTTCTTTTCCGTACACGAGTAATCTTTCCAAAAAATTATTCCAGACACTTGAATTCTTTTTGTTTAAAAACAAAATCCAATAGTTTTCCAAGTTCACCAAGAGACATATTATTTCGCCTATCCAGAAGAGAAGCAATCACTTTTTTATGCTCCAATCAAATCCAAAGTGCCGAATGTGCCTTTGAATGTGCCATTTGACTTTCAATATATTTCATTGATGTAGAATTTATTCAAATACTCGTAAATGGTAGAAGGGTTATCCACCTCGACTTTTTATGAGATTGAGCCTACGATGAAGTATATTCAGAAGAGATGTTTTGTGCAACCAAGTTTTTTGAGCGTCATTTAAAATATCTGGAAAAATTATTGAATGTTTGCTGTGTCCATTTTTGATATAATTTTTATCTCTGATATTCAAAACTGCTGTAGGAAACTTCGCGGCAGATTTTATTTTGTTACTAATATATGGTTAAACATCGTCCTGGTGAATCAATCACCTCCAATCAGAATTGGAAGTTTATTTTTGAAGTGGCCTTTAGCACGTTACGTGAACGTATCTGAAAAGCCAGGTGCTACCTTAACTCGTCTTGCATCTACTTATTCTGCGAACAATTTAGCCCGATTTTGGATGCCATAATACCACTGCTTCTGGATATTTAATAATAATAATAAATGGATAATTTTTAGAGCGCCGTTTTTGTGAAAAATCACTTCAAGGGCGCTAAGTAATCTTGTAAGTTTTAAAGGTAGCCTAGCTAACCTACACTAGCTTAAATCTCCGGCGTCGCCCGAGCTTTAAGCGGAATTTTTCATAAGACCTTACTCTTGTTTTTAAGGTCAAGTGTGCAAAATTTCATCAAAATCGGAGTAAAACTGTAGATATGTATGAAAATCATAACCAGGTCACCCGCCGCAGACAGTCTTTTTATATAGTTTATAAGGAGTCATGTAAAAATATTGCGTAGAACATTGATATCTCGTTTGAAGATCATTATTTTATCGATACAACACATGTATTTACTAAAACTAGTGGTCGCCCAATAGTCGAAATTCGACCATAATTAATTTAATGTGTAAGTTTTTTTTATTGATTTAATGTATTTTTATGCATAATTTTCAAAAAATGTTTGCATGCTGCACTCCTTCTCTATATAAACTATATATGTGCGAAATTTCATACTCCTCCGTCCACGCAATTTTCGTAAAAAGGGGTACAAAGTTTTTGCTTCACGTATTTAATATACTGATGATGATTATCAACTGTTGTTAGCAAGCGAGCAGTCAAGATAGCCTTTTTTTTCACCATACAGGTTGACCAACATTTTTCCAGGGTTACGAAGAACCTGACAACATTTGTATTCCTCCTACAACCGTCATTATAAGCGGAAAATATTGCTTCTGTAATGTGGTGCAATTTCTAAATCAAGCTCTTGTTATTTTGGGTTAAAATAAATAATGATTAAACTATATTCCAAATTCAA
The DNA here is from genome assembly GCA_936435175.1 of Glyphotaelius pellucidus. Lineage (NCBI taxonomy): Eukaryota > Metazoa > Arthropoda > Insecta > Trichoptera > Limnephilidae > Glyphotaelius > Glyphotaelius pellucidus. The sequence goes on from OW386558.1 coordinate 9,175,883, forward strand.
TAAAAATATTTTTCTTATCTGACAAACATCGCAATAGAATTTTTTTTTAAACATTTTTATGTCCTTTTAAAGTTTTGTTCTCGTTTCGAGCGTCTCCTTTGTGTGCTTTTTTAATCTGTTTGCTTCCGTTACCTCTCGCAAAGCTTCCGAAACGTCACGGAGTTATTTCAAAGCACAATGGCTAAACTTCCATTAACGCCGGCTTCAAGGGAAAAGAATTCCTTCGAATGCCTTTAATTGAATGGAATATTGTCGAAACTTGAATTAATTTCAAATGTCTCACGCCGAGAATGGTGAGCTGAACCTTGAAATAAATTAAATACAAATCTGTAAATTATTTTATTATTTCTTCTCTAACCTTTCCGTTGCCACAGGGGTAACTATCTAAATTTCCAAAACTTCCAAAACAAAAATTGAGGCAATCTCCACCATTGGCCTAAAATGTGTTAGATATGGCGATGGATGGAGAAACAGAAATACTATTGTTAGCTACAAATTGTACGGAGCATTGATGACAGCAGCTCATACATTTTTGAATAAATGTATTTAGTTCCGCAACACTAACGGCAATCTCCATTGGAGTGTTGCAGGGTATGGAATAAAAACGGCTACATCCCTTTGGGCCAATCAGAAAGACAGAACAAAAGCAGCAATCTCCATCTTTTAATTAATGGTCACTAAATAATTAAGCATTTAATCGCAATAAAATAAACACTGTAACTAATGGAAACAATTAATAAAAAAAATATGCTCTATTGTTCATAGTACGGCAAAAGAAGAAGAAAGACTTTTTTTGCGTCGTACTCAAGAAAATAATTGGAGATTGCCGTTTTCATTTTAACGCACCTCAATTTTAAATAAGGATCTTAAAGTTTTGTTTTTTTTTGTTTTAAATTCCTACCAACCTATGAATTTCCCCGTTATATGCCGCGGTAAGTCAACTCAATACCAGCCGTTGACCAGACTCAACTCAACACCTCTTTGAAAAGTTTTTAAAAGCTACGAAAAAAAATTGAAAAACAGCACATAACCTAACCTAACGTAACCTATTTTACTAGTTTTTATATATTTTTTTCATCACTCTTAATGACTTTTCAAAGGATGTGTTGAGTTGAGTTTATTCTGAGTTGTCCGATCACCGACCAGAGGTCACTTTTGTTGCTGACTTAAGTAGTTTTCTTTTTTAAATAACTTTACTTTTGATATTTATTTCATGAAAACTCAATAGATGTCGTCGCCTTAGTTCTTAATTGTCCAAACGACCATTTATTTTTTGTTCAATCTCCACTTTAAAATTAAAAACTAAGGATAAATAATGATTGTTAATCACTTAACCAAGAATTATTTAAGCTAATGAGATCTTTATCTTTACGGAAATAGCTTTATCTCAAACACCCATCGTCATGCTTCATTGAAATAATGAAAGAAAACCTTCTCCTCCCGTAAAATTTTCTAATGGTCGTTTGGACAATTAAAAACTTAGGCGACGATGTGTAAGCCATAAGAATAATTTGCAATAAAATTTTGGAATAAATGACATTAAAATGATACATTGCTTTTGGTAACGGAGTTACCCCTCATAGCAACCCAAGTTTTGTTTTTCATCTTGGCATGTCGAAGGTTAAAATCTTCTCCCTCTGAAGGTTGGTTAAATCCACAGAAAATTTTACCCTGAGAATGGCTTCTAAAAACTTAACGGAACTGCGATTTTTTCAGTTACACATTTTCTATTTGATGAGACGATTCAATATGTTGTCATATTCCATTAATTTTTCCCAGGGTTTTCAGATAGGTTGATTTCATTTGTCATTCCCATAATGTGGCAATTGTAAATATGGATGTTGCAGCTAACCTATTCTAACAGAAACACCCCTTTTAGATAAGAGCTTATAAATAAATGGGTAACACGATTGGTTAAAAAAATATTGGATCATTTGTCGTAGTAGGTCAGTTTTTTTGTTGAGAAAATTCAATTCAGATGCTTTTTGAAATTAAAACACGAAGCAGGTACTGCGAAGCTCACATACCACGAGTTGGCGATCAGCTCTCCGGTAGGAAAGAGGGGAAGCTATTGAGGGGTCTCAAGGATCACATTTCCTTTATTAAATTCAGCGATCGTCAATATTTGAAAGACAATAAAGTCACAAACGAACGATCTTTGAAAGGTTGTCGGGATTAGAATATTGAATTTGTTCTTTTCTTCGTTTACACGGAGACATTCTTGCCACTGGAAAAGGAATTTGCAAAAGAGAGGAACTGAGAAAAAGAAGTTTAAGAAAAAAAGCTGGGACGTGGATCTTTTTCGTTCCTATTAAAAAGTCAAAGTCGGACGTGATGCATTTTTTCAAAGAGTAAATGAAGATATTAATTTTTTTACATCATTGGCCATCACCAAAAGATCATTGATCATCATGAGGAAATTCTGTCATATAAATCAACTTTTTTTTTTTGGTAGATTAAATTGAATAGTTACCAAATGAAAATATGTTGGAGGAACGTCAATTCTACTGGTAATCAAATTGAAGAATGATGGTAAAAAATATTTTTCATTTTGACCGTGAAAGTAACACATTCAAAGTTAATGCTTCTAAATGTAGGATTGAAAAATGAACACTTTTGTATTTATTTAAATACAAGCTGGTATCCGGCATGCGTTGTTATGCCATTTAATGAAGAAATTAGTTCTCCCTGCATGTCCTTTCCATTCTTCCCGTTCCCCTTCTGCCTCCCCTTCCTCTTCCGCGTCCCCTTTTCCTCTCGCGTTCCCACTTCGCCTCCTCCACCTTACCTCTCCCCACTCCATCCCCCTCTTCCCTTGTCCCGCGAATCCCCTTCCCGAGTTACCCTCCCATGTTTCCCTCCCCCCTCCCTTGTTTTTCTGCCCCTCCCAAGTTCTTCTCCCCCCTCCCGGGTTCCCCTCCCCCCCTCAGATTTTAACTACGACGACGCCTGAAATAAAATTTCCCGCAAATATATCAACATGGTTACCAACACAACGATTTGTTTTACTTTTCGTCTGTCACTATCAATAACTCGCTTTTGTAAGGGACAATAAACTTATAATAAATATAATATTTTTATAATTTCATAACGCCAGAGCTTACCATTATTTACAACTTATATTACTCGAATATAATGTAGCTTTCTATTGATGAAAGAATTTTTATATCGGTTTAGTTTAGGCAACAACCAACAACAACAAAGGTAACAAACAAACACACGCACTTTCGTATTTATAATATTAGTTTAGATTATATCTTAGGGTGTGGACAAAACTCGAAGAATATTTTGTATGTTAATTTGTACAAATATCACAACGATTCTAGGTTACATAGATATATCATTTTATCAAGTAATAAGTTAAGTTATAGGGCGCTGTGATTTGACATATAACATAGTATAGAATACCATTTTAATAAAAGAAATCACTTTGCAAAAAACAACTTATTTAACTAAAACTATCATATTCTTTGTTTAAAAAGTTCTTCTTCAATATTTTTCTGCTCCATAAAAATGGCTTTAACAATAAATACCAGTTTCTGTCAACCCATTTAAATTTAAAATACCTAATATTTTAAGAATCGCCTTGGTTAAATACAACTATTCATAATCCAAAAATTGCCTGAAATGGCACGAGTCTTGTTTGGTGTGACCAGACCAGAATACCCAGGTATTTCAATACCTTCCTCTATTTATTTGCTTTCCCTCCCCATTTCTCTCGTCCTCGCAACACAAAACCGCAATTTAGAGTACTATAGTCCCACTAGCTCCAGGCAGTTGGTCTAAACTTTTTTGTGGTATTGACACAAAAAGAGCCCTGTAGGTATTCCAATTCGTCCAAGAACGCGGAAATTTAATTCTTTAATTATTTAGAAAGAACCTACTTCAATAAACAAAGCTCCGTTAAAGTAAGTCTTAAATAATTCCATAGTTTCCCTGAATCTACTTAGTTTTAATTCGTAAATTACTTGAAAGTACCTGCCGCCCTAATGCCCGCCCAACACGCGCGAATTCCGCCCATAAAGCGGCAAATTTCCAAGGCATTCGGTTTATTCGTCAGCCTAGTTACGCACTGTGTTTCCCAATGTTACGACAGTTACATTATATTATGGCCTTTTCGTCATGAGTCGCAATCACGAACTTGCATAGTAAAATTTGATGTGCAAATCAAGCTTGTTAAAATACAAATGCTTTTTAATATGTTTCACGATTCTCAACGTTGTTTAGTAGTTTCAGCATTTTCAGCGATTTGCTCATGCGCAGATTTATTCAAATTCACAACCAAGGCTGGGCGCATACATCCGACTTAGCTTTCCGATTGTCTGATCCGACAATCGGATCGGATTAACACCGCACACATCCGATTTGAGAGCCGGACAGATAATATGACCGGGGCCACGCCCTTTTTCAGACAGGATTGGACGGCCAGCGTGGAAGGGCGTGGTCTATTTATATTGCCCATCAGGTTTTCAAATTGGGTGTGTGCGGGCTTTCATGAGAAATGTATGGCGCGAAGGCCTTCCGGTTGTCTGATCAGACAATCGGATGAAAAAATCGGATGTATGCGCTCAGCCTTAACCTCCACTCATTCTTTGTCTATGACTTAATAGACAAGATTGATCTGAAATGTATGTATTCATAAAAAAATAGAATGCTGCAGATATTTTTGTTTGTTTAATTTTTATATTATACAAGCTGGTACCCGGCATGCGTTGCAATGCCAAAAAATAAATTGAGTCTCCTTGCATGTCCTTTCCCGTGCGTCCCCATTCCCTTCCACCTTCCCCGCCTTCCCCGTCTCTCGTCTCTTCCCTCTCCGGGAATCCCTCCTTCCCCTTACCTTTCCTCCCACCTGCTAAAGTGTATAAAGTACACACATTTTCATCTATACAAATTTCGTAACGCCAGAACTTACCATTATGTAAGCATTTATTACTCGCTGATGCCGTTACTTTCTATTGCAGAGTAAATTTCTAAAATCGGTTTTGTGGTTTAGGCGTGAAAGCGTAACAAACGTACACACTCACTTTCCCATTTATAATATTAAGTAAAGATTGTAATGTGTTTTATTTTTAATTTAGTTAAACATTTTAAATATCGTAATCCTTTTAAAATCTAACATTGTAAATTTCGAGAATCCTACATTACCATGAACAAAATAGTTAAAAAAACACCTACCTGACAACTCTAAATGAGTAAGAGCAATTCAAATAAGGCATTAAGTAAATAGAAAGTGAATTTATAAGACCTAGTTAATTAAGCCTACTGGAAATAATCAAATAATTACCTACAAAACACGACGCAGCAAGTAAGATGGAAAAATCCATATAATTTAATAAAATCATTGTATACCACCCATGTTAACCCCTCTCCCAAAAATATTGTGAAAGTTAACCTTAGATTAAGGAATAATCATACCGTTTTCGTTATTTATTTTTGGGGTGTTATGCCGTGTTGCGCTACCTCCTTCTTTGGCCAACATTTCGGACAGCGTTACAGTGTTCGAAACATTGGCTAAAGAAGGAGGTAGCGCAACAAGGCACAACACCCCAAAAATAAATAACGAAAACGTTTTTGATGGCCTTAAGTCTCAAGATGGCCTTAATAAGCTGAAACTGGTTATGGGTCGAAAATAAATTAAATAGAAAAAAAGTATTAAATTGTTTTATTATATTATTACTAGCTTTTACCCGCGGCTTCGCTCGTGCAATATTAGGTGGAAATACCACTGATTAATTCACTTACTCACTCACTCACTCCCTCACTCTCTCACTCACTCACTCTTCTCGAACCCTACATTCCTCCTGCCTTTCCGCCCTTCCGCTAAAATATATGAAATAAACACATTTTCATTTATAAAAATTTCATAAAGCCAGAGCTTACCATTATAAACATTCTATGTTACTCGCTTATAATGTAGCTTTCTATCGATGAAAGAATTTTTAAAATTGGTTTAGTAGTTTAAACGTGAAAGCGTAACATACAAACCCACTCACTTTCGCATTTATAATATTGGTATAGAAGGATAGATAATAATTTACTCTTGATCATTCCAGTTTTGTAACACATATTTCTTTTTATTAGGTTTGAAACTTCTACTAAAAGTTAATTATCAAAAATAAATCATAGATTGATTGAATGATTCCATATGATATTGAACAGACGTCATTTCATTGATTGACTGTCTAATTCTAGTACCTGCTTCATGACTCCCAAACCAATCTCGTAGAACATCAGAAACAACACGGACAATAAATCACATTTCTGCCGTCAAGCACCCTATTCCCATGTCTGGGAATGATATTTAATTAATAATGTGAGAGATAATTATATGATTGTTTGATTTGAATTTGGCAGTAGGGAATTTTGGCCTTGGGCAACTCATAGAGATGCCAATTTGCTGTAGGATCTTGGCCTAAAATCAAATTGACTAAAAGTGCTGATTGAATGAAATGATTTTCAGACCGATGAAGCATGTATGAATCATTCCCAAATATTATTCAGAATGTTTTATTGAGTAATCAAAAATAAATATAAATACGAAATCAAACAACCTTTTCGATAATATGATTAAAAAAACTCTAGGAATGGACAGGTTTCACCCTTCTTAGATATCGACACCATTGATCTGGGGTGGATGGAAAATGTATGTCATTACAGCATAAATTGTTTTTTTTTTATTTTTTATTAATAAATGAAAACGAATAACTTTGTGTACATCACTATTTAATCAACAATTTTGACATGTTTCGAAAACTATGTTTTCTTCTTCAGGATAATAAGTTAATAAAAAATAACAAAAGACAAACAAGCATAGACAAATAAAAACAAAGACAAAATATTAGAAAGGAGAGGTGATTAATTATTTAAAATATCATAAAAAACAATTATATAAAATAAAATATAAATTATTTTAGGATGAGTAAAAAATTACATTTGCATTATAAAAAAATCTTTTGAAACCAACAGGAAGTCTATATAACAAAAAAAAATATTACAAATATAAGTATTAATACGAAAGCAAATTTAAAAGATGGTTATTTTTAAAAAACGTTTTTAAAATAGTTTTCGAAACACGTCGATATTGTTGATTATAGTGGTGTACACAAAGTTATTTGTTTTCATTTTTTTTTTCTTTATTTGTTTTTGGGGTGTTATGCCGTGTTGCGCTTCCTCCTTCTTTAGCCAACGTTTTGAACAGTGTTACAGTGTCCATCATCAGATCTGTAATTGTCTAAAACAAATAATGAAAATACTTTTGGCCGTGAAAATCTAAAAACGTATCTTTTTTCATGAGTTTGAATTTGTATTCCAGCCTAATATTATTTTTAAATAAATCTTAGGATTTTAATTTCAGCTTTGAGTCTGGCCTTTTGAATATAAAATTATAGTTTACCGAGTCTTAGTTTACCGAGTATAGTTTACCACTTAATAAACAACAGTTTACAAACAATAATATCGTTATAATATTGTTCGTTCATAGATGGGACTGCTCAATTATTTTACGAACACTTTTCAAGTTGTGATTTCAAATTATTAAGGTTGAAGAAGTCGGAGATGCCCGAGGAAAACATGGCACGATCAAGTGAATCAGATACTTGAGTACTACCTTCGGTACATCATAGATATTATATGGATCTCACAATGTACTCCAATTGGGGATGCCATTGTCTCACTGTCTCCCAGATGGTTGGGAGCAATAGGGACTTTTGTGCGGTATTCACGAATAAAAGGTACGCGATGTGTCTAATCAGACTTTTAAAAAAATTGTATATGAATACCGCACAACAGTCCCAACTGCTCCTGTCTGGAGCCAGTGAGACTATGGCATCCCCAATTGGGGTATATTGTAAGGCTGAAGGTAGTGGGGAGGGAAAGAGATGTGGAAGTGGAAGTTGGGCACGGCTAAAGCCATTTCAAGCAACTGTTCAATTCTGAATGGTGGTATTACACCAGGGCGATACTGAGAGTATCTTCCACTCTGGAACGTGCCGCAAATAAACTATATATTATTTTAAAAGATAATGACACAAATTAATCAAATAATTTTTTTTTCCACGCCAGGATTCAATCTCGCGACCTTCGGATTGCGAATCAAGAGCCTTACTGCTAGAACACGCCAGCCTCCGACTGAATTAATTCACTAGTATGAAATAATCTGCTTATCTTTTACATTTTTATGATTAAATTACAGATATAATATGGATATTTGTGGTGTGGATGTGTATGAGAGCAAGCGAGGTTGTATGCTTGCGAGAGGCTATAAAAGGTGATGCGTGTCAGCAGTATGCCTCTTTTGCTATAAGCAGCTCCCGAGTAGTAGATCAGTACAATATTAGCTATATTCATTCTTTGACTACCCGACACGCCACAATAAAGGCACGACAATCCCTCCGACACCCAGTACATTTAATTTGGCGCGGCCATTACGTTTGGCGCGTATATTACAATATTTCTTTTGACATCAATATTTTTCTTTAACTCTAGATTCATAAACTATATTTACTGTTAAAATGTTCATAAACATACGTCTGTGATACAACCTATTTTTAAGTGCACAAAATTTTTAAACTATAAGAAAAATAATAAATATTACTTCAATGTATTGATAAAAGGAAGGTTTATTTGAGATCATCACATTAAAAAACAATTTTTGAGATTATTCAGAGCATTCTAAGCACAAACTTCCCCGATGTTCCATGGACATGAGACGTTTGCAAGAGGTGCAGACAAATCTAGTCACACGTTTTTTTTTTGTAACAACAGAAGTTGCATAGCTTCCTGGTTTGAATTCCAGGATTGGCTGGTACATCAGGCAAAGTATTGCCTAAATTCCATTTTAGGCATCGCCTCAAAGTTTCACAGCGACGCCGTAATCAAGGCTCGATCAACTTCTTTGATATTTCTTTGAAAAAAGCTCTCCTTGTCAGTGGTTTGTTTTAATTACAACTATTATTGTGGACATGAATTACAAACGAATTTACTATGGACGTATTCAACGTACCGTAAAAGTAGCATAGTAGCATAGAATATCTTAACAAATTGTTACACTATTCATAAACATATTTACCTCAGACACCTTAGGCGTAGAATTTGTGCAACTACACGCCACACTGAGCTCTAACCGTGTCGGGAGGGTACTGAGACGCACGTATTGCCATCTCTTTCGCGCTGCGCTCTACGATCGTTTTTCTACTTCAGGGTGTATGAGAGACGAATTTGTATGAATCTAGGGTTACAATGTAGAACTTAATGATGTCATTTGCATTAACCAGTGGTGGTAAATATTAATAACTTTATCATTTCCTGTTTCCCATTTCTATCAGCTCTCTAAAGAGCGCACTTTAAAACGGTGTTAAAAACAAGATTTATGGCTTCCTAAATATTTTCACATAGCTTCCTTTTCAGAATTTCGAATGTCATAAGTCCATTAATTTATCATCCCTAGAACCGTTCCACAACATCCGAGTGGTCCACTCCCTCTAACCAGGCTTCTGTATCACTCCTTCAACAGCCTTACTTACTCCCACATCTCGTGATCCATCATCACGTCTACTGTATACAGTTAGACCTCCATATTATATACATGCTTTAGGCTCCAAACTTCTGATAAATTGTAGGGCGGCATTTAAATAATATTGCGGTCCTTGTAACATAAATATACCATATTTTGTGCTGACCTAAATATACATAAGGAACAGGCAAACTTGCAATATTCTCCGTTGAAAGTGTTCATCTAAATTTTCATGTCCATGCTCGTGCTTTATTTTAATTTATTTTCTGGGAGGGTTTTAAATTTTTTCGAGGTTTTGGTTCAATTAAATTTATATACACATTATGTAGTGACCAGACAACTTCGTGTAATGAATGTGGATCTAAATTAAATAGGAAAAAAATAATAATATTTGGGATTCTTCGCTTGGACATGAATTAAGATTTAAAAGGGCTTGTCTTGTATGAGAGCCCTCTCTTCACCGTTGACCACCACGCGATTAACGTTACATTAATATATTCTATAATTATACGAGTTATATTATTTTATTTAATGGTCACTAACACAGTAAAGGCATGACATCTTACTTAGAATTTCGCAACTTCAACACCTTTTTAAAAAGACATTAAAAGTGGTGAAACAAATCTAGAAAAATTGGTTAAGTAGGTTACTTAAGGTTATGTTGTGGGCTATTTTTCAATTTTAAGCAATATTTAAGAGGTTTAATTGATAAGACTCATTTTAAATAACGTCATATTTGGGGATTCTGTAAGGAGGGACAGCAGGAAAGTATAGGGGTGGAGGTAGAACTTCATGATCGTGTTGTAGGAGGGAGGTGACCTAAAGTTCTAGACTACGTTGCCTTAGTTCGTATTTGTCCAACAGACCATTAGAACATTTTACAGGAAGAGAAGGTTTTCTTTTATTATTTCAATGAATCATTATGAAAGGTGTCCAAGATAAAGCTATTTACGTAAAGGAAAAGGTCACATTAGTATAAATTATTCTTAGTTAAGTGATTAAAAAAACTTTTTTATTCTCTATTTTTAATTTTAAAATGGAGATTGAACAAAAACTAAAATTGTCTGTTGGACAAATAAAAACTGAGGCAACGATTTAGCTTTTGCATGAACACCATTAGAAAATTACTTCTATTTAAATACGTCTAGAATAGTTATAGTTTAAATAGTTTTTTTATGCATTGGGTTTTTTTTAGATATTTAGTGGCTTCATACCGGAGGTGGCTGATAATTTTTCTTCGTGCAATCTTTAATTCGTTCCCAAGACCAGCATCAAATTATTTATATTAAAAATAAAAATGTTATTCAATTTATATCTATAATAAAATTTGCCAGGAAATTAACCTTTAGTTCAAAATATGTTACTAATTTTTATACACGTCAACGTAGATATTCGTTAAAATTATTAGGTTGAGCAGAGATTTTCATCTTAGATATAAGTTAATTACACGCGTTTTAAGCAACATTCCAAATATTCAAAATCTTTGTAGAACTCTTACTTTAAAAAGTTTTTGCATTCTTGAGATAACTTCTGTCTCATCAGAGCTCACCATGTAAAGAGGCACTTTACAAAAAAAAAACTCAAGTTCTTCCCTTCTTCTTAAACTAAATTCATGCTATGCCTCGAGTTTGTTACTAGAAGCCAATTTTAAGCGGTTCGTTCTTGCTCGTTAGAATAACCAAGGGAATGAATGTGAATTGGCTGAAACTTGCGTGACGTCATAGTCGGGGGCTTATGACGTAGGTAGTTGATGACGTAACTGGTTTTGGGGGAGTTTTTCGATCGTTCCGCGTTGAATGCAAACGACCTTTAAAGAAATTTCTTTTAATTTCAAGATAGACTTTTAAGTATTTTGATGTTTGAACAATAAAAACAAGCTAAGTGGAGTTGCAAACTTACAACTATCTCACCTGAATTTCTCCAGTATAATCGAACTTTTGATTCTTACAGAATTGTCTCAAGAAACTGAATCAATTAGTTAATACTTTCTCTACTAAATATACTGTGCTTCCACACATTTTTTTATCGTAATTAATAAGTAATTAATTAAGGTACTCTCTTTTTAGCGATATCCGTGGTTTAAAAAAAAAAATGACTTTATTTTATGATTAATTTTTTCCTTAAAAAGTTTTTTTTCTTAAAATTTAGGTTTAAAAAAATCATTTATTAAAAACTTAAAAATACATGCAATTGAATTCATCAATTTTCAATATTAACATTACAATACGCTTATAGCATAAAAATTGATATTTTATGCCAAGTGAGAAGGAAGATCTATTTTTAATTCATTTAAATATCTACCATTGCGTGTCAAGTTTCTCCAATCTCACATTTTGTTTGTGTCAGTGTCCCCCACAAGAGTCCCAACTGCTCCCAACTGTCTGGAGTCAGTGGGACTATGGTTTCCCCAATTGGGGTATGTTGTGTAGCTAAGGATAATGGGATGGGGAAGAAATGCAAAATATGAAGTTGGGAAACTACCTGGATTCAGATCTGGTAACAAAACAAGGCTAAAGCCATTTCAAGCAAAATTTCAATTTTGTATGGTGATCTTTCACTAGAGCGACACTGAGAGTGTCTTAAACTCTTGGACATGCTGCAAATATTCTATTCATTAATTTAAATGAATCATTTGTAAAAAAACTAAAATTGATCAAATAAAATTTACTTGCGCGTGCAGGGATTTGAACCCCCAATCTCCGAATTGCTAATCGAGAGCCTTACACTTCGACCACGGAGGCCCAATATTCTCAAAACTTGAAAAAATAATAAAGATATCCAACAGATTTTTCTTGAAGGTTTTGTTAGCTCGCCGCTAAAGAAATAACGCAATATTCCAATATTCATAGCGTGTCGAAATTAAAAAAAAAAACTACCCTATTTTCAGTAACTTTCCCACGGAATTAAAATACCTAAATCACTGTAGAAAAACAACCTTTCTCTAACACCCCTAGCAGATGGTTGGGCCGATCTCTTATAAAATCTGAACATTCATTATTATAATCTAAGTATATTTAATGGTAATAATGACCGATGAAGACATCGTGTGGAATATTTTGGTTCACCCTCTTTAGTTTGTGCGAAGCCTTTGTGGAAGCAGCTTAAAGATAAAAATCGCATATATTTAAATGATTTTGAATTTTTATTACAAAGGATTTATTTGGGATAGCATTTTTAAAGATGAGGTTAACGGGTTTCTTGAAAATGAATATTAGTAAAAAATAAGATGTGAGATAGTTACATAGACGTTAAAAGATGTTTTTTTGATGTTGTTAATACTGCTCCCCACCGCCTTGAGCCAGTGAGAATGTGGCATCCTCAGTTGGAAAATGTTGTGAGGCTGGAGGTAGTGAAGAGGGAAAGCAGATGGGAAGAGTAAGCTGGTGAAGTAACTGGCTAATCGGATCTGGTCATTAAATACGTCTAAAGCCATTCAAACGTTTCAGTTGTGAGTGGTGGTCTTGCACCAGGTCGATGCTTGGAGTATCTTCCACTCTGGAAGTGCCGCAAAGTATTATTTTAAATGATTTCGCGCACGCCAGGATTAAGACCCATAACCTTCGGATCGCTAGTCGAGACCCTTAGAAAAAGATGTAGAAAAGTTTGGTTAAAGGTGGGGAAGTACCTGGCTTTTTAGATCTGGTCACCAAACACGTCCAAAGCCATTTCGAGAAACTTATTTTAATTTCTTAAAAAGTTGGTAATAATAACAACTTTCAACTCGGAAACAGATGATTATTACAACCGTATTTTATTTTCATTTTTATGTGAATGCCGCACAAGAGACCCAACTGCTCTCAACAGCCTGGAGCCAATGAGACTATGGCATCCCTAGTTGGGCGTAATTGTGAGGCTGAAGGTAGTGGGGAAGGGAATAACATGGGCAAGAGGAAGATGGAAAGTTCCTGAATATTCAGATCTTATCACCAAACACGTCTAAAGCCATTTCAAGCGACGATTCGATTCCGAATGGTGATTTTTCATTAGCCACAACACAAATCAATCGAATACAATTTACTTGCGCACGCCAGGATTTGAATCCGCGACCTTCTTATTGCTATTCGAGAGTCTTACTCCTCGACTATAGAAGCCGTCAAATTAATTAATAGAATTCAGCTCTATACTTAACTCTAAATCATCCATAACCCTGAGTAACGCCGGGTAGGTAGAATGAAAGTTAGTAATAAATATTATAAAAATGAAATCAAGTTTTTTTTCAAGAGTTCCTTGTTAGTTTAAAATTTTAAATACATTAAAATATGTCATTGTATTTTACGACATCAATAACCATAACAATATCTAAAGCAAAAAATTTGAGGAAGTAATAATACATTACAAGCCCAGAAGTCTACTTCAAAGCATTATATTATTCAAAATTGCAACTCAGTTCGCAAAAAAAATCCATGAATCCACCGAGGAATTGCACGCTACAGTGAAAATAATAATGAAAATGGATATGCACGGCTCTCAAATAGAATTCTTCAATGAGAATTCCAGAACCGCATTATTTATGGAAGCAAATGCAAAACTATTCACATTAACAATTTGAATCCTTCATGTTAAAATAGGTACCAACTCCGCATTTTAAAGCTACCAGTACTCCATTCTGTTGCCCGTCATCCGTAGAATTTTCATCAGGTCATGTGTATCGTTATTCGCCGTTTTATTAATCAAATACTTTACTAGCGAGGCTGGGGGCCAGGTAAGGCATACCAATAAATTAATAGTATTAATGACAATTTATGACCGCGGATCAAATGTGACAGTTCACGTCGACTAAATCTGCTCGATTTAGCATGGCCCGTTTGTCCCGCGATAAGCTAAGCACATAAATATCATGTATAGAAATTCATGTCCCCAAAAAAATGCACAAACTGTTTTATGAATGGAGGTAGATTTGATCTCGTCAGGAACAGTTTATAAAATCATTAATTAAATCAATTTTTTTAAGCTTAATTTTTATGTTTGAAATCATTTACGCAAAAGCTCTGCGTCAGTTTAGATGACATGAGCTCTTAAACCCGGGTTCCTTGCCGGAAGCAGAACCTACTCATTTTCCTGGTTTAAATCGACTGCCATACAGTTTTTAAATAGCTCCTAACAGGATGCCCTGAAGGCCAAACAGGAGGCCCTAATTCCATTCAGTCATCATTGGAAATGCTGTGTGGAGAGTATTTTTAGGAAAGAAAGTAGAGAATGTTATTATGGGGAGTGGGATGAAATCAGGGGGACAGGTGTCCAGGAGTGACGGACGAATGATTCCATACCTTACACTGCGGTGCAAAGATGTTCCGAGAGATCTCTGCTGGTGAAGTCAAAAGGTCTCCCTTAACCAATCTCTCCCGATCTGGCCTGCCACGCCATTAGTAGCAGATGAATCCGTCGTCAAGATCCATCCAAACTTCACCCCATGAATCCGGATACCTGTGCTAAGTCACCAAACCTAGCCAACCACTCGGGGTGACCTACGGCGGAGGTGTTGGTTATCCAATAGATGGTTCTCGTGGCTGAGGTACCCATAATGATCTGACCTGCCACGCAATTGGTAGCAGGCGCATCTGCTACCAAGATCCGTACAAACTTCACCCCATGAATCCGGGTACCTCTGCTAAGTCACCAAACCTAGCGAACCACTCGGGGTGACCTACGGCGGAGGTGTTGGTTATCCGATAAACAATTCTCGTGGCGGGTAGTACCCATAACTACCTCCCAAATTTATACTAGTCCAAGCGAAAGAAAGAAAAATATTATTTAAGCGTCTCCTGTATTTTTTTTGTTTTCTAATAAGACGCGCGAGAAGGGAGAAGACGAACATAAATGAAGAGACTAGTTTACCAGTTTAGAGATCACGTCAGCCGAGGGTCAAGTTGTTAAATGTAGATTTTGTAGAAGTTAGCCAGTTGACTGGAGACGAATATTGCGCATAATTTTATCACAGTAATATTTATCACGCAGTCATAAATCATATATGGTATTGCAAATTAAGTTTGTCGTTAAAAACTTATCCTTTTATCACATAACAGGCCTTTCATAGATACGCTTGGTGTAACTCTAAGTGACCAGCTCAGGTACGGGGCTCCATCGAAGCCAGAGTTAAGTTAGCCTCTCAGAAACTGGGCATACTGTACAGGGCCCGCAGATTCTTTAATAGTACACAACTGTTAACCCTGTAAAAATTGCAATTGCGCCTCACAGTTGAATTCGGCAACCACCTCTGGTCTGGAGCCCCAAAATATCTAAAAAAAAAACCCTCGACTCTGCGCTGAAACGGGCGGTTCGTTTGATAGATTCTCCTAACTTAACAAACGGATTGCAATCTTTAGAGTACAGGCGTCAGGTGGGAATACTGTCCTTGTTCTACCGGTATTACAATGGAAGATGCTCCAAGGGATTAGCGTCATTGATACCCTCGGAACCGGTGCATAGTCGGGAAACAGGCAAAACACGCGCCCAACATTTGTACACGGTTGACATAAGTTACATGAGAACGGATCGTTTCGCTGACTCGTTCAATAGCTCGGCTGTAGAACGATTTGTCGGCCTCTGTGTTTCCTCCCTCTCCTGGATCTCCTCAAGACCCATGTTCACTACTTCCTCTCCTCAAAAACACCCTCCACACAGCATCTTCAAAGATGACATATGCCCTGAGGGAATTAATTTTTCTCAGGGCCTCCTGTGTGGAGTTAATATAAAAAAATAAAAAATAAAAATGAACCGAGAACCGAGACTCAATAGAGGCGGGTAATTTTAAAACAGTAAGCCCTAATTATCCACCGTATTATAAAAAAATAACTGTTTAACAACATATTTAAATTAAACACATTTATATTGCACATTTTCAATAAACTGAACATTTTGTTAATCATGAAAAACGAGCTTTTCCAAAATGGATTTTTTTATTTTTAACTTGTCTTACAAACGGGTAAAAATATCACCCTAAAGTTTAAGTTTAGACTTACGGATTAAAATATTCAGTTTTTGTGAAAGCTCTACGAAACAGTTCATGATTATTATATCGTTCAAACATTGTTCAGTACCAAATCAGGTGTGAATAATATACAGTTGATTTCATTCCCTACCGTATCTCAACCTCCCCCAAAGCCAAGGGTGGTTTCTTAGTAAGGCTGCACGGCAAAATCGCACGTGACACATCTAACCCTAACCACCACAATCGCTGGCGTGTAATGACTTTTATTGCGATTTTCTCGGTTTTTTACAACTCAAAAAAATTAAAAAAGAACAGGAGTTTTCACTTAAATACGTGAGGGTGTGAAGGGGGGGGGGGGTCGCAAAGATAAAAATGTATAATAATCAAAGTTTTTCAGGGATATATCTATTATTCAATATACACCGACCGCCTCTGGGATCAAGGAGTAAGGCTCTCGACTAGCAATCCGAAGATCGCGGGCTCAAATCCCGGCCTGCACAAGTATGTTTTATTTGAATGAATTATATTGTTTCATAAATGATTAATTACAAATAATACGTAGAATATTTGCGGCACATTCTAGGGCCGAAGATACTCTCAGTATCGCCAGGTGTAAGACCACCATTAAGAATTTAAACGTCGCCTGATGGTTTCATCCGTGTTTGGTGACCAGATTTGAATAGCCAGGTACAGTGCCACCTGGTTTACCTAATCGTAAATAATTATGCCAAAGTACGCAGCGTCATTAGTACAATCACAACCACATTATCTCAATCACAATTATCAATGTTAGTCACGATAATATTCTTCTACATGGCTTCTACTCGTATATTAAATTTTACAACAGATTCCAAACTACTTATTTCATTTATCTTAATTATCAGACAGAATAGTGATGGCTAATAAATGTCTTATTTATTCAAAATTAGTATTTTTAAACCAAAATTATTATTTAATCTCTAAAGGACAGCCCTGAATTAACAGAGCTAATTAGCAATACGTACCTGCGCAGCCATTTCAAAGTTAATTCTGAAGTTAACAATAACCACAATATGCAAAAATGGAAGTAAAGTATATTATAATTTAATAGCAGGTCACCTTTATTTACTTATTTTTATTTTGCTTAAATAAAATCTCTGTTATTATAACAAAGTATAACCCTCTACACCTACACTTCATATTGTTTTTTTTTGGTTTCTCATAAATGTAACCTAAAACTTAATATAAGTTGTTATCATACATACTTATTCTTTTGAATTTATGTCCGGGTTAAATCTTCCTCACAGGAAAAGACTTAACCCTTCCACACACTTTTCCACAAATGCACTGCACTGCAATGCAATTGCACTGCATACGTATAATAAATACAAAACAATTCAAGAACAACATGTCAGCCTACCAGAGACCAAATGGGAAAATAATTCACCGACTCCAGATATTTTCATAACAGATGGTTCGGCTCGATAGATCTCCTAACGGGAACGATAAATCCTACTGATCCCTCAGTATAATTTTTTAAAAAATCTTTCGTAATCCTACGTGTATTTAATATGACTGATTTTTGTATTTTTATATACAGATTCTTTGACAAATTTAATAAGCCTAAATTTTGAATGAGAGAGCTAGGTATTATGCTAGTAGCTGCAATAACAAATGGTAATATTTTTATAGTCTGAGAATGCCATTTTTTATCTCACTTATTAAATCTGTATACTTTAAAATTTTTTCAGAATCAATTTTTGATGTACATTCTTATTTTGTTAGTATTATAATTACCCTCCTGTGTTCTAATGTATCACTTCATTTATCTCTTTATTGTAAAAGCCATTTTAAGGCGTTCAAATAAATAAGTTCCTATCCGGAGTGACTTATTTCTAGATTTGTAACACTCCAAATTTAAATGCCATCTTAACGATAAAGAAATAAAAAAATTGTTTTATTTTCGCCAATTTACGCTTATTGAGAAATACACATACAACAGTTATGATATAAGCTGGTTAGAAAGAAAATAAACACCATGTACACGAACGGACGTAGTTGAATTTCAATTAACATGATAATTGTTTTATATAAATTGAAATACCATAATTATAATCGTTGTGGTTCATTTGTGGATATAAATCCCCTCACCCCCTGCAAACGAAGAACTATGCAGTTTTGAATTTGTTTTCGTAACGCATAAGGGGGGTTGGGTGGGGAGTTATGAACATTGCATATCGTACATCGTGCATTTCGGTATTGGGTGCACATTGCAAACAGTGTTTTATGCGGGTTTATCGGAATTTTCATTAAAACTGCACTCGGCTATGTGGCGCTGAAAACTAGAAATGTATTTCAATAGATGCACGAGTTTCCATTAGCAACTTTTTAATATTAAATTTTTGTAAGGAACTTTAGTATAGTACCTATGCGCTGAAATAAGATTAAACACGGTTTAAAAGCGGAAAGATGAAATATTTTTGTTAAGGAGAAGACAAGGTATGTACTTATATAAACATGTTAATCTTGTGCATTGCAAAAAATATCGAATGGTGTAATTATAAGGTTATTTTAATTAAATATCTGAATTGATATAGAAATTGAAATAGGACAAAATTGTGCAAACTGAATGCCACAGAGCTCATGTTTTGAGGGTTGAGTTTTATTTGGATGCGTTTTATGTAGTTTTTCTATTTCAGAGATTAATAAATATTAAACACTTTGTTTCAACTGCTCCCCTCTGGAGTCAGTGATGCTATCGCAAACTCAATTGGGGTATGTTGTGATGCTAAAAATAAGTTTAGAAAAAAGGAGGTGGGGAAGAAAAAGGTGGAGAAGTAAAACAAGCTATTTCAAACAACATTTTAATTCTAAACGGTGATTTTACAGCAGGGCGAATCTGAGAGTATCTTTCGCTGTGGAATAAGGAACTCCAGTCCAATTTTTTTTGTTTTTTAAATGAATAATGGCCTTTTAACTTAAATAACTGCATTTTTATTTTTATAGTTAGTTTTAATAGTTAAAATAAATGTCAAAGTTTTAATTTTTCAAGATCCCCGAAAACCACCGAATCTAGTGTGACGTCATCATGACCAACCGAAGTATGAATTTTGTAGGCAACTGGAATCAGCTGATTGTCACCGGCCATTTTGAATTTCATAATTGGAGCGTTTTATGGTATTATATTTAGTATATACTATGTAAAACTGAAAAGTATACTGTATTAAATAATTAGAAAAAAATGAGAGATTTCTTACAATCAAACTGATTGATCAGTTTCGTAAGATTTGTAAAATAAAAAATTGTAAAATTAAAACTGAATAAACATATTTAAAAAAAAAAAAAAAATGGACGCGGTGACGTCACGCTTCACAAATTCAATAATACCAACTTGACAGGGTGTTTTAATGAACTGTTTTAAAATGGACTTTTTAATATATTTTTTTAAACTCTACGGTAAATAGTATTTAATACAACTTATATATTCAGAATCAGCGTTTATTGGTCTATATGAACATATGTTTTTAAAGCCATAATATTTTTCACTGGAGTTCCTTATTTGTCGCAAATACACTTACTATTATTTTAAATTGTGCAATAAAAATCAATCAAATAGAATTTACTGCGCACTTTCATCTGCAATCTCCGGATCGCTAGTCGAGAGCCTCTCTCCTCTATCACGGAGGCCGTCAGAACGACGATACGATAGATAGTTTACGATAGTCTCAAAAACAACTATATAAATAAATTTTTGTTAAGTACTTATTGATGTGTCACGTAAAAAAATTTAATAAAACAATTACATTATGCAAAACAATTATACAGATAATAATGGTCTGCCAACTTTGGAAATATAAATCACTAGCCTAGTAAATTATTACAAAACGTATTATTTTCAAAATTCAATTAGGAACCTTCTGCGCGAAACGCTAATTTAATTTTCTCATTTTAATTCCGATTTACCGTTCTACCGGAACAGTTTGTTTTTAATTACAACCGGAATTGCTGATCAATAATAGATAATAGATTTATAGTGTAAGTATTTCGAAACACAATTGGAAATAAACCAAACCAAAAATAATTCCTTTCGTATTTGAGAAAATTACTTAAAATGTATCAAGATATTCTGTCATTAGATTGAAAGAATACGCCACTTAAAATACGGTGATCCTACAGTGGATCCCTCGATAGTTGTACCGCCGAAATTATGTAATTATTTTAAAAATAAAAATTTGCTTGCTTGGGTTTATATTTATGAGTTGTCTGTGTATTGCTATATTCAGATGAAGCTTTACGTGAAATCCTTTTTAGATTAATCTTTATGACGAATCGGTTTACATTATGAACATCAAAAAATATGCTACGGATAAATTGAAGCTTTTACTAGCTTTTATAATTATTATATTGGAAGTATTAGAATAAAAAAATAATTATAAAATTATTTTTTACATAACAAGCGATTTTACATAACAAACAATTATTTTTTACTTATAAGCGGAAACCACTAAAAAAAATATTTTTTCATGACTTAACTATGAAGAAATTAATATAAGAAACAATTAAAAAAAATACCCCTTTACGGCTAAAACTATTTTTGAGTTTTTTAAGTTCTAACTTTTTTTCATTCTTATAAAATATTGCGCAAAATAAAGAATAACCACTTTTTCGCTTACTTGCCTCGTGCAAATACGACAGGCGATTTAAAATTTTGTAGGCATGAGAATCAAAATATTTATAGCGTTTATATTCCTCTTCAGCAACGACCGGCGTAGTCCAGTGGTAAGGCAATTGTCTCGCAATCCGAAGGTCGTGGGATCGAATCCCGGCGTGGCAAATAAATTTTATCTGATTAAATTATGCTATTTCACAATACATTCATTTAAAATAAAATCAAGTAGAGTTCTAAAGTGAAAGATACTCTCAGTATCGCCCTGGTGTAAGACCACTTTATTTTGAAGGGTTTGTGGAGAATTTCAACCAGTTAAACATTTAATGAACGGTTTGTAGAGCGAGAATTTCGACCAGCCAAACATAAATATTAACAGTCAACAGAGAATTTTGACCAGCCAAACATGGTTAAGAAGTCATTTTGGAAAAATTGAACAATACAAAAATTATTTTAAAGGGTTTGTGGAGAATTTCAACCAGTTTAACATTTTATTCTTTAACAAATATTGTTTTTAATGGTTTATGGAGAATAATGTCTAGCAAACGTTAATGAACGGTTAATGGGAAAATTAGACCAGCCAAATATTTTAAATAACGGTTTTTGGATTATTTTGACCAGCCAAACATTGTTAAAAACTGTTTATTTGGAAAAACTGAATCAAAAAAACATTATTTTGAACGGTTTACGGAGAATTTCAATCAGTTTTTCATTTTAAGAACGGTTTGTAGAGAATTTGGTAGAATATTGATAGAAAGGGTAAGAATGGAAACAAAGGAAAAAGTTTGGGATGTGCAAGGTGCTTTTATGAGTGGAAGGGGGTGCATGGACCAGATTTTCTCGTTGCGTATGCTCACTGAGAAGTTTCTTGCAAAAAACCAGAAACTCTTCTGTGCCTTTGTAGATTTACAGAAAGCATACGACCGAGTTGACAGGAAAAAGCTGTGGAAGGTGTTGTCCAAGTACGGAGTGAATACGAATCTCATACACGCAATTGCGTCTCTGTATGAGGGAAGCGTTGCATGTATTAGGGTGAACGGCGATTTTACGGAGTGGTTTGACATCACAAAAGGTGTTAAGCAAGGCTGCGTTATGTCACCGTGGTTATTCAATCTATACATGGATAATTGTATGCGAGAATTGAAAAAGATGGGATTGGGCGCGAAATTGAGTGATCTGGAAGTATGTTGCCTGTAGTATGCTGATGATGCGGTGCTGATTTCTAACAGTATGGAAGATCTACAGTCGCTCGTGTCTAGGATGAACGAAGTTTGTATGAAGAATGAGTTAATGATGAATGTAAGTAAGTCTAAAGTGATGGTATTTGAAAGAGAGTACGAAAACAATGTGCAACATAGTTGTGAATGACGAATACTTGGAACAGATGGATGAGTTTGTATATTTGGGAAGTATGTTTACAAGAGATGGAAAGACGGGTAAATACCGGTAACTCCGTTAATGGAGGACTGAACGCCGTTGGCGCGAACAAAAATCTGTCAGAAGAAGCGAAGCTAGCCATCCATTATGGAGTGCTGGTACCTACCCTGATGTATGGCAGTGAGGCATGGAACTGGCAGAGAAAGGATGAAAGTAGACAATGCTGTAGAAATGAGATCCCTGAGACGTATGTGTGGTAAAACCATGTATGATCGTGTGAGAAATGTGGAGATTAGCAAAGAATACAAGGCTGATGTAAGCGTTGAGTAAGATTAAGAAAGGGACGCTTAGATGGTTTGGGCATGTAGAGCGAATGAATGAGGAAAGGAGTGTAAGGAGAATATATGACGCAAATGTGAATGGTAGACGAAGTCGGGGACGCCCGAGGAAGACATGGCACGACCAAGTGAATCAGATACTTGAGGCGGGCGATGTCAAGAGTCAGAATAATAGAAGAGCATGTATGAGACGATGTATGAATGTGAACGAAGCAAGGAGTGTGTGCCAAGATCGAGTTGTTTGGCGGTCCGTCCTCTCTGCCTACCCCTGCGGGGAAACGGCGTGATGGTTAGTTAGTTAGTTAGTTAGTTGTAGAGAATTTCGACCAGCCAAAAATAGTTTTTAACGGTTTATAAAGAATTTCGACCAGCCAAACATTGTTTAGACCGATTTTTGTGGAATTTCGAACAGCCAAATACTGTAAAAAATATTTTCTGGATGATTTTGCATAGCGAAACATTAAAATGAACGGTTAATTGGGATTTTTGATCAGCCAAACTTTTGATAATTGTTTTGAACGGTTTATGGAGAATTTCGTCAGCCAAATATTTTATTGAACGGCTCATAGAGATTTTCGACCAGCCAAATATTTTCAAAAACGGTTTTTGGATTGTTTCAAACCATACAAACATTATTTTGAACGGTTTGTAGATAATTTCAACCAGTTTAACATTTAATAAACGGATTGTAGAGAATTTCGACCAGCCAAACATTGTTATCTACGGTTTATGTGGAATTATATCCATCCAAAAATTGGAAAAAATATTTTTTGGATAATTTCGCCCAGCCAAACATTGTTATGAACGGTTAATTGAGATTTTTGATCAGCCAAAAAATTACTTAAACGGCAAATGGGGAATTTTGTCAGCCAAATATTTTTTATGAACGGCTTTAGAGAATTTCGATCAGCAAAAATATGTTTTGGACACTTTTTGAAGGATTTTGATCATCGAAACATTTTAATAAACTTTTAATGCAGAATTTTTACAGCCTAAAATTGAAGGCATTTTGGAAAATTTTTACCATACAAACATTATTTTGAACGATTTATGGAAAGTTTAAACCAGTTAAACCAATTCCAGCAGTGTGATTGCCCGAATATAGAAAAAGTGTACCAATATACATACCTTGGTCTTACAATAGATGTCAACTTAAACTGGTCAAATCATATTGAAAATGTATGTAATAGATTAAGATCCATATTAGGAAAAATTTACCACCTAAAAAATTTTGTTAATAAAAATATATTATACTGTATATACAACGCGTTAGCAGAATCAATTATAGGATACAGAATAAATAGTTACGGATTAACGTACAAAACATACTTAAATAAAATAGAACAATTACAAATCCGTTTCCTAAAATTGATATCAGGCAAAAAAAAAGGTCCAGTTATGTGAAGGTGATTATAAAAAAATGTTCTCCTTATGTAATGTCCTCTCTATACACAGTAAGGTGAATTACCAATTAACTCTAGATGAATTCTGGAATACAGAATTCAAAAAACCTGTAAACTACAACTACCCTACTAGGCATAGAGAAGCACAAATGTTTATTGTCAATAAATCTCAAAATGTATACGGAGATAGAACAAAAAGTCATAAAATTCCGGAAATATTTAACGCATTACCTGAAAATATCAAAAATGAGACATCTTATTCAAAAATCAAAACAAAAGTTAAATCTTTCTACCTCCGAAGAACATGAAATCAAATAAAATAGTTCCTATCTATTTATTTTCTCACCGTATGTTTGTACTGTGTAAAATATTTTTAACTACAACACAATTCATAAACATTAAAACATTATAATAATTAGTTTGTCCTAATAATTAGTATTTTAATATTTGCCTATTTTGAAGAAATAATTAAGTATTATATTTAGTTATTATATTTACTATGTAAAACTGAAAAGTATACTGTATTAAATAATTAGAAAAAAATGAGAGATTTCTTACAATCAAACTGATCGATCAGTTTCGTAAGATTTGTAAAAAAAATATTGTAAAATTAAAACTGAATAAACATATTTAAAAAAAAAAAAAAAATTTATGAACGGTTTGAAGAGAATTTCGACCAGCCAAGCATTGTTTTAAATGGTTAATGGAAAATTTCGACCGGCCAAACATTGTATAGAACGGTTTTGGGAGAATTTAGACCAGCCAAATAAAATAAAAATATTTTTTGGATAATTTTGCGCAGCCAAACATTTTAATGAGCGATAAATGGGAAATTTTACCCAGCCAAACATTGTTTTGAACGGATAATTGAGATTTTTGATCAGCCAAATATTGTTTTAAACGGCTAATGGGGAATTTTGTCCGCAAAACATTTAAATGAACGGCTTTTAGAGAATTTCGATCAGCCAAAATATGTTTTGGACACTTTTTGTAGAATATTGACCATCCAAATATTTTTATAAACTTTTAATGCAGAATTTTTATAGCCTAAAATTTGTTAGAAGGCAATTTGAAAAATTTTTACCACACAAACATTATTTTGAACAGTTAATGGAAAATTTTCAACCAGTTAAACATTTAATAAACGGTTTGAAGAGAATTTCGACCAGCAAAAAAATGTTATTTATGGTTTATGGTGAATTATGTCCAGCCAAACATTGTTATGAACGGTTAGTGGGAATTTTCGGCCTGCCAAATTCTTTTAAAAACCATTTTTAGATTGTTTCGACCAGCCAAACATTTTCTTGAAGGGTTTACGGAGAATTTAGACCAACAAACCATTGTTAAAAACTGTTTGTTGAGAATTTCGACCAGCTTAAAATTTTTATCAAACGTTAGTGTAGAATTTTGACAGCGAAATACAGTTTTGAACGGTTTATGGAGAAATTATAACAGCCAAACATTGTAATGACGGCATTTTGGAAAAATCAAACAATTCAAACATTATTTTGAACGGTTTGCGGAGAATTTCAACCAGTTTAACATTTAATGAACGGTTTGCAGAGAATTTCAACCAGCCAAGCATTGTTTTAAATGGTTTATGGAAAATTTCGACCGGCCAAACATTGTATAGAACGGTTTTGGGAGAATTTAGACCAGCCAAATAAAATAAAAATATATTTTTTGGATAATTTCGCCCAGCCGAACATTGTAATGAACGATAAATGGGAAATTTTGCCCAGCCAAACATTGTTTTGAACGGTTAATTGAGATTTTTGATCAGCCAAATATTGTTTTAAACGGCAAATGGGGAATTTTGTCCGCCAAACATTTTAATGAACGGCTTTTAGAGAATTTCGATCAGCCAAAATATGTTTTGGACACTTTTTGTAGAATATTGACCATCCAAATATGTTTATAAACTTTTAATGCAGAATTTTTATAGCCTAAAATTTGTTAGAAGGCAATTTGAAAAATTTTTACCACACAAACATTATTTCGAACAGTTAATGGAAAATTTTCAACCAGTTAAACATTTTATAAACGGTTTGAAGAGAATTTTGACCAGTCAAAAAATGTTATTTATGGTTTATGGTAAATTATGTCCAGCCAAACATTGTAATAAACGGTTATTGGGAATTTTCGGCCAGCCAAATTCTTTTAAAAACCGTTTTTGGATTGTTTCGACCAGCCAAACATTTTCTTGAAGGGTTTATGGAGAATTTCGACAAACTAAACATTACTCAGAACTGTTTGTTGAGAATTTCGACCAGTTGAAAATTTTTATGAAACGTAAATGTAGAATTTTGACAGTCAAACACAGTTTTGAACGGCTTATGGAGAAATTATATCCGCCAAACATTGTTATGAAGGCATTTTGGAAAAAACGAACAATTCAAACATTATTTTAAACGGTTTGTGGAGAATTTCAACCAGTTTAACTTTTTAAGAACGGCTTGCAGAGAATTTCGACCAGCCAAGCATTGTTTTAAATGGTTTATGGAAAATTTCGACCGGCCAAACATTGTAAAGAACGGTTTTCGGAGAATTTAGACCAGCCAAATATTATAAAAAAATATTTTTTGGATAAATTCGCCCAGCCAAACATTGTTATGAATGGTAAAATGAAATTTTCGATCAGCCAAACATTGTTTTGAACGGTAAATGGAGAATTTTGCCAGCCAAACATTTTATTGCACCGCTCGTAGAGATTTTCGATCAGCCAAATATTTTTAAAAATGATTTTTGGATTGTTTCGAACCATACCAATATTCTTTTCAACGGTTTGCACAGAATTTCAACCAGTCAAACATTTTATGAACGGTTTGTAGAGAATTTTTATCAGCCAAACATTGTTATCTACGGTTTATGGGGAATAATGTCCAGCCAAACATTGTAATGAACGATAAATGGGAAATTTTGCCTAGCCAAACATTGTTTTGAACGGTTAATTGAGATTTTTGATCAGCCAAACATTGTTTTAAACGGCAAATGGGGAATTTTGTCAGCCAAACATTTTAATAAACGGCTTTTAGAGAATTTGGATCAGCCAAAATATGTTTTGGACACTTTTTGTAGAATTTCGACCATCCAAATATTTTTATAAACTTTTAATGTAGAATTTTTATAGCCTTTTTTTCGACCAGCCAAGCATTGTTTTAAATGGTTTATGGAAAATTTCGACCGGCCAAACATTGTAAAGAACGGTTTTGGGAGAATTTAGACCAGCCAAATATTATAAAAAAATATTTTTTGGATAAATTCGCTCAGCCAAACATTGTTATGAATGGTAAAATGAAATTTTCGATCAGCCAAACATTGTTTTGAACGGTAAAAGGAGAATTTTGCCAGCCAAACATTTTATTGCACCGCTCATAGAGATTTTCGATCAGCCAAATATTTTTAAAAATGATTTTTGGATTGTTTCGAACCATACCAATATTCTTTTCAACGGTTTGCACAGAATTTCAACCAGTCAAACATTTTATGAACGGTTTGTAGAGAATTTTTAACAGCCAAACATTGTTATCTACGGTTTATGGGGAATAATGTCCAGCCAAACATTGTAATGAACGATAAATGGGAAATTTTGCCTAGCCAAACATTGTTTTGAACGGTTAATTGAGATTTTTGATCAGCCAAACATTGTTTTAAACGGCAAATGGGGAATTTTGTCAGCCAAACATTTTAATAAACGGCTTTTAGAGAATTTGGATATTATATATAATTTTAGAAAATATGTTTTGGACACTTTTTGTAGAATTTCGACCATCCAAATATTTTTATAAACTTTTAATGTAGAATTTTTATAGCCTAAATTTTGTTAGAAGGCAATTTGAAAAAATTTTACCACACAAACATTATTTTGAACGGTTTATGGAAAATTTTCAAGTCAAACACAGTTTTGAACGGCTTATGGAGAAATTATATCCGCCAAACATTGTAATGAAGGCATTTTGGAAAAAACGAACAATTCAAACATTATTTTAAACGGTTTGTGAAGAATTTCAACCAGTTTAACTTTTTAAGAACGACTTGCAGAGAATTTCGACCAGCCAAGCATTGTTTTAAATGGTTTATGGAAAATTTCGACCGGCCAAACATTGTAAAGAACGGTTTTTGGAGAATTTAGACCAGCCAAATATTATAAAAAAATATTTTTTGGATAAATTCGCTCAGCCAAACATTGTTATGAATGGTAAAATGAAATTTTCGATCAGCCAAACATTGTTTTGAACGGTAAAAGGAGAATTTTGCCATCCAAACATTTTATTGCACCGCTCATAGAGATTTTCGATCAGCCAAATATTTTTAAAAATGATTTTTGGATTGTTTCAAACCATACCAATATTCTTTTCAACGGTTTGTAGAGAATTTCAACCAGTCCAACATTTTATGAACGGTTTGTAGAGAATTTTTAACAGCCAAACATTGTTATCTACGGTTTATGGGGAATAATGTCCAGCCAAACATTGTAATGAACGATAAATGGGAAATTTTGCCTAGCCAAACATTGTTTTGAACGGTTAATTGAGATTTTTGATCAGCCAAACATTGTTTTAAACGGCAAATGGGGAATTTTGTCAGCCAAACATTTTAATGAACGGCTTTTAGAGAATTTGGATCAGCCAAAATATGTTTTGGACACTTTCTGTAGAATTTCGACCATCCAAATATTTTTATAAACTTTTAATGTAGAATTTTTATAGCCTAAAATTTGTTAGAAGGCAATTTGAAAAAATTTTACCACACAAACATTATTTTGAACGGTTTATGGAAAATTTTCAACCAGTTAAACATTTTATAAACGGTTTGAAGAGAATTTTGACCAGTCAAAAAATGTTATTATGGTTTATGGTAAATAATTTCCAGCCAAACATTGTAATAAACTGTTATTGGGAATTTTCGGCCAGCCAAATTCTTTTAAAAACCATTTTTTGATTGTTTCGATCAGCCAAACATTTTTTTGAAGGGTTTATGGAGAATTTCGACAAACTAAACATTACTCAGAACTGTTTGTTGAGAATTTCGACCAGCTGAAAATTTTTATGAAACGTTAATGTAAAATTTTGACAGTCATACACAGTTTTGAACGGTTTATAGAGAAATTATATTCGCCAAACATTGTTATGAAGGCATTTTCGAAAAATCGAACAATTCAAACATTATTTTAAACGGTTTGTGGAGAATTTCAACCAGTTTAACATTTTAAGAACGGCTTGCAGAGAATTTCGACCAGCCAAGCATTGTTTTAAATGGTTTATGGAAAATTTCGACCGGCCAAACATTGTATACAACGGTTTTGGGAGAATTTAGACCAGCCAAATAAAATAAAAATATTTTTTGGATAATTTCGCCCAGCCAAACATTTAAATGAGCGATAAATGGGAAATTTTGCCCAGCCAAACATTGTTTTGAACGGCAAATGGGGAATTTTGTCAGCCAAACATTTTAATGAACGGCTTTTAGAGAATTTGGATCAGCCAAAATATGTTTTGGACACTTTTTGTAGAATTTCGACCATCCAAATATTTTTATAAACTTTTAATGTAGAATTTTTATAGCCTAAAATTTGTTAGAAGGCAATTTGAAAAAATTTTACCACAAACATTATTTTGAACGGTTTATGGAAAATTTTCAACCAGTTAAACATTTTATAAACGGTTTGAAGAGAATTTTGACCAGTCAAAAAATGTTATTTATGGTTTATGGTAAATAATGTCCAGCCAAACATTGTAATAAACGGTTATTGGGAATTTTCGGCCAGCCAAATTCTTTTAAAAACCGTTTTTGGATTGTTTCGACCAGCCAAACATTTTTTTGAAGGGTTTATGGAGAATATCGACAAACTAAACATTACTCAGAACTGTTTGTTGAGAATTTCGACAAGCTGAAAATTTTTATGAAACGTTAATGTAAAATTTTGACAGTCATACACAGTTTTGAACGGTTTATAGAGAAATTATATTCGCCAAACATTGTTATGAAGGCATTTTCGAAAAATCGAACAATTCAAACATTATTTTAAACGGTTTGTGGAGAATTTCAACCAGTTTAACATTTTAAGAACGACTTGCAGAGAATTTCGACCAGCCAAGCATTGTTTTAAATGGTTTATGGAAAATTTCGACCGGCCAAACATTGTATACAACGGTTTTGGGAGAATTTAGACCAGCCAAATAAAATAAAAATATTTTTTGGATAATTTCGCCCAGCCAAACATTTTAATGAGCGATAAATGGGAAATTTTGCCCAGCCAAACATTGTTTTGAACGGTTAATTGAGATTTTTGATCAGCCAAATATTGTTTTAAGCGGCTAATGGGGAATTTTGTCCGCAAAACATTTAAATGAACGGCTTTTAGAGAATTTCGATCAGCTAAAATATGTTTTGGACACTTTTTGTAGAATATTGACCATCCAAATATTTTTATAAACTTTTAATGCAGAATTTTTATAGCCTAAAATCTGTTAGAAGGCAATTTGAAAAATTTTTACCACACAAACATTATTTTGAACAGTTAATGGAAAATTTTCAACCAGTTAAACATTTTATAAACGGTTTGAAGAGAATTTCGACCAGCAAAAAAATGTTTTTTTATGTTTTATGGTGAATTATATCGAGCCAAACATTGTAATGAAAGGTTTTTGAGAATTTTCGGACAGCCAAATTCTTTTAAAAACAGTTTTTGGATTGTTTTGACCAGCCAAACATTTTCTTGAAGGGTTTATGGAGAATTTCGACCAACCAAACATTGTTGAGAACTGTTTGTTGAGAATTTCGACCAGCTAAAATTTTTTATGAAACGTTAATGTAGAATTTTGACAGTCAAACACAATTTTGAACGGTTTATGGAGAAATTATATCAGCCAAATATTGTTGTGACGGCATTATGGAAAAATCGAACAATTCAAACATTATTCTGAACGGTTTGTGGATAATTTCAACCAGTTTAACATTTTATGAACGTTTCGCAGAATGTTTTGACCAGCCAAACATTGTTATCTTCGGTTTATGGGAAATTGTGTCCAGCCAAACATTGTTTTGAACGATTAATGGGAAATTTTGCCCAGCCAAACATTGTTTTGAACGGTTAATTGAGATTTTTGATCAGTCAAACATTGTTTTAAACGGCAAACGGGGAATTTTGTCAGCCAAACATTTTAATGAACGGTTTTTAGAGAATTTCGATCAGCAAAATATGTTTTGGACACTTTTTGTAGAATTTCGACCATCCAAATATTTTTATAAACTTTTAATGTAGAATTTTTATAGCCTAAAATTTGTTAGAAGGCAATTTGAAAAAATTTTACCACAAACATTATTTTGAACGGTTTATGGAAAATTTTCAACCAGTTAAACATTTTATAAACGGTTTGAAGAGAATTTTGACCTGTCAAAAAATGTTATTTATGGTTTATGGTAAATAATGTCCAGCCAAACATTGTAATAAACGGTTATTGGGAATTTTCGGCCAGCCAAATTCTTTTAAAAACCGTTTTTGGATTGTTTCGACCAGCCAAACATTTTTTTGAAGGGTTTATGGAGAATATCGACAAACTAAACATTACTCAGAACTGTTTGTTGAGAATTTCGACAAGCTGAAAATTTTTATGAAACGTTAATGTAAAATTTTGACAGTCATACACAGTTTTGAACGGTTTATAGAGAAATTATATTCGCCAAACATTGTTATGAAGGCATTTTCGAAAAATCGAACAATTCAAACATTATTTTAAACGGTTTGTGGAGAATTTCAACCAGTTTAACATTTTAAGAACGACTTGCAGAGAATTTCGACCAGCCAAGCATTGTTTTAAATGGTTTATGGAAAATTTCGACCGGCCAAACATTGTATACAACGGTTTTGGGAGAATTTAGACCAGCCAAATAAAATAAAAATATTTTTTGGATAATTTCGCCCAGCCAAACATTTTAATGAGCGATAAATGGGAAATTTTGCCCAGCCAAACATTGTTTTGAACGGTTAATTGAGATTTTTGATCAGCCAAATATTGTTTTAAGCGGCTAATGGGGAATTTTGTCCGCAAAACATTTAAATGAACGGCTTTTAGAGAATTTCGATCAGCTAAAATATGTTTTGGACACTTTTTGTAGAATATTGACCATCCAAATATTTTTATAAACTTTTAATGCAGAATTTTTATAGCCTAAAATCTGTTAGAAGGCAATTTGAAAAATTTTTACCACACAAACATTATTTTGAACAGTTAATGGAAAATTTTCAACCAGTTAAACATTTTATAAACGGTTTGAAGAGAATTTCGACCAGCAAAAAAATGTTTTTTTATGTTTTATGGTGAATTATATCGAGCCAAACATTGTAATGAAAGGTTTTTGAGAATTTTCGGACAGCCAAATTCTTTTAAAAACCGTTTTTGGATTGTTTTGACCAGCCAAACATTTTCTTGAAGGGTTTATGGAGAATTTCGACCAACCAAACATTGTTGAGAACTGTTTGTTGAGAATTTCGACCAGCTAAAATTTTTTATGAAACGTTAATGTAGAATTTTGACAGTCAAACACAATTTTGAACGGTTTATGGAGAAATTATATCAGCCAAATATTGTTGTGACGGCATTTTGGAAAAATCGAACAATTCAAACATTATTCTGAACGGTTTGTGGATAATTTCAACCAGTTTAACATTTTATGAACGTTTCGCCGAATGTTTTGACCAGCCAAAGATTGTTATCTTCGGTTTATGGGAAATTATGTCCAGCCAAACATTGTTTTGAACGATTAATGGGAAATTTTGCGCAGCCAAACATTGTTTTGAACGGTTAATTGAGATTTTTGATCAGTCAAACATTGTTTTAAACGGCAAACGGGGAATTTTGTCAGCCAAACATTTTAATGAACGGTTTTTAGAAAATTTCGATCAGCCAAAATATGTTTTGGACACTTTTTGTAGAATTTCGACCATCCAAATATTTTTATAAACTTTTAATGCAGAATTTTTATAACTTTTTTATAGCTCTTCCAATGCAGAATTTTTATTGCATCTAATTGGTTTCTTTTATCCTCGTTTATTACTCGTTAAATATTCTGTGAAGTTTACCAAATTTTTTAGTACGGATATTTTTGTAAAAATCCGTGTTGTTGGTTTTGTATATTGTAAACCACCGTCGAATAAATTTGATCGTAGACAATTTTTTCAAAGATTTTACTAAATACTGTGAGAATTGAGATTGGGCGGTTGTTAACAATGTTGCTTCTTGAACCTGTTATGGATAGGGATTATAATGGCTTCTTTAAATTTTGTAAGAAATTTTCTTGATCTTAATGACAATGTAAATATGTTAGTTAAAGGGTATGAAAGATGTTTGGAGCATTTTGAGACCAAGTATAGTGAGATGCCGTCGCTACTAGCGCCCTTATTAATAACTAAATGCTTCATGTATCATCTTTCAATCATTAAATTGTGTATTTGTACGTTCCCGATCGGGTCATGATTATTCTCGTAGGTAGAAATTTCGATTAAACTGGGATCATTCGTATCCTTATCGCTTACATAGGTGGATTGAAAGTGTTTAGAGATCAAATGGCACACTTGATGAGCGCCGGTGCCTAATTCGTCTTTAAGATGCTTGAGGGATGCCAATTGTTTTAATTTTGCTTTTAGCATAGTTCCAAAGTTGTTTATTATTTATCAGAATATTAGATTCAACCGAACTTATGTATTGATTATAGCAATGCTTCTGTAAGTGTTTTTGTTGTGTACGTTTGATTGAAAATTCTATGTAGTCTACTGGTTTATTACTAGATTTCCATTTTTTATGTAGTTTTTGTTTCTCGTTGATGATTTTGATTAAAGGAGCTGAATACCAGTATGAAAATTTTCTCTTTTTTATGAAACGTTTAGGGACAAACAGGTTAATGGTAATGTTTAAAATTTTGTAAAAAGTATCAACTACTTCGTCGACATCCAAATTTTCCTGAGATCAGTCTACCATTGACAGATGTTGGTTGATTAACTCGTAATCGGCTTTTCTAAACTGATAAATTTCTTTGGGTGGAGCGTTGATAATTGGAAGTGTATCAATTTGAAGCACAATTTTAAGCGACGGATGGTGCGAGTCTTCGCTGACAAGAGGAACGCGTGCACGACAAACAAGGCATTCTTCATTACATATAACTAAATCAAGGACTCGTTTATTTGCATTTTTTATGCAATTATATTGATTTTATTCAGAGTAGTGGATTGTGTCAGCAAGTGAGGAACTAATTGTATTCAAATTTTCAGGTGACAAGTGTGAATCATTGTTATGTCATCGGATATTGATCTTTCACATTAGCGAGTAAGCAAAGGAATGAACTGAGTGCAATTTCATAACCTTGACTGTGGGAGATATACATAGGTTACATGAATAGTACGTTTGGAGGTATAGTTAGAGGGAGGAATAGTAACCCAGATGCATTCAGCATTGCAGACCAAGTCTTCGCGAGGGAACGCGTTAAGATTGTTGTGTGTAATGATCATTACTCCCCCGCCGCGACGAGAATCTTCTTGGTTGTGGGTGTTATTAATTAAAATGTTATTTGATCTATCCCGTCTGAAAACGCTATATAATTCTGTAGCCGCTAGTTCCGAATCAAAAATAGAATGAATAAGCCAAGTTTCAGAAATACCGAATACGTAACAATCGTCGTTCAAAATATATTTTTGTGAAATATTTCAGTTTTAGTGCGTAGTCCTCTACAGTTTTGGTACACAATAGCTATCATCGTGAATTATATAAGTTTTATGTTAAGTATTTTGGTAAAGATAAGAGATAAAAAAAAATGAAGAGTTTCCTGAATGACACGCGCCATATTATACAGATAAAATAGTGAGGTAGAAGCATGAGCAGCAGGCACGAGGAGCATGTTAGGAGTGAGGAGGAGAATGGGAGGGAAGGAGGGAAGGATGTAATTGTGTGGGTAAAGATTACATATCAAAATCAAACATGATTATAAATAATATCCAAGAGGTAATTGTAAATAAAAGAGAGAGAAAAAAAAAATAAAACAATTATATTTAACCCAAGGTAAAATAAAAAGGTTAAGAAAAAATGCAAATAGGTAGTGCGCGATGATCTTAAAAGTAAGTTTGCAAATTTACGAGAATTATTGCTAGTACCAACAGAATATTTATAAGGTAGATAATTACACACATGTACATAGAAAAGTGAATTGTTGATACAAGTGAATGGTGAGCGACATGTAAGTTTTATTTTTATTTCCTTTATTTATATTTTTTTTCTTATTATGAATAGCGAAATATAATAGTTTGATGATGTTCAGTCCGTTACATACCTACAGACATTTTAATTGCAAATTACCGAGATGTCTGCGAAATTATTTGAAAGTGACATTATGTTTAAAAAATATTTAACGGTAAAGGTATGCATAAAACTTAAAATCAAATAAAGAAGAAATCAAGGTGTTAAAATCAAACTAAAATGTTTGTTAATATATCAATACAAAATAAAAAAAATAAAAAAAAATGTTTATAAGCGTAAAACAGAGTAGAAACAAACACATTCATTTTATAGACGAAATGTAGGTACTTATGCGCCTAAATAAGCTTAAAGTCTGTAAGTACAGAGCGTGGTGTTGTTATATGTCTACTTAAGTACATGTTAATTAAAAGTAGGTAATTTAAAGTAGGTTTTGTGTTTCTATTATGCACAGTATATAATACAGAAGTAAGTAAACAGATCATGGCCACAAGCGCATAATAATAAATATATATATTAGATACCATGAGTTTGAGAAAAATGGAAGAGAGACATACCCGTGATATAAAAAAGAGTAAAAACAAAAGAATTACAGCAGATGAACTATGACAGAATAATTAATAGCATGAGTTTAGATTAATTTTATCCGAATAAGTAGGCCCAATTATTACTATCGATTTACCCACATCATAAATGAAAATCACCCACCTACTACATAAATGAGTCGTTATTAATTACATTGGGTTATTACCTCAATGATTTATTGTGGTTTTGTAAACAGCATTTGGGTAGGTTATTTAGTAAGAAAGTTAGTTATATGCCTAATCAGTAACATTTATTATAACTAGTGGTCGCCCAATGGTCGAAATTCGACCATAATTGTAATGTTTTTTTTTATGTTTGACATTCAGTAAGACCATAGACAAATAATATTAAAGACAAACAATATTAATCTATTCGCAATTTGACCATAGACTTTAACAATAAACAATAGAGTAAAGATGCGTGTGTGTGTGTCAAATACATGGTAGTGTGCGTATGTTTTTATTATTGATTTAATGTATTTTTATGCATAATTTTTAAAAAATATTAGCATTCTGCACTCTTCCTCTATATAAACTATAAGTGTGCAAAATTTCATACTCCTCCGTCCGCGCATTTTTCGTAAAAAGGGGTACAAAGTTTTGGCTTCACGTATTAATATAATGATGATGATAATATGAAAAATCCTTGGAAGAAGAATAATTCAAATTAGCCATTAAATTAATAAAATTGATTAAAATGCAAAAAAACTATTCTTTTATCCATATTATAAGACTTATTTTTTAGTGTTTGTTCTGGATCGCAGACTGATTGATCTGGAGCCATCGTGTTGAATAGGTGAGCTGGAGCTGGCATCGGTGCTGGCTGACGGTTTGACAGGTTTGGTGACGAGGGCGGCCGCGACTACCAGCTGCTTCTGGGTACTGATGGCGCGCTTGGTGCCGTCTGGGAGCAGAACCACAATCGTGCCGTCACTGGTCCAGCACTTGTTGTTTGAGAAGATTGAAAGAGCGGAGAAAAAGAGTTTTTGACGCGTCTTTGTTAGGGATTCGCTTAGTAGAAGAGAGGAGTTTTTCAGCTCTTTCTTCCTCTCCCATACCAATCGACGATCGCTCTGGTGCTGGAACTCAATAAGGGTAGGTGGATTCTTTTTTGGTTTCGCGTGACCTAGTCTTCTGGTGTAGATGAAACCCCTGACGGCGTCTTCGGGGCTCCCTAAGCCGGTTAACACCGTGGTGACGAGGGGTCGCGTATCTTCTGGTTCATCTTCTTTCAACCCATGTAGAAGCAGTAGGTTTTTTCTTGAAGCTGCGTCGACGGATCCACACGAAGCTCAAGTTCTATGTTCTCTTTGAGAGCGCTCAACTCCGAAGTCATCTTAATTTTAAAGGCACTAAAGTCTCCGCGGAGACTCGAAAGGTCAGGAGTCGAGTTGCCGGGTTTATTGATGGCTTTATTAAGTCATTTTTCAAATTCGTTCATCGTTTCAGTGAATTTTAAAATAAGTTCTTCGAGCGACATGTTTATGGTTATCGTGGGTATGTTGGAAATTAAGTCGCTAGATAATCACTAAATACGTTTTACGAAAGATTATCACTAGATTATCACTTAGATTATCACTAAATACGTTTTACGAAAGTAAGTTTAATTTTAAATATTTGTTATTTGTAGTTAAAGCGATCGCGCACTTTATGATATTACATTTAATACATTAATTGGGTACCAATTCACCTGAACTGTCAAAATGCGACCGACCGTTACGGGAATTGTATACGAATGTTTATTATTATATCTGTCAAACTTTACTAAGTTACCACAAAAAAAAATATTTTAATTTAAAATAAAAGTAGGTTTTTCACGGCTATAAGCAGCAATTCACATCATAAAAGTAATATAACTAAAGTATATCATCACCGTCGGTGAGGTATCGTCTGCCTACGTTGACAAGAAATGTTAAAATAACTCTTCAAAGCCATCCAAAAACCAAAAGGCAGTATGAACAACCTACTTTCAAATGTACAAAGCAACGAACTTCAATTTCAACTATTCAAGCCTTCGCATTTCCCCGAAATATCCTCGGTGATATAGACAGAGGATTTTTAAAATAAGCCCTACATCCCCTTGGTAAACAGCCTCGTGAAAATGTCTACATACTCGACACTACGAAGACGGAGAGCCCACAGCGAGTATTGTAATCGGGAATACACACGAGGTGTTCCGTAAATCAAATATTGTTCCCGCAAAATAAGGCTTCGACGCGTGCTGTGCTTAAGGTTGTGTATTTTGACGGGCTTGTGTGCTCGGCGTTTGGTGCTCGGTTCACGGTGACAGCGTTTCCCAATATTTTAAAATATGTTATTCTTTTTTAATTAGTAATTTTTATTTATTTATTTGCAAAAGACAAACAGTGTTTTAAAACAAAATTATCATTAAATTTATATAGTGCGAAAAAAAATAGATTTCTTTGGATTAAGCCGGAAGCTTATTTTTACACACCAATAAAAAGTAAGGGGAAGAGGAATTTAGGATGGGATAGAAGGTGATCTCAAAGCATTCTATACTAATTTGGGAGGCGGTTATGGGTACCGCCGCCCCAGAAACCATTTATTGGATAACCAACCTCTCTGTTTATCCCAAGTGTTTTGCTACGTTTGGTGACTTAGCGGGGGGGCCCGGGGTCAGGTTTGTCCGGATCTTGGCGGTGGATGCGTCTGCCTACTGACTGCTTTGCAGTCCGGATCGGGAGAGACTGGTTGTGAAAGATCTTTTGACTTCTCAGCAGATTTTAACCGCAGGGGAAGAGATGAATTCATTCTTTCGTCACTTCTGGACAGACGGACCCCCATATTCTTACCCACCCCTCATACCTTTACACCGACTTATTTCATACCTCTTTCCTTCTTATATTAATTATAAAGTGTGAATTCTTAATAATATTATTACACGTAAGATTATTAGTACGTGATAAGCGTATTTTTTTGTCTTTTTGGCCATATTTTTCTTCCTGCCCACGCCCTCACTCTGCCGTCTCAACGCCCCCTAGTTTTCTCTGGATCTTCTACCGCCTCCTTGAATGTCTCAAACGCCCACAAAGGGGCGTTATCGCCCACGTTGAGAACCTTTGATCTAGATCTAGACGAACCTTATCGTTGGAGTTCTTTTGTTCAATAGAAGATTCATGGAGAAAAAAATAGTACATCACAAAGAGCCATTAGTTGAAACACGCAGATTCTATTAAGGCTGTTAAGGAATGATAAAGTTGGGGAAACACTGGTTGTCGTAGATCTCTTTAATATAACGTATGGTGGATCCCTTTTATGGTGAAAGCTTTTGATAATTTGTTTCCTCGGACGGTTTTGCGCGGAACAATACATCAGACAATTTGGACAAACTAAAGAGCACATTGGAAAATAGTTTCCTCGAATATTGATTGCGTTGTATTTAGTTTTTCTGTTGGAACCAATTTTTTTTTCGTATTGTTAATATTTTTTTCAATGCGCACGCCTTGAAAAGTTCCAGCTTTCTTTGAATTCAAGGGTGTAAAAAGTTCAGTGTGTAAAAGGGTGTTAAAAGTTAAGGGTGTAAAGGTTTACTCAAAACCAGGCAGTTTCTAAATAATAGCATAAAAGTATCTGATTTGATAAAAAAGACACAAAAGTTATTTTATTTATTTATTTATTTACTTAAAATTTACGGCACAAAGTGCCATTTACAAGCTTGTGAATATTTAATTACAGTCGTATTACTTAATACAGGCATTAAAAATAAACAATAATATCAAAAAACTCATTATGTAGTGACCTCGTTAACGTATAATTGGCTGAAATGTTCGATCAGTACAACCTTATATTTCAGTATGGAAATATTAAAAATATCAACCACATTGGCATTAAAATTTCCAATGGTGTGTAATCTATTAACAACTGAATTGGAGCCTGATACCGACATGTAGTTGTCACAATAAAACAAATTAGGGAACCTTGATCCTTGAACCTTGATTTTAAATTTAAAAAAAATAACATTAGGTTTGTACCTTCGATTTTCAAGTATACATATTCTGAAGCTCTTCTGTTGCTATTGTTGCATGTATTTTAACTTATTAATATCTTAGATACTGCAATTTTTTTGTAACTTTAATTTTTATTCTATCGACGCGGACCTTTTTACGGGTGCCGAACTATGCAATATATTCTGTTTCTGACTGCCGTCGACAAAACCGTTTGCAAATAGCTCCAGTGTTCACTTCCCTGATAAATAATCTTATAGACATATAAATTAAACTTTTAAACACATAAATTATGAGTTGAATAAAGTATTTTTACGAGTATTTTTTCGACACCTGTCCCTCTATGATATACCTGTGTGTTGATTTCTTCACATGAATTTCTTCATACAGAATTTCTTTATTATAACATTTTATGAATGACCAAATATTTACACCAGGCCTCTAATTGTAAAATAACAATTTTGGAAGAGTTCGCTGTAAAAAAAATCATGAAAAGAAATGAAAAATTTCAGGAAACCTAAAATTATCGACATTTAACATGAAAGGAAAAAAATTTCCCTTCGCTGATATTAGTCATCTTATTATTTTTAACCGTACATCTACAGCCCTGTCACCGTATTATTATTTTCCTCCCTTATAAGAAAGGGATGCGATGAAATATCAAGGGTTGAGAATAGTTTGTTTGCCTGGGGGCGGAACCCGTATGTGGAATTCAACCAAATTTTTATAACATTTTTGGAATATGTGCCTTTGACATTTTGGATACGACAGCACACAAAGTTCAAATAATTTTGCTGTAAGCGTTTACAAGTTCGACAACCAAAGGCTTGAAATAAAGAATTTGTGTGTTTTTCAAATATATTGTTTACTGTACCGAACAGTGAGTTGTGACTGGTAAAATTGTTGTACCTCTCTAAACATCAAATATTTGAAAAAAAAAATGTTTTTAATTTTAATTTATTTTTTGATTTCAATGTTTTATTTATAATATACGGTAAAATAAACTTAATAATGTTATTATAACGTTCTGGAGGTATTATTTTTCTTATTATTCTGACAGTTTTTTCGGCGATCAAGGACCATTAACAATAGAAGAACCTACTTTTATTTAAAAGAAACTATTAGTGTTCTCTAAATTAAATACAAAAACAGTTAATAATTTGTATTGATGTGACTTTGTATACTAACCGTAGAACTATAGAATCCCCGATAACAGAATATTGTGTGGCTGAAGGTGTTGTGGAAGAAAACTCAACTTACGGACCTTTCCTCATGACATGCCTACGAACACTCTCAACAGATAGAAAATAAAAGATCTGAATGTTAAAAAATGACACGCAATTAGCCCGTGACAGAAATAATAATTAATATTCATAATATGTATTTGATCGTAATACAAAATCTGTATGGGGTTCTAGCTTGGTGAAATCGATAACTTTACAATAACGGATCGTAAGGAGTAACTTCCGATGATTTTATATCAATAAATCTAGCAAAGTTTCGCTGTTGTTAGCCGACCGATATTGGTGGGGAATAAATTGGAGATTATATACGCTGGCAACACTGGCGGATCTGTGAATAAATTCACATTCAGAAAAGTCAAACGCCAGACAAATACGTAAAAATATGAAAAATTTGGCAATTTTTAATTGAAATACAAACCTAAAAATGCAATGGAAATCCGTATTTACTTGTTGAAACTACGCGGGAGTTAATTAGTTAATCATTTCTTTAGTCATATTTCAGCCACTTAAGTTTATCAAAATTCAAACGGATTGGTCGCGTCTTAGTTGTATTATAAAGTCTATAGATCGCGTATATGACTTCTTTCAATACAAAAATTTTCGTTAGTTCGATACGTTATTAAATAAACCAGTAATGTCGATTAACGAACGACATAATTCAAATAAATGAATTATATTTTGACAGCTAACCGTAACTTATCTGATACTAAATTTGTCAATCGTCAGTTGGAATTTCTCTTACCAACTGTTAACCGTGATCGCAAATATTGAAGTCCGTTAAACAGTTTAAAGGCATAAACACATAATACATCAAAAAATCATTACAAATAAATAAAACCAATTAATTAAGTAAAAAGATTTGGCAAACTGCCCCATTTTAAACATATTTTCCTTCCCCATTCCTACTTTTACCCCTCCCTCTTAGGTACCCTCTCGCTTCCCACCAAAATTGATGTCCTCTCTCCCTCTTTTACTTTTAATTTAAATTCTCTGTATTTTATTAAATTTATTGTATTCACCCCTAATGAAGGTTCAGGTAGAACCGAAACCGGCCGGTTAAAGATAAATAATAGCGTGGAATAAACACAAAGTTATGTCATTATTTTATTTTTTTTTTATCATGTGAACCCTGAGTGTTTGCCAAAAGAGAAATTTCAAAAATGTTTTTTTAATAACTACTCGGTTAAATCGTGATTCTTTGATTCATATTTTAATTGAGTACTTGTATTATTACTATACCCAACATACAATTCAATTAGTAATCGTACACCGCTTAAAAAATCTGTACAATAAAAATATCATTTTGCCAATATTTAGCTATACTGGACAAGGAGATTGAACTATGTGATTCATTATTTATTTATTCAATATATATGGTATACATATACCATAAACACGGATTACCTATCACAAAATCATAGTTAAATAAGAAATAATAAAAAAGAGTACAACAGTTAATTGTGGCTTTTGATTAAGAAATGACAACAGAGTAATTACATATAAAATTAAATAGTGCAAATAAATTTAATATATGTACTGATTGAAAATATTTGATAGTACAGTCTTCTTGTACCTAGCTTCCGTGCAGTTAAATAAATCTGCCACATCAGCATATCTATTAGTAACTTCATGTAATCTAGGTACAAGCGAGTGTTTTGTACTCATTCTAGTTATTGTAGCATTTAAACAGGATTTTAAAACGAGTGGCTCTCATGGGTATATGAAATTTAATGAGCTTAGTTAAATCAGGACTGTCTATTCTACCATTTACAAATTTGAACATAAATATAAAATCGGATATAATTCTTCGATCTGAGAGTCTTAATAAATTTATTTTTTTCATCGAGTTATGTTTATGTTTTCAATGGAAATGCCAAGTTTAAAATTAATGTGTCTAAGAAATTTATGTTTAACTTTCTCGATTGAATATGAATTATAATAGAGAAAGGATAGCATTTATTGAATTTCCTAGAAATTAGATTGTGTAATGTCGTTATCGTCGGTCTATTGCGAGCCTCGACTCTTACAGCATGTGTCATTTAATAAATGTGATATAGTTCGTCCAATTATTTTCTTCACGGCAAGGTCGTTATAAATTTATTTTTTAAGTAAACACCAAGCGGTTTAGAAGACCATCACTTTCAAAATGAATAAATTTTCTCACGCTATTAACTGGCACCGGGTGTGTCCACAAAATATTAAACTTCGGTAACTCAATAAAGGCCATTATTTTCAGGAAATTTCAGGAAAAAGTTTTAATAGTCAACTGAGCCTGCGAGCGGAGGCTTGATTCCAAAAGCAACACAAATGTTTTGATTCAGTACTAAGATGAAATTGGCTTGCATGATATCGTAAGATTTCAACTAATAATTTTTTGAGATTCCAAAGATTGCACTGTTTTTTCTGGTGCTATAATAGTAAAAAAATGTTTAGATGTTTTTTATGTGAGAATGGTAGAGACTTTCAATAACACCCTGGTAAAAAAATCACCATCCAGAATCGAAATGTTGAATCAAAACATTGCTTTTCCTGTGTTTGGGGTTTAAATCTGATTAACCAGGTACTTTCCCTTCTACCTCTTCTTTTTTTTTACATGAGCTCTACCCAGGAGGCCCTGAGGAAAATAATTTCTCTCAGGGCCTATGTCATCTTTGCGATACTGTGTGGAGGGTTTTTTTTTAAGGAAAGGAGGGGGAGGAGTGGTCTGGAAAGGAAAAGGGTTTAAGGGGTAGGAATCTGGGGTTCTGTGTGTCCTGGTCATCCACCTCCAAGACTTCCACCCCATGAACCCGGGCACCGCTGCTAAATAACCAAACTGCTAAATCACCACTTGGGGTGACCTATGGCAGAGGTGTTGGTTATCCAATAAAGGTTCCCGGGGCGGCGGTACCCATTCCCGCTTCCCAAAATGCAAACCACTTGTCTACTTCCTATCCTTTTTTCGGTGAGCTCTA
Organism: Glyphotaelius pellucidus; assembly: GCA_936435175.1. Taxonomy (NCBI): domain Eukaryota; kingdom Metazoa; phylum Arthropoda; class Insecta; order Trichoptera; family Limnephilidae; genus Glyphotaelius; species Glyphotaelius pellucidus. Next base: position 9,220,078 of record OW386558.1, read on the forward strand.
GTAATACGAAATTTATGTACAAATTTTACAATGAGTAGTGTTCGAGTTGTTTGAAAAATGAGTGTTGAATGAATTGAATTTCGTATAGTTTAGCGGCCGGGAGGGAAAACGGGAGGGTGAGGGGAATCCTGGAGAGGGGGGAAGGTTCGCGAATTGAGGAAGGAGAGGGGAATCGGGGAAGGTGTAAGGGTAATGAGGGAGGAAGGGATTGCAAAGGAGACTTAGTAGCGGTAGGGGAGAACAGGGGTTAAATTTGGATAATCCATGCTTCTCGTATGGGTATGTGGCCTGTTCATGCGTCGATTATCTTCTGATTTTTAAGTGTATGCACGAAAAAACAAAACAATTAAATAAAAAAACCTTAAATAATACCTTTCAGTTTAAATATTGAAACATATTCTCCGTAGTTATTTTAGCAGACGCGCGAGTGATGGAGGTATAAGATATTTCATGGTTTGGTCTTTATTTTGAATTCCACTCAGACTTCGTTTGTTTTTATTTATGCCTTTTAGGAACTCTCTCAGACACGGTTCTTTGTTTTCGAGATATTTTAGATTTTTCTTTGCTGAGGACAAATTACCGTCTTGGAGTGAACCGTCTTTGGCAATGTTTTTTATTACGTTTTCTTGGCTTTATCAGAGTTTTAATTAAACATTTTTAATATCGTTTTTCCATAAGAATTCAGCACGTTTTTGGTAATGGTAAGTTAGGCACATTAACTGGCATTTGAAGGTTGTTAAATTAATAGGTTGCCATAATCACAACGTACAGATTTGTGATATGTAACTGAATACACACAAACATTGTATACGTCGTACGTTTTTGTCTGGCCATATATTTAAAAAAAAAGTCAATACCGCACGACCGTCAAAACAACTGTAAGTGGAAAATTGAACTATGGCATCGCAAAACGTGGTTTGTTAGGTGGTCGGAGTAAAAGATGCCAAAGAGAAATATGGGTGAGTACCTGGCTATTCAGATCTAGAGGTCTAGCATGATCAAAAAGATAACATGACATCATCGGATGATAGGCTCAACTTCCGACAATTTTATGTCGATATCCCTGTTGATAGCCGAACAAATATTGACAGAAAGTAAATAAGAAATCGTTATACGATGGCAACACTGGCGGATCTGTCTATGGAGTTACAATCCTAAATGTTATTATAAATATTTTAACGAATTTAAATACTAACTGGCAGTCCACATGCACTTTTGACACCTAAAAATAGTAAATTAGTTAATGTGGTTTTTAGTCATATGTGAAAAACTTTGGTTTCTTCAAGTTAGAACGAAATCAATTGATCTCGTCTTAGAAAAATTAGTGGTCTATGGATCACTTATACGATTTTTTTCAATTGTAACAGTTTTGTTACAATTGAAAATTCATTAATAGGCAAGTTGTTTTGTGTAAAAAACGAAATTATTAAAAAAAAAAAAACAGAGTGTGTAGTTCACACGCAGCAGAAGTGAAACCTTTGGTGAACTAAAGTAGATAAGAGTGGAAAGGATACAAAGCATCGCACAAAGCGGAGACCGATTATAATATTTCATTCTCTTGCAGGCAAAATCCTACAGATGTATGCGTTTGCCTCCTTTTAGTGTCACTACTTAGCGAGTTTCTAATCAAAACGGTGCTAAAGAAGTACTCACTTCAAAAACTTGTTTATATTGACTATTTATCCGACACTCAGAAGATCGCACTAAAAACAGCGGCTTTTGCCAACTGAATGAAACAAGATGGCTCCACTTGAGTTTTCAAGTACCTACTCACAATGAAGTTTTTTTAATTGAACATAATCACTATTAATTCAAACTTATCTCACTGATGAAATCAATCTAGTAAACTTAAAATTTAAATATGTACATACATATTTTCAGGATTAATGTTAACAATTACGGAACGAGAAATGCTCCACTTTTTGTTTGCCAGTCTAATAAAAGGCCCAAAAATGAAAAAGCCAAAATTTCAGATTTGGAAATGATATAAAACAAAAGACAAAAAGCCAATATGGCGGCGCCAAGTAATGACAGTTTGAACTTTTTATGACCCACCAGATGTCACTGGCGTCGTTTTCCCCGCGGATTCGAACGTTGGGCCAACATAAATAGTTATTATTTTTGGCTTCTACAAGATTATCGGTTACAATATTTTTATTATTTTTTCGTTGAGACATTTTTCCCATTTACACAATTTCAGTATAAATCCAATTTGGCAGGCGGGGATGGGTAGAGCTGTCCCAGAAACTATTGGATAACCAATACCTTTGCTTTAAGTTGCCAAGTATTTAGCTAAGTTTGGTGACTCAACAGCGGTGCTCGAGTTCATGGGGTTCATTACAATATACACGTATACAAATTTTTGTTTACGAATTGCGTGTACGCCGCTTTAAACAGGACAACGTTTAAGCCATTATTATGGTTCATGGTTCAGCAGAAAAATAAAATAAAAATATATTTAGAAACACAACATATTGGTTTATAGCACCAACTAGAGGAATTTTGATATCTAAAAGAAAAAATGGCGGACCAGCGAATTTTCTTTCCCTTTTCTATGGAAAATTTTCATCGTTCTTAAAAAAAATCAGAAAGGGGCCCTTTATAAAAAAAAAATTCGTACGTGGTGCCATAGAGACCGGGTTTTCAAACAAATAGAGACTTGCAAATTGTGCATGCAAATTGGATGTATGGTTTTTTTTATATGTTGTCAACCACGTTGAAAAACATAGTTTCGAGAAAAACTCGTTCAAAGTTTTGCTGAAGAATAATTCCACTCGCCGTTCTTTTCTCCATCCATAAAAAAATTGGTGAGAGCATTCTTAGCAAATGCATATTTCAGAAAATGACATAAAAGAAATAACATTTTTTAAAGTGGTCTGGTGCCCTAAAAAGAACCTGTATACAGCATACTCAAAGATGACATCGACCTTAAGGGAAATTATTTTTCTCAGGGCTTGTTGTGTGGAGCGTGTGTAAATAAATCTGAAGTTAAATTAGATCAAAAATGTAATTTTGAAAGAGAATCTTAAAAGAAAATAAAGAATAGCAGGCCAACTTTATTCAGTGTCCTGGCTGGTACTAAGGTGGTCTTGGTTCATTTGAACAGGTTACATAACATTGAGCATTTCGCGCTAAAAGTCACCATGGCGAAAAACATGGAATAGTAATTCAACCAATTGCCTGTGAGGGAGGACGGACGGTGATTTGGACACTGGAGGAATTAAACTACAGAATGGTGATATGGGCGTGTTTCAATTTTGTGACACTAGTTTCTTTCAAATAAAAAAACAATAATAACAAATGTTCAAATTTATACAGCACCGCTTAGTGAATTAAGTGCACTAAAATCATTCTACATTAAATATCGTAGGTAGCTCTTTTTAAATATGTGTGTTCTTAAAAGCGAAGCAATGCAAATACTGCATACAACGTTTTAATATTTGTGACTGAATATAAAAAAAAAACCTTTTTTTTGTTCATACTTCAATTTATATTACGCGGTTCAACCTTATCCGCGTAAGAGCGTTTGCCCACCGCCACCGTTACCGAGAACGAGACAAAGTTGCTGAATTAGCAATACATATATTTATTACTATGGCTGGGTGTCTACCGCACGTCCTTTATCCAAGCGCCGCACAGTGGGCGGGATGAAGAAAAAATACGAATTAATTGTTTGCTGACTAGTTAGTGTAAATTTTATTTTTTGATCTTATTAATGAATCATAAGTATTTTGAAGTAAACATTTTTTTTTTGTTGTTATTTGTCAAAAAGTTGTTTTTCAAACCTCACAATCTGCGGCTTTTTCTCCATTTCTTCATAAACTGTAGTGAAAAATTCTTTACGGTTTTGTAAAATGTAGGACTCAAAGTGTTCGAACCTGCTATGTGGTATGTTTGTATTATGTAATTAATTAAAAACTCCTTTGATTTCACAGAATTGGCATTTAATATACCCCATTCTTATAATGCCTCGAATAATTCTCTCCGGGGAATGCATACAAGGCCTTCCAAATATAAAAATAGTGGAACATTAGATGTTAGTTCAAATATCACACAAATGTGATATTGATGTATAGTTTAGAAATTTAAATAAAAAATACCTTGAGAAATGTAATATGTAACAAACTTTTCTAAATATATATCTAAACGTCACTTAAAACACAACCGTCTCTGCCCACGCGTAGTAGCAAAATGAAAAACGCGATGCCGAACATTAAATTTACTACACACTTTGATGCGTTGCCAAACTTCCGTTAAGCGCTTTTGAGGAATTTAAATAAACACTTAAAATGCAGAATTTATTGTGCTACACTAAAAAAATATATTTAAATTAAAAACATTAAAGTTTGCAAAACCCACTTAATTCGGTTTTTTTCTCAATTTCATACACTGTGCGCCGTCGTCTCGGCCGCCGAGAGTGTGAGAGGTTCGGCGCTACCGTTAAAACTCGGTCCGAGATGTGACGGACCGAAATGCCGGCAATATAAAACATATCTAAACTTGTCCACTGCACCCGAGATTTTTTTGTCTTGTGTTGGTAATGCGTCGAAATTATCCGTACACATCGAAACCACCAAGTTCGGTAGGGTGACCGGCCAACTCGGAATGAAACCAACTCAGAACCATCTCAGATAAGTCATTTAGAGTGATAAAAAAATATATTTAAAAAATTGGTTAAATAGGTTATGTTAGGTTAGGGTTATCGGCTAATTTAAAATTATTTTTTTCATAGATTTTAATGACTTTTCAAGGAGGTGTTGAGTTGACATTATTCCCACTTGGCATGGAATCGTTCGGTAGTGGTGGATATATCGTTCCAAACTCGGTCCGAAATAAACTTGTTTCTTGGTGACGGCGGCGGTGGATAAATGCCCTAAGGAGTGTGTGATTTCGCTCGATTCCGTAAGTGGATCGGTTTTCAAGTATATATTTCAAAAAGCATCTACGGACGTCCGACTTACTGACAGGTTGTGAATTGAATATAAGCCCAGCGCGTTAACAGTTCTGTTCTACAATATTGCAACAATTACGAGTAGATAATCATTCTAGGGTTTTTCTGTTCAGTGCTCTAATGTAGCTATATTGTTGAGGTGTTTTGGTAGATGACACGATGGCGATGCGGAAATGACACCTTTTTACTTGCAATAAAATAAAATGGCACGTGCGTGGAATTATGTGCCAAATGGCGGCACTCTGATGTGGACAAAGGGATGGAATCAAAATGTACGGAAATAAGGGCGGAATACAATGTTATGCAAATTTGATACATTTTACTAATATTATATTATAATGAACCTTCCAGACGCTAAACCTATCAAAAATAATATTAAAAAGAAGATTGTAGGAAAAGGGTGACCTACATATTTTTTTTTGTTTTTGAGAATTTTGTCTGAAGAAAAATATTTTGTAAGTTATGGGTGTTTAATTTTTTTAACATTTTTATTGGCTTAACACAAATTAATTTAAAATATAAATACCACAATTACAAAAAAAGGATAAGTATCCAAAACTTATAGAAAAAAACATTTTATTAAATGAAAATAATTTTCAATTTTTTACGAGAAAAACTCTCTTTTTATAACTTTTGAAGGTTATTCCCATCAACGTAATATATCATTGAAGAAGAAGATAACACTTTTAAATCTAAATGAAAATATGAAAGAAAACAAGACACAGAAAAACAGAAAAAGACAATGGTCGCAACTGGGACTCGAACCCAGACCTCTCGTCTAACCGGGACGGCGCGTTTTCCAATTTCGCTATTGCCACCTTCTGTCAAACCGTCATATTTGTCAATCTCATATTTCAAATATTTAGAATCATTAATATTATCTTCAACTAGTTCTTTTTTCCATATTATAGGCAACTACTCTTTTTATTGGAAACAATCATTCAAAGAATTGGTTTGTAACCTGAATAGCGTCTCGGATAAATGTATCCGAATTTATTCATATGGAACTATCGACTTTATGAAAGTCTAAATGAATATTCAATTTTTTACGAGAAAAACTCTCTTTTTATAACTTTTGAAGGTTATTCCCATCAACGTAATATATCATTGAAGAAGAAGATAACACTTTTAAATCTAAATTTAAATCTAAAAAATGTTTTTCTGTGTCTTGTTTTCTTTCATATTTTCATTTAGATTTAAAAGTGTTATCTTCTTCTTCAATGAAAATAATTTTGTTTATTGTGTTCAATTTTATTAAAAAGGGTCATCTGCAATAAATTTTTTTTATAGATTGTTTCAGTACCGAAGATTTCTTAATCAAGTCTTATTTACAGATTATATATTAAAGATAATTATTTTGAATAAAACCTATACATATATTACTCTCAATTTGGCCGTCCTTGAACCATTTATTGGATAACCAACACCTCTGCCATAAGTCACCCCAAGTTGTTCGCTACATTTGGTGACTTAGCAGGGGTGCCCGGGTACATGGGGTGAGGTTTGCCAAATCTTGCGAATGCGTCTGCCAACCAAATGTATGGCAAGCTGGATCGGGAGGCTGGTTGAGGGAGATCTTTTGACCTCTCCAGCAGGACTCTCTCCGAACATTGCTTTGCACCATAGTGGTAAGGATAGGTTCATACCTCCGTAACTCTTTGATTCGCCGACCCAAGATTCCTGCCTACCCCTTATACCTTTTTTCCTTTCCAGAACTTCCTCTCCTTCCTTTTCTCAAAAAGACCCTCAAAGATGACATTTACCATATTTTCCCCAGGTCCTCCTGTGTGAAGCTACTGTAAAAAAAAAAAAATACACGTTTGTTCAATATTTTCATTTTTGATGCATACAAACATGGGTAAATCCATATAATTGAATTAAATCCTTGCAAAACACCTCCCTCCCCCTCCCCATAAGTTATGTATATGAACATTAGATTAAGAAATAATTGTACCAGTATGAAGATGGTCTTAACAGGTTTCGGTCACAAATAAATTAAGTGGACATAAGTTTTTTATTTGTTTTTGTAACCGGGTTCATGGGGTGAGGTTTGTCTAGGTCTTGTAGGCGGATAACCAGGACACACTGACCCCCAGACTCCTACCCACCCCTTAAACCCTTTTCCTTCCCAGAACTCTCCTCCCCTTCCTTTCCTTTAAAAAACCCTCCACACTGTATCCCCAAAGATGACATAGGCCCTGAGGGAAATTATTTTCCTCTAGGCCTCCTGTGTGGAGCTCATGTAAAAAAAAAAAAATATATATATATATTATATAACCATAAACATAATTTTTAAGACCACCTAAAGGAAGAGGCTTCTTCTTCTTATTCTTAAGTGGGTTCATCATTACTGAGGAACGGGTACTCCAATCTTCATGGCGGACAATGCTTCTCCATTACTCGCAGTTCTGCGCTGCTTGTAGAGCTGCGGATAAAGACGTACCGGACGCCCCTAATACTGTGCTATTTCAGTGTATTGGTGACCTTCCCCTGCTTTTCTGACTTCCACTTTGCCAGTGACTATGAGTTTCTCAAAATTTCTATCCTAAGTATAGCGATCTACGTGTCCCAAGTACCTTCAAATACGTTGCAGGCAGATAGTTGAGAGCCTATCGTGGATGCCTAGCTCTTCCAGAATGGACACATTTGTGGGTCTGGCTGTCCTGAGCATTTTCATCTTGCACCACATTTTGAGGGCGTCTATCCGCTTTCTTTCGCTGGCCCTAAGTGTCAATATTTCAAAACTGTATAAAAATATAGGGAGAATCAATGCCTGGACAAGTCGTCGCCTTAGTTCGTATTTGTCCAACAGACCATTTGAAAATTTTACAGGAGGAGAAGGTTTTCTTTCATTATTTCAATGAAACATTATGAAAGGTGATTAAGATAAAGCTCTTTCCGTAAAGGTGAAGGTTTCATTAGTTCAGATAATTCTTAGTTAAGTGAATAATTGTACTTCTTTATACTCTATTTTTAATTTAAAAGTGGAGATTGAACAAAAACTAAAATGGTCTGTTGGACAAGTAAGAACTGAGTCGACGAAGTCTTATCTAGGTGGTCTTTGTTATGCCTCTGTCACTCCGTAGCTTTTGACTTACACTCATGGTGTCTTTTGTCATGCAAGTTTTTCTTTTTATTTTTGTTTTACAAACCTCTTTCGTCGCTTAAGTGAGGTTGTGAAAATTGTCATATGAAATATGTCATTTTCAATAAATTTTTAGACGTAATGACTCTTTTCTACAAAGAAATTTAAATTGATTTTAAAAGACTGTTCTTTTACCTAGTGAAGCTATTTTTTAAATTTTGAGAAAATACGTTTATTTCTAGTACAAAAAGGTTTTACCGTAGGTCGTCGGCAGGTTTGCCAAATTTTCAAACAAAATTTAATATTATACAACATATATTTCAAATCATATAATCATGCAGTAAAATAAATTATTTGGGAGAACATATAATTTTAGTTCAAATAAAATCATAAAAAAAGATCAGCGCCCTTGTTTTGTGACAAAAATATTTCAATTTGTCTATTTATTTACGGTCTTACAAACTAATATATTTAAAAAAAAATTACATTCTTATTTGGCTAAGACATTATTAAAAAATTACAAATACTTTTGATCAAACAATAATCACATAAAGCACAAAATTTTTGTTGTTTTATCATCACGAGTTTGAGCATTTTTTAATGTGTGTATTTATCAAGGCAAATTTAGAATGAAATAAAATCGATATTGAGTCATTATTTTAAATGCAGGTATGAATAAAAATTAATCTTTCTCTTATCGGAATCGCCCTGTACCGTTGCACGGGTACAATCGCAAGTTCATCGTTCTACGAAATTTAAATTCTCGGCCGCTGGTTTTTGGCTCTAAAGCATAGATATATTTACATTTTTATAAGAATTGACAACAACTCAATAGAAATGGGATCTTTATCGATTTGATGGAGAACTGATTGGCATAAAAACTCAGGTCAAAAGTCACCAGGTTAATGAAAAATTTTATCTGTTCAAGAAAGTGTTTCGGTATTTGCAATCAATGTTGGTAGGATCTAAACTTGCGTTTTCTTCAAGCACAGATTCGCGAACTTCACCGAAATTGATGTTAAAGAACATAAGTAGACGCACAGGCTATAATATAAAAGCTATAATCTTTCGCACGAAGTAACTTTAATTTGACATTATTTTGTCTATGGTTTTTGTTTGCGTCATTTAAAATCCCTTCCCTGTTTCACCCCGTGAAAAATATGAGTGTATTATTACCATCCTTTTCGTCGCAGTTTCAAACAAATTGAGTTCAGTTACAATTACAAGGGACATTTGTTTTTAAAGTGTGAAATTTATTTCCCCGCGTACGCAGTAAGTAACGGTAACAGGGAACACTGTTTCAGGAAGAAATATTGACTCGGTAATTTTCAGCACGGCGCTTTTAGCTCTAGGCGGCCCAATTTATGTGAGTTTGTGCTATTCAGAGCAGTAGTACTTATACGCGCCTCGGTAGAAATGTAAGAATTTTTCATTTTGTTGTGTTAAATATGAGATGAATTATTATTTGCCATTATGTTTTTGATGATGCTGCTCATTTTGTTATGTTTGGGGGTGATATTTGGTGCGATGTTTTCGTAGAATTGTTTGCATGAAGGTTAATTATTGTATCATAACTTACTTATACGTGAAAAATAAAGGATTCTTTTGAATTTTCTGTAACAATTAGAAAATAAATTTTTCGTAAAATACGGTTTTCTACAATTATCAGCATTATTTTTCAACCACTGTAATTTTTTTTCTTACATTAACTCCACATAGAGTAAAAAAATCCCTTTGGGCCTATGTCGTATTTGAGGATACTGGATGGATGGTTATTTTAGTAAAAAAAAGGAGAGAAAGTTCTGGGAAGGAAAAAATTATGAAGGGTGGAACTGAATCTGAAGATCAATATGTCCAGGAGTGGACGTATTCATCCATCCCATCTACTGCGATGTAAGGTAATGCGTTGAGAGAGTCCGGCTGAAGAGGTCAAAAGTTAACCTCAACCAGCCTCTCTCGATATGGTTGCTAAGCGGTATGTAATCAGAAGCATTCACCGCCAAGTCCTAGACATTCATCGCATGAATCCGGGCACCCCTGTTAAGTCACCAAACGTAGCGAACCACTTGATGTAACCTACGGCAGGGATGTTGGTTGTCCCGCATACCCGCCTCCAAAATTGTAGTTTATTCTACACCTTTAGCCTCACAATATTATCCACCAATTCCAATCAAAATGAATTTATACAAAGGACATGTAACTACTATAACAATAAATTTGCAAATATAGATACACGTGCTGACATATTTACTGCTAGTTACTGTCGCTACAGAACTTCGCTGTGTAACATTCTAGGTGCGAATAACACATGAATTAATTGTATCTGATATTTTTATATTACTTGCGTGGCAACTTTCCCTTATCCCTCTCCTCCCCTTACCCTTCCCAACCCAAATCCCTATTTTGCAGTCTATTTCAGTTATAATCACACTTATTTTAATGTTGTGTATTTGTTTACCATTTGTTGAATTCACATTTGTACTCTTATTATTTTTTTTAAATATTCTAGTTTATATTCAGTTAGTCTTGTTTCTAAATACCTATCTGCGAACATTAATAATTGGTCTGTTTTTTTATCATCCTCTTATGTTTATTGTATTACTAACACTGTTAATGTTCCTTAAATAAAAAAATAAATAAATATACCTACCGCATTTGGGGATAGGTACACCGTACTCTCCCTGACCTCAGTCGGTTGTGAGCAGTTGGGATTTATTTTTAAATTTATTTTTAGCCACAGATTTGGAGCCTCTGGAGTAATATTAAAATTTTCAGTATTTCAGTTACTTCCAGATACGATACTCCATAGTTTGAAGAGACCATAAAAGCTGACGGTGACTATCACAATATATTTTGATGAGTACTCAAATGGCTTCAAGAGCGTTGGATGAGCCTTAAAACAAGAAACTAAGTATTATACGATTATGGTCCAGGCTTCCTAATTGGACCCGGCCATTTCGCTGACCTCTGAAGGGTGTGTCGTAAAATAAAGGGCTGTACTACTGCGAATAGAATGGATAAATTACACGGAAGATGTTGTATACGATGGACAATAATTGTTGGAGAATGCTTCCGTTTTACTGTTATTTTATTGTAGAATAGTGTCGGAAGAGCTATTTAATGTGTTAACTGGGATTACGTTTGTTGCTGATATACACAAGTTCAAATTTACATGAGTCAAAACCTTAAACAAAATTTTCTGAACAACTCTGAAAAAATTGTTAACTAATTGGTATCCAATGTTTGAAATGAAAACTTCCCTTATTGAATCGAAATTTTTGTCAATTTAAAATAATACTCCTAATATGTGACAGTCAGGGACGGATAATTTGTATTACATTTCAGTTTATCCTAATAGTAACAAGTCTACATCGAAATAAAAAGAAAAATTAAAATTTAGATACTTTTTTTTTAGTACAAAAGCTTAAAAATCAACGAGGAACATTTTTTAATAATTTTGAATCATATTTTTTTAATAGTAAATTAAAAAAAAAACCATGCAATTTCTATCAAACTTATGACTATTTGAGAGGGATACAGACTTATTATAGCAAAAAAAATATTGTGAAAAAACATTAAAAAAACTTGGTTTTGTTGAGCCTCACGCCAAAAAACACGTCTTTGTCTCACAGCGCACATGCGCAGACTTAATGTCGGCGGCGCTAGCGTCAAGTATAGTCCCTTTTAGGAAGCTACCTAAAGTAAGGAATCCTTAGGAACACTTAAAATGTACATAATTAGCATTTCTGTAAAACCTGGGCTTTTAAAGACCCCACGCGACGGGTCGAGGGTTAATGGGATCTGAAAGCTCACAAGTATAAGCAGTTCAGAATTTCAAATGTATCAATTGAAATTTTATATAGAAATACTATCCGTTGATAATCTTTCAGTCTGATAATTTCAGCATAATATAATAAACAAACACCTGTAAAAAAAATATTTTTTAAATGACAATAAGTGTGTCCATCATACTATATTATTTTTATGGTTTATGATAATGCTTACTTGCGTATATTACTTACAGTTTAAGTATTGAAACATGTGTTTTTTGTGTGAATACCGCACACCTAACTACCCGGTTCCAGTTCAACTATCTTTTAAATAAAACAAATCTCCTAAAATTATGCTTAAATCAATGATGGTAAAATGATGATGCATTTTCTCCAAACCGCTTTGAAACAGAACAGTAAATCATTTTTTATCAAAACATCATAGTTTATCCTAAGTTTTATTTAAATTTGTTTTTAGCCACCGATTTGGATCCCCTGAAGTAGTCTTTACATTTGTAGCATTTCAGTTACTTCGAGATGCGATCCTCCATATTTTGAAGAGACCGTATTTTTATTATGTTAACGAATTTTCCTTAGCTTTAAAATTTTATTTTTTTATTTGTACAACAGATAAATAATCCAATTACCGTACAATTTTCTCATTTTGACAATCTTAACACCTAAGAAGATGATCATTATACAAAAAAATCTTAAGGCTTTCTAAAGAAGAGTTGTATACATCTAGTGTTTTTGATATTTCGTTCAACAGTACCATTACTCTTGTTATGCTATGCTGTGCTAGAACATCTGTTCTGCCGTATGTATTTTGAACAAGTCGTGTCGACGACTACAACTGAAGTTTTCAGGCACGTCTAAACCGTAGCATTCCAAGAGGAATGGACTGTCAATATAGTTATGGATTATGTTAAAACTAAGAATTGCAAGATTTGCATAACATCTAGTTTCCAAACTAAATCTATTTGTTTCCTCAAGTAACTCCATATGGTGCATGAACCTCGGATAAGTTCCGTGCATTCGCATATAGACGTACCTAAGGAATTTTTTCTGGATTTGTTCCAGCATATTAATACATTTAGTCTGGTGCGGAGTCCACACACCACTAGCATACTCCAGCTTACTTCTTTTGACGCCATCGAACATGGCTATCATTGCATCTGGGTCATCAAATTGCTTACATATTCTGATCACAAAACCCAGGAGTTTGTAGCATGCTGGAGTGAGCCGTGATATGTGATCGGAAAATGTCAGTTTGGGATCAAAGATTTATTTTAGATTTATTATTATTATTAAGTCAAAGATTTATTTTATAGATTTATCACGGCTTTATCGTTAACTGCGGTTCTAGGTCTCTCGGAACACAGCTAAAACGTCATTAATTTTAAGATAATAACAACTTATTTTCCTTGAGTGAAAGCGGAATTGCCCTTTAGGAATCGTAGTTTACTAGATAGTCGTTAATGAATGATAAATCTGCTGTCGTCCAAGAAGAGAATGGCAGTTAAGGTAAAAGTCGTTAACAATCGTAAGGTTAAGGACAATTCCTTATTCTTAAGTAGAACTAGAATATCCTCCCTGATCGCCATCTGCGCAATCATTTTCCAAACCTCTTATTCAGAAACGCCACCGCCAGGAATGGGTAGTTATATAATTCAGCAGACATATCTTCCTCCTACAGGGTGATTAAACGCCTAAGATATCTTTGGGGTTTCCTAAAAGCACCCTTGTTCTAATTTTCAGCGCGAAAACGTATATAGCACTCCAAAAATCTTATGAATTAATTGTCGATGTAAGTTTGTTAAGTGGTCTGCGTATTCACACGATGCCGTGATTATACTGGTACTCGAGAAGAGCGGAGAATTGCAATTGGAAACGGAATGAAATTCAGAGTTGAAATAATCATTACGGAAGATGAAGCATTTGTAAGCTTTCTACGAGTTCTGTTTGTGTTTTTAGAATCAGTCTTCTTTGATTGATGAGCTATTTCTATCATATTTCGTTTATTTTAGGAAAGGGAACAACGTATTAAGATTTTTGAAGTGAAAACTTAGCACCGTTGTGATTTTAAACTCAATGAAAGAGAAACGAATGACACAAAAAAGAGACAAACACATACATCTATAGGATTTAGCCTGCGAGAGAATGAGAAAGACTAATCGGTGTCCTCTTTGTGCAGTGCTTTGTAGCCTATCGGTCTAAGATGCTTCGTAAAATAAAATTAAACAGAATTTTTTAACTTGGTAACAATTTTAAAATAAATTATCCGACTCCTGATACTTTGCATGCGTCTAATTCTCTCGAAGTTTAGTTTCTGAAGGTTTCACTTCTACAACGCGTGAACTGCAGACGTATTTTTTTTAAAATCTCTTATTTAGATAAATAATGCATTTTTCCAGGCTTAAAAAACACGTCCTTTCCATTTTAACGAATGCCACCCATACAACGAAATTTCCTGAAGATACACTATCGTTTGTCCCCGTCAGTATAATGTTTTTTTCTACACCTATCTTAAATGTTTTTCATCCTTTCCACCTAACCCTTCATTTTTAATATAATTTATTTGATTTAAAAAAATCTTATACAGGCAATTTCCTCTCTGTTTGAGGAAAGCTTTGCATGTCTTAGGATGAACGGTGGTTTTACGGGGTGGTTTGACATAACATAAGGTGTAAAGCAAGGCGGCGTAAAGACACCATGGTTATTCATTGTATACATGGATAATTGTATTGGATTGGGCGCAAAATTGATTAATCTGAAAGTATGTTGCCTATTGTATGCTGATGATGCGTTGCTGATTTTTAATAGTATGGAAGATGTAAAGTCTCTGGTTTCTAGGATGAACGAAAGTATTAATTAATGTAGGTAAGTCTAAAAGTCATGGAGTTTGAAAGAGAGAGTACGAATACAGTGTGCAACACAGTTGTGAATGATGAAAACTTGGAGCCGGTGGATGAGTTTGTGTATCAGGATAGTATATTTACGAGAGATGGGAAGGCTGATAGAGATATTGAAGGAATGGTAAATGCAGGTAATTCGAAAAATGGAGGACTGAATACCGTTGGCGCTAATAAAAAACAATCAAAAGATACGGAGCTAGCAATCCACTATGAAGTGCTGGTACCTACTCTAATGTATGGCAGTGAGGCATGGAACTGGCAGAGGGTGAAAACAGACCGAAGGCTGTTGAAATGCGATCCCTGAGGCATATATGTGGAAAAACCATCGTGTGAGAAATGATTCGCAAAGAATGCAAGACTGATGTAAGCATAATGAGTAAGATTAAGTAAGGGAATCTCAGATGGTTTGGGCATGTAGAGCGAATGAACTAAGAAAATGATGTAAAAGGTAAAAGAAATCGGGGACGCCCGATGAAGGCAAGGCACGATCAAGTGAATCGATGAAGAGTATGTAAAAGAAAAGAGTGTGTGCCAAGACCGAGTTGTTTGGCGGTCTGTCCTCTCTGCCTATCCGTACGGGAAAACGGCGAGATGGTTAGTTAGTCATTGATTAAAAAATTACTCTTAAACTAAGCGCATTGACGGCCGGCGTAGTCCAGCGGTAAAGCTCTTGACTCGCATTCCGAAGGTCGCGAGATCGAATCCCGACGTGGCAAATAAATTTTATTTGATTAGTTTGTGTTATTTCACAATGTTTCGTTTAATATAATATTATGTAGTATATATGCGGCACGTTCTAGAGTAGAAGACACTCTCAGAATTGCCCTGGTGTGAGACCACCAATCAGAATTGAAACGATGCTTGAAATGGCTTTAGCCGTGTATGGTGACCTGCTCTGAATAGCAAGGTACTTCCCACATTTCCCTTCCCCGTCTCCTTCCCCTCCCCACTACCTTCAGCCTCACAACATACTCCAATTGGGGATGCCATAGTCTCACTGGCTCCAGGCGGGAGCAGTTGGAACTCTTGTGAGGTATTCATATATATTTTTTTTAAATATTTACAAAATTTAAAGACTTTTTGAAGTCTTCAAAACCAACAAAAGTTGATAGTTCAATAAAGAAATTTTACAAATGTTTTACTTAAGCAGGTTTCTGTGAAAAAGACAGAATATTCAGGGCGACTCTTTTTACACGTTTTTTTCGTACTTTCGAAATTCAAATGGAAAAAAGCGATTCCTAAATAATTAAAATGCAATTCAGTTTCCACGAAGACCCACCTGTACCGGAAAATGGGTTTTTCTCTCGGGAGCGATCGATTCATTTACATCTCACGCATTTTCTGAACTCCTGGCGTATTTTCTTGAGATTCTGTAAAGTTAAAATGTACATAACATTAGCCCGGCGGTCGATAAAGGGAGGGTATTGACACTATTTTTAATTAATTAAAAACTTTTATTATGAATTGCAAATCGTATTGTTCGTTTATGATTTTAAGTCAATTTCGGCGTTGTACTATGTTTTTATTGTAAATACCGCACAAGATTCCCTAACTGCTCCCAACCGAATGGAGCCAGTGAGACTATTGCATCCCCAATTGGGGTATGTTGTGAGGCTGATAAGTGAGGAGGGGAAGGAGATGGGGAGAAGAAGGTGATGAAGGTTTCTGGCTATTAAGGTCTAGTCACCAAACACGGCAAGCAATATTAAATTCTGATGGTGGTCTTACACCAGGGCTATACTGAGAGTATCTTACACTCTGGAATGTGCCGCAAATATGCCTTAAATTATTTTAAATCATTGTATAGGCTATACTTCTAGCATTGGAAAGAGTTAAAAAGGAATAATTTCCTACTTTTAAGATTGCAATTCATGATTTTCTGAAATGATTTTTTTTTTTAATGGGAATGAAAACAAATTGTAAGAATAAACTATTTACTTCTACTATCCGGGTAAACTTAAGTATAGGCTTAGCAAAACATGAGTTTTTAACTACCTTTATTTTAAAATCAAGCATTAGAACTATTTATTTTGTCACTGCAGTTTTTAAAAATCTTTATCATTTTCCGTTTTCCTATTCATCGATTTAATAATACCCAACAACACAAATGTTGACTGGTCCTGGTAGTGGTAATTTTACATTAAAAAAATGTACATCAAAACTATGTAGTTCGTGATGGAAATGACGTTGCGAGAAAAAGTAAGAAAACTTAAGGGGGTATTCTAGTCTAGAGTCATGAATGGTAGGTGTTTTTTCAGGTGCAACAAAAAAAAACAAAAAATATTTTTACCAACTTCTATTTAATGAAATATTTATTAAACATTTAAGAATACATTAAAAAAAGAGTCAAACTAAAAAATTAAAAATTCAGAAAGTTACAGGGCATTGAAGTGTGGAGTCTCAAAAAAATGGTGCGCCCTGGTTGACACGATTGCAACCCTCCCAGTAACCAAAAAAAAAGTAATAAAATTCTTAATTCAAACAAATGTGGCTATGGCCCAAACTAAAGAAAAGTAAAAAAAAAAATTTCGCAAAATGACGGCAGTTTGAAATAAAAAAAACGTTTTTGTATCAATTTTTTTGACTTTCCAAATTTAAAAAAAAAAGTAAAAATTGAAATTTTGTTATAGTTCTAGTTTCCGCCATAGAAAAAGTTTACACCGTAAGTGTATAGAGAAGGTTTACACCGATTTTCAAGTAAATTGATTTAGTAGAACTTGAGATATCGTGTCAACCGCCTCGAAAAAAGTGGTTTGGAGAAAAATGGGTTTGAAATTTTGTTATATTTAGATTTTGGTTAGATTCTGTGTAAACCGCGACATTAAAATGGTTATTACTTTTAAAATAATGCGAATTTCGAAAAATCCTTTTAAGGAGATATTTTTGAATATTTAAACTTTGGAAATATGAAGAAAAAAAAAAGTTTTTTTTTTCTAGACTAGAATACCCCCTTAATTGAAGTAGCACATAATATTTTAAAAAAATTTGAGAGTGCTTATTATGTTAGTCGAAATATTAATATTTAGAAATAAAAAAATTCGCATTTGTTTCTAATTTCGGAAGGTAACTAATTTTCGAAGCTTTCAGAACATAAGGCTTAATACGTAAAAGTTCTTTGAAAAATAAAAAAAAATTCTTATAAAATTGGAGTGAATTGAATAAAAAAATTTAAAAAAACCAATCGACTGACGCTTTGAAGGAATAGCCACGATTTTTTAATGTTTGCACTAAAATACTATTCTAAATTCAATAAAATAACAAAGACAGAATAAATACACGTATTCACTCTTTCGATGGTTCACCATCGTGACTAGTTTATCTATGAAGTATTATTATACCTCGCTTACCCTGCAAAATCCAGGGCTGCCAGTCGCGTATAATGTAATACGCTATCAGGGCGAGCTATCTCCCTTCCCTCCCATTAGGCAGCCGCATCTATGAGTTATTGGCACAGCCCTGGAATCCAGGAACTGCCAACTATCAACTTTCGTTTATTGTTCATGGGATAAGTTTGGAAAATTATGGTTTTTGTGACCGTTCAATTGAAAATACTATAGGTTTGATTCATGGTAGTTGGAAACTTTCATTTTTAGAGCCAAACTGGTTTTAAACGAGCATATTTATAAAACGAAATCGGATGTAACGAGAAATAAAAACAAAATTATTAATTTAGTTTAGAGCACAGCGTTACGCCTTTACCGATATTTCAATGGGAGATGTTCCGAGAAATTACTATCATTGATCCCTTCGGCACCGGTTCATAGTCGGAAAACATAACAGCATTCCCAAAGACGACAAAGTCCCCGAAGAAAATGATTCCTCTCCGTGTATGTTAATGAAAAAAAAAATAACCAAACACCCCCCTTGCAGTGAAATAGGTTTGCTGTCGCTTGGAATCAAAATGGTATTGGCCTTCACATTGGGAGGCGGGTATGGGTACCGCCGCCCCGGGAACTGTTCATTGGATATCTAACACCTCTGCCATAGTTCACCCCAAGAGGTTCGTTAAGTATCAAAGGACTTGGCAGAGGTGCCCGGGTACATGATGTGTCCTTGACGGTGGATGTCCACCTACTAAGTGGTGGGCGGGATTTGGAGAGACTGGTTAAGAGAGACCTTGTTTCCTCTCCAGCAGGCCTCTTTCAACCCATTTGCACGGTGGTTGGAGTGACGAATTCAAACCTCCGGCATTCCTGGACATAATGGCTTTTAGATTCCTACACAACCCATTATTCCTTTTTCTTTCCCAAATCTTCCTTTTCTCAAAAAAAAACCACCACACAGCATCCTCAAATATGTCACATAACCTGAGGGAAATTATTTTCCTCAGAGCCTCCTGTGTCGAGCGTACAAAATGTACTGTCATTCCTGATATGTAATAGACATTAATATTTTTTCCTCCACACAGGAGGTCCTGAGGAAAATAATCTCCCTCAGGGCCTGTCATCTTTGGAGATGGTGTGTGGAGGGTTTTTTTAAGGAAATGAAACGGAGGAGAATTCTGGGAAGGAAGAAAAAGGTTTGAGGGATGGTTATGAATCTGGGGATCAGTGTGTCTAGACAAACCTCACCCCATAAACCCGGGCACCTCTTCTAAATCACCAAACGTGGCAAACCACTTGGGGTGACCTACGGCAGAGGTGTATACGTATTCTTTACAATACTTTTTTAAAATAAAGCTTTCTTTTTCAAAGCTTTCTTTTTTGTGTGATTTTGTAAAAATAAAAAGCTTGCTCTCAGTAAATACAGCAAAATTTAACCTAAAAATTGTTTTGCCAATCGCAAATGTGATGTTCCTACATTTAATGTGAGATATTTGAACACTCCTGTCCCCCATTTCCTGCCCAACTCGGCGAATCCAATCGAAGATTTCAATTCTGCCCGATTTCTGCCGCTGATAATTCTTTCGCACCATTGATGGCGCTGTCAGCACATTTAACACTGAATTTTCCATTCCGAAATGTTTGAATTTCAAACACGGCTGCTCATTTTAAAGGTACAATACTTGTTTAGTCAGCTCTCGTAAATAAATGTTATTCTTTAAAAAAATAATTTTTTTTAAGAGAATTTTTATTTTCGAATTCCGCTGAAAATGCTGTTTTAAATAAGCTCTTTGGTTTGTTATTACGTGACGAATTATTTTTTTTAATTCTGTAGCCTACTTTATTTGACTTTTGCGTACGTTTTTAAATATTTTCACATATAATTAATCCCTTTAAAACGTGCTTAGTAATAATTCAAAATACCCATAAATGTATGATATATAGTAATTTTATAAAGCATTAAAATTATTAAAATAAAAATAAAAACTTGTTTTCTTTTCATCATTGTTACCAACTTAAAAATATTTGTACTATCTTACAATAGTGTCTATTCTGATTATTTTGTTCACATTTTATTATTTCATTGGAAATAAGGTTTGTTTCCTTGCTTGTAATATATTTTACTTATTATTTACCTACCATTAAACATTTTCAACGAACTTTTTAAGTTAGTTTGCATATATATCGTATTTAAATATACAAGCTCACTTAAAATATATAGCATAGAACAAATTCAAAACAATTTTATAAAATATCTAACCCTCAAATTCAACAATAACTTTGACTGCACATTTCAAACTTTGCAACAAAGGCGAGCAATAGCTGATTTGACATTCATACACAAAATTTTAAATAATAACATTGACTGTACTGAACTTCTTTCCCTAGTTAGTTTTAATATACCAGTAAGACGTACACGCCATACAGAACTATTTCACACGCTCATTAAGACAAATGCAGCAGCTAATTCGCCAATCAATCGTGCTCTTCATACGCTTAATATTATCTGTCTAAATTCTAACATCGACATTTTCTTCGATTCACTGCCCAAATTTAAAAAGAGCATCATGTCAATGATATAAATTGTTCAATGCGCGTACATACATACATACATACTCACACATACATACATACTCACACATACACACACTCACCTACCCACTACGCACATCACCCGGTAATTTACTTAATATACATAGACACTACAAAAAAACATGTCATAGGTACCCATCATGAAATGTACTTAATAATTGTAAATTGTTTCACCATTGTAACTAATGTACTGTTTGTTTCTGTTTATCAATAAAAAAAATAAAAATAAAATAAAAAAAAGCTTTTTTTTTATGTTGTTGCTATACCTTTTCTATGTTATTATGTCAAAGCTGAATGGCGTTAATTTTATAAATAAATAAATAAATTTCTGGTAGTGTAAGTACTAATCCCTAATGCTTTTATATTATAATGTAGGTATAAACAAAACCTGATGAAATTATATCTTTCTATTACCTTTACCTGGCGGGCGGCGTTTGTTAGATTTTTATAGAAAACTTTTTTTTTCAAGTTTTCATTATTCATTAAATTCTTTGTTACATTTATCTTAGGATTTTTCGACCACTATGCTAGGCCCGTGTTGTGATTATACACTTTAGATTTAATCCGAAATTGATGATATTTTGCACACTTGACCTTCAAAACAAGATGAAGGTTGTTGTCTTTTAAGTGTGTGAAAGGCTCGCGTAACGTCAGGGACTTCAACTTGTAGTAAAATAATTTTTCATCATTTAAGCATAGTAATCTGGGAGGTAAAAAAATAATCCCTTGACTTATCGCCTTGTACCGCAGTTGAAGGGGTGGATTTATATGTCCGTCACTCTTGGACATACTGACCCCCAGATTCCTAACCACCCCTCATACTTATTTTCTTCCCATAACTTACTTTTCTTCCTTTCCCTAAAAAACCCTCCACACAGCATCTTCTATTTTAACCACCACGTATTTCTTACATGATTGGCTAATTATAAACATAAATAATGACAATCTTATCTTATTTCTCTTTATAATTAAAATAACTTTCTCACATTAATTTACGTGACCATATATTCTATTTTACCTGTTTTGTGTCATATCTAGTGTTATCTATGTTTTGTTTCTTATATCTTATGTTATCTTTATTTTTTTTCTTACGGTTATATTATATTTTGTTATAACCTATACTTTACCAAAAACGTGTACTGCACCTTATGTAATAGCCCTATGGGCGTTTAAATAAATAAATAAAAAAAAAATAAAATAAAATAAATAAATTTCCAATCCTCAGGATTCCCGTAAGGCAGCAAAGCTTCTTAACTAGTGTAGGTAATTGACAAAAGTTTTAATTTCCATTGGCTACTCGGTCTTTGGGAGTGGTGGAGTGGGGTGGTAACGGGCAGTAAAGTTGCTAACAAATCGCCCCCATGGACTGGTTTCTCCTCCCCTATTTATCTTAACCCTTTTCAAGGGGTTTTACGATTCAAGTTCTCCGTATTTACAAATTGGAAACCAACCAGCCAACCAACTTGCGAACCGCAATAATAATGCCCACAGGGTGGAACAAAATAATCTTACTTTATTTGATTTTAGAAGTTTCGAAGAAAGTAAAATATTTTTTATATGTATTTTCGATTATAGGAAACTGCTTTTTAAAACAAATCTGATTAGGAAAGAAACTCTAGATTCGGTGGTCAACGTCTACTACCTGGCCAAAACTGGAATTATTTTTTTTTAATTTCTTCTATATATTCAATTATATTATTATTCAATTTATAAAACCAGTTTATTTATAAACAAGTTCTGCTAGGTAATTATTATTACACGTGACAGCTGTTTCGCTTTCTGAAGGCATTATCAAACTGTGGTCAAGCCACATACAGACGAGGTATTTATGTTATTTCTAGATAGGATTTTGGTGACTAATTTTAATTATGAGTGAACTGACTGAAATTATTTATGGTTATTACCCTATTTAAAGTTTCCCAATTACTTATATTTTTTAAATTCGACTGAAGGTCGTTAAATACTCTAATCGTTATTCCAAATACGAATCATTTCCAAATGGTGACTCATGGTTTTATTTTCTGCATAGTCAAGTTAAAGGTCGTTAATACTCAAAACATTATTCCTAATGTGAATATTCCCAAATGATTACTCGTGGTTTTATTTTCTAGCAAAATTATTATTATTATAATTATTTTAAAGTTGGTTTGAACATATCTAACAACGGTGAGTGAATTATATTAGTCTGTTCATTTATTAAAATAGCTTTAGGACTATTAAAGTGTTTGTTAATTTCTAATTGTTCTAAAAGATTTAGTTTGTGTCCTAATGTGTACACCAATACAACAATACCCTTAACAATATCAACATGTTTCGAAAACTATGTTTTCTTCGTCAGAATAATAAGTTAATAAAAAATAACAAAAGACCAACAAGTATAGCCAAATTAGAACAAAGACAAAATATTAAAAAGGAGAGGTGATTAATTACTTAAAATAACATAAAAAACAATTATATAAAATAAAATATAAAAATTATTTTAGGATATGCAAAAAATTACATTTACACCATAAAAAATCTTTTGAAACAAAAATGGAAGTCTAAATAACAAAATAAATTATTTTAAATGTAAGTATTAATACGAAAATAAATTTAAAAGATGGCTATTTTTTATTCAGAATTGAAACTCGCTTAAAATGGCTATAGCCATGTTTAGTGACCAGATTTGAATAGCTAGGAATTTTCCCACCTCCTCCCCTCCCACTACCATTTACAACGTACCCCAATTTGGGGATATCATAATCTAACTGGCTCCTAACGGGACCTGTTGGTACTTTTGTGTGGTATTCACATAAAAAAATACGATTGTGCAGTACACACACGGTAGAAATTAAACCTTCAGAAAACCAAAGTAGACAAGAGTGGGGAGGCGATGAAGCACCGTACAGAATCCTGTAGATGTATGTGTTTGTCTCTTTTTAGTGTCAATATTTTTCGTTTCATCGAGTGTAAAATCACAACGGTGCTAAAGAAGTTTTTACTTCAAAAAAATTCGTTTCAGATTTTTTATGTTTCAAAATTTTATATTTCATAATTACTTTGAAACAATTTTGTTTCAAGTAAACACTGAGTTAAACAATGAAATTCATAAATATAAAAATTGTTGCTTTTAATTTGAGTCTCCCTGTTTTCTGTGTTCAGTTGTTGGCTCAGTAAACTAAACTTCTTATCTTAATACAGATATCGTGTACGCTAAAATAGAGTCTAATTCAATTGGTAGCTTCGTGATACAGTGGCGTGTAGCAAGCGGTAGTAGAGATACGCAGTAGTTAGTAGCAGCTATGTATCTACTAGTTAGTAGGTCCTCGATAAGCTAGGAGATTTATTGGCTCAGTCGGATTAGAGCACAATCACTGGTAATTAAGATTACAATAAACCCATATCAATTATACTTCCCGTAGATATTATGATAATAATATTTAATCACTTAACACAAGAAGATTAGGTGGATAGTCAATGGTAAATTTTTATGATTAATTGAAAGCACTAAGCCCATTTGAGACTGATTTGATGATCTGCGGGGCAGAAAGGTAAGCATTTTTGCTCTTGACCTGGAGATCTCCAGATAGAAACCTGGCAATGGAAAATAAAATTGTGAATGTCTAATATCTCTTTCGTTTTCTCCAGACACATTGGTTATTTTTAAGTACTGGGACCGGTATTTTCTAGTACGCCAGGATGTTTATTGAAAGACTTAGGTTCTTTAAATTACAATGACTGTTAATCGACGTATTCTTCTTCCGTGTGCCCTATCAGGTCCTCCCGACTTTGTCGACGTCTCTCTATCTTGTGCTGCCTGGAATAGCTCCTCCGCACTTCTGATGCCGGTCCACTCTCGTATTTTTCGCAGCCAAGACATTTGTCTCCTACCAAGCCTTCGGCGACCTTCTATTTTTCCTTTCAATATTTGTTTATTTGTTTGTTTATTTGTTTATTTATTTAAGGAACATAAACAGTCTTAGTAATATAATATACATAAGAGAATAATAAAAAACAGAGCAATTATTAATGTTCACAGGTAATCAGAGCAATTATTAATGTTAGGTATTTATAAAGACTAACTGAATGTAAACTAAAATATTTAAGAAAGATGAAAAAAAAAAAAACAGAACTAAGCAGCAATTTAAAAAAATAATAATAATACAAATCCAAATTCAACAATTAATAAACCAATACACAACAATAAAATAAGTATGATTATAACTGTAATAGACTGCAAATTAGGTATTTGGGTTGGGAAGGGTAGGAGGAGGAGAGGGTTAAAGGAAAGTTAAGGGAAAGTTGCCACGCAAGTAATATAAAAATATTAGGTACAATTAATTTAATAATCATGAATATGTGTTATTCGCACCTAGAATGTTATACAATGAATTTTTGTAACGACAGTAACTAGCAGTGAATATGTCAGCACGTGTGTCTATATTTGCAAATTTATTGTTATAGAAGTTACATGTCCTTTGCATAAATTCATTTTGATTGGAATTGGTGTTGCATCTGTCAATATAGAAAAGGGTATTTTGTCTACTATATCGAATCGGCGCGTGGAAATTTATTTTGTTTAGCAACTCCGGGCAGTCAACTTTAGAGTTAATGATTTTGTACAGGAGCATCTGATCAGCGACAAGCCTCCTGTGATTCGAAAATGTTTCTCGATTTCGTCGTAAGAGTTGTATATGTTGAATGATTTAAAATTGAGGAATTTGAGAAATCGCTCCTGAACTCTTTCTAACCTGTTAACATAAACAATATAGCGCGGGTTCCAAACTTGGGAACAGTATTCTAGGTGAGGACGAACATGTGAATTGTAGAGAGTCAGAAAAGTCTTAGTGTTTTTGAAAAATTTGCATGTTCTCAGTACAAAACCTAGACTTTTTGTTGCTTTGGTGACAATGTTATCAAAGTGTTTTTCAAATGTAAGTTTAGAGTCCAAAATAACACCGAGGTCACGTATATAATCTTTATTTGTTAACTGCGATCCAGAAATGGTGTAATCATGCAGTATTTTCTCATGGTTACGTGTGAATGTAACTTTGCAACATTTAGAAATATTAATAAAAAATTTAATAAAATATTAAAATATTAATTAAAATATTAATTGGAGCAAGTGATACTTTTCCCCTCGAAGTATGTGACCCAGATATGAAATTTTCCTGACTTTTCGGGTACGTTCGGTACAGGACCGAGAGTAGAGAGACAAGTACTCGGTAATGAGACCATGTGATCCGAAGAGCCCATAGATAAGTAAAAAAATGTGGGAGCTAATCATAGACTAATATGATACATTACCGAAAGTTTATCTCAGTATTCCCATATGTTAGAGACATCAGTAAATCAGAATTTTTTTTGGAATGGCTTCATTTATTATAAAAAATTATGATTATTAATATCTATTATTATAAAAAAAAAATACAGGTAGTGCTACCTACTCATTGGCTTCTTCTTATTTTTCCCAACTTTTTTTCATCCTACTGTTAAACTCCATTTCAATAATGTGATGGTAGTTTGTGATGCCACTGTGCTTGTACCGAGTAGTTGCAATAATTAAAATTATTTAAAAAAAAAAGATTTTTTATCTTATTCGTTCATGGTTTTATTATCTTGTATACGCGTGTCTGTATGTAATCGGCTTCAGTAATAATCTCCGATGAAGCCTGAGTTTAACGAAACCTGGTTGGCTGTTATTTATTAATTCAAATAAAAAGTGTTGTATTACAAATCATTTTTTTTCTTTTAAAATGAAAAAAGAATAATTGAATTGAATTGAGTTATTCTGACTCCTTAAATCAAGAGTATTTGATTAACATGAACATGCAGTCTTCCCCGAGAATCCTAGACTTCGTCTACCAAACCATCGCGCAAATATAAAAAAAATATATATATTTTCGACTTAATGATTAAAATCTCAAATTGTAACGTTTAATTAAATGAAGACAGTATTAGCGAAACTCAATCAAAAATCTGAAAACAAAAAAATCGGTCCTGGGTTCGAGTCCCAGATGTGACCGTATCTTGATCTGAATTTATGTTTTCAAAATTTCGATTGAGTATTTTAATTAAATAAATAAAAAATACCCTTATATAAATATGCTACCCTAACAAAATGATTCCAACCTTCCCTATTGTATGCTATAAGTCAGCGTAAGATGTAATAATCGAGTCTTAATTTTGCATAATCTCCCAGGTTACTTTGTGCAGATAAGACCTTGATGTTGGTTTAGCTCAAATGCAGTCATTTCACTGCTACTTGGAGGAAAGCTGAGGTACAAACAAAACTCCACACCATAACGCTGTGGATTACGCCAAGCACAACTTTACTTTATGAGACTGCTGCTTGAGAAATAATATTATTCTTCGCAAACATCACAAGGAGACATTGTATTCTTAAGAGAAAATTATCAACCTTCGACATGCCAAAGAAAAGTTGTGTTGTCATGAGGGGTGGCTCAGTTACCCCACGCATTTTACCATTTAAATGTAATTTTTTTAAATAACTCTTAAATTTTATTCCATATTATTTTTATGGCTTTCACCATCGTCACACATTTTTTAAACAATAAATTCATATTTTATTATGAAGTAACTTTTATTAAAAAAAACTTCTTCATTAATCAATGGACGTTGCCTCCTGGGTCATACTGACTTATTATGCCTGTGAACGTTTGCTGCCTATTGCTTAGCGCAACACGGCATAAAACCACAAAAAAAAATTACCGTAATACTTTTGGCCGTGAAAATTTCAAATCATATTCGGTACAAACCAGTTAAATCATTAGATTTCGATTGAAATTTTCAATAGCTTTGACGTACCAAATGTACAACAATTATATGCTAAAAAAATATTATTGAAACTATTCAAACATTCTGAATCCTCCACTGGACCGTGTATCCATCATATCGATCAGATTAAATAAATATGCTATAAAAACCATCCAAGTTATAAAACCACAATCGGACAAAGAAAATACACTTACCTTGCAATAAAACTACATAACATCTTTTCCCAAGACGTAAAACGAATAAAAAATTATAAGGAGTACAAATCTTGAATAAAAATTTGTCAAAAAATTAATGAAAAAACCCTAATGAAGACACTAAAAACGACATAGAAGACAAAAAACTATAATAAAAAAAAACGTTACTCTGCCTCAGCGCACGACCTCCTCGGAGGAGGACTAAGAAGGCAATATCTGTACTTTAATTCACCATTTTATTTCGTTCTCACAATTATTTTATAGTCACTAAGATAAAAGAATTTAAAAAATATTAATAAAACACCTACCCCCTCACACAGCCTTTGTAAAAGCTCTAGCGAGTGAGATGGCACTTATAACCTATTATTTGGTGTACGTTTTCAGCTGTGGTTATGGTTCTAGCACGCAAGAAATATTAAATTTTCGGAAGAAATGATATTTTCATATCCATATTAAAAAAAAACTATTTTATTCTAGTAGGTACCTGATGCAGTTTTTTTCACATGTTTTAGGTTTTGCAGGGTTCCAAAAATTATTAAAACTATCTGGTCTCTATTCGAAGTTATAAAATTATATTTTACGTAGAAAATTATAATTTTTGATATTTTGACTACCCTTGTTAGCAACGAGAAGGTTAAAGTAGTGACACGTAACATCACAATACGTAACGAAGAGTTAATTTAAGACAACGAAGAAAATAGAGACCTTGGCGTAACTCAGCAACTGTTATTTGGGTTGTGAAAATGACAGCCGTATTCAAATATTCGTGCTTTAATTATTTTTGTTTATACTGCGCTGCACATCAAGGACATGAATCCATGATTCCTTTTCCTATGATGAAATACCGAAAGAGGAATAAAAGGCGTTTTGGTTTTTAGACCCTTTTGTTAATTAATCGATTTATAACCATAATAATTTTCAATTTTTGTACATGATTGCTAAACGCATTGATAAGTCTTTTGGAGGAATATCATTAGTTGTACCTACTTAAAACGAGCCAAAACTATGTCTATTTTTAGTGTCTTACATTATCTTAGAAATGCAGGTAACGGGCATAAAAATATTTTTACTTAAACGGAGTTTAGAAATGGTTGATTCAAGCGTAAAAGTGTTTTTTATTTAACTTTGTGAATAATTCTAAAAAAGTTAATCATTGAACACTCTTATATTTTTTTCTGAGGCATGAAACGGTCTATTTGTTATATTTCTTGCATTGTTATATCATGCTTTCATAATTTTCTAATTAAAAAATACATTGTTTCAGCTTTTCAGTGCCAGCAACCCGGGTGTTTATTTTATTGACATTTATGTACATAATTTTCTTTTACTCACCTCACAAGACTAAGTCTATTTGTTTAGTTATTTGCACTAATACTTAAAAAAAATGAATAATTTAGCTTTAATTCTACTAAAGCGAAACGATACGAACATCTTCAATTTTTCCAAAAAAAAGTATTTTGTTTACATATCTTTAATATAGAACGATTCGTAATACCTAAAGAATAACAGAAAATTGTGATCTCATCGATAGCTCCACCTTAAGCTTATAACCTTTCAAACTTAACAAGAATTAATTTACTAAACTCAACTTATTTATTTATATTATTATACACCTATACGGGCTTTTATAAACCTGTGATAAAAATAATAATTTTAAAATTGATTTTTATTATTGGGTATGTTATTAAAGCCTTCTTATAACTGTGCTGCCTGCAGTTGGACATTTATACTAATTCCGAGAAAGTATTGCCAACTGCACGCAATCTAGGTACAACCGGATTTAAAAATGAATATCTCCCCAGACATTACTATTTGTTTGAAATGATTACAAAACAATACAAATATGTTCATTTTATTTGAATTTATTTTTTTGAAAATAGAGAACTTTTAAATAGCATTATTTAATTTGTAACAGTTATTCGCAGTTTATGATAAACATTTCAAAGCAGAACTTGTATGAACTTTTTTTTTTTAATTTTTCTTTATTCAATGCTTTGATGGTTATAACTTATGGATTTTTCAACCACCATGCTAGGCACATGTCCGTGCTATGGTGGTCTGTTTTTATAAATTAAATAATAATATTATTAAATGTACAAAAGAAATTAAATTTTTTTGTACAAAACTAAAATAATTTGATTAATATTTTGTTTCTATCTCAATTATTGGAAAAACAATGCTAGTAAATGGTTTTTCAGAAAAAATAAAATTCTTTTGAACATGAAATCGAGGTTTATTAAAAAAAGAATTAACTTCTATCTGAAATCGCGAATGTATTGTATTTTATTTTTTTGTTTTTTAAAAAAAATTTCAGTACAAGGAAAATAAAATAATATTTTTGTTCTATAAATTTTCTATTTATTCTATTTTTTTATTTTTTTTATTTATTTTTTTTGTTATAAAAATACAATAACAGTACAAGGAAAAAAAAAATGAAAATATTTTAACCCTTTGAATAATGAGAAAATAATATCTACGAACTTTTGCCTGTCAAAGTTTGCACGCAAAAATTCTCGGTTCTTCCCATGCATTTCAAATGTTCATTTTTATTGGTTATTTTTTAATCTTTCTGAAAAAAAAAATTGTTCTAAAATCTAGATAAAATAATCTTTCCGATGTGCTTATCAAAAATTAAGATTATTGTTTTAAAATATTAAAATTTTTATATTGAAAATGTGAATTAGCTTAAAAATTACGTACATGGGGTTTCCCCAAAAAAGTACATAAAATAAAAGAAAATTAAAATTTTAAATACAGATTCCTTTTTTGAAAAAAATTTGTAATAAAACTGTCACTTCACTTTTTATCACATTCATACAATTTTATTTTTAAATTAATTGTTTATTACGTCACACATTGGCGCAAAATAAAATCGTCACTTATGATCGGGTTTCTAAAATATCTGATCAATATAGCTCATTTATTCCTAAAACAATAAGAAGCAATATTTCTTTCGCTTTCAAATATAAAAGAAATCACAAATTTTTGCTTGACAGGAAGAGAGATATCTAACTTTTAATGACGCTCGGTCGTTCTGGGACAATCTGGGTCTCCTGTTTTTATAACGGCATATGATGTTTTGGGACAACTAGGGTCTCCTGTGATTAGACGGGTTGTAGTGAAATATAAATCTGTTTCAAGTTCAGTAATGAAAATTGAAAATTTGCTCAAGTCTTGAAGCTTTTATAGTTTTTATCAACACTTATCATTTCTTTGCAGAAAAACACAATTAATTCTTAGCGTGAATTAACGTAAACAAAGATAGTGTCTCTTATCACAATTGCATTGCGTTTGATGTTTTTATAAAATTCAGTAATTACGTTTTTTCATAACTTAACACTTAAATCCTTTTTTGTTGTTGGTTTTCAAATAATGTTATTATCACCGGAAGTTTTCCCTTTTAATATTTTTATAAATGTCGTCAATATTTCGTTTATAATAAATTTTTAATTAAATATTATGTGAGCTCACAATTATAATGTAAATGTCACAATGTCGAGCATACAAAAATAAATTATAAAACTTTGTGTTTCGCCCGTACACAACACGACGTGTACTTAATACAAGTGATCTTCGGCCAGATAAAGTGTATTATTATTTGCGCTTCAAGGCATCCAAACATCCTACAACCAAATTTCCCTATTCCTTTGTGTTCTCCTCGCAAACACATGTCAATTAACTCTCCCAAAGCGGATATTAATCATGGGAAACTTTGAAAGTGTTTCGGCTAGAGTTTCTGCTGAATTTTGCATGAATGCATAAATGCATAGCAAATGTTCGGGCAATATGGGCAATGCAATCTGTGTAATGTTGAAGTTGTGCAGATATGAAATTGAGGAACAAGGCGGTAGTGGAGGTGGATTATTGAAAGACAGAGCAGTTGGTGAGTGAGGATGTTTATTGATGTTACGTAGCGCAGACAGTAGAGTAGACAGTACTGTCGATCAGTTACCTAGCCGACTCAAGTTGCGCCATCTCTTGGGTCGGCTAGTAGTAATTTCAATTTTCATTTAGCGTGTGTAGGCGCGTGTATGTGCGCGAATGCCACCAAAAATTTGTAGAATGAATTGTCATTGACTATAAGTCTGTTTGCTGAGTTTCAGCTCAATCGAATGTCAGAAAGTGGATTGATTTTCACTTCCAAGATTCGCATTCACTCATTCATTTAAGAAAACAAAATCGAAATTCAAATATCGAGAATTATTCGAAGATGGGTTTTTTCACTTTAGAACTTATTGCTGCAACATGTAATTCTGTTAAGCAATGAAAAAATCTAGCCGCAACTTTACTTAAAGCGCCGAAGTATTTAATTTAACGAAATGTATTTAAATTTGAATATTCTTTTATGTACCTTCGTTTAGGGCAAATGAAATGAAATAAAGGGATGTTTCGGTGAAATGCGAGTTCCCAGCGGAGATGAGAAACTTTTCAATTAAACTTTTACGAAGGGAAGTGGATTTAAAGCGTTTTGTAAAAAAATTCCCGTAGGGAACCAACGCAACTAACTGAATATTTGTCTCGCCGTTGAAAATTATGGTATTTGCTAAATATTTTTCCTACTTAAATTATATAACGCTTTTGAACCTAGAAAAGATAACGTTTTTTATAAGTTTTCTACCAAATTGAACTTAGAGATCTATTCCAAAAAATATTTAACCTCTTCCCAAAGAAAAGTACATATAACACAGAGATTAAAATTGTATGTTTTAAAATCAGAATTCGCCAATTGACCAAATCGTTTTTTTGCGTTCTTTTAATTGTGAATACCGAGAGTTCCAACTGTTCTCGTCTGGAATCAGTGAACTATGGCATCCCCACTTGGGATATGTTATAATGCTGAAGATGGTAGGTAGCAGTGGTGGTCGGTGACTATTTGCATAAAGAATGATGAAGTGTATACCTAACATCAAACATAAAAATCTATACGCCCACGAACAAGATGCAATTACTGACAAAAATAGTACGTCAAGTTCTTCATCAAATCCTTAATGCTTCTCAACAATTATTACAGTTTTAAAATTAAATTATTTAAATAGATATTCGAAAGATATTCAACGTTTCAATCGTTTTCAATTATGTAAGAATGTTTTAGTGGCCAACTTGATCACCAGGGTACAAGAGCGAGACGGCAGATGTCGTAATATAAAAAGCAGTGTTATTGTAGCACTCGCTCTCTCATAAGCCAGCTCTTAGTTAGTCAAAACGCATTGTTATCTCGTTCTGCAAATACATATTTATACTCGACCACGCACGTCATTATTTAAGGGGACATTAATAGTCAGCTACCAGCTAGGTGGGAAGGGTGTCTGACTACCTAGTCAGACACCCTTCCCACCACAAAATTGTCGCGCAAACAAATCTCTAATACATACTGAAATAATCCACTATTTGGTTATAAAATAAAAATTATTATATCGATACACCAACCGCACGGTCGTTACCAAGAAACTTATCCGAGAAAGATAATCTACGTCTTTGCGACGTAAGGGAGACGCAAGAATTGCTGTATTTTTTTATTTCGCAACGTAGTGCCCTGTCCATCTCATTTAGCTCAGTTGCCGAATAACAGCTTGCATGGGGCGGCACTGTCACCACGATAAGTACAATAATCACGGAAAAATACATACACCGTACGTTCGAAAGACGCATGATAACCTTTTGTGTAACTTTCGGACTTGTTCTCAGCGAACATAGACATTTTTAAAAAAAATTTCTAAGTATGTCGACTGATTAGCATAAAATAAAACATTATTTTGCATTTAAAAAAATACTGAAAAGTTATATATAGAAAAGCATAGTTTTCTAATTACAATATATAATTTAAAGTACAAAACCCTAAACTAATTATTCAACCATCTTTAAACTTTTTAAGTACGATAATATATCAAATGTTCACTTTTAAACTTCAGTACGTCTTTAAGGCGTAACATTATCTTTAAAACAGACAAAATGAGATCATCTTTCTAGGGTGACATGGCTAAAACCATTTCAGCCTAGCTTTAATTCTGAACCGTAGTATTCATTCCAAGATGAACATTTTCCACTTTAAATGTGATAAAAAAAATCTTTAAATAATATAGAATCATGTTTCTACAGTAAATTTCTGAACTCACCCTCTTAATAAATGAGAAAACAAAGCAGAATTTCAACTGGAACAATCCTTTTCGTATTTTTCCCACGCGCCGGAATACGGTCTGCATGGAAATTTAATAAGGGAAAGAAGAAAAATTCTCTGGTTTAATAAGGTACATAATCCCATGACAAGTTTGTCTAGCTGAGATAGAAATAAATTAATCAAGTGGACCGTTATTGTCTTGACGCGTGTTTGTTTTTGAGATAAGTCAGAGATGACCGTCAGAGGAAAAGAGCCACTGAGACAAGTTATTTATGTATATCTTCCAGCCTTACTTGATATCATTAATTAACAGATTTACTACCCGACTTTGCCCGAGATTTAGATGAGTAATAATATTATGTTACAAGATTATTTATCAATCTTATTTATATTTCAACTGAACAAATATTAAAGTGAAACAGCTCTCAGAATTCAAACGTAATTTAAAATACAACTAACGCAGATCCATGAAAAATCACGCGATATTATAATTATTGGATCGATAGTAATTGCGTATAGCTAAAAAACGCAGACCCATGAAAAATCACGGGATAATCAATAATTATTGGATTGAAAATAATTGCATAGTAGCTAAAAAGCGCAGACCCATTGAAAATCACGGGATATTATAATTGTTGGATTCATAATAATTGCATGTTAGCTAAAAAGCGCAGACCCATTAAAAATCACGGGATATTATAATTGTTGGATTGATAATAATTGCACGTTCGCTAAAAAGCGCAGACCCATGAAAAATCACGGAATAATATGATTGTTGGATTACAAGTGTAAGATTGATAATAATTGCATGTAAGCTAAAAGCGCAAACCCTTGAAAAATCACGGAATATTAAAATTATTAGATTGATAATAATTGCATATTAGCTATAAAGCGCAGACCCTTATTAAATTATAATTGTTGGGTTGATAATAATTGCACGTTAGTTAAAAAACGCCAACCCGTGAAAAATCACGGGATATTATAATTGTTGGTTTGAAAATAATTGCATATTAGCTAAAAAACGCCGACCCATGAAAAATCACGGGATACAAAAATCGTTGGGTTGATAATAATTGCACGTTAGCTAAAAAACGCCAACCCGTGAAAAATCACGGGATATTATAATTGTTGGTTTGAAAATAATTGCATGTTAGCTAAAAAACGCCGACCCATGATAAATCACGGGATACAAAAATCGTTGGATTGATAATAAATGCATGTTAGCCAAAAAGCGTAGACCCTAAAAAATCACGAAATCTGATTGAAAGTACGAGTACTTTTCACACAATGAAATTTAAACCATTGAAGTACATTTAAAACAAAAAAAATGTTTAATAGGCAGGATCTTAATTGCTCGTCTGAAGTTTTGAAACATCAGTTCCTATAATAAAAATGACAAATAAAATCAAAACAAATCTGAGTTACTATAACAGACATACAATTGAAATAAGTAATTTTTTATTATCTAATAATTATAAATTGGTTTGTGAAAATGATAAGAACTAAGATATTATATATATTTTTTTATGGGGTAGAAGAATTGGAAGAGGAAATATGAGAAGTAGGTACTCAGCTCTTCAGATATGGTCACTTAACATGGCTGAAGCTATTTCAAGGAACAACATTTTTTTTTTTTTTACATTAGTTCCACTCAGACGGCCCTAACGAAAATTATTTCCCTCAGAGCCTATGTCATCTTGCGATCGTCATGTCTTGCAGTGACGGACGTGTGAATTTATCCCTCCAACTGTGGTGTAGGCGATTGGTCGAAAGAGTGGTCAAAGGACAAAGGGTCTCCCTAAACCGATCTCTCCCGATTTGTCACACCACGTAGGTGCCTGTACAAACCTCACCCAGGATACCCCTGCTTAGTCGCCAAACAAAGCTAACTACTTAAGGTGACCTATGGCAGAGGTGTCGGTTATCCAAAAAATGGTTACCGGGTGGCGGTACCCATGACCGCCTCTCAAATTGCAATAATGGCCTTTCACCAGTTCAATACTGTTTTGACGGCCGGCGTGGTCTAGCGGAAAGGCTCTTAACTCGCAATCCGAAGGTTGCGGGATCGAATCCCGGCGTGGCAAATAAATGTTATTTGATTAATTTGTATTATATCACAATTAATTCATTTAAAATAATTTATAGTATATTTGCGGCACGTTCCAAGAAAGATAATCTCAATATCGCCCTGGTGAAAGACCAACATTCAGAATTGAAACGTTGCTTTAAATGGCTTTAGCCATGTTTGGTTATCAGATCCGAATAGCCAGGAACTTCCCACTTTCTTCTTCCCCATCTCCTTCCCCTCCCCACTGCCTTCAGCTTCACAACGTACCCCACTTGGGGATGCCGTCCCACTGGTTCCAAACGGGAGCAGTTGGGACTCATGTGCAATATTCATATAAAAAAAGGACCGTGGAATTTTTACATTATTATTAAAGCTCGCAAACTACGTATTATTTAGAAAGTATTTCTTTCAATTTTTTAATAAAAGTAAAGGTAAACATTCCCCTGACGATATTTGATTGAAAATCGGGAAATATTTACTGTGCAATAATATTTACAATTTTTTTTTTTCGAAAGAGATTTCTAAAATAGAGGGGAAAAATTTGTCTTTTAGCGGCGGGCAAAAATCATTATCGCGAAGTCAGATTCTGTTGTTTTGAATTCTGTTCAGTTCCATTCAATTTAAAACAGAACTCTATCAGTCGGGACAATTGCCTCTCTGCTGATCTCGAACCTTTGTTTCTTTGTGGGAAAAAATACCAGACTGGTGAAACAAAGCTGCATTGTGATTTGTTTTTGTAAATTCTACGGGAAAAAAAGATATTATTAAGATAAAACCGCTTCAATACCACTTTTATTGGAGGTACAAAAGAATACTGTGATATTCCTACCTCAATAAATCTGCAACATGTATCATTTTATAAGTTACGTTAGAGTTACTTATTTAGTTAACTTGTTTAGAGTGAAAGATACTCTCAGTATCGCCCTGGTGTAATACCACCATTCAGAATTGAAACGTTCCTTAAAATGGCTTTAGCCGTGTTTGGTGACCAGATCTAAATAGCCAGGTACTTCCCACTTTCCTCTTCCATATCTCCTTCCCCTTCCCACTACCTTCAGCTTCACAACATACCCCGATTGGGGATGGCATAGTCTCACTGGCTCCAGACGGGAGCAGTTGGGACTTTTGTGCGGTATTCATAAAAAAAAAATATATTGAAATTTCAACAGCTATTTTACAATCAATTCTTTGTGATCTTTGAGCTGCGTTGACCTTTAATTTCCACACAAAATGCTATTGTTTTTAAATGCAAAGACTCACTAATACTTATGACTAAAGACTCACTAAGTATGGCATTTCCCAGACAATATTTAAATAATCTATAAACCCGATTAATTATGTCTAGTGCTAATAGCCAAATAACTGGAAATTCAATCGTCAAAGAAGAAATGGCAAAATATACCAAATGTAAATTGAATACCATCCTTGTTCACTAATAGGCTGAAAAGTAAATTAAGTGAAAGAAGTTTTTTAAGTTTTCATTATTTGTACAACCAAAGACTCGCCGTTCACATAAATTTAACTTCTTTATATTCAGACTAGCTGAGATCCCTGGCATCGCCCGGGATTTATGAAGAGTTTTTTATCTGATGCAGCATAATGTTCGGATATTATAATATTAAAACAAGTATAAGAACAGAAAGAAGTAGAAGCATTGAAGGGAAGTTAGAATTGTATCTAGGTATACAGATCTCATTTACAACTTACATCAGTTAAAACCATTGCAAGTAACGTTTCATTACTGAATCTCTCAAAGCAGTTAAAACAGATGTACATTAGTGTGGGCCGCGACTGTTTGGCGAAAAAAAAGGCTCGTATTTCCTTAAGCGCTAGTTATAAAAAGTTGTCTTTGCATTTAAAACATCAAAAAAATTTAGTTTAAAAAAAATAAATAATATCCTAAAGTTCCGCAAGACCTCTAAAGTTTGAGAAAATATCGAAATATTTCCATTTTTTCAGCCTTCGCACAAAATATTCTGAAATAGTTTAAAGATTTTCAATTATGAGCTCTTGTTAAATAAAGTCTATAGCTTCGTTGTATAAAACCACTATTTATTATTTTTGTAGTAGTATGGCACTAAACCACGTCCGCCCGCAGTCCCCAAACCCGCCCTCGCTTGAGCAGCGCGCCATATTGACCGTTCCTTAGTCGACCAAGGACCCTCCGTTACGTAATATTTTTTTGTAGGTAACTAAAAATATTATTAAAATATGGGAAAAAGCTTCTTTGTAAATGAAACTGACTTCTGAAGTTAGGTTAAGTTCTTCTAATTCTTCTTCCGTTACATTTTCCAAAATGAGAGGATTCATGATTGGCGTATCTTGCCAAGATATCAAATCAAAGTAGGATTGTGCATCAAAATTCAATGGGGGTACTTTAAATGTTCAATTTTCTGTCCGGAATAACTCTCTGGCTTTTGATATCATCGGTTATCATTGAAAAGAGTAAATTTTCAGTATGAGCGAAGTATGCCCTTTGCTGTGCAGGATTAACTATTGCTTTTAATTCACCCGGAAGATAGCGCGAATATTTAATCGTGCTAAAAATACGCCTTGCACCTTTTTGCACGACCCATGTAGTTTTATATCAAATTACGTAGGAGAGTATGCCCTCAAGATAAACGTGGCTAACATAACGAAAAAATATGATGGCATTGCACTTCCAATATATAATCGTGGGATTTGACTCGCTGTAGTAATCACTCCTGGGTTCTTCTAGCAATATCAGGATGACAACGTCCGCTGGAAACTACTTTCAAACTATCAAGCAAATATTTTTGATCGGTACTTAAATCTGGGTGTTGAATACTCAACATAAATTTAAAAAAAGATTGTACCGGTAAATTATGCCAATTATGAAGAGTCGAACCTACGGGGTCGGAAAAATCATGAAGTCCAGTGGTTGTACCATCCGATTTCATAATCAAATGGCGTAGAAGCAGCTCGTTGCAATGAAAAATGCAGATCAGCCACTGTGCCGGTCCATTCAAGTATTTCTCCATCGTTTGAATCATATCAACAGTTATTCCTGTGTTAAAATTTGTGCCGTCACACCCAATTGCTTTAAAATGGTTGAGTGAAATGTTTTGACCAGCAAAATATTCCATTATTAGTTTGGCTGTGTTTACGGCAGTGCTGACCTAGGCATAATACGCGTCAAGAAAATTGGTTTCTCGATTATCGATACGTGTTCTTCGAGTACTGTGCTTTCATAGTATTTGTGTCTTTTTTATATTAGCTAAGGTCTTATCCTTTCGAACATTTAAAAATTATCTACTAAATTTATGCACATAGCTTTGATGAGTACAGATCTGGTACGCGGACGTCCGCGACGCAGTCTATTTTTGTCTATAACTTTATTATCCTGCGTGATTATTTTGAAATCATTTATATGGCAGAAGCGATTGCTGCTCCAGCTCGATCCGATATCCTGAACCTGTCAAAGATCTTGGAGAGAACTGTAAAAGACGAAGAATTGCTGGTTGTCGGAAAGGCGGTGTTATTAGTCTTAAGTAGCCGACTTGATTTTGCGACCGGAGAAGATAATTTTGATGTTAAGGTGGAAGATAATGATACGCAACGATAAACAATGATTCAAAGTATCCACAAATTCTAAATCTTTTTCTTCTCATCCTGTTCATTTAATTTGGTAAGATCTTATCATTTTCTCTTCATAGGCTTTAGCAATTGTTTCGTAGTCGGTATATCAACACTGCCGATGAACATTTTTCTCTCTCACCTCTTTGGTCTTCCAAAAACACTTTTTCCTTAGGGGAAACTTTCATTTATTGTCTGTAATTTGCATTAATAAATTGCATTTATTGTCTTTCCATTTACAATATCAAGTACAAACAGTAGGTAGCTTGTGATTTTAAATGGAGAGACTCTTCTTTGGAAGGAAACTGTATTTCTTCTACCCTTTTCTGACTTCAACAAGTTTATATACTTATGTTGATATGCCTTAATAATTTTTGTAATTTTTTATTTCGAAATGGTTGGCAAAGAAGCTTAATCCCATATTTTTAGAGTGCTTTTAGTTACCTACAAAACAATATCACGAAACGGAGGGTTCTTGGTCGACTAAGGAACGGTCAATATGGCGCGCTGCTCAAGCGAGGGCGGGTTTGGGGACTGCGGGCGGACGTGGTTTAGTGCCATACCACTACAAAAATAATAAATGGTGGTTTTATACAACGAAGCTATAGACTTTTTTTAACAAGAGCTCATAATTGAAAATCTTTAAACTATTTCAGAATATTTTGTGCGAAGGCTGAAAAAATGGAAATATTTCGATATTTTCTCAAACTTCAGAGGTCTTGCGGAACTTTAGGATATTTTTTGATTTTTTTTAAACTAAATTTTTTTGATGTTTTAGATGCAAAAACAACTTTTTATTACTAGCGCCAAAAGAAATTCGGAAGAAAAAAAAATCGGCCCACTCTAATGTACATGTACAGTAATTTGCGCGTCAGACTGTAAATCCTTGATACGTTTTCGGAAAGTCACGATACTTCCTCGTCTTCATTAAAATACATATATTAGCTCCACCCAGGAGGCCCTGACGAAATAAATCCCTGGAGCCTGTGTCATCTTTGGAGATGTTTTGTGAAGGGTCTCTTAAGGGAAAGGAAGGAGAGGAAGTTCCGGGAAAGAAAAAGGTATGAGGGATAGGTAGGAATCTGGAGATGAATGGACGTGTAAATCCATCCCCTCATTGCGGTTCGATGCAAAGGGTCGAGAGACTCTGGCTGGAGTGATCTAGGTTAGGACTCCCTCAACCTATCTCTCCCAATCCAGCCCGAAGCGCAGCAGGTGGACAAATGTTTTGGCCACCAAGAAATACCTCACCCCTTGAACCCACGCACCCCTTCTAAGTCACCAAACGTAGCGAATCACTTTGGGTGACCTATGGCAGGGATTTTGAAGTTTCACAATTTGGGAGGTGGGTATAGGTACCGCCACCCTGGAAACCATTTTTTGGATAACCATTTTATTTTAATTAACACCTTATTTTTTGTTGCTTAGCTTTAGCTAAAGTACGCAATGAAAACCTTCAAACTTAAATTATGAATATAATATCAGTAATGCCCTTGTTGGAACTTTACATTACGGAATTACTTAGACTGGGTTGTTTCAAAAAATTTGATGAGTTCATCAAATATTTGAAGTTAATTTTCAGGTTCTGTGTAAGTTCTTTTCGAGTTCTGTTTTTTTATCATCATAGGCCAGCTGCTTCCCAAAACTGAAATCATCACAGAACTTGAATAGAACTTACACAGAACGTGAAAATTAACGTCAAATATTTGACGAATTCGTCAAATTTTTTGAAACAACCCATCCTTAATGTTTTGCTTAAATAATAATGGTAGTGATTTTCTAACGCACGCTTGACATTTTTTGTCCGTTTCGAATTGAACGGAGCAAAAATTTCACTGCGAACATTAACTTGATTAATGGAAGATCAATGCTTAGAACGGAGCTAATGTCCCGCTATGGAAGTGAGGAGTGAGGAGAGGAAAGAAGAGAAAGGGGATGGGCATGGGAATGAGAAGTGCGTGACACAGAACAGTTCTGGGGTGATTTATTAGAAACTGGAAGAAAAGTGGTAGCTCTGGAATAATGCGGGACAAATAATGCTCCTACTGAATTATGGAGACAAATGAAGGAATTGGGTATGTTTTTAGGTTTTCACGGCCAAAAAGTATTTTTGTTATTGTTTTTGGGGTGTTATGCCGTGTTTCGCTACCTCCTTCTTTAGCCAACGTTTCGGACAGCGTTACAAAAAAAAAAAAAAAAAAAAAAAAAAAAAAAAAAAAAAAAAAAAAAAAAAAAAAAAAAAAATAATATTCAATTATTTTATCGACGTAGTTGGCAATAATTTTGTGGCTTGCTTCTAAAAGATTTAGACTTCACGATTTTTTTCAGGGGCCAACGTTCATTAGAAAGTTGCTTTCATTAAAATTAAAAATTGTTAAAAAGAGCCAGATGAGAAATGGGCCTCGGTAAATGAAAAAAAAAACAACATTGGTGCTTACAACATTTAGGACGGATTGTTTCAAAAATTTTAAAAATTCATCAAATATTTGAAATTTTTTTTCACGTTCTGTGACTGTTCAAAATTCTGTGATTGCTTCAGTTTTATGAAGAAACTGACCTTTAATAATGTAATAACAGATTTTGAATGGAACTTAGGCAGAGCGTGAAAATTAAATTCAAATATTTTTTGAATTGATAAATTTTTTTGAAATAACCCTTGCATGGAAACAAGCCACAGGATTTAAGAAATTATTAAAACATTTGGAAGTTTTCAGCATAATGGCCAAATATTTTGTACAAATAGAAAGAAGTACAATAATTTAGGCTCCTGCAAACAAAAACAAAAAATGGTTTAATAGGATTTTTTTCTGCCTATTGCGATGTGGAAGTCTTCTTATAATACTGCGCTTACATTGAAGTGAAAACATCTTTAGCACCGTTATTTCAAACTCGATGAAACTAAAAATAGCGACAATAAAACTAGACAATCACATATATCTACAGGATTTAGCCTGCAAGATAATGAAATAGTAAAATCGGTCTCCTCTTTGTGCAGTGTTTGTAGCCTCCCCTCTCTTGTCTACTTTAGATTTCTTAAGGTTTCACTTCTACCGCGCGGGAATTGCACACTCTGCTTTTTATTATTTTAAGATTATTGGCCAACCTCCAGTTACTGATAAGAATAATAATTTTTTTTTGATATTCTGTTTGCAAGATGTGACTTAACTTTTATCTCTCTTTAAATGCGTAGCTTTCA
Organism: Glyphotaelius pellucidus; assembly: GCA_936435175.1. Taxonomy (NCBI): domain Eukaryota; kingdom Metazoa; phylum Arthropoda; class Insecta; order Trichoptera; family Limnephilidae; genus Glyphotaelius; species Glyphotaelius pellucidus. The sequence goes on from OW386558.1 coordinate 9,262,661, forward strand.
TATTTTCCTTTACGTTGTGCAATAATATTGGTTTTGCAAAACATAGACATTCAATTGATTTCTTGTTCAATAGTTAAATTATTCTTAACAGTTTATACACATTGAGTTCAAGAACATCGATAGGTATAGTTTACGCCATTTCAAAAGCTAAGCCATGAAAAAAACCTTTTTTGTATTTAATAATATAATTTATTTTAATTTAGTTTATCCCCTGAGATCAGAAGTGAACCTAGTTTCTTAACTTTACCTGTCTTGAACAACAAACATAAAAAGAAAAGCTAGATTTAAGATTGTTTACAACTGAATTGAAAAAGTAACTTATAAGTTAAAGTTCCACGAAGACATTCAGCTCAGAGTTAAGAAAGAATACACTACAAAAGGGTGAATGCCAAATAATATTGTATGTAAGTCGGGGGAATGGCTCTGTTTGGGTAGGTTTTTTCCATAAAAATTCACTGAAATTTGCATGTATATTCCTTCGGCAGGTTCTTGTACAACAAAGTCTTCTTTTCAGGCTCTTCGGAATTATTCTTCTTTCTGGAAGTTTTCAGTTGGGCAACTTCCAGCAAATGCGAAAGTTAGAAGGTGAGCCGCGTTTCTATCTTGGCTCACGGCTCATGGCTCACGGCTCATATGGCATGCCTTGTATTGTGGTGCTGAATTGGTTCAGGGATGTTCTACGCAAATGGCGGAGAGTGAATAGAAGATGTAACTGTATCGAATATATGAAATAAAAATGTTCTTAAAATGTTTCGACGTACATTCATCATTCTTGTTTTCTTTGGAGTATTATGAAATATTTACTTTCGTTGAGCTTCAGAAATATTATTTTATTATTTTATATGATAACCGGATAAGTCCGATGGTACTTTGGAATATGGTATTTTGTGAGGCTCAAGGGAGTGGGCGTGGTAAGGAGATGGGGAAGATGAAGGTTAGAAAGTATCTACCTTGCTATTCCGATATGGTCACTTAGTGCGTGTTCAAAAGGGGGGAATTCACAGGGAATCATTACGCCCGTAAAGATACGCGCTTAGGCGATTACTAGGCGCCAATACATTGCGTCCAGAAGCATCGCGCGTGTATAAAATAAGGGGCAATGGAGCCGGAGCGTTCCACTCTCCTTCCAACGGTGTCCAAAGCTTCTATTCTAACTGGTGATCATTAATAAGTTTTTCCAGAAGGAATTTTAACATTAGCGCTACGTCATTTCCATCGTCATTTGAAGCTTTTTGGTTTCGAATTAACGCTAGAAAGTTAAGGCATAACATTAAAATGTTTGTTTGTTGAAAATATTTTCTTTTTGAATTTTAAGAAAATATATAAATTGTGTAAAATTTTGTGTAAAATTGGGTAGTAAGGGTAGATTTTTCTATACTGTTTCTTGCAAAATTACAAAATATTTACAATGTGTATCATAAGAACGGAATTTTCGAGGTTAAAAAATAAGTTAATCTAGTGAAAATTACAATATTTATTTCGTTAATAATTTTTAGTTGGTAAATCCTTACTATTTGACCAAGTATGGAATATCACTGCTGCTACTAATTATTTTGTAAGTCAAAACCAATTATTCCAAATTCCTCTCAATTATTTAATCTTGGGTAAATTTATAATCGGATCCGGAAGTCAGCGATAAATGAACATGCTTTAAGCTGAAAGCCTTAAACAAAGAGCCTCCCGGTCCTTATCGGGAACTTTTGGTCAAAGGCCAGAACTTATTTGACTACGGTTCTCTTATTTTCTTCATCGATTTTATATACCTACGAGGATTTATTTAGAATTGCGAAGAAAAGTTATTTAATGAATAGACTTTCCTTGCGCGGTTTCGATTTTTTTCGTTTTCATTTTCTTAGAATGAGCTTCTTTTTAATAAATGCATGCCAAGATTAACCTTATCTTAAAATTTATTTTTCAAAATGCTTTCCTAATGATTTGGTTAGAATATAAATATAGGTAAACATTTTTTTTAAACAAAATCCACACAGGAGGCCAGGAGATAGATATTTCCCGTGAGGGCCTATGTTGTCTTTGGGGATGCTGGATGGGTAATTTAAGGAAAGGAAAGAGAGGAAGTTCTAGGAAGGAAAAAGGGATGAGGAAAGAGGGATGGGTAGGAATCGGGGGGTTAGTTGGTCCAGGAGTGACGGACATATGAATCCATCCCTCCCACTGCGGTGCAAGGCGTTGTTCAGAGGAAGTCCTGTTGGAGAGGTCAAAACGTCTCCATCAACCAGTCTCTTCTGATCCGGCCTGCCACGCACTGGGTGGATGCATCTGCCTTCATGACCCGGACAAACCTCACCTCTATGAACCCGGACACCCCTGCACTGAATGTAGCGAACAACTTGGGATGACCCATGGCAGAGATGTCGGTTATCCAATAAATGGTTCCCGGGGTGGTGGTACCCATACCCGCCTTCCAATTTGAGAATAAAATTATGAATAATCCCAAACATTGTATAATAAAACAATTGAAATCCTACGTATAAAATATGGGTATTTTCAATAACGCAATTGCTAATAAATTTCATTTTTTCATTTTGCCTGCGTCATGTAATGTAAAGAACATATTCTTGAAGATATACACTTTAGAATGTAATCAATACACAGTAAATAGGTATGACTACTAGATATTTTAAAACCCAGAATCAGGGAACATGAATTATGTTTACGAAATAATAATTTCTGCGAGTTTGTTAATTATTTACTAGAGACGGTCTTTGATAAAACTTTGAGCTTTGATAAAGAAAAAACTTTTTATATACAAAATTTAAAATGTGCGCCTTTGAAACCAAAAAATAAATTAAAAAATAATTCAACAAAATAATAATTTTTTTTTAAAAACAAAATATCCACAAATTGTTACCTATTAATTCCCAAGAAATACAAAAAAAAGGTAAAATTACAATTTAATGAACAAAGTATATTGAAAGAAGGTTGTCTTTTACGTGTTGTTGTTTGCATGAGGTGTTTAAACATACTTCTTGTAGTTCGTATGAAACCAAATCATTCAGTATCCCTATTAGATCATGTCACGTATTGTAATTTCTAGCAATATTGTGAAACTCTGTAATGGTATTCCATCAAGATATTAGCCCTTTAAAGATAATCTACGTCTTTGCGACGTAAGAGAGACCCAAGAATTACTGTCTTTCTTTATTTCACACAGTAGCGTGTTGTCTATCTCAGTTAGCTCAGTTGCCGAGCAAAGCTTGCGCGGGGTGGCTCTGTCACTACTGCAAGTACAATAATTACGGAGAAACACATACACCAGACGTTCGAAAGAGGTATGATTTTCTTTTGCGTAACTATCGGACTTGTTCTTGTAAATGTGATTTAGCGAACAAAAAAATATTATTTTTAAATACAACGCGTTTAAACTTTCATATCATATTAAAAAAACGATTTAGACATAAAATGAAACATTATTTTTCATTAAAAAAAAGACTTAACATTTTGTAGTTGATTTGTAAGAAGTTTACAGCATTTTGTCGTATTTGATTACAGTATATTTTTTATAATTATTTTAGTTTTTTTTAAAGTTAACTAATAACTAACTAATTACTTAACTAAACTAGTTACACCCTTAACTAACTATACAACTACCTTTAAACTATTTAAATATGATTATATATGTAAAAGATACACTTTTAAACTTCAGTACGTCTTTCAGACGTATCATTTTCTTTAACGTAGGTCAAAATAAAATGATCTTTCTAGGGTCTATAAAAGTATGTTCTTGTGGAAAAGGCGCGAATAAACAAACCTATTACATAAGGTACTGACTTGCATGATGTTCAAAAAATATAATTTAAATCCACAACAAAAACACACGTAACACAAAGAAGAATTTTTAATAGATACTTTTTATGCCTGTACCTCGTGTGGAATTTTCCAAAACGAGTTTCCACTATCCATCCCCTAATTAATTTAAATAAAGTTGTTTACAAAATGTGAATCCATCCATTATTGCTTGATAAACTTAATAACGGTGCTAGCCGAATCTAAAAGTCACTGCGAAAAATAACATTTGAAGGTCAAATGACGTATCTGAGTTCGTGATAAAAACACTCCGACATAACCTTTGAGAGATGTAGATTTGATTAGGTTAAGTGATGTGGTCCCAGCTTTATTTTTCTCAGAATTCTTCACGAAGATAAAGTCCTTATTCGTGTTTCTGAATTTTAATGAAGGGCAAAATGGTTATCGCGGATTCTTTGTAAATATTCCATGATCAGATTTTATTTTAGGAAAATTTAAAAATTACAATGTTTTATTTTATATATTACTAGCTTTTACCCACGGCTTCGGTCCCATGGTATTTTAGGGAAACTAATGTAGCAATTAGCAATTCTTAATGTCTTTTCCCGTGCCTCCCCGTTCCCTTCCATCTTCCCCGCCTTCCCCTTTCCTCGTCTTTCCCTCTCCGCAAACCCCACCTTTGCCTTTCCTTTCTGCTGCTTAATATATGAAATAAACACATTTTCATTTATACACTTTAATAACGCCAAAGCTTACCATTGTTTACAACCTTCGTTACTTGCTGATAATGTAGCTTTATATTGGTGAAAGAATTTTAAAAATCGGTTGAGTGGGTTAGGCGTAAAAGCGTAACAAACAAAGACACTCACTTTTGCATTTATAATATTAGTAGAGAAGTGTAATTCACCTAACTGGGAAACCAGTTTTCGATATCCTCAACTTACTGATGTTTTACGTATCTAAAAATTAAGCAGTATATTTATAGCAGTATAAATGAATTTTTCAGTGACTTTATTGCGTTTTTTTTATTCAAATCAAAATATAAAAAAACTTCCATAGTAATCACTGGTAACTTGGACAAGAAACCGCCCAACCTTTTTCTTATCCCGACACTAACTATACAAAACCTATTGATTTTTGATGTTTTAAATTGTTAAAAACATCCAAAATGTTACCGGAGACCAAAATTTCATTTTCACTCCAAATAATGTCAGAAAAAAGTAAGCCAAGTACGCTCCTCAACACCCTGTTTATATGTATTATATTTTGATGTGTCTGAAGTTTGATAATATCATGCATTTTATCTATTGTTTAATGTACCATGATTTGTTCGACTCACTTGATTCTTTGTGAAACAGACTTGTTAAATGATGCACTTATTTACAAAGTTTTCATTAATTGCTACTTAGTACCTTTGTGTTAATATATTTTTCTTTATTGTTTCAGGTAACAGAAAATCCAGCTTGATCAATTTGGTAATGTACTCTACCTTTCTTAAAGCTATCTATTTATTTTATGAAGAGGAGTGTATGTGGTGGGCGGTGTGGATTTGATTTTTATACAAATACAAGGTTTTATTCTGAAACTCACGAAATTTTTCATTGTTGAGCTTCAAGATACGTCAGATTTCAAAAAACCACCCCCACTCTCTTTTTTTCTCCCAAACGCAGAATTTTGATTCTTAAGCCTCGATTACATTGAGGGAGTTTACAAGCTCCTAGACAGCGAATTCACTATCTCGTAGTAAACTCGCCCAGTGTTATTGTATTACTAGCTTACTAGCGGATTGTGAACAATCTACGAAAAAAGTTGAAAGGGGGTCAACTATTCTCGCTACTCGCTAGCATGTACGGCGGATGGCAAAATGGCGGCCCGTGAACAGCTGATTTCGTACTATCAAACTACTGCTTGATCTGGATTATTTGTTGAACAATCTGTTAAGTAGCCGGCAAATAGCTACTAGCGGTGAGTTTTCAACAAAAGTTTTCGACAGAGAGTCGTTATTTTAGCTCAGATATTTGCTAGATTGTTTGCTACTGAGCGAGTGGAACATTTTAGGTGTCATCGTCAAATTTGCACTCGCCGATTTGCCCGCTTTTAAATTTGCCGACTATTAACTTGTAAACTCGTTCAATGTAATCGAGGCTTTATTGGTGAATTTTTTTTCGTTTGAGTTGGAAATAAGAGTAACACATCTACTTTTGATCCAGAAAAACTCTACGTGAAGCCCGGGCAACTCCGGAGACTTCAGCAAGTAACTGACAGATTAAACATCACGCCGTTTTACCACAGGAGTAGGCAGAGAGGACGAACCGCCAAACAACTCGGTCTTGGCACACACTCTTTTCCACATTCACATTCATGCATCTTTTTATACCCTTCTATTATTCTGACTCTTGACATGGCCTTTAAATATTCTGAAAGAATTTTACAAATAAACCAATCCAAGCCACATAATTCTCTTTTATATAAGTATACAAACATTTTAATGTTAGTAGCAAAATAAAAATTTCATAGTAATTCTTTAAAAACAATATGTAAAGGTAAGAATATTTAAAAATGAAAATATGTCATTTTCTTATAGTGTATTTAATGATCTGTATCAAGTTTCGTTATAAGTATTTTTTTAGGTCTGCCTCACTAAGCCACATCTATGTCAAGACAGACGTAGGAATAACACAAATGCGTATAAATATGCATGCTTATATAACTCATAAAAAATGTTAAATAAATTTTAGATTCTTTCTTTGAGTTTGATAGAATAATCTTCCAATAAAAATAAAAAGAAAAGTAATATAAGTGGATGTTAATCCTGTAAAAAGAATAATATTACGAATGTATAAAGAAAAGATGAAATAAAATAGATATTGTTAAAATAATTATGAAACTTAGGCTAGACAAGATTATATTAATTTATTTAAATTGATGTTCGTCTATACGTGTGATTTATTATACAAATGCTTGCAACAGTGAAAATCCGTTATATTCCTTAAAAATCTGTTAGGGAGAGGAATAAATAACAAATTATGCGATGAAGTAACTGGTTGAAGTTTCTTCTGAGTGATTTTAAACTAGCAATCGGAAGCTTATATTCCGAGTTTATTGATTTCTATCAAATTATTCTTTGACCTCAACGCCTTTTGAAAACAATGTTGGTTTTTTCGACGTCTTCGCATCGACGCGCTGGGGAAGGAGGAACAACATTTTTGACGACCTTAGGGAATGAAAAAGATAAAAAGTAGAGTGAACAAACAGTCACCACCAGAGGATAAGACAATTGCATTTTATGTTTCAGTTTGTCAGTGAGATGGATTGAGACCAAAAATATTGATTAAGGGCCCTCACTACTATTACTAGTCATCAAGTTCACGTTTAAACATTCTGCAATGTAGCTGTTTAATTTTTGTGTTGATTTATTATTTTTTGAATTTAGATTTAAAAAATATTATTGTTTAATTAAATTTAAAACAGTTTATTTATAAACAACTTCTGTTATGTAATTATTAGTACGCTTTTTCGCTTTCTGAAAACACTAAAAAACTGCGGTTAAGGGGGGAGAAAGGTTTTAAAGGCTAAAAAAAGTCATGCTTCCATGATTTTTTTGGAAATGTGAAAAATGTTGGTTTATTTATTTTATATACACGTTATAGAATGACATCCGAAATATCTTTGAAAATATTTTTTAATTAATAATATCAATAAATAGGTCCGTGAGAGCGAATCTCCGAAGTTGCCGCAAAAATCGGTGAACATTATAACTCGTTAACAGATTATTTTAAACAAAAAAGGCGAAATGTGTTCAAAAGGCAATACGTTTTCCTAGGTAGTGAAGAAGCGTTTTTTTTTCGCAGCATGTGTTGTCAAAAATGCGATTTTGGCTAAAATTTTTGGTGAATTTGTTATTAAAAAATGGAAAAAAAATGATAAAAAAAAACTCTTCGTCACTCTGTTGATTTATATTTAAAAATAGTGTACAAAATTTCAAAAAGATCGGTCTTATAGATTTTAAGTTATAATGTTCACGAACTTAAAAAAAAATTTAAAAGTTTTTTATAGTCGAAATAAACTTGAATCGAGCAAGAAGACCGATCGCTTGAAATACTGTTTCTTCGTTAGTTTTGCTCCGATTTACTTGAAATCTTGACATAATACTCCCAACATGTTTAACATTTAGATTTTTTTTTTTAATGAGCCACTTACAGACGTTATGTTTATACTATTTCTAGATAGGTACTCGTTATGAAACCTCTACTGCTTTCATTTTATTATCTACGCCCTTATTGATTTACGAGCAAAACGTTGGAAATTATAAATGGTTATTACCCCTTAAGAGTTTCCTCAATTACTACATTGTTTAAATTTGAATGAATGTCGTAAGTGGGTTTTAAATAATACAACAGTACTTTTTTTTAAATAAGCGTTTTGTTTTAATTTTTTTATAAGAAAACTCTCTTTTTATTACTTTTGATATAAAAAAATAATATTTTTATAACTTTTTATATTTTTCTGTGTCTTGTTCTTTTTAATATTTTCATAAAGATTATAAGTGTTATCTTTTTCTTCAAAGACGTTTTGTTTTAAGTTTATTTATAAAATTATTCAAAATAAAAACTGTTTTATTTCGTCAAAAAAATCTAATTTTACTTACGATGGGAATAATCTGGTTTTGGATTAAGGATCAAGCATATGGAGTTTTTTGGTTTATAATTTTATTTTATCTTTTGTGTGACCTTTGGAGAATAATTTACTACAACATTAAATCAGTCGTGCGGTATCATGCGCGATCTTAAACACCCTGTCGCACTGTAGAATGGCCCGGAACCAGACCATCTCATAAATAAAAAAAACTGTATTTTTTTGCAGATATACCTAGAGCGGTGTTAATAAGATAAATGACCGATAATTTTCTATCCGTCGCAAAAACTTTTTTCTGTTCTTTTGTGTATTTAAAATAATGTCAAATTACCGGTTCAGGCTGAGATATTTAATTGAATTAAACTGTGGAATATTTTGTGGTACCAATTTAAAGCATTTGAGCTAGTTTATATAAATACTAGCTTTTCCCCGCGGCTTCGCTCGCATGGTATTACGGGAAATTACTGTAGCGCTTGAACTTATCAATTATCTCCCCCCCCCACCCCACCCCCATCCCCTCCCACATTCCATATATTCATTCCCTTACATTCAGTTTTCAACCTCGCATCTCGCCTTTCAATCTCGCCTACCACCTAAATTTCATAATGCTATAGCTCAAAGAACAAAATTTTGCGTTCGGACTTTATGCGCTTACAAACATTTCGGATGTTTATTTTTATTTAAATATTAGTTCGTTAATATAATAAAAAAATACTCTTTTTATCATTCAGTCTTTATAATCGTTACGAATTATATTTTTAATATAGGAACTCTCATCTGACATTTATTCCAAGCTTCTCCAAAAAAAAACGATTTCTAATATTTGAATTTTCTGCAGTAGTAGCTGACCAGTAGACTGAGTACCTACCAGCATAGAGCCCAAAAATATATCAACATTGTTTCCATGGAAAAGATTTTTTTCTGACGTTAGCAAAAACTCGCTTTTGTTAGCGACAGAAAACGTATAACAAATATAATATATTAATATTTATAATTTCATAACGCCAGAGCTTACCATCATATACAACCTGTAGTCTGCGCATATAATTTAGCTTTATATTGGTGAAAGAATTATTAAAGTCTTTATATTGTGTTATGCGTGAAAAGGTTATAAACAAACTCGAGCAGTTTCGCATTTATAATATTAGTATGGATTATTATGTATCACCGTAAAGGTTGTTTTAAGAGCTTTAATTATTATTTTTATTATTTTATTATTAATAAATATTGATTTAAAAACTCTCTAAGCAAATGATGCGTTAACAGATACTGACAAAGTTCAGGTACTTTCAACCGGTCACAGGGTTTGCCCCTGTGGCTATTGAAACACCATTTTATAAAAGAAACTTTTTTTTAATGTGTTCATTAAAAAAAGTCTGCGGTTTTTATGCGCAACAGCATAAAAAAAAAGGTTTTTTTTTTCTGCTCTTTTTTATCAGAAAATTAACTTGTCGCAGTAGGTACCCACAAAGGATAAATTGAAACGACGATGTTTAATATCAAAATAATAACAGTTCACTAAATAAAAATATGAAATATGAGAGGCCGGTAGGGTACCGCTGCCTCGGGAACCATTTTTAGGATAACCAATACATCTGCCATAAGTGACTCCAAGTGGTTCGCTAAGTTAAGTGACTTAGCAGGGGCGCTCGGGTTCGTGGGGTGAGATAAGTCTTGGAGACGGATAATTCTGCCCACTAGCTGCATGGCAGGCCGGATTGGGAGAGAGTGGTTGAAGGAGTCCCTTTGACCTTTTCAGCCGTACTCTCGGAAAATCGCCTTTTGCCGCAGTTGTACCGACGGATTCATACGTTCCTCACTCTTAGAAGACACACTGACTCCCAGATTCCTACTCACTCCTCATATTCTTTGCCTCCCCAGAATTTCCCCTTTTTCCCGTCCTAAAAAGACCCTTCCTCAACACAGCATCCCTAAAGATGACATAGTCCCCGAGGAGAATTATTTTCCTGAAGGCCTCCTGTGTGGAGCTAATGGAAAGAAAAAATGAAACGCAAAAAATGTTTAGTATTTAATCAGCACCGGAAATTTAATTTTTTTAATGATAAGAAACAAAAAAGTTACAGATTTATGAGACGATAAAGAGCATTTGCAACCACTGTGCGTCGTCTCACTGGTATACAATAATAATTTATTCGTCTATGGTTAGCGCCGACCGTAGAGATTTAATCAGTTGAGGAGTGAGCCATTAACACACAAAGGAGGGTTTGTCTGTGGATGAACGTGACTGATCTCTGTTGGAATTATTTAAAAGCTCCTCATTCTGGTGACGTCATTAACTCAGGAAAATTATTCTGTCGGGAGTGGTGAGTATTTGTTGCTGACACTTGTCACTGGGAGAAAGTCAGGTTTTGGAGTATGTTTCTTCGAAGGGGTTATTTAATTTGTTTGTATACGTCGGAATTTTACCAAAAGTAAGTGCACATTTACAAAAATATACGTCACACAATGTTTCACGCCCACGTAAATGTTCATTTTCATACACGTTAATAATTTATTTTTTTCACTTTTTTTAATAAAATGTGTGCTAACTGTTCATTCGTTTGTAATGCGAATGAACAGTTAGCATACATAAGAATGCGATTGAAGGGCGTAATCTTAATTTAACTCTAATTGTTTAACCTCTCAGGCCTCTCTTAAAAGGTTAAAAGATTTCCGTTTTGCAATAAAATCCAAATAAATGGAATATTTCTGAACGTATCCAAAAATTTAAAACTGTATTTAAAAGGTGTTAAAATATTCTTTAAAATTTTATAATTCGAAATGCAAAAATTATATTGTTTTATCGCGAAATGATTTAAAAAAAGACTAACCTGAATTTTTTCAAACTAAAAATACCGAACATAATAAAAACACACTTATTTTATGACATAAATGTATCGAAAATATTACCGTGTCCCTTCTTTACTCTCATCATGTAAAAATAATTATTAAAAAATTCCCGAACTTTCATAATTTTAATACCGCACAAGAGTCCCAACTGCTCCCATCTGGAGCCAATGAGACTATTGCGTCCAGAATTGGGGTATGTTGTGCGGTTGAAGGTAGTGGAGAGGGGAAGGACAAAGGGAAGAGGAAGGTGGGAAGTACCTGGCTATTCAGATCTGGTCACCAAACACGGCTAAAGCCATTTCAAGCAACGTTTCAAATCTGAATGGTGGTCTTACACCAAGGCAATACTGAGAGTTTCTTCCACTCTGGAACGTGCAATAAATGAATAAATTGTGAAATAACACAAATTAATAATTTTTTTTTTGCCACGCCGGGATTCGATCCCGCGACTTTCAGAATGCGAGTCAAGAGCCTTACCGCTGGACTACGCCGGCCGTCATCCTATCTATATACATTTTAATTATTTTGTTGTTAACACTTTAGTTCATATTTCTTACCATAACAGCAACAGAGACACAACAATTTCTAGGAGACCTGTATGAGTTGTTCTCAAAAGCGAAAAAATTAGCCCGAGGGGTAAAAAACGAAATGCTCTTCAATTTAATTTTTCTACAATTCTTGTAAAATTTTCTGGAACAATGTCAACAGAAGTATTGACTTTTGGGATAAGCCGTGGAATATTATGTTTAAAGACAGTGTTTTTGTTTACCAGTAAAAATTTCGTCGTTTCTTTGGCAGTAAGCTTGCTGAATTCTAATGTATTCTGTCATAAAATGTCGAGAATATTACTTTCGTAGAAATAAAATTGAATTCACTTTTTCGGTTAGCTTGGAAAATTACTGTTTATTGATTTTTAAATGATGTAATATATTTAAATATGAAGTAATTATATAATCTTTACGCAAAAATATACAATAAATCTCCAATCTGAAGTAATGGGATCCTTACAGTAATTGCTTTTAAAATTATTAACTATTACATTACTAGCCCATACCTCTCGGAATGCTATAAATTATTCGTACCGAACAGCTACCGCCAGGGACGTCACCACAACTTGCTCTTTATTCCACACGGCAGAACGGAAGTCCTGGCCGTAGCACGACAAGAGATACGGTGCTGCTAAATGATATCTTTATCTCTTGACGGCCGGCGTCTAGCGGTAAGGCTCTTGACTCACAATCCGAAGTTTGAATCCCGGCGTGGCAAATAAATTTTATTTGATCAATTTGAGTTATTTCACAATTAATTCAATCAAAATAATATATAATACGTTTGCGGCACGTTCCAGAGTTGAAGATACTCTCAGTACCGCCCTGGTGTAAGACCACCATTCAGAATTGAAACGATGCTTGAAATGACTTTAGCCTTGTTTGGTAACCAGATCTGAACAGCCAGGTATTTCCCCACCTTTCTCTTCCCAACCTCTTTTGCCTCTTCACTGCCTTCAGCCTCACAACATACCCCAATAAGAGATGCCATAGTCTCACTAGCTCCAGACGAGAGCTGTTAGGACTCTTGTGCGGTATTCATGTAAAAAATAAATTAAAAAATTAAAAAATCTCTAGGTCTCTCGACATTTTCAACATTGGCCTTGAAGGTTTCAAGAGTGATTTTCGGCAAAAGCTCTAAAATATATTTTTGTAAAAATTTTCTTTTAAAGTTGTGTATAATTCATGTGCATTGTAAGAGGGTTACAACAATCCGCAGTACCCATTAAAAAAAAGATTATAAGAACCATATTTTTTTAATAACAATTTAAGAGTCCATGCCTGGAGCCAATGGGACCGTTGCACCCCAATTCAAGTACGATATTGGTAGATCGACAACTTCAGATCTGGACACTAAACGAGGCTGTATTTTCAAGTCACGCAAGTTTTTCTCCAGTACGATTCTGAGAATACACACCGCCCTGTAATGCACCTACCCATCTAAATTAGGTACCACTTTCAAAGACGCATATAAACGAGAAGTTTTCTTCTTATCCTCGTATATTCCAGACAGCTCTTTCAAAGAACACTCCATTTGGTTAGGAATTCCCCTCACTTCAAACTTTCGGCTATCAAATAAAGGACACGACAGGAGTTACGGCTTGCAACTTGCACACTACGAATATAACTCCACCGAAGAGGTCTCAGGACTTGAAAAGAACAATATATTTTATCCACTCGACCAATCACCTCGAAATTTCTGGGCGTTTGATTTGGAAATCTCCCACCCACGTAAAAAAAATCACATCTTCGAATTCGAATACGGAGTTGCAAAGTGCCAAAATACGCCAAAAATTGCTCAAGTGATTATAAAAAGGACGTAGGTATCAAGGTGTAATGAAAATATATGGCATCCAAACGCCTTAATTTTTAAATTGCTTATTATATTATTACACAATTTCATAATACAATTTTGTCTTACAGATCAGATGTCTACCATCTTCTAGAAGGGTACGAACAAAGACTTACACATTTCAATTTAGAGTCTAGTTAAAAGACGTAACATAAATGACCTCTTAATGCTTTATAAAATTGTGAATAATCGAGTAGATAGTAACTTAGTCAATGAAACCAAGTTATACGCCAGGCCCAAATCTACCAGAAAATTTAACATATTTTGGACCGAAATTTTAGCTATAATACGGGATACTTTAATCCCATATCTAGAATGTCTCAAGCCTTCACCTACTTGCTAAATCACACACGATCATAGATATTTTTGTAAATAATTTAACTTAAGAAATATCTTCATGATTTGGGCACCTAAAAAAAAATTGTTTGTTGTTTTATTATTTTTTTACAAACACTTTTAATTATTTTCTATCTATTACTTATTTCAAATTTTCTATTAAGTTTATTAAGTTCTGTATAAAAATACTTGCATTGTTTTTCATGTGTCTGTGAAAATGCAAATGTGATAAATGCAGACACCTAGGGATATTTATATTTGTATTTTAATTTGTTTTACATTAACCAAAATAATGTTCTATAAATATTCTGTTTGTGTCTAAAATAAATAAATAAATACAAAAAAAAACCGCTCGCATACATTAAACGATCTAAAATATAAACGAACATTATGATCACTCAAATGCATACGCTTCGTTGCATCAATGCGTTACGCCAAGGCAAATTTTTTTTTGCCAGGATTATCTTGATTTATATAGAACTTCTTGATTTTTATAGATATTTATTAAGCATTTTTAAACTGACTTTACAGCTTGTTGTCAATTTCAAATATGTTCATAGAAATGTAATAATTTTGCGCGTCATGTAAGAACACATCAAATATTTAACATTAAACATGCACGCTGAAGCGATTAAGGTCAAAATATGGACCACTTTGATTTTTGTGCCATTGACAGCGGTCCAAAATTGGACCACATTTTTTAACGATTGTTACGGTTTTAAAGTTTACGATTTTATAATATTTTTTTATAAATCCTACATATTTGAGATAACTAACTAACTAACTAACTAACCATCACGCCGTTTCCCCGCAGGGGTAGGCAGAGAGGACAGACCGCCAAACAACTCGATCTTGGCACACACTCCTTGCTTCGTTCACATTCATACATCGTCTCATACATGCTCTTCTATTATTCTGACTCTTGACATCGCCCGACTCAAGTATCTGATTCACTTGGTCGTGCCATGTCTTCCTCGGGCGTCCCCGACTTCGTCTACCATTCACATTTGCGTCATATATTCTCCTTACACTCCTTTCCTCATTCATTCGCTCTACATGCCCAAACCATCTGAGCGTCCCTTTCTTAATCTTACTCATAACGCTTACATCAGCCTTGCATTCTTTGCGGATCTCCACATTTCTCACACGATCATACATGGTTTTACCACACATACGTCTCAGGGATCTCATTTCTACAGCATTCAGTCTACTTTCATCCTTTCTCTGCCAGTTCCATGCCTCACTGCCATACATCAGGGTAGGTACCAGCACTCCATTATGGACGGCTAGCTTCGCTTCTTTTGACAGATTTTTGTTGGCGCCAACGGCGTTCAGTCCTCCATTAATGGAGTTACCAGTATTTACCCGTCTTTCGATATCTCTATCAGTCTTTCCATCTCTCGTAAACATACTTCCCAAATATACAAACTCATCCACCTGCTCCAAGTATTCGTCATTCACAACTATGTTGCAAATTGTTTTGGTACTCTCTCTTTCAAATACCATCACTTTAGACTTACTTACATTCATCATTAATTCATTTTTCATACATACTTCGTTCATCCTAGACACAAGCGACTGTAGATCTTCCATACTGTTAGAAATCAGCACCGCATCATCAGCATACAACAGGCAACATACTTCCAGATCACTCAATTTCGCGCCCTATCCCATCTCTTTCAATTCTTGCATACAATTATCCATGTATAGATTGAATAACCACGGTGACATTACGCAGTCTTGCTTAACACCTTTTGTGATGTCAAACCACCCCGTAAAATCGCCGTTCACCCTAATACATGCAACGCTTCCCTCATACAGAGATGCAATTGCGTGTATGAGATTCGTATTCACTCCGTACTTGGACAACACCTTCCACAGCTTTTTCCTGTCAACTCGGTCGTATGCTTTCTGTAAATCTACAAAGGCACAGAAGAGTTTGTGGTTTTTTGCAAGAAACTTCTCAGTGAGCATGCCATATTTGAGATAATTGACAAAAATCAGTTCGTATTTCTCCATATAATCAGTTGGTTATATGTCTCTATATAAAAATTCGGAGGTATGATTTTTTTAATGTGGGCGGTAAATATTCAAAATGATATCTAAAAAATCACCAGCAATCGGAGGAGAAAGTTTTAAATAGCGCTGTCGCCCGAGTGGTTACACAGAGAAGGTTTAAGCCATAGACTGGAAAAAAATAAGTTGGAAAATTTTGCGTCGAGCATGCGTACTCCGATAACAATAAATTTACCACACAAATACCTTCTTACACAATAAGGTTTATCCCATAGTCAGGAAGGAATACATAGGAATATTTGACATCAAGCATGCATGCTCCGATAACCAAAATGTGTTCGTTCAATAATACAATAAATTTATTACACAAATACCTGTATATACAAATAAGGTTTATCCATAGAATGGAAGAAATACGTAGGGAAATTTGACATTAAGCATGCATATGCATCCGATAACCGAAATGTAATCGTTTAATAATAGAATAAATTAACTACAGAAATACCTTCTTAAACAAAGAAGGTTTATCCCATAGACTGGAAGGAATACGTAGGAATATTTGACATCAAGCATGCATGCTTCGATAACCGGAATGTCTTAGTTTAATAATGCAATACGTTTACTTCAGAAATACCTCCTTACACAGAGGTTTATCCCATAGAATTGAATAGTCGTTCGCTAAGAAGGTACTACAAAGTTAAACTCTAAAGTTAAAGCTAAGGTAACTCTTGGTTCAGATTAGACTAATGGCTAGCGTAGACCATTGCATTTTCGAAGTAACGTCGCATAGATCTTCGGATTTATGATGGCCATCTAATAACTTATCTTCTGGAACTACTTCATCCCCAGTCCAGACTTAAGTGGCTGAACCCGGTCCGAGTTGGTACTATTAACTATTACCGTAACATCTCAAATTAGTTACAAGTGCAACGGAAACTAAACTCTTAACAACTGCTTTAAGTTTGCTCCCGCCCAACTTAATCCACTATGATCCTGAACTTTTGAAATAATTCAACGTACTTTCAAAGGTACAGATTTACAATTTTTAATAATTAATGATTTCATTTTAATAAGTTTTAATACTTTTAAGTTTACAATTTGGGAGGCGGTTATGGACCTCGCCCGGGAACCATTTGGTGCTTAACTTACCTTACCTCTTACCTTTGCCGTACTCCAAGTGGTTCGCTACATTTAATGACAGCTGGGGTCCCAAGGTTCGTGGCATTTTTAAAGTGAAACTTCTTTAGCTCCGTTGTGATTTGAAATTCGGATGAACCGCAAATGACGCATTACAGTACCTTCGAAGCCTCAAACTGCGCTCATTGGCTGCTTTGATTATGATTTCACATTTCAAGGCTTTTATTGGTTGAGTTATGAAACGGAAATGAAGCAGTATAGTACCTACGAAGCGTTGAACTGCGCTCATTGGCCGATTTGGTTATATTATCACTTTTCAAGGCTGCTCTATTGGTTGAGATTGTTTTTGTGAAGTTTCGCTTCTACCACGTGTGAACTGCACACAATTTTTTTTTGTCTAGGTATAAGTCTAACGGGCGGATGTCTGCCCATTTACTACGTGACAGGCCGGATTGGTAGACACTGGCTTAGGGAGACCTATCGCCTTGCACTGCAGTGGGAGGAATGGATACTTTTGTCCGTCACTCCTGGATACAGTGATCCCCAGACTCCTACCATTTTCTCATACCTATTTAATTCCCAGACCTTCTTCGCTTTTATTTCCTTTAAAAAATTCTCCACACAGCATCTCTAAAGATAACAAAGGTCCCGAGGGAAATTATTTTTGTGACGGCCTCCTATGTGGAGCTAATGTAAAAAGTCAAATAAAAAATAAACTGCGGAGAAATGTCGTATTATTGTCGTATTACTACACCCCAGTTCAGATTTCGCAAAAAAAAAATCGGATTTACGAGAGGTTTCAGAGTGGTATAACTATTCCTAAACAGATGAAATAAGTCTATTTTTCACAATTCCGACCTTACGCGCCGCGTAATGGGAAGACATATTTTGGGCTGTCAAAACTTCTTATTTATATTTAATCATGAAAAGATATAATCAATACCCACGTCTCTAACGTTATGTCTTTAATTTGTTTCAAAGCAATCTCTCAATTTTCTCTTTGAAATAGGGGAAAGACGGGTAAGAAGAGACGCGGGGTAAAACGTAAACCTAACTCAATTAAACGTCTCCGTGTATTATTACGCGTTGGGTTCTCTCGGGGGAGTGGGGGAAGTACCAACTTACATGGTTTCCTCAGGCGGCTACATACTCGTAGAAACACCTGCCTCAGCATCGGTAACCAACTTATAAAGGATTTACTAATAAGAGCTCTGGATTTAAATTTGCTCGTCATTTTCGTTGCTTAAGGTAGGTACTGAAAAGTTCACATCTGTCAACTGTAATTATTCCGATTACTCTTCATGTAATTCTAATGAAGAAATAATGCGAAATTGTTGTGTTGTTGGGGAGAATTCAGATAATTCCTCAGCGCAGATATCAAATGTTTATATATTAAAAGTATGTAACTAAATTTTAGAAAATTATATGTCTGTGGAATTTTGATTCAACAAAACGCACCAGTGGATAGCAGTTAAAAGAAAAATGATTGCGAAATGCATAAAAATAAATGTAATTATGACCTGTGTCTCGAACGACATAGCCACATTCTCGAAAACAAGCAAACTCTGACAAATTTTACATTAGCATACCTACCGGCTTGACTTAAAACTTTACAAAACACATGCGAGAAAAGTTTGTCACTGCTTCAAGAATTTGAACGCTTAATCTTAAGCATTATGCTCTTTGGATAGATGGAGACGAAGGGGTCATCTGGGTTATGTGTAGAACCACTTGTTTTTGTCATTTTTTTCCAAATAAAGATATTGATGACATAAACACAGTCCAGAACGACTTTAGAGCCAAGAAGCTTTTTGATCTTTCATAGAGAACGTAGCGTCTTGGAAATTGTCAATTAGTGCGAATTTTCGATTCCACTTTTAAGTTAGACAACCTGACAAAATGTTTTTATACTCTGGTTGCATTGTCACGCACTGCCACCTACCAAAGAAGAGACAAATGGCTTTATTTCACAACAAAGAAACGCTTTGAAAACAATCGTCATCTCCGTTGGACTTTTTTCAAAAATGATCTTTGAATTCAATAACATTTATTTTCTCATTTATACAACCGAAATAATTTTCAGATTCATATGTAATGTATTTCCGTGGACACTTTAATGACGAGTTTGAGAAGTTCTTGAAGCGTCCGTTTATTTAACAAGTAATTTTTAATGCCACTTTGAACCTTTTGCAATTGCCATTTTATTTATATCTGACAGATGATCGTTTTACTAGGCGCAATGTAGTTCACCACATTAGTTAAATAGGGTTCTAACTTCACTTTACCATGTTCCGAGGTGTCAAAATTTGTAAAGACGATTTCTCATAATCTGCTAAACAATTTCTGATTTTGAGATTTGATCTTGTGTAAAGTAAATTACTTTACACAAGATCAAATTTTAAAGAAATTAAAAATTAAACATATTTTAAAGAATTTTTTTTCAATTAGAACGTGGTTCTACCTTAAAACGGCATCAAAACTTTTTGTTTAGAACCTTATGCATAGCTAATTGCGAAATGTTTCTACCTGCACGTTTATGGCAAGTGTATGGCAAGTACGTCCTACATATTTAAATAAATTCTTTTGTGCAATTAATACAAATTTAAAATCTTATACCTTGTGTCCCATAAAAGTATTTGTAACAAAGTGTGTGCACTCTCTTACACATTTTTTTATGATCTCTGTGTGGCACCTCTAATACTTGCCCATTGCCATTTTGGCATTGGTTATATTGCGAGCCCTGTAATATTTTGGAATGCAACAGTTGTTGATACTGCACAGATTCAATGCATTCATCAGCAGATTTGAAAAGAGAGCCAGCATTCCTGGTGGAGCAGCCGAGAGCTTTGGGGCGGTCCCCTCGACCGCAACATGACGGATCCTTTTTGAAATCGCTTCGATCGTGATTGTAGACCTTGTAGATAATGATTGGCATCTAGAATTATCCACCTCTTCTGCTTCTGGAGAGTCCTTTTGGTTGGCAGCCAATTCTCTGGAGTTCTGCCCTTTTCACGACGTGAGATTCGTTCCACAAAAGGAGATTTCACCATGCGTCATTTCAATTCGCCAGACAGCCTTAGTTTTCAGGATGTCATTTTAATTTAATTCTTTCAAAACCTTTAACCTCTACCTTACATCTGCCATGCAAGTCGATCTTGCTCAAAGGAATCTACTATGTATATTGTTGCCATCTTATCCTGAGTAACACTTGTATTCGAAATATTCTCTTGCATCCCAGACATTATTTAAACGTCTTAGCAAACAAATTAATCTTCGTTGTTTGATCAACGTATATATTTGGTTTAACATAATTAACGTATTTACACATTTGGATTATTCGATGAATAATAATAATTCAACACATCCTTCCTACACTTTTTATTTTCCTCCCCAATGTCTCTCCTTTTGGCAAGTAGGCAGTAGAATCTTGTATTTTTTGCATTCTAACATATGAAAAATAAGTTAAAATAAGTAAAAAAAACAAACTATACCTACATAGTATAAGTAATAATTGACTTAATTTGGTTCCATGTCTGGGCAATGCCCACGAGGGTAGAATCCCAGTTCAAAACTTTGCTTAATTTGTTTGGTGGTTTTTACTTTAATTGGTTGATTTAGAAAAACCAAGGACAAGTAAGTCACGTCAATAATGATCGAAAAAAGCTTTGGTTGCGTGTGGTTAATTTGTATTGGTCGAATTCGACCTCGACGACTTTATCTAGTAATTATTTAATTTTGAGTGATCCATTAACTTTGCTGGTTTTTATTTTCCGTTTAAAATTGCGTGTTGACCCGTTCATTAGAATTTACATCAAAAACATGTTTACAAAAGAATTATGTTTTATTCGTTTTTAATGATTTTTTAAAGGTCAGAAAAGTAAATAATTAATTTTTGTTTTAATGTTTTATTTGTGATTTTGTACCGAATTCAACATGCTCGTATTTTAAATTGAGTCTTAAAAAAACTTTAGGTTTCATTGGCATCACGTATTGATTTTTAAATATGTGTGAAATTATGTCAGTCTATTATGACTTTAAAATAATATCGTTTTGTAATTTATTGTTAGACCGTCCACTCATAGAGAAACTGAAAAAAACTAGTTGTGGACGCAACCGCAATCAACCTCCTAAACAAAATCGATGTTTTTCTGATCTCACATATTGCAGATTACTCGACAGTTTGTGAACCGCTACCATGGTAATCTGTCAACAATGCAACTGAAACGTGACTGCCGCGGCGATCAGCACTGCTGGTAACCGCGGCAATTGCGTTTCATTGTTGACAGGTTGCCATAGTAGCGGCTCACAAATTGTCAAGTTTTGTCATGTTTTGACATGTCAGATCAGAAAAATATCGTTTTTTTAATAAAACGAGTTTGCGATTTCCTCGACAACTGTTTTTTTTTTCAGTTCCTCTGAGTAGAGAGAGAGGTCCTTAATGGTATTTTATTACCTACCTTGCCACAAATATCGTAAATAATTAAGCAAATAAAATGATACACTTTTTGAAGAAGAAGATAACACTTATAATCTAAATGAAAATATGAAAGAGAACAAGACACAGAAAAATAGAAAAAGACAATGGTCGCAACTGGGACTCAAACCCAGACCTCTCGTCTAACCAGGACGAGCGCGTTATCCAATTTCGCTATTGCCACCTTCTGTCAAAGCGTCATATTTGTCAATCTCATATTTCAAATATTTAGATTCAACAATATTATCTTCAACTAGTTCTTTTTTCCATATTATGGGCAAATACTCTTTTTATTGACGAGAGGTCTGGGTTTGAGTCCCAGTTGTGGCCATTGTCTTTTTCTATTTTTCTGTGTCTTGTTCTCTTTCATATTTTCATTTAGATTATAAGTGTTATCTTCTTCTTCAATGATATATTACGTTGATGGGAATAACCTTCAAAAGTTAGAAAAAGACAGTTTTTTTTATAAAAAATTGATATATTTTTATTTAAATGTGTACGTTTTTATTACAGCTGAATTAATAATAAATGTATTATTATTTATTATGTTCTTTAATATTATATTATAGCATTCAATGTTTAACACCATATTCAGCTACAAGGAGGTAACTACAATATACATATAAATGTGGTGCAAGAAGCATTCTGTACCACAGAATTTATTTATGGATTAGACCCATGCCCCCATTCACCCCTCTCTCCTCGCGCCCATGGAGCCTTGAAAACTATACGATAATATAATAACAATATCGCCGGAATTCCCCGCTCTCCCCATAAACAAGACATAACTTGGAATTTAGATACAACGGTGTTTTAGTAGAGCCACTGTAATAAACACAAATAAAGCGTGGACTGCACGAGAAAATATACGGAAAATTTTCCACAGTTTTGCAGTGGAAATTGAATACCGACTTGCAGAATAATTTTGCATGGAAAACGTTGTAGCAATAAGTGCAATAATTTCAAAATTTTAAGTTGTATTATTTTTATTGCGAATTCATACTGCACTGGGAGTCCTAACTGTTCCCTAATGTCCGGATATAGTGGTACTTTGGAAACTCCAATTAGGGTATGTTATGAAGCTTAACGCAGTAGGGATGGGAAGGAGATAGGAAAAACAAAAGTAAATACACACAATTTTCAAACAACCCACAGGCCACTTATTTTACATTTTTAGACAAATTTCATAACGATATATTTCTCTATAATATATAGAAATTTTTGCGGGGGTTGCGCGTAACATTTCATTAAAGTTAAATCCAATCGGATGATGAAGTATGGTATAGGAAATAATTTCATAATGCTAAAGCTCACCATTATACGTAGAAACCTTTGCAGAGATGCGCATGATAGATCACCAAAGTATTATCGCAATCAAATAAAAAGTTTAGTAACCGCAAAGGGACAAACAAAAAAACATTCATTTTTATATATTAAGATAGTATACCGCATTTTTTAGCTCGTTTGAGAGTGAAAGATTCTATCAGAATCGCCCTCATCTAAGACGTAAAACCATCGTTCAGAATTGAAACGTTTCTTAAAATGGCTTTTGCCGTGTTTAGTGACCAGATCTCAATAGCCGGGCACTTAAAAATCTTCCTCCTTCCATTTCCATCACCACCCCACTACGTTCATCCTAATAATATTCCTCACACCACCTCACGTCCTTTACGTCCCCCAAGCCGTTGTCTCACTGGTTCCTGACGATAGGAAGAGTTGGGATATTTTTTCAGTGTTCACATAAAAAAAGTTAAATTGTACATTACATACATCAACGGTAGAATGACGGAAAACCTCAGGCGATGATTTTGTACAAAAATCTGATATGTAATAAAATTACTTCTCAACTTTTCAGCCTCAGACCAAAATTAATTTCAAAGGCGTACTTCCCTAATTAAGATCCTTGTAATAGGAATCCTCCGGGGATATCAGAATAAGGATCAATCTCACTTCGAACACTTAATAAATCTGATCTCCTCCCCTCTTCAGCCAATGATCCTCAACCGTGTTTTTCAGATGTCAATCAATTAATTATTACAGAACCAGACGAACCACTTAGATTTTGCGAGATTAGTCTTGGGCAAGTGTTTGTATTAGGAAATGAAATCAATAATACAGAGCATAATCATCATTGGCGGCTCGTGGTCGGCTCTCATTGTTAGTTTAATCGGAGATTAACCACTGGAACGTCAGCGCCTTTTAAGAATTTTTTCTCCGATTGCTCGAACTTTTTCTGTGACCGTATTGAATATTTTCCGCTCGCATTAAAAAAATCGTACTTCCGAATTTTAATATGCAGACATACAATTTGAATATTGTTCTACGCAACACACAAAAACAATTTAAAACACACATCACTCACAAACATATAACACATAATATATGCCGATTTTCTTATTTAATTTTATATTTTTAATTTTACTTAAATTTTCACTTTAATATTACTTTCTTTCTTATTTAATTTTTATTTTATAAAATGGGGACCTCAGCACGGGTAAGTCTTCCAGTGAGGCCAACATTACTAGTTTATACTTGAAATGTAAAATATTGCATCAAAATAAATAAATAGCCAATTAATAAGATAACATAAGTTTATGTTATCTGAGGTGTGATTCAAATCTAATGATAACTTAATAGCCATCTTATGCTTAGAACGACCAAGGCTCAGCACCACTATTCGTGTTTAGGTGTGAGATGGTACAATATGTTTTAGTCCAAAAAACAAAATTTGTATAACTGAAATATTTAAATATGAACAATTCAAAAAGCAAATTAAGTCCCTGAAATTGGATAATGACATATTTTACCCTTTGTTTATGTAATATTTAAAATTTTAAAATAAAATTTATTTTTATTGTCTTTCAATAACTTTTTTAATCTAAATTGTATACCAGTGTCACATAATGTTTGTATTTTTTTAATAAGTATTTGATCATTGTTTACATAATGTTTTATTATAACATTATTTTTTTTGCACGTAAATAAATACACCTCCCATAAACACGAGCTCCTAGAGCTCAACTTACGAAGTAGTATAATAATAATGAATTATTGTATTACCTTGCATAATGTTATCATTTGTAACGTTAAAAAAGTATGTATATATACATTATACGTAGTTTTGAGATGTCTCAACAGATTTCACTTGAAATTGCAGTATATGAGAGAGTCAAATGTCGCCCATTCGGGTCGAACGGTTATGGAAATAGCTGAAGATATTTAATCGACAGCAGGGCACCTGCAGTGACCAGTTCTCTGCTTCAGAAAAACACAGGGCATCCATTAGAACGGACGTTTAGTCAAGTTAAATATCCGTTATAAACAAGACAATAATAGAGACTCGTAATCTGACGAACCGAATACCGTTGGAATTCCCGATCATCCGAGAATTTCAAGTTCATCAGAGGAAACAATAGAACGCCAGATGCCTAATTATGAAAATCGTTAACACTAGGTGCATGAAGGCACATGACTATTTTTAGAAATTACTTCCGACGCTAACCTTTTAAATTAAATTATTCACGTTACTAAACTTATGCTGAATTGGTCAATAAAACTAAATCCAAATGTTTAAGGGCTAATTTAATGCAAAAAAAGTTTCATTTTAACTCTATGCTTTCGCGGTTTCTGTTTCAGGGTAGTATTGCCTGTCTAAACTCTGTCCAACAAGGTTTTATACTAGACGGCTTACAAAGGTTAACCGAGGGAAGCTGGTTAAACCGGTGGTATCCTGGATTTATGATGTTAGAACGACTTCCGAATAAATCTTCTGGATGGTACAGAAATGTTTGATTTACAGAACGATGAATAAAATGACTTGTTTAAAAACTACTAGACAATTAATAATAATTTTTTACAAATGTATTTTGAAACCAATGGTTCCTTTATTAGGCTAAAAGTATTTAAAAAAAATAGAATATGAAAATGAGTTATGAAATAAATGTAAAAAATAATTGTAGAATCAAAAAAATACTAATAGCATTTATTCAATAGATAACGAAGGTGCTGAAATAACAACGATTAGTCTGAATATAATATGTATTAATTTGAAAATGGGTTAAGGAGATTTTTTTAATTATGTATAAGCGCCATGCATGAGGTCCTGAGGAAAAATAATACCCGTCGGGGCCGGCCATTTCTGGTGATCCTGTGATGAGCGTCTTTTTAGAAAATAAAGTTCTGGGAAAGAAAAAGGTAGGAGTCTGGGGGGTCAGTGTGTCCAGGAGTAATGTGCAGGACATAAGAATCCAACCCTCTTACTGCGATGCAAAGCGATGTTCAGAGAGTCCTGCTGGAGAGATCAAAAGGTCTTCCTCAACCAGTCTCTTCCGATTTAGTCTGCCGCGCAGTTGGTGGGTGTACGCACCCACCGGAAAAACCTCACCCCATAAACCCGGACATCTCTGCATATCACCAGACGTAGCGAAATACTTGAGGTGGTGTTGGTGGTCCACATGACACCCCTGTCATGTGGATTACCAACCATTATTGGATAACCAACCTCTGTTGGTTATCCAATAATGGTTCCCGGGGCGGCGAGATGACTTTTTACAAAAATAGGTTGCTAATATTTAATCATTATCTACTAAAACAAGTAGAAAACTTTTTCTCATTTCTCACATTTTTAATTTACTTTATATTTTACACCCATTTTTATTTAAATATGTAGTGCTAAATGATTATAAAAACTAGTTGATTTTTAAACTTGTGCAATTTTTATCACGTTGAATAAAAACATTTTTTAAAGGTTCATTTTCCCCTAGACACCTAGACAACAACATTCCCCTAAACAAAGTCTATATCTACGGAATCATCATCACTCTTAGCTCTACAACTCCTGGTAGGTCTTGGCCTCCTCAAGAGTCATCAGGAAGATACATTTTGTTTTATTAAAACTAACGATTTTACTAATAAAATACGAATTTGAAGCGCCTTTAACATAACAATATTTTCATTTTTTATTAAACATTTGAGTAAAACCTCAAATTGTAATATTTAATTAAATGAAAACACTACGAGCGAAACTTCATCGAAAATCTGGAAACAGAAAAATCAAAAAAATATATTGGCACCTCTGGGACTCGAACTCAGGACCTCTCTCTTTCCGGGCGAGTGATCTGACCACTGAGCTAAGGTGTCGATATCCAATTCGGTCACTTTTAACTGTACTATACTTCTTCCAATATATTTTTCTGATTTTTCTGTTTGCAGATTTTCAATTGAGTTTCGCTCATAGTGTCTACATTTAATTAAATATTACAATTTGAAGTTTTACTCATAAAAGTTAAATAAAGAAATAATAATATTCATCCTAGACTTGCAGAAAGGTCAATAGATGTCGCATATTAAATAAAATGGATACAATTTTTTCCAGACACCATCTAGATTGCATTTAGTTCGGGTTTAAATCTTGCAATCATACGTAAAGATGGCAGCCAATAAAAATATGCGTTAAGAAAATGAAGATAATATGGGTGGTTCTGAATCGAAGTATGGTACAGTTAAAAGTGACCGAATTGGATATCGACACCTTAGCTCAGTGGTCAGAGCACTCGTCCGGAAAGAGAGAGGTCCTGGGTTCGAGTCCCAGAGGTGCCAATATCTTTTTCTGATTTTTCTGTTTCCAGGTTTTCGATTGAGTTTCGCTCATAGTGTCTTCATTTAATTATGTATATCAATATTTATATCGAAATGTAACATATTTATAATGCATCTGATTCTTCCATAGACACCTGCTATATATTTTGTTCGGAATATCTCTGATATTTACTACGCGACAAAATAAACCTTGTCAACTTAATATGTGCGCTTCATTGCACCCATGAGGACAAGGTTATTACTTCATCTGTCGTATAATATATGGAGGATGGGTGGCACACACAATACGGAAACTGCAATAGGTAACTAAAGTGCAACGAAGGCAAAATGCAGGAACTTGATTTATTCGAACTTTTGTTTTGTGAGTGGATTACCAATTATTAGTTCAGCCATTTTACCATTTATTGAAAAGCCTCTGCCGTAGGTTACCCGAAGTGGTTCGCTACTTTTGGTGACTTAGAAAGAATGCCCGGGTTCATGAGGTAAGGTGTGTCCGGATCTTGGCGGCGGATGCGTGTAGCAGGCCGAATCGAGAGAGACTGGTTGAAGGAAACGTTTTTTCCTCTTTAGCAGGACTCTCTCGAAACAACGCCTTGCACTGCAGTGGGAGGGGTGGATTCATTCGTCCGTCACTCCGGGACATACTGATACTCAGATTTCCAACCAATCCTCATACTGTTTCCTTCCCAGAACTTCCTTTCCTAAAATAACCCTCCACAGAGCATCCCCGAAGATGACATTGGTCCCAATGATGATATAGAAGAAATTGCAACTACCTTCACACGACGCCAATTTTGATAACCTGCACTTTAAAATCATAAGATCTTTTCTTCTTTTGAACAAAAATATAATAGCGGGAATAACATTCCTGGTTTAAATCGTAGATTTATTAAAATATTTTTCACACTTCGTTCCAAACGTTATGAACGCTTCTCAACATTGCCCTAATGAGAATTTAACTTTTGAAAAAATAAAACGTTTAAGAGATGGCATATAAGCTATATTTTTTTTAATTGATCTGTTCAGCCAGGAGCCTCCCAACTGTCTTCCTATCCTTTTCCATCCCCTCCCTTATTCCTTATAGTCTCACAAAAACGTAATCGTTGGAGATAATAACATCAACAATTTTAATTGGAAATGAGAAAGGTACAAAAAAAAAAGAAACGGTCGCAACTAGAACTCAAACCTTGCTTCTCTAGTCTTATCGGGACTGGAGCTCTAGCATAGTAAAATCGATAACTTTACAATATCGTATCGATAGGAACTTCCGATGATTTTATAATTGATGTTACGAGCACGGTTTCACCGTTGGCAGCCGAACCCATATTGACAGAAAATAAATAAGAAATCGATATATATATATATATTTTTACATGAGCTCCACTCCCAGGGAAATTATTTTCCTCAGGGCCTATGTCATCTTTGGGAATGCTATGTGGAGGGCTTATTTTTAAGGAAAGGAAGGAGGGGAGAGTTCTGGGAAGGAAAAGGGTTTAAAGGGTGGGTAAGAATCTGGGGTTCAGTGTGTTCTGGTCATCCGCCTCCAAGACCTAGACAAACCTCACCCCATGAACCCGAGCACCCCTGCTAAATCACCAAACGTAGCGAACCACTTGGGGTGACCTATGGCAGAGGTGTTGGTTATCCAATAAAGGTTCCCGGGGCGGCGGTACCCATTCCCGCCTCCCAAATTGTGATATACGCTGGTAATACTGCAGGTATTTTCTTTGAATTGACACTCCGAAATTTCGTAAAAATATTAATACATTGGCAATGTTGAATTATATTAATCTAAATACGCATTGGCAGTCCGCATTCACTTTTTGACATAAAACCAGAATTATGAGTCGTATTTCAACCACTTTCGTTTCTCAAAGATTGAACGGAATAAATTGGTCATGTTGAATTATTGAAGTCTATGGATCGTGCATATGACTTCTGTCAATTCGAAGAGATTCGTTAGTTAAACTCAGTTCATTAATAAGCCTGTAATTTTGCAAAACGGAAGACATTATAAAAATAAATTTATATATTGGCAGTGAACTGATCAAAGCTCATAGATGTAGCCAAGATCGTATTGAGATAGGGTGTAAAGGCTTGTTCAGACTAAGCCAGTGGTTTCAGACTCGCCGAAAATCGTTCGAATTACTTTCAAGAAGAGTACATTTGTCTCCGCCACCCGTTGCAAGATCACGGCGGTTGACGGACTGCTACAAAGCAAAATAAATACGCTAATTAAGCATATTGTAATGCTTAGAAGAGGTGAAATTTTATAAGAGGTGGAAGAATAAATTAGTAAAATGAAAATAAATAAACTATAGACACGAACAGAGATTAATAACAGCATTAATAAATAATTTTAGAGTTGCATCTTTGCTCCAACGCCACGACATTTCCGCACGTCTACAAATGAACTCTGCTAAAACGGCGGGTTTGCGCATGCTAGTGCGCAGGGATGCGAGGAGGGGAGCGCTACTCGCCGAAAAATTAGAATGAAATGGATTGAATCGACTAAAGAGCTGACTAACCCACTCTACTAAAATTATGGTGTTCGGACGCGTTTAGTTACTACTATACTCTCCACTCGACTAAAATACTCTACCAATGCCAACGGGTCATTACCGATCGCCAATTTGAGCAGTTGCAAGCTAAAAAAAAAAATGGAATTAGTATTTTGAAAGATATTATAATATCTTAAAGAACACTATTTGCAGCGTTTTTTGTGCGGTTTTGAGTGAGCCGAAGGACCATTTGCATGTTTTATGTGTGTGAGTGACCACTGCACAAGTAGATTTCATATTATTTAGGGAAAGGAAAAAAAGGACTTACCGCGCTTCTATTGTGGCTGGGTTTATTGTGCACTTATATGACTATTTTAGTCGCGGTTCGCGGGATTCGGCTTGCGATATGCGGTTAGCGGTATATGAGCGGTATTTGCAGAGATGTTTAGGCGGCGAGGGTCGATTAATGACTGATGTGGGTAATATAAAATGTTAGGTATATAGGGATGGATAGGAAGGAACGCGTGACAATACTAACTACAAGCACAGTATGTAGATGTATGTAGGTAAGTGTAGCTATGTGTTGTGTAAATGCCCAACCACTATTCATTAAGAATTAAGATAACTAACTATCAGTGAAGTTTTATTAATTAATTTTAATGAAAGCTGTAATAATAAATCTTCATTTCTTTCTCTAAAAGCTCATTCTAATTATTAACTTGGTACCCAGGCATCTGAGAGTATGTTATTTATCTAAATACATTATATTCCCAATTCACCAATCCTTTGCAGGTTGCAGTGTATATTTGCGTTACTTACTTTGATTAAAGCGTGCGAGGCAGACGTTGTTCAAGCAACCGCCGACATCTACACAACTAGGAATACAAACACAATGTATCTTGCGGCTCCCACCTATAACTAACAACTGCCTGGGTAGGTGGTGTATGTTGGGTTGAGGGAGGGGTGAATACACTGGGGAGGGATGATTGATAGTGTGAATGATTAACAAGCCTCCTAAAATACTTGAATACCAATCTTATAAGGAGAGGAAACAAAGTATTGCTTCAACTATTATTTCAACTAAGAGTCTACAAAATTTATAATGTTGAGAAATGGTATTTGTAATTAACCCGCTCAGAGCTTTTGACGTGAAAAGTTCTTACGCATCGTTGTGATTTGAAACACAATGAAAAAAAAAGCGATACTATATCGATACGATATCAAAAGAGACAAACATCTATAGGATTTAGGCTGTAGGAGAATGAAACTAATCGGTCTCCTTTTTGTGTGTTGCTTCGTAGCCTATCGGTTCCTTCTTTCTGCGGTGCTTTGAAGCCTCCTTACTCTTGTATATTTTAGTTTTCTGAACTTCTACCGCATGTGAACTGAACACATTTTTTATTTTTTTATTTGGAAGCGGGTATGTGTGCCGCCAACATAGGTCACCCCAAGTGGTTCGTTACGTTTGTTGATTTAGCACGGGTACCCGTGTTCAAAGGGTTTGTGTAGGTCTTGGCGGCGAATGCATTTATCCACTGCATGGTGGGCCGGATCGGGAGAGTCTAGTTGAGGGAGGCCTTACCTAGACTTCTCCAGCCGGAATCTTTAGGAACATAGCTTTGCACCGCTATTGGAGGGATATATTCGTACGCCCGTTTCTCCTGGAGGCACTGATTCCTAACCACCCCTTAAACTCTTTTCCTTCTCAAAAATTCCTCTCCTTACTTTCCATAAAAGGCACTCCTCGCAGCATCTCCCAGTATTTCAAAATAATAATAAAAATTTTTACATTTAAAGTGGTTTTTGGCGTTTAGTTTTGGTGTAATCGTCAAGTACCTGACACCGACAACTTTTATGCTTAGCTCCATCGCGTCGTCTCAATTCATTTTAATGGGCTGCTGGATAAATAAGGAGGAAGCGCATATGGCATAAGATCCCAAAAATTAATCACGATAATACGGTTGAATCAGTAAAATTTCGATTAAAAACGATCTTCTTTCTCCAGGGCGAAACTGAAAACTTATACAAATCAGATGTTTTTAATATTTTAATTTTGTTTTTCAATTCATTGTTAATTACATAAGTTGAAAATTGTCGATAACTAATCTAGGCACATGCCCGTGTAATTTATTTATTTATTTATTAACGCCCCTTTCCCGGGCTTTTACATTTGAATAGAAACTTTTAAAATTAAGAAAGAGATATACAGTATTTATTGTACATAATTGAACTGTCTCAGTAGCAATATTTTATATGTGTAAGATAAATTGAAGATGTCCACTGACCTGGTATAATTATTTCTCTCCATAAGTATTCTGGGCAAAAATGATTACATATGGTAGTGAGTCTCAGAATTTCTGCACTGAAATAAATCCTTACTTCTGGTATTACGTTATGGTATCCGGAAGTTTATCAGTTCAAGCAACACCCGACTACCAGCTAAATCATTTAGAATTTTATATAAAAATACCAAGTCAATGAAAATTCTTCTGTCCGAGATTTTGAGCGCATAAATATCATTTGACAAAATAAGTTCAACATAATTTCTGGAATCCCCATTTTGAAATTTAGAAAACGTAAGAATTTGTTTTGTATTCTCTCAACAGCTTGCACATGATAATTATAAAGTGGATTCTAGATGGGAGAATTGAACTCAAGCAGACTCCTAACATAGGAAAATAAAACAGTTTAATACACTTTATATTGTTAAAATTTCTAGTTAGGATAGTTATAAATCCTAACATTTTTAAGCCCTTATTACAAATTTCTGTTATGTGGTTAACAAAAGAAAGATTTGATCGAAAAGTGGTGCCTTAGCCTTTAATTTGTATTATTGCCCGAAGAACTTCGTTATCAATGTTGTAATTAAAGATCACTGGACGGTGGTCGATAGTTATTTATTTAAGAAAATCTTTCAATTAGCAATTTATAAAATTTTAACTTTGGTGTCATGAGATATTATATCATTGGCTGAGCGTATCTTGAGTTCTGTTTTAACTCGACCCTTTCTATTTTGTTCCTCCTTTAGTTGTGTAAAGTTGACAAGTGACTTGCTGAGATTAATTTAAGTGGATGGAAATTATTGGAAAGC
Source organism: Glyphotaelius pellucidus (assembly GCA_936435175.1). Taxonomy (NCBI): domain Eukaryota; kingdom Metazoa; phylum Arthropoda; class Insecta; order Trichoptera; family Limnephilidae; genus Glyphotaelius; species Glyphotaelius pellucidus. Next base: position 9,295,464 of record OW386558.1, read on the forward strand.
CTCCCACACGTCATAGACATCGACAATCAAGTATGTTTTAAGGTTTTCACGGCCAAAAAGTATTTTTGTTATTGTTTTTGGGGTGTTATGCCATGTTTCGCTACCTCCTTCTTTAGCCAACGTTTTGGACAGCGTTACAGTGTCCATCATCACAGTGTCACTCATCTGCCCTGATGATGGACACTGTAACGCTGTCCGAAACGTTGGCTAAAGAAGGAGGTAGCGAAACACGGCATAACACCCCAAAAACAATAACAAAAATCGACAATCAAGGTTATTGTATCCGTTTTTTCCTTTGAGATTTTGTCAGATTGCTATTTTTGTAATATATTGTCGGCGTAAGGTCAATCTACAATCGGTTCTGGGGTTATTTAAATGCCCCAGGTTCGCACATTACAATGCATATTCAAGACGGATTATTGAAAAGAAAAGTTAGTCGTTAGCAAAATGTTTCGTTTTGTTTTTGAATCACAGTGTTTTTGCATGGCGATACTGAGCCAGGGTATCTCCTATTTTCCAAGTTAAAATAACCACCAGTTAAGACTACCTTTTTTATGTAACCAAAATTATGAATATTCATATTGGTACGTGAGGTAAACCTTCATTACAACGTGTGATTTATAATCTTGGAACCCATTAAAAATCCCTTTCTGAGAGCCATAAATGGGCCATTAGTAGATAATTTATGCTTTCTTTTATGAAAAAGCATTTCCTCATAGTATTAAGTAAGAAAGGAGAATTATGCCTTGCCCAAAAAACGTTCTTCCCAAAAAGGTTCAATGATAATTATTATGGTCGATCATTTTGGAAAATAATGAAAACGATTTTTAAATGCCCGAAATAATTCCACTTCAAATATTAACTTATTGATTATAGGCCCTAATGGGATTTCCATTCTCTTTTATAAGTTTATTGTATCATTGCTATTGTATCTATTAAAAACTAAAAGTTGAAAGAAAATGTACCTAATGAAAAAAAAAATTAAAACAATTTATAAAATGTACCTAATGAAAAAAAAAATAAAACAATTGAGAAAATGTTCCCAATGAAAAAAAAATAAAACAATTAAGAAAATGTACCTAATGAAAAAAAAGCAATCGACAAAAAAACAAAAGAAATAGTGATAACGCTGATTTATATCTTTCATTATATAACAGAAAAAGTAGAAGTGGTGTACACATAAATCTTTTTTTGTCTAGAAAAACGAAAGTAGTAATTAAATTGATTATTTGTAAGATGATACATAAACTTCCCCACCTTCTTTTCCCATCTCCTTCTCCTCCTCATTACCTTCAGCCTCACAACATACCCCGATTGGGGATGCCTTAGTCTCTCTGGCTCCAAACGGGAGCAGCTCTTGAAGAAAAAAAAAATTAACCTCAGAGCAGAATAAATATTTCCGTGACTAAATTCTCGGATTTGGGAAATTTTGATTAGCCAATGACCTGGTGTTGTTAAAGTAAAAGCTTAATAAACTACGGAAAGATCTTTTGGAAATGCGGATATTGACAAATTGAAATAATTCAAGACAGTCATTTATTATAATACACTTGTAATATGCCTCCATAACAAAACAGTTTTTGTGGTGAGTTGTGATCACCGTTAGTATCTGTGATTTGCTTTTAAAAGAACAAATATCAGTTTTTTAAAACACAATTTTAGCGATTTCCACTTGAAATTGGTTTGTCTTTCGAATTCTTAAAGAATCTTACGTTTTTTTTGTGGGATTTTTCAATTTTTGGGGAGCAAATCTATACTAATAATGTATAAATGCGAAAATGAACACTCATAGCGCAACAAACAAATACACATTTGTTTGTTACGCTTTCACGCCTAAACCACTTAACCGATTTTTTTTTCACCAATTAAAAGCTACATTATTAGCAATTAACATATGCTGAATATAATGATAAGCTCCGGGATTATGAAATTTGTAGAGTTAAAAATGTGTGTATTTCATTTATTTTAGCGGCAGGGAGGAAAGGCAAGGGGAAAGTGGGTTCGCGGAGAGGAAAGAGTCAAGGGACGGGAAGGTGGGGAAGAAGGAAGGGAACGAGAAAGCACGGGAAAGGACATGCAGGGAGAATCAATTTATTTCTTTGAATGGCATTGCAACGCATGCCGGGTACCAGCTTTATATATTATTACCAGAAAATTGCTTATCTTAAAATTAAAACTTGCTGAAGAGAGCAAAATTCTACGTATAAGAGTTCTTGTTAAATTTTAAAATCTGATATTGACCCTTTAAGAAACAAACCGCAAAAAATTATTACAGTCTTACGAATAAATTACTACATTAAAAAAAACTCCATACAATGAGTGTGAGCCGTTCCCAACTAGCGACAATAAAGTGATTAAAAAGGCAAAATAAAGTACAAAACATCAATTGCAACTATAAAAATGTGGTCAGGCTTTCTCGTCAATGTTCAAGTATTAATAAACATGCTTACTAGTTGAAAACGGCTCACGTATGTGACTGTATTTTGATTTATTCTGTTTTTTTTCATACAAGACTCTGAAAAAGGAAGATGACGATCGTTTACTCGGCTACCCCTGTTGGCAACGCGAAGGTTAAGAAATTTTAAAAATGAAACTGGTATTTTTATGAACGTTCCTAAATAACCTCATAAATTATGTGTAAGCCTTTGATTTTGTAATTTTGTGCTGTGGAAGCCCAGAGTAGACGCCAGTGCATGTGGAGGTCATTTTATTTGATGGAGTCTAGACTAACCCCTTGCGACCGAAAATATTGTGTGCATTTTTCCGCCATGGCTCCCGATTAGCATGCAAATTGGGTTTTTTGACGGAACTCGGCTAGCATTTCCTTCGAATAAGGTGCTCCCGCAGGAAGGAGGTTGTACGAAGCCCGGTTAAGACGCCGGAAATGCACGTCAGCTTATCTTATCCGGCGGAAGTACATCGTAATGACGACGTAAACCCTGTTCCTTGTGCCTCTTTATCAGAATAATAAATTGTGCAAAGTTTTGGTAAAAGAAGGTAATTTGTTGAATTTTATGGTTTCTTACAGATAACATAAAGTATGCGATGACTTTTTTTTTAAAAAGTACTGACCAACAATAATCACGTTCTATATTTTGACAATGGAGAGGTGACCTTTCGGACTTTCAATATTTGAACTCTATGGTTTGAAGTTACAGTCGGCGCGTTCGAATCGGCGTGTGAAACAACGTTTGAATCGGCGTTCGAATTGGCGTTTGAATCGGCGTTGGAATCGGCGTTCGAATCGGCTTCGAATCGGCGGCGTTTGAATCGGCGTTGGAATCGACGTTCGAATCGGTATTAGAATCGGTGCTTATCCCGGCGTGCTTCGGTAAATTACTTTGATTGATTTGTATTATTTCACATTTTAATCATTTAAAAAAAATATAAGAAGGTAATATATCTCATAACAGCCGTTATTGAAACGTTGCTTGAAATGGTTTGAGCTGTGTTTGGTGATCAAAAGTCAGGCACTTTCCCATCTCCTTAATCTTAGTATTGCCTCCAGCCTCTCAATATAACCCAAATGGCAATGCCATAATTTTGTTGGCTTTATTCAATTAGCAATTGGAATTCTTTTGTATTCTTCCGTATTCACATAAAAGGTTTGCGATCAATTTTGTGAATTTTAAAAGTAGTAATCAAAAAAAATAAAAATTGTCATTTTAATAAAGAAAATAATACAAAATTGGTTCACAATTTTTTTTCATAAACAATTTTTCACCATGCATTTCCTTCTGAAAATTAGTTCATAACTTTTTATTGAATTTGTTAACATGTTGCTCTAAGATTCTTCGAATATAAATATTTAGATATCTGGGAATAACAAGTCCATCGTTTGCAATTGGTCTTATGTCATGAGTAGATTCAATGATTTTTTTTTAATATAGCACGAGCAGGTAATATATTTATTCACGTAATATAATAGTCACGTAATTAAAATCAAGTCCTGCTCAGTTGCAATTTACAACTTGTCATCAACTTTTTTATCTTAGGTAATATTACGAATGTTCATTAAAAATCCAGCACTAAAAACCCATTGTCTGGGGTACTCATTTTCTTCTTCTCACAACTGCTGTGGTTGATATTACGTAGGAACCTAACTAACGTTCCTTACACTCACTTCTTTCCAAGGAGCTTTTCAATGAAGCTCTTTATTCACGCAGCTTTCCGGATATGAGACCATCGCAGAAATAGAAAAAAGAATTTTGCGGTTTGCATTCACCACTCGACACTTTTTTCTTCCATTTTTATCGTTTGTAGCGTTCTCCACTGGAAAGGGATGAAAAATAACTCAGCTTCATGGAAAATAAGATGGATTTTCTATGTTTTATAATTTTATAAAAGCTATGAAACCTTTTTGTGAAGTATGAAATATGTGGATTTAAAAATTACTTATTTAAAAAAAGCAATTTTTTACCCTTTGATCCCCGCTTTGTTCTTAGTATGAAGCTATACGTTAAATCCTATTTAGATATTATTTAGATTCATATTTACGACGAATCGGTTTAGAGTGTGAACATAAAAATATATGCTACGGATAAATTGAAGCTTTTGCTAGTTTTTCTATGTATTAAAATTTTAATAAGATTATTATTTACATACCAAAAAAATAAGCGTAAACCACTTTAAAAAGCGTTTTTTCATAACTCAACTATGAATTAATAAAAGAAACTTTTTTTTTTTAAATACCCATTCATGGTTAAGACTATTTTTGAGGTTTTGTATGTTCTAACTTTTTTCATTCTTATAAAATTATGCACAAAATAAAAAGAAAATAACTTTTTTGCTTACTTACCTCGTGCAAATAAGACGCGCAATTTAAAATTTTGTAGGCATGAGAATCGAAATCGAGTATTTCTAGCGTTTACATTTTTCTCTTAAAATGGAAATCCTGCAAAAAAAGTGTAAATTTTTTGAAAATAGTTTTATGAACATTTTTTTGTTGTCTTGTAAATTTAAAATTTATTAAGTCTATTTTCATATTTATAATAGTTCTATTTAGTAATTATTTTGACGAGTTACAGCTCATTTAAAGAAAATTTATACGCTCTTTAAATTCTGAAATCAATAAGAAGAAAATAAATAGCCTTTCGCAGTGTCTCTTTCAAAGTGTTTTCAAAGTTTTTGTACCTAAGCATTTAAACAAATATGGACAAAGAACGCTGGACTATATGATACCTTATTGCTTAAATATGTTACCTGCCGAAATTAAAAAATGTACAAATGGTAAAACAAATATTTTGTTGAGAAATTGGCTTGCCGAAAGAAATAATTTGTATAAGACTAACACAAAAATTCTAACTGAATTTAATTATGTAAAATAAGTTTATAAAGTAAAAGTACCCATCGACAAACTGCTAAAAAGTAGTTTATTGGGACTTTTATTTTTTCTGTATAATATTTTATGGCATATTGTATTACTTTGTATTTATAATAAATAAATTAAACCTTGAAAAAAAAATGTTTACTCTGTCCCTGAAAGTATTAAACGAGAATCGTTGCGGTCTACAAATAATTGAGCTCTAACTCTTGCGGCATTTTTCTTTTGCCCACAAGCTTCTCTAGATTTGTTTGCGCTGTTCCCATTCTGTCCCCACAACTTGCGAGCTTTTAAATCAACGTGTAAAGAGGGTGCATTCTTTCAGAGCTTAAAAAATACTTCACTTTAATGCCGTTAAAGTTAACCTATTGCGATGAGATTGTGAGACGAGATTCGATCGGTTTATCCGTTCGCTTTACTAGATCGTCACTGATCAGATAGTTCCTAGAAGTGTGATCAATTTCTGTTACAAAACCGTAATTATTATGTATTATTTTTACTTTTATTCCTCAGACAGGATCAAGAGTTAGTTACTCGTTACGCGCCATCAATCTATGAAAGAAAAATTACTCGTCGCCTCGACGAACTTTGTCGAATGTTTTATTTTTATTTTATTAGTAGACAAACGTCTTTGTACACATCACTTTTATTTAATACAACTCAAATTTTTCGTGAACGATGTTCACCTCATCAGGAGTTAAAGTATACTGAAGTTTCATAATTTTATATAGATCATGGATTAAATACAGGGCTAGGGGTAGAAGGGAGGGGGAGGGGTAAGAGCGGAAGAAGTCTATTGGAATTTGGGATAACAATATAATTATTATCATTAGAAGGGAAAGACCGGTTAAGTGGGAAAATATTCAAAAATGGGTTCATAAAAATTATTTGCTTATTAATTATGTCAATTTTGGTATTTACATTTTTCCTTATTTCTATGATTTCAAAACCATTTATTTGTGATGCCTTATAACCCGTATGTAAAATTTTATGACCTAAATTTACTTCAAATGTATGAACATTGCTTAATAAATGATCTGCGAACTCAGATTCGCTATTACCTTTCAAAGCTCTAATCTAAGAGCTCTGAGTTCGCAGATCTGAAGCCCAAAAAAATTAAAACTGACCCTTGAAAAAATCATTGACTATGTTCAGAAACGAGCGATTCTTGATAAATTCCCTTAACTAAACAAGCGGATTGCAATTGCAATCTTTAGAGCACCATCGGGTGGGAATGTTCTCTTTGTTCTGCCGGTATTCCAATGGAAGAAGCTCCAAGGAAATAGCTTCATTGATTTCTACGGTACCGGTGCATCGGAAAAACGCACGCCCAACATTCGTACAAGAGCACGGGTCGTTTCTATCACTCGTTCTCGGGTACAAGAGCTCGACTGTGAAACAATTTGCCGGCATCTGTATTCCTTCCTCCTACGACATAGGTTTCTTCAAGACCCATGTTCACTTTTCCTTTCAATAAAAAGATCCACCACACAGCATCCCCAAAGATTACGTAGTCCCTGAGGAAAATTATTAGCCTGTTCTGTCTCCTGTAATTAAAAAAACTCTCGCTATTTTCAAGTGATTAATCAAATTTTCAAAATGAAAATCAAATTAAACGTATGAACTTCAAGTACATGGGCGTACCGACGACATACTTCTCTCGGCTAGTTCTTCAGTGTTTATACTCTACGGCGTAGAGTCTAGGATGCTACGGATTGGTCTACGCCAGCCATGAGTTGCTCAATGCTCAGCTCAATGGGACCGTAGCAGAATCCTTTGTGAGTTTTACAACCGCCATCCGGCCACGTCGCTCAATGCGTTGTTAAAACTCGCTTTCTGTGAAATTTATAATGATGTCGGCAATAAGGATTTTAATTGACATGCTTTAGTGAGATCATGAATCGTTAAATAAACCAAGTTTACGATTAACACGATTGATAAAGTTTTTAGAACGTGTTTTACTCTTGTAACTAGCTTCACCCTTTGTGTATTATGATCCAATTTTCAACAATTTTTGATCGGGGTAGAAGTTTTTTCACTCTAATCCATTTTTTTTTTTATTTTCGTCTGCCAGTACAAACACAAATATTTTTGAAGCTCTTTCTTTTAGACTCAGTATCTTTTTTAATTGATTTTTTTTATGAGGGTGTAAAAAAGACCACATGAAATATTGCATTATAAAAATTTAATCAACAAACTATTCACACGGAAAAAAAGTTACCAATTATAGACCAATGTAAAATCAGGTTGTGTTGCTTTTGTATTAATACCAAAGGCCGGCGTATTCCAGCGGTAAGGCTCTTGTCTCGCAATCCAAAGGTCACGGGATCGAAACCCGGCGTGGCAAATAAATTTTATTTGATTTATGTGTTTTATTTCACAATCTATTCATTTAAAATAATATACAGTGTTTTTGCGGCACGTTCCAGAGTGGAAAATACTCTCAGTATCGCCCTGGTGTAAGACCGTTCAGAAATTAAACGTTGCTTAAAATGGCTTTAGCCGTGTTTGATGACCAGATCTGAATAGCTAGGTACTTCCCATCTTTCTCTTCCCCATCTCCTTTCCCTCCTTACTGCCTTCAACCTCACAACATACCCCAATTGGGGATGCCATAGTCTCACTGGCTCCAAACGGGAGCAGTTGGGACTCTTGTGCGGTGTTCATGTAAAAAATAATTAAAAAACTGGCAATACACTTTACCCAGAAAATACATCTTAAATTTCTGAGACAAAATACCAACATATCATTATTTTTTCGAGTTGGTGGGCGTCGAACAGGTCAAGTCCGAACCAATGTAAATTGTTCAATTTATGGAATCCATCTTATTTATAATTTACGAAAAACTTCCTTACGCGTAAGTCGTACACTACACAAATAGTCCAGTCAATGAATGGTCCAAAAAGAGGTGTAGTTCGTGAACAGATACTGTTAGCGTCGGCGGGCGTGCTGATGCTATCGGCAGGGTTGGAGAAAGCTCCCACATATTTAATACAAATTAGTTGCTGTATCTGCCCCAAATAAAAACTAGCTCAGGTTCGGTGCAAGCAGGGTTTCTCTTAACCTCAAGGCTAGTGCTTGTGGTTCGGAACTTCACGCTTCTCCGTCCCCCCAGGGCCTCTCTCGACAAGCAAAACACGGTAGGTTATCACATAAATAGTTTATTCAATTCTAGGAGACACAATAATACATAAGAGGAACGATCCTAGCTGAAAGTTAGTTTGAACGTCAGTCTCTGCTCTCTACACGCGTGGTTAGGGCTAAAACATTATTTGCACACAAAGGGTAACATGGTAATTGACTCACGTTTGGTTTATGGGCCAACAGCGGCTTTACGCGCTTGTTCTCCCGGTCTCAGCAGCGTCCAAGCGCGGACACCGGAAGTGCGCAACCGGCGAAACTGAACTCGTGTCGCACATGTTCACGCGGGACGTGGGCTCGGGAAGCTCGCTCGCTCAAGACTGGCGAGCTTGCCGCTCGAGATGGTCTAGCGACAGCTCGGTTTGTCGCTCGCGGGAGGGGGTAGTGCGCGCGCCTCTATATTGGCGGTCTATTTGTAACGTAACACTTCCCCCCTCGCCGCAATAAAAGCGACGTGGCAATGGAGCTGTAGGACTAATAAATCCTCTTACCTTTTCAGCACTTGTGCCAAAAACATTTAAGAGAAACGAGGAGAGAGAGAGAGAGAGAGATTCCTAGCTGGAGAATAGTTATGAACAGAACACAAAAGAGATGATACATGGTGTAACAAGGAATTGTCAATAAATGTATATAAAGGCAGTGGCATACATAAATACAGTTGCAAAGAACAAGGATCTGTTGAAGAAAGGTACAAGGGTTATGCAGTGATAGAAAAAAAACTCTACAATTGTATCATTGGTCTGTGAGCTAATGTTTGCGAACGTGGTTTGCGTAGGATGTCTGGGGTGGTTGAACGTTTCACTGAAGTTACAAGGTTACTTTGTCACAGTAACCTGGCCCATTTGAGATTACACTCAAGGGACACTAGGGCCTTTAAGAAAATACGAGGAAGAGAACACATGATGAGGCTTCTAGGTGGTGTGGAGAGTTCTACCTGTCACAGAGGTCGAAAGGGTAACTGCTTCCGGATCCTGTGGGTGAGCCAGTACGAAACCATTGAAGTATTGGAGAGTGGAATCGTAATTGGTGGTTGGTACACTGGTTTTTGTATGTAGTGGGATTGTTTTGTGAACAATCGTTGGTATTGTTATTTGCGCAAGGGCACAGGAGCATCAGCACAATGGCAGTAGGGCATTTGCATTATGCAGCAGGAACATTTGCATAATGGCAGCAGAAACATTTGCACAAGGGCAACAGGAACATTTGTATTATGCAGCAGGAATATTTGCATAATGGCAGCAGAGCATTTGCATTATGCAGCAGGAACATTTGCATAATGGCAGCAGGAACATTTGCACAAGGGCAACAGGAACATTTGTATTATGCAGCAGGAATATTTGCATAATGGCAGCAGAGCATTTGCATTATGCAGCAGGAACATTTGCATAATGGCAGCAGGAACATTTGCACAAGGGCAACAGGAACATTTGTATTATGCAGCAGGAATATTTGCATAATGGCAGCAGAGCATTTGCACAAGGGCAACAGGAACATTTGTATTATGCAGCAGGAATATTTGCATAATGGCAGCAGAGCATTTGCATTATGCAGCAGGAACATTTGCATAATGGCAGCAGGAACATTTGCACAAGGGCAACAGGAACATTTGTATTATGCAGCAGGAATATTTGCATAATGGCAGCAGAGCATTTGCACAATGGCAACAGGAACAGGAACCAACCTAGAGCTGGCGTGCTCGGGTTTGTTTTGAGTGTCGGTTCTTTGTGGTGATACAATTCGCAACTACACGCACGACTCACACTAGGTTATGTTAGATGCGGTCGGGTGCTTTTGGTACGCAGGGATTGAAGGCAAGGGACCTCCGTGACGGTAGCGAGGGCAGCATGAAGAGGCGCAGATGTAGATAGGGTGCAGAGCTGCTGGTTTTTTTTTTTTTTTTTTAATCCGGCAAAAATTATTATTAGAACAAAATTCTTGAAGTTTACCTGCCTAGTAGACCAATGATGAAAAAAGTTTGGAGAGAAACAAGTGTGCATGTTGAGAAAAAGTTGGATTTGTTTGGCGTGTAGAGAGAGAGACGGAGAGAGAGCTAACTAAATGTGGCTAATGCCTAATACATGTTACAAAGGTACGTATTCAAGGACAGGTTCTGTGTAACCCCTTTTGGTTTTTTTTTTTTTTACCAAATACATTTCCAAGAATACGTGGTTGATGGATTGTACGTATAACAAAATTCCCCATTCGAAAGAAGTTGGTCTTCCATGACCTATGCTCACGTCTATACGGTAGCATTTTTTCTACTTTCGAAAAACAAAACATTGCGTACAAGATTAGTTATAACAAAGTGGGAAAGGAGTAGGAAGTTGAAAGGATCCGCGTATGAAGATTGTCCCATTTGACAAACGAAACGCCAAGTGCGTAACGCATATATCCCCATTCACGGATAATTTCGAGGAAGGGGGAGGGTGATAATTGGGAACATTTGAACGAAGAAAACTGCTGGGGACTCGGCTATTTCCGAAATTCGACCTCTGGGTGGAGGTGAAACAAGGTCTACAGCAGTCATCCTGGCACATTACAATAATGACAACTGGGAAAGGAGTAGGAAGTTGAAAGGATCCGCGTATGAAGATTGTCCCATTTGACAAACGAAACGCCAAGTGCGTAACGCATATATCCCCATTCACGGATAATTTCGAGGAAGGGGAGGGGTGATAGTTGGGAACATTTGAACGAAGAAAACTGCTGGGGACTCGGCTATTTCCGAAATTCGACCTCTGGGTGGAGGTGAAACAAGGTCTACAGCAGTCATCCTGGCACATTACAATAATATTTGGTAGTGTTGGACAAAAGAATACACTGACATAAAAGTCTAATCCTCTACGTGTATTGGGCAGAAGATTAGGGGTCGTTTTATTCTCCTACTTGTTTGCGAGAAATGACAGACCCTTGCTCAAATCTCACAAACCTGGGGATTTTCTTTGTTCGCCTCCCAGACAACGAGTTTGGTGTTTTTGTGTCCATCAACTTAACTCCCACGACACGATGCCCCATAATCATGAGTGAAGCGTATGATTAGTCCTTTTGAGATAGTAGATAGTTCCTGGGTTCTTGTGACAGGAAGTCCACGGGCATATTAATGATTACAAAAAAGGGGTGTGGACTACATTGAGTAGTTCACACATAAAGGTTTGATATTATTTCGTTCGCACGATTCATGGTGAGTATTATAACGTCTTCACGTATAGCGTACAAGATTGCAAAATCAAAGGATTTGCAAGTAAGTTTTATAACGTCTTCACGGATAACAATGAACGAATTACAACTGGGTTGCCCAGTATTGAAGGGAGGTGCAAAAGACTAGGTATTTATGACATTTCTGACAAAAACCCACAGAGTAATTATAACGGGCTCCCCGTATCGCATTTAGTAGATATTCTGAGATTCCCATCTATGACGGCAGATTTTATAAGGTTCCCACCTATGATGGCAACAAAGGTTAACGTTCATATAAAGGTACCTATTCAATACAGACGGCGAGACATACTGATGTACTTAGTACAACAATACCGTAGCATAATAAATCCATATTAGCGTACGTTAAAGACTTGCACAAAGGCAAAAACATATTTGAAGATCTGGCCAAGATTTTATACTTCAACAATTAAGGGACAAAAAAATTCTGGCGTGCTGATGGAATGTGAATTTCATCTAAGCTTACCGCAAAAGAGATCCTTTGTGGTACAACCCTTTTGGTTACGCACAGAGTATCGTATCGTGATGGTACAACTTTTGTTGTACTTACACGTACGATCGTAGCAACAATACAAGACATGCGCTTATCGTTGTTTGACAAGGAAAATTATTTACATTGATCCGATTTGAGTGTTTAAGACCTTCTAGGTTTTACTTACTTAAACAGACTGCGATGGACACACCTTGGTGTTATGAAAATTATAATAATGGGATGGGTTGTTCACAGGGTGGTTCACTTGGAGACCTGGCTTCTTGTTGTGACCTCGTACTTTGCACGTGATAAGTCACAACAAGGCAACCCCAAAATTTCAGTTTGAGCAGTTGAGACCCAGGGTGACTCAATGTTGCTGAAATGTTGTAAAAAAATTTATCGTTAATGAAGAGGCACGTTGAAAGTTGTCCCTTTTATAACGATACTTTCCAGACTCCACATCCAGTTCTGGGGAGAGCTAGAGCAATTTGGGTTATTTATTGAGCGCCATTCTATTTTCTTAAAAAACAGAAAAAAACTTAGAACGGGTAGCAAACATCTGATACCGCCGTGGGTTTACACAGGTTTGCTTACCTAATTTAACTACATATGACATAAGGGTTAGATGCACTTTGGCGAGGACCCGATATTTAATGTACAAAAAAGATTTTCTAACATTTAGAAAGGGGTGACGAGGTATGACATGATGATGTGAAAATATGATGCTGCTAGTTGTGACGATGCACAAAACCTTGGGCACGTACTTGCAGTAAGCCACAGGGAATTCCTTTCTCCGAAGTGATCAATTTCAGGTAGAGGTGTGCATGCTTAGAAAAAACGATGTTTCCAAGGTTTGACACCTGGGGCAGCAATTAGAGGCGAATGACTGATGATGACGAGATATTTATACAAACAAAAATAAAATAAAATAAAATGAAACGAAACCACAAGGGAGAATTATAATTTCTTCCATGACTTTGGCTACAGTTGACACCACTGTGCCAGAGCTAGAAAGGTTTCGTTTGAGTGTCCTAATGAGTGACAATCGTTTACGAGAGGCCGCTCATTAGTGACGAAACAAAAGGGTTGACTTCCATAGTGATCCATGTCACGGTGTAGACGAATGGTTGCTAGGAGTCAAGGAATAACCGTTGGGGTTATACGGGCGTGGCAATGGAGTTTGTTTCCATGTTACCACTTTTTACAATGTCCTTTATATGGTAGTTACCTATGTGTTTACCAGAGATGTCGGACAATCGGTAAACCAGGTCTGAGATTTTCTTTAGGACTTTCGTCTTTACAAAACGGGGTGCCAATTTGGCAGAGAAGTACAGCGCACCTTGTGACAGAGTGTTGTTTCTCCTCCAGACGATGTCTTCTTCCTTGAATGTGACGTGCTTCCTGCGAAGGTTATACCTGTCGGCGCTCTTTTGGTGGGCCAATAGTAGAGCGTCTGTTACTTCACTATAGATAGCGGAGAGTTCCTCCAAGCGGTGGGCGTAATTTGCTGCGGGGTCTGCTGTGGAGGAAGGGACGGGTGGAAGGCAATTGTCAGGGTGTAGTGAACCGTGAACTACTTGTTCCATGCCGTGTTTGAGAAAAAATGGTGTATAGCCTGTAGCGAGGTTCACCGTGTTGTTCATGGCTGCTTGTATTCTGTCTAATTTTTTGCACCATGTGCGTTGATCTTTGCCAACCAAAATTGCCAGGGCCGTGTTTATGGTTTGGTTGTATCGTTCAACGGTGTTGTTCTGTGGGGTGTAAAGGGTGTTATAGAATACATCCTTTATACCATATTTAGACAAAAACTCTTTAAATTCCAGAGCTATAAATTGTTTACCATTGTCGCATATTATAGTACGAGGGGTACCGTAGGGTATGAAAATATGTTTTTCCAATAGATTGGTTATTGCTGCTGCAGTTGCCCTTTTCAGAGGAAACAACCAGCAGTATTTGGAAAAGATGTCCACTACGCTGAGTATATGCATGTAACCGGCGTAGCTTCTAGGGAAGGGTCCAATGAGGTCCATAGAAAAGGATTGAAGTGGTCTATCGGCACGCTTGGGGTTGCCCATTAGACCAGACGGTGGTGCCGTACTGTGCTTGTATGCCTTACAGATGTCGCACTTGGAGATGTATAAACGTACTTGTTTGAATAGACCCGGCCAATAATATCTTAAGGATATTTTTTTGAATGTTTTGAAAGTTCCAGGGTGTATGGAGTCTACGGCACTGTGGTTATCAATAATAACTTGTTCTCTATTTTCGAGAGGGACTACCATTTTCCAGGCATAGTCCTCTAAGATTGACAGTGGAGGCTTGCAGTTGCGATATAGTTGTCCGTTCTTAATTATAAAATTCGGGAACTTTTGTGGGTTGTCACTGCATCCTCTAAAGATTTTTTGATACCATACGTCTTTTGTGGGGAGACTAGAATTGGGTAATTCGGCATTTAATGTTGCTATCTCGATCCTAGAAAGGGCATCCGGGACGATATTATCCGCGCCTTTACGGTGGATGACATCGAAAGTATATTGAGATAGGCGGGACGACCAGCGAGCCAATCTCCCGGAGGGGTTGTCTAGCGAGATCAGCCATTTTAGGCTGCTATGGTCTGTGACGACGGTAAACTTACTGCCCTCAATGTATCCGCGGAAATGTTGAATGGATTCCATGACTGCTAACAATTCTCTCTCGGTAATCCCGTAGTTTTTTTCGTGTTTATTTAGGGTACGAGAGAAGTATGCCACGGGGTGTTCGCCGTCCGTAAAATTTTGAGTGAGGACTCCTCCGATTCCGACGTTTGATGCGTCCGAATGGATCGTAAAGGGAAGATTGAAGTCGGGGCAATTCAGTACTGGGGCTGATTGAAGAGCCTCTTTCAGGGAGTTGAATGCTGACTCAGTCTCTGCAGACCAGGAAAAGTTACTGGTACCTTTACGGATTCCCGTGATTTTGTTGAGCGGCGCCGCGAGAGTTGAGAAGTTTTTTATGAATCTTCTGTAGTAACCGGTGAGTCCGAGGAAGGCTTTTACCTCTTTTGCATTTGTAGGTCGGGGAAAATTTGTCATAGCCGCTACTTTTGTGGGGTCTGTTCTTAGGCCTTCTTCGTCTACTATGAAACCCAAGTATCGTAGGCGGTGCCTGCAGAATTCCGATTTCTTCAGGTTGATAGTCAAACCGGCCTGTTTGAGTTGTTGAAAAACCTTCTCTAGAATAAGTATATGTTTTTCAAAGGTATCGCTAATGATGATCAGGTCATCCAGGTAGCAAAATAAATTGTTATCAAACTCTGGGCCAAACAATTTATCCATGAGTCTTTGTAGTTCTGCTGGGCTGTTTTTTAAACCGAAGGGTAGTCTTTTGAAATGGAACATACCCCTGCCAGGCACCACGAAGGCAGTCTTTTCGCAGGAGCTGGGATCCAAAGGTATCTGCCAGAATGCTTTGCTTAAGTCTATGGATGAGATGTATTTAGCGTTTCGAAGTCTGTCCAGGATGGAGTTGACCAAGGGGAGCGGGTAGGCGTCTGATATTGTACATGCGTTGAGGCGTCTGCTGTCGAGGCAGAAACGGGCTGAGCCGTCTTTCTTTGAAACTAATAAGGTGGGGTTGGTCCATGCACTGCGGCTGGGTACCACCACTCCCAGTCTTAACATATCGTCCAATTCTTTTTCCAGCGTTTTCAATTTTTGTGGAGCTAGGTTGTAATACCTTTGTTTGATTGGGGGGCCTGTTGTTTTTATATGGTGTTGTACTAGGTTGGTTAAGCCTAAACCGCACCTTTCGAAGGAGATGGATTCATACTTGTTGATCATTTGATTTAATTGTATTGTCTGTAAGGGGTTCAAGTTTTCGTAGGGTATTACCGTACGGATTTCGTTTACTTGGGGAGTGACGGAGGGGTTGTTAAACAGTTGCGGGGCAATTTTGAAAGCCATCCAAAAATCCACTCCCAAGATAAATTTCTGTGTGATTGTAGGTACAACTAGAAACTTGATCCAAACTGTTTTTTGGTCGCAATTGATCGGCAGGGTTAGAGAACCGATGACGAGTTGTGAAGTGTTGTCTGCCGTGGTAACATGTGAAGAATATTTTCCCATTTTAAAACCACAGTTTGTGAATAAGGTGTGGGCGTTGTCGCCCAGGCAGCTGACAGAGGCGCCGCTGTCTAGGAGACCTGAAAAAACCACGTTGTTTATGGAAAAATGCGCGAAGGGTCTACCGTCTATTGCCTGTTTGCAGCAAACTGTAGAGAGGGGTAAGGCCTGTTTAAAAAATTTGACGTGTTCCAACCACTCCGACCATTCCTTTGGCCTATGGGAGGGATGGCCCGGGGGGTTGGGGTCTAGTTTTTTGTCTTCCTGGCTGTCCAATTGGGAGGGGGTCTGGAGAAATCCATAGGGGGTTTGATGAATCTGAGATCCGGGATGGACGTTTCGGTATTGTCTTGGCGTGGTCTTTTGCCAAACTTCCTCCCTTCATCTCTTCTTGGAGAACGATCGACGGATCGCCTTTTGTTAGAATGGGTGTCTTTGGAGGATAAAAGTTTTGCTTGTTTAAAGCAGGCGGCTTGGGAGTGACCAATCTTGTGGCAAAAAGAGCAGGATTTCTTTTCGTTGTGCTCCGGTTTTATGCCGGACGAAGTGCTTGGGCGAAAGTTTTCTTTGGGGAATCTTTCGTCTCTCTTCCGATCCTGGTATGCCTCTAGTAGCTGGCAGACATCTTTCAGTTGCTCCAGCGTGGCAATTTTCTGAGAAGTAATGATGTTTTCGTATCTGGGGAGAAGACCGTCGATTAAAACCGGGAGAAGTTCCGCTTCAGGGACAGGTTGGGTGAGCTTTATATTGATGGCCTCTGCCCTCTGTGTGAATCTAGCAACAGGCTCTCCAGAGTGCTGCTTGATAGCGAGTAGGGATAGCCTGACTCTGTGTTGGGCCTTTTTTTCTCCGAAACTGGATAAAAGTGCCACCTTGAGTTCCCTCCATGAGTTTGTTTTTCTCTTATGTATCCTGTGCCAGGTAAGCATTTCAGGAGCGATGAGGTCTATGAAGTTCCTGTGTAGAATACTTTCGGGGATTCCTCTGACTTGGGCTGTTTCTTCTATTCTGTTGATGAAATCCTCCACATCCGTGAGTCCGTTGTATTTCGTCTTCCAGGTTGTCAAATCATATATTTTCGTCTGTTCCTGGGCTTGTACCACCAAGGGTTTTGCTTCGGAGACTGTGAGGGAGGTAGAGATGATTTCTGAGGTGTCTTCCTGTTGAAACTGCAACTTCCTGATGTACTTTTTGTTGTAGAAAGAAGCATATTGAATAAGGCATTTTTTGGATTTATTCCTGGGAGAAATCTTTCTACTTCTCAGGGCCTGTAGTAGTTCTTCCTTTTTTGACGTAGAAATGTGGGGGATTATACCCAGCGTGACTTGAGGGACTTCCATAGTGTACAGGGTCGTGTCAGGGTGACCTTACGTTGGGAGAAAAACGAGAACTCGACTCTTTGTCCGTAATTGGAAAGAAATTTTTGCCAGGGATTGACCACTGGGGACGTATATATATATTTTTTTTTTTTACAAAATGCTTCTGCGAAAAAACGCGTATTTGTAAGTGTTTGGGTTATTTGAAAATTTGGGCAGAGATTTGCCTCTGGCCACGTGCTTTTTAGGAAAAATCCAAGCGTTTTGGAAAAAAAATTTCGAAAATTAAAAAATCGAAAAAAGGAAAAAATCGAAAAAAAATTTTCAGAGTCCGAAACTGGAGAAAATTTGGGCAGCGATTTTCCTCTGTCCATGCGTTTTTAAGAAAAAATCCAAGCGTTTTGGAAAAAAAAAATTTCGAAAATTAAAAAAATCGAAAAAAGGAAAAAATCGAAAAAATTTTCACAAGTTTTCGTGGAAGTAATTTGTTTGAGAATTCAACAATATCTTGGGGGCATGGTTTCATTACGCGGCTTCCTATAGCCTGATTTTATACAGCACCAATTTTTCTGGTATTTACACGCGAATTCCCTTCGTCTTTTCGACAAGATATTACCTTCTTTGTCAATTGACAAGGTATTATAGTGTCAGATGTCAAGGAATCCACGTCAACGCGAATTTAGTATTTTTTGCATTATTCGAATGTGATTCGGCATGACCCGGTTTCAGCAGACGACAGAGTCAAAAATACTTAATTGTCAAATGACAGAAAGAATTTAAATCCACTTGTTCCCTAGGTGTCAGCAAGTGTCCGTTTAAGAGACGTACCAGCGTGCTGCAGTATAGTATATTATTAAAAATATTTAGCACTTTCGAGACCAAGCGGATGATTTGTTTATCATGTACATGATTTTAATTGTTGAATAAATTCTTCTTTAATTTGTGTTTATTTCCACTATTCACTTGTATTGAAAATAGCAATTTTAATCGGCCGACACTTTGTAATCACTGTATTATTCGCAGCGACAACTTCCTAGGTTGGGCACCTTGCGTTGGAATACCGGTAATATTTTGTCGAGTGACGAGTCACAAATGATAAAATCGCGCCCGTAATAATTTAAATTGTGATTCGAAATTACGTTCGCGCCGAGATTCCTGTTGGAAGTGCTAGACAATTGGGAATAAACAATACATCATAATAACATTTCAGAGTTTACAATTGTTGCTTGGGAACGAGGCCGTGGTGGAACAGAAAAAAATTTAAATGGCCCCACGTTTAGCGCCAGTGTTAGCGTCGGCGGGCGTGCTGATGCTATCGGCAGGGTTGGAGAAAGCTCCCACATATTTAATACAAATTAGTTGCTGTATCTGCCCCAAATAAAAACTAGCTCAGGTTCGGTGCAAGCAGGGTTTCTCTTAACCTCAAGGCTAGTGCTTGTGGTTCGGAACTTCACGCTTCTCCGTCCCCCCAGGGCCTCTCTCGACAAGCAAAACACGGTAGGTTATCACATAAATAGTTTATTCAATTCTAGGAGACACAATAATACATAAGAGGAACGATCCTAGCTGAAAGTTAGTTTGAACGTCAGTCTCTGCTCTCTACACGCGTGGTTAGGGCTAAAACATTATTTGCACACAAAGGGTAACATGGTAATTGACTCACGTTTGGTTTATGGGCCAACAGCGGCTTTACGCGCTTGTTCTCCCGGTCTCAGCAGCGTCCAAGCGCGGACACCGGAAGTGCGCAACCGGCGAAACTGAACTCGTGTCGCACATGTTCACGCGGGACGTGGGCTCGGGAAGCTCGCTCGCTCAAGACTGGCGAGCTTGCCGCTCGAGATGGTCTAGCGACAGCTCGGTTTGTCGCTCGCGGGAGGGGGTAGTGCGCGCGCCTCTATATTGGCGGTCTATTTGTAACGTAACACTTCCCCCCTCGCCGCAATAAAAGCGACGTGGCAATGGAGCTGTAGGACTAATAAATCCTCTTACCTTTTCAGCACTTGTGCCAAAAACATTTAAGAGAAACGAGGAGAGAGAGAGAGAGAGAGATTCCTAGCTGGAGAATAGTTATGAACAGAACACAAAAGAGATGATACATGGTGTAACAAGGAATTGTCAATAAATGTATATAAAGGCAGTGGCATACATAAATACAGTTGCAAAGAACAAGGATCTGTTGAAGAAAGGTACAAGGGTTATGCAGTGATAGAAAAAAAACTCTACAATTGTATCATTGGTCTGTGAGCTAATGTTTGCGAACGTGGTTTGCGTAGGATGTCTGGGGTGGTTGAACGTTTCACTGAAGTTACAAGGTTACTTTGTCACAGTAACCTGGCCCATTTGAGATTACACTCAAGGGACACTAGGGCCTTTAAGAAAATACGAGGAAGAGAACACATGATGAGGCTTCTAGGTGGTGTGGAGAGTTCTACCTGTCACAGAGGTCGAAAGGGTAACTGCTTCCGGATCCTGTGGGTGAGCCAGTACGAAACCATTGAAGTATTGGAGAGTGGAATCGTAATTGGTGGTTGGTACACTGGTTTTTGTATGTAGTGGGATTGTTTTGTGAACAATCGTTGGTATTGTTATTTGCGCAAGGGCACAGGAGCATCAGCACAATGGCAGTAGGGCATTTGCATTATGCAGCAGGAACATTTGCATAATGGCAGCAGAAACATTTGCACAAGGGCAACAGGAACATTTGTATTATGCAGCAGGAATATTTGCATAATGGCAGCAGAGCATTTGCATTATGCAGCAGGAACATTTGCATAATGGCAGCAGGAACATTTGCACAAGGGCAACAGGAACATTTGTATTATGCAGCAGGAATATTTGCATAATGGCAGCAGAGCATTTGCATTATGCAGCAGGAACATTTGCATAATGGCAGCAGGAACATTTGCACAAGGGCAACAGGAACATTTGTATTATGCAGCAGGAATATTTGCATAATGGCAGCAGAGCATTTGCACAAGGGCAACAGGAACATTTGTATTATGCAGCAGGAATATTTGCATAATGGCAGCAGAGCATTTGCATTATGCAGCAGGAACATTTGCATAATGGCAGCAGGAACATTTGCACAAGGGCAACAGGAACATTTGTATTATGCAGCAGGAATATTTGCATAATGGCAGCAGAGCATTTGCACAATGGCAACAGGAACAGGAACCAACCTAGAGCTGGCGTGCTCGGGTTTGTTTTGAGTGTCGGTTCTTTGTGGTGATACAATTCGCAACTACACGCACGACTCACACTAGGTTATGTTAGATGCGGTCGGGTGCTTTTGGTACGCAGGGATTGAAGGCAAGGGACCTCCGTGACGGTAGCGAGGGCAGCATGAAGAGGCGCAGATGTAGATAGGGTGCAGAGCTGCTGGTTTTTTTTTTTTTTTTTTAATCCGGCAAAAATTATTATTAGAACAAAATTCTTGAAGTTTACCTGCCTAGTAGACCAATGATGAAAAAAGTTTGGAGAGAAACAAGTGTGCATGTTGAGAAAAAGTTGGATTTGTTTGGCGTGTAGAGAGAGAGACGGAGAGAGAGCTAACTAAATGTGGCTAATGCCTAATACATGTTACAAAGGTACGTATTCAAGGACAGGTTCTGTGTAACCCCTTTTGGTTTTTTTTTTTTTTACCAAATACATTTCCAAGAATACGTGGTTGATGGATTGTACGTATAACAAAATTCCCCATTCGAAAGAAGTTGGTCTTCCATGACCTATGCTCACGTCTATACGGTAGCATTTTTTCTACTTTCGAAAAACAAAACATTGCGTACAAGATTAGTTATAACAAAGTGGGAAAGGAGTAGGAAGTTGAAAGGATCCGCGTATGAAGATTGTCCCATTTGACAAACGAAACGCCAAGTGCGTAACGCATATATCCCCATTCACGGATAATTTCGAGGAAGGGGGAGGGTGATAATTGGGAACATTTGAACGAAGAAAACTGCTGGGGACTCGGCTATTTCCGAAATTCGACCTCTGGGTGGAGGTGAAACAAGGTCTACAGCAGTCATCCTGGCACATTACAATAATGACAACTGGGAAAGGAGTAGGAAGTTGAAAGGATCCGCGTATGAAGATTGTCCCATTTGACAAACGAAACGCCAAGTGCGTAACGCATATATCCCCATTCACGGATAATTTCGAGGAAGGGGAGGGGTGATAGTTGGGAACATTTGAACGAAGAAAACTGCTGGGGACTCGGCTATTTCCGAAATTCGACCTCTGGGTGGAGGTGAAACAAGGTCTACAGCAGTCATCCTGGCACATTACAATAATATTTGGTAGTGTTGGACAAAAGAATACACTGACATAAAAGTCTAATCCTCTACGTGTATTGGGCAGAAGATTAGGGGTCGTTTTATTCTCCTACTTGTTTGCGAGAAATGACAGACCCTTGCTCAAATCTCACAAACCTGGGGATTTTCTTTGTTCGCCTCCCAGACAACGAGTTTGGTGTTTTTGTGTCCATCAACTTAACTCCCACGACACGATGCCCCATAATCATGAGTGAAGCGTATGATTAGTCCTTTTGAGATAGTAGATAGTTCCTGGGTTCTTGTGACAGGAAGTCCACGGGCATATTAATGATTACAAAAAAGGGGTGTGGACTACATTGAGTAGTTCACACATAAAGGTTTGATATTATTTCGTTCGCACGATTCATGGTGAGTATTATAACGTCTTCACGTATAGCGTACAAGATTGCAAAATCAAAGGATTTGCAAGTAAGTTTTATAACGTCTTCACGGATAACAATGAACGAATTACAACTGGGTTGCCCAGTATTGAAGGGAGGTGCAAAAGACTAGGTATTTATGACATTTCTGACAAAAACCCACAGAGTAATTATAACGGGCTCCCCGTATCGCATTTAGTAGATATTCTGAGATTCCCATCTATGACGGCAGATTTTATAAGGTTCCCACCTATGATGGCAACAAAGGTTAACGTTCATATAAAGGTACCTATTCAATACAGACGGCGAGACATACTGATGTACTTAGTACAACAATACCGTAGCATAATAAATCCATATTAGCGTACGTTAAAGACTTGCACAAAGGCAAAAACATATTTGAAGATCTGGCCAAGATTTTATACTTCAACAATTAAGGGACAAAAAAATTCTGGCGTGCTGATGGAATGTGAATTTCATCTAAGCTTACCGCAAAAGAGATCCTTTGTGGTACAACCCTTTTGGTTACGCACAGAGTATCGTATCGTGATGGTACAACTTTTGTTGTACTTACACGTACGATCGTAGCAACAATACAAGACATGCGCTTATCGTTGTTTGACAAGGAAAATTATTTACATTGATCCGATTTGAGTGTTTAAGACCTTCTAGGTTTTACTTACTTAAACAGACTGCGATGGACACACCTTGGTGTTATGAAAATTATAATAATGGGATGGGTTGTTCACAGGGTGGTTCACTTGGAGACCTGGCTTCTTGTTGTGACCTCGTACTTTGCACGTGATAAGTCACAACAAGGCAACCCCAAAATTTCAGTTTGAGCAGTTGAGACCCAGGGTGACTCAATGTTGCTGAAATGTTGTAAAAAAATTTATCGTTAATGAAGAGGCACGTTGAAAGTTGTCCCTTTTATAACGATACTTTCCAGACTCCACATCCAGTTCTGGGGAGAGCTAGAGCAATTTGGGTTATTTATTGAGCGCCATTCTATTTTCTTAAAAAACAGAAAAAAACTTAGAACGGGTAGCAAACATCTGATACCGCCGTGGGTTTACACAGGTTTGCTTACCTAATTTAACTACATATGACATAAGGGTTAGATGCACTTTGGCGAGGACCCGATATTTAATGTACAAAAAAGATTTTCTAACATTTAGAAAGGGGTGACGAGGTATGACATGATGATGTGAAAATATGATGCTGCTAGTTGTGACGATGCACAAAACCTTGGGCACGTACTTGCAGTAAGCCACAGGGAATTCCTTTCTCCGAAGTGATCAATTTCAGGTAGAGGTGTGCATGCTTAGAAAAAACGATGTTTCCAAGGTTTGACACCTGGGGCAGCAATTAGAGGCGAATGACTGATGATGACGAGATATTTATACAAACAAAAATAAAATAAAATAAAATGAAACGAAACCACAAGGGAGAATTATAATTTCTTCCATGACTTTGGCTACAGTTGACACCACTGTGCCAGAGCTAGAAAGGTTTCGTTTGAGTGTCCTAATGAGTGACAATCGTTTACGAGAGGCCGCTCATTAGTGACGAAACAAAAGGGTTGACTTCCATAGTGATCCATGTCACGGTGTAGACGAATGGTTGCTAGGAGTCAAGGAATAACCGTTGGGGTTATACGGGCGTGGCAATGGAGTTTGTTTCCATGTTACCACTTTTTACAATGTCCTTTATATGGTAGTTACCTATGTGTTTACCAGAGATGTCGGACAATCGGTAAACCAGGTCTGAGATTTTCTTTAGGACTTTCGTCTTTACAAAACGGGGTGCCAATTTGGCAGAGAAGTACAGCGCACCTTGTGACAGAGTGTTGTTTCTCCTCCAGACGATGTCTTCTTCCTTGAATGTGACGTGCTTCCTGCGAAGGTTATACCTGTCGGCGCTCTTTTGGTGGGCCAATAGTAGAGCGTCTGTTACTTCACTATAGATAGCGGAGAGTTCCTCCAAGCGGTGGGCGTAATTTGCTGCGGGGTCTGCTGTGGAGGAAGGGACGGGTGGAAGGCAATTGTCAGGGTGTAGTGAACCGTGAACTACTTGTTCCATGCCGTGTTTGAGAAAAAATGGTGTATAGCCTGTAGCGAGGTTCACCGTGTTGTTCATGGCTGCTTGTATTCTGTCTAATTTTTTGCACCATGTGCGTTGATCTTTGCCAACCAAAATTGCCAGGGCCGTGTTTATGGTTTGGTTGTATCGTTCAACGGTGTTGTTCTGTGGGGTGTAAAGGGTGTTATAGAATACATCCTTTATACCATATTTAGACAAAAACTCTTTAAATTCCAGAGCTATAAATTGTTTACCATTGTCGCATATTATAGTACGAGGGGTACCGTAGGGTATGAAAATATGTTTTTCCAATAGATTGGTTATTGCTGCTGCAGTTGCCCTTTTCAGAGGAAACAACCAGCAGTATTTGGAAAAGATGTCCACTACGCTGAGTATATGCATGTAACCGGCGTAGCTTCTAGGGAAGGGTCCAATGAGGTCCATAGAAAAGGATTGAAGTGGTCTATCGGCACGCTTGGGGTTGCCCATTAGACCAGACGGTGGTGCCGTACTGTGCTTGTATGCCTTACAGATGTCGCACTTGGAGATGTATAAACGTACTTGTTTGAATAGACCCGGCCAATAATATCTTAAGGATATTTTTTTGAATGTTTTGAAAGTTCCAGGGTGTATGGAGTCTACGGCACTGTGGTTATCAATAATAACTTGTTCTCTATTTTCGAGAGGGACTACCATTTTCCAGGCATAGTCCTCTAAGATTGACAGTGGAGGCTTGCAGTTGCGATATAGTTGTCCGTTCTTAATTATAAAATTCGGGAACTTTTGTGGGTTGTCACTGCATCCTCTAAAGATTTTTTGATACCATACGTCTTTTGTGGGGAGACTAGAATTGGGTAATTCGGCATTTAATGTTGCTATCTCGATCCTAGAAAGGGCATCCGGGACGATATTATCCGCGCCTTTACGGTGGATGACATCGAAAGTATATTGAGATAGGCGGGACGACCAGCGAGCCAATCTCCCGGAGGGGTTGTCTAGCGAGATCAGCCATTTTAGGCTGCTATGGTCTGTGACGACGGTAAACTTACTGCCCTCAATGTATCCGCGGAAATGTTGAATGGATTCCATGACTGCTAACAATTCTCTCTCGGTAATCCCGTAGTTTTTTTCGTGTTTATTTAGGGTACGAGAGAAGTATGCCACGGGGTGTTCGCCGTCCGTAAAATTTTGAGTGAGGACTCCTCCGATTCCGACGTTTGATGCGTCCGAATGGATCGTAAAGGGAAGATTGAAGTCGGGGCAATTCAGTACTGGGGCTGATTGAAGAGCCTCTTTCAGGGAGTTGAATGCTGACTCAGTCTCTGCAGACCAGGAAAAGTTACTGGTACCTTTACGGATTCCCGTGATTTTGTTGAGCGGCGCCGCGAGAGTTGAGAAGTTTTTTATGAATCTTCTGTAGTAACCGGTGAGTCCGAGGAAGGCTTTTACCTCTTTTGCATTTGTAGGTCGGGGAAAATTTGTCATAGCCGCTACTTTTGTGGGGTCTGTTCTTAGGCCTTCTTCGTCTACTATGAAACCCAAGTATCGTAGGCGGTGCCTGCAGAATTCCGATTTCTTCAGGTTGATAGTCAAACCGGCCTGTTTGAGTTGTTGAAAAACCTTCTCTAGAATAAGTATATGTTTTTCAAAGGTATCGCTAATGATGATCAGGTCATCCAGGTAGCAAAATAAATTGTTATCAAACTCTGGGCCAAACAATTTATCCATGAGTCTTTGTAGTTCTGCTGGGCTGTTTTTTAAACCGAAGGGTAGTCTTTTGAAATGGAACATACCCCTGCCAGGCACCACGAAGGCAGTCTTTTCGCAGGAGCTGGGATCCAAAGGTATCTGCCAGAATGCTTTGCTTAAGTCTATGGATGAGATGTATTTAGCGTTTCGAAGTCTGTCCAGGATGGAGTTGACCAAGGGGAGCGGGTAGGCGTCTGATATTGTACATGCGTTGAGGCGTCTGCTGTCGAGGCAGAAACGGGCTGAGCCGTCTTTCTTTGAAACTAATAAGGTGGGGTTGGTCCATGCACTGCGGCTGGGTACCACCACTCCCAGTCTTAACATATCGTCCAATTCTTTTTCCAGCGTTTTCAATTTTTGTGGAGCTAGGTTGTAATACCTTTGTTTGATTGGGGGGCCTGTTGTTTTTATATGGTGTTGTACTAGGTTGGTTAAGCCTAAACCGCACCTTTCGAAGGAGATGGATTCATACTTGTTGATCATTTGATTTAATTGTATTGTCTGTAAGGGGTTCAAGTTTTCGTAGGGTATTACCGTACGGATTTCGTTTACTTGGGGAGTGACGGAGGGGTTGTTAAACAGTTGCGGGGCAATTTTGAAAGCCATCCAAAAATCCACTCCCAAGATAAATTTCTGTGTGATTGTAGGTACAACTAGAAACTTGATCCAAACTGTTTTTTGGTCGCAATTGATCGGCAGGGTTAGAGAACCGATGACGAGTTGTGAAGTGTTGTCTGCCGTGGTAACATGTGAAGAATATTTTCCCATTTTAAAACCACAGTTTGTGAATAAGGTGTGGGCGTTGTCGCCCAGGCAGCTGACAGAGGCGCCGCTGTCTAGGAGACCTGAAAAAACCACGTTGTTTATGGAAAAATGCGCGAAGGGTCTACCGTCTATTGCCTGTTTGCAGCAAACTGTAGAGAGGGGTAAGGCCTGTTTAAAAAATTTGACGTGTTCCAACCACTCCGACCATTCCTTTGGCCTATGGGAGGGATGGCCCGGGGGGTTGGGGTCTAGTTTTTTGTCTTCCTGGCTGTCCAATTGGGAGGGGGTCTGGAGAAATCCATAGGGGGTTTGATGAATCTGAGATCCGGGATGGACGTTTCGGTATTGTCTTGGCGTGGTCTTTTGCCAAACTTCCTCCCTTCATCTCTTCTTGGAGAACGATCGACGGATCGCCTTTTGTTAGAATGGGTGTCTTTGGAGGATAAAAGTTTTGCTTGTTTAAAGCAGGCGGCTTGGGAGTGACCAATCTTGTGGCAAAAAGAGCAGGATTTCTTTTCGTTGTGCTCCGGTTTTATGCCGGACGAAGTGCTTGGGCGAAAGTTTTCTTTGGGGAATCTTTCGTCTCTCTTCCGATCCTGGTATGCCTCTAGTAGCTGGCAGACATCTTTCAGTTGCTCCAGCGTGGCAATTTTCTGAGAAGTAATGATGTTTTCGTATCTGGGGAGAAGACCGTCGATTAAAACCGGGAGAAGTTCCGCTTCAGGGACAGGTTGGGTGAGCTTTATATTGATGGCCTCTGCCCTCTGTGTGAATCTAGCAACAGGCTCTCCAGAGTGCTGCTTGATAGCGAGTAGGGATAGCCTGACTCTGTGTTGGGCCTTTTTTTCTCCGAAACTGGATAAAAGTGCCACCTTGAGTTCCCTCCATGAGTTTGTTTTTCTCTTATGTATCCTGTGCCAGGTAAGCATTTCAGGAGCGATGAGGTCTATGAAGTTCCTGTGTAGAATACTTTCGGGGATTCCTCTGACTTGGGCTGTTTCTTCTATTCTGTTGATGAAATCCTCCACATCCGTGAGTCCGTTGTATTTCGTCTTCCAGGTTGTCAAATCATATATTTTCGTCTGTTCCTGGGCTTGTACCACCAAGGGTTTTGCTTCGGAGACTGTGAGGGAGGTAGAGATGATTTCTGAGGTGTCTTCCTGTTGAAACTGCAACTTCCTGATGTACTTTTTGTTGTAGAAAGAAGCATATTGAATAAGGCATTTTTTGGATTTATTCCTGGGAGAAATCTTTCTACTTCTCAGGGCCTGTAGTAGTTCTTCCTTTTTTGACGTAGAAATGTGGGGGATTATACCCAGCGTGACTTGAGGGACTTCCATAGTGTACAGGGTCGTGTCAGGGTGACCTTACGTTGGGAGAAAAACGAGAACTCGACTCTTTGTCCGTAATTGGAAAGAAATTTTTGCCAGGGATTGACCACTGGGGACGTATATATATATTTTTTTTTTTTACAAAATGCTTCTGCGAAAAAACGCGTATTTGTAAGTGTTTGGGTTATTTGAAAATTTGGGCAGAGATTTGCCTCTGGCCACGTGCTTTTTAGGAAAAATCCAAGCGTTTTGGAAAAAAAATTTCGAAAATTAAAAAATCGAAAAAAGGAAAAAATCGAAAAAAAATTTTCAGAGTCCGAAACTGGAGAAAATTTGGGCAGCGATTTTCCTCTGTCCATGCGTTTTTAAGAAAAAATCCAAGCGTTTTGGAAAAAAAAAATTTCGAAAATTAAAAAAATCGAAAAAAGGAAAAAATCGAAAAAATTTTCACAAGTTTTCGTGGAAGTAATTTGTTTGAGAATTCAACAATATCTTGGGGGCATGGTTTCATTACGCGGCTTTCTATAGCCTGATTTTATACAGCACCAATTTTTCTGGTATTTACACGCGAATTCCCTTCGTCTTTTCGACAAGATATTACCTTCTTTGTCAATTGACAAGGTATTATAGTGTCAGATGTCAAGGAATCCACGTCAACGCGAATTTAGTATTTTTTGCATTATTCGAATGTGATTCGGCATGACCCGGTTTCAGCAGACGACAGAGTCAAAAATACTTAATTGTCAAATGACAGAAAGAATTTAAATCCACTTGTTCCCTAGGTGTCAGCAAGTGTCCGTTTAAGAGACGTACCAGCGTGCTGCAGTATAGTATATTATTAAAAATATTTAGCACTTTCGAGACCAAGCGGATGATTTGTTTATCATGTACATGATTTTAATTGTTGAATAAATTCTTCTTTAATTTGTGTTTATTTCCACTATTCACTTGTATTGAAAATAGCAATTTTAATCGGCCGACACTTTGTAATCACTGTATTATTCGCAGCGACAACTTCCTAGGTTGGGCACCTTGCGTTGGAATACCGGTAATATTTTGTCGAGTGACGAGTCACAAATGATAAAATCGCGCCCGTAATAATTTAAATTGTGATTCGAAATTACGTTCGCGCCGAGATTCCTGTTGGAAGTGCTAGACAATTGGGAATAAACAATACATCATAATAACATTTCAGAGTTTACAATTGTTGCTTGGGAACGAGGCCGTGGTGGAACAGAAAAAAATTTAAATGGCCCCACGTTTAGCGCCAGTGTTAGCGTCGGCGGGCGTGCTGATGCTATCGGCAGGGTTGGAGAAAGCTCCCACATATTTAATACAAATTAGTTGCTGTATCTGCCCCAAATAAAAACTAGCTCAGGTTCGGTGCAAGCAGGGTTTCTCTTAACCTCAAGGCTAGTGCTTGTGGTTCGGAACTTCACGCTTCTCCGTCCCCCCAGGGCCTCTCTCGACAAGCAAAACACGGTAGGTTATCACATAAATAGTTTATTTAATTCTAGGAGACACAATAATACATAAGAGGAACGATCCTAGCTGAAAGTTAGTTTGAACGTCAGTCTCTGCTCTCTACACGCGTGGTTAGGGCTAAAACATTATTTGCACACAAAGGGTAACATGGTAATTGACTCACGTTTGGTTTATGGGCCAACAGCGGCTTTACGCGCTTGTTCTCCCGGTCTCAGCAGCGTCCAAGCGCGGACACCGGAAGTGCGCAACCGGCGAAACTGAACTCGTGTCGCACATGTTCACGCGGGACGTGGGCTCGGGAAGCTCGCTCGCTCAAGACTGGCGAGCTTGCCGCTCGAGATGGTCTAGCGACAGCTCGGTTTGTCGCTCGCGGGAGGGGGTAGTGCGCGCGCCTCTATATTGGCGGTCTATTTGTAACGTAACAATACCTAAACGATTCCTTCAGAAACCTGTTCAGGGTGCTTAGGGTGTGAACATACCAAAAGAGTGGACGTCTAGGATTAAAAAGATAAAAACAGCTTTTTCGGAAAATGACATCATTTTCCGAAAAAATTAAAAATTACTGTAGTTGGGAGGATAATATGCATATCTACATATATTCTTATAGGAAATTAAATTCTACACAATTTGGTTAGTTTGAATTTCTTTCTCTGATGAGTATTTTAGACAATATGAATGTTTGATGAAAAATGTGGGGTAAAATATTTTTTTCCTAATGTATCTTCTACATTTGTGAAACATGTAACTCAAAAACAGCTGCCATTTTGAATATTACTTATGGAGTAAAATTTTTATATTATTTTATGAGTTTTTATTTATTTAAACAAAATATTTCCTGCGACGTACCGTATTCGAGATATAAGTGGAAACCCGGAAATTGGGATTCCCCCCCACCCCCCTCCCTTCCCTAGCTCACCACCTAGACGTCAGGACTTTTGGTAGGTTCACACCCTATTTGGATTTTTTTTTTTATTATTGAAAACAAATAACTTTGTGTACACCACTAATTAATTAACAATATCAACATAGTTTTCGAAACGTGTTGATATTGTTAATTAAATAGTAGTGTACACAAAGTTATTTGTTTTCATTAAATTAATAATGACGCCACAAAGTGAATTTACGAATTTTAAATTTGTATAATAAAGGACGGACTGTTTCACAGAATTTGAATAATTCATCGAAATTCTAAGTTAAAATTCAATTTCTGTGAAAGTTTTATTCAGGTTCTGCTATTATTGAAGTGAAACTTCTTTAGTCCCGTTATGATTTCAAACTTGGATGAAACATAAATGACGCATTACAAACGTCAAACTTCCCTCATTGGCAGCAGTTTGATGTTTATTTGATAATGATCTCTCTTTTGAAGGCTTCTATTGGTTGAGATATGAAACGGAAATGACGCATTACAGTACCTACAAAGCGTCAAACTGTGCTCATTGGCCGCTTTGATTATGACCTCACTTTTCAATGCTCCTATTGGTTGAGACATGAAATGGATGTGACGCGTTACAGTACAGCGTCAAACTGTGCTTATAGGCCTCTTTGATTATGATCTCACTTTTCAAGGCTCTCATTGGTTAAAATTGTTTTGGTTTCTACCGCGTGTGAACTGCATTCGATTTTTCTTCATGGGCTGGTTGTTTCGCGGTACTCAGAAAATAACGGAAGATGAATAGGTCTTTCACAGAACTTTAATACTCACTTTAAAATTTGATGAATTTTTCTAATTCTGTGTAAGTAACCCAACTTAAGGCTGAGTTATTTCGCAGAAATTCACTTGTGATAAAGTCATCAAATAGCCATTCAGCGCAATTTTGTTTTTTTACACAAAAAAAGGTTCCCATTGAACGCTGATTCCGGATGCGTTTCAGCTTTTTATCAAATTGTAATAAGCTGACAACAAAGTTGCCTTCTTCTGTTATAAAACTTTGTTCAATAGTTGGAACTGTCTTAGAATCGGCGTTTAACTCTCTCTCTCTCCGATGGCGCTACAGCCCATATCGAGCCTTGGCCTCCTGCAACATTCGCCTCCAACTCCTCCTGTCCTCAGCGGCTGACTTCCAGTTTGTTATTTGGAGAAACTGTGCTGCATCCTGTCGCACCTGGTCTTCCCACTTTTCGCTTTCCACCTGGGTGTCCAGTCAAAATTCTCTTGGGGACGCGTGTATCCGGCATTCTCTGTACATCTCAACCTGAGGAGTCTCATGTGGGCTGAGATGTTAGGGGCCTGATATATATCATACAGTTCTTTGTTGTGCCGGATGCGCCACTGTTCCCCCTCTTTCACGGGTCAACATATTCTTCTCATCGGCGTTTAACAGGACTTTTTAACTCTCAAAAAAAAAAACAAAATGGCGCTCAATGGTCATTTGATAATATCGATAATTTCTATAAAGCAACCGAACCTTAGAATCACTCGTATTATTTCTCTCAAAAATGATTGCCTACGTGACTTAAGATATTCTATTTAATTTAATATCGTTTTCAAAATGGTATTATAATCGTTACTATATCAACGTCAAGTGGCAGACGGTGCGGGTAAGGCTGTCAGAATTGTCAGGGTTGGTTGTGTGGAGCTGGTGGAAGTGAAATGAAAGGAGAGAGCAGATGAGAGGAATCTATCAAACGCGATCACGTAACTGGCTATTGGAATTTCAATATTACGACTGAAGTGTGGTTTAGATTTAAAAGTTGCGGAGAGGGCAGATTGTTTCAAAAGTCATAGATTTTATATTAATACTCGTATACCTACATTTTATTTAAATAATAATAAATAATTTCAATTTGTTAAGTGGTGTATAGGATTAGTCATGCAGTTTCAACATTCTTCAACAGATGTCATTAGTACGAATGATAATGCTTAGTTTTTTGTTTCCCAACAGATGTCAGTAAAGTGGTACCTTAGAAGAGGTCATCTGCCATCGTTTGTGTCTGATATACGAACGATTACAGCCGCAAAATAACTTAGAGCCTTTTATAGAAGGGATGTCTGGTCCAGTTACATAATCACTGTAAATATTACAATGACGTAAATAAGCAACTAGTAATCTCAACCTAAGTATATCTTATTTTGGAGTTTTCCGGACAGAGAACAATTGATATTTATTCACTGGGACTATAGAACGTTATAAGTATGTAGGTAGTTCGAGCGACAGGATATAGATGGCTCTAGTATTAAAATATCTCATAGTTTTAGTTTTGTCCGATATATGCCGGTAGTACGTATGGTCTCCTTTCCATGGTGGGTGCCAAGGTTCGGAGAACAGGGAGGTTTTGTGAAACGGAGAGATTTTGAAAGCATAACAAAGAGGTTATTAGCCTCCTGGCCGTTCTACACACTCGTTCATAATTACCTATGTAATATATGGGTATTTGCAATGAACATTCTTGTATAAGATATTCATAAATTGGTGAAATTTAGAGAAATTTTATAATTAAGGCAGAACCAGGCATAATAACTTTTTTTTTAAAATTTTATTTAAAATATTACACCTCTTAACGGTATCACGAAACATTTTAACCTTCTCGTCAAATGTCTCCATGCAATGCTATAAAATAATGGGTCGACGTGGAAAAAACGAAAAAATAATTTTA
The DNA here is from genome assembly GCA_936435175.1 of Glyphotaelius pellucidus. Lineage (NCBI taxonomy): Eukaryota > Metazoa > Arthropoda > Insecta > Trichoptera > Limnephilidae > Glyphotaelius > Glyphotaelius pellucidus. Next base: position 9,328,731 of record OW386558.1, read on the forward strand.
AAATTTTCCCCCCCTTTGTACAGCGTTATCAGGTAGGTAAGGGTAGGAACTGAAGAAAGGGATTTATTCTATTATTATAAATGAGGAAAAATAGTTGTCAGCAGCTTGTTCCACGCGCGAGCCGACTAACACAACAACAAGTAAAAGAAACTACCGGTTCTTATGAATCCAATACCAACCTTTAACGAGTGTTCCCCTAGAGTTTGGAATTTCTCTTACGTGCACAAATGCACGTGGGATTAATGCTGCTAGTTCATTTGAGTAGGCTCTTTTGAAATAAAGGTAGACTTTAGAGCACACCAAAATTGCGTCCAGGCATTAAAGATGGCAATTGGTCTTACAACAATGATTTTCCAACTGACGAAGGGTCTTCTTTTGCAAAATTTAGTACAAGCTTCAAATATCTTAGCATACTTCCTTCATAATTTCAGACTAAAGCTAGATTTGGTTTAATATCAGAGTCAACTTGAAAAATATTTAATTTAAAAACATGTAAATATTGCCAGTGTCACGTACCCATTTTGATTATTTCGTCGCCGGTGGTTGATGTAACATAGCTGAAATATCAGTTTGACGTGTCATCTATCAATACATTGGAGTGAACGAGGGGTTGGTTGCACAATATTAATTCCTGTCACTGGCGTATTAGAGTTTCCAGATGTTTCGAATGTGACCAATAATTCATAGTGTTCACTAGAATTCCAAAAATAGAAATAAATTTGCGGAAATAAAACAATAACTTTGTTTATATCCACGATTTACTAATTTTTTTTTTGAAGTGAAACTTCTATAGCACGGCTGTGATTTGGATTTCGGATGAAACGGAAATGACGATTACTGCACCTGCGATGCATCAACTGCGCTCATCGGCCGCTTTGATAATGATGTCATTTTTAAAGGCTCTCCTATTGGTTGAGATATGAAACGGAAATTACGCTAGGTCTGCGCTCATTGGTCACTCTGATTATGACCTCACTTTTTAAGTATTGGTTGAGATTGTTTTGGTAAAGTTTCACCTCTACCGCGTGTAAACTGCACTCAATTTTTTTTAATACCGACCGGTTTCGCTTAACACAAGCATCTTCAAGATATAAATTAAACTGATCAAAATACGCTGTGTGAGCTTGTATATATATACATACAGAAAAAGACAAAACAAAAATTAAAGGAACCGTTAGAATGTATGAAATAAACGTATTGCATAGTAATAGAGAGAAAGAGACATATATGTGTAATGGTTACCATATTTCTCTACAGGGACAAAACGGCACATGAAAAGGTGATTAATGAAAAATGGTTTATGTAAAATATCCCTAATACAGGGCTCTTGGACGCAATAAAATGGTTATTAAGAATTTGGGTTTCCTAACAGGTCTCTTTTTTGCAAGTGCTTCTAAAGTATTTAATCTGTTAACATGACAATTTCTGTCTAGAATATTAGCACTGGCGATTTGGTTGACGGTGTAATCTTTATCAAAAAGATGGTTGGCGAATTCCGACGCTATTTGATTCTAATATTGACATTGCGCGTTGTTTTACCTATATAAAATGCTGCTCTACAAAGTGACTGCTCTATCAAAAAATAAAAAAAAATTCTAAATGCAAACCTTCCACACAGCATCAAACACACGTAGGCCCGTAAACATTATTTCTAAACAAATCTCAGACACTCAAAAAATCAAATGTTATTATATATAAAGCTCATTAAATAACCCCCAGGCGAGGCATATTTTTTGTAAGAGATTACTTATATTCGACTTGAATGCTGTAGAAAAATAACAAAAAGGAAAGTACATCAAAGATCTTGTTTTAAGTGATCTTTTACTTTCTTCAGTTAATCTCTCGATTCTGAGTAAGAAACCTTTATGATAATTGTCGCAATGAAATTGACTCCTCCACTTCATAATGGACCTGTTTTATTTGCTGTCAAATCTTACTGATGGCCTCCGTGGTCGAGGAGTAAGGCTCTCGATCATAATCCGGAGGATGCGGGTTCAAATCCCGGCGTCAGCAATACATTTTATTAGATTAATTTGTGTTTATTATTCCACAAATCTATTAATTTAAAAATATATAACATATCTGCAACAGTATCAGTGTAAATTCAGTATTGCCCTGGTGTATGACCACCATTCACCATCCAATGGTGATGCCCCTGGGAAGACTTACTAGTTAATTTAATTTAATTTACTGCCTTGCAGGAAATGTGGATATTTTCCACATTTCCTGCAATGATTTTAAGCGTGAAATAGCACTTATTACATAAATGTTTTAACTGTAAACGTAATTATTATTATCTTGTACAACCGTTTTTCAATATATTGGTGTAATGCTGTTTTTGCTGATAAATAAATATAAATATAAATAAATTCAGAACTGAAACGTTGCTTAAAATGGCTTTAGCCATTTTTTGTGACCAGATCTGAATGGCCAGGTACTTTCCTATTTTCTTTTGCCTTCACAACATACCCCAACATAGATTGGGGGTGCCGTAGTTTAACTGGCTATAGACGGGATCAATTGGGCCCCTCGTGAGATATTCACATTTAAAAAAAATCAATTTAACTAGCTTGTGAGCGAGTCTATGGCATGGGTCTGAAATAAGCAAAATTTGCCCTTACTTCTTGTCAAAATCATCCAATATCTAAAAACTTAACGATATGCGTTTTAGGGTTAAGTCCTAGAGTTCTTACGCAAAATTGACAAAAGCAGTTTTTTTTTTAATATATATAAATATATTACAATTCTCCTTATTTGTTTTATAGGTTTAACATCAATTTTCGAAATCTTCTAAGAAATAATCAGTTCTCCGGGTCTTTAACGTTTGGCCATGGATCTGAGAGGAGCAAATCAATACGATTTTATAAGTTTACTTGTTTTTTTTGCGGGCTTTTAAAAATAACTGAAATGCTTTAATATCGGTATGTTAATCCCAAAAGTATTGGCGTAATTATTTGACCCCAATTCGCGTAAAAAATCCGTATCATTTCTCGTCAAATCCCAGGTGAATGTTTCCTCCAGCGGTATTTTTTAATTAAAATTACATGAGAATGTTAAAGGCCTAGTTGAGTTTTGATTAAATTCCTGGAAACTTGTGGAAAAAATGAGTGACTCTCACTTGTCTTTCATTTCCAAATATTTTGGTTATTTAAACAATTAAATAAATCTAGATAATCATGATAAATAAGACTTTTATGATTCCTGTAGTTATATTGATGATTTTTTATAAGAATAATCTGATTTCATATAAATTTGGTCTTATTTATATTTCTGGAAATCGTTATATCGCCTGATTTTCTATTCGGTCGGCGAGTGCGGGTACCGCCTCCCTGGTAACTATTTATTGGATAACCAACATCTCTGCCACGGGTTACCCCAAGTGGTTCGCTATGGTTGGTGACTTAGCCGGGGTGCCCGCGAAATGGGGTAAAGTTTGTCTGGAACTAGATGGTGGATGTATCTGCATACCAGCTTAGGCCGGATTGCGAGAGACTGGTTGAGGTAGACCTTTTGAACTCTCTAGCAGGACTCTCTTGGAACATCGCCTTGCGCCGTAGCGGGGGGGATGGATTCATACATCTGTCACTCACGGAGACACTGACCATCAGATTTCTATACACCCCGCATACTTTTTTCCTTCCCCCTTTGATCTACATTTCCTTCCTTTCCTAAAATAACCCTCCACACAGCGTCCCCAAAGATGATACAGGCCCTGAGGGGAATTATATTCCCCAGTTTTTTAAATACCACAAAAATGATGGAAATACCAAGTAGTGATACTTTATTTTATTGATACGGAAATTGTTTTAAACCGCGAAATTTCACGGTTAACTAAAAAGCTTTTGTTTAATTTAATGTAACGTCTAACCATAAAGCGTTTGCTTATTTTGAAAAAAACACTTGTACACATAATCAATCATCATATTTTATTTTAATTTGAATCAAAAATATTTGTGTGGTCAGAGAAACATTTGAAATTTCTTGCTTGTCGTAAAGAAAACTGTGACGGGCTTTACGAACGATTCAATTTGGTTGAGCGGTAGTTGTCAATCTGGCTGAGATGAATGTAAAGAAAGGTGAACGTAAACCGTGATGGTGCGTTGCATACGATAAGGTTAACACTCAACGTTTTACATACAATGGTTAAACCAACCAAATAAAATCATCCTAAAGGCCCATAAAGCCGAAGTTTTCGATAATTTAGCAAATAACCACAATGTTTACGTCAAGTGTGCAAATTTCAAAATCGAAAAATCAAAATTTTTCTTTAAGGGATAGGAAAAAGAATTCTGATGGTTTTTCGAAATCTATGTAAACAGCGATCTTTTTCTTGTTTTGAAGATCAAATTTGCAAAATTTCACCCTTCTTGATTTGTCTAAAAAACAAACCCACACCGGACACCTTTTTATATAATAATCTACAAACTGTAGTATATAGGTTAATTGGCATCAATGGGCATCTTTTAATTAATGTCTGTAGTATAGTTAGTTATACGATAGTTTGCTTTATCCCAACATGTCACTTGAGTAGTATATCAGTAGACTACAATCTACCGTTCAAGTCTAACATACGAACGGTTACGATGATTGCCGAAGGCATCGGAGAGCAGGACGAAAGCCGTCACTCCGGCAGCCGGCATCACTCATTACTACTCAGAGCCTACTCAAGTAAGGACATCTAGTCCAGTTTATAATTCATGGTGATATTAACGATAACTTAATTAATCAACTAGGTAGTAATCAAACGAATCCCAAATTGTTCGTTAGTTTCCCAACACATCTAAAGTTGTATTAATCATTGAGATTAACAGATAGAACATCTGGCGCAACCGGTAGGGTAGATTGTACTCTTCTAATATACTACTCAACTGACATCTGTTGGGATATAGCAAAACTTCGTATAACTAACTATACGAACGACACATATTGAAGGAGCTCAAACTACATGATAAACCTCTACACTTTATCTATATATAGACACTTAGACAGATATATTTTTTTAAATATTAAAATTCAAAATTAAGCCATTGTATTGGGAATGAGATAGTTGAAAATTGTTTTTCGAGTGCACAATGCACATGAATTGATAAATATTAATATTGATTGGATATTTAATAATAATGTCTATAAAATTATCTAATTATGTAATTATTTATTTATATTATATTAAAAAAATTAATTTATTTTATTTAAAAAAATTGTTATGCTTTGTATTACATTAAATAACAATACAGTAGGAATTCATTATACCTTCCTGCGAAGTTACCTATCTGAAAGCTTTGTGAGGGAATACTAATATATCTTCCAGGTTCTATATCCGCATGGATATCTGTTTAATTGAGTAGAAAGCCTCTCCCCTTCCGCCAATGAAGGGTGTTTAACAGTTTAATCCGATTTAACTGCTTTATGAGTTACTGATGTAAACTTTATGAATGGAAACAGATAAGCTTATTTAATATGCGGAGGAATGGGACCGCGGCCGCGTTATCTGGGATCTACTCTATATTATACCAACTAGTCCACTGAAGTGGTTATACTACAATGTAATTATGTGTGTTAAATTTAATGAGTTAGGTAACGAACGTCTGGAAGCTTTTATTATCTCTGGAAAAACCAACGATTATTTTCCATTAATTATCTGCAAAATAACTGTGCAGCACCATTTTAAATTAAATAAAAGTTATTAAAATAATTATCAAATTTAAGTTATTAAAATTATTACCAAATTATTTCACTACTATTTTGTTTTCATTTTCAGTGAACTTTTATATCCTGATGAAGAGACCTTTGGTTTTGAAACACGTTGGTAGTTTTTTAATGAAAAATAGTGGTGTAAATAAATTCGTTTTTTTTTTTTAAATATATATTTTTGTTTGTATTTCATTTCCATTTTAAATAAAACAAGTTACTCGGGAGTCAAAACATGAAATTGTGATATTTACATATATTTATGCATAAAACACATTTTTCTACTTTGAAATTTCGTTCTTATTTATTTATATAAATATTAAAACACATTGCAAAATGATGCTTTGTCTGTTCAACTGGGAATGTTTTCCGTTTCAGGACAGTCAAATACCCATTTAGTTTGTAATATTCTTAACAAAGGAATGGTTACGTTCAAGATATCGCAAGGATGAGATTCTATCAAGACAACTTTTGAGAACAATAATAATTGAATTCCGAATAAAAGAATGGTTTCTTTATGCCCTTGAAAGTATCGCAAGGATGTGAGTCTTTCAAGGTCATTTTGGAGAACATTTATAATTGCATTCAGAACAAAGAAATGGTTTCTTTCGAGAGATCGCAAGGATATGATTCTTTCAAGGTCATTTGGGAGAACATTAATAATTTGCATAGTGAAAATTATAGTTTGTAACTATAATTTTTAAACATTTACTACATTTACGTTTTGTGAGTTAATTGTACGGCTTTCCAAAATTATTTGTTAATATGTTGAACAAAAAATAAACTCTCTCTAGATTTTGTACCAGGATTTCAAATACGTAAAAAACGAGTATATCAAGGCCCTAAAATTAACCAAAAATATAACTTTTCATACTAGACTCGTAATATAAGAAGTTCGAAATTCTTGGTTTTTTTATTTACTTTCTAATAAATTCCGACACCACGTCATATAAGAAAGCCAAAACTCTTGAAATAATTGCAAATGTAAAAAGAAAGAGAGGATACAAAGTTTTAGTTCTGTAAAGCTAATTCTGAGCAAATTTTAATCCGAAATAAATAATGTAATCCCTCTTTAAGAAATAGAATTTTCCTTAAATTTTAATGCGTAGGGTGAGTACAACAATTTCCAAGAAACACAAAGTAACGTTATGAAGCCTTGAATACGTATAAAATTTTTACGCCATAAAAGCGATTAATTGGTTTTCACAAAAATCATTAGTTTCAAATTAATATTATTTATATACGTTGCATTCTAAATGTTCAAGAATTAAAGCTTCAGATGCACTTCTAATGGAATGTAAATACTTAAACGAAATGGTGTTTGCTGGAATTGGGTGTTAGGATGTTTAGATCCTACACTGTAGGAATGAATAAGGAACAGAAGGAAAAAGGATGATCAATCACTTACCACTGTATCTTTGCATAAAAACATACAACTAAATAATTATTTAGCTACATAGTTTCACTAGATGCATCGAAGTAATTGTTTTGTATGATTTATCTTTATATTTTTGTAAATTTTTTTTTTTTTTCACGTTTCATTTTAATATTTCGATGAAGTTTTTGTTTCAAGGTTTGACCGTACAGAACTCAATTTTTTTCAAAAAACATAAAAAAATATAAAAGTTTGTCGTCGATTCACTAAAATATTTAATTTTAACGTTTCTTGAATGAATTTATTGTGTTTTTTATGGGAGAAATTTAATTTTTATAAATTTATTTTTGTATCTTAATATTTTAAAATACAAACGTGTAAAAAGTGTTTTCTTGTAAAATATTAAAATTAGTGCCATCTGTGAATGAGCTTTATATAAATATTATTTAGCGCTAACATTGTGCGGCTGGTAAAAGCTAGCAATAACCATCGGAATTTGTTTGAAAAAATGTAATTCTTATCTGAAATTAAAAGTTTCTCTATTAATTTACAAAACCGCCGAAAAAACTCATAAATGGCGAACTAAGCCGAAGTTTAATATAAATCGGTTTAAATTATCATTTCAAAAATATGCTTTGAATGAATTGAATCTTTCCCACCGTTCCCATTGAGTTGAATTAAAACAAAATCGTACTGCTTAAATTCTTTAAAAAAGTAAAAGCGAAAACAACCATTTTTTTTTTTCATTACAAAAGTACGAACCCATATAAAAAAAAAAATATTTAAAAGCACGATTTTATGGCTAAAATTATCTATGACAGTTTCCATTGATAAACTTTTTTCTTATGAAATTATCCATAAAATAAATAAAAACCACGTTAGCGCTTGAAATCTTGATCTCTGACTATGTTTGCCAAGCGATTTATAAGGCACACATACAATTTTGGCTTGACGTTCCCTTAGTTCGTATTTGTCCAACAGACCATAAAAAATTTTTACAGGAAGAGAAGGTTTACTTTCGTTTTTTCAATGAAAGGTATGCAAGATAAAGCTATTTCCGTAAAAGTAAAGGTCTCATTAGTTTTAATAATTCTTAGTAAAGTGATTAACTATACTTTTTTAAAGTGAACAAAAACTAAAATGGTCTGTTGGACAAACAAAAACTGAGGCGACGTCGTGGCTTCATCTTAAACGCCATTAAAGTTGGAATAATGTTAAAACTAACAACTTTATATATTTTGTCCTTGTATTTTCAGCCAAAGAAGTTTTTTAAATCCCCAAATCTCGTGAATTAAGTAATTTTCGACTAAAATAAAAGTGTAATAATCTCTCTAAGACAAAAGTGAAATCTGTGCATCCGAAAAGAAGTAACGTGGCCAAGGAATGGTGGAATGAAAATACACGCTTTCTTTGGGCAATTTTCATTAAATCCTTGAATTTCTTTACGGTTCAGCTCGGGTAGGGGTGTAAAAAGTTTATGTTCAAGTCTCAAAGGCAGGAAGCACTAAGTCAGAAATACTCGTTTTGAGGTAAAAGCAGCGTACGTTTGAAAGGTTTTATATTTTTTTAATATTAATTATTAAGATGTTTTGTTTTGAAAGAGAACTCGCTTTTTGGTTATTTTCGTTGAAATGTGGAATTGCAGTGTGGTTTATTTTTTGATGCTGTTATTCTAGGTATTAGGGATTCTCAAAAATCATTATTCAATTATTTGTTTTATTATAAATTTAGCCATTTACTAAACAATCACTTTTGCGAAATATCGCCTCAAGTTGCAAAATATCTAGTATTCAAGTATCTTTTAAAATATTCATATTTTTTCAAGAAAAAATACAAAGAACTGAATTCATTACACGCGGAAATAATATTGTATAGATACAGTTTTGAAATGTTCATACAAAACTTTTTTTTTTAAATTAGGTCCATACAGGAGGCCCTGAAGAAAACAATTTCTCTCAGGGCCTATTTCATCTCCACAAAAAATATTTATTGGAAAACAAATCCATTTTTTTTAAACCACATTACATATTTATATTTCTCTCAATCAACAATCCCGACTAGCTTGACTGTTTCGTTTGGTTGTGATTTTAGATTTTCACAGCCAGAAGGACTATCGTGATTTATTTTTGAGTTATTGTGCCGTGATGCGCTATTTCCATCTTTAGCCAACGTTTTGCCAATGTCTGCCGCAATGATGATAGGAGATACCGCAACACGCCATAATACCCGAAAAATAAATCACGAGGGTACCATTTGCTTGTTTAGACAGGGAGTTAAAAATTAAGGGAGTATAAAGTTTAAGAAATTCATTTGTTTTGCTTTATTAATACCATTAAGAGTTGAATATAAAATACCCGTATTTAGAAATATAACGTATTACGGAGAAATGAAATTAACGTACAAACTGAAAACATTTTATTTTAAAGAAAAGTTCAAGGCACCAAGCATTATTTGGCTTGAATTAGACATAAGCAATGTTCCATTCTCCAACTACCAAATTTGATGCCTTTCAAGGCCAACTGTTTAAGCCTTCAATTTACTTGTCACTTACCCTTCCCGAGAACGTATCCCTAAGAGAAAGTTGCTATTATTTGACTTCCCTATACTACACCATATTATGACCGACCACAAGCACAACCTTTCGAATAGCCAAGCCAATCGTAAATTTCAAATGTCTGACGTTTATGGTAATATGTTTTTAGCCCTGTTGTACGACTTTCTACCATTTCAGATCATTTTTGTTTTCACAAAAGTACGTATATTTTATATTGTAATATTTCACAATTAAATCATTTAAAATAACATAAAGTATATTCGCGGCACGTTCCACGGTGAATGATTCAATTGGGGAGGCGGTTATGGGTACCATTCATTGGATAACCAACACTCCTGCCATATCACCCCCACTGGCTCGCTACGTTTGGTAACTAAGCAAAGGTGCCCGGGTCCATGGGGTGAGGTTTATTTAGGGGTTGGCGGTGAACGCGTTTGCGTGGCGGGCTAGATAAGGAGGCTGGTTGAGAAAGACCTAATCTAGATCTCTCTAGCCGGACTCTCTCAACCCGTCGTATTGCACCGCAGTGAGAGAGATGGATTTATTCATTTTTAAGCCACTCCTGGACACATTGATCCCAGATTCCTACCCACACCTAAAACCTTTTTCCTTCCGAGAACTTCCATTCTAAAAAGACCCCCTACACAGCAACTCCAAGGATGACATAGGCCCCGAGGGATTATTTTTTCTTCAGAGCCACCCTGTGTTGAGCTAATGTAAAAAAAATATACTATCAGTTTCGCCCTCTTGTAAGACCACCATTCAGAATTGCAACGTTGCTTGAAGTGGCTTTATCTGTGTTTGGTGACCAGATCTGAATAGCCAGAAACATTTTCATGCGCCTCTTCCCCATATTTTTTCCCTTCGCATCACAACACACCCCAATTGGGGTTGCCACAGTCTCACTGGCTCCAGGCGGATTGGAGCATCTGGGACTCTTGTATGGTATTCACGTAGAAAATGTAAGTGACAATTGATACCATTTCAAAATTAAATTGCTTAATACGTATGATTCTAAATTTTCACGGCCAAATTAATTATGGTTATTTATTTTTGGTGTGTTGTACCATGTCGCTCTACTTCCTTCTGCGTCAACGTTTCGGACAGCGTTTTTCAGGAGTTATGATTTTATGATGCGATTGTAGGGTTTTTCTAAGATGTAATACTCTATGATCTCTTTTTTTCTACTCATTGAAGCGGAAGGTGTTTCAGATTGTAAGTATGGATGACTGAATGACTTTTGAGTGAAATTGTTATCGCATTATACTTACGTATATTTAGAAATAATTCATTTGCTATGCAATATTCATTAATTTTATTAATTTCATTTTGTAAAATTTTGCAATTTTGCATTTGAGTTTATGCATTTTTTTATTTTCATAACTTCAACGTAAAGAATGAAATCAGATTGACTGATGACATATTTCATGTCATTGAATTACAAAATAAAGAGCATGGTCCCTAAACTGGAACCTTGAAGTACCCCCGACGAAAACGTTATTATCCGTGACAAAATTTTAGGATAAAAGCTTGAATTCTAATTTTATTGTAGGATGAAAACCATCTGAGAAGAATTCCACTTTTACAAATTAAGTTTTTAAGTTGTTAATTTTTAAGTTTCTTTAAGAGTGTATCATTATTTACTTTGTTAGAAAACAATCCACAGAAAAAATCAATATAGATGAAATCCACCTAAGCGCTGAACTGTCTTAAGTTTGAATCAATAGATTTTCTTAAAAAAAACCGTGTTGGTGGATAATTGTATTTTTTCTGTAAAAGAGTTAGTCATAAACGGTTTTTTTCATAGTTTTATTTAAATATTATTTATATAATAATGATTTCTGGGCTAATTCATGTTTTTCTTTGTTTCAGGTATGTGATTCTTTAATAAATTCATCGAGAAAAGTTTGGTAAGTTGAATCATTGCTGAGGAGAAGTCCCTGAGACCCATACGTATGAATTAAAACACGATCAAAATAGCACAATACCATGGTAATATCGTTGAAAAATAAAAAAAAAATAAGCTTATAATTATACAAGTTTATCCATACTTAATATTATAAATGCGAAACTGCTCGAGTTTGTTTGCTACGCTTTCACGCGTAAAACAATGAAACGATTTTAAAAATTCTTTCACTAATAGATAGCTAAATTATATGCGAGGACTATAGGCTGTATATAATTGTAAGGTCTGGCGTTATGAAAATATAAATATTAATATATTTAAATTGTTATACGTTTTCTGTCGCTAAAAAAAGCGAGTTACTGCAAATGTCAGAAAACAAATCGTTGCCATGGAAACGATGGTGATATATTTGTGGGTTCTCTGCTGGTAGGTACTCAGTCCCCTACCTACTGGTCGGCTACTGCTTCAGAAAATTCAAATATAAGAATATGTTTTGTATTTTTTGGACAAGCTTTTGTTTTGGAATAAATGTCAGATCTGAGTTCCTGCATTAAAAATATAATTCTTAACGATTATTAAGACTGAATAATAAATAGTGTATTTTTTTAATTATATTTACAAACTTCCAGATATTTAAATAAAAATAAAACTCCGAAATGTTTGTACGCGCATAAATTCCAAACGACTTCCTCAAATTGGATAATTTTTTTTTTCTTTGAGCTCTAGCATTATGAAATTTGGGTGGCACGCGAGCTGTTTGAAAACTGAATGTACCGGGAATAAATGTATGGAATGTGGGAGGGGGTAGGGGGGATAATTGATAAGTGCAAGCGCTACAGTAATTTCCCCTAATATCATGCGAGCGAAGCCGGGGGGAAAAGCTCATATTATATAAATATACAAATTAATTTACAATATTATATCATGGTTTCTAAATAAAGTAATAATAGTTTATTACAAACCTCACTTAAATTGATATTTATAGTTATTTAAATTATGCAATTAAGTTTAAGTAACACATTTTGTACATCCTAGTTTCTAAATTTAAGGATCAATTTTGATAATTGTTTTTTAAGAGTATGGGGTTAAAACCCTGCAAAATTATGTGTGATAACGATTCCGGTACAAATATAACGACATTATTTAATTGCGTTTTTATATTCTATTTGTTGTATTTTGTATTTCATGCACCGACGTTAAATAAGTATTCATTACCTCTCATCATTAAAGCTTCATACGTCCTTTGTTCACGCAGCAATTATTTTTTGATGAATGTGTGAAACATTTTAATTTTAAATAAATAATTAGCATTTTCAGCTGCTTCACATTGTGATGCCGATAGTAATTATTGTTCATACAAATTATAATTTTAACATAGAACGCAGAAGTTCGTTAACCCATTGAGTGCTTATGTAAATTATTCTGTCGGATTTCATACACTAAACAAAGGTGGTGTAATTATTTCGTTTTTCTCTACAATTAGCACTCAATTAATACCCTGACAAGCAATCAGAAACAGTTCGCTTTCTGCACAGCGTGTTACCTTTATTTCTTTTATAAAAAAAACATAGTTAACAGTGTGCGTTTCTAGTTGAACGCACGAAAGCGGAAGGTCCTGGGTTCTAGTCCCAGAGGTGCCAATATCTTTTTCTGATTTTTCTGTCTACAGATTTTCGATTGAGCTTCGCTAATATTTCTTTCGCTTCATTTTATTAAATATAACGATTAGGAGTTTTTACTCATACAGTTAAATATAAATAATTATGCAATTTCATTTTTGTTTTGGGGTGTAATGCCGCCTTGCGCTACCTCCTTCAATAGCCAACGTCGGACAGTGTTACCGTGTCCATCATCAGGGCAGATGTGTAATTGTTAGTTCTTTTTTTTCATGTTCTAGATTCTTATGTGCCTTAAATAGGTGAATCATTTACATTTACTGAATTTAAAGTTAATTTTCTTTACAAAAATAGAACTGCGTCATTTGGGCCTCCCAATTTTTACCTCGTAGGGACATTAAAAATTTAATATTACCTGACTATTATAGACTTAGAGGCCTTTTTCATCTGTAGGAAATTTTTTTTTACCTAAAAACCTTACTAAAATTCAACTTTTCATCATCATCAATCTTCATCATTAGTACTAGCAGCCGATGGCAATATATATATACGTTTTTGTTTGTGTTATGTTGGGAGTGGGAGGGAGGCGTTCATGTCCTTCATGAGTTCTTCCGCGTTTGCCTCCAGGGAATGAGGAAACCATGAAAAATCTCATGATTGTTAATGGTGAAATGTGAGCTTATGTACTTGGAAACTATACCGTGTTGCCAGCTCCACTCCAATACGATGGCATCAGAGGCGTTTATACGGATAGGAGATAGCCTAATTATATACAGTATACATTCGACCGATTATTGGCTTATTATGGTACTTTTGCAAAACTTCTTGACCGTTTTGTTGCCGTTATGTGCCAAATTTACCTTCCTTTACATACACTTATTTATATATTTTTTTCGAAACATTCCCGCGATTCGCAGAATGCGATTTTAGGGAGCTGATATAATACTTTACAATTTTATCAATAAGTGTCCCACCTTTTCCTATTTTCACATGTTCGTCCTCCTTGGCGGGCTAGTTAAAATGACAAAAGTGTTGTTTTATTATATTTTTATTACATATTTATATATCAGTGTATTTTTAATTGTATTATCTATTTTCGCATATTTTTAACTCGTTTTTTTTAATATAAATACCGCACAAGAGTCCCTACTGCTCCCGTCTAGAGCCAGTGAGACTACGGCATCCCCAATTGGGGTACGTTGTGAGGCTAAAGGCAGTGGGGAGGGTAAGGACATGGAGAAGAGAAAGGTGGAAAGTACCTGGCTATTCAAACCTGGTCAACAAACACGGCTAAAGCCTTTTAAAGCAACGTTTCAGTTCTGAATAGTAATCGTACACCAGGGCGATAGTGAGAGCATCTTCCACTCTGAAACGTGCCGCAAATGTACTATTTATTACTTTTAAATGAATTAATTGTAAAATAATACAAATTAATCAAAAAAAACTTATTCGCCACAAGATTGCGAGACAGGAGCCTTACTACTGGACTACGCCAGCTGGCCATATGAGTTAATCAGCAGTATATTTTTTTCTAAGAAAAGTGTGAATTCTCCTAATCATGTGTTAAACATTGTAATCCAAAAATAAAGCAAAAATAGCGAATTTCTATTATGAAAGGTAAAATAATATGAAGTGCGTGCAACCCTGGAACAAGATTTTATCAAAAGCATCTTTTTCATTGTTTCCTCTTGCTGAGAATATTGAAAGCCGAACAAGCCCTAATCCACTTAATGAATTTAAAATCTCCTTTGATGTACAGCTTTATTGAATTGTTGACAAAAATCATTTTGATAAGGTTGAATGGTAACATGGGAACAAAAGCTCTTTGATCTTGTCAAATTCAATGAAATTTTCTCCCTACGAAATTCGGAGGGAAAGTAGCAAACGAGTTTCGTACCAAATGACGGGATTCCGATTATTGAGTCTTCATTTCGATGTAATTGCAGTCCAGCTCTGACATTATTTATTTATTTTACGCCCAGAGTAAAATAAACAAAAAACGAAGCTTTAAAATTAAAAATAATTTTTAAATTTTTAATAGTTTTTAAGGTGGGTTTGGGCATCGCCGCCCCGGAAATCATTTATTGGATAATGCAATACCTCTGCAATAGATCACTCAAGCCGTTTGCTTTTTTTGGCATTGGCCATGGGAGGCCTCGAGGATAATAATTCTCTTCAGAGCCTTTGCCATCTTTGGGGATGCTGTGTGGAGGGTCTTTTTAGGAAAGAAAGGAGAGGAAGTTCTGGGAAGGAAAAGGGTATTAGGGGTGGGTAGGAATCTAGCGGTCAGTGTGTCCAGTAGTGACGGACGTGTGAATCCGTCCCTTCCACTGCTGAGAATGGCGATGTTCCGAGAGAGTATGGCTGGAGAAGTCAAAGGGACTTGCAGCTGGTGGGCAGACGCATCGGCAGCCGAGATCCGAGCAAACCTCACCCTATGAACACGGGCACCTTTGCTAAGTCACACAAACGTAGCGAACCACTTGGGGTGACCTATGGCAGAGGTGTTGGTTATCCAATAAATGGTTCCCGGGGCGGCAGTACCCATACCTGCCTCACAAATTGCTATGTTTGGTAACTTAGTGGTGCCTGGTTTCATGGGGTTGAGGTTTTGGCGGCAGATGTACTTGCCAAACCACTACCTGGCGGGTCTGATCGAGAGTCTGGTTGAGAGAGACCTTTTTACCTCTCCAGCAGGACTCTCTTGACAAATAGCCTTGCAGTGCAGTGGAAGGGAAGATTTCAAGCTTCCGTCACTCTTAGATACACTGACTCCCAAATTTCTACCGACTTCTTATTCCCTTTTCCTTTTCAGACCTTTCTCTCCTTAAAAAATTTCTCACACATCAATCCCATGGCCTTCTGAATGGATTTGACGTAAAAAAAAACATCAGAAAGAATTACTAAAAATAAATTTACTTCATCTTGTCATTGCAATAGGGAATTCGTTATTTTATGTTTTTTTCGCCGCAAAAATGCTTAAATAAACTTCATAAATTACTCTTGTGCTTAGTGATGCAAAGTAGTTTTGGCATTTTCACGAAGGGGAATGGGTGAACATGTATGGAACCTCTTAACAGTAATAGTTGAAATACAGCGGGATAAATTTAAAAAAGTTAAAAATTGTTTAAATACTATTATGGCTAAGATCTATGTCTGTCCGTTCGGTTATATATCTTCTGTATTTTTTTACACTAACTCCGATGGAAAAGGGTTTTCTTCGGGGTCTATGTCATCTTTGGGATGCCATTTGGAGAATTGTTTTTAAGTAAAGGTAGGAGAGCAAGTTTAGGGAAAGAAAAATGTATTTGAGGTGCTCTAGGAATCTGGAAGTCAGTATGTTCAAAGTGTCTCCCGATATAACCTGCCATGCAGTTGGTGGGCAGACGCATCCCAACAATTTTGGAGGCAGAAATGGGCACCTCTACCCCAGGAACCATTTGTTACAATACTTACACCTCTGCCCAAGCGGTATGCTCCTTTTGGTGTCTTAGCAGGGATGCCCAGGTTTATGGGGTAAGGTTTGTCTGGATCTAGCGGCGGACCTGGACTCCTAGAACCCTAGATTCCTAGTCAACCCTCGTACCTTTTTCGTTACCAAAATTCCTCTCCTTCTTTTTCTTAACCTCTCCGCGAGTGAGTTTTGGTGAACAAAACTGTACGTGAGGAGTGAGTTTATTTTTGGTTCATTTTTTTAATATTTTTTATGAATTATCATAGATTAACTAAACATTTATTATATTTTGAATTAAAACGTCGTCTACAACAATCCACAAATATAAACCAACATCGAAAAAAACATGTCCATACAAAAAACTACCTCTGACGACCGCTAAATGACGCAAAAAGAGTTTTCAAACTAGAACTGTGAAGTTGGCATTGTAGAAATGTCTTCCAAAACTTTAACAAACTACATGCAGATGTCAATAAAAGCCACTTAAAGTCAAATAATTTCTTTAAATAGGACGGTATTTGAATAATAGCCGCGAACGAAACGTTTCGTCCATACTCTTCTGAGCATTTTTTCGCTCCGATGAACCGTTTCATCCATACTCGTAGAGAGGTTCAAAATACCCTCCACACAGCATTCCCAAAGATGACATGGGCCCTGAAGTAAATTTTTTTTTCGGGGCCTCCTGTTTGGAGCTAACGTAAAAAAAATCCTCCGACAAGACCTGGAAAAAACTCACCTCAGGATCTCGGGATCCCTGCAAAGTAACAAAACGCGGGGAAATACTTAAGGTGACCTATGGTAGAAGTATTGGTTATCCAATGAATGGTTTCCGTGGTTTCGATTCATAATACGCTTCCCAAATTGAAATTCCTATCCATTCGTGTATATAGTATTATTTTTAATTGGGTGGTGTACTGAAAACTTATCACTCTCCTTGGAAATTTGAATTGTTTAAGTAAAGATGTTAACTTTGATAATGAAAAATAAATAACATCCGCTAGCGAATCAAACAAACCATTGCCTTACTCAAAAACCCTTACGAAATCAACATTAATGTTACTTTGGCAGAATGTAACAATAGAATCCTACAATTTTATCACTTTCATTTAGATTCTTTAGATTTCTTTAGTTTCGTTTTCAAGCGTAGTTCTAAAGTGTTTAACGTTCCAAGGAAACTCATTTGGTTTCTTAATTTGGGTTACACTCCGTGTCTCTTAACCACTAGAGTTTGTTCGTTTAGAATACGAGCGGTATTCTTAGGTATGAACTCGGTATTTTTGCCCTTACAAGTTAAGTTTAAGAAGTTTCCATTAAAAAGAGACTTAAAGAAATGAAGAAAAATATATATCGTTGAAAATTTTATAAAAAACTATGGATCTGTTGAGATTTTGTCGTCAACTTGTTATAAAGATCTGTCAGATTCATGATTAATACGAAAGATTTCCGGTTTAGATTAATTTCAAACACATCCTTTGTTTTTTAATGTACTTCAAGCTGAAATACTGTTTTTGATGACAGATATAAAACATTTTCAGATTTTTGTTTCTATTTTTAGAGTGTTATGCCGTGTTGCGCTATCTTCTTCTTTAGCCAACGTTTCGGACAGCGTTACATTGTCCATCATCAGGGCAGAAGATTTTCAGATTTTAATATTACACACGGACTAAAATAGAAAATTTTATAGGAACAACTTTTGAAGGTCGTATCCATTAATGTCGTACATAATTGAAGAAGAAAATAATGCTCATATAAACGTAATATGAAAAATAATATGACAGAATAAAAAGGTAACGATTGCAACTGGAAATCGAACCTGGGGTCTCTTGTCGTCAGCGGACAAAAAAGGCTCGATTCTCAGTTGTGACCTATTGCTACTATTTTAATTTTATACGTCTTGTTCTTTTTTTGTTTTCTTAGCTTAGATCTTAGATTTTTTATCATCTATAATGATAAAACTATTAAATTTTTTATTTAAAAAATAGACGATTTTGTATTACGGTTTTGTTGCTTGCGATTGTCTCTTTTTTCTAAACTGTAAATGAGCCACTTTATACGAAAATGTATTTAATTACGCTCTCAGTTGTAACTTTTACAATTTTTATTTTTTTGTGTGTTGTTCTTTTTCATATTTCGTTTAGATTTATTTGTATTTTTCTTTTTCTTCAAAAATATTAAATTTTTTATTACAAAAGTAGAATATTAATTTTGTGATGGTTTTGTCGCTCGATGATTGTTTTTTTCTTCTAAATTGTAAATAAACCGCATTACACGAAACTGAAAAAGGCAGTAAATCACACAAACGTATTATAAAGGTTATTGGCCCATTACTTTTTTCTTTGTACAAAAATTATGAATAAAATATCACACACTTTGACAAATCATTCACAAACATGCAAGCAACGGCGGTCGTGGATTTTTGGAATATATTGCAATTATTTGGAAATGTTTATTGTAAACTTCGAAATGCAAGTACACTTTCTAATCCTGCTTAAAATTCAAATACAAAGGAAGATAAAAAATACTTTTATGAGTCCATACCAGTTTGTGCCGTAAAGTACACGATAATCTACTAATGTCGGTGTATTGTTTACTATATGGCCCAAAAAGACCCTAGGGTTTAAATAAAGTTTTATTTAACCTATCTAGACTCCAACGATTATATGTTTTATGAAACAAAGGCTGATTGGTTGTTAAAACTGCATAATAGCATAAACATTGCATCCCCTGTTCAAAGCTTCTACCAGAATGAAAAGCCTGAATTATGCACAGGTAATAATGCATCCATGTATGAAAATGTCCATATGCGCTGCTATTAAAATGCAGGAAGCCTAATTAGCCTATTACCGCATTTAAAACACCTGCTTTGTGCAAGTCATAAGTGTAAAACCGCTCCCTTGCATTAAAGATAGATTATAGAGCCGTCGAAGTTGCAGTAAAACATTAATAGTTAACGTTCAACTTCTGTAATAGGCCTATTCAGGTTTTTTTACTATCCAAGTACTTTAAAACAACCGGCCTATGGTAAAATAGTGACATAACTTAAATAGAACTTTCTCAGAATTTGAATTTTATCTTTAAAATTTGATGAATTGTTCAAATTCAGCGAAAAAAGTCACCCTAACTATTACTTAACTAAGGCAGACCCCGGCAAGGCTAAGGACCGTATTTAAATTCCAAAATGCGACCGTACTTTTTTCTGATTTTTCGGTTTGAAATTTTTGAAAGAGAATCGCTTTTATTGATTAAATATTACTTTATTATTATGACGATGATACATAGTGAAGTTTTCAAACCGATCGAATACGGATTTAAAGACATATTAATAAATAAACAAACACAATGATCAACTTATATGCTTGGGTATGTTTTTAGGTTTTCACGGCCAAAAAGTATTTTTGTTATTGTTTTTGGGGTGTTATGCCGTGTTTCGCTAACTCCTTCTTTAGCCAACGTTTCGGACAGCGTTACAGTGTCCATCATCATCAGTGGCTCATCTGCCCTGATGATGGAAACTGTAACGCTGTCCGCAACGTTGGCTAAAGAAGGAGTTAGCGAAACACGGCATAACACCCCAAAAACAATAACAAAAAAAAAAACTTATATGCTTACTTATATTCTTACACCTTCATAAGCTGGCTCTTCCGGGAGATCTTGTTTGCAGTCCACTGACAGTCTCAATTCAAGAGGACTACCGCTTAAAGAATTATTGATAGAATAAATACAAAAGAGTTTTTAATAAATGAAAAGATCTCTTTTCGCGTTAAAATTAACTCGTTAATGTATTTAGATTGTAATAAACACGATGGTATAACTTTGTTTAATTCCACTTTATTTTGTTATTTTCTTATCGAACTAGTTTCGGTTCAACCTGAACCTTCTTCAGGGAAGAATAAAAATATACTACTATTTAGATTGCTTCGACCGGAAAAATTCCCATGTGAACTCTGTAAGTTACTGATTTTAAAATAATGAAAGGAAGAGCTGATTGGATAATACTTAATAAAATAAGATTTACGTAAGTTACCCCGTCACCGGATAACCGGATAACCTGGGCTAAGCGACATCGTCAGGAAACATCACTGAGTTGATTCGGATATATAAAATTTAATTGTATTTTAAAAAACGTTTTACGGATAACTATTTGAATGCAAATCTAAGAGAAGGGACCATGACCAACCCGTTGGAAAATTAAAACTCGGCGAGAGTTGGTAGGCCTCCCGCAGCCCTCGGCTGACCGTTTTTTATATGTTATTTGAATCTAGTCGATAACGCCTCCACCGTCTGTCTGATATAAGTAGCGATATAGTTGGCGCGGTCACATTTTAATTCGTATATGACACCACTATAAAGGAGGTTGCATTGAAGACGTTTCATTCTTTTACCCTTTGCTGGATATTATTAAAAAAAAATCGTATACATTGTTTTTTCATCATCAGTTCAGTAAATAAAACAAAAAGATTGAAGTATGCAGAGCATTATGCAGCGGTTCGTTAGCTCACCGTAGGATATTCTTGCTTAACATTATTTCCATGATAGTCAAACTTTTGCTTGTATTGTTTATACAAAATCCTTTAAAAAAATAATAATTACTTAATTACCCCACCATCAAGCCCCTTGGCCTTTGTTTTCGAAAACAGAAACAATACAAATTTCACATTATTTAACCTGATTGAGTTTTGTTTCGAAGAGTTTAAAAAAAACTGAAAACGTTAATATCGACGATTGAATAGAATTTTTCTTAACATTTTCCCCCACATTATGCAAAAGAAGCATACAGGGTCTGAGGGTAAAGCACACAAACTTCGGGAGGTGATTCTACATTATGTTAAAAGTAAAAAAGACAAATAACGTATTTCGAAATTCTAAGTTCCAAGTTATCTGAAACATTATCATTTCAGATTTAAGTCTCAGCAGTTTTTCTAAGTTTTAAAATTTTGTTTTTAAGGTAAACAACACACGAGAATTGCAAATAACGTACATATATACATATATAATAAAATTATAAAGGTAAATACTGTAATGTATAGAAATAAATAAAAAAAAAAAAATAAAAAAATAAAAAAATATATATATATATATATATATATATAATTATTGCTCTTTACACAGACGGCTTTGCAAGTTGCACAAGATGTTAGAGCTCACCATTCAAGTGGTTTTGCACATTCAATTTGCTTCAAAGTAAAATCATCAATATTAATTTACAACAACTACATTAATTACAATGTTGCTTTTACTATTTGTTGCTTGGTCTTGGAACAGGCCAGGCCTGAAAGCCCTGATTTATTCACCACTTTTCAGTAAGTTTACAAGTCCAAAATAATATGACAACCATAGAAATATGAATATACCTAGACAAGAACAGACAGGTGAGGGGTAAAAACCAAATGCAGAGGGACGCGAAGGGAGGAAGATGACTGTGAGATATTTGATTCGTCAATAAATCAATCTGACAGTATAGAGGCCTCACGCATTACAATATCACCATTTAGTTCTTAAAAGTAAAATCTGCTTTTGAATGAATAGACTTTTTACATGGGAGCGCGAATTGCTCGCCACGTTATGAACAAATTTGCGAAGTACAAATACGGCAAAGTAAGGTTCACTTGTTTTCAGAGTCGAATATTTTTTTGCCGTGTTTAGTTAAGACACTTTTACAAATGTTTCATAATTTACTTACCCCAGTAAACAGCGACGAGCACACTTGAGAAACGCGTACATTTGTTATGGAGGATAGATGGTTATTAAAAATAATCATTCTATACGATCTGAATAAGCTTAAAATAAAGTAAAATAATGCTTTCCTATGGAATGTAATACAACAATTGGGTTTATTCTCTTTTTCATTTCCATTTTTACACGTTTTCGTAGAACAAGCCAACATTTTTGTCGTGTTATTTCGAAAAATGTTCAGATCAAAGCTCGACGCTGGTTCGCACAAGAATGATGACGTCACATTTTTTAGATTCGCTCGAGGCCATTCGTGAGCCCAGCCGGTTCCAAATTCCAAATGGAACCGGTATGGGAAGGGGGAAATAATACGCTTTTTATCACTTAGGGCAGGTCTATATATTCCTATGTCTATGATGACAACATTTAATAAGTAAGCTACGCCGCACACGCCTAAGTAGGTGTAACTTCTTGATCCGAATTTGATTTGAAAGAAAACGGACATACGGCTGTGAAATTGAAACGGCTGTGAAATCGATTGCCGGATCTAGAACGAATTTCGACATTTTTTTTATTAACTCCATGAGGTCCTGAAGAAAATAATTCCCTTAGGGTCTATGTCTTCTTTGGGGATGCTGTATAAAGAGTATTTTTAGGAAAAGAAGGTGAAAAAGTTCTGGGAAGAAAAAAGGTATGCAGGGTGTATATGAATCTGTGAGTCAGAGTTTCTAAGAGTGACGGACGAATTAATCATCCCTTCCACTGCGGTGCAAGGTGATGTTCCAAAAAAGCCCTAAGAGAGGTCAAAAGATCTCCTTCAACCAGTATCTCTCGATCCGCAGTTCACGTAGTTCTTAAAAATAATCAGGGCTACCCCAGCTAAGGCACCAAACGTAGCGAACCACTTGGTGTGCTCTATGGTAGAGGTTTTGGTAATCCGATAAATGATTTTCGGGGTGACGGTATGCCTCCTTGCCTCCCAAATTGTTATACAAATTTAAAATGTTTTAACAAATTCGCCAAAAGCCCACAGAAAATTTACATCGATTTATATCTTCGGTGTGCCACTGTGTGAGTAAAACAGTAGACCACTGTGAGTATTGTACGCAGCTTGTTAAATATTTCAGCAATTTTTCTCAATTTGCCCAATTTTTGCGTCAAACCTTTCCCGTTCATCTCACGTACTTCAGGCTTATATCGCGGACAGGTTTATTATCAATCAATACTTTCG
The DNA here is from genome assembly GCA_936435175.1 of Glyphotaelius pellucidus. Classification (NCBI taxonomy): domain Eukaryota; kingdom Metazoa; phylum Arthropoda; class Insecta; order Trichoptera; family Limnephilidae; genus Glyphotaelius; species Glyphotaelius pellucidus. The sequence goes on from OW386558.1 coordinate 9,352,225, forward strand.
AACTTCGCAAACATCCAATCCAACGTCATCAATCATCTAATAGCTAATAACTCTCTCTCTCACTTTTCTTTAAATAAATAACGAGCCAGCGGAATAAAGGTTTAAATGAAAGGGCCTCAAAAAAATTTCACGAAAATTGTCATAAACTTTGTAGCTCTAAATCAACGATCTATGTATGGTAGTAGGTTTACTCTTTTCCTTTGTGTAACTCTGGTTCAAGTGAGAGTAATTCGGTACTCTTTGCAGTATTCCGATTCCAAATATCGGGAGCGTAAAAGACTCGAAAGGCAGCCAGCACACAACCAAAAGGCTTTGGGAGAGGGGAGAGACTATTTTGAAAGTAATTTTTATGCACTTCACGACCGTTAAACAGTTTTCTAATACACATTGTATGCAGACTGTACATTTTATTTTTTGAAACGTTACCTATAAAAAATGTCATTATTATGTTGGTAGCATTAAACTTTGTTAAATGTGCGCACGCGCAGATCCGACTTTTTTTTCACGCGCGATGTAATTATGGTTTTGACATGTTTCACGCTTTATTTGTAAATAATTTTTATTCCAATGCCTAATTCACTATTATTCTAGTATAATTCAACATAATTACAAACATTTGTTCTATTTTTCGTCAAATTTAATCCTTTCAAGTCTCCTTTATAGTCTTGTTGTTAATTTTAACAGTTAAAGAACTATTATTTTTTTTAATGAATTTTTCTTAGAATTTTCTCTTTCTTTTATTGAGCTTAATAAAACTTCTATGAAAGTAATGTCATTTAAATAAATAAATGAATCCAAAATTTCAGATTTTTTGCTGTTACCCTTGGGGAATTATTATTATTTTTTTTATAATTTTTAATTGTGTGAACGAGAAGAAAGAGAGGAGCCAGCGTTAAAAATAAAGATTTAGATAAAATTTAACTCAATAATATAACAACTCTTTTTAAGGTCATTGTATGCGATAGCCGAAATGGGTACGCAGCTATCTTTTGTTGGGTCAGGCCGTAAAGCCTTTAAATCCCCATCGAGCCTTTGAGGCTTCTCCCAACAAACCAGCTGAGGTCTGTCGAAGCTCGCTAAAGGTTCGTATTGTGTCTTTTGTTGAACATTTTCTTTCATGATGTCAACACCCTGAATACAGATTTCTTACGCAGGCACTTGTAAATAAATTTATATCCTTTTTTGAATAGTTGGTTTTATCTGGTTTCAAAATAAATATTGTCAATGAACTCTTAAAAACATTACACCCGCCGTTGATTTTTGGCAGTTTGATAAAACGTTAATAACTTTTTTTTTTAATTTCTAATATATGTGATTAAATTCTCACATACGAAATATTTGTTTGTTAAACAGTGGCTTTAGGTATTAGAGATGTCGTTTTGCCCTTTCGTTTATTGTCTTTTAAACGTGTACGTGCGATATCTGCGATTTTTTTTGTAATTATTTAATTTTGTTTAATATAATCTCCAAATTATCGAAAATAATTATCCTCAAGGCCGATGGCATCTTTGGGAATGCTTTGTGAGGGTTTTTTTAAGCAAGTAAGAGGAGAAGGAACAAAAAGGTGATTGAAGGGTGGGTAAAAAACTGGAATCGTGTACGTAGTATCAATTTTGGAAGCAAGTAGGGGTGCCGCCGCTTCAGGAACCATTTACTGGATAACTAACGCTTCTGCCACTTTTAAGTGGTTGGTTACGTTTGGTGATTTCGGTTCACAGGGTGGAGTTATTTTCACTTTTTATTTTAATTAATTCCATTACACTTGGTGATGTGCTACGCCTGTCCGACAGGCAATTTATAATTAAAATTCAAATAACATTACTATATTAAGTTTAAAATAACAGAACAGCCAACCATCATTGCTGAACCCCCAGATTTCTACTATCCCTCATATGTTTTTAGAGAGAGGAGGGTCATTTTCAGTTTTTTTTTATATTTAAAGGAGGAATTTGCATCGTAGCTGCAAGTGGTTTAATCAGTCCCTTTATCAGGGGAATAGTTGTATGTGTGTGTGTTAACCCTGTGATGGTCCCACTCCGCTGCAAGGTTTTTTTCAGCCCCCCTCCTTCCTTTTCTCTCTTCGTCGTTGAGATCTCCGATCGGAAGGTTCAGCTACGCTGTTTTCCTGATCTCGTTTTCCCAACCCCTGTGATGCGAACACAGTAAAGCAAGGTTGTTCTGGGAAATCTTACAATAAACCCTTTACTTCACGTTGTGATTGATTTTTGTTTCGAAGCCTCCAGATTATTTGGAGTAGGAATTTAATGTATTTACTATTTTTCGTGGTAACTTTCGACTCTTTAAAAGGCGTGGAAGAATTTTTTCTGTTGTCTTCTCAAACGCATGAAGGATACACCCTGTCTAAACTGCCCCATACTACAGATGCCTATGGCCCTAACTGTATACTCCCTGTAGAGTCCCCGTTCCCCGCTATAGTGATCCCTTTTGCACCTAGTCTATTAAATCTGGGTAAGCTATCCTCTGGTCCTATTTTGCGCTAGTAAAATTTAACTGCACGTCTAAAGGTCAGTTAGTAAATCACGAAGAAGGAACCTAGCTCGCGTGACGGTCGATCCTGTGGACAATTAAATGGCAATACAAGTTCATTATTTACTTTAATTTAAATGTACGTACCTAGAGGTGCCTCTCTATGACCAAATAGGCTGCATCCGCGTCTCCCAATCTGAAATACCTACCCTATGCATAACCGTTAGAAAAATTGTTATTGTTAGTAGCACCAATTTACGGCAGAACTAGGGAATCTTAAGGAAGTGATAAAAGGAAAGTAAGGAGAATTTCTTTGCAAACTAGTATTGGCTCCTCCGCTAACCAAGTTGACCGAGTGGGCAGTTCTCCGGACACAACTATCCCGCCAATGCATGTCTGAGCTATACCCCGGTATCTGGCGGATCTCTTGGACGATCACCCTGACATACCCGGACTCACTCATGCCAGAGGAAGAACAGCAGGCTTTCAAACCTTTCCCAGTCAACTCCAATACTCGCAACGCCTCCAGAGACTACGTTACTGGCTCTAAAAGGGGTATTTCCATTTCGTCCCTTATCATGACTCTATCCGCGGGCAAGTGGCGCGAGGCTGTGAGGCAGACCGTTAAAGCCGACCGTCTTCGTCTTTCCACCTCCAATAGTTGACATAAGGCGCACTTTGTGGGCATTACGTTTACTTTTGGGTTGACACAGATGAGAGAATGCAACAACGTTACAGAATTTTCCCGCAAGATGCCTTGTTAACGGTCTCCTCCACTCAACCCTGCAGGCTTCCCGTAATGTCTAAGGTCAAACGCCTCCGTCAGCGAATCGTGCCCATGACATACAATTCGGCATCCCTGGTACATAACCTTTCGCGCCCGTTCGCTCGACACGATCCCGCGAAAGGGAATGACCTCCGACATAGCGCGTGACCCGCCCAGTCTGTGGCTGGTACCTCCCCTCCTCGTAACATGGTAATGAGGGAAAACCCTTACCTTTCCGACATACGTATCTCACTTATGTATAGTCTCGGTACCATCGTATACATTCCACAAACGTGAAAATTTAATTCACGCAATACAACAGGTAGAAATTTCGCAGATAAACAGGTTGATATAATGTTATACATGCATAGAATCGTGAATCTGGTTCTCACGCCCTCCTCCTGTTGAAATCTGCGCCAAACTGTCAGCCAACGCCTGCAATTGGGTAAGTTGTACTGTCAAAATTTCATCAATTCGATTGGGGGTACCATCGTAGTCTTATTGCCTCTGCGTTCATAGGTACCTGTAAGAACCATTTTTTGCTGCTGTTCCGTTCCTAGCATCCAGCTGTTAGGCGACGGTTCGGGTGGCTGGACCCGAGTGATAACGGCGAAGAGAAAAAAAAACCCCTGACCGACACGCACACTTATAGTAAACAATAGTTCAATTGGCTGCTTCGTTCTTGCGGTCAGCATGTCCTATAATTTAAATTATGGAGTTGTAATTCGACTTACCGAGAGTGATTGATAACTGTACCCTTTATCCTAGCGGGAATACACGCTCGTTGTGATTTTTGGATCTGCACCTGTTATAACCTGCGGGAAGAAAACAAAGAAAACTCCTCCACCTCCCTACGACCATTCCCCCCCACACCTGTTATGTAATGTCCTGAAATCTATACTCTGTTCGATCATCTGTAGTTATCATTTTAAGTTATAGCTTCCGTCAAGCGGTATATTTATTATTAAAGCCCAAATTAATCTACGTAAAGTTTATACGATTTTTCCTGTAAAGTGAATTCCGTTATGGTTTGATTACTCCTTCCCCCTCCCTAATAACGAGTCATCTCTTTATTTATTTTATTTATTTATAGTTGATTAATTTGATTATTACACGTAGAAAAGAAGAATACGTGATATTATCCACTGTTGTTTAACAATTTATCACCGCGATTATTGTAACCACACCTTATCACTGAATTTACGCTTTTTGAGCAGCTATTTGTCTATTATTAAGTTAGTTTTACCTCTTCATATTTCCGCAATTCGGGTAAAGTATAATATTATTAACCAACCCCTACACCCTACAGCTTAATTTTACTAAGTAAATTACGATTTTTTATAAAAATATAATTTTACTAAGCGATTAAAACACTGAATTTAATCCGATAAACTAACTTTATTTTTAATTACGGTAACTTCAACTATGTGCTTTTTCTTATTACGTAGCGTTGCAATAATTCACGAACTTGTATTATTTCTATAATTTACGAATTTTGAACTCAACGGGTCGCACCGATCTTCGAACTCCGAACTCCCTTTTAATAAAATTACCACTATCTGTTTTCACTGAGGTTAATTAACCGTTGCTACAAGCTGGTTAGAACCAAAACTTCCAGACTTAACCGTGTTCGTCCACTCACTGACCCCCGTTATCAAAAAACTGCCTATTTAAAACGAAAATCTCCCATCAATCAAAATAAGTTCATGCAATTTTGAGTCGTATTTACTAGCTTGCCACCCACCACTCTCGCTTCCCGTCCGTTCCTCCCTTATGCGTTTGTCACCGTACCAACCCTTGAAATCGGGGTTCCAACCATCTCGGTCTAGCAAAATAAAACAGGGGTGGACCACGCGCTCGACTCAAACTTGTCATAGGACATTTTCTCCCACTCAAAATAAATGTATTACTACCCCTGCATACATTTTGGAATAATCCATTATTATTATCATTATTTTATAACCTAACGCGAAGGAATTTTATTCTACGCATTATTCTACGAACAATATGTATTCTCCCTTGTTTTTCCGTATTTGTGAGTGTTTAGGCCTTATACTCTGACAAACTCTCTCTTTAAACAAATAGCAACGCCCGTAAGGCTTTTCCCAGTATTAAACTCACATTTTTATTGATTTCGATTTTCATTTATGGCCATTTATCACCACCATGGCCTAATCTGTCCCTGTTCTTTGCATCTCTACTAAGTAACCTCCCACATCCCATCGTCCCGTTCTCTCGAAAAAGGTGATAACTGTCAAAATGATTTGTTGATCTCTCCAAAAATCACACTCGAATTTGTAAATAAATTTAGAATTAGACAGGCCGTTAAATTTTATGCATTTGGCTAATTACTTTTTCCACTATTTTGTACGTAACCTAGAGTGGTGATTCCAGCTTAATGACCTCTTCAAAGAGCCAAAATCGTGTTACCTGTCAATCTCTTAGAACGACACTTATGCACAAGAGATCGTAAACCTTCCCCATGTCGCTCCTAATAACTGAAACGCAAAAGTTCATAATTAACCCAAAATCTACTTCCTGAACGATCTTTTTCAAAATCTCAATAGAGTCTCGGTCCCGAATTTCAACAGTTATCAATTTCTTATTTTTGGTCATCATGAAGTGAGTTATGATCAAATTCATAAGGGTCTGCATTCCATACCATGGATTTCGTGAGAACCAGAACCAGATAAACGCCTTTAGCTCCGCCTCTCTCTCGCTATTCGTTGTGTTCAAAATAATTGTTAATTTATCATTTCCAATTTGTCCAACGTTTTACATCTCCGATAGTCTAGCACCTCCCACGCGATAATTAACCCATATTTTATTACAGACTCCTTCAATTTCGTTTTCAAACACACCCAACAGAGGTCAGTAATATGATCGAATTTAAATATTTAAAAAAAAAAAATTTCCTCGTCTACTTGTTCAAACAACACTGAACCATTACAACCCAGATCCACAAAGGAGCATTCCATATTGGTGGAATGACATTGTTTCGGAGGAATTGTAAGGGTTTTATTTTTGAAATCGCGGCGCCTCACCAAATAGGTGCGGCGTATGAAAACATGGTTCTGATAGCGGTCTTGTGGTTAGGCATGTTGTTCAAAAAAATTAATAAAATAATTTAATTGCAAAAATGGTGATTTTGGCTGTTTCTTTAGATTACAAGAGACACTGAAATATATTGTTCGAAAAAAACTGCTAAATCATCTTGCTCGACCAAATGAATCAGATATGGCGCTCACTTGTTCGTTTGAAGAAATAATGCAGTTTGAAATGTTTTTGTTTGAAAATTTTATTGTGACCAGTGGAATAACTGTTACATCATCTTGTGTTTTTAATGTCTTGCAATTCATTGTGATTTCTACTCTAGGTGTGTTAAATTGACAACTGACTTGTGCATATTTCAAAAGTACAAAAACGTACTGATCTTAATTCAAGTGAATTGAAATTACTTGGGAGCCTCCCAAGTTGCAGAGATCAATATAATGAAGGTTATTATTCCTGTTTTTTCCTTTGAGATCTTGTCAGATCGCTATTTTTTGTAATATATTGTCCACACACGGTAAATTCACAATAATTTTTGATTTTTACGCTCAGAGAGATCTGGGGTTATTTACACGCCGGCATATTAAAATACTAAATAGAGTGTTTTATTGTCTGTAGATAATTTACTATTCTTACAAAGCGTAGGGTTTTCTAACAAAGCGTAAAATTTTACATTTTGTTCGATATGTTTTTTCCAAGTGAGTTTTGAGTGTAAAACAAGTCCGAAGTATTTAATTAACAAGCACGCTCAAAGCACGCCTAAACATTATGATATTTAGAAGTTGTTAAGGCGAGTCAAAACTGTGACTGCACTTTTTGAAAGATTTATTGAAACACGTCGCTATTTATAAAATTTCTTTAGAAAGATAGCTTGAGGTTGGACTCGACGTGTGGCTGTGAGCTCTTGGAAGGAGTTTGATATTATATTGGTGCAATCTGCAAATTTACATATTTTGGTGATACAATCTATTGGTCCAGGGATCTATTGGTCGCTGGTGTATAAATTAAACAGGATAGGGGACTAATATTGAACCTTGGGGGACACCGGCGGTTAGAAGCTTTATTTATGAGAATGCATCATCAAATTTTATACGGAAGGAACAATTTAATAGGTTGCAAATTCATTGGTTTTTAAGGCAGTTGCATTTAATAAAGCTTCAAAGTTCCCTGTTAACAACACGCCGTTTATCTTGACACTGTCTCAACAACAATGTTATAACTGCACAGAATATAGAGAACGCAGTACAGAGTACAGTGCGCAGGGCGCAGCTGTCATCTCGGGTGACAGCGGCTGTAGGCTAGAGGCTAGAGAACGGGAGCGTGTGCTTGCCGAAACTTGGAGCAGCAAGCTGTCGCTTTAAAGTTGAACATTGTTTCCTAACAGCGTTCTCTGCCGACTGTTTTAAACTGACGTCATTGATATGCCAAAACAAAACACCATGTGTGAAAATTTTTATCTTAAGTTTGTTATTACTCTATTTAACTCCCATTTTTCACTACTTCTGAAGATATTTATTTATTTATGCAGTAATATTTTAAAAAAACATTATTACATATCCGATGTGCCATGCATCTGTTGCAAAGAAATCCAGCGTTGAGAACTGGCACAATGTTTACATTGTAATATTGTAAATAAAATTAGAAATAAAACGTTACTTAACAATACATCATTGGATACAGAGGAAATAAAACAACTGACTTAATACGGGTTGTTGATGCCGAATACAGATTGAAACCGAATTCACTCAACAGTAATAAAAAAATACTGTAAAATCACGATATAATATTTTTATAAATATTTCAAAAAATTACTGTATAATATTTAAATAATATAATTTGCCATTAAAAAGGAAGTTATTACAGAATACATTATTATTATAATAGGTTTAATACTCATGAGGCTTTTTAAAAATTGCAAATTTTGGATATTGAAAGGAAAAATAAAAGGTCGCCGAGGGCCTGGTAAAAGACAAATATCTTGGCTGCGAAATATACCCAAATCATGTCTGATTACGTCTAAAAGGGATCGAAATGAAAATCTAGTCTCCTTCAACGGAAGCAATCTTCCGAACAGACCTTCCATTGATACGCTTGGTGTAACTTTAAGTGACCAGCTCAGGTATGGGGGCTCCATCGAAGCCAGAGTAAAGTTAGCTTCTCAAAAACTGGGCGTACTGTACAGGGCCCGCAGATACTTTAATAGTATACAACTGCTTACCCTGTACAAATCGCAAGTGCACCCCACGGTTGAATTTGGCAGCCACCTCTGGTCTGGAGCTCCAAAATACTTGAAAAATACCCTCGGCTCTGTGCAGAAACGGGCGGTCCGTTTGATAGATTCTCCCATCTTAACGAACGGGTTGCAATCTTTAGAGCACAGGCGTCAGGTGGGAATGCTATCCATATTCTACCGGTATTTCAATGGAAGATGCTCTGAGGAACTAGCGTCATTGATCCCTTCGGCACCGGTGCATAGTCGGGAGACACGACAAACGCGCGCCCAACATATGTACACGGTTGACATTTGTCACATGAGAACGGGTCGTTTTTTCGACTCGTTCTTGAGTTCAACACCTCGGCTATGGAACGATTTGCCGGCATCTGTGTTTCCTCCCTCCTACAACATGGGTCTATTCAAGACCAATGTTCATTCCTTCCTCTCCTCAAAAAGACCCTCCACACAGCATCCCAGATGACATAGGCCCTGAGGGGAATTATTTTCCTCAAGGCCTCCTGTGTGGAGTTAATGTAAAAAAAAAAAAAATACGACAGTGGGCCGGCATTAGAAGTGCGAATGAGCTATTCCGGGCAGCACAAGATAGAGAAATATTTTCCAGAGTGATTGCCAACGTCGGGGGGACCTGATGGGGCACACGAAGAAGAAGAATAAGAAATGTTTGATCTGTGTTGGCTAGTGGTCCAAGGCTTGGTATCCAATTTATATTTAGCCTAATTTGTATTCCGTCTAATAATGGCCAATAGAAGTGCATTTGTAGTTTTTTTTTGTTATTTCCGCACAAGCGTAATATCGGCTCCCGTCAGGTGGCAGTGAGACTATGGCGTGCCCTATTGGGGTGTGTTGTGAGGCTGGCTGAATACGGGAGGGTACTAAAGCTGGGGAGGGTCACGATATGATGAAGAGGAAGGAAGTAAAGTACCTTGCTTTTCAATTCTGGTCACCAAACACGGCTACAGCCATTTTAAGCAAAGTTCAATTCTGAATATTTATTTATATTTCATCAGGGCAATACAGAGAGTATCTTCCGCCCTGTAACGTGCCGCAAATAGACTGTAATATTTTGCTGAAATTTAAACTATTCAAATAATTATTATTTTTTGGAATGTGGCTTCACCGGAGAATGCTCAAAGCCCCATGGCCGACATGATCACCAACACAGAAATTCTCAAGCGGGTTAGAGCAGGAAGAGAACTGCTCACATTAGGAAAAGTTAGGAAAATGTCACTTGCTCCAAATAATATAAAAAGGCAAGATAAGATAGAGGGTCTCCTATGGCCTGGTAGGAGACAAATGTCTTGGCTGCAAAAATATACGAGAGTGGACCGATATTAGAAGCTTGGAGAAGCTATTCCAGGAAGCTCAACATAGAGATATATTTTCCAGAGTAATCGCCATTGTCGGGAGACCTGATAGGGCTTACGAAGAAGAAGATGAAATAAAATTTATTGCGCACGCCAGGATTTGAGTCCGTGACCTTCGGATTACTAGTCAAAAGCCTCACTCCTCGACCATGGAGACAAGTCAAAAGTGTGTTACAACTTTTCATTTGGTCAAATGCTGTTTTAACTTGATCGATAAGTAATCTAGTATCGCAAGTAATATCCATACGTAATATCCAATTTACATTAAATATCTTACTTAAGTAGTTATTTTTTTTTTAAAGTGTCAATTCGTGTACCTACTAATGTGGGTACCTACTTACTTAATATTATCATTTTTTACTAACACAATAATACACAATGTCATAAATACAGATTTAAAAATCGAGTGAATAATCACGATTTTCATGCCAAGGTCTTGATTGATAAATTGAATTACCCTAAAAATAAAAATTCGTTTATAAATCAACGTACAAAAATATTGATTGTCAAAAATAAATCAGCCGGAAACCGAAACGAATGATTTGTCATTAGTCATCGAAAAATAATAATACTTAAGTTTGATCCATCATCCCTTCCGAGGGGAGATTGCGAATAATGGAGGCTTCATGGCTGATAGGACCTCCCACAACACAGCCTTATAAATCACTTGCAATTTATCGCCATTTTACAACAGACTGTTGGACAGGTACTTCGGACATCCGGACGTAAAAATTTATACCATTCGTCATTCACGTGTCATTTTTAGTTTGAAATATTTTGGATTAAAAATAAAAACGTATTTACCTTCTGGTTTTGAGGATTATTCTTTGTTTTATTGCGTACCCACACGTTCAAAAAGTAAACTTTGCTTGGAAGTGTTATATTAAACACAGGTATTATAACGGTATAATGATAACTCCTGTAAGTTGTGAGGCGTAAAATTTATCGATTTCTTTCACCTCAATTTATTTTATAATAAAATATAACAAAAATTTAGGAATAATTAAAAATTCTGTATCCGTATAAAAAGAGCATTAAATATGATATATTTTTTTTTAAATGTCTGCAGTCATCTCATTTTTGAATATGAATATCTATCAATTTTTTTTTTTAAGTAATGAATTAATTTTAAGCCAGCGAGGTTCGAATACTACACATGCTTCTTCCGTGTTGTAATCATACCTTTTATGTTAATAGTGATACTCCATTCTCTCTTAATTCGATCTTAACATTCAAACAAACAAAGCATATCTTTTTTCAGCACTCAAAAAAAATACTCTCAATATCACTTTATAGTCTGCTGACTCAAGAAACACTATTATTATCTGTAAATTCTCAACGAGTACTTGGGACAATGTAAAGGGTTTCAAAAATAGTCAAACTCTAATAATTTAAATTCTAAGAAATAAGTAGGTAGCAAATTATCCATAAAACGTGCAATTTTAAAACCAGTGAAGGAATATCCGAACGTTTTATTTATGTACCATTGGATACACATTTCACGTAAAACTTAAAAGCTAACAGTCTTAAAACTTTTTTCACTGGAGCAATACTTTCCTTACCACCTGTATGGAATTTAAAAATAAGTGACACGTGGTATTTCTTGCGTAAGCTGAATACAAAGTTTGTATTTTTGAGTGCTGGCCGATAATCTTATTTATTATGCTTACAATCTTGCATTAGTTTATTAATTTATTCTGTTAAATGAACAAACAAATATAATTCACTCACTTTTATTAAATACGTTCAAGCCAATTTCAAAAACTTAATTATGCTAGAAAATAAAACCATGAGTCATCATTTGGGAATATTCACATTATAATTAGAGTAAATAACGACCTCCAGTCGAATTTCAACAATGCAAGTAGTTAGGGAATCTTTCAATAGGGTGATTAATTAATAATGTCAGTCAGTTTACTCATACATTAGAAATTAGTCATCGTCTATACCTATCTAAAAATAATATAAATACCACATCTGTAAGTGGCATAACCACAGCTTGATAATGCCTTCAGAAGGCGAAACAACTGTCACGCGTAGTAATAATTACAAAGCACAACTTGTTTATTAATAAATTGTTTTTACAAATTGAATAATATTAATATTGAAATAAACGAAATAAAAATTGAAATGAAGTTCTAGAAATTCAACAATAAATAAACTCAATATTCATCGTGATGGTCATCACAGTAAAAGGAAAATTGTTTTTTTTATTTTTAAAACATTACATTTCTAAAGCTAAAAAATGCTTAAGTCAAAAAATTAAATGCTTCAATTAACTCGTAATCATTTTCTTTCCATCAAACTCTTTACACTTCACTCTTCTTTCTTACAGGCAGAGTTTCCAGTGCACATGAATACCCCTCCAGAAAAAGGTTCCGACGCCCGTCAAAGACTGTGCTTTGTTTCTCCATTTTGCAGTGTTGTCTAGTTCTTTTATTGACAAACTCTCGCCCCTAATGTAGCAGGTATCAAGTGTCTTTGATGATCCTTTTTTGCTCTTTAAAGGACATTTCATAAATAAATCTTTATAAAGGACCGTTGTCCTCTGCCATCCGAACGATGCCTTCATTATTCTGTAAAAGATTGCCTCGAGCCCCAAAATTTTTGAAAAATGTCGAATTTTTTGTGTGGGTTATTTTGAAACGTCTTCTGATAAGAAATTAAACATTGAAAGAGGAAATTACGAAATACACACGAAGTTAAAATATTGGAAATCAAATAAGAATCTGCTCTCGAAATAATATTCCTATTTACTTGAATTTTAATTTATCGTTGTTCTCTTTTTTTTTTGAAAAATATATCAACGTCTGTACTTTCTTATTCTGATATCTACTTAAAATGGAAGAAGTCTTTCATTTGAATTAGTTTCACCTGCAGAACTGCATTTAAGATTATACCTGTCACGTAAATTACGTAAAAGCAATGAAGTGCAAGTCTTTGATTGATTCGTCATCAAAGACCCTGAATTATCGTTTTATTATTTTTCCTGCACCAGATATTTTGTAGTCCTGATAGAACCCATCATCTCCAAAGGGATTTGAAAACCCTTTCGAGCAAGCAAACACGGCCCTCCCGACAAATCAGCAATTACCGAACAGTAATTGAAAGCGACCATTACTAAAATTGGATTTTTTTTTTTAATGCACATTTACAGTTAATAACCAATAACAAACATACATTTTATTTTGATAAGTAATGATAGCGTTTATGAATATTTGAATATTTTGTTAAAAAATATCTATTTCAGAGAACAGGTAATTTAGTAACAAAATCATTTTTCCGAGCGGCATTACTAACGGTTAGTTAGTTCTGCATCTCGGAACAACAAAAGTTCTGTGCCTGCGCGCTCTTGTGAAGTTGTCGGGGACATAAAACTCAAATTTTTGTATTATAATACATGTTACTGTTTAAAAGTTTATATGCTGCTGTCAGCAAAGCAGTTTTCCTTCTATTGGCGAGGCTATTAATACCCAGCATGCCGGACAAAAAAGCTGACGGATATAACCAGAGATAATATCCAAAGATATAAATATCTCAGAAACTTCTTTTGTACTTTTTCTATCATTTGAGAGTAAGTAAAATCCATTAGTTCCCATATTACTGAACCACTTTCCAAAATGCTACGTACTAAACTATAGTAGAGCACGTTAATCGCGTGCTGTCGCTGAATAATGAATAATGATTTTGTCGCTGAAATACTGTTAATACACAAAACGAATTTAGAACACCTTACTGCGCAGGTAAATATTATCCAATGCACAAAAAACCCTTCAATAACAAAAGGGACGACGACGGGGGTTAATAGTACTTGGTGTTTGGTGCTTGATGATCCAGAGCTTTGACCCTAGATGAGTCAGCCTATTTTAAGACCATTTCAATATGGTACAGTTATTCCTTTAACTATGTATCAGCTTTATTCCTTAAGCTATGTGCCAGTCTACTGGTACTACTGGACCAGTCTAAAGATGGCCTTAATAGGATGAACCGATTACACAAAAAAAAATGAAGTGAAATATTGTTTGAATATATTATTATAACGGTATTCTACCACTAAAAGTCGGCATCAAAAATAAAAATACTAATTTATATCTTTCAACTCACTAATATCATATGCATTCACTTATGTGGAACATTTACAGGCTTGAAACACGTTAATTATATACATAAATACCTCAAAATAACTTTCATTTACAATTTTTCAAGAAGCTTTATAAACTTCTCAAAGAGCAAAAAAATTTGGAATACTTCGTATTAATTCTTACAAAAATTCTTTTTGTCTAACTTCTTGAAACCCAAAATCCCTTAAATGGCCCCACGCAAACATAAATACTTCGCTTTAATAATTAATTCTAAAAAAAACCGGCAACTTTGCCGTTTTTATGAAAACTAATTCTACCACGCTTTTAAATTAAGCCTTGTTTGGGTCTGTAATTAATTTTGAGCCTAGGTTCCATTGGTTTATTTCTCCCTCGGCTTCGTGAAATTCCTTCCGCCTTAAGGGAGGAATTCAGAATCAAAGCCTTAAGTACACGGGGTGGAAATACAATACATAGTGTCGCGGTAAAGCAGCGTAGCGCTGTTATTTAAGAAGGGGTGGAATTTACCGATTATGATTTTACCTGGAAGGTTTCAATCAATCCTTTTTATAATGATAACTTTACCATTTTTAATAAACAATCGAGTTACTTGATTTTTTAACGCGGTTTTTTTTAATCCAGAATTAAGTGTGTTAGGAATGTCGAAGTTTTTTTTTACATTATCTTTTTGTCTATTTTCTCTTCGGGGATGCTGAGAAGACGGTCTTTTTAAACCAAAAAAAGAAGCAAAAGTTCTAGAAGGAAAAAGGCATGCGGGTAGGGTAGGAATCTGGGGGTCGATGGGTTCAGGTGTGACAAACGTATGAATCCATTCCTACCACTGTGAAGCAGGCGATGAATCAAGAGTCCGGCTGGAGAAGTCAAATGGTCTCCCTCAACCAGTCTTTTCCGATCGGCACGCCAGTAGTAGTACCTAGGTGGTCAAAAGCATTCGCCGCCAAGACGTAGACAAACCTCACCCTATTAACGCGGGCAGCCCCGCTAATTCACCAAACACAGCGAATCACTCAGCATGACCGTTGGCGGGGGTGTTGGTTATCCAATAAAAGTTTCCCGGTGTGGCGGTACCCGTACCCGACTCCCAAATTGAAATGACGCAGTGGCTTGAAAGTGTTACAAGATCGATTTCAAATGAAAGTTGTCTCGATGACCACCACGGGCAAAGTTGGAGCATCTCTAGAGGCTGTGCGAGGAAAGGCTGAACAAGTAATGATCGGAAACCACTGGTATGACCCAGAACAAGAATGCATAAAGACTTATTTCAAAAACGATGTGTAGCAGACCCGAATAGGACAAGAAGAAGGTGAGAGATAAGCAATATTATTTATAAGATACAAAAATAGTTGTTTAAAATCGAACGGAATTATTTGCAAATGAACAAACCAAAAGCTTACTTCCGAAAACAAATATTTTTCCACTTTTCAAAAATACCTTCACTTTACCGTGTACGTACAACCAGATATGTATAGATATACAAAGTTTATCGCCATCAGTTGGGTAATGCGGGTGTTTCCGTGACAGTTGGCCCCGACATACTTATACACAATCTACAGTCGGCTTAGGGAAAATACCGTATACATCATACACAAAAGATCTTCTTCCTTGCACTGTCCCAACTTATTGCCTAGGTAGGCTGTTGGGGGTTGGCTCTTCTCGTTTTCAGGCTATATTTTCTTCGATTCTGGGTATCGTTTTCATCCAGGCCGCTTATCTGCATTTTAGAGCATTGAGTCATCCAGGAGTTCCTGGTCTTCCTCTGGATGACTGTCGATGAAGCTCCATAGACATTGCCTGCTTCACTGTGGGGTCTGGTGGTCTCTTATGTGTCCATCCATCTTAACTGTCACTCATCCAGCTTACCATTTATGTCCGTGGCACCCAGGCTACCACGAATGCGTAAACTTTTAACTTTCTCATTTAATGATACTCCTGCCGACCATCTAAGCATCTAAGCATTCGCATTTCTGCTGTTTCGAGTTGCCAAGAGTAGAAGTTTTACGCAGTCCAGCATTCGGAGCCATACATTAGTCTTATATATCTATCCTTTAAGTTTTATGGGCATTTTCTGGTCACACATGATTCCTGTTACGGATCTAAATTTCATCCATCCCACACCTACACACAAAAATACAACTGTGTTAAATAATAACGTATCCCCAAAGGGGTGTGAATAATGATTATTTTTTCGTCGATATTTTGAGATTATAATTATATAATAATTTTGATTTCAGGGCACCAATTGTCGGAGGATTAACTCTGGGGTAACCATTAAGGGTTAAAGATGGGGCTTTTTGTAGATATTTGTACAGAAAATGTTTAGATATAGGTCTTCAAGAGACCCGGATTAGATGGGGGCAAAAATATGGTTTTTCTTGTGGTTTGGGTGAAAAAAGGTTTTGTAGGGTAAAAATCAAATAAATGCATAAGAATAAACTCTTTTCCATTCGAAACTGAGCGAAAAGCCTCTTGCAATAATTTATCATTTAAGTCAAACGTGATTTGGCCTCATTACCTTCATTTCTTTCTGTGGTCAAATTAATTTTGACAAGAAGCAATTTAAAAACGGGGTCCTTTGAAATGAAAAGAGTGAATGGGTCTTATTTATTATATTGTTCTAAGTGGGACATTAAGATAAGTTTAAAGATTCTGCCGTAATTTTGGAGTAAATTAAAGATCACGGACATTAAACAAATTGGGCCAAGTGTCAACTTTTCTTTGGTGGATTAATTAACTTGAATCTGGTTATCATTCTAAACTTGACCCGTGTTTTTGTGGAGTACGTTTTAATTTGATTAAAGTGACAATGCAAAGTTTAAATCATGTTTTTACATAAAATTCTACGTAACCAACAAACCGTGTAAATATTTCAGTAATTTAAAATTTTATTTATTTATGGAATTATCAGAACCTGTTAAAATAATGGGACATAACGTGAGTAAATCTAGTTAATCTTTTGCTTTGAAATAAAATTACTGTAATGTTTCTAAATCCAAGTATTTGGGATTACTTGATGTGTTCGGGAATCTTAAATAAATCTCGGGTTTTGTCAAGATTACAAGTTACTTTATTGACGCTATCGTGTGGTTTAAAATTAATATGTAACTGGAACAAACGCCCGTTCTATTGAATGCTTTAAATATTCTAAAGTCAATGAACTCAACACTAGATGAGACTAGCAGTCGATCATATATCACCGGCTAATTCACCGGGGTGAACGGGTCGTTTCTACGACATGTTCTTGAGTTCAACGGCTTGGCTGTGGAACGATTTGCCGATTTGCTCTTCAAGACCCATGTTCACTTCTTTCTCTTCTCAGAAAGACCTTCCACGCAGCATCTTCAAAGATGACATAGGCCCTAAGATAAATTATTTTCCTCAGGGCCCCTAAAGTGAAGTTAATGTAAAAAAATGCCTAGTTTAAAGATTCCAAATTAGCTTAGAAGAACTGGGTTAGCGATAGAATAATTTCGACCCGTCTCAGACTAGAAATCGTCTAGTGCTTTGTTTCTCGGCCTGGGTAGTCGCAATTTATCAAGAAAAGTAAGTCACGTACACGAAAAATCCTTTTGATAGTGTATTAAAACAATTTTAAACTTATTTCCACATAATTAATTTGTGACCCTTAATGGTTTCAGTCTGTGAAGGCCATCTTCAGACTGGTACAATCATTTCATGAACTACGCCTTACGTAAATAACAATGACATTTTAAACACATAATTATATTTATTTTTTGTTTCTTTACATTGCAGATAAAATGTTGACAATACAATTTGCAACCTCACAAGGACAAGCCTGTGTTGAGGTTATTAATTCTACAAATTAACAAATATTATTTTCAAGTTATAACAGAAGATTTCGGTATTTACTTTTTAAAGCCACCATAGACGAAAAGCTTCTTTCAAATAAGCTAGAAGCGGGATGGAAATGGGACCATTTTTTGTGTTTATTCGAAAAAAATTATTAATATGCAAGAATGGTGTGTTTGGCGATCTATTTGGATTTTCAGAGGCGCTAAAATGTATTGTTCGAAAAAACTACTAAATTATCATGATTGACCAAATGGATCACAGATGGTGCTCACTTGTCCGTTTGAAGAAATTAGTTTTTAAATCAGTTAAGAAAGCAGTTTTTAAATGTATTTATTTAACATATATTATTGTGACAATGTGGAATAACTTTCATATCATCTTGTCTTCTGAATGTCTCGCAATTCATTGTGGTTCCTCTTTTAGTTGTGTAAAGTTGACAGCTGAATTGTGCATATTTCAAAATTCAAAAATTATTCTGAGACTAATTTAAGTGGATGGAAATTATTATAACTGCATTTTCAACTCAAAGTAATTTTTTTGGAGATGTCTGACTAATCAACTGGATGATCGGTTTATCTGCGAACATTACAATATTTTATCATTATTTTACAAAAACGTTATTTACACATAAAAATAGAATAGTTCATGGTTAAATTGCCAGATGTGAGCAGATGTGTATCCAATAATGCGTTGACCATACAACAGGTAACTTGAACACTTCCCTTAAAAAGTTTTTTTTTTTATTCGTTAAGTAGGCTACGTTAGGTTAGTTAATGAGCTATTTTTCAAAAAAACAATTCGAAACTTTCAATGACTTGTCAAAAAGTTTTAAGATGCCATTTTTTTGAGTTGTCGTGGAACCCTACAATAATATCTGAACACTGAACAATTGTAGGTGGACGCAAAAAAAAGCCAAAAGTAATAAAGATGGCATTCATCCGTAGAAAACAAGAAAGAGCCAGGTAATTTATCGGGTTCATCTGTTTGCAGGTGTCACCCCGTGTAACTTACTAGCAAGGTTAGGGGCATTTTTCATATTTCCCTCGAAACTGTGTTATCCTGGAAAAAATGCCTTCTTTTCTTATTCTTTCATGCAATAAGCTTCTGAAAGCTCGTACGGTTTAAGACCTAAATCCTGATTGATGAAGTTTCATAGAGTAAGACACTTTTACGATGAAACCCGCGGAGCTTTTTACTTTTGCGGGGGTCTGGATTCAATGTTGAAATAAATTGATGGATTTTTAAAGTGAACTTTAAAGTTGTGCCCATTTAGATTTTAAGGACGGGTTTTAATTAATTTAACAACAAAAAAATCGCTCTGCATACACCACTTATTTTTATTTGGGAGGCTGGTATGGGAACCTCTGTCCCAGGAACCATTTATTGGATAATTGACACCTCTGCCATATTTCTTGTTATTTATTTTTGAGGTGTTATGCCGTGCTGTGCCTCCTTCTTTACACGGAAGCGGATAGCGTTACAGTGTCCATCATCGGGGTAAATGAATCACACATAAATAAATAACGAAAATACATTTGGCGGTGAAAATCTAAAATTATATCCACCACTGCCGTAGGTCACCCCAAGCATGTTTAGTATCTTAGCAGGGGTTGTGGGGTGAGTATTGTCTAGATCTTGGCGATGGATACATCTGATGATCTTTTTCTCCTTCATTTCCTTAAAAAAAACCCTTTTCACACAGTATCCTCAATGATGTACCCCTGAAGGAAATTATTTTCCTATCTAGATAGGGTTATTAAAAAAAAAAAATCTAATCGAAAAGTAAATTTACAATTATTCAAGATAAGGTTTCAGTTTAATAATAAGATGAAGCTGTATTCTTTTAATTCTTTAGAATTGAAAGATTACAGTTTATTTCAAATTATTTATTACAAACAAAGCAGCCAAATAATATGCGTTAAGAAAATTTAAAAAAATATATTAGTTGCCTTAGTCGAAGCATAATTAATTCCCGGTTTAATTCCTAGATACAACCAAATCTTTTCTTGATTTTTCTGTTTCATATTTTTCGTTTAAAAATTGTTACTTTTATCTTCAATGATTGACTATTTATTTGTAATTCCATTCTTGTTTTAGAAACAGTGTTTTTTTAAAAGAAACAAAATAATTTCGGATAGCTGTATTGTGTTCAACATTCTGAAATTCAAAAAAAAGTCATTTTATTAGTTTAATGAAAACAAAGTACACCACTATTAGTAATTATTATTATCACTTTATAACTATTTTATTAGTTCTGATATTTTCGGTAATGAATTTAAGTCGTCGTTTTTACAATAGTTGGTGGTGTAATGTTTAGCATATTCAATATAGTTGCCTTGCCTTAAGCAGCTGACAGCGGTTCGAGTCTCGGCAGTGGCAATTCTTTTTTATTTTTTTAATAAAAAATTGTTGTTAAAATGTATTTAATTTTTTAATCCAGTGATTTTTCACGGGTCTGCGCCATGCTGAACAAACCCGTGTGTAATATCTAAATATCAAACTATTTTAACTTCTTGTTCATATCTAATATCTTAGTAAATTATATGTAAAGAAAGTGATCTAAACAAAGTTACAGTGTTTTGTTTAAAATTATCTAATTTAAAGATTATTTTCACATTAAATGTTTGATCCGTCACGTAGAAACAAACTAAATTATTTAGAACTTCTGGGAGACGAGAAAGCATCAGCCATGACGTACTCGTCCATCTTGTGACAAACTTTAAAAGCTCACTCCTAGCGCCGTCCAACCAGCGCGAGCGTCTTGATAAAGCGCAAATAAAACACTCTCCTTGCGGATGAATTTTCTCCAGAAATATGATTACGTTCCTCCCTCCCCTCAAAGGGTGAGAGAACATTCCACGCAGCCTCCCTTCCTCGGTCCATTAGCTTATAAGTCGCCTGACACTTTACTGACGTTCCTCTTACGGGACGATATTATTACACCGAAGTATTTTTGCCGTAGGGCTGCTGCGCGGAGGTTTTATGGGAAAGCTGCGCTGCATTAACCCCTTTGCCCGACTCCGGTGTGACGAAAACTAATGGTCGTTCTTTTGATGTCTCCAAATTCAATTTTGTCCTCTTTGATGAATTTTTTTTGGCTAAATGTTGAATTAACGGACAGATCGGAGACGGTGACTGAAAGCTAATCAAATTGAATTTCGTTTTACTCGAGGAAGACAATTTACTTTTACGTATAAACTACTCTTCATAATACGAAAAAATTATTACTTTTCACAATACAAAGAACAAAATGACAGCCATAAAATTGATAACTATTTAATTAAATGAAGACACTCTGAGAGAAACTCAATCGAAAATCTGGAAACAGAAAAAGATATTTGCACCTCTGGGACTCGAACCCAGGACCTCTCTACTTTCCGGGCGAGTGCTCTTGACCACTGAGCTAAGGTGTCGAAATCCAATTCGGTCACTTTTAACTGTAACATACTTCGACTAAGAACCACCCATATTTTCTTCATTTTCTTAACGCATATTTATGTATGATTGCAAGATTCAAACCCGAACTAAATGCAATCTAGATGGTGTCTGGATAAATTTTTATCCAATTTATTAGATGTGCGACATCTATTGACTTTTCTGCAAGTCTATGATGAATATTATTATTTTTTATTTTTACTTTTATGAGTAAAACCTCAAATTGTAATTGAATATTACAATTAATGAAAGTAGAGAGGTCCTGGGTTCGAGTCCCAGAGGTGCAAATATCTTTTTCTGATTTTTCTGTTTCCAGATTTTCGATTGAGTTTGTCTCATAGTGTCTTCATATAATTGTTTATTACAATTTGAGGTTTAACTCATAAAAGTTAAAATAAAAAATAATATTCAATTTTTTATGAGAAAAACTCTCTTTTTTTAACTTTTGAAGGTTATTCCCATCAACGTAATATATCATTGAAGAAGAAGATAAGATAACGGCTCGACAGAAAGTGGCAATAGCGAAATTGGATAACGCGCACGTCCCGGTTAGACGAAAGGTATGGGTTCGAGTCCCAGTTACGACCATTGTCTCTTTTTATTTTTCTGTGTCTTGTTTTCTTTCATATTTTCATTTAGATTTAAAATGTTATCTTCTTCTTCAATGATAAAAAATAATAATTGATAACTATTAATACTAGTTTTTCACTGCTGTTACTTAAATACGGTATGCAGTGGGAAACCTGTTTGAATAGTTAATGTATTTGTTTATTGGCATTATTTCATGTATACCAGCTTTGCAAGTTTTGTTATTATATTGTATTATTGAAAGAATGCAAAAATATTGAATTTACGAGAACATTTTGTTTTCTTGTTTTATTAGTGGGTGGTTAATTATATATGCCAAAAAAGTAGGTACAACTCGTAATAAAAATAACAGATTTAAAACTTCCGTTTAGCTAAACACAGCTCGAAGCAAGACTTTTCTAATTTCATTGGGCATTCACCCCTCACCAAGAATATAATATCATGTTGCTTAGGCCCTTGAATATTCTACATCTGAGATGATATTTTATATCATACATATCCGCTTTTCCACCTTTTTTATTTGACTACCTCATAGGAGTCCCAACTGCTCCCGTCTGGAGCCAGTTGTGAGGTCAAAGATGAGTGAAAGTGGAGAAGATGGAGAAGAGAGAGGTGGAAAAGAAGGAGATGGAGAATTGGCTTTTGAGATCTGTTAACCAAACACGGTAAAAGCCATTTCAACCAACGTTTAAATCTGCGTCGTGGTCTTACACCAGGGCAATACTTAGTATCTTCCACTCTTGAACGTGCTGCAAATATACCTTATATTATTTTAAAACACATTTAAATCATCAAATAGTGGAAAACAGTATAATAAACAGTGTAATAGTCGAAATAAAATTTATTTATGCATGCCAGGATTTGAAACCACGATCTCCGGATCGCTAGCCGAGAGCTTTGCCACTCCACCACATTTCGACATCAAGGTAATAAGTAAAAATGTATTGTTAATTGTGAACCAAATTAAAAGAACCCGCAATTACCCCTACCCTTTTGCTTACCTCCCACTCAAACACCTAAAATTTGTATATCTGTCAATATTCTGTATCATAAGTTAGTTATAATACTCTCCCGACGAAGGGAAGGTGCTTCCGAAACCGGTAGAGTGTTAATAAAATGAAAGTGATCTAAAACAATTGTTTGTGTTTTTTTTATTGCAAACTATTTAATTTCATTGGATTATATTAAAGTTTTCTCGACTTCTTATTTCTTTTGTTCGATGATCTCACCAAAAAACGTTTCCATTTCATTCAGATAGAAGAATAAGATAGCTCATCTCTCGCCATTTTTCGGATGCTGTGACTACAGCTTTCTGTTCCTTCTGAACACTGAACACCCTGCAACAATCTCGATTCATAATCTTTTACCGCTTCCTTCCTGTTTTCCCACTATTCTTCATTCTTCCTCGCGGGATTTCCTCGTTTTCTCGTACCTCTCAGATATATCTGCTCGAATCTCGATTTATAGTTTCTGGTGTGTTTATAGCAGATTACTAAATCGTAACTTTGGCATAATCCAGGAGAAAACGTTTTCAAAGTGCGATTGCTATACATACGAAATAGTACTGTGCTCTTTGTACTATAAGGAATAAATCTGTTTATAAGTTTGATCGAGGGTGAGAAAATAAGAGAAAGTGTTACTTAAAGCAAAAAAAAATATGTAACAAGAACATTCACAATATTGTGCTTGAATAAATTCCAATATTGTGAGCCACATCGATCCATCGCCTTCACACATCATACCCAAAGATGAGATAGGCCCTTAGGGAAATTATTTTACTCACAGAGCCTACTGTCTGAAGTTAATATTAAAGAAAGTCAATTAATTTATTTATTTAAGAAATTCTTTGGGCCTGTTTTTCCGACGCTTGGGAAATAGTTATTACCACTACAACACGTTAATACGTTCTAAGGTTAAAACTATGAAAATGTTATGAAATAATAGTCACCGGTAGCTGAGTTGCATTGCGTTTGGGTCCAAAGCGCCGCGTGTTCGATTTCTCGGCTGGTTAAGTCCTCCATCGCGATACAAGCAACTTTTTCTGCTTTCCGTGTTGGTAGTAGGAGATTTTTAAATTTTCGTAGGTTATTAGTAGCCGGAATGTTTGTCTTTGTTTAAAAATAAAAAAAAGTTCTTCCCCAAGTCGTCACTGGATACTCAGCCGAGTGACCAACCAACACGTCACCCCCTCCCTAACTGTCCAATACCTACTGATTTTTTCGTTGCAAAAAAACATCAAAAATGTTACCGGAGACAAAAATTTAGTTTATATTTTTTACTCCAAATAATTTCAGGAATCACTGGTTAAAGTAAATCAAGTATGTTTCTTAAGATGACACAATACCATAAAATATACTCAGAATCATAACGACGTAGGTAAAGAAGGCGCGTGTACAAATATGTCCAATTTGTCCTAGCAAACATACTAAAATACTATGGTAATCTTAACGACGTAAATGAAAAAGCGTGTACACAAATACACGCGCGCGGTCCAGCGTATTGAACAGCCGTTTGGTCGAATTCGTCCTGATAAGCTTGGAAATTTGATCCATCCACCGGGTTTATTTTAATTAATTCTGATGAACATATTACAAATATTTCAGACGTTTTTAAACGAATCCTTCCAAAATTATTAATTCATCGTCTAAAAAAATAAAATCTGGTGCTTACCGCTGACTTTATAGTTTAAAAACGGGTTATAAAATCATTAAACCGTTGTACGTAAAATATATTAATGGTAAGGTATTGTTTTTATTAATCTCAAATATAAAAAAACTTCCCCGGATATCGGTTTGAAAAAAAAATAAAGTTACGAATTCATCAGAATTAATTAAAATGCGACTTTTCAGTAACCTCATTATTGTTTTTGAAACAAACATCAAACCTTTCGATAATGACAGAATAATAATTCTAAAATAAAGCCAACCATTTCATAGCAGCATTATATTTTCCCCTTCACTCAATAACAATAATCAAAATCCATATTATCTAGCAGTTCCAGTTCCAGCTTCAATTCAAAACAGAATCGACGAAGCTTAAATAGAATTTCCTCTCAGTGGAACATTTATAATTCAAAAGATGCACTCGATGATAAGCTGCATATAATATTATGCTATCTCCAACTGGCTTGTACTATTCTGTACTTGTACTAGCAATGTACTTGGCCGATAGACGTGGGAGCTTTGAGGTTTTGGCGAGTGGTCGGCGGTCTATGTAATATCGTGCCGTAATATTCCGGTTAGGTGCCGGAGGTATTAACGGTTACTAGAGGGCTCCATCCCACGTAACATTTAATATATTATTCGGACTTAGTATTAAAACCGCTCTTTATAATTCTGATAGTGCAGCCTTTTCAGAAGCTAGGATTAAGCTATCGTCGTTTTTGGTGAATATATTTAAAGAAATAACGAAATATGGGGGATTGTGGGATTAAAAGGCGAGTTGGATCATTTTATTTTTAATGTGAATATTGCACAATAGTTCCAACTGCTTGAAACGAATGGAACTTATTGAATTGCTTATTAGGGTTTGTTGTTAGAATGAATGGAGTGAGGAGAAGGTGAAGGGAAATAAGAAAGTTGAAAAGTGCTTTGCTATCCAGATCTGGCTTTCAATTACAGCCTAGGCTATTTTAGGCCATGTTTCTATTCAAAATGGTTGTTTTTTGCAGTTGCGATAGTCAAAGTATAAATACTCACAAACTTGGTGTTATCATTTGTGGCAATTCGAACTATTGCAATTCCATCATTTTTTCTATTATTTAACCTTTCGCATGACTGGTAGGGTCTGACAAACCCAGGACATTTTAAAACAGTTGTAACTCTTTAAAATTTTGCGTGTAAATGTCTTTGTAACTGCCGCTTATACGTCACGCTAGCATTACATGAAGAGAATTTAGTTCTACCCACGCTGCCTTCGGAGGCATACGTTTTCAAAGTTTGCGCGATACAAAATTTTGTAAGAAAAATAATGTTTGTCACTTTTGCAGTACTCTTATTTTTTTTTTGTTATTGTTTTTGGAGTGTTATGCCGTGTTTCGCTACCTCCTTCTTTAGCCAACGTTTCGGCTACACCAAAGCTAAACGCAAAAAATCATGCTGAAATTTTTCAACACCAGCTCGTAGAGAAATGGAGCTGGCACCACGGTATCGGTTCGACCCACATAAGTAAACACTCTCACCAATATCATTTACTCATCTGCCCTGATGATGGACACTGTAACGCTGTCCGAAACGTTGGCTAAAGAAGGAGGCAGCAAAACACGGCATAACACCCCAAAAACAATAACAAAAATACTTTTTGGTCGTGAAAACCTAAAAACATACCAGTACTCTTATTTGTTTAGAACTCTCAAATTTTGCATGCCGTAAACGTGAAAAATTCTAGCAAAGTTAAATCACAAATAGTATTTTCCGGAAAAAAAATTAAAAAATTGTGGGATGAAAAGGCTACAAAAAACATAATTCGTCGTTTTGTTAATAATTTTATTACATTTTAAGCTTTACGCGATTACAAAAAAGCGTTACATTTTTGTTTTATAAAAATTAGGTGGTTCGTTTTTGGATCATGGTGAAAAAAGAAATAATGAATCATGAAATAAAGATCTTGGTGAATAAAGGAATAAAACATTGCTAAATATTTATTAATTAAGACAAACATTTAAAATAGCAAAAAAAGTGCTTGCAGATCACACGCGATCGGAGTGAAACCTTCAGAAAACTAAAATAGACAAAAATAGGGAGGCTACGAAGCGCCGCACAAAGATAAGACCGATGATTCTATCTCATTCTCTCGCAGTCTTAATTCTAAAGAGGTATGTGTTTGTCTTTTTTTTGTTTCATCGACATTCAAATCACAACGGTGCTAAAGAAGTTTGCTAATTTAGTTTCGCTGGGTCCCATAGACCCTATCGGGCATAATTTGTGGTATATACTCACCAAGCATGCGGAAGGTTAATAAAATGTTCGTCCTATGGTCCTACAGTTTGATACTGCACATGTCAGACTGTAGGATACATTAATTGACAACGCCAAAAATCCTAGAGCATCTGCAATAAATCATTTCAATTGATATCCATTCGCTTTTTAATCAAAGTTAATAATTTTTCCGTCACGTTCAAATGGACTACCATTTTCAATATATTCAATAGGTGTCGCCTCATGACATAATGACGCCACAGTTAAACGTTTTGCCGTATCGCACCTGCCATCTGCATTACAAATGACTCATGTTAACTGCCAGACAATCCTGTTGTATGTTGCGCGAAGTTACGTTAATCTATTGTTGTTAACTATTCGATTGAACCGATAGATAAAGCGGATATAGCTTCGTTTACATGTCATTTAATAGTGAACAGAAATAACGATATGTACTGTCATTACGACTGCTTCTAGGGACAATAATTCAAATGGAATACACCTACCTAACTTTTTTGCTGTATTTTACGGTTCCATGCCAACTGGGAATAATGTCAACTCAACACCTCCTTTAAAAGTCCTTAAAATCTATGAAAAAAATAATTTTAAAATAGCCGATAACCCTAACCTAACATAACCTATTTAACCAATTTTTTGGATATATTTTTTTATCACTCTAAATGACTTATCTGAGATGTTTCTGAGTTGGTTTCATTCCGAGTTGGCCGGTCACCGTATTTTACAAACCATACGGTTAGTTTACGGCACTTAATAAAATTTTATTAAGATTTATGTAAAATCTTGTTTCGTTCTTGTGAAACCTGGACACTGGAAAGTATTTACTTAATAATAGTAAGTAAGGCTCTTGACTACGAATCTCTGAGCACGAAAATGTTATTTTAATAATTTATGTTGTTTTACAATTAAATCATGATAAACAATATTTAGTAATTTTTGGCATGTTTTATTGTGTGAAATACTCTCAGTATCGCCTCGGTGAAAAACCACCAATCAAAATTGAAGTTTCACTTGAAATGGCTTTAACAGTGTTTGATGACAAGGTCTGGAAAGGTGCTCCTAGGTATCTTCATCTTCCCTACCTCCATACCTTCCCCACTTCCTTCAGCCTCTCAACATACCACAATTGAGGATGAAATCTTCTCAATGGCTTCGGACGGTTGGAAGCAGTAATCGTAAATCTTGTGCGATATTCACACATAAAAAGGCTTTTTTATTTTTTTTAAAATCCTTTTTCATCCCAAAATAACATGAATATCAAGGGTTGGTGTACGTACCTGTAGTAAAACAAAATTGAAACGCCATTTACAGTAATGTAACATCTTTGGCGTGTGATCGGGTAGTTTTTCCGACCCGTTCTTTCATAAAACATCATAAATATGGAACAGGGTACTGAAATCTTTCCTACCACCTATTTAAAACCAGAGTTTGTACTAAGGCAGAGTTTCATGGTGGACTATCTTATCTGTTTCCCCTTTTGGGGATCGGCGTGATTGCTAGAGCTAGTTCTATTCAAGACCAGAATTAACTCTAGCAATTCCCACAGCCTTACCCTAACCCGCTTGACAACATCGCCCAACCAGAAGGTAACATTGATCCATCAATTATTCTATATACAATAGATTGAATCCTCAATTAAGGCTGTATATCACATACAACTCCGAATAACCTTATTCCATCACGAACAGGCACGTTCTTTCGATCAATCATAAATTCACTGTTCAATTACTATAAAGTCCAACATCAGTGGCGTACGTATCCAACCACGATAATGGTAAATAAATCCTTCAGTGCTCTGTTTAGTTATTCCGCAGTTATTCCCGAGCACGCATCATCGCGTTAACCCACTTCGACTATAATTCATAATACCAACAACTGCCACGTTTTTAAACTCTCACATTTTTGACATACGTCGGGCGTTAAGCGTGTGATATTTGATTGGCATTTGCAACGCGGCAATTTATGTGCTTGCTTTATTTGTGAATCCAGTATTTGCATAAATATATGTAGTTGGTACGTATTAGTGGTGTACTGTTGTTTCCTCTAATTAAAATTCCAATTTTGTCGATTACGAGTCTGGTTTATTACTGTCTCATATTTACAATGAATATCTGACCGGACTAAACGTCCGCTCTGTGTTAACCTTTGTATATTCACGCCAAACTGCATCACTCGTATACTCGCGCGCGGTGTCTCAGACTGAGATTGGATGTCTTCTGTACTATATTAATTATATAATTTTTAAGCATTTTGATATTTATTGTATAGATGGGGGTAAAATTGAATGCAAAAAAAGAAAAATATTAGAATTTGTACTTTATTTGGTAGAAACAGACTTTTATTTCAGCCTCTTAATAAGAAGATTTTTTTTTAGGCTTTAACTTTAATAACAAAAATAAACTCTATCATCTGTTCAATAAAAAACCTCTAAAATCTAACAAATAAATAAAATATTACAAAAATAAGAATTAATCATTTTTAGTTATTTATATAGTTACACGTATACTTCCGTCGGTCTCCTGGACCGATAACACTAAAAAAGTGTCATACATCCACTCGACACCAACGCGCGCGCCGCACTAAACAATGCTTAACAATAAATTAACAAGCTACTAAAAACATCAAAGTCCTAGTGATGTTAATTCTTAAGAAAACAATGAATTTTTCGTTTGTCGGTCTGAGAGACCAACGCGCGAGCATAGGAAGGTTGATCTGCCTAGCCGTCGCCCCGTGCGGTGCCCGCTGTCAATCGGATATCTCCTTAATAGTTCGGAATAAGACCCGAACGGGCGACAGTATCACTCACTCATGTTCTGTTGAGAATTCTTAAAAATACATGTAACTACACATACTAATGACATCTGTGGAGTGACATTGAAATTACTTTTATATTACAATGCTGTTGTCTTCATTGATGAAATATTACGATTTGAGGTTTTATTCATTAAATTATTCAGAAAAACAATGATTGCCTCTTCAATTCGTCAACCGTATTTCAGATGCAACTTCACACCATTGGTAATAAACTTCACATCATTGGTGATTTATTTCCTCACTTCATTATCACGCAATAAAATAAATTCTAATCTTATTACCTTAAACACATCATTCATGCAAAGATTAATAAAAATCAGAAAACAAGTTTCAGATTTTATGGTAAAAACAGCCCAAACATGCACGTAATTATAAGTGCATGCAATCCTTCGAACAATGCAGCGGATCGCAATGGTGCATGTTAATATTGCACAGCAATTAATACCGCAAACTGCTTTCCAGGTCGTTTTAAAAAATACACCATGGAATATTTTATTACGTAATACAGTTTGCTAGGGATTGCAATATTGTTTTGCTGGTAAATAATGGAGAAATTTCACTTCGCTTTTTTTACCGTTACTTCGCCGTTGGTTTACAGGTAATATACCTATATAATGAATATTCTATTCTAATTAAAATTTCAGTGTTTCTAAGAGCCAGTTGTTATAATATGAATATCCTATTTATATATTACACGGGAGCGTCTGTAAGAGCTGATTGTTTTACAGAACTTGAATATAACCGATAACTCATACCTCACACGGGCAAAGAAACTTTAAGTACTACGCAACCAAACTATATAACTGCATGCCCACCACAGTGAAGCAACTACTAACTACAAATTCATCTACCATAGTTCTCAAAAAACACATAAAAGACTGGATCAAACAACAAGGTATTCAATTTACTCAAAAAATTATAACACCTAACCAAACATAACCCATCGCAAAAAAAAAAAAAAATTAAATAAACTTTGTTTCGAGACAGAAAATATTACCACAATATCCGTGATTACACCATTGGCGCGTGGTCCATAGAAAAATATATCTACCGTTTATCAAGACAATTATTTATCTTACTCATAATCTAGATTCTAAGAACAACTGTATATATAGATCCCCACCGAAACTAATCTTTTAATTTATGTGTAGGATACTGCCGCCATGGGTCGACCCACAGTGCCCTTCTTGACAATATCAAGGAGGATACAGTGTTTCTACTTAGGTCGACAGAATAGCACTTAATCCCAAACATGGGAACACCTCAGCACAGGTTCGCCTAGTGAGGTGTTCACAAAACACTACGACTAACCTATATACAGTTACGGATCTTTAACATGTTTTTTTCTTATTACTAACCAATTATCTATGTAAACTATGTAATTATTTGTAAAGTGTATATACAAGAATAGAAATAAATAAATAAATAAATAAACTTTTAAATGCGATGGATTTGTAAAATTGCCGGGGCTTATTTATATTAATGAATTCATTGTATTATAAATTAAATTTTTATTTTGTTTTCGGAAACTAACCGTATTGTTTATTTATAATTTGGGAGGCGAATATGGGTGCCGCTGCCCCGGGAACCATTTATTGAATAAAAAATACTTCTGGCACAGGTCACCTCAAGGTTCTTTACTTTCGATTACTTAGCAGGGATGAAAAAAAAATTTTTTTTTTATAGATTAATAAATTATATTTAAATATTTTTTCATAATCAGTTTTTTGTAACCCGGGTGAAGCTATGTACCTGAAGATGTGTATTATAATGAAAAACATTATAAAACTTATATCCACTTTAATTTAAAGTGAAAATAATAAATATAATGATATAAAAAAATAAGCGGAAATAAGTTTTATACAGGGTGCGGCAGCATAACTTCCTTTTTAAAATGCGCGCCAATCAGTCGGTTGATGTCGTATTGGTGCGCTAGTGACTCGTTCGGAAGACGGAATTATAAAGTGTTGTAACGACACAGTTTAGTCACCTTAATGCATTGGAACAGTGAGGAGCGTGCGTTTGCCGTTGAGGCCTACTTTTCGAACGGATGTTCTGTGATCATGATTTGTTCCCAGAGCGCCTCATCTCAATTAGTGGCGATTTGAAGTGGCCGGCCCGCTCTTTCAATTTGTCCTCTTGTAATTTTTTTTCATTGTTTTTTTTTGAAATCCCGTGTTTATGGGAACCGTCCAAAGATCTTACAAGATTTAAAAATCAACATCCAGGAAGAAATTTCTAGGATAACGCCTATATGATCTGATTGATGGCAAGATATACGTTTGGTGAATTAGAAGGGGTGCCCAGGTATATGGGGTGAGGTTTGTCTAGGTCTTGGAGGCGGATGACCAGGACACACTGAACCCCAGATTCCTACCCACCCCTTAAACCCTTTTCCTTCCCAGAACTCTTCTTCCTTTCCTTAAAAAACCCTCCACACAGCATCCCCTTAGATGACATAGGCCCTGAGGGAAATTATTTTCCTCAGGGCCTCCTGTGTGGAGCTCATGTAAAAAAAAAAAAAGAGTCATGTCAAACGCCAGAAATCGGTTTACTCAGTGTATAAAGAATGGGGGACGTCACCCTCCTGATTTGATCTTCACAAACTTAGTAAAACAAAACTTTAGGGCTGTACCTATATTATAAAAAGCAAATAATTTTTATTTGTATTTCTTGGGCATTACCTATGTAACATTTTCTAGACATTTTGTTTTTGAAGAGTTTTAAGTCTGCTAAAATTTAAAATTGAAGTAACAAATGTACATTGATAATAAAAACCCCGTAAAAAACAAAAATCAAATAAAAAAATTCTGATTCGTACAATGGGTTTGATTAAGTTTTGAAAAAGGGAAGTTACTCTGCCGCACCTTGTATTTGTTTTATTCTATTTATTTATTTATTAGTTTTATTTTAGTAAATTGTACATTTAAGTTTACAATTTCCTAATTAATTATATCATTTCATATTTCAAACTATATTTTTTTCATGTTTTATGTATCTCCTACAATACGTTTTGAACTTTTCAATTGGTGCGGCCTTTAAAGTTTCTGGTAGAGTGTTGTATAACTTCATCCCTTTGTATAGTAAACTATTCTGCATATTCGTTTTGTCCTTTTTTTGTAGCCTTATTTCCTTGCAAGTCCTTGTGTTATGTCCGTGAATGTCTTTGTTGTATATAATTTTGTTTAAGAAGTATTTTGGTAACATGTTGTTCACTATTTTATGAATAAATATCATCGTGTGCGGGGTCATTCTAATATGTTATAATGGAATTCCACCATGAATTGTAAGTTTAAAAAATAGAAATATTACGAATTTATGAAATTACTTATCGAAAAAAGGCGTTGTAAATTAAACCCAAATGAATATAACCTACCTACAAAACAAAGGAGGCCATCTTTTTCTTCGGTCGAATTAGTGCGGGGAACCTCCACTGTCACTTTCAGGCGCTACCGCATCCATTTCCGGTTCTTCCGTTTCCTCTGCGGGGTCGGAAGCGAGAGAGATGCCATCATACACATCTTAAGAAGTCTCCATTACCACACCACCCAAATCTTTATTCCTCTCTTCACTTTCTACGGTCTCTCTCTCCAATCTCTATTATGTCTCTCAACTCTCTTCAAATCAAAAATAATAATTTGGAATTTTGAAGAAATTGTGGGTGTTCTTGGTAAATAAACTATGAATATTATTTTTTATGCGTAATTTTTTATGTATTCACGCATTGAAGGTTTTCAATTGTATTAATTTATTTACATTGGATAATATTTAAAAATGTTTAAACATACTTAAAACTCTGTGAATATTCAATTAGGTACTTATACGTATACAAACATCTACTCAGTCAAAGAAAATATCTACACAAAAATGTTAAATTATGCACGAGCTCATTTAAATGTCAAATGACATTAAACACCAAGATAAAGTACAAGTGATGCATAATAGAATTAGCTCAATACGTACGTTTTAGAGTTTGCAGAACATTTATAGCTTATAACATATCTACGTACAATCAAAAAATGATTTTATTTTAATTTTTATAAGAAAAACTCTCTTTTTTTATTTTTTGAACGTTTTTCCTATCAATGTGATATATTACTAAAGAAGAAGATAACAAAAATAGTCTAAACGAAAATATGAAAGAGAACAAGACACAGATTAAGATAAAAGTCGCAACTGGGACTCGAACCCAGAAGCTTATCTGAATAGAAGCTTATCTGAAGCTATTATTATCTGAACGTTTAGACGAATGGCAAATCTAGTTTGTCAGCTTTTAAATTTGAGCAATTTCGGAGACGGGTATGGGGACCGCGCCACCAGGAACCATTTACTGAATAACCATCCACAGTGCCAAAGATCACCTCCAGTGATTCGCTGCGTTTGGTAACTTACAAGGGGTGTGCGGGTGAGGGTTGACCGGGTTTTGGTGGTGGATGCGTCTACCCACCTCCTGTGTAGCGGACCGGATCAGTGGAGACTGTTGAGGGAGATCTTCCTAGACCTCTCCAGTCGGACTCTATCGAACCATCGCATCGTCTTGCACCACAGTGGAAGGGATGGTTTCATATGTCCCTCCTGGACACATTGACCCCCACATATTCCTACCCCCTCCTCATGTCGTTTTCCTTCCCTGAACTTTCTCTCCTTCCTTTCTCTAAAAATACACTCCACACAGCATCCCCAAAGATGATATAAGCCCTGAGGGTTTTTTTCCTCAGAGCCTTCTGCGGAGCTAATGTTAAAAAAAAGGTTGAAAAAATTACACAAAACTTTATTAGATCATTGATGTAAGAAAAAAATTAAAAGAAATAACAGAAATATAAAGACATATTCTAAATTATCATTTGTTTGCATCTACTTACTAAAAACATGAATTCTTTTTATTTAAAAAATACTAAAGATCGTTGTGGTGAAATTTTTTATGGCCTCCGTGGTCAAGGGTAAGGCTCTCGCAATTTAAAAAAAAAAATTAATTTGTGCTATTTTACACTAAATTAATTAAAAATAATATAAAGCATATTTTCAGCACAATCCAGAGTTGAAAATACTCTCAGTTTCGCCCCGGTGTAAGACTACCATACATAATTCAAATGTTGTGTGAAATGGCGTAAGTCGTGTTTCGTGTTTCGTGTCCAGATCTGAACAGACAGGGACTTTCCCACCTTCCTTTTTTCCAAATCCTTCCCCTCCGCACTAACCCTAATCTCAAAGCATACCTTGATTGTATAGTCTCATTTATGCGAAATTCACATAAAGATTCACATAAACAATTTGGTAGGCGGGAATGGATACCGCCGCCCCGGGAACCATTATTGGATAACCAACACTTCTGCCGTAGGTCACCCCAAGTAGTTTGCTACGTTTGGTGATTTAGCAGGGGTGCCCGGGTTCATAGGGTGAGGTTTGTCTAGGTTTTGGAGGTGGATGACCAGGACACACTGAACCCGAGATTCCTACCCACCCCTTAAACTCTTTTCCTTCCCAGAACTCTCTTTCCCTTTCTTTCCTAAAAAAAAACCCTCCACCCAGCATATCCAAAGATGACGTAGGCCCTGTGAAAAATTATGTACCTCAGGGCCTCCTGTGTGGAGCTCATGAAAAAAAAGAAAGAAGTAATTTAGGGGCAAATATCACAGTTATGCAATATAAACCTAGTAAAATTTTTGATTTCTAAAAAAATTACCGCAGAGGCCTTCATTTCAAGTGTTTTTCATTTCTGATTGCTGGACTTGAATCAAATTATAACTGTATAATGAATCAGGTTAAAAATTGAAAGAGGACGTTCAAGAAAGACGTAAAAAGAGAACATAAATCTGCTTTCTGCTCATAAATCTCAACGGAAATCCTCTTTCCTTCTTAGAAAAAGTTATCCGCGAAAGTTGTTAAAAAAGTTATATATCTTAACAACAAAGGGGCAGCTTTCTAAGGGGGATAAATGACCAGATCCCTCGGTCAGGGGATTTGCGAAAGCTTCGGGAAGCTTTGAAAAGCTTCGGAAAGCTTGTATGCAACTTTGTTCCCATATGGTGACAGTCTCACAAATTGCCAACCGTTGCTCGCCAAACAAATGTTGGCGTTAAATGATTGATTTTTAACAAACAAGCATAATTATTTCTTTGAAATAGTCGGAAAAATTAGTTTAATTTAGCAAACTGGTAAAAAACATTTGTTTGAACGTACTAATGATAATTATATATATAATGCTGTTTTTACATATATACATTTATTTTTTATTTAATCCAAACACGAGGCCTTGAGGAAAAATAATGTCACTCTCTTCAAATACCGTGACTTAAGACTTACTTACATTCATCATTAACTCATTCTTCATACATAATTCATTAAAACTAGACACAAGCGACTGTAGATCTTCCATATTGTCAGAAATCAGCATCATCAGCATACAACAGGCGACATACTTCCAGATCAATCAATTTTGCGCCCAATCCAATCTCTTTCAATTTTTGCGTACAATACTTACTCAATCCGTGTATAGATTGAATAACCACGGTGACATTACGCAGCCTTGCTTAACACCTTTTGTGATGTCAAACCACCCCGTAAAATCGCCGTTCACCCTAATACATGCAACGCTTCCATCATACAGACACGCAATTGCGTGTATGAGATTCGTATTCACTCCATACTTGGACAACACCTCCCACAGCTTTTTTCCTGTCAACTCGGTCGTTTGCTTTTTGTAGATCTACAAAAGCGTAGCATAATTTCTGTTTTTTTGCAAGAAACTTCTCAGTGAGCATACGCAACGCAAAAATCTAGTCCATGCACCTCTTTCCACTTATAAAACTTAGGTTTTTAAAACAAAAACCAAACAACTTCTACATTAATTTACGTTTCATAATCATTTCAATAACACATCATTGGCGTCTTAGCTTATTAATTTCTGAACTCATTCTTACGTTGAACACGGTAGTAAACTGTTTTACCGTACACACGCCTCACGCCTCACGCCTCACGCCTGGGGATTTCTTTTACACTGCACTCAGAATAATCGCATGATTTCTCTGTTAGTCCTATGCTTTGGTACCCATTAGATAGTGAAATACTTAAATCGACTACATACGTATCTCAAACAGAATTCATTCCGACATTTTATATACTTTCCCATAAATATATAAAGTCGTGCACTTACCGTCGTAATCATTTGCAATTCGCCTTCACGTATTGCAATTTTCGCTTTCAGCAAAAATGGAGAAATCATAAAAGGAGTGAGAGCAGTATTTCTCTTTGTCACTTTTACTGGGGAATTTGTGAGAGAGATTACGAGGTGAAACGACTCTTTTATTGGAAGTAAAGAATAAGAAGAAATTTCAGAAGAGGAAAAATTTTATACTGTAGCATGAAAGTGCAGGGTGTTTTACTGAGATACGAGTAAGTTAAGGTCCGATAGAAAGCTTTCAAAAAGAATAGAGCGCGCTAATTAAAACAAAAACAAAAAAGGTTTTAATGAAGCGAAAATATTTACTAAAAACAGACACTAGTTCTAGTTTAAG
The DNA here is from genome assembly GCA_936435175.1 of Glyphotaelius pellucidus. Taxonomy (NCBI): domain Eukaryota; kingdom Metazoa; phylum Arthropoda; class Insecta; order Trichoptera; family Limnephilidae; genus Glyphotaelius; species Glyphotaelius pellucidus. The sequence goes on from OW386558.1 coordinate 9,389,324, forward strand.
TAAGTGCGAAAATCTCTCGACAAATGTTTATAATATGTTAAATAACAGAAAAAAATGTGTTTCTAATTTCTTAAGAACTTCCTCTTCTTCTTTTTATAAAAAAGACCCTCCACCCAGCATAACCAAGAATGACAAAGGCCCTGAGAGAAATTATTATCCTTAGGACCTCCAGCGTGGAGCTAACTAACTAACCATCACGCCATTTCTCTTCAGGGGTAGGCGTAGAGGACGGTTCGGTCTTGACATACATTCCTTGCCTTATTCACATTCAAAGATCGTCATACATACTCTTCTAATATTCTAACTCTTGATATGGCCCGATTCAAGAATCTGATTCACTTGTTCGTGCCATATTACAGAGCTCATTTATAAAACTATAGTTGCTCCACATTTAGATTACTGCTTCACGATGTTATATTTGACCAATGAAGGAAATTTGAATAAGTTAGAAGCTCTACAGAACTTGATATGTGTACTGGGAAAAAGAAAATATGCAAGGGTTAATCAAATGCGAGAGGAACTAATTTGGATTCCAATAATAAACAAGAGACTGCTGTTTAATGTGTTTAATTTTTTAGCATAAAGTTATGAAAAACCAAATGCCAAAACACTTTTAAGAATGAAATTGTTTTTAAAAGAGATATACATAATAACGAAATAAAAAATATAAACAGAGTTAGATTGCCGCGTAAAAAATCAAAATCATAGAACTGCCTAATGTATAAAGGACTAAAGATAAATGATGAAATGCCTGAAAGTACGAAGAATGAAGGAATGTATTTAAAAAGAAATGTTATGCTTTAAAAAATATTTAAATTTATTAAATAAAATGATACTTTGTGCTTATTAGTTTATATATATTATATATTCATGTTGTATAAACTAACTCAATAAATAATAACAAAAAAAATTAAAACCTTCCTCGGGCTTCCCCTACTTCTTCTATCATTCACATTTGCGTCCCTTACACTAATTCATTCATTCATTTGCTCCACATCAAAGTACCTATGCGTCTCTTTCTTAATCTTACTTGTTACGATTACATCAGATCTCTATACTTCTCACACGATCTTTGGAGCTAATGTGAAAAAAGGAAAAAAAACACAAGTTGTTGTATGCATTGTTACACCCTGTACGCGATTCTTGCAATAAAGAACCGTAAAAAATTGAGTACCTTCGCTTTCACAAAAATATCTTAAGAACCAATAAGCATTACTCGAAAAGCGTATTTATATGGTCGAGTGTTCAAAGTAAGTTTACGTTTTCTCGTAAAATTAATAGTCAAAAATTTTTCAAGCTTTCCTGTGCTTGCATAACATATTTATTTTTAAGCCTTCTTTAATTTTCTTTATATTTAACAAAACAAAATTGCTATTCAAATATATGCGTATATTTTTTATTGCAAAAATTGACAGTAGAAAAAAACATTTACTCGTAAAATCTAATTGTTGACTCCTAAATTTCAAAAAGTGTGAAGTTTGTGTATTTTAAAAGTATGTTTTTGAGAGATGAAAAGGCTGATAGAGGTATTGAAATAAGTGTAAGTGTAGAAAACTCTATTAATGGAGAACTGAACGCAGTTGGAGCTAACAAAAAATTGTCCAAATAAGCGAAGCTACCAGTCCACAATGGAGTATTAGTAGCTACCCTAGTGTACGGCAGTGAGGCAAGGAACCGGCGCGGGAGGAAGGATGAAAGTAGATTGAGTGCTGTATAAATGAGATCCCTGAGATGTATGTACAATCGTGTGAGAATTTGGAGATTCGCAAAATATACAAGGCTGATGTAAGTTTAGTGACTAATTTTAACATAAGAGATGCTTGGATGATGGTATGTAGGTATGTAGAGCAAATGCACAAAGAAAAGAGTGTATGAAGAATATATGACGTGAATGTGAAAAAAGAATTAGGGAACGCTGGATGAAGACATGGCACGATCTAGTGAACCAAATACTTGAGTCAGACCATATCAAAAGTCAGAATAACATAATATTATGTACGAGACGACGTTTGAATGTGAATGAAGCAGGTAGTGTATGCCATGAGATATTTGTGTAACGGTCAGTCCTCTCTGCCTATCCCTGCACAACGGCGTGATACAAATACCTATAGATTTCATCAAGCCATAACTCACAGTAAAGAAATTACAGCTACTTGGAGAGTTCTTGATTTATTCTATGAAATAAAAATAAAACATGAAAAATTAGAACTTTCATTAAGTTGCATAATCTCGTTTTATAACTTTGTGAGTGCAATTTTATCGCTTGATAAGCTTTCCTATAAAAGCCTTTATGATTCTCGGAGCAATCTAGTTTTGCACATCTTCCGGGTTGTAACTAATGAGAGCCTTTTATTATCTCAAAGCCTTCAGTTATTTAGTTGGTGGAAGCTTAAAACGAATGGTAAATCCATTACCCATCTCAAACAGACCTGCATCATTACTGACTTTTCCCGACAATAGCGGAACGGAATTATCATCGTCGACCCCACCGACTGACTACTGTTAATTAGTGAAAAAGTTCCTTAAAACTTTCAGAATGTTTAACGTTAACAACTGGAACAGTTAAAACTTCAAAGAAACTGGAGTTCTTGAGGAATGTTCTGAAATGGAATAATGAAACGAAAACAAAGCAAAAATTTCTAACGATGTTACTTCAAAGATTTTATGAATGTGCTGCTGAAGAAGATAAAACCTAGTTCAGATTTTCCAGAAGGTTATTTAAATATTTCTTTCAGCTTTTTGTGGCACTATTTTCGGGAAATAATAAAAATATAATAATATGATAATTCTTGTAAAGCGCCGTTTTTATGAAAAATCACTTCAAAAGCACTCAACAATTTATTACGAGTTCTTAGAAACTATCTTAATTTATTATTTTGATACAGAAAACTGACTTATCTGGCAAGCGTACAGAATCTCAAGGACGCAAAGTTATTATATTATTTTTATGGCTTAAAAATCATTCGATTATCTATTTTGTGTGTAAGTTTGGTTCTAGTGTATTTTGTAAAGAATTTAAGGTCGTATATTCTGTTGTCAATACATGGTACAAAACCGGTCAGTGGTTGAGTGGGCATCGCGTTTGGGTCCCATGACGCCGAAATGACGGCGGTTCTTGAAATCACAATGATTGTTTATTGACGACTTATCGTAATTTATAAATATTGCTTAGGAGGACTGCCATCCTTACTAACTGAAAGCTAGGTTTTGTCAGTCGAACTCTAAGATTATAGTGACTCCACCCACCTCCATTCGGTTACCTTCAGCACATCTCGTAAACTTGTGACCCGAGAGCCCATATACAACTAAAGCAATGAGAGAACTTATCATAGACTAATAGTGAGGTGTGTAGAAGCAAAGGCAGCAATCTCCACTTTCGTTTTTTTTTTGAAAAAGGCAAAAAATCCATCGATATCTTTTCCTTTGATACATATTTTCAAAATCAGAGTTTGAAAATACGTATCGAAGGCAAAGATATCAATGTATTTTTTGCCTTTTTATCAAAAAAAAATGAAAGTGGAGATTGCTGCCTTTGCTTCTACATACCTTTTATGATGCATTTCAAAATCATTATTCGTTTTGGTTAAATCATTTTGTGTAAAGCGAGTACGGAGTGTGACCTATCACATAAATGTGATATGAAGTATTGTTATTCTTTTCGATGTGAAATGGAACATTAAATATAAAATCACACCTCCTTTTTTATCATTTTTAATTCACAATTAAATTTGAGAGGTTATTAAAAGGGGTAGATTGTTGCGAGAAAACAAAATACTTAAAATAACACTTTCGGTTGGTAATAATCTAAAAAGGAGATAAAAGGAGACCTGAATGTAGCAGTTGCGGGTTACTACAGACGATTTGGCTATTAAGATCGTATCTTCAATGGCATAATTTGGTCCTTTTTTCCTTAAACACCTCAATAAAAATGAATTATACTGCGCAGTTATACTGGTTGTATTTTTAACCGACCCTAAGCCCAAATTACCCGGGACGGTTCTATTTTTATATTTTATTTCCCAATTCTTATCAGTTTCTGGATGTGGCTTTTAACATTGTAGGTATTTTACAATAAACCATTTCAATAATTATATTAAAAGTTTTATTTTTTTAGTACCGTTTTCGTGTGAAATAATTCAAGGGCGCTTTACAACTTAAATTATTTAAGCTATGACTTATCGCTTAAAGTGATAAGATTATTATCTCAGAGCTAAGATTTGTCTCTAATAGTTTATAGCTAAGACTTATCAAAAGTAACTAACAACTAAGACAATTATCAAGCTAATAACTACTGAGACTTACAAATAAAACGTTTGACTTATATCTAAGACGTGCGAATCGTGATTAGATATATATAAGATTTTAAATAGCTCGTGACTTAAACCTATAAATAGCTTTTTCCTTTCAACTAAGACTTATGAGTAGTGACTTAGGTACAATTAACACTTTTAAATAGCTAATGACCTACGTGTCTAAAGATCTAAGGTGTCTAAGAAGTAAGTGTCTTGGGTACATCTACGACTTATAAATAGCTAGTCACTTAAACCAAAATTTATAAATGGCTTGTGACTTACGGCTACGGCATATAAATAGAGACTTAGGTGTATTTAAGATTTATAGTGGTCGCCCAATAGTCGAAGTTCGACCATAATTGTAATTTTTTTTTATTGATTTAATGTTATTTTACTCTCCTTCTCTATATAAACTATAAGTGTGCGAAATTTCATACTCCTCCGTCCGCGCAATTTTCGTAAAAAGGGTACAGTTTAAAAGGGTAAAGGGTAAGTTTTTGATTCACGTATTAATTTATAGAAGAAAAATAGATATTAATATATAGATAAATAGCTCGTCACTTAAACTGAGAGTTAAAAATGGCTATTGACTTACAACTAAGACATACAAATAGTGACTTAGGTAAATCTAAGACTTATAAATAGCTATTGACAGACAACTAAAATGTTTAAGTAGTGACTTAGATAATCTGAGACTTATGGTAACTGAGTCTTATAGACCTTAGTTGTAAGCTCATGACTTACAACTAAGTCATTTGTAATGACTTAGATACATCTAAGACTAACAAATAGCTTACGATAAAAAAAACTTATAATTAGTGATTTATAACTAATGGCATTCATATTAATGACACTGTTTTTACACTATATCGACGCTGTATGTCAATGATGGTAATGCTTGAAAGAAACATTTTTAACAAAAAAAATAAGAAGTTAATAATTTTAATTATCCATTTCTACCGCGCTTTGATTTCAAAGATTGCGAGAGAGCTTTTTTTGATTTTGAGTTCGCTACAGCGTGGCGTCTTTCAAACATTTAGTTACCAAAGCCCAGATAATTTTTGCTTCGTTGAAACATAACTCATTGTGGCAGAAATCATTGCTCACCTTGGAGAGCTTGGAGAGGAAATCATTCCGCGAATATCTTGTTGAACCTACGAACACATATAATCTATTTATTCAATGATTTATCGGATCATCCCCCGTAAATCATGCTTACACAAACATCTCTTAAGAAAACAGAATGAAAATTAAATCACAAATAAAGCAAACCCCTTATCACACACTCCTACTAAACACTTCCATTCAATTCCCATCACTAAAACAAAAGCTCATCCAACCCGAAGTCCACAAAAGCTTTGTTTATTTAAATGAAGCACTCGAATCAAGGCCGAACCACTGACTCCATACGTTTACCATTATTTCTCCACCTATTTTCCCCTATAAATATTTATCCGATCGAATCTCCCATTCTGAATCTTAAAGCCTGAATCTAATACAAAACAAAATTTATACTTGCAAAACAAGATGGGGCAGATTTGAATTGCTAATCCCGCCATCCACTACGGTCAGTTTGACTGGTGAGCTTTGGCGTTGCCTTTTACGGGAGGGCTTTTGTAACGAGAGCTTTCGGCGAGGTTCCTTATTACTCCGTGTGGGTCCAGAAAGATGTTGAGAGATTGACGACCGGCGAGCAGAGCTTCTGAACTTTTACCAAATAATATGTAGTTTTAGTACAGTCACGCAATACGCATTATATTGTAGTAACAATTTTCGCGGGTTTTCATCGAATGTCCATGTATTATCTGCAGTGAAACCTATTTGATTATTGACTTTAAGTCCCCATTCAACTCGACCGTTTTGCGTTTTGTCTGTCTGTAAATTTGTTTTTATTTTTCGTTTCCGTTTCAAGATTGTAACGCTTCAGAAAAGATAATTTTTTCAAATGTAAAATATTCATATTTTGCATTCGCATTTTTTCAATTTCATGGTGATGAAATGTAGTGGTTTAAGTTGCCTATCTGCCTGAAGAGAATTTCAAAAGAGTTGTCATTGGGATTGTGACGTTTCTTTGGATGAACTTTATTGTGTGAAATCGAAAAAAAATGTTATATAAGACGTAGTTTATAATTAAGTAACTAAAAAGATTTAAAAATTTTATGATTTCAGAGAAAATTTTAGTTTTGATTTGAGAAACAGTTTCCAATTTTCTCTAAAAGAGTGTTCGTAGAACTATAAGTAAGATATCATTTTCATACTTTTGGAAAATATATTTTTATATCATATTGTAATACCTAATTGTAACAATAGTTTTGTAAAAGCAAACCAGTCGAAAGATAATTTTATTTTCGGAACCCACTCTTCATCTCGTTTTAACAATAATTATTTGGGAGGATATAGGTACCGCCGCCCTGGGAGCCATTTATTAGATAACCAACACCCCTGCCATAGGTCACCCCAAGTTTATCACTTCTTGGTGACTTAGCAGGGGTGCCCGGGTTCATGGGGGCAGGTTTGTGTAGGTCTTTGCGGCCAATGCCTTTGCAATGGTTGAAAGAGACCAACCTAGACCTCTTTAGCCGGTCTCTCCATCCATCGCCTTGCACTGCAATTGGAGGGATGGATTCATATGTCCGTCACTCCTAGACCCATTGACCCCCAGATTCCTACCCACCCCTTGTACCCTTTTCCTTCCCATAAATTCCTCCTCTCCCTTTCCCAAAAAAGACCCTTCACGCAGCATCCCCAAAGATGACGTAGGCCCTGAGGGAAATTATTTTCCTCAGAGCTTCCTGAGTGAAGTTAATGTAGGGAAAAAAAACACACGAAGAAGACTATAAGTTAGCACATTTTTATTATAAAAGCGGCCTATTTTTTCTTTTAAATCTCTGAAATCAAAACTAAATACAGCTATTGAATATTTTGTAAAAGAAAAAAAATTTCAAATATTGTTGATACAATTTTTATGTAAAGTTAAGTGACTATGCACTTGAGTAATCATGGAGTGTCATAATGATAGGATTTGTCAAAAAAATGCCTTTCAAGAAGGATCATTGACAGTCAAATGACAATCAGGAATTTGCTTTTCAAATGAAGACTATTAGTCACTAGTAAACTTGAAAATTTACAACATTATTCGTCAAAAATTTAAAAAAAAGCAAGTACACATAAAAAATAAAGGATTATTATTAAATAATTTATGATTACTTTTCATGTTTCTGAATATTCCCACAATCAATTCCAATTTCGGCAATTAAGGCGAATCCCAGTTTCACGAAACTCAGTTACACATAGACACACCACCAAAATACTTATGTTTATAATATTTAAGCATCCTCAGAATTTTCGTGCGTCTCAAATATGGCAACACAGTCTGAGGACAGCTGAATAAACGTAAAGATTTGAACTTTAAATGAGGTGGAAAGAAAGGCAGCAGGCAGCAGGGGTGGGGGTGCGGAGAAAGGTATGGCCGTATTTGTGAGCAGCAACCTTCGTGAAAAGCTTTTGTTAATCCAAATTGCAAAGGACTCCAGTCGTTGCCAGTTGACTGCCAATTTACTTACGAACTTCGCGTTTAATTAATTTTTATTGAGAGGATACGAATTACTCGATGACATTTCATAGCACCGATTTAAGGCTATGTGATAAATAATTATTATTTTGGTAAGTTTAGTTAAGAAAAGTTGCAGGAAGGCATTCTTGAATGCGGGACTTGTAGAGACCAGAACAAAGTAAAGAAGGAAAGACAGTTAGATGCACTCATTCATTTGTTTGATTTATTTGTGTCAATTCACAATAAACTCATTTAAAAAATATATGGTATATTTGCGGCATATTTCAGAATGGAAGATATTCCCAGTATCGCCCTGGCCACTCAGAATTGAAACGTGGCTTAAGACGTGTTCGCTGACCAGATCTGAATAGCAAGGTACTTCCCCCCTTCCTCTTTGTCATCTTCTTCCGCTATCCACTACCTTCACCTTCATAGCATACCCTAATTAGAAATGCCATTAGCCTCAGATGAGAGCAGCTCAGGGGACTCTTGTGAGGTATTCATTTAAAAAAGCCGTCTTACAGTTAAGTCTTTTAATATATTATCAGTCAAACTCGCAAATTTTTTGCCTATGTAGATTAGCAAATACAATCAGCAAATAGCAAATACAATTGTGATTTGTAATTTAAGTAATTATGCTATGCAATTGTTATTTATTAATAATACTTGTATGATAATTGTAACCGTTTTATGTACCCAATGTTCACGCCTCATAGGCGCATAAGATGGTTTAATAAATTAAATTTTTCCAAACTTGTTTCAAGTTGTCTGAATAAAAAAATAAATTTGATATAAGCATAGTTTTAAAATGCCTAACCTTTTATCAAATTGAAATACAAAAGTGATAAAAAAAAAATTACTTCCATAAAGATTACGAATTTTTTTACGAAACGCAATATTTCATTTTTATAAAAAGTCTATCGCCACTTTAAAACAGGTCTGGAAATTATTAATTCCACTTTTATTCAGGCTGCGAAAAACAAAATTCAATTTTCTTAACAATTAAAAGCATTTTTTCTAAAAAGAACCTCGTCTAAAATCATTTAGGGGAGGAATTAGAATTTTTCAGCGATTAAACGCCTTAATTAAATCGCTCTGGGTTTTCAGAACTTTTATTTCAGTCGTCGCTTCTTCGTGTTCAATTAACAGTTATTTTAAATATCAGACGGCCTCTGTGGTTTGATGAAATGTCCGTTATTATTTAAGTCAGAATGTTACGGTCACGAATACCGTAATTGGAACGCTCCGGGAACCATTTCTTGGATAACCAACACCAATGACCACTGCCGTAGGTTGCCCTGTCTGGTGACTTAGCAGGGGTGCCCGTATTCATGGTTGAGAGGTTTGTATCTTGGCGGCGTATTCATTTGCCCACCTACTGCGTGGCAGGCTGGATCAGGAGAATCTAGTTGAGGGATATCTTTTGACATCTCCAGCTAGTCTATCTCGACTCATCATTGCCTTGCACCGTAGTGAGATGGATGGATTCGTACGTGTGTTACTCCTTAACATATTGACCTACAGATTCCTACCCCACCCCTTATGCCTTTTTTACTTTTCGGAACTTCCTCTATTTCCTTTCCCTAAACCTCAAAGATGACGGTGACCGGACAACTCGGAATGACACCGACCCACAACCATCTCAGATAAGTCATTTAGAGTGATAAAAAAATATGTATAAAAAAATGGTCAAATAAGTTACGTTAGGTTAGGGTTATCGGCTAATTTATAATTATTTTTTTCATAACTTTCAATGAGGTGAGTTTATTCTCAGTTGGCATGGAACCAAAGATGACATAGGCCTCGAGGGAAATTGCTTTCCTCAGAGCCTTTTGTATGGAGTAAATGTAAACAAATAAAATTTAATACGTAACAAATATCATACTTTCTCGGGTTTACCTACTACTAATTCCTGTAAGTACTCACAACGCGATGCTTGAAAGGGAACACAGCGTATTTGCTAACTCAGCCACTGACTGTGGCTCATAAAATGTCGTACATGTTAAATATGTTGAGAAAACCTTACATAATATTACTTACAATGGCGTAGACAATGTTCTAGTTCATTGCATAACACTATGCTAATAACAGTTGTAATGTTATGTTCATTGAACTAAAATATGCTTAGTGGAATTACCGAAGCCACAAGTTCAAAATCTCTTGCACACAATTTGTAAGTCACCCTGAAATGGGAATAATTTTCTCGGTGAGATTTTAATTTGATTGTGAGCTTCGAGAAAGGAATACGATGTTCGCCACAAATATCCACACTAAAGGGAGGTAGAAGGAGATAGGGAAAGATGAGATGAGAGAAAGAACAGATTAGAAACTGAACAATCAGATCTAGTTACATTCAAAAACCTTTAGCTAAGGTTTTAATTCTAGATAGTACGTTCTTGCCTAGGCGAGACTATGCGGGTAAGTGAGAAGCATTGCCGCATTGTATAGAGCCCTCACTTTTAAGGTACACAACTGCTAACCCTGTACATATCACAAGTGAGCCTCATTGCTGAATTTAGCAGGCAAGTTTGGTCTGGAGCCACAAAATACATGTAACAACCCTTTACTCTGTGCAGAAACGGGCGGTTTGTTTGATACATTCCCCTTCTTAACATAGATAATAAGTTCAGTAATAAGAAAAAAATCTTAATGATCCCTAATTGTATGTAAACAGGTTAGTTTTAGTATTTTGTGAACATCTCACTAGGCGAACCTGTGCTGAGGTATTCTCATGTTTGGGATTAATTGCTATTCTGTTGACATAACTAGAATCATCGTATCCCCCCTTATACTGTCAAGAAGGACACTGTGGGACGACCCATGGCGGCAGTATCGTATACATAAATTAAAGATAAGTTGCAGTTAGGGTCTATATACAGTTGTTCTTAGCATTTAGATTATGAGTAAGATAAATAATTGTCTTGATAAACCGGTAGGTATTTTTTTTCTATGGACTACACGCCATTGGTATAAATGATATTGTGGTAATATTTTCTGTCCCGAAAATTTTAAATTTTTTTTTTTTTTAATGTTTGAGTTGGGTTATATTTGATAATGTTTGGTTATGTTTGGGTTATATTGGGTAATGTTTGATTTTTTTTTACTATTGGTATGATAATGAAAGATATTCCGAGGAACTAGCATCCTTGATCTCTTCGGCACCAGCTGCACTGTCGAAAATACGCAAATGCGCGTCACATCAAAACGGCTTCTACAACTCGTTCTCAATTTCAACATCTCGGCTGTGGAACGATTCACCGGTCTCTGTGTTTCCTCCCTTCTACCAAACAGGACCTGTATTTTCTCTACAAAAAGATCCTCCAGACAACATTTAAAAATGACTTAGATCCTGGGGGAAATTATTTTCCTCAGAGCGAAGTTGATGTAAAAAGAGTGTCAGAAATTAGAACATTTTCAGTAGATCCCCACCATTGGATTCAACACCCCTCCCGTACGTCTCTACCCCAAGTGGCTTGATGTGTTTGGTGTTTTAGTGGGGGTGCCCGAGGTTTGCCCAGGTGTTGGTTTCGAATATGTTTGTCCACCTTCTGTGTGGTGGGCTGGATTAAGAGACTAGTTGAGGTAGACCTAACCTAGTCTCTCTCCAGCCGGACTCTCCCGACCCATTGCATTGCACCGTAGTGGGAGGGATGGATTCATTTGTCCGTCACTCCTGGATACATTGACCCCAGATTTCTACCTACGCCTCATACGTTTTTCATTCCCAGAACTTCCTTTCCTTCCTTCCTAAAAATACCCTGCACGCTACATCCCCAAGAATGAAATAGGCCCTGACTTTCCCTCTGGGCCTCCTGTGTGAAGCTTTTGTAAAGAAAGACTATTAAGTAAATGAATCAAATACCTATTTATTAAAAGCAACAAAAACATTCTTACGGTGAACTCTCGCAAAATAAATAAATGAAATGTCAAGGCAATTTTAAAGAAAGCGTAAATAATTTATCTTAGTATTTGACTATATCTCATAAAATAACTCTCACGCCATTTCCTCGGAGAAAGAAGCAAACAGAATAGAGACCACCACATAGTTATTCTCGGCGTACACTCCTTGCTCCATTCACTTTTATACATCGTCCCCATCCATTATTATTACTCTTTACATTACCCAAAATCAAAAGCTTTCAAATAACAATACATTTATAACTACGAAAATCTAAATTCTCTCCGTACGTCATTTCCGAATAATCCAATTTTGTAAAAATAACTGATAAAAAAATCATCCTGTTAAAAATGTTTTTTTTTTCTGTAATAAATCTTTTTTTTACATTAGCTCCACACAGGAGGACCTTAAGAAAATATTTTCCCTCAGCCTATGTCATCTTAGGGGATGCTGTGTGGACGGTTGTTTATGGAAAGGAAGGAGAGGAAGTTCTGGAAAGGAAATAGGTATGAGGGGTGGGAAGGAATCTAGGGGGGTCAGAGCGTTCAGGTGTAACGGATGTAAGGACTTCAACCGCGATGCAAGGCGATGGGTAGAGAGATTCCGGCTGGAGAGGATAAAAGACCTCCCTTAACCAGTCTTTATCGAGCCTGCACACCACGTAGAAGGTAGGCAGACGCATTGGCCGCCAAGACCTGGACAAAACTCACCCCCTGCTAAGTCACCAAACGTAGCAAACTACTTGGGGTGAAGTATAGCAGAGGCGTTGGTTATCTAATAAATGGTTCCCAGGGCAGCGGCGGTACCCATACCCACCTCCCAAATTGTAGTGCATCTGTTTTCAAATCTCTTATTTTGGTTTGACTGAGGTTTGAACCTTCCTATCCAGTGATTGGAATCAACCACCCTACAAACCAGCCCAAATCCAGAGTTTGTAAGACCGACATTACTTCGTGTATTACGTGCTATAATTTCTGCGAATCTCAGTAAAATTCGTTGGTTTATGTCCGCTTGTTAGTGCGTGATTGCCACCAAAAGTTAGTACATTACCATCGACAACTATTTGCTGAATTACAACTCGATTGGATTTCGTGAAGTGGATTTAATTCCACTTGATTCTTCACGAATCCTCTTTATTCACACATTCATTCAATCAAGAAAACCAAAGTGAAATTCAAATTCATATTTTTAACAATAATAAAAACATTTGGGCGAAACCCGAATCGTCAGCAACTACAACTTTTTTTTTATTCATTCAATTTTGATAACTCCGTTAAAAGCAACGTTTTTCTATTAAGTTATTTCTCTACAGTCTTGTATCAAAAGTATCTATCTATCTTCAGGAAAAAAATACTGACCATTTTTCACCGTATTTTGTGTAAATTGTAAGAAAATTCCCGACACGCAGCTGTTAAAAATAAGCTTTAAATTGTGTTCGACGCGGTAGATACTTCATCACCTGGTAGATATTATCGGAATACCTTATCCGGTGGTTCTCACAACTCTTGCCTGTAAATCATCCAACCAGGTCGTTAAAAACTCTGGTCGAATATTGGCTTAGATAAACAATAGCTAAAAATTTATATTGGTCTCTATAAAACAAAATATGGGTTTATTTGTGTAACCTAGAAATAACTGAAATGTTTCTTTATAGATTTTAACGTTCGATTAATCAGAATAGAGCCTACTTTCTCGATAATTAGAATGATTATTAATTTATTTTATGATTAACGAAACTTATATGTTTTGGTTTCGGCTTTTACTAGTCAAAGCTAAGTGAACGAAATTGGAAAAGAACCAATCACACCCGCAGGCGATTTTGCGATTGCTACCACCAAAAGAGGATGCCTTTAGTAGTAGAGAAAACATAAAATAATCAAATTTCATCTTCTTTCCCTTGTTCCATTCAGGTCCAGGGGATCCATTCAACTATCCATAATTTAGGAGGCGGGTATTGGTACCGGGTGTAATAAATCTTTGGATTTGGAATTGGTTAACCAACGACTCCTCCATAGGTCACCTCAAGTGATTTGCTACTGTTGTATTCACACAAACAGATCTCTAACTCGTCTTGGAAGGAGATTACTTCTTGGTAAAGAATAGAGTTCTTTTATGTTGATCTGGGATTTATTTAATACTTCGCGTATTACAAGTGGTGACTGCGTTAGTCGACCTAACTGGAAGCTGGTTAAATGAGATCTCATTCATACCATTGTGGAAGCTCCTGCACCTCATCCCCCGTCTTTCTAGAGCCCTTACCTCTAACTAATCTAGCCACCATCTTGCGGACTTTCGGGCAAGCTCTTAGCACTGCCCTCTGCGAATCTTAGTTAACTTAATTCTCTAATAGCTACGTTGGGTGACTTATCAGGGGTACCCGGGTTCATGGTGGCGTCTTCGACGCTTCTACCACGTGGCGGACTGGATCGGGAGGGTTGAAGGATACTTCTTGGACCTCTCCCGCAGGATTTTCTTGACCCAATGCCTTACATTGAATTGGAAGGGATGGATTCATATGTCCGTCACCCCTGTATACTCTGATCCCTAGATCCTCACCCACCCCCATATGGTTTTTCTTCCCAGAACTTACTATCCTTCTTTAATTATCAAACCCGTTAAATGTCAAAGATCCTGAGGGAAATCATTTGCTTCAGCTCCTACCGTATCGAGTTGGTGTAAAAAAAAAAACGCCTGAACAAGATTTTTTTGAGTCACTTCGTATTGTTTGTTCTTAGCATTTTTAGTTATGAGTATTATTATAGACCAAGCCAACTAAATTGTAGTTGTTTTATGCAAAACAGCAGCATATTATTGCCCCAAAATCAACTTTCTTATTTTCCTGATGTTAAAATTCAGAATTGTTATCTTCAAAAATAACTGAGCTTCTTCTTGATACAATTAAAGTTACATAATAGGAAAGAGTAAGTTTTTGCTAGTTTTAACATTGCTTAACTGACGTGGCTCACTTCTTGGCTTATGTTCGACAACTGAATATTCATGATTTTGGTGTTGGAATTCGAATGGAAACTTGAGATGAAGACAGACGGAATTCCCCGAAGGCTTCCGGAGCAGAGGCGTCGAAACAAAACGATAAAAAATAATTTCAACCAATATGATTCGTTCAAATCAGTAATTACATAAATCATAAAGCTTTTACAATTATTAATAATAATAATAATTGGATAAGTTGTAGAGCGCCGTTTAATGAAAAATCACCTGTTATTTTTCGTATATGCGAACATTGGAGGGGCCTACCATTTTTCCAACGGTGTTTTAAGGAAATATGGTTTCTTCCTTCACCGTACTCGTCGACTCTATTTTACTTTATTTTAACAAACTAAATGGCATACAAATCGCAAACTATTAGATAAATTTGGTGTTAGCACTTTTGCAAGTTTTTACAAGCATTTTATTTCGATTCTTTTTGCTATCTATTATTTAAATTTGAGTATTTTACTTATTTTTTATAAAATTTTCTCATTTGTATTCTACGCCTTATGAGTATATTAATTTTATTTTTATTTTATTGGTCGTAACACACAAAAATCATTGTTTGCACATACCTTCATAAAGGATTTTATACATTACGCTTTGTTTTGTTTCAAATTATATCATTTTAATTCAAATTGTATTTGTTTCTGTACTGATAACTTCTATTATTTGTACTCTTTAATACTATTAGATTCTCCTATCTTTTTCATCTCTACATTTCTCGTAATTTTTACATACACAAGTTTCAGGGAGCTCATTTCACCACAGCTACAGCATTTCGTCTATTTCATAATTCCTCTGCCAGTCCCATACCTCACTGCCATACATCGGTGCTGGTACCAGTACTCCATTGCGGACTGTTAGCTCTTGTTATGGCTACTTAACCTGGTTTTGTACAAAAAAGGTAAGCCTGATAACCTAACAAGAGTGTGCCCTGTTTTGTTCATTCCCGCCCGCCACTGAAATAAGGGTCTTCCTAATGATCGTCACCTGATACTCCGGGAAGTGTGTGGGAGTGTGGGAGTGTGGGAGTGTGAGTGTGGAGGGTGGCCATGGTGCGTGCGGGTAATGGGAATGTATGAAGAGGGGACCATTAGCACGACTAAAGTTACTCGCTTCTAATGATACCACATGAAATGCAATAATTTACCATATTTTATTCTAAAAATAAATTCTACAAACAATTTGGCAGAACGCAAATGACAAAATAAATTGAGATGCCACATTGACTTGTTTCAATCATTATTTGTTTCAAAAGATTTTCATGGTGTGAAGAAATTTTGCATTGTGCACGTAAATAAAAATTATTGTAATTTATACAATTCGGTCCCTAGGGGGTTAATATCAGCTGTTTATGTATTTTTTAGACTCGGCTTCAAAAGATTTTATCCCTTAATTGTGAAAATAATTTAAATTTTAAAGGTCATACCAAATTATTTTTTATACGCCTTGCCATAAGTTATTTTCGGTGAAAAAAGTTTTTGAAGTTTGGGTGGTTTTTCTTACCTTTTCAAAAAAAATCTCATAACCGACTTTAGTAGGTTTCTTCTGCAAGAAATAAAATAGGTAGATATATTTATTTTATTTACAGATTTTTTTTTATTACCCCGCCAGTGGGTATTGGGTATTGGCTTCGCATTTGGGTCCCACTCAGGCGTCGTGTTAGATTTTTCGTATGGCTAAGATGAAACAAACAACATTTTCAGCTTACTGTGGTGGTAGTAGGATATATTTTCAGGTTTTTAGTAACCCGGGAATGTATCTTTCTTTATAAAAAAATGCGTAAAAAAAATCATGATAACTTTAACTATTTAGAGTAAAACAGTGTAATTGTCGCTTTTTCCTTAAAGTTTTAAACATTTAAACATTGTTTTATATAAAATTTTCAAAAGCTCACTTAAATTTCTCTGACCTCTGACCTTTACCAGATTTGACAATACTTGTAAAAATTTAAAATTTAATTGTTTTAATCAGCTTTGTTTGGATTGAATTATTGCAATTAAAAATTCTAATAAATTATAAAATTCTTAAACTTTTATTTATTTAAGATTTAAACGCACTCTTATCACTATACTCCTCACACTTAGCTTATTCACATTAGTACGGTTCCCATAAGGCTCTATTCGAGATCAGCTCGAAGCCTTCTTCAGCTTACTTGTGTCAATTACTCCCGCTAATTGGGTCAGTTGGAGAAAAGGCTCTGCGTACCTCCCCCGTCCCCACCCTTTCCTCCCCCCTTAGGGCGGATAATTGGCAAAACGTGTAATCTATTCCTCTCGGCTTTGACGTAGGGCGGATAAGGAGAAAAAGGATCAAGATTTTCTTACAGTAACCCTAGAAGGATATGTGCTACTAAGTCGTAGAATAACGATAAAGCTTCTATGAATATTTATAAAATTTTTAATTTAAGCTTTACGAGTAAAACCTCAAATTGTAATATTTAATTGAGTGAATACAATCTAAGCGAAACTCAATCAAAAATCTGGAACCCAGGACCTCTCGCTTTCCGGGCGAATAGAAACTATCGCTTTCGCCTGGAAAGCAAGAGGTCCTATTGGGTTCGAGTCCCAGAGGTGCCAATATCTTTTCTGATTTTTGTGTTTCCAGATTTTCGATTAAGTTTCGCTTATATTGTCTTCATAAGAATTATTTTATGTTTATTTTTAAGAAAAAAAATTTCCTTTTTAATATGATACAAAGATAAAAGTGTAATACAAAGATAAAGTTTATAAAAGTTTATTTTTCAATAAACGCAAATAACCTTTTTGGTTTACTTTTTAATTAATTTTTTTTTCTGATGCAGGAATCATTGGTTTCAAAAACGTTGATATTTTTAATAATGTTAACACCGCGCAAGTGTTTCAACTGCTCCCGTCTGGAGTCAGTGAGACTATGGCATCCCCAATTGGGGTATATTGTGAGACTGAAGATGTAGGGAGGGGAAGAAGATGGGGAAGAGGAAGTCGGGGCTATTCAGATCTAGTCATCAAACATGGCTAAGGCCGTTTCAGGCAATGTTTCATTTCTGAATGGTGGTTTTATACTAAGGCGGTATTGAGGGTGTCACTCTGGAACGTGCCGCAAAATATACTAAATATTATTTTAAATAAAGAAATTGGAAAATAACACATACCAATCAAATATAATTAATTTGCGACGATGGGATTCGATCCCGCGACCTTCGAATTGCGAGTTAGGAGCCTTATCCTTCGACAACGGTTTTTTTTTTGCCATTTAATTAAAGTCTTTTAATACACTTATTCTAGTGCTGGAGAATTCAGGTCTCAAAACTGATAAATAACAAATGTCTCTGGTGAGGACAAGACAGAGAAAAAGAGAAATTACCCTAAAATGTCTACATTGTGAAAATTTGAGTTATATGGCGCACATATATGGGGTAATTGGAATTTTTACTTGTGGACAAATTAAATAAATCTGTACTCCGTGTTTATCTTGACGGTACACGATTTTTTAATAAATTTGATATCCTAGGCGAGTCCAGGCCATTCAGATTTTATATAACAAGATTTTTTTACATGAGCTCCACACAGGAGGTCCTGAGGAAAATAATTTCCCTCGGGGCCTATGTCATCTTTGGGGATGCTGTGTGGAGGTTTTTTTTAATGGAAATTGAGGAGAGGAGAGTTCTAGGAAGGAAAAGGGTTCAAGGGGTAGGTAGAAATCTGGGGTTCAGTGAGTCCTGGTCATCCGCCTCCATTACCTAGACAAACCTCACCCCATGAACCCGGGCACCCCTGCTTATTCACCAAACGTAGCAAACCACTTGGGGTGACCTATGGCAGAGGTGTTGGTTATCCAATAAAAGTTCCCGGGGCGGCTGTAGCCATTCCCGCCTCCCAAATCGGCAAATTCGGTGTAATTTGAAAAAAATATGTTTAGGTTACAATTGACGTCAATAATTTGTGTTTTAATTCTTTCGATGCTTTCAATACGGGCTTAGTAGAAAATGATTCAGATCGGTGAGCAGTATCCCAAGTGGGGGCGCATAAAATGCGATGTATTATATGAATGAAAAGGGACTAAAATTACGTTCGCTTAGATTTTGAGTACAAGTGGACATTTTTACTTATCTCACGTAGTTTTGAATATGTACCAACGCAACGTATTGAAGCTAGTTAAATAATATAACATTGAAGAAACTTGACTGTTTAGATATTGTCAAAAGAGGTATTAGAAAAACATCATCGCCTTCACTCTGGATAATAATGAGTACAGGTTCATTTTAATGAGGAAACTTTAAATACTTTACAAAGGTACTATAATTTATAGTTTCACAGGTAGCAATCACTTTGTGGTTTAAGACACAATTATAATTTTTTTAATTACTTTGTAAAAACCACTTTTTTGGGTATATTATAAACAAATATATAACTAACTAACTGGTTTCGGTCAGCCTGAATCTTCTTGAGGACTGTATAAAACACATTTTATTGTAAATATTACAATTTATCTTACCTAACTTTGTAACAATGATAAGTGTAATTTCATATCAACCTACCAAAATCACTTTTCTGCTCAGGCAGGAACCCTGAAAAGCAATGATCAAATGGTGTCCCAGGATCGCCATCAATGCAAGTATTCAATAGTAAATGCAACAAAGGGTAGATTTAAAATTAACACTCATATTGTTAAGAACAATTAAAATTTATTCACAATCTATGCGGGCAATTCATTTATAAAATATTACTTAATTAGGAATTTCTAATAGAGACATCAGACTACAAATAAATATTAAGTTTAATTCAGGGGTGGCCTTCTAGAAAACATGAATTTAAAAGATGTTACAATCTGCTGCGTCATAGTTACATGTACCGACATATTTGAAAAGCTAAAATAAATCAAACCTGGTTATGGGTGCCAGCCTCATGTGATGCATGAGACACTAATAGAATCATGGTAATTCCCTAACAAATATTCTATAAAATATTAAACATGATCGACTAACAAGAAACGAATATTTCTCACGGTCTTCGCTCCACCAATTCTGCAAGGCTCGAACACACTGTCTTCCACATGAGAGCTCAGCTGAAACTGGCCGCGACGAAAGAGCCCGCTCCTGCGTTCCCTCTCTTACACACCAACACGAAGTGTTGACAGCCGTAAAATCGTCGCGTGTAGGTACTGTTATCAAACCTGTTGCATTACCCTCCTACGAAAACCGAAATTTTCCATCAGAAAATTTCAGGGACGCCTCCTGGCGTTGAAACCCAGTATGGACATTCTGCAGATCATGCCTAATGTTGATCCAAACGGTGGAGAAAATGATTGAAAGATTCTTCTATAGGATGTAGTCCATGGAAACGCAGCGTGACCGATGAAGAGTGATGAGTCATGATGACAAACACCAAAACATCTCTGGTGGAATAATGCCTTCCGGTAGTGAGGTATAATTGTAGCAGACCTCTTCTACGCTCCACTCAGTAGCGGTGATTCCAAGAAGAGAGGTGTCCAGATGAAAGTACCAAATTATTCTGAGTACTTCAAAGCAAGCGTTGAATCGAACTCTTCCTTCACCAGGTGCTGCAAGTGGTTATGTTGATTGGCAATACTGGATCCAAAACACTAATCACCGACTGGTCCGAAGGAGTGATAAGAAGACATCCATCTCAATCTTGAGCCAGAATTGAATAATACAGTCCAGCGACAACAGAAGCTTCTTCAGAAATGAAATTGGCAGACAATGTTTGTAACAGGAACCATCTTGAGCCTCTTGAAAAGCGCTAGTGTAACATACTCGAGGGGAGAAGGAGGTGTGATAACTAACCCAGAATTCTCTGTATCTCTTGAAATCTTGAAAATCCACTGCAAGGAGGTCCACATCTTCTTCTTGTGAGAAAATTCGCTAAACTAATCTACTGCCTAGCTAAAGAATTACCAATATAAAAACAAGTGATACTAAGAATTTATAGTGCTGCTGTAAAATTGTAAAAATTACTGAACTACTGAAAATTATCAATAAATACTGTGAAACCTAAACTCAATATGACAGAATAATTGAAAATATAATTAAAAATTATCAAACTTAAAATTGAGACATCTCTTGAAAAACTCTGAAAGCCTAACCACCCCAGACACAAAACAATAAGATTTATACTAAAAAAATCTAAGAACTTGCAATAACCGACTGAAGGTGTCAGTGAACTACATCATTAGAGATAAAAATCAATATATAATATTTAATTAAATCCTTTAGCGTAATCATGAAAAAATATAACTATCTCTTCCTTGCCACCTCTGACGATCACAAGGTAAAACAAAATAGAATTGAACAATATTAAGAAATCAAATAAGTCAAGAAAAATGTCCTCGAGCTCAAAAGACAAGATTCTCAAGTTAAATGATGTCACAATATTGATTATAAAACATGTCTATAGTCGAAAATGTTAATATATAATTATCCGGAATTGAAGAACATACGGGGATCAGCTCCCACCACATCAATCATGAAAATAACACCCGAAGGAGAGCTAGAGATATGAAAACACCTTAATATAGTTAATATAGTACTGAACTAATAAACATGCAATCTAATAAAAAAAATTAACTGTAAAATAGCACATTGTAAGAGAGCAAATACCAGAATAATGCCACTTAATTGGAAAATTAACCAAGAGGGTGATTCCTAAATCGTAATAGGTATTTTATAGCTCCTGAGACTTTCTTGAAAACTCTTGGCTAAAATTCCAAGAAATTATACAACCAACATAAACCAACTTACATAAATGATACCAAACTAATTTTTAAATTATCAGTAATGAAACTAGATCAAATCACCGTCAACTATCACATTAAAAAAAACTCATTCCAATAAAATTTACACAAAACAAGGTAAACAAAATGTTTGAAAAGTGATTGCTCCCCAAGGATAGGAACAAGCACCTCCCAATTCATATGTTACAAGGAAAATACAACAATATCCAACTACGTCAATGCGCAAGGACAAGTGTTAATCATCCTTCCGCGTTGAACATGACACAAATCAATTACACATTAATTCCCTACATAATACTATGACAAGACAAGACAACATGTAAGACGAACAATGACTAAACAAAATTATGCAACATGTGGTGGACATGTTTGCACAAAAAAAAAACTCCCACCACGAAATGTCAGAAGTAGACACAAATCCTTCATCACATTTTGAAAAAAAAAACCCCCACTCCCGAATCAAACGGGGCGTTCTGATTTAATTATATCCTTAATGTGAAAGGTACCAACAGCCTTCCCATTCATGTCAGCTAATTTATAAGCAACTGGAGAAATTTTTCCGACCACTTTACTTCTCAAAAATTTTGGAGCTAATTTCGCTGAGAAGTGTTTACTAGCATCTGAAAGGACAAACGACCTTCTCCAAACGATATCTCCAATCTCGTACTGAACGTCCCTGCGACGAAGATTATACTGAATCTTATTGCGTTCATAAGATTGTCTTAATGACGTGCGTACCTGAGAAAAGATGTCGTTTAATTCCTCTAAACCAGAAGCCCAGGTGTCACGATTAGAAAAGGTGATATCTTCAGCGTTGAAGTTAGAACCTATGTATTCTTTACCAGAGACAATTATCTCTCTGCCAAAGTTTAAAAAGAACGGAGTATAACCCGTGACCTCATGTACCGCAGTGTTGATAGCTAATTCAATTTCCGGTAAGTAATTTGCCCAAGTTCTGTGATCAGAGCCAACGTATGAACCTAGAGCAGAAACTAAAACCTTATTGACTCGTTCAACAGGATTGTTTTGCGGGTGGTATCTACAGTTATAAAATAAATGACGGATATGAAATTTCTCCGCTAAGGCTTTCATGTCACGCGATATGTATTGCGGCCTATTATCCAAAACAATAGTATCCGGGACCCCGAACTTAAGAAATATCTCATTTTCTAATATCGTAGCAATATTGCTACCCGTAGCTCTGCTAAGAGGGAAAAGTTTAGTATATTTAGTGAAAAAGTCAGAGACCACCAATAAGTATGTGTAACCCTTCTTGTACGAATTAGGGTAAGGACCTAATAAATCCGTAGCTATCATTTGCCAAGGACGCTGTACCAGCTTGGGATCTCCCATGAGACCTGGAGGTAACAGATTTGAACTTTTGTACCCAAGACAAGTCTGACATTTACTGATATAAGCTTTAACATCAGCAGACATTTTAGGCCAATAATATTTCTGTTTGATCCTATTTAAGGTCTTCATGATACCAAAGTGCGCGCAATAAGGAGGTACATGATGCTGAACTATTTCACTCTTCCTACTGTTTTTGGGAAGTACTTCTTTCCAATCATAAACTCTGTGTAACGCATCCATGCTTTGAATGTGTTTGAAAATTTTCCCATTTGAAACTCTCCAAGCAGGATATTTCCCCGGCGAAGCTAAAATTTTGTCTCTCAAATTGATATACCACTGATCTGAATTTACCACAGCCTGATCTAAAGAATCAACGTGCAATGGGTCCCGTGACAACGCATCAGGCACAACATTATCCTTTCCATTCCTGTGGATTATTTCAAAGTTGAACTGTTGTAATCTGACTGCCCAGCGCGCCAATCTGCCTGACGGAGACTTTAAACTCGTTAGCCACTTAAGACTATAGTGATCAGTAATAATTTTGACTGGAATGGGTGACCCCTCAATGTAACCCCTGAACTTCTCTAAGGCAAAGATCATTGCATTGAGTTCCTTCTCGGTGGTGGAGTGATTTTTCTCTTGCGCCGAGAGTGTTCTGGAGATGAAAGAAACCGGGTGATCCCTCCCCTTCTCATCTGTTTGAGATAACACTGCGCCTAATCCCATATCAGATGCGTCACAGCTAATCGTGAACGGTTTGTTAAAATCTGGACAAGTCAGAACCGGAGCATTTACTAATATACTCTTTAGATTAAGAAAAGCTGCTTGAGCCTGTTCATTCCACTTAAAAGCTTTCCCAGCAAATTCTTTCTTAGTTAGATTGTATAAAGGAGCTGCGATAATTGAAAAATTCAGAATAAATCTCTTATACCACGACAAAACCCCGATAAATCTACGTAAACTCTTTTGTGAGGATGGAATTGGAAAATCCACAATGGCTTTGACTTTGTCCGGGTCAGTGCGTAACCCTTTGTTATCTATCACATAACCTAAGTATCTAAGGGAGTCTCTGCAGAAAACTGATTTCTCTACGTTGATGGTTAAGCCTGCATCCTGTAATTTCTGTTTAACTAGTGTTAAAAGTTCTATGTGCTCCTCAAAAGACGAACTAATTGCAATAATATCGTCAAGGTAGCAGAACACTTTGCCATCCAGTTGAGATCCTAAAACCTTGTCCATTAGACGCATCATACGCGAGCTTGCCCCGTGTAATCCAAATGGCATGGTGACAAAATGGAACAAGCCTCTTTTGGGAATGGTAAAAGCTGTCTTTTCTTTTGACGTTTCCTCTAGAGGTATTTGAAAGAACGCGTCATTCAAGTCTAATGTTGACAGGTAACGCGCACCTCCTAAGCTATTCAGAATATCCGAAATGAACGGCATCATGTATGCGTCTCGTTTAGAGATCGAGTTTTATTTTCTGCTATCAAGACATAACCTGAAAGAGCCGTTTTTCTTAGGAACCAAAACAATCGGATTGTTCCAAGAACTGTTGCTAGGTTCTACCACTCCTAATTCCAAAAATCTATCTAGCTCCTTGTGTACCTCAGGGAGTAGATGAGGCGAAATGGGATAAGCGCGTTGCTTAATTGGCAAACAATCACCTGTGTCAATTATGTGATGCTCTAACGCCGTTCTACCTAAACGATTATTTGAAAAGGAGTTATAATCCTGAATGACCTTATCTAGTGCAACTCGTTGAGAGGAAGTTAAGGTGTTGTAGTTGCCTAAACCGACTTCATTAGTTGCGCAATTCTTGCTAGATGAATTTTGGGAGGACATTAAATGTGTAATCTTAGGGCAAATGTTGAAAACCTTCCAAAAATCGCAGCCTAGTATGATGTCTGATTTAATCTCTGGCATAACAACAAAATTAATATTTTTCTTAACATTCCCGAGAGTGACTGGAACGGAAATTTTTTGAGAACAAATTACGGAGTGCCCAGTGGCAGAGGTAAGCGAAAATTTAGTATGTAAATCTGATAATGTGAAGCCAAGATTTCTAAATTTATGATGGAAATTATTCCCCAATATTGAAATATGAGAACCTGTATCAAGAAGACCAGAGAACGACGCACCGAGAACCTGGAAGGAGATGAAAGGACGGCCGTCCTTGTCAGCCGCTCGCATCTGCTTCGAAGTCCTCAGGTTGTCATAAATTTTTCTCACAACTGCCAGCCATGAAGACCACTCCCGAGAAGAGCTCTCAGCAAACGATGACGTCTTGTCGTTCACTGCTAGGACCTCCCGAGAAGTTAGTTTTTTGAGCGACGGCAGACGCAAGATGGCGCTTTAACTCCCGGCCGACCGCAACGGAAGCATTGCACCTCCCTGGAATTCACATTTTGATTTCTTAAATAATTGTTACGAATAGCATTATTATTTTCCCTAAATTTAGGATTATTGCGATTTACATCATTATTGTCCCTAAAATTGGGATTATTATGATTGACATTGTTATTGACCCTAAAATTGGGATTATTATGATTGACATTGTTATTGACCCTAAAATTGGGATTCTTATGATTGACATTGTTATTGTCCCTAAAATTAGGATTTGAATATTTAGAATTGTTGCACATCCTAGCCTCACTCCTGTGGGATGAACCAACATTTTGGAAGTTATTGTTGCCGGGTGAAACATTATTGTTGCAAGAAGGCGCGGATCTATTACTGGCACGACTGTCCGCCAATTCAATCATTTTACCTAGCTTCTTTAGCGCAATAATATCAGGAAAAACAGATAAAGACAACTTTTGAATGTACCGAGGAAGCATGTTGCATTGCAACAATTCCAGTATTTCGTCATCAGGTAATTTAGAAATTAGCCTATTGTTTAGCACTAAAATCCGTGTGATGAAAGCACCCAAGTTTTCACCCTTCTGTTGAACAGTGGATCTGATCTGGGCTATTAGTCTCCTTTCATGATCCAAGAGTTCGAACTCTTCTTTCAGAGCGACAACAATGTCTGCCCATGACTCAAACGAACTCCGATTCACTCTGAACCAAAGCAGCGCATTCCCTGAAAAGAGTTCTACTGCCGAAGAAAACAGTGAAATGGTACTTACATTTCGAGAAATAGCTAATTCTTCTACCCGCTCTATGAACGTGTGAACATCGGAAGAGCCGTCGTACGATATGTTCCATTTGTGAACCGGTATGACCAATGGCGGTGAAGTTGAACAATCCATACTAGAAGTCGATTGTTTGTCGCATTGCTTCGCCATTGTTTCTTTAGCTTTCGCTTGGCTCCTTGTGACAACCGGTTCTTCCATCCCTAGCTAATAGGAAGGTAGAAAAAAAAATTAATGCATGCAACTAAAAAAATTTTGTAACAAATTATTTCAGCCATGCAGTCCAATCCAGAATTCTGTTCAAAAATAAAAAAATTCTGAGTGATGCCAGCGAACTGGGCATCAAAACAATTATAAGAGACGATAAACGTCTTGAGCAACAGCTGAGATCATGTACAAATTATGAATTTAAATAACACTGGAATTTACTAGAATCAGCTGCGTTCGGGCCTTGCAGAAACGGAAACCGCGGGAATAAACCGCCCTGAGAGTCGATCGAGTTTGTAAAATATTAACCAGAACGTACATTATGATACTATGACACAGCAGAATAGAACAGTTCGAAAGCCGTTGGGCGCCATTTTGTAACAATGATAAGTGTAATTTCATATCAACCTACCAAAATCACTTCTCTGCTCAGGCAGGAACCCTGAAAAGCAATGATCAAATGGTGTCCCAGGATCGCCATCAATGCAAGTATTCAATAGTAAATGCAACAAAGGGTAGATTTAAAATTAACACTCATATTGTTAAGAACAATTAAAATTTATTCACAATCTATGCGGGCAATTCATTTATAAAATATTACTTAATTAGGAATTTCTAATAGAGACATCAGACTACAAATAAATATTAAGTTTAATTCAGGGGTGGCCTTCTAGAAAACATGAATTTAAAAGATGTTACAATCTGCTGCGTCATAGTTACATGTACCGACATATTTGAAAAGCTAAAATAAATCAAACCTGGTTATGGGTGCCAGCCTCATGTGATGCATGAGACACTAATAGAATCATGGTAATTCACTAACAAATATTCTATAAAATATTAAACATGATCGACTAACAAGAAACGAATATTTCTCACGGTCTTCGCTCCACCAATTCTGCAAGGCTCGAACACACTGTCTTCCACATGAGAGCTCAGCTGAAACTGGCCGCGACGAAAGAGCCCGCTCCTGCGTTCCCTCTCTTACACACCAACACGAAGTGTTGACAGCCGTAAAATCGTCGCGTGTAGGTACTGTTATCAAACCTGTTGCAACTTCACTTACAATATCACAATATTTGTCTTTACGAGTAGTTAGTAAATTACTCCAAGAAGTATAAAACTTAGTTTTTATGCCCAAAAATGTCAAATGCAATTATAATATTTATTTATTTGTATCTTAACTTTACGAGTAAAACCTCAAATTCTAATATTTAATTAAATTAAGACAACATGAGCAAAATTCAATCGAAAATCTGGAAACAGAAAAATCAGAAAAAGATATTGGCACCTCTGGGACTCGAACCCAGGACCTCTCGCTTTCCGGGCGAACGCGCTGTCCACTGCGCCAAAGTGTCGATATCCAATTCGGTCATTTTTAACTGTATTATACTTCGACTAAGAACCACCCGTATTGTCTTCATTTTCTTAACGCATATTGTAATTGGCTGGTACTTTTATTATGGCAGCCAATTTCTTAACGCATATTTTAATTGGCTGGTACTTTTATTATGGCAGCCAATTTCTTAACGCATATTGTAATTGGCTGGTACTTTTATTATGGCAGCCAATTTCTTAACGCATATTTTAATTGGCTGGTACTTTTATTATGGCAGCCAATTTCTTAACGCATATTGTAATTGGCTGGTACTTTTATTATGGCAGCCAATTTCTTAACGCATATTTTAATTGGCTGGTACTTTTATTATGGCAGCCAATTTCTTAACGCATATTTTAATTGGCTGGTACTTTTATTATGGCAGCCAATTTCTTAACGCATATTTTAATTGGCCTAACCTTTTTTCGATCACCTGTCCCGTTCTGACAGTGGTGGAATGCATACCTATATAGCTGACCCTGCAACAATTGTACCAGCTAGAATTTTTGTATCCCTGTTCAGTGATTACCAAGTATTTCCTCATTGCCCGTAAGATCGATTCTCACCAAAACGTGCAGTTAAATAATAACGTAGGCAGATTGTTTCTTAATTTCATTGCTTACCACACTGTTCCACAGGTTTGTCACTTTCAAAATAATAATATTTATGTAAGCATGAGGCGTATAAATAGCCTCAAAATTGAGAGGGCATTTTTACTTTAAAAAACAACATTAAGAATTTACTTCGCGTCAAAATATCTCAAAAAAATGTTGATGCAAAAATTGCATAGATCCATAAAAATTGACACCAACCTGTAACCTGTATTGGCACCATCAAGCGATTTTTTTCAAGCAAAAACTAGCGCTTTAAACTGCCAGATGGTATCCACACATCAAAAAGCCCCTCACACAATAACAATTATATTTCTTTATAAACAAATTGGGATTATCAAGTCAATCCGACGATACCATCGTCAACGAAATGAAGACAATATACTTGGAATTTTAGTTTTTGTTCAAACAGACATTAGCACGTCGTCTAAGGTGTATTTTTAGTGGTGCGCAATACAATTAGTGCAACTTAAAATACACAGATGCAAGAAAGCTTCTTATTCAAAATTATAAAAATTTATAAATTAGAAGATGTAAAATAAAAAAACTTTACTTTTTTTTTAATTAAATGAAGACAATATTAGCAAAACTCAATCGAAACTCTAAAAAACTTTTTTATTCAATATACTAAATGTTAAATTTGACTGTTGCAAACTCCTGCAACTCATAAACTTACGCATACTCACAGTAACAAGACGACAAAAAATACTTTTCTGCTGCACAACACAACTTAATGCGTAACTACATTGCCCACTCTCCGAAACAACGATTTCACACTACTGGAAATCAATACTTGGTGATGTTGACATTTATAATTTTAGCTTGGTGAGTTTTTTGGATCATGAAAAATCTTAATTCAACACAATTCCTAAACAGAACTTGTATTTTGTAAACCTATCTATTCGCAATATTATTCAGCTTATAGTTTCTTGAATTTTTATTACTTGTTTGTATTTTCATCTCAAAATTGTACTTTCAACATTTGTAAAAGTCTTCTGGGCAATAAGTAAACAAATAATAAGAAAACAGTCTTTGAGATTAAATAATATTATTTTATGAAAATAACTTCGAGACAATGAAACTAAAGAAAGTATATATTATAATAAAACCAATACTTATTATCCGTCATAAAATATAAATTTATTTGCAGACTTTGTGACATTTGTGACCACAAACTATTTTTTTTCTAATTCCATTGATTCCACAAATTCCAGCATTTCAGCACTTTTGTCAAAAAGACATCGTCGAAATTACAGTGGTATCATTTTCAGGTTAATCCCCCTAGGGACGCAATCAGCCCAGCTTTCTCCAGTTCGTTTAATTGCGTTTTATCTCTAGTCGTCGTTTCGACGTGTAAGTCCCCCTATTTAAAATTTCTGAAAGAACCGAAAGCAAGTACTGAAAAGAGTTTTTCAAGAAAAGGTCTCGTTTATTATATTATGCGTCTTAAAAAAATGAATGTGAATGGGTCTTCTTAATTATTTCATGAATATTAAAAGCCTAGTTTTATATTAAAACGACACAATTCTCTTAAATAACGTAGCAATCTAACGACGTTAGGTTAGTTAGAATAAGGCTTATTTTCGGCCAGCGGTCCCGCCATAATGAATGAACTTACGGTCGAATTTCCCCTAACAGGTCTAGAAAAATGGACCTTTCTTCAGGATGTGTTTAAATTAATTTCGATGAACGTTTCATACAATATTTTTGTACTTAATTTGATTTTCCACCGAGAAGTTAGGGTAAACAACAATGTAATACAATTCTAGAACGAAGTGCAAATCCTAGATATCTAGGTTCTTTTTTATCAAATACTGTTTTTTTTTTTTTTTACATGAAATACCGCACAAGAGTCCCAACTGCTCCCGTCTGGAGCCAGTGAGACTATGGCATCCCCAATTGGGGTATGTTGTGAGGCTGAAGGTAGTGGGGGGGGGGAAGGAGATAGGGAAGAGGTAGGTGGGGAAGTACCTGGCTATTCAAATCTGGTCACTAAACACGGCTAAAGCCATTTCAAGCAACGTTTCAATTCTGAATGGTGGTCTTACACCAGGGCGATACTATTAGTATCTTCCACTCTGGAACGTGCCGCAAATATATCATATATTATTTTAAATGAATAAATTGTGAAATAACACAAATTAATCAAATAAAATTTATTTGCGCACGCCGGGTTCGAACCCGCGACCTTCGGATTGTGAGTCGAGAGTCTTGCCTCGGGACCACGGAGGCCGTCAAAAAAAAAGCCGTCAAACTGTTTATTTGGAGCACGATATTTATTTTTGTATTTAATTAGTGTGTTGTGCTTCAAGTAACAATTTTTTTTATAACGTGCTGCATCCGAAGAAGTACACACTCTTAGTTCGGCCTTGATGAAAGACCACCATTCAGAATTAAAACTTTGCTTCAAATAGCTTTATCAATGTTTGGCGCCCAGATCTGAACAGTTAGACAATTCCCAACCTTCATATTCTCCATCTCCTTCTCCTTTCACTCCCTTCAGCCTCATAAATTAACCCAGTTGTCAAATCGTCCCACCGGCTCCGGGCTGTGGTACAATATTGGACAATGCGCTTTATCAACAATAAAAAATAAATAATTTAATACTATACTGCTTTGATTATTAGACAACTTATGCTACAGAATACTAGCAAACCTATTCAAACTCGTAACTGCTTTTGAAAATATCCAAACTGCTTGGGAATCTAGAACCTTAAAAGGTCGTTATCTCTTACTTATCGCTTTCGCCGATGCAACTTTTAGCCAAAAAAATTTTAGATACTTTGCAACATTGATCCCTTCGGCACCGGTGAACAGTCGGGAAACACGCCAAACACGCGCCCAACATTTGTACACGGTTGACATTAGTCACATGAGAACGGGTCATTTCTACGACTCGTTCTTGAGTTCAGCAGCTCGGCTGTGGAACGATTTGCCGGACTCTGTGTTTCCTCCCTCCTACAACAAGAGTCTCTTCAAGACCCATGTTCCCTCCTTCCTCTCCTCAAATACACCCTCCACACAGCATCTTCAAAGATGACGTAGGCCCTGAGGGAAATTATTTTCCTCAGGGCCTCCTGTATGGAGATAATGTAAAAAAAAACAAAGCAAAACAATGCACTTCCACTGACCAATAGACAAAACACAATTCATTTTAAAAATAAATCAGACATCACGTCTTGTCTCATCAACAAAGTCAGGTTTATTTTCAAAGATTTTACCAAACTCAAATCTGTAAGTATGCATTGCCAATGATACGATTCTGATTGCCTTTTATAAATTGATTGTATTGTAAACTGATCCACGTATAAATATGCATTTCCTATGGTGTGATGCTGAAAACAAAAAACATTATTATATTTTCTAACCATTTTTTCACAGATTTAATTAAAAAAAAGGTTTGATTATAACTGCCTACCCTCACATCGGTGCAGTACGGTGGCCAATATCTTAACAAAACCTTAATTGACATAAATCGTGAGCATTCTTTATCAGCTACTATTCTCAGGCTTTCAATTCAGTATAATAATTGTTGTCAGCCAATGGAACTTCCAGTAGAAGCTTCAGTCAATATTCATTACGCGAGCTGCCCGTCTAATAGGACTTCAATTAGTTTGATTTGCACTTTTCCCTAATGGATGTCGATTTGTAAATCAATTAATTTCAATTGCATTTTTAAGTGCTATAAAACCAACCAGAATGCAAAATGAGCATTAAAATTTCAGTAATTGATTATTCAAAAAGCCAAATATTGATTTGATGAATTCACAAGAGAAAAAGCTTTCATCAGAAACCATTATTTAATTTTACTTTTTTTTCTATTTTTAAACTATCATTAAATTTCATGGTAGGATTTAAGTGTAGTAGTTGGTTCAAAGATACGATTTCGAGGTCAGCGGCAGACTGCAAACCGCAGCAGTAGACCGCAGACTTCATACTAAATATGATAATCATAAATATTTTGATGGTTGACTTGTTGTTTAAAGGTAAGATTCCGAGATCGGTGGCAGACTGAATTAATACTAAATGTAATTACTTTTATTATCACGAAAGAATTTCCTCGTATTAGTATATTTAAGGTACGATTCCGAGATATGCGGCCGACCGCAGACTTATAATTATTTTATTGTTCTCTAGATTTTATGTCCGGGTTAAATCTTCCTCACAGGAAAAACTTAATCCTTCCACACACTTTTCCACAAATGCTAATCTAGTCAATTCACGCGATGTAATTGCATTGTATAAGTATACTAAATACAAAACTATACAAGAACAACACTTCAACCTACCAGAGACCATATGGGAAAATACTTCACCGACTCCAGATATTTTCATATCAGAGGGTTCGGCTCGATAGAACTCCTAACTGAACCGATAAATCCTACCGATCCCTCAATATAAATATTTAAAAAATGTTTCGTAATCCTACATGTATTTAATTTGACTGATTTTTGCATTTTTATATAAAGATTCTTTGACAAATCTAATAAGCCTAAATTTTTAATTAGAGAGCTAGGTATAATGCCAGTAGCCGAAATAACAAATGGTAATATTTTTATAGTCCGAGAATGCCAAATTCTTTTAATCTCATTTCCTAAATCTGTATATTTTCTAATTTTTTCAGAAACAGATTTTTGAATATTACAGGAATTTGGAATAGCGACATCAATGATATAAGTTATTTTTTAATTTTGTCATGTAAAACTATATCGGGTCTATTATGACGAATCGTTCTGTCTGTTAGTATAGTTTTATCATAATATATTTTATAAAATTCATTTTCTAAAAACGAATTTGGTTCGTATTCATAATATGGTACTACATTACGGCAATCAATCAATTTATGTTTAATTACCAAACTTTGATGAATTATTTTTAAAACCTGATTGTGTCTAAAAGTATATTCGGAAGGCGCTAATATAGAACATCCCGATATAATATGTTCTATAGTTTCCGGAAAAGCCAAACATTTTCTACATAAATCATCAATTTGATTTCTATCTTTGATTATATACTTCCTATAATTTTTGGTATTAATGACTCTATCCTGAATGGCAAGCATAAATCCTTTTATTTCTGCGCTCAATTCTTCAATACTCAACCATTTGTTTGACGAAAGTTTGTCAACATACGTTTGGTTGAGATAATTGAAGTGTTTGGCGTGAATAATTTTATTTGACCAGGAATCTAATAATTCCTGGTTGGTATTTAAAAGAATGTTGGCATTATTGTCGTATAAATTTAAAGGTGTAATGTTTCTATCTGCCTTGCAAATTATTTTGTGCATTTCTGAACTATTAGCTTTCCTATGGAAAAAAGTTCTTAGCATTTCTACCTGATTGTATTTCAAAGAAGTTATTTTGACTATACCTCTACCTCCTAAATTTCTAGGTAAATTAATTCGTTCTATAGCTGAATTTGGATGATGGCAATTAAACTTTGTTAATGTAGTTCTAATTAATCGTTCTAAGCTATCTAAATCTGTATTGGACCATTTAATTATGCCAAATGAGTACGTTAATAAAGGTATTGCCCAAGTATTTATTGCCTTTACTAAATTTTTAGCAGATAGATTGCATTTTAAAATTTTTCTGACTCTACTTTGAAATTTAGTTCTAATATCATTTTTAATACTAGTATTATCTAATCTATTGGATTGCGGGTATCCTAAATATTTATAAACCTCATCCCCTTTCATACTTATTAAATTTATTACCTTTCATTTTATTAAATTAAAATGTTGTAATTATTTCTATTATTATCATTATATCTTGCATATTAAGTCTGCGGTCTGCTGTGCGGTTCGCAGTCTGCCACTGACCTCAGAATCGTATCTTAAAACACATATGTATATATTTTATTTAGTTTAGCGGCAGGGAACACGAAGGGAGGAACAATTTTCTTTCTTTGAGTGACATTAACGCATGCCGGTTACTCGCTAGTACTTATATAAAAATTATTGTTTCTTTGTTTGTCTCTTACGCGTTCCTATACCATTCATCCGATTGCAGTGAAACTTTGGTGAGTTGTTGTGCATACACCTGCGAAAGTTTCAATATATTGTTAGCTCTGGCGTAATGAAATTTGGATACAAATTTACAATAAGTGACACCCGACTTTTGTTTTCAAAAAGTGTGAATATCACAAAGTTTAGGTCAGGGAGGGGAGGTGGTAGAGGGAGGGGAATCCGGGAGGGGGAGATGAACAAAGGAATAAACGAAAAAAATATTACGTCCCTAAAAGCGCTTCAATGAACAATTAAAACACAAATACTTTCTATCTTTGAGTGGCATTATCGAGGGGTAAGGCTCTTGACTCGCAATCCGAAGTTCGCGGATTTGAATCTCAGCGTAGGCAAATAAATTATTTTTGGTCAATTTGTATTTCTTCAAAATTAATTTATTTAAAATAACATAAAGTTTATTTGCGGCACGTTCCAGAGTGGAAGATACTCTCAGTATTGCCCTGGTGCATTTAGAATTGAAGCGTTGTTTGAAATGACTTTAACCATATTTGGTGACCAGATCTAAATAGCCAGGTACTTCCCCTCCTTCCTTTTCCCCATCTCCTTCTTCTCCCCACTACCTTCAGCTACCCTAAATGGGGAAGCCATAGTCTCACTGGCTTCAGACGTGAGTAGCTGGGACTCTTGTGAACTGTTCGTATAAAAAAAACATGTATTGTATTTTATTTCAAAGTTGACAAATACTCATTATTGTGAAACTTGAGTTTGTTATTGCGGGAAATTTATTTTATATTAAAGTGTTTTGCAATACTTTTCACCGTTATCGTGAAGGTATGTACTATTTCCATTACTAATGTATTTTCTTTCCATCTTACTATTTGAACGCTATCTCAGGCGCAATAGTCAAAGGTTCTATGTAAACTGTGCAATGGAGGCTTCAGACCTCAGATTGAAGCCTTCTTCTTTCAAATAAAGCGTCTTCCTTTCACACCGGAAGTCTCGGGTGTTTTCCATGGAAATTCCCTTTGGGGATGTTTTACATAATGTAACCCCAAGATCGGGGTTTTCATGGTAAATACAGTTGCTCTCTATTGGTCTAAAAATATTAAAAAATATATTTTTTTAATATTTAATAAAAATTAAATTTGATAGTTTTATTATCAAGTTCTGCAACTATTTTAGTACGTGTTTTTGTTACAGCTGTTTCGGTTTACAAGACCATTTTCAAGCTGTGGTTAAATCCACTCTTGGGCGACTTATTTATAAGATTTTAAATGTCATTTTTATAATGTGTCTACATTGATTTATTACCGGTGAAACCAATTTGCTGATACACTAATTGAGAGTGTATTATGTGGGGTTTGGAATCTGTTTCCCCAAATAAGTGTTAAGGTTTTCTTACACTCTCAATTAGTTTATCAGCAAATTGGTTTATCCGGTAATAAATCAATATAGACACCTTCGAAAATTGACATTAAAAATCTTATAAATTAGTCGCCTAACAGTGGATGTAACCTCAGTTTGAAAATGGTATTTTAAACCGAAACAGCTGTAACAAAAATACATACTAAAATACTTGCAGAACTTGATAATAAAACTATCAAATTTAATTTTTATTATCAGTTTGGGTCGCGTAAAGCGTCAATAATACTCGTAGCTCTTAAGGTATCTGTTTCTGAGACAATGCTTGAATGTAAATTAAGCAAAGAATGTGTGCTCTTTTCTTGCACCATGTGTAACGGTCTATCTTACCTGCTTACTCCTGCGTGAAAATGGCGTGATGCTTGCTAGTCATTTGAGTTAAAAGGTTACAATTTTTTGGCATATTTAACTCTGCTTCAGACCAGGTATATATAATAACATTAAATCCGCACGGAGGTTGTTTTCTTAACTAACAGGCTTTAAGCTCAAATAAATGAGAGTATTAAAAAAAATTGGTTCTTTCATTAAAAGTATAAATAGATTTTTTTATTATTTGTGTGTCCTCCTCATTAATATTTGTTACACCATAAAAACTCAGTTTCACCGTGACCTGAATGAAAAAAGTTTAAATTTTAAACTTATCAATTCACTAGGTATGTTTTTAGGTTTTCACGGCCAAAAAGTATTTTTGTTATTGTTTTTGGGGTGTTATGCCGTGTTTCGCTACCTCCTTCTTTAGCCAACGTTAAACGCCAAACGCCAAAAAAAAAAAAAAAAAAAAAAAAAAAAAAAAAAAAAAAAAAAAAAAAAAAAAAAAATTATCAATTCACTGTTCACTTAAAAACAACCGTTTTTAATCGTACCTCGGGGTCCCCGAATCTTCAGGATAAGGTTGGAATTTGAAATTATTTTCTAGGTAATATAAGTTGAGAGGATCGAAAATTAAGATGATAGTTGGAATGGGCAATTAATAACTTGGAAGTTTTACATAAAATTTTTCAGGATATTTTCGTGAAGTATTTTACGTTGTTGTTTTTTTTTTTAATTTTATGCCATCGACGTCTATCCATGGCAAAAATATGACCTCCTTGATTATAGAATAAGAGATCGGCAACCAGTGATAATAACCAACATTTTGTGCTTTCTAAGTTATTTATAAAACCATTTTTTTTTTCATGTTAACACCTCATCCTAGAGTGGTAGAAAGAAGACTACTCTTCGTTTTACTGTGGTGAGACTCAACCGATTGTTATGAACATTCTTCTTGAAATGGCTTTGACTATGTTCTGGCACAATCAAACTTACCGTTTTCTTTCATTTTCACATGTCATTCTTCATCAACCTCACAACATTTTTCAGAGGGAAAGCAATCAACTGGTTCCGCGTATTTAAAAACCTTGTACAATAAATCACTTTTACAAGCAAATTTACCCTTTATTAATATCGAAATTTTTTTAATATGCAAATTATTCAATTTGGTTTTATAATTTTTTTAATTTAAAATTATTTTTAAGTCTTCCACTGGAAACGATCAATTTATTCACCCTTGAAAAGTCGACGTTTTGTATAATTTTTTTATTGAAGGCAAACATTTTTAGCACCGTTGTGATTTGAAACTCGATGAAACGAAAAAACGAAACTTAAAAATACAAACGTATATACCTTTAGGATTTCACCTGCAAGAGAATGAGATAATATTCGGTCTCCTCTTTCGGTGCTTCGTAATACCTAATCGGTCCCTTCTTTGTGCGGTGTTTCGTAGCTTCAGCACTCTTGTCTACGTTAGTTGTCTGAAGGAATCACTTCTACCGAGTTCGAACTGCACACTTGTAATGTTTTCTAAATTTCAAAATGATTAAAAAAATTATTAAGAAATCGTCTACTGAATCAATTGACCTATAAAATTGAATGAAACATCGAATTTTATTGTGTTGAAATTTTACTTCCCTTTTTTTATTTGTTCTCCAGATTTTATGTCCGGGTTAAATCTTCACCACAGGAAAAACTTAACCCTTCCACACACTTTTCCACAAATGATCATCTAGTCAATCCACGCTATGCAATTGCACTGTATAAGTATAATATGTACAAAACATTACAAGAACAACATGTCAATATGTACAAAATGTATAATATGTACAAAACATTACAAGAACAACACAACACCTACCAGAGACCAAATGGGAAAATAATTCACCGACTCCAGTCATTTTCATATCAGAGGGTTCGGCTCGATAGAACTCCTAACTGGACCGATAAATCCTTCTGATCCCTCAATATACATATTTAAAAAATCTTTCGTAATCCTACATGTATTTAATATGAATGGTTTTTGCAATTTAATAAATAGATTCTTTGACAAATCTAATAAGCCTAAATTTTGAATGAGAGCTAGGTATAATGCCAGTAGCCGAAATAACAAATGGTCATATTTTTATAGTTCGAGAATGCCAAATTCTTTTAATCTCATTTCCTAAATCTGTGTATTTCCCAATTTTTTCAGAAACAGATTTTTAAATATTACAGGAATTTGGAATAGCGGCATCAATGATATAAGTTTTTTTTTTTAATTTTGTCATGTAAAACTATATCGGGTCTGTTATGACAAATTGTTCTGTCTGTTAGTATAGTTTATATATCATACATGTATTTAATATGACCGACTTTTGCATTTTTACATATCGATTCTTTGACAAATCTAATAAGTCTAAATTTTGAATGAGAGAGCTAGGTATAATGCCAGTAGCCGAAATAATAAATGGTAATATTTTTATAGTCCGAGATTGAAAACATTTTAAATTTAATAATTTTAAATGTTTTTATATTTTCGATATCTTCTATTAGTCTTCCACTATTTATAAAAAATATAATTATCCTTTCAAACTGTCCTCTACGATGCAGGTAAACAAAATAATCTTCAAACGTGGAGGACAATACAAAATCTCCGTAAATATTATGTTTACTTAGTACTTCCACTTTTTTTCTCTAAATTTTGTAATCTTCTTCATAATATTCTGGTGTATAACTATTTTATGAAGAACTTGATAAAATAAATAAATAAATATGATAAAAATAAGATTCTTTAAATGTCAGTGTTCCTTTTCAACATGTTCATATTTTTTTGTCTATAGGTAAGGTTATCCTCAGTAGCTCATTTATCAAAAGTATTTCAAGGAAAGAGGTCGGGTTAACTTAAGGGACCTTTTTCCATGCAAATTGGCTGCGAGAAGAACCAACCTCTTACTAACTTACCCCCACCCACCCCGTCTGCAGCAAGTACTCGAAGTTGCTCGAGTCACTCCGGAACATTGATCTACTCTTCTTATCCCTTAGATTAGGCAGATTTGTTTTTAGAAAATCTTCAGAACTCAAACAATTAATTAAAAATATATGGTTTAACTAGGTAGTTAATACAAACTTATTCTCAAATGAAAAATAAATAAAATAAAATAAAAAGGAATTTTAAAAGATACCTTTCAAATTTGGAATACACTATTTTTTCCGTTTTTGTATTAACTCCACACAGAAGGCCCTGAAAAAATAGACCTTAGTCATATTTGGGAATGCTGTGTAAGTAAAGGGAGGAGAGGAAGTTCTGGAAAGGAAAAATGTATGAGGGGTGGGTAGGAATCTTGGGGTTGGTATGTCCAGGAGTGATCCAACTGTAAGAGAGAATAGGTCGAAAGAGTCTGACTGGAGAGGTTAAAAGATCCCCCTCAACGTCTCTTTTGATCCAGCCCGCCACGCAGTAGTTAGGCAGACGCATCCGCCGCCAAGACCTTGATAAAACTCACCTGGTTTCCTTTCTTTCTCTATCATTTCCCTAAAAAAAACCTCCACATTACATCCACAAAGATATCAAAGGCTGCGGGGGGTTTTTTCCTAATTTTTTCTGTGTGGAGATAATGCTAAAAAACAACTAATATACAGACGGAAGAAATAAAAAGTGTTGGAGTCAAAACACTTGACTTCCCTTACCTTAACCTTAATTGACTTTATAATTTTTTTATTTTAACTTTGATGAGTAAAAACTCAAATTGTAATACTTAATTAAATGAAGACACTATGAGCGAAACTCAGTCGAAAATCTGGAAACAGAAAAATCAGAAAAAGATATTTGCATCTCTGGGACTCGAATCAAATAATAATTAAATAATAATATTTTTTCCTAGACTTGCAGAAAAGTCAATAGATGTCGCACATTAATTAAAATGGATAAAAATTTATCCAGACACCATTTAGATTGCATTTAGTTCGGGTTTGAATCTTGCAATCATACATAAAGATGGCAACCATTAAAAATATGCGTCAAGAAAATGAAGAAAATATGGGTGATTCTTAGTCGAAGTATGTTACAGTTAAAAGTAACCGAATTGGATATTGATACCTAGCTCAGTGGTCAAGAGCACTCGCCCAGAAAGTAGAGAGGTCCTGGGTTCGCGTCCCAGAGGTGCAAAAATCTTTTTCTGATTTTTCTGTTTCCAATTTTCGATTGAGTTTCGCTCGTCGTGTGTTCATTTAATTAAATATTTAAATAACTTCTATAAGCTCAGTCAATTAAGGTTTTACAGAAACCACATACTTGAAAAATCATTCCTTACCCATTTAAAAGATTCTATGTTAAACTAACATTGGTTTTTAAGCATTCCCAGCTACGTGGTACGTGAAAAATGCATTGCCTGCAATTGAAAAGAAAATAGTAATCCTATGTCTATTATTTGGTTGGAGATATCCGGAGCGCATACCGCATAAGAGTGAATTACTGAATAGTGGGGAACTTTTCTGCCGTCAATATTCACTGCCGCTTCATTTGCAATCTTTAGAACCGAACTATTTTCATTAATTCCTGGTACGTGATTTGAATGGCGGATTCTTCGGCAGATGACGTAGGGAGGCAGGGGCCTTCAAGATTACCTAGTCTGAAATCTTAGAGATTATTTTCTTTTAAACATTATTAGTGCGTGAAACTTGAATAAAATCGTTTTAATTTTTGTTTGTATTAATGCCACCCAAGAGCTGCTCACCCAGCTTCTCCCGTCTGGAGCCAGTGAGATTATGGCATCCGAAATTGGGATATTTTGTGAGGCTGAAGGCAGTAATAAAGGGAAGAAGATAAGGAAGAGGAAGGCGGGGAAGTACCTGGATATTCAGATCTGGTCATTGGATATATATTTACAAAAATAAAAATTGTTTATTTTTTCTGGATTTGAACTCCGTTCGCTCGATGTTTGCCTCTCTGGCCGTTTGGATTTGTCCGTCGCCTCAGCCGTTGCGCTACGGGAGGGTCAAGCTGAGGTGCAAATTAAGTGAATATATTAGAACCGACGACACGTCATATGATAAATTTTAGTGACGTATTTCCGGTTCATTCGAAATTCTAATCGCTAACGACGCTTAAAAAGTTCAATTTAAAAAATAATAAGTTTGATGATACAATGAAATGTAGTCAATAAAATCTAACAAACCTAAATTTTTCAAAATTCGATTCATTTTTATCAAAACGATGCCTCAAATAATTCATCCACTTTTCCTAGTCACTGCATGTTGCAAACCCCTTCATCACAAGACTAGATTCGGTGCTTGAAAGTACTTTGTTCATGGCCCGCTCGGAAGGTACGCGAACTAAATTAAACCCGCGGGAGGGAGGAGGGGTGGGAGAGGGGAGGGTGGCGGAGCGGGTGCGGGTGAAGCCTTTTGTAGTTATGTAAGTGGGGTAGGAAAAAATACTTGACCCGGTTTTGCGTCTGAGAGAGCGCCGAGGGAAATTGCGAATCGAGTCGCTATTTTATTTTACACGACGAGCGGCACTGCCGTCGCCTCTACCCTTTACTCTCTCTACCAACTCACTACTCTGCGCCCTTTCCCTTTGGCAGCAGTTATGCTTTACATTTATAATATATGCCAATAGGCATTTGAAGAGTCATTAACTAACTGCTCTACTCTATTCATATTTCCATTCGTAATTCATAATCACTTGTAGGATATAGTTATAATGGTGTTTATTTTTACGGGATGCTGATTAGCGCGCAATTAAGGGTTGATGGCGACTATTCTCGGTGAATCTGATCGGCAAATTCCTCGATTTTAGTCCTGAAAAACACTCTTACTGTCTTTATTTCACTACTCTTTTTTAAACAATTTAACTGGGTTCAAAGTTAAGGTTTGTTTCTGTCATAGTCCGGTGTAGTCCAGCGGTAAGGCTCTTGACTAGCATTCCGAAGGTCACGGGATCGAATCACGACGTGGCACATAATTTTTTCCAGAGTGGAAGGTATTCTCAGCATCGCCCTGGTGTAAGACCACCATTCACAATTGAAACGTTGCTTGAAATGGCTTTAGCCGTGTTTGGTGACCAGATCTGAATAGCCAGGTAACTTCCCTACTTCCTCTCCCCATCTCCTCCCCCCCTACTACCTTCAGCCTTACAACATACCCCAGTTGGAGATGCCATAGTCTCACTGGCTCCAGACGGGAGCAGATGGAACTCTTGTGCGGTATTCATATAAAAAAAAAGGATAAAGGTATTACGGAGTGTATTTTTACGAGATACTTTTACTGATTAGCGCGCATTTAAGTTAGGGGTTGATAGCGACCATTAAATTCTCCAATAAAACAATCAAACATTAAATTCTCTAACTATCTTTATTTCACTACTTTTTTTTTACAATTAAACTGGGTTCAGAGTTAAGGTTTGTTTCTGTCACAGGTAAAAAGAAAACCAGAAGTGCCTTCCATGCAAATTTGAATGGAAACAAATGTTTAGCCTTTTTAGCACACGCCCTGCCCCACTTACACTCGCCTGATATCGTAAGTAATTGTTTGGTAAATAATGTTTGTATTTTTTGGTTAGCTGGAAGAAATAGAATTCATCTATAAGCTACACCTTTTGTATTTGTGTTTTTTTTGTGCAATAAATGGTTTTGAATTTGAATTTGAATTTAAATCTCCATCCCATCAAAATTTTGAAAACCGTGTAACACAGTTTTGTTTTGAAAATTTAAGCTACTGGCTAAAAATTTATAACACTAAACCTGTCACTTGCGTTCTTCATTTTTCTATAGTTTTTGTGATCGCTGAGTTTTCAATCATAATAATTGGCAGGTGCTTTGCAAACTTAAAATTTTATTATTTTTTTTAATGTTGCTCTCTAGCAACTTTTCTTTGTTATTGAACTTAAGATTAAGAAGTTTTAACCTGATGAGGTTTCATTAATTTGGGAGGCG
Source organism: Glyphotaelius pellucidus (assembly GCA_936435175.1). Classification (NCBI taxonomy): domain Eukaryota; kingdom Metazoa; phylum Arthropoda; class Insecta; order Trichoptera; family Limnephilidae; genus Glyphotaelius; species Glyphotaelius pellucidus. The sequence continues at coordinate 9,432,083 of OW386558.1, forward strand.
GTTATAGGTACCGCCTTCCCGGGAACCATTTATTGCATGACCAATATCGTGGTTCACCCCAAGTGGTTCACTACATTTGGTGACTTAGCGGGGGTGCCCGGGTTCATGAGGGGGGAGGGGGGTTGTCCGGGTCTTGGCGGCGGATGCGTCTACCCAACAATTGCATGGAGGGAAGGAAGACTTTTTGGCTTCTCTCGGAATATCACGTTGTACCGCAGTGGGGGGATGGAATCATTCGTTGGTCACTCCTGGATACAATGACCTACCTTTTATACCTTTTACCTTCCCAAAACATCCTCTCCTTCTATGCTATGATGTCCGCCCTAATGTCGGCGACTATTACCTAATGGTAATAGTTTGAATACAGAATTTAGTTATTTTTTCGAAGGTGTGCACTAGTATTGGTTAAAAATATCGGTGACATCAGGAAGCCCAGTCGCACCCAATAAAAATTGCCGATAGCCCATCTTCATATATTTCTATATCTTCGATTGAAGGTAACAAAATAAATTACTGTCTTTGTCCATAAAGCAATTTGTCTTCAACAGTAGCCAGAGAAGTTAGATCAAAACTCAACTTTTGGCAGACACTCTTCGATTACATCTATATAGCTTATCTTACTTTCTGGTCTTTCTTTCCAACTCTCAATTCATCTTAGACATAATCTGTATTTTATATTGCAAATATTACACGATGTTATCATACTGCGATCATTCATGGTCTTACCAAAGATTCACCGCAGTTCCACTGCATTCAGTCAAAAATTTTGCTTTCTTAGCTAGTTTTTGCCTCACTGTCATAAATATGTCAGCAAAGTTTTCAAAACTCATTGAAGAGTGCTAGTGTCGTCCAATAAAAACTTTCAATTCAAAGCGACTTCCGCAAATCAAAGCTTTACACTTAAACCTTAGATATCTTATATTGTTAATTAACACCTCTGCAACTTGTAATAACAGTAGTTTATCAAGCATTATCCGCCCTATTATCGAGCATTGATCGATAATAACGATGTAATTAAACGAAACTTCCCAGACTTTAGCATTTCATGTAAACCTGCAGCACGACGAGCAATTTTGAAGATATATGAGTGTTTGTTCTGGTATCTGGTACATATTGAAAACAAAAGTCAATTTGTTCTTCGGTATTTTGCTTTACAAATTCTTAACAAAAAAAAATGTTGAAAATTGATTAGATTTTGTTTTACACATAAATCATGCTTAACCCGGCGAGAGTGTGGCAGGGTATGTCATACCCACCACGCTACTTATTTGCGTGTATTTTTTTGTGTGTGACCTTCAAATCTGTTGTTGCTTTGAGTAGCTGGAGATAAGAGTGCGGGAGGGGATAGTGGCGTGATAGCAGTGTTGCGGCAGCCTGCTCTTGAGTTATACACTTACAAACTGCGTTTGGGTATGTGATACCATGCATACCACAAAGCTGATGTATATATTTCGTGACAAAAACTAACCTTGCTTTTTCTGCAATTTTAACTTACTTTCTTTGTTGCATTGTAATTTTAATAGAAATGGACGTTGACAGTAACGAAACCCGACTTCGGTCAATGCTGAAGAAGTATTAGAAAATACTGCACTGGTTTGAACTCCAGTTCCTAAGATGTTCCTAATATTTTTTGTTATTATTTTTTAGTTTAAATACTTATTGTTTCATGTTTTATCATATCTTTAAGTTTTTTTTCATAAAACTTGTTTTTTTTAGTTCCTTTGTAGTTTTTTTTTTTAGATTAAAATTTTTTGTTGAAAATTCATAGTGACTTGTTTCCATTAAGTAAAATATAAAAAAAAATTGTTAAAATGGCGCAAATGTTTTATTTCCAATATGTTATAATATAGCCTTATTATATTGCTCTTTCTTAAGAATCAATCTGGGAGGCGGGAATGGGTACCGCCGCCTCGGGAACCTTTATTGTATAACCAATACCTCTGCCATAGGTCACCCCAAGTGGTTCGCTACGTTTGGTGATTTAGCAGGGGTGCCCGGGTTCATGGGGTGAGGTATGTCTGGGTATTGGAGGCGGATGACCAGGACACACTGAACCCCAGATTCCTACCTACCCCTTAAACCTTTTTCCTTCCCAGAACTCTCCTCTCCTTCCTTTCCTTAAAAAACACTCCACACAGCATCCTCAAAGATGACATAGGCCTTGAGGGAAATTATGTTCCTCAGGGCCTCCTGTGTGGAGCTCACGTAAAAAAAAAAAAAAGTTTTAAAATTTGGTAACGGGTATGTTATACCCTGCCACATAATTTTTTTTACATTTTTCCACCACACTCTCGCCGGGTTAACAACGAAATACCCTTGTCAATGTATCTACTGATCTACTATTGGAACACGACACTGTTTAGATGCGATATATTGTTTTGTGTTTGATGTTATGATTAATTAAAGATAGTTACATAACACGCTATCAATTTCTCATAATGCAACCATATTTGCATTTCACCTAACAATAACATAATCATTCTCAGAACAATCCAATACAATTTGGTGGATGTTGATCCTTGAGAATGTAGAGAAGTGTTAAGATAGGGAAGAGAAAATAGCCGGCTATTCAGATTGGCTCAATAAACATAGTTATGTAAAGCAACGTTTAGCTTCGTATGGTCTCTCACCACGGTAATACTGAGAATAACTTAATTTCGAATGAAATCCAAATTTATAATATTTAAATTTATTTCGTTATTTGTTTGAGAAAATTGACTTTCACATATTTAAAATTGCATTATTAGTCCTAGGTTTTTGAACGTGGGAATCAAATAAGCCACCGTTCTGCCACGTATGCATGAATACAGAAAACTTTAAATGCCTTATAATTTACCCAACTGTACTGGTAAAAAACAATTAACCATACATGTATGGTTATTGTTTTTACATTAACTCCACACAGGTGGCTCTTTGGAATGCTGTATGAAAGGTCTTTTTAAAGAAAGGAAGGAGAGCAAATTCTTGGGAGGAATAAGGTATGAGGGCAGGGTAGGAATCTAGTGGTCAATATCCAGTAGTTACGAACGTATGAATCCACCCCTCTCACTACGGTCTAAGACGAAGGGTGTGGAGGGTTCAGCTGGAGAGATCAAAGGGTCTTCCCATACCGACCTCTCCCACCACGCAGCGCAACTGATAGGTAAACGGCGTGACGGTTAGTTAGTTAATTCAATTATTTATTATGTTACTTTAATTTATTTTGTTAATTTAACCTCATTAGATTGTTAATTACTTAATAAGCAACACGCTTAGTATCAACAATTTGAACAAAGTACGCCTTGTAATAATAATAATAATAATTGATGATCAAAAACATTAAAACTTATCACTAATTTTTTCACACCGGTCAAACACCGAGTAGGTTACTAGAACAATGGGGCAGTACGTGTACACTGTACACACAGTGGGTGGCGATGGGGTGGTTGTAGGGGGGTAGTTATAACAGGCTCCGCCGCGCAGCGTCCCGACGCTCCCGACGCCTCCCAGCGGCGCCGGTATCGTCTCGTCCGAGCGGCGCCAACAAAAATAAGAGTACACAAATATGAATGTACATTCTTGCACAGTGGATTTTTATATTTTTTTCATGCAAGGTTGTGAAGTAATTTAATATGAGAAGTAATAATAATATTATAATTATTGTTTTTTTGTTTTTTCGTTTTATTTTACGCCTCCTTTCTAGTGTTTATTTTTACTTTTTAAACCTCTCGTGGTCGATATTACTCTGCAGACTGTAGCTTGAACTATATTCAAATCAATCATATCTTCTCTACCACATCTTCCAATAAACTTCCACTGAATTATTATCAGTTTGGTAACCTTTACTTCTTACCATTACTTAGACAATAGAAAAAAAAAATTATGATTAAAAGAAATATGGTTTTTCTTTGTTATGTTGTGGATGGAAGACTCCGACGGTAAACACAAGCTTTGGACAAAGACACCATAAATACCTTGCTATAAAAGCAATCAACACTCTTTCACTTGAAACAAAAATTGAGGAAAACAAAAGTAATTTCTGATACAAAATAAAAAAAAATGGATTAAAGAACAAAAAAACCAATACAACCAAAATTGTAAAACATAAAATAATCAAACATGTTCATTTAATACACAAAGTCATTATAAAATACATCACTCACAAACATGTTCACTTAATACACAAAGTCATTATAAAATACATCACTCACAAACATGTTCACTTAATACACAAAGTCATTATAAAATACATCACTCACAAACATGTTCACTTAATACACAAAGTCATTATAAAATACATCACTCACAAACATGTTCACTTAATACACAAAGTCATTATAAAATACATCACTCACAAACATGTTCACTTAATACACAAAGTCATTATAAAATACATCACTCACAAACATGTTCACTTAATACACAAAGTCATTATAAAATACATCACTCACAAACATGTTCACTTAATACACAAAGTCATTATAAAATACATCACTCACAAACATGTTCACTTAATACACAAAGTCATTATAAAATACATCACTCACAAACATGTTCACTTAATACACAAAGTCATTATAAAATACATCACTCACAAACATGTTCACTTAATACACAAAGTCATTATAAAATACATCACTCACAAACATGTTCACTTAATACACAAAGTCATTATAAAATACATCACTCACAAACATGTTCACTTAATACACAAAGTCATTATAAAATACATCACTCACAAACATGTTCACTTAATACACAAAGTCATTATAAAATACATCACTCACAAACATGTTCACTTAATACACAAAGTCATTATAAAATACATCACTCACAAACATGTTCACTTAATACACAAAGTCATTATAAAATACATCACTCACAAACACACACATTTAATTTTACTTCAATTTTAAGTCTTTATTTTTAGTATAAATTAATTTTATTGTTTTTTCAAGAACTTTATGTTTCTTCAAAATGTATTACGTACCTCAACTTATAAACTGTTTGTATTATAAAATGGGGGCCTCAGCACGGGTAAGCAAAACCCAGTGAGGCCAACATTTTTGGATTGTACTACGAAATGTTAAATCTTACGTTGTTTGGTGTTACGGTGTCTTTACGTTATGTTTTAACATATAAAATAAAATGATTTCTGATTCAGCTCCTACTCTAGTTATAACGCTAAATGATAGAAAACAATATTATTGCTGTTGAACGAAAATTCGTCTCTAATTTATTTTCTTTAATGAACGCTTTGCACTTAATTAAACTCAATGCAGTAAAACCAATTACCATCTCACAAATCCAACAAACAAATACAAAAGTCGGTTCCTGTGGCAACTATTGTGCAGTCCGTGGTGGTTGTTATTTTTATATTGCAGATTAATTATTTTTCTAAGTTAATTCATACTCCGATCAGTTTTAAATCTGCACAAAATATCTCATTGTATTTAAATAAATGAATGCAATGTTTTTATTTAAGCTTCATCTAAAAAATGTTAATCTTATTCACATCAAAGACGAAGGTCCACAAAAATTGGTTTATTACGTTAAGTTGTAAAATATTTTCCTTGTTTATGTAACATCTCTGTGTGACTCCCTCGCCCCCCTTTGCATAAAATCAATAAGTCTTTCAGGTATTGAAGGGATCCAGCGCAGAGCTGGCTCTCAAATTAAATTGTTGAGCGATTTTGTATTGGGTTGGCAGTTGGTCACGATTAGAGAATCTGCCAGCACTTCTCAATACATCTCGTTTTTTAGAGGCCAGGCTTACTCAAGTATCCATTGGGTCCCGATAATTGAGCCCCAGCTGGTCTGATATACTGTTTCTATCAAATTCGACCAGATTGTCATTGGTCTCCCCCTTTGCCAAAATCAGATTCGCTTGGGTTTTTGAAAGGATCAAACTGACCAGGTCGGACTTTTCCCAGGCACAAACCTTATCTAAGTGGTGGTCAATTTTTTGTAAGAAAACTTCACAAGCTGTTCGGATATCACAATTGGTGCACAATCAGAGAGATCATTGATGAAAAACAGCATTGGTGACAGTACAGATCCTTGTGGCACCCCCGCATTAATTTGGTACGGAAACGAAGAAGAGCCGTCAACTACGGTTTGAATTGTTCTAACCTTGAGAAAGTCCGCAAATCAATTATGCAGCCTTAAAAGCTTATTTTATTTTAAAGTAATATAACACAATTTTTTGCTTACATCACAATATTAAAGTGTTTCCACTGAAAAATACATGTCGTTATAATTTACCAAATTTCACAAAATATTTTGTGACCAGAATAATAACGTGTTATCCACTCTCTTCCCGGGGCTCTGGTAAAAACATGTTTTGAGTACCAATTCCCAAAAAACATTTCAGCTGTCGCAATTCACAGTACATAAATCTTCTATTATATTTGTCAATTCTGGAAATTCATGTTCCCAGTTTCAAATATTCCCTAGGTTAATGAAAAATATTATAAATTACACTTTTCCGGGGATAACTTTGTAATTACATTTGATAAAATGATTATTTTACGTATTTGCCTGAATTTGTCTTATTTGAATTTCGTTCAGTAATTTCGTGATAGTTTATGTTAGTTTTAGACTATTTTAGTTCTTCGAGTTACATTATTGTGATATTACGGGTCGAAAAATTAAAAGAGAACCAAATTCATGCCCTCTTACTATGCTTGTTACGAATTTAAGCTGTAAAACCCTAGTAATCTGCCATAGGTCACCCCTCTGCCATAGGTCACCCCAAGTGGTTCGCTACGTTTGGTGAATTTGCAGGGATGCCCGGGTTCATGGGGTGAGGTTTGTCTAGGTCTTGGAGGCGGATGACCAGGACACACTGAACCCCAGATTCCTACCCACCCCTTAAAGCCTTTTTCTTCCCAGAACTCTCCTGCCCTTCCTTTCCTTACAAAACCCTCCACACAGCAACCCCAAAGATGACATAGGCCCTGAGGGAAATTATCTTCCCCAGGACCTCCTGTGTGGAGCTCATGAAAAAAAAAAAATCACCGGATCTCTTGTTTTCTTGCTATATCATTCAAGAAACTCAATTGCCCGGAGCTTGTATCCCAATTTTGAGGCGTTATACTAATGGTAGAGGGACAAAGAAAACAGAAAGGTAATACAGTACAGATTTAAATAAGGTAAATTGAATACAAATGGGTATTCCAGCAATTTTGTTGAACTACAACACTCTTAATGATATGGATGTGCTTAAATTGTCAGACAGAAGGATTTTCACAGACTTGGTATTTTTACATAAAATATTAAATGATGAAGTGGATAGTCCAGAAATGTTTGCATGCTTAGCTTTCGGATTCCACAACAGGAAGATATTTATTTCAGTGTAGAAATTCTGGGACTAATTATAAAATGTATATATTCCTAATAAATGAAAACAAACAACTTTGTGTACACCACTATTTAATTAACAATATCGACACGTTTCGAAAACTATGTTTTCTTCGTCAGGATAATAAATTAATAAAAAATAACAAAAGACAAACAAGTAAAGACAAATAAGAACATAGACAAAATATTATAAAGTAGAGTATATATTATATATGAAGAAGTATATATTCCTCTTTACCCAGCGTACTAACGTAGGGAAATAATTATACCAATTCAGCGGACATCTTCAGTTTGTCACTAATCAAATACAAAATGTTGTAACTGAAGCATTATAGTTATGTAAAATAAATTTACTATATAATTTTTACTATCTATATGTAAGAGACCCTAAAAAGGGCGGTTATCGGTAAATAATGTATTATATCCTTCCCATTATGATGTTATATAAAGGAAAAGATAAGTAATTCACCTTATACATAAGGAAATATTAAAAATATTGGTTTGTCTGCGAACGACTTCCGATAATATTATGGTTTGAGTATCGGCTAGGGCGGCGAGGCCTACGCATGATAAAAATAACGGAACCCGCCGTAGAAGATCGCCGCTGTATCGCTAGATGTCACTTGTAATAAGACGCCTTTCAATAATTTTTCTCAGGGTTTTCCCAATATATTTTCAATGTAAAAGTTTTAATTTTGCTGAAAGTACAAAATGATCGTTTGATGCACTTATTGAAATGATTTTTATTTAATTTATTTGGTGGTCAAGAAACATCTTGGAATTCAATATCCAAACTGTGAAGTTTCATCTTTCGATCCAAAAATAACAAAGAAGTTACTAGATTTAGGCAGGAAAGAGTCAGAAATATTATTTTAAAATTTTATCTGATAATTATTTATTACGAGCGTCTTATATATTTCTTTTGTTTCCAAAATTTTTATTTTCTTTTTTTTAACTGTTTTCATTATATGTATACTGTTTTTCTTGTATCCAAAAACAACAAAATCGTAACTAGATTTAGGCAGGACGGAGTCAGAAATATTATTAAGAAATGCTATCCGATAATTATGTTTTACGAGCTCCTTATATATTTCTTTTGTTTCCAAAATTTTCATTTGTTTTTTTATTGTTTTTCTTGTACACTCACTTTGAATAAACTATTTCTTGTATATTCGATGCTTAATTGATTCTAGAACCTAGTACTTGGCTGTATCATTATTTTATAATTGTGAAAATGGAATTTGGGAATCTTAACATTACTTAATACTATATGAATCATCATGTGCCTACCTTCTTAATATAAACGAAACCTGACAATTTGACTATCCTAGAACGGGAGACCTTCTTAGTAAGACAGTCAAAGCTTCCTTGGACTGTAAATATATTTTAAAAACAAATATAAATAAATAAAAAAATATTCAGTACTATTTATTTGTTTTCATGGGACTCCTTTAAATTATTATTTGTATTTATACTGGGTTTTAACAGACGTTCCCACTGACATTATTTATCCTGTTTTAAAAACTCAGGTAATACACAAATAGGTACAAACAATTAATCTCATCACACAAATTATTCGTTTGTTAATCTTTAAATTGTTTCGAAGTGAAGATTAAATAACAAATCAATTAAAATAATAAAATTATAAAAATACACAAAAGTTCACTCTCTGTCCATCATCTCTTTATCGCGCCGCGGTAATTAAAAAAATAATATTTATACAAATATTTTTTTAAATATTGTTTGCAATTAAAAACCGCGCATGGCCATTTTATTCTGAAGCTGCAAAGAAATTAACAGGACGTCACTAAACTAAAAAAATCAATTCGTTTTTCCCATAAACGCCACAAAACAAATAAGCGAGATTCGCTAAAAATAAAGCACATTTCTCGAAAAAAACACATAATTTTCAGGACCGTAATCATTAATCATTAATAATAAAGTGTTTTTCTTTAATTGCAGATAAGAGCGGCTATCGGCAGGAGAGGGCAGTTTGACTGGTGACGTCACAGCTGGTAGACTAAAAGGCTAACCAAGATGGCGGCCTTCGTGGCAAAGCAGATGGTGGGGAACAAGCTGAGCGCCGTCAAAGGTAAGATCATTTTCTCTCAAAGAATCGCCGCTTTTGTAATGTTATTCAAAAACCAATGTTGGAGAGATATCGAGATGGGTGATAATTGTTCTGTGTTGAGTGTTATATTTCAATCGGTTCCTCCGAGAGATTTAGGACCTAGGACCATTGTTCCTTGTAAAAATGCATTCAGCTTTGTGAGAATGAAGAGAAATATACCCTGCGTAGTTGCCAAGTTGTTTTTCAGTCAAAATGTTTATACTACAATAATTTTGAATGGCAATTCTTGCTTTTTACATACCAAAAACTTTTCTTTGGGAATTTTTTTTTATGAAACTTCATTTCAATTTCATCAAAACAATTTTTAAATGAAAATAAGTATTGAAAAATATATGAAGACAGGCGTTGTTTCTTGGCTATTTGCCTCAATTTGTAACATTCGTAATAGGGCAAAATCACGCATTCCGCATGCCGATGGCAATAAGGCTGAAATTTCCGTTTAACACCGGCTGCCTGTTTTGATTTACCCAAAAAAAAGTTACAATTAACGTTTTATTTTATTTTGTGAAGTTCAGGGCGAAGGGTTCCCAAGCTTCTTAGATTCCCAGGCTTGGCTTTACAACTTGAAGTTGTAGAGCCAAGAGCACCCTTCAAGACCAATGTTCATTCCTTCCTCTCCTCAAAGAGACCCTCCACACAGCATCCCAGATGACATAGGCTCTGAGGAAAATAATTTCCCTCAGGGCCTCCTGTGTGGAGTTAATGTAAAAAAAAAAAAAAAAATACCAACACTCCATTGTGGACTGCTATCTTCACCTTTTTGGATGTTTTTTGCTAGCGCCAATCGCGTTCAGTCTTCCTTTAATTAAGTTACCTGCATTTACCCTCTTTTCAATATCTCTATCAGATATACAAATCTCGTAAATATACTTTCCAAATATACCAACTCATCCACCTGTTCCAAATATTCATCATTCACAACTATATTACACGCTGTTTTTGTACCCTCTCTCTTTTAAACACCAAGACTTTAGACTTACTTACATCCATCATTGTCTGATTCTTCACACATACTTCGTTCATTCTACATACGAGAGACTGTAGATCTTTCATGCTGTTAAAAATAATAGATATAATAAGTTTTATTTTGGCACATTAACTAGGCTGAGAATTTAAATCGCAAAACCCTTGTATCTGTACAGAGCGATTCCGATGAGAAAGATTGATTATTCTCCGTACCAGTATTTTTAACTAATAACTCAGTATTGATTTTATTTAATTAAAAAACTTCTTTAGTGTAATTGTATACCTACATTAAGAGAAAAATGCTCAAATGGGTGATGATAAAATTTAAAAAAATTTATACAATTATTTACTTTTTGTTATTATTTTTTGATCGTAAGTATTTATATTTTTTATAATATCTTAGCAAAATAAGTAAATTTTGTTAGTATATAAATGGACAAAATACGTGCAAGGGATTTTTATAAATGATTTTATTCTAACTGAAATTAATAGTCTGAACGGTATCTTTCGTAGATAATTTATTTACAGTACGAAAATAGGATTTAAAATGTGTGTTGTATAATAGAAAATTTGGTTTGAAAATTAAACAAATCTGTCAACGACCTACGGTACAACTTTCTTATAATAAAAATAAATGTTTATTTTTTAAATTGAAAACATATCTTTTTGTGATAAATCGTAACTCAATCATCGGAAATCATTTATATTTATTTGTACGAAAGAGTCGATACGTCTAGAATTTGATTTAAAAATGTCTTCTTTCCGGTTGTGTATTATTATTCCCTTATGTATAAATAAACCCGATATATTTTTCTTTAGGTGTGTATATGTTACAGTCAAACCTAGGAGCTTGACAGTCTTGATCCTGACTTGAGGATTCACTAGTCAAACCTAAAAGCTTGACTAGTCAGACCTGAGGATTGACTACTCAAACCTAGGAGCGCCGGAGCTTCGAGGGTTGACTATAACATATAGATTAAATGTACAGAAAGAATTTCATAAACATAACAGAACTAACTTGTAAGGTAATAAAAATAACCAGTTTTCACTCCGACAATTTTTAGACTGAGTTTACTCCTGTAAAAAAGTATAGTCCTGAATACGTAATACGTACATATGTTTTAATGAATTATAAAATTATTTTGTCTTTAAGTTGTGTAGCTGTGGTAATTTTTACACCCATTTAAAAAGTGAACCATTTTCCAAAAATAGTCATACAAATCTGAAAAAACGCCCGTTAAAACGTAAATGACAGCATTTCTCTGAATATCGCTGTTAAAAATGTGTTTGGTAAAAGTGGCAACCTAATTAAATTGTCCGGATGATGCGTTTACCTTTGCCCGCATCCGGTGAGACAAAACGGAAGTGAAGCGCCACCGGAAGTGAGTGCGGAAGGTGGCCTAATTAACAAGCTTATTCACAACAGAACATCCGCTCCACCATTGGTGTAGCCGTCAACTGGAATGGCAACAAATCGGAAACTTTCATTTCGCATTCGAAATTAAATTATTAAAAAATTGAAATGTTATTCCCTTTTTTCTTCATATACAGCAAATTTATTTTGTAGTACCAATTTAATTCAAAATTAATAGAATACGTTGTTTAAAAAATTTGATCAATTCATCAAATTTTGAAGAAAGTTTTCACGTTCTGTGTAAGTTCTATTCAAGTTCTATTATTATATCATAACAGGCCAGTTGCTTCGTAATACTGAAATAATAACAGAACTTTCACAGAACGTGGAAATTAACTAAAAATATTTTATTAATTGTTAAAAAAAAGTTTAATCCGCCCTTAGTTTTGTCAAAAAACCAACATGTTTCATTAGCAAAGCTTACTTCATCAGGGTTTTATTTTAAACTGATGAAGTAAGGATTGCATACGAAACGTGTTGATTTTTTAATAATTTAACATGGTTAAGAATTAGTATTCTTTTTATTTTTAATTAAAACTTTTCATTTGTCGTGGATTAAAAGAATCAATTTGTTAAAGAATTGATTTGGCTAAAAATATTATTTACGGCAGTTAGTTATTAGTTACGGCAATCTAATGTGATGTAATTCTATCCCAGTGATTAAGATTACTTGAAAAATGTTCGGAAAAACTTCAATTAAGATCGAGGTTTGTCGAAAATACAAGATTCTTTATTTACCTTATCGTAAGGTATAGAATAGAATATTTAACATAGAATATTTAACTGGGCCAGTGGTCCATACTATAAGAAGCTCTTGCTGGGAAACCAAACACTGAGGGAACCAAGCTGTTTTTCATGTCTTATCGTCTATTTTCGTAACCAAGAAAATGTTGGTAGTTCTTAGTCGAAGTATGATACAGTTAAATATGTCCGAATCGGATAGGATCACATAAGTTCACTGGTAGAGCTCCACCCCGGCAAGGCAAAGATCCTGGGCTTGATTTCTAGATGTGGCCGGATTTTTTTCTGAGTGTTGCTAAAATTGTCTTCATGAATTAATATTACAATTTAAGGTTTAACTCGTAAGTTCAAAATAAAAATAAAACCATAATATTGCTTATTTTAGCCCTCTTATTAAAAAATGTCAACTACTAAATAAAGTGGAGTGTGCTGAAAGAGATATTTTCGTCGATATTTAATAGTGTCATTGTTTAAAAATATGTAACAATTGTTTGGCTAATTATATTATGAAGCACTTGTGTCTCTTGCTTCTCTTCGTATATTGTATTACTTGAGTGTCTTTATAATTTTATGTGAATATTAGGTATCTGTCATTTGAATAAATTCTTCAATTTGGGAGACGGGTTCGGGACTGCCGCCCGGGAACCATTTATTGGATAACAAACATCTCTTCCATTGGTCAACCCATATGGTTCGCTACAACGTAGCGACTAAAAAGACTAGACGTAGACTTTTCTAAAAAGCTTCTACGCAACATCCTCAAAGATGACATAGGCACCGAGAGAAATTATTTTTCTCAGGGCCTCCTGTATGGAGCTATTACAACAAAAAAAAATTTGTAATTTTTATGATTTGTAAATAAATAATAATATTTGGCTTATATATAAAGCGCCATTTTTTGAAAAATCATCTCAAGTAAAAAAAAAATTGTAATTTTTATGATTTGTAAATAAATAATAATATTTGGCTTATATATAAAGCGCCATTTTTTGAAAAATCATCTCAATCTCATCTCTTTCACTTTTCTCAAAGGCGCGAGTATTGTGCTCACGCCTTTGAGAAAAGTGAGAAAAGTTATCAGGTTCTTTAAAAAAACCTGTGTAAACAAATAAATAAAAACTTCTTTAATAATTGCTAATTCACGACATTCTTATTGTATGAAAAATAAAATTTTGTTTACACTACTATTGGTTTCAAATTATATCAATTATTTTAATTAAGCTATTTTATACTAGCTGGTTCCATTCAAATAAATTAATTATTTCTCCCTGCGTGTCCATTCTCATGCGTCCCTGTTCCCCTCCTGTTCCTAGCCGAACCCGGCATGCGTTGCAATGCCACTGACGAAAAAAGATATTGTTTCTCGCTGCGTGTCCTTTCCATTTCGTCCCCGTTCCCCTTCCGCCTCTTCTTCCCCTCCTGCGTTCCCCCTCCACCTTCCTCGCTTTTCTTACTCCCCTTTTCCGTTTCCACCCGTCTCGTGAACCTCCCCCCCTCGCTCTCTACTTTCCCCGACTTCCCCCTTCCTAGACCCCTCTCTCGTGAATCTTCCCCCTTCATTTCCCTCCGCCTCTTCCGAATTCCCCTCCCCTCCCGCCTACCCTCCATGCCGCTAAAATACATGAAATACACTCACTTTTTCAAACAATTTGCGCGCCACCTATTAAATTTTTTTTATACAGATTTCATAAAGCCAAAGCTCACAAGTGTACATAGAAACCCTCTTTTGCTAAACTGCAATATTCTGTACGAATTTTGATAACTTTTAGAGATTAGCGAACGCAAACACACGGGACCTAATTTTTTTAATATAATATATAGATAAATAAACAAAGTTAAAATATAATCAGGTTTCTTGTTACTAAGAGGATCTTTTTGAATAGTGAGATAAAAACAAAAAAAAAATTGTGATAAATTCGTGTAACTAAAAATTGTATTCCGAAAAGACTTGTTTTATTGCCTTGCTACATTTTGTGTAAGGATCGTGTAGTGTAATTGTTAGGATGTGAGGATACAGTAAGTTAGGAAAGCCGTGTGAAATAGAATTTGTAAGAATCCCTGTAGCTGTGCTGGCCTCTTCTCTATGCAGACAACCAACTTCCCCAGACTCGAGAAATCTTTAAATGAAATGGAAAAACGAGCAAAAGTCACGGATCGCAAGGAAAGAACTGTGCGCCGATGGATAAAATTTTTTCATTAAAATATTTAATGCAAATTGTTAATATCTTAAAGTTCTTTCTACTAATTCATTTCATGGATTATTTTAAAGAAAAATTAACCTTTCATTTTACAAATTTGCAAACACAATCAGGCCGTATATAACATAAAACTAAGAACAAACAGTCACGTTTTAAAATATTATTGATTGAAGTTTAGTCGTTAGCCGCAAGGGCAAGATGAGCCAGCATTTCTTTGGTCGGGTAAGTATTCTTTTGATTTTTTTTACAATCTCCCTGGTGAGTTTTCCTTTTTTATCGGTTGTAATTTTTGCTGTAAAGGGAATTCGTAAAAAAAAATTAAACATAGTTTTTTTTTATTTTAATTTAATGAAAACAAATAATTTTGTGTACACCACTATTTAATTAACAATATCAACATGTTTCGAAAACTATGTTTTCTTCGTCAGGATAAAAAGTTAATAAAAAATAACAAAGGACGAACAAGTATAGACTAATTAGAATATAGACAAAATATTAGAAAGGAGAGGTGATTAATTACTTAAAATATCAAAAATAGTTTCAATACAAATAATTGTTTTCGAAACATGTTGACATTGTTAATTAAATAGTGGTGTACAAAAAGTTATTTGTTTTCATTAAATTAATAATGACGCCACAAAGTGAATTTGCGAATTTTGAAGAAAAAACATAGTTTTCTTTGCAAATCGGTTTACTCTGCAAATGGATGAAATATTGTTATGCGCTGCCGGAAAACATAAAGTCTGCACCAATTGGTAACTTCAAGAAGGATTGAAGGAACCACATTGAAAAAGAGATAATGTAATGGTTTGTAAGATATATGGGACAAGTTAGTGGAGCCCGTACAAATTATTTAAATTTAAATAGACAACGGCACATATTGACACCTTGATTTTCGAATTATTCAGGTGGAATTCAGCTTGTAAAGGCAGCAAGAGCTTTACAGGAGTAGTAGCAAGAGCATGATCAATTGAACAATGTACTACTTTTCCCGATTACTATCGGATAAGGAGTGCGTGATTGTACCAGTTACTTTTCTATTTATTTCACAAAAATTGTACATTAGATTTCACACACTTGTTCAAAAGGGGTAATTATTTTAATATCACCCTTATCTAATCATGGAGTTGAACAACGACCAATATTTTTAAATGTCTTGTCAAGACCGAAAAATCATTAAAATTATTTGCGTCAATCTCTCATTTCAGGATACGTGATAATTATTTTATCAAAGAGTATTAATGTCGTAAAAATTTGAGATTTTGTTATCTCTTAATGACACAAAGCCTATTTTATCCAGTACGTCCGATAAATAAGTTATAATAAATAAGTCATTTGTAAACCTCAATATACAAATAACGAACATAAAATAAAAATAAATAATTACAATAAAATTCAAAGACAATCCGTAACCGGAGATCTGACAGAATTCTTTGATGTTCTGTTTCATTTTGTCAAGATAAACGTTTTAAGTCTTAAAATATAAAAAAATAATTATTATTTTTATAACGCAGAGTTTCTAATATGCACTAGAAAAAAAACGAGGTTCAAGAAAAACGTTATTTTTTTACTAGAAAGTGATAAAAAAAATAAAAACTGATAAATTATAAGATAACCTCACAATATATGCAATAATGACCTTTTATTGTATCAGAATTGTAGGTCAAGCCCTCACTTTGTGGCTACTTTTAATGTATTACTAAATTATAGAAGACGTATTCACTTTGTTGCATCATTTTAATTTAACGAAAATAAAATAAATTCTTTCTGCACAACAAACACACTCTTTTATCAAAATAATGACAAAAATAAATTGCACTACATTCAGTTCAATTAATAAAATGATATCGGCGCACAAATTTCACCGGCGCGTGGCAGTGTTTTAACGGAAGTCATAATACGGTAGACTCACGGACTTTAGTACGGAGTTGAAGAAAAATCTACCGGCGGCTTTATAAGCCAAATGTAAAGAAATCACGTTCTCACGGATCGGTTATTCTTTCCTAGTCGCCCGCCCCAAGAAACTCTCCTTCATGTTCCTTCTGTTATTACGAACTTTGCAAGATCATCCCATTAAAAAAATATACATTTCCGATAGAAACTGATAAAGGATATCTCCGTTTTGTCACGATCCCAAGAATAAGAGGTTCTATTATTTTTAGGGGTGTGAAAGTTCGTAGTGTGGAAAAAAAATTACCTTTGATTTTTTTATCATATGCTCATTCCTGTAAGATAAGATTTGGATTCTTTTGAATACGTTGACATTTTTTCACCTACATATAAGTAACCGATTTAATCTGAATGTAGAATTTGCAGAAGTCCCCCTCTATCCAGCCGGCGACTGATTTGTTTCAATGTGTTTGAATTTTATGTTAGAAGTCAGCTTGAGTACAATTCTCCAGACTGGAATCGACATTACTACTTATACTAATACTCATGTACAAGCTGTTGAAAGAATACAAAACAAATTCTTAAGTTTTCTAAAATTTAAAATGGGTATTCCAGCAATTATGTTGAACTGTAACTCAGTTAAATGATATGATTATGCTCAAATTGTCAGACAGAAGAAATTTTCATTGACTTGGTATTTTTATAAATTCTAAATGATTTAGTTGATAGTCCGGTATTGTTTGAACTGAAAAGCTTCCAGACACCACAACGTAATACCAGAAGTCAGGATTTATTTCAGTGCAGAAATTTTGGGACTAACTACCCAAATGTTCAAATTCTTTGCCCAAAATACTAATATGGAGAGAAATAATTATACCAATTCAGTGGACATCTTCAATTTATCTTTAAATAAATATAAAATATTGTTACTGAGGCAATTCAAATATGTACAATAAATACCGTATATTTCGTATTATTCATGTGTTAAAGCCCCCAAAAAGGGCGTTAATAAATAAATAAATTAACAACTCTAGCGTTAGCGGTTTCTAGAACTGATAAGGCATATTTTTGTAGAAATACATTCATGCTAAAATAGGAAAAAAGTTTAAAAGTACAATACCTATCATAAAATGTTGTAATGAAACTTACCAAGAATTCTTCTTAAATTGTAAACGTAAGAATGTTATTCCTAAGGACATTAATGTTAAGATTTATAAGAACAAAACTGTTCCATGGTATGTTTTTAGGTTTTCACGGCCAAAAAGTATTTTTGTTATTGTTTTTGGGGTGTTATGCCGTGTTTCGCTACCTCCTTCTTTAGCCAACGTTTCGGACAGCGTTACAGTGTCCATCATCAGGGCAGATGACCGATTCGATTCGGTCATCTGCCCTGATGATGGACACTGTAACGCTGTCCGAAACGTTGGCTAAAGAAGGAGGTAGCGAAACACGGCATAACACCCCAAAAACAATAACAAAAAAAACTGTTCCATGTTTCAAAATATTACTTGGAAAAATTTCATATGAAGGGAAATGGGTGGTAGTTACTTATAAAATGTGCAACTATTTTCATGGAAATTTATTTATAGTTCTTGGAATCTGAATAAACCAACATGCTTAAGAGCTAACTTCCATTGCCCTCTGTAGGGTAAAAACTCAAAGGCACTAGGTTCGGAGCTTGACTAAGCTCGGCTGTCATTTATGTTAATTACTTATTCGATCAAGCAGTTCTCTCACTCGGTAATGAAGATTGATATTTTAAGCACTTTTTGTAAACATACTGTCTGTTTGTCATGATATTAGGTTTTAAAACCGTTGTCATATAAATGCAGTAGGATTCTATCAATCCTTTTTCTTTATACTTCTCTAGCGGGTCATTTAGATCCTTAAAAAATACTGGGGGGCTGAACCGATGTTTAAATGGGTAAAATTTTCAAAAGTGGAAGTCATTTAAAAGCTTTATTTTTAATGAAAATCAAAATAGGTATGTTAACTGAATTGACCTGAAAACTTACCAAAATAAAATCATTTTAATTGCATTAAAGCGATAATATTACCGTTTTACAAATGAATGGATATATTTAGGCAAGACAGGGTCTAGATTCCAACTAAATTCAGGTAGTCAATATAGTGGCAAAAATAAGCATTAAGAAAGTGAAGTTAATTTTGGTAATTCTTAGTAGAAGTATGATATAGTTAATAAGACGGTTGTTGATATGGTCGAATTATTTCAGTGGTACAGCAAAGCCCCGGCAAGACCGAGGTCCTGAATTCAATTCCTAGATGTGACCTTATCATTTTCTGATGTTTCCGCCTCACGTTTTTCGTTTAACGTTGTCTTCATTATTATAAGGAATCCACCAAACCGAAAAATTCCCAAAAATGTAGGTACATTAAATTATTTCACGATCCTGAATAAAAACTTTTTGTTCTAGAAATTTGGAGAAAGGACTGTCTCTTCAGCAGCTTGCAATAGGTTTAATAACTTTCGCGACAAGGGTTTGTCTTAGCAAAAAGTTTTAACGACAAAAGTAAAAATCCTCACAGATTCAAGTGACATTTGAGGAATGATCTAGGTCAGTGGTCCCCAACCTTTTTATCGCCACGGACCGGTCAACGTTTTATAATTTTACCGCGGCCCACTGAGGGGGGGAGGGGGGCGTTGATTGTTTATATTTTAGATTGTTTTGATGTAACAAGTTATTATGTTACCTAAAAAGTAACTTGTACACATCGCCCTTGAGGTGATTTTTCACAAAAACGGCGCTATATAAATCATCCAAAGATTATTTTTATCGCTTCAAAAATGTAAATACCTCTTCAATTATAATAAATACAGGATTCAGATTTTGGTTATTCATCATTATACATTTAAATTTTTTTTAAATAATTATTAACATAATAAGAAGCCCTCGTTGGTCGTAAAAGAAGTATTTTGTTGAAAAACAGGAATAAATTCAACAAAACAATCAAACGCATGTTAGTTCCTATGTCACGTATTCTCAATAAAACGATTTTACTTGCATTTGGGCAAGCAGAATATAAGAGCGGTGGCACACGTCATTGCGTTTCACTCGAGCTCTTTGCGTTATATAGGCGAGTGCGCAAGATGAAAGCCCAGTCGTGTTTTTTACTTCGAAGGTATTGTGTCGGCGGTAACTTGGCGTGAAGGGGTTCTCTACTGAATAATTATTTTTGACGATGACTATTTAATTTTTAATTGGGTATGTTCGAATTTTTTAAAGCAATTTTGATTTTTAAGGAGGGCCTTGCCACGGCCCGGTACCATTTGATCCACGAACCGGTACCGGTCCGCGGACCGGGGGTTGGGGACCACTGATTTAGGTGGTTGGTTTTGGTAATGTAACTTAACCAGCGAGGGTTTGTTAGACAACTTTTAACTGACAGAAGTTTCAACTCTGAGATAATATAGAGCGAAATCCTAAACACGGTGTTTTGAGTTACAAAATTACTTTTAATTATTTCTAAAAAAATATATAAGACGTGCTTGCAAAGTGTTTCAAGGATAGGTTATTACTTCTTTTAAGGTTTCACTTAATTCAATAAAACAAAGACACAATTTTAACGTCGTTTTTTTTTTATAAAGGCAAAGAATTGTGTTTTTAAAACCACTGTAGAGCCAAAAATCAGTTTATTGAAACACCTTAAAGTCACTAAATGTCCTGAATATTTTACCATTGAAATGTTTACTGCAAAGTGATACAGGTTTTCTATTAGATTATTTGTTAACTATGTATTCATTTGCACAGCGTTTAATGTGTAAAATTTATTTTGTGTAAAGTTTATTTGTTCGTGTAAAGTCACCATTGCGCACTGTTATTGCTTATAATGTCCCTGCTTTAGCTGTGAACAAAATGCAAAAGAAGCCAAAACCACGAGACACTAATAACGGGTTGTTTCAATTTGAACAAGTAATCAAATTTTTAAAGATAATTTTCACGCTCTGTGGAAGCTCTATTCAAATTCTGTTATTATATCATTATAGGCCTGCTGAGTCGTAAAACTGAAATAATCACAGAACTCTAATAAAACTTACACAGAACGTGAAAATTAACTTACAAAATTTGATGAAAAAAAAATTATGTTATAATTTCTACGTAATGTCTGGTTTCTCGGTAAAGCATTTTTCAAACGTTTTGCATTGATTTTAATAAAATTTAACGATCATCCTTGAGCGATATATAATTTGATGAAATCACTTTAAATTCCTCGTTTTACCTTCCACAGCCGTGGAACTAAATACTCCATGGGAACATCTCCAATAATAATAAAATCCCCAACACCTCAAATTCTAAATATTTCCCGATCATAATTCCTGTGAGAATTAATAATATTCTGAATTCCTGGAAAAAGTCCCATTGAGCCCCTTTGTCTCCCGGTCCCTCAGCCACCGACCCTTCCAAGTCTCCCCAGGTCCCTCCAGGTGGCTCCGAGTTCTTCCTTCGTTCATTCCTCTTTTCTAATTCTTATCAATGATGAAATATTTAACGGGAATATTGGAGAAAATCGTATCATTTATCTACCCATTTCAATAAGTGAGTGACTTTTCAAGAATTTTCCTACTCGTGGTAAATTGATTGAATAACATTATTTTCAGCATTTTGTTTATTAAAAAAATGACGCTTTTTTTGTTAAAAAATTATTCTGAGCTTTCATAGTTCCATGAATTTACTGGCATTGTTGACAAAAATTGCTGGCATGTTGACAAGAAGTTTAAAAATTCAAAGATTTTCCTCTGTTTTATAATAAAATTGTATATACTTTTCCACTACTAAATTATTGTGTATTAGATTTAGACAAAATGTTCTACTTAATTCACTATTTCTTTAACTATGTCAGTATTCCCTTCCAAATATTTGAGAAAACACTAGAGGATAATGAGAGGTAGCTAAATTTTTGAACCCACTCCAAGTATTAAATTTTAAATAAAGAATGAAACGGTAATTTGATTTATTAATACAAATCCAGCTGTTAAGTATTAGGTTTATTATTTTCTCAGGGCCTGCATCATCTTTGCTGTGGAGAGGGTATTTTTAGGAAAAGGTAGGAGATGAAGTTTTCGAAAGTAAAAATGTATAAGAGGTAGGAATCTGGGGTTCAATGTATTCAGCAGTGACGAGCTTATGAATCCCTCCCATTGTGGTGCTAGGCGAAGTTATAAAGTTATGTTATGAGTCGAAAAGTCAAAAGATCTCCCTCAACCAGTCTCTCCCAATCCGGCCTGCCAGGCAGCAAACCGGACACCCCTGCTAAATCACCAAACGTAGCAAGCCACTTGGGATGACTTCTATGGCAGAGGTGTTCGTGATCTAATAAATTTTTACCGGAGCGGCGGTACCTGTTCCCGCCTCCCAAATTATAACCGCAGAACAATGTTTAATTTATATTAAATTTAAAATAAATTAAATATTGTTCTGCGAATGAAACACAAAAATAATTAATTAAAAAATAATCAAAATCCACCATGATATTGAATATTGCGAATACGAATGTTCAAATACTTACAAAAAAAAATTACGGAGCCATTACAATGGCCATTCTTGAAATGAAAATGGAACGAATATTTAGTACTCAGTAACTATCCCATGTTCACGCTGCATCCTCTTGCTTGGTTGTAACCAGATTCCTCAATCTCCCAGTGTGGGGGGTGGGTTGAGGGTTGAGGGTGTAGGGTGTTCAGAAGATGCCTCGGCGGATGAAGTCTTAGGCGATGATAATGTAAATTCCTCTGCGGCCATTGGGATTACTCGCGCCCTATTATTGGGAATTCCCAGCGAGCCGATCCGATCGGTGTGCGCCGCGACGCACCACCACTCTCACAACACCAATACAATACTCATTCTGTCCTCACACTCTCAACTTAATACGAGCTTTATAGCTCTGACTGGATGACAATTCATTATTCATGGGGCTTTAATTAAACCGTTAAGTATTTTGCATTTTTGCTGAAAGGCCTTTTTTAATGGGTGATTCAGTTAAATCATGAGTTCCCATGTACTGAATTACAAATCTGTTCAAATAAAGGCTGTTTTTAACAGTTTATTCCTATTTATTATCCAATCCATTTGGGAGGCGGCTGTGGGTACCACCGCCCCAGGAACTATTTATTGGATAACCAACACCTCTGTCACAGGTTACTACAAGTGATTCGCTATGTTTGGTGACTTTGGATTCATGGGGTGAGGTTGGTTTAGGTCTTGGCGGCTAATGCGTTCGCCCACCTACAGGGCGGTGACATCTAACCTAGACTTCTCCAGCCGGACTCTTTCGATCCATATCCTTGCAATGCAGTGGAAGAGATGGATTTATATGTCCGCTACTCTTAGACACATTGACCTCCAGTTTTCTACTCAGGACTTCATCTCCTTCTTTTCTTTAAAAAGACCCTCAATCACAGTTAGTCCACACATATTTTATAGGCCCTGATGGATTTTTTCCTCAGTGCCTCCTGTGTGGAGCTAATGTAAAACAAACTCAATTTCAATATAATATTACAATACTAGCAGTCAAAAACCCGCTCCGCTGGTTTTTTGCTGCTAGGCCCTGCAGGCGGCTTTTGGTTCGGCTTCGCTCAGTTAGTGTTGGCGACCATTTTATAAAACCAATAGAAAATGGTTCCAAAAATAGCCCGTTCCTCGGATTCACTGTCATCCAGTGCAGCTAGTCACCGGGACAGTCAATGACGTCATATGTAATATATAGCCGCTTGATACAACTATGTATTACCGTCACATCCGGAGAGACTAGCTACATATTCACAAATTCGTAGCAGTTATACCTAGGGGGGACACGCCCCTATCCGACCCTTTGATGAAAGTGGCGACATCTTGTGACGAATTCTTGAATTCGAAACCGGTTTACAACCGTAGCTTTTTTGAAATTCAGGTCAGGCGCGGCGCGTATGGCGTGGCGTCAGAAGCCGGGTTCTGAAATTCAACCACGCAGACGCAAGCCTATTAATACTATTCGACTAGGATGCCTTATTCTCAAGCTGTTGTTCTCTTGCATTCGAAAATTAGAAGAAGTGAAATTTGATTATCTTTTAAAAACGTAAAAAAATGATTCCAGTTGGTAAAACAAGTGGTAACCTAAATGCACTCAATGCTCTTTTGATAAATCAAAATAACTGCAAGGACATCTATTGACAATCAATTGTATTAGTATCATTAGTGTAGCTTCAAACCTTTTTTATAATACCCACCTATATTTTTTTGCAAAGTCAAGGTTAATTTGTAAGTAGAAAAAGGCTGATTACTCGGTTATCAACGTCGTTATGAAGATTATTTGAAGTAAATGTTAGTATATACCAGCACAAACCCAAGAATTGAATTCACGATTTTTGACAAATCTGCTCCAATTTTAGGAATAATAAAATAATGTATTACAAATAGGGACTTTATTGATTGTTCAAATTCTTCATACAACTGATCCTAATTTCTTAAATGACACTTAAATTCAAAATAAATTTTATTTAGATTTCACTAAAGACTAACTAACGCAAATCACAGACAATAGAAGTTATTTTATTTTTTGGTTTTTATTTTTTACTATTATTTTATTGATCATTACATGTCGCTCGTATTTAAAAGATGCATTACTCTCGATGGGAAATATGTTAACTGCAAAAAAGACACTCAAGATATAAAACGGTGTCCATATTTCGTTTAGAGGCTTTTGTGAGACACATCCATTAGATGGTTTAGATGTCGTCAGTATAGAGAGTTCTGAGGTGTCTTAGCAAATATCAGTAAAACAGTGCTGTAGGAGAGAGTCAACTGTCACCGTTCATAATACCGAACGGTTTCGGGAAAGCCGATGATGTCCGATCGACAGCTGGGCACCTTCATTGCATAGTGATAATTATTTTTTTAAATAAAAAAATCATTGAAGCAGAATAATAGTCATGCGCCAATACACCTAAAACCAAAATCGGTATATTTAGTAAAGAATCAAAATAATTTACTGCGGATGATAATTACACTTGTTTTTATATCGGAAAACAAAAATCCAGTTTTGAAAGAGTTAAATACGTTATTCCGAAGGTATGTTCTCATGGCCTTTCCAAGGGAACGTCTTAATAATACAAAGAAGGAAGTTACTTCCCCCCTAACTCCTCTTTCTACTCCCCACAGGCACCACCGCCGCACCTACATGGGGTTGAAATGACGATATTAAAACTTAATTAGAGTTGGCTAGAATTAAATGCGTGAAAGTTTTAAGATGTACCACCAAACTACTCGTACATGGGAACTGGGTCGAATTTAATAATATTTAATGTACTTTGTTACTTCAACTCGCTGTCTGTCTATAAAAATCTCATGATTTTATTTATTACACAAAGAAAAATACCTAAGGTTTATTATTATTATTATTCTCAATGTAAAAAAATATTGAAAAAATCGGCGAAAGTTTCTACAATTTATTAATTTAAAGCAATGAATTCCATTTCTGGGAAAAAGTTTATTTACATTTTCAAAAATCATCATAATTACCTGCTTTAACTGTAATAGAATATGATAAACATTTCCCAAGTGAAATAACTACGTAACTACATTTTTATATAAATGAATAAACCAAGTTACCTAATGTAAAAGATACAAAATTATCTTCTTCAAAAGCAATCAATTTGGGTAGGCCTCCAGTCATAGAAAAATAAATATTTCTAATTCGGTCTGGCCTGGCTACTTGTCTCGGTCTAGCCTAGATTTTGCCAAGGTTTTACTTATGCATTTTTTGTATGAACGAATCAACGGTAGATATAATTTTTTTTAAATTTGCGAATTTCATAATTATTTTAATGAAAACGAATAACTTTGTGTACACGACTATTTAATTAACAACATCAACATGTTTCGAAAACTTTGTAATTTAATTAGAAATGTAATTAAATTAAATAATGATGCCACAAAGTGAATTTGCGAATTTTGAAGAAATTCATAATAATTTTTTAGATGTACGTAGATACAAAGCAAACATTTATTTTTGTTATTAAAAAAAATATATTTTTTACTAAAATATTAGGGATATTTCGCTACGCCAAGACTTTTTTGTTGCAAATATATGGATATTTCATTTTTGTCATAATTCCCGATTTTTTACTTCTTTTTTAGTTAAAGATGGATTTTTCAAAAATCAATTGAGTGTTCTTATTATTCATCACATCTAACGGTTATACTTGTTATACATGTTCATTTAAAGATTACATGTTACCTGTCGTAAAATATTTATCCTGAATGAATAATTTAGAACTGTCCACGAAAAAAACAAATTCTTTGTGAAAACGCTCCATAATTGTAAATTATATTGTATATTCTAGTTATTGCGTGCCCTTACAATTTTTGCCTTTTATAGGTAAATATATTATGGCATCGCCACATTTTTTTATTATTTTCACTCTACGTTTTACGGATTGTAATGGGATAAAATACGATTTTTTCAGTTTTTAGTGAAATAAGTTTCAGTCGAACCATGTTTTAAGTATGTTTGCATTGATATATACTTTACTAATTGTTTGCTCATACGATTTTCCCTGTGTAATTAATACAGTATCGTCTGCACAAAAAAAGATATTTCCGACTATGGAAAGGATGAGCATTTTATTTACAAAAGTAATAAAAAAAATTGGACCGTTGACAGTTCTTTGCGGTTTATCTGATGACTTTGGATTCATTTGGTAATGAAAATGTAATAATGTTTACGTTCCACTGCGATTACTGTCGGTGTATTCTTCAGGGTTCATTTATTCTTAATTCATATGTTCAGATATTCACAAACTGAAATTACCTCCAAAAAATTTACAAACAAAGTTTGGTTTGCTTTATTTATTCTGGTGAAATTACTCAAAAAATTTCCAATAACAAATTTTTTGTCGAACAGATTTGGTTGCAAATAATATATTTTTTTCTGAAAATCTTTATAGAGGTTCTTACAAGGTTCGTAGAAAATGCGTCGAGGTTCGTGGAAAATTCATTTAACATACATATTCTACAAATCTTGGATATGGTAAATGTAAGAAGAATCAATAGTATTCTTCTTCTTTGTGTGTCCTATCAGGTCTCTTCAACGTTGGCGATCACAATGAAAAATGTATCTCTATCTCGCGTTGCCCTGAATAGCTCCTCTACACTTCTAATACCGGTCCACTCTCAAACATTTCGCAAGTCTCCTACCGGGCCCTCGGCGACCTTTTATCTTGCCTTTTAATATTAATTGGACCATGTGATATTTCTCCCCTCCAAATGTGAGACACAGATATAAAATTTTCCTGACTTTTACTTATGTGAGCAGTTCTTTATCTGCTCTAGCCCTCCTGAAAATCGTCAATAAGTGTATTTATTGTAGGTACTATATATTTTTTCTAGTTTTTCTCCATGAGATAGCACACGAAAAGCATCGGAAAGCACTGTCTAATACCAGTCACACTTCTAATACAGGTCCACTCTCGCACATTTTGCAGCCAAGGCATTTGTCTCCTATCGGACCCTCGGCGACCCTCTCTCTTGCCTTTTAATATTAATTGGACCAAGTGATATTTCTCCCCTCCAAGTATGAGAACCAATATGAAATTTTCCTTTTTACTTATGTGAGCAGTTCTTTATCTGCTCTAGCCCGCCTGAGAATCGTCAATAAGTGTACTTATTGTAGATACTACATATTTTTTTCTAGTTTTTCTCAGTGAGATAGCACACGAATAGCATTCAAAAACACTGTCTTAAGTAATTGACATTGAAATGAATTTTTTATGAAATTAATCGCAACGTTGGACTTCTCTTAATGTTCAACAAACAAATTGCCAATGAATCTTCAAGCTTTGGTTCGTGGGATAAAGCTTTCCAAATGCTCTAATTACTTGAACAGATGCTCCGGGTGACGTGTACAAATTATTGTCGATGGCCGTTTACTTACTCCGGCGGTTGTCTTTGATAAATGCGGTTAATTCTTTATACCGCGGAAATGGCGACTATTTATATTATCAATGGTGTCTTGAGATTCTAATTCAAGTAAGTAACTGGGCTTGAGGAATTAATTAAAATAATGAACGAAACAAAGATTCTAAGAGGAATAAACCTTTTGTAACGTGGAAAAAATATCCTACAAGGCACGCCATGTTGGTAAGTCACGCTTCAAGACTTAAACCCATGATATAAAGTAATAATATCCTGAATAAAACAATGGGTATTGAGATACTTTTATTGCACTGACTTTTATTTTAAGCTTATGTTGTTCAAAAAAATACATTGTAGGTAATTTAATACTTTTTAAAAACCCAATATTTAATTTTACGTCGACTGGATTCGTGAGAGTTTTTTTTCTTTCAGCGAATTTTTAACACAAGTAAAACAAATTCAATCGAAGATTTGGAGAGATAAGTCACATCTGGGACGGGGTACGGTCAAATCTGGTTCCAAATGTGACCGTTTGTTTTTCTGATTTTTCTGTTTCCATTGAGTTTCGCTAATATTGTTTTCATTTAGTTAAGAGTTAATTTTTTGAAAAGAGGTGATGTGGAAAAAATCACGTAAATAAGTGATAGGTAAGGAATGGGCAATGGGAAAACGGAGCTGTTGAAGAGAACAATAATAATTTATTAAGAAACCAATTTCATTGCTCTTTGATTTATCCCAAAATATGTTATTTAATATATCGAACGTTATTAATAGCCTTCCGTCTGCGTGGTTGAATTTCAGAACCCGATTTCGATCGCATGTTTGACGCCACGTACGTGGAATTTCAAACAAAGCCACCGTTTGTAATTCGGCTTTAAATTAAAAAAAATGTCACAAGATGTCGCCACTGTCGTTGCGGCTGGTTGGTGTGGATGTACCCCAGGCAAGTACAAGTACTACGATTTAGTTAATTTGCAGGATCTCTCCGAATATGGAAAGATTGATGGTAATCCTCAGTTGCATTAAGTGGCTGTGTACTACGTGTGACGTCATTACCTATCTCGATTATTTTGTCCCGATGACTATCACTGGATGACAGTGGAACCGAGAAATTGGCGAGGGACAGGCGATTTTCGGAATCTTTTCCTGTTGGATTTATAAAGTGGTCACAAAAACTAACTGAGCGAACTAAAAACCGTCTCGGCAAAATGGCTATCTCAACTGTTACACAATATGTTTAATTGCTAATAGTTTTTCGGTCAAATTTTCCTACATTTTAGGTAAGCGTTTCTCAGTAAAACTCAATAATATTATTTATGTCTGATGCAATATCGGCATGGCAATATTTCATAAAAAATATGTACCTTAGAAATATTTACACATTCAATAAAGCTGAATGGGATGCAAATAATTCGCATATCCACTGTCCATTCCAAAATATTCATCTTTGATTTCCTTTGAAGAATTCAGTTCTACTCCCCGTAAATAAGGCTCGGGCGGGGAGGGGTGGGTTATAAGGTATGAAAGTATAAAGGCTCTATAAAGGCCCTATAAGGCTCCATAAGGCTCTACACGGCCAGGGTTGGTATGGCTGGAATTTCCACGTATCGCCGTCCTTGTATAGGAATTCGCAATGAAATGCAGCGTAAGGGAGCTTCATTTTTAATGCACGAATACCTTTGCTGAATAAAAGTTCTGTAGCCCTGATCACGTCACACGGTGCTTTGCTCTGGTGGTGTGATTTATAATTTAA
This sequence comes from Glyphotaelius pellucidus, assembly GCA_936435175.1. Taxonomy (NCBI): domain Eukaryota; kingdom Metazoa; phylum Arthropoda; class Insecta; order Trichoptera; family Limnephilidae; genus Glyphotaelius; species Glyphotaelius pellucidus. The sequence goes on from OW386558.1 coordinate 9,461,424, forward strand.
GGCTTTTATATTTACTGTGAAATTGGAAAGTTGATCATTGTCTTTTATTGCAGATATTTTTTTAGAGATTAAGGTATCGAATTATTTTTATGGCAAAGGTTTCCTTACCGTCCATTTTGATTGTCTAATTAGGAATCTTCTTATATATAAAAATCAATATTTGTTCGTTTGTTCGTATGTTATGCGCTGCTACACCGTTCATCCGATTGCTATGAAACTTTGATGATTTGTTGTGCGCACGCCCGCAAAGGATATAAGCTTTATATAATGGTAAGCTCTGGCGTTATGAATTTTAAGTAAATGAAAATGTGTGTATTTCATATATTTTAGCAACAGGGAGGATTGGCTGGAGGGGGAGGGGAATGGGGGCGGTGGAGTTCGCAGAACGTTCGTGGAGGTTTTGAGGGAGGGGGAAGGCGGGGAAGGTAGAGGGGAAACGCGGAAGGGGAAGGGGATTGGGAAGGTGAACTGGGACGCACGGGAAAGGACATGCAGGGTGAATCAATTTATTTCTTTGATTGGCATTGCAACGCATGCCGGGTTCCAGCTAGTTTCCTGTAAAATGATGGGATGGCACTTATAAGACTCGTACATAATTTGTATAGATATTAAACATTAATAGCTTATTAATAAAAATATATTAAAAAAATATTTTTTCTATTTATCAGAAATACTCTGTTCCTATTCCACACAACTTCACAAAAATATAACAAGATATAAAAAGGCATCTTTCGGAAACACTAAAAATTTAGGCATAAATTTCATGTTACCGATTGCGATATGAAAAAACTTTGGATCGACATAACTAAAAATATCTACGAATTCATTTCAATAAGTTACCTGAAATCGTAAGATAACTCTTTTGTTAATAATTATTTAAAAAAAAAAAAAATTAAATATAAGTGGGGTTTACTAAGTTATTGTTTCTAAAAAAAGGCCTATTGAAAAACAAAATTAAAAAATATTTAAAAAAAATCCCAATATGAATGGTTAGATATTTTATTGTGAAAAATATAAGCATTAATGGGCGTATATACATATATCTATTGTCCAGTTTATTAGTCAGACATTTCCAAACGCTCAGTTTTGAGACACTGATGAAAATAATATTTTATTCGAATGCTTACCATAAAACAAATATTATTTACACGTTTCTGTGTATTAAGATAAAAAATATACTATAAAATAATACCGGAAGGCATAACTGCCAGTACATTGGCATGACATTTTGAAATATCCTACTAGTGACCCAAAAAAAAGTCAAAATTAGTTTAATTCACTCCAAGTTTTTGTGCATTATATTAAATTGATTTGGTGGTGTTTGTGAGTAAACTGAGTATTGTATCAGATAGAGGGAATAACTGCACACTCAACTCAAATATCGATTTTTTGGAGATGCCTGACTAATCAACTGTATGTTATGATCGATACATTAATGTGGTTCTCAAGTACACAAATCGAATTACCTACAATATGTTTAACCTCTCCGCGAGAGAGTTTTGGCGAACAAAACTGTACGTGAGGAGTGAATTTTTTTTTGGTTTATTTTTTTAATATTTTTTTATAAATTATCATAGTTTAACTAAAAATTATATTATATTTTGAATTAAAACGTCGTCAACATCAATCCACGAAAATAAACAAACGCCGAAAAAAACATGTCCACACAAAAAAGCTGCTTCCTTCCTCTGACGACCGCTAAATAACGCAAAAATAATTATTAAAATAAAATTGTGAAGTTGGTATTGTAGGTATGTCTTCCAAAACTTCAACAAACTACGCGCAGATGTCAGAAAAAGACACTACAAATCAAATAGTTTCATTAAATATGTCGGTATTTGAATAAGAGCCACTGACAAACCGTTTCGTCCATACTCTTCTGAACATTTTTTCGCTTCGACGAAAAGTTTCGTTTATACTCGTGGAGAGTGTTGGATGTTGGGTGTTGTGATTGTCCTATTTTTAAATTCATTCAGCACTGAACACTTGTAATTATCATTTCTTCTCATCTCAATGTGTAGAGCCCTTTATCATAAACTTTCGCGTCTCAATCAATCTGTAAAATTAAAAACAGAATAAACATCCAGCTTAAACACAAGTGTTTTTACTCCACGGATAACCTCTATCACTCTGTGTACCGTCCGTTAAATAAAAATGTGAAGTCTTAAATTCTATAGAAATATTCTTAATGCACAAAAGTATGAGGTCTTTACAAATATTGGGGGTTATTTCAAAACCATGTTTCATAACATTATTTTTCGAATATTAAAAACTAATAATCAAAATTTTGGTAATTGAAAAACGGTATGTCGCGAAGCCCATGTTCAAAATAAATAGTTGAGGTAAAACATTTGCCAGCCGATAAATTAAAATTTTGGTCACGTCCGGGTCCGGGGATTTGTACGTGAGGCATTGTGGGGATGATGATTTATGCTCTTAATAGCCGTCATTTAGATCCCATCGAACCTGGGAGAAAAAGTCCTGCGAGGATACAACCACAACATTAATAAAACTTAGATTTTTAATAACAAACCTTCCTCATATCTGTTATAAGCGTATCACACTGCCTAGGGAGTATTGAAGGGTTTAAGCACCTTTCTTCACCTTTATACGAATTCCGGCTCTCTTACTGTTTTGAGATGAGAGAACCTTTGAAATCCCCACCAATCTTTTTATTTTATTCGACCTTTCACTTCACCTTTATACGAATTTCGGCTCTCTTACTGTTTTGAGATGAGAGAATCTTTGAAATCCCCAACAATCTTTTTATTTTATTCGACTTTTTACTTCACCTTTATACGAATTTCGGCTCTCTTACTGTTTTGAGATGAGATAACCTTTGAAATCCCCACCAATCTTTTTATTTTATTCGACCTTTCACTTCACCTTTATACGAATTTCGGCTCTCTTACTGTTTTTAGATGACAGAACCTTTGAAATCCCCACCAATTTTTTAAATTTTATATGTATATTAATTTTCAACGCCCTGAAGGGCTGTTAGATGATAAATGTATAATACAGAAATAAAATAGATAAACTTGAAGAAATAATCGTCATATGAATAGTAAAGAGACATATTTAAGTTAAAATAATGTTTTTTTTAACATGAGCTCCACTTATCTCTCTCCAGCTTATCTGCTAAATCACCAAACGTAGTCACTTGGGGTGACCTATGGCAGAGGTGTTGGTTATTCAATAAAGGTTTCCAGGGCGACGGTACCCATAATACGCTGCAGACATTATCATTATTGATGCGTAATTGTCATTATTATTTAAATTTGAGTTCAATTCGCAAACGTGGAACAATCATAATTGTTTATTCGCATTAAAAATCTGGTAAAATATGGATTGGTTTTAAGGGTTTCATGCCAACTGGGAATTATGTCAACTCAACACCTCCTTTAAAAGTCGTTAAAATCTATGAAACAAATAATTTTAAATTAGCCGATAACCCTAACCTAACATAACCTATTTAACCAATTTTTTATATATTTTTTTTATCACTCTAAATGACTTATCTGAGATGGTTCTCAGTTGGTTTCATTCCGAGTTGGCCGGTCACCGGTTTTAAGATATCACCATCTGGCAAAAATTTAAAATATTTAGTAATGATGTTATATGAACACAAGCTTATATATGTGAAAAATAATAATTAAAACTCCAAACTCCAGGTTTTTAATGTTTAAATAAGGCAATTTTAAATGGTTGTTGACGTTAAAATAGTGTGTTCGTAACTGTCAAATTAGATAACATTTTATAAGATAGTCTCACACATTCAAACTTTTATTAATTCTACATAGATAAAAGTATACTCACAATTACGTTATCTTGGGACCGAATCTTCGATTAATTTTTGAAACACGGGTGCTTGTCGCTTCTTCTCAAATTTACGCCGAAAATATAATTTGAAAGAAAAAAGGTTTTGAATGACCGCGGAGAAGATAACAGAGGAAATGTTTTTATATTTAAAATTAGGTCAGTAAAAATAGATGACTTAATTAAATCAACAAAAAAGGTAAAATGTGTTCGGATTTTGGACAATTTTAAAGAAAAATTGGACATTGTTGGTCAAAATAAAACTATTCAAGGAGTGGTGGCACTACAATATTAGATACAAACAGTTTTTGAAAAATATAGGTACCGGAGACATTTTTCAAAACTATTTTATTATTACGAAAATTTATTACCTCGTTGATTTCTGAAATCTATTGCTGGTCATTAGGTACACTATTAAGTTTCCCTAAGGGTTATTAAATTATAATAATATTGTTGTTTTGTTAAAATTCAACAAAACATCGTTAAAATGTGGCTAGTGGTATTTCCAGGGTACCCTGAAAGGCTTCCCTTAGGGTATAAATAATGTTGTGTTGTTTAAATTCAACTAAACATCGATAAAATGTTACCATTGGTATTTCCAAATTAAAAATTCGGGCAATGTAGTTTTTTTTTTCCTGTGAGTATTTGTGGGATTTTTCCTGTGTAAGGAATCATGGGGTTTGCCTGGTTTGTCGCGGCGGATGCGTTTGCCCACCAACTGTGTGGCAGGCCGGATCAGGAGTTATAATTGAGGGAGACGTTTTGACCATTTCAGCTGGACTCTCTCTCGCACCACAGTGCGAGGAATGTATTCATTCATACGTCCGTCGCTCCTGGACCCACTGCTTTCCAGATTCCAACCCACACCACATATATTTTTTTCCTTCCCATAACTTCTTCTCCTTCCTTTCCTAAAAACAACTTCCCCACAGCATTCCAAAAAATGAAATAGACCCTGAGGGGAATTATTTTCACCGGGGACTCCAGTATGGACTTATGTGATGTTATCTTACAACCGGTCAGTGGCTGAGTTGGCATCTCGTTCGGGTTCCACCCGAGTATCGCTTGTTTGATTCCTCGGCTGGCGAAGTCCTTTATCATGACACAAGCAACACAAGCATTTTCCGCTTAATGTGGTGGTAGTGGGAGATTTTCAAATATTGTCAGGTTATTCTTGCCTTTCTTCATTCATACAATCAATGTAATTGTTGTCTTTAATTTTTGAATTCGGCTTACTTGTCTAGGAGTGGCCTACTCGTTCACCAGTACTTGATATTTTCCTAACGAAGCCAAATGTTTTTGAATTTATCATGTTCCTTACTTTGCTGGCCACTATTGTGAATACTTTATTGCGAGGATCGCCAGTTAGACTATTGTAATGAACACGTAATTTCAGGCAAATCCCACCTCGACTACCTCGGCCACCTCTGAACCCATTTGATCCCGTGTATAAACCAACGCCGCTGGGTTCAACGGTAAACACGTAAATTGCTTCCGAACTCCCAAATAATTAAAGCAAAATGGCGCGCGTATCGAGAACAGGGGACTGAAGCAACGCCGCAAACTCGACGTAAAATTTTCTCAGCCACAAAAAACACCTAATTTTCATTCTGATATTGACTATGTACAAACCAATCAATATAGATGGAAAAAGGTTTTTCTTTTTGTATTGCACGCGACACGAGAGATTCACTCTCCCACTGTGCAGAGAGAGGCAATTAATGCAAATCTAAGGAATTGCGATAATTTGGGGGAGAAATATTTGTTTTTACAACTGTTCTAAGGCGCCGCGGAGACCATCATTGTTAAATGTCGATAGTTATGCCAATTGACATCATTGATGCGATTGATAATTGGTAGTTTACTGAGGCAATTGCAGCGACTGACGGGGGGAGTTATATATAATTTGATTGGGCGCATAGACGTTGTAAGCAAGCGCCATTTTTTTATGTGAATACCGCACAGGAACCCCGATTGCTTCCGTTTGGAGTCAGTAAGTTCACGACATCAACAATCCGATATGTTGTGAGGCTTTAGATGGGAAGGAAAGGAGATTGGGGAGAAGAAAGTGGGAAAGTACCTATGTAAAAATACGAGTAAAGATAAAATAAAATAAAATTGAAACATATCTAGAACTTGTGTACTACTCAATTGATATGCTTGGTGTAACTCTAAGTGACCAACTCAGGTACGGGGGCTCTATCGAGGCCAGAGTTAAGTTAACCTCTCAGACACTGGGCGTACTGTACAGGGCCCGCAGATACTTTAATAGTACACAACTGCTAACCCTGTACAAATCGCAAGTGGGCCCCATGGTTGAATTTGGCAGCCAGCTCTGGTCTGGAGCCCCAAAATACCTGAAAAAAACCTCAACTCTTTGTAGAAACGGGTGTTCCGTTTGATAGATTCTCCTAACTTTACAAACGGATTGCAATCTTTAGAGCACAGGCGTCAGGTGAGAATGCTGTCCTTGCTCTACAGGTATTTCAATGGAAGATGCTCCGAGGAACTAGCGTCATTGATCCCCTCGGCACCGGTGCGTAGTCGGGAAACACGCCAAACACGCGCTCAACATTTGTACATGATTGACATTAGTCACATGAGAACGGGTCGTTTCTACAACTTGTTCTTGAGTTCAACAGCTCGGCTGTGGAACGATTTGCCGGCCTCTGTGTTTCCTCCCTCCTACAACATGGGTCTCTTCAAGGCCCAGGAGAGGAAGGAGTGAACATGGGTCTCTTCAAGACCCATGTTCACTCCTTCCTCTCCTCTCCTCAAAAACACCCTCCACACAGCATCTCCGGAAAATAATTTCCCTCGGGGCCTACTGTGTGGAGTGTAAAAAAAAAAAAAACTAAAGAGGCTTGAGATATATTCTCCATGTACGGTGTAGGGACGCGCTATTCCACTAGGCGATGCAACGACTTGGACGAGAGTATTTTCCGATTTCCGGTAGCGCTGACCCTTCCCGACTATTTTGTGGCGCATCAAACATCAGAGATCCGGCCACCAAACACGGCTAAAGCCATTTGAAGCAACGTGTCAATTTTGAATGGTCATCTTACTCCAGGGCGATACTGAAAGCATCGTCCACTCTGGAATGTGCCGCAAAAATACCATACATTTAAAAAAAATATATGGTATTTTTATATTTGCGTGTAAGTACTTTGATCTCAAATCCAAATTTGAGTTTTGTGTGATAAATATTGCGCAGTCGCTCTTAATAAAAGCCGATATTTTAGTAATTTTCGATATTATCGAGAGGTCGACAACACGAGAAAGTTCATTCAACATCCAGCTTGCATTAACTTCTAACTTAGTTGGCAGCAGAAAAGCAGAAAGCTTAAAATACATTTGAGCTGTCTGCATTACGTTGTATAATTCCTCATGCATTTGAGAGCTTTGTTGGCAGGATAGAATTCTGCTTGAGGATGAATTGTTGAAACTTCTGCTGGAAACTGCTCACCTGAAATCAACTTCTAGGAGAAGTACTGAATAGGATTCAGTAATCGCTGAACTGACGTTACCTACGTTGGTTTTGTTTTATGATGTTGTGTTCAGATGGGTAAACCTCAGATAAAACAGAGAGCACCCTATCAGACGAATCTTAAAATGAACCGATACATTACTTAAGTTTCGTGAATAACACTCATTTAGTGGTTAGGTTTTAATTGAATATCAACCTATTTTTCATTATTTTTAAAAAATACATTTACTAATGATGCTATGATTTTTTTAATAAAAATGATTTATCAATTTACTATCGCTTAACACTTTTTTACGTCAGCCATAATGCCATTGACTCTTATGATTAAATGTTTATGCTACAAGGGAATTGAACTGAATGCATAATAATAAAAATTCGGATATCATCTCACCAGATTCGTTGGGTTGTCATTATTTAATACAAATTTAAAACTCTTTTGCATTTTCCTTTTTTAAAAACAGATGAAATTTTTAAACCACTTTAATCACTTTTAAACTTATTGATTGCTGCAAGCTCATTATGACAGATATTAAAATTGAATACATCAACAGAATGCTGCTTGTTCATTTTGTCAGATTTAAACATTTAGCACATCAGCAAAATGGTGCCTGCTCATTAAATCAAATGTGAACATTGCGCACATCAGCAAAATGCTGCTTGCACTTTTAATCAGATGCTAACATGAGCACATCAGCAGAATGCCACCTGCTCATTAAATCAGATATGAACATTGAGCACATCGGCAAAATGCTGCCTGCTCATTATGTCAGATATGAACATTGAGCACAACAGCAGAATGCTGCCTCCTCATTAAATCAGATATGAGCACTGAGCACATCAGCAGAATCCTGCTTGCATATTAAATCAGATGTGAACATTGAGCACATCAGCAAAATGCTACCTGCTCATTAAATCAGACATTAAATTAGGCAGAACATAAATTATTTAAAATATTAATAGACTCAAAGTATTGGATCATCAACCAAGAGAGTTCAGATATGCGCGATTTTATTAAAACCTTTTTATAAAGTCTGTATTCCCAATGGCACGACGAGGATTGTCTTTTATAATTTATGTAAAATGAAATATTGTCGTTTTTATTTTTATTTTGTATGTGTACTGCTTACGTTAAACTGCACCTACTCCCAACACGGGAGTTCCTAGTGAAACAGGCACAGGACATACCAATGAATAAAAAATAAATTTAAAAAAATCAGGTATGAGCATTGAGCACATCAGCAGAATACTGACTATTAATTGAATAATAATATTAACTAGTGGTCGCCCAATGGTTGAAATTCCACCATAATTGTAATGTATTTTTTACGTGTTTTTTATGCATAATTTAAAAAAAATATTAGCATTCTGCACTCCTTCTCTATATAAACGATAAGTGTGCGAAATATTATACTCCTTGGTACGCGCAATTTTCGTAAAAAGGGGTACAAAGTTTTTGCTTTACGTATTAATATACTGATGATAATTAATATACTGATGATACTGATGATGATATTACTGATAATAATCTGCTGTAAACAAATAAAATTTCAATAATAATATTGTAGGAATTATTAAATTTTCATTAAAATCGATGCTTCACCATCAAAATGAACAAACAATATTGCAATTGTGTGAGTTTGCATGGATCGGATGTATGCATTGTAATAATTATTCGCAGTCGTATCCGCTGCCAATAAACTTGTTTCTAATTTGTTTTCTGAAAGTGAACAAACTCGCGCAATGTTGAACAGCAGTAATTTAATAGACAATGCATTCAGCGAGTTGGTTATTAGTTATTACTACATTGTTACAACACATTATTACCTAATACTTTAATACCGTTAAATGAAATAAATGTCGAGTTGCTCGATTTGATTAGTAACCCGTTTTGTATTGCTTTCTGAATACAAAAAAAGGATTAATTTATTGGCAAAAAAATCGACTGTTCAAGTTTTCAGTTAACGATAAGGTCTTTGGAATTATTTTCTGCGTACTTGAAACAATCTTGAGCCAATTTTCGATAATCAGTACAGAGAAAATATAGAAAGTAAGTGAATAACTAAGCAATAAAACAAGTTCGCAAATTGATTAACCATTTGAACGATTTAATTAAATATAAATAGTGTCTTAATATTTATGTTCAACGTTGTAAATGGTAAAAGACAGTCCTTATTTAACTAAACTCATTGAATTTCATATACCCACGAGAGCCACTCGTTCTAAAATCCTGTTTAAACGCTACAATAACCGGACTGAGTATACGAAACACTCGCTTGTACCTAGTTTACATGAAGTTACTAATAGATATGCAGATTTGGCAGATCAATTTAACTGCACGAAAGCTAGGTACAAGAAGGCTATACGATCAAATATTTTCAATCAGTGTTAATTTTATTTGCAATTTAACATTAAATTCATCATTATATTTTGTATGTACAATTATTTTACATAGTCGCTAATAAAAAAAAATATATCTGGTGTCATTTCTCAATCAAAAGCCACAATTAACTGTTATACTCTTTTTATTATTTCTTATTTAACAATTATTTTGTGACAGGTAATCCGTGTTTATGGTATATGTTCACCGTTTATATTAAATAAATAAATAACGAACAGCTAGATTTAAATAAAATTAAAACACAATTTTGCATTCAGTAGCCAGTAAAACCAAATCCATCAATCAAATGTTTCAAACTATTAATTGTATAATTCAACGTGATTGCACTGGGACTAATAAAAGATAGTGTTTTAGTTGTTTGTTATAGTAAGCAGTAATTGTCTCGGGATTCGTATCCGCTATAAATTGTAGAGCATTGTGAACTGACTCAAAGTTAAACAAACGCAATTAACAGCGCTCCTGGTTCAAGGAGAACCGTAATTTTCTTCGTAGCAGCAACTAATATTATTATCCATATGTTGCCTCTAGACATGCCGCACAATTCACGTGAGCCCAAACACCAAAAAAAAATTATAAGCAATCAAAAGGGCAAAATAAAGTTAATGAAATCAATTATTACTATTTATTGGCTCGCCAACATTATTACATTAATTTACATTTTTAATGTGGTTATAGCGATGATTCCAACTACAGGTGAACACACCATTCATTTATGTATAAATAATAATATGCATACGTGTACACTCTCAACATACATATATTTTGCATACATGTACATACACACACATATCCATGTATAGAGCCAATGCATTAGTAGGTGAATGATTTAATTATAAAGTGGCTCAAAGTGAGGAGATCGCCTGTATATGCAAGTAAAAGTTGGTTCTGAAGGTAGTGATTTAATTCGAAAATATATTCAAGTCTTCACCTCGCAGTATTTATTACATAATCGAATCGTTTTGATTAGTTTTAAAAACTTTTATTTGTTTCTTCAAAATTCGCAAATACACTTTGTGGCGTCATTATTAATTTAATGAAAACAAATAACTTTTTGTACACCAAAGTATGTTTTCTTCGTCAGGATAATAATAAGTATAGTTTTCGAAACATATTGATATTGTTAATTAAATAGTGGTTTACGCAAAGTTATTTGATTTCATTAAACTTTTATTTGGTTTGAAAAAACTTGTATTAATATAGTTAGTATCGATCCAAAAGGTTTTAGAGTTTCTCGTGAATTTTGCCCTATTATTAAGATTAATTTGATTAATTAAAGATGTTTTTTATTACTTCAATTAGAGAGATTATAACTAAAATGAGCCTTATTTGGCGAATGAGACTTCTCTAATGTGAGTGAGCCTTCTAGCATAGAAGACTATAATAGTTTACTCGGACAAACCCATCAATGTTCAAGTATTTGTTAATGTGATTGCTAGTTGCGAGTGGTTCGGTGTCTTCTTCTGCCCGTCCGGCTCTGTGGTAAGATTTGTCTAGGTCTTGGTAGCGGATGCGCCTGCCCACCTTCTGCGTGGCAGGCGCATCCCCTCTAGAAAGATTGGTTGAGGGAAGCATTTTGATCTAACCAGCTGGACCCTCTCGACACATCGACCGATCGTTAATTTTTGCTCTTGCAGGGTTGCAGCCGTCCTTAAAATTTGTATTTTTTATAAGTATACCGCACAAGAGTCCCAATTGCTCCCGTCTAAAGCCAGTGAGACTATGGCATTCCCAATCGGGGTATGTTATGAGGTTAAAGGTAGTGAGGAGGGGAAGGAGATGAAGGAAGAGGAAGGAAATGGGGTAGAGCAAGGTGAGAAGTACCTGGCTATTTAGATCTGGTCACCAAACACGGCTAAAGCCATTTCAAGCAACGTTTCAATTCTGAATGGTGGTCTTACACCAGGACGATACTGAGAGCATCTTACACTCTGGAACGTGCCGCAAATATACTATTTATTATTTTAAATGAATTAATTGTGAAATAACACAAATTAATCAAATAAAATTTATTTACCACGCCGGGATTCGATTCTGCGACCTTCGGATTGCGAGTCAAGAGCCCTACCGCTAGACCACACCGGCCGTCAATTTTTATATTAAGTGCAGTATTAATTTTATGACGTCAGAGCTCACTTTTCGAGAGAAATGGAAATAGTCGCTCATTCAGTATATTTTAGAACCTGTTTAAGAAAAAAGCAACCTATATTGATGAGATTACATTTAGAACAGTTTCTTACCTTTAGGGGTTAAAAGCGGCCTCTCTATTGAGGTAACTTTATCACCGAGCCCCCAATATGGAAATTCTCAACGTGTTTCAGTGACAAACGATCGAATGGGGATGTCGGGAGAACTGGATTGCCGCATGGGAAATGATTTCCATGGAAACTGGTTACGAATTTCTCAACAAGACACTTTGAACAAAGTTAAACAATTTAATATAAATAATTGACGAAATGCTTTTGTATTTAAGTATCGCTTAATTTCTCTAAAAATATTGTTAGAAATTTTAGTAATTAGAGTAGAAGCGTTAATTATTATCTAAACAAGTCCCAGGGAGATATCGTTTGCAAGTCATCGACAGTCTAGAAAAAAAGACATATTTTTCCTTCATATTTCCAAAGCTTAAATATTCAAAAATTTCTTCCAGTATTTTTCGAAATTCGCAATATTTTAAAAGTGATAACCATTTAAATGTCACGGTTGAGCTGGAATCTAACCAGAATCTGAATAGAACATTTAAAACATTTTAAACGCATTTTTCTTTAAACTACTTTTCTCGCGACGGTTGACATGATATCTCAAGTTCTACGGTACCAATATACTTGAATTTTGGTGTGAGCTTTCTCTACACATTTTTCTATCGCTCCTAACAGATTTATATTTATTTATTTATTTATAACAGAAAAAAACAACCGGTTAGACGAGAGGTCTGGGTTCGAGTCCCAGTTGCGACCATTGTTTTTTTCTGTTTTTCTGTGTCTTGTTTTCTTTCATATTTTCATTTAGATTATAAGTGTTATCTTCTTCTTCAATGATATATTACGTTGATGGGAATAACCTTCAAAAGTTATAAAAAGAGTTTTTCTCATATAAAATTGAATTTGGTAGTAATTAAACTAAGTTAGTATTTTATTTCTTTAGATTTATCCTATTGCGTACTACAGAGTAGCCACAAGGAATATTGTTTTGTCCTGAAATAATCCGCCCTACCGCTGTGCATGTCCATACCATTTATTATTTGGCTGATCACGCTTTGGCCTTGCATTATTATCGAATCCCCTCATTTGTATTTCGGGCATACGTGGTTTAACTAAACACACGAGCACGCCTCGGGGAAGAAACTATATCCTACCGTATATTGCGGTTAACATGAATTGGAAATTAATCATCATCGATAATTTATATTCAAACAATACTAAAAAAACATTAAATCATTTAGCTAAAATCATGTAAATATTCTTTAATATTTAATTTGGGAGGCGGTTTTGGGTATGGCCGCCCGGTAAACATTCATCGGATAACCAAAACCTCTGCCGTAGGTCACCCCAAATGGTTCCCTACATTTGGTTAATTAACCGCTGCAACGATTTTTGCCGCATATTGGCAAAATTTTAAATGTCTCTGATTGCTTTTCGGATAAAAAAAAGCAATTATCTTCTTGATTTGGAAAATTAAAAAAAAAAAATGTAGCTCCTACGTTTGTTATTTTGGACTTAAAACAAAGCTGTTGAAATGCTCTATCTATTATGACCATAAATGTTGCAAATCCAAACTTCGTTGACTATTTTATAACGATGTTAAAAATATATTTTTTTAATATTTTTTCAAAGAGAATTTCTGATCAGCTGTTTACGGTTAAAATTAAGTCCTTTTTCCAAAAATATGTAACTCTCATATCAAGTATATCACAGATAATCTAAATAAATCGAAAATATTCTATATCGACTCGAATAGGTACCTCTCACGGCAGTTTCAAACTAACAAACACGCAGGATTCGCGCGGTTATAAACTTTACGATTTTTTTTATAATTTTTTTAAAAATCTTATAAATATGAGATAAACGGTAAAACAAAAGTTAATTCATTGGCTGTATAGAACTAAAATAAGTTTGGTGACCAGACAACTTGGAATGAAACCAACTCAGAACCATCTCAGATAAGTCATTTAGAGTGATAAAAAATATATTTTTTAAATTGTTTAAATAGGTTACGTTAGGTTAGGGTTATCGGCTAATTTAATTTTTTTTTCTTCATAACTTTTAATGACTTTTCAAGGAGGAGTTGTTGAGTTGACTTTATTCTCAGTTGGCATGGAACCAATAAGTTTATATATCTCCATCTTAAGATTCGAAGGTATGATTTTTTTTTGCTGACGAAAAATTAAAAAAAATTATCTTCTGAAAATCTCGAGCAAACGGAGAAAAAAGTTTTTAAATGCGCTGTCGCTCCAGTGGGAGTACAGGGGAGCTTAGTTTGACGGGGTGAGGTTTTTCCGGGTCATGGCGGTAGATTCGCCGGATGCCGGTTGGGAGATCCTTTGACCTCTCCAGCAGTACTCACCGCCTTGCATAGCAATGATAGTGATCATTCATATGTTCTATACACACTGACCCCACATTCCTACCAGCCCCTCTTTACCCTTTCCATCCCAGTACTTCATCTGCTTCCTTTCCCTAAAAAGACCCACCATATCCCCAAAAAAGTCCCTGTGTGAAGTTATGGCTAACCCCTCAAGCCTCGAACCTATTTTTTCGGAAGTTCAAAATATTTCCTCTTTGCAATAAAATCCAAATAAATAGAATATTTCTAAACGCATCCAAAAACTAAAAAGTGTTTTTGAGAGATGATTTAAAAAGTTGTAAATCGAAATAATCACACAAATTTTAAAATATAAAAATTTTTATTGCACAAATAAAAATTTTCTTTGGTTTTTATTCTAACAAACATTACATATTATGAAAAAAATACGAAATAAAAATAATATATAAAAATTATCAAGGACTCGTGTTTCTTTGATTTCATAACGATAACCATTTTAATTATTTTGTGTAATTTTTAGATTTAAAAATGAAGCCTGATGTCTTTTTTCGTTTAATCATGTTTTTAACCATAATAGTAAGGGAGATAACGATTTCTGTGAGACCTATTTTAGGTGTTCCGAAAAACGAATAAATTACCCTAAGGGGTTAAAAACCAAAAACTTTCTATTGCTAAAACCATTCCACATTTTTGTAAACTAGTAGACCTTATTTCATCCGTCCGATATTAATATATTTTATTAATAAATAAAAATAAACCATTCATTTCGTCTTGACACAATAAACCGTTTCTGCAAAAGACATGATTACTTTTCCAAGCGACATCGTTCCGGCTGAGTGAAACACCAATAAAAATGCAAATTCATAACGAAACTGAGACGAGGAAGACGGGAAGACGGAAAGACAGGGGAAGGGAAGGAAACTGAGGAATTCCTGGGAATCCGAGTCTCTGGCTCTATTGTATTATTGCTGAACGGACAGCGAACTGACTGGGAAGGGTGACCACTGTTCTCAAGTTATTGGAGGAGAAAAAAAAGAAAATTTATTCCATTTACTGATTGGATGGATGTAGGAATCTACTATTATTTACTTCTTCGCTTATTTTCTGGTTTCTTTGGCTTCGGTAAATTAATAGTTGATGGAATGAATTTGTCGATCTCTTTGCGAATAAAATAATAAACATGTGGGTAAATAATTAAAAGTTTTCTTACGATGGCTGTAAGTAGTGGTGATGTTGTCTGCTTTTGAATTGAGAATAGGTTTAATTCCTACCGGGATGTCATTTATAAAGTTCAGCCGCCGCTATCCGAATTCGACCGATTTCTTACATATCTCCCTTAAACATTTGAAGTTTTTAAGCTCTTAAAAAATGTATGTTATTTTTGAAGATAATATCTGTATACCTTCCACGCCAATTATTTGAAATTTTCTCTGAAATTATTTGAAATTCTGATAGAAAAAAATTGCAAAGTATGCTCCGAAAATTATTTAAAACAAGTCTCTTTCTATTATCTTACAAGTTTTATGAAAAAATTCACAATGTTACTTTAAATGATACTTAAGATACGTTCCACGAGATTTTAGCTCTATTTTAAAGGAGTCATGTTTTATTGAGCTTTTTCGCAATTTTCGCTGCAATTTTATCACTTAAAATATTAGCGCGCTCTGTCCAACATTAGTAATAACATATCTCTCCATCTTCTTCTTTTTCAGCCGAGAAACGCCGCCTTCATATTTATATTTAAACGTCATCTTGCTGGAAAAGTATTTAAAATTTGGAACAATGGCAGAAAAATTGTGCAAGTTCAAGTGCATTTGTTTTTTATTTATTTATTTATTGATCAACGCCCTTTTTCAGGGCTTTTACATATTAATGGTAATAATTACAATATTTATTGTACATAACTGAACTATTACCCGAGAACCTAAAATCCGAAACCCAACCCCATATCTTTAAAAAAAAATTATCAAAATGGATCCTTACATTCAGTAACGATGATGAGTAAAAATTTGCTATTTTAATTGAATTGTAATATAATTGATACAACTTGTAACACAAATTAATTTAATGTGTTAATTAAATTACTAACTTAATTTATTACTAAATATGTTACTTAAACTACTTAAATGAATTGCATAAGTTAATAGCTGTACACTGTACCTACACAATCTGTAAACTTCATCCGCCATAACACAGGGACATCCCTAGCATGGCGGATGAATTAACACAATTTTTTGTTCATTGTATAAACTTCTTTTAATAAATAAATAAATAAATAAATAAACTTCAGTAACAATATTTTATATTTATTTAAAGATAAACTTAAGATGTCCACAGAATTGGTGTAATTGTTTCCTTCCATTAGTATTCTGGGTAAAGAGGAATACATATGGTAGTTAGTCCCAGAATTTCTGCACTGAAATAAATCCTGACTTCTTGTATTACATTAGTAGATTTGGAACTACCTTAGAAGTAAGTTGTTGAAGTTTTTCTTGCACAATCTTGGGTTTAAGTAAAAGAAGGAATTTAACCATCTTTGAAGTCATTTTGTACTGATTCGTATTGTTGGGGCGATAATTATTTCAAGGTATTGCGGTGAAACTATATAGTGATTGTGTCGTGTCTGTTCCTTCGCAGAGACAATTGTAAGTAATGGGTCATCCTTTTTTCTTGCAAACCTTGTTTTTCCTACACATGTAATCACCAAATTCCAGCAAACACCATTTCGTCTCGTTTCATTTTTAGTATTTACACTCCATTTCAAGTGCATAATCTCTTTCGTAAGTAGTTTTGGATACAAAAGACGTAATATTCCATCATCTAAAACAAATAAATAATGAAGCATGTAAAAGCTTATTTCTTGGACATTATTTCAAAGATCCTAAAGGAAATCATGTTGGGATTGAAAACATTCTTTTATGATTAAATGTGAGTCTGTTTGATAATCGTTTTCAAAATACATATTTTTTAATAATTTATTCTTTCCACTCATATTTACATAACAACAAGCGGAATTTTTAGTTTATTGAATGATGAAGGACCACGCTAGCGGCATCTGGACTAGAACTAGGTGCATTTCTCCACTCGGCTACCTAATATCTAGAAAAAAAATACCCCGTTATGTTAATGTTAATGTTTTTTTACTTCAATATAACTTTTTCAAATAACTTTCAAAACTAAAAAAAAAAATCTGTTTTGACTGAGCATTGAACTTTCTTACCTAGGATCTGGAGTCAACCACGCTCCCACCTGAGCCAAATGCCAAATAGATAACACCGACATTTATGATGTCATTGAATGTCAGAAAAATGCAAATTTGTCCGCTTGTGTGGGCGCGATTGCCACCAAGTTGACAGAATGCATTTTCATCGACAAAAATTCAATTTTCCGAGCTTCAGTCGATCGGATGTCGGAAAGTGCTTAATTTTGACTTTCAAGATTCCATTTTTATCAATCAAGAAAACAAAAATGAAATTCAAAAAAAGTATTTAAGAAGGGATAAACAATTAAATCTGTATGTGTAAGATTTTTATTCCTTTATTAAAGAAATTAACTTTACTCATCATACTCATTTTTCTTTGCCTCAAAATAATGTTTCGCTAAAATTTCTCAAATATCTATGCATTATTATAACTAAGTAGACTATAATAATATGCATTTGAAACATTCTTCCTGAAAACTTCCTACTGTTTTTCCGATCTGAAATACACTTAAAGTGAAGTGACACAAAACTGCGCTATACAAATGTAATGTTATTATTATTATTATTATTTGAATGCAATTTTCACGCGGCATTAATTCAATATAAAACACCCATAAAATCATTCGCACTGACACCCTCGCGTCACACCTCACCCTGCTTTATAGCAAATAACAGTCGGTAGAGGGGGGAGGGTCTCGTTTAGCATCGGGGGGTAAAACCCACCCCATTTCTCCCCATCTCCCCATTCCCACCCCACAGGCGGGATAACAAAGGATGGTTCGGCTGCCTAAGTTACCCTTATTGTTTCGATATCACTGCAGTAAATTTACCCCTACGAAAGGGTGCAGGAGTGCGGTGGGGAGGGTGTGACTTACAACCTAACTATCACTTAGTGTGAGAAAAACAACTATTTATTGATAACCTTATGCTAGTCGCAAGCGTGACTTTGGAGGTCATTTAATGTCAAATTAGAACAATATTTTATGTTATTTTTTTTTTAATTTTGCAAGACTTTTATAGAAAATTTCATTGACTGTTTTGTCTTTTACCCTTGGTGGGTAGTCGTAAAAAAAAATTTTTTCAATCGCTTTCAAAACTGATATTTATTTTTACGAACTTGCTCCAAAATTTAGTAAATTGGGACAGGTCAATATAAAAAACAGCATACGTCAAAAAAACGAATTTAAACACGTCTTAACGGCATTATAAATTATGAATTATATCGCGACTCCTGAGAAAAATATGACACGATGTGGATCAAGTACTTGAGGCAACCCATTTCAAGAATTAGAGTAACATTTATTTTATTTTTAAAGTAATCCATACTAATATTATAAATGCGAAACTGCTCGAGTTTGTTTATGACCTTTTCACGCATAACACAATATAAAGACTTTAAAAATTCATTCACCAATAGAAAGCTAAATTATATGCGCAGACTATATTTTGTATATGATGGTAAGCTCTGGCGTAATGAAATTATAAATATTAATATATTATATTTGTTATACGTTTTCTGTCGCTAACTAAAGCAATTTTTTGCTAACGTCAGAAAAAAATCGTTTCCATGGAAACGATTGCTACTGCTTCAGAAAATTCAAATATTAGAATATGTTTTATTTTTTTGGACAAGCTTCTGTTTTGGAATAAATGTCAGTTCCTACATTAAAAATATAATTCGTAACGATTATAAAGACTGAATAAATGAACTGAATAAATAGTGTAATTTTTTATTATATTCACAAACTTTCAAATATTTAATTAAAAATAAACATTCGAAATGTTTGTAAGCGCATAAATTCCGAACGAATGAACAAAATTGGATAAGTAATTATTTTTTTCTTTGAGCTATAGCATTATGAAATTTAGGTGGTAGGCGCGATGTTTGAAAACTGTTGTAAAGGAATGAATATATGGAATGCGGGAGGGGATGGGGGTGGGGTGGGGGGGGGGGAGATAATTGATAAGTTCAACCGCTACAGTAATTTCCCGTAATACCATGCGAGCAAAGCCGCGGGGAAAAGCTAGTACAAAATAAAGCAGGATCTAAATTTAGATTTTCACGGCCAATCGTAATTAGTTTTTGCTTTATGTGCCTTTACTGCCCTGGTGACGGACACTGTAACGCAGTCCAAAATGAAAGAAAGAGATAAAGCGACACGGCTTAGTAACCCAAAAATAAATCACAAAGTTAAGTAGTTTATTTCACAGTCCTCTTGACTAGATTCCTGTTCCGAGATGGATTGTAGATTGTTGTACGGGTATTTTATCATGATTTCAACAGAAAAGAATATATTGATGATGTATGAATTCAAATAATGCAAAGGGTGTGTGAGAATATTTAAGTGGTCAACCTGATCACTAAGGTACAAGAGCGAGACGGCAGATGCCGGTTATAAAAAACATTGTCATGATAGCACTCGCTCTCTCTTAAGCTAGCTCTTAGTTAATCCACACGTATTGTTAATCTCGTTTAACAAATATAATCCGTTATTCGACCACGCGCATTATTATTTGAAGGAAACATTTCCACCCCAAGATTTCCTCCCCAATAGTAAAAATAACAAGGTAAATGACTTCGGGATGTAGCGTATTCATATAGTATTCGAACGCAAAACATTATATTTTTTATCTTTTCATAATATAATAAGGGTGGTAAATCAGGTAAGAGTATATTTTAAGTGCAGTAATAGGACAATTAATGTCTTATGATTAAAAGAACAACAAAAATTTATTATTTTTGATGTTATAATTTGAATTTGACTATTATCTATTTTATTCACCCCCAATATCCCTAAATTCGCATTGATTCAACAATTTATTAGAGTCGCAACAACTCTCCCCAAATTACCGCCAGCCTTTTTTCCGTTGTCAATATGTTTAAATTTGTCGGCAAACGGTCCAATAAAATAAAAATCAAATGTCTGCAGCGACCCAATCCCCTTACCGAGATCCCGCCTCCTACCATCAACTGGATCTGCTCTGATTTGCGCGGATGCTGTTCTCTGCACAATGGCACAGATAATTTATTTTATTACTCCATGGCGATAGGTTGTGCCGTTCCGCTCTTTCACTATCGCGGGATCAAACTATAAATGGACCAGTAACGATGAAACATGACTACGACGTGTTCGCCAAATAAATTGAACGTACATCGCGCCGATAAAACCTGTTTATCAACTTTTTGATTTTCTTCAGCTTATTGAATTTATTCTGATTTAAAATGTAGGTCGTTTCTGCTTTTTATTGAATGCTCAGTGAAAATGTTACAACCTGAGAAGATATGCACAATATACTTTAAACTTTGTTTGGTAGCAAAGCCTTAAAAAGCAGCCGTTCATCTATTTGGTTATAGCCGTCCGGGAAACCATTAATTGGATAAACAACACCTTTGCCATAAGACATCCAAAGTGGTTCGCTATGTTTGACTTAGCTGGGGCACCGAGTTTATGGGGTGAGGTCTGTCTAGGTCTTGACGATGGAAGCGTCTGCCCATCTAGTGTTTAGCGGGCCGAATCGATAAAAACTGGTTGAGAGATGCCTTTTTACCTATAAAGTCGGTCTCTCTCGAGTTATCGCCTTACACCACAGTTGGAGGGATGAATTCATACGTCCGTCACACCGAGACACACTGACCACCAGATTTCGATCTCTAATACCTTTTCCTTTCCCTAAACTTAATCCCCTTCTTGTCCTTAAGAAAACTCTAAACACAGTATTCACTAAGATTTACAAATTTATTTATTTATTCATTTACGGACAAATAGTCCGTTAACAATATGACAATAACACGAATAAGGAACAGAGATGACAGTGAAAGGAGAGTACCTACATATCAATGAAGAGCAATGACAATATATACCATAAAACCTACATATAGAAGATAACTACAAGTCAAAGCTTGAAAATGGATTTAAAAGGCTTTAAAAATTACACATTGCATATCGACTGCCGAAAGTCATTTAGGCTATTACCAAAAAAACAACGCTTTGACTTGCGTTGACAAGCCTCAACATTTTGGACATAGGAGAATGGTATCCATAATTACTAGAATGTTGATTGAGGAACAGCAATTCATTATGTTGAACTGGATGAGTTGTAATAAAGCAGGTGTCAGTAATACTAATTTTGAATATAGTTCAAATTTTCTAAAGAAGAAATGTTTAGTTTAATTGCATCAAATGAGACTTCCGTCTCTTTCAAGACCTAACCTCCAAGCAATTCCTCGTAGGAAGCTACGTTGATGCAGACCCTTAGTGAAATTATTTTCTGTGCGGAGCTAATGTAAAAAAAAAAAACCTTTCTATTCCTCACATTTATTTCCTCTCTAAGCTTTCTAGTTTCAAAGCAGTAATGCCAGAGTCACACTGACTGCAGTTCAGACAAACAAACAAAACTAACAATCCATCAAGTCATTTCACTGCAGGGCTAGGCAGAAATGATCAAGCCACACACGTTATGGCGCACACTTCATGCTTTTGCTCGTTTGTCTGAACAGCCTGAGCGAAGCGGAAGTCTTGTTATAATTGTCTGTAAATTCGTTTGTACATTCCGTTTACGGTTCAAAGTGGCGGTCGTTGTTCAGAAAATTGAAATGTGAAATCGTCGTGTTTATTTGGACTTTATTATTCGCATTTTTTTCAATATTATTACCTGCCTCGTTTGTTTACATCAACGCCTCTTGGGCCATAGTTGTCATCGTTGGGAATTTTGAGGATCCTTTTTAGGGAGAAAGTAGTGAACGTTGTTCTTGAAGAGTCCCTTATAGTCCCTTATAGTCCCTTGTTCCAACAACAACTCTAGATGAAACTCTTGATATTTCACAGTGTACTCTAAGACTCTCTGATGTAATTACTAAAGTTAAATCATTAGATATCCACAAATCTGCGGGACCGGATAATATCCCTACAATATTTATCAAAGAATGTATCAATGTTATTGCTCTTCCATTAACCAATCTTTTTAATCTATCTTTATCCAGTGGAATTTTTCCCGATAAGTGGAAAATGAGTTATTTGACTCCAATTTTCAAAAAGGGTGATAAAAGTGATGTTTGTAATTATAGACCAATATGCATTCAATCCACCATACCAAAACTCTTTGAAAGCCTAATACTCGATAAACTTTTTACTCAGATAAAACATGTAATATCACCTTACCAGTTTGGATTTATGCCAGGGAGAAGTACTCTTTCCAACTTAATTATTTATGAAAATTTTATAACCAATGCTTTTAAAGAAAAAAAACAAGTTGACTCTGTTTATACTGACTTTAGTAAGGCGTTTGATACAGTTTCCCATAAAATTCTCATTTGGAAATTAGGAAAGCTTGGTATACGTGGCAATATATTAGCCTGGTTTGAAAGCTATCTTACTGGAAGACAACAAATTGTTAGAATAAAATCCTCCCTGTCAGAAAAAATTCATGCAACAAGTGGAGTTCCACAGGGTTCACACCTTGGCCCAATCTTATTTATCTTGTTTATAAATGATCTTACAAATATATTTCATAATGTATCTATCTTACTTTTTGCTGATGACCTAAAAATTTTTAAAATTATTCAAAATATTTATCATTGCAACATTCTTCAAGATAATATCAACAAATTGTTAATTTGGTGTAAGGAAAATAGACTTTATTTAAATATCTCAAAATGTCAAATAATTAGATTTTCTCGTATAAAAAAACCAGTGATATTTAATTACTACATTGATGATAAAGCTCTTGAAACACTAACCCAAATTAATGACTTAGGCATCACTTTCCAATCAAATCTTTCATTTGTTAACCACATAACAGAAATCTGTAATAAGGGCTTAAAAATGTTGGGATTTATAACTAGACTAACTAGAAATTTCAACAATATAAAATGTATTAAACTGTTATATTTTGCGTATGTTAGATGTCAACTTGAGTACAATTCTCCCGTCTGGAATCCACATTATAACGTGCATGTGCAGGCTGTTGAAAGAGTGCAAAACAAGTTCTTACGTTTTCTAAATTTCAAAATGGGGATTCCAACAATAATGTTGAACTACAACACTCTGTTAAATAATATGAATATGCTCAAATTGTCAGACAGAAGAATTTTCACTGACTTGGTATTTCTATATAAAATTCTACATAATTTAGTTGATAGTCCGGTATTGCTTGAATTGATAAGCTTCCGGATTCCACAACGTAATACAAGAAGTCAGGATTTATTTCAGTGCAGAAATTCTGGGACTAACTACCATATGTATTCCTCTTTACCCAGAATACTCACGGAAGGAAACAATTACACCAAGTCCGTGGACATCTTCAGTTTATCTTTAAACAAATATAAAATATTGTTACTGAAGCAGTTCAGTTATGTACAATAAATATTGTATTTATGACCATTAAAATGTAAAAGCCCCGAAAAAGGGCGTTGATCAATAAATAAATAAATAAATAATTGGAGGGAAGAAATAAAAAGTCGGCTAATCATCCCACAGTTTGTTTATCATTGAGTCAGCTTAATTTAATACCTTCGCCACATGTCATGTGTTTATTAAATTTGGTACTGCTAACGCGCTACTTGACGTGAGCCCTTTAACATGTGAGTAGTCTTTAATAAATGTCTCTGTATTTTGAACATAAACCTCACATATATTAGAAATCTCGACTGCATTCAGCATACTCCCCTGACGCTCATTTCTCCGTCCATACGATCTGTACTTCTATACCATAAACAAACAGATGTGAGTTTAGAAACAGTCGGCGTACTCTGAATAACACCATTCCATTGTAGAATACAGAGTCTGGAGTGACGTAGCCTTTTCAATAGTTAAAGATCCAATACCGATTTGTTACCGGTTTGTTTCAGTATCGGTAAATCGGCCCGGTTCGGTGGGAAAAGCCAGCAGCGTCCGCGGGAGATAACATGCCGAACAAAACCGGAACGAGTGTGTCAGCTATTTGTTTTCGCAAACGGAACAAGCAAACCGGAATGAAATGGAAACGGAATGCGAGCACTGCGGGACCTGCGATCCAAGAATGAATGTGCTGCAGAATCGTGGTGAAATTGTTTTAAAATGCATCTCTAACGCGGTGGGAATAGTGTGTCGTAAAAAGTACGTGGTTATACGAGTTATATTTGTTCAATAGAATGTGTGTGGAATGACTTCACTCAGTTTTGATCCATTATTTTTATGTGGCTGGCAATGCGCGTAAACTTGTAAGCAGCGAATCCAAAACAGAGTTTGAACTATTTTTTTGCTAAATATAAGGAATGAAACTAATAAATGTACGTGGGTACAGTTAAGCTTTCAGTGAAAATAAAATTTACCTGTATTAAGCTAATTTAAATAAAGATGTAAAGATTGAGTACGCTTTTTTGTCGTTAACTCCACATAGAAGGCTTTGAGGAGAATAATTTCCCTCAAGGCCTATCTCATCTTTGGAAATACTGTATACTCGTGGAGGGTATTTTTAATGAAATAAAAAGAGGAAGTTCTGGGAAGGAAAAGTTTGACAGGTGGGCAGTAATTAGAGGTCAGTATCTCCAAGAGTGGTGGACGTATGAAACCATCCCTCCCGCTGCAGTGCAAGACAATGGTTCAAGAGAGACCAGCTGGAGAGGTGAAGGGGTCTTCCTCTTTTTATGTGAATACCGCACAAGAGTTCCAACAACTCCCGTCAGGAGCCAGTGAGACTATGGCATCCCCGATCGGTGTATGTTAGAGGCTGAAGGTAGTGGGGAGGGAAAAGAGATGGGGAAGAGGAAGGTGGGAAGTACCTGGCTATTCAGATCTGGTCACCAAACACGGTTAAAGCCATTTCAAGCAAATTTTCAATTCTGAATGGTGGTCTTACACCAGAGCGATATTGAGAGTATCGTCCATACGAGTATGGAACGTGCCGCAAATACTCTATACATTATTTTAAGTGAAAAAATTGTGAAATAACTTATTAAATAATTTATTTGCCACGCTGGGATGCGATCCAGCGACCTTCAGAATGCGGGTCAAGAGCCTTACCGCTGGATAACGCCGGCCGTCAGCCCTAAACCCCCCGATCCAGCCTTCCATGCGCTGTTGGGTAGACGCATCTGCTGCCAAGGCTTGAACGCATATTGAACCCGAGCACTCCACCTAAGCTACCAAATGAAGGGAACTACATGGGGTTTCCAATGACAGAGGCGTTGGATATCCAACAAATGGTATCTCCCATTTCAAACTAAAATGAGTTATGGGAAAGATGGGTATAGTTTAAGCCTATTTCAAACTAAAATCATGTTTTCTGTAGTCATAGTCCCACTATTCATTTTCTTGATAATCCAGGAAAATTTAAAAATATGAAATGGTTTGGTGAAACGCATCGTCTAAATATCTTTCACCATTTCTGGAGTTTTAAGACTATTTGTAAGGCGAACTAAATGGAAGTGAAATATTTTTCAGCTCGTAATGATGCTCTTTTAAAACACGTTGCCCGCGGCGCTTTTATCCCCCTTTCAAAACGTACACACATTGGCTTGCACTCCGTTCTCTCTTTGCCCGTGGGACAGAAGGAAAAACTATGTTATATTTATTACTGTGTAATGTAATGTGTGCTTTTAACAATCAGACGAGTCACAACATGTATTCTATTTTTTCTTTAACACTAGAAAGACCGGAGCAGTCATTTTGACGGCAGCCTGTAGTAATGTGACGATATAATGCTTAATAATTATTGTTTTGGTCTGATTTTTTTTTTATATTTCATGATTTATGGTTTAACAACTATGGTGAAAAAAACAGGTACTTTTTTGCATTTACTTTTTGAGATATATTGACTTATACCTAGAAAGACCGCCGCCGTCAATGTGATTGTTTGGGCCATTACGCTGTATTTATTTACAACCTTCTTTACCCATGTTTACAACATACCAATTCCTCTTCGTTTATGATAGTACTAATATGTCTGTATCTTTTTTTCGGTATTGCGTATCATTCGAACACGATCTGTATGTTGATTGGTCAGTGTCACATAATTTATAAAAAGACCAAAAAAATATATCTCTCGCCCAAATTTATTTTACGGCTTGTTGGAGAAGGACAGAGTTTACAAATACCAGAATTGGTCCAGCGTTAGCTCCTGAAGAACGGACAGAATCATTTATTGGATAGCAAACTCGTCCGCCATTGGTCACTCCAAGAAGTTCGCTTTGTTTTGTGACTTAGCAGAGGTGCGCGGGTTCGTGGGGTTAAGTTTGTCCGGATTTTGGCGGCGGATGCGCCTCCCAAACAACTGCATGGCACGCCAGATCGGCAGAGAACGGTTGAGGATAATTTTATGACCTCGCCAGCAGGACTTTTGGAACATTGCCTTGCACCGCAGTGGTGGGGATAGATTCATACGTCCGCCACTCATGACACACTGACCCCCAGTTTCCTACCCCTCATGCCTCATTTCCTTCCCGGAACTTATTCTTCTTCCTTTCCCTATAGTTACCCTTCACACAGTATTCCTATAGATGACAAATGCCCTGAGGGGAATTATTTTCCTTAGGACTTTTTGTGGAGTTTATGTAAACGAAAAAGAAAAGAAACCGGTAAATAAAAATTCTGAAAGTCGATACTGCCAAATTAATAAAAAATATTTAAAAAACCAAATAATGCACATGCGATAATTGCGAGAAACCCGTTTGCGGAGAGTGCATTCGATTTTATAAAAAAACGTAACAAATCGACATAACACAAGCTTGTAGGTACTAAAATTACAGCATTTTGCACTCACATTTTTTTTTTCAGGAAGTCTCGAGAAAAAAAATTCTCAGGGCCTGTGTCATTTTTGGGGATGCTGTGTACATTTATGTGTGCTTGGTATTTTTAAGGAAAGGAAAGAGAGGAAGTTCTGGGAAGGAAAAAAGTGTGAGGGGTGAATAAGAAAATTTGATACATGATTCCAGGAGTGACGGACGAATGAATCCATCCCTCCTACTGCGGGGCAAGGCGACGGGTCGAGAGAGGTCCTGCAGGAGTGGTCCAGATTATGTCTCCCTCAACAAGTGTCTACCGACCCGGGCCGCTACGCAGTAGGTGGGCAAACGTATTCGCCACCTAGACCCAGACAAACCTCACCCAATGAACCCGGACACCCCTGCTAAGTCATCAAACGTAGCGAGCCACATAGAGTGCCCTGTGGCAGAGGTGTTAGTTATCCAATAAATGGTTCCCGGGGTGGTGGTACCCATATCCGCCTCCCAATTTGAAAAAAAGTGATCAGCCGTCAAGTTGACGGTCGTGGTCTTTATAGGTATGGAACAGTACCCGGTCTTTCTAGTGTTAAATCACGTTAATTGTTTAACGTTGTCAACAAATGACAAAAACTAAACAGTTGTTTAATTGAAAACTACGTATTCATCACCTAAAACAACAAATAAAATTCATATATCTTTGTTCTTTTTCAAACAAACACGCAATTTCATTAACCTGAAATTTTTAAATTTAGTATTTTACTCACTATGGCAATTATATTTAGAATACGGATTTTAAGCTTGGGTAATGATTTTTCTCGTGCCATCATTTAACACTTCATCAAACCGCGGGCACAGGCGTGCTCGCGAGTTTTCTTAAATATCTCAAAATTGTTCATACTTATCACTTCATCTGTCGCTGAACCTTTGCAGTGTGAGTTTACACATGTGTCAGATTTGTGTCAACCGCACCGGCATACCAATGTGTCCCGTACTGCTTCTTCATAAAAACATTTCTTAAACTGCCTCTTTCTACCAGCATTGATACGATCTTCAATACTTTCAACGTCATGGCCATAAAACAGCTCTTTGCAAGAACCATTTTGTTTAATTTACAAAAAACACTATAAAAATTAGCACTCGCAACATTGACGTTTTAGTTTTCAAACTAAACCACCTATCATCATTATAAAACAGAAACAATGGCCAAATTCAAACACAAAATTAAAAATTGTATTGTAAAAATCGGACGTCCCACTATTGCAAGCATCTGTAATACAAATATCACTCAGATGTGAATATCAATTTAAATACAATTTAACAGTGACCGGACAACTCAGAAACATACAACTTCCTTTGAAAAGTCATCAAAAATTGTGAAAAAATATTTGGTTGAATAGGTTACTTTAGGTTAAGTTATGGGCTATTTGATTTGAGGAGTAAGCTGGTGAATGCGTAACGAAAGCGTTACAAAAAGTGTGATCGGGCGAGGCGAACGAAACGCATGCTTGACTTGGGGAGTAAACTGGTGAATGCGTGATGAGAGCGTTACGAAAAGTGTGATCGGGCGAGGCGAACGAAGAATAAAGAAGTTTTACTTCAGTCGTGTGGTCTAAAGCACACTCGTTTTTTTCACAACATAATGAATTTTCAAAGGAGTGTTAAAATGCCACTTTGATGACTTTTGTCGTGATATACAACCTAACCTATTTTAAATAAATGATTCCGTTCAATCTTACTTCAATATCTTTTTGAATTCATCTTTTTTCCTACATTTATAGGATTATTATTAAAATATTATACTCTGTATAGGACCAACCTACACTTCCTAATTATTATTTTTTAATGATTTTGAAAGATAATTCTATCACCCACAATGAAAAACAGGTAATATTTAACACTCTTTCCTTAGAATTCACTAACTATGTATGTAAGCATTACGTACTGTCTCGACAAGGGTACGCATCCATCGTGAGTGGAGCCTCTCTTCTCTCGTCTCTCATACTCTTTTCTGCCTCACAACAACCTAATTAAGTAGACCATCGTTCCACTGGATCCAGACAATACGGACTCTTACGCTGTTTTTACAGAAAAACAATCTGAAAAATGAATAAATGATCAGATATTTTTTCAAACTAAAATCATTTGTCGTCGGAAAATGCTTTTGATTTCATAACTTTGAACGTCAAAGCGGTGGGTTAAAAATCATTGTATTTTAGTAAAATTGTACTATTTACGCCAATTTTATAGTAAATAATTCGCCAAATTCGGGCAATTAAAAATTTAATGATTTTTTATGAGTCATAAAAATATGGGACTGATGGTTTAATAAAGATGCTTTCAATGACTCACTAACACCATAAACAGTTTATGTACCTTCGTATTGAAATTCGGAGGTTTAATTTTTTTAATGAGGGCGGGAAATTTCCAAATCGGACGCTTAGAATTCCGGACACCAATTGCGTTTTTCAATTATTTACTCAAATGTTCAAGTCATCTCATATTAGTGAGTTATTTTGTACAACCTTTCGGATTTGATATTTAATTTTAAACTCATGCTTACATTTTCTGGTGTTATTTTCGTTGCATGGCTACTAAATGTTTCTTTAATTGCTTTTCAGTGTGATATTAAAACTGCTTTTCTATTTGTTTCAGGTCAGTAAATCTACCTTTTGGTATTCCTGCTGGCTGAAGACTCCAAACGAGTTATATTATGTGAGTAATGAGTTTTTCTTTTCACGATATAACATACTGAATGCATCATTTACCGTTTCAAACTTTAATGGTTTCATAAACAGCAATTTAAAGTCGAAACTTTTATATGAGCAATTCACGTGTGAAGTTATTGCACTTTAGTGTTCAAATTTTTGTTTACTCGCTTTAAAAACGTTTATAGAAAGCTTTTTATGATTGTTTGTGTTTAACAGACAAATTTGCCGTTTTAAAATTTCGTTTCGATCATCATTCATAAAGACTATTTTCATTTCAAAAATTTTTGCATTAACCTTAGATTTCTAAACTATCCTACGAGTGACGTTATTACTTAACATTCGTAAAAAATACGACACACAAATAAAACGTGAATAAATAAGAAAATCAAAAACTTTTATTATTTTTAAAGTAATAGTAACATTATTTGGGTTAAAGAGATCACGTAATAATGAAAAGAATTTTTTTTCAATCTACAAAGTTGGGCTACATGTTCATATTATGGCTCTTTTGTATTTCATCACAAGTTTGTAAACATTTTTCTTGACTTGGATGGACATATTATATATATATCATATTTTTCTTGAATTGTTGCCGCTTAAGGAACAGTTTCAACAAGCAAGAAAGTTTTTATGAGTCCTTTTATTTCATAAATTAATCCTAAATCATTAAACTATCGTAAATACTAAACTTTCGTAAACTTTACAACACTTATACTATAAGTCGTATGTAAAAAGGGTAATACGCAAATGATACTCGACCATAATGACAGCGCGTGTAGCCCACTGACGGAATAATAAGGAAGGGACTATGAAGCGGGGAGCATTGAAACGACGCAAACATTGTTTTTAGGTTTTAACGGCCAAAAGTATTTTTGTTATTTCTTTTGGGGTGTTATGCCGTGTTTCGCTACCTCCTTCTTTAGCCAACGAATCGGACAGCGTTACAGTGTCCATCATCAGCTCATCTGCCCTAATGATGGACACTGTAACGCTGTCCGAAACGTTGGCTAAAGAAGGAGGTAGCGAAACACGGCATAACACCCCAAAAATAAATAACAAAAAAGATGCAAACATTGTTTTTTCCAGGAGTCGTCATTTTGCGGTCGTAATTTTTACGATGGTTTAGTATTATAGGGTTAACTCCACACAAGAGGCCCTGAGGAAAATAATTTCTCTACGTCATCTTTGGGAATGCTGCGTGAAGGGGCTTTTTGTAGAAAGGAAAGTGTGAATCTTGAAAAAATCCACGTTGTGGGTAGGAGAAAACCCCGAGGCCGGAAAATTGTTCCACAGCCGAGGTATTGAACTCATGCGACAAATATCAACTGTATGCAAATGTTGGGCGCACGTTTGGCGTGTTTTCCGGTTGCGCAAAAAGGGCAGTAAATTTCAGAGAATTATTAAAAATTTTGATTAACTACCGATTTTTATTAAATTAGTTTCAAAACACTTTTTAAAGAGATAAGGCACGTAGGAAAAAAGACATAGCATTATTTTTAAGTTTTCTAATAATTATTCCATTTATAAATAAACTTTCAATTTATAAACAAGTTCTGATATGTAATTATTATAACGTGTGGCAGCTGTTTAGCTTTCTGATGGGATTATCAAACCGCGGTAAAGCCTTAGCTTAATTATAATGATGTGAGGATTTTTTGTGGATAACGAGTTTTGGCTTTTAGTGAGATGAATAAACAGAATTGCACGCTCCTTAAATATATTTTTTTTCTTTGAGAAATAATATCAAAATAGAAGTATTAACCTTGAAATAGTGTAGTCTTGAAAAACCAAATAATAAATTGTGAAAACAACGGATCAGTGGGGATCTCGCTAACACGCGACACAGAATTAATCGTTTTTCTCACGCGCAATAAGGCTTCGGGTGTAAAGAAGCCTGAGACAGGAACTTTCCTAGTTTAAGTCCATAAAGCCTTCGCTCTTTGACCTTTTACCCCCAAAAACCTACTGACAACAAGAACTTTCTAAGCGGACTTCATAAAACAATGTTATTTGAAGGTGCTAAAAATAGCGACTAAATCAAAATGATGCTTTAGAAAGTTTTTGTCGTGTTATAAAATAAATGTATAAAATCATCGGATGGGATGAAGAAGATTATTGTAAAAAAAATCTTGGTTTATAGTTTGATGTTCGCAATGATTGTTATGTGGTTCGGTGCGAAGATAAATTTTCAAAAAAGTATCTATTCTTTTTGGTATTTATGTTAATTTGAAGACCCATGGAGAGGTGGTCGAGGGATAAGGCTGTCGACTAGCAATCCGAAGGTCGCGGGATCAAATCCCGGTGGGAACAAGAATATTTCATTTGATTGAAATGTGTTTTTTCATACTTTAATCATTTAGAATAATATGGGTTATATTTGCGGTACGTTCTTGAGTGGAAGTTACTCTTCTTAGAACCTAGTTCTTAGTACCGCCCCGGTGTAAGATTACATTCTGAATTGAAACATTGCTTGAAATGGCTTTTATCTGTGTTTGGTGATCAGGTACTTCCCCACCTTTTCTTACCCATCTTCTACCCCTCCACACTACCTTCAGCATTGCAACATACCCTATTTGGGGATGCCATAGTATCATTAGCTCCAGGCGGTCGGGGGCAGTTTTAACTCTAGTGCGGTGTTCACATAAAAAAATTTTGAAGTGCATTAGCATTCAGCATTTGATAATATTTTTCCCAAGAATGTTTTGCATTGCGGAGTTAAAATTTTTTAAATATGAATTCCTCTCTACACTCACTGAGGTATCATCTAGGGTGCTGCTGTCCAGAGGGTTAAGATCAGAATCAGGGTCAGGAAAAGAATTTTGTAACTTATATTCTAGAGGTTATGTTGGAGAAAGTGAGGGAGAAAACAGAAATACCGACAGTTTATTAGCAGATAATCGTGAATTGCTACGATGCGATGTTGTTGTACAAAATACAAACCGGTTTTGAAGCAACCTTTGTGCGGAATTATTTAGTATACCTTTCATTGAAATATCTGTAGATTATTTAACTTACATAAAACCTCGAGCGATTTTTGACATTTTATAACTTTTTGCAAAACATTTTGAGCGATTCGTTGCCATACATAATATGCCAAATTTATCTACCTTTCGTAAAACATTTTTTTCAAACCTTCCCACATTCTGCCTCTGCATTAGTAGAAAGCTGTAAAATAATATATTTCCATTTTATCAATAGGTATCACATTTCGACTACCACAAGCGCTTCTGGAACCATCTAAAATTCAATATGATATATTTTCAGGTTAAAAAATTTCTGTTTTTTATTGTTGACGCGATCGCTCGAGTGGATAATACATTACCAACAATTGAAAAATAATTTTTATTATATTTTCAAAGTTGCTTTACGGGAAAAAAATGCAAATTTTTCTAGGTATCAAAATCGAGGGTGATATTAAAACTAGAATAACCAACGTAATTATTTTGATTTGAAGATTTTTTTCTGGAAAAATATTTAAATCTGCATCACTGAAATAATCTTTCCACCATAATTGAACATTGTTCTCGGAAAGGGGATGAATATTGAAGCCAGGTTACGTCAACCCCTACTAAAAGTGCCCCCGCATAAACCTCTCTTCTTTACATCAAATCTCTGCGGCGTCCTTTTTAAGCGGATATTTAAAGGTTCTATCGGTTCTCGGTGAATGTTTTATCCTATCTCCGCTTCCGGATCCTTTCGCAGGAAACGGAGGATTGTCCGGTATCGCCAGGTAAGGAAGTGCGCTAGGTTCTGTTCGTAGCTTTGCAAAACCTTCAAAGGTTTTCATCGAAAGGTGAACGATTGTAACTATTATTTTTATACGGATACATTGCATGTTCCTGTTTACTTATTGAATTTTACTGTCTTTAAAACAAACACAAAATTCAAATCAATGTCACAATATTAAAAAAAATGAAAGTGAGAGTCTATTTATTTTATTCTTCGTGAATCTTTTGTGAGAAATTTGAAGGTAACTGTTCTAATTGATATATTGAGTCATGAATTCTTTTGCGGATACATCAGAAATGGTGAGTTCATGTTTTAAAGGGCTAAATTCAATTTTGAACACGAGTAACGCTATCATCTATCGAATAATTGATAAAATTACACACTACGTATACGAAACACTACGTGTATTTTCGGGTTAGCTTGGAATAAACTTCCACACAAGCTTAGACTTCTAAAAAACTGAACTAAATCAAGAGCGAAATAATGCGAAACTTGGAAAACAATTTATTCGGAAAATCACGCCTAAAACTAAATTTAAAATATTTATTGACAGTTTAGTTTATTATTTGAGTTTAAGCAAGTTCACACAATTAGCATGTAGTACCTACTATAAATCTATGACGGCAATCTTTATGTCCAATTATTAATCTGCATAAATCTGAACCGTGTATCTATCAGTAATCGAGTAACTATTAATAAACACTATTTAATAGTTACTCGATTACTGATAGATACACGGTTCAGATTTATTTATTTATTTTGTGAATATCTATTTGCTTTAGCGGTAACTATCTTTCTCCATTTTTTTCCCTATTACTTACTTTATAATTTTGAAGATAATAATATAATAAGATGATGTGTTTCGATATATAGATAAAGCATATTTTCTTTGCCCTCCCTACCAGGAGATCTTGTGCTGGAGCGAACTTGATTTGGAATAGAGAATTTTTTAGCAACTTCTTTAGTTCAACTTCAAGTTTTGGATAGAGTATTTTCAATAACTTCTACGACGATGCTTTTTTTTAAATTCTAGTCGGTTTTGTCTGATAATTCTGATTAACATGGTTTAATACTGATTTCGACTTAAGACTTAAAAAAAATTAAGAGCGTATTTATCCAAAGAGAGTATATGTATTTACTTGCCTCTGGTCTTATGATTATGTGAGTTGTTTGCCTTTTTGTTTTTGACGTGATAACGATTTATAAAATCGATGAGCACCGGCTGCTTACAGTTTATATATCTAACAAATGGGGCAGAGGGAGGAGGGTAGTCAGCTAGAATTTTAATCAAACTCTATGGTTTTTCCATATTTGTTGCCATGTCATCTTGTCATATGCGTCTCTTTTAAATTTTATTATCAATCATAAAAAAAATCCAGAATTTTATAAACAAAATACCATTTTTATAACCGTTAGGCTTAGCAAAAATAATATGGGTTGTTAATAATTCAAATTACTTAAGTATGAGCATTCTGCAGACAACGTTAAAGTAATCGATAAACTCGAAATATTTAAGTATATTGCTAATAGTTAAATAACTAGAGATCCAATCATCAAATACGACAGCAGAAATAAAGAAAACCATATAATTTAAACTAAATCCTTGTAGGCCACCCCCATACATCTTCCCCGTGTTAGGTATATAAACTAGATTGTGAATTATTTGTACCAGTCTGAAGATGGCTTTAACAAACTGAAATCGGTTACTTTAAAAAATAAATTAAGTGGAAATATTATTTGTAGGTGTTTTATTAAATTAAGATCTAATATATATACGAAAATATTAATAGTATTTATGATTTGGTCAATATTCAACCTAACAGCAATTCTCAACAATATGTATTATGCTGCCATGTGAGCAGGTCTGGCTCTAAATATTTGTGGGCTCACAAGCTAATGTAGCATGAGAATCCATTATACTACACAGCGTGCATAATATTATTAAATTCCGCCTGGTTATCTATGCCGTGGGTAATTAATTGTATGCAGCCAAAGCACCAGATCATTATAATACGCACAGTTAATTAACCGGATAATGTGACTAGGGATCGTTAAGTCTATTGGCACACTTCTAAACATGGATTCTATACAAGTTATCGGATATTGTGTGGAGAGCAACATCAAAATTAGTTCGTCATTTACATCAGCTTGTTATTGAATATTGCTGGTGAATTTTTATTAGTTCACTTAGTACAGGGTGAGCCTAGTTCCTCAGTTCTTTTGCTTCTGGGAAAAGCTTAATTAGGTTACACAGAAATCTTTGTATCTCTTCTCAATTTGGGAGGCGAGAATGGGTACCGCCGCCCCGGGAACCTTTATTGGATAACCAACACCTCTGCCATAGGTCACCCCAAGTGGTTCGCTACGTTTGGTGATTTAGCAGGGGTGCCCGGGTTCATGGGGTGAAGTTTGTCTAGGTTTTGGAGGCGGATCACCAGGACACACCGAACCCCAGATTCCTATCCACCCCTTAAACCTTTTTTCTTCCCAGAACTCTCCTTCCCTTCCTTTCCTTAAAAAACCCTCCACACAGCATCCCCAAAGATGACATAGGCCCTGAGGGAAATTATTTTCCTCAGGGCCTCCTGTGTGGAGCTCATGTAAAAAAAAAAAAAAAACTCCCTTACTGTCACCGTGAGAAATGTAATCTAAATGGAGTTAGAAAGAGAAAACTCCACACTTTATATTCAAATTTCCGACCGCAATTTGAAAAAAATTTAGGAAACTTCGTGAAGTTTCTATTAATTATTTTTAATGAAACGACAAAAAAAGATTGACTAAGGGCTTTCGCTCTGAACTGAAAAAAAAAACGGTTGTCGACGCAATTGCAATCGACCCCCTGAACGAAATAGATATTTTTCTTATCTATATGTACGTATGTCTACGTAAAACCTACTTTCCATACGTATCTGACAATTTGTGTCAATATTAACGACATTTAGGAACAATAATCCAAGAAACAATCCCCAGTCTACTGAAGTAACCCGTGCAGTTATCAACTCCTACGCTATCTCGGTCACTTTAATATCGATTCGTACGGAAACTTGTGCAGTGCTGAACCCCGTGACGCTTAGGTGGCATAATATTGAACCTCAAAATAACGAGCTTTTTGAAATTAAGGTACGACAGATTCTTTCTTATAGTCGAACAGATACCAAGTGCACTCCCAAAATTTCAAATGGGGATGAACGTAGTGTCCGTTGTTTACCAAGCTATTTCCATAGTTGAGTCATTTTGAAAACCAATAATTTTATTGATTACAATCCAATTGATTCGCAGTCAATCTATCTGCAACTACATGTGACCTAGATTTCTAATCGAGTAACTTAATTTATTCGCTCATGGGGCAACTGAAAAAAAAACAGTTGCAACTCAATCGCAATCGAAAGCAACTTGCAAATATCATTAACAGGCAACTTCTCGAACACCAATTGCCAAGGGCGACGCAGCCAGTCACTCGCAACTCGCAGTGCTAGTTGATAATTGATAACTGATAAATTATTTAGTAATTATTAATAAATTGTATTTTCGTTAAACAAGCTGATGTAATTACTGAAATGATCAGATTGAATTGCGCCGTCAATTGAGTCGCCAACCAGTTTTCGGTTTCTCCGTGAGCGAATGCCCTTAATCTTCACCATTGAAAACCGAAATAGAAGGCCGCTATTGGCTTAAGAAAAAAAGATAATAATTTTTTTTGCATTCGACAATATTCCAAATGTCAATTTTCTCGTCCATAACCGGGTAACTATGGGTACAAAGCTCCTAGCCGCAAATTGACTGCAGATTGCACGTTGTGCATCCTGATTAGCTCCTGTAATATTGTTTAAGTGCATTATGCGCTCCGTGCAGTCAAATGCAAACCTGCAAGTCCCTAGTCCTCTGTAATAATGCTGCACCTAGCACTGTAACAATCCTCCATAATAACACTGTCCTGCTGTAACCGTGACGATGGCTTCTGCTCAATGGATTTCTGCATTTGCATTGTGACAGCTAATTAGGTTATGTTTCGAAATGTCCCCAAACAGTGTTAGCGTCAGCGTGCGTGCTGATGCTATCGGCAGGGTTGGAGAAAGCTCCCACATATTTAATACAAATTAGTTGCTGTATCTGCCCCAAATAAAAACTAGCTCAGGTTCGGTGCAAGCAGGGTTTCTTTTAACCTCAAGGCTAGTGCTTGTGGTTCGGAACTTCACGCTTCTCCATCCCCCCAGGGCCTCTCTCGACAAGCAAAACACGGTAGGTTATCACATAAATAGTTTATTCAATTCTAGGAGACACAATAATACATAAGAGGAACGATCCTAGCTGAAAGTTAGTTTGAACGTCAGTCTCTGCTCTCTACACGCGTGGTTAGGGCTAAAACATTATTTGCACACAAAGGGTAACATGGTAATTGACTCACGTTTGGTTTATGGGCCAACAGCGGCTTTACGCGCTTGTTCTCCCGGTCTCAGCAGCGTCCATGCGGACACCGGAAGTGCACAACCGGCGAAACTGAACTGGTGTCGCACATGTTCGCGCGGGACGTGGGCCCGGGAAGCTCGCTTGCTGAAGACTCGCCGCTTGCCGCTCGAGATGGTCTAGCGACAGCTCGGTTTGTCGCTCGCGGGAGGGGGTAGTGCGCGCGCCTCTATATTGGCGGTCTATTTGTAACGTAACAACAGATTTAAATCGATTTATAATGTGTAGGAATTTAGTATTAAGTTAATTTAATATTGCATATCTGCAATTTACAGAATTTAAAAAATCTGTTACTGGAATCGCAAAAATACCACTCAATCATGTTTATAATTACT
The DNA here is from genome assembly GCA_936435175.1 of Glyphotaelius pellucidus. Classification (NCBI taxonomy): domain Eukaryota; kingdom Metazoa; phylum Arthropoda; class Insecta; order Trichoptera; family Limnephilidae; genus Glyphotaelius; species Glyphotaelius pellucidus. Next base: position 9,499,802 of record OW386558.1, read on the forward strand.
GTGACACTATAAAGGGACGAACACATACATTTGCAGGATTAAGCCTGCGAAAGAATGAAAAAGCAATTAAATAATTAAATTAATTCACGGATACTCGGTTCAAATATAATACGATAAATCCACATTCCCACGCGAGTCTCCTTTGCTGTGGTGGTATAAATGACTTTTGCAGACATTTAGCGGACCAAGGTTCGAATCCTACCAAATAAAAAAAAAATAAAAATCAATAAGTAATCTTCGAACCATTCCAAAATAATCAGTCAAAAGAAAACTAAAAAAAGCAACATCTAGCGACTCCAAAGAAGGAAACATAAATACCACTAAAATGACCAAATGTACAGGAACAGGTGCACTGGAATTCGACTACAAAAATATGGAAAAAATCTTCCTTCACATTGATAAAAAAGAGCTGCTCAGTCTCCCCACTTTTTTCTACTTTATTTTTCTGAAGGTTTCACTTCTACCGCGTGTGAATTGCAAACTCTGATTTTTTATAGACAGGAGGCTCTGAGGAAAAAAAACTTACATACAGCATTCCAAGGAATGACCTATGTCATTCCTTGGAATGCTGTATGTAAGTGTCTTTTTAGGAAAGGAAGGAGAGGAGATTTTCGGAAGGAAAAGCGTATGAAGATTGTGTAGAAATTTGCGGTCAATGTGTCCATGAGTGACGGACGTATCCATCCCACCCACGTTGCGGTGTTAGGCAAAGGGTCGAAAGGGTGCGGCTGGCAGGGTCTAGAATAGGTCTCCATCAAACAGTGTTTTGTGTTTATGGTTCAAATGAGTGATTTTTTTTTTCTTAATTTCCTTTTAATGAAAAAAAATTTTGGGATGATTCCAGTTTTTTTTTAATTTTGAAATTATCACAACAACAAAAAAATATATAAATGTTTATATTTAATACATGGTATACATTACTAAATATTAAAAAATAAGTTTTATACACATTTAAAATTTACGTTAAGAAAAAAAAGTGTTAGGGTCCATAGTAATGTTACTCAAAATTAAAAGTGATTAGTCTTTACGAGAAATAAATGTAGGATTAAGAGAGTTTCAACTTTATGATAATAAAATATTATATTCAATACAAATGGTTAGCCTATAGCAAACTTTTCTCTCAACAGACGTTTTCTCTCAACAGCCTAAAACTTTCTAATACCCGCAGCGCTCGTATGCAATAAAACATAAACCCCGCCTAGGCCGCTATACCCGCGTTAATAAGCCGTTTAGCCCGGGCCAGCGAGCCGCGCCGCTGTGCGCCCATTCTAATCGCCGGCCGCTCCGTGGACTGTATGCGCCGAGGCGGGTGGAATGGGACATGGCTTGATTCAATAACCCCACGATATATTGTTATAAGGGTACATTATTAATGTCTTGAATCAAATTTGTGAATATAGGGTGGTTTGAAATTTCTCGATCCTTCGATAAAACCTACGTGTTAAAATTTTGAAAATATATTCATTGGTCCAATGTCAAAATCGCGAATCCGCAAAAACATCGTCTGCAAATATTGAAATTTAGAGTTTCACAAAATTATTAATATTTTCATTAAACCAGTTTAAATAAATCTGTTGTTACCAAACCTTTATAACCAACGCCATCTGTTAATTTGCATACATATCAAATCCACCCCGCCCGCTTGCCAGCGCGCTACCCGCTTTTTTTTTTACATGAGCTTTTTCACAGGAGGCCCTGAGGAAAATAATTTCCCTCAGGGCCTTTGTCATCTTTGGGGATGCTGTGTGGAGGGTTTTTTTAAGGAAAGGAAGTGGAGGAAAGTTCTGGGAAGGAAAAAGGTTTAAGGGGTGGGTAGGAATCTAGGGTTCAGTGTGTCCTGGTCATCCGCCTCCAAGACCTAGACAAACTTAACCCCATGAACCCGGGCACCCCTGCTAAATCACCAAACGTAGCGAACCACTTGGGGTGACCTACGGAAGAGGTGTTGGTTATTAAATAAAGGTTCCCGGGGCGGCGGTACCCATTCCCACCTCCCAAATTAACCCGCTGCCTGAATTCAATGTTTGAATTTCTCGTCTTTTCTCTACTGTAATATGCACATAATATACTTATAACCTTCCTCTTGAATCACTCTATCTATTGGTGAAAACCGCATGAAACTGTGTAGTTTAAAAGATCTACGCGTACAGACAGCGGGAACGATTTCATTTTATACGATGTAAAGATAATGGGAAATAAAAAATAAATGGCAGGGTCTACTGTTTTTAAATGAAAATTTTAAAATGGAACATACTCAAAACTGGCAAAAATGTGGATTTGCTACATTGGACCGACGATATGACGCAAGAAAAAAATCCTCAGCGTACAACAAAACCTTTTCTGAAACATCAGAAATGAATTACCGGTTTTTAAAACAGATCCACTAAAATATCAATTTTTTTATTGTTTTTAGGTCCTAACTTGTAGAACTCTAGATGAAATTTTAAAAGTTTTTGTTAATTAGTATTTTTTTTATAAGCGTTTTTATAAATACTTATTTAGGTATTATTAAAAATTATAAAGCCTTCCAATGAGTGGAAAAAATTGACTGTTTTTTGCTGAGATACGCATCCTCCCATTCGTCATAGCCATCAAGAAATTTATAATTTTAAAACTGTTTGGAAATAAGAATTTTCCAAAAAAAACAATGTTTTTACTAAGTACGAGCCATTTTTAATATTTGTAATAAAACTGTATCACCAAAAAAGGTTTCATAACAAATTAAAAGAAAAAAAATACAAATTTAGCTCTCCTGGAAGTAATTGATTTGTTTTATTTTAAAAGCTTAAAATAAGAAAATTAAAAATTGTTACAAAATTCATTTTGCGAGTTCAAGTCCCGGCATGCGCTAGTAAATTTTATTTGATCAATTTGTGTTATTTCACAATTTATTAATAATGTGCAATATATTTTTTACGGCCGTTCCAGAGTGGAAGATACTCTCAATATCGCCCTGCTTGAAGACCACCATTCAAAATCAAAAGTTGCGTGAAATGATTTTAAACGTGTTTATAGATCTGAAAACCCAAGTATTTCCCCCCTACCTGACAACATACCCCAATTGGCCATGCAGTAACATATCACATGAGGTAGGACCTCATAAAATAAGAAAGTAAGAAAATCCAAATCGTAATTATGGGTCTTTAAATTGATTTAAAAGTTTTTTCTAAATCCCGCACGATTTGCGAAAATTTTGCATAAATGTGACCTTCCCGCATATTTTATATTACATAATATCACGAGGTAAGCATTCGTCAAATCACCCTATACTGTAAATACATAATAACCCTATATAATTCAAAATCTCGACAATATGTCACATTCCAAGCGTCACGCCCGCGGAGCGCCTCCTTATCTTGGCCCGCGCCACCCGCCTGTGTGCGTTGGACTGTGAACTCGTGTTCCAGCCGCGCCGATAGAGGCCCTAATGTGATTTGCGCCGGTAAGTGTATCGGAATTCATTGGAAATTAAATGGGAAAGGATATATTCTGTATTGTCAACTAGAAAATTGCTTTTACAAGAATGTGCGATTTTTTTAACGCTCACAGTATAATAATAATATGATGTATAGGGTTATTTTGACAGGTATGAGTTTCGAATATATTAAATAAATAACAAAAATGGAGTTTTAGAATCAAACTTTACAATTAAGTTATCAATTTCGATAGAAATAAAATATTTTCAAGGCCCTTGACTAGCGATATGAAGGTCACGGGTTCAAATCCAGGCGTGCGGATGTAAATTTTATTTGATTTATTTGTGTTATTTCACAATTTATCAATTTAAAATACTTTGAGGAATAATTGCGGCACTTTTGAAGATACTATCACTTAACCCTGGTTTTAGTTTACCATTCGAAATTGAAAAATTGTTTGATATAACCCTCTTTTTCCCGTCTCCTTCAACATCGCTACCTTCAGCCTTACAACATACCCCAATTAGAGTTGCCATAGTCTCCATGGCTCCAGACGGTTGGGAGCAGTTGGTATTCTTATGCGGTGTTCACTTTTAATTTTTTTTTAAATATATATGGGATGGACCGTCAGCTCTGTCTTGGTTTCCATTCCTTTCCTCAATCACATTCATACATCGTATCATACGTTTTATTGTTCTGAATCTTGACACAGTCTGACATTTGGTTTTCTTGATCGTGCCGCGTCTTGAATTAAGGATATATGTAACATTAAAAAGTGAGTTTTAACATTTTGAATCAACATTTTGTAATTAAAAAAAAATAAATTGTTTTAATCTTTGACAACGCCGAGTCCAATATATTGTGTATTGCTTAAGTATAAAAAAACACGAATGACAGATCTAAGATTCGGAGAAACATTATTTTAAAACAGAGGTTCCCAAACTTTTTTCTCGTCGACCACTTTCAAAATTTTACTGGTCACGGTGGACTCCCTGACGCTACGACTTTCTCAAACGGGGGCAAAATGGACTAGTATTCCAGATTATTTTTTCCACGACGGGAGAGGCGTAATGGGATACGGGACGGAGGGATGAGTATGTTCCCATCCCAGTATAGTACACCAGTATCCCATTACGCCCCCACCCTTCATGCCTAGCTGGGCGTTTTAAGATCTCATGCATAACCGGTACAACAACGTGCGATATACGCCAGTCGCTCTGTTATGGATGAGGCGTGGCGGGATGTGAGACGGGGGATGGGATGGGATATGAATATGGCGCACAGGATGGGTCCCAATCGAAACCAGTTCGTGGACCCCACTTACAACTTGTGAACACCTATTTCTTTATCGCGCCTACGTGGCCCCTCGTCGGGTCTCCCGTGGACACCTAGGGGTCCACCTGGACCACTTTGGTAATCACTGTTTTAAAACAATGTAGCTCTGGTGGATAATATTAAAAGTTACTTAAAAAACTCTTTTAAATTTTCTTTTACTCCTACTACAGCCTTACGCTTTACCTACTAACCGCGGTGTTAATTTTATACAATTGATAAACAACCTGTGAAAATCTTACAAATGAAACATAAAACAAAAATTGATATTTAATAGCCATAAAATAGTTCATGGACAAATAAACATTGTAAATCGTCAAAAAAGGTTGTTTAACATAGCAAAACATGCATAAGACATTTATGTCTTTAAAAAACTCACTTTTATGACATTCTGATTAAATTCACGAGGTGTCTTTTATTTAAAAATTAATACTTTTGTCAGATATAGTCCCTCTTTTTAAGACGAGAATCGCATGCGTTACTTAGCCAAAATGCGAGGTTACCAGCTTTTTGCAGCTAAGTAAAGACATTTTTAATTAGTAAAAATTCAAAACACCGCTTGTACAGTCTTTATTCAATGTTTAATTAAAACCTGTTGGGAACTGTTTTTTTATTAGTAAGTTTTATTAGTAATAAAATATTAAAAAAATAATAATTTTAAGCGTTTTCTCAAGACGAAAATTGAATGAATAATATGGCAGAACAATAATAATAATATTCGTTATTATTCTCGATTTTCTAAATACATTTCAGTCTTGAAAGAAAAGTCGCAAAAAATCCTTCAGGAAGCTTAAGTCCCGGTAATCGCATTAAATTCCTGAGAGCGTCCCGAATATTGTCTCCAGAGTATCAGAACATTAATAAGGATAAGAGTCAAATTTTAATGAAATATGTCCTTACTTTCCTTAAGGATAGACCCCCGGGACTCCCGTAATAATACGACCGAATGCAAGAAGGATTGCTATCAGAACATCTTTGTTCGTGTTATTTCCTTGAGAAATTTATTAATAAGAAAAGCTTAACCTTTTGGTATAATATTTTTAGGTTAATAATTCGGGAAACGAATTATTTGATTGAAAAGATATTTTGAAATTTCGTCAAATAAATACTTTTTTTCTGTGGAAGTTATGATTAAAACTAGTCTAAACTAACTGAGCGTAGTCCAGTTTTTACTCGACCGTTTTACTTTTCGTTCATCTGTTTGTTGTTTGTACGTTCCTTTCCGTTTACAAATATTAATTTTTCCAATAACTTCAAAATCGTAAAATAAAAAAGTGCAATAAATGTGAAATCTTCGTTTTTATTAGAATTTTTTTATTAGCATACGTTCAAAATTTTTTGAAAAATCGTTGTGAAGTTTGAAGTTGTGACAACTCTGTGGACAAATTGTATACAAACCTTAATTGAATTTTTTTTTAAATGTGACATAAAATATAGTATGTGCTTCATAATTCAGTAGGTGTGGATTTTGTAAGTACCTTCATACATTCAAATTTCATGATTATTGAGGTCGTTTTGGTTTGATTTAAGAATAAGAAAAAAAATTATAAATATCCTTTTTAAGGACGCGAGATCTACAAACTTTTCACAACGTAATATCATACTTTAAATATTTGTAAAGCAGGGTAAAGCGGGGACTCCTGTGACCGTCTCCACAAACAATACATCAAACATTACCTCAAACATTAGCGCAAACATTATTATTGTTTTCGTCAACATTCCGTCTCATCCGTTTGTTAAAACATTGTGACGCTGTGGGTGTGGCAACGAACATTTTGTTTTGTAGTCTGTGGTGATGATGTATCTACGTAATGTATACTAACAACAAAGTAATAACATAGACGTTAAAATATGTCAACATGAGTTCTGATGAGGAAGAGATGCATCATACATCAGTTAGAACAGGGGTACCCAAACTTTTTCTGCAATGGAACCCTTTTCAAACCCGTAAATTTTAACGGAACAGCGACTTATTTTTTAGTTCTTCAAACTTCGCAAAGTCACTTTGTCGTGTCATCATTATTAATAAATAAAAACAAATAACTTTGTGTACACCACTTTTTAGTCAACAATATCGACATGTTTCGAAAACTATGTTTTCTTTGTCAAGATAATAAGTTAATAAATAAAATTTATTAACTTATTATTTTCAGTTTTGTTTATTTTTTAGGTTGACTAATTCCCAATAGTAAAATTTAAAACAAAATGTTGTTAAACACATTAATAATAATAATAATTGGACAATTTACAGAGCGCCGTTTTTGTGAAAAATCACCTCAAGGGCGCTTTACAATTTTTTTTTTTTTTTTTTTTTTAATTCTTAGTATCTATCTAATTTTATTATTTACAAATAGATACAGAAACATACTAAAAACTTTATTCATAATAAAAATACTAAAAACTTTATTAATAATAAAAAAAAAATAATATAAACAAAAAATGGAATATATAAAGCAACTAATGACTGTTGGATTTTGAGTCCGTGAATTGCATATTGTGTTCTTGATTTTAGGCACAATATTGGTAAGTTGGATTCTAATATTTGGTGTGCCGTCTTTTAAAAACCATTTAAACGATTAGATTAATCTGATGAAATCCAAAACTTTAATTTTTTTCACTTTTCACCAGCATTTACGGCACCATGCGCGTTTATAGTTCGACTAATTGCCAAAAAAGATGAAGTAAGACTGATTTTTACATTACTGTACTTTCAGGTAAAGACGATTTTGAAAAAATATGGAAACAAAAATTTCGTGAAACACATGCAGATCCGTTGTTATTGTATTCCGTTGTTATTGTTTCCACATCGCATAGATGTCCATATTATTGACTTTTATCGCAGCAGAGTAGTAGATTGAGATTTTTTAGTATGTAAAATGAAGATTTACTGCAATAACAGCGTAAACGGCTCTTTCAACTTCCAATTAACTTAAGAATTATTGTGAAACATTTTTACAAATAATAATTTGTTTTGAATAAAATCAGAAGTGTTGAAATATGACTAGTTATATATTATATTAAAAGAAATTCTTCTTACAAATTTGTCGCGGAACCCCTTTTCATGTTCGGCGGAACCCTGGTATTCCGCGGAACACAGTTTGGGAAACCCTGAGCTAGAAAATACAGATTTATAGTTAGACCGAACAAACTCGAAATTTTAATTAATTTATCAGGAATTGAATAGAATTTAAATTTGGCAAATTCTTATGTATCTCTAAAATTTTCTAAACTAGTTTTAATTATATTTTTATATCGGCAAAAAAAAAAGTTTCATAAGAAATACCATAATAAATATTAAAATTTCTGGCTACCAGCGATTCTTACACGACCTAAGTAAAATATTTAATTATTTTAAAGCAAAGTGTACTGTCATAAGTTGTTACACAGGATTATTGGACTAATAAATCGACTAAATCACTCGAACCCATAATCTCGTTTTCACGATAATTAACGTGACTTCACATATGTCCGACGTATAAGATGTACCTGTATTATTAAAAGACTTTATTTAAAGGTAAAGTTCACGATAGAAACAATCGAAACAATCGAAAACAAACAAATAATAAATTATTAACGTAGCACATAACCTCAAAAACTCGTGCGATTTATGCTCCGTGACTGACCGCCCCGCGTGATGGTTGACAAAAAGAAAGAATGTTTTCGATCGGCCACGGAAAACACAAATATTGCATCTGCAAACAAAAATGTAGAAGGCCACTCTCCCATTTGGAATGTTAAAGCCAATTTTTGTGGTAATGTTTGAGGTGATGTGTTTAGAAGCGGTTGCAGGAGACCGAGTTAAAACTAAACACAATTTTACAATGGCTTCGAAATGGTTGTCTCAACAAACAGAAAATTATAACTAAAGTAATGAAATAAGACAGTCCTATCTTTATTTATCAACAAAACTGTAGAATAGTAAATTCATCCATATTTCATGATGCTCATAACTGATAGACAAGTTACAAAATGAAACAAAGAGATGCTTTAAACTAAAATAATACCAGTTTAATAAACGTGCATATTTCTTGAAGATTTGTTATTATTTAGACGATATCTTTGGAACAATACAAAGCGAACTTCCCAGCTAGGTGAAGAATTCTCTTCAAATTACTAAGTTGTTGAACAACTCAGCTGAAGTTTAAATTGTCAGAATAAATCTATGGAACATCTTCTTACTTCGGGTAACTTTACGCAGAAGATATAATATTATAATACGGGTCTTGAAGTGGAACATCGGAGTATCGCTTAGGATAAGGGAAGGATTTATTAAATCAGCTTTGGTGTCGCTGGAAAGTTTTGATCTACAGCATATGAAAAGTTACGTCAATAAAGACAAAGTAACCACTACAGTTCGTTTCAATGTATTCACCATAGTGATTTAATATCAGCACTACACTGTCAAAACATATCTGAAGCATTTTATGCATCACAAAATTATGTAGTTCATTATTGAAGAAAGCCAACACTTTGTGGCTTGGCTTTCACAAATATAAAAAGTTCTTTGTTTAAAACGATCATTTTTGGTCGATCTTAACCTTCATCAGGACACTTAACCTACAAACTAAATTACAGCACAGAGGAATATTATAAGGCAAAGAAAAAAAAAGCTTGTATAAAAACTTCTCAATTAAGTATAAAGTGATGTGTATTAATATATACTTTTTGAAACAGTGCCTTAAAACAAAAGTGTTTCCTAACTACTTAAATGCGCAGTTCAAAAGCGCAAAAAATCAATCATCAATATCTCAATCTTCCATGCATAAAGCTAAATTAACGTGGTTAAAGGAGGACCTAAAAAGTGCATATAAACAACGTAATAATATAAAACTTAATTTAAAACTATTACATACTGAACTAGTGTATGAATTGCACCCTGTCGAATGGGACCTATTTGACGATAAAGTGAGACACTTAGCTTCTGTTAAATCTTTTAATAAACTTAACACAGTAAATAAAAAACTGAAGAACTTGTGCCATGTAAATAATCCGGATATTATTAATAATAGTAACCCAGAGCCGGTCCATACATTTTTTGACCGTGTACAGAACCTGTCTTCTGTACATTTTCTTCCAGAAGAGACGTCCCTATTGGCAAAGGGATTAAAATATAACCTTAAATATTCTAATAATAATTTTAATGCTGCAATAGAAGAGGTTGCAGTGGATATAGACACAGCTCTATGTAATAAACCAAAAAAATTCTGTTACAAAAGTGCTGAAACTTTACAAAAAATAATACCTAAATTTAAACCTAACCCAAATCCTGAGTTGAAAATAATGAAGAATATTCGTGCCAAACTAGCTGATGAAGATTTAATCCTCACGAAAGCGGACAAGGGGAATACAGTAATTATAATTCCTCGAACTGAATACAATACAAAAGTGGCGGACTTCATCGACACTGACAATTTCACAATACTGACGAAAGATCCAACCATTAAGTTCCAAGAAAATGTGAAACAAACTCTTCAAGCATGTAAAACTAAAATATTTCAAGATGAATCGTATCACAAAGTAAAATTTTTAAATAAAAATCCCAAAACTCCTAAATTATATGGGTTCCTCAAAATACATAAGAATCATTGCCCCATCAGACCTGTAGTTTCGTGTTGTAATGCCCCAAATTTTAAAATATCATCAGTTATTACTAATGTGTTTCAAAATACCAATGTTTTTTCACCTAAACATACCCTTAAAAACTCTTTTTCATTGGTAGAAGAATTAAAAGATATGATTCTCCCTAGTAATTCTAAACTAATTTCTTTTGACGTTGTAAATTTGTTTCCCAATGTTCCCATAGAAGAGAGTAAATGTTTAATTTCTGATTTGCTAAATAGCTCTGATCTCTCTACAGATTTAATAAAAGATTTAACTTCCTTGTTTAATATGTGCCTGAATCAAAATTATTTTCAATTTAATAATGTTATATATCAGCAACGGGACGGCCTGGCTATGGGCAGCCCTACCAGTCCTCTGATTGCTGATATATTCATGGATAGCCTAGAGAATAAAATTTTATCTAGTACCTCACCTCTTATTAAAAACGTTCTGTACTGGAAAAGATATGTTGATGATGTTTTGTGTATATGGTCAGGGACTGAACGTCAACTTAATTCCTTCCTCAATCTTATAAACTCTTTTCATAATCAGATTAAATTCACGTTAGAGATAGGCAACAATTCAACCTTAAATTATTTAGACCTTACCTTATCGATCGTTAATAACAAAATTGATTTTAACATATTTCGTAAACCCTCTTATACTGACATTGTCATACACAGCACCTCCAATCACCCTATTTCACATAAGCACTCCGCATTCCATTCAATGGTCCATCGTTTGGTCACAATTCCAATGTCCGATAATAATTTTGCTAATGAACTAAAAATAATTAAAAAAATAGCGGTAAATAATGGCTATGAATCACATTTTATAGATTTAATCTTAAATAAAAAACTAAAACAAATAGCCGTTAATCGCTTCTTATTTGCTAGTCCTTGTCCTCAAATCAATGATAATAATATTAATCATCAATGGCGGCGAATTTTATTCATTAATAATTTTTCTACCTTAAGTGTAAAAAACCTCCCTTCTGAAGTCAGACCGGCCTTTTATACTAATAACAATCTAGGTAAATTTCTAATTAATTCGAAAGATAAAGACGACAAATTAAATCATTCGGGAATTTATAAATTAAATTGCAATAATTGTTCGGCTTTCTATATCGGTAAGACAACACGTAGTGTCAATATTAGGATAAAGGAACATCTCCGTTGCCTCAATAATAACGGTTTTTCAGAATTCGCAAATCATTTGATCGATAAAGATCATACGTTCTGTCATAGCACCGGTGCTAACATCTTACATAAAAACGGGCATGGTAACAGACTAAACAATCTAGAGGCGCTAGAAATAAAAAAAGCTGTAAAAACCAAAAGTCATATACTTAATAATCAATTAGACATATCAAGCAGTCCTATATTAGGTCTGTTTCCAATAAACCCTTAAAAATAAAAATTCCCAGCGCTCCTTATCACCATGCCAGTTAATGCTTTGTTTCTCCAAATTTATTATTATAACCCATTAGTCTACATAATTATCTTTCTGTTTTTCCCATTACTTGAGTACTTATGTTAATGTATTTTATGACCGTTTATTTGTTTGTAATATTTGTATCACGTTGTCTCCCTCTATATTTTGTTATATATAAGCACACATTATGTACTTCTTGTTTAGTATTAATTTGTACCCTGATGATGCTTAAGTTAAGCGAAACCGGTCGGTTCAAAAATTAATAAATCTCGTGGTTTTAAACAAAAAAGTATTTTATTTTATTAAAAAAAAAGCATTGAAGAGAGAGAAAAACCACCAGAGCCAGGCGGGTAGAGGGATAGGAAAAGGGTGGGATTACATAGAAAGAAGGAAAACAACTTTAAAAAGGTCTGTCGGTTAATTCTAACTATTTAAATTCGGCAAATATTTTTTGTGTATTTGATATTTCTAATGCTTCTTAATTAACAAAGGGTATTTCAATTATTTTTTTAAGTAGTACTTGGACTCCTGTATTTCTATTACATATGGTTAGTATCAATTAAATGATCAGCAAATTCTGAAAAACCTGTTTTTGTTACACACATGTTCTTTTTACCTTTACGGATTTTTGAGCAATCTTTGGAATTAATTTTGTAGATTCCAAAATCGCTCAATGAATCTTTTTTTGTCTTTACAATTAGTTAAAAGTTTTGTTAATCTATTATAAGTACAGAAGGCCGGCTTTTTTTCCGATGGAAGTTTAGATGTGCAGAAGGAAGAGAATTTATTTATGTATGAAATTTCAAAACCGATCGACGCATATAAATCAAATCAAGTCGTTTTTGATAAACAATTTTTTCATTTCTATTATGAATTTCAATTTATTGCATCAGAAGGTAAATAGCGCATCCAGAAGAGAGGATAATTGAGAATTAGAATGGAATGAATTGGACAACACTCAAAACCCTCAGGCTTAGAGAGGTCTGGCATCACAGAGTGTTATTAATTAAATTGCGTGTGGAAAGGCTCACGGTGTTTGTTACTCGGGCGAAGCTAGGTAGTCAGTATAGTCACAACTTTTTGTGGAATTATTTTTCATAATATAAATAACTATCTAAAAACCTTTGACATCATGAACTGCTCATTTTATTTTGGTAACGGTTGGAGAAAGTTTTTTTTGACGTGATAACGTCTTATAAATCGATGAACACCGGCTGCATGCACGAAAAAGCATGACTCATTGTCACGTTCAGCCTGAGCCGAGCTTGCAAGCGAGAGGGTGGAACAAGCGATAAAGAGGCACGATCGGCCTAAGCGTTCGGATTATGACGCATCAATACAATTTTTCATCAAGGTTTTCTTATGACGTTATCTCGTAAAATTATCGTCCGTAAACCGACTTTACAGACAACCAATTTTTTTTTTTAATTGTTTTTGTAAAATAATTGTTAAAATTTAAAATTTGTAAAAAAAAATATACATTCATGTATTTTTTATGTATGGGAGAGACCTTTCAACTAAGTATAACACTTGTGTTGAAAAGGTATTAAGTCGATTTTCCTCTATGGGTATCTTCCTAGTCCGTCCGACTTGGCTTTTTTTTTCATTAGCTCCACATAGGAGGCCTAAAAATCCTAAAAAAGGAATAAAAATCCTCAGGGCCTATGTCATCTTCGGGGATGCTGTGTGCAGGGCTTTTTTTTAGGGAAAAGAAGGAGAGGAAGTTCTGGGAAGGAAATAGATATGAAGAGTGGGTAGGAATCTGGGGGTCAATGTGTTCAGGTGTGACAGACGTACGAATAAATCCCTTCCAATGCGGTGCAAGGCGATGGGTAATGAGAGTCCGGCTTTAACGGTCTAAAGGTCTCCCTCAACCAAACACCGCATTTGACCCGCCACGCAGAACGTGGGCGAACGCATCCACCACCAAGACCTAGAGCCTAGATAAATCTCACTCTGTGAACCCGGGCACCCCTGCTAAGCCACCAAACGTAGCGAACCATTATGGGTACTATCGATCACCTATTAAAAGAATATGGGATTATGTAAGAAACCCTATTGTATAAAAAATTATGAAGAAATGAGCGTGTAAAACCGAATTTTGTCTATCTATACTCTACTATATATACTACCCCGTGGAGAAAGGTCATTGTGGTTTGTAAGCTAGATTTGAAATTAAAATTTGAATACATATAATGATTTGTACGGGAAATAAGTACAACGCATAAATCATTAACAACCTTCATTCTCACATTAACGGACTTTTCACTCATCAATTTATGAACCCTTATATGACAGGTACCATGGCGGCCTATTAAAGGACCCGGAAACAAAGGCTCTGTTAATTTGCGCGCGAAAGCCTACCACGCCTAGATACGTCTAACGGTAATTATTGCAATCAATCATACCACCATGTTGGGTGGTGGTCATGTTTGAAATGATTAGATTCTAATGTCACCTGTCAAGGGTCAAGAGGAAGTGAACTGAAAGAAGGTGGTGCTGGAAATGTTGGTTTTTCTTTGATAACCCGAAACTGATACATATTTTTAACTAATTTTCTGATCTAATCAAATCTCGCTTGAGCCTGAAAATAGTACGCCTTAGAATTGAAGTTGCATGAAGTTAGTCTTTCTGTTGCAGAGATCTTTCAATTTTCGGCCCTTTCCGCAAGTAATGTGATTTAAGTATGATTTAAGGTTTTCACGGCCAAAAGTATTGTTGTTATTTATTTTTGGGGTGTTATGCCGTGTTGCGCTACCTCCTTCTTACGTTTACCTCAGCTAACGTTTCGGACAGCGTTACAGTGTTCATCATCAGGGGCTCATATGCCCTGATTGAAACGTTGGCTAAAGAAGGAGGTAGCGCAACACGGCATAACACCCCAAAAGTAAATAACAAAAATGTGATTTAAGTTTAAGTTTTGCATTTATTAATAACTAGCTGGTCCCTGGCATGCGTTGCAATGCATTCAAATAAATAAATTGATCCTCCCTGCATGTCCTTTCCCGTGCGTCCCCGTTCCGTTCCACCTTCCCCGCCTTCCCCCTCCCTCATCTCTTCCCTCTCCACGAATCCCACCTCCCCCATTCCCCAAATTCCCTGCCATTCCTCCCTACCGCTAAAATATATGAAATACTCACATTTTCATTTATACAATTTTCATAACGCCAGAGCTTACCATTTTATATAGCCTTTGTGTTATTCTGATGTATGAGCTATATTATTGAAATGTTTCATTAAAATCCATTAAGTAGTTTTTGCGTGAAAGAGTAACAAACACACATGCATCCATACAAACTTTCGCGTCTATAATATTAGTAAGACTAGCGCTAAACCGTTCAAAATTTAGGGATGATATAATTGTAGAAGTTGAAAGTATTTATAAAATGTTTGCCTCAGAATCGTAGCCTCTCAAAAAATAATTAGACACGATCCGAAATTAAACATTCTAGTGAACTTCGTTAGTAAATTTTCAAAACAATTTTCAGATTTAGATCGGTTGAAGATGTATAAAAAAGAAGTACATATTTCAAATACGGAATTATTAATGTTAATTGATTGCGATTGAAAACCTATTTAACAGTTCCAATATTGAAAATTAAAAGCTCATTTAATTTAAAAGTTTGCGGGAATACTTTACATGACGCTTGCATGCAGCAAAAACCGAAGGTAATATGTTCAATTGTTTGCTTTCCGAGTTGCAATGTAAAGCATTTAAAATCACAGGAGAAACATAAAAAATGTCGCCTTCAAAAATCTGTAATGCATCTCGCAGTCGGTAGGAATCTAAAAAGACATTTATTTTAAAAGCACACAAACCACTGAAATCGATTTATATTTCATTTTCCTTTCGGTTACACTGGCTTCAAGGCAAGCTTCGCGGGAAGACGCGTTTTCCGTGTAACTCATATAGGATTTCATTTCTCTCACATTTGAAACTTGTTTTAAAGGATTATTTTAAGTAACGGAGACATTTCCAGAAAAAAACAAATTCAGATTTCTATTATGAATTTCATGAAAGCTTTACATTAAAAACCTTAGAAAGCTTTTGAAAAGGAAAAATTGTTTTAGTATAGCCCAGAATATCTAGTGTTTATATAGCAAGGTGCGGCAGCATAACTTCCTTTTTTAAATACGCGCCTTTCAGTCGGTTGATGTTGTAGCGGAGCGCTAGTGATTTCGTTCGAGAGGCGGAACTATAAATACTATTTGTCCCGACCCAGTTTAGTCGCCATCTTGCGTTGGAACAGTGAGGAGCGTGCGTTTACTGTTGAGGCCTACTTTTCGAATGGATGTTCTGTGATCGCAACCCGAATAATAATGAGTTGTGATATTTATAACTGATATATTATTATTAATAAATTTATAAATGCAGCTTTGTTTTTTCAGGATTTTTTCGCTTTTCTTCGTGAAGACATTCCCAAGTCTCTTTCAAGTCGCATTTTTGTATGTTAGGGATGCATTTTTAAAATACACGGCCATTTAAAAAAATTAAAATTTATTACTATTAAGATTTGAAAAAAAGAATAAAATACATATAAAACTTTCTATTACAACACAAATACTTGTCATACATAAACATAAATAAACACGTAAACACCTCAGCACAGGTTCTCCTAGTGAGGTGTTCACGAAACATACAACAATACCTATCCACAGTTTCACCTTCACAAACCTACCTTACACCCAACATAATAAAATTACAAAATATATTATGTAAAAATGTTTTTCAAAATTGATCTGTAGGTAAATACTGTAACGCATAGAAATAAATAAATAAATAAATACATTTGTATTGTGGATATCACTTATTATAAAAGTGAATTATTATTATTAGCCATGAGAAAAAAAACGCTAATTATTAACCGATCATGCAGCAACAACAAACTATAAAAAGACACCTTTAATTTTAATTCTTCTCTTACTTTCTACTTTCCTTTATTTACACTCGCTTTTAAAAATTATCTTCATTTTCTTGCTTTAAAAATGTAAAGAAAAAGTTTTGTAAATTTTTACGGTATTAAACATAATTTGGCAAAACAAAATAGTTTAATACATATTTAACGCCAATTAAGAGAGCTAGTTCTTGAGCTTAGTGTAGGAGTTAGTTCATAATTATATACCGGAGTGTACAATAAATATAATCTTAAGCAGTAGGAGGTTGTGACTTTAAAATTTTAATTTGGCTTCAAATGAAGTTGTAGCATTTTGATTGGTGAAGTTATGTTTGTTAATTTTTTTTTAAAGATTAATTTGACCTTTTTCTTGAATGATACGAAATCTGTTATTTTTTTTTACTTCTTCGGGAAGACTATTGAAATATTTAATGCCTTTGTAAATATAATTTTTGTACATTTGTTGTGTTGAAAAAAGAGGAAAATGAATGTTAAGTTTTTGCTGTAATTACGAGTTTAGTTTAAATTCTTTTACTGCATTTTCATTGAATATTTGTAATATTAAATACTTTTTGAAGAGGTCTTTAATTTTTGTTACTTTTTGTTAATAGTGTTGTTGAAGGAATGTTCAAAATTACTATACTTATTCACAAACAATTTAAATAACAATTCACGATATTTTCTTGCTGCGTGGGCCAAATTGGAAGAATCGCTGTTACATCTTCCAAAACTGATAATTTTCTTTAAAATGCTCATATTTCTTAAATTATTTGTGTTTTGTTGAAACTTTTTTAAATATTTTTTTTTAAAATAAATACGTTATAAGTTAAAAATAAATGATAACAACTTACATTTTGATGCATTATCGGAACAATTACATTTTTATCTTTACTCGTTCAAAAACATTATTTATACGAATTTCTCATGTGAATTTAAAAGCTGAGTTACTTACCCTTTTTATATTTACAGTAAAACATCTTTTTGTGAGGAATGTTTCCCCAGTTTCACACATACACACTTTCTCAGTACGATTAACGCCACAGGAAGCTTCCTAAAAGCGTGTGTGACGGTTTTAGTGTCTCGCATTTGAGCGGAGCTCTATTTGAGAATTTTCTCTAGCTTTCTCGACAGAGTATATTGTGTGTGGGTATAGTGAAGTAATGTTGTAGGTGGAGTATTTTGTAGCAGTTTTAATTAAACTAAACGCAGCGCATGAATACTAACAAATTTATGTTAAAATACAAACAAAACTTTCTATAGGTAAACTCCGTAATTAAAAGGTTTCGGGGACGAGAAACCTTCACACTGCAACCTGAATTTAAAATATTAATTAAAAATGGTAAGTCTTCCTAATAAACAAGGTTAATAATTTGACATTTTCCAAAAACTAAAAAGTAAAAAGATTAGAATAAATGTTAATAAAATGCATTATTTATTTGTGTTGGAAGAAACTCTTGAACGGTGAGGTTGTTAGTAAATAATTTAATTGTAATTTTTTTTTACTTAATTTCTAGGTCAACAATATTACTTTCCGTTTCGGTCGAGTATAAGCGTAGTTTTCAAAATATACTTGCCTTGAGTAATTTCCTCCATCTTTGGAGATGCTGTGTGGAGGGTCTTTTGATAAAAGGAAGGAGATAAAGTTCTGGGAAGGAAAATATATGACGGATGAGTAGGAATTTAGCGGTCAGTATCTCCAGGAGGGACGGACATATAAATCCATCCCTTCCACTGCGATGCAAGGCGATGTTTCGATAGAGTCACGTTGGAGAGGTCGAAAGAATTTCTTCAACCAGTTTTTTTTTTTTTTTTTTACATTAACTCCACACAGGAGGCCTTGAGGAAAATAATTCCCCTCAGGGCCTATGTCATCTGGGATGCTGTTTCTCCTGATTCGGCCTGCAAGGCAGCTGTGGACAGATCCATCCACAGCCAAGACACAGACAAACCTCACCCCATGAACCTGGTGAGTTAAGTCACTGCCAAGTCACCAAACGTGGCGAATATACAATAAATGGGCGGGGGATCCCATACCCACCTCCCAAATTGTACACGTAGACATTTGACGCTTTATTTTTGATTTCTTTTTTCTTGAAAAAAAAAAAACTTCTCTTTTCAATGAAATATTTATACAAATATAGACGCACGTGTAACGGGCCTTTATATAGGAATACAAATTAAAAATTATACTTAACTGAACTACCTCGGTAAAAATATCCTGAAATTATTTATTGATTAATTTAAAATGTCCGGTGTCCACTGACTTGCAATAATTATTTCCCTCCATTGTTTTTCTGGGCAATGAAGAATACCTATTTTTGTTAGTCACAGAGTTATTTCAAAGATTAAGCAAAACAGGGTTGTAAACGAAAATATTTTGGTAAATCTTTCTTTCTAATCCCTTATATCTGACATTGGCTCCCGCGCCAACAAAACGCTTGGATTGGTTCTTCGTAATTCAAGATCATTTACTGATGAAGTTGCAAAACGGAGAACATATGAAGAACTTGTTCGCAGCATCATGGAGTATAACTCGATTATTCGGGCTCCTTCTGAACAAAACCATATACTTGAAATAGAAAAAGTACAAATAAGGTTTATGATTTACCTGTACATGAGGGAATGTACATAATACCCATTCCTGAATCCATCGTTGTTGTTAACAGGAATACTCGATTTTAATGCTTTAGAAGACCCGCCGAAAAATATTTTTAGGTGAAAATTTTTTTAAGCTAATCTCTGGTATACTAAATCCGCATATGCTGAAAGAGATATACTTATATGTCCCCAACGCGTGTACTTGTGAGAGATCCCATGCCCTTTTTCATGCTCCGTAAGCGAGAAAACGTCACACAGAGAGTTCAGCAACCATCTTTTGACACACGTCATAACATAGTAAAACTGCCACCATGCACTTTTTTAACTTTGTAATCTTCTCATTAATATTTTGTTAGTGTAAAATTGTTTTACAGAGAACCTGAAAAAAGAAATAAATACTCTTAGTTGCTGTAAGGCGTTCAGTAAAATAAATATGTTCATAAATCGCTGTACCGATTAAAGATGTGTAAAAAGTGCTTTATCTTCGTAAAACCGTCATCCAATAGATTAAAGTATATCAAATCTATAATTCAAATATATATTCATCGTTAAAAACGCCGCAAAAGACGTGTTTTCCCTCATTGAACAGTGCCAGAGAGCACAGAAGCACGGTAAGCCGCTTGGCGTGCAGCGTATATCATAGAAAAGTATGATTCATGCGACTTCCCGCTCGCCCCTGATAGAACCACGCGCCACTTACACGCGCGGATCAAAGGAGCCATTCAGATTAACTTGCCAGTTGCCAGTGTAAAGGACTGCCGCAATAAAAGAACTGGATTTTTCACTTAACATTAGAGCAATTCGCAGCTATATACTCCTTTCCTTATGGCGGCCGTTCTTTATAACTTATTTAAACGACCAAAGCGGATTAGAAGAAGTGTGACGGCTTGTTTGGCCTATTCTTTTTCTTAGCGCGAGTTGTGAAATTGGGAAGAGAAGGGGAGGGGGGGGGGGGATACAAGAACGCTTGTGCAAATCGTAGTTTGATGTGGTACGATTATTGTTATTAAGGAGTGTTACGATCACTTTAATTCACAACGAAAAAAAATTATAACTTTAGGAAAGAATAGTTCTTAGCCTTTATCGCCCTTGCAGCGCCCTTGAGGTGATTTTTCACAAAAACGGCGCTCTACAAATTATCCAATTATTATTATTTTTATTATTATTATCGATTTAATCAATTCCTTATGCCGGCGCCAGATTTCAAAAAGACTTCAACTGGGCTTCGCGCAGTGTGGCAGGCACACAAACATTTGGACTTTGATCCCTTTGATGTGGGCTAAAAAACCGACACGGAAAGGCAAAGCGCACTTAAGTGACAAATATGTGACAACAGTATCAAATGCCTACACGCATACATGTGAAAACTTATTTGATCACATCTTTGAAAACATGTCTGGCGCCGGCTTTAGAAAAACTCTTTCATTAATCGTGCATCACACACTTTCAATACACATTATAAACAATTTAATATTTTCAGCTCTGCACTACACTTCTTAAGGTTACCCGGCGATCACTCGATCATTTAAAACAACTACAGACACTCACTGAATGCTACTCCCATTCTATGAACTTCCTTTTTATTTGTTTTGCAAATTATTATTAGTATGCATACTGTAATTCAATTAGATCAACCCCGCCCCCGTCGTACTTCTTCCCTATTCCCATTTTAACAAATTTGTTATGTAATTTTTCTTCAATATCATCTTTCAAATCACTTAATTCACTCACGTCTTACAATACCCACGTAGAAACCTTTAAATGGTACAAAAACTATTGTAACTTGGATATAATTTTACTTTATTTTAAAGTAAACTGTTTGTCCTCCAAATAAAAGAAAATGATAAAAAATTAAATTTGAAACGAGTGCGCCTTAATTTTTTCGAACTTAAAAAAACAATCCCGATTATTTTTTACGTAATGTGTGAAATATAACTCCATCATAACTCACGACAGTGATAAATCAACAAACTTTTTAAGTGATTTAAACTGATGAAAAAAATAGTCTAAAAACCCAACCTAACGCGACTTGTTCAACCTAGTTTTTTTCGCAACTTTCGTGACTTTCGAAAGTGTGTTGATTTTCTACTGCCCTGAGTTGTCTCGTTACTGAAATAACGTATGCAGAAGTAAAGTTGTTAATGAAGAATTATCCTTTGGGATTGAGATGTTCTAAATTTTTTTTATGGAATTAAGACCGTTTGGTTGGAGTCCGTTTTTTTATTTTATTTCTAACCGCGTGACAGAAATACCAAATGCCCGTGAAGAGCCTGCAAGTTTATTCCCAATAAAGTATAATTGACGAAGAATGTTTCTAATTTTGGCTACCCTAAAATAATTAGGGATCATTGATCTCCAGGGAACCTAAGCGAATAATCAGCAAAGATAGTTAATGTTAGTTGCGGAGTGTTTTAAACAATACATGATGATATTAAAATGTCGTCTTTAATATTTTACGACTAACGACACTAATGAAAAATCTGAAACAATTTTACAAACACCATGGCTACCATATAACTGTACGACCAAAATTTAGAGCAGTTACAGAAATCTACGGAACACGAATTTGAAAATTGTCAGGAAACAAATTTACAAATTCGTTCGCATAAATCTTTATTAGCCCATGCTAGCTTCTTGCTTTATTAACTTTATTTAAGGCGGTATTCCCACAGGATAATCATCAAAGGCTAGGAAGAGTCATAACCAAGTCCCGCTGCAATTATTATGTCGCCTTTGAGCAGCCTTAAAAGCCTCCGTGTAACTTGTTCAATGCAGAACCTCTTACCAGGGGTTGGAGTTGAACCTAGTTGGCTTGGAAGTTGGCTGTAGGGGTAAGGTTCACTGTTGGCAGTAGGAACTAGGCACTGGAGTCACTCTGCTAATGCTGTTATCCAGTTGGATACAGTGTCAAAGATAGAAGGATTATTATTTCAGAAGTTGTAGAAGTAGGGGATATGTTACCCACTCTAAAATAGAAAAAATATTAGGCTTTAGTTAAAAATTTTAATAATTTGCGTACCGAGTAATTTCAATTTATTCATAACTAAAAATACTCCATATTTATTCATAACTAAAAATATTAAAAAAAAATCTATTTTTGTTGCAGTAAAACAAGTCAACAGTAACATGCTTTGGCAAAAGTTTTAAAACTTTACAAGAGAATAGATTGATCAAAAATTGAAACCACACAAAAAGCCCTGTGTAAGGCTATCGAGGACAATCTGAAGCCACTGGAAGAGGGATAAGATTTATAAAAACGAATTAATCTACTTAATTTTATGTCGACATGCCTAATTCCTCGACTCATAAAATACCCCAAAAACTCAAAAACCGTTAAATTCATTAACGATGTAAAAATAAAATTTAAGTATTTTATCATTTGAAACCAAAATTTGACAAATCAGAAAAAGATTCGGTCACATCACAACATTCGGAATTGAACGCAAAACCTCAACCTTTTCATGGCTTTCCTCTACTAGCTAATTTTACCCTACCGTCATATTTAACTGTATCATTACTTCGAATAAGAAATACCAACAATATCTTCATTTGCTGAACGCATATTTTCTATCTATTTTGATTGATTGCAAAAGTTTACCCGTACTAAATGCA
Source organism: Glyphotaelius pellucidus (assembly GCA_936435175.1). Lineage (NCBI taxonomy): Eukaryota > Metazoa > Arthropoda > Insecta > Trichoptera > Limnephilidae > Glyphotaelius > Glyphotaelius pellucidus. The sequence continues at coordinate 9,522,690 of OW386558.1, forward strand.
ATCTAGATTAATTAGTGTCTTTGATAAATTTATCCATTATTATTTCAAAGTGCGATATTTGTTGAATTTTCTATATGCTTGAGATGACTTTTTTTTTAATTACTTAAATAATAACTTAAACAATAAGTTAAACCTTAAATTGTAATATTCAGTCATTCAAAAAAATACTGGTGACTCAATCTAAAATTTGAGAAAGCAAAAATAAAATTATTAATTTGAAAAAATTAATAATTTTATTTAATTTTATTAAATTAATAATACACTTGTTTGTCTTTTGTTATTTTTTATTAACTTATTATCCTGACGAAGAAAACATAGTTTTCGAAACATGTTGAAATTGTAAATTAAATAGTTACACAAAGTACAATAGTACACAAAGTTATTTGTTTTCATTAAATTATTAATTTGATACCACTTTGCAGTCAAACCATTTTAAAAGTTTGCCAAACAAGATAGCTGCCAGGCAGTTTTCCTTCATCCTAAGTTTGGCTTCAATATCATTAATACAAAATCACGCATGCTCTTTTCAGAGCCTTTTTGATTCATGACTGAAACAATAGCGTACTTACTTATTCGATGCTGGAAGGGTGATTTTCATTATGAGGTATGTATTAAGCTTAATGTTTATCAATGAATCTCCAGAAAGCCAATTTCTAAATTTTTATTGATAAGGCCGGTATTTGAATGATTCCGAATCGTTCGTAATTTTTTTTTCGGATCTTTTATTCTTGAAGGCATTAATGAGAGTAAGAACTTTAACAAACCGAACCATTGCTAATAAAACGGTATAATATTTTTACTGCATCCTTTGCAGCCATAGAGTTGTGTCCCTGCGGTAAGTAATACGATTTAGTATTTGATACGCTTTAGTTGCAGATTTAGGCGCTGCCTGATTGAATGTGGCGGGCTCATTTCACATCGGCCGAATTTCCCGACTTTCGCCAATCACATTTCAGTTGCACGAAACTACGAGTTTTATTCCTTTGACCAAAAATTGTCCAATTTCTTGAAGGAAACAACTTTTCTACCAGATTGAGCCATTGTTTTTATTTGCTATTGCGAAATTTACCTTCCCAAGTAACCCCAAAGATTTTTCTTTGTTGAAAAAAATATGAGTAATTCGCAATGACCTTTATTGTTAATAACTAGCTGGTTCCCGGCAAGCGTTGCAATGCCATATTCAAATAATTAAATTGTTTCTTCCTGTATGTTTTTTTCCATTCGTCCCCTTTCCCTCTCGCGTTCCCTTTTCACCTTCCCCGCCTTCCTTCTCCCACTCCTCCGTCCCACCAAACCCCCTCCAGCTTTTCATATATTCATTCCCAGTACATTCACTTTTCAAACAGCTCGCTTGCCACCTATTAAATTTTTTTTATTCAAATTTTCTTTTTTTCATATATTACAAATATAAATTTTTGTATATGATGTAAGAACAATCAATCATCTGAGTGTCAGATAAGCTGACAATATACACAACTTATTGGATAATTTTATCCATATTAATGACATATTAATGAATGGAGGTAACTAGCGAAGCTCTTAGAATTGAAAGAAATCGTATACGTGATCCATAGACATAATTTATACAACCAAGACGCGAATTTATTTATTTAATTCAATCTTGGAGAAATAATAGTGGTTCAAATATGACTAAAGACATGATTAACTTATTTGTTTAGTGTCAAAAAATAGATGCGAAGTGCCAGTATATACAAAAGTTAGTATTTTAATTCTAAATTTTCAATTTAGAGGCATTTTTAATTTTTCGTATCGGTTTGTCATTTACGAATGTAAATCTATAGACCAGTGTTGCCAGCGTATATCGATTTCTTATTTAATCCCTGTAAATATCAGTTCGGCTGTCAAGAGTGCAACCGTGCTCAGAATATCGAAATAAAATCGTTAGAAGTTACATTTATCAATCCGACATTGTTAAGTTATCGATTTCGCTGTGCTGGACCACCGGAATTGCACATGTGCCCATTGAATAGCGTACGTGCTACTAACAACACGCAATTTTTCTTAATAACGTTGCTTCGTTTTCAATATCAAACCAGTTTTGATACAATTACGCCTTCAACAGGGCAAATATAACATTTGGTACGAACTAATTGGTACTGCTTGACGATACAAATTTGAATTGAAACGTTAAAAAATGAAAAGTTGTCATAAAAGAAAGAATTTTTTACGCCGTTAGTTAGATTTGTTTTATTTAAAATTGTTTCACGACAAAACTGCTCAAAATCCAATGTTTTCTGTGAGATAAACTTCAGAAAATTTTGCCTTCACAAAAAGTTGAAAATTTCAATAAAATATTTTACGCAATTAATTTTCAATTTGTTATAATAATAAAATGAATTCAATCTCGTGTCCCTAAAATCACTCGGCCGTTTTAATTAAAATATTTTAATTACAAAAGTTCTCAATAATAATTATATTTCACGGATTCTGAGAAGAGAGAGAGAGAGAGAGAGAGAGAGAGAGAGAGAAACCGTCGGCCCCTCGTTGTAGTTTTATTCCAGTCGTGGTTTTAGGAAATGCTCCCAAAATTGAATTTACAGATTGCGGTCTCCCCTTATGTTTTATTAATTTCAATTCAACGATTTATTTCGAGAAATCAGCTCGGAATATTATTTCCTAAGTACCTAGATGTGTTTTTATCTATATATATAACTGCTGTGGTAATTTGTTTTTATTTAATTTTTTATAAGAAAAACTCTCTATTTATAATTTTTGAGATCATTCCCATCAATGTAGAACATTATTAAAATACATTGCAATACATCATAATAATCTAATCAAAAATGTAAAAGAGAACAAGACACAGAAAAACTAAAAAAAAAAATGGTCGCAACTGGGACTCGAACCGAGAACCTCCAATTTTTTTAAATTCGCAGAATGGTGTACCATAAACAAGCTTACACTTAATATTAAAAAATGTCAAATCATGAGTTTCTTTAGAATAAAAAACACTATAAAATACAGTTATTCACTCAACAACCAGAGTTTATTGTCAGTATCTGAAATAAGGGACCTCGGTATAATCTTTGATACGAAACTATCATTTAATAATCACATTAATATTATAACTAGTAAAGCAATGAAAATATTGGGCTTCATTATAAGAATATCTAAGGATTTCAAAAACATCAACACATTTAAAATACTATATACGACTCTAGTTAGAAGTCATTTGGAATATAATTCCCCCTTATGGAACCCTTTTTACAAAAGTCATGAAATGTCCATTGAAAGAATCCAACGCAAATTTCTTAGATCATTAAATTTTAAATTAGGAATTCCCGCGGACGAAATAAACTATGATTCTCTACTACGAAAAATGCGACTGTTATCGTTGAAAGATAGAAGAAAATTTAATGATCTAATTTTTTTATTTATAATAAATAATAACTGGATTGACTACCCTGAACTAGTTTCGTTGGTCAATTATCACGTACCTAGTAGAATAACTCGACTCAAAACACCTTATTATTGCAACAATACTCTCAGTAATGCTGAACAAAATTCAATAATACATCGTCTACACTCTTTAGGTAATGAATTTGCTCATATCGATAATGCCGGAAGTCTGTCATCATACAAAAGATGCATAAAACAGAATTTGTCTGCTATTACTACGACGTAATCATAATATAATCATTAAACATGTCCTACCAGTACGCACTCGCTATTATTAACTTTGTAAACAGATGTATGTATACGCAACTGTAAGAGCGTTCCTAATATCTATGGATTAGAAACATATCATAATCAGTGATACCTTTTATATTTAGTAAATTTATATTATCTTCAATTTTTGGCTCCTAAGAGCTTTTCTTACTCTTTACTTGTTACACTTTTTTTAATATTTATAACTTTACACTTTTTATTATTTTTAAGATATCTATATTATAGTCTATACATTCTACTTTTGACTGTATTATTTCCACCTTTTAACTTTCTATCTCAATCTGTAACTTTTCATTATACTTTATATTTTATAATTTTATGCTTTACTTTATACTTTCATTTATCTATCTTACTTTCTACTTACTACTTACTACCTCAACTCCTTTTTTTACCTTTTATTTTTATATTTAACTTCAATTTATGTTGTTACTTTCGTTTTGTTATTGTTTTATAATACATATATAATATAACTTATGTTAATGGCACATGTTGTGCCGTATGTTTTTGAAATAAATAAACAAATCTAACCGGGACGTGCACGTTTGCCAATTCCACATTGCCACCTCCTGTCAAACCTTCTAAAATTTGAAATATGAGATTGACTTAAATGACTTCTTCAATGATACATTGTTTTTATTTATTTATTGTTCATTTCATATAGATTATTAGTACGTGATTAGGGTGTGTTTTTTTTATTGTTTTTTTTTTACCATATTTTTTTACCTGCCTACGCCCTCATTATGCCATATCAACGCCCCTTAGTTTTCCTCAACGCCGCTAGTTTCCTCTGGGTCTTCTACCGCCCTCCCTGACGGTCTCAAACGCCCACAAGGGGGGCGTTACCGCCCACGTTGAGAACCTGTGATATAATGCAATAATATGACAAGTACAATGTTTGTGGAGAAAAAGCTGCAATCCAGGCCAGAATACTTTCTACAATAATTTCTAACTAGGCAGTGCCTGTTCTAAAAAACTAATCATGACGTCAGTTTTTGTTTTTTTATATGTAATATCAAATTGTGAAGATTTTTTAATTACATTATTTTAATATATATGTATTGGTAATATACTAAAGACAAATGGAAGAAATTATAGAATAATAAAATAATTGGGAAAATATCATAAAATACTGTGTTCTTTGATAAACGTGATAATAAAATGACATCAATATTATTTTCTAAATTATTAATAACCGTGTGGAATCTTCCCTCTTGGCCACATTCAAAGAACAAGTGTGCAGTTCACACGCAATAGAATTTCTGAGATTTCTGTACATGAGGGAGTATGGCTATTATCCGTGGCTCTATCCTAGCGACTTTCTTTTGGGTATGCTCGGAATGAACCATCTACGGGTCAGAAGGGATGTACACATTGCTACACATTTCTTCAGATTGATCCGCGGATGGTTTGAAAACTCAGCTATCATGAAGAGCATTCATTTCTATGTTCCCGATGGGTATCTTCGCCACCGACAGCATAGACTGTTTTATCTTCCGGCCTGCAGGACTAACTTGCCAATGGTCATGCCGGTCGGGAGAGCAATTTTACTGTTAAACAGAATTAATTCGGATATCGACATATTTAGCGTTAGTGAAGCTGCCTTTAAAAGGCAAGCTCTATTAATTCTTGTATAGTTCGTATGTTTTAATAATTGTAATACTCTTACAAATGTATTTTGAAAACGGTTTAAAATGTAATATTTTGTAATGTTTTTGAGATAAATAAATTGAATTGAATTGAATAGAAGTGAAACCTTCAGAAAACTAAAATAGACAAGAGGCAGACTACGAAGCACCGCACAAAAAGGAGACTGATTATTCTATCCATTTTCTCGCAGGCTAAATCCTATCGATGTATATGTGTTTGTCTCTTTTTAGTGTCGCTTTTTCGTTTCATCGAGTTTAAAATCACAACAGTGTTAAAGAAATTTTTAATTCAAAAATTAATTTGCATCTATTAAAAAACCCCAAAACTTTCCATATTCCTTTCCAAAGAACCAACTTTGCCTTCTCCTTAACTCTTGTGTGAATGTGTCGACTACCAATATAACATCCAAGTAATGGCAAGATGCCGGACATAATATTTAGTTAAAGCCACCATAACTTTACTAATCTTGTTTTGACTTGACTTCGCTTGATTGAAACTTCACAATCTCTTGTTTTTGTTGTTGTTTTACACACAACGTAATGCAATTAACCTTCGTATACTAGCGTCCAACGGCTTGTCAAGTATACTCGCGCACGGTGTCTCAGACCGAATTTCATCTCGTCTGTATTATTTAAATTATAAAATTTTAAAGCATAATTGGTATTAATTACGTAGAAAAGGATATAATTGAATTTAAAAAAAAAAAGAAAAATAGTAAAACCTTTTAATATTTCTATTTTTGAAACTGATAATTCATGGTGGAATTCCATTATAATATATTATAATAAAAACAAATATAAAACTTTTTTCCACTTTAAGTTTAATGACCGTAACCGGTTTCAGCTCGCTAGAGCCATCAGTCTGAAGATGGCTCTAGCGAGCTGAAACCGGTTACGGTCATTAAACTTAAAGTGGAAAAAAGTTTTATATTTGTTTTTATTATAATATAGTAAAACTTTTACTTTATTTGGCAAAAACTGATTTTTAATTCGGCCTCTTAAAAAGAACATAACTTTTGATGCTCTAACTTTACTAACAAAAATATACTTTTTCATGTATTAATTAAAAAAAACTCTGAAATTTGTTAAATGAAATTATCAAGATTAATAAAATATTATAAAAATAGGAATTAATCATTATTAGGATTTTCGGGTAGCAATTGTTACTTACCTAAAAGGCCGATAACAATAAATAAGTGTCACACGTCCACTCCAATTATTGATTTGTCGGTCTGAGAGACCAATGCGCGACTAAAAGAAGGTTAATGAAGAATTGAATGTTCGACTTCGGGATAATTTTTATTTAAGATGGCGATTTAAAACTAATAAGATTATTAGCAATTTTATAATACTTTTAAGCTCGAATCTCAATAGTATAGAAAGTCGTGTAAGGGCCCAATAAAAGTATGATTTCGTGTATTTTTACACTTTGTTTACACAAATAACAAAGTCTCGATTATTTATAACTTAAAAAAATAAAACTGATTTCTTTTGTAGCGATAACCAACACTTGTATCTAACTATACACATTAAGCCGCCGTTTCCCGAATTTCTACCGATTTCTTATATATTCCCCTTAAACATTTGAAGTTTTTAAGCTCTTATCATATTTTTTAAGATAATATCCTAGACGCGTTCCCCACCGAAACGCAAATTATATGAAATTTCTTCGATAGAAAAAAATCGCAAAGTATGCTCCGAAAATTATTAAAAACACGTCTGTTTCTTTTATTTTACAAGTTATAGTTCTGAAAAAATTCACAATGTTTCTTTAAATGATACTTAAGATGCCTTCCACGAGATTTTTGCTATTTTTAAAACGAGTCATGTTTTATTAAACACTTTCACAATTTTCGCTTCAATTTTATCGTAATTTAAGCGCGCTCTGTCCAACATTCGTAATTACATATCTCTCCATATTCTTCTTTTTTAGCGGAGAAGCGGCGCTTTTAAAAAAATATCTGCTGTTTTGTAATAATTTAATTAAAAATATATATTCCTGATTATTTTATATTTGTTTCTTCTTTATTGTGAATGTAAATGGCACTTAATACGAACCTAGCTTCAAAAAATTTGACTGCCATAAAATTGATAAATTTTTCTCGTCGGACAGTAAAATTTTCCCGCGTGGGTAAAGTAATTATCTGTATTAAAATATATTTTTTAATTATTACACAATAATCTTATTAATTTAAAAATAATATATATGTAGTACATTTGCGGTCGGTTCCAGAGCCACTGATGCTCTCAGAATCGCACTGGTGTAACCCAACCATTCAGAATTGAAAGTTGCTTTGATTTGTTTGGTGACCAGATCTGAATAGCCAGGCACTTTTCCACCTTCTAATTGGAGATGCCTTAATCTCACTGGCTCCAGACGATTGGTAGCAGTTAGGACCCTTGTGCGATATTTAGAAATTTAGCATTAAAAAAACCCATAATTTTACTGGTGAATAAAAAATGGCGCTCTCAAGAATTTCAATAATAAATAAGGGACCGTCTGGTTTTGGTGTCGGGCCCTTCAATTATAATAAACCCTCGATCGTTTCATCAGCCGTACAATAGATGGCGCCATGTTATTATCTCCTAGGTCTGGGGTCTTATTTTTCATTTCCCAAACGAAAATGAAAAATAAAATTCAAGATCGTCCCTGATTGAAATCCAACGCCGTGTTTGGTTTCGATAAACAACCCTCCATTGCGACTCTTCAATTATTTTGATTTTCCCAAAAAATAAATTGTGGACGTGATTTTCGGAAATTGATTCCGTTTTTGGGAAATTGTTCCGTGCGCTTTCGCTGCCGAACTTTGGCTCCTTTTAATTATGTATTATAATTTCGTATAAAATTTTGCCAAATATTATTTTGGAATTGATTTCTACGGCGTTCTTTTTTTGTGGTTGTTTTCATTCTTTCGGAGTATTAATTAAATTTTCTCAAAAATTTGTAAATTTTTTTCTATTTTTAAGACTTCACGTAATTTTTTTTTCGTATTTTAGTTGTCAAACATTCCGAAAAAATGTAAAGTAATAATTTAAAAAGATATGTTCTTTATTTGCTTGATATTATACTGTTCGTTCTTAAGACAAGTGAATATTTGTTCTTAGATAGTTGATATCTACGATAGAGAAACGTCCACTTAAGAAAAATAAGTACAGATACTTGATGATTCTACTACAATTATAGGTTCGTAAAAATATAATATTTTATTATTGCATTTAGTAACAATCCATGAAAGCTTTTACCAAAAAATTATATCTATACTAATGACATAATAAATACGAAAGTGAGTGTGTGTGTTTGTTACGCTTTCACGCCTAAGCCACTTATCCGATTTTTAAAATTCTTTCATTGATAGAAAGCTACATTATCAGATAAAAACATGGCTGAATATAATGGTAAGCTCTGGCGTTTTGAAATTTGTATAAATGATAATGTATGTATTTTAGCGGTAGGGAGAAAAGGCAGGTTGGTGGGGTTCGCGTAGAGCGAAGAGATGAGGGGGAGGGAAGGCGGGGAAGGTGGAAGGACACGGGGACGCAGGGGAAAGGACATCATGTATTACTGGTTGCTACAGTAATTTCCCCCAAATACCATGCTAGTGAAGCCGCGGGTAAAAGCTTTAAGTTAATTTATAAAAATCAAAATGTTTTTAAGGATTAATAAGATGTCTATGTATTGCTAAATTAAGAATAGGAAATGTTTGAATCGTTAAAAATACGTTTTTTAAGCCCCCACAAAGGTTTTTGGATTATTACAACCACATGGCAATACGTCTGAAAAGTTTTTTAATCATCACAAAAATACTTGCGAGACTGTCAAAAATTTGAGAATGACGTTTTGCAAAACAATGATTTTTAAATCAAAATTAATTTATCAAACTCTTAGGACGGGTTGTTTCAAAAAATTTGATGGATTCATCAAATATTTGATGTTAATTTTCAGGTTATGTGTAAGTTTTATTCAAGTTCTGTGATTATTTCAGTTTTGTGAAGCAGCTGTTCTATCACGATATAAAAACAGAACTTGAATAGAACCTACACAGAACGTGAAAATCAACTTCAAATATTTGATGAACCATCAAATTTTTTGAAACAACCCATCCTTAAATTAATGAATTAATTTGAAGTACTTACGTAATTATTTGAATCGAATCAAGAATTGTAGATATTTTATAAAGGTATCATCTACTTTAGGTACCAAATTTGATTGACTGTTCTTATAATAAATTATTGTTCTTTTATTATACAAAATTGCATGTTTGTTATATATGAAAAATTAAAATTTGAATTTAAAAAAATGTAAAAGGTGGCACGAGAGCTGTTTGAAAACTGAATGTACTGAAGCTGAATATACGGAACGCGGTAGGGGGGTTGGTGGGACGGGGGATCGGGAGAGGGGAGAGGGAAGGCGGGGAAGGTGGAAAGGGAACGTGGGAGACCGGGAGACTTAGACAGTCCTAGAAATTCAAATATTTTAAATTAAAATGCGTGTTTTCTAAGATGAAAAAACTATTGAAATTTTTGCAGTACATTTTTACCAAATAAATTAAATAATAAAGAAATATATTGATAGTTGATTTGGTGGAAAAAAAAAGTTGTAGTTTTTAAACGTAGTAAAATTTAACTATATAATACATCCACGTCGTATATATAACAATGCAAAGATAAAAAAAATAAAGAAAAAAAATTAAGAAAATTAGAAAATTTAATGAATCATATTATAGGGGGTGGGTAGTGGTTAGTTCGTTATCAATATTTTTGTAGTGCTCTATTGTTTCATCTGATGAACATGAATGCTAGGTTCATCAGGTTACGACCGTGTTTATAATCGTCTTGCTTACAATGAATATTTAACACTTCCGTACCGGACCAGGGTAACGCACTTACACTAACGAGAGTTTTACGCTGTATCTAAGTTGGTTTTTAAACCACACACTCAATAATTTAGGTAATCCTAGAAAATATATTTGGTTATCGATCTGCATTAAAAAAATTAATATAGCATTACTACTTTTCTTAAAATTAAATAGTTTATAACCAATTCCGGCGAATAATCTGTGCCACCCGCCCCCCTTCCCCTCTGTTCGGGCGTACCCCGTTCCAATCTGCTGAATGTATCGGGATAATTCTAAGCGATAGCAAGTAATTTCTAAGTTGTTAGTGGAAAGGACTAGATCGCGTTCGTTTACACTGCGCATCTCGTTTGCTCTTTTTACAATGCTATAATGTTCGCTTGCCTTTCAAAGATCATTCGGTCTGAATCGTTTCCGGTGAACGCCAATCGCCAGTCGAGATTCGGAAACAAGGTGTTATGCTGGCTATCGGCCCGCCTTCTCTGTTTTTCTATGGAAAAATACACGCTATGGTCTAAATTCATTAGAATATTAATTATGACTTTATTTATCAAACGATTTTTAAAATGACTACTGAAATACGATGAATATACTTCCCTCTAATTATTATCATAACAAATTACAAAAAAATATGTCATTAACACCCTTAAATAAGCAAAACAAATTGGGGTCCCCGAGTGACCCCCCTTCGGGTCATGTGTGATTTTTTTCGTTCCGGGACGAAAAGGTTAACCGTACTTTACGTCCATTATCGTGAATGCTCTGTATTTCTCTGAGGCAGAGGATCTGGTCACTGCAGGTGCCCATCTGTCAATCGGATATTATCGGCTATTTCCATATTTCCAGGCGACAGTTGACTCTCTCGTATAGTACAACTGTACTGACCTCTGTTGAGATTCCTGAACACTACATAAAACTACCAATACTAACGAAATCTGTTGAAATGCATTGAAACTACATTCATATAACTGAACTATACTTTATTCATATCACTTCAATTTAGACTTTTTTTTTGTACACGTTTAGTAAATTCATCTCAGTGTATAGGGAGATGTCAGCATCTGAAAAGATGTCATTTTATTTTGTGCAAGCTTTTCTAAAAAAATAATTTTGTGTGTTGTTATTTTTTAAGTGCCGGATGTGAAAAAGTTGGTTTGATTATAGCTCAGTGGATAAGAGCACCCACCCGGAAAGTAGGGAGGTCCTGGGTTCAAGTCCCAGAGGTGCAAATATCTTTTTCTGATTTTTCTGTTTCCAGATTTTCGATTGAGTTTCGATCATAGTGTCTTCATTTCATTAAATATTACAATTTGAGGTTTTACTCATAAAAGTTAAATTAAAAAATAATAATATTCATCCTAGACTTGCAGAAGAGTCAATAGATGTCGCATTTTAAATAAAATTGATAAAAATTTATCCAGACACCATCTAGATTGCATTTAGTTCGAGTTGAATCTTGTAATCATACATAAAGATAGCAGCCAATAAAAATATGCGTTAAGAAAAATGATGATAATATGGGTGGTTCTAAGTCAAAGTATGGTACAGTTCAAGGTGACCGAATTTGATATCGACACCTTAGCTCAGTGAATAAGAGCACCCTCCCGGAAAGTAGGGAGGTCCTGAGTTCGAGTCCCAGAGGTGCAAATATCTTTTTTCTGATTTTTCTGTTTCCAGATTTTCGATTAAGTTTCGCTCATAGTGTCTTCATTTAATTAAAAATTATTTACAGAATCGTTTATAACTACGCAAAATAGGAGTGGAACTATATTGCAATTTAACAATAATTCACACGATGATAAAATATATTTCAACATCCATGCATTCGTCGTTGGTAAAATATAAACGACCGAAATTTTCTCCGGCCTCGCAATTACTAGGAAGTGAGTGGTGTGAGTGAATGCGTGCGAGTGGTATGAGGAAGGAAGTAATAGTAAACGTAATGTCGGGAGGGTGTAAATAAGAAGGCCATCATAAGGCGGGAGATATAAAACCTAAGGATATAAGTGTGAGGCGATAAAGCTGGGGCACGTATCCTCCGTAGTAACAATAGTGCTATGAAAAATGGACATCTTGAGTGCTGGAAAGCATTTTTCCACTCCAATAATTCCTCCTTCCTAATACCAGAATAAACCGTGCACTTTATTCACAATCCCACGGTTTCGAGTGTGAAAAGAGCATTGTCGTGAATTTGACAAATTTCACGATGCCTCTAAAGTGGGGCGACGGAACGTTCAATGTACTAGTAGGTACTTCGGGGGTGTGAAATAAAATATAAATTATTTTTTGTTCAACCTCACGAATTGAAAAGGAATTAACAAACATGGTATTTTAAAAATTCAGAATGCAGAGAAAATTTAATGAGAAAGAGATTAACGAGATTGCTATGTTCTTGTTACTTACATTTCTTTGGATGAACATTCGTTATCCTTGCAAGTGACCCAACAGTTGATCCGCCGACAATTGGCCCCTCGAAACGATATTAACTACAAAATTATAATTAACCTTATTAAAAAATTATAATTATTTACCAATTTCAAAAGTTAAATTGACTTCAAAAATACCCAATTAGTTGGCATGAAAATCAAACAAAATTATATTGTGTCGATTTTTTGTTCATGCGCTGGTGTACACAGTATATAGACAAGTAAATTTGTAATTGATGCATTTGAATGAAAATATGTTTTATGCTTCGTTATTTGGCGGTACATCCTATCTGCATATCCCTTCGGGGTCATATAGTTACATTTTGTGTAACTAGGCATACCTATGATATATTTCCCTAAACCGACTGCATATTGTTTAGAAGTATGCCGGGGGGCTAATTCTAGGCTGTTAAATAGTCATGGAACCATCCTTAAACTATTGTACAGGCATCATAAAAAAAAAATATATTTTGCTCTCCCAAACACTTGTTTCATTAAATAACATATAATAATATGAGTGACCGGACAACTCGGAATGAAACCAACTCAGAACCATCTCAGATAAGTAATTTAGAGTGATCAAAAAATATATAAAAAAATGGTTAAATAGGTTACGTTAGGTAAGGGTTATCGGCTATTTCAAAATTATTTTTTTCATAGCTTATGACTTTTCAAGGAGGTGTTGAGTTGACTTTATTCTTAGTTGGCATGGAACCAACAATAAGTTATTGACATACATACCAGAATTAAATGAAGAGTTTCCAGTGATCCAATGATATGAGTTCCCAGTTACGTAATCTGCGTGCAAACTGTATCTAAATTTCTCTAATAAACAACAAACAGTGATAATCTTAAATTACCTCCCAGATAAGACTGGTCCGGTATATTTTCTTCCTGTGCAAAGTATAAATAGAACAATAGAACAATTTAAAGCAGCGTCGCGTTCTTGGTCAAATACACTGTCCATATTGTTTTGTTTTGGTGATCGATGAACCTGTAAATGCAATCTTTTAGCCTTTAGTTGTATTAACGTTTTTTCTGTAGTTAGAAGTAATATTGTAGAAATCCATACTAATATTATAAATGCAAAACTGCTCGAGTTTGTTTGTTATGCTTTCACGCACAAAACAATAAAAATATTTTAAAAATTATTTCATAAAAAGAAAGCTAATTTATATGCGAGGACTACAGGCTGTATATAATGGTAAGCTCTGGTGTTATGAAATTATAAATATTTATATATTATATTTGATATACGTTTTCTGTCGCTAACAAAAGCGAGTTGTTGCTAACTTTAGAAAAAAAATCGTTGCCAAGGAAACGATGTTGATATATAAATTTGTGGGCTTCATGCTGGTAAGTACTCATCCCCAACCTACGGTCGGCTGCTGCTCCAGAAAATTCAAATATTAGAACATTTTTTGTTTTTTTTTTTGGACTATGTTTTGGAATAATTGTCAGATGAGAGTTCCTACATTCAAAATATAATTCGTAACGATTATAAAGACTTTATAATAAATAGTGTTATTTTTTATTATATTAACAAACTTCCAAGTATTTAAATAAAAATTAGTATCCGAAATGTTTGGAAATTCCGAACGAATGAACAAAATCGGATTATTCTTTTTGTCTTTGAGCTATAGCATTATGAAATGTATGTGGCAGGCGAGATGTTTGAAAACTGAATGTACCGGGAATGAATGTATGGAATGCGAGAGGGAGGGGATAATTGATAAGTGCAAGCGCTACAGTAATTTCCCGTAATATCATGCGAACGAAGCCGCGGGGAAAAGCTAGTACTATATATATCGATTGAACTTATTTCAATGTTCGACTTCATCATTTGTTTCAACAAACATTTAGAGTTTTTATAAAAATACAAAATTTAGGTTGTGGTTTTGTCTGGAACTCCGGGTCTATGAATTCTAAAACATGAATTTGCTTTAAGAGTGTGTTATATGGCAGAATGGTAGTTTGCTGGAAAACGGCTGTCTAAAACGGCTTAATACTACATTTTGTGTGTCATTCCCGGACTTGATATTTTTTGTTACTAAATAATGGACTATTTTTTTTCAATCTGCTTATTTATTTTTTTAATTGATGTAGGCATTCGACCATAAAAAATTAAAAAAACATTGATACACCATACAACCCACTTTTAAAACTTCGATCTATGATTGTCGCATTAATAATGATTTTACACTATATTTTTAAATTGAAACATGTAAACAATACACACATCTGTAGAAGTACGGCCTCTTATTATCGTTATGATATCTGTGGATATCAACAATTAAATAAATACTTAATTTTGCACGAAATTTTAACACATTTCAAAGTTTTTTATCATTCCGGGAGTGAAGCCCCCGTTGAATGGTGGTGAAACTACACGCTCCATATTTCATAGCCAATATATTACTAAAACGCCATCAAAATGTTCCATAAATGAGTCAAATACTACAATACCAATTCACTTCAAGTAATGCGATAATCTAAGGAAGCTACAATAACAGTTAGTACTCACAAATTCTCTTTTTTCGTGTAACTTTACCGCATTATATGTTTTCAACTGACAGACGCGTAAAAAAACAACATCCAACATGCGTTCTGTTTGCAACTTCACGCGTATTGTTGACCAGCGCGCTCGTTTTGCAAGTATGTGCGAGAATTTGTCTTTCTGAGTGAACGTTTTTTACGTACGCGGTGTTTGGTAATAAAACCAAAAATTACCGTCTCGTAATTAGATTCTTAGGTAAATATTTACTAAATAGGGACATGCTTTAAGCACATTTTAAAAAAAAAAAAAACTTAATATCAGGTAGATAATAATGGGAAGTAAGTATTCCAGTTTCCGAAATTGGAAAGTAATGAATTTTAATAGTTATTTCGTTAAAATTAAAATCGATTTTTCACTTGGCGGCCATTATCATTATAGGAAAACGCTTAATATACACTTTAAAAAAATTAGTAGGTAGATTTTAACTAGAACTAATTGATTCAGTAACCGGAAATTGGAAATAATGCATTTTAATGGTTATTTTGTTAACTTAAAGAATGCGAAATGTAATTTTTTTTCAAGGACGCCATGTTATTAATTACAACGGCAAATACGCATTTTATGGTTTTAAGTGATAATAAGTCAAGTTTTGCACTGTTCCGACCTTACACGGTAAGGGGTATTAACATAAGGAGTAAACAAGTTTATTGCCGTTTTTTTATTTTTATCTTTAAAATTTCAAATGAAGTCAATAAAGTTTGTACATAGAGAAACAGACAAAAAAAAAACTTTTAAAGGAAAAATTAACAATAATATCGCCTTTCTGCGTATAAACACGTAACCATTAACACGTTGTCAAATCAAAGATATTTTATGATATGATATATATCTATGATTTCTATTCTAGAAAATATAGTTTAAAAGACAATAAACGGCTGAATATTTAGAAGTTAAATTTAAAAAAAAAAAACACCATAAAATCGACTACAAATGTGAACCACGAGATTCCAAACGCCGTTTATAATGGCCGAAGGGTATCGGCAAGGCAATGGGCCGAATCAGTCAACTTCATTTATAATAATTAAAATTTACCAACAAATCTTTATTTTTATATTGATCATGTACAAACTTGTGATTTACATGTGTCATATGTGTTTCTTAGAACCCCGTCAATTCGAAATCCACGGGACATCAAAAATAAAATTTTGAATTGACGAATTCCCACGTAATTGGAAATATAACAAAAAAAAAATCGCCGAAAATTGAGTTCCTCGGTTGCAAATTCAAATACGTGTAGGTTTTCAGGAATAAATTCGTAATAATACGACTTATTCACATGTAAGTCGCCCAATGTATTCGAAGTAAATTCATAAAAATACGATATTTTCCGTAAAATATTCCGCATAAATCAAATTTTCACGGCCGCGACCGTCGCGGCCATCTCGTTAAACTCATAAAAATGTGATATATTACCGCGTAAATCGAAATTTCGTTGCCGATTTCTGATGCAACCGGCTCTTCAAATTTAGATATTCGAAGAAAATTCGTAAAATTACGATATATTTCGCGTAAATCATACTTTGATGTATAAATCTAATAATAACGTGAGGGGAAGGAGACATGAGAGGGGGAATGGAGACGAAATGCGAAGGGAACGAATGGGAAAAGACACGCAGGGAGAAACAATTTTTTTATTAGTGGCATTTCAACGTACGCCGGGAACTAACTAAGTAATCTATTAATTTTGAAAAAGAAATTCGTTCAGCAAATAATGCGTAATGCGTAATTATATTTTGTCGATAAAATATGAAAAAAACTGAACTAAACATATATTTATATTATGAAATAAATAAAATAATGTTAAGCCCATTAACAGTCCGGCCCTTCTCTGTAGATCACCCTCCCTCCACTAGCTGCCAATAACTTTTTTCGTCGGCGGAGTTTAGGACGAAATTTGTGTAGCGACGCGCGTACAATTTTCAATATTTCAAATTCAAGAAGGTACCTAAACTGCCATCTATCGAAGTAATCATAAAGCTATTCTTGCATTTTACGAATTGAATGAAGGGTATCACATCCCTTTAATATTCAAAATTGAAAATGATTGTGGGAACAAATCAGACACAGAGAATTATATTTTATTTATTTTATTAATTATTTCCTTTAAATATTTTCTTTTTAGATTCATTTAATTTTAAAATACTTTACACGAGATTCAACCTCAAAATCAGAAATCGTTTAATGATCCTCAAAATAAGAAATCGCCTTCACAAACCTTGACGCCTTCTATTTCAGAACAAGGTAGAGTGAAGTTAGAACCCTGTCTAATAAAAGTAACGATTAACGATAAACGATATTATTTACTTTCCTCTTTAATCCTACGCATAGATACAGATGAAATGATTTTCTCAAAACCACCACAAAGATAATTTAAGTACTTGGTAAATGAGGTTTTATGAATAAGAAAATCTACATCAGGTAAAAAGACCTTCTTTTAAATATTCCATTCAAATTCATTCATCAAACTAAAATTTCACGAATCCCTCGCTGATGATTATCAATAAGTAACAACGAACAACTGTTCTCAGACTCACCGCATTTAAAATTCAGCTTTATTAATTAGCCAGAAGGTAGCAGCATTACAAAAGGAACACTTATAGAAATTGCCACGCGTTTAATATTCTCAAAGGATAGCCATCAAAACCCTGATAAATGCAGTCGTTTCTAATATCTCTGGGGGAATCAATGTGGGCAGGTAGCTGATATCTGTCTAATGGAGGAAATCAAGTACTACCGGGAGAATAATAGGTAATCGTCATTATTATTGTAGCATATTAAAAAGGGGTATTTACCTACTACAAATCTCCGGAGCAAAGAAGCTACTAATTGTTACGAATTATTTTATAAATATAATCATTTGTTTGATCATTTTTTGGGAGTAATATTATTTTATCAGGCTGCAGGCTTTGCGAAAATTTGAATTAAAATAACTTTTTTTTTGTAACTTGTTTGTAAATTTACAAACTGTGGGATTGTAAAGTAGCTAAATGATTAAGGCAGTGTAAAAAATGACGGCAATAGTTGAACCTTTATTCAAATTACACCGAATCTTTAAACTTTCACAACTTCAACTCCCTTTACACACGACGTAATTTTTGACCAAACATTATTATTTAAAATTCTGATTAATGACCTAGACTCGTCATAGCTTATCAATTTAATACAAATTCATATTCCGACAAAATCAACAAGACAATCCAATTTGCTTCATTTGACCACAAGTAGAAATAACACCAGAAAAAAATCTCCAATTCCCCGTATATGTGCGCAATATAATACAAAATTTTAAACTACCCTTAATTTAAAAATACCCTTCAGAAAAGCCGAATAAGAACAAACAATAATGTGGAACGTTTAGGGAGCACCTTATCCTATTTTCCTGCTCCTCACCTAAAATTTCTTAAGTGATTTACTATCATTTTTTCTTCTTTATTTTTAATTTTAAAGTGGAGATTGAACAAAAATTAAAATGGTCTGTTGGACAAATAAGAACTGAGGCGACGCATTGCATAATTTCCCTAAATATGCAGGAGAGAGGATGGACCGTCGCACAATGTTATATTGGAACAAACTTCTAATGACGTGTTGTTTCACAGAATTTAAATAATAAATAAGTTCTTTTCCTTTTTTTTTTTCTGTGTCCTGTTCTCTTTCATTTTTTTTTGTTTATTATTGTTTTCTTCTTCTTCAATGACCTATTACATTGACGGGAATAACCTTCGAAAGTAATAAAAAAAACAAGAGTTTTATATAAAATTGAATAATATTTAGACTATTAAAAAAGGTCAGTAGTTCCATATTTATAAAAAAGAAATATTTATCCGAGACGCTATCTAGGTTACAAACCAGTTCTTAGAATATTTTTTTCCAGTGAAAAGAATAGTTGCCTATAACACGGAAAAAAAATGTTAAATTTAAAATTTGATTGACGAATATGATGGTTTGGCAGAAGGCGGCAATGGCGGAAACGGTTAAAACGCGCACGTCCAATTAGACAAGAGGTTATGAGTTCGAGTCCCAGTTGCGACCATTATCTTTTTCTTTGTCTTGTTATCTTTCATATTTTTGTTTAGATTATTATTGTCATCTTATTACTATTAACATTCCACTTTTCAACCTCGCTTGGGATAAGTCTGAGCTAATTGAATATTTTTATTAAAAATCCTATTCATCATCATCTTCTTCCCCTTATCCTATTCGAGTTGAGAACTTATCGCTTAATGATGGCCCAGCTTCTGGAGTTTACTTATCTAGGCTGACCAACTTGATGTTTTTATTTACACGTTGTTAAATTAAAGTCTCTGTATTTATTTCAAAGAATGATAAATGTCTTCAGATAAAATAGATTTCATTCGCAAACACGCAGCTTACTTTTTATTCTGAACACAATTACGTTTTCTAATTATAATTCTACTTTAAAATTACCTCAGAGATTTAAATGACGATTTTTTCCACAGGCGAACAGGGCGCCATCTGTGTTGCGGCGTCGTTAATAGACCCAATCTCGAATTTCCCGGGGGGCTAATAAAAAATCGCGTTCCGCACACCACTCCCGGTTACTTTTTTACCTTCCCTCTCCCTCCCTGCCCCGTGAAGCCTCTTTCTATTATCATTGGAGGCTCCACCGCTCGACAAAAGAACCGGATTTTATTTCTGCGGCCCCGATTCTAAAGTGTTTTACATATCAAATTTATGCTACACTTAAAAATGTTTCCGGTTTATTCTGTGATTTTCTCTCTTTTTGAGGGAAAGTGAAGATAGCAGATTTTGATCTTTTCGAGTAACGCCCTAATGTTAAAATAACGTTCTTAAGTGTAGCGTTATGATCATTTTAGTGGAGTTGTCATATTATATTATACTAGCTTTTCCCCGCGGCTTCGCTCGCATGGTATTACGGGAAATTAATGTAGCGGTTGAACTTATCAATTATACCCCCTCCTCCCCACCCCCACCCCCTCCCGAATTCCATACATTCATTCCCTTACATTCAGTTTTCAAACATCTCGCCTGCCACATAAATTTCTTTGAGCTCAAAGAAAAAAAGAATTATCCAATTTTGTACATTCTTTCGGAATTTATGCGCTTACAAACATTTCGGATGTTTATTTTTAATTAAATATTTGAAAGTTTGTGAATATAATAAAAAATTACACTATTTATTCAGTTCATTTATTCAGTCTTTATAATCGTTACGAATTATATTTTTAATGTCGGAACTGACATTTATTCCAAAACAGAAGCTTGTCCAAAAAAATGAAACATATTCTAATGTTTGAATTTTCTAAAGCAGTAGCAATCGTTTCCATGGAAACGATTTTTTTCTGACTTTAGCAAAAATTTGCTTTAGTTAGCGACAGAAAACGTATAACAAATATAATATATTAATATTTATAATTTCATTACGCCAGAGCTTACCATCATACAAAATATAGTCTGCGCATATAATTTAGCTTTCTATTGGTGAATGAATTATTAAAGACTTTATATTGTGTTATGCGTGAAAAGGTCATAAACAAACTCGAGCAGTTTCGCATCTATAATATTAGTATGGATTTTATTTTTATTTTATTTAGTAGACCAACAGTATACACTTAAATAAAGAATAATAGTGCCTTTGTTACATTAATTATACCATTTAAAGGTTTCCACTCGTATATACAAGTGAAGTGATTTGTTAAATGATAACTAAAATAAATCTTCAATTTAAATGATTTTTGAAAGGTTAAAGTGTTAAAGTAGCGTGATTTTTAATTGTCCGGTCACAGAATCACTATGTTGAATCTGAAGTTTGTTGTCGGCTATTTTTTCAATTTTTTTATATGAATACCTAACAAGTTCCACCTGCTCTGGCTGGAGCCAGTAAGACTAAAACATCCCCATAGGGAGTATGTTGTGAGGCTGAAGGGGATGGGGAAGAGGAAGGTATTGAAGTACCTGGATGTTCAGATCTGGTCACAAGGCTTACGCCATTTCAATTCTGAATGCTGGTCTTACACCAGGGTGACACTGAGAGTATCTTCTACTCCGGAACGTGCCGTGAATACAGTATATATTATTTTAAATTAATAATTGTGAAATAATACAAACTAATAAAATAAATTTTATTTGCGCGCACCGGGATTCGATCATGCGATCTTCGGATTGCGAATCAAGATGTAGATGTAGTTTTTAAAACAAGTTTAACTTTGTTCCTCACATTGATGAAATCAGAAACAAACAATAAAGATGTTGGGTTTTTTTAACAATATTTTTGATAAATACTCTTTTTGCCACTCTTGTAAGAATTCACTCAACAGTATTTAGAGTCCACATCATAAAATCCATATATTGTAGATTAAATTGAGTTAGTTCACCATAATTTCACCATTTTCTAAATTTTAAAATGGGTATTTCAGCAAATATGTTAAACTACAACACACTTTTAAACGATATGAATATGCTTAAATTGTCAGACAGAAGAATTTTCACTGACTTGGTATTTTTATATAAAATTCTAAATGATTTAGTTGATAGTCCGGTATTACTTGAATTGATAAGCTTCCGAATTCCACTTCGTAATACTAGAAGTCAGGATTTATTTCAGTGCAGAAATTCTGGGACTAACTACCATATGTATTCCTCTTTGCCCAGAATACTAATGGAGGGAAACAATTATACCAAGTCAGTGGACATCTTCAATTTATCTTTGAATAAATTTAAAATATTGTTATTGAGGCAGTTCAGTTATGTACAATAAAATGTTTTTTCTATGCTATATATGTAAAAGCCCCGAAAAAGGGCGTTTATTTATAAATAAATAAATAAATAAATTTCACGATTTTCCTTTAAATTTTCATTATATGAAAAAATATCCGGTATAAGAAAAATAATAATTACCAATGTAAGCGACTTTGTTTTCACATCTGTTTTCACAAAATAAAATATGCACAATTTGATTCTCTTGACCTGCTAGAGATGATAATGTCCAAAGTATCTAGTAGAAATGTACAACAAGTATTGTTCCATTTCATGAAGAATTATTTCGTACCAACTCTGACTTTTGCCTCTCACTCGTCCATTACTGTGTAGCAACGATAATAAATATTGTTTAGTGGATATTTAAAATCAGGATATCTGAAATTGATGAACACTTACCAACCTTCTATTATTTCACTATTACTAAATTTGTATTATAATTTTTTTTTCCAATTATATTTATATTTTATTATTTTTCATCGTTCCCCCATTTTTTGCATTCGCTCTACACAGAACGCCTTGAACAAAATTTTTTTTTTCATGGCCTTTGTCACATCTAAAGGGATGCTGTGTCTAGGGTCTTTTTAAGTAAATGAAAGAGAAGAAGTTCTGGAAAGAAAAAAAGTATGGGGTTTGGGTAGGAATTTAGGGATCAGAGTGTCCAGGAGTGACGGACGTATGAACCCATCGCTATCGCTGCGGTGTTAGATGATGGGTTGAGGGAAACCAGCTGGAGAGCTCAAATGATCTCCCTAAACCGGTTTCTCCCAATCTGGCCCGCCAGACAACCCTGGAAGACAACCCAATTTTTTCCAAGATGATGAGTGATAAAAACCCATTTTTTTTCCAAGGTGATAATAACCTTGAAAAAAAATTGGCTTGTCTTCCAGCTGATTTTTCAAATCGTGGCAGGCTTGAAGGCGAAGGCTCTCTTTGATCCTCAGAGAGGAGACTTTCCCATTTTCGCCGAAAGAAGAAATCTTGATTTACTTAAAATTAAACTTTGAACAAACGCGTGGACCCACACGCTGCTTTGCACACTGACGGAGAAAGAGTTTCCGTACAACATCCGACCGCACAAAACCCTTACTCCTTCCACTTCTCCTCTACCGCCTGATTCTAATTACTTTTGGGTCTCTCTACGTATATAGTTTCTACTTTATAAACGCATGTACTTAAATAAATTACCATTATTTCCTATTTAATTAAAATATACCCTAGGCACAAGGTTAACTTATAATTTCATTTATCACAGTTATGGAAAAGTCTTTTTTAGCGATTAAATAAATAATGTTTTCCGAAATATTAATATTTTAGGCCGCTCGTAAGTTTTTTTTTTGTTTTACATGAACTCCACACAGGAAGCCCTGAGGAAAATAATTTCCCTCAGGGCCTATGTCATCTGGAAGCTGTGTGGAGGGTCTTTTTGAGAAGAGGAAGGAATGAACATTGGTCTTGAAGAGACACATGTTGTAGGAGGGAGGAAACACAGATGCCGGCAAATCGTTCCATAGCCGAGCTGTTGAACTCAAGAACGAATCGAAAAAACGACCCGTTCTCATGTGACAAATGTCAACCGTGTACATTTGTTGGGCGCGCGTTTGGCGTGTCTCCCGACTATGCACCGGTGCCGAAGGGATCAATGAAGCTAGTTCCTCAGAGCATCTTCCATTGAAATACCGGTAGAACATGGATAGCATTCCCACCCGACGCCTGTGCTCTAAAGATTGCAATCCGTTCGTTAAGTTGCAATCTCTATTTATAAAATAGGCCATTACACCGTCGCACCTCTATGGAATAAAAATAAAGAGGAATTTTTGAAATTGTTATAAAACAAGGAATACAATGTTTTACAAATTATACAAATTTACATTACATTATATCATAAATCACTGGAATATAAACTAACGAAAAAACTTTCCAGAATTTCTAGCCACACGAGCCAAAGTTAATTTTTGTCGCAGTAAATAAATATTATATTATAAATTATGATTTGACTGAATTCAGATTTGACCGTCGTCACGAGCTACACGACACGCGCTGTGACTTGCTCCGGCCGGGTTATGAATCGCAAACTTCTGTCTTCATTTATCATCGTCAAACACTCGACCGCCACCGCCGGGCAGAAACGGACAGAAATGGGCAGAAATATGCATTAGCCCGATAGTGTCTCGGGGCGAGAGAAACGTAATGAGGGAACGGCGATTAAAAGCAACCACTCGGTATATGTGTTACCTAGTATTATGTACATACGTAATGTGCAATCATGATTTTCAGTCGGTGGTCTTTTCAGAGAGAAAATAATAATAATATGATATAAAGCTGGGATTTTTAGAAGTAAGACTCATAAAAAATTATGCTTTCTTCTGCTTTATTTTATTAAGCCCCGCTTCTCGTATCTCTACCGATGTATAATTCTTTTATTTTGAGCAAGATAAAAGTTTAAAAGTTCCTTAAAAAAATATGTTATTCTTAAGACAATTTTCACTCATTTATAAAGCCGAAACGGCAATTATATGTGTTGAGTATTGTGTTGTCCTATATCTAATATTTAAATTCATTTAGTAATTATCATTTTACATTTATCATTTTGCTTAACTTCGATGTGTAAACTCTTTAACTCTTAACTTTTAGCAGGGGTGCCCGGGTTCATGGGGTGAGGTTTGTTAAGGTCTTGGAGGCGGATGACCAGGACACACTGAACCCCAGATTCCTATCCACCCCTTAAACCTTTTTCCTTCCCAGAACTCTTCTCTCCTTCCTTTCCTTAAAAACCCCCCCACACAGCATCCATAAAGATGACATAGGCCCTGAAGAAAATTATTTTCCTCGGGGCATCCTGTGTGGAGCTCATGTAAGAAAAAAAAATTACAGTTTTTACGATTTTCAGTCAGTTTTCATTTACAGTCTCGATGGTTGCAACTGACAAACGTTTACAATTTCATTGAACATCGCCCAAGAGTCCCAACTGCACCTGACTGTCCGGAGCCAGTAGGGCAACGGTGTCCTCAATAGTAGGAATAGGCATGGGAAGGAGATGAGAAAGTGGAAGGTTGAGAAGTATCTGAATTTCGATGTCTGGTCACCAAACATGGCTAAAACCATTTCACGCAACGTTTTCATTGTGACTTGCTTGAAATGGTTTTATAGCAGAGTTCAATCGATAACTTTACAACATCTATCCAATAGATATCCCGAGCACGGTTGTATTGTTAACAGCCGAATCGATATTGATAAGGAATAAATAAATAAAAAAAATCGATACACGCTGACAACACTGGCGGATCTGTATGGATTTATATTCCTAAATTTCAAATCACTGAAAATAGTAATAAATTTAAAATTTCGAATTGATATGCTAACTTTTCTATACATTAGCATTTCACATATACTTTTTGATACTAAATGAGAGTTAATTACTTAATGGGGTCTTTAGTCATATTTGAACCATTTTCATTTCTCCAAGATCGAACGGAATAAATTGATCGCGACTTAGATTAATTCAATTCATGGATCGCAGATACGATTTCTTTCAATTCTAAGAGCTTCGTTTATGCATCAATAAGTCAGATGCATAACAAACTACATTATTCAAAAAATTGTGTATATTGACAACTTATCTGACACTCATGAGGCCGCGCTAAAATTGGCGGCTTTTGTCAACCGATTGTCGGAATCATATGTTGACCCTTCTTGCAAATAATGCCAAATAACGAATTTAGCCAATATCATATTGACATAGGGTTTTATCCATCGACCGTCATATATTTAAAAATACATCTATTTGAACGTTATTTTCAATAAGCAATCAATTTAGCTGATCGAAGCGTTATATAAATAATGTGCAGGAAGAAAACTTAATTTCATGAATTTGAAAGCCTGCACGAAAAAGCTAACATATTTAAACATGTTCTCATGTGAGCTTCATTAAATTTGAAGGTTTTTCGTTGACAGAAATGAGCTCTTTTACTTTGATTTGACGTGGATACTTCTAGTTTGATTTCATGAAATCATGACCGTAACTGGTGTGAGATTTACTACGTAGGTACTGGCCTCATCCATTAAGGCCCAGTCGCTGTTTTCTATGGGGAGTATACTTATTTATTTGGAAACTACCCCTTGATTTATTACCTCACCCTCGAAGGAAGGTTTGATGGAAGGTTTTTGAGCTGAAATATATAAATTAATTACTTAGGTGGATGTGTGGAATGAAGCTAAGGCTTTATATGGAAAGTATATAAAATCGGAACCACCGTTCGTTCGACGGATCAAGGATGTATATATACGTATACGTATTTTTGTTATTTATTTTAGGGGCGTTATGCCGTGTTGCGCTACCTCCTTCTTTAGCCATTGTTTCGGACAGCGTTACAGTGTCAATCATCAGGACAGATGAGTAAGATGATGATGATGATGGTTGACACTGTAACGCTGTCCGAAACGTTGTCTAAAGGAGGAGGTAGCGCAATACGGCATAACACCACTCCAAAAATAAATAACCAAAATACTTTTGGCCGTGAAAACCTAGAATCAAACCAAATATATACTTGGGAAATATATCTTTGAAAAATAATGGTCAAATCATTACCCCCTCCCCCCATTCCCCACTTTTGCGAAGGAGAGGGCGTAAGTGAGACGTAGGGGTGGGAGAGAGAGACAGATGGCGGTTTATCACGATCGCATTTACTTCTTTTTACCGTTTTATCTGGAATTAATTATAAATCATTTAATTTTATTTAATATCTTTAAGATGGTTTTCTTGCCTCTGTGTTTTTACGTTACATTAAATGGTTAGCGCTTGTTGAAACGCATCATCGATGGCATCTAATGTCCGTTTTGGATAGATTGTCACGTGAATTTTGTTTCTGTCAGGTTGAATTCGATTTTTTCTTTTCAAGGAACAATGTGTAATTTGTGAAGGGTGCCCTTATGATCAAAGTTTTTGAGATAATTACGCTGCCGATAAAATTCCCGTCAATACTTTTAAGGGTAGAAGGCCGGTTTAGTTGGACGCTATTAACTCGCCATAGCCTTAATACAGATAGTATGGAGAAAGGGAACACGTTTAAAATAGGACGGAATGAAAAATTTTTGTGATATTAATCATATATTAGCAGTTAAAAACCCGCTCCGCAGATTTTAACTGCTAAGCCCTGCGGGCGGCTTTTGATTCGGCCTCGCCCAGTTAGTGTTTGTGACCATTTTATAAATCGAATAAGAACTGGTTCCAAAATTAGCCCGTTCTTCGTATCCACATCCACATCCAACCAGTGATGGCTAGTCACCGCGACGAAGTAACCAGGACGGGCAATGACGTCATATGAAATATACAGCCGCTTGATACAACTGAGTATTACCGTCAATTTTTCCATATGCGGAGAGATACTCCAAATTCACAAATTTTAAAAATCTATACCTAGAAGGGGCACGTCCCTATGAGTGTGTGACAGAAATGGCGACATCTTGTGACAAATTCTTGAATTCAAAACCGAATTTCAACGGTAGTTTTGTTTGAAATTACACGTACACAGATGTTATTGTGGCGTGACGCGTATAGAGTGGCGTCAGACACGCACTCGAAGCTGGATTCTGAAATTCAACCCAGCATACGCAGGCCTAATAATACTATTCGATTCGATTTTCATTTGAAACAGATACGAGTACATTTTGATGCGACATTATAATTTAAGATAAAACGGCAATTTTTTTAAAAATCACCTCAATTTATATTTTGATTATTTTGTGCCTATTGCCACCTCGGGTTTCCAGGCACTGTTCCCGACACTAGGTACTTTTGTGCGTTAGATATCACTTAAGCCTCGATTAAATTGAGTGAGTTTACAAGCTACTAGCCGGCGAATTCACTATCTGCTAGTAAACTCGCTTAGTGTAATCATTGGTAAATATGATTACAGTGAGCGGAGTTTACTAGCAGATAGTGAATTCGCCGGCTTGTAGTTTGTTAACTCAATGTAATCGAGGCCTAACATAAATAAAATAATGGGAGTTGTTTTTTTGAATCAATTTCCATGTGTCCAGAATCAAAGCTGTTCCTAAAAAATCACAAAGTTATTTTAGCTGTTATACATTCATTCTTGGTATAAAAAAAAAATTATTATGCTGATATGTAATTCCTTCAATTCTCTAGTTCCGGCGCAATTTGTACCGAATTTAAATGTGGCCAAAAGTGTTCGTATCTACTCTCCTATTCCTGAAACAAATCGAGTCTGGCTGAAACCGTACAACTCCGGGAACTTTCTGCGGTTCGCCGCCACAGCTTCGGATTGAAACAATTCAATTGTTGTGAATCGGATCAATTATTTAGGCGGGGGATTTTCCATTTCCGTTTTATTTGTTGAGCCCGAAGTAAGGAGATTCCGATAAATTCCTATTCACGCTAAAATAGGAGAATTAACACGTCGCACGGTATGAAGACGCGTTAAGTGTTTTTGGTGTAACAATCAATTTCTATGGAATGTGACAAGATGTACTTAATAAATGAGATGAGCTTTAGGCGAAAAAACAATAATTTAGGTTTGCAGAAAACATTTACAAAACAAGTTTATTAGATACGAAAAAATTTTACCAAATGGTTCTGTTTGTTTTCCTTGAATAACGCATCTTTTTACTAAAAAAATGAAAACTTATATCCTATAACACTTGCAGATATTTTTTTTTATTGCTTTTAATTAGGTTACACACATTAAGTACAGTTTTTTTAATATATTCTATATTCAGGTATTTTCCACCCGTTTCGGCTAGAGGTTTTTACATAAACGGCAAAATGAATTATGTGTTCTTACGATGACAATAAGCTGTATTTGTTAGGAAGATACTTACCCACTGGAGCAACAGCGCAATTTTAAAATTTTTTCTTTGGTTGCTCGAGATTTTTTTGGTGATCATTTTGAATATTTTCTGCTTACATTAAAAAAATCCTTAGATTTTAATATGGACACATACAAACTGATTGTAGTTAAATTCACTTATCTTTTGTCGATTGTCATATATTCATAGGATTTATAAAAAAATATATATATAAAATCGTAAATTTCTACTTAGTTGCTTACAAATAAGGGAAAATTTGCCATAATTGGGTGCAAAGCAGTCCGAGGTTTTTTAAATGGTGCCATATTTTGGCAAAAAGCGCTCCAGTGGTTACGTCCAGTGGGAGGAAGCCTCTTGAATTTATTTCACTGAAAGGTGAGATGACTTCTCTGCTTATGGTTCATTATGTTTTTGAACCATTTCACTACTATTAAACATAGTTTCCAAAGGAATTTTTCGATGATTTTTAATTCATGGGGAAACCGTTGCCGCGGCGGTTGATTGTGTACAATGTATTGCTGGGGGGATAAGTAACAACATTACAGGGGAACAATTCTTTTTTTTTTCATTTAATTAAGAAAAATAATTCGCCGGGTTGTCATCTGTATTCGGCGTGAATACCGCCTTTCAGCAAAATAATATAGAGAAGTACTTATATAAATCGCATTCCTAGTCTTAGACCATGTCTTGTCTAAAAATGGCTATCTGAGATAATTGGATTCAAATTTCAATTCTAGGAAAAAAATAATACGTGTATTGAATTTTCTGTCTTCAAATCTTGTACAGTTATAAAGATGTGATCGTTTTTGAGGAGGCATTTACAAATGTTTTCAAATTTTCTGCATTATTTCCTGAAAATTGTAAATTAATTCATTAACAGTGCAAGATTTCTGACTAATAAACTTTTTGGAAAGATGAGAAGGTACACAAAAATACTTTATACAATAATTAGAAATTTCTTCCCTCTTGTCTTGCTACGTTGTACTAGAATTAGCCTGGCTTTAGATAATAATTTTTTGCGACCCGTTCAACATAAGTTAATTTTTTTCAGAGCAAATGCTGTTAATACGTTTTTAATATTTTCCTACAAATCAGAACCGTTTCTGCAAATTCCAGTTTAAATTGTTTATTGAATAAATTACTACTTATTAATTTTTAAATAATTACCAATCAAGTCAATAATTTTGTAAACTTTGTAAAGCTGGCTTGGTGTAAAATTTACAAATAGGCACTCTTTAATTATTTGTCCTCAAAAATTTTTAAAGAAAATTCAAGCTTTTCCAGTAATTTATTCACAATCGATTTAAATCAATCCAATTTCAACTGAACAACGGATCGTCGTTTCCTCAGTGACCTCTCACCCCCATAGCTTCCTCCTTTGACCCGCTTCACAAACAGCGCCGGAAATATATCCGCCCGAGTCATTTCCTTGAGGAAACCGCATATCTCCCAACACTCTATGTAGACTCTTGTTTGTTCCATAAACGTGGAACAATCTGCCCTGCCTGCAGATGTAATAATCCATAGTATATTACAGGCTATAGTATAATATTCCCTATTGTCTATTTTGTCTATGGTGCTCACACAGTTCTCTGTGTGAGTGATTGTTGTTTTGATGTGGATAATATAAAAGGTCAGATGGGATGGGAAGATACAGGAAGTGCAACTGGGGGTGACATGTTTGATAAGGATCGTGTGAGGTTATAATTGAATTGGGCAAAACATTGCGTGTGATGCTTCAATATGATGTGACGGGACAAATAAATAGGAGTTGAGGAATCTAACAAATTTCTTATCTCGATAATTTTGATTAATTTGTGATAAAACCTATGGGCAAAGATATAAATTATCAATATTTTTTTTGTGGCCGCTACAGCATTTTATCGTGTTCTGTCTTTTTTTCTACGTTTGGGGTAAAAATTACAAGAGTTAATGTGATAAGCATTTTTGACATCATTTCTCAAGTTTGATATTAAGATATTATTATTTAGAAACATATATATTATTTTATTACATTCTCCTGAAAGATAATTGTATCTTGTTTCTGGAACATCATTTTTAACAAAGCATTTTTTTTAAATATTGAGAGTACAAAATATTGTTTGGTAAAAATCGTAAAAGTCATCGTTTCTTTTCATTATAAAATAATTACGTGGGTTTAATAAACGTTCGTCTTTTTTAACCCCCTAGGATTCGACTATACTCTGCCAGTGGGTCAAAATTCCACATTGTAATAAAATTTAAATAAATGGAATATTTGTGTACGTAAACCAAAATTAAAAACTGTTTTTAAAAGGTTATAAAATAGGCATTCAAACTTTTGTTCTTAAAAATAACATATGAAATGTTAAAATTTTGACAGCAAAGTTAAAAAAATAAAAAAAATATATCACTTTACTTTCGTTCTAACTCAAATTACTGGTAATGAGAAAAAATAAAAACACACATTTATTTAATTAGACAAATGTGTAATAAATGTATGCGACTGGTCAGTGGTTGAGTGGGCATCGCGTTCGGGTCCCACCCGGGCGTCCCGTGTTTGATTCCTCGACTGGCTAAGTCCTCCATCACAACACAAGCAACATTTTCGGCTTTCTGTGGTGGTAGTAGGAGGTTTTCAAACATTGTTGGGTTATTCGTAACCCGGGAATGTTTGTCTTTCTTTTAAACAATTGAAAAAAAAAAAGTTTCTTTAGCCTACCTTTTTTATCGTTTCGTGTAAAAATAATTAATATTAAATTCACAAAGTTTCATTTTTTTTTAAATTGCGGTCGGAAACTTTGGTTTCATAAAGAAGAGTAATTTAATTCTTTGGGGTTAATTTTTAGATTTGAATAAAAAACGTACTGTTTTTCTTTTTAATACCGTTTAGATCATATTTCTCACTATGATAGTAAGGGAGACACAACGATTTCTATGAGATCTATACGAATTGTTCCGAAAAGCGAATAAATTAGCTTGAATGGTTAAGTTGAGAACATTAAATTACCCTTTTGATTTGTTTTCAAATATTTGATCACACTTTGAATAAACATTGACAAAAAAGTTCGTACAGAATTTTGATGATGTCGATTACACTGTGCAAAATAATTCTAAAACTCTTCAGATATTTTTTTTGAATTGTCTAGTTGGTACTCATTTTAATTGCTTTCAGAAATGATTAAAATACATTTGTTCATATGAAACAGATACTTTGTGATGTGACATTATAATTTAAAAAAATAAAACAATAACTTTGTAAACACCACTTTTATTTTTATGTACTTAATGCCGATCGGGTTTTGCTACATCCGTAACTTCTTCAGGGCAGTACAATACTCTCATTTGAGTATTGTACTGCCCTGAAAAAGCTACGGTTGTAGCGAAACCCGGTCGGCATTAAGTACATTAAAATAAAAGTGGTGTTTACAAACGTATTGCTTTATTTTTCAAGATTAAAAAACTGGTTTTTCCATCACTTCAAATGCTATTAGATTTATTTCGTATTTAATAACGTTCTTTTTGGGGGCTTTTACACATGAATAATAAGAAATATACAATATGTATTGTACATAATTGAATTGCTTCAGTAACAATATCTTAAATATGTTTAAAGATAAATTTAAGATATCTATTGACTTGGTATAATTATTTCCCTCCATTAGTATTCTGGGCAAAGAGGAATACTTACGGTAGTAGGTCCCAGAATTTCTGCACTGAAATAAATCCTGACTTCTGGTATTATGTTGTGGTATCTGGAAGCTTATCAGTTCAAGCAATACCGGACAATCAACTAAATCATTTAGAATTTTATATAAAAATATCAAGTCAGTGAAAATTCTTCCGTCTGACAATTTGAGTAAGTTCATATCATTTAACAGATTGATGTATGAAAATATATTCTTTATAATGATTAAGCCCCTTTGCCAGCCCTGAACATCGTTCAGTGTACTGTAACCGCAGAAAGCAGAGAAAATGTTAAACGCCCATTCCTTAACACATCACAGAAGACACGATCTCCTTCCCTCACCCTTTCCTCCCACTATAGTGTAAGGAATAAGGTGTAAGGGGTGTAAGGTAACCTCCGTCTCGCGGCCCAGCGATGTAACCGAATGTTTATCTCCTTGCTAATGTATGCGCATAGAGATTCCACTCCCTCCGACTCCTCTCGGAAAGAATCTTAAGTGCGGACGAACCTTTATCTTGCCATACCACTAGACACTAGTTTCTACTCTACTTCTTTTGCTTCTTCTATTTCTACCTCTTCTGTTAATGCTGAATTCTAAGTGAGGACTTTTATATCTGTAGAGGCTTATTGGAATAACACTCTACACCTTAATTCATTTCGGACCAACGCTATTTATCTCTAATAGTAAGAGATTAAATGGGTGTTTTCTTCTTAACGTTGGAACTTTCGTGGAATATAATAAATATAAGTAAAGGATTCTTTTCACCTTTTTCTTATCGCTGAACTATTTTAAGACCTTTCATGACAAATGTCTTTCCCAACAGAGTTGACAGAGAGGTATATCCTTAATGGCTGCAATTTTAAAGCACCTATTGCAAGTGCATTCCTTTGCACCTGCGCCCGAATAATATATTACATGAAAAGTACACCGAAACATATGCTCTAATTTATTTACTGTTGAAATTTTATAGCGGGACCTTTTCAATTGGGACTGAAGCACATTATGTCAACCAAGTATTTGAAATATTTTGATTGCATCGATCATCAAAGGAATATATATTAGATAACCAAAAATAATTGATATCGGAATTTTTTTCAAATACATTCGATGATAATAATTGCGGCTGTCACTTCACAGCGTTTATAATTAAAGGGAACGTCTACGCGGCCCATTTTTGCCGGTTTCATGCAAACCTTAAATTTGGATTTGAGATCAAAATACCCAACCAAACTGAAAAATTATTTTTGTAATCAAAAGGTTTATTAAATATCTAGTACGAGTATGAATTACTTTTTTTATTTTCGCTTTTTATTATAAGATATAGGTCATTAAAGATTTTAGTATTTCATGATTTTAGAGGCAACTTGGGCAATTATTTGTGAGTAAATGAAAAATATTGAAAAAATAATTTTACCATGTTTGTTTTACAAATACAATGAAAAAGAAAACAAAAATTTAAACATTAATAAAAATGCATTTTTTGGTAGTAATGTTAATGTATAAGCGACAAAATTTTGTTCCGCCGTAAATGTGTATGATAATTTTAGTAAAATTATTTTTTTTTATTGTTTTTCATTTACTTACTAATGTGGAAAGTAGTTTTTGAGCGTCGGGATTACCGATGTTGAAAGAATCGGTTCCGGAGGCTGAGGAACTGGTGGAGGATGTTTGACCTGTGCTCCGTCTTCTCATCAGACGAGTGTATATTAATATTTAACTATGAGGAATAGTCAGGCTCCTGGGGGTCGCGGTACTTTCAGGCCGCGCCCTGTGTTCAATGATTATACTGGATGATGATTGATAACACTGTACTTTTATTTGAGTGATTTAACATTTATTTAAGATTTTAATAATTTACACAATTAGTGTTCACGTATGAAACGGGTAGAGAGGTACAAAACGCGAACGGGCGGTTGGATCGAGTGCTCGGAACGGAATGATTTGCACGGTCATTCTCGGAGCGGTGCCGAGATATTTTTTGGAGAGGTGGCAATGATAACACACGTAAAAATAAATGTAAGTGATGCCCATACTAACAAATAATTGCCCAAGTTGCCTCTAAAATCATGAAACACTAAAATCTTTAAAGGCCTATATCTAATAATGTAAATCTAAAATAAATAAAGTAGCTCACATCCGTACTAGATATTTAATATACTTTTGATTACAAAAATAAGTTTTCAGTTTGGTTTGGTATTTTGATTTCAAATCCAAATCAGAGATTTGTATGAAACTAGCCGAAATGGGCCGCGCATACGTTCCTTGTAACTAGTGCAAACCCAGCAAAAATCTCGGGATTGCTATAAAGGTGCTATTGCGTACTGATATCTCGTCGAAACGTGTTCCACCATTATCACGCGATTAGCAGTGCACGGAGACTGGATTTGGTAATTCAAATTGTATTTAAAGTGAAAAATTATTTTTTGGTTCGCGTCTCGTCTAAATATGACGAAGTAGAGCCTCGATAATCCGTACTCAAGCTAATTCTAAAGCTAACTCTTTGCTGAGCCCTGAACCTGTTTTCCTCTTCTCTTTCTTCATCATTCCCATTGATCAGCAGCAATCCAACAATAATTACATTTGTGGTATTGTCGTGGTCATCGTTGTTAATGGCAGAAAATTAATACTGAAATACGCCAGGGTTAATAATAGGTAACTCCCAATGAATTGGCGATAAATTAAAATGACAATTGAAATTTGTCCGCGTCACGCCATCACTCAGCACTTCCGTTTCCACCCCATAAACATTCCCTCACCCACTTAACTGACCCGCAATAATAATATATTTCAACACACTCCCCCGGAGGTAGTAGGGGTGGGGGCGATCCTAGGAGAGACGGGGGCGATAATGTAAACAGCGACCAGCGGTTAAAAGGGTGCCATTTTTTACTTTTTCATCTAAACTAAGGGTGGAAATCTTGTCGAAATTCAAATGTGGATCTTTCATGGAATGGATAATCTTCAAAGAATGCTGAGAATATTCAGTTCATTCTATTGGAACTAGATTTATTTCGGTGTTATTCGTTCCAAAATATATTTAAAGCTGGCGGAGATCTAAGAAAAATTACGGAATATTAAAATTGTAAGATTTCCGAAGTTGAAGTATCTGTAAGATATTTTCCTCAGGATCAATGCCGTAAAAGGCATGGCAAAATTTGTCAATTTTAGATATCATCAGGATTTTTAATTTAAATTTTGTTATACCGTCAGTCAACTTGAAAAACTACGATCATTGCCTATTAAAAACAAATTTTGTCAATCTTAGAGACGGTCTTAACATATGAATAAATTCGGATATATTTATCCGAGACGCTACCCAGGTTACAAACCAATTCTTAGAATGATTGTTTTTAATAAAAAGAGTAGTTGCCCATAATATGGGAAAAATAATTAGTTGAAAATAATATTGTTTATTCAAAAAAATTTAAATATGAGCTTGACAAATATGACGATTTAACAGAAGGTGGCAATATCAAAATTGGTTAACGCGCACGTCCCGGTTAGACGAGAGGACTGAGTTCGAGTCCCAGTTGCGACCATTGTCTTTTTCTATTTTTCTGTGTCTTGTTCTATTTCAAATTTTCGTTTAGTTTTCGTTATTGTTACCTTCTTCTTCAATCAAATAATAATTATAGATTTCCGTGTTATTTACTTGGTTGCGTATTTATCATATTTTTATTATTTTTATTTATCATATTTTTATTATTTTTATTTATCATATTTTTATTATTTTTATTTATCATATTTTTATTATTTTTATTTATCATATTTTCGCTTTCATATTTTTTCTTAAAATCTAAATTGAAATACTTCTAAGAGTACCATGAGTGAACTAAACAACCAAATTGTAACAGATTTCGGTCCTTTCGTAATTTGATTTTTTTAATAAATTCTTAATAATAGTCTTCGTTCGTAATAATTTTGAAAAACAAATCGACTGACCGTGATTTGCGAGAGTTCGATTTAGAAATTTCCCACCCTCATTAAAAAAAAATCGAACTACCGAATTTCAACATGTAAAAAGTGTTACAAGATACACCGCAAACTCGCCGTAAAATGCCAAAAATCTCTCGAGTACAGAAACAGTAGTTAATGAAACAGAACAGATATGATCGTCTGTTCTGTTGTTTAACTACTGTTGTGTTTAAAAATATTTTTTGGTATTTGTGTGGAATACGTCCAAAAATACAAAACTTGTAGGTACTTTATTGGGTCAGTGGTCTCGGCTTGATGCTCGGTGAGGTCCAACGTGAAATTCGCACGTACAATTATTTATTTTAGGATTTCGTTCGTGGTGTCGTATTTGCCATACACACTTAAATGCCTGGACAGCGTATAGTGTTACGTCTAAATGCACGATGGCAAAGACGATGACCAATTCCTGGAGAAGCCTCCAAACGCTAGAAGGTGTATTAAAATTATTGAAAATGATTTTTGTTTAAATCAACCCGTAATGCACCTTTTTTCAAATGTGTTTCAAAACATAAAAGAAGATTTGATCTGACTGAGGGTTTAAACTTCCCCCCGGGGACTGGAGTCAACACCGCTAATACCTAAGCCAATCCTGATTGGATGGTACCGACCTATGTTTCGTACATTAACAAGTGTAATTTTTTTTAATTTGACGTGGTCTTAATTCAGAAAAATGTGTGTGTGCGCGTTTGTGTGCACGAGTCACATTAAAAGTTGATAAAATGCATTGATTGCAAACGCAAAACGAGTCAATTTACCGAGTTTCAGCTTGATCGGACGTCAGAAAGTGTGTTAATTTTCATTTCCAAGATTCCATTTCATTCAAGAAATCATAATCCCCTTTAGTAAATTTCACATAGTAACTGCTGTAGTGTCTTCCAGTTTCAGAGAAATGCGTTTTTGGACAATTTGACGGCTTATTTTTTCAGTAGATACTATTCGAAATAATTTTTTCAAAAATTCAAAAATTTATGTCCTAAACATGCTCCATTTTCGCTACCAAACTGTTAACAGGTGGAATATCCTTCCGGTGAGAATCCTTCTTTATCACAATGTTAATTATTTTAGGACGTGATTAAAATATTTTTTAATTTGGGTTCCGTCGCCCGGGGAACCATTTATTGGGTAACCAACATCTTTGCCATATATACCAGAAGTGCCGGATCGGAAGAGACCGGTTGAAGGAGACCTTTTGACTTCTTCAGTAGAACTCTCTCAGAACATTACCTTGCACCTCAGTGGGGGAGATAGATTCGTACGCCCGTCTCTCCTGGGCTCACTGACCCCGAGATCCCAACCAACCCTCATACAGTTTTTAATAGAACTTCCTTTGCTTCCTATCCTAAAAACACCCTCAACACATAATCCCAAAGATGACATAAGCCCAGAGGGGAATTATTTTTCTCGGAACCTCCTGTGTGGAGCTTTGAGGAAAATAAGAAGGTTTATTATAAATTAATAATGTGAAACCTATAAATAACCATTCTCAACTTTTAAGAACACCGCTTGTCTTCGTTGTGGATTTAATTTCAAAAGGCTGTAAATTTTATTCACATAAGCTCCTTTATTTTATTGACACTCCAATTTAAATATCCACGCATCACTGCCTTATCCTCCTTGGCCCCTAGCACCTACAATGATCACCGAAGCCAAACTACACGACATGTGCAATATAACAAAATGTGTGTAATATATATGCGGAACACAAAATGTATGACACGCATAAAATGGGGAATAAAATTCTTAATTAGGGGATAGCAAAAAGGGTTCGAGACTTTGTAACAAGAATCTAAATTTTATTACCTCTTTCAAAGATCAACACAAGCAATTTCGGGATGATAATATCCTCAAGGCTGCTAAATATATTTCCAAACCCATATTTTATTAACTTGGAAACGAATATGTACACACTTGTTAAGGCGCGAATGGACTGTATGCGGGTTTTAATATCTATTTATTATAATTTAACTTACCCAAAAAAACTGCTTTCTGCATTCCACTTATTCTTATTTCACCAGGAAAGTTAGTTTGGAAAGATTTGGGATTTTAGGATTTGGTGATATAATGATGACAAGCGAGTTGAGGCGGCAGCGCGGTGGAAGGATTTTAACCTTGCGGTGCGAATATTGCAATTATGAACTTAGTAAAGCGATGCGGTTTTAGGACCTATGTCCTTTGCGGCGAAGTGAGATCAAGTGTAGCGATTAAGGCGGATGGCATACAATAGGTAGTTGCCAAAGAGCAACATGTAACAATATGGACAACACTTTTAAAATATTTTTGACAATTTATAAGTACAGAAGATTCCACTGATCTCCTCACACTTTGAATAAAAAAGATATTATTTTTTATAAATTAATGTTTTAAATCAATGAAGACAATATTGACGACTCTAAATTGAAAATTTGGATCAGAAAAATGTGAAAAAGATTTTTTTTTATTTATTAATTTTATTTTAGTTAATTGTACATTTAAGTATGCAATTTGCTATTTCATTACATATTTTCTTATTGCAAACTATATTTTTCTTGTTTTATGTAGCTCAAACAATACATTTTGAACTTTCCAATTAGTGTGGACTTTAAAGTTTCTTGTAGTGTTATATAACTTCATCTTTTATATGAATACCGCACAAGAATCCCAACTACTCCCGTCTGGAGCCAGTGGGACTATGACATCCCCAATCGGGGTATGTTGTGAGGCTGGAGGTAGTGGGGAGGGGAAGGAAATGGGAAAGAGAAGGTGGAAAGTTCCTGGCTATTCAGATCTCGTCACCAAACACGGCTAAAGCTATTTCAAACAACTTCTGAATTCTGAATGGTGGTCTTACACCAGGGCGATACTGAGAGTAGATATCTTCCACTCTGGAACGTGCCGCAAATAAACTATATATTATTTTAAATGAATAAATTGTGAAATAACACAAATTAATCAAATAAAATCTCTTTGTAAAGTAAACCGTTCTGGGTATTCGCTTTAGATACGGTCACCTCTGGAATTTGAACCTAGGACCTTTAGACCTTGTCGGGGCGCTGCTCAATCATTTATTTAACTGTATCATATTTTGACCTGGAACAACAACCTCGTCTTCATGTTCTTAACGCATATTTTTATCGGCTGCTTTCTTTATGTGTGATTTCAAAATTCTTCTCTAAAATGCGTGATGACATGTAAGTCAATTTAATGTTTTTGCTTTAGTTCAACCTTTTTAAAACGTTAATCTGATCTGCATTTCGTGTGTAAACCACACAAAATTCCCAATTTTCTGGAGCTTTTGCGACTATTTATTTATTAATAGTCTACGTAGAATGGTTATGCACTAACATTTGACTGATAAGATTACAAATTTAAGGAACATGTAAATATAAAAAGGTTATGGGGGCAGTTTTACTATTTTGTGACAGGCGTCAAAAGATAATAAGAAACTCCAGTGAAAAATATTATGGCTTTAAAAAAATTTGTTCATGTACGCTGATTCTGAATATATAAGTTATATTACATAATATTTAACACAGTATTTTAAAAAATATTAAAAAGTCCATTTTAAAACGTGTCATTAAAACACCCTATTATTGAATTTTGGTGGCGTGACGTCACCGCGCCGCGTCACCTGGGTCAAAGTTGTATAAAAATCAATAGAAATGAAGACGCAAGCCGTTCGGCATTCCGTGTTATTGGTTTATAGAGAATTGGACATATAATAGTTTTTGTTTTTATTGAAACATTATTTAGGCCTAAATAATTCAGTATCAAAAATAAAGTATCTCTATTAGTTTATCTATATTATTTAAAATATTCAAAAACTTTAACTGTACAAAAAACGATCGTATTGCCCAGTAATGTCTATGAAAACGCTCCAATGCTGAAATTCAAAATGACGGGAGTCGAACAGCTGATTCCAGTTCTCTACAAGATTTGTACTTCGGTTAGTCATGATAACGTCACACTAGATACGGTGGTTTTCGGGGGATCTTGAAAAATTAAAACTTTGACATTTATTTTAACAATTAAAACTAACTATAAAAATAAAAATAAATATGCAGTTATTTAAGTTAGAATGTCATTATTCATAAAAAAAAATAAAAAAATTGGACTGGAATTCTCTATTGCTGAACTATCTGTAAGTGACAATGATGATCGTGACATCTCACGATGGTCAATGCAGAATCACTCTGTTAATTGGCATCCTCGATTTCGAAGAATAAAAATGCATAGGATCCCCCACGAGTAGTATACTTGTTAGGCACATAAATATAAGTTAACTTCTTTCAAGATAATATGTTAACTTATGTGTGCAAGGTTTAAAAAAATGTTCACCAAAAATATTTTTCGGCGGGCTTCTAAGGTGTTGAAATGTCTCTATTATCTACGCCATTCACAAATTGAGGTGTGTTGTGAGGCTGGTAGAAATGAGGAGGAGAATAGGAAGCGTGAAAATTATTATAAATAATAGAGAACTCCAGTCCAATTTTTAAAATTTTTTTTAATGAATAATGACCTAACTTAAATAACTGCATATTTATTTTTATTTTTATAGTTAGTTTTAATAGTTAAAATATATGTCAGAGTTTTAATTTTTCAAGATCCCCAAAAACCACTGTGACGTCATCTGCCCCTGTGACGTCATCTGCCCAAAAGTTTTAGTTATTTTCAACAGATGTTGTCATTTTGTATGGAAGAAGTAATGAAACTATTCAATAAGTAAAACTTTATTTAGGTGTAATTATTTATTTATTTTATTATATTTATTATATTTTTCAATATTATTACGGGAGAGCGGTATAAAAATTGTTTGAAATTATTATTTTTTTAGCTTTACGAATCGAAATCAATATTAAGGAAACCGAAGCATGAATTTCGTAGGGAACTGGAATCAGCTGTTCGACCGCCGCCATTTTGAATTTCAGCATTGGAGCGTTTTATGGATGCGGTGACGTCACGCATCACAAATTCAATAATACCAACTTGACAGGGTGTTTTAATGAACTGTTTTAAAATGGACTTTTTATTATTTTTTTTAAAACTCTACGTTAAATATTATTTAATAAAACTTATGTATTCAGAATCAGCGTTTATTGGTCTATATGAACATATTTTTTTAAAGCCATAAGATTTTTCACTTGAGTTCCTTATTATGACTATGTGTGAACGACGTCATTTTTAGTAGATAACAACAAAAGGTTAAAATCTACGATATCCATTTAAGAAATTATACTTCTTATTTTCATGATTTGGTTACATTTGTTTGGTTTTGTCTTATATTCTGTAGTTTGGTGTGATTTTGTCTAGTTTCGCGGAATGTTCAGTGCTTTTGTGTGATCGTTATGGTTTTGCAAAAACTTTGACCTCAAGCCGAGTTTGAAAGCAGCTCACAAATGCACAGTATTTGTTAGAGATACTTTAAACTACCAAAGCTCATCGCGTCCCTTGAGAATTCTACAGAAGCTTGTTTCCTAACAATGAACTAGCAACGCAAAACGAACCGTCGCGCAACGAAAATATTAGGTTCATTTTATATGAAATTGCATTTTTCGATTTGTTTGTTGGAGGGTTAAATTGACATAGTTTAAAATGCAAATGATTTTAGTCTTCCACCACTCAACCATAAAGTCGGTTATTTGTTGTTTTAGATTTTTTTTTGAAGCAGTAGTCATGATATTTATTATTTGCACGGCATTCGGTGACTTCTAGGTTGATATTATTAAATTTCATTTTCATAACCAAGCCTTGAAATGAGCGTGAACGCAATCATGTCACTGCCCCACCATAACACACTCTAGAAATATAAAATATCTCGGCATTGAAATCGATGAAAATCTTCGATAGGACTCTCACATAAATAGCATTACAAAGAAATTAACAAAGCTCATGTACTACTTTAGAAACATACGCAATATACTAAATAAAAATGATCTATATAAAGTCTACTACGCTCTTTGCCAATCACGCTTAGAATATGGGATTATTGGATGGGGATCTGCCTCAAACATTCACATGAAGCAGCTCGTCAAAACGCAAAAAGCAATAATAAAAATAATCCTGAAGGTACCTTTTTTAACTCCATCAAAAGAAATTTTTAAAAAATTCAATGTGTTCAGCATTATAAAACTGTACGCAAAAAATGCACTACTTAAATTTAAGGAAAAAAAATAGTACCTTGATGACCAACACACCCATACTACAAGGACAAAATCATCAAATCTACTAAACATTCCAAAATTAAATACAACTTTTGGTCAGAAAAATCATCATTTCCATGCTACAAAATTATACAATGCCCTTCCAATCGAAATTAAAAACACCGTAGAGATACTAAAGTTCAAAAAAGATATCAAATTATGGCTAACTAAACACGAAGATGAGGAAATCATAAAAATTATAAAATAACACCAACGCAACTTACAGATAAAAAACATAAACACTTTTTAGCTTGTCTATTTCTATTTTGTGGAAACGAACAAATTAGATGAGGAGGAATTTATGACCAACACCCATACAAACAACCTTCAGTCCGCCTCGGAACAGGAAAACCTAGTGAGGAGGACTGAGAACAAAATACTTCACTCTATATGATTTTTAATTTACCTCATATTGTATTTTTTAACTTACTTGATATTGTCGTTAAATAAAAAAAAATTTGTCGATTTTATACCATGTGGTTTTATTTCTTCTTTAGTCAAGGTTTCGGATAGCGTTACGGTGTCCATCACCAGGGCATATGTTGGACATAATAAAACAAATATTCATCACTTAAAGAATAATTTTGACTGTGAAAATTCTAAATCACATCCAAGTTTTGAAATATTTGCATAGCCATCAAAAGTAAGCCATCGTTTATTGGGGCTAATTTTTTCTGTTATTTCCGATGTTTTTTTACGTGTTCGATTTAATTTATATCCTTACAATTTTCAACGATTAATCTCTAAAATGTAGGCTAAGAACCTAACTAAAAACTCCTTTGTACCTTAAAATTTCGGCAAACTCTTATCAAAGCATTTTATTGGCATAAATCAACACTTTAATGTTGTATTTTTGAGTTCAAAAGAGCGAAACGTGTATTCTGCATGCGTCTTTTTTATTATATCTTATAGCAATTCGCTCTTTTCAAATGATTACGAATAGCAAAAAATCAAATGAAAATCAGTCTTTTTCTTTTCTGCCTCACCTAGCATATTCACTTACCAACATCTCCGCTCCAATACAATTTAGGCCGGGATGAATTTAGACAAGTGAAATGTGTAAATTCAATCAATGGGATGTGAGGGTTCTACGTACCCTTCCCTCGCATTACTCTTCCGTTTCATCCACTTCGGG
Source organism: Glyphotaelius pellucidus (assembly GCA_936435175.1). NCBI lineage: Eukaryota > Metazoa > Arthropoda > Insecta > Trichoptera > Limnephilidae > Glyphotaelius > Glyphotaelius pellucidus. The sequence goes on from OW386558.1 coordinate 9,566,379, forward strand.
TACATATTAGTACCTCGCTAGCGTATAAATACATAGCTAACTCGCCTTCTTATCTTTCTCCCAACCAACCGCCACACTTCAACGCGAGAATTGATTGTATGCTATCTCTCCTTTATTCCCTGCTAGCTTGTACTAAACTTGCAAGTAGCCATCCTAACTTATGTCTTCTATAATCTTCAACTGGTAATTTATGAGTAACATCATTTTGCTAATGCTGGTAAAGTTATAATCAAAGTTTGACTCTTGTTCATAAATTTGAACTTTAACCTTATAGTTGATTGATGTGTTATTGTCGATTCGATTAATAATTTAATTACTGATTCACCTACATTACTACAACTCATCCCTTTAAATACGCCTTCCCGGAGACTTGAATGAACTGCTCTTCTTCAATTAACACTCGCCTAATTACGGATATTATTCATTAAATTACATTAAATTTTTTTCTTCAAAATACGCAAATTCAAAAATAGTGGCGTCATTATTAATTTAATAAAAAACAAATAACTTTGTGTAACACCACTATTTAATTAACAATATCAACATGTTTCGAAAACTATGTTTTAAGAAAACACAGTTTTCGAAACATGTTGACATTGTTAATTAAATAGTGGTGTTACACAAAGTTATTTGTTTTTCATTAAAAAAATACATTAAAATTATTCACAAGTCTAAATGATTGTTGTCGGTCACTAAACATTAGAAGATGTTTTATAACTATTTTGACTTCTTTCTAAGTCTTGTCTTGACTTGTGACTTCTTTTTTTCAATTATGTTTATCTCTGATTTTTCTCTGTGTTTTCATGTGCCGTCCTTTATTCTTGTTATTGAATTTCTTGGTAATTCCATTGATAAATGGATAACTAAATTAATAATTTTTTGTCATTGGTCATAATTAGAATAAGCGTAGCGCAGACCCATACAAATGTAGTGTAGACGTATTATTTTGAGATTATTATCTTGGTTTCATGCCAACTGAGAATAATGTCAACTCAACACCTCCTTGAAAACTCATTAAAAGCTTTAAAAAAAGAACTTTAAATTAGCCAATAACCCTAACCCAACGTAACCTATTTAACCGATTTTTTTATATATATTTTTTATCACTCATAATGACTCATCTAATATGGTTCTGAGTTGGTTTCATTCCGAGTTGTCTGGTCAATAATAATCTTACATAATAATTTCATATATTATTGTATTAAATGAATGAACGCTACCCTCTGCATACCCCAACGATTCTTATCAATCGTCTACCTTCCTCTTCCCTATCTCTTTCCGCGTTTCCATTCCATCCGACCGCAGGCTCCATCGCATTAATGGAACCTGATACGGGACTAATGTGTGATCAAAGAGTTCCATTTGGACAAATTACAGCGACGGTAGACCTGGGAACGCTCGAACCCAGATCCCGAATAAAATTATACTAGACGGCTAATTATAGAGATTCTGCGAACTGAGAAACCTTTTTGTGCCCAAAATGGAAGCCTACGCATGAAATGTGATAACCTGTTTCATTATTTTCGTATTATTTAAGATGGATTTAACTCTTCTTAGGTGCAACGTTGACAGTAAATAAAGGTTTCTCCAATTATATCTAGTGTAGGACCTTCCTTGCAATACGGGGCACATTAAACCGAACATGTTTGTATGTATTGAAGAAGCTATTTTGAAAATTGCCCACTTAAAGACTTCGCGTTTATGGAAATACGTGTACTTTCAAAGTTTTCAATTATCATAATGCACTTTTATGTAAGTTTCAACATATTTAGTTAACACAAACAGCACTACAACGTTGAGTGTGCTTTTGGCATAATATTATTTTCCTGCAAATTCACTCTGTGCATCTTCTGAAATAACTTTTTTACATTCACACAACCATATATGTTTACCTACCTAGTACCTACAAAAAAAAGTTTTATTTACACTTACCCATTCAAAACTTCAACTTTTTTATTGCTATTGGCTAGTTGGGCGTAAGTATTAAACATAATGTACGTTTTTTTGTGAAAGATCAATTTAACGGCCTAAAAGTTTTAAACAGCGGGGATATGATTTTTCGTATGTTTATAGATGTACATCGGGCCCTAAAGCACTCTTTCACTCATTCTGTAGTTTTGCAAAAATCTGTTTAAAATTTCGTTTTTATATTTTTTTTTTCTGTTTTAAACGTAATGTTGTTTGACATTTTAAATTATATTTTACTTAATTCAAAATTCTTAAAATACAGACGTGTGAATCAACAAAATAACCCAATAAATAAGCTAACAGGATAATTCAAAATTTTAGCAGATTGTTCTTCGGTACCGTCGATCTGTAATGTTTGTGCAGTTGACAATAGTTATTCCAATGTTTTTCCTATTTAAATATATTCACGAAAATATTCACTACCGCTGTTTTATTACGCCTTTTACGCTGTAAAAACTAAACAGCAGAAATACAACCAACATCTTCAATATTCGACTAAAAACCGGCAGTTTCTTTGGCATTAAAACTCAGCAAAAATATTTTCGCATTTCCCCAGGAACCGTTGAAAAAATAATATTAAAATTTAAAACTATTCTCTCAACAACAAGTAAACACTTCCTACTTTTGATGGTAAAATTCACAAAGCATACTCGTCCAAAGTCGGGAATATTTCCAGAGATTTTCAGCAAAAAATATGTACGGAAAAAATTCCAGCTGGAATTATGGGAATGCCTTTTTCAGTTCTAAATTCACGAGTTGCGGAAAAAGTGGACTTTCTTCTTTAAGTGTTTCGTTTTTCGCGTGCAAGAGAAGTGAAGGGAGGAGTACGGAATACAAATAACACAATAAAAATAGCATGCGTCCATTTGCTATTCCTTGTGGTAAGCCCCATTTTTGGACTTCGTTATTATTATAATATAAGGGAAATACTTTTTTCGGAAGAATGAGCACGCTTAAATAATTATTGCTTTAAATACAAGTGGTATAAAAGCAGATTGTTGACCTCAATTTCGTGCAGCAACCATTTTCTGGCCTTTAATATTAAAAAAAATTGTTACTTTATTCTTCAAATTGAGTTTGTTGATTGAACGACTTGAGAATTACTTTAGATGAAGTCGAAGTGTTTCAGACACAATATTTGTATTAGTGTAATTTGATCCACAATTTAGAGGTCCATTTATTTGAATGAATGTTACTCTCAGTAACGTCCTGGTGAAATATCACTAATCAAAATGGAAATGTTGCTTAAAAAGGTGTTGGTATAGCCACGTTTAGTTGGTTTAACCAGATTCACATAGACAGATATTTCCCATACTTCCTCCTTATCACCCCAATCTTCTTCCGTAACCACTCCGCTATCCTTATTATTGCAATCTCTTCAGGCAGTCTAGAGCGGGACGGCCTCCGTGGTCGAGGGGTACGGCTCTCGACCAGCAATCTGGGGGTGGCGGTTTCAAATCCTGGCACACGCAAGTAAATTTTATGTTATTTTGCTTAAAAATTTATTTAATATAAATAATTTTTAATGAATTTGCGGCACGTTCCAGAGTGAAAGATAGTATCAGCATTGCCAAGGTTTAACTTACTTGAAATGGATTTAGCCTTGTTTGGTGACCAGACCTGAATATTTATTTACAGAATAGATACCTACTTCTCAACCTTTCTCTTATCTATGTCTTACTCTTCGCCACTCCTATCTGGATTTGGGCAGTCGGGAGCAGTTGGGACTTGTGCGGTATAATAAAAGTACGTATTGTCAGATTCGTTAAATGAAAATATTTTTAGAAATACACCTTCAAAGAGATCTAAGAAAATGAAAAAAAAAACCTTTCTGTATGCCATGCATATTCTATAGAATAATAAACAAAATTTGCGTAGAAAAAGCAAAAGGTTTCGTATTTTAAATGTTTCTGATTCTGTGGGCGTGTTCGTAAAGTAAAATAAAAAAGACGAATGAAGGAGGTTAAACTTAAAGAAACGTGATAAATGCGGTTTTTCTGGCTTCAGGCTTTAGGCAATCTATCAACCTTATGACTTCGATATTATGCAACCTTTAAAAACTTTGTTTCCTCGAAGGCCTGAGGCGTTGGAAAAATATCTCCTTCTTGAAGCAGATTCTTTTGTGCAGGATTTTATTGAAGTAAAAAATGCTGACTGGCGTGATAATTTTTTATGGTAAGAAATAACAAAAAAATTATAAATTTTGTTTTGAAAATATCCGTATTCTCTTCAGAATTATGAGTTTTAAATTGTACAAATGGAATAAATTAAACACTTATTTCCATTGCGTGTCTATCTATGATTAAAAATCTGGTTCAATGAACTTTGGTTTATTTTATATTAAATTTAATTTTCAAAATTGTAACTGATTGTGTAAAGACTTGAGATAAGCGATTAAAACTCCAACGGCTTGGAGGGCTTTGAAGCAAAGAATTGACGGTTACCTCGCGAGTGTTTTCTCTTGGAGTAAGAATAACCCCGTCGAAATCAATATTTCAAAGACCCAATCATGTCTGATTACTTCTAAAAGGAATCGAAATGAAAATCTAGTCTCCTTCCAAACAGACCCTTTATTGATATGCTTGGTGTAACTATAAGTTACCAGCTCAGTTATGGGGGCTCCATCGAAGCCAGAGTAAAGTTAGCCTCTCAAAAACTGGGCGTACTGTACAGGGCCCGCAGATACTTTAATTTTACACAATTGCTAACCCTTAATCGCTAGTGCGCCCTACAGTTGAATTTGTCAGCCACCTCTGGTCTGGAGCTCCAAAATACTTGAAAAATACCCTAGACTCTGTGCAGCAACGGGTGGTCCGTTTGATAGATTCTCCCACCTTAACGAATGGATTGCAATCTTTAGAGCACAGGCGTCGGGTAGGATGCTATCCCTGTTCTACCGGTATTTCAATGGAAGATGCTCTGAGGAACTATCATCACTGATTTTTTCGGCACCGGTGCATAGTCGGGAGACAAGCCAAACATGCGCCCAACGGTTGACATTTGTTACATGTTGTTACATGTACACGGTTGACATTTGTTACATGAGAACGGGTCGTTTTTTCGACTCGTTCTTGAGTTCAACAGCTCGGCTGTGGAACGATTTGCCGGCCTCTACGTTTCGTCCCTCCTACAATATGGGTCTCTTCAAGACCGATATTCATTCCTTCCTCTCCTCAAAAAGACCCTCCACACAGCGTCCCAGATGACATAGGCCCTGAGGAAAATTATTTTACTCAGGGCAGAGTGGTGCTTGGAGTAAGTGTAAAAAAAAATACCCAAATAAGATATAATATTTAAATTCTCTACGTTTTTGAAATGTGTATATCCTTTGTACCACTCGATCTTGCTTATGGTTTCCTGGGGCGCTACTGACGTATTTTACCTTTCACTTTGAACTGTTTCTCAAGGCGCTCTACGCAAAGTTCAGAAACAACCTAAAACTGTACATTTTTTATGATATTAATATTTTGCGAAATTTTATGATTTTAACACTGCAAATTCCTTTTACTTGTATTGTCTCTGTTCTAATTTCAATATTTTTTTAAATTATTAACCTCAACAAAAGCTAGTCCTAGAGAGGTTAAACACAGAATTTTAAACACTTATACCAAATGAAGAAACTTTTAATTTAAAAAAAAATTATGTATATATTAATTTGTGCGCGTTAGAAACCATGGAAATAAAAAATATGTAAAAAAAAAATTATTTTGTGAACAAAATTATAGCATTTTTAAATCAACTTTATTGACCATGTTTTCTTGTTATTTTGACTCCTCCCAACGTATTCCCCCCCTAAAAATCACCACTCCCACTAACTTCACCTAAAAATAACCAAACTTTTTTATAGGGGTATTTTTTTTTAAATATAAATACCGCACAAGTCTGGAGCCAGTGAAACTATGGCATCCCCAATTGGGGTACGTTGTGAGACTAAAGGTAGTGGGGAGGGGAAGAAGATGGGGAAGAGGAAGGTAGAAAGTACCTTGCTATTCTAATCTGGTCGCCAAACATGGCTAAAGCCATTTCAAGCAAATTTTCTAGTCTTACACCAGGGCGATACTGAGAGTATAAGTATAATATATATATATACTTTATATATATATACTTTATATTATTTTTAATTAATTAATTGTGAAATAACACAAATTAATCAAATAAAATTTATTTGATTTATTTGGATACATTAGTTTTAAGAATACTAGTGAATAACACGGATATTTGGTAGCAAATAAATAAAATTAATGATCTAATAATGTTCACTGTGAATATAACTCTTCAAAATAAATTAAAAATACCTTTAAAATATTTGGTAGCAAATAAATAAAATTAATGATCTAATAATGTTCACTGTGAATATAACTCTTCAAAATAAATTAAAAATACCTTTAAAATATTTGACAATAAATTAAAATTAGGTACATCAAGAGGGTGTGCTAGCGTTAGAATATTTTTAAGGTGAAACTTTTACGAAGCAACACCGTATCCTGGAAGAATATTCTGCAGTGTTAATATAATTCATAATACGTGAAGTTTTTCCATTTGTTTTGTATTTTTGCTTAATGTTACTCCTCGCTACATTCTACTAGTGTGTGAACTACTGGTACAATGTTCTGCCTTTACTTTTATTCCAGTTTGCGAAGTTTTTTTCTTTGAACAAAGAAGTACCAAGAAAAAATGTGTTGTTTTCCTTTCAAAGAGTATTAGCACGGAGTAGAGGAACGATTTTGTTTATCTTTTTTTATGTTGAAACTGTGAGAATATTAATTTATTTTAATTAGTCAGACACCGTTTTTAATGAAATGAAACAAATCTGTTTTACAAGCACATTCATTTTGCTTTGTAAACGTAGAAGTATTTTTTTCCTTTGACGATTTAACTTTTTTTCATTATTTGTTTGGAGACGGCGTTGATAGGGGATAGCGGCCGTTATTCCATTAAAATAATGGCAAATGCGACTTAATTAATATATATTCTTTTCTTAATATAAAATATAACTGGCTTTCTACCGGTATTGACATTGAAGTTGCAAAAAATATTGTTGAAACACACAAAATTTACGATGATTGCATCATTGATCCCTTTTTGCACACCGTGGTAAAACGCCAAAAACCTTTCGAAAATTGCACTGAATTGAAATTAGGACCAATTTTAACAATAAGTTCATGTATTTAATAGGCTGTGGAGTTATTGTCGAATTTTCTATTTGCTGCCTCTTAAAACTAAAGTTTATTTGGGACTTAGGTAAACTTCTTAAAAACCTTCGCACATCATCCCCAAAGATGACCTAGACCCTAATAGCAACTTTGGACCATCTTTGTGAAACTAATATTTCGAACAGTTAATTGAAAAACGGGACTAAATTTGTTGATTTTATTGATTATATTGATCAGAAGATACCATTTATTTCTTAAACTAGCTGACCCGGCTACGCATTGCTGTGGGTAACGAAACACAACGCCATCAACCGGATGGTTAACCAACCTTTATAACCACCGACATCTGTTAATGTGCATACAAATCAAAACCGCCAAAATCAAACCGCCCGCTTGCCAGCCCACTCGTTCATCACATACAGACATTCTCCTTTATCTTAATATATATATTTCTTCTGTCCGTGTGTATGTCACTGAACTCCTCCTAAACGGCTGGACCGATTTTGATGAAATTTTTTTTGTGGGTTCAAAGGGATTCGAGAATGGTTTAGATTCACAATTTGGTCTACTGGAAAATGTTCTTTTAATTACTTTTTTTTTTATTTCTAAAGAGTTGTTGATTTTGGAATGTTTTACATTGGATCCGGCAGACTGCGCTACCATCGCAGTATAGAATATTCAATATTATTTTATTTTAATTTTAGTTTGTCCCGACAGTTGTGTACAGGACAACGTCTGTCGGGTCCGCTATAAATAAAGAAAATAAATTGTGGAACATTCCAGAACACTCTCGAATGTTGTCCTGAGCAAAGCCGGGTAACCCAGCTAGAATATTATATATTTCAACCAATTTACACAAAACCAATGACCAAAATCAATTTACACAAAAACAATGAACGTTAACCTTCCTTTTGAATCACTTTACCTATTTGTGAAAAATCGCATGAAAATCCGTTGAGTTGTTTTTGAGTTTATCGCGAACAGACAGACAGGCAGATGCGGCGGAGGAATTTATAATGCGTAGAGATGACAACAAACACCTCATCCTATGCCTGTATTCATTTTTATAAATATTCGATTAAATATTTATTATTTCTACGATGCCTTTCACCGTATGTTATTTACGATAAAATCGTCGAATAAAAGAAGTAACAAACCCGTCTTGTGAAATGCACAACTCCTTAGAAAATATACTCCTCTAATTAATCAAAATGAACCGTCTAATCCTCTTACACGGCCACCTCTATCTGCTACCCTCGGATATCTCCCACCGCCCCCTATCTGCCGCCCGCCACCAGCCCCCTAAGTCCTCCCCCCGATAAGGGTTGATGCCGACGATTGGTTGTCCCGGAAATGCTCCTTTTAGTGATCGTTTTTAAACGGATTATTGGTTTTTTAAGGAGAGAGATTAAAAGCTTTATTTTCCGACGTCGTTTCATCGGTTGAAACTTCGACGTGCCTTTTTTATTTTATTTTTACGAAATTAAAGTGAATAGTTAAAAGAATTAAGTTTATTACCAAAGCCTTTTCCTCTTTTTTTCTAAATATATTTTACTTGATTACTGAGAAAATAATAGTTTGAGATTTTTTTCCTTTAGAATCACAAGGTTCAATCTGCCATTTGTTGCTTGAAGCTCAGATATTGAGGTTCAAAGTTTGAATCCCGAATAAAATACAAAAACTTTGAAAATCATCTAAACTTCTTATCCGAAGGATACGATTTTCACGGCCAAGAGTATTTTCGTTATTTGTTTTTGGGGTGTTATGCCGTGTTGCGCTACCTCCTTCTTTAGCCAATGCTTTGTATGCCTCCTTCTTTAGCTAACGCCCTGCCTGCCTGCCATCACATTAGCCCTGATAATGGACTTCTTATCTGACGTCCCTGAGAAAAAAAAAATTCCTTAGGGCCTATGCATCTTTGGGGATGCTGTGTGAAGGGTCTTTTAGGGAATGTAATAAGAGGAAATTCTGGGTATGTAAAAGGTGTGAGGGGTGTTAAGGTTTCAATGTGTCCAGGAGTTACGGACGTTTAAATCCATCCTTCCTACTGCGGTGCAAGGTGATAAGTCAAAAGATTTCGTTTGGAGCGGTCTAGGTTAGGTCTTCCTCGATCCTCTCCGATCCGGCCTGCCACTCATTAGGTGGGCATACGCAATTGCCGCTAAAATCTAGACAAACCTCACCCCACGAATCCCTCTCGCACCCTTCAAAGTTTTCAAACATAGAAAACTTGGATCGACCTATAACAGGGGTGTTGGTTATCCATTGAATGGTTCCTGGACGGCGATACCCATACCCGCCTCCCATTTTTTTCTGTGTTGCATGCGAGCCGTTATGCTATTCAAATGCATTCATTACACACATATATTAATTAAAAGTGAATTTCAATTACAACTAAAATACGAATTCATGAATTTACTGGAAATAATTGCTCACAAACGTACAAATTGTAAACTTGTTTATTTTAACTCATTGACATTATTAATAAGTTGATTTTTTTATAAAATGAATATCAGAAATATTTTACAATAATAAATAAATGTTATTAGTATATTATTTTACAAATATTCTTAAAAAGAATGAAAGTTGCTTTCGTTATTATTAAAAAACACGGGCTTAATTTGCACGAATAAAATAACGAAGTCATGAAGTTGCAACAGAAATGAGTTTGAATCGCACTTTTTGCTCAATGCAGTCGACTTTTTGAATTTTTCACATATGAAAAGCAACCGCAAATTCCTAGTCAGCACAGGTAGCCACACCACATTCATTGCCTGAGTACATCTCGCTCATGGTTTCAAAATTAATTATGCGGAGTACCTTACATTTTGGCCTCTACCAAACCGTGATAATAGTAACTGGAAAATTTTTCATGGAAGACAAATTTTAACTACGTGGAGGTTTTTAACTTGAAATAAATAAAACTTTTCACCATAATTTATTTATTTATTTGTGAGACAAACAGTATTAACATAAAATGTGGTGACTCGACAGTTGATTCCCCGACAATTGATCCCCCAAAATGATATTTACTATAATATATATTTCTTCTGTCCATGTGTATGTCACTGAACTCCTCCTAAACGGCTGGACCGATTTTGATGAAATTTTTTGTGCGGTTTCAAGGGGATTCGAGAATGGTTTAGATTCACAGTTTGGTCCACTGGAAAATGTTGTTTTAATTTTTTTTTTTATTTCTAAGGAGTTGTTGATTTTGGAATGTTTTACATTGGATCCGGCAGACTGCGCTACCATCGCAGTATCGAATTTTCAATATTATTCTATTTTAATTTTAGTTTGTCCCAACAGTTGTGTACAGGACAACGTCTGTCGGGTCCGCTATAAATAAACGTATCTCGAATGTTGTCCTGAGCGGAGCCGGGTAACCCAGCTATTTATTATAAAATTACAACTTTTTTGCATTATTTACCAACTTAAAAAGTAAAATGGACTTGAAAAATACCCCTAATAATAAGTTGGTATGAATTTCAAACGAATTTATACACAGTATCGGTTTTTTTGTACATATGTTCTAATATACACGGTATATAGAGAAGCAGATCTTTCCTCGATGCTTATGAATGAAAATAATATGTTTCATTATTTTGTTATTCGGCGATACATCTTCTCTGCACATCCCTTCTGGGTCATTTGGTTGTATTTTGTGTAAGTAGGTATACCATACGTTCCCTAAAGCGACTGCACATTGTGTATAAGTACACTGGGGGACCAATTATCTGCGGGTCAACTGTCATGGAACCATAAAATGTAGAGATTGGCTGTGAAATATTCGAGAGTGGATCGGTATTAGAAGTGTGGAGGAGCTATTTCGGCAAGCGCAAGATAAAGATACATTTACCAGAGTGATCACCAACGTCGGGGAAATCTAATAGGACACGAAGAAGAAACAGCTTATGAATAAAACAAAGAGATAAGTATATAATTAAGTTAAATTAAGTCAAACCAACATGTTTCTTGAAGATGAAGTTTTATTATATTTGAAAATTAATTTTTGGTGAGGAGGAGAGAAAGTGGAATATAAGATAAGGATATGAGATGCTCCAGATAGATTCCACACTCTAGAAGATATTAATTTTCGATGGTTTCATTTCGATTTGTTTATATTACAAACGTTTATTAATGTTAAGGCTTTCTATTACCGCTTTTTCTTCTTTATATACAAAATGAATGTATGTTTGTCCCGCATGCGTTCCTATATTTTAAATTCTTTTGCCATGAAACTTTTACGATTTGTTGTGAGCACGCCCGCAAAGGTTTCTACGTATATAATAGTGAGCTCTGGCGTAATGAAATTATTTCCTATACCATTCATCCGATTGCTATAAAAATTTAATGATTCGTCATGCGCATGCCCGCGTAGATTTTTATTTATTATGGTGAGCTTTGGTGTTATGAAATATGTTTAGAAAGTTTACAATAGCTGACATTTGTGGGTATATCAGATGGTTTAGCATTAGGAATTACATGAAGGAAAAGCGGTAGAGGAATGTGAATTTGGAGGAGGGGGCGTGACCGAAGGAGAATGTGGAAAAATTGATCCTGTCCTTTTATACTTTTCATTCTTTTTACATTTCAACGGATGCATTTTATTTTCAAGTCCTCGAAAATCGGAATTTAATCGGAAAAAAATGTAAAAAATTTGTAAAACAAATTGGATTTAAATGATTTTTTTAAATAAAAACAATAATAATGATAAAGGTCTTTCTTCCATAATGTAGGGAGGTAAGTGCAATCTCAGATATCTCATAGAGAATAAACGTATTTATTTACGTATGAAATTCTATTACTTAAGACCATGGGTCTATAATAAGCAGCGTCAAAAATTTATAAAAAAAACAAAAACGGAAAAAAAAGAAAGAAAAGCGTATAGTATCGTAAGATAATAAGTACCTTTACAGCATATTAAACATACTTTTGGTTTTTTTTTTGTGTGTTTTTATTAAATTAAATAAAATCATTTATTGATTGAGCTCTCATTGGCCCATCGAAAAAACACCTTTACCAAATATCATTTTCCAAAGTTTTTCCGAAGTCAAGCGAAATTCAATGATAAAGACATTTCTTGAGTTGTCAATCCTTCTCCTCAGTCCTACAACCCTAAACCTTAAAAATTTTCTTATAAGAAATTTACCACGGTTAGATGAGGCAAAATTTACCAGCAGAACACGATTCGCATATATTAAGCATAGTTATTATAACATCTCATAATTATGGGAACACACCAAGCAATATTCTCTAGAAAAAAATAATATTTTATCATTAAAGGTTATCCGTGGCACAAATTAAAATTAGGTAAACATTATTTCGCATGCTGAAACCTATTAATACACCCTGCACGATTCATAATAATCATCCCTAAATTCCAAATCGTATATTAAATAATAATGAACTTGTCTCCTTGATTATTCCATTGTTGGCGTCTGCATATAGCCCTACACCCACCCTATGGCCAAACAGCTCTATAGTCCTATAGCCGTATAGCCCAGCCAATGTGCGGTGGAAATTAAGCATTCGTCCCGTTTGCAATTGAGAACTTAATTGAAAACTGATGGGGAAAATATTAGAGTTTCTTCGCAAGATAAGAGCGTGAAACCTCTGTGGGGTGTTGAACAGTACCGTACTTGGGTAGCACATTTTTTTTTAGACCAAAAGAAATTGCTTTTGTTACTGGAGCGACAGCGCAATTTAAAACTTTTTTCTCCGATTGCTCGACATTTTGTTGGTGATTATTTTGAATATTTTCCGCCCACATTAAAAAAATCATATCACCAAATTTTAATATGGAGGCGTACAAACTGATTATAGTTCTATATAGTCAATAAATTCACCTATCTTTTGTTGATATTAACATATTCGCAAGATTTATAAAAAAAATATTATAAAATCGTAAACTCCTACTTAATTACTTACTTACAAAATAAGGTAAAATTTGCCAAAATTGGCAGCAAAGCAATCCGAGGAATTTTAAATAGTACCATATTGCGGCAAAAAGCGCTCCATTGGTTATTTTTACGCAGTTGCAGTACTTTAAAAAATAACTTTAAATTTGCTTAGTTCGTTCTGGCAATTATAAATTTTAAAAAAATATTTGGTTTTTACATTATTGAATCACTAGGTGGAAGCGAGTTACAAATTTACATGTAATATTTATTTAGTATTCAAAATTAACTGCAACATAGCAGTCCCATTGTACAAAGTCAATTATTGTATTTCTCTGCCATATTCTTATTTGATGATTGTTTTGTCTTACTATATGAGTAAATTCATTTTTTTTGCCAATGAATTTATGTAATAATTCACAGACACTAAAGTACGGGCTGTGCCTAGTTTGGCGACCGAGAAAACGTTAAATAATTGTAAAGGTTATTTTTTTTTTGGATAAAAAATAAACAAATATTTTTATTTTTTTTAACTTATCAAATTAACTCTAATTTAATTAATTTACGCTTTCTTAGACTTTTACATACTTATTTAGACTTTCACATACAAAATCAAATGCAGTTCACACGCGGTAGAAGTGAAATGTTCACAATAATTTACGCATAACCTCAACCAATAGGAGCCTTGCAAAGTGAGCGGCACAATCAAAGCGTCCAATGCGGTAAGGTTTCATTCTATCTCATTCTCTCGCAGGCTAAATTTTATAGATTTATGTGTTTGTCTCTTTTTAGTGTCGTTTCCGTTTCATCGAGTTTCAAATCACAACGGTGCTAAAAAAGGTTCAGTTCAAAATTTATACATTTACATATACATAAACACAATTTTTATACTCATAAATAGTGCATTAGATTACTATGACAGAACAAAAATATTTGCAGTTCACACGCGGTAAAAGTGAAACCCCATTTCCTTGCAGGCTAAATCCTATAGATGTATGTATGTTTTTGTCGCTTTTTCCTTTCATCGAGTTTCGAATTACAATGGTGCTAAATAGTTTTAACTTCAAAAAATTGTGTGCAGTTCACACGCGGTAGAAGAGAAACCTTCAGAAGAAAACTATAGTAAACAAGAATGGGGAGGCTACGAAGGGCCGCACAGAGAGAAGACATGTTGTTTCATCGAGTTTCAAATCAGAACAGTGCTAAGAAAGTCTTCTCTTTAAGATTTATCATTAATTTTATCGCATGTTTAAACACTGGTTTTTTGAGTAATTCTAATGCATATTTCATCACTAGTTTGTTTCATCGCTAATTACATCGTTTAAAAGACCGCTCTTGTATGTTTCATCACTACTTGCATCTTTGTATTTATCAAAGATTTAATCGATTCAAAAGTATGTAAGTATTATAATTTGACGCTTTTGATTAACGAACATTACACATCTAGAACTAGTCTCAAAAAAATAAATTAGCTCCACTAGGTGCAAAAAACCGTATTGTAAGCTTGGAATATAATATTGGTAAATATATCTGCAACATTGGAGTATTTATTTCCAAATTTTGAATCCGTCTCTCAGGAGTATAATATTGTGACTTTGAAATAGAATTATCACAATAGTGTGGCAGGTACAAACTCTTTTGTAACTGTCCTGCTGATAATTATTTTTTCCATTGTTATAAGTTTGTATTAGGTAATTTTAGACGGGAGGCAACAGTGAGTCATTTTTTTTCTTTTTTGAGTTAATTATGCAATCTGTTAACGATAGATTATACAGTTTCATTGTGCATAAATTTTCAGACTCTGTGAAAACGACGAGACGTTTGTTTAAACGTTGATACAAAATTACCAGTATCGGAAAAAACAACAAACGTCCAATGCATTTAGGGAGAGGATAATTTATATTCCTTCTCTTATCTTCAATTAGGTGGGAATGGGTACCGCCGCCTCGGGAACCTTTATTGGATAACCAACACCTCTGCCATAGGTCACCCCAAGTGGTTCGCTACGTTTGGTGATTTAGCAGGGGTGCCCGGGTTCACGGGGTGAGGTTTGTCTAGGTCTTGGAGGCGGATGACCAGGACACACTGAACCTCAGATTCCTACCCACCCCTTAAACCCTTTTCCTTCCTAGAACTTTCCTTTCCTCCTTTTCCCTAAAAAAAACCCTCCACACAGCGTCCTCAAGGATGACATAGGCCCCGAGGGAAATTATTTTCCTCAGGGCCTCCTGTGTGGAGCTCACGTTAAAAAAAAAAATTATTGCTTTAGTTTTTATCCTACATGCTCACTTTTCTGTTATTATCATGGCTTGTTGATTTGGAAAATTTTGTGATTGCAAGTGCACTAATCAAGCGCGAGACCTTGAAAAGCAACAAAATGCATTGTTCTATTTTTGTAAGATGCTGTAATGTAAAGGTACTAAAAACATTAGTACCTACCGGAAAACGACCTTAACTGTTTTAACATCTTATTATATTATTTACCTTCCTTGCTTTCTCCCAAATAATTACATACTTTTAATAATTAGATATTTTTTCAATAATTTAAAAGATATAAAATTTTTATTTTGCTTAATAAATAATGTGAATTTAATCAATTATTTTTATTTAAATGATTCATATCCTATTTATTTTATTATAACATTGAAATCTAATTATCTCATCAATTAAAGTTTTTATTTTTATTTTTCGAATACCGTAATGAGTAAAACTTCAAATTGTAATATTCAATTTTTGAAGACTATGTTAGAAAACGAAAATTTGGAGCAAAAAAAGATATGGTCGCGTATAGGAAATGTTTTGATGAAATTCCTATTTGCGATACTATTTTTTTTTCTGCTTCCAATTCTCGTTTGAGAGTCGCCAATATTATCTTCAATTAATATATAATTAAAAATAACATTTGTTTTCTCTCAACGCCTTTCATATTATTTATTAATATTGTGTAGAGCTCCATGTCTACTACAAGCGTCTTGGATTACCTCCACTAATAAATTGAAGATTTTGTTTTTAATGAGCGCTGGCTCTGAGATCTTTGAGAATTAAAATGTCATCTTATATTATTTTGATAATGATACATTTTGATAATAAAACAAAAATAGAATAATTTTTGAGTGCAAAAAAATCCGGTCGGATATCTCTGTAAATCCGCCCCTCGTGTGGAAATAAAACCCCACGTCAATTAACCATATATAAAAGGCTGAAAAAATTCACCAGTCTAGTCCGCTGTGTGTCGGGCGTCCGTCTTACTCCGCTCCGTGGGGATGGGGCGGGGATCGGGTATTCCTTTAAGTAGTTTGTCCTGTCTTTCTGCCAGCCCTTGAGGAGAGGAGTCCAAACTCCCCCACTCCCCTGCTGGGTACTCGCCAAGTTCCAAACATTTTTTTTGCTCATTTAATTTTTTTCTAGATTGAAAAGATTGAAGGTGTAATGTCACTTTGTTAACCAGTTCATTATTTTTCGTACTCACACGTATGCATTTACTACATAGAAAAAATAATTACATTACAATGTTTAGATAAATAATTTGATCATTGGATAAAACTACCTGAAGGTCTCTTTACAACTTAATTCTTAAAGGTACTTTTACCATATCCCATCACTGATACTAGTTTATTATAACTTATTTACGTAAATTCTTAAGGATTTAAAACTATTGACTTGTAGCCAATCAGGTGGTTACAATTTTTTGTTTTTTTTTTTAAGAAAGACAATCATCCCGAGTTTAATAATTTGACAATTTTTGCGAAAAATCCTCCACTACCATCACGATTAATATGATGTTGTTTGCTCAGTGGTGGAAGACTACTAGATAATTGAGCCCACAAAACTTAGGTAGGAACCCAACGCTTTTGTTGATTAAACTTCTAAATAGATCTAAAGCATAGATAAATAAAATAAAAGACAAATCAACAGAGCGACTCTACTGTTTGACATTTCCAACGCATTTTACAGTTAAACAAGTGACGCATGTCTCAAAATACTTAGTAAAACTTCCTCCATAACTTTTTTGTTATTTTACTTTGCTCTCTTTCCCATCAATGTTTTATAGTGATGCCAACGTAAAATAACTCAATAATGTTGCCTCAACCATACTTCTTTTATATGGTTTTCTGTAGTATTGTGTTAAATCCTCAATGTAAACACGTTATTTATCTAGTTACTACTACAATTTGTTATTAATGCATAATAATATTTACGTACTTTTATCCATTTCTCATTTTCTGTACCTTTACGTTGTTCGTATTACATTTGCATGCTATGTAATGTATACGTGGAAACTGTTTTAGAAGAAACATTAAAATAAATGTTTTTTATTAGATATTTGATTCTAGATTAGGATAAAATATCCTACCAACATCTTCAACATCTAGTTGAAAAATGCTTTACAAACCATCTTACGACGATAAATTGAAAAAAGAATTTCTAAAGGAAACATTAAGGACGGGTTGTTTCAAAAAATTTGATGGTTTCATCAAATATTTGAAGTTGATTTTCAAATTCTGTGTAGGTTTTATTCAAGTTCTGTTATTACATCGTTATAGGACAGTTGCTTCACAAAACTGAAATAATCACAGAACTTGAATAGAACATACACAAAACGTGAAAATTAACTTCAAAAATTTGATGCATCCATCAAATTTTTTGAAACAACCCGTCCTAACACAAGCCACGTAAGGGTACAATATGAAGCTGTGAACTAAAATTTGAGAGTAATGCTTTTTTGATGAATTGAAAAGAGTACCTTCAGAAAACTTAATTGTTCTACATTGTAAAAACTAGTTTGTCTTTGACGTAAGCTTTAAAAGGATAGTATGTCAACTACTTTTATAATAGGGTACTACGTAATGTTGAGGTACGAATGATAACACGCGTTTTTTTTTACATGAGCTCCACACAGGAGGCCCTGAGAAAAATAATTTCCCTCAGGGCCTATGTCATCTTTGGGGATGCTGTGTGGAGGGTTTTTTTTTAGGAAAGGAATGGAAGGAGGGTAGCAATCTGGGATTCAGTGTGTCCTGGTCATCCGCCTAGACAAACCTCACCCCATGAACCCGGGATCCCCTGCTAAATCACCAAACGTAGCGAACCACTTGGGGTGACTTATGGCAGAGGTGTTGGTTATCCTTTAAAGGTTCTCAGGGCGGCGGTATCCATTCAAATTAAACCAGTTCGCATAGAGCACTAAGTCAAAGAGGTTTTGAATGCATTTTTGTTTTCGTCTTGTGTGAAAACCATTTCCATCTGTAGGGTGCCATAAATTTCTGAGTGAAACAAGTCTCTTCCTCTCCTTGACATCCCCAAATATGACTTCTTCCAAAATAAATACTTTCATTTAAAACAATTGTTCTATTCAATCTAACGCACCGCGTACGTGCGAAAAACAATCTCGTTTTTCTCGCGAAAAATCTTTAAATTCTCCGAAATTTTTTGTAAATGAATTCCGTGCTCGAGATGTCTGTAGCTGAATCTCGCGTGGAAGACATTTTGATGACAGAGCAGCAGTTAATGGGAAGTTTATCGAGAAATTATCTCAGAAACAAGAACCTCGCTCCGGGAACATAATCTAAATTTTGTTCTAGTTAAAAGCTAGTTTAAATTACACTCTGACTTGAATTGATAAGTCATTAAATTTGAAACTATTCACCTCTATAATATTTTTTTAAGTCTGTTTATATTGCTTTTTTGTCAATCCTGGATTTAAAATTGACGAAAAAAAATTACAGCGTGGATCGTCTTAAATTCTTCTGTTACTTTGCGTGCTTCATAATAGTTTACCTTATTTCTTCTGTGTCACCGAAATTTTTCATGCTGTTTATTCAATTGCCAAAGTAAATTAGCGACACACTTGGTTTTGCCCGTACATTTGTACAAATTGTCTCAGCTTTTCAGGTCATAACACGTAAACGACCCAATAATTGTTATTTATTGAAATTTACCGATTTTAAACGCCACATAAGTTTTCTATGTTGCTCCAAAATTGTGGCAATATTTTTAGTAGATTTGTCGCACGTAGATAAACAGATATCTGATTGTACCCTAAATAGGCATAAATGCCTAAAAAACGTTATTGTTAAATCAAAGCCACACAAAAATAGACACATTTAGGGTGCGGCAGCATAACTTCCTTTTTTAAAATGCGCGCCGTTCAGCCGATTGATGTCGTAGCGGAGAGCTAGTGATCTTGTTCGAGAGGCGGAACTATAAAGTTTTGTCCCAGCACAGTTTAGTCTCCATCATGCGTTGGAAAATAATTACAATATTCTTCTTTTAGACAATATCCTTTTTTACATTAGCTCTACACAAGAGGCAATGAGGAAAATAATTTCCTTCAAGGCAAATGGCGTCTTTGGGGTTGCTGTGTGGCAGTGGAGGCTCATGACTTATTGAGGTTGTTGTAGCCAAAAATGTTTATTTTTTCAAAATTGGTTTTTTGCGACGATTTTCATGAAATGTCAGTTTGTTAGTGCATTGCACCGGAGTTCTTGAAAATTTTCACACAACAAACCGAATTTTCGAAAAAACACCGTTTCATAAAACAATAAAACCAATGATGCCATTTTTATTTTATTTCATCACTCTAGCAAACTCAAAAGTCAAGAGCCACCACTACTGTGTGTAGTAGTGGAGGAAAGTGGAGGAAATTCTTGGCAAGAAAAAGATATGAGGGTTGGTAAGAAATAACTAATGTATTAATCCATTCTTCCTACTGCGTAGCAAAGCGATGATCCAAGAGAATCCTGCTGGAGAGGTCAATTATCTCTCTCAACCTGTTCCTTCCGATCCGGCCCGCTAGGCAGTCGGTGGAAGGGTGCATGCACCACTTAGGCAAACCTCAACCTCTGGATCACCAAGCAGCGAACTGCTTGGGGTAACCTATGGCAGAGTTGTTGGTTATCCAATAAATGGTTCCCGGGGCACCAGTATTCATTCATACCCGCCTCCCAAATTGAAAACAAAATGTTAACAATGCGGTTGTTTTTAGTTAGTCGTGTAAGTAGTGCCGCACACCGGAGCCACGCGCCACATGCACGCAACATTTACGTCGCAAATGTGTCGCGTACACGCACACCGGACGCACAGTTGTGGCTTATACAAAATGTCGACATCGTCTGACGACACGGATTTCTTGATGGGGCAATCAATGAGAAAAAATACGTTATTGGGTTCACCCGTTTAATCAAGATTCTGCAATTTACGGTGATTTCAAAATTAAGCAAGAGTTACAGTTCGACAAAAAAAAGTTTTCATTGAATTTTTCGCTGATTTTGGTCCAGATGATTTCTGTAATCCGTCTATTGCTATGATCAGTGAGTCCATGGTTATATAATATTGGGTTTTTATCAACCCCTGCAATACACTCCACATAAAATTTAAAATTGTCTTTCATTTTTCAAACCACTGCGCCACAAAAAACGAACGCGCTCGATCTTCAATGCATGTGGCGCGGCCACCGTCTCGCCACAAACTGCACCCGCTACAAACGTGTCCTTGGTGTGTGTGCTTGCACACTAATACAGGGGGCCGTTAAATGTGTCGCGTTTCAAATGTGGAGCCACAGTTATCGTAACACAAATGTATGTCTGGTGTGCGGCCTCGCTAAGTGGTGGGTCGTGAAAAATATTGCTAAGAATAATGATGAAAAGTACAAACATAATTCAAGGACACAATTATTTAATTTTATTGCTAAATTACCTTTTAATATATTGTGTTTACAAATTGTCGTTCGGTACGTGCAATAATGTAAGAAGACGTCTTAATAGTGTTATAACAGATTTTTTAGATTAGCAGTCCAAACGAAAATGATAATAAATCATATTGTAATGCAAATGGAAAACGTGATGCTGTCGTTTCACGAATATAACCTCTCTTTTAACCCAAAGGGAGAAAAACTCACCCTCAGCATATATTATTTTCGCTTAGCACATTTATTATTCAACATCCCACAGAGAAATATAGCACGCAGATGCAATACGTAACAATCACGTGTAGAAGAAATAATTACGTCAATTTGAAATACCTGTATTTTTCATTTTAAAATTCTGTTGAAATCTTTTCTAGTAAATAAAAACATATTTGTACCGTGTTAATCAAAACGAAATAAACAATGTTGGCTTGATATGTTTGAGGATTAGCAATTAGTTGTTATTCTTTCATGCTTTAAATGAATAATAAACAAAAATAAATTAATTACCTAAGCGTAACGATGTCCTGTTTTAACTCGACCATTTTATACATTTATCTGTTACGTTTCGGTTCCGGTTGAAGGTGGTGGCCGTGTTTGATATTACCTTATTATTCCGCCAGATTTCGCATGATCGCGGTTACTACTAAAATCTGTCAAATCGGAATAATCAACATTATGGAACCTACCGGCCTAAAAATATTGAACAAATTATAATTGTCATTGCCAAGGTGAGATTTCTTTGGATAGTGCATAATTCCGTTCTTGAAATAAATAAAAAATATATTGTAAAATATATGCGGATTTTAACTAAGCAAGTAACTAACTTAAGCAAGTTCCCGGCATGCGTTGCAATGCAACGAATAAAGAGATTGTTTCTCCCTGCGTGTCTTTTCCCATTCATCCCGTTCCCTTTCCCCTCCCATATCCCCTTCCCCTCACGCGTTCCTCCGCCACCTTCCCCGCCTTCCCTCTCCCCTCTCTCGTGAACTCCTTTCCCGCGATCCTCGCCCCTCTCCCGTGTTCAATATATTCAGTACATTCTGTACATTCCCGGTACATTCAGATTTGCCTGCCACCTATAGCAATTTTTTTTTACAAATTTTCTTTTACAAACATTTTTTTTGTACATATAAGAACAATAAATCAAATTTGGTACGTAACCTATACCGTACGTAACCTATACCGTACGTAACCTATACCTATACCGTAGTTACCTATTTAAAATAAATTTAATTTTTGATAAGTATTCGATTTTTGTTAGTACCATAGGTGAGTACTTCAAATAAATTCTTTCATTTAAAGAGTTTCGGTAATTGAATTTTGATTTAACAATCGATGGTTTGCAAAAGATCATTTTCGAATTGCGATTGTTTTGACGGTTTCGTAAGAGTTTTTGTAATGATTTAACTTTTCTTATCTATTCATGTATCTAGGCATGTAGTTTTAATAATCCAGAAACATTCGCGAGGATGAAAAGAAGATATTTTGAAAGTTTCAAACATTTCCTGTGCTTAATGTAGCAAAATACATGGACAACTCATATCTCATATATCCCCAAGCATATTTTATTTTATAGCGTATTTTGATTTTTATATACACAGAAGATTTGCTTTTTCGTTAAATTATCAAACAAAATGTTGTATTACACAACAGTACAGTAAAATAAATTTTCTAGGAAAGTTATTTTTCAGAATTTTAATTTTAGTTCAATTCATGGGGTGAGGTTTGTCTAGGTCTTGGAGGCGGATGATCAGGACTCACTAAGCCCCAGATTCCTACCCACCTCTTAAACACTTTTCCTTCCCAGAACTCTCCTTTCCCCCTTTTCCTTAAAAAAACCCACCACATACATCCCCAAGGATGACATAGGCCCTGAGGGAAATTATTTTCCTCAAGGCCTCCTGTGTGGAATCATGTAAAAAAAAAATTGAAATCATTCAAAAAATGCTTCAGTTTGTCTTTTCATTTACGGTCTTACAAACGAATATTTTCAGATTTTTTCACTCTTATTTTTCGTGGGTGTTGTTGAAAAAATTTTAAATACCAATGTTTAACAAGTAATTACAAAAGGTACATAATTTTATCATCACGCGTTCGAGCATTTTTATTGCTAATTTTTATGTAGGTATTAAAGCAAATTTTGAATGAAAAAAAAACAGTACGGATTACAATCAGTCTTTCTCATCGGAATCGCCTTGTACAGTTGCAAGGGTTCGATCAAAATACCATCTTTCGAAAAAAAATGAATTTTCGGCCGTTGGTAAATGGGCCTTAAATTAGAGAAAATTAGATACAATATTTTTTGATTTGAGGTCCACTGTGCACAGAACTCCTAGTCTAATTGGATTTAAAACAACGTTACAGACAAGAATAAAATTATTTTTCAACCTTATTCAACTTAGCGAAGACGAAACGAAACGACAACACATTGTGAATCCCAGAAAACATCGTGAAAAGGCGTATTCGTCTGTTTGTACTTGTTAACAATATTACTTTATCTGTCTGTTAGAAAGTTGTGCATTTTCGTTTCTAGCTTCTGTACCACATTTCCGTCTTCCTCTGAACTAACCTAAAAACAGTTGTTTATTTTAAGACGCGCTAATCCTTACGAAAAGACATCGTGGAGTCAACACGCGAACAATAAAAATTAAAGGACTTGTTTGGAGTTAAATCGCACAACCTACTGCAGTTATAAGTTAATTTTCGTTTTCATCAAAAGACGTGGCTTTGTTTTCAATGACAAACAATATTATTTCCCTAGTCTTTTCTGGAAAATGCACTATTAACGATTCAAATGCATTTAAAATTCATTCAGGTCTAAAAGAAGGGTAACAAAACTCATCATTAGAGATTCTTCCATTTTATCTACTGTTAAATTCAAATTTCTGTTAAATTAAATGAAAGCAAATCACTTTGTATAATATCGTTAAATCAAATTAATGCCATATAGGTACCTTAACAATCGATTCGATTAAATAATTTCTTTCTTTAAGAACAAAAATGTTTTTTAAAATGTGGTTTACTGTGTTCTATTCATTCAGTATCATTTCACTTTAACAGAATATTTGTCAGGTAAATGGCGTTGCCAGCCTACAAATGTTGTAGTTCCATTTTTAATATTTTCTACTCCTATTTGACAGACAATACGTTTAATATTTCATGTTACATTTTTTTTTTCAAATAAGGAATTATACAATATAGGAGACGGGTTGTGGTACCGCCGTCCCGTGAACCATTTATTAGATAACCAACACCTCTACCACACGTTCGCTACGTTTGGTGACTTAACAGGGGTGCCGGGCTCATAGGGTAAGGTTCTTCTGGGTCCTTGCGGTGGAGATACCTTATATTATTTTAAATGATTACATTGTTAAATAACACAATCAAGTCAAATAAAATTTACTTGCGCACGCCGGGATTTGAACTTCGGATGACTTTTGAAGGCCTCCTTGGCAACGGAGGCCGTCAATTCTTTCAAAAATAGAAAGTTATATGCGATAATATAGGCTGTATATAATGGTCGGCTCTGGCGTTATGAAATGATAAATATTAATATATTATATTTATTATACGTTTTCTGTCCCTAACAAAAGGAGTTATTGCCAACTTCAGAAGAAAAGCAAAAATCGTTTCCGTGGAAACGAAGTTGATATATTTGCGGAAAATTTTATTTCAGGCGTTAATATCTACATGTCTAAAATTGAATCGCCGAAATGTACGCGCGCGCATAACTTCCGAACGACTGCACCAAATTGGATAAATCTTTTTTTTGTTCGTTATTTTGTATAAAACTAATGGTGAGCTCTGGCATTATGAAATTTGCAATAGGTGGCACGTGAGTTGTTTGAAAACTGAATAAACCGGGACTGAATATATGGAATGCTGGATGGGGGAGGAGAACTCGGGTAGGGGGTTCGTGAGAGGGGGGGAGGGGAGCCAGGGAGGGGGAAGGGGGACCTGGGAGGAGGGAAAGGAATTCGGGAGGGGGGTTTGCAGGACGAGGGAAGGGGGGGAGTGGAGTAGGGAGAGGGTGATGGAGGAGGCGGAGTAGGAACGCAAGAGGGGAAGGGGACGCGGGAGTGGAAGGGGTCGAATGGGAAAGGACACGCAGGGATAAACAATTTGTTTATCAAATGGCTTAGAAACGCATGCCGGGTACCGGCTAGTGTTTTTATAAACACAAATATAATCATGATGTCACTGCCAATGTTGACATCACGTTAACTTCTCCGTGAGTGAGTTTTGTCGAACAAAACTGTACGTGAGGAGTTAGTTTTTTTCGGTTCATTTTTTAAATATTTTTTCATAAATTATCGTAGATTGACTAAAAATAATATTATATTTGAATTAAAACGTCATCGACATCAATCCACAAGAATAAACCAACAGCGAAAAAAAAATGTCCATACAAAAAAACTGCTTCCTTCCTCTGACGACCGCTAAATGACGCAAAAATATTTTTTAAACTAAAACTGTGAATTTAGTATTGTAGGTATGTCTTCCAAACTTCAACAAATTACGCGCAGATGTCAATAAAAGCCACTTCTAAGTCAAAGAGTTTCATTAAATATGACGGTATTTGAAAATAGCCGCGGACGAAACGTTTCGTCCATATTCTTCTGAGCATTTTTTTGCTTCGACGAACCGTTTCGTCCATACTCGTGGAGAGGTTAAAATTGGTCAAGCTTTGGCTTGTCTACAATATCTGTAATGGTGCAAGATTGTATATAACAAACGCCTGAGGGATATCCTTTCGACTTAAGTCAGTCTTGTAGAAGCCATATTGAAGTAATGAGTAGAAATGAGAAGACAGTTCTCAGTGACTGCGCTAAAGCTAAAGAGCGGGTTAGAAGGTAAACGGAACATTTCAGGGAATAGAATCTTAGCTCGAAACGCAAACACTATTCCATATCCCTTTGAGAGAGCTTTTCCGTGTGAGTGGGTGAGCACTGTAACCCAACACCCTCTTTGTAAGCAAAACCAACGGATATTATAGGGCGAGAAAGGCTTCAATTAAATGCAAGAGAGGAATGAAGGATTTCAGTCACTTCATTTCTAGCTTTATCAGTAGGCCAGCGTATTTAAATTATTTTTCCAACTAATCTCAAACGTTGAAACTATTTTAATTATCCACTGAATTGCTTTTTGCCACAATATGGCCCTATTTAAAATACCTCGGATTGCTTTGTTGCCAATTTTGGCAAATTTTCCCTTATTTGTAAGTAATTAAGTAGAAGTTTACGATTTAATAATATTTTTTTTATAAATTCTACGAATATGTGATAATCGCCAAAAGATAGGTGAATTAATTGGTTTTACAGAATTATAATCAGTTTGTATGTCTCCATATTAAAATGCGGAGATATGATTTTTTTTTTAATTTGGGCGGAATATATTCAAAATGATCACCAAAAAATGTCGAGCAAAAAATTTTAAATTGCGCTGTCACTCCAGTGGTTCTCACACATTTAAATACAAAATGTATACATGGTTGACATTTGGCACAGGAGGACGGGTCGCTTCTATGACTCGTTCTTGAGTTCAACAGATCAGTTGTGGAATGACCAGCCTCTGTGTTTCCTCCCTCTTACATCTAAGGTCTCTTCAAAACCTATATTCACTCCTTCCTCTCTCCAAAAAGACCCTCCACACAGCATCTTCACAGATGTCATAGGCTCAGGGTCTCCCGTGTTGAGTGAATGTTAAAAAAAAATTACTTGTTTTTGTCGCGATTGTTGTGCATTTCGTTTTTTTAGAATTTTAAAATAAGATAACGTATATTTGTGGCATTTTCCAGAGTGGAAGATACTCTCAGTATCACCCTGGTGTAAGATCAGAATTGAAATTTTGCTTGAAATGGCTTTGCCGTGTTTGGTGGCTGGCTCTGAATAGCCAGGCACCTCCCTTCCTTCCTTTCCCTTTCCATTACGTTCAGCCTCACAATATTTCTCAATTGGGAATGCCATGGGGGCATGGGGGGGGGGGGGGGTTTGTGGCCCCAGGCGGTTAGGATCAGTTGAAACTCTTGTGCCGAATTCACATTAATAAAATAATAAAAAGATTTAATAAACTTGACCTCCATATAATTGGATGGCGTAAGTTTAATTCCATACGGAACAATAGTTCTTACTGGTCGGAACCATTATTGCTATATAATGTTCGAAGGTTTTTGATATAAGATATAGTACCGTGACGTAAATACTACTGTTACAATGTTTATCATGACGTGTGACGAGCGTCGAATAACAAAGAGAGAGAACGAACTAACCATGTACATTGCACACACCTTTCATGGATCGCCGCAAACATTCTTTCTCGCTTGCGGACATCTTTCTATCAAAAACACTAAAGAAATAATGTGATTTTGAAGTAAAGGTGTAATGAAAGAGGAATGTTAGAAGAAAATGGTGTATTATTTTGAAGTGGTTATTAAGCAAAAACTAGTAACGCCGCGCTTCAAAATTATTCCGTCGGTTCTACGTTCAACATAATACACACTGAAATGTATTCTAGTACAATGGAGAACTAATATTATATAACTAACAGGTAAAAAAACTGTTTCTTTTAATTTTTTCTTTGACATTTTCTCATCGGAGATGCTGTTAGAAAATTCCAACGGTTATTTTTTAAAATAACAGACGGAGCCACTTTCGTTTACAACAATCCAAGCTAAACAGTCTAAGATAATAATGCTATCAAATGCCTTCACTTCATTTATAATATTTTCGCATGAATACAATTTCCCAATAAAAGTATTTTTTTTATAAATACACTGGCGCAGCCCATTGAAATATCACTAAATATTGGAATTATAGGATTTGTGAATCTGAAAGTATTTAATATACGTTTTTCATCCATTTGCAAAAATGTAACACTGCTTACAAAAATATGATAAATGTATGTGTATGTTTATATGTTGATATTTTTTGCATGCATGTATAAATATGTATGTAGTCATGTATGTAAGTGCATATGTGAGTGTGTGTATCTATGTTCATGTGTGTATGACGTGTGCGCTTCTATATAAATGTACGTATGCATACACATAAATTAAAATAAATATAAAATTTAAAATGAGGTTAGGTAAATTTTCATAATCTTATCCTTTCGAACTAATTTTTCTCCTCTCTACTTTCTTTTTTCTATTTTCTACTTTTTATTATAATTTCACCAATTTCAACATCATTGCATACTAGTACCAAATGTTTATACCCACTAGACTTCATTTAAAATAACTATACTCCTTTTTTTCATGTGCTCCACAAAGGAGGCCCTGAGGAAAATAATTTCCCTCAGGGCCTGTCATCTTTGGGGATGCTGTATGGAGGGTTTTTTTAAGGAAAGGAAGGGAAGGAGAGTTCTGGGAAGGAAAGGGGATTAAGGGGTGGGTAGCAATCTGGGGTTCAGTGTGTCCCGTCATCCGCCTTCAAACCTCACCCCATGAACCCGGGCACCCCTGCTTAATCACCAAACGTAGCTCACCACTTGGGGCGACCTATGACAGAGGTGTTGGTTATCCAGTAAAGATTCCCGGGGCGGCAGTACCCATTCCCGCCTCCCAAATCGAAAGTTGGTTACCATGATGCAGGCAGCTGCCTGCATCATGGTGATATGGTGATTTATGTAAATGTCTTAATTATGTAACATGTATTTTATAAATAAAAAAGAGAGCCATTTAAAGAAAATGTATGTACGAATGAAACAGCTACGGCCCGCTAAAGAATATCCACTGAACCGAGATCAGGGAAACTATGCACGTTTTCACAGTAACGCATCTTTCCTTTTTTAATATTCTAAGCATTTGTCATACATTTCAACGATTGAAATATGCATTTCAATTAAAGAATTATTAATTAATTAAATAATATTGGTTCCTACTTTATCGCTGTTAAAGAAACTGGTGTGGGCTCAAAGCCGTGGTTCAGTCGACAATGCTCTGAAGCAGTGCGACGAAAAAACGCGGCTTATCGAGCCTACAACACATCTCGAACGTCGGAAAACAGAATAGTTTTTAACAAAATGTCAAAGGAAAGCAAGAGAATCATAAATAGGTCGAAATTTGAGCACGACCTGCAGATCAGCAGAAAGCTGGCTGCATGCCCGCATGGCAGCAGAGCGTTCTGGTCGCTTGCGGGCTCAATAGGTCGCAATTTCTGCAAACCCAGTCTGCCACCTCTTACCAGATCTGACGGCTCTCTAGCTAATACCGCCGCCGAAAAGGCTAACTTATTAGGCAAAATGTTCACGGAAAACTCGACCCTCGATGATCAAGGTGCTATCCCGCCGTCGGTTCCTCACTGCGGTTTTCATATGAAAAAGCTGAGGATCCGGCATCGGGATGTACTCCAAGTCTTACGAGGGCTCGATGTTAATAAAGCTAGTGGGCCTGACGGAATACCTGCCCTGGTATTGCAGAGGTGCGCTGCAGAAATAGCTCCAATTTTGACGAAGCTTTTCAAAATGTCCCTGAAGTTTGGGACTGTGCCCTCCGGTTGGAAAAAAGCGATCATTCACCCTATTCCAAAGAAGGGTGACCGCTCCAACCCGGCCAACTACCGCCCCATAGCGATCACATCTGTTCTGTCAAAAGTGATGGAACGTGTGATCAACGACAAACTGCTCACATACCTCGAGAAGAACAAAATTATTAACGACCGTCAATACGGATTCCGGCGGAACCGCTCGTGCGGTGATCTTCTCGCGTATGTGACGCATGTTTGGGGGCGGTGCCTGGAACGTTTTGGTGAAACCCAAACGGTTGAAAAAATGGATCGAAATGATAATCTAGTCTCCTTCAACGGAAGCATTCTCCCGAACAGGCCTTCCATTGATATGCTTGGTGTAACTCTAAGTGACCAGCTCAGGTACGGGGGCTCCATCGAGGCCAGAGTTAAGTTAGCCTCTCAGAAACTGGGCATACTGTACAGGGCACGCAGATACTTTAATAGTACACAACTGCTAGCCCTGTACAAATCGCAAGTGCGCCCCACGGTTGAATTTGGCAGCCACCTCTGGTCTGGAGCCCCAAAATACCTGAAAAAAACCCTTGACTCTGTGCAGAAACGGGCGGTCCGTTTGATAGATTCTCCTAATTTAACTAACGGATTGCAATCTTTAGAGCACAGGCGCCAGGTGGGAATGCTGTCCTTGTTCTACCGGTATTACAATGGAAGATGCTCCGAGGAACTAGCGTCATTGATCCCCTCGGCACCGGTGCATAGTCGGGAAACACGCCAAACGCGCGCTCAACATTTGTACACGGTTGACATTAGTCACATGAGAACGGGTCGTTTCTACGACTCGTTCTTGAGTTCAACAGCTCGGCTGTGGAACGATTTGCCGGCCTCTGTGTTTCCTCCCTCCTACAATATGGGTCTCTTCAAGACCCATGTTCACTCCTTCCTCTCCTCAAAAACACCCTCCACACAGCATCCTCAAAGATGACATAGGCCCTGAGGGAAATTATTTTTTCCTCAGGGCCTCCTGTGTGGAGTTAATGTAAAAAAAAAAAAAAAAAAAAGTCTGATAAGATTTATACTTATCAGTTCTAATTTTGAAAATTAAGAGCCCCATGAACATGAATAATTTAAGCATTACTTAGGGATACAAGTTCAAATCGCCCACCCGTGCATCGTCATTCGAAATAGGTATGTTTTATTATTTTTAAGTTTTTAATGGTTTCCTCAATTTCTTCATGGTAAAATTTCCTTGCCAGTCGTTATGACTACCTTTTGTTTTCGTGGTAAAATGCTGGCAATTTTAAGTTCCCTTTTTGGACTTAAGGATGTAATAATCTAACGCCACTAATGCACGCTACTTCCTTCCGAACCTTATTTGCTTGCTGTTTTAATATTGTTTACAGTTTTAATAACTAGGATTTTTCGTTAAAGTAATGAAAAATTGTGTGTTGGGTTGTCAAAATAAATGTGTTATAACTTGAATATTTGCAGTTGATAAAGTTTAACCCGTTTAATCACAGGATACCTTTTTTTCCCTAGCCTCATAGGTCTCTTGGAAATTGTTGTGAAATAGTGAGAGAAATTATCTCTTTTTTTTTCAGTTGAATACCTCACAAGAGTCTCAGCTGCTCCCGTCTGGAGCCAGTGAAACTATTGCATCCCCAATCGGGGTATGTTGTGAGGCTGAAGATAGTGGGGAGGGGAAGGAGATGGGGAAGAGAAAGATGGGGATGTACCTGGCTATTCAGATCTGGTCACCAAACACGGCTAAAGCCATTTCAAGGCACGTAATAAATTATAAACGGTATTAGAAAGAAAACGAAATATAAATTATAAAACTTAAAAAACGTTTCAATCTAAAAATTAATCAGGAAATAATTACACTTTTACACTTTTATGAAACTGAATTGATGAATTTAACTGCGACTTTTTTAAGAACTATTTTTATATGAAACGACTTTAATGTGAGTTCATTTATGTAATTAAATATGTGCATGTTTTTATTGTAATAAGTAATTTTAGTTACAAAAAAGCGTAAGATGAGCCATTTTTAAAACCTTTTAAAGTTTGCATTCAAAATTTTGATATTTTAAAAATTAAATGGTTATTTGTAATAATAATTGTTGAACGCGTATTTCGTCTCTTTTCAAAAATAAATTTTTAATTTTTGGATAAATTAACAAATGTTCCATTTATTTAGATTTTATTGCAACGTGGAAATACGCCCGATTGAAAGGTTAGATGGATTATTTTGTTAACTTGTATAATATCTACCAGCAGAAATCAGAGAAGAAGCATTTTTTCTCTTATTTTGAACGTCAAGTGTGCAAAGGGGTGAGAAAAAAAGGATGGGCATTTCTTTCTAAATCTCATGTAAACAGTGCTTGAACCTTATTTTAAAGATCAAGTGTGCAAAATTTCATCGATTTCAGAATAAAGCTGTAGATTTGCATTAGAAAAATCGAAACCACGGCAATGCAGACGCTCAGCTTTATATAACAAATAGTTTTTTTTTGATACGTGCAATACTTTTGATAGAAAATTGAGTGGTGTTTCCCTATATAAAACAACAAATTTACTTCTTTTGTAAAAAAAACTTCGTTTATACTTAAAAGAATAATTCTGGGAAACGTAAATATTTTTTTATTTAATTTTTTTAAACTCTCCAAACTTTTCTAAAATTTTTGTACACTTTTATTTTAAGGAGAACGGCTTTTTTCACGTAAATATTAAATTAGAATTTAGGCCAAAATACTCAATCAAACGGAACAACATATATTTTTAATCAAAAATTATTTTAAATATCTAGTACGGATAAGAGCTATTTAAATTATTTTTATTTTAACTTAAGGTAGAGGAACAAATAGTAATATTGTATTCCAATAATAATCGACGGCAAAAAAAAATATCTTAAAACAACCAATTTGTGATGTGGGGTGTGTTTTTAGGTTTTCACGGCCTAAAGTATTTTTGGTTATTTATTTTTAAGGTGTTATGCCGTGTTTCGCTACCTCCTTCTTTAGCCAACGTTAAGGGCAGATGAGCTCATCTGCCCTAATGATGGACACTGTAACGCTGTCCGAAATGTTGGCTAAAGAAGGAGGTAGCGAAACACGGCATAACACCCCAAAAATAAATAACAAAAATTTGTGATGTACTTAAATTTATGAGCTTTTATTCTAGGAGGGTCATGTCAAAAATAGGTGGCCATCAACTTTTTGCCCAAATGTGTTTCGTAGATTACGAAATCTGGCAATTTTTGTGGTGGAAAGGCTGAATTTGACCTAGTAATAAATAAACCAATTTAGTTTCTAAAATTATTTATATTTTTGAAATTTTTCTAAAAATATTATTGCCGAGAAAATAATTTTAAAAATAATGACGAAATTAAAATTATTTCTGTGTTACTAATTAAATCTCACTGCAGATCCGTGAAAGTTCATGTAATGATTTTGAAAATGACAAATAATTTAAAACTCCATAAAAAAAAATATATTATGGGTAGCTACTTTACCGCTAGTCTAAATTCTTCACACAATTCTGAAAATTGCAGAAATTCAAAGCGATTCTGAGTTCATTGAACCATAGTTATACGAATGCTTACGGAAATGCGGAGAAGTTTATATAACTCTTCCATTTATTCAAGTTCTTTTGTTTGTTTTAGTATGCTTAAACAAATGTACTTATCAGACTAATTATTTCATAAAACGTGAACGGAATAAACGTTATTATTATTCAAACGAACCTCTTATACTATAAAAATAAACTCCCACCACCTGTCAAAACGTTATACTTGAAGATGATTGCTTTCTGTTAAAGAGTGATGAGTGCAATTGTATGAGTTGAGTTATTATTGAGTTATAAAGCGCCTTATGTACTGTTTTGCAGCCCTTGTCAGTACAAACACGAGGTTCCATCGGTGTGTGTAAAACAATTTGACCCCACTCCAGTCCATAGCATGAATATTAGTACTGGCTTCCAGGCGTCTTCTGACGTCGACGCCTTTTCATACTAAGCTCCCGGGCGCTTGATGGGAAGATATCCGTATAACCTCAGAAAAGGGATGAAAATTGTGTGTTTTATTACTCGGTGGTTGGTTTTTCTTTGATCTTCGTTGACTTTGTAAGAAAACTTCATACAACTCGATCGGAGTAATCGTGTGAAGAAAGTGCAGGGAGCATGCTCTCGCAGGGGTGGTTTTTACATAACGCAGACTGCAAGCGTCTTAGCGAATAGTATTCCACTTTTTGCGAAGTTGCGTAATTTTCCCATCCCCTGAATTTTCCGCCCCCGTCCCTCCTGGCTTTTTATACGGAGATTGGCGGTAGAAAAGCTCAGTATCGGCTCGGCCGTCGAGCGGAGCGCACCATTCTGTGGAGATAGCGGTCGCCCGCGGGTTTAGCGAGGTTTACCACCCTTTTGTACTGCGGAAGCCAACTTCATGCACAACTTGCTTCACCCTTGTAATAGTACCTAGTACCGTCGGCGCCTCGACCAATGGCAGGCCTTTGCGTCGTCTATTCGCGTGAAGTTTGTCCGCAAGACGTTCGATTTTGGAAATTCAAATATAATGTTCACATTTGCGCTTCGGAGCGTTGAAATAATTGTACGTTGACTGTAATATACTAACATTTTCTCATTTTAAAATATATTCACGTAATACACGGAAACCTTTTAACGTTTCCCATAAAATAGAAATACATAAAACCAAGGAAATTTCACACGACATATCAAAAGATCAATTTCAAGATATTTCATAACATAAAAGTCGCGACTTCCACGGAAATAGTTATCTTGGAAATTTTGCGTAGAAAGTGCGTAAAGTGATACTTCCATTAGTTTTCCTTTTGTTGATATTCGAGCAGTTTCTTTTTCATTGTAATATAAGGTTTTCCTATCAGAAAACAATAATTGAAAACGCTGGCTTCCGTTTCAAAGGGGTTGTAACCGATTTTTCACTTTCAGAATGTAGAAAAACAATTTATTTATAAACTAAGCAATACTCTAGACATGTCCATTAAAATTTAAATAACAAAATTTATATCCAATTAAAGTGTTAGTCAATGTTTGATAATTCAATTCTTTGGTGCTATGAAGACAAACTTATAATATTTAGTCGTTCGAGGTCGTATTTTTATATACATTTTTGTCCGTTAAGTTTGACGGTCAGAAGATAGGGGCAGTAAGAAGAAGAGAGAAGACACACAAAGATGAATATACTAGGTATGTTTTAACTCATTTTATTACTGTATGACTGAGGATGAACGCAAAAGGATGTATGCAGGTTAAAGAAGTAAGAGTTGGTGATCTACACTGAGTCTCTTTCGATTTTCCTCCACAGTGTAAATTCACATCTTTTCCTATTTTACCAAATTTAGTGACTAGATCTGAATATTCTCCTGACGGCCTCCCTGGTTGCGTCGTTACGGTCTTTGTATACGAATCCGAAGGTGGTGGTTTCAAATTCTGAAATGCGCATTTAAATTTTATTTGATTTATTTGTATGGTCGTAAGACTGCACATTAAAAATAATTTATGGTATATTTTCCGCACGTTCTAGAGTAGTAGAAATTTTCAGTACCACCCTGGTGAAAGACCAGCATTCAGATTAAAAAAGTTTCCTGAAATTACTTTAGACGTGTTTGGTGAACATATCTGTATAGCCAGATACTTTCCTATCTCCATCTACATCCCCAAGATCTTCTGCATCACAACATATCCCGAATGGAGTTGCAAAAGTCTGAATTTGCACTTTTGCCATAGTTCATCCCAAATTGTTCGCTACGTTTGGTGTCTTAGCAGAGGTTCCCGGGTTTATGGGGTGATGTTGGTCCTGGTCTTGGCGGCGAATGCGTCTGCCCACCATGGCAGGCCGGATATGGAGAGAATTGAGTTGAGGGACTCATTTTTTTTCTACAGCCGTACTCTCTCGGAACATCGCTTGGCATTGCAGTGGGAGGGACAGATTCATATGTCCGTCACTCCTGGACACACTGACACCCAGATTCCTATCTACCCCTAATACCCTTTTCCTTCCTAGAACTTCTTCTCCTTCCTTTCCTAAAATATACTTTGCAAAGCATCCCCAAAGATGACATGGTGACTCCTGTGTGGAACTAATGTAAAAAAAATATTTAATTAAATGATCCAGATGGTTGGGATCACAAAAAATATAACCTTTCACCCATTTTATTTGATCAGTTTCCCCAATACTGGGAGAGTCACAATCCTTCAACGTCCACAGTCGGATTCTCACATAATATTCATAGATAAAATGGTATTGTCACCCAGTCATTTTATTGGGCTTTTCCCGAAGAGTAAAAGTAATTTTTCGGTTACACCGTAGTTAAATGTGACGTAAACATTATAGCCTTATTTAAGGCCGTAACATGTATATATAGCCTTGTATATGATATGATATAAAACGATATGATATAGAATGTTATTCAAATACAATACGCTGTCGTATGCGGTAAATTCATACAATTTATTTGATTATATTTTAATGAATTACACTTTCGTTATAATCTCGTTGCAATCTTTCTTATGTACTTTATATAACATCTTGATTATTGGATTTAAAGCACAATCCCAATAACTCTCTTAAACTTGGCTTCTTCAACATTTGCATGCAATTCGTTTATCAAAGTAAATGATGGTGTTTTTATCCGATAAAGTCTTGCATTAATATTCTGTGTATTTGTCTTGTAAATTGGTGTTTCTCCTCACGGGTATTTGTGTGGGCATCAAAGTGATAAGGGTTGATTGCGCAACCTTATTAATATCAGCGGAAGGCTTCAATGAACCTTGCGAGACTATTTTTGTAAGCAAAATCGACTCGTCACCTAAAAAGGGTTGAAAAATTGTCGAATAAAATTTTGTTTACTGGTTTCACGTTAGTTTACAAGATAAAAATTGATGGGTTTTAATCGAAAATCAATCAATTTTATAGATGCTTCGTAATTTGGTCCAACAAATTGATGCATTGTTTTAAAGGACGCGAAATTATTTTGTATACTTGTCTTTGTGTACGTGGATTCATTATCTATGTATTTTTGTTATTTCACACTAGACGGCTTCCGTGGTCGAGGGGTAAGGCTCTTATATCACAATCTAAAGGTTGCGGGATCGAATTCCGGGGTTCGCAAATTTTTTTATCTACAATTTGTGATACTTCACAATTACTTAATTTAAAATAAAATTAATTTTAATTCATATTGTATTTGCGGCACGTACTAGAGTGGAAGATACTTTCAGTATCGTCTTGGTGTAAGACCACCATTCATAATTGAAACGGCGTTTGAAATGGCTCTGAAGATCTGAATAGCCAGACACTTCCCCACCTTCTTCCTTCCCATCTCCTTTCATTCACCACTACCTTCAACCTCGCAACACATCCCAAACTGGAGATGCCGTAGACTTAATGGCTCCAAACGGAAGCATTTGGGACTTTTGTCAGGTATTCACATTAAAAAAATATATTCTGAGATTTTTCCTAGACCTATGTCTTCTTTGAGGATGCTGTGTAAATAGTATTTTTATATGAATACTTGAGAAAACTTATTAGAGAGAGGACGTTTTATGAAACATATTATGTATTAGGGGGTTTGACCCAAAAAATTATCCGTTCTATGTGCTAGATTATTCATTCATTTATTTATTTATTTAAACGCCCATAGGGCTTTTACATATAGTGCAGTACATGTGTTTGGAAAAATATAAGAAATAACATAATATAATATAAACATAATATAAATATAAGAAACAAAATAAAGATAACATAAGATATACAAAATATAGATAACACCAAGTATAATAGTTGACACAAAGCAGGTAACATAGAATATATGGTAAGTAAATTAATGTGAGATTGTTATTTTAATTAAAGAGGGAAATACGATAGGATTGTCAATACTTATGTTTGTAATTAGCAAACTTTTTTTAAGTATTTATTACGAGATTAGATTAACAAAATGCCTTTCATTGAAGCATTTAAATTGAAACATTTATATTGTTTGTAATCGGTCGATAATTAGGCTGATATTTATGTTTGTTCATTTCTTAGAATTTTAAGTATTTTAAAGTAGGTACTAACTTTTCATTATCTACGAGTTTATCGAAGAAACTACAATGAAATTATTTGTTCGTACATGAAAACCATAAACGAATCCACTTATTTCGTTGGAAGTAGAACGGAAACTTCACACTTTGAAGATATATTATTTGTTTAAATAAACTCGTCTTTTGCCTGCGAGGTATTCCAGTCAGTTTCAAAATATTTTTATACTTGCAACATTTGCGATATCAAAACTGTTTTCAAATGTCAGACGCTATAAAATTTCCTCCCATAAAATATAAATTTAATATTTAAGACCTGGCGAAAATGCGTTAAACCAGTCCGATGTGAATTATTTTCCGCGATAGCCTCAAAACCATAAATATATTTTTCTACCAGACGATCGAATACCACGCGATACCATGAAATATTTAAACCCAATAATGATTCAATAACCAGAGGATATGTTACTTCTTTAGACGACAAAATTGGTAGTGATGTGTTAAAATGTGGCGTATTATGGGAGTTAATAAACCACATCAGTTAGTATGAAAACAAATTGCATTTTTGCAATTCTTTACCTATTTTGTCATTTAAATCATTTGTTGACTTACTTATCTATATAATTTTTCGTTTTTTTAGTAAATTTCCAAATCATTTAATATTATGTAACTTTCTGTATTTTTTAAAAATTTATTTGTAGTTTTTCTTTATTCATTGAACTGTTAGTTACATGATTTAAGCATTTTTTGACCACCATGCATTAACGCATCGTTATAACTTTAAAAAAATTCTTCTAACCAAGCCGTTCTAATCAATTCTACCGATTTATAACATTTCTGAGTGGCTGAGTGGGCGTAGCGTTTGGTTTCCATCCGGGCGTCACATGTTCGATTCCTCGACTGGCTAAGTCCTCCATCTCGATTCAAGCAACATTTTCGGCCTACTGTGGTGGTAGTAGGAGATTTTCAAACATTGTTGGTTTTTTTTTGTTATGATTTTTGGGGTGTTATGCCGTGTTTCGCTACCTCCTTCTTTAGCCAAGTCCGCTGTCCGTTTCGGACAGCGTTACAGTGTCCATCATCAGGGCAGATTAGCCATGATGATGGACACTGTAACGCTGTCCGAAACGTTAAAGAAGGAGGTAGCGAAACACGGCATAACACCCCAAAAATCATAACAAAAATGCTTTTTGGCCGTGAAAACCTAAAAACATTGTTGGGTTATTCGTAACCCGGAAATGTTTGTCTTTCTTTAAAAAAAAAACACTTAAAGCTTTTAACTTTCTAAAAATATGTGTATGTCCCTTTTTTATTTTTTTAAGATAAAATCTATGCATTTGCCACGCTAAAACGGTAATTATATGAAATTCCCTGGTTAGAAAAAAATCGCATAGCTTACTAAGAAAATTATTATAAACACTTTTTTTCGTTATTTTACACGATTATGTGTACGAAATATTTCACAGTTTTTTTAAATTCTATTTAAGACATTTCCCCCGACATTTTTGTTCTACTTTAAACAAA
Source organism: Glyphotaelius pellucidus (assembly GCA_936435175.1). NCBI lineage: Eukaryota > Metazoa > Arthropoda > Insecta > Trichoptera > Limnephilidae > Glyphotaelius > Glyphotaelius pellucidus. The sequence continues at coordinate 9,605,128 of OW386558.1, forward strand.
TCGGATTTAATTAAACATTTTGACAATTTTTGCTTAATTATTACAGTATTTAATATAAGCGCGCTCCCTCTTACTTTCGTTTTAACATATCTTCCCTTCTTCTCCTTTTGAGCGTTTACTATCGGGTCTTAATGCGTAAGCCTTGTTTTTCAGCCGACAGCATAATTTCCGTTGCTCTAATAAAATCTCCATGCGTACGTTAAAAAAAGGAAATGATGCCTTCTTGTTTTTATGAATTTCAATAAGTAAAATATTTATATAAAATTACGTTACTGCTATTTAGGTAGGTAATTGAATTTAGAGAGTACGATTTCCTTAAAGTTTTACTACGCACTGTTAATTTTTAAAATAAAGTTTGTTTGCTTTAATTGATATTTTGGATGCATCCTCCAAATTTTTATTCAATTGTAACAAGGTACCTAACCTTTCACCTTAGCGTTCGGCTAAGCGAGCAGCTGAGCAGTTTCGCTGCGATGTTATTATTTAACATTGGAATCGCTCAAACCCCCGGATTAATGAGAGATTTAGTGGGAGTACGTGGCCCCATTCATCACAGATCTCTCTTCCTTTTATGTGGAAGAATTCCTCGCAGTATTAAATTAATATATTATTAAGGATTAATAATGGCGTGATACGCATTACGAATAAATATGATGTACATTCCACTGGGAATTTGTAAATCTAATATCAACGTCAACACATCGAACTAGAGGGTGGAAAGTCATACATTTTTTGTTCAATTACTGACTTTTTGCTTCATTTGCATTCGTACTCGCTAATCTGTTTTACTCTACAAATGACACGACAAAAGTATTTTTAAACTTTTTGTTATTATGTTACTTTTAAGGTACATAAAAAATAAAAATAATATTTAAATAATTATATACAGAGGGATCAGTAGGATTTATCGGTCTAGTTAGGAGTTCTACCGAGCCGAACCCTCTGATATGAAAATATCTAGAGTCAGTAAATTATTATTTTCCCATTTGGTCTCTGGTAGGTTTACATGTTGTTTTTGTATTGTTTTGTACTTATTTTATTTATATAATTTAATTGCGTAGCGTGGATTGACTAGATGATCATTTGTGGGAAAGTCTGTGGAAGGGTTAAGTTTTTCCAGTGGGGAAGATTTAACCCGGACATAAAGTCGAAAAAAAAAAGGTTTTATGTGACATAAGATAAGCATTGTGCATCTCAAAATTATAAGCGTCGATTATAGGCATGACTTGCTTTTTCATAGAGAATTCACATATTCGAGTCTCGTATATTTGGATGATTTCAGATTTCAACGAAGCGCCCTTTTCTTATTCTTACGCTTATGTTAATTTCCTCTTGATTTCTCTGAAATAACCTCAATAAAGACTCTTGTAGCTTCTAATCATTAAATGTTGAATAATTAATATAATTAATATTAACAAATAACGATTAGCCGAATTGACTTAAAACTTTGTCCCGAATTATTCCACTCCAACGCATTACGGTGAGTATTGCCTTACGATTATTTAAACAGGAAGAAAAAGAAAATGATGAATTCCGTGGTTTCCATAAAATAACAATCATATTTGTTGTGAAAGAGAGGAATGTGGAAATAGGAGTATGGCGCTGACCTCAATTGTCAAGCAATTAATGAATATCTTCTCTGAACAGAATGTGCTTTAGACTTGACAACAAATTATTTACACAATTTATTCTATATACAACACTTAATCAGTTGCTTTGCTCAAAATTTACGAATGACAAAATGAAATAAGGAACACTTCTTCTTAATCACGAAAGTTGCTGTAATTTTGCAACTCAAAGAAAAAAGTTCCCACAACTTTTAACTCCAGTTTTCCGCTACTCTTCGATGCATACAAATTAAAATTAATTAAAAATAATGAGCTCAAAAAACTCGACTAGAAAAGTAGCAGAACATCTGAAGCTCTCTCTCAAAGGAAAGAATGGTGAGAAGGTGGTGGTACAAACATTTTTTATGAGACTTTTGTCGCCAGCTTGCGGTAACGAAATACGAGGTGCAGGGCCTATGTAGGACGGATTTAAAAATCACACCCATCCATCTAGCGGTACATTAAACCTAATTGTGTCGTGTAACAAAAAAATAAACAACATTTATTTAATTTACAATATTTTTCAAGCCGTACGACGAACATTAGATTGAAAAAAAATTTGTTGAAATGTTTTTTTTTTAAGTGAAACTTCTACAGCCCCGTTGTGATTTGGAATTCGGATGAAACGGAAATGACGCACACAGCACCTGCGTAGCATCAAACTCCTATTGGTTGAGATACAAAGCGGAAATGACGCTACGTGTGCGCTCATTGGCTGATTTGATGATGACTTCACTTTTCAAGGATCCTAGGTTCTTCATTGGTTGAGATTGTTTTGATAAAGTTTCGCTTCTACCGCGTGTTAACTGCACTCGATTTTAAAAAAATTATTTATGTAATATAATAAAACGAATATAAAACTAATTTCCACTTTAATTTATTTGACCGTCACCGGTTTCAGCTTGATAAAGCCATCTTCAGACTGCTATAAATTATTCTTAACCTACGGTTTATTAAGATAACTAATAGGAGAGGAGGAGTGGGGTGTTCTACAAAGATTTTAATCAATTATATTAATTATATTTGTTACAAAGTCGAGTTTGACCGACAAATTTCTAATTATTTTGGTTATTCCCAGTAAGCTCAATTACCTCGGGTTTGTAGCTCACTTCGATATTGCTCGGGGAATACCTTACAAGTAAAATGGATTTTAATGACCTATTTTATTATCGTTATTATATTTATGATGAAATGGGATTTTTGATCGATTTCCGATGGGACATTTTTTATTTAATTTAAGTAATTATTAGTGCCATCTAGCGGTACTAAAAAAAATTTGAACTGAATACGATGTGAAATATGAAATAAAAATTTCTATCGCTTATGAACGAACAGTCCGCTCACGCCAAGCGGTGAAATCATACTATTAAACTGCGGGCAGTTGATTTTGTTTGAAGTATTGTGCCCTGTTATCCTAGTGCCATCTCCTCTCTTTTTTTTCCTTCGTAGGCTAGTTCACTATTTTTACGACATTTCTAGTATTGTACTTAAATTATTGAGAAATAACGCTTTCATCGTGGCCCAGAAAGCATTACTTCCATGCTTCCAACATATTTCAGTTTATTTTTCAATAATTTCCCACGAGGGCGATAAATTACGAAACGCTCTCGTTCTTCCTGGTAAAATTTTATTTTAAAGGAACCTTTGTTTCATCCGGATTTATATCAGATATTACTTTAATTTAAGTTGTTTCTGATCAGATACGGTATTGTATTGGAAAATTTCTCACAACCAAATAATATCGTTTAATATTTTTGATACAAAGTTTAATCACATTTACAGATAAAGTGAAGAAATTAACATCGTTATTTTATTTAAATTATTATTCATTGCTTTGATTTTGTAGCTTTTCATAAAATAAAACATTTTTACGTTTATTTAAATACTGGTTTCAAATACCATATTAAACAATCAGTTTTTATATAAATTATAAAACGTGTTTTAGAAAGACTGATATAGGTACCTAAAATAAAATGACGATAATATCATTATTGACTATTTAAAACTCAATGTGGGAGGCGAGTTTGGGTACCGCCACCCCGGGAACCATTTATTGGATAATTAATACCTTTGCCATAGGTAACCCCAAGTGTTTCGCTTCGTTTGTTGACTAGGCAGGGGTGCCTGGGTTCATTGGGTGAGGTTTGTCCGGATCTTGGTGGCGGATGCGTCTGCCCAGCAACTGCGTGGCAGGCCGCATCGAGAGAGATTGGCTAAAGGAAGTCTTTTGACCTCTCCTGCAGGACTCTCAGCAGGGTTTGAACCGCATTGGAAGGGATTGATTCATTTGTCCGTCACTTCTGGGCACACTGACCCCCAGATTCCGAACCTTTTTCCTTCCCAGAATTTCATCTTCTTTCCCTAAAATGACCCTCCACACAGCATCCTTAAAGATGTTATAGGCCCTCAAGGGAATTATTTTCAACAGAACCTCCTGTGTGGATCTAATGTAAATTAAAAAAAATGTAAAAATTTTTGAAATTTGAAATTTTGCCCTAAAAAGAATTTTTTTGAATATTCTCAGAAATTTTATAATTTTGTGCAACCATTTTGACGATCAAACAAAAAATTTAAAGGGTTTTTTTGTATGAACATTTTATAACATGTTTCTATTTATCAAAAGATCTTTGAGATCCCTAGAATATTTCAGACTTAATAATTTTTTCAGGGATACATAAAATACAGAGAAAAATACCCAAGACCCTAATATGTTAACATACCCACTATGGTAGTATCGCTGTATGTGCCAGAAAATGTTCTTTATAAATATTCCATCTTAGAAGCCAAACATTTCATACTTTTTTGAAAGTTTTTTTCCCAGATATAAATATGCTAAAGAGACCTGAAAACGCCAATGTGTTTCAATCGGAATTGAAAAAGTTTTTATGGTCTGAAAAGGTTTTTGAAAATTAAATCGTACCTTATTTACCCGTATCTTGTTGTCCCTCGAAATAAAAAGTTTACGGTCATAAAACGCAAGATGAATGTAAAATAATGTTTTATGCACAGCCTTGAAAGTTGTATTGAAGACTTGATTGAAGATTAAAAATGATTAATTCTGATGGGTAAAATAAAGTTATAAATGATTTTAAAAGATTGATCCAATTTTTTAAATATAAAAAGATATCCTGCCTATTTTAAAATATGAACAATAAAATGCTAATGACTTATTTTTCTTTGTTACAGGTAAGCTTCTTAACGGTGCATTGAAAATCGCTTAAATAAGTCAAGAAAACATCTTCGTTAACATCCAAGTAAGTATTTATTTCGTGAAATTATCCCCCTTTTCTTGCTGTATTTATTTTTTTTCCTTCAAGCGAGTTCTTAGCCAATTATTCAAAAGTCGGTGACAGAAAAGGTAAATTTATGTTTTTTAATGTTGTTATGGGATTACTTTTAAAAAGTTTTCATATTTTATTAAAAAAAAAACATTTTTCGCAATATTTAGATTATAAATTAGTTTCGATAGTCCAAAATTCAAATAATTTAAAAATTTATAGCCATTTTAATTTGGCCGGTTTAGACGCCATATAACTAGAATCTAAGCAGAGCAAAACTTCAAACGCGTTTTTTCTCAAAACTACTTTTTAGAAACGTGTGCCAAAAATTTAGTTTATTTAAAAATCTCAAGTTCGAAATGACCGATTTTTTTGAAATTTGGCGTGAATTTTTTTAATATATTTTTCTATTATAGGAAGCAACAAAATAAAAATCATTTTTATTTTTATTATTTTTAAAAATTCGGAAACGTCAAAAAGTAACTGAAAAAATCTTTTTTTTTTGAATAGCCGCCATTTTGCGAAAAAAATATTTTCTTTCATTTTTGTTGGTTTCTACCATAATGACATCTGTACTGATTAGAATTAAACTTTTTTAAATTTTTCTGATGACCAGAAGTGTTGGAATCGTGACACGGAGGACATGCTCTTTTTTCCCCCCTACTTCAACAGCGTAAAACTTGGTTACATATAAAAACATTTTTTTTAAATTTTTTTTTTTGAATTGTTAAAATATCAATTAAAATTTTTTTAAAAGGAGTACCTAAAGCATTAATGGTTTTTTTATTGACCGTCAAAAAACTTCTAGACTAGAATACCCCATTAATATTGATTTTAAGAGTTCTCGAGTAAGACTGAGAGGAAATGCAGCATTGAATATCAGAGTTCATTCTTTATATGAAAAGGATTTTTAATTGATTTGAGTAGAACAACTTACAAATATTTATTCAAAATCTCCACTAATAGACTATGAGAACTTTTCTTCGGGATGTGAGGAATGTGAATTTTGAAAAGGTTAAATGTTATTTATTTAAGCCAGTTTGAAAACATCTTTTGGACAAAGAAATATGAAATTCAATGCGACAAAACTATACAACGCTCTACCAACTCAAACAAAAAAATAACAGAAATAAATTCAAAACAAAAGTAAAAATATGGTTGAGAGAACAAAGTGAAAATGAACTATCAAACATACTGAAGACCATATAAAGACAACTGGATATTAAATACAAATGTGGAAAAACTACAGGCCGCCTCAGAACAGGGAACCCTAGTGAGGAGGACTGTGAAAAAAAAAACTTTATAATACCTTAATATAATACAATTTATAAATACATTTTGTACAAATTTTGCTGTAGATACTAATAAAAAAAATAAAAAAAATTTGAGTAAAATCTGATTTTTATCCGAATAAGAGTATGTTTATGAAAGTTGAAGGCGTTGACGGAAAAATAGGTTTGATGGAAAAAAAACTCTTTGTATAGAGACATGCTGGAGTGCTGATAAGTTTTTTTTTTATATAATGAAATTAGGTATTGTGAATTAAAATGACTTACAAATAGCAAAACGTTTTATTAACTAGTATCCAATTCGAATGTGTAGAACAATTAATTTGATTACCTACATTCCAACAATTCTCTTCCTAAATGATCTCGATTCTTGATTTCTAAAGTGAATTATTAGTACGTTTATAACAAAAACAATGTTTCTTTCGTTCATTAAATGATCTGCAAATGCTTTATAAAACTTTAAACTTTCGGAAACTGTGGAACTAAGAGCGTGGAAGCATTTGGTCAGTTAAGAGCAGATTTCCACATTTCAGTTTGTTCGGTTATGTTCTACAAATCGGCTTGGAACCATGACGGATGCGCAAACATTATAGAAACCGAAGCCTTGCCGGATTTTCAAGCCTTATTCAAGAAGTATGAAATAATTTTTAAGCACTTGAATCAGATGTTAACTACCGGATGCTAAAATTAATATTTATTTTAGATTTTTCGTGATTTCAAGTTTATGTCCTTCCAATAAGTAAAACAATAGTTAGATTTTTCAAAACAATTATTTTATGTAACTTAAAATCAGTTTTGTTGCTTGAAAGATTGATTTTATGATTCAAACTTATGGTTGAGATGTACACGACTTATGCCAAAGAAAATATTGAAACTAATACATAGGTGTAACTATAAAAATATTGAAACTAATACAATGTAATATGCCTCCAATATTTTTTAAATGATTTGCTGTGTTTGTAAAACTTTAATCTTGAAATATTTTTATATATTTAAATATATTTCTTCTGAATAAAACGGAACTATTTTATTTGGTGGCTCAACCCCTCTTGTACCAATAATATCATTAGGATTATTTCCAAAAAATCATTTGTCTCAACTAGCTATTATGAACTATTTCTAAAAATTAAAAACTCATTATTTGATAAGACGAAACAATTTACAAAAACATCGAAACAATTTACAAAAACAATTTGCAAAAAACAAGTACATCATTACAAAAATAGAATCGGTCAGTGGTCAAGAAGTTTAAGTAAATTTGTTACATAATTTAATAATTGTAAAATAGAAAATTTTAACATTACACTTACCAATACCATGTATGACAGAATTTGCTTAAGGTGACGCTTCCCGGCTCAAAAAGAAGAAGATGGAGAGATATGTAATAACGAATGTTGAACAGAGCGCGCTAATATTTTCAATGACAAAATTGAAGCGAAAATTGTGAAAATGCTTAATAAAACATGACCCGTTTAAATAGAGCCAAAAACTCGTAGACGGTATCTAAAATATCATTTAAAGAAACATTGTGAATTTTTTCACAAATATAACTTGTAAAATAATAGAAAAAGACTTGTTTTAAATAATTTTCGGAGCATACTTCGCGATTTTTTTCTATCGAGGGAATTTCATTTAATTTGCGTTTCGGCATGGAACGTGTCTAGATATTATCTTCAAAACTAACGTTTATTTTTTTAAGAGCTTAAAAACTTCAAATGTTTAAGGGAGATATGTAAGAAATCGGTAAAAAAAGTTTATATAAAAAGTGTACGCCAGAAAGTACCATTTTAGCATGCAGTCTGTATAAAACTATCTATTCACGACAGAAATGTAATAAAGCGAGGTCCATTTATTCTAAAGGCCTCCATTGAAAAACCGTACAACACGCTGCGAAAATCTATATCCTCCAAATCCTGGTTCTCTGGCGATGGCCGCGGTGCCCTCGTTCGGCGGGAATTTGGCCGAGAGCCAAGCGGCTACCCTCCCCCCACCCCCCCCCCCCCAACAGCCGCGGCTGCCACGGCTCTACGGCTCTACGCTGCTACGGCGCTACGCGGCTGCGACGGGAATAGTGTGGAGCGTACTGCAGGGATTCGTAGCCTTTTTGGCATGTCTTTGATAATCAGAATAATGTTGTGAACTTCTTCTAAGAATCAAGTTTTTAATTGCTTTGTAGTGGGTCAGTACCTATAAATGGTGCTGAACTTATATATTATTTTTCATAACTAAAACAGTTGTAAATATGCAAAAAAATATCGGACATGATTTATGGACGTGACTGAAAATATCAGACATGATATTTACATACATTTTATTTTGAAAACATTTATATCAGTTAATTTACAGTGAGAAGCAACTATTTCAATTTACGGTAATAGAAAAAAAATGCATTACAACACGGAGTTGCATTTCCATATTGTTAAAAAACGAATAATTTAATTTTATGGATTTTTGTGAAGTTTGAAGAAGGAATAATTTAACAGCTGTTTTTTTTTCAACTTAATTTTAGGATTATATTTTGAATTCAATAAGATAGAAATAATAAATAACCTTTAAACTTTCCGTAAATAACAGCATTCATTGTTTTACAGAAAAAAAACTATTAAAATCCGACATTTTCCATTTCCAGAAACTTAAATTATTACATCTATTTAATATTATCCAACAATCAGTTTGAATCTGAAAGTATTTTTTTATTTAAAAGTCCGTATTAACTGTGTCCCATTTTTCAGTATAATCAACGAAATAATACAATTTATCTGTTTAATTTTTTTTTAAATCTCAAAATCTCTAATTTGTTATAATCTTTGTAAGAATATATTTGAAAATAATTCTTAAATTGCGTCCTTACAATTGTAAAAAACACAAATGTCTAAGGTGGATTTTGAATGTGTGTTTTATATCCAATTTAAAATATTGCAGTTGTTGTACAATTTTTATTCACTGGAAATCTTGAATACTTTTCTATTAACTTTGTGTTATTTCAAAAATTCTTTCACCGATCGCTGGTCACGGACCCCTTGAAAGCATTTTTTCTAAATATTTTTTTTTACCACCGGTTAAGAACGTCTAGTAAAGAAACTGTGGAGATGTGACCCAAGGACAGGAGTGGGGAGATGTCGCAGGATGGAAACCACTGCGCTTGATTTCGTGGTGATTCGTTTTGTGAATTTATTGAATTTTCGAAACATCTATTTCTACAGCACAAAATATTTATTAAAATAAAGTCTAAAAGTGTACTTTTATCAAACAGTGAATGGACAACTCAGGAGAGTGGCAATTCCACACACTTTCGAAAAGTATTGAAAAAACTCGGTAACATTTTGAAAAGCTTAGCCATGGGTAAAAAATACAAGTAGAAAAGGGTGGTAAGGATGTAAGTAGAAAAAGGTAAGGTAGGTTTTATAAGCCAATTTTTTTAATCAATTTTAATAATGACTATATTATTTTTCAAAAGTGTGTACAACCACTATGCTGAGTTATCGGAACATATTAATTTCGGTTTAAAATTTGTCTTTGAGTGACTGTAACTTTCATTCAATAAACTAAGATTTATTTTCGTTTAATTTATAATCAATAGCAGTAACAACATTTAAAAATGCATTCATTATTACTACAAAAAGCCTTTATAAATAAATTTGATCAACTATTCCAGCATTAAATAATTTTTATTTCATTTTTAAGTTTATTTTTCTTACAGTTATAAAGCCTTCCCTGATGTTCTTGCCAAACGTTTTTTTTAGATGTTTCATAACTGAACACAACATTAAGCCGATTGTGCTAGGGATTACCCGTCAAATTTGATGAAAATGGAACTGAGTTATGATTTTAGACATAACATAGGTTCTTTTTTGGTCACGTCTTTCAAAATTGCTTTACTTGGCTTTAAAAAAATTTCAATCCCTTGACAAACATTATTTATCAAGTCAAAACCAACATTAGAAAAAAAAACAACTTTAAGTCAAAAAATAACTTGCTTACAGAAAATAACAGTTTACTATTGAAATGGTAGTTAAAAAGGTTTTTAAAAACAAGATTACTTTTTACCAACCTTCTTAAAGATAAATTAACATTAATGTCTAAAAATTATCTCAAAACTACACGAATATTTTGTACAAGATTTTTTTAGAAAGTTCACCAGTAAACATCATCAATGTAGCCAATTACAGATTCATACTATAAAATTTGTACTATTTATAGTTCTATTTTATTGACTTAGTAAATAACTACTCTAAATAGGTTCAAATTATTTGAATAAATGTTGTATTTATGTAAAAAATATTTTTTTTTGGTTAAAAAGTTAAGGTAATGTCACAATATGATAACCACGTCACAATTTTAATTAATTTAACATTCCGTCAACCAAAAATGTCACAAATTTACTTTAAAAAGCTGTTTTTTTTTAATTAAAATTTTTAAAGATCCACATCTGGCGCCAAAAATAAAGTGTTTTCAAAAAATGACAACGCCCATTTTTGGAGTAAATAAAACCCTTTGATTTTATATTTTATCTCAGTGCCACTGCAACTAAGTCACCGTGTGCTTTGTTACTCAAAATTATGTAAACGCAACGGTTGTTCTAAATAATCTTAAAAATAGCAACACAAAAATGCAACAAGACGATATGTGCATTATTATAAAAATCACCTACATTAGTTTTCGAATTTTGTTTTTTTTTGTTTTTTTTCTTTATTCATTAAAATGTTTGTTACAAGAATTTTATGATTTTTCGACCACCGTGCTAGGCACATGCCCGTGTTGTGGTGGTCAATTACTCTTCCATTCATAAATGAGTACAGAAATAATGAGTTAAGAATAGTTTAAAAATTTTGCCATGATAAGAAAAGACCAGCAATACCAGAGCAGTTTACTTAAACATCAGTTTTCACATAGAGAAACAGAAAAGTAATTAGCTAAGAAATAAAAGCAAATCAAAAGAGAGTTGAGAAGCATAAAATATGTATTGCTAATGTTGTAATCTTGAATGAAAGTTATACGCATCTATAATTTCTTTCAAATATTTGGTTAATGTAAAGCCTAGAACTAATATCGATTGGTTTACGAGTTTGACAAACACAACCCTTCTTTAACCTTTTCGTCCCGGAACGAAAAAAATCACACATGACCCGAAGGGGGGTCACTCGGGGACCCCAATTTGTTTTGCTTATTAAAGGGTGTTAATGACATATTTTTTTGTAATTTGTTATTATAATAATTAGAGGGAAGTATATTCATCGTATTTCAGTAGTCATTTTAAAAATCGTTTGATAAATAAAGTCATAATTAATATTCTAATGAATTTAGACCATAGCGTGTATTTTTCCATAGAAAACAGAGAAGGCGGGCCGATAGCCAGCATAACACCTTGTTTCCGAATCTCGACTGGCGATTGGTGTTCACCGGAAACGATTCAGACCGAATGATCTTTGAAAGGCAAGCAAACACTATAGCATTGTAAAAAGAGCAAACGAGATGCGCAGTGTAAACGAACGCGATCTAGTCCTTTCCACTAACAACTTAGAAATTACTTGCTATCGCTTAGAATTATCCCGATACATTCAGCAGATAGGAACGGGGTACGCCTTAACAGAGGGGAAGGGGGGCGGGTGGCACGGATTATTGGCTGGAATTTGTTATAAACTATTTAATTTTAAGAAAAGTAGTAATGCGATATTAATTTTTTTAATGCAGATCGATAACCAAATATATTTTCTAGGATTACCTAAATTATTGAGTATGTGGTTTAAAAACCAACTTAGATACAGCGTAAAACTCTCGTTAGTGTAAGTGCGTTCCCCTGGTCCGGTACGGAAGTGTTAAACCCACAAAAATCCCCGAATAAGGGAGTTTTTGTTATTGTTTTCACCATTTGTGTTGTTGACGCATTTAATTCACAGCAGACAGGAGTAGGTGGAAGGTAAACGGCTGTGTGTACGGTGGGAGAAGGCAGTGCGAGGTAAAGGGGTGGGTTCCTTTTGTTCGGGAAATCGCGAAACGTGAAGGCTTTGATTAAAAAAGGTAGATGGTTCTGTGTGTCGCACCATGGTTTCACTGTTATTCTTTGTTTATCGGGTGCTATTCAGCAACACTGTCTACACAGAGTGTCAGATCAACGAGATTTATAAATAATATTATTTTTTTGAGATTCTTAAATGGTCTGTTATCAAAATTCGATATTTGGACTTTCCGTACCGACAATTAGTAAATGTGTACTAGCCTTAATTTTTACCTAATGTTTTTTTCAAATTTATCAACCTGTAAGAAACAGCGCACATTATAATGTATTTTTCGTTTTAGTTACGCAATTTTTCTAATGAGTTCAGTTCACTGGTCAATTCAAGAGAACTTTTTCATTCCTTCCTCTTGTAGAAAACCATGTTTTTGGTTTAAGTGTTCTGTAATACTCTACGAGGTATTTATTCATCATAATCTAAGAAAAAACTTAATGAAACAATTTGTGAGCTTAAAATACCACTGTACATCAACATCGTTTATATGGCATGACATAATAATAGTTATTCTGTGTTAAGTACTACATTTAGAATATGCAGTAAAAGGTATTATAACGTAGATGCTATTAAAATTTCACGTTCCTTAAAAGAAATTCCAGTCCATTTTTAATTTTTTTTATTAATAATGACATTCTTACATAAATAACAGCGTATCAATTTTTAATTTTATAATTAGTTTTATTTGTTAAATTATTTTAAAACATATATCAAAACAGCAAATATCTTAGATTCACAATTTTTTTATAATAAAACTATGTTTCAAGTGTATTTATTCATATAGATAAATTTTACCTATGATTAGGTTTTTTAGATCGCAAAATGCGATTGGGTTTCTAGGAATAAACTATTAAACGTTAATAGCATTTATCGAAAAGTTTTATAATTTAATTGATCTCGATACACCGTTTTATTTCCAACTGTTAATAAACTTATCTTCAATCTTTATTTATTTTTTAATTTTTAACTTTAATTCTCAATGACACTTAAATCTTTTTAAAAAGCGCTTTTTCTAATTGAAAATTCACCTAAAGGGCACCAATTTTTTTGGTTTGTTCTATTATGTTAAAATTTTGCTAGGTTTCTTTTTTAAACTTTTTAGGTTGCATTAAAATTAATGTCGATACAAAGTACTGAATAATTACTTTAATGCACATTAACACTTGAGTACAAGCGTGGGCTACAAATGTAGCCCAGGGTATTGTTTTTGTTCATAACTTCGTGAAATGGCGTGATTTAACTTCGAGTTTCTAGCTTGTTTCTCAGTGTGGCGTGAGCGATCGACGCTGGCGCATGTGCGAAAAATAACGATTTAAAGTTGTTGGGCTACGTATGTAGCCCATGCGTGCACATAACGTGCAACCAAAAGTTGATTGATCCCAAATAAGTAAAAATTATGTTTTTAATTATGATTTTTTGAGAAGTCTGAAGTTTTGTTAATATTTTAAGTTTAAGAAAGAGGAGATATTTTTTTTTTATTTCGGTTTACTTAATAAATGTCATTTATAATAATAAATGTGTTTTATTTTAAAATATAATGATTATCTTTCTGTATATTTCAATTTAAAATGGGCTACAAGTGAAGCCCACGCGAGCACTCGTGAACGTTTTAGAGGTGCGTGTACCGTAGTGTTATATAACCAAATTTTTACTAGAATTGTCATGTTTTGTACCCATTTCTCGAACAATTCCCCCCCCCCCATATATGAGGGAATTTATCGTATGTGCGTTAACGTTCCACTTATGAGGGAATTTTAACTTCGTAAAGGAGAGATCCGCGGAGAAATTTCAAACCCCCCAGTATTATAGTATATTTAGCAGTAAACCCAACGCATCCCAGCATTTATTATGCTCCTCTTTCTGGTGGGGAAGCGCGCAATACGTGAATGGAATTCTGACGAGCAAACGCGCGTGAATTTCCCTGAGAATAAAGAAATGCTTATCTCATTCATGTCGTTGAAATTGAAGATGTTTATTTTTATCAAAAATTCTTCATTCATTTTGCATATTTCAATTCCAGTGTTCAAAAAATTTGGTTGTAAAAAATCGCATATCTAATTAAACATTTATAATATATCATAATTTAAGTCTACGATCAGTTCTATCATCATTTTCCGTTGTTTATGCTATACTCGGGTCACAAAGTGTCGATTACAACATGTGTCGAAGATAGCCAAAGAGAGACAGGCAAGTCATTTTGTTGCGAGAGCTCGCCAGACAAAACTAGCTTCCGAGTTACAAGGACCTCCTCTTATTTGTTTATTAACGAATTAACAATAAAAATTCACTGTTTTCTTAAAAGAACTACAATAATTACAATCAATCAGAATAGCTTTGAGATACCGGCTAGTAGTAATAATAAAATATTAATAATAGATTTTACAATAATACGTATTAATTTTTTTTAATGCATTTTATAAAATGTCTAATTAAATTAAATTTGTCAAAATTATACCGTAAGGCTGGGCGCGTACGTCAGATTTTGCTTTCCGATTGTCTGATCAGACAATCGGATCGGATAACCACCGCACACATCCGATTCGAAAACCGGATGGGTCATACAACCGGGGCTACGCCCTTCTTCAGAACGGATTGGATGGCCGGCGGGGAAGGGCGTGGCTTATTTTAATTACCGATCAGGCTTTCAAATCGGATGTGTGCGGGCTTTCATAAGAAATGTATGGCTCGAGGGCCTTCCGGTTGTCTGATCAGACAATCGGATGGAACAATCGGATGTATGCGCCAAGCCTAAATCAACCGTCTCAGAATAAACATCGTCTAATGAGTCTGATAACGTACAAGTAAGAGCTTTTATTCAAATTTAAATTCAATAAACGTCCAACGGCAATAAATTGAATTAAATGCAATTAATGAAAATAGTAGGTTCACTCTTCACATAAATAGTTTAAACAACCAAAACAACAAAGTTGTAAATATTAACCAAACTACAAAGTATTTTCTTTTTATTACGTGACACCTCACAAGAGTGCTTCTGTCTGTACATTTTAAAAACAGGGGAACTATGTCACTACCCGGTTGGAAGCGTTGTGAGGTGGGTTAAGGTAGGAGATATAGGGAGGGATTTAATAATGCGAGGCTTGAAGAGGCCCGGATTACATGGAGGAGGAAAAACAGATGCCGGTAGTTTGTTCCTAGGAGTCGACTTATACAAAAATGAGTCGTAGAAACGAATCGTTCCCACGAAGCCAAATTATCTGCCAACTAGAATTTAAATATATGTGAAAGAAACAAAATAATTTAACTTTATTACGGTAATATTAAAAAAATGAATTTTTCCAAACACTTGAATTCATTCGAATTGAATGCAAGAGGCTCATTTTTGAAATTCGTTAACGTTAAGGCAAATATTATTGGGTGCTAAAAATCTTTAGTAGGTAAAATTATCAGTTGAAAGCTAGGCCATTTGCTTTAAAGGGGTAGTTAAAACTGTAATAATTCGGTGATACTTCTTAAAATAAAACTTTAATACGTAATTAAAAATAATAGCTTTTTAGTAACGGTGCAATTTACTTTCAAAGGTATTTAAAAAGGAGTTAATTACTATCTGAACTTGAAAACCATATTTGATTTTGATTCTTGCGACAACAAGTATCGTGTTTTGTAATTTTTGTGGTGTGAAGCCATCTTGCGAATCCTCTTGTTTTAAAAAAGAAATATACCTGATTTATAAATCATTTCTGAATAATCTGAGCACACGTTTGCAGGATGATTAATATAAATCAGGTACTGCCGTAGGTCACACCAAGTAGTTTACTATATTTGGTGACTTTGCAGGGGTGCCCGGGTTCGTGGGGTAAGATTTGTATAGGACTTGGCGGCAAATGCTTTTGCCCTTCTACTGCGTGGCGGACCGCATTGGGGGAGATTGAGGGAGACCTAATCTAAACCTTTGCAGCCGGACTCTCAACCCATCGCCTTGCACCGCAGTGGGAGGGTTAGTCACTCCTGGACTCATTGATCCCCAGATTCCTTTCCACCCCTCATATTTCTTTCCTTTTCAGAACTTTCTCTCCCTCATTTCCCTAAAATGACCCTCCACACAGCATCGCCAAAGATAAAATAGATGCCAAGATATTTTTTTCTCATAGTTTTTTGTGTAATGTTAAAAAAAGACAGTAGTTGAAAGCCTAGTTTGGAAGTTTAGTTCTTCTACATTGAATAGTTAAGTAAATAATCCTGTTGTAAATGCTTTTATCCACAGTTCTCCATAGGAGGCCCTGAGGAAAACAATTTCCCTCGAGGCCTATTTCATCTTTGGGGGTGCTTTTAGGGGAAGGGAGCAGAAAAAGTTCTGGGAAGTAAAATGCGTAGGGAGTGGGTAGATATCTAAGGATCAATTTATCTAGGAGTGACGGACTTAGGCATCCATCCCCTTCACTGCGGTACCAAGCAATGGTTCTAGAGAGTCTGACTGTAGAGGTCAAGAAGTTTCCCCCACTAGTCTCTCCCGTTCCGGCCCGCCACCATACGCAGCAAACTTCTTTGTGTGATGTGTGGCAGAGTAGTTGCTTTTCCAATATTTATGGTCATCTCAAGTGGTTCGCAATACCTTTGGTGACCTAGCCGGTGTGCCTGGATTCACGGGGTGCGGTTTGTCCAGGTCTTGTGGCGGATGCTTTTGACCTACCTACTGCGTGGCGGGCCGGATCAAAAGCTATTGGTTTGGGGAGACCTTTTGACCTCGCCAGCCTATCTTTCTTGATCCCTTGCCGTCACCATAACGGGAGGGATGGGTGGCGTTTACACATTCCTACTAACCCCCAGATTCCTAACCTTTTCTCCCTTTCCCTAAAAAGACCCTACATATGGAATCTCTAAAGATGACAGACGGATTTTTTTCCGCAGAGCCTCCTGTGATGAGATAAAATTAAAAAAATCGTTAATATCAAAATTTCTTAAATGCAAGTTGTGAGAAGATGTTGATATCCTATTTTAGATGCAAGAATGAATAGATTAGTGATCTACTGTATTTTTAAAGATAAATACTATATTTCAAATTTTTACATGAATACCTAAATTTTGACACAAACTTGAATTCTTATCGAGAATTCCGTTTAGCTTAATGACGGTACACTCGATAGGTACTGTCAAATATCGAAATACCCGACTCGCGAAAAAATTCCATCACTCAGGCATTCGATCCGTTGCGAGCTACAAAAGGTCGATTGCCCTCGTTTTATTTTTTGTGCCGATGGTGAGGGCCGCCCCCTCCCTGGCACCTCCAGATGAATTTCAATTGTGTTTTGTAATTCGAAAGGCTGCCGACTCAATAGGGATGTGCGGAACGCAAATGGGGCGATTACGAAAACGGCGAAATGAGATATGTGTGAGAGAAAAACGTGTGGGTATTTAGTTTCTCGTGGCGTATTCAAATGATACGTTTAAAAACAGGATAAGTTTTTTAAATATATTTTTCGGTGAACGGTATGTTGTAGACCTGTCAAGTAAAAATATTCTGAAAGAAAATTTAATTCTAAAACACATACATTAATGGTTTTCTAATGTTAAAAATTGCTCGATTTTTTTCGAGGTAATTTACTAACTCACCATTAAGCTGTTCTCCGCAGGGATAGACATAGAGGGCGGTTTGCCAAACCACTCAGTTTTGGCGTACAAGAATCATCCACATTCATTCTTTTATGTTATTCTGGTCCCTTTGACTTTTTCTACGATAAACATTTGTGTCGTAAATTCTCCTCGCACACCTTTCTTCGTTCATGTGATTGACATTTCCAAACCAGCCTTGTTTATTCCATCAGACTTGTTTATTTGAGGATATCTACGATCAAACGCGGTTTTGCCCAGAGATCTCATTTTAACAGCATTCAGTACACTTTATCCTTCCTTTGCCAGTTCCTTCCTGCCATCAGGAAAGGTAGCAGCACTCCATTGTTGACTGCTAGCTTCGCTTCTACGAACAGTTTTTTCAAAGTGAAACAAATAATTCTCGTTGACAAATTTTAAAAAATTTTGTAATAATACTATGTTGCCCCTCTGAAAAATTAGTATAATACCCGTGAAAAATCACGAGATAGTCAAAGAGGGGCTATTGCATACAAATATATCTAAACATCCAATAATATATAATTATGCACTTTGTAATGTTGACTTAATCTCTGTAGTCGAAATACTTGACCTGGGCATCATTTTTGATCAGAAACTCTGCTTTGCATCTCATGTAACTTATATAGCTAACAGGGCTATGAAAATGTTAGGTTTTATATTAAGGATTTCCAAGGATTTTAAAAATATTTACACATTAAAAATTCTGTTCACATCTCTTGTTAGAAGCATTCTTGAATATAATTCAACGATTTGGTCACCTGTCTTCAACAATCACATCAATACCATTGAAAGAGTCCAACACAAATTTTTGAGGTGTATTAATTTTAGACTTGGAATTCCCTTAGAATCAATAAATTATGATTTTTTGTTGCACTAATTAAAATTGTTGAAATTAAGTGACAGAAGAAAAATTTTTGATCTGATATTTTTGTATAAAATCGTTAAATATCAGTTGGATAGCCCTGATATATTAAAGTTGATTAACTTTCATATACCTACAATAAGATCAAGGTTCCCTAGTTTGTTTTATTGTGACAACTATATGTCGGTATCAGGCTCCAATTCAGTTGTAAATAGATTACACACCATTGGAAATTTTTATGCCAATGTGGCTGATATTTTTAATATTTCCATACTGAAATATAAGGTTGTACTGATCGAACATTTCAGCCAATTATAC
The DNA here is from genome assembly GCA_936435175.1 of Glyphotaelius pellucidus. NCBI lineage: Eukaryota > Metazoa > Arthropoda > Insecta > Trichoptera > Limnephilidae > Glyphotaelius > Glyphotaelius pellucidus. Next base: position 9,624,076 of record OW386558.1, read on the forward strand.
GTTAACGATGTCACTACATAATGATTTTTTGATATTATTGTTTATTTTTAATGCCTGTATAATGTACTATGACTGTAATTAAATATACACAAGCTTGTAAATGGCACTTTGTGCCATAAATTTTAAATAAATAAATAAATAAATAAATAAACCAATATGTTCGACTATTAACACGCGAGTAGCAGTGGGCGGGGAAAAGATTCGATAGTTTATGGTCGTTTGTCTTTAACATTAATGGGGATAGTCAAATTACCAACAAATCATTTCAACTTTTGAAAATGGCAATTAAATTTTTTTTTTGTTAAGAATTTATAATTGTTTTAGAGAGAGAGAATAAAAAAATATAAATAAAGAAATATAATGAGTTAACGCATTAAGTAGGTACCTAATGAAAACAAAAAATAAAAATAAAATGCATCATGTAAATAAATAGAAAACAACTTTAAATGAAATTTTAAGAAAATTAAATTAAATGAATGCTTTAAAATGAAGCTATATTATAAGCAAAGTTCTAGAGTTCTTTGAACCGGACTTACATATAGAAGTGGAACCGAAAGTAATACTTAAAATAATAAATAATAGTGGTTTTTCTAATAATTATTTATTTTTATTTTTTTAATTTATATATTTTATTTCAGTGAAGTTAATAGCAAATCTTAAATAACACAATAATAAGACAGTTAATTACGCCAATTACGAAGTTCGCAATTATGAGCTTTTTGAGTGATGAAGTGCGAAAATGTGTGATAAAGTTTGATTAAATGTGATAAAGTGTGATAATAATGTGATAGTTATGCTAATACCCACGCTAAAAGTGCTACAAGGTACCATTCAAAAAAAATAATTTTTATTTCTTAAAAAATAATGGATTATGAAAATTTTGTTCACCATCGTCAAATGAAAATTTATATTCCGTTGAGTAAAAACAAAAACAAATATATTTGCGAAACACATACGGAATAACGAACGAAATTTTTGAAGCGACGAGTAATAATAATCCGCGGTTTAGCACGGCCGACTCCAATTAAAAACATATTTTTACAGGCAAATTCAATTCAAATTTCAACGCGTAAATTTGGTACATTTATACATTGGCCGCGTACTTTAGGATGGAAAATCATTCGCGATTCTGATTAATTATGATCGTTACATCTGACAAATGGTCATGAGAAGCATTTATTCAAAAAATTGGCTTGTAAAAAGATCGAGACGAATTATTATTTCAACAAATAAACGCCTTAAAACCACGTCATAATTTTTGAAGTAAAAGCTTTTTTAGCGCCGTTGTGATTTGAAGCTCGATGAAGCAGAAGCAAGCGACACTAAAAAGAGACAAAATATACTTCTATAGGATTTAGCCTGCAAGAGAATGAGATAGCAATAAAATATTTATTTATATCACTGGGACTCGGTTTAAACATAATACGATAAATCCACGGTACCACACAAGCCTCTGGTCTAGTGGTATGAAGCGCCCAATGAACCTTAGCGACCAGATATTCAGCGGACCAATGATCGAATCCTACGATATAAAAAATAAAAAAATAATAATAATTTTTGTAAAATCAATACTTATCCAATCTTCGAACCACTTCACAATGATCAGGCAAATAAAACACAATGTAAAGCTATATTTAGCGACTCCGAAGAAGAAAACACAAATACTAATAAGATGACCAAATATATAGGAAAAGGTGCATTGGAATTCGACGATAAAAATATAGAAAAATCTTCCTTCACGTTGAAAAAAAAATGCTTCGTAGTCTATGCACTCTTTGTCTACTTTACTTACTTTTCTACTTTTTTCTGAAGGTTTCACTTCTACCGCGTGTGAATTGCACACTCTAATTTTTTATGGCTTTTCAGCAAGTATTATAAAATACCTACTTTTATTCGATTACTCTTTGTACACGAAGTAAATATCTCAATTTTTTTCACATTTTTGAGTTTAAGAAATCAAAAATGTTGCCATCTGTGAACTACAAGTTTTTTCCTGAATTACCCTCAAATTTATGTTCTTTCATATACATTATCACTAAACTTCTTAACTGCACGCAGTTAATTCAAAAAGATATAAAAACAGTTTTTAAGGCATGCATCTTGACAACCGTATGAAGGGCAAGGCTTTTGATTAGTAATCCGAAGGTTGCGGGTCAAATCCCGGCTTGCGAAAGTAAATGTTATTTGTTTGAATTGTGTTGTATCGCAATTAATAATTTTAAATAATAAAGGCTATATTTGCGAGTGAAAGATATTCTCAGTATTGCGCTGGTATAAAACCACCATTCAGACTTAAAACGTTGCTTAAAATGATCAGATCTGAAAAGTCAGATAGTTTTCTCAATCTCTTTTCTCTCCCCATTTCCTTCAACCTCACAACATACCCCGATTGGAGACATCGTAGTCTCACTAGTTCCATGTAATTGGGAGCAGTTGGGACTCTTGTGCGGTATTCACGTTAAAAAAATTAATTATTATTATTTTGAAATAATATTGCTTAAAGTCACGTGGAGTAATCGTGCGCGGCGGGTAAGTGTACGCGGAAATGGTCGTTGCAAATTTGCGCATGCTTCGCCCGCGCTCTTACCTTAATTCTGCTGTGATTTGGGTCGCCTTGAAGGAGGTCATGTATACAGTGGGCCCTACGTAGAAAATAAAATGTGACATGGTAATTACTTTTTCTAAGGGTCGCTTTTAAACCGTCTGTTCGGACGCTTGATACCATTTAATTAAACTTATTGCTGTTCTGTAATCAATTGTATTTGAATGGTGCGGCTAACATGAAAATGTTTCGTAAAATATGTAATTATGTGTAAGAAAACTTCCAAATACGTCACTTTATATTATTAGCCTATTTTCTGACTGTACACTGGTGCTGAAGGAATCAATGACGCTAGTGCTTTGGAGCAAATTCCATTGAAATACCGGTATAACAAGGACAGCACTCCCACCCGACGCTTATGCTTTAAAGATTGTACTTTTCTTTTTAAAATAGGAGAATTTACCAAACGGACCTCCCGGTTTGGCCCACATTCGAGGTTTTTTCAGGTATATTGTGGTTCCAGACCAGAGATGGCTACCAAATTCAACCGTGGCCGTGGGTCGCACTTGCGATTAAATTTTAAAAAGATTTGAAAATACTTTAAAGTGCCTTTAGTCAATAATGATACTTCGATCTCCGATTTTGTAATGTCCTACAAACAAATAAATTAAACAAATCCTCTCAGTAATTCAAAAAACACTTCGAGATTTCTTTTGTCGCTGTGCAATTTAGTACAAGTATGAAGTTCATGTGTGAATTAATGAAGACAATTAAATTTAATGAAATATCTGCAGGTAAATGCATTTTACTCGGACTGTCTATTTTGTTTGGCTGGTAATTCAGTACAGCAATAAATTCAACCCGATAAACCGAATTTACTGAGGATGTATTTTATTGTTAATCCAAAGTTAAGTTAACTAACTGGATTATTTGTTTTGACTTGACACCTGGACGGCAGTTAAACGGATGGTTAAACGCTAAACTAGAAAAAATATCATTTGTAATGCTTGACTAGCTAGAAGTCCATAAAATATTTTCCATTTCGTTGTTTTTGGAAAAATTTCTTCAAATTATTGCAACATACATGTTAAAAAAAAAGTTAAACAATTTTTGTCTTTTAACTTTTCAACAAACGTTGATTGTTTTAAAATGGAAAAATTTTCCTTTTGAGACATTAAAAATATTCTTACAAACAGTAATATCTATTGTGTCACCTTTTCCATACTTATAATCTTTTATTGGATAGTTATTTTATTATACGAGTATATTTTACATAAAATTAATTAATTAATTACAACAAATTAATTAATTTTGCAAGCAATTTTTTGATTTCTCAGTGCAGTGGTTTTGCTTAGAAAGGGGGTATTCGTTAAAAACAAAAACTTTGGGTACAATGAAAACAAATTTACCAAAGAAAGATTACAATTATTAACTAAATTATTTTCTTCATAGACACATTAATTTTCAAATCAATTTTTTGTTATTAATTATTATTGTATAATAGACATTATCTTATGGTCATTAAAATACATCTTAAAATTTTGTATGGTTTTTAGAAACACAATATTTCTAAAAACCATACAAGTTTAATGCACATAAACATAAAAACCATACATAATAATAGTATTTACTTGATACACCCCGGATTCATGGTTTAGGTCTTGGCGGTGGATACGCCTGCCCACCTGCTGCGTGGTGGGCTGAATTGAGAGAGACTGAGTGAAGGCAGCTTTTTGACCTTTTCAGCCGGAGTCTCTCGACTCACCGCCTTTTACCGCAGTTGGAGGAATGGATTCAAACGTCCATCACTCCTACAAACACTAATCCCCAGATTCCTACTCTTCCTTCATACTTTTTTTCCTTCCCATAACCATCTGAGCGCCTCTTTCTTAACTCATTACGCTAAACATCAACCTTGCATTATTTGCAAAATTTCCACATTTTTCCCACGATCATATATGGTTTTACCATATATGCCTCAGAGATTAGTATCAGTAGATAGGCAAGTATAATATTAATTGTGTTACGCCGTACTAATATTGAATTGATTTATTTTTAAATTTAGGAAATCAAAATCAATACGTATTTAATATAATTTCCATTTAAATTTTTTTTTTCACGAAACTTCGAATTTTTCTCCATGTAATCATGATTTTAAATAATTGCCAGCAAGCAAAAAACATATTGAAGGTTGTATCAAAGCACAGTGCTCAAAGCCTAGTGGCACTTGGCTGAACTAGTATCGATTATACACACGTTTATACACACACACCACTTCTAGGCGATCAATTTTCCGGGTCTTATTTATAAAGCTCGGCCGTACAACGAAAGGCAGAATGTTTAAAGTCGTGGGCTTCAATTTAAAGCCTTAGAATAACAGAATATGTTTATGTTTTGAAGGGTATCGATTGTTGAAGACGGCTATTCTGATGCGATTGCTTTTCTAAATCGAAAATGTTGGAATATCTGATTATTTTTTGTCATATAATTTTATGTCTTCATACGTGCATCGTTACATAATTTATATATGAAGACCGCAAAAATTGTGATTCCTGTACAAAAGCAAACATTTTTATTGTTGCTCATTTCGATTCAAAAATAAAATTTTCTCTACTCTGAAACAACGTAAATGTGCTTTTAGGTTGGCTCTATTTTCTTAAAAGATACGTCGAAGTTGATCTTTTGATCAGTCTAAGGGTTAACATTTGATGGGTTAAATAAATCTTGTCACTGCCATGATAAGAAAAAAATAAATCAATTTTCAAATAGTAAAAAGTTTACTCTGGTTTGTTTATAAATCGTGATTTTTACGAATAAACAACTTGACTTGACTTTTACATTGAAGTATTATAAGAACACTTAATTTGTAAAGAAAAGTGTTACATTTTTCGAAATTGCTTCTCGCTAGAAAAAAAACAATAATTTATTCATTATTTTAATAAGTTTTCAATGCAATTCTTTTATACATCTCTAATAGTATGTTTAAAATTTAGCAGTTTTAATTTAGTTAATGTAATTGTAAGGATTTGTGTTAAAACATGTCCGGTCAGTGGCTGACTTGGAACAGCGTTTGGTTTCCACCCATGCATTGTGATTTCAATTCTTTAGCTGGCTTCTAGTCCTCCATTACAAGAAAAGCAACATTTTTCACGTACTGTGATGATAGTAAGAGATTTACAAATATTGTCATTGAGTATTTTCATAACCGGGGAATGTTTATTTCAAAAAATTAAAAAATAGAATAAGACACAGAAAATAAAAAGTGACGGTCACAACAGGGGATTGAACCCAGGATTTTTGTATTACTGGGACAACGCCTCTATCCAATCCAATCATCTACTGTGGTATATTTTTGCCGATCTCTTATTTGAAATTCAGAATTAACAATTATCTCAAAGTAATATTTCCCACGTTAGTTGAAACCGTTACCTATCTATTTTCTGTGCCTAGTTCTGTTGCATGTTTCGTTTATATTCTTAATCTTTTTATTATATTCTTCAATGATTAATATTATACTGATTGGTACAACCTACCCCAAAAGTTATTCCAATACAATTGAAAAATAAGATTTTTAAATTAAATTTTTTGTTTTATTGTACAGTTACGTGTACACTCCTCTTAAAACTTTTTTTTATGATTTTCGAATGAACATTTTATTTTTTTCATAGTTTTTATTTGTATAGAAGCTCAGTTGGTCGTTAAACCATATAAAATAAAACAGAATGTGCAATTTACACGCGGCTAAAGTGAAATCTTTAAAAAACTTAAAGAAGACAAGGGTGGGGAGGCTACAAGCATCACACAAAGAGGAAACTGATAGGTTACGAAGCACCGCATAAAAAGGAGATCGATTATATTATCTCATTCTTTCGTAGGCTAAATTCTATAGATTTATGTGTTTGTCTCTTTTTAGTGTCTCTATATTTCGATTCGTCGAGTTTCTAATTACAACGGTGCTATAGAAGTTTTTACTTCGAAAAAACAAGAAGGTACACTGGTAATTTCCCTCTGTTATTCCTCACATTGAGCCACCCATACACGTTCAGGTACACAAGTCTTGCGCCACAACAACATGACACTCACGCGAGCCAGTCACGCAAGTCCACAAACCAATGTTCTACCGTTTTCTTTGCGTACTTGCGAGAGTACCTTACACAATTCTAACTCGTTCAGTGCGTTTAAAATTTAGAGTGTTCGGGAAAAACACAATGATGTTCTGTATTGTTTTTAAATATACATATAGTTTCATTGTCTCTCAACAGAAACCGTTAGAGTACGTAGTTTTGGTGTTTATCAACGGATGTCATTAGTATATGAAAGTTTAAGGTGTCTAAATAAGTGTCATTGGTAGTACCTATTATATGATACAGATAAACTGTCGAACGTTTGATTCGAATACCTGTTATACAAATATAGGCGATCTACGCACCTTTAGTGAGCAGTTTCCCGCCACAGATTAATAGAGAGCGTTCTTTAGAACGGACGTTAACTCCAGTAAAATATTTATTGTAAATATGATATTTATCGTAATCTAGACGAACTAAAGTATTATTGAAAATTTACGATCATCAGAAGAGCTAGAATAAATGTGTGAGCTGTATTTTTTAAAGTTTTAATGCTAATTTGTATTGTCCCAAAAACGTACAAAAATAATAAATCTACGCTATTACTTTTCTTGATATTGACAAAAAAATAAAATTTAAAATTTAAAAAATCACTCAAAATTTACGAACGGTGCGCCGGGTTACGAAGCCGCAGGATCTTAACCATTCGTCAACGGAGGCTGTCATCATTAGTTTTTTCAATAAATAAAAACACGTCCATTAATAAATTGTCTAGTTTTTTTTAATTAAATCTTCAAAAATAACATATATTTATTCATAAAATAATGTTCGTTCACCTGGCTCTGAAAGGGTTTATCTAGTTACTGTATCGCCTGCCATCGGGTAGGTACTAAATATATTAAATAAAATCTGGATATTGAGGTAAATTGGGTTAACAACCACTTCCCCAATTTTACCTTTCTGATGAAATGAACAGAAATACTTTCCTTTTCAGAGATGTCTATCTGAACTTTATTTTCCTTTTTCGTCTCTATGGGATCATTATCAAGTAATTTTGTTTAAAATCACTGAAATAATCTGAGAATTTTTTGGTTTCTGATTTTCATGAAATAAAGAATATTTTTTAATATGTGTGGTTTTTTTACGTTTTCATGTTTAAATTAATTATATCTGTACTTCCTTAATTATTTTTCCAAAAGGTGTTTTTGAAGTTAAACTTCTTTACGCACGCTTGACTTGGGGAGTAAGCTGGTTGATGCGTGACGAGATCGTTACGAAAAGTGTTATCTAACAAGGCGAACGAAGCATAAAGAAGTTTTAATTCAGTCGTGTGGTCTAAAGCACACTCGTTTTTTTTATAAAAAGTAAACAAGAGCCCAAGTGCCTGTAGCAAATGGGATTATAGCAACTCTATTTTGGGTATTGTCCTGAGGACGAGGAAGTAACGAGGAGAGAGAAAAAAAAAAGTTTGAATAAATGATCTATTCAACTATCACGCCGTTTCCCCTCGGTATTAGGCAGAGAAGACGAACCGCCAAACTACTCGGTCTTGGCACACGCTCTTTGCCTCATTCAGATTTAAACATCGTCTCACACATTATATTCTGTTACTAGCAAATAAAAACCGCTCCGTAGATTTTTTCTGCTAGGCTCTGCGGGTGGCTTTTGGTTCGGCTTCGCTCATTTAGTATTAGTGACCATTTTATAAATCCAATAGGAACTGGTTCCAAAAATAACCCGTTCCTCGTATCCACTGTCATCCAGTGTAGCTAGTCACCGGGACAAAATAACCGATACCGACAATGACGTCATACGTAATATACAGCCGCTTGATACAACCACGTATTACCGTCAATCTTTCCATATCCGGAGAGATACTACATAGTCACAAATTTGTAGCAGTTATACCTAGGGGGGACATGCCCTTTCCGACCTGCTGTCGGAAGTGGCGACATCTTGTTACAAATTCTTGAATTCGTGGCATCAGACACGCACTCGAAGCCGGGATTTGAAATTCAACCACGCAGACGAAAACCTATTAAAACTATTCGATTCTGAATCTTGACATGGAACGATTCAAGTATTTGGTTCACTTGATCGTGCCCTGTCTTTCTCAGACATCCTTCTTTGGACAATTACCATTCACATTCGTGTCATGTATTCTTCCTAAAGTCCTATCTTCGTTCATATACGCTCAATGCATCTAAGCATCCTTTTTTAATCTTTCGTATTACGCTAATATCATCTGGATCATATAAATTTTCTAACTCATTACGTTTATTTGGATAAATCAATTTGAAATAAAATAACACAGCTTCCGCAAAACTCAGGGACGTTATACAGGAAATAATTTTATTCTAGGCTTTCTCAATGGGTAGCCTAACAGAACATCTTTTGCATTAGATAATTAGTGCGTTAGAAAACTGCCACAAACTAAAACCCAATGTTTTCAATTAAAGTTACATTTTATCATCAGACTACATAGAATGTAGTTAATTTTAACTATTGACCGGTTGGTAGCTGAATAAACAAATGCGTCGGGTTCAATAATTATTGAGCCCTTTTCCGGAATAATCTTGTATCCAAGAAAACTATCAATGTTGAGTTTTACTTCTATTTTGAGTACTTTTTTTATAAAATCTAAAATCCAGTTATTGTATTTATGTATATAACTCAGTTATTGTCTTTATAATAATGTTTGATATTTTATTAAACAGTGTAAGTAAGGACTATGGAATTGAATAAATATTTGGGCCTGTGGCGGCATTTGATTTATTTAACGATCCAGTCGGAGTCACCAATATCGTTGTTATTTTAGTTTGTTTATTGCGGAAGGAAAAAGATGCGTAAGATGGATTAGGATGCATTTCAATAAAAATATTAATTATTGGAACAGATCAATCTTTATTAGGCATTCAAATTTATAAACACGGACTATGTGAGAAGTACAATGCTATCCCAAACGATACTCGAGACAGAACAAGCATGCGTTTCAGTGTGGCAACCAAATGAGTATTGCCAGAATTTAAAATCAAATAACGAGTAGTTCTCATGAAGATAATTGTTTGAGGTAGATTTCTTTTGCTAGCCCATTGCAAATGGTAATATTTTCTGCTTGGTAGTCATGGTAATACGAATTTTCTGATTTGTTTTGATTTTGTCTTAATTAAGAATTACAACCACGCATTTATAAATAAGTTTACCCCAAAATATTCCGTTCAAAATGCTCCAACTTTATTTATCCCCTTAATTTGAATCAACATGGTAATGATTTGTCGGGAATTTGAATAGGTAATAAGCAATTCTGGTCAGGTGCCGATTAGAGGCAAGTCGGAACTTGGAACGTGCCTTCGGAAGCCTTACAAAACCAAATAATTATTCCCCTTTTTATGCCCCCATTATTGATTGTGTCGCGCTGTGCAAAGTTACCACTCATTGTGACGTATTGAAGCTTTATTTTTAAGGCAAGTACAGCTTGTTGTTTGTGTGTAAATGGCAGTGATTTTTTTTTTTTTCATAAATCAATTCTTCAATTATTAAACAAAGCCTCAAGGCCTCCGTAGTCGAATCTTGCAATCTTGACTTGCAATTCGATGGCCGCGGGATCGAATCCCGGCGTGCGCAAATATTGTTTTTGACTAAATTGTGTTAATTCACAATTAATTTATTTTAAATAATAAATAACATACTTGTGGCATGTTCCAATGGGAGATACTCTCAGAATTGCCCTGTTATAATACCACCATTCAGAATTTAAACGTTGCTTGAAATGGCTTTAACCGTGTTTGGTGACCAGATTTAAATAGCCAGGTACTTTCCCATTTTCCTCCTACCCATGTGTTGATTTAAAAAAAAAAATTGCGGTTTTTATTTGCAAAAAATTCCTGTACGCATTACTAGATTCGAATTTGACTAGTTAATTCATTTTATAATTTAATCCGCTTAGTATTATTTTAAACAATATGATCCAAAAGTAGCAAAATTCTTACTCAAAATCAGATTAATTAGAAATTATGACAAACAAATTATAAAGAAAACACTGTAACGTAACGAACTCAATTGATTGAATATCATAAAAACTCTGTCAAGTTTAAACTTACTGCTCTTTGCAAATTTTCAAAATAGTTTCTTGCTATCAAATTACTGTCGTAAAACGGTCCCCCCTTTGTGCGGTGCTTCATGGCCTCTCCATTCTTTTAATTTTCTGAAGATTTCACTTCTACTGCGTGTGAATTGCACACCCAGTTTTTTTGTTAAATAAAACATAATCGAACTTGTCATAATAATAATATCTCGCAAAAACCAAAAAAAAATCACCCCGTTAAATCCATGTAATTACAACAAGAACCTTTATTTTTCATTTTTCGCTGTCTCTTAACACTTAAAAAATGGTTTGACTGAGAAATTAACCTTCCTCACTTAGAATTAGCTAAAATAAGCAAGCGGCAATAACGGCATTAATATCTAAGCCAAATCCCTATTGGATAGGACAGAGATTTCTGTTGTTTATTAACTGTTGTTATTTTTTTAATACAATGTTATCCAATTTCAGATATATTCATATGTGTCCGCGTGTGTATGCGTGATTAATGCTACCAAAATTGATAAATTGCTGATGACGATGCCTTGCCGTCGCTAACAAATCGAACTAGATGGCCTCCGTGGTCGAGGGATAAGGCCCTTGACTCCCAATCCGAAGGTCGAAATCGAATCCCAGTGTGCGCAAATAAATTTTGTTTGATTAATTTATGTTACATCATAATTGATTCATTTAAAAATAACACAGAGTGTATTTGAGGCACGTCCCAGAGCGAAAGATACTCTCAGTATCACCCTGGTGTAAGACCACCATTCAGAATTGAAACGTTGCTTCAAATGGCTTTAGCCGTGTTTAGTGACCAGATCTGAATAACAAGTTACTTTCTCACCTTTCTCTCCCCCATCTCCTTCGACATCTCACAACCTTCAGCTCCACAACATAACCCGATTGGATATGCTCTTGCACTAGTCTCACCGGCTCCAGACGGGAGCAGCTGGAACTCGTGTGAGGTAATCACACAAAAAAAAATCTAACGAGTTTCAGCTTCATCGGATGTCGGGAATTTCCTCTTCCAAGATTCTAACTTCATTCATACATTCATTCGATCTAAGTAAACAGAATTAAATTCATTAAAAAAGATGTATTTAAATAGGATAAAATGTGTTCAGTTCATATAAATCGGGTATCTAGAATTTAGTATGCAATTACTACTGAACTTGGCCTAAGCTACAGATATTTTTTATTTAATTGGTTTTAAATAATATTTTGATAAGAGTTATCAAAATGGCCTCACGTCTTGGTTCAGTGTGTTAATGGATATTTAAAAACTCCGTAGCCCTTAAAATAAAAACGGATTATTTAAAAAAAAACACCTTGCCAGCTTACCGTTAGAAAGCTTTTTTTGTGGTAAAGCAAGTAGGTAATTGCTACAGAATAGTTACCATAGTTTTGAAAAATTTAGCTTCTATAGTGTGTGCTACATTACTTCATAGTTTTATTATTATTTTGTTTTTATTAATTACAACAGTGGCAACACTGTGCATTGTACATTAATCATGGATAACGTCAGCCAGCATGGTGTACGGCGGCTTATCCGCGAAACCCTCACTGTAACCGCCGGCCGCTGGGACTGCATGATATTATGCATACGCCGGTAGTAACTCCTACTGCCCCGCTATATCAACTTAATATATGAATACCTAGCCAGCTATTTTTTAATTTAATACGCCAGTACCTACACCGCCTTATGAACTTAATAAGACAGTACTCTGACGTTTCAACAAAAGGGGTGAACAATTTTAATAAGTGGCTTTACTTGACTTTATGCTCAATATATTTGAGGGAACGGACTCCGGGTGTCGATAGAGACGGAGAGAGGAATAAAAGGCATCCGAGTTGGTTGCGAGTCCAGTCGTTTATTGAAGCTGAAGCTACGTAGCTGAGGTCGGTGCGATGTAACATGAAGATGTCGAAGTGCCGTAGAGTGAGGCGTTGCGGGTGCACGGTCATGATGAGTGATGCAGGTCGGTGATGCTGTGGTGGAGCAGGCCACGGGCCTGCAGCTCACCAGAGTGTTCCTCGACGCTCGTTGCGGAGATGAACGGCGGTGACTCGGTGAGTGGAGACACCGGCAGGTAGTCCTTGTGATGTCCATGAAGGAAGCTGCCCTGGAAGAGAGCGGATGCACCGGGCACTGGTGTTACACACTGGTTTGCTGTAGAGAGGCGATTGTAAATGCGACCGTCGGATAGAGACTGACTAGTTTGTTGTTTAGCGCGTCTATTTATATAAGAGCGACCGGCCAAGTAACTTTCCGTTCGCTGGCAATATGTGCGCTGGAAGGTGCTAGTATGTACTCGTCACTGTGTTTGTGGATGCACGCTCGAGTCTCGACCTTTCGCGAAGGTGGCGAAATTATTATTTATCAGCCGGCAGGCCCAGCGAGTACATTGCCGCCGATACGTGCATAAGTAGGTGAGTAGCTAGACGGTACTGACTAATAGCAAGTGCCTTGCGACTTGCAGATCTTTCTCGTGTGTTCTTGAGTGGCGGAAAAATAATTGTATGAACGCCACATTTTATGGCGTTTCCAACGAATCATGTTTCAGTTGGAGCAGACAATGTTTTTTAAACTCTCAAAGATTTTTAACCCTTCAAACATTGGGCGTATTTTGGCAGGAGTTAAAAATATTTCCACTTTGCATTACAATCCAAATAAATGGAACATTTTTGAACGTATCCGAAAACTAAAAACTGGTTTTTGAATATTAGAAATAACCATGTCATTTTTAATGCAAGCTTTAAAATGTTTTAAAAATGGCTTACCTTACTTTTTTTCTAACTAAAGTTACTGATAACGAAAAAAAAATAAAAACGCATAAATTTTATTTAGACAAATAAATTAAAAATGTTACTGTCACTTCACTTATTGTCGTTATTTTTTTTTTCAAATTGTGGTCACTGACTTTGGTTTCATGAAGGTTTTTATTTTAATTATTTGGTGATTTTTTTTTGAAGTTTGAATAAACAGCTTTATTTTTTCTTTCCGTTTAGATCATATTTTTCACTATCATAGTAAGGGAGACACAACGTTTTCTATGAGACTTATGTGAGCTGGGATAAATATGGTCCTCTGTGATTAAATGAGTTTAAAAACATCTTTTTTTTCTCTCTGGTTACCCTTCTTTAGTGAAACTTTATATTTACTAGATGAACCGCCTAGCGTCTTCCAGGCTTTATTCCTCTGGGCGGCGAAATGGGATTGCCGTAGTTTTTCGAAACTAATCAAATCTAATCTAATAAACTAAGAGATCTTTTTGCACATACGTGCAACAGTGTACCACGGATCAATTTTGCTAGCTCTTTAGGGCAGAAAAAACAGACTGACTATGCTCTCATTGCGTCTGTGCATTAGAAATGGTGATTGGTCTGTTAACAACGAATTTTCAATCAGGTGGACCGCCCTCTTTTGCACAGAATTTATCAAGTATTTTTCCAACATAAAGAATCTTCAAGATGACATAGACCCTAAGGGAAATTGTTTTCCTCAGGGCCTCCTGTACGGAGTTAATGAAAAAAAATCGCAAAAAAATAATGTAGTCTAGATTTACTGCGATTCAAAATGCGGACTGTATTTAAATTTGTTTTTTGGAATTTGATGCTGACACAATACACGGAATAGTAACTGTGGAATTGAGCAGGATCTGACTCACCCAAATTCACAAAACATTGCTCTCTGGGACGATAAATTCTTCGTCTTAGTCGATCTCGCGGTCTTGAGGAACACCACTAGCGGTTATCACTGCACAATCACTTGAGTAAACAAGAGGATTCCTGCACAAGTTTCCTCTGATGGTTGATATAATTAAGAACTTAGGGAGCAAGATCACACCGCAGCATTTGATAATAGAGTGACATACATTTAGTATTATAATTTTGTCACTAGTCCGGGTATTGTTGTCAGCTCGGTAAAGGTTTATGTGGGTGGATAGAATAGGTAGGAATATAAAGGTATATATATAAATAGAGAAAGATATGAATATTTGCGTCAACAATTATTAAAATGACGATATTTTATAAGTGCATGATAAATGACGTTGGTATGTACATCATTTATCAGCAATTTTTATACTAAAAAAAAACATGTTTAAACTCCGGCTAAAAAAGGGACAGGTACCTGTTATTGTTTATTTTCATTCTGTACAGGCAGATAATATATGCAATGACTACTTTTAATTTTTATTAAAATGAATTGATTTATAATCTCATAAACTATGTAAGTAAATGAGTTCAAAGTGCGCAACCGCATATTCAGTCCCAATATTACGGAAATTATGGATATCATTACCGCTGATGCATGTCGGTGAGCTTAATGGCCCCAGATTCGGATCATTGACATTAAATTTGATACTCATTCTAATCATCGTTATCGTGAAATTAATTAACCGCGTCATTCAAATCCTATCAAAGTAGAATCATTAAATTCACATAGATATTCGTGCTTAATTATTCGAACAGAATCAAGAATAATCTCTTGTGCCAATCTGTGCGTCGTGGATGTAATGTTTTTTGTTCTTGGAAATAGTGCTTTTTGCGAAATAATTTTATTAATTTTCTCGTGAATAATTAGAGTCAATAAATATTCGTTGGTAAAAATTTTCAAAGATTTTTGTTATAGACTGCCCAACAGAATTAGGCGAAATAGATGTTCAAAAGTAATCAAAATGTTAAAGGAACTTAATTGACTAACAGTGAAATATATGCTAATCTTGGACGCGATGTATTATATTTGCAAATAAAATAATCAACAACCTGACACCCTAGAATATTTATTCGTACGACACAAGGACTTGCAATAAAATCAGACTACCAAAAAAGGACAAAACGAATACGCAACTTAGTTTACTCTTCAAAGAGATGAAATATTTTATTGTGCTGCCAGAAAGTATACAATCTGCCTCAATTGGTAGATTCAAGATATTTTGTAGGAGCCACATTAAAAAAATATGGTACCTATGTGAGTTATGATTTTTTAATAATTTGTAAACTTTGAGATACAAAAAAAAATACGTTAATGAATAACGTTTAATTCTTTATTAAAAACGTACCTTAATTAACGTGAATTATAAAAAATACAAGGAATCTTCGTTCAGAGCGTAAAGTGCTAATTTCAAGTAACTTGTCTCCTTTCTGGTGTATTATTATTGCCTTTGTGAAATTACATAATTTAGTTTTGAATAGTAATTACATTTTACATAATTTAGTTTTGAATAGTAATTACATTTTACATAATTTAGTTTTGAATAGTAATTACATTTTACATAATTTAGTTTTGAATAGTAATTACATTTTACATAATTTAGTTTTGAATAGTAATTACATTTTACATAATTTAGTTTTGAATAGTAATTACATTTTACATAATTTAGTTTTGAATAGTAATTACATTTTACATAATTTAGTTTTGAATAGTAATTACATTTTACATAATTTAGTTTTGAATAGTAATTACATTTTACATAATTTAGTTTTGAATAGTAATTACATTTTACATAATTTAGTTTTGAATAGTAATTACATTTTACATAATTTAGTTTTGAATAGTAATTACATTTTACATAATTTAGTTTTGAATAGTAATTACATTTTACATAATTTAGTTTTGAATAGTAATTACATTTTACATAATTTAGTTTTGAATAGTAATTACATTTTACATAATTTAGTTTTGAATAGTAATTACATTTTACATAATTTAGTTTTGAATAGTAATTACATTTTACATAATTTAGTTTTGAATAGTAATTACATTTTACATAATTTAGTTTTGAATAGTAATTACATTTTACATAATTTAGTTTTGAATAGTAATTACATTTTACATAATTTAGTTTTGAATAGTAATTACATTTTACATAATTTAGTTTTGAATAGTAATTACATTTTACATAATTTAGTTTTGAATAGTAATTACATTTTACATAATTTAGTTTTGAATAGTAATTACATTTTACATAATTTAGTTTTGAATAGTAATTACATTTTACATAATTTAGTTTTGAATAGTAATTACATTTTACATAATTTAGTTTTGAATAGTAATTACATTTTACATAATTTAGTTTTGAATAGTAATTACATTTTACATAATTTAGTTTTGAATAGTAATTACATTTTACATAATTTAGTTTTGAATAGTAATTACATTTTACATAATTTAGTTTTGAATAGTAATTACATTTTACATAATTTAGTTTTGAATAGTAATTACATTTTACATAATTTAGTTTTGAATAGTAATTACATTTTACATAATTTAGTTTTGAATAGTAATTACATTTTACATAATTTAGTTTTGAATAGTAATTACATTTTACATAATTTAGTTTTGAATAGTAATTACATTTTACATAATTTAGTTTTGAATAGTAATTACATTTTACATAATTTAGTTTTGAATAGTAATTACATTTTACATAATTTAGTTTTGAATAGTAATTACATTTTACATAATTTAGTTTTGAATGCATACATTTAAAAAATATGTGTGTATTTAGGTATGTACCTTTATTTTAGTAGCGTCACGTTCTTTGGCCAAGCGCATTTTACATAATGTAGTTTTGAATAGTAATTACATTTTACATAATTTAGTTTTGAATAGTAATTACATTTTACATAATTTAGTTTTGAATAGTAATTACATTTTACATAATTTAGTTTTGAATAGTAATTACATTTTACATAATTTAGTTTTGAATAGTAATTACATTTTACATAATTTAGTTTTGAATAGTAATTACATTTTACATAATTTAGTTTTGAATAGTAATTACATTTTACATAATTTAGTTTTGAATAGTAATTACATTTTACATAATTTAGTTTTGAATAGTAATTACATTTTACATAATTTAGTTTTGAATAGTAATTACATTTTACATAATTTAGTTTTGAATAGTAATTACATTTTACATAATTTAGTTTTGAATAGTAATTACATTTTACATAATTTAGTTTTGAATAGTAATTACATTTTACATAATTTAGTTTTGAATAGTAATTACATTTTACATAATTTAGTTTTGAATAGTAATTACATTTTACATAATTTAGTTTTGAATAGTAATTACATTTTACATAATTTAGTTTTGAATAGTAATTACATTTTACATAATTTAGTTTTGAATAGTAATTACATTTTACATAATTTAGTTTTGAATAGTAATTACATTTTACATAATTTAGTTTTGAATAGTAATTACATTTTACATAATTTAGTTTTGAATAGTAATTACATTTTACATAATTTAGTTTTGAATAGTAATTACATTTTACATAATTTAGTTTTGAATAGTAATTACATTTTACATAATTTAGTTTTGAATAGTAATTACATTTTACATAATTTAGTTTTGAATAGTAATTACATTTTACATAATTTAGTTTTGAATAGTAATTACATTTTACATAATTTAGTTTTGAATAGTAATTACATTTTACATAATTTAGTTTTGAATAGTAATTACATTTTACATAATTTAGTTTTGAATAGTAATTACATTTTACATAATTTAGTTTTGAATAGTAATTACATTTTACATAATTTAGTTTTGAATAGTAATTACATTTTACATAATTTAGTTTTGAATAGTAATTACATTTTACATAATTTAGTTTTGAATAGTAATTACATTTTACATAATTTAGTTTTGAATAGTAATTACATTTTACATAATTTAGTTTTGAATAGTAATTACATTTTACATAATTTAGTTTTGAATAGTAATTACATTTTACATAATTTAGTTTTGAATAGTAATTACATTTTACATAATTTAGTTTTGAATAGTAATTACATTTTACATAATTTAGTTTTGAATAGTAATTACATTTTACATAATTTAGTTTTGAATAGTAATTACATTTTACATAATTTAGTTTTGAATAGTAATTACATTTTACATAATTTAGTTTTGAATAGTAATTACATTTTACATAATTTAGTTTTGAATGCATACATTTAAAAAATATGTGTGTATTTAGGTATGTACCTTTATTTTAGTAGCGTCACGTTCTTTGGCCAAGCGCATTTTACATAATGTAGTTTTGAATTATTGATCAAGGAACCGGTGGCTACAATAAGTTGTTATTATAGATCGTCTAGTATACCTTTTTTTTTTTTTATGTTAACTCCACACAGGAGGCCCTGAGGGAAATTATTTCCCTCAGGGCCTATGTCATCTTTGAAGATGCTGTGTGGAGGGTGCTGTTGAGGAGAGGAAGGAGTGAACATGGGTCTTGAAGAGACCCATATTGTAGGAGGGAGGAAACACAGAAGTCGGCAAATCGTTCCACAGCCGGGCTGTTGAACTCAAGAACGAGTCGTAGAAACGACCCGTTCTCATGTGACTAATGTCAACCGTGTACAAATGTTGAGCGCGTGTTTGGCGTGTTTCCCGACTATGCACCGGTGCCGAGGGGATCAGTGACGCTAGTTCCTCGGAGCATCTTCCATTGTAATACCGGTAGAACAAGGACAGCATTCCCACCTGACGCCTGTGCTCTAAAGATTGCAGTCCATTTGTTAAGTTAGGAGAATCTATCAAACGGACCGCCCGTTTCTGCACAGAGTCGAGGGTTTTTTTCAGGTATTTTGGGACTCCAGACCAGAGGTGGCTGCCAAATTCAACCGTGGGGCGCACTTGCGATTTGTACAGGGTTAGCAGTTGTGTACTATTAAAGTATCTGCGGGCCCTGTACAGTACGCTCAGTTTCTGAGAGGCTAACTTAACTCTGGCCTCGATGGAGCCCCCGTACCTGAGCTGGTCACTTAGAGTTACACCAAGCATATCAATGGAAGGCCTGTTCGGGAGATTGCTTCCGTTGAAGGGAGACTAGATTATCATTCCGATCCCTTTTAGACGTAATCAGACATGATTGGGTCTTTGAAACATTAAATTCGACGAGGTTATTCTTACCCCAAGAGAAAACACTCTTGAGGTAACCGTCCATTCTTTGTTTCAAAGCCCTCCGAGCCATTGGGATTTGTGAGCCCTTTGGAGGTTTGTCAAACAAAAAGCTATCATGGACTGTACTGTCATCCGCGTAACAATGAATCGGTGCACATGTCAAGAGGTCATTGATGTGCAACAGAAACAAAGTCGGAGACAGAACCGATCCCTGTGGGACGCCAGCATTTATCGAATGCGAGGAAGAGGTGAAACCATCAGCAACCGCCTGAATCGACCTCTCCCTCAAAAAGTCGGCAATCCACGTACACAAGGAAGCGGGAAGTCCGTAAGAAGGCAGTTTGTTGACAAGCCCTCGGTGCCAAACCCGGTCAAAGGCCTTGGAAATATCCAGTGCAACGGTTTGGGTCTCACCAAAGCGTTCCAGGCACCGCCCCCAAACATGTGTCACATACGCGAGAAGATCACCGCACGAGCGGTTCCGCCGGAATCCGTATTGACGGTCGTTAATAATTTTGTTCTTCTCGAGGTATGTGAGTAGTTTGTCGTTGACCACACGTTCCATCACTTTTGACAGAACAGATGTGATCGCTATGGGGCGGTAGTTGGCCGGGTTAGAGCGGTCACCTTTCTTTGGAATAGGGTGAATGATCGCTTTTTTCCAACCAGAGGGCACAGACCCAGACTTCAGGGACATTTTGAAAAGCTTCGTCAAAATTGGAGCTATTTCTGCAGCGCACCTCTTCAATACCAGGGCAGGTATTCCGTCAGGCCCACTAGCTTTATTAACATCAAGCCCTCGTAAGACTTGGAGTACATCCCGATGCCGAATCCTCAGCTTTTTCATACGAAAACCGCAGTGAGGAACCGACGGCGGGATAGCACCTTGGTCATCGAGGGTCGAGTTTTCCGCGAACATTTTGCCTAATAAGTTAGCCTTTTCGGCGGCGGTATTTGCTAGAGAGCCGTCAGGTCTGGTAAGAGGTGGCAGACTGGGTTTGCAGAAATTGCGACCTATAGAGCCCGCAAGCGACCAGAACGCTCTGCTACCATGCGGGCAGGCAGCCAGCTTTCTGCTGACCTGCAGGTCGTGCTCGAATTTCGACCTATTGATGATTCTCTTACTTTCCTTTGCAATTTGGTTGTATAATATTCTGTTTTCGGACGTTCGAGATGTGTTGTAGGCTCGGTAAGCCGCGTTTTTTCGTCGCACTGCTTCAGAGCATTGTCGACTGAACCACGGCTTTGAGCCCACACCAGTTTCCTTAATAGTGGATTGGATGAAGCCATCCATCGCGGACGTGATGACTTCACCAATTTCCTGGGCACATCTTGAGGGATCCGAAGTCCGAAAACAGACAGCTGACCACGGGAAAGCATTAAAATGTGCCCGCAGACCAAACCAATCTGCAGACCTATAGTGCCACACTTTTCTTTTCAGCCTCTCGTTTGGCGGTCTGAAGGTTACGGGGATTGATGACGTCACCAGGCAGTGGTCCGACGATCCTAAAGGCGCTGTGACGTCAATCTTGTAACCGTGTGGCACAGTGGTTAAAAACAGGTCTAACAGATTAGAGCGGTGAGACTGGACATCAGGAACCCTTGTAGGCTCCTGAACCATTTGCTCCAGTCCGTGGCAAAGGGCAAAGGACTCCGCTTGTCGTCCAGCCGAGTCTGTAGATCCCGAGAACTTCAACCAAGGTTCGTTATGAACATTGAAGTCCCCCAGGACCACAAACTCTGCCGTAGGGAAGCGGGGCAATATACCTATAGTTAGAAATAAGATAGAGAATTGGGAAACAATAAATGCACAATGCCCTTGAGGTGATTTTTCACGAAAACATTCTATAATATGTAAACACAGCAATTGATTTATGTTTCCAGAGAAATATTAAAAAGGTGTTTTACTTCTAGAAATATTAAACTACCTCTTATCTGCTTATTTATTGTTTTTAAATAAATCATAAGAACTTTGAAAATTAAAAATAGCATTTTTTAGAAAAATGTTTTTTTCTTAAAATAAACAGAATACCGCACAAGAGACACAACTTCTTTCGTCTTGAGCCTGTGAGACTATGGCATTCGAAATTGTGAGGCTGAAGGTAGTGGAAAGATGAAGGAGAAAGGGAAAAGAAAGGTGGGGAAGTACCTAGTTATTCCGATCTGGTAACCGAACACGGCTATAGTTTAGCAATGTTTCACTTATGAATGGTGGTCTTACTCCAGGACGATATTGATAGTACCTTCCACTCGGGAACGTACCGCAAATAAACTTTGCGTTATTTATTAAAATACATTGTGAAATAACGTAAATCAGTCAAATAAAATTTACTTACGCATGCCGGAATCTTAACCCCCGACCTTCCCAGTCGATAGCCTTACCCTTTGATAGATGGCCATACATTAGATAATATCCAATTCAAATTATATTTTTACCATAATAGATTTGTATCAAATTTTGTAAATGTTTTTCATTTCAGTTTTACTTCAAATTCTTCCCTTCACAGTAGCCTACGTTGAATTTATATTTATATATTTACATCTAAATAAAATTACTACGATATTCATTTTTAAACTTTCTTTTGTTTCAGGTAATTGAACAAATTATTCACAGTCTAGGATAGATTTACGATCGCGTTGGAAGGTTTTTCCGATCTGAACTTCCTAGATTTGCCAAGCAGGTATGTACCTATCCCAATACTAAACTTTTACGATGTTATCAGGTCATAATTTAATCATGATTACTCAATTGAGTGTAAGTTACCGGGGGGAGTTTATGTAATTTAAAAATAACTTAGCAATTTTTTTTCAAATTGAAAAAATATTATAATTTGAAATAATTCGCTATAAGGTAGTTGCGCTGCGACCTAATAATAATTGATTAGCAGTTAAAAACCCGTGCCGCAGGTTTTTGCTGCTAGGCCCTGCGGACGGCTTCTGGTTCGGCTTCGCCCAGTTACCATTTTATAAATCCAATAGGAACTGTTTTCAAAAATAGCCCATTCCTCGGATCCACTGTCATGTCACTAGTCACGTCGATAGTCACCGGGACAGGCAATGACGTCATATGTAATATATAGGCGCTTGATACTATTATTCACAACGTATTACCGCCAATCTTTCCATATCCGGAGAGATATTACAAATTCGTAGTACTTATACTTGCCAGGGGCACGTCCCCATGCGACCTGCTAACGGAAGCAGCGACATCTTTTGACGAATTCTTGAATTCGAATTACAATAGTAGCCTTGCTTAAAATTTCACGTAAACAGATGTTATTTATGGCGCGGTGCGTACGGCGTGGCGTCAGACATGCACTCGAAGCCGGATTCGGAAATTCAACCATGCAGACGCTATCCTATTAATACCGTACGATTTGCTTAGTAATGCATGTAAGGAGAGGCAAGGTGGAGAGACCTCAAACTTCCCATGCTGCTTATGTTATTTCTCGAGGCCTCTTCGGGTGGAAACAACACGTACATAAAACACTTGTCTCTCAAACAGATATTATAGTTCACATAATAAATCAACACAAAAGAGATCTGCGGTGCGTTCACAATCCAAGTGATTGATGGTTTTCGCGGGTTATTCAAATTGTGCGGCATTCAACGAACAGCAGTGCGTGAATGGCGTTCAACGAACATTGGAACACTGAGATTTGTGTGTGGTTTTAGGGGTTGGGGAAATAGAAAATTGGAAGGAAAGGAATGCAAATTTTTAAGCAAATGGAGTGCAGCTTCAAAACTATTTAATTGGTATTATGCATACCGGCACAACCAAAATGCAATAAATAAACTGTATACCAATAGAAAATCATTTCACGAAGAAGCTTTATATATTTAGTACCCTTAAGGTCGATTTGCTCGCTTTTGGAACAAGTCATTTGGTCTCATAGAAATCATTGCGTCTTCCTTTCTGTCATGGTGAGAAATTAGAAAGAGAAAAGACCACGTTTTATTTTCAAATCTAGAAGTTAATTAGTGTTTAAACAAAAAGCAAAAAAAAAAGGTAAGCTTATCTCACCTTTCAAAGTTAGTTTTTAGTTTTCTGATGCTTCGAAAGTAAGACAAAATTTTCCGTTTTTTAGGATTTTATTGCAAAGTGGAAATAAACACAAATTTTGAGACCTTCTTTTCATGGCGAAATGAGAAAAATAGGGTCAATTTGTTTTTGTATATATTTATTTTTCTCCGTTAAAAGGTTTTACGCCAATGTATCACGGAGAAGATTACAAATTGAAAAGTACTTGAGGTGGGGGCAGTTTCACTTTTTTGTGACATGTGTCAAAAGATAGTTGCTGAATTGTCTGTAAGTGATATTGAAAACGTCTATGGTCAACGCATAATCGTTAAGCAAATGAGTCGCTCTGTTTATTGGCGTATTCTGATAGGCAGAAGTTTTCGCTTTCGGAGCATAAAAAAGTGCATGGAATCTCCTACGAGAATATCTGTTGGTGACATATAAGTTAATCTCTTTCAATATATTTTTCAGCGGGCTTCTAATGTATTATTAAAAATATGCGAAAGGCTTGAGAAGGTTAACCCGGCGAGAGTGGGGTGAAAAACTGTAACAAGAAGTATGTGGCCGGGTACGACACACCAGTATACAAATATGCCTGTCAAACTTGATTCTTAAGAAAAAGCAATATTATATAATATTTTTTTTTATTTTAGCAAGACTATATTATAACGTATTGGAAATAAAAAAGTGCCATTTTAACAATTCTTATATTTTACTTAAATGGAAAAAAGTCACTATGAATTTTCAAAAAAAAATTCACGCTCATAAAAAAAACTGCAAAGGAACTAAATAAAACAAGTTTTCTGAAAAAA
Source organism: Glyphotaelius pellucidus (assembly GCA_936435175.1). Classification (NCBI taxonomy): domain Eukaryota; kingdom Metazoa; phylum Arthropoda; class Insecta; order Trichoptera; family Limnephilidae; genus Glyphotaelius; species Glyphotaelius pellucidus. The sequence continues at coordinate 9,648,523 of OW386558.1, forward strand.
AACTTACAGATATGATAGAACATGAAACAATTAACTATATAAACAAACAAAAAAATAACTACAAATATTTGTAACATCTTAGGAACTGGCTTCCTTCACTGTGAACGCCCATTTTCTTTTAAAATCTGCAAAAAAGAAAGTAAGTTAAAATAGCAGAAAAAGTAATTTTAGTTTTTTTCACGAAATATAAACACCAGCTATGTGGCAGGGTATCACATACCCGAGCGCAGTTTGCAAGCGTGTAACTCGAGCGCAGGCTGCTGCGACGCTACAATCACCCCACTATCCTCTCCCGCACCCTTTTAACTCCAGCTACTCAAAGCAACAACAGGTTTGAATATGGTGGGTATGACATACCCTGCCACACTCTCGCCGGGTTAAGAAAAGACTTAAAATTGAATAACATTACATTACGAAACTACTCTTCCAGGTGACCAAACTCATTTCTGATAAGATTCAATAAAGTTTCTTAAACTTTTAATTTACACCGGGATTATAAAAATTTAACTCAAATCATTCTTCCAGAGAAAACTCTGAAAGAATTCGGAAATATTCTGACGCCCGATTTATCCGCCATCATTATTATTTTATAAATTAAGAATCCGGCTTTATGGAAATTTGATTTGACTTGAATCGAGACTTAAAAGTTTAAAACTTCTGAACGGAAGGAAAATTAAATTTCATTTTCATATTATAAGTCTTTTTTCCTCACTCCCATAGATAAAAATTATTTTGTTTCCAATTTAAGGGTTATTAAATTTTTAACGCAAAATGTTACATTTTATTTAGCGTTTTTGTTATTTATTGTCGCTAAAGCGGTTTCATTAGGCGCTGTTTAACGATCTTCTCGAAGAAAATTGGGTGTTGTTTTATGATCTCAATTTTTTATTATTTTGTTAGAAAGAAGTCCGTAACGTGGCAGATACTTTTATTACCAACCTGATGAAATAAAACCTTTAAGAATTTAGAAATTGCTTGAAATGGTAAGCCAAGTTGACTGACCAGATCTGAATAGTCAAGAACTTCCTAGCTTTCATCTTCACTTCTTCTCACTGCTCCAACTATTGTACCACTGACTCCTACGAAAGTTTCAACATATACTGTTGAGCTCTGGCGTCAAATTTGTGTAAAAGATTTGCATTAAGAGGCGCGCAAGATGTTTGAAAAATAATTGTTTTTCGTTCAATTTACCGACAGGGAGGGAAGGAGGGAGGGGGAGGGAAATCCGGGAGGAGGGAAGATGGTTAATGTGGAAGGGGAACTCGGGAGGAGAATGCGACGTGAGAAGGAAATGGGGACGGGAATGGCGATGCATGGGAAAGGACACGTAGGCAGAAACAATTTCTTAGTTCATAACAGGTACTCGCTAGTTAAATATAAAAAATTAAAATAAATATTAAAAGAATGAAAAATCATTGAAGAAGAATGTTAAGAAGAATTTTGAAACAGAAAAAGATAAAGAATTTAAAAAAAAAGGTAACGATCGCAACTGGGAATTGAACCCAAGTCATTCGTCTTAAAGGTACATTTCTCCCACAAAACAATATTGATAAAATAATGGTCGTTGAAAATTTAAGTCACTTTCGTTTTTTAAATTCCTTCAGAAATTTGGCCTTAAAACATTATAGGAAAAATTTTAGAGAATCCGCTTTGCCCGCAATTGGCTTTCCCTAACCCCTTACCCCTCACCCTTCCCCTCCCGCCCTAACGACCACACGACAAACACTTTCCTGACCTTATTGCCTAACGACCCTCAGATAACAAACGGTCTCTTATCCTGTTTTCCATCATAAATTACCCGATAGCACTGCAATAGCGCCAAAAGCCTTTCTTTAAGCTCTCGATAAAAAAACTTATCACATTAAGCCTTAAAAATGGAACAATTTAAATTAACATTGAAACTAATATTGATTTATGGTACGCCATAACACTGTTCTAGCCCTTCAGAAATTTGGCGTATTTTTGAGATGGCGTATGATTCATTCAGTTGAATATTTCCGCCTTACAATATAAAATCAAATAAATTGAATATTTCTGAATATTTTCATAAACTATAAATTGTTTTAGAAAGTTGATAAAATTCACGCTTCAATTTATTTTATTTGAAATAAACATAAAAGTTTTTTAAATATAATTTTTTGCATGCAAACTTAAGAAATTTAAAAAAATTGCTCACCTTATTTTTATTTTAACCTCAAGTATTAATTACCATAACATAACATTTATAATAGTATGTATTATAAATGTTATGGTAACCTCATTTTTTTAACTTTTTTATATAAAATATAAAAAAACAAAACTCTCAAGTTTTCAATTTTTTTATCAAATTGCGATTCAAAACTTTGGTTTCATAAAGTTGAAAATTTTTATTGTTGTTATTTTTTTCGTAAAGCATGGTTTTTTGCCTTTCTAACACCGTTTAGAACATATTTTTTACTACGTTAGTAAGGGAATTGCAGCAATTTTTATGAGCTGTGTGAGCTGGGAGAAATGTGGTCTAATATTATTAAATGAGCTAGTACACCCTTGCTAAGTTACCAAAGGTAGCGAACCGCTTGAGGTGACCTATGGCAAAGGTTATCCAATAAATGGTTCCCGGGCAGCGATACCCAAACCATCTCCCAATAATATGATATATTGACAAATTTTTCAGATCTAGTACAAAATAATAATTCACTGTGAAAATAATATTGTCTCTAGCTGTAAATAGTTTTCGTCCAAAACAAAGCTTTGTAAATTTCTTCAAAAATTTTCAGAGAGACGCATACGTACTAAACTATTTTTCTACCTTTTTGACTTTTACAATAGAATCCGTTTAATATGACTCCGCCTATATTGACCAACCGCCTAACATGACGTTATTACACAGTGAAGTTTTGTTTTCATATAAAATTCTTTACAACAAAGTCGGATATAATGACTTCGCTCGTAGTGACATATCGCTTATTATGATCCATCTTTAATAAATTATTTCCTAATTTCAAGGAAAATTATGTCGGTTATAGTGACCGACATGATTTCTAACACCTTCGGCAGTGTTCGGGAGGGTCACGTGACGCCCGACGACGTTAATATGCTGTGTTTCTTCGCTACGAGTCTTAAAATGCTCTTTTCTCACGTCACTACTCTTAAAATGCTGTGTTTCTCTCTATAACAATAAATGCATACATTAATACCTAACAAAAACAGGAGGTTGTTTATTTTCTACAAAATGCTTTTTATGACGTCCGCTTAGTTTGACGTGTTTGTCATTTCCCTTCGATGTCATTATAAACGGATTTTACTGTATTAGATTTAATTTGTAATCTAAAATTTTTCCAAAGGAAATTTTCAAAAATCTGTAAGATAAAACGTAAAAATGAAATGATTTTTCATACATAAACCTTAAAAATAAAGAAGTGTTGTGCATTAACTAGAGATAGAAAAAAATATGCAAATGTGATAATGCCAAAGCTCAAATTAGAAAATTTTGAAGGTACGCACGGTTTGTAGTGGAATTTTCTGATTTAGATTTATCTTGAATTTGGCTGTTTAATTTGTCAATAATTTTGTTTCAATAATGAATAAATGAAGTCCTTTTATAACCAAAGAAAGCAATCACTTTGTGGGTTTACATTATTTTAAAATTCGAAAAATTGCGTTGTTTTAAACCACTTCATTAAAATAACTATTGTAAATTAAAATAAAGTGGTTACATTCAAAGGAACTTTCAATTAAGCACAAACCTTTCATCTGGGAGTGACAAAAGCTGAATATGCTGAAATTCATTTGATTGTCAATTAGTTAAATTGATCTGGCGTGCTGTAAATCATAGAATTCAACATATTTTTTTAATCCAATCCTTATGAATTTTTTATCACGTTCCTGTGAATGTATTTTCATGAAATTCAAAATATAGGTGAGGATTTAAATGAATCAAAGGGATTGTTTTATTCGAACCCCGTTTGAAATATTTGCATTGTGTTCGCGATAAATGGAAACTGAACAATGTTTTTTATAGTTCTTTTCATGGAATCAAATATATCCGATATTATTTTGTGGAAGCGTTTTCATTTGTGTTTTTTTTTATTCCAGGCAACGAACAGAACTTTTAAAATATTTGTTTACGTTATGAATATGATTTAAAGTATTTTTTTAGATAACTAGGATGTTAATAAAGCAATATGTGTATATAATTTGCGCAGCTGATAATTTTTTAAATATTTAAGCATCTCATCAAAATTTTTACATTGTTCCAAAGCGTACAAATGTTTCCAATTTTTTTTTGTGTGTTTTTGAGGTTATGACGTCCTATCAAGAACTAGCTTTACATTTGTGCATTTTAATAACTTAAGCCACACCTAATTGTTTTTTTTTATTATTATAATCTAGTATTTTTAATGCTGCTCTTTAATTTTATTATTTTTAAACTTATTGTTTATGGGATATATTTATGCAGCGGATATTAAATAAATAAATAATTCAAAAAAAATCTTCGTTGAAAAACATGTGTGCAGTTCACGTGTGAAAGAAGTAAAACCTTCAGAAAACTGAACTTCTAGAGAATGAGACGAATTCATAGTATCGTGAGTGGGATAATAGTATTGTTTATATTTTATAAAATTGTTATCAAAACTTAATTTTTTTTTATTCTATGAAGCACCTCGCAAAGAGGAGACCGATAGTTTACGAATCACCGCACAAAGAGGACACCGATTAGTCCCTCTCATTATTTGCAGGCTAAATCTTTTAGATGTACATGTTTGTCTCTTTTTAGAGTCTTTCGTTCCCGTTTCATTGAGTTTCAAATCACAACGGTCTTCACTTCTTACTCTAAACTAAAAGTCAAAGAAGAATTATAACACATGATCGTGAGTTCGGTTTTGACTATTGGCTGGTTATCTGTCCGTTATTAAAACTAGTTATTTTTTACATTTAACAACAAAATTGTGGAGCTCAAAGTCGCCCTAATTATGTTTTACTCTCACCAAAACTGATAAAGTTACATAATATTTTTATATTAAAACAAAATTTACATATAAAAATTCTTACAATGAGAAGCAGAATCTTGTAATTTAATCACTGAAGACAATATTAACGACTAGAAATCGAAAAATTTGAAACAGAAAAATCCGAAAAAGGTACGGTCATGTCTAGGAATTGAACCTAGAACTTTAGCCTTGCTTGCTCTACCACTGAGCTAATTGTATCCTATCCCCTTCGGTCATATTTGACTGATTCATAATTCGACTAAAACCTACACACATTATCTTTTCTTAACGCACATTATTATTGGCTGCTTTCTTTATGTAATTTAGTTAATTATCAGATGTTCTTAACCATTGGTTAACAAAACAGGGCGTTTTTGATGTTTTATTCGTTAACAATTTTATATTTTAACTTATAATTAGCATGATAATTAGAATATATTAAAACTTACATATTTAGAATCGGAAATTGTTGTCTGAACTCGACTTCAATCTTCCATATAATTCTGAAATTTGCACATTTACATAATATTAATATATAAATTCACCTTTCCTTTCTCTCTTTTTTGAAATGATGGCCTGATGAAAGGGTGAAAGCCAGAAATAATTGAATAAAAAGTCCTCCGTCACGACACAATCAATATTTTTTTTTACTTACTGTAGTGGTAGTAAGAGATTTTCAAAATATCGTCGGGTTATTCATAACATGGGAATGTTTGTCTTTGTTTTAAAAAAATCAAATGAACATATAATAATTTGCATAATATTAATATATAAAATCACCTTTCCTTTCTCTCTTATTTGAAATGATGGCCTAGAAGACCCTTTTAGAACCCAAAAAATCAAATGAACATATAATTCAATTTTTTTAAGTAATATCATTTTTTTCACTGGAGTTCCTTGTTGGTATGGGCTAGTCCGCATTTACATTGTACTTATCCAAAGCTTCTTTTAAAGGAATCCTTGTCTCAAAACTGTCCTTTGCCGTTTTCGCCATGCTTCGCAATGGCCCAGCCCTTTGAGCCGTAGCTTGGAACTAGTCCAATGAATGTTTTATGGAGATTGGATTCGGTTCTTCTCGAGAGAAGTCCCGATCTGCGTTGCCTTTGGAGACACTAGTGGAATATTTTATCACAGATGAATCTTTTTTTAACACTAGAAAGACCGGAGCCGTCATTTTGACGGCTGCCCAAAGTAGTTTGACAATATTATGCTTAATATTTATTGTGCTAATTTGATTTTTTTTTTGATTTTACGATTTATGATTTAACAACTATGGTGAAAAATACAGATGCCCATCTTATTTATTTTTTTAGATATATTGACTTACACAATCAAAGACCGCCGCCGTCAATGTGACGGTTTGGGCCCATTACGCTGAGTTCGTTTACAACCTTTTATATATATATATATATATTTTTTTTTTTATATGAATGCCGCACAAGAGTCCCAACTGCTCCCGTCTGGAGCCAATGGCATCCCCAATCGGGGTATGTTGTGAGGCTGAAGGTAGTGGGGAGGGGAAGGAAATGGAAAGAGGAAGGTGGGGGAAGTACCTGGCTATTCAGATCTGGTCACTTAACACGGCTAAGGCCATTTCAAGCAACGTTTCAATTCTGAATGGTGGTCTTACACCAGGCGATACTAATAGTATCGTCCACTCTGGAACGTGCCGCAAATAAACTATATATCATTTTAAATGAATAAATTGTGAAATAACACAAATTAATCAAATAAAATTTATTTGCCACGCCGGGATTCGATTCCGCGACCTTCGGATTGCTAGTCAAGAGCCTTACCGCTGGACTACGCCGGCCGTCGGAGTTTATATCCAAGTTTGTACCCATTTCATCTCTTGTATGATAGTACCAAGAAGTCTGCCTCTTTCTTTCGGTATAGAGTATCGATCGCATTCGGTCTGTACGTTGATTGGTCACTGTTACATAATTTATAAAAAAACCGAAAAAATATAACTCTCAAATTTATTTTAAATATGGGTTTTTGTCCAACTGTATTAGCTCCTAAAGAACTGAAAAAAACATTTATTGGACAACTAACACCTCTGCCATAGGTCACCATAAGAGGTTTGCCATGTTTGGTGAGTTAGCAGGGGTGCCCGAGTTCATGGGGTGAGGTTTGTCCGGATCTTGGCGGCCTCAAAGCTGATCAGATCGGAAGAGACTGGTTAACTAACAGATGAATTTGGTTGAGGGAGATATTTTGACCTCTCCAGCAGAACTCTCGGAACATTGGCTTGCACCGCCTGTAGCGCTTCATACGTCTGTCACTCCTGAACATACTGACCCCCAGATCCCTACCCACTCTCATTCCTCATTTCCTTTCCTAAACTTCATCTTTTTTTTTGATTTTTTAAATATTTAATTAAAATTAAATTTGATAGTTTTATTATTCTCCTAGATATCCTCCGTATAGCATCCTCAAGACAGCATTTTTTTTTTATAAAGTTAAAGAGATTATTGATTTTTTCCTTAAGCACTTCATACTTGAATTTTTAATCAAAGACGGACTTACAGACGTCCTCTGATCAACCTCAGAAAAATAATTTAATTAAAACCCATTTAGCCGACATTACACAATATCCAACTACACAAATCTACCAACTAACTCCGATCTCGTTCGTCTATAGTCTAAGTCTAAAGCATCCTTCTGAGCGCCACCCCTCGAAGGGGAGGGGATGGTAAAACTTTTCCAAATTCAAAACATTGAAGAGACGACATAAGGGTTGGTGGTTGGTTGGTTGTATGGTGTAGACAGCCCCCGGGGCCCGTACCGCCTGATTTTTAAGCCCCTATTCTGCTACCCCCGTTCTTGCCTGCGTAAAAAGTCTACCATTGTGGCAGAATTTAAGCACAACCGCGATCCAATAGAGTTTGGTTTGTTTTCTGCGGGTTTTTGTGAGAAGTGTCATGTACACAGCACACCGGGTGACCCGCGAAATTACTTATATTTAATTAGATTTTTAATTTTCACGAAAAAATTTTACAAGAACAAAGGTACAGGGTTTGAAAAGAATCTTCTTAAGTTGTTTTTTGTCTCTTCTACTAAACGCTCTCGAAAAAATTTCGAAGGTTGTAAAATTTGACATTCTGCGCAACCTTTTATTTCGACTTTTAAGGTCAACAAAATTATTTTCCTTTGAAGTTTACATTGAGGGTAGCAACTAAATTAAAGTTGCATATTTGTAAAAGGCATTAACTTTGTGGCTCGCCATTATTTACAATAAAAAACACATAAATTTGTTGTAGACCACTTTTATTTTATTACACTCTACCGGTTTCGGAAGGCCCTTTCTTCGTCAGGAGAATATTGCAACTAATCTACATGGACATAGAATATTGTCAGACATACATTTAGGTGTGTGGGTGGGAGGTAAGCGAGGGGGTAGGGGTAATTGTGGGATTTCCGGGAAGAACAGAGCGATTCACTGGAAATAAATTTAAAATGGAACTAAAAGATAAATTAATTTGATTATTCAAAATTCTACAATTATCATTTAGGGATTTTCTAATTTCAAGTGCTTCTAAATTATCTTATTTTTTGTTTTATTGCTACGGTGAAGAATTTTAACCCCTGTATCCTTATTAAAAGTATGATCCGTGGAAATTAGATGATTTCTTAAAAATTAAATTTTAAGAAATCGTTTTTGGCAGTTGAAGGTAGCATAATAAATCTGTTGTGAATTTTTTACCCAAAAAACTTACCTGTAAAATGCATCGATTCATGTCTTTTCCAATATAACCAAATCCATCCCAACCTCTCCGGTAGACTCTGTAGGTGTGCGTAGTGGGTGGGGGTGTGTAGGCGTGTAGGTATTTGAATAATATGTGAAAGTAGACGCTTGTTCCGACTTATATAATCCTTCTTCCTGTCTAGACACTTTTTGATATTCTTCCGGTGTATTCCGAGCCGAGAGGGAAAATAAACACGGATTTATGTGAATATTGAATTTGCAGCGTAGAAATGATATTTTGCTGTAAATGAAGCAGATTTAAACGCAAAATTATCTTTTTTTCAAAAAATAGTAACATGATAATAAAACTGAGAATTTTTGATAAAATAAAAGGTACCTACCTAAACATTTTTTAAAATATTTTTGATACAATTAATTTTAACCTATACGGTAAGCCTTTTTTTGCAGTAGCTCCATACAAAGTATCATGAGTAAAATAATTCCCCTCAGGACCTACATTATCTTTTGAGGAAAGGAAGGAGAGGAACGGGAATGAAAAAGGTAGGAGGGGTGACGGTAGTATGAATCTATCCCTTTCACTGCGATGCAAGGAGATGTTAAGAGAAAGTCTTTCCTGATCCGACCTGCCACGTAGGTAGTTGGTGGACAGACGCATCCGCCGCCAGACGGATAAACCTCACTCCATAAACCCTTGCACCCCTCCTAAGTCACCAAACTTAGCGAACCATTTGGGGTGACCTATGGCAGAGCTGTTGGTTATCCAATAAATGGTTATCGGGGTGGCGGTACCCATACCCGCTTTCCAAATTAACCTTATATCTAAAAGTCCTTCTTGGCACATAGTCCTTGCCACATTCATTGATATTCACTTCATGCTTTTCCAAGTCTCACTGACTTCTTATAAACCTTATTCGAAATGGCTTAAGCCGTGTTTGATGACCAGGCCAGATGAGCCAGGTACCTCCCCAACCTACCTCTTCCCCTTCACCTTCCCCCTCCCTTTCCCAGAAGATTCAAAACAATCCCCAACAATAGGGTATTTTAATTTTTTCCCCTTGCTTCAGAAATCACTAACTTATTTATATTAAATTGGTTTTTGGTACTCTAAATAACCTTTTTAACACAACAGGATACGTTTGTAAGTATTTTCTACGTAGCTTTTAACGAGTTAGCATTATTTGTACATTATGTCTTATCAGCTTTGATGCTTAATGCGATAATTTAATAGTTGCGTTTAACGCGGTGTGGTTTTGTTAATTTACAACTAAGTTTCATAATTAAAAGCTCGCCTCGCGTTTTACTACGCGTAGTCAAATTGAAGTTAGCTTTGTTAATTTTACCTTACGTTGGGTATTAAAACTATAATTCGTCAGTTAAAACCTTGCTCCTTAGGGTCATAATTCAACTCTTAGATCAAAATAGCCGTTAGTTAACCCCGCGACTTTAAAAAACTGGGTAAAGTGTGGGTAATGAAAACCTTTTATAAGGTTGATTAAAAACATATATATTGCTGACCTTTAACACGTAAAAAATAAACACAAAGTTTGGCATCCAGCGAAAGAAAGAAAAAATTCCCTGGTTAATGAAACCAATAAAATGTTTACCTTCCTGAAGAACTATTCTCTATCTTTTGTTATCGAGATAGATCTCAGGCGAATTCTCCTGTCAGATTTGTGTAATTTTTTACGGCTTTTAAATGAATAAATAATCATGAATAATTGCAGGAATTCGTGTTTAAAATGACCCGTACTAAAATACGTGACAGCTTACAAATTGAAATTTACACAAATCTGACAAGAGATCTCGCCTGAGATCTATCTCGATCTCATAAAAGATATAGAATAGCTCTTCTGGTGCTTTTCTCCAGATAAAAAATAATTATTAAGGAAATAAAATATTAATTTTTTATTAGAATAACTTTTCTAAGTTTAATTTACTTTATTGAGTTATCCCCGTCAATATAATATATCTTTGAAAAGACGAAAATGCTAATAAATCTAAACGAAAAAGACACAGAAAAATAAAAAAGGTAACGGTCGCACTGGGACTCGAACCCCGGATCTCTTGTACCGGGATAAACGCCAACAAACAACTCGGCCATTGGGACATCTTAATTTTGAGTCATTTTTTCGATCTCGTATTTCAAATTTATAATAATGATCTTCGACTAATTTTTCCTATATTTTTGGCTACTACCTTTTTAAATGATCAAAAAATTCTCAAGAATTGGTTTGTAATTCAAAGATAGCCGACAAATATATTGAAAAAATAATTTATTTATAAATGAACGCCCTTTTTCTGGGCTTTTACATATAAAGCATAGAAAACACATTTTACTGTACATAACTGAACTGCCTCAATAACAATATTTTATATTTATTCAAAGATAAATTGAAGATGTCCACTGACTTGGTATAATTGTTTCCCTCCATTAGTATTCTGGGCAAAGAGGAATACATATGGTAGTTAGTCCCAGAATAATAATCAAATATTAATGAAAAAAAATTGACTAAAAAACAAGAGGTTCCGAGATGGTTTACGGCTTTTGTCCCGGTAACACAAGAGATCCTGGGTTCGAGTCCCAAATTGTGACAGTTACCTTCTTTATAATTCTTCTTCTTTTTCATATTTTCGTTAAGATTTAGTAGTATTATTTTCTATTTAATTAAATGAAGACAATATTACAATTTGAAGTTTTACTCATAAAATTAAAATAAAAATAAGTATTATTTTCTTCTGCAATGAAATATAAAATTATTCAGGCTATATGACTAGTAACCAGTTATAGGCTATAATTCGGTGTTCCATTCGGTGGTCCAGGCAGCTGCGCACGTGTAATATGGCACCATCTCCCGGCCGCGCTGGAAATATCCTCCCGTTGCGGTACCTGGCTATTAAGGTACCGGCGTAATGTAATTTGCATCCGGGCTAGCTAGCTCCCGATAATGCTTATTAGAGACTTTGCCATAGGGAACATAAGCGAAGCTTTAATAATCTTACGTGTAAGACGGTCACTTAGGAGTAGAAGCAATATATCCTAGGCAGTGACCGGACAACTCAGAGTGAAATCAATTCAGAACCCCCTTTAAAAATTCATTTAGAGTGATGAAAAAAACATAATTTTTTTTTTTAAAAGAGGTCACGCAAGGTTAGATAGATTATGGGCTATTTTTCAATAAAAAAATTTGTAGCTTTTAATGACTTTTCAAAGAGGTGTTTAGTTGACTTGATTCTGAGTTGGTATGGAACCACCCTAGGCAATGTTTGAAAAAAATGAATTAGAACTGAGGAACATAGATTGTAATAGGAATGTAGATGCGGTGGTGAAATATAACTAAACAGCCTTTGTTAATTTTTTTTTTCATTTTATTCTACTTTTTTCATAACGGGTCTCTCTATATATACATTTTTTTTTTTATTGTCATTATTATGTTAATGTATTATTATTGACAGCTGTTTTGGCGTTCAATGCCATAACTATGGTTAAATCACTTTGTGATGGCTTATTAATATAAATCTATCACCTCCCTCCTCCTTCCACCAATGTCAAACTTTATTTTGCCTAAAATTATTTATAACCGATTAAACCGATTAACTGAGAAAAAAATTGTGACTGAAGATTCTATTCTGTGGGTTACTTTAAAATCTGTGTTCCCCATATTAAATGGTGGTTGAATAACGACATGGCTGCTATTAACTTATTTAAAGTTTTTAGATTATTTAGATCTCGTCAATAGATTGAAAAGCGGGGAAAAAACAATCTTCTTAACAGGATTTATTAATGCTTTATTAGGATCATTCGTTCGTTTATTGATTTCCAAGTAAATTTGATGTTCAAATAAATTTAATCTCTCTATACGGAAGGGTTTAGGCTCATTATTGTCTAGCGAAAAGTTATAATAAAATTATTCACTAAGAGATGTTTTGCGAGTTTTAAAAAAATTATTTTATTATTATAACATGTAAATATATTTTCAGAAATAACAAAAGTACGAATAAGAATATCAAAGGTTTCTGGAAAGTTTGTGATAAACTCCAAGTGGAAGATATTCTCAATATTTCCCTGGTAAAAGTTCACCTTCAAAATCTTTAGTTTTTAGAAATGGCTTTTAAAATTTGCTTACTTGATCTAAATTTTCCGTCCACAGTCCTGAATTTAACAACATTTTAATGTATTATTTAAACGAAATAGTTTAGTGTGTACGTAACAAAAATTTTATCGTAAATTGTTTTGCAAAATATGCGAATGATCAATTTTCACGCTCAATAATTTTAATAAAGCCAAGAAATTTAATACAAGAGCCGCAATTCGATCAATAATACATTCCTGAGAATTACTCCTATTCTCGGCGGTTTTCAATAAAGCCCAGTCATTTGCGGAGATGGGCCGTGGGTATGTAAAAACTCCTAGGAATTTGTACGGATCCTTGGGGGACTCCAGGCGCCTTGTATTATGCAGACATCGTAAAATATTTCCCATAAAACTAAACACCGATATAAACTTATGGCTCCCTAGTATTAAAGAAAGGAATTTTATAATTTTTTTAGTTTAAAGTTTTGTGAAAAGTTTTTGTGAATTTTAGATTCTTTTAGAAGTAGGTTTATGGGGGTCATAAAGTATTTAAAGAGCCTTTGGAGGATGAATGAAATACCCTTAATTAAGTACATAATTTCAAAACAAGTTCACAACACATACATCTTGTACACATTTTCAAGATCATCTTTTCTTATTGGATTAACATTAATCGAAGCCTTACACCTCAACTTGGGCTTATTGAGGGACGAATCAAATTTAAGTAGATAAATATTCTAAACAAATCCAAGTATTATTTTACCGTTCGAAATAAAATTTTGGTTTTACTTTCCTGAAATGTACTTTTTTAATGTGAATACCTCACAAGAGTCCCAATTGTGAGGCTGAAGGCAGTGGGTAGGTGAAGGAGATGGGTAAGAGGGGGGAAGTACCTGGCTAATCAGATTGATCACAAAACACGGCGAAAGCCATTTCGAGCAACGTTTGGATTCTGAATGGTGGTCCTGTAGGAAAGCAATACTGAGAGTATCTTTCACTCTGGAATGTGCCGAAAATATACCTTATTTTGTTTTAAATTAAATAGTTGTAAAATAACACAAACTAATCAACTTAAATTTATTTGCGCACACCGGAATTTGATCCTGCGACCTCCGGATGGTATGTCAAGAGCCTTACCCTCGACAACGGAGGCTCTGTATACCAGGTCCGTCGTGTATACCAGGATTACACAATAGTATTACCATTACATGTATTCCCAATTATGTCCCCTGCGTGCAAACTATATCTAAATTTCTCTAGTAATCAATAAACAGTGTTAATCTCAAATGGCCTCCCAGATAAGTATGGTCGTGTACAGGGTGTGTTTCTGTACAGGGTGTGTTTCTGTACAGGGTGTGTTTCTGTACAGGGTGTGTTTCTGTACAGGGTGTGTTTCTGTACAGGGTGTGTTTCTGTACAGGGTGTGTTTCTGTACAGGGTGTGTTTCTGTACAGGGTGTGTTTCTGTACAGGGTGTGTTTCTGTACAGGGTGTAAATATAAAATAATATACGCACATTCTAACGCAGCGCCATGTTCATTGGTTAAATGCATTGTTCATATAATTTAGTAAACGACAAACCAATAGACGCAATCTGTTAGCCATAAGTTGTTATAATATTTTGTCTAGTCTGTAGTTAGTAGTAAGATAGAGCATTGTAGAAACATATTACAAAATTTTGAAAGCGCCCTTATAGTGATTTTTCACCAAAATGGCGCCATACAAATTATCCAAATATTTTTATTTTTTATTATTATCAATCCAATTTGGATTTCAATTTGGGAGGCGGGAATGGGTACCGCCGTCCCGGGAACCTTTATTGGATAACCAACACCTCTGCCGTAGGTCACCCCAAGAGGTTCGCTACGTTTGGTATTTTAGTTGGTGATTTAGCAGAGGTGCCCGGGTTTTTGTGGTGAGGCTTGTCTAGGTCTTGGAGGCGGATGACCAGGACACTAAAACCCAGATTCCTACCCATCCTCTAAACCCTTTTCCTTCCCAGAACTCTCATCCCCCTCCTTTCCTTAAAAAAACCCTCCTCACAGCATCCCCAAAGATGACGTAGGCCCTGAGAGAATTTATTTTCCTTAATGGAGCTCATGTAAAAAAAAATCCAGAAAAAAATTAAATTCAAATAGAATTACAAAAATTTCGAAAAAATATAGGTAACACTCGGGCAAAGCCGGGTGGCAAACCTGGTCCGATGAACGCGTCTCAATTTCATCGTAATCTTCAATTAATCTCTACAACATCAAATAAATGCACGAACTAGCCCCAAAGAGAGGAAACTTGGGAGCATTCCGACCAGGGGTAAATTGCCGCGGTGTTCACGTGCCGACTTAGGACATTCCAACTTGCCCCGGCGACAGAGCGCGAGCATTATGTTCGTTCTCGCCCAATACAGTAGTGCCATATGCGGGGGAGGTGGGTGGTACGGGCGAGCGGTAAAACCAGCCCCGACGCTGCATTGTATTATTAGTTGATGAAATACCATGGCGGAATTCGGAATTTGGAGCGTGTGTAGTGGGTGACGTTGCATCCTTAATTTTGGGAACAATGCTACCCCCAGACTTTCCATTGTTTTTCATCCAACTTTGCAATGTTTTCGATGTTTTTTAAATGTGCTAAACATTTCATATTCTTTATTATCTAACTAACCGTCACGCCGTTTCTCTGCAGGGGTAGGCAGAGAGGAAGGACCGCCAAAAACCTCGGTCTTGGCACACACACTTTGCCTCACTAACATTTGAACATCGTCTCTTGCATACTCTTCTATTATTCTGAATTTTGGCATGGCCCGACTCAAGTATTTGTTTCACGTGATCGAATTCTTGTTACACCACTTTTTTCGTTCATTTGCTCTGCATCCCCAAACAATCTGAGGGTCCCTTTCTTAATCTTAATCATTACGCTTACATCAGCCTTACATTCTTTGCAAATCTCATGGTTACCCCCTACGCCTAAGGGATCTCATTTCAACAGCATTTAGTTTACTTTCATCCTTCCTCTGCCAGTTCCATGCCTCACTGAATCAGGATAGGTACCAGGACTCCATCGTGGACTGCTAACTTTGCTTTTTTCGACAGGTTTTTATTAGCGCCAACGGCATTCAGTCCTCTATTAATGGAGTTCCCTGCATTTACTCTTCTTTAAATATCTCTATCAGCCTTCCCATCTCTCGTAAACAAACTATCCAGATACACAAACTCATCCTCCTGCTCTAAGTATTCATCATTCACAATTATATTGCACACTGTTTTCGTACTCTCTCTTTCAAACACTGTGACTTTAGACTAACTTACATTAACTCATTTTAAATACATAGGTATTTTGTTCATCCTAGATACGAAAGACTGCAGAGAGAGTTCTTTAATATCAAACATGAAAAATTATTTAGTCAAAAACGCTTTCCTTTCTGAATTTATACTACAAACCTTAAAAAAATTGACAGAACATTATTTTATTTCTAAAACGCATTCCTTTTGCTTAGAATATTTGTAAAAACATTTTAACCTGACTTTTTATCTCTTTCATAAAATAAAAAATATTTTTCAAAGTTAAACCGAATATTACGATTTGTGAATTTTTAAAATATTGGCTTTTTTAGGATCGTATCGATTTCGTATACTTACTGATCGAAACGATCGTATTGATCGTTTCGATCAGTAAGATCTTGCAAATTTGAATAGCATTTCTGTTTACAATTTTCAGTCCGCTGCGTCTGTTCCATCATGAGCTTAATATTGTAACATCAAGTTTCGACATATCATAACATATTTCAGAAAACTGACAAAAGATAATTGATATAATAAAAATAAAATTTGTAAGGCGAAAACATAATATGTATTATAACAGGAAAATATTTACAGGGAGTTACCATTAAATGCATCTTTTAAATTTTAAGTGAACACAATATTATTTGTGAAGCATTTATTACACTAGTAGATAAGGTTGAGTTTTCCCTGCAGCCTGAAGCGTTTTTAACAATTATTTGTCTACTTCTAAATGTCCCGCGGGAGAGATATGGGGTTTAAAAATGGAACAAGCTTTGTTGGAGCAGAGATAAGCGAATAATGCGCCCAATCCGTCTTCGCGTGTTCCTTTCTTCCTCTTGTTCGTTATTTCCGCAGATGTGTATCTCGCCACTCGCTGTTTTCAGTGAAATTTGTAATGCTTTCGCAAATCTTGATTTGAATATTTTTCAATCTTGACAAAAGGTTTTTCAAAACTGAATTACTACAGAAACGAATGAAATAAGTAATTGATATAATATTCACAAACTTCTATTTTAAAATTCATTTTGTATGTATTTGTAATATTAAAAAAATATTGTTAAAAAATTCTTATTAAATGAAAATAATAATTACAGAAAACAATAAACTTTGTTTTCCTCAATTTTTAATAAAAATTATCAACATGTCTTAAAATCAAAGGATTCTTCACCAGGATGCAGAGTAAACCGAATAAAATTCTTAATAATAACTTATTAATCTACGTATTCATTCGAGTGAAAGATACTCAATATCCTCTGATTTTAATCAGCCCTGGTGTAAGACCACCATTCAGAATTGAAACGTCATTTGAATTGGCTTTAGCTGTGTTTAATGACCAGATATGAATAGCCAGGAACCACTATACCTTCTCCTCCGTCTCCTTCCCCTCCCCGCTACATTCAGCCTTACAACGTACCCCAATTGGGAACGCCATATCTCACTGACTCCAGACGGTTGGGAACAGTTCAGTAGGACCTTTGTGCGGTAGGCACGTAAAAAAAATACAAAACCTGTAGTATTTAGTTAGTATCTTGGTTGCTCTTTTAGTCTGTGTTGATTTTTTAAACATTTTCTTATGTAAATGCAATAAAAATTTAGTAATTTGGTTAACTTTACATACTTTATTAATTTTTACAAAAATAACTAGGTAGGTAACTTCTCCCGCAACTTAATTTTATATTTTTGTCTTTATTTACTAATTTTTTTGTGCTTTTTTGTCTACTGTTTTGTCTTAATTTTCAGTATACATTTTAAATCTTTTTTTTTTTTTTTTTTTTGTTATTGTTTTTGGGGTGTTATGCCGTGTTTCGCTACCTCCTTCTTTAGCCAACGTTTCGGACAGCGTTACAGTGTCCATCATCAGGGCAGATGAGTGATGATGGACACTGTAACGCTGTCCGAAACGTTGGCTAAAGAAGGAGGTAGCGAAACACGGCATAACACCCCAAAAACAATAACAAAAATACTTTTTGGCCGTGAAAACCTAAAAACATACATTTTAAATCTTATTTAAGCAATCGCCTACAGTTTATAAAATAACTGATCATAAAATAGAAATTGTTACCAGGACTCCACTGTGGACTGCTGGTATAATTGACATAAATTTATTTCTTTTAAAAAGCGTTTAAGTGCCTTTGATTTGATCTTACTTCAATATCGATAAATATTTTTTAAAAACCTCCAACAAATCTATTTTTTTATTGCTTTTTCACAATTTAAATTCATTTTTAGCATGTAATTATTAACCCCATTAGGGTTCGCCTGTATCGGGGTTAATAATTTCACAATTTATTCAAAATAACACACATAAATATCGGTAAAATACGAAAATTTAAAAAAAAAAATTATTAGAAATAAATATCTCCTACCAACGTATTCTTCCAAATGGATATATTATTTTTATTTCTTTTTTCATTCAAATTGTCTATCTGTTGAAAGGTTCGATTATCGATTTATAAAATATTATCTATGGAAGCACTTAAGGAAATTGCTAGCCATTTTCCGCATTTCTACCACTATTCAAAAATTGATAAAACTCTCTTTTTTGTCACGTGGCCCGGACAGGCCAATTACTGGCGACAATGCGGGAGACGGAGCAGATAAGAACCTCCTATCCCCCTCCCTTCTTCGACAGCTCCCATTACCATTACCGTCAAGATGATGGTGAGAAAGGGACGGCCGTGATCTCCCAGCCCGTGAGATGGGATGCTGCAGTTCCGGCGATTTTATTTTATTCTTCCATTCTGAATTGGTAGAGCCACTCCGAACGGGAAGTGCTCAGATCGAAGCCTTTGAACTGATAAATCGGTGCCATTTGACTGTAACATGAATAGGTGGTACCCTTTTACTGCGTTGATACCTTTTACATAACTGTTTTAAAGTGAAAGACTCCTTTAAAGTATGCTTCTAGCCCCCTATCTACATCTGATGATGTTTTATTAATATTAGGCCATTAATCAATTGTGCTATCGGAGCATTTTGTCAGTTAGCATTTAGGCGATTTTGTCTTATTATACATACTGCTAGCTCTGTACTAATCGCAAGTGCGCCCCACGGTTGAATTTGGCAGCCACCTCTGGTCTGGAAAATACCTGAAAAAAAAACCTTGACTCTGTGCAGAAACGGGCGGTCCGTTTGATAGATTCTCCTAATTTAACAAACTGATTGCAATCTTTAGAGCACAGGCGCCAGGTGGGAATGCTGTTCTTGTTCTACCGGTATTACAATGGAAGATGCTCCGAGGAACTAGCGTCATTGATCCCCTCGGCACCGGTGCATAGTCGGGAAACACGCCAAACGCGCGCTCAACATTTGTACACGGTTGACATTAGTCACATGAGAACGGGTCGTTTCTACGAATCGTTCTTGAGTTCAACAGCTCGGCTGTGGAATGATTTGCCCGCCTCTGTGTTTCCTCCCTCCTACAATATGGGTCTCTTCAAGACCCATGTTCACTCCTTCCTTTCCTGAAAAACACCCTCCACACAGCATCCTCAAAGATGACATAGGCTCTGAGGGAAATTATTTTTTCCTTAGGGCCTCCTGTGTGGAGTTAATGTAAAAAAAAAAAATACCAATTTACCAATAGGTAATGCGAGCTAAAGTTGTGTCGATGAGCAATATAATAAAAACAGGTTAAGATCACAGACTTTAAGTTTATTAAATAAAGATTTACAATTCGACTACTCGAACGCGACACGACAAGAATTATCAGAAGGAATTTAGAAAGACGACTAGAATGCAAGCGAACGGCTCATCAAAACACGAGAAAGCGAATGATTTTTCATACCGATCGGTCAAAATCGCCGGGCGATGCGATGTACCTAGTGATACCATTATAAAAAATAGTTTATATGGCTTTTAAGTGAGCTTGCTGTCATTCTCTACAGTCCTTTCAATTTCTTAGACGCACGTAAAATACAATATTCAGTTTCTGATTGTAGTTTTCATCTTAGGTTACCTTTATTCATTACTGCTATTAATGCCTAACGGCATTCTCAATAAACCAATATCACGTGGATGAATTATTATTGTTTGACAAATGATATATGTGTGGTATATCACTCTATTTAGCTGATTTGGTAACTGACTCCTTCAAGGCCTCATGGGTTCAACCCTCTGCCTAGCTAAAATCTTCATCAGTGGACCTCAACAAATTCTTCGTTTCGATAGAAGTAGGAGAAATTGAAATATTTTCATAATATATGGATATTCTTAATCTAGCTTTATTAAAAAAAATCTAACTCCTTTGAAATACCAATTCTTTACTCTTACCAACCTACTTCTGGTGTCACAGTCATCAGCGATATTATTTTTGTGGTCATTCATGTACAAATCATCAAACAAGTCACATTAATCAATCCCAAACAACAAATAAATTTTGAAACGGGTAGGGGTCCCTTCCCCTCCCGGGAACCCTTTATTGGATAACCAACACCCCTGTTGACTTAGAAGGGATGCCCGTGGAGTGAGGTTTGGCTAGGTCTTGACGGCGAATACGTTTTCCCACCTACTGCATGGCGGGCCGGATTGAGAGAGACTGGTGAGGAAGACCCAACCCAGACCACTCCAACCGGTCCCTCGACCATCGCCTTGCACTACAGTGGGATTCCTACTCACCCTCATTCCTTTTTCCGTCCCTGAACTTCCTTTCCTTCCATCCTAAAGTTTTTTATCGCTTGTCTGAATCTTTCAAACATTCAATTCCAATTTTGAGACCGATACGTAATTTCACCAAATCTGAGTTCTAGAGTTCATTGAACCTGTGATTTTCGGATTTATAATCCCTGAGTTGTAATTAGTAATTTGTACATTTAAATAAACAAATTTCAAAAATAAAATAATTAAATAAAAGTTTAAAAATTAATCGGTGTTACGCAGAACAAACGCAAACTGAAATTAGTATTTTTAACGAATAAACATTCTGAAAAAAACCATATTATTCAAATACATTGTACATTTCGGGATCCGAACCCGGATTCGGGATCTTCCGGATTATTAAACTCATCTTAATTCACCATTTCACTAAAACAATAGTTCACTAAGCCACGGAGGCCGTCATAACTCACCAATTCACTAAAATCATAATTTACAAAGCACGGAGGCTGTCTTTGGCCGATTTTGTTGTTGCTGGCACCGTAGCAAATGTATCTATTGTTTTTGAAGGATGCATAGATTTGAACCAATAGTTGTAATTTTGTGGGGCAAAACAATTTTTTCTCTACCCAAAATAATTCTGAAACCATAGCATAGTAATATTTTTAAAACGTACATGAGGCGCAAAGAACGCCATTCTATTTACACAATGAAAAAGTAGAGTTAAGTTCAATAAATTTAAATGATTCCCACTTCGGTAAGTAAAAACCTATAAACGAAGAACAATACTTTGAATCTGTATTTGCTGAATACCATATTAAATTTAAGTTTTCCGTTATTGATGTACGATGGCAGATTGATTGCTTGTTGTGTTCTAGGTAGTAGATTGTAGGAAGTCGGAAGTGAGGTTAGGATAGCCTATAAATCAAGAGGGCGTTGAACCCATCGCATGCTGGCTGCAACATGGCGCCCTCTCTGAATAATAACCCTTCATGTCCCGCCGAGCCTGTGCAGCGCGCGGGTCAGTGTTATTGTACACAGTGTACTGGACATTGTACACAGGGGGACATAAAAATGACATGGATCATTTCCTTGGTTATATAAATCAAATATTATTCTCGGTGTGACAAACTACCATTCGCTTGAAACTCGCAGAACCTCTGCTCTGCTGAAATATAGTTTTAAATTTAATTAACGTCAATGAAAATTATTTAACAAATTTAATTAAAGAACGGTGAAATTCTAGCAAAAATTCACATATTTGCACCGGAGTCTCACAATTTGAAACATGAATGAAGTGCTGCTTAACCCGTGAGGGAAAATCAACAACTATCACAGTTTGCCAAATAAAGGTAAAAAAAATAGGAGGGTGCCACTATTGTTCAAATGGCAATACTAAAAATATAACTCATGGTGGAAATGTAAGGCTGTGAAGCTTACATATTTGTAAAAAAATAAAATGGCACAAAACTGAAAAAAATATTTTTTCATTGCAATATGGATACCCACTGATCTCAAAATTAGATCAGCATAAAAGCGTTTATCACCTTTTAATTTTTTGTTAATATAATGAAGAACAATAGTTTAGAAATTTCACACATTTATTTAATATTAGCTTAAGTACCTAGCGTTGCCCGGGCTGTAGATCTTGTCTCTAATTGTATATCTCATTCAGATCTAAAAGTAGTGTAACTAAACTCACCATTAGTGGTTCTTCCTTTGTACTTACTGTTAAATTCAAATTAAATAAAAACAAATCATTTCGTAAAGCACTATTTAACCAAATTTATGTCATTACTAACCAACATTCCCTACAGCATAGCATCACTGTTCAAAATACTCCAAGTACCAAAAATTGAAGACCTCTATAAAAAAGATTCAATGTTACAAATATTCAAAGACAATGTAATCAAAAAATTTAAACTTAACTCGTCATTAAGACATAAATTTAACATACAAATTCCTTTATTTTCAACACAACAAATGCACAATAATTATATTTACAAAGGCATAAAATATTTTAATAGTCTTCCCGAAGAAGTAAAAAAAAATAACAGATTTCGCATCATTCAAGAATAAAGTCAAATTAATATTTTAAAAAAAATTAACAACCATAAAATCACCTATCAGAATGTTATAACTTCATTTCATGCCATTTTAAAAATAACGTCACAACAAACTAGTACTTAAGTTTATATTTATTGTACTCTATGTAAAATTATGTTATGACAATGAAATAATTATGAAATAACTCCTACGCCAAGCTCAAGAGCTAGCACTCTTAATTGGCGTAAAAAACCATTGATTTATGTATTTCACTTTTTTGTTTTGCCTACTACTTTATGCAACATCAGCGCTTCTACGATTTTTTTTTGTTTTGGAACAAAAAATTTTTTTTTTTCAATGTGATTTACAATAATCTTTACATTCAGTGAGATCGCGCTTTAAAAAAAAAATGACAGTTAAATGGGGTTGCCAGCCTACAAATTTTGTAGTTCCATTTTTAATATTTTCTACTCGACTATAAATAGTTTCAGTGAAACAGCTTCAATATTGTCGTGTATGCATTACGTTAGTGTTTATAAGCAACATTTTTCTTATGAACAGTTTATATCAATACATTAAAACTCCTTGATCGTGGAAACTTGCAATTGGCCAATTGTTTCACAAAATTTGAAAAACATTTTGTTAAATTTTTCAATTACTTTTCAAATTTAGTAAAAGTTCTCTTCAAGTTTTGTTAAAGTATCATTTTCGGCCTCCATAGTCGACGGGCGTAGATCTCGACTAACAATCCGGAGGTCGCGAGTTCAAATCCCGGCATGTGCAAATTTTATCCTGGATATTTGTAATTTCATAATTTGATTATTTAAAATGTGGAAGTTCGTTCCAGAGTGGAAGATATTCTCAATATCGCCCCGGTGTAAGACCACCATTCAAAAACGAAACGTGTTTGGCGGCTAAATAAGTATAGCCTAGTGCTTTCCCACCTTCCTCTTGCCCATCTCTTTCTCCTCCCCACTGGCCTACAGCCTCAAAATATACTAATCGGGGATGTTATAGTCTCACTGGCTCCAAACGGGAGCAGTTGCGAGGAATTCACATAAAAAAAGATCGTTCACAGAACTTTAAAACGAGCTTTGAATTTCTCAAATTTTGTGAAACATCTGGTCCTCATACAGTTTCATCGTCAGCTGTGAAATATTAGCTCTGATCTTATTAAATATTCAATGCGAAAAAATACTGTGAAAACTAACGAGAATATAACATTTTTTGACGTGATAACGTCTTATAAATTGACGAACGCCGGCAGCATTCACGAAAAAGTATGACTCATTGTCATGTTGTTACGTTGTCATGTTCCGCCTGAGCCGAGCGTGCAAGCGAGATTGTGGAACAAGCGATAGAGAGGCACGATCGGCCTAAGCGTTCGGGTTGTGACAGTAAAATTCTATGTGAAAGTTTTTTTATGACGTTATCACGTTAAATTATCGTACGTTAACCGATTTTACAGCCAACCAATTTTTTAAGTTTTAGGACACACCATATTATGTAGTGTCTCATAAGTGATGTGGCATTATAGAGCCTCCTTGTATAAATATTTATTAAGCTCTAGAATTGATTAATGCATAAAGCCTCCGCCATACTTCGCTGCTGGGAATGTCGATCAATCAACGCATTTATTTTTAATAGCTAGACCGGGGCCAGCGCATTTTATATGATTGCACTTCATTATAGCCATGAACTGCCACTGAAGTTTATGGGTAGTGACATGTTATTCAAAATATCTCATAGCCTTGGGAAATTAATTAAAATTAAAATTAATGCTCAAGTGTCAATCTCAGTGATTATATTTATTCATTTATTTTATGCCCAGGAGGTCTACCAAGGACAACCGATAACTGTGGTCAGTTATCATAATATTTTCGAGCACGGTCGACAATAGATAACAGATATCCCGACCGACGATTGACAAATTTTAGCGCGGTCTCTTAAGTGTCAGATAAGCTGTCAATATGCAAAAAATTTGAGTAATGTTGTTCGTTGTGCAAAATAACTTGAGGTGAACTAACGATGCTCTTAGAATTGACAAAAATCCTACACGGCTTAAGTGGTTCATCTAAGACGCATCAATCTATTCCGTTCGATTTTGGAGAAACGAAAGCGGTTGAAGTATGACTAAAGAACTCATACAGACATTTTGTCTTAAAAAGTACAGGAGAAGGGCCGAAGTATGTTAAAGTTGGTATTTCAATTTGAAAAAATTCCATTTATTCGTATTTTTAATTTTTACGAAGTCCTTTGACATTTTCGTATGAATATACATATACAGATCCGCTAGTGTTGATTTCTTATTTAATACCTGAAATATTGGACTGGCTACCAACATTGCGGCAGTGTTCGGGAAAATGATTTAAAATTATCGGTAGTTACGCCTATCGATCCGATATTGTGAAGTTATCGATTTCACTGTGCTAGACCCCCAGAGGGCTTTTACATAAATATGGATATAACAATAACATGAGAAATAATTAAAAAATGAGAAAAAAATAATGAAATTATGAATTTAATATATAAAAAAAATACACGACAAATATAAATACAAGAATCAAAAAAACACGTTGATTAGAATGGCTTACAAAGAAACAACCAAAGGTTCATGAATTTGATTGGAATAGGTTTTTAATATGACCCACAAAATTCACCAACCTAACCTTCGAAATATCAATAACTTTAGTACCGCTTTATGTTAATAAAATTATATTAATAAAACTCCATCTCCAGGTAACTTTAACTTAGGAAACCTTTTTGGCTTGACTTAATTTAACTTTTTATATATGTATCTACATTTTATGTATAACCTGCTTGTCTCTTACAAATAAATAAATAAATCATATTGTGAAACCGTTGTATCGTGGAATGGGCAATAGTTACGCTTAGATATACTACAGTAGAATTAGTGTCTGTAGAAGTATTTGGTTTTACGCCAGTTTGTGGTATTACATTAAGAATTGGCGCTACCAAAAATAATACAATTTTTTTTATTGATTTGTCGGTCTGAGAGATCAATGCGCTAGTAAAAGAAGGTTAAATAAGAAAGTTAAATAATCTGTTTTTCGTCTTCTTCGTCTTCTAATGTACGAATTTTCGGAATATTTAACCGTACATATTGCTAAATTACTGAGAAAAAAAGAAAAGTTATTTAATCATTTTTATCTAAACATTATTTTTAACTTTAGCCCTGCGGAAAATAATTTCCCTCAGGACCTGGGTTTTTATCTTTTGGGATAGTGTGGGGGTGTCTTTTTATGGAAAGGATTAAGAGGAAGTGCTAGAAATAAATGACTGACATATATAATAATGACACGAATACGTGACGTACCCACTCTGATGCAAGGCGATGGAGTCGAGAGAGTCCGGCTGGAAAGGTGAAGTCTTCCTCAATCAGCGTCTTCCAATTAAACCCACCATGCAGTAGATGGAGACGCATCCGCTGCCAAGATCCATATTAACCTCAATCTTTGAACCCGAACACCTCTCAAAAAAATGTTAAATTTTGTACTGAATGGATTTTCTATAATATGTATGTATAGAAATAAGACCAATACAATTGGCAAGTTGTAACGAAAAATATATTTCCATAGGCAACATCATGTCATCACTAACAAACAGTGTTGTGATGTAAATATTTGATTACTTTAGAACAGCAAGCGTTTTGTTCAACAGCAAAAAAATCAATGGTTTCGCATGAAGCTACTTTTGTTATTGGAAAAAATCAGATGTAAATTCTTAATAATACGAAGCCCAAAATATCATCATCCAAAATATCACCATCCAAGAAAGCATCCAACATGTAAATAAGAAGAAATTTTTCCCATTTTATTCTGTGTTGATCTCAAATCTCCGAACTGAAAGATGGTGTAGCTTGCCAATCAAATTGTCAAATTTAAAAAAAAATCGAAGCAAATCTTGAAATCGAAAAGAAATAAATAAAATAAAATGTAGAGAGAGGAGGGGGATGGTGTTCGCATTCGTTAATTGAATTTGAATGAGCTTTTCCCGCCTCGACGACACAGAGGGAGCTTTCCATTAGTATCGCCAATTTCCTTCTATTCAGGGACCGAGCAACCCCGGGTGTTGGGGGTGTTGAGGGAGGTCGAAAATAGATCCAAAGCGAGCGACTAATATTATTTAGGGCAATTCCGCCTTTTAACACGCTGGGAAATGCTTGTAGTTTATTGGGTGCACAGAGTATCATACAGCTGATAGTGTTTGATATCGTATGTAGGTAAATTTTATTAACACCATGTGCAAGTCATAATACGCGTTCTTTTTAAACACTGTCAATGTTAACACAATGATAAATTATTTTTAAAAATCAGTGGAGTTTTGAGTTAGGAGGAAAATCAAAAATAATAATGTGAATCAAATACTTGAATCGGGCCATATCAAGAATTATATGAACATAAGAGACTGAGTTTGTACCAAGACAAAATTGTTTGGTGGTCCGTTCTCTCTGCCTACCCCTTCGGAGTAACGGTTTGATGGTTTGTTCGTTAATTGGTCATTTGAACTAATCGAGGCTGTGCGAGATATTTAAAAATAATCCGATGGAAAATTATTATCACGGTTTAGTAATTTTCTTAATTCATAAAAATTATAATCAACATTCCCGAGTTACAATTTTTCTGACTTAATGGGCAGTCTATTAGAAAAACAAAAAAAAATTAAAACACTTCTGAAGTACAACGTACGCACGGAGCACAATATAACAATTTTGACTTACCTCCTCTGTTAATAAAATAAATTCTGAAGTCCATATCTCAACAATCAAGATCAACTTAAATTCTTACTAAGTCCGAAATAAACTCGTGTCAAGAATCAAGATATAATATTTCAACACCGAAAATGAATATCGATAATTGAAAAAACTCAAAAAGATGCATATTTTTCACTTTAAAATAATTATAAATTTAATGAAATATCGATGTCAAACACAAAAAATACTCTCATTTCAATGCAGATGTGAATATACAAATATTTTGTATAAAATCTTTTTTTTAAGTTCTTCATTTTGGTTTTATGACGACGTTCTACTTGACTTTCATCTTTACACACAAAGTATTCATGAAAACTGCTTTATTCTATTTAATTACCCAATTCTCTCTTTGCCAAATAAAACCGACTTGATTATTTTAGCTTGGCTTTATGTAGAACTTGTCTCATTCGAGAGACTTCGGGAAGGATTACAGGATTATTTTGAAAAATATCAAACAAGAACAAAGCGTCGTTTTGAGTTAGGATAATGCCTAGGTCTTGAGACCTGCTCTCCCAAACGCTCCGATCCATTTTGGATTCTACCGTTTTATTTTGTCGTATTTTTTGCATTAGCTCCACATAAGATAAAAAGTCCTGGGAAAAAGAAATTTTCTCAGAGCTCTTGCCATATTTGGGGATGCTGTGTGGAGGGTATTTTTAGGGAAAGGAAGAAGAGGAAGTTCTAGGAAGGAAAAAAATATGTGTGGGTTCGGTTTTATTTTGTCCTTTTTTTGGCATTAGCTCCACACAGGAAGCTCTGAAGAAAAAAATGCTCTTAGGGCTTATTTCAACTTTGGGGATGCGGTGCGGTGAGTCATTTTAGGGAAAGGAAGAAGAGGAAGTTCTGAGAAGGAAAAATGTATGAGAGTGGGTAGGAATCTAGGGGTTCAGAATTACAATGTGTCCAGGATTGACGGATGATTGCATCCATCCCTCCCACTGTGGTGCAAGACGATGAGTTGAAGGTTAGGCCTTCCTCAACCAAGTTCTAGACAAACCTCGCACCCCATGAACGGGCATTTCTGCTAAATTGCCAAACGAAGCCATTTTGGGGTGACCTTTGATTATCCAATAAATGGTTCCCGTGCGGTGGTACCCATATTCGCCTCCCAAATTGTATTATCAATTCCATTTACGTCAATACAAAATTTACAAATAGTTCTATCTTGTCTTGACATTCAATTTGGGTTCTCGTTTGAAAACAAGAAATAATTTAACATCTCTTAATATCAAATAAAGGTTTTCCCACCTACCATGAAATATTTAATTTTATTCAATATCAGTTAAAGTACCACTAAATCATTTCATGTTCCCAATTCTTCTTGAATTTTTTATTGTTTATTTACTTTTATTCGTTTGTCTTCATAGGAAAAAAAATGGATTTTTTTTTATTTTTATCTCACTCTTTCTCCGTCAATATTCGTCTACTCCAATTTAAAACATAACTAGATCTCAACCCTTTTCAGTTTCACACCCTGCATTTTTATTTTGATCAACTAACGGAACTGAAGATAAAGAATTTTTGGGAGGAAATATTTATCTAAATGAACAATTGTCTAGCCTTATAACATAACTTTTGAAAAATTGTTTTGTATACATATGTTCCTACTATTTCTGTCGGTGTTATAAAATTATAGATTTATGCTTAAATTCAATCTAAAATATCTTTGAAGAACGAATTATCTTTTAATTGTTCTTTTTATTCAAAATTATTATTTTTATATTGTTTGTTTTGTTAGGTCAAGGGTCGGCAGTTTGTCAAGTGTGAAGAGCTAATTTGTCAAAGAAAAAGAATAACAAATATATCAGAGAGCCATATTATAACGACGCGGGGAGGGGGTTTGTAATCGTATTGTGGTAAATGTGGTGGAACGAAAATTACATTGGATTATACGGCTTTGTGCTATCTACATTATTACTTTAATATCACGCTTCTGCCCATTTAAATGTTTCTATAAACAGACTCGGGCATAGATTTCTTAAAATTCTACTTCCAGATAAGTTGACTATAAACCTTAAACCAGCCTTGCGTTCCGAAAGTTCCGAAACCAGACTCATCCTTCAGAAGACTCGTTATATAAATCAAACGTTCCATGAGCTGAGTTGGAAATTCTGATGCTGATCGTTCGTTCGGCTGCTCCATCTCTTGAAGCTGATTGAGTAGTAGTGAAATTGCAAATGATGTCTGAAGAGCGGCAGACGCCTATTCAAGGGGCCGCATGCGGCTCGCGCGCCACGAATTCTAACCCCTGGGTTAGGTGAACCAATTGGAAGTAAAGGCTACCATTAGCATTTTGGGAGGTGGGCATGGGTACCGCCGCAATCCTTTATTGGATAACAAACACCTCTTCCACAGGTCACCCCAAGTGGGATCACCTACGTTGGATCACTTAACAGGGGTACCCGAGTCCATGGGGTGCGGTTTGCTCGTGTCTTGGCTGGTTGAGGGAGACCTTTTTATCTACAGCAAGAACTCTCTCGGAAAATCGCCTCACATCGCAGTGGAAGGGTTGGATTCATAAGTCCGTTAATCCTGTATGCACTGACCCCCAAATTCCTAGCCACTCCTCATACATTTTTCTTTCCACGGAATTTCCTCGCCTTTCTTTCTAAACATAGGCCCTGAGGGATTTTTTTTTTCCTCAGGCCTCCTAAATAGAGGCAATGTTAAAAAAAATGTTGCTTCTATACAACACGAGTATTTATAACCTACTGAATGAACCAAGACTAATACCTACCAACGTTAAATACCTGGGTGTAATTATAGAAAGCAACATAAAGTGGAAAATACAAATCAGTTCAACAGTTGAGAGAATAAGAAAATTAATGTAAATTTTCATTAAAATTCGAAACATTTTAAATATAACGATGTTAAGAACCATTTATTTTTCCTTAATTCAATCAGTGCTACAATATGGAATTGTTGGTTGGGGTGGTGCCTTCAAAACTTCTCTTTTACCTTTGGAAATCATTCAAAAAACAATAATAAAAATAATTTTAAAAAAGTCATATGATTACCCCACCATTAAACTATTTCAAGATTTTAAAATACCTTCACTTCACATTATTTATAAAAAAATTACAATTTTACAAATACACAAAGATTGCTTCAATAATGAGAACCTTACTCATTTTTCAAACAGCATTAGAACAAATATACTTGGCTCTATGACTGTCCCACGTTGTAACACTACCAAAGCCCAACAATTCTATAAATATACTGGAGTAAAATGGTTTAACCAATTACCAGTTAATCTAAGATTGGAAACTAATTATAAAAAATTCAAAAAATCAATAAAAACACATTATTATGACTACATCTTATAATAATATACTTCTCAACACAATTGTAGTATACGGATATCCTTTTTCTTTCTTTATTTTTCTCCTTTCTTTTTTGTTACCTCCTCAACTTCATTTCTGTTATATTCATATATGTATATTTTTATATATGTATGTGTACACATATGCATATGTTTTTATGTATGTACACGTGCCGATAACATTTTGTATACGTGTGTATATGTAGGTATGTGTGTATATCTACGTGTGTGTATGTGTATACTTACATATATGACCTTTTTTTCTTATTTCACTGTTAAATTCATATCTTTTGTTTTACACATAAAAAAAGTACTATTTTTTTTTTTGTTAAATTGTGCTTTACATTCGTTTTCTCCGCCTTTTTTACTCGAGCTATGCTCTAAAAAAAGGTTAATTAATTAATGTATGTATTTTAATAAACAAAATAATAATATTTAAAATATCGGTAAACCCCGAGGAATACAACGCATGATCTTCTAAATCATTTAACTTTGTTGGATAATTTCACTGGTCGGTGTAATAGAAGGGTGAATAAGACAATGTTTGAATGTGAATTGGCCAGGATTATGTGCTGAGATTGAGTTGTGCAGAGTGTAAATTCGGCCATCCGGACAAAGCAGCCATTCCTTTGGATTTTCTGTGCAGACCCAAAAAAATCAAACACGCCCAATTACTGAAGCCGCTGAAATCCACGAAAACCTAATTAATATTAGTAAAGACTTAATAATTCTTAATATCCTGTTTCTGATGGCTTATCCAAAATGAAATGAAGAAAACCACATTAATTTAACTATTTATTATGCTAAGACGATTAACCCTCGCGACATGGTATGACATCTACCTACGTAAACACTTCGCACTTCACTACAATCTCCATTTCTGCCCTGATAATGGACACTGTAACGTTTTCCATAACTGAAAATGAGAAAAAAAAATAATGATGACACACTGAGGACAAGTGAAAATATTGGCATCTGAAAAGATACTATTGTTTTTTGTGCACATCCTTCTAAAAATTGAACGTTGAATGTAGTTAATTTTTTCTCTCCCGTTTGCTGTGGGCCATCGAAAAAAACCATGATGAAATTCAATATTTTATAAAAAGTGCTAGCTATTTTCTTTAAGCATAAAAATAACTGGTAGCATTCCCGCGGTGTCAGAGCCATAGTACTCTGAAAGCTCTCTGTCTCCCTATAGAATAAAAGACGTAGAGTGCAAATTGATTTTGCCAAGTTATTATTGCCTGAATGGCTGAAGCTGGGAGGGGAGTGGAAGGAGGAGGGTAAAGATGATGCCTCTGTAAAAATCTTAAGTGAATGGAGTATATTTTTGCTGAACAATCAACGCCTTTGTGAAGAGAGTGGGACGGGTAATTATGACTTCTCGTAATTTCTATTGTAGAGCAAGTAGTCTAATGCGTTTGAATGATGGTGCTTTTTTGGTAAGGGAATCAAATTGTGGAATCAAAAGCAAAATATAGTATAGAATTCGTATAGAAATTGATATGGCTGTAAATACTCAAATATCTGATCAATTTGGAACGTAAAACAACCGAATTTTACACTTCTAACTACGCTCTCTGATAGCCAGATGTAAACTTTTAGATTTATTGCTTTTACAAAAAAATATACAGACATCATTGGTACACCAAAAAATTGTACCCAAAATTAACACAAACACTAAAAAAAAATTATTCAGAAGGATTAAAGACATTATCTATGTCAAAGGCTACCACACAAATACAGGATACATTTCTCCTCTACACCGCGAACTTTAAAAAATTATATACGCTGCTGTAATTATGAAATATACATTTTAGTAACCCGTTTAAACACCGAAAAAAATGCGGTGAGGCCCTTTATTTAAAGACAGGCAATATTAACTACCAACTACCAAATCAATGTCTCGTCAGCACAAGTGCCAATATTAAATTATTTATGAACCCATTTGTATCCCTTTTTACCCATTCTTGTATGTCATTTAGTTTTGCATATTTAAGTTTACTAGTGGTCGCCCAGTGGTCGAAATTCGACCATAATTGTAATGTTTTTTAATGTATTTTTTATTTTCAAACTTTAAAAAATTAGCATTCTGCACTCCTTCTCTATATAAACTGGTAAGTGCTCTATATAAACTCTAAGTGTGCGAAATTTCACACTCCTCCGTCCGCGCAATTTTCTTAAAAAGGGGTACAAAGTTTTTGCTTCACGTATTAATATACTGATGATGATGATGATATACTATATACTGATGATGATTATTTTTGTTATTATTCTTGTTATTAATGTTCATTTAAACATCCACGTAAGTACATTTTTAGATGTTTTGAAATGTGAATTATGTTTTTTATCTTGATTTGGATTTGCAGCTTACAGCCATTCCGAGCACTGTAAACTGAGATGCGTGTCTAGGGGAAGTTTGCCAATAAGAACTCTTGATTATGCGGGTCAAATATTTTTACATGTAAACTTATATTTCATAACAAACTTGATACAAAATTAAAATTGAGGGTGAAACAACTAGAGGGTGACACGAGAGGGAATGTAAAACAGCCGAACTGAGGGGACGCGGGAACCGGAATATTTGCAATCTCATGTACTGGGCCTGAGAGCGGTTCTCAGTCAGTAAAATTAAACTGTGGTATGGTGTTAAGGTTGTCCAGCTGTAGATGTTTGCGTGTTTAATTTACTGAAATCAAATAAAATAAAATGATAAATATTTCAAAGATATCAGACTAATTTTCAGCATTCGGTGGCGTTTAAAATTAATCTAATCTCTTTCATTGAATCAAATATTTGATATTTCTGAATCCTTGACAGTAATATCGGATGTCCATGTAAAATGTAAATGTTCCATCGCGCATTAAATTAGGCATTTAGGTTAGAACTACTGTGAACCCAACCGGATACATCCCGTTAACGCTACTAAGGGATTGAGGCTACGGCTACGATGTACTGGGTGCAAGGCTTAGGGGATGGGAGGGTTAAGGGCTTGTAACAGGGAATGTTATTCTCCAGCGCCTGATTCTATCGCCTCTGCTGCTTGGTTGGGCTATTTCTATTTACATATACGTGGCAGATAGGGTTATCAAATTACAAAAGGACAAACTTTAATTAAAAAAGGATCGGCTTATACTGAAATTTGAACGTTAAGAAGTAATGTTAAAATGAATTATAAGTAATCCAAAATTTAATCAACTTCGATATTGACAATTCGTGGTGGAATTCCATTATAATCAATATCATTAATAATAAAGTTTTATTCCAGGATGTGGGTAGGATAGTGCAATCCCACACGTCCCATATGATTGTACATATTTATATAATATATTTTATAACATATTTTGATACAACAGATTTTTTTTTTTTAGAACATAGAATAGGAAAAAAATTTTTAAAAAAAATTTTAAAAAATTAAATACAAAAATTCAAAATATAAATAAGTAATCAATTCTTCAAGCTCGGGCCTAGCGCTCACTCAGGAGTGGGGTTTGGTGCTGGAACGCTGCGGTCACCACTGCATTGTCAAAAGCTATTAGCCGCATCCTGGCTCCAGTGACCCGATGTCTCATTAGACTGGCGAATCCGTGCAATCCTAGTTCAGTGAACATTGTCGATGCACTGCTATATCTTCTGAATCCAAATATAATTCTACATGCATCATTATATTGGATCCGGAGTCGTTCCATCGAGGTGGTTCGGTAGTTACACCATGTTTTGCATGTATATAGATTAGTGCAAAATGCATTGAACAATGTATAAAATGAAGTCGCTCCTGCTGTCTGTACGCTTAGGTCTTTTAAACTACGCAACGGATTTTCATGCAATTTTTACCAATAGATGGAGTGATTCAAGAAGAAGGTTTATTTTTATTAAAATAGGTGCATATTATAGTAGAGAAAAGCCGAGAAATTCAAAGATTTAATTCAGGCAGCGGGCAGCGGGCTGGCAAGCGAGCGGTGTGGATTTGGTACGTGTGCAAATTAACAGAAGGCGTTGGTTATAACGTTGGGTAATGGCGTTGTGTTTTGTTAGCCACAGCAAAGTATTGCCAGGTCTGCTAGTTATATAATAAAATAAAGTGTACTACACAATGTACGTGCCGCCAAGACTCAGAAACAAGTCCCGGTACGATCAAGGGAATTATATGGTGTGGTAGACCTCTATCCCCCATTCATGAAGAAGGTTCCCGTTTTTACCTAAAGGGTTTGCTTATGAAGATACAAGGGCTGGAAGCTTTGCCCTCTAGAAATTTCTAGAACAGTCCAAAACATTCGAGAGTATTCAAGAGCGGGATGTTCCCGAAGTATTCCAGAATGTCCCTGGAATTTTTAGTATTAATACAAACTTCTTATATCAAAAATCAAATCAACAAAATATGGACTAAGATCCCTAGAATACATAGCTCACACAAAATATAATCAACTACCCAACGAGATCAAACGTGCAAGTCAATGTAAAAAGACCCAAACTAACATGCTCAAACTTCATCTTATTAATGACTATCTGAAATAATAATGTTGTGTATGTCCCCATCATATGTCCATTTAATACATACAGCTATATGTTTCATGTAATGCGTATCATTCCCGCAATGAGTTTATTAACTCCTGGGAGTACAATGCTTTATATAATATACTATATTCTGTATTGTATACTTTTGATAAATAAAAATAAAAATAGTATATTAATAGTTCGGCAACATCCCGGAAAATTCCAGATCTTCGTGTAACATTCCAGAACACTCTCGAATGTTGTGGAATGTTCTGGAACATGTGGACCATTTGAAGCCTTTTTTTATGGGTGAGTCTACCCATTGGTATATAAAGCAAAATCCGTCGTGGGTTCAAACGTCAGTTCATCTCATAACAACTCCCTGAGCGATGCCCGGTACCGCAGCAAGTAATTTATATAATACTAGCTGGTTCCCGGCATGCGTTGCAATGCCATTCAATGAAATAAATTTACTCTCCCTTCTTATCCTTTCCCGTGCGTCCCCGTTCCCTTCCACCTTCCCCGCCTTCCCCCTCCCTCGTCTCTTCCCTCTTCACGAACCCCACCTTCCCCCTACCTTTCCTCCCTCCTGCAAAAATATATGAAATACACACATTTTCATTTATACAAATTTCATAACGCCAGAACTTACCATTATATACAACCTATGTTACTCGCTGATAATGTAGCTTTCTATTGGTGAAAGAATTTTTAAAATCGGTTCAGTAGTTTCGGAGCCTATTCAATGCAAACAAACAAACAAACAAACAATCAAATCTTTCCTCTTTATAATATTAGTATAGAAAACAAAAATAAAACTTATTTTCACATAATTTATTTTTGATAATACTAACCAAAGTTAAAGGTAGTTAGCTTAGTTAAAAGGAATACAATTAACGAATATCGGATCAACACTCACAGTAATATAGAATAATTTTAGGGCAGGTGGTTTTGAACAATTTTTCAAATTACCAAGTAAAAATTAAAGTTCTGTTATTATTTCAGGTTGGTGCGTAGTACTCAGATTATGATAAAACTTTTAGACAAAATTTGTTCACAGAACTTGAATATTGACTTTGAAATTTAATCAATTGTCCAAATTCTGTTTTAACAGCCTGTTATTGCGTTTTTGTGGATGAACTTTATATTTTAATTGCAAATGAAACACACGTCCTGCTTTTAGATAAATTCTGGCAACCCTGGTAGCTGCACCCTTTCATAATGTAATACAAAGGTTGTACAAAGAGCCTGCAAGCCAAGCAATCTTGCGGTATTCGGATGAGCAAGGTGCCCGCTTGCTCTGCCTATTACACTGTTTCCCATTGGCGTGTACGGAGTTTTTAATCCGAAAAGGCAGTAGGAAAAATAGCAAATGTGTTTGGCATTAAAAAAACTTACCATATACTTGGTAAGTTTTCGCTAAGAAAGCTTAAGCTGATGGCTTTAGCCTGTATTTGATTAGTTTTACAAACAAACTACCAAATCCAAATAACAGCTTCATTCATGCATATTATAAGCCAACTACCAGATATTTTTTTAATTTCTATTTCAATAGAAGCCAACGTATGATTATCATTTTTAAAGAAACTTCTTTAGCGGCGACGGCCACGTCCGCATAGGCAGGTGGCTTACTTAGCGCCTAGAGCCTAGCGAGTCGCCTAGCGACGTGCCGACAAGCAAATGAGCAAGGCACCTAGCGACTCACCAGGCAAACCACCTACAGTGCGGCCACCGTGTATCCTAGCGAGTAGCCAGGGTGCAAGCCCCTAGGCACTAGGCGCTAAGTAAGCCCCCTGCCTATGCGGACGTGGCCTTAGTGATTCGAAATTTTGATGAAACGGAAATTACGCATTACCACCTGCGAATCATCACACTACGGCCGATTTGATTATGATGTCACTTTTAAAGGCTCCTAGGTTGAGATATAAAACGGAAATGACGCTAGGTCCTAGATCTACGCTCATTGGCTGCTTTTGGTTATAACCTCACTTTTCAAGGCTTGAGATTGTTTTGGTAAAGAGTCGCTTCTACAGTGTGTGACCTGCACTCGTATTTTTTAATAAAGTTGTACTGGTTGCTATATTTGTGATTTGTACCGAAAGGCACGACATTATTCAACATTTACACACATGAGTCTTCTCTTAAATGCGCATCGGAGAACTAATTTTTTGTGGTATTGTTTGGTATTGTGTCGTCCTATTAGAAAAAATACTTAACTTCATTTTAATTTAATATTTAATTTCATCTTGATTAATTTCCGTCCGATCCATTGCCTCTTTTACTTTCCATTTAACGTTCATGTCACATTTTTGTCTTAAACATAATGTTATCAATTCTTCCACTGTGGTAGTTCTTCTTATGGTGGTATTAAAAAAATTTCAAATATAGTTAGGTTATCCGTAACCCAGGTATGCTGGTTTTTCTTTTAAAAAAATTCAATCAATCTATTTCTAAAAGCCTTACAACCAGCATCTAATCATGTCATCTTTATTGCAAGTTTATCTGAACTATTTACAGACAATTAACTTGTATATAACTAATTTAACACAATGTTTTATAGAGAATAACCTCCAACATACGATCAATCCCCGTATTTGGCAAAACGAAAAAAGTCACAAATTGGAGTTCGATTTAGAACCGACTCCAGACCTCCAGAGATCATCAAGGGACCGTACACATATTTGAATAAGCCATGTTTGTCATTTTGCATAACTACTTAGTTTCAGCTTTTGACACGTTACAGTAAGCCGATTAATGGGACGCGCGTGGCCGGGTTTTCTTAGTGATTTCTTGCAATATTATTAAAAATTTCAACATTATTTATGTTTTTAAGTGAGTAAGATAGGTTAGGCAGTGCTTACGTGCTTATATGGAAGGCACGCCTCTGTCTGTTCCCGTTACACCATACACTGTTCTGTGTTCTGTTGGGGGGCTGCGGGCAGCAAGGCTAATTTCATTCGGGCAGTTTAATAACAAACCTTGTGCCTGTTATTAAACAAACATTCCTTAATTAGTTCAAATTTACATTTTAAAGGGATGCTGCAGCTTCGTGTTTTGATAATTATAAAAATTTCAGAGAAATTTTCGCATTGCAAACAATGTAAAAAGCCAGATGTACCAACATTGCGGAGCCAAGGCCGATTCTAAGAATATTTTCCCCGTATCACAATTTAATGGCTTAAACTTTTTATTTTCTTCGATCTTAAGTTTGTTTTCTCAACAACAAACACGAAAATTAAACCATTTTTTTCTGATTCTGTAGATAATCTAATATCATAAGATGTCTAAACGGATAATTTTAAAAGCGTTTTAAAAATTACCAATTTACCAAAAAAAATTAAAAAATTAAAATAAACCTTAGTTTATTTTGAGTTTAACAATCTATGTTGGTACAATCAACCGTATTAATTTCGGTTATCTGTGCGATCTTACTTGTCCCCTTAAAATGTGAAATCTGATTCAATGAACTCAAATACGCTTTGAATTTAAGTGTCAGTTTAAAAATTGGAACGGCTGGGGAATTGTAATCATAATGCAGGCAATCGATGAACCAGACATTATGCTGGATCAAATATGCTTTGTGTAATTAAGAAAAAACAAGACCTCAAATTTTTACGACATTAATACTCTTTAATGAAATCGTTATCATATCGTGTCCTGTTAATATGATATCAAATCACACTATCACTATTTATCACGCATCTTGAATGTGGGATTGGCGCAATTAATATTAATAATTTTACTAGTAATTTTGGTCTTGTCAGACATTTAAAAATAATGTTCTTTGTTCAACTAAATTAGGAGGATAGGATGATATTTAAATAATTACCACTATTGAACACGTGTGGGGAATTTAATTTACAAGTTTTGCTCAATAAATAAAGCAGTAACTGGTGCAATCAGGCTCTCCTCATTTGATAGTACTCGGGGAAATAAATACTTTGTTTAATTTAATTGACTATATTCCCGCTAATGCTAAAAAACTCTTGCTGCCTTTACAAGCTGGACTCTACCTGAACAATTCAGGAATCAAGGTGGCCATGTGTGCCGGTGCCCTATTGAATTCATAGTATTTGTGCGGCCTCAATTCAATTCAATTTTATTATTTCAAAAACATTACAAAATTTGACATTTTAAAATACATTTGTCAGAGTATTACATTAAATACGTAGGCATAGTTACTATACAAGCATTAATAGAGCTTTTCAAAGGCTGCTTCACCAACGTTATATACGTCGATATCCGATTTAATTCGACTTAACAGCAAAATTGCTCTCCCGAACGGCATGACCATTGGAAAGATATTCCTGCAGGCTGGAAGATAGAACAGTCAATGCTGTCGGTGGCGAAGATACCCATCGGGAACAAAGAAATGAATGCTCTCCATGCTAGCTGAGTATTCAAACCATCCGCGGATCAATCTGAAGAAATGCGTAGCATGCTTCTGACCCGTAGATGGTAAAAGAAAGTCGGCAGGATAAAGCCACGGATAATAGCCATACTCTCTCACGTAAAGAAATCTCAGAAATTTCTTCTGAACTCTCTCCAACATGAGGGAATATTTTACTTGATGTGGACTCCAAATTACCGACCCACTTTCAAGTCTACTCCTTACTAACAAATTGAATAAAATTATGAGAACTCTTGTGTCTCTAAAATTCCTTGCAGTACGCAGAACAAAGCCCAGCATTCTCAATGAAATGCTACAAGCCATCTGAATATGAGTATGAAATGTCAGCCTACTATCAAATATGATTCCAAGATCCTTTACGGTGGAGACACGTTTTAGACTTCGGGCTCCACTAACTTAACCGTATAGTACCTGTAATACGTAATACTTTAGAAGAAAATTGTTTTAATTGTCTATTACAAAATCTTACCTCGTCACATACTGGAATATAGATCGTTACTATTATTATAAGATTGCATGGCGCGGTATTCTAATAAACATAAGGGCGGCATATGGGGCACAATGCACTGAAAGAGCTTGTTCATTACTGATTCAGATACACAGATGTGCAAAGTTAGCCGTGATAGTATGTACTTGGCAGTAAT
The DNA here is from genome assembly GCA_936435175.1 of Glyphotaelius pellucidus. Taxonomy (NCBI): domain Eukaryota; kingdom Metazoa; phylum Arthropoda; class Insecta; order Trichoptera; family Limnephilidae; genus Glyphotaelius; species Glyphotaelius pellucidus. The sequence goes on from OW386558.1 coordinate 9,688,832, forward strand.
AATATGAGGAAGTGAGTAGTCGCACGAACTAGACTGTAGCCATTCTCCATACAAATACTAATATCAGTGAATTGTTGATGCTTCATATCTGGACCGCTAGGAGGCGCTTCGGTACCACTTTAAGGCTTGTTTGCAGATTGCCTTGTGTTGGGATGCTTTGTGAGTAAATTAGTTCAAACTCTCAATGGCCTACAATTTGTTTAATTTTATTTGATTTTTCAAGTGTTTGTGGTATCCAAATTGTCAAAGGCGAACGTGCTTATTTTCTATTGAGTTTAAGTACAGTAAACAAAATTTGTATTAACTAAATTTTCATTAATATACGAGTTTCTGGACGACGCGTGTTTTTTTGCATTTATGCATAATTATTATAGTATATAATTTCTCTCAGGGCCTGTGTCATCTTTGGGGATGCTGTGTGGATAGTCGTTTTAGAGAAAGAAAAGAGAGTAAGTTCTGAGAAGGGAAAGGTGTGAGGGGTCAGTGTGTCAAGGAGTGACGAACACGTACGAATCCATTCCTCCCTCTGCGTTTCAAAACTATGGGTCAAGAGAGTCCTGTAGTCTCTTTCGATCCGATCCTACACGCAAAAGGTGAGCAGACGCATCCCCTGCCAAGATCTTTAAACATATCTGGAATCCACACTATTTAAAATATTCATCTCAATTTCTGTTAAAATCTCAAAATTTACAAAAGTCTTTCTTTGACAATACAAACCTATTTTAAGCCATAAAACATGTTTACCCTTACTTATAAATGTGCAATTCACAACCGTTAAATGGCATTTCAGTTGCACTTTGAGTAAAAACTGTAAATTTTATTTTTCGAATTATTTAAAAAAATGTATTTTTAATTTGTTGCGATATATTTTGATTTGTCATATTTGTGTGCCATTCATATCATGTTTTTTTTCACATTTTATATTCTAATGACTAATTCACTATCGTATTAATTAAATTTAATATTTTTGCTATTATTAAATTTGTGTTATTTTTCTTCAGTTTCAATAAATCTATTTTATTAAATGGTGTTCATTTTTATGACGTCTTCAAAAATAAGAGACTTATAGAACTTCTAAAATATACAACAGATAAACTACCCTCTTTGGCTAGATAAGCAATGTAAATATATTTCTATTAACTACTAGTTGGTACCCGGCATGCGTTGCTGTGCCATTTAATAAAGAAATTGTTTCTCCCTGCGTGCCCTTTCCCGTTCGTTCCCTCCCCCTCCCACGAACCCTCTACCCGAGTTCCCCTCCTCCCTCCAGCATTCCATACATTCACTCACGGTACATTCAGTTTTCAAACAGCTCACGTGCCACCTATTGCAAATTTCATAATGCCAGAGCTCACCAGTAGTTTTACGTAAAAAAAGAACTACCCAATTTGATGCAGTCCTTCGAAAGTTATGCGATTACATACATTTCGGCGATTCATTTTTAGAGATAGCTATTAACTACGACGCCTGAAATGAAATTTTCAGCAAATTATCAACATCGTTTTCACGGCAACGATTTGTTTTGCTTTTCTTCTGACGTTAGCAATAATAATTACCTATTGTTAGGGACAGAAAACGTATAAGAAATATAATAAATTAATACTTATAATTTCATAACGCCAGAACTTACCATTATATATATCCTTTATTACTCGCATTTAACGTAACTATCTATTGGTAAAATAATTTTTAAAACCTGTTTAGTGGTTTATGCGTGAAAGCGTTTCTAAGAAACTATCGCCGTTTCGCATTAATAATATCAGAATAGATTTTTGTAAGTTTAATAGTAAGGTTTTTACATTATCGATTGTTTATCAATTGAAAAAAATATTCACGATGTTTTGCAGTAAGGCTGTATAATTCTGTATATGTTTACTTACTTTATTGCAAGTAACAAATTTGTAACACAACAATGAAATGGGCCGAAAGGGCATTACAAGTAATTAATTGCAATTGCTCGTTGGTAGAACACTGCGAGTAGCTAGTTAGTGCAGTGCATAGCGCAGTGGCGTAGTGGGGAAATGGCAGAATGGCCGTGGAACCCATTTAAACAGTGTTGAAATTGCAATGAGTGCGGGTTGTGATTAAAGGGTTGCAGAAGACGTGTTACCACGTCAGCAGTTTCGATATAACTTTCATTGGTTTATGGTAAGAACGCTCGTTTTATGGTTTTAAGGTGGTATTTTTATACATAGGGGTCGTTCATTAATCATGTGAGGCTCAAAAGGGGGGGGGTGTTCGGAAAAAAAATCACGAAATATCAAAAGGAGGGGTGGGGGATTTAATGAGATATAACGTGTATTTATTTTTCGTTGAACGCACGATTTCTAAATCAAACAGCGGCGCGTGGCCTTGACACCCGCTTGGCCCACCAGTCGCCAGTAAGTCTGTGATTTTGAAGCCGAATACACGCGTAAATCGTTGCCGCGTGTGTTTTGCCTTAAAACAACGGAGCAGTGTCTAAACTAGGAGATCTATATAACCTTAATGTCTGTCCGGACATTTTTATCACAATGCTTAATTTTCCAAAATTTAATCAGATATACATACCTGTATTTAAAGATAATATTCTGAAAATTTCAATATACTTTGTACTAAAAAACTACACGTGATTTTAGATATGGGGCCATTAATCACGTGATTAATGGATGACCCCATACAGAATAGCCAACTCATTAAAAAATTATAGAGTTATTAAATCTTCTGCTTTTAAAATTTCATTCATAGCAGTTTTTCTCTTGTCATATTATATTGTGATCTTCAGCGGTATGAATCATATCTTGGACAAGCCATGGTGATGACTACGGCTGAAGTTTTCAATCACAGAGTTTTGCACTATATTAAAACTAGGTGTTATTTAGGTATTATGATAGCGCCATTTTGGACTTAGTAATTTAAACGATCCTCTTTAAATGAAGTATCTTGATCTGTTTCAGTTTTTAATCGAATTGGGATCAGTCGTCAAGCGTGTGACAATAATTGTAATGGAGATCAATTTGAATATTATGGCCGATTTTTTTAAATTCACAAATATTGCAAATTTGTCGGAATTTTGCTACTAAAATTTTAGCGACATAAAAATTTATAAATTTTTTTAAAATTAAAGAAATTATCTCCTTTCAAACAAATGCGCGTGCTGCGTTCCACTATTCTATTGAAATTTCATATATATTTACATATTGCGCGTTGTATATTTACAGATTGCGTGTTCGTGCATCGTGTAATCGTTGATTCAGTTGATTTTAGTTCTGTACTGTAAACGCTGTACTGCATCACACTGTTGTATCATCCTCAGCGCAGTTTCACCCTTGCAAAGTAGTTAAAATGCATAGTTACATCGACGCTAATTGTTCCGTTCACAAAAAGAGGCTTTTGGAGCTCATTTGCAATCAGCCCCGCTAACAGGCACCTTCCTGCACCCGACTCTACCTGTTCTCCGCACTACCCACTCTACTTTCTTTGCCCTCTGTTTCTCCTAACCCTTACCTGCTTCACTTCCTTAGCTCCTGGTACCAAAGTGGGCAGTACTAGCATAAAGCAATGAAGTTATATTTAATTGCTTTGAGACTTGTGACTCTTTCGACGATAATGGTCGCAACGTTTGACTTTAGAAAGTTGCAAATTTCCATCATTATCTGAGTAATTCGTTTTCGTACCTTTTAAATGAAGATGGTCAAATTATAGTGATTTATTACTGGGTTGTTACGCTGTATTGTTCTTTCCCTTTTTTTAACCAACGTTTTGGACTGCGTTAAATGTCCATCATCAGGTCAAATGTAATGATGGGCACTATAACGCTGTACGAAACATTGACTAATAACATAGCAATAAATCACGATAATTCCTTTGGCCGTGAAAGTCTACCACCATAGCTAAACATATATATGGTTCAATTTTAATTCATCACAAAACAAACCCAAAAATGTTGATACAGAAAAAATTGTGGTTCCAACAAAATTTCATTGAATGCAAGCAAGAAACATCATTCCATCATAATGGATTCCAAGACATTTTCATTGAATATTTTAAATGAAAGTTTTTTTAAAGTAATGCGTAGGTTCTCAACGTGGGCGATAACCCCCCCGTGTGGGCGTTTGAGACTTTCAGGTGGGCGGTAGAAGACCCAGAGAAAAATAAGGGGTGTTGAGGAAAACTGAAGGGCGCGGGCGTTGAAATGGCGTAGTGAGGGCGTGGGCAGGTAAAAAAAAATATGGTCTAAAATGACAAAAAACTTAACACGTACTTATAATTTTACGTGTATTATTATCGTTAAGAATTGACACTATATCATGAATACAAGAAGGAAGGAGGTAGCAACCCGGAACCCCTTCCCCCGTCGTGGTAAATATAATCGTGATAATAAGTGTTTCAGATTCGCGACAGATGATAAATAAACACAATTGGGGGGGGTGCTAGAAAAAAAATATTCTCAAAGTGAGCGGTAGGCAAAATAAGGTTGAAAATCAATGCTTTAATGTATTCGACACATTTTCAATTTGAAACATTTTTCTACTAAAAGTAATGATTCCAGCACAATTTCATTGAATATTTCAGCTAGTAACATTTTGCAACTGTAAATGTTCAAAAGAATCGAGCTGGTTTTTGCAGAATCAAAGGACCCAGCTCGTCGTATTTTTTTAACTTTGAAAATAAAAGCATTTAGAACTAAAGTACGGGAAATTGGTCGGCTGGAAGCGGCGAACTCACTAATTAGAGATTTCAGTTGGACTCAATTAATAATTTGAGTTTCGAACAAAAAATATATGGAGTTCGATATTTTTACAAAATCAGTTAAGTTACTTTTTGATTCAATTTAATTTAAAAACATTTATTACAAATAAATACCTAAACCAAACATAGAAAGTGGAAATAATAAAACGCGAAAGATACTCATTTAAGTAGAATATCCAATAAAGAACATAATAATATTACTCACAATATTAATAATAGCAGTATTTGACCGCAAATTAATAATAATTGCTGGGTCGATTTATCAAATTAGGCAGAGTCCTTCCATCCTAATATATCAAATACACAATGTATGCCACAGCACATGTCATAGAAACAGAGATATGTGGGTTTAACAAACCACAGATAAATTATTCGGTTCTAATTCGATTTAAATCATTTACCCGCCGGGCGAACACCGGGTAATGGTGATTATTCAAATAGTTACATAATTATAAATACTGATTTCGGATATGTGTCTGTAACTATGGTTTGTAGAATTTTAACACGGATTTAATTTGACCTTAACTATCATTACATATCACCAGATTCATACCCACCCCTCAAACTTTTTTCCATTCCAGAACTTCCCCTCCTTCCATCCCCTAAAAAAATCCTCCACACAGCATCCCCAAAGATGACAAGTGTTATTATTTCCCATAGGGTCCTCCTGTGTGGAGCTAATGCAAAACAAAAAATGATCAATTTCAAAATAAAATTGCAAGTTTTGGTTTGAAAAATTCAGACAAGCGATTAAGTACCTACATATCTCTAATATGATTTTTTAAAGAGAAAAATATTTAAATTGCCGTTTTCAAAATTGGAACTGATTTCTCGAGAAATTATACTATCCCGTGATTTTTCAGGAATCCAATATAATAATTTAGGTTGTTTGTAGTGTGGTGTGTATTCCCGTTAAAGTAATTTTAATTTTGAAAATTGGAACTGATTATGGGAAGAATTCAGACAAGGCAATAAAAAAATTTATATTATGTCTTTGAAGAATTTGTTTTACGTTACTAATTATTTCATTGATAATTCTGCATCAGAATTTTTTTTTTGTTTTTTAAGTTTTTGTTAGATGATTTTTCGAGCTTACTAACGCTGAGAATTCTAAAGTTAAATTTCTCTATTTGTCTCTCTGATTTGTCAACAAAAAAATAAAATTCATTATGAAGAAAACATTTGTTTTTTAATTATAATATCCCGTGATTTTTAGATAATGTTAGAAATGTGTTGTTGGTGCGTATGTGCGTCTGAATTGAGGTAAACTTCAAAGATATGATCAAACATTATCACGAAGAATTATTTACAGTTAGAAAAATTGTGCAACTGAATAAAATAAATTATGTTAATCTGTTGAAACCGGGCAGTATTTTCTTGCTTTATTCATACATTATCGATTTTCTTTAGCAGAACTAAACAAGGATAAGAACAAATATCGTCGTGTCATAAATATAATTTTGGAAAAGTAATTTAGCTGGTTGAAATAGCTGAGATATAAAAAAAACGCGTAAATTTTTATCGAGACCTTTTTAAGGTTATAGTCGATTTGAATAAAACACAATGCGCACCCCTTTCAACACTGAAATGGGAAACCTAAATAATCCAAGACGAATAAAATGTAAAAGGTATGAAACTGTGACCAATAATAATAAAATTTGGAAGGTTTAAAGCGATATATTAAGGTAACGTAATGCACAGCTCTTTACTGGAGTATATTCAAAATGTGACCTTTATTTTTGTTTTATTTATACGACCAGACAAGAGTCAGGAGCCTGTAGGACTACAGAATATTCACTTGTGACGCGTTGTAAGATATTTGTGTATGGTTGTACGGTGGAATAATTACATTTTCTTCACAACAAAACACTTTCAGCCTTACTAAACGTGGTTAACATTTTATAAAAAAATAAACAAGCTTGTATGTAAAAATTTTGATCCGCCGGCATTTGGCCTCATCAAAATGATATTTACAAAAAAATTATAATTTTTGTTCATTATTTACGATTTTCAAAAGTAAAATTGACTTCAAAAATACCTTTAAGGGGATTCAATAGTCCAGGGAAAAATCGGAATCGGAATTCACGCTCTTTGTGGGAGGAGTTAAAAAATATTTGAGAAAAAGCTTTTGGAATGGTTGAAAAAATTATTTGGAAATTTTTTTTAGAGGTTGCTTTCGTAAAGGCCTAAAAAAACATTAACTCTTTTTTTACACATTGTTTATTGTAATAACAAGGAAATTTAAAATTGATTACACGGAACCGAGCGACGTGGAGCAACACGTCTGTTCCCTGCTCCGGCCAGGGCGGTTCTGAAAAAAAGTAGGGTGTGGCAAGCCCGTAGTCCTTCGGTGAACGGCATAAGGGTCACTTTGAAAATCCTAATTCGTCGGCTGCCGGCCGTATTGTAAAATAACAACGCAAAAATTCATATTTTATTTTATTTTGTGAATATCGGGCGTAAATATCAATTTATTTTGCGATTATCATAAAAGAAACAAAATTTTCTACGATAAACAATAAAACCATATCCGAAAAGATGTTCATAAGTAGAAGAGTTTGCACTTGAAAGTGTTTTTTTATAGACCTATTACTTTATTTTTTTCTAGGCTTATTAAAAGACTTGACAAAAATGACCGATATTTTTAAGGGCCAAGATATGTTCTACACGCAGTATTTACTTTAAGCATCTATAATATTTCTAAGCGATCAAATTTTCAAAACAAAAACACATGATTTTGTGTGATTTTGCATTATTTACTATGGTTTCATCTTAATAATAAGTTGGTATGAATATCAAATGATTTTATACACAGTGTCGATTTTTTTATATTTATGCGCTGGTATACACAGTTCGTAGAGAAGCATACTTTTCCTTGGTATATTTGAATGAAAATATGTTTTATACTTTTGTTATTCGGCGGTATATCCTCTCTGCACATTCTTATGAGGTCACTTAGTTATATTTTGTGTAATTAGGTATACCGTAAACCGTCGGCACATTGTAAATCATCATCAATATAATACGTGAAGCCAAAACTTTGTACCCCTTTTTACGAAAATTGCGCGGACGGAGGAGTATGAAATTTCGCACACTTATAGTTTATATAGAGGAGGAGTGCAGAATGCTAATATTTTTTAAAAATTATGCATAAAAATAGATTAAATCAAAAACAAAAACGTTACACACACTACCATGTATTCGACACACACACTCGCGTTTTACTCTATTGTTTATTGTTAAAGTCTATGGTCAAATTGAGAATAGATTAATAATGTTTGTCTTTAATATTATTTGTCTATGGTCTTACTGAATGTCAAACATAAAAAAAAAAACATTACAATTATGGTCGAATTTCGACCATTGGGCGAACACTAGTAAGAAATAAGTACGCCTGGGGGGAGGCCCTTGTCGGCGGATCAACTGTCATGAAACCTTAATACAGAAACTGACATAAAACAGTTCATGAAAGATATTATAAACATTGCTTATCCAGCCAAAAAAGGATGTTTATCTGTTGTATAAACTATTAATAATGATAAATTCGCATCGAATTTCAGAATTTTTCCAAGGTGTTTTGAATGACTTGTACATTTATTCTTTTTGCAGATGTTGTAAAAAAATACTATTTAAGAAACGTGATAAAATTACCCTTAGATTTTTATATTTAAAATTTTATAAATTTTTAAATAATGGAATATTTTAATTTCAATCATTACCAGTCACTTCACTTTTCACGTTGTTCATAAATAAAAAAAAATTATCTTGCTTTCAATTTCCAGAAAAAGACAACTAAAACAACTAAAATTTTGAACGCATTGCTTTCTCACCTTAAAACGTTTATTTCTTGAAATTTGGCATTTATGTTATAAGAAAACATCACTTTCATGAAATTCTTATAACACTCACACTCCTAACACGTACTTATAAGCCCGCTTGGTGGTAAAAATAATCACAAATGCGCATGAGCGGAAAAGTTACTAGATGCTAAACGCAATGTTGCCGAATTTGAAAAACATAATAACACGAGATAAATTGGTTTGTACCAAATCGAGTCTGAATTTGTAGTCTTTATTCAATATATAATTAAAATACCGTTTAACGGTTGAGAAGGGTTTTTGAATAGTAAGGCTGTTTGTCTTTATTAAGACTTAAAACTATTTTAATCAGTTTGTCGGACAACCTGCAACATTCTCTCTCCAATGTTCTCATACTCTCTCTATTAACCTAGCTGTTAGCCCACCTTAGTTGTTAACATGGAGGGGCGAACCCGTGTACCACCGATACCTATCGGATGAGTCTATCCTGCAATATCTTTTCACTAGAACTAGGTATCTATGTTTTGTAGCTCTAATTCTTTCAATAATTGTTTTCGTTGTATGATAAAAAATATGTAACTTTAACTATATTTTGTGCAAGCCAGACTTGTTCTCACTTAAGCGTATTGTTAACCGGACAATAAAAGTGTTAAAATTCCAACCAATCGTTTTTGTCGTTTCCCATTTAAATCCCGTACAAAGCAAAGCAGATGTGAAACCCAGTTAACTTCGTTCTCATGTAATCAAGGCGGGCGGTTCGTCTCCCGCCCTCACCCGAAGCGGATGGGGCAATTAATTCAATTCGCCGCCCTTGTGTCGAACCCCGTGATAGACCTGTACTGGAGAACCCTGTGTTGGGTTTGTGATGTACCCTACGGTATATGTCGAACCTTGTGGCAACTTCCGTCGCCACCGTCAGATGGCAGCAGTGTCTGAGAATGGGCGTGGATTGGGGCTGACTAAATGGGTGAGATCAACGCGTTACTTATTTATTTAGTTATATTATAGAAAAAAGCAACGTTCTGGTTAGAATGGTGAACCAATTTACAAAATTTTTAAATTTTTCGTTGTGGGTATCTAAGATAATGTTTCTTTATAATTTTTGATGTCTTTTTTGTGGTATCTTTGTATGTATTTAGTAATTACCGGATGACGTAATTAGCAGGCGCGGTCCCTCCGTACTTATTGTGGATGCGGTGCTTCCCCTCCTTTCTAGGCGTACAATAAATATAATAATGTTATTGTTATTTATTTATTCCGCATTCAAAAAAAGCTTTGGGCTGATTTTTTTCTAGCCGTAAACGGTAAAATACTGCAATTTAACGACACCGTCCCAACCTCAGTGGCCAAAAACAATAAAACGCAACACGCGGACCGGGCCAAAATACAAATAATACCACTCTCGATGCTCGTATGAGTCGTGTGTCGAATGTCGCGTAAACGCACCAATACCAGCAACAGCGGATTCTCTGCTTCATTCCGCATCCACGATGTTAGAAAAGGTTTGATTTTCGCGCATGCGTATTTAGTTCTGCCTGAAGCCAGATGCGCATTCCATGGGAGCATCCAACGCGCAAAAAACGACTTGAATGCGCATAAACATAGAGCACGGAATAGCATAACCAAAACGCATGGATTTAATTCGGTACGTATTAGATTTGTTCGCGCGACAATTTTGAAAGTTTGGCAGTTTGGCTTGAATAATTGAAGCAGATGCAAACGTTAAATATTTTTCAAATATCTATTTAATTAATTTAATTTTAGAATAATTGTAATAATTGATGTGAAGCACAAAGGATTTTTAGAACTAATTTGACATACTCTTGTCAGTTATCTTGTTCGTGGGCTAGTATATACATATTTATATTTGATATTAGGTAGGTATATACTTCAGCATCTCTTCGAAAAGTCACCGACCGCTACTGATACTTAGAGTATAGGTGTATGTGTAGGTGTGAGAAGTGGTGATCTATGAAGGGATATGTTTGCGCGTTGAAAAGTTTATATCGTTACGTGATACACCTTTTAAATATGGTCAGTCAATCCGAAAAAAATCGATGCTAGAGTCTAGGCAAATAATATTTGAAGGCATGAAGAACACGGTTAATTAGTTCGGGCAGGAGCCGTTATTGGCTAGCGTGTGGCGCTAGAAGCGAGCTCAAGTTTTGAACAAAACGTCGACCGAATTGGTTCGCGCAAGAGTCGTTACTTTAGCTGCTACTGTCGCTACTGAGCGAGTAGACAATTTTGTGTGTCATCATGACAATCTCACTCGCCGATTCAAGTACTCGGCTAGTAGCTTGTAAACTCGCTCTATGTAATCGAGACTTAAGATAAATTTACCGGCATCACGAACAATCTTATCTGCTATGAAGCTTTTCAAATATTCAATGAACCCCCTTTAAATGTCAGGGAAGCTTTTTGTCAAAAATCTTGTTGTTTTACGTCGATTATGACTCAATTTTGTGTCCAAAGTTTAGTACACAGATATTAAAATATTAATACAGTGGTTTTAGAATAGATAAACACCAAATATAAATTGAAAATAAAAATAATGCAGTCATCCATCAAAGAACGTAATGTAAAGCTTTTTTATATTTCGGTGACTCTCCAGCAAATAAAAGTTTTCTGTATTAGTTTTTCGTTTTAAGACTGAAAAATGTGACTTTACTTTGTAAATGAAAATGAGCAAGAAGATTGCAGAGAGCTTTTTACGTTTTTTTGTCAGCATTCTAACACAAATTTCTACTTGTTTTTCATCAAACATTTAAAAACGCAGAACTATTTTAACTCGATCAATCTAAAACTTTTTAGCTCTTCCTCCTCTGAGCCAGTGATGTTGTTTCGCACGAACAATCCGTCCCAGAAAGTGCGAGGAGCATGCAATAGGTAGTCAGTATATAGTATTATGGTGAGATAGAATGTAGGTAGTACGATGAGCAATGCTCGAGCCCTGTCAGTTTGATTTGCGATCGAACTCCGACCCGATACGCTAGACAGATTGAGTTCCCCGTCAGTTCATAGAATAGCAAACAAAAGCAATGTATCGTGATGGATTTAGGGGACTCTGAGACAGATGGTGAATCTTTAACATGATTCGTTTAGCTGCAGTTTTAAAATCTATTTTGAAAATATTTTTACCCCAAAAACTACAAAAGTACTATTTTCTCATTGTACATAAAAATTTTTACAATTACACGTACTAATTATTTCGATTGACTTATTATTCAAGATCAACGAATTTTTAATCTTGTAAAATTAAACTGATTAAATCATTTCAGGCAAGGGATACATGTAAATACCAAAATTATTTTATTAATTCACGATTGTAATTTGGAAACGCTTATTTCTTTAGTTTAAATGCTTGACAAATGTGAGTGGATGTTTTCTATAAGTGCTTGCAGCTTTGCAATTGCTGCAATATATAAATATTGTTTATTTTGAATACCGCACAAGAGTCCCATCTGCTCCCTATCGTCTGAAGCCAGTGAGACTATGGCTTTCTTAATTAAGATATGTTGTGAGGCTGACGATAGAGGGGAGAATATGGGAAAGGAAAAGGTGGGACAGTATCTGACTATTCAGATCCAGTCACCAAACACGGCTAAAGCCATTTTAAGCAACGTTTTAATTCTGAATGGTTGTCTTATACCAGGGCGATACTGAGAGTATCTTCGACTATACAATAATATTTTTTTTTACATAAGCTCCACACAGGAGCCCCTTAGAAAAATACTAGGGCCTATGTCGTCTTTGGGGATGCTCTGTGGAAGGTCTTTTTAGGAGAAGGGAGGAGAGGAAGTTCTGGAAAGGAAAAAAGTTTGAGGGATGAATAGGAATCTGGGAGTCAGTATGTCCAGGAGTAACGGACGAATGAATCCATCCTTTCCACCGCGGTGCAAGGTATTGTTCCGAGAGAGTCCTGCTGGAGAGGTCAAAAGATCTCCCTCAACTAATTCTCTCCCTATCCGGCCTGCCTCATTGTTGGTGGGCAGACAAATCTGCCGCAAGACCCCCGACCCCATAAACCCTTATTATTTTAATTATAGTATCTTGTGATTTTTGAAATGAGGACACCAAATGCTTGAATTGTATTCAACCTGACTTCCAACCAAATACGTGTATAGTAATTTTATGGTTTTTATGTTAATCAAGTCTTTAGCAATTCTGAGAATAAATCCAAGCATTTGTAATCCCTTACTGGTGATGCTAATAATGTGATTCAAGAAGTGTAATTTGGAGTCAAAGATAACACCAAGGTCGTTGAATTCAAAGACTCTATTTATATTATGCTTCGAACTCTGAAATTAACATTTTCAAAGATTCAACACAACTCTCCAATAGGGCAATAATTTTGTCCTCGTGTGCTAGGAGGTATATTCATATTATGTCAAAAGGGGTAAAACCTCATCTGGATGGACATGTTGTGTAAAATATAATCTCCTCTGAGGTTGAATGGTTGAAGCTGAAGGGGCAACGTGGATTGGAAAATAAACGCCCGGGTAACGTAAAACAACAAATCCACTGAGACAAATTGCTTCCTGACAGTGATGAATTGAAAACAAGCGGAAAAGCTGAGGGAAGCACGTCCACTGTTTAGGCGGCGCTTTTTCTACTCTCTTTTTATGTTTTCCTGGTAGCTTCAATGAAGATACGAGGCATAAGCAAAACTTTTGTCATTCTTTTTTTTTTGTACAAAATAAGATGTTTATTTCTTCTTATTCTACATAAATCTTGTAAAATTAAAATTTTAATAAGAATTCAGATTATCCGTAGATACAGAATCCCGATTAAATGGAGTCACAATAATCTCAAAACAATCAGTCACAAGAATCCCCATTACCCGGTTCACAAGAAATCCGATCGACCGAAGTCAGAAGGATCCCGATCACTCGGATTCACAAGGATTCCAATTACTCGGATTCACAAGGAGTACTGATTACCTGGAATAACTAGAATATGTTTTGTGTACAAATGTTGGGCGCGTGTTTGGCGTGTTTCCCGACTATAACACCGGTGCCGAGGGGATCAATAACGCTAGTTCCTCGGAGCATCTTCCATTGTAATACCGGGAGAACAAAGACAGCATTCCCACCTGACGCCTGTTCTCTAAAAATTGCAACCCGTTTGTTAAGAAGAGTAAATAATAGATAGATAGAATAGAATAGATAATGGATAAAATAAAAATATAGAATAAGAATACCGATTACTCGGATCCATGAGAATCCCAATTACCCGGATTCAGATCTCGATTACTCGGAATTATAAGAATCCAGATTATCTGGAATTACAAGAATCCCGATTACTCGGATTCACAAGAACCCGGAGTCACAAGGATCCCAATTACTCGGATCTATGAGAATCCCAATTACCCGGAGTCACAAGGATACCGATTAATTGGATTAACAAGGATCCCGATTACTCGGATTTACAATAACCCCGATTACCCGGAATTATAAGAATCCCGATTATTTCAAGTCACAATAATACTGATTACCCGGAATTACAAGAATCCCGATGACTCGGATTCACAAGAATCCCTGTCACCCGGAGTCACAAGGATCCCGATTGCTCGGATCTACGAGAATCCCAATCACCCGAAGTCACAAGGATCCCATTTTACCAATCCCATAATCCCAAGGATTACATTCACAGGAATTCCGAATACCCGGAGTCACAAGGATGCCGATTACTCGGAGTCACAAGGATCCCGATTACTCGGATTCACAAGAATCTTTGGTCACAAAGATTTAACCTCAACTCAAAATTAATAAACCATCCGTTAATTTATTTATTGAGAATCTTTATACAACGATTATACACCAAGGTATTGCAGAGAAGATAACAAATTAAGACAACATTACAAAGGTAAAGTAAATACGAAATGGTCATAGGGTCAGTGTTATGTACTGTTGTTTTTTCTGGTTAACAATACAACTCTGATGATCGGAAGTTTCTTTTACGAGTCGTGTTCATTATCGTCTTAATTACAATGAAACTTTATTTGGACTCAAAGTCCTTTTTAAAAGATGCTCTGCGGTAATCTGGGGCAAGGAAAATAGTCACCGAAGGTGCCCATCTGTGGATCGGATATAATCGGCTATTTTCGTAACCGCTCGGGTCTAACATCCGTTTCTCCATCATATACTTCAACTTGCCGACCTCTGTTGCGACACATTAAAACTATATTTAACTACCTTGACTATTAAGCTATGCTACCGCACCCTGTCTTAAAAAAATTGGTTTGGTTCTTACAATTTACAAAAGGTTCTATTTGGTATAAAAAGCAATCACAACATGCTAAATGCAGTCCCATTGTAGTTCAAATGCCATTAATACTAAAACCGTTGAACTTTCTGTTGACAGCAAATGTATTGGTATATTGGTTTATGGCGCCCTGTAAACAGTGAATTGAATTGTGAAAATTGACGTGAAATAGAAACTTTCCTGCGATCCAATTACTGCGATCGAATCGGAAAACCAGTGGCCGCCGGCTGGTAACTGCGGACTGCGGACGGTAGATTGGATACCCCTGGATATTTGATTGGTCGTTTGTCGAATTGATAGATTGGTTTGTTAAATGCTAATAAACTTTGGAATAATTTAGATTTTTTAAATATTTATATATATTTTAAAATTAATTCACTTTTTTATTTGGTTTAACTCAACACTAAACCAACATTGTGAAAAAACGTATGTTTTACTCATTTGTTTGTGTGGTGTTCTCCGAAGCCTATCAGTGGGTTATAAAAAAAAAAACCTATCTGCCAGTAGTGAAATGTTAATGAACAGTTGAAAATGTGTAAAAAATGGCGTCCTGAATAAGTTTTACAATCAAATGGGAGGAAATTTGGAAGCTGTGCGCTTAGCTTTTTTTATTAAAAATGACGCTGCTAACTTAGATTAGGGATATGAACTATAAATTCGAAACAAAAATACTCAAATTTAATAAAACTTTATAATCACGTTGAGATAATTAATGACAGATTGCAATTTAATTTCTTTTGGGATCTATAGAGCTATAATATCAACATAAAACTGTTTTGCATAATTAATTCATTTGTTTTGCATATTTTTAAATTTCAACATTTTTCGATAGGTTTCGACCGGATTCGCCACGATTATTGAATAATCGTGGCGAATCCGGTCTGCCACGCAGTTGATGGGCAGAAACATCTGCCGCAAAGACCTGGACAAACCTCACCCCATGAATCCGGGCACCATTGTTAAGTCACCAAAAGTAGCAAACCACCTGGGTTGACCTGTGGCAAATGTGTTGGTTGTTCATTAAATGATTCTCGTTGTAGGGGTACTCCCAAGTTGATGAAAGTATCAATACAAATTTAGTCAAAGTCACTACTTCTCGTAGTATCAACTACCAACACTGATATATTATGTATTTTCTTTATCTTCTCCCAGCATCTGAAGCTATCGGAAATATTCAATCGACGAGGCACACTCGCATTGAGCCACTCTGTGTGAAGTCCAACTATAATACATCTAGTATTATTGTTAGTTTGTTCGTTTGTTTATTGAGAGTAGCTTTGTTTGCGGTCAGCACTGAAGCACTGAAGTACTGAAGCACTGAAGCGGTGACAAACAAACAGTTAACAGTTACAACATTATAACAACGCTGTAACAACACTATGGACAACTGTTTATGTTGTGCTGTTTAGCTGTAGAGGATGTTGGACAAATATTAAAGCTCCTTTGCTTATTTTCAAAATTTAGTTTCAATTTTTTTATAAATTAAATATTTTAAACGTATTTAATTTACAAATGTGTTTTAAATAAGAACCACATTGTAAAACTTTCAAATTTACTATATAACTTTCAAACTATATTCACCCATTGGGAAATATTTCCTTATATTGATAAATTCGCCTATTTTAACAGAGAGATTTTCATCAACAGAACATACCGAAATAGATGAAAAATTAAACGTTTAATTTCATTATTTTTTAGGTGTTTTGCCGTATCGCGCTACTTCCTTCTTTAGGCGAAAGAAAGAGGTAGCGCAACATGGCATAACACCCCAAAACAAATAAAAAAAATACTTTTGGCCATGAAAATCTAAAAACTTTTTCAGTTCCTAGTATATTTTTTGAAAGAAAAAAAAAGAAATGATTTTGTGTTTGCTGCTTCTTATACCTATAATATAGGTTTTTTCAATTTTCATGAATATTTCTTCCCATTCTTTTATTTAAAAAAGCTCAGTACGGTATACCCTCGAGACAGTCAAGACATTCTTCTTAAAGTTTTTTTTAGACATTGTCAACAGGACGTTGCAACGAGGTGTGGCAGCAGAGTCAATCTAAAACCAACTTCAATCCACGCAACATCTGTAAATACAACGTACCATATCGTACTTTTACCAATATCATGTGTTTTCTAATGATTTTTCAGTTTTTACAAATCTTGATGCATTATTAATAAAATTGATCGCTATGAATCTAAGCAATAAGCCAAAGCCATCTCTAGTATGGAGCCCCAAAATACCTGAAAACAGCCCTTGACTGTGTGCAGAAATGGGCTGACCATTTGTTAGATTCCCCTGTCTTAACAAGAGGACTGAAATCTTTAGAGCACAGGCGTCTGGTAAGTATGCTATCCTTGTGCTACCGTAATTACAATTGAATAGTCATTGATCCCTTCGGCACCGCTGTGATAACAAGTCCTCCGTAGTTATTTTGCTTCATAATATGGGCTCTACAATTCTCGAGTCAGTGGTCCACTGCGCCACTCGGAGTGCTATTTGCAGCGATGACAGTGTGTCGCAGTGACAGTAGGGGACCAGTGACAACAACACTCTTGTCACAGACACAGAACAATCGCCCAGTGAACTACGCAGTATGCACTGTGTACCATAAAGGAGCTTAATATAAACACAAGGTTTACCTTTGTTATATTAAAGATAGTATATTGGCTAGCATGTTTGTGTGGTTGTCGAAGCATGATTGTGGAGATAACATTTCTTCACAAAAAAAAACATATTTTGAAGCTGTTTTTGGATCCAAAATTGTGTAGTTTAAATAATATGCCAAACTCCATCCAATTTTATACATTGTCTCATAATAAGATATGAAAGCCTTAATGTGTTTGTGGTAAAACTATGTGAGTATGTCACACAGTTTTACCACGCAAGAAAATGCAAGGAATGCAAGGTTAATGTAAGCTTCAGGCAAATTTAGAAAAGGAGGCTCCGGTGGTTTCCGCATGTAAAATGAACGAAAAGATACTGATGCTGGAACAAAATAATTACGCTTATACCAAACGCCAGCGACCGACAGCTATTTAGCGTGAAGCCTTCTCTTTCGCAACCTTTCTTAATATATTTTTATCTTATTTTTAAATTCGACACCCTCACTTTTCTATTAAATTATTACTTATTGGGTTTAAGAAGTTACGGTTTGGTACTTGATGATTCTTCAACTTTCTTACAAAAGGGATTAATGTAGTAATTATTGAAGATTCCAATTTGGTAACATAACTCTAATATCAGGAAATCCTTTCAATGAGGTTCCGCATCATTTCCTCCCCCAATAAACCTATATTCTTCTTCCTTATCTGCGATCTCCTCCACCGAAACTTTTCGGCACTTCCTTCGCAAATCTCTTTGAGGTTGGTTCACCATTGACTTTACTTAATTTTACTTCTTGACTTCACTGCTAATTTCCTGCTTTTGTACTGGACCTGCTTTGTGTGATATTTTGTAAGTAAATAAATAATTATTATTTATTTATCATCTTTGGAAATCAACAGTTATATTAAATTAATATCTGTTTATTTAAAAAACTTTTTTTCGTAAGAATCAATTACTTTGTAGTTAGGCATTACATTTTAAAATAAAAAAACGCTTCTTCGAAGCGAAACCGGTCGATGTAAAAAGTAATAAATATTTGTGGTTAAACACAAAGTGATTTTTTTTTATATGAATACCGTACAAGAGTCCCAACTGCTCCCATCTGGACCCAGTGAGACTATGGCATCCCCAATTGGGGTATATTGTAAAGCTGAATGTAATGGGGGGGTAGGAGATAGTGAAGTGGAAGGTGGGGAAGTACCTTGCTATTCAGATCTGGTCACCAAACACGGCTTAAGCCATTTCAAGCAACGTTTCAATTCTGAATGATGGTCTTACACCAGGGCAATACTGAGAGTATCGTCCACTCTGATTGTTTTATTTAAACAAAAAAAGTTACAACACAGTTACAATTTTTTACTTTTTTGTAGTTTTCATTTTGGGAGGCGGATATGGGTACCGCCGCTCCGGGAAACCTATTTATTGGATTACCAATACCTCTGCCATAAATCATCCCAAGTGTTATTTTTGGTGACTAAAATTAGCAGGGGTGCCCGGTTTCATGACTAAGTTTTCGCGGCGGATGCTTTTGCCCACCAGCTGCATGGCAGGCCGAATCGGGAGAGGCTCGTTGAGGGAGACTTTCTGATATTTCCAGCTGGACTCTCTCGATTCATCGTCTTGCACCTCAATGGGCGGGATTGATTCATTCATTCGTCACTCCTGAACACACTGACCCCCAGATTCTTATCCTCCCCACATAACTTTTTTCCTGCCCAGATCTTCAACTCCTTCCTTTCCTTTCCTTCAAAAGACCCTTCACACTGCGTTCCTAAAGATGACATAGGCACTGGGGGATTTTTTTCCTCAGGGCCTCCATGGAGATGAAAATTAAGAATATAAACAACTATCAATTATTGAACTAGAATCGAGAAACGTAATAAAGTCAGTCAAGAGGAAATATTACGTACTTTTAAGTATCTCAGACGTCTTTTGATTCTTTTCCTTAATCTTTATTCTAAGTTCCAATCTTACAGCGTCTTTGCTCCACTCCTGCCACAGTCGACCCTTTGACGGTATTGTATCGTAACTCCTAGTTTCCTATAGAGGGTGACTTTTATTATCAAGTTACTGGGCGGACAGACCTTTGATTAACCAACAGCCTTAATTAGGCGCTTGCC
This sequence comes from Glyphotaelius pellucidus, assembly GCA_936435175.1. NCBI lineage: Eukaryota > Metazoa > Arthropoda > Insecta > Trichoptera > Limnephilidae > Glyphotaelius > Glyphotaelius pellucidus. Next base: position 9,708,364 of record OW386558.1, read on the forward strand.
TTGACTTTTCCGCACGCAACTTGCGGCAAATAGAAGCAAATGGCGGCAACCAGCGGCAATTTGTCGACAACCAGCGCGCGGCATAATCTACCGGAAACCTTTGCGCGGTCTCGTGTGATATTTTTCAAGACAACAGGGTCTTAATGCATGATTAATTTTATGCCTGGTAGCAATTATTATAATTGGTATCTTGACTAATTTGAGTCTTTGGCTTTATAATTGGGCGACTTCTACTGCTTTGTTATAGTTATTTTATGGTGGTGAAGAAGCGACTATAAATTATACGTTTTTGAAAACTTGAAAGCTAATATTGTGTAGTTTACACCGAGGTCCTTTGTTCCTCATATTTTATTATTGTGTTCGATGAACATCAGCTGCCTTTTTAAAAAGGAAATTCGTGATTCTCTTTCATGTTAATTGTTGAATTTTTATTTGATCCTGGGAATATGGCGTGTGTAAAAGTGGACTAAAATTGTTTTGTGTGGGAGTTTACTTTAACATACTAATAATTTTTAAAAACGTCATGTAATAACCCTTCAAACACTTTTTGTCAGAAAGTAAAATATTTCCGCTTATCAATAAAATTGTAAATCCAAACAAAAAATTTGAATTTATCCGAAATTTCTGTTTTTGAAAGGTAATGAAATACGCTTTCATATTTTATAATTATAAACTTTATAAATAGTGTAAATATATTTTTAGATTTTCACCGCCAAAAGTGTTTTTTTTATTTGTTTTTGGGGTGTTATGCGCGTTGCTTCTTTAGCCAACGTTAAGCCATTTGCCCTAAAGATGGACACTGTTACGCTGTCCGAAACGTTGGCAAAAGAAGAAGGAAGTGCAACACCGCATGACATCCCAAAAACAAATAACGAAAATGTAAATATATATATTTTTTGATGCAAACAGGAAAAAATTTAAACTAAAATTGCAGGTAATGATAAAAAGGCACACCCATTTTATTAGACAAATGTTTAATAAACATATTCAACCCTCATTTTTTTGTCGTTTCACGGAAAAATAATTTTTAAAAAAATCCCAAAGTTCAATTTTTTTTTTCAAATTTCAGTACTTACATTTCTTTTGTAGTTAACTTTTAGATTTAAATATAAAACGTGGTGTTTTCTCTTTCTTACAACGCTTAGATTTATGTCTCACCATGATAATAAAAGAGACACAAAGAGTCCTGTACGAGTTCCCATAAGCGAACAAATTAAACTGAGGAGAAAATTAATGAAATAAATGAATTAAAAAAAAAAATGAATTAAAAATATGTGATTCTTACGTGATATTTTTTATAAATCGGAAAGTTAAAATTCACTGAAAGATATTATTCAGGTTAGTGCAGTTTCGTCAAGTGAGTGCGTTCGTATAAACTATTAATGAAAATGTCTACTTCAGCACACTCAATAACATATATTAACGAAGCATTTGGGTCAGAGGGCTAAAAAGAAATTTTTTTTTAGTAAGGCGTAAAATTATTAAAGTGTGATTTGACTGATGATTTTGTTACTAATTTAAATACATAACTTCTGGTAATTATTGACCGGGTTACTAATGAGTGCATTTTTGGTATTTAATAGGTGCTGTGGGGGGTGACGGTGACGATGGAGACGATAAGGAGAAGGAGGAGGAAGCAGAACGCGAGCGACAGGAAGCCATCAAGGAGGCCGAGGACAGAAGGAAGGAGAAACACCGCAAGATGGAAGAAGAACGAGAGAAGATGCGCCAGGAGATCAGAGACAAGGTAAGTCACAATACAAACCCTTCAATAAACATTTTCATTGTCCTTGTACGATAGAATGATTTCTTCTCTTAAATTAACCTAAATTAAATACTGACAAGCTACAACAGGCGAAGCAAGCCGCAGAATAGTTATTTATTTTGATGAAGAGGCTTCAGCAGCAGTACATGTCAAATTCGATATTTATTGTATCAAATTCGACAATAATCGCACACTTCCATCTCACCGAAATATACGTAAATTGCTTAATTTGATCAGCCTGAACTATTACATTTATCGAGGGATGATGAATATTGTGGTTATTATCAATTGATAATCAAACTAAAATATTCTGGTATATATTTCAAAAGTCTCGACTGAACAGTTTGTTTTATCCGGATAGTCATAATTTCGCGAGCAGTGCACTGACTCCAGCAAAACAAATGCCATTTATAGTTAATTTCCTCGCGTAAAGCGTCGTGCTAGCTGAAGTGGGGAATTTTATCAAAAGCTTTATCGAGTCGTTAATTAAACCCGCGTAAAAATAAACTGCCGTCGTTGATAATTTGAAAAATCGTGATGTGAGTACATTTTGTTCAAAGCCGCGCTAAACTCGACATTCCAACCAAGCCGAGTTTAAAATCAAATGATTACCGGGCCATAGGCATTATCGAAGATATGGGCAACCACAATAGGCTTTCAACTGTCTTTTCAACCACGTCGTATATTAAGTTATTTTTAAATTAAATGACATCGTACTTGAAACTTGAGAAGCTCATGGTCTCACACAAAGTCAAAGACAAGAAAGGCAGAGGAAGATGACAGATGCGTTGGTATGACTTTATATGTCAGCTGTCCGGAGAGGTTGGGGGAAGGATCAGTTGGTTATTTGGAAGGAAAATTGAAAGTTTCGGAGTTTCTTGGCAAACGGTGATTGATATTAGCAGCTCTCGCAGTAAATTTGAGGAGTTTCATTGAGAGCTCCGTTGAAACCCTTCTTTTCTCGACATGCGTTGAGAAATTGGACGAAGAATATTTTCAAAGAAAAAATTATTTGACTTTTCATCAGATTAAAAACTTTGAATTATCCACCCTGAGGAAGTCAAGATCTTACAGAAACCATTAATTTGGCATTCATATAAAGAAAAAAGTAATTATTATTATTTTTTTTATTTTAACCTTTCTGAATAAAACCTCAAATTGTAATATTTAATTAAATGAAGATACTATGAGTGAAACTCAATCGAAAATCTGGAAACAGAAAAATCAGAAAAAGTTATTGGCACCCCTGGGACTCGAACCCAGGACCTCTCGCATTCCGGGCGAACGCGCTGTCCGCTGCGTCAAGGTGTCGATATCAAATTCGGTCACTTTTAACTTGTCTTGTATTATTATGTCTTGTATGTCGATATTAGTTCCTAGCTAGGCAGATTGCCTGTTCTAAGGAACCAATTGCTGAAAAAGCCAGACAAAGCCATGTATTTTGTAATAAAATATTGTTTTAATTAATTTTTTTTTCTAATGTACTAAGTTTATATTTATTGTGCCATTTTTAGGTAACCATGTAAAACTTTAAGTGACATTATTTAATAGTTTTTCAGACTCCATTCTACCCAAGTCAATCAACCATTTAGTTATTAATGAACTTATCATACTTTGACTAAAAAGTATGATACCAGGGAAATTATTTTTAAAAAATAAAGAATCAAAATGTTTTTTTTTTTCCATCGATTGGTTATATTTTCCATCACAAAAAGGAATTGACAATTTTACCAAATTACTTTTACATAAACACACAAAATTTGAAGCTCACATAATTTAAGTTATAAAGCAATACATTTCCATAATGAATCCCGGTTACAGTATTTTTTAACTGAATTGAATCAAAACAAACCCAAAAACATTTGTCCAAAATATTATCAACTTGTTTAGCAAATTCAAAGCAAAATTCGAGCTGGACCCTTGACAGCGGACTGTGCTGGAAAGGGGGGCCCAACAGCCCTTTGTCAATCAGCATATATCGGATCCAATGACAGTCGCAGATTGGGGTCTGATTCGGCCAGAGAGGGATGAGGGGTACTTGTAAGCCAATACCGTTGTAGGCTGGATGTGTGGAGATATAATACCCGTACCGCACTGATTGCCGGTCGGGATACGCCGTTAGCCACGTTAAATTCGGACTGTAATTTTGATTTTGGAGTTGAAATGGATGCAGCACAATGGCTACAATTTTTTGACCGGAGAAGAAATTTATTTATTTCATTTTTGTTTTTTTATCATGTCCCATTTTGACAAGTTTTATTACATTATATGCATATTAGTACATAATTTATTAGTCAGTAGGCGTAGTTTATTCAGTTCCTGGGCTGGCTAAGACCTCGATCACGTCATAAGCAAAATTAAGAGTTTTTAAAATGTTTTCAGGTTATTCGTAACATGGTAACGTTTTTTTCTGTAAAAAATATATATATATATATATTGAATTGAAAAATATGGATATTAAATAAGTATAATAAAAAATTGTAATATCATACGTTTTCACGAATTCTTTTTTTCCCGACTGTAAACTGAGGGCAGCGAATTGAGAAAATTATTCATAGTTCTGAAGGACTATTATTACCTCCTGCAACAATTCCACCGACTTCTATATCCTTAGATTCTAAAATCCGAAAAATTTTAATGGATTAATTTGTAAAATATAGGGATTTTAACGAACGGAGTGAAGTTTTCTATTTTGATTATTCGGTTAACGTGTAAATAACACTTAAGACATATCTGCCCAATGCAAGTAGTTTTAAAAAATTACAAAAATTATCGAAATGCGCTATTAGATCGTTTAATGTTTATTTGCATTCACATTTCTTTCTTCTAGCTTGGAGTAGAAGGTAAATCAATCAATAAATTGCCAAAAAAATGTTTTTCATGTGCATTACAGATTGACGTAATCCTTTTACAATACACAAAAGATATTCATAAATTTTAACGAAAAAAATTATAATCATACATATTTTAGAATTTTTACCTAAACTTACTCTTGAAACCCTCAAGAAATTGTTCACTTTCGGAGAATATTTTAGAATTTTTACCTAAACTTACTCTTGAAACCTTCAAGAAATTGTTCACTTTCGGAGAATATTTTAGAATTTTTACCTAAACTTATTCTTGAAACCTTCAAGAAATTGTTCACTTTCGGAGAATATTTTAGAATTTTTACCTAAACTTATTCTTGAAACCTTCAAGAAATCGTTCACTTTCGGAGAATATTTTAGAATTTTTACCTAAACTTATTCTTGAAACCTTCAAGAAATTGTTCACTTTCGGAGAATATTTTAGAATTTTTACCTAAACTTACTCTTGAAACCTTCAAGAAATTGTTCACTTTCGGAGAATATTTTAGAATTTTTACCTAAACTTACTCTTGAAACCTTCAAGAAATTGTTCACTTTCGGAGAATATTTTCAGATCTACATTTGTTTTAAATTTTCTATTTGACTACATTCCCCAATTTGAGGTACATTCTAAAGTTGAAGGTGATGGGAAAAATGTGAAGGAGATGGTAAAGAAAAATGTTGGGAAGCGCCTTTCCAACAACAAGAGGCGAGTTTTGGTACCGCCGCCCCGGAAACCATTTACTGGATAACCAAAACATCTGCTGTACTCCAAGAGGTTCACTACGTTTGGTGACTTAGCAGGGGTGCCCGTGTTTATAGGGTGAGGTTTGTATTTATTTATTGATCTCTCTTGTGGCCGATGCGTTTGCCCGCTTGCTATGTGACGGTCTTCTGACCTTTCCACCCTTAATCCATCGATCTTCCGCCTTGAACTGCAGTTGGAATACGTCATACGTCCGTCACTCCTGACCCCCAGGTTCCTACGCACCCTTCATACCAATTTCCTTTCCTTCCTTTCCTTAAAAAACCCTCCGTACAGCATCTTCTAAGGAGACATAGGCCCTGAAGGAAATAATTTTTCTCGGGGCCTCCATTGTGGAGCCAATGAAAAAAAAACATGCAAAAAAGAAAAAATGTTTTCGTTCCTGCAAATCGAAGGCCAAAGAAAGTCGCGAGGAAGTGGGTTCTTACGATCCTAAATAAATATTGATGTTCTCATAAAAGTCCTTTTTTGTATATAAATACTACGTTTCCGTTTCCGTTATCGTCTTTGCACACTTCATTCGAAAGGTTTTCATAAATAATCAATGGTCAGAATTCACCAAAATTAATGCGGAGATTGAAATAAAACCGATGGTCACATTAAATAAATCTTAGCCAACAATATAGAATGCAGTCTCATTGTACCTATACATATTTCTAATCACTATAACTCATTAACATTTTGGGAGGCGGGAATGGGTACCGCCGCCCCGGGAACTTTTATTGGATAACCAATACCTCTGCCATTGGTCACCAAGTAGTTCACTACGTTTGATGATTTAGCCCGGGTTCATGGGTTGAGGTTTGTTTAGGTCTTGGAGGCGGATGACTAGGACACACTGAACCCCAGATTCATACCCACCCCTAAACCCTCTTCCTTCCCAGAACTCTCCTCTTCCTTTCTTTGAAAAAATTCTCCACACAGCATCCTCAAAGATGACAAAGGCCCCGAAGAAAATTGTTTTTCTCAGGGCCTCTTGTGTGGAGCTCATTTAAAAAAAAAACTCACGTGTCAAAAAGTTGCACTTTAACATAAATGTTATGCTCAAAAGTTGGGTAAATAATATTATGAGCTCACCATTCGAGAGTGTTTGCTTCTTCAGACAAAACAACAGATTTAATTTATATAGAGAAAGAGCAAATTAACTTATTAATAAACTGGCCAATGAACCACCCGCATTACTTAACCCCTAATCCACAGCCGCGGCGCGTCACGTGATCTGTCATCTGTCAACTGTCATCTGTCACATTGTCGATTTCACGCGGGAAATGTGGAGATGTCGAGTATTGTTTTGACATATTTGGCGCCAATGGGACTCAACGGAGTGATGCTGAAGATAATGACATCTGCTGGAAATTGACATAACCGTAAATAGAAAATGAATTTATGTTTGAATTCTGGTATTTGGGTCAAACTTGAATTTACTAAATCGTTTCGTAGCTTTCCAGTATTTGGTCGTCAATTGCTCGAGTAAATAGGTTAATTGGGTGCGCTCTATTGATGATCGTGTTTACGTGCCTGAATTTTGCATAAGAAGTTTTAGTTTTAGCTTTCAAAGCTCTTTTGGTCAACCAAAATATAAACTTTTTTTAAAGAAAAACTTATGGTTTAGGAGGGAATAACCAGACAAAACTGGAAATATGTTATTTAAATCACATTTAAGACGAATTGATTCTTTTCCACAAAAAATTATAAATTGGTTTCGAAAGAATGTCTTTTTATTAAGTAAAGTTGTTTTTTAAATTTTTGAGAAAATATGTTTATTTTTAGTACAATAAGGTTTTACCGTAGATCGTTGGCAGATTTGTTAATTTTTCAAACAAAATTTTGTATTATACAACATACATTTAAATCATTTAATCATGCAGTAAAATAAATCAGGAATTTATTTGGGAAAGCTGCTTTTCAGAATTTTAATTTTAGTTCAAATAAAATCATTAAAAATAGATCCACGCCCTTGTTTTGTGCCGAAAATACTTCAGTTTTTGTGTTTATTTACGGTCTTACAAATTAATACATTTAAAAAAAAAATTGCATGATCATTTTGCTTAGACATAATTGAAAAATTATAAATACTTATGATCAAAAAATAATTATAAAAAGTACACAATTTTAATTGGGTTATCATCACAAGTTTGAGCATTTTTGAATGTAGTATTTATCAAAGCAAATTTGGAATGAAATAAAATCGATATTTGGTTATTATGTCAAAATGCTGGTAAAGAAAATAATTATTCTTTCTCATCGGAATCGCCCTGTACCGTTGCAAGGGTACGATCGACAAAATTTAAATTCTCGGCCGCTGGTTAATGGTCCTTAACCTTTTCGTCCCGGAAAGAAAAAAATCACACATGATCCGAAGGGGGTCACTCGGGGACCCCAATTTGTTTTGCTCATTAAAGGGTGTTAATGACATAATTTTTTGTAATTTATTTTGGTAACAATTAGAGGGAAGTATATTCATTGTATTTCAGTAGTCATTTTCAAAATCGTTTGATAAATAAAGTCATAATTAATATTCTAATGAATTTAGACCAAAACGTGTATTTTTCCATGGAAAACAGAGAAGGCGGGCCGATCGCCAACATAACTCCATGTTTCCGAATGTTGCAGGCGATTGGCGCGTAGCGGAAACGATCCAGACCGAATGATCTTTGACCGGCAAGCGAACATTATAGCATTGTAAAAAGAGCAAACTAGATGCGCATTGTAAACAAACGGGATCTAGTCCTTTCCACCAACAACTCAGAAATTACTTGCTATCGCTTAGAATCGTCCCGATACTTTCAGCGGATGGATACGGGGTAACGCCCGAACAGAGGGGAAGGGGGGCGGGCTGGACAGATTCTCGACCGGAATTTGATATAAATGAATTAATATTAAGAAAAGTAGTAATGCGATATTAATTTTTTTAATGCAGATCGATAACCAAATATTTTTTCTAGGATTACCCAAATTATTGAGTGAGGTTTAAAAAACAACTTAGATACAGCGTAAAACTCTCGTTAGTGTAAGTGCGTTCCCCTGGTCCGGTACGGAAGTGTTAAACGGAACTGATAAAATCGGCCATCTAACATGAATGTTTTACTCGATATTGCTCTATTACATGGACTCCGTTCATTGCAGGTCCAGTCCGTCCTACACAGCCTCTACTACTGTTTGTCTGCTATTTTCATTAATAACAGTAATAACAATAACTTTATTTTGGTTAGTATTTTCTACAGTACAGTAAATGGAGCACAAACACATAAAAATATTTATTGAATGAATATCTTATTCATGCAGGAAAGTGCCAATGAAAGCTTACGGTTCAGCGTAACTGCTTTCTTAGTAAAAACAGTAATTTTACCAACTCTACAATGCACGAAGCCACGCGCGAGCAGATATCTGTTGAACCGCGAGCGCTTATGTGTTGTACCGGCACACGACGCTATCAAATATTTCTTCCTATAGAGGGGGTCAGTTAAATTGTAGAGCTGCCACAAAATGCTATTACTTTGTATTGAATCTATCAACTTGATAGCTGTCATCTGCCCATATAGGCAGCTCCAAAATTAAAATGACCCCTCCCTATTTTCGTCGGAGAGGGGGGCGCTTAACTTTTTGAATATCGCCTCTGGAGCGGTTCTGTCGTAAGATGTGTATTGCCTGTGGTTGATCTGCGCGTAAACCGCTTGGGTGTGAACGGTCTGAAGGGATTGTATGGAGAGCGTTATTTCTTGTGTGATGATCTTTAACATTTTATAGCTCTGTGTGAACGAGCTTTAAACCGCTTATGTATGACAGGTCTGATGAAATTGTATGGAGGGCGTTTTTTGGCGTGCGATGATCTTTTATATTTTAAAGCTGTGTGTGAACGAGCTTTAAACCGCTTAGGTGTGGCAGGTCTGATGAGATTGTATGAAGAGCGCTATTGGGTGTACGTTGAACTTTTATCTTTTAGTTAGCGCTTTAAACACGCGAAAAAAGTATCTTTCTACATCTTTTAGTTTTTTTGTAGCTTTTTGAAAGCTTTCCATAACGACATCTGCCTACTCCATTTAGGTTGATCAACAGAGAGTCTTTCCTTTACGAAATTATTCTAAAATTTGTCTTCCAAAGTGATTCAAATGTGTGTTCATAAAATGTTGTGTCGACAATCTAGTATCAACTCTTGTACAATACATAAAGTAGTGATCGCAGAACTTCTTCTTTTGGTATTATTTCGGTACGCGTGTCAATTGTACAGCCTCACACGTGGAAAGTGATGACTGCAGGCTGTGGGGTGTAAGGGTATGGAGGTTGCATCTATTTCATGTTCATTCGGGCAGACAGTGGGGGCACTTGGGAAGGAAAGGGGAAGAGGAAGGTGACATCCTCCATTTCCGCTCATTAGCGCAGCCCTCAGCGAGCCCTCAGCCCACAGCTCAGAGTTGTGTCTACAATAGCGACACTACGGATGTTAAAGGGAAGTTCACTCATCCATCAAAGAGTCGAACAATATTGTTCTTCTCGTTTGATATGGAAAATCTGAATGGCGTATTTTATGATTTAGAATTTTAGTAAAAATACTGATGCGGTTGCTGGTGGCTGGGAAAACTTTTTGTATAATATAATATATAATATATTCTTAGTCCCAATAAATTTATCTTAGTCAATCGTATTTCATCTTTTGCGTAATGTATTATAATTTAGCTTTCATTATATAGTAAATTTTCCTTAGTCAATTTGGGAGGCGGGTGTTTACCATAAATTACCCCTCTCACAACTAACGGACTGTTTATCATAGTGTTTACCGTATATGTTTACCGTATATTTTGTAACTAATAATATCGTTTACCATAGTGTTTACCATAAATAACACCTCTCGTAACTAACGGATTGTTTATCATAGTGTTTACCGTATATGTTTACCGTATATTTTGTAACTAATAATATCGTTTACCATAAATAACACCTCTTGTAACTAACGGATTGTTTATCATAGTGTTTACCGTATATGTTTACCGTATATTTTGTAACTAATAATATCGTTTACCATAAATAACACCTCTTGTAACTAACGGATTGTTTATCATAGTGTTTACCGTATATGTTTACCGTAAATTTCGTAACTAATAATAGTGTTTACCATAAATAACACCTCCTGTAACTAACAGATTGTTTAGTTTAGAGCTTATGATATATGTTTACCGTAAATTTCGTAACTAATACTATTGTTTACCATAGTGTTTACCATAAATAACACCTCTCGTAATTAACGGATTGTTTAGCATAGTGTTTACCGTATATGTTCACCGTATATTTCGTAACCAATAATATTGTTTACCATAGGGTTTACCATGAATTACGCCTTTTGTAACTAACGGATTGTTTACCATAATTTGGGAGGCGATAATGGTTACCGCCGCCCCGGCAATCTTTATTGGATAACCAACACCTCTGCCAAAGGTCACCCAAGTGGTTCGCTACGTTTGGTGATTAAGCAGGGGTGCCCGGGTTTATGGGGTCAACCCTTTTCCTTTCCAGAACTCCCCCCCCTTCCGCTCCTTAAAAAAAAACCTCCACACAGCATCCCCAAAGATAACATAGACCCTGAGGAAATTTGTTTTTCTCAGGGCCTCCTGTATGGAGCTCATGTAAAAAAAAAATTCTTTAAGTTTTAAAGCTCTTAAAAATATGCGTTATTTTTAAATAAAATGTCTAAGCATTCCTCACGCCGCGCCGCAACGGCAATTATATGAAATTCGCAAAAAAATCGCAAAGTATGCTCCGAAAATTATTAAAAATAGGTTTTTTTCAGTTATTTTACAAGTTATGTGTATGAAAAAATTCACAGTGTTTTTTTTATGCTATTTTAGACAATCCTAACGAGATTTTCATGTCTTTTAAACGATTCGCGCTTTACGAAACATCTTCACGATTTTCGCTTAAATATTTTCGTTTTTAATATTAGCGAGCTCTCTTTAGCATTCGTATTTACATATCTTCCATTTTCTTCTTTTTGAGCCGGTCCATTTTCAACGACCAACAAGTTGACGAATAAAGAAAAATAAAAAAAGTTAAAATTTAGTTAACATTTCGGGTAGCTAATCATTTTTTTCTTAACTAAAATTAGGTACCTGACTTGAAGTTACATAACATCAAAAAATTGAGAGTAAACGACACTGTTGCTTGGAGATAACCATTTGGAGCCTTACTGATAAAAAAAACTTTTGTCGTGTGTTAAGGGTTGTTTATCAGATCTGTCAAATTTAAATCATGATTAGTAGTAAGAGGGCTAGATTCGAAAAGCTGCATTCAATGGCTTCGCGCTTTTTTCAACCTTCCACCACCTCTCTTCATTTGGCATAAAAAAATCAACCAAAGAGTATTCGCCGGCTATGGGCAGTTAGAAATTTTGTGCGGCATCACGTTCAAGAAAATTGTTAAATATTAAAAGGATTATATAAAGTAATTACAGGAGTAACCATCCACAGTCTTTACGTCTTCAAAACATTGTTAAAATAGCGAGTTTTACCGAAAGTTACAATCTAATTTTGGTTTCCCCGAGTGTAGAAGTGATCAAGTTCTCATTCACATTGTTTACTGCATATTTAACCATAGTGAAATAACATAAAACCAATAATTGAAATCACTAAGTGTTCAAGTAAATATTGTGACATTGTTATACGCCAACGGTGTGTGTACTTACCAACACCTCAGCGCAGTGAAATCAAGGCGGGCCCACCAGCCATACTTTCAAGTGAATCTCGTGTAGTTCCCCAATAACCATTTTCAATGTGGATGCTCAAGCATATATTTCTCTGGCAAAGGACGCTGTTAATTTATTAACCAACATGATTATGGACCCCAACAACAAATTCACGAAAGAACACCTCGCGAAAATAATTCCCAAAACCAATGACATATTGGGAACTATCGGCCAAATGGCAGTTCAAATGGCTAATCTAGAGGGAGAGTTGACAGCTCTAAAAAATGCAACCCCAATTACGCACACCCCCGATTCACAAACTCCAAGTGTCTGCGAAATTCTCGCCGAAATGAAGGAACAAAATTATAGAGACAAAAACTTAATTATTCATAACATTCCTGAGAACACATCATCATCTCAGACGGAATGTATTAATAGCGACATAGCGTCAGTCAAAAAAATCCTCTCTGATATTGACAAGTCAACAACCAACCTAGAAATAATTATCTATACTGGGTAAAAGGAAGGACGACAAACCGAGAGGAATTAAAGTAGAGTTTCCTGAAGCAAAATGGCCAAGAATATTACTAACCAAAAAACACGTGCTTAAAAATAATATTAGATTTTACCAAGATCAATCGCTTCTCCAGCGGAAACAATTAACTGATTTAAGAAATGAGCTAGAAAAAAGAAAGGCTTCAGGCGAAACTGATATCACAATCAAATACATTAACAATAGACCTACAATAACAAAAGTACACCCAAAAAACTAATATATAAATTGAAAATATTTTATCAAAATGTTCGTGGTCTTAGAACTAAACTTCAGGACCTAAAATCAACTCTACCCACTTTAGATCACGACGCTTACGCATTCACTGAGACATGGCTAAATAAAAATATCGACACATCAGAATTGGGTTTCTTTAACCATACGGTGTACAGAAAAGATAGAAATGAAAAAAATAAATCCAGAGGAGGAGGAGTATTAGTATCCATAAATAAAAAACATAATTCAAGACAACTCAAATGCATCTTTACACATATAGAACAACTATTCGTCATGGTATCCACCAAAAAGGAAAAAATTATTATCGGCTGCGTCTACTTTCCCCCTTCCTCCGACGCTCAACTGTACAAGGACCACTACCATGAAGTTGAAACAATCCGAAGGAGATTTCCTGGCGCCGCTATAATTTTGACGGGTGACTACAATCTGCCTAATGTTGAATGGGACATTGATAACAATAAAACTGCATGCACGGACAACATCTACCACGGTTCTCATGATATTATCGAAATGTCAAATTTTTTAAGTCTTCTACAGTTAAACTATGTATTCAATGTTAGCTTCCGACTTCTCGATTTAGTATTTTCCAATTCATTATCAGTAAAAGTATCCGCATCTGCTGAATCCATTCTCCATGTCGACAAATACCACCCCCCTCTAATAATTGAATGTAACAGTTCAGTAACAAAAAAAAATCCTTTTTCATCAACAAAATTAAACTTTTTCAAAGCAGACTATAATCAAATCATTAACCTTATATCTTCAACCGACTGGGACTTTTTGAACAATGAAGAAAACATCAATGAAATTGTTGATAAATTTTACTTAATTCTAAATAACGCGATCGATTTATTTGTACCCATTTCAAAAATTTATGTACATAATTACCCAAAATGGTTTAGTAAAGATCTTATTAAAATAATTAGAGACAAAAAAATTGCTCATAAAGCTTACAAATCATCACGCGATCCCATTGATTACGCAAAATTTTGCGAACTAAGAATGACTACCAAAAAAATGTCCAAGTTATGTTACAAAAAGTGCATAGATAACTGTGAAGAATTGGCTCTCGCCGACCCTCAAAATATTTATAAATTCTCAAACATGCTTAATAATATTGACTCCAGTATACCCTCTAACATGTATTTGGATAACAAATTGGCCGATAATCCCCAAGAAGTTGTCAATTTGTTTGCTGAATTCTTCAGCAAAGTCTATGAATCAACAAATAATTCTCCATTGTTTAATGCCACTACATCCAATTATAACCAAATCGATTTCAATCAGTGCAAATTTGAAGAAAGTGACATTAGAACTATATTAAAATCTCTCGTCCTGAACAAATCAGCTGGCCCTGATAACATTCCCCCAATCTTCTTATCGAAATGCATATCAGTCTTGACTTATCCCCTTACTAAAATTTTCAACTTGTCAATAAAAACTGGCACCTTTCCGAAAAAATGGAAGACAAGCTTTCTGTCTCCAATTTTTAAGAAAGGAGATAAATCTGATATTTCCAATTACAGACCAATATGTATACAGTCGTCCATCCCAAAAGTATTTGAATCTGCTCTGCTATCTAAACTCTCGCCTGAGATCAATAAAGTAATTTCACGTCGACAACACGGTTTCATGTCAAAACGGTCTACTCTCACAAATTTAATGATCTATCAGAAAAATTTATTTAGTACGATGCATAATCGTCTTCAGACAGATGCTGTATACACAGACTTTAGTAAAGCTTTCGACAAAGTCTCACACAAAATCCTTATTCATAAACTAAGATCATTTGGAATAACGGGGCATATTTTGAGATGGTTTGAAAGTTATTTACGTAAAAGAAAAATATCAGTTAAACTCAATTCGCACTTTTCACACCAGTTTGAAGTATACACCGGTGTTCCACAGGGGTCACATCTGGGTCCAGTGTTGTTTTCATTATTTATCAACGACATAACCACCATTTTCGATGGAGTTATGATTCTATTATTTGCAGATGACCTTAAAATTTATAAAACAATAACTAATCCGAATGACTGTTGTATATTACAATCAAATCTTGTGAGGCTACAAGAGTGGTGCACCCTAAATGAACTGTTTCTCAATATTGAAAAATGTCAAACAATTACTTTTGCCCGAATAAAAAATCCCATTAAATTTAATTATAGCATCAACAACATTTTTCTTAAAAGAGTAGAACAAATTAAAGACCTCGGTATTATTTTTGACAATAAATTAACGTTTGTTCCTCATATAAATGAAATAACCAATAAGGCCATGAAATGTCTGGGGTTTATTCTGAGAACAGTTAAAGAATTTCAATCAATTAATTCCTTTAAATTGTTGTACACTGGGTTGGTGAGAAGCAACTTAGAATATAATTCTACTATCTGGGCTCCATTATATAAAACCCACCAACAAAAAATTGAAAGAGTTCAGCATATGTTTTTAAGATTTATTAACTACAAACTGGGTATACCGATTGAAGAACTTAATTATATATACCTAATGGAATTACTTAACATAACCGATTTGACATCAAGGCGCATAAAAAGTGATTTAGTTTGTCTTTTCAAAATTTCGAATGGCAGACTGGACGCCCTCGATTTGACAAATTTTATTAATTTGCGAGTACCTACTCGCGAAACTCGGTCGAATGCATTGTATTCTGTTACCAATTCCGCTAATAATTATTTTATAAACTCTCCCATCCAAAGACTCCATTTACTCGGAAATAAATACAACTCAATCGACATTTATCGTCACCAATCTGTGTCTAAATTCAAACTCAGTATATTAGAATATTTAAAATAAAGCCATAAATATCAATCAATTGCACCTTTATCAAATTATTAATTATCGCAAAACATGAAATATGTGAATAATAAAGGTAGCCAAATAAGAACACAATTAACAACAATCCTCTCGTATTTATTGTTATAAATATAATAACTAACTCACATTGACTTAAATTTCTATTTAAATCTTGGTGCCCTAGCAATAATAATATATTAATGATTAAATTAAAATCGATGGTCTCTTCATGTTCACAATAAAAACAAAATTTAATACTTATGTATACAAAGATTACCTTAGTACTTACCTTTTTATCCTCTCTCTTTTGTATTAATATTATCTTGTACTTTTTGTACCATAATTTGTACTATTTTTTACTTTTTTACTATCACACTATACACTTGTTGAACTCATCTGTACAACTTTTCAAGATATTACAACTCATGTATTTTTTATTTATTTTCTTCTATGTGTAGGTACTATTTATCGCTGCGTTAATTTTGCTGAATTCTTGAAAAATTTGCTTTCGAACAATTTATTCATGATTAAGTTAATAATAAAATCAACATAGTAAATACCTACACGTTCCTCAATAACTACTTTTAAGTATCTTAAGCACTCTTCTGTTTTACCATTATTACACTATGTAAACTTTTTAACTCCTTTGTACAATTTTAATGATAACGAAACTACATACCTATGTACATATTAAACCTGTTTGTATCCTTAAAGTACAGTTTATAATGTTATATACTTCAATCTTACAATTATACTCCTGAATAACATGTGTAACTTGAATAATGTGATTCTGTAAAAGCCTTCAAGGCGTGTATGAATAAATAAATAAATAAATAAATAAATAAATATGAGGGAACGGACTACGGTGTCGATAGAGACGGAGGGAGAAATAAAAGGCATCCGATTTGGTTGCGAGTCCAGTCGTTTATTGAAGCAGGAGCTACGTAGCTGAGGTCGGTGCGATGTAACAGGAAGTATGTCGAAGTGCCGTACCGTAGAGATGTTGCGAGTGCACGGAGATGATGGCGATGGTCAAGGTCAGGAAGCTGCGGTGGAGCAAGCCACGGGCCTGCAGGTCACCAGGGTGTTGCTCGACGCCGTGAGCTGCGGAGATGAATGGCGGTGACTTGGTGAGTGGAACCATTGGCAGGTGGTCCTTGTGAGGCAGATTGAGTGCAGTGGCAGCGAAACGCGATGGGCTTCGATAGCCACTGAGATGAGGCGCTATTTTCCATACAGAAGATGCTACGGATCTTGTAGATACAGGAGCGAAGCGGTGGTTGCAGCTGCTAGGTGCGGTGGACCTGGAGAGCTGATGTATGGTGATGGCCTAGAGGAGAGTACAGATGCACCGGGCACTCGATGATACACTGGTTTGCTGGATCGAGGCGATTGTAAAAGCGACCGTTGGATAGTGAGTACTTTGTAGTTTAGTATAATTACAAACTACAACTTATAATTTTATGAACGCCACAAATATTTTTTTACGATGTCTCTACATCAGAGTTCAGTTCTTTGCCAATGCTGTTTCCAACATAATTAATCTCAGGAATGCTAGTTATGTGTAACTTTTGGACCCCTTAGATCCAGGAAGTTCGTCGCATTACTGTTGATAGCTAAAAAGCTCCCTTTCTTTACAACTCCAGGACAATCTGGCTGAAATAGGATTCAAATACAGGCTTTAGATTCTTCCCAGTCTCACTCTCGAGGACTTTACCGTCACCTCCTTTACTGTAGAGCGAGCCGCGCCAATTTAGAGGGCCCAAATTTAGTGGATCAAAACGCCTTTAAAAAGTTTTTAGTACTGCAAATACATTGTTTAAACGGGGTAATTATAACGGTTTAGAACCTAAATGTGAAATGTTATCAAAAAAGTTATAAACAAGTATAAAATTATTGAAATTAAATCAATAAATTTAATCAACTTACCAACGCTGATGCCCCTGGGAAGACTTTTTATGTTTTTTTTATTTTTTTATATATGAATACCTCACAAGAGTCCTAGTTGTTCCCATCTGAAGCCAGTGAGGCTATGGCATTGGGGTATGTTGTGAGGCTGAAAGTATTGAGGAGGGGAAGGAGATGGAGGAAAGGAAGGTGGGGAAGTACTTGACCATTCAGATCTGGTCACCAAATACGGTTAAAGTATCTTCCACTCTGGAAAGTGCCGCAAGTGTACCTTAAATTATTAGGAAATGTGGATATTTTCCGTATGGAATTGAAATGTTGAATTTCGATTGAAATGTTAAAAATAACTAATTCGCAAAAACATTTCGAAATCTTTTGTCCATTCGAAACTAGAGTTATCCTTAGCGTCGTAGCTCCTCGTCTTGCGGCCGTAAGGGAGTGTGTTGGCACCTCGCTCTTTGACATGGTGGTAGTGAGTATTGTATCTCGACCCCTGGGGTCTCTGCCGAATAAGCTATGAATTACACAATGTGAACCAATTATTAGAACCTGATAGACTAACCTCGTTATTGAGGGATGAATAGGTTATGTTGTCACGTGACACATATCTAGGTTATGTAACATGCCAGTCTTGCTTGTTCAATAGAATATGTATTCTAATTCGGGTAGTTTCATTACAAAGTTCCAACTTTGTCTGTGGGTTTCGGTGTTCTGTGAATGCATTTATTACGCAAAGAATGTTATTATAAAATAAGGTACTTTAACTATGTAACGATTTAATTTAATATACTTTATAACTGTAATCATAATGTACTGGGTAAGTCTTAATAAATAAATAATTGTGGAATGATCGTATTTCCACGTAACTAGGTTTCTGAGTAATTGAAAAATAAAAATTCATGATTGCTTTCTCGAATCTTGGGAGACGGGTGTGGGTACCGCCGGAAACCATTTATTGGACAACCAACACCCCTGCCATTGGTCACCCAAAGTGGTTCGCTACGTTTGGTGATTTAGCAGAGATTCCCTTGTTCACGGGGTGATATTTTTCTAGATCTTGGTGACGAATGCGTTTGCCTACCTACTGCCTGCTATTGGGAGACACTGGTTGAGACCTTTTACTCTACAAACAGACTCTCCTGACAAACTGACCCCCAGATTCCTCTCACAACTTTTTCCTTCTCAGATCTTCCTTTCCTCAAAAAAACCCTCCACACAGCCTCCTCAAAGAAGGCTAGGCCCCAAGGGAAATTGGTTTTCTCGGGGTTTTCTGTGTGGAGCCAATTGTGGAGCTCTCTGAAACGAGCTACGAAAGTCTCCAATCTAGAAGGGTATACTAGGTCAATGAATGGGACCCTTTAAAATTATGTAAAAACTATTACATTGACAACTCTTCGAATGCTATAAATTGTTGGTACCGTACAACTATCGCAAATGTGGTCACCACGACTTGCTCTGTACTCCAGAACAAACGTTCTGACCCAGCATAGATTAACAAGAGGTATGGTGCAGCTAAATGATATCTATAGGTCTCTTGACATTTTCAACATTGGGCTCTTGAGTCATTTTTGGCAAGAAATCTAAAAAAAATATACATTACTGTAAAAATTTTCGTTTAATATTACGTATATGTCATGTGTTTTGTGTATGTGTTAGATTATATTAATCTGTAATGCACAAAAAAAATTATGTGTTTTTTTGTGAAAAGTTACTAAGGCTTCGTAATAAACGTTTCAAAAAGAACAAATGGCTTGAGAGCGAGATATTTGAATACAACTATGTTAGATCGAGTGCGCTAATATAAAAAGTATTACAATTAATGGACGTAGGCAAAAATATTTAATAAAGAATTACTTAAAATAGAGCAACAATTCTAGCAGCGAGATTTAAGCAGTATACTGCGATTTTTTTCATACTTGTAAGTATGTATGTTTTTATTTATTTTTTATTTTAAATACATAAACGGCTATACTGCCTTTTATAAATAAACATATAATAGAGTACAAAAGTAAGAAGAATAATATCATTACATAATAGTAGTTTTAAACTTAAAAATAACATACAATTATTTTGTGTATTACAACAAAAAATAACAAGAAATAAAAATGAGAAATACCTATCATCATTTCATTTCAACATGTCCATATTGCGTATATAGTTACATAAGCAATTTTTTTCTAACGCGCGAATTTCATGCAAATTACTTTTTAAAATCGGCAAATGTACATATCTTCAAAAATAATATGTATATAATATTTTTAATACCTTAAAAACTTAAAGTGTAAAACGACAGAGGAGAAGTATCATGGTATTGTCCAATATGATTGTCCGAAGATTTTTCCAATGCAGTACGTATGTAAAAAAAACATTGTTCAATGCATTTTGCACTAGTCTATATACATATAAAACATTGTGTAATTACCGAACCACCTCGATGGAACGACTCCGGATTCAATATAATGATGCGTGCAGAATTATATTTGGATTCAGAAGATATAGCAGTGCATCGACAATGTTCACTGAACTAGAATTGCACGGATTCGCCGATTTGATGAGACATCGGGTCACCGGAGCCAGGATGCGGCTAATGGCTTTTGACAATACAGTGGTGACCGCAGCGTTCCAGCACCAAACCTCACTCCTGAAGGAGCGCTGGGCCCGAGCTCACCCCAGACCACTCCCTACATGGAATTGATTATTTTTTTATTTTTTATTATTTTGTTTTTTCCTATTCTATGTACCTACTTCGTTCTTTATTTAAAAAATCTGTTGTATTAAAATATGTATAATTATATGGGACGTGTGGGATTGCACTATCCTCCCCACATCCTGGAATAAAAACATTATTGTTATTATTATTATATTAAATGAAAGAAAGTACTCTTATTTAGGAAGAAATTCGTTTTGCGGGATCTTAAATATGTATACCTTTATAATCATCAATCGCTTTTTATCATTTAACGCGCCAATTAAATTCGCGCCAAAAATACTTTCCAATATTTCCACAGAAGGGGGGGGATTGTTTGCCGCGAACAAACGAGTCGAATCCGCGGAAATATCTCGCTCCGGAATGATGATAAAGCGATCTGTAGGTTATATAACGCGCTGTGACGGCCATTAAATGAACCGTGCCGGTCGTAAAATCAGAGGCAAGCGGAAAGGTAACCAATTTTATGGGCGGCCAGTGTATCGAACGCCTGCGGAAATGGGGTGCTGTCATTAATATCTGCGGTCACTGTTGTTTTGTATAGAGTTTTCCACGTTAAAAATATTCTAGGATTTATTATTTTCAAGTAGAATAATGAGAGACCAGCCTCCGAAACATGGGGCGTACTGTACAGGGCCCGCAGATAATTTATAGCACACGACTGCTAACCCTGTGCAAATCGCAAGTGCGCCCCACGGTTGAATTTGGCAGCCACCTCTGGTCTGGATCTCCAAAAAAACCCTTGACTTGGTGCAGAAACGAGCGGTCCGTTTGTTACGTAGATTATCCCATCTTAACAAACGGATTGCAATCTTTAGAGCACAGGCGTCGGGTGGGAACGCTATCCTTGTTCTACCGGTATTTCGTTATTTAGGAACTAGCGTCAAACGCGCGCCCAACTTTCGTACACGTTTGATATTTGTCACGTGCGGGTTGCTTTTTCGACGCATCTTTGAGTTCAATAGCTTGGCTGTGGAACGATTTGTTGGCCTCTGTGTTTCCTCCTTCCTACAACTCTCAACTCGGGTCTCTTCAAAACCAATGTTCATTCCTTCCTCTCCTCAAAAAGACTCTCCATGCAGCATCTCGAATGACATAGGAAAATAATTTCCTTCAGTGCCTCCAGTGTAAAAAAAGGCGATACAGGAACATGGCTTGAATGTTGGGGTTTGCTCCACACGGGCAGCTCTGAGGAAAATAACTTCCATCAGTGACTACATCATCATTGGGGATGCTGGAAAAGAAAGGGGTGAAAGTTCTGGGAAGGAAAAAGGTATGAAACCGGAGATCAGTCTGTTCAGGAGTGACGGTCATATGAATCCATCCCTTGATCCCTTCCACTGCGAAACAAGCGATGGCTTAAAAGAGGAAGATCTGGAGAAATCAGATGGTCTCCTTTAATCAATTTCTCCCAATACGACCCGCCCCCCTGCAAGTGAGTAGACGCATTAACCGCCAAGATCTAGACCAACCTCGTAAACCCGGACCCCCAGCTAAGTCACCAAACGTAGCCAACTACTTGGGCTGACCTATAGCAGATTTGTTAGTTATTCAATGAATGGTTCCCGGCGCGGCTGTACCCATACTCACCTCCCTAAACCTATTATCTAAATCTATTAACAGAATATTTTGGAAATTCTTAAAATGGGATACTTCCTGGAAATAATTTTTAAATATTAAAAAATTATGTCGAACACGCAATATAATCGCCGTGCTCTTGTATATTTATTTATTTATTTAAGATTTTACTCTATTTATTTTACTCTCCTGGGAGGGATGTGCAATCCCAGTCTGCCGTATTTCATAAACAACAATACATATAATAATATAAGAGAGTAAATTAATAAAATATCAAAAAGAAGAAAATATATATTAAAACTTCGAGATTTTTTGAAAGATTTTTCTGTTCGGACAATGCAATGATTTTCAGCTCACAACTTTTGATGTATTTTAATTCAAATGATTGAGATTCCCACAAAGATCGAGGTTTGTCGAGATCATAAGTTACTTTATTTAAGTTATCGTAAGGTTTACAATGAATTTTTAACTGGACCAGACGTCCATCCTATTGTAAACTCTTTAAGTTATTCTCAAACTACGGAACCCAACACTGCCAAAGCCCCGCTGTATAAATTATATCTTCGGCTATTTCCGTAACTGTTCGTGTATTAGGCACGAGCGACGATAGTTGACACTCTTCTAAGGTAATAATAATAATAATAGTTGGATAATTTGTAGAGCGCCGTTTTTGTGAAAAATCACCGCAAGGTACTACTGGTTAATGTATTTAAAAACCTACTACTTAATTATAAATCATAATATTTCACATAAGAAATTAGGTATGCAGTTTGTTTTTAATGCAAATAAGAAAGTTCTAATTAACACAAAGATTTCAAATATCAAAAAACAAACTTTACCGAACCATTTGAAATGAAATGGAAACAAACAAATTTACGGTCTTGCAAATGCAAAACGTTCGATTTTAAACTAAACTACGCTACGGCCAGTCAACAATGTTCGACTGCCACGTCTATATTCTAATTTTCTACATCAAAAATAATAGTAGACGTCGACTACTATTATTTTTTGATAAATTTGCCTGGAACGGAAGCCAAACTCCGCTTCGATCGATCAACGGTTGGCATACGAGTATATCCATACAATTACGCAACATTCCGCCCTCTTGTAAGGTTTTAGTGCCTACGAGTACGTGTTCGTAATTTCCTGATTGAATGCCTCCCCGTCTAAAGGTAAACGCATCGATCGGTCCATCCGTTACGTGGTGAGGCGTTGGTGAAGGCTGTTGTTCAGAGCTTAAAAGCTGCCTTACACTGTACAATGTTGAATTTCGCGGTTCCACAACAGTTGACCCGCTGACAATTATACCCCCGGCGTACTTATTTACAATGTGCAGTCGGTTTATGGAAAATGTAGTATTATTATTTCACAAAACATAACTAAGCGTATAAAACATATTTTAATTTAAATGCATCAGGGAAAAATCTGCTTCTCTATATACACCAGAGCATAAGTACAAAAAATCAGAGTATGCAATTCACACGCGGTAGAAGTGGAACCTTCAAAATATTAAAGTAGACGAGTGGAGAGACTACAAGGCACCGCACAAAGAAGAGACCGATTTTGCTGTCTCATTCTCTCCCAGGCTTAATCTTATAGATTTATTTGTTTGTCTATTTTTAGTGTCGCTATCTTTCGATCAAAATTCGAATTTCAAATCAAAACGGTGCTAAAGAATTTTTCACTTCAAAAATCGACACTGTGTATAAATTCGTTTGATATTCGCATCAACTTATTATTCCCGGCATGCGTTGCTATGCCACTGCGTGTCCTTTCCCATTCGTCCCGTTCTCCTTCGGCCTCCCCTTCCGCCTCCCCTCTCGTGGTCCCATTCCGCCTTCTCCACCTTCCCTCGCCCTCTTTCCCCGTTCCGCGAACCCCACTCCCAAGTTCCCCACACCCCTCCCGACACACGTTCCCCCCACATTCTCGCGAATCCCCCTCCCGAGTTCCCTTCCGCCTTCCCGGGTTCCTCTCCCCCCTCCCGCATTCTATACATTCATTCCTGGTACATTCAGTTTTCAACAGCTCGCGTGCCATTACTGCAGTTTTTTATAAAAATTTCATAATGCCAGAGCTCACCAGTATATATAGAAACCATCGCTGACAGGCACCCCTCAAATTCTCAAAGTTTCATCGCAATCGGATAATGGTTTAGCAACGCATAGCATACATGCATATGTACGTATCGGGGGGTCAACTATCGGCGGATCAAATGTCGGGTCACCAAATTTCGCACAAATATAAATTTGTATTGAAGGTATTATGAACCAAGATTTACAAGGGTAATATCCATTAAATTGATTTTGTTGGCTTTGGCTTACCTACATATATGGGTAGTTATAACTTTAGAGATTAAACCAAGAGCTTGGCGTGTATTTTTTCGTGTCCTTTGTTTAATTGTTTTCAACGTTAAATGGTGAAACGTTTTCAATTTATCGCGACAGCTTTCTCTTATATTTCCTGTTAAACAAAGAGTGTCTTGTAAAGAAGCGTGATTTGTTCGTGTACATTGTAAAACACGTCGTTTAAAACTGAAAAGCTAGCAGAAGCGGGATTTAAACAACGGGTATGCATAATTAAAAGTTCCACACATGTTAAACTGGCGTAGTATTCGTAATAGGGTAGCATTATTGTACGACTGAATAATATATACTGTATTCAATACTCATTATTATTTTCTGAGATCTTACATAAATATACTTAATATAAAGTTTTTCACGTAATATAACTTAAATACTAATTTACCTTGTGGATCTGCCTGTCTTTGTAACTTTTGTTCAACGAACTTGGATTTCATTTGAATTTTAGTGTTATTTTCAAAATTGGAACTGATTTTGTGAGGAATTCTCAGAAGCAATAAAGTACCTACCTATAATCCCGTGATTTTTACGGGTCTTCGCTTGTATATGTCATCTTTAGGCATCCTGCGTGGAGGGTTTTTTTTAAGGAAAGGAAGGAGAGAAAGTTCTGGGAAGGGAAAAGGTATGAAGCGAGGGTAGGAATCTAGAGATCAATGTATCAAGGAGTGTCGGACGTAAGAATTCATCCCTCCCCAGTTCAAGGCGATGAACCTAGAGAGTCTAGACCCTTTAAGCTCTCTATAGATAGAGAACTTAAAGGGTCTCCCTCATCCAGTCTCTCCCGATCCGGCCCACAACGCAGTAGGTGGGCAAACCCATTCACCACCAAGATCTAGACAAACCTCACTTCATGAGGGATTCGGGCACCCTTGCTAAGTCACCAAACATTGCGAACCACTCGGGGTGACCTGAGAAATGTATTTTTTTATATGAATACCGCACAAGAGTCAACTGCTCCCGTCTGGAGAGAGTGAGATTATGGCATCCTCAATTGGGGTATGTTGTGAGGCTGAAGGTACTGGGGAGGGAAAGGTAATAGGGAAGAGGAAGGTGCGGAAGTACCAGGCTATTCAGATCTGGTCATCAAACACGGCTAAAGCCATTTCAATCAACGTATCAATTCTAAATGGTGTAAGGCCACCATGGCGATAGTGAGAGTATCTTCCACTCTGGGACGGGCCGCAAACATACCACATGTATTTTAAATTAATTAATTGTTAAATAACAGAAATTAATTGTTAAATAACAGAAATTAATTGTTAAATAACATAAATAAAATTTATTTGCCACGCCGGGATTCCATCCCGCGACCTTCGGATTGCGAGGCTAGCGCTAGCGGTAAGGCTCTCTCTTAAACTTACATCTTTTAAATAAACAAATGATTATCACAATCTCAGCATTTCTGCACTCATTTAAAACGCTTCTTCCTTACTCTTTCCCTCTTACTAATTAACGCATTTTAAATTTTACACAACTGATAAACAATCATTTAGCTTACATTAATTTGTGTCAGTTGTGTACAAGTTAAAACAAGTTTAAGAGTAAAGCCTTTAGTCTAGAACCTGACACCACGTAGTTGTTCACCGCATTTTTTCTAGCGTTAAAACTCGCGAGTTAGTCTTTGGAAATGTGTGTCTCATGTAGACCACCAAGAGAAGTTGTTGTTGAGTCCTTGTGTTTTTGTTGAGATGGTTTTAAGGGTGGCCCAACAAAGGGAGGGGGTTGGTAGGGAGAGGCTCCGTTTATAATGTATGAAGTGCATCCGGAGTGAGGTGAGAAGGGGTGGTGAGGGGAGGTGGAAGTGATGTTAAGCCCCCACGACACTTGCTGCTAGCTGTCACTCTGTTCCGTAACTCGGGCTTTATGTATATCACAATATCACATTTAAACTGGGTAATTCAAAACATGTATTTAATTCAATTTGTTTTTTTGTTAAGTTACGGGTTTTTTTTGGAAAGCAAATAATTCTATAATAAATGTTCCAAACATTGTTTGAATTTCGGGAGGTAGTCAGTTAAGTTAAAATCACAGAACTATCATAAATTCAAAAAAAATGTAATTTTTTTGTTATTATTTTATCTTTTTTTTTTACATGAACTCCACACAGGAGGCCCTGAGGAAAATGATTTCCCTCAGGGCCTATGACATCTTTGAGGATGCTGTGTGGAGGGTTTTTTTTTAGAAAAGGAAGGGGAGGAGAGTTCTGGAAAGGAAAAGGGTTTAAAGGGTGGGTAGGAATCTGGGGTTCAGTGTGTCCTGGTCATCCGCCTCCAAGACCTAGACAAACATCACCCCATGAACCCGGGCACCCCTGCTAAATCACCAAACGTAGCAAACCACTTGGGGTGACCTATGGCAGAGGTGTTGGTTATCCAATGAAGGTTCCCGTGGCGGCGGTACACATTCCCGCCTCCCAATCTGCTTCCATTTTACGGAAATGCATTTATTGTGCCCTGATGGGCTGTTGGAATAATATTTTTAATTATTTGGGGGGATTTCAGCGCCCTGAGGTGATTTTTCACGAAAATAGCTCTATATAAAGCAGCCAAATATTATTATTGTTTCACAATTTTCATAGATTTGTAGCACCAATTACAGAATATAAAAATATGAGTATGTTTACACATTTTGATAATCGTAGGGCCCTTATAAATTTAATCTATTCATAAAACAATCCTTACGTGATTTTAAAAAAATGGTGGTATTCAAAATATCAAAATACTTTTATTCACGAACGCGGTTTTGTTAGGGTACAAAAATAAATTTGTTGATTTCGTATCAAACTAAATCACGACTATTCAAATTTCGCCATGAAATTGGATTACGATCGTGGTTCGTGTTATTCGGTGGTTTAGACGAAATGATAATAACTTTAAAGGAAGTTAAATTTAAATCATCTTTTTCAAATGAAATTTTACTTTTTTATACAATAGCTCCGTACAGAAATATACGTACAGCCCTGAAGGAAAAATCCCTCAGGGCCTATGTCATCTTTGTGGACGCACTTTGGGGGGTGTTTTTAGGGAAAGGAAGGAGAGGAAGAAAAGAAGAAAATAGAAGGTCGCCGAGAGCCTGGTAGGAGACAAATGCCTTGGCTACGAAATATACGAGAGTGGACCGGCATTAGAAGTGCGGAGGAGCTATTCCGGGCAGCACAAGATAGAGAGACATTTTCCAGAGTGATCGCCAACGTCGGGGGGACCTGATAGGGCACACGAAGAAGAAGGAGAAAAAGTTCTGGGAAGGATAAAGGTATGAGGGTTGGTAGAAATCTGGGTATCAAAGCGTCTATCATTCCAAATGCGACGCAGGGCGATAGGTCGAGAGAGTCCGGCAGTAGAGATCTATAGAGGGCTCCTCAGTCTCCCTGATACTGTCCGCCACGCAATAGTTGGGCAAACGCATTAGCCGCCAAGACCTTTGGGTGATCTATGATGGCAGGGGAGTTATTTATACAATAAATGGTTTCTCAGACGGTGGTACCCGTACCCGCCTCCCAAATTCAAAATAAAAATATATAATATTAAAAGGGTAACATATTTAAAGGGTATATACTTGAGTAACGACTAAAAATGCAAAGCCTACTTAGTAGACGGCGAGGGTCCAAAGAATCATATAAATAAGTCGTCTCAACATGGCCTAACCACACTTTAAAAATGGCCTTTAACGCCGAAACAATAATAAATCCCAAAATACTAGCCGAATTTAATGACATCAATAAATTTTACTTCAATAATTTTTTTTTTTTTAATATGGTTATATGTCCACAATAATCTTCAGAGAGGCAACGTGTTAATATTTTCACAAATTTATTGGAGAATTCTCTGAGAACAACAAAGATTCTTCTTGTTCATAAATTTGAGAATCGGGGCTGGAGTAATTTTTTTAAACTTTAGCTCCGCACAGGAAACCCTGAGGAAAATAATTCCCTCAAGCGCTGTCATCTTAGGGGATGCTGTGTACAGGGTGTTTAACAGGAAAGGAAGAAGAGGGAGTTCTGGGAAGGAAATAGGGTTGCTAAGAGTATCATATGAGAATCATTGTGTCCACGAGTGAAGGAACGAATGAATTCATCCCTTCAGATGGGCAGACCCATCGACCGCCAAGACTTTGACAAAACTCACCCCATGAACCCAAGCACCCCTGCTAAGTCACCAAACGTAGCAAACCACTTGGGGTGACCTATCGCAGAGGTGTTGGCTATCCATTAAATGGTTCCCAGGGTGACGGTACCCATACCCGCCTCCCAAAATGTACGATAAAATACGATTATAAATAATTTTTTGTACTTTCATATAAAAATCAAAAATTAATATTTATACCTGAGATTTCTGGTATATATCAAAGTAAATTTGTGAATAACTCAGCCGCCTCTGCAATAAATATCCCATCCTGTCCGCACGCTTCATTGTGTCAACTTGTTTTATGGTTCGGTTCTGGTTCAGCGGGTCCGCCCTGTGCTCTGTATCCAATATCTAGATTTATAGTTCGGTCCTGTATTCTACATACCATTAGTTGCTATACCGAACTATAAATACCACGTATTCTATAAGGCTCTGATCTACCAACCCTTGGCAGGGTTGAAACCCTTGGCTTGGTTGGTGTTCCAACCCTTGGCAGGATTGAAAAGTTTAAGCTTTCATCATCTGGCTGTTTGTTACTTTTTCACTTCACATAAGTGTTTTAATTATATTGGAAACCTACTGACCTCTGTTGAGTCACCTGAATATATATATTTTTTTTAAGTTTTCTTTATTCATTGAATTGTTTGTTACATTAATTTTAGAATTTTTCGATCACCATGCTAGGCACAAGCCCGTGTTGTGGTGGTCGTATATAACGTATGTAACATATGACTACATATACTAACGACATCTGTTGAAAGATGTTGAAACTGCATAAATATTCCTATACACTACAATTGTCAAAATCACAATTGTGAAATAAAAATTCTATTTGATATTTTTTACCTACCGTAAATTTCATTAATATATTTTTTTTTAATATTTATACCGGTTCAATTTATGAAAAAAGCAATACCACAAGCATATAAAGCCCTCTAGGCATTTAAAATAAAATAAATTAAGTGTGAAAAATATATTAAAAAGTACATAGTTTAAAAAATTATTTTTAGATAAATGTGTAAAACCTTAAATTGTAATATTTAATTAATGAAGACAATATTAGCAACACTCCATCAAAATAAAAAATCAAAACTTTAATATTTTTTTTTATTGTACGGTCTCATATAGATGTGAAAATAAATAGATAGTTAAAAATTTAAAATAATTATTTACCATTGACATGCAGAAAATTCAATAGATATCGCATATTAAATAAAAATTGATAAATTTATCCAAGACACTATCTTTGTAGCATTTAGTTCGAGTTGAATCTTGCAATCATACATGAAGTTAGCATCAATAAAAAAATCATTAAATAATAAATTATCGTGAAAGAATAATGAATAAAAAAAATTTGAAATTTTTTTAAATTTTTCTCAAATTGTCGCATACTTTGGTTTCATAGAAGTGCGTATTTAAATGTTTCTATGGTTAAATTCTAGATTTGGGTTTAAAGCGTAGAGCTTACTCTTTCTAACAGCGTTCAGATCATATTTATCAACGTGACAGATGGGAGATACAACGATTTATATGAGACCTACGTGAGCTGGGACAAACTTTCTCCTGTGATTAATGGTCAAGTAAAAACTAAGCAATTTCTTTGCATTCTATCAAGACACGAATTTGTATTGCTTTTACGGGATAATATATTAATTTGCATGTTTTTTTTAAACAAATTGTTATATTATCTTTAATCTTGTATTTGTTTTGTCAGCCCTGCCGTCACCAATCCCCACATTAGGTAACTGGTAACGTAAAATGGGTAAATGGGGAAACGGTTGGCCGCCCCAGATTTATTCCGTCACCCTTTCTGTATTTGAGGCCGGGAGAGGTGGGGGGGGGGGTGAGGAGGTCCAATTTTCCACGCCGAAGGATATTCGATTTATTCCTATCCCGCGTTTACAGATATTTGACCGTTTTACCAGACCGATTTTGTGTTTCAGATTCACACGTGTCACTGGTTTTTATTTGAAAAAATACAACACTACAAAATCATTCCAAAATCAAACATTATTTTTATGAGGCAGCTTATTGAGTTTTTAATCATTCTGTATCTTATTTGCTTTTTTGAGATATGCATACATCGATACATCAACAATATGTACATAGCAATAAATCATTAAGTAAGGTCTATATCGTTTTTTGTATTACGTTTCTCAACACAAGAGGCGCTGAGTAAAATTATTTACATCACGGATCTTTCCGCGGGTTAACATATGCACGTCATCGTGATAATTCAACAATAACTTCTGTGTTTTTCTGAATCTTTGATTATGAAATGATTATGATCTTATGATGGAATCTGGAATTAGGTGATTATCATAACTATTTAACTTGTGTTTTAGTGTGATAAAAAATATTGAAGTAACGATTTTTCAAAACGTACTTTTTCTTTAAGTTTAGAATTCATCGAGACTTTTAAAAATGTATCCGGTAAAATTTAATGTTTTCTATGTTCAATGGATATGATTGTGTCAAATAAACTTTAGTTTTGTGATGTGTTCAGGTTTTACTTCAACAACTTTAAATTTTTTCATTTTTGATAAACAGATCGATATATACAAATTTCATAACGCCATAGCTTACCATTATATATAGAAATACTCTTTTGCTGAAATGCAATGTTCTGGAAAAAAAATTGAGTCAATCTGTCGATTACTTTCCGAGATTTGCGAACGCAAACATACGGAACCTAATTTATTATAGATATAGATTGCTGTAAGTATTAAAAACGACCTTGAATCGCGCAATTTGTTTTTTTTTTAACAATTTTTTCATATAATGATAATTTGTATTGTCCTAAAAACATACTAAATTAATAAAGTTACGCTAGATACTCAAAATTACTAACTGTGCGGAAGCCTGGGGGGTCTCTTAAGACAAAGAAGGAGATGAGGTTCTGGAAGAAAACATTTTTGTTAACCTATCTTACTATTACCAAATGTTAAGAATATTAAAAACGCATTGTACAATAATTTAAAATAAATTGTTTGAAGTAAGACCTTATCGTGGTTTATTGAGAGCATTGCAGTGTCCATCATCAGGGCAGATGTGTAATTAGCAGCGGTGCCCGTGTTCATGGGTGAGATCTGTCTAGGTCTTGGTGGTGTCTGTCTACTGCGTGGCGGGCCGTGTCGGTAGTGACACGTTGAGGGAAACCTAACCTAGATCTCTCCAGCCAGACTCTTGACACATCGCCTTGCGCCGCAGTGAGAGGGATGGATTCGTACGTCCATCATTCCTGGATAAACTGACCCCAAGATTCCTACCCACCCCCCATATTTTTTGCTTCTCAGAGCTTCACATCCTTGCTTTCCCTTAAAAGACCCTCCACGCAGCATCCCCAAAGATAGGTCCTGAGGATTTTTTTTTCTCAGTTCTTCCTTTCTAATGTAAAAAAAAATCGTTACACATCTGTTCTGGTGATGGATACTGCAATGTTGTCCGAAATGTTGGCTAAAGAAGGAGGTAATGCAGAAGGCATAATACCCCAAAAATAAATTTCAATAATTCTTTTGGCCGCAAAAATCTCAAATCGTATCAGAAGTAAGATCGGTTTTGTCTGCCATTTTTCTCTCTCCGAATCTCTCTGAAAATGTGATAAAACTATGATACAATTTTGAAACTAGATTTGCTCAGTTTTTAGTTTCTAGACTTTTAAAATGTTTCTGGCTTTCTAGGTTTAAAAACTTTATTATGTTAGGTAGTTAACAGCACACGTTTTAAACATTTCATCCTTTACATAATTCAGTTCTGTTATCGCGGGGTTTTGGAAAATGTTGAAATTTAACGCGGAAAAACCTGTAAAACGTCCGCCAACATAACTTTACTGAATCCATTTCAATATTTTTCCCATGAAACGCCGTAAAAAATACTTACTCGGGGCATTACCAACATTTTTTTTAACAGGGTGCGCCAAAATTATGTGTACTCCATGTGGAATTTAACGTTTTTGTTAATGGTTAATAATTATTATTTGTAAAGTTTAACTTGCTAATGTATCTACTCCTATTTGACCCTTTTTTGTACCTACAAAATGTACAATGTAAAAGCCCTACGGGCAATCAATAAAGAGAATTAGGTATTACTAAAAATAAATAAACAATAGGTGACTTTCACCTTCCAGCAGTCCGAGTGTATTTCTCCAAATCCGGTTACTTGTCTTATAAAAAAAATTAATAATATATTTATGTATACACATCAGGTCAATTGTTTCAAATCGGCAAAAAATATTTATAGAAAAAAAAAAAATTTGGTTGTCTGTAAAGTCAGTTTACGGATTGTAATTTTACGTGATAACGTCATAAGAAAACATTGATGAAAAATTGCATTGATGCCGAACGCTTAGGCCGATCGTGCCTCTCTATCGCTTGTTCCGTCTTCTCCCTTGCACGCTCGGCTCAGGCGGAACGTGACAATGAGTCATGCTTTTTCGTGCATGCAGCCGGTGTTCATCGATTTTTAAGACGTTATCACGTCAAAAAGTAAACAAGCTAAACATCACGCCGTTTCCCCGCAGAGGTAGGCCGCCAAACAATTTGGTCTTTGCACACACTCTTTGCCTCATTCACACCCATACATCGTCTCATACATATTATTTTATTGTTCTGACTTTTGACGTTGCTCGACTTAAGTATCTGATTCATTTGTTCGTGCCATGACTTCCTCGGTCGTCCCCATTTGCGTCATGTAGTCTCTTTACACTCCTTTCTTAGTTCAATCGCTCTAGATGCCCAAAACATTTGAGGGTCCCTTTCTTATCTTGTTCATTACGCTTATAAGATTGGTTACATTGACAAATGGGTCATTGCTCAGCTATACATTCAGGATTTCTCCTGAAATGTAGCTGGCTTTCTTCAATGCCTCTAATATTATATGCATTGCCTCTAATGAAAGGTATACCCACTTCTTTTTCTAACTATGTTATTTATTTTGATTTTTAATATTATTTACTGTTATTTGAATTTTGATTTAAAATAAATAAATAAATTTAAATCATTTAAATCAATTTTTTAATTAAAATAAAAAAAAAAAACAAAATAATAATACAATCACAAACACAAGTAGGTACACCTTTCATCGTTAATTCTATCGATTATGATGTTGTACGATTGACTGTGCAGTCAGCAACCATTCGCCGCAGAGCTTCTTGAAGCACTGCAACGATATTGTCTATTCACGAAATAAATATGAAATATATAAATATATTCATGAAATACACTGTCTATTCGATATTCGAATAGACAGTGTGGTATTTCATTCCAAAGTTTTGATGATGAATAACTGAAACTATCCTCAAACACCGGTCAGTGGTTGAGTGGGCACCGCGTTTGGGTTCCACCCGGGCGTCCCGTGTTTGATTCCTCGGCTGGCTAAGTCCTCCATCACAACACAAGCAACATTTTCAGCTTTCTGTGGTGGTAGTAGGAGATGTTCAAACATTTTTGGGTTATTCGTACCCCGGGAATGTTTGTCATTCTTTAAAAAATATATATACGAAAATGAAGAGGACTGGACTTATTTGTATACTGATATTATCCAAAATAACATTCCCGAACCTGCCCACCCAAATCTATCAGCCACCAATACACAAATAATGGAACCAAAAATAGATTTCGAGAGGTTTTA
This sequence comes from Glyphotaelius pellucidus, assembly GCA_936435175.1. NCBI lineage: Eukaryota > Metazoa > Arthropoda > Insecta > Trichoptera > Limnephilidae > Glyphotaelius > Glyphotaelius pellucidus. The sequence continues at coordinate 9,742,326 of OW386558.1, forward strand.
ATTTTGTTTATGTAACTTTTGTAATTACTACAATTTTTACTTTAGCTATTACGTATATTATTCCAATATTATAATTATCTTCTGCCACAATAAATCGGATATAAGTTAGGTAGGTCTATTTTTAAATAGATAATACTATGATGTCAGAATCCGTCAGAAACGTAAAGCATTAAGTAGTTATTTATATTAGATTTTTTCAAATAAAGTTTTACAATTTCATTGAATACAGGGAAACTTATATAGAATGATGTCAGAACCCGTTTGTGAAAACGTAAAGCGTTTAAATATTTATATTAGATAAAGAAAGTTTTACTAGTTCATTGAATGCAAGAAAACTTACACACACATAATTCGCTTTGGTTGAACTTTGTCCATATAAGTTCAAACACTTTTCTTAACTTTTGGGACTTGGCATGAATCTATATTCGTTCTATAAAGATAATAGTTCTTCAAGATAAATCTACTTTTATCGTAAAGTGGGGTGTGTGGGTTAAAGCTGCATACCAAGAACATTGATTTCGATCTTGAATAATATATCTTATCTTCTTTTCATCAAAGAGATAAACTACTTATATAATATGCTTGGTGTAACTATAAGTGACCAGCTCTGGTATGGGGGCTCCATCGAGGCCAGAGTAATGTTAGCTCCTCACAATTGGGCGTACTGTATAGGGTCCGCAGATACTTTAATAGTGCACAACTGCTAATCCTGTACTAATCGCAAGTGCGCCCAACGGTTGAATTTGGCAACCACTTCTGGTCTGGAGCTCCAAAATACTTGAAAATACCCTCGACTCTGTGCAGAAACGGGCGGTCGGTTTGATAGATTCTCCCACCTTAACGAACGGATTGCACAGGCGCACAGATCTATCTTTAGAGTACAGGCGTAGGGTGGGAATGCTATCCCTGTTCTTGTGCGTCATTGATCCCTTCGGCACCGGTGCATAGTCGGGAGACACGCCAAACGCATGCCCAACGTATGTACACGGTTGACATTTGTCACGTGAGAACGGGTCGCTTCTTCGACACGTTCTTGTGTTCAACATCTCAGCTGTGGAATGATTTGCTAGCCTCTGTGTTTCCTCTTTCCTGCAACATGGATCTCTTCAAGACCAATGTTCATTCCTCCCTAACCTCAAAAAGACCCTACACACAGCATCTCAGATGACATAGGCCCTAGGTAAATTATTTTCCTCAGGGCCTCCTGTGAGGAGTTTATGTAAAAAAAAAACCAATGGTTGTCTTATTTCATTAGCTTTTGTTTCTGTGAGGCCTAGGAATCAAAGTCGCTGTATTTAACGACATCAAATTTCACGCTTTCGTCGATTTTACTTTACTTGCTTATTTCTCATTTGGCAAATGATATATAAGACTGTTAGTGATTTAAATATATAATGAAATAATTGTTTGGTGCGTCTCGAGCCACCCGGTATGCGGCGGTAGCCATGGGCCATATTGTTCAACATGCTTCGCGAACACTAAAAGCTTTTGAGAAGTTTTTAATAGCATTTAGGTACCGGGGGGCCCAGCGCAAGCCCGGTAGCCGGCGGTTGAATATTTATTAATGCTCCTACTTAGGCATTTCGACAGCTGGGTATCTGTTCTGCACATGCTTGGTTCTGCTCGCAGTATCTACACAGCTTTTAAAACAATGCAAAATGTGTTATTACTTCGCGGTATACGTAATACGCACGCACCTGGATGGTTTTTTTTTAATCTGATTTACGTTTTGTGAATATCTTTTTTAGCTCCAGACAGGAGGCGCAGAGATTTCCCCCAGGGCATACGACAATTTTCCTGTGTAAAAAGCTTTTTCAAGGGAAATATACGAGTGAATCTAAGGCTTGAATAGGTCCTTGCTTGGCCTTCGTGTACTTTATTTTTAAATAACGGTAAAAACAATACAACAGTCGCACTGTACCATTCTTGACGTGGTCGAAGACAACACGTTCATTACATAGAATTTATTTACTCATTGATTTTTTTTTATATGAACACCGCACAAGAGTCCCAACTGCTCCCGTCTGGAGCCAGTGAGACTATGGCATCCCCAATTGGGTTATGTTGTGAGGCTGAAGGTAGTGGGGAGGGGAAGGAGATGAGGTAGAGGAAGGTGAGAAAGTACCTGGCTATTAAAATCTGGTCACTTAACACGGCTAAAGCCATTTCAAGCCACGTTTCAATTCTGAATGGTGGTCTTACACCAGGGCAATACTGATAGTATCTTCCACTCTGGAACGTGCCGCAAATATAATAAATATTATTTTAAAAGAATAAATTGTGAAGTAACACAAATTAATCGAATAAAATTTATTTGCTTCGCCGGGATTCGATCCCGCGACCTTCGGATTGCGAGTCAAGAGCCTTACTGCTGGAATTCGCCGGCCGTCAAGATGAATAATATCAACAGAACAACATAAGCTAAAATTATGCTTTTATATTAAAAAAAATATTCTCTTATTCCAGTACGTATGTGTCATAGAATTCAATCTTAGCTCCATTGCCCTCTGTTGAACTCGATATCTTGGTCAGCGATCTTGGGAGATTTCTCAAACCAAGGACCGCCAGTTGTCGCCCAGTGAACTCTATAAAAATCAGCATATTAGTGGACATTCGCTTCTTGAGTTCGGTACGCCATCCAATAAATTTAGCAACAGTGTATCAAATATCAATATATAAACCGAAATAATTAATGTTCTAAATGTTATTAAGGATTCACTGTGATCTTGTGACAGCTAGTCACCGGGATAAAGTAACTGCGACACGAAATAACGTCATATGTAATATGTAGCTGCGTGGTATTCATCCATAGTAATTACGCTTAATCACGCAAGCTGTTAACATAAGTGGCGCCCTCTTCCCCATTGCTTTAATTTGGTTATATTACAAAAGTAAATTTTATTACAAATTCCACGTACGAAAACGGTTTTGCATAAGGCACGGCGTCAGAGTTTGCCTGGAAGTAGGATTCTTATATTTCGACCGTACGGACGTTAGAGTAATAATGACGTCAAATTCAATTTATTATTACGAATCAACTTCATAATATTACTTATGCCAAAATCCTCTAGAACAATTGGGCTCGTTTCAATTCGCAATAGTCTTCCTTCAATATTTCGTTTATAACACCTCACAGACAAAGGCAATAATTAATTTGCTTCATTTACAATTGCAAAGCGTCTATTCCTTCAATTTACTCCAGCACATCCGCTAACTGAATTATGATCTATCATCTCCGATCTTGTTCCTAGAATCTGTGTCTTGATATTACAGATTCAATTACAGCATCATGTTCCGGGCCATCTCCGAATAGCAGACCGCATCATCTCAGCCGAATTCAGTAAATAGAGCATTGAATTGGAGCGACGCTATCGTTTTTTTGTTGCGATGTCAGACCCGTCTTTATTAAATCAAGTTGAAATGGGGCCTAGACGAATAAGGGATGGAAATTTGAACAAATTACAATTATATTAGAGAGGGAAGCAAAATGGAATATTGTTTTGTAGCTTTGTTATTATTTGTATGTCCTTTTGTTGAGTTGATCGAATCAGTATTTGTGATTTAGGCATTTGACGTTTGTTCACGCTTTGATTACTTGGAATTGTACGTTAACACAGATCGTTGTGTTAATGTTTAGAATGCGAACGAAATGATAATAATGAAAAACGTTTTATCCACCGGGGAGCTTTTTGCCACAATATGGCACTATTTAAAATATCTCGGATTGCTTTGCTGCCAATTTTGGCAAAATTTTCTTTATTTGTAAGTTATTTAATAGAAATTCACGATTTTATAATGTTTTTTTTATAAATCCTACGAATATTTGATAATCGATAAAAGATAGGTGAATTCATTTGCTATATAGAACTATACTCAGTTTGTATGTCTCCATATTAAAATTTCGAGGTATTATTTTTTTTAAATTGGGCGGAAAATATTCAAAAAGTTTACCAAAAAATGTCGAGCAATCGGAGAAAAAAGTTTTAAATTGCGCTGTCGCTCTAGTGGTTATATCATTTTTAATACCTGATGCACTTACTTAGATTCTCACAATTTCCGCGAGGGTAGGCAGAGATAGGAATGCCATCTTACTCCATCATGGAACAATTTGGGAGGCGGGAATGGGTACCGCCGCCTCGGAAACCTTTATTGGATAACCAACAACTCTGCCATAGGTCACCCAAATGGTTCGCTATGTTAAGTGACTTAGCAGGGATCCCCGGGTTCATGGGGTGAGGTTTGTCTAGGTCTTGAATGCGGATGACCAGGACACACTGAACCCCAGATTCCTACCCATCCCTTTAACCCTTTTCCTTCCCAGAACTATCGTCTCCTTTCCTATCCTTTCCTTTAAAAAAACCCTCCACACAAGAGACATAGGTTCTGAGGGAAATTATTTTTCTCAGGGCCTTCTGTGTGGATCTTATATAAAAAAAATTAAAAAAATACTCCTGGCTTTATTTGCATTCATATGATCTCTTCCATCGTAGCGACCAAAGATATTGAAAAACAAAAAAAAAATGCTATGATGGCCGCCCGACCGTCGGCGGACTATTACCTAATGGACATAGTTTGAAAACGGAAAGAATTCGTTCATTTAGTTGATTTTTTTAAAGGTATGCAGTAGTATTGGTTAACAATTTCGGCGATGCCAGGAATCACAGTCTCACCCAGTAAAAACTGCGGATAACACATCTCTTATATTATTTCAATATCTTTACCCATTTAAGATTTTGAGTATCTTAAACGTGATACAAGCATATCTGACTTCTTTTCTGTCAGTTTTGTCATATTTTGTTCTCCGAACACCCCTTTATTCGTCCATCTTATCTGCACGTTGAAACGATTTTACAAGGGCCCCTTTCATAATCTTTTTAACTACGCTTGCATTGTCGAATCGTCTTATACTAGATACATATTTTTGTCATACACGCCTCTGGAATCTCATCTCTATTGCAGATACCGCATATGAATTTCGGTACTTTGTTAAAAACAACAAAAATAAAAAATATTTATTATTATTATTATTAAAATAATTTCACACAGGGCCTATGTCATCTTTGGGGATGCTGTGTGGAGGGTTTTTTTAAGGAAAGGAAGGGGAAAGGAGTTTAAGGGGTGGTTAGGAAGGAAAGGGGTTTAAGGGGTGCGTAGGAATCTGGGGTTCAGTGTGTCCTGGTCATCCACCACTTGTACATAATCAATTGTAACAAATCACTTTTCATATTTTCGCGCCTCTGTTCAAGTTCTATAATATCATGTTGACAGTTCGACAAGAACTCTGCTATCCATAGAAATATTCTATAAATATTTTTGTTATTGTTTTTGGGGTGTTATGCCGTGTTTCGCTACCTCCTTCTTTAGCCAACGTTTCGGACAGCGTTACAGTGTCCATCATCAGGGCAGATGACCAAATGATATTGGTGAGAGTGTTTACTCATGTGTGTCGAAGCGATACCGTGCTGCCAGCTCCATTTCTCTACGAGCTGGTGTTAGAAAAAATTCAGCATGGTTTTTTTGCGTTTAGCTTTGGTGTAGCCGTCAATTACTGGATACCAAGAACTATTGAGCTTAGCTCCGTCGTCTCTGTTAATATTGATGGGGTTTTTTGATGGGATATTAACAGAGGTTGATGGGATATTAACAGAGACGACGGAGCTAAGCTCAATAGTTCTTGGTATCCAGTAATTGACGGCTACACCAAAGCTAAACGCAAAAAAACCATGCTGAATTTTTTCTAACACCAGCTCGTAGAGAAATGGAGCTGGCAGCACGGTATCGCTTCGACACACATAAGTAAACACTCTCACCAATATCATTTGGTCATCTGCCCTGATGATGGACACTGTAACGCTGTCCGAAACGTTGGCTAAAGAAGGAGGTAGCGAAACACGGCATAACACCCCAAAAACAATAACAAAAATACTTTTTGGCCGTGAAAACCTAAAAACATACCATTCTATAAATATGTTGAAATTGGTGAAAATTCTACGGAACATTGCCAATAAGCCTGTCGCTTGCTTTCAAGGTTCCATGACAGTTAATCCGCCGACAATTTATCCTCGGCGTTCTTATAAATATTGTGCAGTCGCTTTACTGTGAATACTGTAAATTTACTATTATCCTATGTATTATTAGTTATCAGTCATTAGCAAAAATTTATAAAAATTAAAAAATTATAAGAAAATAAAAAGTGCCTTAGCCATGAGCTTCCTAACCTTCCTCATCCCATCTCCTTCCTTTCTCCGCACCCTTCAGCTTCACAACATACCCCGATTGGGGATGTCATATTCTCATTGGTTCCAGACGGTGTCACTAATTCCAATCCCAAAACTGGGCGTACTGTACAGGGCCCGCAGATACTTAGTAATAGTACATAACTGCTAATCCTGTACAAATCGCAATTGCGCCCCACGGTTGAATTTGATAGCCACCTCTGGTCTGGAGCTCCAAAATACTTGAAAAATATCCTCGACTCTATGCAGAAACAAGCGCTCCGTTTGATAGATTCTCCCACCTTGACAAACGGATTGCAATCTTTAGAGCACAGGCGTCGGGCGGGAATGCTATCCATGTTCTACCGATATTTCAATGGAAGATTCTCTGAGGAACTAGCGTCATTGATCCCTTCGGCACCAGTGCATAGTCGGGAGACACGCCAAACGCGCGCCCAACATAAGTACACGGTTGACATTTGTCACATGAGAACGGGTCGTTTTTTCGACTCGTTCTTGAGTTCAACAGCTCGGCTATAGAACGATTTGCCGGCTCCTGTGTTTTCTCCCTCCTACAACTTGTATCTCTTCAAGACCAATGTTCATTCCTTCCTCTCCTCAAAAAGACCCTCCACAGCATACAAGATGACATAGGCCCTGAGGGAAATTAACTGTGTGGAGTTAATGTAAAAAAAAAATTGTTGTTGCAATAATCTCACTGTCCGGAGACAGTTGTGAATCTTTTGTGGAAAACACGAGAAATTTAACTCGTATTATTTCAATATTTTCATAATTTTCTTCCGACATACATGTTACTCAAACTTCTAACCTATCCAGCAATTTGTTCTTAAAAGGCTAAATAATTTACAACTTCTAACGTCATAATTCTCCCTCTTTTGACAACTAAAATGAATAATTAGTCTTCACCTGCCAACTTAAGAACATTTTTTGTCAGTTTAACATTATTTCATCTTGTGCCCTCTGAGGTTTTGCCTCAGATGAAAATGAGTTCTAGGAATATTATTTCCCCAAGGAACTTGGATAATATAATATATATGGATTTAAGCTAAGGGCTAAATTGTTTGTATTGTTGGAAAAATATATTTTGTAAATAATAGATTTGAAGAGATTTTAACCTCGTCCTCCCATTCATTTTATAGCAGCACGTGGTATGTTAGATATAATCAGAAATTTCATATCGTTTCTTTGTTTAGATTTGGTTTTTAGAACATTGACGATTCTACTGACATCAAGTCATTTCTACTCAGCGTAGGCAGAGAAAATAGGACTCTACACAAACTCTAATTTGGCAAACCCTGCTTGCTTTATTTGCATTTACACGTCGAATCATAGAAACGTACTTACGTTGTGGCTACACTTGACACGACTTGACTTTAAATAAATATGATAATATATACTGAAATATACATACATGATCAATAATATAAGACTCTATCTCAACAAACAGATTGAAATCTGTTGTCGGGTGGGAAAGATATTATTGTTCTACCAGTATTTCAAAGGAAGATGCTCCGAGGGACTAGTTTCATTGATCCCCACGTCACCAGTTTACTGTCGGGAAACTCTAACACCCAACATTTGTACACATTTGACGTATGTCACATGAGAACGGGTCATTTCTACGACTTGAGTTCAATCCTCATTCAATAGGTTCAGTCCCTTCTTTCCACAAAGAAACCCTCCACAGAGCATCCCCAAAGATGACATGGGCACTAAGGGAAAAAAAATTCACCCTTGCAAAAATAATATTTAATGTATCAATAAATCGGCCGTTTAATGGATCACTGAAATGGAAACGGAACTCACAAATAGTTTCACAGACAGATGAAATGCAAAACTACGCTCTGTCAAAAAGACGTGGGTAATGGAATAAAGTATTTTATCTAAGAGTTCTTTCAAATATTTTAATGGTATATTTTTCAAGCTTATAAAATATTCAGAAAACACCTCTGAAAAACCGTCAGTAGTTACGGCTCAGGTGTCCACATTCCCCCGGTGTATCAGTATATTGGTGTGAAGTGTTTGGTGTGTGTACAGGTGTAGAGCGTTTAGTGTTATTACCAAGTGCTTACCTGTACAACTATCGAATTTATCACGTTTATTCCCGGCATATATTTCATGATAAAAATATGAAATTTTCTCGGAATCCCCATGTTGGTTTTCTTTCCTACGATAAATATTACAGTTTCTAAAAATTGCTTAAAAATTGTCACTTTTGGAGTACTGAATTCAATTTCTGTAAGCGTTTCGGTATAGTTTTATTTATATTTTTATTATTCCTCTTTATTGATTATATTACAATTGATGTGCCTTGTCTGCTTCACAAGAAACTCATATGTTGAGAGCTGGCGCAGTTTATTTATTTATTCTGGGTTTTCAGATGTTCGCACTTATGCGAGAACAATCCAGTTATAAAAACTGAGTTATTACACAATTACAAAAATCTACAATTAAATACAGATAAGTACAATTAGAAAAACAAAAACATCACAAATAAAAATTCAGAACTATATACAAGCTCACTCAAGTAACACATTACAATGAGTTGTAAGAGATATACGAAATTCGCGAGGCGTGCAAAGAGAGACAATTGACACAATTTAATTAGTTAGTATTTTTTAACAGCGCCAAAACTTTTTTTGGAATCCGTACAAATTATCGACGAAAATATCTACGTTAGCACACTTTCTCTTGTTGTACAGTTTATAACATAAGCAGTGTATAACAAAAATAAAAATAACAACATAATATTACGTTGAAAAGAAAAGGCCATGACCATCGTACCTTTGGAAAAGCACACTTATAAGTTTAGGCGCAGTTTTATAATAGAATCAGTTTTTAACAACACTACAAATAACAACACAATTTAACATATAAAATAAAGGATATTAGTTTTGATAAATTCTGTAAAGTTATATCTGTCTTGGCTGATGTTCAAACTTGGTCTCTGATTTACATTTAAAAAAAGTTGTGTTCTATCTAATGACCGGTGGAAGTGCATTGTATAGGTATGTGCTTGATTTGCTCGATCTTGATGAAACAAAAAAATAGCAACACTACAAAGAGACAAACACATACATAAATATGATTAAGCCTGCGAAAGAATAAGACATTATAATCGGTCTATTTGTGCAGTGCTTCGTAGCCTCATCAGTTGTCTACTTAAGTTCTCTGAAGGTTTCACTTCTACCGCGTGTGAATTGCACACTCTGTTTTTTTTATCATTAGCTTCTATTTTTTTAACTCTGTTTATTATTTATTGAGACACTTATATTAACAATATGTGCAAAGAGAGTATTTTTACAAATATTTTTCAATAAACTTTCTTTTATGTTTGCTTTGTACTCTTCAGATATATTAACATAAATACAAATATTTAAATTTCTATCTGACAGCCCTGAAATATTAGGGCTAATTAGCAATACTTGTGCAGTATTATGCTCTGCCTCTGCCACCTCAGCCAAATACAAAATTTTTCTATTTTAGCTAATTCCTAGTATCCAACTATATGCACAAATAGAAGTAAAGTATATTATGCTTGATGTTGACAGCTTTTTTAATGGTCACCTTTATTTTTTTGTAAATAAAATGTTCATTGTTATTATAACAAAGTAAGACACTACACCGTAAGAGTTCATGTTCTGTATTTTTATTGTACCACATAATTGTATTCTTTAACTAAATACTAGTTGTTATTAAACAAATTATGTTTAATGTACGAGTACATTCAAATTTTGTTATTACTATAATTACCCTCCTGTGTAATCTCATATATCATTTGATTGAAAAGGCCATTTTACGGCGTTTAAATAAGTAAATAAATTTATTTTTCTTTAATTTTTTACACATTCAGACATCTCATCGTTTATGTAACCACCTTAAAATATTTTACAAATGTTTCGGTTGATCTTTTCATATTATTACATTGTTTGCATTTGATGTTGGTCTTTATGTAAAAAAAATCTTGTTAATTTATACCTTTCTGTTGTTCCAGGTAATTAACAAATAATTTACAATCATTCGATAGACGATTTCCAAAGTCCGCAGAGGATACTTTTCACTCTAGAAAATCCATGGATGGTTCAGGCAGGTATGTCTCCTTCGTGTGAACAGTATTTCAATAAATAATCAACTTTAACATGAAGAAAATTCTTAAGAATCGTTAAATTATTTCTTTAAAATTCGCAAATTCACTTTGTGGCATCATTTATTTATTTATTTTTTTATTTATTGTATCTTTACATTGCAGGTAAAAATGTTTACAAAACAATTTGCAACCTCACTAGGACAAGCCTGTGTTGAGGTTAACAATTCTACAATTAACAAAATAACACAAAATTATACAGATATTGAAAGAACAATATTGTTGCATTTCTTACAGGTTGAGATTAAATCTAAACTGCTGGCGCTAGGTAGTACATTCATGTAAACATGTAGACTTTTGTAGGGTGACCATTTTTTTGAGGACTGATTTAAAGTAAAAAATAAAAGTTTTTTTTTTTTGTTTTAACGATGAAGTTGTAAATAATAAATATATGTTTATAATATAATATGCTTTAAATTTGACAGAAGAATGCTAATACTAATTTGGCTTATTATTACTATAAACATAATCATTTAGCTAATAATTTAGAAAGGACAAAGTTGAAAAAATCAATTGGCGATCCTCGGCTAACATAAATAATTTGACAATCTTTTTAAAAGTGCTCAAGGAATTAGATGACTTGATATTTTCTGGAAGGCTGTTAAAAATGAGCGGAGCCTGATAAAAATAATTTCTTTGGCCAAAAGAAGTTTTAGTTTGAATTGCAACAAAGTTCAGACCAGAGCCAATTCTAGTAGTACGAATTTGCTGTGTTCTTTCTGCCATATTAATATTAAAAAATCTACAAAGCGTTTGTGTAATATATAACTGTTTTACATTCATGACATTGCATTCCTTGTAAAGTAAATGAGTTGGATATCTAAATTTTTTCTTGAACATAACTTTAAGAATCAATTTTTGGGCAATATTAAGTGGTTCTAAGTAGGTCTTTTGGCAGGATCCCCAGCACACTATATTATAAGAAAGCGTAGACTGGATTATTGCAAAATAAACCGTTTTCAATTTTTCTTTGTCTAGTATATGTCTGAGTTCTTTGAAGATATAGGTAAGTCTCCTTGTGGTATTTACCAACATATTGATATGATCGTTCCATCTCAAAAATTTATCTATTATTACACCAAGGTATTTAATGTTAACTACATTTTCTAAAGGATTGCAGTTACAGGTTTGCGAGCAACTGTGTATGATCAAATTATGAGTGGCAGGAGGCTGACTTTTGCATGAAATGCTAAAAGTGATATATTTTGTTTTTTGTTTGTTCAAAGTTAAAATATTATCATTTAACCAATTATTTACCACTCTTAAACCTGTATTACATTTGTCAAAAGTTTCATCCCAAGTTTTACCCTCAAATATTAAGGTAGTGTCATCTGCAAAACTAACAATGTTACCAGGAATATTCAAACGGCATAAATCATTTATATAAATTAAAAACAATATTGGCCCAAGCACACTACCTTGCGGGACCCCAAAGGAGATTGATTGACCATTGCTTAACATTTTATTTATCTCAACTTGCTGTGTTCTATCACTAAGATAAGATCTGAACCAATCAATTGCTGTATTATTAATGCCTAAAGATAATAATTTTTTAAGGAGCAATTCGTGGGTGACAGTATCAAATGCTTTTGATAAGTCCAAAAACACAGCTATAGCTTTGTTGCCATTGTCCAGCGCGTTTATAACTCTGGTCAGTACCTTCAATACAGCATCACTCGTACTTTTATTCTCTCTGAAACCGAATTGATTATCGGAAAGTATTTTGTATTTTTCTAAGAATGAAACTAATCTTAACTTTGCCAATCTCTCTATTACTTTTGAGAGAGTATTGAGCAAAGATATGGGTCGGTAATTGTTAACATCTAGGTGATCTCCACCTTTGAAAAGAGGTATGATCTTAGCATTCTTACAATGTGAAGGAAATATGCCATACTTAAAACTAATGTTAACAATATGTGATATTGGACCAGCCAACACAGAAACATGCTGTTTATAAACCATTATACTTAAGCCATCAATACCACAAGAATAAGACATTTTTAGTTCGTTTATCACTTTTGTAACTTCATAAATGTTAGTAGTTTTAAATTTAAAGGTATCTCCTGTAACTTGAGTATTAGGTATGAAATTATTTACAAGACACGTTTCGCTAGTTTTGTTTGCACTGCACAAATTTTTGGCAAATCTAGGACCAATATCACTGAAGAAGTTATTTACGTGATTAGTGATTATATTTGGATTCTCCTCCATTGAGATAATATTGTCATTGATTTTTAATTTTTTTATGGACACTTGCTCCTTTTGTATATTTACAGCCTCCTTTATAATTTTCCACTGCTCTTTGGTATTTCCATTGACGTTATCCAGTTTCCTTCTGTAATAAGCTTGCTTTGTATATTTTATAATTTTTGTACACCAGTTTCTATATCTTTTGTAATAATTCAGCAGCTGTATATTATTTAACTCTCCTCGACACTTGTTGTGCAATTTGTCACGGGTTCTGAGGCATTTAATAATTCCATCATTTATCCAAGGTTTTAAATACTTCTTGTTTTGTTTTTCATTTTGTACAGACGAACAATTTTCCACATGCATTTTTAAAAATTTTATAAAATTTTCAGCAGCTGAATTAACATCTTGAGATGACAGGACTGACTGCCATGATTCCTCCTTTAATTTGACCTTCAAAAGATTGTTATCGATGACGGTTTTTATTTTCACATTATCTATTGCTGTTTTCTTTAGTTTAAAGCTCGTAAATCTCATCAATATCACATCACGATCTGTTATGTCAGTAGAGAAGACAGCTCCTAGTGGTTCGAATTTAGATTTTACCATAATATGATCAATACAACTTGAAACGGTAGAAGAAACTCTGGTAGGTGTAATTATGATTGGTTTCAAACCATGAAAAGCCAAAAATGAGAGGTATTTTTGAGTTTTCATATCGCTCAAATCCAGGGTATTAATATTTATGTCTCCACATAAAATAATTTCCTTATTTTGAATAGATGTAGAGTCAAGTAGTGCACCTAGTGATTCGAGAAAATTATCTATATGAGCCTGGGACGGAGATCTATAAATAACTATTATACACAAGGTACTCGATATCTGCATTTTTAAGCAGTTTGCTCCAGGGAAAACAACTTCCTCAACAGTCGTGTGAACATTTTGTTTTACATAGGCAACTACACCATCATTCTGCAAATAGTTATTATTTGTGTTATAAACTGTGTATCCGGTGATGTTAGGTATATTGTTCAAATTTTTTAGCCAAGCTTCTGTAAAAACTAGTACCTCGGGACGATGTTCAATACTCTCCAGCATAGTTATGGTTTCATCAAAGTTTTTATTTAAACTCCTGACGTTCAAACAAAGTAGAGAAAACTTAGAATTTTCTAAAAAAATTTGCAAGCTAATGAATCATTAATAGTTAAATTAGATTCTGTTTTGTCATTCAAATCATTGTGTTTTCCAAAATCGATATCCATTTCAAATTAAGTAAATATTTACGGTGCTTTTCAATATTCAAATTCTAAGATATTCTATTTAGGTCATCTTCGTGTTTAATTTCCACGATTTTTTTACCTTCGTCTTCTTTCATTAGAATGGAACCGTTTTTATACCACGTATATTTATATTTTAATGCTTTTCCCTTTGTTTTTGCTTTCCAAAGCAATTCTTTAAAATAAGGAGACAGTGATTCTCCTAGGAAAATCTTTTTTTCACGGTTTGAAATTATTTTCTTGTTTTCTAATAATTTAAGTCGTGTTTCTGGATTTTTAATTTTTAGGAGAATTTTTTTTTGGATGACCTGGTCGTCTGTCGTAGAGTCTTATAGCCGAGGTAATATCATCTGTATTTATTTTGATATTAGCTTTTTCTATTAGCTTAATGGCAGTTATTTTTGGATGTTCATCGGCCTTTTCCTCAATTCCTGTTATTTCTAAACAGTCATTGAGGTTCGATTGTTCCAAGCGAGCCAATCTTGTTTCCAGATGCTTAATATTTTTGCTTTTATTTTCCAAAACATTTTTCAAATTTTCAACTTCTCCTTTAACCTCATTCATGGAGTCTAAGCGGGTAATTATTTCGTCGTATTTTTGACAAATAAAGTCTGTAGTTTTTTGAAAATCTAACATTTTCATATCAATGCTTTCGAGAATTTGTGTTTTTATTTTTTCCAGTTTTAAATCTATGTAGGATGTAAATTTTGAAAAAACATCTTCTTCTGTGTTTATTTCTTCAGGCACAATATTAATTTTGTTTTTGGACCTAGTTGTTGTGGATAAATTTTCTTGCTGTTGGGAGCCTGTTTTTTTGCTCGAACTCATGGTCACCCTAGCAGTAGATTGTATTTCTGCAGAAATAGTACAATGCCCGGTCTGAGACAGTGCAGCAAGCAGCTGAATGGTCAGTGTAATAAAGATGGCGCGGATGTTGACCAATTACAAGACCCCCACTAAACTTCAAATAAATTTCAATATCACTGTCACTTTTTTCCAATATTAATTATTTGAAATTCACTTGAATAATCCTGTTTCAAAATACAAAATTTATATCACCATTAATACAGTGAACACTTAGGTGAATCTCGCAAGTATTTTGGATTGTATTGTTTACTAAAATACACAATTATGCGAAGTTTTAAACTGAACACTTTTACAGTATGTTATTTTGATGCTATACACGATAATTTAATGAAAAAAAATAACTTTGTGTACACTGCTATTAAATAGTGGTGTACACAAAGTTATCTTTTCATCAAATTAAGTTGAATTATTTGTTCAAAATTAATAGATTGCTTAGTTTTAACCACGTTTATTGTTTAAAAACCGATATGTTTCGGATTATCAATGGCTTACATAAAACTAATAATAACAATAGATATAGCCTTAAAGGTGTTAACGGAAAGGTGGTGGTGGGAAAGGGAGGGGGTTGATGGGGCATAATTTACAACGGGTAAAGTTTTATAATGTTTTTTGATTATTTATAATATTTAAATTCATATTCGCGCACTTTCTAAGATTTCTAATTTTCCTTAAATAATTTGTCATTTATATTTTCTTACCCTTGATTTAATTATAATTTTATTTTTTCCAAATTTCTAAATCAAATCAATTATCAAGAAATGATTTTATTTATTTTTGGGTTGTTATGCCGTGTTTCGCTACCTCCTTCTTTCGCCAACGTTTCGGACAGCGTTACAGTGTCCATCATCAGGGCAGATGAGCAAATGAAATTTGTGAGTGTTCACTTATGTATGTCGAAGCGATACCGTGCTGCCAGCTCCATTTCTCTACGAGCTGGTGTTAGAAAAAATTCAGCATGGTTTTTGGCGTTTAGCTTTGGTGTAGCCGTCAATTACTGGATACCAAGAACTATTGGATTTCAAAAATATATGATGCTCATAAATACACGAAAGTATCATCGGTAAATAATTATGTTTTTTCGCAGTAAAAACTCTCAACGGATTTTCTCAGAGTTTTGACACTGATGTTTCCCCTTGCTTATTTATTCTGTCCGGAATTTGTAAATGAGCATTCATTAAGGCATGTTGATTATGGATACCACAAATTTGTTAAGTTTTATTACATAAGAGTATTTCCGTACTAAAATCGAGTATCGCATAAAGTTTATTTTAGCATAATCGTATAACACCGCACTCAGCATTCAAATCCGCTAAAATATCTCCCACCTTTGTTCAAATCCAAAAGCGCAAACCGCACACAGGTAGAGTATGTCGTAAATGGTTGCAGGGAATTGTACGGTTGGAATGGTCGTGTCTGACTTGTAATCTTGATAAGTTTCTCCTCCACCACTGTGCGGTTTGCATTGTAGGGTCAGGGACGCTGCATCCCCGTGTGCCGTAAGTGATGTGCACATGAGCGGCTGATCCAGAAGGCGGCCTCTTGAACTCGCCTGTCTGCACAGTCTGTCAGATGATTCAACTGTCTTCGTAACTAAAGCACATAATTCAGGACAATTACACTACTTGCAAATTTATTTATTTATCTCCTCAGTCCTCGGGCATGTTTTATTGGAAGGTTTAAATATTTCCGCCTTGCAATAAAATCCAAATAAATGGAATATCTGCGAACGCATCCAAAAATTAAAAAACTGTTTTTGAAAAGTGGTGAAATACGCATTCAAATTTAAAATTCGAAATAAACATATAATTATTGATATACCAAATTTTGAATCAAAACAATACATTTCAAAAATGGCTTACCTAACATTTTTTTGTAACTAAAATAACCGATAATGAAAAAAATAAAAACTAAATAAGCAAATATATGTTATCCTCAACTCACTCTTTTGTCGTTCAATTTTTTTTTTTTAAATTGCGGTCGGAAACTTTTATTTGATATATGCGAACATTTTAATTATTTTAGGGTTAACTTTTCGATTTGAATATAAAACGTGGTGTTTTCTTTTCCTTGCACCATTAAGATCGTATTTCTAACCACGACAATAAGGGAGACAAAGATTTCCATGAGACCTATATATGAGTTGTCCAAAAATTAAACTAATCAGGGTGAAGGTTTATTCAATTTTTGTGGGCTTTTGCTTAGTTGAATAAGCAGATATTGAAGAACTAAATTATGCAGCATTCATTTGGTGTGAAAAGTAACATTTAGTAACATGACTGCCAATAGCTGAATGATTATTTTCCTCGAAAAATACCCAAACCTTACTGAAAGATTTGCAACGAATATACATATAACTTAGTCGAAGTACAATATTGATATTGATGTGTTACATTTCAAATGGCTTTCAGATTAATTCTTATCTACATGTATTGATAGAAAATTTTTTTCAAAGTGTATTAGGTGTGTACAAAAGTCGTTTTACGTGTGAAGTTGCATCGAAAATATTATTTAATTTTTTAAATAATGTGTAAGTACAAGCGTCTAATAACCACTCAAGCGCTTTTTGCCACAATATGGCACTATTTAAAACACCTCGGATTGCTTCGCTGCCAATTTTGGCAAATTTCCCCTTATTTGTAAGTAATTAAGTAGACGTTTACGATTTTATAATATTTTTTTACGAATATGTGATAATCGACAAAAAACAGTTGAATTCATTGGCTATATAGAACTATAATCACTTTGTATGTCTCCATATTAAAATTCGGAGGTATGAATTTTTTTTTTTATTTGGGCGGAAAATATTCAAGATGATCACCAAAAAATGTCGAGCAATCGGAGAAAAAAGTTTTAAATTGCGCTGCTGCTCTAGTGGATAAGAAATTGATTTATTTATTTGTCAATTTATCTCATAATTCAAAAACAAACAGTTCATTGGTTACAGCGATGAATCAACTTGCAGATATAATATTCCATGGTGATTACCAATGATATGTTTCTTTGTAATGTCTTATTTGTGGTATAAATTAGTAATTACCGAGTGATGTGCGCAGTGTATAGATGTGTGTTTGTAAGAGCGTGTTTGTAAGTGTGAGAATTAGTGATCTGTGAAGGAATACGTATGCGCATCGTTTGTGTCATTGACGTAACGCGCCTTTTAAATATATTATGTGCAGTGAATCCGAGAAAATGTCGATGTAAGAGTTCTAAAATCTAAAAAGACATTGAATATTTTCCTTAAGTTTTGTGGGATTTTTTGCCCGTTTGAATCTTACTTGAATTTCGATTTTATTTTCTTGAATGAATGCATATTATCTTTGAAGCGGAAATTAACTCACTTCCCGACATTCGATCTACCTGAAACTCAGTTTTTGTCAATGACAATGCTTTCTTTCAAATTTTGGTGACACTCATGCACACACACACGTACACAAACGCTTTTTCTGAAATTGCCTACTAGCCGGCCCAACTTCAGCTCTGACTAATATCTAGAATTTGGCTGAATTTAAACGGGCTTTGAAAACAAAATTATTTAAAAATCATACCATTCATGAATCCTCATATCTTTTCAATGAACAAATTAAGCCATGTATGTTTTTAGGTTTTCACGGCCAAAAAGTATTTTTGTTATTGTTTTTGGGGTGTCACTCATCTGCCCTGATGATGGACACTGTAACGCTGTCCGAAACGTTGGCTAAAGAAGGAGGTAGCGAAACACGGCATAACACCCCAAAAACAACAACAAAAATTAAGCCATGTTCTCAAGTTTTCGGTAATTGTCTGGTTGCGGTTTCTTCCTAATTGTACTTTCATGTTTAATGTCCGAATTTAATGTCAGAATATTTCTCTAAAGTCAGAATATTTCTCATTTCTGAACGCAAACTGCCTTCTGTCAGTATTTTATATTTAAGTTTTAAAGTTATTGTTTTGTCCTGTGCTACAAAAGCACCGTTCTTTTATATTACTATTGTCATATATGTGCTACAATAGCATTGTTATTGTTAAATTTTGTTCTCTTATCATTGCTTCGTGAACACTGTATATTCTTTATTTCATATTATTTTATATTTTTTTATATTTTTTTTTGTAATGGACGTGTAAGGAGCACTGTAGGATTATCTTTAAATTCATTTTAGTTAAGCGCACTTGAAGTAAAATGATACAAAACTGCGCTATACAAATTTGACGTTATTGTTATAAATTGAAAAAAGATGTATTTTAGTAAAAAAAGTTTGTTTTCATTACGGGTTGATTTTTTTTATTCTGTTCTAATGACACGAATCAAGTACTTTCAATAAATAAAATATACCAGGACCACGTGCAGAATTTTTTCCCTCTTGGCGGCCCTGCGTATAGTACGTACAGCTGCAGTGGCCATTTCCTTCTCTTGGGGTTTAATGCTCACTGAGTGGAGTACTTTGAATTTACCCCTATCTCGTCTAGCCCGCTCCAAACAATCCTATAACTGGTGCTTACTACCTTCCTACATTGAAAGCGCAGACGCTCTCAGACGCAAACACTTTTTTCAAGTTTCAAACAGACGAGATTAAATGAATTACAATGTATGTATATTCATATTGTGTTAGATCTATAGTTAATAGACTGAAGGAATTTCTTACCTTGTCAATTAGTGTGATTTGTCAATTTGCCCATTTGCTTAAATTAATCAACATTCATATATCTAAAATTTATTACCCTTTTACTTTCAGCCGCGGCATACCCCATTTCTACCGATTTATTACATGTGCACCTTAAACACTTTAATTTTAAAGCTCTTTAAAATATAAATGTTATTCTAGAAGTTCATAAGTACATATACATTCCCCACGCCGATAACAATGGTATAAACAACTTATAAAATTGGGTTTTTAGATTTTCACGGCCAAAAGTATTTTCGTGATTTGTTTTTGGGGTGTTATGCCGTGTTGCGCTACCTCCATCTTTAGCCAACATTTCGTCCATCATTAGGGCAGATGTGTAATTGTGAGTGTGCAGATGTGTAATTACACATCTGCCCTGATGATGGACCCTGGAACGCTGTCCGAAGCGTTGGCTAAAGAACGAGGTAGCGCAACACGGCACAACACCCCAAAATCAAATAACAAAAAATCTTATAAAATTAAAGCCCGTTAGGGCGTGTAGTAAATGAATAAATATTCTTTATGGTATAATAAATATTTTCTAGATGTAGCGAATGAGCTTCCAACTCCTCGACTCTGTGTCGAAACGGGCGGTCCGTTTGATAGATTCTCCTAATTTAACAAACGGATTGCAATCTTTAGAGAACAGGCGTCAGGTGGAAATGCTGTCCTTTTTTTTTTACATGAGCTCCACACAGGAGGCCTTGAGGAAAATAATTTCCCACAGGGCCTATGTCATCTTTGGGGATGCTGTGTGGAGGGTTTTTAAGGAAAGGAAGAGGAAAGGAGTTTAAGGGGTGGGTAGGAAGGGAAGGGGTTTAAGGGGTGGGTAGGAATCTGGGGTTCAGTGTGTCCTGGTCATCCACCTTCGAGACCTAGACAAACTTCACCCCATTAACCCGGGGGTTCATGGGGTGTCCTTGTTCCGGTATTACAATGGATTATGCTCCGAGGAACTAGCGTCATTGATCCTCTCGGCACCGATGCATTGTCGGGAAACACGCCAAACACGCGTCCAACATTTGTACGCTGCTGATATTAATCACATGAGAACGGGTCGTTTCTACGACTCATTCTTGAGTTTAATAGCTCGACTGTGGAACGATTTGCCGGCCTCTGTGTTTCCTCCCTCTACAACATGGATCTCTCAAGATCCATTCATTCCTTCCTTTCCTCAAAACACCCTATACACAGCATCTTCAAAGATGACGTAGGTCCTGAGGGAAATTATTTTCCTGTGTGGAGTTAATGTAAAAAAATGTAAAGCAGCCATTAAATCCGAGAAACGCAAGTTTTTCGAGCTAAACGATGTTGTAACTGACCATAACTAACCATCGAAATCGCACAGTTTCACAACAGGGATCGGTAGAAACTATAAATTGCCACATAGTTCGTCTTGGAAAGCTCCTTGCTTCATTAATTTTAGTTCAATACGAAAGTGAAGCAGTCCTTTTTTTTAAATTAATTTCATTTTCATGAATTATAATGCCGAAGGCGTCTTATTTTTTAATCCGTTTTAGTAAAAGTTTGCGTAGCTCCTCGGTCTAATTTAAGTGACTGGAACCTCCGTTGACTGCAAAGTTTAGCTGAACTTTTCAAGGAGTTGGTTATTTCTGCTGCCGGAGTAATGTTTACGGTATTTCTGTACGCTCTGGTGAGTTATTACTTAGAAGATTGTTGTTTATTGATCAATGTTAAATCTTTTACATCAAAAGTGTAACTTAGATGAATTATTTTAATCACAACCTGCAATTTGTCGAATCTACGATGTGATTGTAAACTCGTGAGAATTTGTGTTTCTTTTTTTTTCTTGCAAATACAAAACGTGATTTGTGATTTGAGTTTTCGTGTAGAGATCAGACGAGTTCCCCTATCAGTACCACTCTTCGTGATTCTTATGGCTTGTAAAATGATGTTACATTAATACTTAGACGAGCGTAATGTCCCAGTATGGCAAGATCTCATGTTGGGTACTTACATTGGATCTTTCTTCCAGTTATGACTAAGGTTATGAAGGTATACTCTTTGGTAAGTGAAAAAGCTTTAAAACTTTGCCAACATTGTACAAATTCGCCATCTAAACGAAACTTTAAAACATCTTAATGCGTTTGAAGAAAGCCGTAAACATTTGTTTAAGAGTCACATTACTGGATTTATTTTCTCATATGCGGTGACGGGAGACCCGGGTGTGTGGGGGGAGATGGGGAGAAACAGGACGACACGGGGAAGAGACGGGGAAGATGGAAGCTACTGGGAAATGGAGCTCTTATTTGTAATAGTTTGCTGTACGAGTCGCGATATAAACCGAGGAAACTTGTGGCCAAATGAGTCGTATTTCTTATTCGCCTTGATGCTTTTACTTTTGTGTTATATTTCACAGCGTCGCTAGGAAGTGATACAATCTTAAGTCAAACATTTCAGGAGAGAATGTTTTCGAGATGTATTTTTGCGATTTCGAGCTTATTTACATAAAGTAGTGACCTTTTTAACCTTTACCTACTGACGTGATTTTTTTTTACGTATACTTTGACATGAGGGCCTGGGCGGCCTGTTACTTAAAATGTTTATTTTTTAGAGATCCACGAAAAATTTGCGGTCCATATTACTATTTATTGGAAAATTAACGTATGTTTAAATGAAATAAAATACTTGCTTTATTTTTGAGTTACTTTTATTTGACAATTTGGATATTATATATTAATTTTTGGCAAAATTCACTTGAGATCAGAAATCAGTCTGTATTATCTATTAAACTTAATAAAAACAATGAACTCACTTTTATTATAATATTTCAATAGTGTCAATTGAATAAATAATATAAAATTGCAAAGCACCAAATCTTACAAATTGTACTAAGTCGGGGCAAACTTTTTTTGCGCATTGGAGACAAGCATGTTTTTTACACACAAAACAAGTGTGTATAGACTTTCTCTGAAGCTTCAGTGGATATGTGTAACATCTTCTTCTTAGCTTCAAGTCTTCATCTTCTACTTTTAGAAGTGCTGGATGATCAGATGTCGGCATATCAGGTCCCAAAAAAGTCACCTAAGTACTGACGATGGGTCAGAGGGGCCCGCAAAAAAAATAGAAAAATTGAAATTTACTTACAGAAATTAAGCATGTCAACACGTACACCACCTCTCACAGCTCTGGCATCAATAAAATCGAAGCTACTGGAAGCGGCGTATGCGTTGCGCGCGGGGGAGGGGATTATTTCGATATTATTATTGTTGCTAGGACGGAGAAGCTCCCACGTCAGCAGTTAAAGGTTAACAATCCTGCGAACAATAATAAAGTGTAGGTTTTCACGCTTTATTGTTGCATGTTGCTCTTTGGCAACTACCTATTGTATGCCCTCCGCCTTAATTGAGTCAGTTAATCTCACCTTGCCGCAAAGGTCACAAGTCCTAAAACCGCACCGCTACAGTTGATCTCATCTCGCCGCAAAGGACACAAGTCCTTAATTCGCACCTCAATCAATTAGTTCTATAAAATCGCCGCGTGGGAAAGAGTTCCCACAATCCGCAACCATTCGCTTGTCATCATTATATCACCAAATCCTAAAATCCTAAATCTTTCCAAACTAACTCTTACCTTCCTGGTGTAATAAAAATAAGTGGAAAGCAGGAAGCAGTTTTTTTTTGGTTAAGTGAAATTATAATAAATAGATATCAAAACCGCATGCAGTCCATTCGCGCCTTAACAGTAGGGTTATATTAAAAATATGAAAGAACAAAAACTTTACAAAAACTTGTCAAACACCACGCCTTGTTTGAAACTTTTAGACGAACGCAAGTGTTTTCAGCTTGCAACTTAATTATCATCGAGAGTTATTAAACTTTGATTATCAATTTAATTGCCAAAATTTTAAACGTAATTCGTTTCTATACTTGTCTTCGTTCAATAAAAAAAAGGTTGAAGTAGATATAGTATTTTATGATGTTGATTTTTGGGGCGCTAAGCCGTGAAAATGCACTGATAATGCACACAAGCTGTCTGAAACTTTTGCTCGAGAAGAATGAAACGCAATAATCAAAGTTATTTGTTGGTCTTGAGAATCGTAAATCATATTAGGTAAAAGGTTGCTTTAATCTTGCATTTCTACTGGTAATCATATAAACAGCTAAAACTTTGCAGGCCTAAAGTCTTTACCTGCTTATCTACCAATTTAAAATTGAGATTAGTTAAACTAAAAGCTCGGTTACGATCCTTCCCAACTCCAACACGTCATCACAACGACTCTGTTGACATTGCCAAGGTCGTACGACTGCCTTAAAGCTCCAAATAGTCAACTTTCTCTGGGCTTTTAAATGAATGCTAAACGAAAATTAGTAAACCAAAGTTATGTTCTTATTTATGGCCTGTTTTCATGTCAACCTACTATTTTGGTTAGTGGGTAAAAATGTGTTTGTAAAGTATGTATTAACTGGGAAAATTGTTGGTGAAAAGAGAATATTTGAAGTAATTTTACGAACTCCACGTTGGTGTAGTTTTCTAAGTATGCATTTTCGTTGGGAGGTGTTGGAATCGTTTCTCAAATTTTTTTTATCAAATTTATTATTCACTAGGTGGTTCTCAGTTGGCGTTGCAATGCCATATTCAAAGAAATAAATTGTTTCTTCCTGCATGCCCTTTCTCGTGCGTCCCCGTTCCCCTTCCGCGTTCCCTTCCTCTCTTCTCTCCCGCAAATCCATCTCGCCAACCCCCCTCCCACGTTCCATATATTCAGTCCCAGTACATTCAGTTTTCAAACTGCTCGCGTGCCACTTATTACAATTTTTTTAAATTTAAATTTTCATGTTTTATGTATTATAAATTTTAATTTTGGTATATCGTAAAAAAATCAAATATTATAAGAACAGTCAATCAAATTTGATACCTAACAAAAATATCTATAATTCCTAATTCGATTCAAACTTTTACGAAAGTACTTCACATTAATTCATTAATTTAAAGAGTTTTGAAAATTGAATTTTTACTTAACAATCATTGTTTTGCAAAATGTCATTCTCAACTTTTTGACAGTCTCGCAAGAATTTTTCTGATGATTAAAAAATTTAAATGTATTGCCATGTGGTTTTAATAATCCAGAAAGAAATTTTGAAAGTTTTAAACATTTCCTATGCTTAATATAGCAATACATAGACATCTCCCCAATCCACGAACACATTTTGATTTATGCATATGCATATAGTATATAGATACATATAGTATATTGAGTATTTCTATTGTTATCGTCAAATCTGTTATTAATGGGCATTTGTTAGTTTGATGATGGTCTTTGTTAAAGATCGCCACCCAAAAGGACGTACTTTGAAGTCTGCTAACACAAACATATCTATTTATCTTTTAATTTTATACGGGTAATTTTGAAAATTAACATAGTTTCCAATGAAAAAAGGTTTTAGACAAAAAAAAAAGATTCGCTGGTTATCCAACTCCACATAATTTTAAACATTTTGATAGATATGTATTTCATAGAATTTAAAAGAAGACAAGATTTCAAACATATAATTCGCTTGAGTTAGCAGACTATTAAGTGATGTTTAAGACCAGATTTGAGAGCTTAACCAGCTTAAGAACTGCCGTAAGGGTCATTATTTAAAAACAACAAAATATTATAAAAAAGTAAAATATATTATAAACTCTGTTACAAAGCATGAACATTGTTACATTATTAAGTAAATGACGTGAGATTTAGAGAGAGTTTTCCGTTATTTTTTTTAATGCTAGGCACAATATTCTTTTACAAAATGATTATTTATAGCATGGTCGATCGATTTAAACATACGATATTGTCCAAATCCGTCATCTATGGTCAGTTAACAATATTTGCAATCACAGTCAACAATTGGTAAGAGAAATTACAACCGACGATTGACAAATTTTAACCCGGATTCCATAGTATCAGATAAGTTTCGGTTAGCTGTCTGTATGCATTTACTTGAATTATTTCATTCGTTAATCAACAATACTGGCTTAAATGAATTTTTTTATTGAAAGCAGTCATAAACGCGATCCATACACTTTATAATAAGATGCGAACAAATTATTCCGTTCGAATTTTGATAAACTTAAGTGGCTGAAATATGACTAAAGAAATGATTAACTAATTAACTGCCGTGTAGTGTCAAAAATTAAATGCGGACTGCCAATGCATATTTAGGTTTGTATTTCAATTCAGCGTTGCCAAATTATTCATATTTTTACGTATTTGACTGGCGTTTGACGTTTCTGAATGTGAATTTATGGGAAGATCCGCCAGTGTTGCCAGCGTATATCAATTTCTAATTTATTCCCAACCAATATCGGTTCGGTTATCAACAGTGAAACTGTGCTAGGGATATTGATATACAGTCATCAGAAATTACTCTTAACGACCCGATATTGTAAAGTTATCGATTTCACCACGCTATAGCCCTAGTTATGCATTTTACACTACATTTGAGTAAAATATGCCCACATTGTAGAAGCACTAACAATTACTTTAAAATGCATCTGCACTTTACAGCCATAAATTTAATACATTCCCTCCATTCCCCAGTGGTGTAGTCCTAACTAGAACAATTAGTGAACCGGACTCAGGTGAACATATTATTATATTCGTTTGAGTAAAACGATGAGGTAACTTTATGGTAAGTCACTACTGCTGATGTGTCCCGTATTAATGTTGGTATTTAATGATGTTTACGTGGTCCTTACTTCCCATACAAGCTACCTACTAGGAGTTTCTAAGGATCTATACATTTTCCCTCGGGAATCTTTATCATTAAGCTAGCATTAATTTATAAAATTATTTAATTAAAGTTCAATTTTAAAATCAAGACCCAGAAATATTTTATTTGGGAGACCAAAAGCTTATATTAAAATAAAACATAATAGTATGTAATTTCTAAGTAACTAATAATTATTAATTGTACCATTTAAAGGTTTCCACTTGAGTACTATAATAAATAAGTGAATTAATTTTTAAATATGAAAATTTAGAGAGATAACATTACATAATATTTAAATGGGAAAAGGAAGGGGCTATGATGGGGGGGGGGAGGCGATCTAGTTGAAGTATAATGTGTATACTCATAATATACACAATAAAAAACGGAAGTTTGGAGAATGATGGTAGTATTCAGTGAGTATCTATAGTGATAAAGGATTGAGAGATCGCCTCTTTAACTTTGAGTAATGTGGTGCAGAGTTAAAAATGTCAAATTTTGAATAGTGTGTTTTGAAAGTGTCGAATGCAAGATAAATGAAGGAGTTTGGCTCAGAATTGGTGTTACATTGATGGAGAGTAAGAATTTTGTTTGATCTGGTTCGTTGTATGAATACATTTACCTTGTATTTAAAACAATGTTTTTGCAACACGATTTATTTAAACACAATTGTGTGTTTTGAATAACGTAGAGAAGTTTCAATTACTCATAACTTTCTGGGCACTAAGACATCTCCAATTGGGTTATGTAGTGGGATTAATGTAGCAGAGAATTAAGGAAATAGGAAAGAGAAAGGTGGAGAAAAACCTGCCTATTGTTTTATCGCCAAACACGGCTAAAACTATTTAAAGCTATGTTTCTAATCTGTGTTCAGCTCCTTGGCTTGTTTTGTTTACATTAGCTCCACACAGAAGGCCCTTAGGAAAAAAAATCCCTCGCAGCCTATGGCATCTTCGCGGATGCTGTATAGAAGGTCTTTTTAGGGAAAGGCAGGAGAGGAAGTTCTGGGAAGGAAAAGGGTATAAGGGGTGGGTAGAAATCTTGGGGTCAATGTGTCCAGGAGTGACGGACGTACGAATCCATACTTCCCATTGTGGTGAAAGGCGATGGGTCGTGAGAATCCAGCTGGAAAGGTCTAGGTTAGGTCTCCCTCAAGGTGGGCAAACAGGTTCGCCACCAAAACCTATTCAAATCTAAGCCGGGCACCCCTACTATATCACAAAATGTAGCGAGCCACACTGACCTAAGGTAGGGGTGTTGGTTCACGGGGCAGCTGTTCCCATACCTACCTCCCAAATTAAAATTGTTGGCTAACATCAAAGTGTGGTGTATCGAATCAGAATATAAAACTATGAAAACATCGGGTCGATACTGAGATTGTCTGCTACTTTGGAAAGTGCCAGATATATAATTTTTTAACATAAATCAAATGTGTAATAATTAAATTAATCAATACGTCTGGGATTGATCTCGCCACCTTTGGCAAATCCAGAGTCAAAAATATTAACCGTTAGACCTTGGAGGTTGTCCTAGATCTGCGATTTCCCTCGTCCTCTTGTCCTCACGAAATACGAAATAATAATATTCAAATTCCAGCGTTTTCCAATGTAACTGTTTTATCTCCACATCATAAACGGACCGCACCCACCTTCTGACATATTTATGGTAATTCGAATTTATAAAGCATTAACTCGCTCCCCAAAGCTGACGCTATAATGAACCCTATTTAACCCATCCACAGAAGTCACTTTGCTGGACCAACTATTACGTTACGGTTAACGTAAAATTTCCCCTATTTTGCAAACCCTCGCAATCCCGCATCAAAATTTCCTAAGCGCATTTTAGAGGTGAAAACTAACCGCCAAAAATTCAGTTTTAAAAATAATATTTTCAAATTTTAAATGGTGTTAAATATATAATGGGTGATTCATTACATAATTCTCTTAACTATGTAATTTAATTCATACCACATAAGATTTTCAACTGCCCAGAGTCGGTAGATCTGTGGCATTAAGAAAGGTTTTTTTTTAAGTGAAAACTCTTTTAGCACCGTTGTGATTTGAAACTCGATGAAACGAAAAATAGCGATACTAAAAAGAGACAAACACATACACCTATAGGATTTAGACTGCGAGAGAATGAGATAGTATAATCGGTCGCCTCTTTGTGTGGTGTTTGTAACCTCTTCACTCTTATCTACCTTAGTTTTCTGAGGTTTTTTTACATTAACTCCACAGAGGCGGCCCTCTATGGAGTACATATAAAATAATTTCTTCGAAAATAACTTCCCTCATAGCCATAATCTTTGTAGATGCTGTGTGGAGGGTCTGTTTGAGGAGTTCGGGATTGAATCCCAGCATGGGCAAATAAATTTTATTTGATTAAATTGCATTATTTCACAATTAATTCATTTAAAATGATACAGTATATTTGCGGCACATTCCAGAGTGGAAGATAATCTCAGTATCGCCCTGGTGTAAGACCTCCATTCAGATTTGAAACGTTGCTTGAAATGATTTTAGCCAGAGTTTGGTGACCAGATCTGAATAGCCAGAAACTTCCCCACCTTCCTCTTCCCCATCTTCGTCCCGTCCAGACGACCTTCTGCCTAACAATATTATTATTATGTTATTTTTAATGACAGTAAAATAACACAAATTAATCAAATAAAATTGCCACGGCGGGATTCGATCCCGCGACCTTTGGATTGTGAGTCAAAAGCCTTACCTCTAGATCATGCTGGCGTCTTTGCTTGTTCTGCCTTCCACTTTGCCATGACTATGAGATTTTCCAAGTTAGAGTCACCAGTTTACATCAGTCATCACGGGCAACGTGTCCAAAATATCTTAAGATAGATTGCAGGCAGATAGTTGAAAGCCTATTGTGGATGCATAGTTCTTCCAGAATAGAAACATTTGTGCGTCTGGCTGTCCATGGAATCCTAAACATTTTCTCCAGCACCACTTTCGCTGGCTCTGTTCAGCGTCCGTGTTCCTGCACCGTACAGAGAAGTTTGTTGAAAATTTGTCACACAATAATTTTCATTAAAAAAACACGTCAGATTCAAACATTCCCACATGTCAGCGTTATTAATATTGCAATCTATTTCAATTCATGTATGGTGCCAGGACGCGTTCCGTTCAATGGCATACATTTTTCATTATGAAATTAAACTGATACCTAGTAGAGCTATGAATAAATTACAGCGTTTAACTATGTCTACCGCAAAGCGCATATAAATGTATTGCGGACTTGGTACATATTTAATTATCCCTGCTAATGACCTCTTGGGGACACCGCAAAGTTTTTATTTGATTATTATACCATTTAAATGCCACGGTTTTTACAGATGCCAGGGTTGTATTTATTGTATGTAAGGGTTCATTGGAACTTTTCCACTGCAGCATGTTGATTTACTAGCAAGATCAACTACAAACCCACGTCTAGAAGGCATCCATGTTTTGGAAGAAATTAATCTAGCTCTGGCGTTACTCGGGGTTATTTATTTTATTTTTTATTTCTGGGATAATTTCAATAATTTTTTTTACCTTACGATTATAAATTACATTTTTAACTACAGCATAAGACATAAAAAAGATTTTTAAAAATGAAGCATAACACATGTTAAGCTATTATCAAACTCACTTTAAGAACCCGTAAAATTTATACACCAGAAATAAAAAAATTAAATTCAAAAAGTTATTAGTTAGTGGATACTCAAATATTATGCGTAAGTTATGATTATTCATTTTTTATTTATTAAAAGTGCTGAACTAATTTGGCTTTGAATGTGTTAAAATTCAAATCACAGTCAATCACATTCAAGTCACAGTAAATGCACAGTCTAGTTAATAGTTGTAGTATAATTTAAAAAGCGTAATTTGGAGTCAAAGATAACGCCAAGGCCGAATTTATAAGGTCTTTTAAGATTGATTGAAGAATTTTCGATCTATTTAAACATCGATAGGTGGTCGGCGAATAGTAGAAACCCAATTTTATCAAAAATTAAAGTTATGTCGTTAATATATAAATAGTAGAAATAGAATTGGTCCTAGGTGGGAACCTTGGGGGACCCAATTAAGAATGGTTTGGTTAGGAGTAAAGTTCGTTGAACTACTTTAATGCAGTCCGCCTTTTTACTTACAGGATTGCAAAATCAAGAGAAGTTATAAATCAAGTGAATTAAATATTTATTGGGACAGATCAAATAATGTACAAATATATTTTTTTTACTTTTCAGTGCCTTTTGTTGGAGTGTTCTTCTTATGGAGTTCGGTTTTCTTCAAAGCGAGTTGAGCAAACTGATGAGAGTGAACTCGAAATAATGATCTTGCTCTCGTAATACCACAAACAGTTTCTCTGTCTCAAAGCGACTTCTCATATTCCAAGTTGCAGCCTTCATACAACTACAGAGCTTCTTGGAAATGTTAGATCATTGTCGGTTTAAAGCCATGATATTTAGTGATACAGTTATTAATTCTGTTTAGAATAAAGGTGCGTAGAATTACATTTTTTTACCATTTCAGATTATTCAATTACATTGTTACGTTAATGTAGGTATACAAAAAGCATAAAGAGTACATTATTTACCATTTCAGATTATTCAACCACATTATTTAATGTTAATGTATACAAACAGCATAACAAGTACTTTATTATACCGTATCAGATTATTCAACTTCATTGTTTAATGGTAATGTATACAAAAAGCATAAAAAGTACATTATTTTACCATTTCAGATTATTCAACCACATTATTTAATGTTAATGTACACAAACAGCATAACAATAATAATAATATCTTTATTCAGTGAAATTTGTAACATTATAATTAAAGAAAATACATATTCAGTGTAGTTTACAATAGATTATATCAGTACAAAAAGTTTACAAGTAGAAAGTAGTATACATATGAACAGTAGGTTAAAGGTAAATTAAAGAATACTAATGTGTAGTTAGTTATATAGTTGAAGATTCTTATAACCTGCCTCACTAGGCTAGCCTGTGTTGAGGCAGTCATTTTGTACATCAATCTAAAATACTTAATAACATACCTACATTATTGTATTAATAATATGATGGTTACTTTAATGATAAGCTCTAATAGTACCAACCAATACATTGGTGTCTTTAGTAATTGCGGATTTGGGTGAGTGCACCGGTAAAGGCCCTGTCATTACTTTTAATCCAAATTTTTATGTTTTCTTTAAAATTTTTAACAAGTACTTTATTATACCGTATCACATTATTCAACTTCATTGTTTAATGGTAATGTATACAAAAAGCATAAAAAGTACATTATTTTACCATTTCAGATTATTCAACCACATTATTTAATGTTAATGTATACAAACAGCATAACAAGTACTTTATTATACCGTATCATATTATTCAACTTCATTGCTTAATGGTAATGTATACAAAAAGCATAAAAAGTACATTATTTTACCATTTCAGATTATTCAACCACATTATTTAATGTTAATGTATACAAACAGCATAACAAGTACTTTATTATATCGTATCAGATTATTCAACTTCATTGCTTAATGGTAATGTACACAGAAAGCATAAAAAGTTTATTATTTTACCATTTCAGATTATTCCACCACATTATTTAATGTTAATGTATACAAACAGCATAACAAGTACTTTATTATACCGTATCAGATTATTCAACTTCATTGTTTAATGGTAATGTATACAAAAAGCATAAAAACTACATTATTTTACCTTTTCAGATTATGTAACTTCATTGTGTAATGTTAATGTATACAAAGAGCATAACAACTACATTATTTTATAATATTGCAGATTATACAAATAACTGTACGCAACGTAGCGTACGATAATAATTTACAAGGTACAAGTAAACTCGGCGGCCTCTGTGTTCGAGGGGTAAGGCTCTCACGACCCGAAGGTCGCGGATTCAAATACCGGCGTGCGCAAGTAAATTTTATTTGTTTGATTTGTGTTATTTCATAATTTAGAAAAATAATATAAGGTGTAATTGGGGCCCATTCCAGAGTCGAAAATACCCTCAGTATCGCCCTGGTGTAAAAACACCACTCAGAATTTAAACTTTGTTTGAAAAGGCTTGAACCGTGTTTGGTGACCAGATCTGAATAGCCAGGAAATTCCACACCTTTCTCTGTTCCATATCTTCCTGATCCCACACTACCTTGATGCCTCACAACATACTCCGATTGGGGATGCCGTAATCTCTCTGCTCTGGTATTCGCATAAAAATATTAGTAAAGTTGGCAATGTGTCGTATTTCAATAATTTCTTCGGCTGTCCTCCATCTTGGCACAAGCAACATTTTCCGTTTGTATGGTGTTAATAGGAGATTTTCGTTAATTAGAATATTTGTTTTTCTCTTTATAAAAAAAACGAAAACATGCTGGACTGCTTTCACATGACGTTGAAAATGTTAACGGACGTTATATTAACGATAAAATGTCCAGAATAACTTGAATATTCCAAACTAATACGTAATTACATTTTGGAGGCTTACATTTCACGTTCAAGTGAACTCCACTGCCCACCGAGTGGGGATAATATATAACAAAATAATATAATGTACCCAACGGCTCAGCGTTGACTAAACTACTGCGAGTCTCCGGAGACGTGGTATTTAGTTCAGATTTGAACCAGTAATCCGATATTTGGAACGGGAAGTTGCTTGTAAACCGATACTAGGGGATGTCCACTTATAAATAATTACCGTCGATGGAGGAGTGATTTTTGAAATTTCTAGAAATGATAACATTCTCTTCACGAAGGAATCATGACATTTTTCCGACGCATCCGAAAACTGAAAACTGTTTTTGAAAGGTGATAAAATACGCTAACAAATTTTATAATTCGAAATAAACATATAATTTTTGAAACATAAAAATTTTTAATGCAAACCTAAAAAAGTTGTAAAAATGGCTAACCTTACGTTTTTTCCAACTAAAATTACTGAAAACGAAAAAAAAAACATATTTTATTAGAAAACTGTGTTATTTACAACATTTTACTTCTGTAATAGATATTTTTTAGATTTGAATATAAAAAGTGGTGTATAATATTTCTAACACCGTTTGGATCATATTTCTCACTTCAGTAGTAAGAGAGACAACGGTTTCTATGAGACCTTTTTTTTACATTAGCTCCACACAGGAGGCACTGAGGAAAATAATTTCCCTCAGGGCCTATGTCATTTTTGAGGATGCTGTGTGGAGGGTTTTTTTTAGGGAAGGAAGGAGGGAAGAGTTCTGGGAAGGAAAAGGGTTTAAGGGGTGGGTAGGGATCTGGATGTGTGTCCTGGTCATCCGCCTCCAAGACCCAGACAAACCTTACCCCGAACTCGGGCACCCCTGCTTAATCACCAAACGTAGCGAACCATTTGAGGTGACTTATGGCAGAGGTGTTGCTTATCCAACAAAGGTTCCCGGGGTGGCGGTACCCATTCCCGCCTCCCAAATTGTTCAGACCTATATGAATTGTTCCGAAAAGCGAAGCCTAAGGGGTTAAGATTGATTTATTTTTATTTTGAACTCTTCTTTTTACTAACCACTCGGATTAATGATTCCCCGCCTGATATTCAATTTCTTATAGATTCGCTGTTTTTTAACGTATATTACGACTATTTCAGGTTTGAATATAATAAACAGACATACACGTTTAAAAATATTTTGAAAATTTACGCAAACATAACTAAAATTTTGAAAATCACCCGATGATTTTTTTGTAAACTTTATTTACCATTGTAAGAAACTTATAAACCCTTTGAGATAGATATTATAATAAAAATGGCTTTTTGTTCCCAATAAATTTATCTTTTAAAGAGTTTTCATGGACATGTACATTTGTTACTTAGTTTTTGTTTACCTGCTACTGGTTTCAACACATCCGTTTCATTCACTAGCATGTCTTTTGAAACTATAATAATAACTTTAATTTTACAACAAATTCGGTTCAATTGAGCTATTACCTAAATGGTCGGTTCAATGATTTTCTAACGAGTCCTCCATCATTAGAAGTCGGAAGATTTTAAATATTTTGGTTATTCTTTAACACGGGCGAATATTTCTTACTTTTAAAATATGTTAATGAAATTAAGAAATAAATCCACAATAAATATTCTTTATTACTTCTAATTAGATAGGTAATAAATAAGCTAGTAAATAAATTAATTTATCTTATTTCTATGACGGGAATCTAAAATAATAATTAAACATCACCCCACATTTCTACAAGGGCAGATTCATTATAAATTCTTGCGGATTTTGCAGCTACGATCAAAGACATGTTCGGAAAACCTCGGCAAAGTCCGGAAATCCGAATCTCAAATACGAAAAAGTTGTCGCAATGCAGCGTACATACAAACACTAGCTTCATCTGCCGCCCATCAAACGGAACAGAGGGGTGGAATTATCCGACCAAATTCTGCGCTCCGGATATCGCACGTTTCAAATTCGGCTACAAAACTAGATTCTGCATGCTAAATTCAAAGTTAGTTTGATAACCGTAAAGATAGCATACCCAGTTACTGTATATTGAATATTTCTATAAAAAGCAATGTTTCTAAATCAATTTTCGTTTTCAAGCGTGTTTTATTCGTGATTTATGAGCATTTTTTCAAAATGTTGTGTGATTTGTAACATGAAACGGCTTAAACCATATCTTGGGACCAGATCTAAAAAGCCTGGTATATCGCAACCTTCCTCTTACCCATCTCATTTCCTTAACCATTTTTTTCAGATTAACAACATAAATTATATGTTGTACACCGAAAAATAAATATAAGTTTCCAAAACACAATAAAATAAAGTAAAACCATTACAAATCACTATTTCATAGAAAGCATCTATTTAACAACTTATTTTCTCCACTAAGTCTAAAAAAAAAGTTTTTTACTGACTGACTGACTAATGATACACACAAATACACAAAATAAACAAATGCACACAAATACACAGATCAATAAAATTTTCAAAGTTATTGTGCGTAGATTTACGGAAATCTGCAATAGATTATTTCAAACACAAAATACAATTCTTTCTTTTTTTACCACTGCGTATGACTACCCCCGCCCCGGGAACCATTTATTGTATGAACAACACCCTGCCATAAGTCACCCCAAGTGGTTAGCCACATTTGGTGTCTTAACAGAGGTATCTGTGTACATGGGTTAAGAGGTTTGTCTAGATCTTGATGGCAAATGCATTTGCCGAATTACTGGGTGTCGGGCCGGATCAGGAGAGACTGGAGAGGGATGGATTCATATGTCTATCACTTTTGGACAAACTGACCTCCATACTCCTACCTTCACTTCATACCTTTTTCCTCCCCAGAACTTTCTTTCCTTAAATTACCTCCACACAGTATCTCAAAAGTTGACACAGGCCCTGGGGGAATTATTTTCTTTAGAGCCTCCTGTGTGGAGCTATTGTAAAACAAAAACATTTTTATACAACCAAACTCACCCCATGAACTTTTTTATCAGAACCGTAAAAAAAATCATTTTTTTTCACATGAACCTAAAAAAATGTTGTAAAGAAAAAAATTACTGCACTCTTCCCTATTCCCGCATCAGTAAATTTGTCGGAATATAAAGTTACCATAGAAAATTGCAAAACATCTTTTCGACCAGTGTTTCCCTTAGAAACTCTTCTTTTAAAACCTACGACCTTTTCTAGAAATCATTAAATGGTCCAAAATGAATTCCTTCCGCTCGTTTCCTGTCTCCTACAAAAGCGGAAGTCCCATAAACCGTCACGTCTTACGATGTAAGCTCTAAACCGGATATTTACGTTTTAACGTGTTTTTGTCAAACCTTCTTGCAAGTAGAGGATTACCTTTGATCGTAATTTTCCAACAACAGTTTTACTGCAGTCTGTTATATTAGCTATGAAACGAATGATACATGACTTCGATATTATCGCAAAAGTTTTAAGGACTTCATTGTCAGACTATTCACCTAACTGAGCCTTAGCCTTAACATATAAAATAGTCTGAGATAAAATTTTCTTGCACAATTAGAGATCAATAAATGAACGAATATAACGCTTTAATAACTCTCATTAATAATATAAGGAAAATTAATTATTCCCTACTTCTCAGTATTTTTTCAAGATCTTAACATTTTAACACATAGTTTAATAGCAGTTACGTCATTATTAAATAATATCGAATACGTTAACATATAATGTAGGATAAACAGATTTCAAAGTACCCCAGAAAATGAAGGATCTATTGTTACAATTTTTTTCTATGTAAATCGGTTTAAACGGTAATAAATCATTGTTTGCACCTTAAAAATTGAAAATGGGCAGGGGTAAACAGAATCATGTAAATAAGTCGTCTCAAAGTGGTTGGTCTCAGTTTGACCACTTTGAGTTTGGTTTGGTGGTGGTCTCCTCAAAGTGGTCTAACCAAAGTTTGGAAATGACCTTGTAAGCCGGAATAGCTAATACAATAATAAAAAAAATCTAATATACTTGCAGAACTTATTTTAATTCATTTTTTTATTAATAGAAGTTATACGAATTAACGCGAACAATTAAAAACAATTAATTTCACGCGGAAAAAAATATTGTACCAAGAAAATATATAAACAAATCATAACATCAACAATGTTAGGTGGCTTATCATAATTGAAAATAGGTTCACAGTAAAGTTTACAATACAGATGCCGATTTACAGATACAATACAATACAGATTTACATGCAAATGCATCTTGTACATGTACATGTAAATTCCCTCTTTAGAACCCAAAAAGCCATTATGGAAATTATACAAGGTAAAATTATAAAAATTAATTCGAATGTACAGAAGTTTGCATGATTGATAAACAGTTTTAAAAATGAATTTATTTACCTGATAAACACATGATATTCCAGGAGCTTTCTAAGCATTCTTAAATATCGTACAAGGAAGCAATATAGGCAAACCGTTCTCCAATCCTTAATTTGTTTTATATCCAAATATTCCTTACGCAGAACACTGAGGCTGGCTCCACCTGTATGTAGGGATTATAATACGAAACCTAACCCGCGTACGTCGTATGTCGACCATCGGGTCTCGAATGCACTAAAGCTCGCAGTAACGTAGCCAATTTACGATCTCGCTTCGGAAACGGTACGAGTGCTAATCCTATTTGTAGTGTTTTGTTGTAGAGCAGTAAACATCGTGAGTTGTCAGTACTACGAGCTACAGTAACCCACGCTGCGGTGTTACCACTATTGGTTTTTGGTAGTTAAATCAATGCTGGGAGCATTCAAACGATGGGTATGTTACAAATCTTGTAAGTGTCTTTTGAACCCTTATTTCAGAGTCAAAATCTTTTAAAGCTCCGTAGTAAGCGTTCAAAATGAGGAAGAAAATAGTTTGAAACGGAGATAATACATTTAAATATGAATGTTAAAGTGCGGGAGGAAGACCAAAGAGTTCCTGGATCACTCAATGCTCTAAAATATTGCAGAGAAACGGCCTGGATGAAAGCGATACCCACAAGCGAAGACAATATAGCCTAAGAACGAAAAGAGCCGACCCCAACAGCCTACCTAGGCAATGAGTAGGGACAGTGCAAGGAAGGAGAAGGAGAAGAAGTCAGAGGGCGGGAAGGATAATTAATAGAAGCAAGCGAAAATATTTTATGCTTTCAGCACGACACGCCAAGTGGTTCGCTATGCTTGGTGACTTAGAATAGGCGTGCCCGGATTCATGGGGGTGAGGTTTGTCTAGGTCTTGGCGGCGAATACATTAACCACCTATTACGTGGCTGGCCGGACCGGGAGAAACTGGTTAAGGGAGTCCTAACCTAGACCTCTCCAGATGGACTCTCTCGTCCCATCGCCTTGCATCGCAGTTAAAAGGATGGATTCACACATCCGTCACTCCTAAATTCATTGTATCCAGATTCCTAACCACTCAGAATTCCTCTCCTTTTTTTCCCTAAAAAGACCATCCACACAGCATTTCCAAAGATGACACCGGCCCCGAGAGATTTTTTTCGGGGTCTCCTATGTGGAAAGAACAAGCGAATCCTAGAAAATATTAATTATTAGTAGGTTATGAAATTTTTCTCTCTTTTGTTATTTTAACGCAAATCTGAATACTTTCTCAACCAGCGACATCCGTAATTACGTAAATACCGGCTTTCGTTGGTGAAAAGCTTTGTGTTTTTAAGATAATTCAACTACGTTTTAAAGTTAATTTCGTGCTTAGTAAGCGCCCTTGAGGCAATATACAACAAAAATGGTGTAATAAACGGTTACAAAGTAGTTTCATTACTTGTGGTTTTAGAGATCTTTTTGTATTGGAACCTCCGAACAGATTTTCACTAAAAGTGTTATCAGTTTTGAAAGAAAAACAAACCGCCCATTAAAATTTATGACTTATCATAAAGAAAGAATTTCTATATGGGGGGTTAAATTTTTTTCAATTAATTTTCAGATTTGCTCATATATATCATAAATATACTTCAAATCTAGTCTCCTTCAACGGAAGCGTTCTTCCGAACAGACCCTCCATTGAAAGGTTTGGTGTAACTATAAGTGACCAGCTCAGGTATGGGGGCTCCATCGAAGCCAAAGTAAAGTTAGCTTCTCAAAAACTGGGCGTACTGTACAGGGCCCGCAGATACTTTTATAGTACACAACTGCTCACGGTTGAATTTGGCAGCCACCTCTGGTCTGGAGCTCCAAAATACTTAAAAATACCCTCGACTCTGTGCAGAAACGGGCGGCCCGTTTGATAGATTCTCCCATCTTAACGAACGGATTGCAATCTTTAGAGCACAGGCGTCGGGTGGGAATGCTATCCATATTCTACCGGTATTTCAATGGAAGATGCTCTGAGGAACTAGCGTCAATGATCCCTTCGGCACCGGAGCATAGTCGGGAGACACGCCAAACGCGCGCCCAACATATGTACACAGTTGACATTTGTCACATGAGAACGGGTCGTTTTTTTGACTCGTTCTTGAGTTCAACAGCTCGGCTATGGAACGATTTGCCGGCATCTGTGTTTCCTCCCTCCTACAACATGGGTCTCTTCAAGACCAATTTTCATTCCTTCCTCTCCTCAAAAAGACCCTCCACACAGCATCCCAGATGACATAGGCCCTGAGGGAAATTATTTTCCTCAGGACCTCCAGTGTGGAGTTAATATAAAAAAAAAAAAAACAAAAAATTACCAAATTAATCATCCCGCGAGCATCGTATAAGAACCTTTTTTATTTGTTTCAGTTTTTATTTGTATTTGTTTCTACCCTAAAATCTCGTATTTGTTTATCATACCTTTCGGTCGCCATACTTGTTTGTAATTTCGTTTGATGTTTACTTTTTAAACACGTTTTTTTGGATTTTTATTTTAACAGCTCCAGAATGAAATTAATGAAAGCAACACCCTTTTCCGGATTCGCGTTGTGAAATAAAATAAAATGAAATTATCAACAGAACTTTTTAGGTTTACATACGTTTAGATTTTACAAAATAGTTACATTACATCTATTAAAATAAAACATATCGTGAAATCAAAGTCAAATCAATTTATCTTCTGGTTATTATTATGCATGAAAAAATACAAATATATGTTTATGTGAAAGTGATGTAATACTATGTTTATTTAATTGAGAAAAATGATAGCATCTTTTTATTTTTTAATACAATACCTTTTCTAAACAAGTGAAATTGGTTATTTTGGCATATCTTAGTATCCACAAAAACTTCTTGAAATATGAGTGGGTAACATTGGTTAATATGAGTGGATAATAATATCAAAATTATCCAAAAAGCTTTAATTAAGAAAAATCCACCACCCATTAGAGCATTATAATTTATAATAATTAACGTGTTAACAGCGGTTCTATAAAATAATTTATGACGCCATTAGTAAACAAACCGGAAATATAATCTATTATTTCACAGTCGGCTTCATAAATCGCCACACAATGAAATGTTTTAGCTCGGCCAACGCAGTCGAACTCTTCATAGTTTTCAACGTTGTTTCATAATGAGCTACTGACACTAATCGTCACATGATTTCCTCCATATACTAAAAATATGCTCAATAAGAAAGCCTGAAATCCTTGCAAAATGCCTTTGACTATAAAATCAAATTGAGAAGACTCAATATCGTCTTCTTGACTTATTACAAAATTTTAAAATACCAAAAACTCGGGCGAAACCGGTTAATAAATAAAATTTTTTATATAAATAACCAACAACGACGAGTTTTCTAGTCACGAATTCAAAATGTGTTTTGACCAATTTTTTTGTGGACAAATTTATATTGTGGTTTTGAGAATATTTTCTTATTTATTTTGTGCTCGTTTGTGTGTTAACTATACAGCATTTGGATGAATATAAAATAAATGCGAGTAATTATTCTTTTAAAAATGAATAAATTGTGAAATATAATGTCTTTCCAGAGTGAAAGATATTGTATCCATATCTAGTATTAATTATTTCATACAAATATTACACCAAATTAATATTATATCTATACCTAGTATCACCGTGGTATAAGACCACCATTCAAAATTGAAACGTTACTTGAAATGGCTTTATCGTTTTAGTGATCAGGTCTGGTGTCGTTTTGATGACCAGGTACTTCCCTACCTTCCTCTCCCTCTCATCTTCTTCCCCTCCCCGCTATATTCAGCCAATTCCCTAATTGGGGAAGCCATAGAATCACTGGCTCCAGACGGAAGCTCTTAGGACTCTCGTGCGGAATTCACACAAAAAAATTAAAGAAGGTATTAGAGTTAATATCAGTAATTGGATGTTAATGTTAAATAGTAATGTTTTGTGAACACCTCACTAAGAGAACCTGTGCTGAGGTGTTCGCGTGTTTTAGATGAGGCGTTATTATATGTTAGTAACTAGCAGTTAAAATACATCATAATATGTAGACAGAGTTACGATGCAGTGAAAAGAAAATAAAAGGATACTTGAAGTGAACTTATTTTTAAACTGCATGTTTTCATCCTTTGTCTGAGAGGTCATTTATGTTCAGCTGTAAATGCAGCCAACCGTATCCAGTACACATAGAGAATTACGTTTATAATAAATTATAGTATAAATCACGCTTTTGTTAGTCGTGTTATCAAACATAATATATGTTCTTATGGCTGCACTTCCGGGCCAGGCATATATCACTTTAGAACAGCATTTCAACCGATTTACAATGCAGCGGGCGCACGGTGGATAAAATACCAAATAACATAATATATTTTAATACCGTACCACGGTTTCCAGTACCAGTGCATTATTTTTCATTTCTGCTGCCGTTGTTTCCTACGTTTGAAATTATATTATTTGCCAGTCAGCAGTCATACAGTATTCGCCAAACATTTTGTTAGTAGGTAACTCAAAGCAAAAATGGAGAAATACTATTGTTGGAGTCATATAATATTATAATTGGAGTGCTTTGTATTGAAGCTTTTATGATTTATTTTATAGTTACTCCTGTGAGTTTGAGCGCTTTAATTTTTGTGGAGTCAAATCGGTATAATCTACCCCGAATGTTACGTTTACGACTTTAAGGGGGTATTCTAGTCTAGAAGCATAAATTATAGGTATTTTTTCAGGTGCAATTGAAAAAAACCATAATATTTTTACAAGCCATTATTTTACCAAATATTTATTAAACATTAAAGAATACATTAAAAAAGAATCAAACGAAAAAATTCAAAATTCAAAAAGTTACAGGGTGTTGAAGTGGGCGGTCTAAAAAAATGGCGCGCCTTGGTTGACACGATTGCAACCCTCCCAGTTATCCAAAAAAAATATATTATTATTCATTTATTTATTTGTAAGAGACAAACAGCTTTTACATTAAATATAGATTCATTAACATAAAATTAAATTAAATTAAGCCAAAAAGGTACCCTATATTAAAATTATTTGAAGATGGAGTTTTATTAGATCTAAACATTAATTTTTGGTGAGTTAATAATAATAATAATTCTTAGAGCGTATCACACACAGCTATAAACGATGTAGCTTGGCCTATTTCAGCATATCACTCGCCATATATTCCCATTGGGAATGTATCTTTTATAGCTGCTGTGTGTGAACACGCTCCTAATCCAAACAAATGCGGCTATAGCCCGAACTAAGAAAAAGCCAAAAGAATTATTTTTCGCAAAACGGCGGCTGTCTGAAATAAAAAAGACATTTTTTTACCAGTTTTTTTGACTAAATTTTTTAAATATTTTGGTTGAAATTTTGTTATAGTCTTAATTCCCGCCATATAGTAATGTATAAAGAAGATTCACACAAAAATTTCAAGCATATTGGTTTCGTAGAACTTGAGATATCGTGTCAACCGTGTTGAAAAAAGTGATTTTGAGAAAAATGTGTTTTAAATTTTGTTCTATTCAGATTCTGGTTAGATTCCGTCTAAACCGCGACATTAAAATGGTTATAACTTTTAAAATAATCCGAATTTCGAAAAATCCTTTTAAGGAACTATTCATGGGGTGAGGTTTGTCTAGGTCTTGGAGGCGGATGACCAGGACTCACTTAACCCTCCTACCTCCTACTCCTACCCACCCCTTAAAACCCTTTTCCTTCCCAGAACTCTCCTTTCCCCCTTTTCATTAAAAAAACCCTCCACACAGCATCCCCAAGGATGACATAGGCCCTAAGGGAAATTATTTTCCTCAGGGCCTCCTGTGTGGAGCTCATGTAAAATAAAAATATTATTGTCTGGAAATATGAAGAAAAAAAATGTTGTTTTTTTTCTAGACTTTACTGCCTTAAATTATTACCGTGAAGTTAAAAAAAAGGAAATAAACATACGTTCCTCATCGCCTTAATACTGCAGCTCTTTTTTACACATTAAATAATGGTGAGACAAAAGATGAAATACACAAAATTTGTTTATTTTCTTACGTCGTCCAAGTACTACTTTTTCCTTTGGAGGAACAGATATATCTTATTACGACTCAGTGACGGCGACGGGAATGGCGTTTCATTTTCTTTATATGTTTGAGGGAGATGTATGTTTCCTTTGGGGGGTGCAGACATACGTTCACCGTTTGACTCAACTTCATTTGTTGTTATTTAATGTGTAAGAAAGAGCTGCAGAATTATATTTTTAAGAACAAAATCAAAACCATCAGCGCATTGACATTTAAACGTTTTTGAATTTTTGAAATTCACTCATACCTACTTCAATATTATCCTTTTAACTATGTTCTATACTTTCAAAATTATAGTCACGGCTAATAGTATTGTAGGGGTCTACGGAGACGTCACGGTGCGGTGTGTGAGAGAAGCAAAAAAATGATTACGTTTTTCCTTTGGAGGGAACAGACCTACGTTCATTGTGTATCTCGTGATATTGATTGTGAATGTTTATTACCTTTTTTATGCCGTCACAATACCTTAATCGTAAATCGTCACGGTAAAGATAAAAACGCACACTAGGTCGTTGTTAAAACCAATACCAGCTACTATTGCCCTCTGTAGAATAAAAATTCTGAGTTCTGTGGTTTGGTACTTAGCTGAAAACCTAGCTTCGTTTTGGTGAACTACACTTTATGGTCAACCAGATTTCTTCCTTGCCGACTTGGAAAGATATTTGATACGACAGATGTGTGTTTTGTTATCATTAGTGCTAGTTTTCATTATTATTATAAATTCAAATGGATTCTTTAATTCCGTCTCTTTTTCTCAGCAAACAAGTCAAACAGTTTCTTCAGAATCTAAGAACCGGGACCCTACCGGTCTCCGGCTTGGTAAAATTTAAAAACTTCGAAGTCATTTTAACGGGGTATGAAAAATAAACTAGAATACTTATTTTGA
This sequence comes from Glyphotaelius pellucidus, assembly GCA_936435175.1. Taxonomy (NCBI): domain Eukaryota; kingdom Metazoa; phylum Arthropoda; class Insecta; order Trichoptera; family Limnephilidae; genus Glyphotaelius; species Glyphotaelius pellucidus. The sequence goes on from OW386558.1 coordinate 9,786,204, forward strand.
ATGGAGTGTTTGACGATTTTGATCTCAAATTAAACAGCCGTCTTTTTCTTGTGTAAAGGTGAGAAAATGCCTAACAAGAATTTCAACCTCTCTCAATCGTCTGAAGACACTTTTCCACTATGACATCCCCCCACTTGGGGTAAATTGTGAAGCTGTGGGTAGAAGAAAGGGATTTATCATATAAAATTTACTAGCGTACGCTAAGATTTTAAGCTGCGATCTTCGAATTGCCAGGCGACCACGGAGATCATAAATTTACGAATATTTAAAAAAAAGCAACATTATGGTGAGTCATCAGCCTCAAAATTGCCCTGGTGAAAGTCACCATTCAAAAACAAAATATTGCTTGATATGGTTTGTGCCTTGAAAATGATCGAAATTAAACACCTAATTAGTTATTTAAAACTTGCCGTCCTTTTCTCCATCTCCTTATCCTCCCCGCTACCATCAGCTTCTCAAATGGGATACCGCAGTTCCACTTGATCCGGTTAGTAAGGAACAGATGGAACCTTTCAGTGGTATTCATATTAATCCTAGGTTTGCGCGAGTAACTGTCCCGTAATTTCTTGCTCCCTTAAGCGTTTGGACTCCATTAGGTAAATCCAGAAGTCAGTATTTATTTCAGTGCAGAAATTCTGGGACTGACTGCCGTATGTATTCCTCATGGCCAAACGGCCCGTTAACTAATGAAGGGAAATAATCGTGTCTAGTCAGTGGACATCTTCAACTTATCACTAAATATATAAAAATAATTTTTACTGCGACAGTTCAGTTACCTATCTATAAAAATAACGAAAAACTGTACAATTTTAGTGTTTCTCTAAAAATAAATTTAGTTATTTTAGGCACCATAAAAATTGAAACTAGGCGGGGGATAAATAGCATCATACAATCAGGTCGTCTCAATGTTGGCTTATCCGTAGTTTAAAAATAGCCTTGCAGAACCAAACAGCTGCCACAATAATAAAAAAACTAAAATACCTTGAACTCGAAAATAACATTTATAAATTTGATTGACATTAAATTTTTATTTTAAGTGGAGTTCTACGAATTAAACACAAAGACAATTAATAAAAGTATCTGTTGTTTGCGCAAGCCAATCGTGGCATAGAAGTTTTATATTTGTACAACAATTTTACATTTGTATTTCATTTTCAACTTTTCTATTTTGCTGACATAAGTTAGCATCGTTGGAATCAGAGCACAGTTGTATTGTGTGCTATTATTATAGGTAATGTTCCCTCGCAACGGGGAATTGCATGCGGAGGCCAAACAATTGAAAGGTCAGACATGCCATCAGCTGGGTAGCTTTCCAACCAATCACCCGCCTTGCTCTGCATCGCCATCTTGAATTGTAAATGCTGGCAAATATTCTTATGAATTCACAAATTAAGACATCGCTTAGAATTCAGTATGGCGGAAGATTTCAAATAAGCATGCACTGCAATATCAAAGGCCGACAGACCTTGTATTTAGACAATCAAATATAAAAATTACTTTTTTCTAATGTGAATGATACTTATCGCAAAGTGGTTCAATTGCTTGGAGTCAGCGGGACTATGGCATCCCTGATCGGGGTATGTTGCCAAGAGAGTGGTGAGGGAAAGGTAAGGGTCTGCATAAAAGATGGAAATTTCTGATCTTGTGCCCCTAAATACTGAAAAAATGCTATCGGTGAAAGACGTCTGAAGCCAGTGAGGCTATGGTAATCTCTAAATGGGATAAGTTATGAAGCTGAAGGTAGTAAGGTGGAGAAGAGGAAGCCTGGCTATTCAAATTTGGTCTATTCACGCAAAGTTTCAAATCTGAATTGTGGTCTTGCACCATGACTATACTGAGAGTATCTTTTACTCTTAAATGTGCCGCAAATATTTTAATTAGGTATTATTTTAAATGAATAAATTGTGAAATAACGCAGTCTGATCATTTAACACGGCTTTTCGTGTGAATACCGCACAAGAGTTCCTACTGCTCTTGTCAGTGAGACTATGACTTCCCCATTTGGGGTATATTGTGAGGCTGAAGTTCGTGGAGAGGGGAAGGAGATGAGAAGAGTATGAAGTACCTAGCTATTCAGATCTGGTCACCAATTGAAGCTAAAGCCATTACAAGCAACGTTTCAATTCTGAACAGTGGTCTTACACCAGGGTGATACTGAGAGTAACTTCCACTGCAGCTACAGCCATTTTAAATAACGTTTGAATTTTGAATAGGATGATCACACAGGGCGATTCTGAGAGTATATTTGACGGCCGGCGTGGTCTAGCGGTAAGGCTCTTGACTCGTAATCCGAAGGTCGCGGGATCGAATCCCGGCGTGGCAAATAAATTTTTCTTATGTCACAATTAAATCATTTAAAATAATATATAGTATATTTGCGGCACGTTCTAGATTGGAAGATACTCTCGGTATCGCTCTGGTGTAAGACCACCATTCAGAATTGAAACGTTGCTTGAAATGGCTTTAGCCGTGTTTTATGACTAGATCTGAATAGCCAGGTACTTCCCCACTTTCCTCTTTCAAATCTCCTTCCTCTTCCCATTACATTTAGCCTTACGACAAACCCCAATTAGGGACGCCATAGTCTCACTGGCTCCAGACGGGAGCATTTGGGACTCTTGTGCTGTTTTCTTATAAAAAAATATGTTTATATATATGTATTACACCCGAAGTGAAGTACTCAAAAAATTGACATTTTTTAAATTGACATTTTTAGAAATCGATCAGTAAGCAATCTTTAGTAATAAATTACATTTTCAGATTAGAATAGATAGGGGTATATTCGACCTCTGCATATAGCCTGGTAGCCTGGTAGACGGTTAGCCGGATAGTCGGATAGTCGTGTAATCGCATCAGCACGGCCGATCGCCCCGACCGACCCGGCTATTCGAGCCCAGTCACCTGAGAGCATTAGCCCTCGCGGCAGGGAGATTACGTGGCGGGTGTTTGGGAGCACCGCGACGCCCGCATTGGGTGGTTAGGGAGATTGGGTGGGACGGTCTCAAAAACCGCGATAGACAGCTAGTAGTGGAAGAGGCTAATTTTTAAAAGGATGGATGTGATTATTTTCATTTTGGATACCCCCGGGCGGAAATTCCTCCAGAGGATTTAACTAAAAAAAACTAATTAACTATCACGCCGTTTCCCCGCAGGGGTAGGCAGAGAGGACGGACCACCAAACAACTCGATCTTGGCACACACTTCTTGCCTCATTCACATTCACTAATCGTCTCATACATGCTATTCTATTATTCAGACTCTTGACATGGCCCGACTCAATTATCTGATTCTTATACTATTCACATGTGCGTCATATATTCTCCTTACACTCCTTTCCTCGTTTATTCATTTAACGTGCCCAAACCATCTGAGCGTCCCTTTCTTAATCTCTCCCATTACGTTTACATCAGCCTTGCATTCTTTGCGATCCTCCACGATTCTCATACGATCGTACATGGTTTTACCACACAGACGCCTCAGCGATCTGATTTCTACAGTATTCTGTCTACTTTCATCCTTCCTCTGCCAGTTCCGTGCCTCACTGTCATACATCAGGGAGAATTTAGAAGCAATTAACTAAAAAATTAAAAAATACCCCAAGGGCGCTGTACCATGTTTTCTTTATATTTAAAACTAAATAGAAAATTTTATGTAATAAATATATGTTTATATGTATGTGTATGTATGATTATACGTGTGTGTATGTGTGTATGTATGCGTTAGTGTATGTATGTGTATGTACGTATTTATTTGTATGTGCGTGGGAATTCACATATATATGAAAAACTGCAGTCACTATTTATAATTCAATTATTGCTCCACACTTTAACTACTGCTCAACTATCCTTTTCCTGTGTAATGAACGAGAACAAAATAAGTTTCAAATTCTCCAAAACAGGGCAATGAGAATAATACTTCGACGAAATAGATTCTCAAAAGTAAATAAAATGTTGAAGGAACTAAATTGGCTAACCGTGAAACAGATGTTGACCCTGCACACGATGATATTTATCCATAAAATAGTGAACAACATGTTACCAAAATACTTCTCAAACAAAATTATATACAACAAGGACATTCACAGACATAATACAAGGACTTGCAAGGAAATCAGACTACAAAAAAAGGACAAAACGAATACGCAGAACAGTTTACTATACAAAGGGATGAAGTTATACAACACTCTACCAGAAACTTTAAAGGCCGCACCAATTGGAAAGTTCAAAATTTATTGTAGGAAATACATAGAACAAGAAAAAATATAGTTTGAAATATGAAATGATATAATTAATTAGGAAATTGTAAACTTCAATGTACAATTTACTAAAATAAAACAAATAAATAAATAAATAAATATATGTGGGAATTCGTAAAAATATATATTCATTTTTCTTAAATTAAAAAACAATTCATTAAAACTCCTATAAAATCAATCACATTGATCTCTCTATAGAAAAAATATTTTTAAAATTTTATTTTAAACACCACTGTTTAATATCCACATACTATATCGTCCACGCAAAACTTTGCCTTTGTGGGTTTTTTTGTTACTCTCTTTTATTTTATGTTATCATGTATTTAGGTATTTGCATACCTGTATATGTATCAAAAAAAATTTTCCAATAAAAAATAAATAAATAAACTCCACAGTAGACAGAAAAGTATTTTGAAACTATCTTCACTCTATCAGTGTGCACAAATACAATCAAACGTGTCCACTTTGCAAATATTTAATCTATCTATTGCTTCATACATACTTTAATTTAATTTAATTGGCCTATCTAAAATAATAAATATATAACTTTAATAGCTTAATTTGAATGATACCATGTTGTGTAGTTTTTTGTGTTTTTCACCAAAAAGGACCTTTGTACAAAGGCCATCACACTTCATTATTAACAGTGTTCTCAACAACTCCTTGACGTTAGGGAAACGATTATCTTTTTTAAAGTGCTCGCAACCATTGAGAATTGCATTTCTGATCGAACAGTTCTCTTCACCGAGCAATTTAGAAAAATGCAATGAGTCTAGCCAAGAGGGACCGACAGAGGAGTGTTTCTTTAATTCCAATCATTCCTCTCATTCCCTCCCGCAGGGTAAACACACCACATGAGTGCATTCGCAAATAATTGCAGAATCTTGTAATGGCGAACATTACCCGTGTTCAGCTAACCCTACAAATTCCATTATTTAGTTTTCTAATACAACATACCTCTTATTCACTACTTCTCTTTTCAATTTGCAACGGCATTAAATAAATGTACCTCTGGAAAATAGTTCAAAAATAACAGCCTTACTAATAAACATGGTCAAAATTCTATTCATTTGATGAACAAACGCGTGAAAACCCTTTTCCTTAATAGAAACGTAATAGTTCATTGAAAGATACTCGTGTATACATGATTATTCATGGAAAGATGCTCGTGTACACATTGTTTGTACAGCCAAAGAGGTTCGTTTATCTGTGTATAAACTTGAAATTTCTCATCGATTTTCGTAATATTTATAAAGTATTAAAAAAAAAATTTTACATAAACTCCATGCAGGAGGCCCTGAGGAAAATAATTTCCCTCGGGGCCTATGTCATCTTTGGAGATGCTGTGTGGAGGGTGTATTTGAGGAGAGGAAAGAATGAACATGGGTCTTTAAGAGACCCATGTTGTAGGAGGGAGGAAGCACAGAGGCCGGCAAATCGTTCCACAGCCGAGCTGTTATTAAATGTGCTACGTATTTATTCTTTTTTAAGATGTCGAAAAAAATACATTTTAAAAACTGGATATTAAAAGAAATAAAAAAAACACATATACTTAATCCAAACTTCGAAAAGTTGTAGAAAATATGAAATTTAGATTTTAATTGTTCTCTAGATTTTATGTCCGGGTTAAATCTTCCTCACAGGAAAAACTTAATCCTTCCACACACTTTTCCACAAATGCTAATCTAGTCAATTCACGCGATGTAATTGCATTGTATAAGTATACTTAATACAAAACTATACAAGAACAACACGTCAACCTACCAGAGACCATATGGGAAAATACTTCACCGACTCCAGATATTTTCATATCAGAGGGTTCGGCTCGATAGAACTCCTAACTGAACCGATAAATCCTACCGATCCCTCAATATAAATATTTAAAAAATCTTTCGTAATCCTACATGTATTTAATTTGACTGATTTTTGCATTTTTATATAAAGATTCTTTGACAAATCTAATAAGCCTAAATTTTTAATTAGAGAGCTAGGTATAATGCCAGTAGCCGAAATAACAAAAGGTAATATTTTTATAGTCTGAGAATGCCAAATTCTTTTAATCTCATTTCCAAAATCTGTATATTTTCTAATTTTTTCAGAAACAGATTTTTGAATATTACAGGAATTTGGAATAGCGACATCAATGATATAAGTTATTTTTTTTAATTTTGTCATGTAAAACTGTATCGGGTCTGTTATGACGAATCGTTCTGTCTGTTAGTATAGTTTTATCATAATATATTTTATAAAATTCATTTTCTAAAAACGAATTTGGTTCTTATTCATAATATGGTACTACATTACGGCATTAATTCCTTTTATTAGTATCAGTATGATTTATATTTACCTACACACCAAGACTTTCGTTCATAAAATTTAAAAAATATAACAGTCGCAAACTGGGGAACGAACCCAGGACCTCTGCCTTACGTGACAGCGCATTTAACCACTAAGCTATTGAGCGCTGATAATTTTCGTAATTTTTGTCGGTCTCATATCTCAATTGAAGAAATATAAATATAATCCTGAGTAATTCCAATATTTTTGGCTGCTATCTTTGTAAGATTACAAATTTCTACCCGAATATATTTGTAACCTATGTAGAGCCTCGGTTTAGAATTAAATTTTTACGGGACACAGAAAATATTTAAATTTAGCCCCTCTTTTCAAAATCTGTGGTTTAGCTTTTTGTTATCCTACTTTTGCACACGTGCGCTTTTGCAAAATTCATCTGTCGGTATTTTCACAGCTTTCCTGCCTGCGATTTTATTTTCGGTCAAACGCAATTTTCAACATAAATTTAAGAGCACCGAAAAATCATTTTTTCTGCAAAAATAAGATTAGACACCTTATTGACATTTGTTCCACAAGTAAATATTAGTTGACCAATAAATGCTAAAAGATTTCAGTAAAAATCGAATGAAACTCAAAATGGATAACTAACACCTATGGCAGAGCTAATGCCATGGTAAATGATGCAAAACAGGCCTGATTGAGAGTGATTGGTTTTGATCTCTCCAGCAGAACTCTCTCGGAACTTTGCCTTGCACCACAGTGAGAGGGATAGATTTATTCGTCCATCACTCCAGACACTGACCCCCAGATTCCTACCCACTTCTCATACCTTTTTCCTTCACAGAACTTCCTCTCATTTCTTTCCTCAAAGGACCCTCCAAAAATGACAAAGACTATCAAGGGAAATATTTTCATCAGTGCCTCAAGTGTGGAGCTAATGCAAGCAAATAAAATAAATTTAGAATACCGTACAAGGAAGCAAACACTACTTTTCTCTGGTATCACGAAATTCGCACTGATAGGAAGTTGTGTCAGGATAATACTCTTTCAGTAAAAAGTGGCTCCTGAATTCTCACGAACACCCTCTGCGTCGCGGCACTCCTTTCTAAATGGGATTTAATAATATGAACATGCATTCTTCATATCCTCGCCTAACCTCACTGTCAGTGAATTATTCCCTCATTCCCAGTCGAGTTCCCATTAACTCCGCCTGTTGTGACAACAAGCGTCCGAGTAAACAGAGGTTTCGCATCAGCGCCCGCGGCGATTCACTCACAAACACTACTCACTCGTGTGGGGGCTATTTAGGCACCCAAAGGGCACTTCTGAGCTCACTTCAACCCCGATTATATATTTATACGGAGTGCAGCCATGAAGGAATAAATCAATCAAAGAAACTTACGATTTCTTGTGCACTTTCTAAAATCATGTCGAAAATACGAACGTTATTTTATTGTGTTTAATTTACATTCTGCAGTAAAATAGTAATTTATAATTTAAACATCACAATAACATAATATTCTCATTGTTTGCTACTCTTTATTTTTAAATAGAATTAAAAATAGGACTTCAATAGATGCTCGTTAAAAAGTCGAATAGTTAGCTTCTGGAAATAAAATAACAACGATAGCTATCCAGGGTTACCTGTGGTTTTATCTCTGATAAGTAAAAGGTTATAAATGTACGGTCCCTCGAAGGTGTCTGGAATCGAGCTCTTTGTTTGACTTCCTTCGTTTTATAAATTTAAGGGTTTGATTTCACAGCAATTTTTTAGGATAAATTCGTAATAAAACACTTGTGTTAAATTACCGGTATATTTGTTGATTGCTTACGAATAGTTCAGATAAACTTGGGATTGAGATTAAATGATTTTAGATGCTGGCTTTAAATTTTAACAAGAAATTGATGACGACAGTTTCGATATGTTACAACACTTTTGCTTCTAAAACATAGACAAAATGATACGAGTACAAAGACTAATGTGTTGTTAAAATTATGATAAAATACGACAGACGTTAACATAAAAGAGTTCATAGACTGAAATGATTTAATATGAATTTAAGTTTTAAATTTTAGGTAGAAAATAGAGTTACGTATTACAAAAAGGACGACACTTCACTCACCAGTAAATACAACACATCCTCTGTAATTCTTGCACCAATGAGTAAATAACGTAGTCCCACTACCCCGACAGTCGACACTGCTGTCGTAGTGTCGTAGTAGCTGGTCGTCTGTGTGTGTGGTGTTTATTGTGTAGTGTTTATGGTGTAGTGTGTGTAGAGTAGCGTGAGGAAGTAGTAGAGGAAAGCCGTCGCGTCTCGGAAGAGTTGTTTACCCTCCGTCTCGATTGAAACAACACTTACTGATAGAGTCTCGTTATTTTAGCACCCAACAATGGTGTCGAAAAACAACGTATTTGCGAGACATTTTGCTGCCTGAGTCAAAAGGCAAATGACAAAACAGGCTTACCATTGCTTTATGAGAAAACTGAGATTTTTTTAACGCACGTAGGGCTTTTACAAACATAATCCATGTCGGAAATTTACAAAAATTATACAGATATACAGTTCCATGATAACTCAAAAAAGGCATTTCAACACCCCATTCAAAAATCATTAAAAGTAATTATTGTGTCCTAACATAATCTTTTAAACCAAGTTTTTTTTCATTACTTTTAATGACATTTCAAAGGAGTGATGAAGTGTCACTCTCTTGAGTTTTCCGGTCATCGGTTGTCACAATGGAAAAGATAGAGTAGATTTAACAAGGATGCTGATATTTACAAACTTGATATTTGAGGGTGGCCTATGAAGTATTTCAATAATTTTATATGGATAAAAATATAATTAATAGTTCTGCATGTAGAAAATAGCGGTAGTTTGTTATTAAAAAGGTGCAAAATAGTGATCCCTCCGCATCACGCGATAGAAAAATTAAAGGCATTCCGAAATATTCCCTTTGTTCTGCAAATCATTTTTTATTTAAATATTTATGGTGCATACTTACGAATTTTATTATATACTAGCAAGTTCTCGGCATGCGTTCCTATGCCACTTAAGACGAAATTGTTTCTCTCTGCGTGTCCTTTCCCATTCGTCCGTAACCTCTTCCACCTCTCCTTCCTCTTCCGCGTCTCCTCTCCCTCACGCGATCTCATTCCGCCTTCTCTCTCCCCTCTCCCGCCAACCCTCTTCCGTGATCCCCTCCCCTCGCCTGCTTTCAGTTTATTCAGTCCCGGTACATTCAGATTTTTAAACAGCTTGCATGCCACCTATTGCAATTTTGAGAAAAAAATAATTAATTTAAACATTATCGAAAATTGAAATTTAATTTAACAATCGATGGTTTGCAAAATGAAATTTTCAATTTGTGTCAGTTTTTTAAGAGTTTTTGTAATGATTAAAAAAACTTTTCAGATGTGGTTGTTATAATCCAGAAACCTTCGCGAGGACGGAAAGAAGGTATTTTGATACTACAAATCATCCACGTCAAATCCCAAAAGTTTCATCGCAATCGGATGAACTGATAGCAACGAATAATTTCATGATGCCAGAACTTTCTACTGTGCATATTAAGAATTGCGGGCATGCGCACATCAAATTCCCAAAGTTTCATCGCAATCGGATGAATGTTTTAGCAGGAAGGAGGAACGCATAGCATACATACATACATAGACAGAAACAAACATATTTTCATTATTATATAATAAGAGTTATTGATGCTCGTAAGCAAAAGAAATAAAAAAAACAGTGCTGAACTCTCTCCTTCCCTGCATTATTAAAAATGCACCTGCTTCAGTTTACTGTGAAAGCAAGCATCATTTCAGTGCCAATTTAAAATTTACAAGCTTCATTAAAAACTAAACAATTGATTCTGCAGTCTTTATTTTCAAAATTTTCTCTTGTGCTGCAGCGAACCAATAATCCCGAAGTACTTAAATTCCGCAGAGAACCTTATTAAGGTTAACTTCGTTGTCTAGACGCAAGCTGTTCCGAAGGCTGTAGAATGTGTTTATCACATTACTGTTCGGTACTGTGCTTAGCAAGCAGCTGGTAGGTAGGTTGATACTATGGTGAAAAAATGAGAAGCCTTCCGGTGCAGCTGGGAATACAGCCTCCCGTGGCCATATGGGACCCGGATTAGTTGAGAGGGAAGTCTTGTTTCGCTGAGTGCAACTATAAAAGTAAATGAATCGATTTTATTTAAATGGCGACCTTCAACCCACCTCTAAAAAGAAGCGAACATTTCTGTAATAGCTTGAAAAATGAATTTGGTGAGTTTTACGAGATAGGTAGCTACAAATTTTGTGTATTCATAAAGTCTTCGAAAAAACAATGATACATTTTTTACGTGAATACCTCTGAACAGTCCCAAGCTGCTCCCGTCTGGAGCCAGTGAGACTATGGCATCCCCATTGGGATATGTTGTGAGGCTGAAGGAGATGGGGGAGAGGAAGTTGGGGAAGTACCTGGCTGTTCTGGTCACCAAACACGGTTAAAGCCATTTCAAGCAACGTTTCAGTTCTGAATTGTGGTCTTAAACCAGGGTGATATTTAGTTATTACTAGGTGGAGATGTTACCAGTGGTGTAACAGAAATAATAGTAAGAAAATTAAATTGTAAAACATAATAAATATACAGTACAGAGAAAGAGAAGAAAAAAGAAAGAAGAGACATCACAATTAAGCAATTACATAATTTTTATTTCTTCGAAATTCGCAAATTCACTTTGTGGCGTCATTATTAATTTAATGAAAAACAAATAACTTTGTGTACACCACTATTTAATTAACAATATCAACATGTTTCGAAAACTATGTTTTCTTCGTCAGGATAATAGAAAATAAAAAATAACAAAAGACAATCAAGTATAGACTAATTAGAACATAGACAAAATATTAGAAAGGAGAGGTGATTAATTACTTAAAATATATATATATTCCACTACCAACTTCAATTGTTATATAAGTCAAAAAATTGTCATTGGAGAAGAACATAATACTAAGAAATCTAAATGAAAATATGATAATCAACAAGACACAGAAAAATGAAAAGGTAACGATCGCAACTGGGATTCGAACCAAAAATCTCTTGTCTTACGTACATACAAAAAACTCGGCCATTGGGCCCTCTTAATTTCAACTTTAAAAATAACAATATTATTTTCGATTAATTTTTCCCGTATTTTGGCTACTACCTTTTTAAAACATCGCAAAATTCTAAAGATTTGGTTTGTAACGCAGATAGTATCTCGGTTAAGCATATCCGATTATATTTATATGCGACACCTCTTAAACCTTTCTAGAAGTCTAAATTAATATTTTTTTTACTTATTGGAATAACTTTTGTTATTTATTTATTTATTTATAAATAAACGCCCTTTTTCGGGGCTTTTACATATATAGCATAGAAAAAACATTTTATTGTACATAACTGAACTGCCTCAATAACAATATTTTATATTTATTCAAAGATAAATTGAAGATGTCCACTGACTTGGTATAATTGTTTCCCTCCATTAGTATTCTGGGCAAAGAGGAATACATATGGTAGTTAGTCCCAGAATTTCTGCACTGAAATAAATCTTGACTTCTAGTATTACAAAGTGGAATTCGGAAGCTATCAATTCAAGTAATACCGGACTATCAACTAAATCATTTAGAATTTTATATAAAAATACCAAGTCAGTGAAAATTCTTCTGTCTGACAATTTAAGCATATTCATATCGTTTAAAATTGTGTTGTAGTTTAACATATTTGCTGGAATACCCATTTTAAAATTTAGAAAACGTAAGAATTTGTTTTGTATTCTTTCAACAGCTTGTACGTGCATATTATAATGAGGATTCTAGACAGGAGAATTGTACTCAAGTTGGCTTCTAACATAAGCAAAATATAACATTTTAATACACTTTATATTGTTAAAGTTTCTAGTTAGCCTAGTTATAAACCCCTACATTTTTAAGCCCTTATTACAGATTTCTGTTATGTGGTTAACAAATGAAAGATTTGATTGAAAAGTGATGCCCAAGTCTTTAATTTGCATTAATGTCTGAAGAGCATTGTTATCAATGTTTTAATTAAATATCACTGGATTTTTTATTCTAGAAAATCTAACAATTTGACATTTTGAGATATTTAAATAAAGTCTATTTTCCATACACCAAATTAACAATTTGTTGATATTATCTTGAAGAATGTTGCAATGATAAATATTTTCAATAATTTTAAAAATTTTGAGGTCATCAGCAAAAAGTAAGATAGATACATCGTGAAATATTTTTGTAAGATCATTTATAAACAAGATAAATAAGATTGGGCCAAGGTGTGAACCCTGTGGAACTCCACTTGTTGCATTAATTTTTTCTGACAGGGAGGATTTAATTCTAACTATTTGTTGTCTTCCAGTAAGATAGCTTTTAAACCAGGCTAATATATTGCCGCGTATACCAAGCTTTCCTAATTTCCAAATAAAGATTTCATGGGAAACTGTATCAAATGCTTTACTGAAATCAGTATAAACAGTGTCCACTTGTTTTTTTTCTTTAAAAGCATTGTTTATAAAATTTTCATAAAAATAATTAAGTTGGAAAGAGTACTTCTACCTGGCATAAATCCAAACTGGTGAGGTGATATAACAGGTTTTATTTGTGTAAAAAGTTTGTCAAGTATTAGGCTTTCAAAGAGTTTCGGTATGGTGGATTGAATACATATAGGTCTGTAATTACAAACATCACTTTTATCACCCTTTTTGAAAATTGTACTTTTGAAGAGTATTCCCATTAATATTATATTGATCGTTCTTCTTTTTATCCTACACAAAGTTAGTTGTCTCCAACTGTTTGGTTCTGAAACAGTTTTTTAAAAAAACTTAATCCATATTCCCCAAGTCCTTCCATCATGTATTCCATTCTCTTCCTCCTTTCCTCAAAGTCTCCACCAGGAAAAGAAGAAGATGTTCTAACCTACATGTTGAACAATATTGCCACCCAAGTTTGCTTTAACTACTTGTAACAGTTGCATTTTGATAGTGACATGGGTCACAACTCGCTCCTTCGAAATATCGCAAATAATAGAAAATTCCATTGTTTTATTAACTCAAAGTGTCGTGGTTTGAAACCTGGTGTTTGTGCAAATATATTGTGAAACCAGAATCGATCCTGAACAGCCTTAAGAAGCCGTCAACGGTAGGAGACTTCCTTTCAAAACCTATTCTCCTATGATCATACTTCAGCACACAATACATGGTCTATTCGTCATAAAAGGATTTACAGTTTACATTCTCGTGTCGTGGCATCGGCCGCGACACCAACAGTTCAACTGAGAGAAATTCAACAGAATTACCTACCAATATTGTTATTTTATTATTATATTACTGTACTAAAGACGTAACGACTGTGTGCGTTTTGGAAAAATATGTGTTTATATTTTTGTAGTAAAAATTACGTGGCAGAGTTGTAACTCCTCATGAAAGAAGTGTTTTTCATACAAATCACAGTTGTCTTCTGCTACCTCGACTTGCGTGTATTCTATAATGTTACAAAAAAAGATATGATGACATAAAATATAAAATCATTTTTAAATTAGAAAAGGAAAGCCTATCAAGTCAAAAAGCCTATCAAAAGAAAACCTATCAAGTAACAGCGATTATTATTTTTAATGATGTTTAATAAAATATTTTTTAAAATCTCAAAAACTTGTCTCCTTCAATTTATTTGTCGTACGACAAATCTGTCACGTGGGTTTTCATTCGAAATAGGTATACACGCAGCTCGCGTTTGTCACCCCCAAAAGGCATTTTAGGCCTCTCTTAGGCTACAATATCCCCTCTGAGATCCAGAGAGATAAATTTATATTAAAAACAAAATGTGACAGAGTGGTAAAAATTATGTAGGTTTAAAAGAAGAACAACCCATATATCAAAAAAGAAGAAATAAGTTTATCGTTTAGATCTGTTAGTATGTTGATCATTTTTCAGATAATATATTTCATTGTTTTTTTTTTTTACATGAGTTCACAGTAATAAAGTATTGAAAATAATTTCCCTCAGGGCCTATGTCATCTTTGGGGATGCTGTGTGAAGGGTTTTTCTAAAGGAAAGGAAGGGGAGGAGAGTTCTGGGAAGGAAAAGGGTTTAAGGGGTGGGTAGAAAATGGGGTTCAGTGTGTCCTGGTCATCCGCCTTCAAGACCTAAACAAACCTCACCCCATGAACCCGGGCACCCCTGCTAAATCACCAAACGTAGCGAACCACTTGGGGTGACCTATGGCAGAGGTGTTGGTACAACGTTCAAATGTTATTACAATAGGAGTTATTCTAATAAAATAAAAAAACAATATAATATGTACGTATCTCTTTAGCTAAATTAATATAACATACCTTGGATCAACCACAACGAGCGTTTTTTCTCGCATATTCAACATTTATATCGAATTCCTAAGTCACTTCAATACATAGTATTGTACTTTATTCTAGCACACAGAGGGAGTTGATACTGAGTGGCACAGCTCTGCTATAAATAATCCCGTTCTAATAACAATAATTAACATAGTACAGGGCGGTTCATCACTCCACTCCTAATGAAAACGTCTCCCGGCTTCTGGCACGGAATAATTGCATTAACCGTAGAGTAAAATGTCGCTTCTAACCCTGTTAACGCCGGGAACCCATTAAAACTACTACAGACCTTATTCGGAACGGCGTGATAGGGTTACACCTCGTTTTAGAAAGTTATATTATCACACTTGGGAACTCTCTCACACTTCTCTCCGAACTGTTAATATTATTATCTCTGCTGGTAACTGCTCTGCTACTGATCTAAATAAGCACGGTGTTGTGAATTGAGGTAATTTCTGACACATTTTCAGGGTGTTCATTTATTATAGCTTTACGGGTCAGATCATAAATCAATCGTTTAATATAAATATTATATTGAGGATTCCATATCTGAGAAGCAAATTCAAGATGACTGCGAACATATGAAAAATACAATATTTTAAGAGTTTGAATGTTCTTGAATTATTTTCCAATACGGAATAAGAATCCTAACATTCTAAGGGTTTTCTTCACAATCATGTTAATATGTGCCTCGAATGTGAGTTTACTATCAAGTAGAACACCTAGATCACGAATTTGAGTAACCCTTTTGAGTGATTGGTTCGCTATAAGGTAGTTATGGTCAAATTTAATTTTATTTCTAGTGAAGGTAATCACATAACATTTAGAAGTGTTCATGTTGAGATGATTAATTATACAGTAGTCATTAAGTCTATGAAGATCTTCCTGTAATTTAATGCAGTCGATGATAGAGTTAATCGGAAGATATATTTTCATATCATCAGCGAAGAGTAGAACTTTTGCATAATTAAAGCATTTTATAATGTCGTTGATGAAAATTGTAAATAGCAACGGTCCCAGGTGAGATCCTTGGGGTACACCGGAAGGTATATTTACGAACTCAGAGATGAAACCATTAATTGTTACTCCTTGAGTGCGCCCATCAAGATAAGAGACTAACCATCGATACAAATCCCCGTGAATTCCCAAAGCCAGTAATTTGGATAAAAGAAGATTGTGATCAATTTTATCAAACGCTTTCGAGAAGTCTGTATAGATTACGTCAACTTGGATTTGATCATCCATTGATTTCGTAATATTTTCAATGAATATGGCAAGATTAGAGACAACCGATCTTTTTTTCATAAAGCCATGTTGGTTTACGAGTATTACAGACTGGACGCAGTTATAAAGTTGTTCGTGAACAATTTTTTCTAAAATTTTACTGAAAATTGGTAACTTAGATATAGGACGATAGTTCTGGACATCATTTTTAGCCCCAGACTTAAATACTGGTGTGATAAGCGCACACTTCCAACGATCCGGAAAGATACCTTCTTTCAATGAGGATTGAAAGAGCAATAATAAGGGCTTCGAGATTACCTTGCTACACATTTTGATAAAGAATGCTGGAATTTTATCACTACCCGCACCCAATGAGTTAGAAATAGTATCAATTATTTTGAAATAATGGAGCTCTTCTTCTTTAAGGGTCCACTATTCGAAATCGCAAAGTATGCTCCGAAAATTATTTAAAACAAGTCTATTTCTATTATTTTACAAGTTATATTTGTGAAAAAATTCACAATGTTTTTTTAAATAATACTTAAGATACGTTCCACGAGATTTTTGCTCTATTTCAAACGAGTCATGTTTTATTAAGCTTTTTCGCAATTTTCCCTGCGATTTCATCACTTAAAATATTAGCGCACTCTGTCCAACATTCGTAATTACACATCTTCTTCTTTTTCAGCCGAATAGTGCCGCCTTAAGCAACACCATAAAAATACAATATATTATAAGTGTATAAAGGTTGTTAACCACTCGGACCCAAACGCTTGTTTTCACGATAACATAACATTACCAAACATGTAACTTACTTTAGCAAGTGATTTCTGACATTATTTTGAGTAAAAAATAATTAAATAAAATTTTGTTTTATTTTTAGGTGGCATTTCGTTTTGTTTTTTTTTTTTTTTGAAAAACAAACAAAAGAAACACTTTCTTTTGCAGGTCGACACTGGTTATTCTATCGAGTTATTGCCAAATCCCCAACCCGACCCTAATTGTCGAAAACCTAATGATTTGTTTTGTTATTAGATGAAAAAAAAATAATAAGTCACCGGAGAAGAAAATGTTATAATTTTTGTCAAATTTAAAGTAATTCTTCAATAAAGTTTTTTTTTACGTTATCTCTACACAGAAGGCCCTTAAAAAAAGGCCCTCAGGGTCAATGTCATATTTGGGGAAAAAAGGTAGTACCTGGGTGTCGATGTATTCAGGAGCGAACGTAATGAATCCATCACTCCAAATGCGGTGCAAAGCGATGGTTTCAGAGAGTCCGGTTGCAGAGGTGAAAAGATCTCCCTCAATTAGTCGCTTAGTCCGACCCATCACGCAGTAGTTGGGCAAAAGCATCCGTTGCCAAGTTCTAGACAAATCTCACCCCACGAACCCAGAAAACCCTACTTTTACACCAAACCACTTTGGGTGACCCAGGCAGGGGTGTGGTTAAAAATAAATAGTTTCCGGGTCAGCAGGATCCATACACGCCTCCCAAATTGTGTACCTACTTACAAATGTTATTTCAGAGGAAATTTTGGTTTTGATTTACAGTGGAATCCGTTTATAATGACATCGAAGGGAAATGACAAACACGTCATACTAAGCGGACGCCATACAAAGCATTTTGTAGAAAATAAACAACCTCCTGTTTTTGTTAGGTATAAATGCATATATTTATTTTAATAGAGAGAGACACAGCATATAAAGACTCGTGACGTGTCACGAGTCTTTATCTTCTCACGAGAAAAGAGCATATTAAAACTCGTGACGAGAGAAACACAGCATACTAACGTCGTCGGGCGTAACGTGACCCTTCCGAACACTGCCGAAGGTGTTAGGAATCATGTCGCTACAATCATGTCACTACTATCGATATAATTCTAGATGAAATTAGGACATAATCGATTAAAAATGGGTCATGTAAGCGACATGTCACTATAAGCGAAGTCATTATATCGGACTTTGTTGTAAAGAATTTTAAATGAAAACCAAACTTCGCTATGTAATTACGTCGTAATAAACGGATTCTACTGTATTAAGTAAAATAAAATTTGAAACCTACTTTGTGAAAGTGAGGTCTATATACACAGAATTACTTGTCGGCTTTTTAAATTAAAGCGCTCTTAAGATGAAAATTTCACAAAACTAAGTTATAAAATTGAATGTTATTATTTTTTTTTTTAATCGACTCTGGAATTACTTTCATACTTTATGGTTTCTACATTATGGTTTATAATGGAGTTTCAACACCTTCAAATACTTTCGTCTGCCAATTTAGCCGGCAATTTGGTCGGCAATCTCTTTGGCGATATTAAAAATTAGCCGGCGAAATACGAGCGCAATGAACGGGCTGAGGGGGTTGAACGGGTTGAACGGGCCGTGGACGGGCGTGATTTTCTCGCCCAAATTATTATTTACACCCGTGATCGGTTTTCAATGACTTTGCGGAAATGGAATTTGTTCGGTTAAAACTTCGTGCGACGCTGGTTTGGTATTACAGGTAATGATGAGATGAATCTATCCAAGCAGAATATAAAAGCCCAGGGTACCTAGCATGGTCGATCGATATAACCCTATATCAATACGATATTACCCAAATCCGTCATCTATGATCAGTTAGCAATATTATGTTGCGATCACGGTCAACAATTGGTAAGAGAAATTCTAACCGACGATTGGCAAATTTTAGCCCGGATTCCATAGTATCAGATAAGTTTCGGTTAGCTGTCAATATATATGCATTTATTGCAATAAAATTATTCCATTTGAATTTTGATAAACTTGTGGCTGAAAGATGACTAAAGACATGATTAACTAATTAACTCCCGTGTAGTGTCAACAAGTAAATGCGGACTGCCAATGCATATTTAGGTTAGTATTTCAATTCAACATTGCCAAATTGTTCATATGTTTACGTATTTGACTGGCGTTAGACGTTTCTGAATGTGAATTTATGGACAGATCCGCCAGTGTTGCCAGCGTATATCGAGTTCTAATTTTTTCCCCACCAATATCGGTTCAGCTATCAACAGTGAAACTGTGCTAGGGATAACGATATAAAATCGTCGGAAGTTACTCCTAACGATCCGATATCGTAAAGATATCGATTTCACCGTGTTAGAGCCCCAGAAGCTCTGGCACGGTGAAATCGATAACTTTGCAATATCGTACCGATAGGCCTAACTTCTTATGATTCTATATCGATGTCCCTAGCACGGTTTCGTCGTCGACAGCCAAACCGATATTGATAAGAAGAAATCGATAAATGCTAGCAAAACCTGGACATTTTCTATGACTCGAAACTACAAAATTTCAAATGCCAAGCAAATATTTATAAATTGGCAATATTCAATTGAGATACTACTAACCTAAAAATAAATTGGCAGTCCAAATTTAATTTTTGACATCAAGTACGAGTTTTTTACTTAGTTAATGAGGTATTTTTGCATATTTTAACTATTTTCGTTTCTCAGTGATCGAACGGAATAAATTGCGATTGCGTCTTAGATGCATTATGTAAGTCCAGGAATCGCTTGTATGATTTCTTTCATTTCTAAGAGCTTCATTAGTTCAATGTTTTCATTAAATATGCCAGTAATTTTGCAAAACGAACGACATAATTCGAAAATGTGTGTAATCGTCGGTTGTAATATCTATTAACAATCGTAAACCGTGCTTGCAAATTTCGATAACTGACCTTAGATGACGGATTTGATCAATATAGGACTTTTGATTGATATAGAGCTTTGTCGATCGACCAAACTAGACTTCCAGCTGGACGTAAAAGCAAATTTGAAAAAAATAACGGAAAAAAAACTTAAATGAATATGTCTGTATATTGTAAAAAATATGGAAGCTATGTCGCCACCCGTTGGAGAGCGTTGTGAGAGGGTTTTGAAGATGCTCGGATTATATGAACGGAAAAACGAGGCTAAGAAACGATCCTTTCTCATGAACACATCTTCAACTGTGAAAGGGTGTTCCGTTCGTGTCTGCCAAGTTTAACGCTCGTGCACCGGCGCACCGGGGAACAACGCTGCTAGCGCCTTCATTAAAAGGGCTTCATTAAAATATCTGTAGAACAGACCTAACATGCCTACATTACGTACATGCATTGCAAAAGTCAATCGGCCTGCCATTAACGGATTTTCAACCTCTATAAAAATAAAATCCACGCCACTCGCCCGACGCAGACACTATTCTTTATATAAGTACATTTATTTCAATGATGGATTTAACTATAGGTAATAAAGAGAATTTAATTGTTTTCCTTATCGAAAACTCTCAAACGTTGAGATAAGCTGCACAGATATTTCCGCAGATTTTACGGTCTAAACTTCTAAGGTCAATAAAATGATTATCACCTTGCAACTTCATATCCATAAATGGCTAATGATGTATGAATTATACTGACAAATCGAAATATCAATTATACTGACAAAAAATAAAACAAGATACCAACCGATGAACCTACCCAACTATACTAACGGCTATACCAACGGTTATACCAACGGCTATACCAACGGCTACACCAACGGCTATACCAACGGCTATATCGGCGGCTGTACCGACGGCTATACCAACTTTTTTTTAAGAATCACTGTCTTTTATTACGTTATTTACACTTTCTTAATCCTCCAACAAATCTCGTAAACTTTTATTGCCGTAAGTTTATAATTAAATTAAATTTACAAATAGCATACCGCAGGTGGCTAATTTAAAAGATCCCTCAAACAATTTTAATAAAATGTCGGAATCCTCCTTTTCGTATTTAAAAATTCCTGAACGAAAATATTCCTCCAATTTCCATCGCGAAATTGGCAAGACTGAGTTTGAATTTTTCAATGAGCTGCCTGTCAGAAAAGTATGTAATGAAATATTTTTTTAAAGCGGAGGTTTCGCCCACTTTATATTATACGAATTTTCGTGACAAAGTTTCCTTAAAATATTATAAAACATATTAAATGGAAAACACATATTTGTGAACTTGTCAAAAGAATAAGAAATGTATACATATATTTATCAGAATTAGAAATATTCTTAGACTAGAAAACCTCAAAAAAGTGTACTATGCAATTGTTCAATCTATATTACAGTACGGTATTATAGGGTGGGGAGGAACTTATGGTGTTATTTTAAATCCTCTGAAAATAGTTCAAAGATTAATAATTAAGGTTATCTTGAAAAAACCATCTACATGCTCTACTGAAAACATCTTTTCAATATTCAAAGTATCTACAACAGACAATGTATATAAAAAATATGCAATTCTACAGACTTTTAAAGAAATACAGCTAAAAAAATTACAATTCAATATGTCAGCAAGATTTCAAAACAATATCGAAATCCCTAAATTTAATACCAAGCACATCCAAAATACCTATCTGTATCTAGGTATAAATTATTTCAACAACCTCCCGTTAGAAGTAAAAATTATCGAAAATATACATAAATTCCAAATTAAATTGAAAAATCACCTGAAACAACTGCAAGAGTCCATTTCTACCGTTAATATTTCATTTAAATCTTGAAATTTATTTATTGTTATGTCTTGAGTTTTCTTACATATCTATTGTTATTAGATGCAATATTATTATTTTCTACTAAATTTTACATATACTTGAGCTTGAATTCCCTCACCAAACACTTGTCTCTTTGCCTTGTCTCTTTGCCTTGTCTCTTTATGATGAGGAAATGCTATTGTTATGTTCATGTTACAACTCTGTTTAACATGTAAAAAAATGTATACTTATTGTAAAAACATACAAATATTAAATAAATACATAAATACAAAAAAAAATATTATTAAAATTTAACCTAAGTAAGAATCGTGGCTATCTTATCAGGCACCATAGCTCCTTTTTCTATTAAGGTAAACATGACCAATGGATGACCTTAAATATAATATTTTGTAAAATTTTTATAAATGTAACTCATATTCATCATATTACAATAAACATGTATTACGGCCGTCATGGTCGAGGGGTAAGGCTCTTGACTCACAATCCGAAGGTCGCGGGATCGAATCCCGGCGTGCTAAAATAAATTTAATTTGATTAATTTATGTTATTTCACAATTCATTAATAAAAAAATAATATATAGTATATTTGCGGCACGTTCCAGAATGGAAATTGCTCTCAGTATCGCCCAGGTGTAAGTCCACCATTCAGAATTGAAGCGTTGCTTGAAATGGCTTTAGCCGCGTTTGGTGACCAGATCTGAATAGCCAAGTACATTCCCACTTTCCTCTTCCCCATCTCCTTCTCCTCTCCACTACCTTCAGCCTGACAACATACCCCAATTGGGGATGCTATAGTCTCGCATTATTTTTTTTTTAAAATATTATTTTCAATTTTTATTCCATGTATTGCTATTTTGTTCATTATTTTGTCTATTTTTTACTCTATAATATGGAATGTCTTGCATTGCAACCCCTGCATACTTCTGAAATATATTTTGTAGATATAATATTGATTTTTATAGGTGGTTTTACGTTGAATTTAATAAAGAATATAAAGGTTTTCTATTTTGCAAAACGAATCAAATAAAACATCTCAATTTTCATAATTATAATAAATTAAAAAGCACCTCACGTAATTACAATATTATATTTCGTGACAAACAAGTTAGGACTTCCAAGTTGACCCGACGAGAGCAAAATTCACAATGAAGGATCGTGTGTGATTATTTTCATGTCACAATAACAAAAACACTAAATTTTTTATTATTTTTCAAACGTAAATTTTTAATTTGCGGTGCAGTTTAACACAATACATTTGACGCAACTTAAAATACACAGAGGCAAGAAAGCCACCATCTTTTTGAAAATATATAAAATAATTTTCGTTTATTTATAATTACCTCGAGACCAACAACGTAGCAGGTACAAATAATCATTATACAAATAAAACTCATTGTAAAAAATTATTGTATTAATTTTAAGATTTTATTTTGTAATTTGTCCCTGCCAAGTCAGGAAAATTAATGCTATTGTGGAGATTATAAAATCACACTCAATTGATATTGTGGAAAAGTAATCAAATATTGTACACTATATTTAGCTGGTATTAATTTTTGGTGACAATGATGATTTGTCATTCCTCATTAGCGCTTAAAATTAGTCATACGTCTTCTTAAGCACATTGTGAAAACTTATTAAAACAAAACCACTTTACTTAGTTTGGTGTCAAGACGTTGTATTATTTACAGTGTAAATTAAACAAACCCTAATCATTTAACGGTTGTAAATTGAAACAATAACATTACTTGAAAACTTATAAGTTAATTTTTTCAAATATATTATTAGTAGCATTAAAATGTACAACACGTTTTTGTAGAGACACGATTTAATGTACTGTTTGAGGTGATATATGTCTAGAGACAGAAACTTTTAGGTACCTACCCCAGATGGAAGACGTTAGATTGCAAGCCCCTTCCCTTGGCTGAGTGAAGATTGCAACTGCACGTCACAGTGAATGTCAACTACCCTCCACCCTCCACCACTGGTGAACTTCAGCGAACTGCGATGGCCGTACAACCTATTCCTGTTCGGGGTCAAATTGACTCTAGTAGGGAGTCCGTGACTCAATGCGACTCCCTAACGGAGTCAGATTGACTCCTTACAGGTGCCTCTACGGGAATTCTCGGACGTCACTTCAATCTAAATATTCTCGACTGTACAGCAGTGTAAAGGAACACTTACTACTGTATACCTATTGTTATTTGTGTGATATTGTTATACGTATTGTTTTGTCATGATATTATGTTTAAGCAAAGAGATTAAGAGATGAAAAACGCAGGTCCTTACGCCTAGTGAGTCAAGTAGGTACTCTTTAATTTGAATTTAAATTGGTATTTTGGCGGTGCAAAATACAAAGCACCGTGTTTTATGCAAAAAATATCAATAAGTTAATTTGGCAGTTTTCTACTGAAATTAAAGAAATATTATACTTATAGTCATTGTATCAACACATTTTATTTTATTTTATTATCTTGTAGGTAAAAAGATGTTTTTTCGAATATTCATAAAATGCCATCTTTCTCAGTTTTAAAAATAATATTAGGATATTTGTGGATAAAACTGTACAACGTAAATAAAAATATTAATTTGAGTACTCTATTCATTGAATATATTATTGCTACTAGTTTATTGTTGATTAATGATTATTGCATATTTACCGTATTATATAGTTTACGTATTAAGCTAAATAATGTATACATGGATATTCAATTTGATATATGCACAAAGATTTAGTATAATAATATGACAAGTACAATCGTAGTCGAGGATAAGCTGCAATACAGGCCTGAATACATTATGGCCCAGTCAACATTAGTTTCTAACTAGGCAGTGCCTGTTCTAAGAAACTTGTCACATCATCGATTTTTGTGGTTTGGTAAATAATATCAAATTGTAAAGACTTTATGGTGCCATTATATTGATTAATTTGTATTGGTAATGCACTAAACGCGAATAGAAGAAAAAATACAGAAACAATGTCGCCTAACAGATTTAAATCTGTCAAAAAGTAAGTAAAAGAAATACACTTTTTATTTTTTTATATGAATACCGCACAAGGGTCCCAACTGCTCCCGTCTGGAGCCAGTGAGACCTTGGCATCCCCAATTAGGGTGTGTTGTGAAAGTAGTGGGGAGGGGAAATAGATGGGGAAAAGGAAGGTGGGAAGTACCTGGCTATTCAGATCTGGTCACCAAACACGGCTAAAACCATTTCAAGCAATTTACAATTTGGGAGGCGGGAATGGGTACCGCCGCCCCGGGAACCTTTATTGGATAACCAACTCTGCCATAGGTCACCCCAAGTGATTCGCTACGTTTGGTGATTTAGCAGGGGTGCCCGGGTTCACGGGGGGAGGTTTGTCTTGGCATATGACCAGGACATACTGAACCCCAGATTCCTACCCACCCCTTAAACCCTTTTCCTTCCCAGAACTCTCCCTCCCCTTCCTGTCCTCAAAAAAACCCTCCACACAGCATCCTCAAAGATGACATAGGCCCTGAGGGAAATTATTTTTCTCAGGGCCTCCTGTGTGGAGCTCATGTAAAAAAAAAAAAAGCAACGTTTCAATTCTTAACGGTGGTCTTACACCAGGGCGATACTGAGATTATTTTCCACTCTGGAACGTGCCGCAAATATACTACATGTGTTTTTAAATAAATAAATTGTGAAATTACACTAATTAATCAAATAAAATTTATTTGCCACGCCGGGATTCGATCCCTCGACCTTTGGAATGGGATTCCAAATTCCCGCCGGGATTTGAGTCAAGAGCCTTACCGCTGGACTACGCCGGCCGTCCAACATATTTTAATTAAACAATCGTTAATTAATAAAATAGTTTTGACGCATAAAGTATCATTATCTGAGATGATTTATACTTATCAGTTCCAGTTTTGAAAATTGAAAATTCGTTGAACTTGAATTATTTTAAATCACCCACGCACCCATTCAATTTGTGACTAAGAATGATGCGAAATTTAAAAAAAAAAATATATGTTTTTGCCAATTCTGCTGACTCTTTCGCTAACCGTCTTTTGAAGATATTTACAAACATAAATTGTTCACAGCACGACACATTCCTCTACAACACAAAACAAAATCGAAGCGCCCGTAATATTGCAAAATTTATCACAAAACGCAACCTTTTCGTTTTTTTTTTTTAATTTAAAAGTGTTCGAGAAGATTTATCGGGCATTTAAATAATTTATAGCTGGCAACTCCGGAGCGAATGACAGAATGCCAAATGACGTACACAAAGTGGTGACGTTTACTTACAGATTTTTGTATTCTTCCTCCGTGTAGAAAATGTTTACCGAAACTTGAACGAAGTGCAGGGAATATGTAATGAGAACGTTTTTTACTTAAAAATAAAAAGGGTATTAAAGTGGTGTTTATAGCGTTACATAAATAGTCAATCCAACCCAATGAATTATTATTGTTATTTTTTTATTTATTTATCGGTATCCACAAAAAACATCTAGTACTTGTGAAAGTATTTTGAAGTGAAACTTCTTTAGTTTTTAAATTAGGATGCAATGGAAATGACGCATTACAGTACCTACGAAGCGTCATTGGCCGTTTTTATTATGATCTCAGTTTTCAAGGCTCCTATTGGTTGAGATATAAAACGGAAATGACGCATTACAGTACCTACGAAGCGTCAAACTGCGCTCATTGGCCGCTTTGTTATGATCTCACTTTTCAAGGCTCCTATTTGTTGAGATTGTTTTGGTGAAGTTCCGCTTCTACCGCATGTGAACTGCGCTCGATTTTTTTATGTGAAAACATCATAAAAGTCTCATCTGCTCCCGTCTGAAGCCAGTGAGACTGGCATCCCCAATTGAAGTATGTTGTGAGGTTGAAGGTAGTGGGGAGGGGAAAGAGATGGGGAAGATGAAGGTGGGAAAGTACCTGGCTATTCAAATCTGGTCACCAAACATGGCTAAAGCCATTTCAAGCAACTTTTCAATCCTGAATGGTGGTCTTAAACCAGGGAGATACTGAGAGTATCTTCCATCTTGGGGCGTGTCTCAAATTTAACATATTATTTCAAAATTAATTAATTGTGAAATAACACACATGAATCAAATAAAGTTTATTTGCGCACGCCGATATTCGATCACGAGACCTTCGGATTGTAAGTCATGAGCCTTTCCCCTCGATCACGGAGGCTGTCAATCATGATATTTATTGAACTTTTACGCTAGCATATTGATTATAAAATGGATCAAAGGATTTGTAGATCTGAATAACAGTCTGAATTCTGATATGGATCGTGATAAATATTGAACGTGTAGCTCACGTCTCAATATTTGTTACTATCCGTGGGTTCACCATACGGAATTCAGGAATCTAGACATCTGTCATCCATATCGTGATCCGTCAATACTCTAGCCTACACGTTCAATAAATATCACGATATTTGATAAATATTGACGGATCACAATTTATATTGAACTTCTGAGGTTCGCCTAAGACCTTTTAACTCCTAGAGCCAAGACACGCATAAAATAAAATATTATCTACCCAAAAAATGCATATCTAAATTTGCAAATGTGTGATCAATCACCCCAAATAAGGGAAAATTTCTCCTATTTCGAGCAAACATTTACACCCACAATATACTTATATCTATTTATATTTTTTATTTGATCGAAGTCAAACTTAATTAAGAATTAATAAGTTAAACTTGAATAAGGCAAACGTTTCAGATGTGATGCTTTCAATATTGCTAGAGCTTTTAATTCATAACAGGCTGAAAGAATTTATGGCAAATGTGCCGTGTGGGTTATGATTTATGAATCACTAAGCGTATGGCCTTAGTTTTCACGACTTCAGTGGCCTTGGGACGATTTTCATTTTTTTTTTTTAAATATATTTTTACAAACACAGAACATGGTGTAAATCATATCATTTTTCAGGGTGTCCCTAAAAATAAGAGAGCTACAATTGCTGCTTGTGGAACATTTTCATCTTCGATGATAGTGGAACTATTTCATGCCTATTTGGGGATGCTGTGAGGCTAAACAAATGAGAGAATGAAAAAGAAAGATTGAGTAGTACGTAGCTCTTTAAATCTTGTCATCAAACTTTGCTAAATCCATTTCTAGCAGCGTTTCGATTCTGAATGTTTGCCCTTCAGGAGGGCAATTCTGATGTGTTTTACGCCCAGGTGTATACATGATCAGCCATCAATGATAGATTGCTCAATTGATCGACCTGCTGGAAGCTCTTCTGGGTTCCTCATATTTTGTTCACCAAATACGGGGTTTTTGTTCAAATCGTCCTGCCGGAAGTATACTGCAGATTTTACTGCACAATATATAATTTGTATGAAAATTATTCACGATCCTTTCTAGCCCTAGATCTTCTGATCTGTTTGCCCGCCGTGTCAGAAAGTGCTGCGGAGATGAGCACGCGCTGCCTTTGCGTGCCATTAATTATATGTATAAATGCATGAAAACATTGCGTCCTTCCGAAAGTACCGAATGTCCTGTTGACCAACCTATCATAAATAATATGAACCTGCAAGTACTAACTTCGATGCAGTCGCACAGCGCAAGTGAAGCGCGATGAAGTTGAAGCAAATGAACGCGAATGAATTAAGGTGTGTGGCGTTCCATCCACTCCATCGCAAAATCGCATCAAATTTAATGAATATGTTAACAATATATTCAACTATTATTATTTATGAATGCCTTAATAAGTTTATTAATGAATTTTATCTTTACCAAAGTTAGTTAATAAATGTAATCAATGAATACTATTTACAAAGTTAGTTAATAAGTTAACAAATATAATCAACGAATATTGTGTGCTTACGTTTATTGAAATACTTCTAAGTGAAATACTAATTAAATTAGACATCAATCTATTTCTCGACAGCATTAGATAATTTATTATTAGTGACTGCGATATCGTCCGACGCCTTCCATTATTAATGGCCATGTTACCTGAATAAATTATTTAACGAGAATTAATTATACTTTCTTGGCGCTATTTTCAATGGAGATTTTGTCCGTCGTTCGTGAAAATCTATCGCCAAACTTTCCGGCGGTCGCTGGAGTTCGGAAAACTTGGAGAACTTTTCACAAGTTCAGAAAACAGTAAAGTATTGTTCTAAGCTCTAAAACTTACTAAACCCATCTTCTAAAACACTCCGTCACTCCCCAATTATTTTTTATTTCCTCAGTGATTTCGTTTTTTTTTTGAAGGCGGGTATGGTTACCGGTATTCATTGGATTTTTTTTTTACGTGAGCTTCACACAGAAGGCCCTGAGGAAAATAATTTCCCTCACGGCCCATGTCGTCTTTGGGGATGCTGTATGGAGGGTTTTTTTAAGGAAAAGAAGGATACGAGAGTTCTGGGAAGGAAAGGGGTTTAATGTGTGGGTAGGAATCTGGGGTTCAGTGTGTCCTGGTCATCCGCCTCCAAGGCCTAGACAAACGTCACACCATGAACCCGGGCACCCCTGCTAAATCGCCAAACGTAGCGAACCACTAGGGGTGACCTATGGCAGTGGTGTTGGTTATCCAATAATGGTTCCCGGGGCGGCGGTACCCATTCCTGCCTCCCAAATTGCAAATGGATAACTAACACTTCTGCCGTATGTCGCCCAAAATGGTTTGCTACGTTTGGTGACTTAGCAAGGATGCCGAGGTTATGGAGTGAAGTTTGTCCGTGTCTTGATAGTGGATACGTCTGCCTGTCAACTGCGGGAGAGACAGGTTGAGGAAGAGCTTTTGAGCTCTCCAACAAGACTCTTTCGGAACATCGCCCCAGATTGCCTGTTTCCTTCTCAGAACTTCATTTCCTAGAAAGACCTTCCACACAACATCCTCAGAAATGTCATAGGCCCTGAGGGGAATTATTTCCTTTACGACCTCCTGTGTGGAGCTGATGTAAAAAGTAAAAAAAAAAAATACAAATATATAATTTTGTTATGTGTTTTTTTTAATGTGAGTACGTTATAGTAAGTTAAGCTTTAATATACGAACATAATAAATAATTTTGCCGCAATATTAACATGAATAAATACTTTTGTCGCAATATTAACATGAATAAATACTTTTGTCGCAATATGAACACGAATAAATAGTTTTGTCGCAACATGACATGAATAAATAGTTTGATCGAAATATGAACATGAGTAAATAGTTTTTTTCGCGACATAAACATGAATAAATAGTTTTGTCCATTAAGAAACTTAATTCTTTCAAGAAAGGCATACAAATTCAATGTTGCGTCAGTGATTCAATCCGATATTGTATTTGTAAGCCCTTTTTGAACGATTTAAGTTTGTTTATGGATAAAACAAATTGATCATATTCATTTTGCGTATGTACAGGTGCAAACAATTAATTTATCTAAATATTTTAAAGCATAACTTACAAAGGGTATTTTATCATTTCTGAAACCGTATCACAGTTATCTCTGTCATTATTATTTCTCTTTCAAACGCCACAATTATCTGTTATAATCTTTATTTACTGTTTCTAATATGTTTCCTATGATTTTGTGACATGTGTGCTTACGGTATATTTATACCGTTGATATTAAATAAATAAATTATACGCGCACTGTAACTCTTCTTCCTTTCTTAAAAATACCATCCACGCAGCATCCCCAAAGATGACACAGGGTCCGAGGGGAATTATTTTTATCAGGGCCTCCTGTGAGGAGGCCCTGAGTAATGTAAAAAAAGTAATTGGGTTTAAAGTAAACTAAAATTTACTAAACTGATATTTGACAATCATAAAGATTTGATTTATATGGAAAACCTGTCTTTTTATGGATACCAATGTATTGATATTTTCATGTTTTATGTAAATTTTAGTAGCGTAGTCGGGAAACACGCCAAACGCGTGCCCAACATATGTAGGAACACGGTTGACATTTGTCACATGAGAGCGGGTAGCTTCTTCGACTCGTTCTTGTGTTCAACTGTTCGGCTGTGGAACAATTTGCCGGCCTCTATGTTTTCACCTTCCTACAACTTGGGTCTCTTCAAGACCAATGTTCATTCCTTTCTCTCCTCAACACAGCATCTCAGATGACGTAGGCCCTGAGGGAAATTGTTTTCCTCAGGAGAGTGCGGAGTTAATGAAAAAAAGAAGGGGGTAGTTTATATTTTTTTTTAATTTTGGAAAAGTATTTTAAGTGTGCTTTACTTTTTTTTTATTTTTGAAGATGCCGTTAAAACAAATATTATTTCAGTAACTCGATAAAATTACCTTCAAGAATTTTGTGTTTGAATTAAAAACAGATCTTGCACAGTCATTATTCAATGTGTAACTAACATATACTTTAAAGGTTGGGAAATATTTGCTGTTAGATTATCTGCAAATGTGTAAATATTAAAAAAAATCCATAAGAGTGTTTTCAGTAAAATATATGAATACATGGAAAAAATTGCATTAAAATGAAAAAATTGGTGGGGTAACAGAGTCACCCCTCGTGGCATTGCAATTTTGTTTTGCATCTTGACATGCCGAAGATTAATGCCGCCCTTAAGTTGCATTTCAGACTCAAGACAGTTCCGCTGATACGGTAACCGTTCATAAGAGTTTAAAAAATAAACCAAAGCAATATGCTATGTATAAATTGTAGTCACGCTGTAACTATGCCCCCAGTGTGCGACGTGCGACATGTCAGCTTGCACACGAAGTCTGTTATATTAATTGTACAAGAGCATTTTATTCTAGTAACTCAGCCCGCCATCCGTCTTCTCCACTCCGCCTAATTGCATTACACAAACTTGACTATAAATGGTGGCGCCGCGTGGAAAACTCGTAAACTAATAATCAATTTCCTCACCCGGTTCGCGTCCCCGCTAAGTGGGCGCCGCCATTTGCAAGTGAGATTTAATCTGCCATCTGGCGGTGACTCGCGAAAGCTGGCGACCGTAGACAATGCTGCCAGATTGAGTGGTGGGGCAATTTTCCTCCGATAATGAGAATATGTTCCCCTCGTAACCGGGACACTTTCCAATGGTTAACTTTTCAAGTATGGTAGTACTTCGTTCTTTTCCACTTTAAAGAGTCAACATTTAAAAGTTTCTAGCTATGTAAGTAAGAATTTTTACTAAATATTCAGTTTTGCCTTCTCTTGTAAGCTTCAGTATTATCTAACTCAAAAATTAAGAAATAATAAATGAAAAATTTGTTTCCTTGTTGGAAACACTTTTATATTTTATTAACGCCGATCGGTTTCAGAACGACCGTTCCTTCCTCAGCACAAACCATATAATGACTTGACAATTACAAAACAGTAGGTGAGAACAATGTATTATTACTAAGTGTTGTGGTTGGGGTGGAGGCGTGGCTAGGGATTAATGAAGAATGGGGGGAGGAAATATAACTGACATTGAAAGGGAACATTTCTAAGATAGGACTATAAGATAATATTTTTTTGTTTATTGTTGATAGACTCATTATTATTAAGGGATTTATAAAATTTATTTCTATGGCGTTCAAGTTATCTAAGCGTTTTCCTATATTATTAATTTGATGAATATTTATCCCTGTATTTTTTTCAGAAATATGAATTTTTTGCAATGTTAAAAAAATCGGTAAAATATTATTGTTAAGACACTTTCATTGTTATTTGATTCTAATTTCGAAATTACGAGTTGTTTTCTCTATAAAATGAGGAAAAGTCATAACATTTGACTTTATAAACTCCTGAAGAAATAATATTTGATAAAATTCAATTATTATGGCGTCCAAAGTTTAACCAATTATTAGGGCACTTTCTAATGCAGTGATATTTATGTTAAAATAATTCGTGATCTTGTCTTTTATAGATGGCGCCAGTTAAATTAGTTTAGGCATGAAGACTTTTTTTCACAAAATACGACTGAGTTGACAGGAAAAAGTTATGGAAAGTGTTGTCCAAGTAAGGAGTGAGTACGAATCTCATACTGGCAATTGCGTCTCTATATGAGGAATGCGTTGCATGTATTAGGGTTAACGGCGATTTTACGGGGTGGTTTGACATCACAAAAGGAGTTAAGCAAAGCTGCGTAATGTCACCGTGGTTATTCAATTTATGCTCAATCATAGTCAATGCTCAATCTATGCTCAATCAATTTACAATTTGGGAGGCGGGAATGGGTACTGCCGCCCCGTGAACCTTTATTGGATAACCAACACCTCTGCCATAGTTCACCCCGAGTGGTTCGCTGCGTTTGGTGATTTAGAAAGGATGCCCGGGTTTATGGGGCGAGGATGATCCAGATCTTGGAGGCGGATGACCAGGACACACTGAACTCCAGATTCCTACCATTCCTTAAACCCTTTTCCTTCCCAGAACTCCCTTTCCTTTCCTTACGAAAACCCTCCACACAGAATTCACAAAGATGACATAGGCCCTGAGGGAAATTATTTTCTACGGGGCCTCCTGTGTGGAGCTCATGTAAAAAAAAATCATTCAATCGAATTTCTCTTTTTTCTCCTCGAAAACTTAACCAATTTTAAAGATTTTTTTTACTAAAATTTTTTTTTAACAAAACGTACCAACATGCTAGTGACCAATATCTACATTACATTAAAAAATACTTGCGTCAGTGTCAAAATCCAGAGCGGGGAATAGGGAAATACTTCGTCTGGTCAGTGGTTGAGTGGGCTTGTCTTTCTTTAAAAAAAAAACTTTTGTATAGACAAAACGCCGCCCAATTCCTCCTAATTTAATAATTTTACTCATCTCTTGGAAACTAATGATAATTACACTTAAGGCGGCGCATCCCCCTCAAAAAGAAGAAGATGGAGAGATATGTAATTATGAATGTTGGACAGAGCGCGCTAATATTTTAAATGATAAAATTGAAGCGAAAATTGTGAAAATATTTAATAAAACACGACTCGTTTAAAATAGAACAAAAATCTCATGGAGGGCGACTTAAGTATCATTTGAATTTTTTTACAAATACAACTTGTAAAATAATAGAAACAGATGTGTTTTAAATAATTT
Organism: Glyphotaelius pellucidus; assembly: GCA_936435175.1. Lineage (NCBI taxonomy): Eukaryota > Metazoa > Arthropoda > Insecta > Trichoptera > Limnephilidae > Glyphotaelius > Glyphotaelius pellucidus. The sequence goes on from OW386558.1 coordinate 9,819,867, forward strand.
TCGTAGCATACCTTGCGTTTTTTTTTCTATCGAAGGAATTTCATATAATTTACATTTCGGCGTAGAACGCTTGGATATTATCGTCAAAAATAACATATATTTTTTTAAGAGCTTAAAAACTTCAAATGTTTAAGGGAGATTTGCAAGAAATCGGTAAAAATTCGGGTAGCGGCGGCTTAAGTAGTTCAATTAATTTATTTGTTTGATATTGTGGAATAGAAAATGGATTGTAATGTTTATTAAATTCTAAACAATATCAGCGGGTGTTGTTCCACGAACGCACCGAATGTAAATTCATTGTAATTTACGTAACAGTGTATAAATTAAATTTAGTGACACACATAAATCACTCTCTGGGCTTTATATTAATAATTCCGGCGTTAATCGGCTTCAGCATTCGTCGAAATTTAATATCAGTTACAATCACCTCCAGCGACAGTCTGCTGGAGAAACATATCGGCCGTTATGTTAATTTATATCATTTCCTTCGTAATTATTTCGGATGGAATATCGTTCAAAGGTTGAGTACAGCCTGCCAACAGTGTTAAAAGGAAGCCACATGCCAATGATGTATGTATTTTTAGTGTGTCTTATATCAAATACAGGTAGGTGATAAGCATTACAAATATATAATTAAACATTATATATGTCACTAGTAAGGAGTCATATAAAATATAATTCCACTGTTTGGTCCCCAAATTATGAGGTTCATTCATATGCGATTGAAAGAATCCAACATAAATTTTTAAGCTATATAAATTTTAAAATGGGCATTTCTAGAGAATGCTTAAATTACGATAACGTACTTTTTTCATTAAATTTAATAAAATAATCTGATCGTAGAATCATTTCCGATTTATCCTGTTTGTATAAAATCGTAAATTCAATGTTTGATACCCTGATTTATTGTATGTAATCTATTTTCATACTCCAGGCAGGTCAGTTACAAGACAGTACCTACCATATTATTGTGACAATTCTACATCAACCTCCCAATATTACACTCATATGCGACGGATTCCACGGCTAGGAAACAAATACTCCGATGTTGTTGATATATTTAGTACATCAATTTTAATATATAAGCATGCCTTATTGAAGTTTTTTTCATCAAGAAGGGGAATATTTTGATAAAGCTATTTAAATTTTATTTTGTCGGCTGAAAGAAAAAAAGATGTTTTGGATTTTTTATATTTTATATATTTGTTATGTTTTGTACCTACATACTGCGTGGATCAAATTCAATTATGTTTTTACTTTATAATTATTTTTGTACAAGTGTTTTAAACTGTCGTTTCCTGCACTATTTACAAGTATAATTTCGTAAATATTGTTATGTAAAAGCCTAAATAGGCGTAAATAAATTTAAAAAAAAAATTAACATCGCTTGTCAAATGAAATCTATAGCGATCTCACGATTTGAAACGGAAAAGCATTTTACCTTAAACACTACAAATTATGTGAGCAGTTAGTACGCTTAAGATAAACCTAAAATATCAATCAAATAATTTTATTTAATTTAATGAACTAAAACCCAAAATTTCATATGAAAACGTTAGATTTGTAAGCTGGCACTTAAATATCTACCAGCTTAATTAAATCGTATTATATTTTGTGTAACCTTTTGAAGTGAAAACTTCTTTAGCATCGTTGTGATTTGAAACTCAGTAAAACGAAAAATAGTGAAACTAAAAAGAGACAAACACATGCATCTATGGGATTTAGTCTGCAAGAGAATGATATAGTATAATCGGCCTCCTCTTTGTGCGGTGCTTCGTAGCACGGTCTCTTCTTTGTGGGGTGCTTCAGAGCTTCCCCACTCTTGTCTTCTTTAAATTTCTGAAGGTTTTACACTCTGCTTTTATTTTTTTAATATCAGAGTTTGGAAAGCGGCATGGGTACCGCCGCCCCATGAACTATTTATTGAATATAATAAATAAACAACACAACCAACACCAACAAGCCATAGGTCACCCCAAATGGTTCGCTGCGTTGGTGACTTATCAGGGATTCCGGGTGCACGGAATGTGGTTTGTCTACATTTTGGCGGCAAATACATTTGTCCACCAATTCGTGGCGGGTCGGTTCGGAAGAGACTGATTGAGGGAGACCTTTTTATCTGTCCAGCTGGACCCTCCCGATCCATCGCCTTGCACTGCAGTGAGAGGGATGATTTTTATCACTCCTGGACACGTTGACCCCCAGATTCGTACCCACCCATCTTACCTTTGTCCTACCCAGAAGTTCCTTTCCCTAAAAAGATTGTCCACACAGCATCCCCAAAGATGAGGGAAATTCTTTTTCTCCTGTGTAGAGCTAATGTAAATAATAATAAAAAAGGAATTACGCAATTTTATTTGTCCACAGAAATTATCTATCTCATTGACAATTCTTTTTTAAAACTTTCTTCAGGCAGTCAGGTACTATGATATTGAAAGAATGCAAATAAGAAAGTTCAAATAAACACCACAATTTCACATTTGAAAAAAGAATATTTGATGAATCATTAAAACGACCACCATCTACAAAGAGGACTTCGATAGCCCTGTCAAACAATAAAATTATTATTTACGTAATAAAATTAACTCGGAAAAATAACTTTTGATCATTAAATAGAACATTGGAGGGGACCCCACCACTTTCCCAACGGCATTATAAGGAAACATGTGGTTTCCTCCTTCACCACACTCGTCAAGATTCTATTCTTAATTGAACGAAACTGCATTTATTTGAACGACTCTAGACACTCCAATGTCCATGCATGCGGGGTTAGTAAGCAGTATGCAAGTACTTACATTAACATAATATAAAAGAGAAAAAGTATCAAACCGTGGAAATTCCTCTGCAATCGGTAACACTGTTGAATTTGGTAGCCACCTCTGGTCTGGAGCCCCAAAATACCTAAAAAAACCCTCGATTCTGTGCAGAAACGGGCGGTCCGTTTGATAGACTCTCCGAACTTAACAAACTGATTGTAATCTTTAGAGCGTAGGCGTCAGGTGGGAATGCTTTCCTTGTTCTACCGGTATTACAATGGAAGACGCCCCGACGAACTAGCGTCATTGATCCCCTCGGCACCGGTACATAGTCGGGAAACACGCCAAACACTCGCCCAACATTTGTACACGTTTGACATTAGTCACATGAGAACGGGTCGTTTTTACGACTCGTTCTTGAGTTCAACACCTCGGCTGTGGAACGATTTGATGGCCTCTGTGTTTCCTCCCTCCTACACTTCACTCCTTCCTCTCCTCAAAAACACCCTAACACAGCATCTTCAAAAATGACATAGGCCCTGAGGGAAATTATTTTCCTGAGGGCCTCCTGTGTGGAGTTGATGTAAAAAAAAAAAAAATAGAGATAAAATCGTTAGTAAGATAAAAAATACGAACTAAAAAATAAAAACAGCGCCCGGTTGGATAAGCGAAATAACGAAAAAACAGTAATCATATAATGCAAGTATTTACAATAATAACAGAAAGAAAATTAAATTCAAAACCAAAATAGTCAGAAGAGGTAAAACTAGGTAGGTAATTATTAAATAAAACAGGGTAACTCTTTGTTACTTATATTTCATCATCAACTTATAAAGGGTAATGAGTGTCCAAGTATCAAAGTAGGTTTTTATTTAGTAGCCAATCTATAAATGACAGTCTGATTTCCCCGTCCCATCACCGCCCCATGGAACCTTATTTCCTCTTCGCATTCTCCACTCATTGTTTGACTTCGCAAAGGAAAAGTCCCTTGTCAACAGGAAGCTTACTCTAATTACCCGTCTAAAGCAGAATATAATAGGCAATCCTCGCTTTTCTTTCAAATACTTCTCTCTGGGGAGTAGTTCCCACTCGTCTCTGTTCGCAGCTGGTCCGACCCCACCGCATCTGTCGGGAACTTGCTCTACGTAAGTAGCGGACTTAGCGCGATGTTTGATTTGTCGGGAACCTAACTAGTGGCTACATTACTAGTCGAGTTTTAATTCAACATTGTTGATCAGATGTGGCAACATTAATTTATTAAAAAAAAAACATTTAATTAAATGAAGACATTATGAGCGAAACTCAATCGAAAATCTGGAAACAGAAAAATCAGAAAAAGATATTGGCACCTCTGGGACTCGAACCCAGGACCTCCCTACTTTCCGGGTTGGGCGCTCTTATCCACTGAGCTAAGGTGTCGACACCTTGGCTCAGTGGATAAGAGCGCCCAACCCGGAAAGTAGGGAGGTCCTGGGTTCGAGTACCAGAGGTGCCAATATCTTTTTCTGATTTTTCTGTTTCCAGATTTTCGATTGAGTTTCGCTCATAATGTCTTCATTTAATTAAATATTACAGTTTGAGGTTTTACTCATAAAGTTAAAATAATAAATAATAAAAAAAAACATATTTGAGCCCTTGTCCGGAATAATGTTGTATCCAACAAAACTATCGACGTTCAGTTATTGATGGAATAATTTATTTATTTTATTTTTAATGTACATTTACATTTATACAAAACCATTAAAAAATATACATTTTATTTTTTAAAATAATAATAGCGTTTTTGAATTTTTAACATTTATTTGAAAAATATCGATATCAGGGGACAGGTAATTAAGTAATAGAATTATTTTTCCGACCGGCATTACTAATGGTAAGTTAGTTCTACATCTCGAAACAACAAAGGTTCTGTGTCTGCGCGCTCTTGTGAAGTTGTCAGGGACATAAAACTCAAATTTTTGTACTATATCGGGAATACAGATGTTACCGTTTAAAAGTTTATATGCTGTTGTCAGCAAAGCAGTTTTCCTTCTATCGGCGAGGCTATTAATACCCAGCATGTCGGACAAAAAGGCTGATAGATATAACCAGGGATAATATCCGAAGTCTCTAAGATATAAATATCTCAGAAACTTTTTTTGTCCCCATATTACTGAACCACTTTCCAAAATGCTACGTACTAAACTATAGTAGAGCGTAGAGCACGCCGTATATATAATGCTGTATCCGACAAAACTATCGATGTTGAGTTATTGGCGAAATAATAATGTTGGGCATGTTATTACGCATCTTTTAAGGTAGGGTTTTTAGTAATGATTTTTTTAAAGCCTGTGGCAGCCTCATTAAAGTTTGGTTTGTGGAATTATGTTGTTTAATGCCATTTACCAAAATCACTGCGCACGGTTTAATTTTTGGGAATAGAAATTTTTCTTACGGCTTCAACAAATAAATCTTCAAAGCCAAGAGGCTGAAGAATGCAGGAATGTAGAATTTGTCCAGAAAAAATATTATTAAGCCTCTTTTTTAGCCGTTGAACCAGTTTTGTGGAATAATTTTGTATGTTGATCTCAAGACAATATCTATTATGTAAATGGTTTCATTTATTCACATCGTTTTTTTTTGCTTTTTAAACTCAAATATATCAACGAAATGTGTACATTTATGTTAGAAGAGCATGTTGATTACTGTAAGTTACGAAGAGTAAAAAGAAAGATTTGTGGAATAATGTTGTGTTTGAAATTTTTATGTACAACATCATTCCACAGGATTTTTAGTAGGTATGTCTTTTTGTATGGGAAAAAAAAGTTGGAATTTCAGAAAAAGTTATTAATCTTTTTTAGTCCTACCATAATGTAGAATCACCTCCCGAAGTTAAGAGGAATATAAAAGCTAGAAATATTTCGATTCTCATGCCCACAAAATTTAAAATCGCGCGTCGTATTTGCACAAGGCAAATAACTGAAAAAGGGGTTTTCATTTATTTTGTGCATAATTTTATAAGAATGAAAAAAAAATCGAACATACGAAACCTCAAAAATAGTCTTAGCCATAAAGGGGTATTTTTTAAAATTGTTTTTTATATTACTCCATAGTTAAGTCATAAAAAATATTTTTTTAGTGGTTTACGCTTATATTTTTTGTTATGTAAATAATAATTCAATTGTTATTCCAATACATGGAAAAGCTAGTTAAAACTTCAATTTATCCGTAGCATATTTTTTTATGTTCATTTTTGTAAAGCGATTCGCCGTAAAGATGAATCTAAATAGAATCTAAACAAGATTTCACGTATAACTTCATCTTAATGCACTTGACCCCCGGACACCCTTTATTATCACGGAATAATATCGAAAGTCGGCATTCTCTGCCATTTATTTTTATTACATATTATTATATCTAAACTACAAACTTATTTCAGCTGACTTAGTAATAATATAAATCGATTTATGATATCAATTCTAAATTTAAAACCTCAATATTAGGGAACTTTGCTTTTGCGGTTTCGCAATTTTGGCATTTACCCGACGGTACAACATTATGTAAGGTACTCACTTAATTGCTAGGTATTTATCCAACCACTAATAGACGACTCAAATAATCCCACCGCATTGTGTCCGCCGCCGCCAAGCGGTACAAAAAAACGGTAAAGTCGGTATGAAAATGCGGGGAATCCCTCAGGAAATCATCATGGCGGCCAATTATTTTCCATTTATCCCCGGATCGCGATCGGAAGAGACTTAAGATGTAATTAATTGATGCCGGCGATATCCTCAGCTAAGCCCCGAGGAGACGCCGAGCCGAGGGAATTGTAAAATATCTTCCGTGAAAATATTCACTCAATTGCAAGCTGATTTAAAGTAAGAACCTTGTAAGTAGGTATTATACATTATTCGTCAAAGTAAGACTTTTATATTTAAGCTTCAACTTAGTTTAGACATCGTCTTGTAACCTATAAGTATTATATGGTAATAAGAAGTTAATGTCATAAATAAAATTGAATATTTTTTTTAAGCCACTTTTGAAAAAGAAGATCCTCAGCGATATGTATAATATTGAAGATATCTAAAGGAAATATATCAGCGATATGTATAATATTGAAGATATCTAAAGGAAATATATCAGCGATATGTATAATATTGAAGATATCTAAAGGAAATATATCAGCGATATGTATAATATTGAAGATATCTAAAGGAAATTTCTGCATTGCCTCAATTATTGAATTTTATATGAAATACCGCACAAGAGTCCCAACTGCTCCCGTCTGGAGCCAGTGAGACTATGGCATCCCCAATTGGGGTATGTTGTGAGGCTGAAGGTAGTGGGGAGGGGAAGGAGATGGGGAAGATGAAGGTAAGGAAGCACCTGGCTATTCAGATCTGGTCACTAAACACGGCTAAAGCCATTTCAAGCAACGTTTCAATTCTGAATGGTGGTCTTACACCAGGGCGATACTGATAGTATCTTCCACTCTGGAACGTGCCGCAAATATACTATATATTATTTTAAATGAATAAATTGTGAAATAACACAAATTAATCAAATAAAATTTATTTGCGCACGCCGGGCTCGAACCCGCGACCTTCGGATTGTGAGTCGAGAGTCTTGCCTCGGGACCACGGAGGCCGTCATGAGCGCAACTAAACGGGGATACTTATGAAGAATGTATGTGCGGCATAAAAACATGATGAAATATAAAATAATAAATAAAAATTTAAAAAAAAATCATTTTGATGGGTGCAAAGTTAAGATACAAATTACCTGTTTATGGCGGAACAAAAATTTGTCGTAGGTATATACATATATTTAAATTACTACCCAAAAATGCATTTTTAACTGTGTTTAACTTTTTATTTTATTTTTCATTGTATTCTTGAAATAAAACTAGTAAAATTATTTTTATATAGTTTTTTTTTACTCACAAATAATTGCCCAAGTTGCTTCTTAAATCATGAAACACTAAAATCTTTAACAGCCTTTATCTTATAATTTAACTTTATAAGTGACCAGCTCAGGTATGGGGGCTCCATCGAAGCCAGAGTAAAGTTAGCTTCTCAAAAACTGGGCGTACTGTACAGGGCCCACAGATACTTTAATAGTACACAACTGCTTACCCTGTACAAATCGCAAGTGCGCCCTACGGTTGAATTTGGCAGCCACCAGTCTGGAGCTCCAAAATACTTGAAAAATACCCTCGACTCTGTGCAGAAACGGGCGGTCCGTTTGATAGATTCTCCCATCTTAACGAACGGGTTGCAATCTTTAGAGCACAGGCGTCGGGTGGGAATGCTATCCATGTTCTACCGGTATTTCAATGGAAGATGCTCTGAGGAACTAGCGTAATTGATCCCTTCGGCACCGGTGCATAGTCGGGAGTCACGCCAAACGCGCGCCCAACATATGTACACGGTTGACATTTGTCACATGAGAACGGGTCGTTTTTTCAACTCGTTCTTGAGTTCAACAGCTCGGCTATGGAACGATTTGCCGGCATCTGTGTTTCCTCCCTCCTACAACATGGGTCTCTTCAAGACCAATGTTCAGTCCTTCCTCTCCTCAAAAAGACCCTCCACAGCATCCCAGATGACATAGGCCCTGAGGGGAATTATTTTCCTCAAGGCCTCCTGTGTGGAGTTAATGTAAAAAAAAAAAAATTAGCTCACTTCCGTATTAGATATTTGATACACCTTTTGATAACAAAAGTCATTTTTAATTTTGGTTGGGTATTCTGATCTCATATCCAGAATTAAGATTTGTATGAAACGCATACGTTCCTCTTAACCAAAGAACGATGTCAGATGTGCGGTTTTGTAGTTTTGTAGTAGCGCTGTTTAAATTCTTATTTCTGATTTTTTACTGTTTTGAGATCAAAAAAGAAAGATGTTTTGATATTTAGCATTTTATTTAATATCAACAAAAATTTCAAAAACACAGACTTTTAAATCAACAAAATAAGTCAAAATATATTAGCCAACAGAACGAATTTTAATTTGTAGCAGATCCGGCATTGATAAACATGCTCTCGAAATGTCGTCAATAAACAAGATCTCCGAACATATCTTGACCTTATGACTCTGTATAAAATTTGCAACAACGTTATCGACTTGCTCGTACCAATAAACTTTAAAATGCCACCCAGAACAACTAGGCTAAACCACTAAAAATGTAGTTTGGTGTCAGGGATCCAATAAGAAGAATATAAGAATTATTCAATCAAAACCTGAAGGTTTCCGACAAATTTGTTGAAACATGCAGTTCTTTTGGTAAAAAAATTGAAGGCTTATTTTCTATAAAAGAACAGCTATAGACAAACTTCATTTAGATATGATTTTAGATTTTCACGGCCAAAAGTATTTTTATTATTTATTTTTGAGGTGATATGCCGTGTTGCGCTACCTCCTTCTTTAGCCAACGTTTCGGATATCACATACATCTGCCGTTCTGGCCTGTAGATAAGAATTGCAGATGTGTGATATCTGCCCTGATGATGGACACTTTAACGCTATCCGAAACGTTGGCAAAAGAAGGAGATAGCGCTTCACGGCATAACACCTTAATAATAAATAATGGCAATACTTCATTTATACGGAAAAAAAATTCTCCGTTAATAGCGTAATTCAAAAATTTCCGTTTTTCTTGTTTTAATTTTTTTGTATTGATTGAATATTTACCAAAAATTTATGGAAAACGCTTGTTATTAAGCTAAGTTATTTTATAACTAGAGGAGGCAATCTAAATTTCATCATTAATCAGACGTCAGACCAAATGCCGGTACGTTAGCATTACAGGTAAAAAAGATTAGATCCTCTTCATATTTTCTGAGAGATTTAATAATTTTAATTTTTTCGTTCAGTGGATCTTTGGTGCTGTTGCCTCATTGGGAGTTGTTCATTGGGATTTAGACTACGAACAGAATAGATTGTACCCTGATTATGCCTGGATCATACTAACCAAGACAGCAAAATGATACTAGGCTGAGAGAGTTGGGTGGACGAGTAGGTGTTTAAACGTATTTTTTTAGCAGCACCTTTAATAAAACTACCTCCCCTTGTCAGCTTGCAGTGTTTCAGATAGCCCTCCCTTTCAGTGAGTTTTTTTTCTTCCATGTTGATCTGTTGCCTGGTTCATTGAGATCTAAGACTGGACCGTGTGCGAATACTTGAGATTGTCACAGGGGGGCTTTTTTGATATACCACCACTTTTAATAGTAACGCTATATCTCCCCCTCCCCTATAGAGACTCTCTTTACTGCAACCAGTTGCAGTGTAGAGGGTCTCCGTGTTGTACCATTTCCTGGTTCATTGGGCTCTAAACCTGGAACATGTACAAATACTTAAGAATGTCACAGGGGGGGTTTCTCGATAAGCCAGAAGTTTTAGTAGTAACGCCATCTCTCCCTTGTCTGGTTGCAGTACAACATAAAGAAGAAGGAAGAAATCGTGGAGCAGATGCCGCAAGAGCCCGACAACCCGCTGATGCGCAAGAAGAAGACTCCCGAGGAGCTGGCAGCGGAGGCGGAGCTCGAGGACCAAGACGATTTCACCAGTGAGTCCAACCAAACTCTAAAATACCTTTATCGTTAATAAGCATTTACAGAATGGTCATGAACCTAGCAATCATCTATCGACGAGTGACCACCACATCCTACCAGCTGCGCCAACTGTGGTGATCGCTCGTTTTAGAATATCAATTACCCATTAAATTCCATTGTGCAAATTTTAGACTGGCACATTATTAAAAAGTGATTTTAAGTTGAAAGCAATTATTTTGTTGTTTTAATCCATTTATATTTAGCTTTACAGAATATTTTTTATGATAAATATATCCCTGACCCATAACAGATAATAGAATAATTAAATGGCATTTCTTTAACGCTTATAAAAGCATCATAGATGATCTTGGTGGTTTGTCTAAAGAAAAATGGAATTCGTTTCATGTTTTTCACCGAAGAAAATTATACGCTCTAAGTCAACAACATAAAAAATTTCTGAATAGTTTAGTTTAATTATTTTGTGGCAAAATACAAAAAAACAATCCTTTATTAAATCGATAAATTATCACAAAATCTACTCAAAAATCCCTCGTGGTGATACCTATTTATTATATTTAAATTTAAAAAATCTAATTAACCTAGTACCTACCTGCTGCTTAAATTAGCCCGCAGTATGTAACTAATCGACAGAGACCTTACAAATTTATTTCACAACCTAAATTCAATTTTCAGATCTCAGGACTCACCCTTTCAACTAAAATTGCTTTATCAGAGATCTTGTAAAGGCATTTGACTCAAAAGGCTATCCGAACAGTAAAGTTGTTAGATTCTGAATAGAATCAATTTAGGAGGTTAACGACTGCTGAAAGAGCTTATTGGCTGAGAGTAAAATAAAGAAGAAAATAATTAAACCAACGGAATGCAATTTCCCTAAAGGCTTATTTCCGGGATTAGGTTTTAGGTTTACTCCTAGACGTATTGAATGAATAATTCATTGCTTGGAGAATCGATTAAATGCCTTTCCCTTTGATTTTTTAAAAGCAAATCTTTGAACTTAATTGGTAATTACGTACTTCTATTTTTTTGCTATTTTTACATTTCTTCTTTGACATCTAGCTTTGGACCTAGTCCTCTCTTTAATGTTTCTAGTTTTACCTTTTCTATGGCAGCTCTTTCCGATTCAAATCGTTTATATTTTTTAATTACATTGTAAACGAATTCTGAATTTGCCGACAAAGGGGAAAATTATACTCGTAGGTTTGTACTCTTTGTGTTTGTAATAATTAATTGTAAATTTTCTCGCACGGGAGCACTACATTGAATCCTTGTGGAAATCCAATTTAAATCCTACGTCCGATTCTTGGTATCTCTCACCAATGAAATCTGTGCTTGTAGTGATTTCTTATAAATTTATAAAAAAATGAAACCCTACACTTGTTTCTTGTGGGGTTCATTTTATATACCGGTTGATTAGTCAGAAATCTCGGAAAAATCAAAATTTGATTTGAAAATGCAGTTATATGTAAACGTGTACGTTCTATCTGGTACAATACTCAGATTAAACATAAACACCGCCAAATCAATTATAATGCAGAAACACTTGTAGTGCAATAAAAAAATGTGATGTGTTCTGGGTTACTAGGTAGTAGGAAATTTCAAAATGTCATTGTACCGGACCGTTATGCTTCCCGGAGTTTCATTATAGCATTTTTCATGTTTAAAACATAGACACGTGTAAATAATATTTGTTTTATGGTGAGCCTTGGAATATTGCTTTCCTCGTAATCCCAAAACTTAGTATTTGCAGATGTTTGATCAATCAATTGGACAATTTATTTATTTATTTCATTTATTTCAAAAACATACGGCACAACATGTGCCATTAACATAAATTATATTATATATGTATTATAAAACAATAACAAAACGAAAGTAACAACATAAATTGAAGTTAAATATACAAACAAGAGGTAAAAAAAGGAGTTGAGGTAGTAAGCAGTAAGTAAAAAGTAAGATAGATAAATGAAAGTATAAAGTAAAAGCATAAAATTATAAAATATAAAGTATAATGAAAAGTTACAGATTGAGATAGAAAGTTAAAAGGTAGGAAATAAAAAGTGTAAAGTTATAAATATTAAAAAAAAGTGTAACAAGTAAAGAGTAAGAAATGCTCTTAGGAGCCAAAAATTGAAGATAATATAAATTAAATTTACCAAATATAAAAGGTATCACTGATTATGATATGTTTCGAGTCATAGATATTGGGAACGCTCATACAATTGCGTATACATACATCTGTTTACAAAGTTACGATAGCGAGTGCGTACTGGTAGGACTTGATTAATGATTATATTATGATTACGTCGTAGTAATAGCAGACAAATTCTGTTTTATGCATCTTTTGTATGATGACAGACTTCCGGCATTATCGATATGAGCAAATTCATTACCTAAAGAGTGTAGACGATGTATTATTGAATTTTGTTCAGCATTACTGAGAGTATTGTTGCAATAATAAGGTGTTTTGAGTCGAGTTATTCTACTAGGTACGTGATAATTCACCAGCGAAACTAGTTCAGGGGAGTCAAACCAGTTATTATTTATTTTAAATAAAAAAATTAGATCATTAAATATTCTTCTATCTTTTAACGATAACATTGATGTGTTCCAATTTTATTTTCAAGTTGCCAATGATATGTTTCTCTAATTTCAGAGCTGAAAAACACCATCGAGACACAAGTCAACGAGCTGAAATCGCAAATTGAAAGCAAATGCGTCATGCAGTGAGCAAAGTCCGCCGAATCATCGCGTCATCGAGTTGCGAGCCAAAATGCAAGAGTCAACATCACCGGTCGGAAAACACTGCAACAGAAACACTTATCAACTTAAAAACAAAAAAATTACGCAACCTCAAGGGAAGAGAACCAGCAAAAAACAAATGGAACTAATGGAAGACTTAACAAAGAAAGAAGGATTGTTTGCAGTGTTGAATGAAGACGTGGCGGTATGGTTGGAACATTCGGTCGTCACTCGCCACCCGCATAGTAGCGGCATAGTAACTCACTTAAACATTAATAATTGTGCCCCTCATACCCATATTTACCTATTTATCGATCCTATTACTAAACTATGTATCCGCCTAATAAGTTTGCCTTGTTTGTTGTCATGTTTTTATATATAATTAGTATGAAAAGTAGTGAATATATCCAAAGCAATGGCTCGATAGGAACGGAGAAGTTTGATGCGTTGACGTGTCCACATTATTTGTCTGTTTTGTAACCAAATCTAATGTTATTTTTGTCAAGTTTTTCTTCTTGTCTTTATCTTCAATGTCTCTTATTTCGATGCACGACTAAAAAAGACGGAAATGCCCAAAAATGACTAAATTGAGAAAAAAAAATTGAAAGTTTGAAATACGTTGAATGCTGTGTGTTTTAAAGCTAATGAAGAATCTCAGATCAAAGAACTAGGGCTGGTTAATTCGGAAGCTTTCGACTTCAAGGGTTCACTCCTTCAATAGAGTCGTGCTCTTCAAACATTACATTGATAATATGAAAGAAGGAAATCTCAAATGACAGCATACTTTCTCACATTCTTTCTAGAGGGGCAGTCTCACAAGATTGTTACAATTCGGTTTTTAACATGAATGATGTTAATTTAGATAAAAACAAAATGTCGAAGACTAAAACCGCGCTTGTTATCAAAGTTTAGCTTATAGAGTGTTAAAAGTATTTGTTACACATGAAAAAATTGAAGTATTTTATTATTATTATTAAATATATAACTTTTATGAATATTTGACTAGGTATATTAACACGGGCTGAGTGAAGTGTATCGTAACTGATAGTCTGCGATTATATTGATAAAAGAGAACAATGAATTAAAGCAATAATATTTAAAAGCGAACTTTTTCTAGCGCTTGAAATGGGACAATTTCTGACGTAAACGTTTTTTATCAAATTTGCATTTTGTACGTGAAATTATAAGATAATGGGCAGTGTTTTTGTTGGATATGTTTTTTTTTATAAAAGGTTAATGTTGTAAAAATACGAATTGAACATTTTTTTAAAAAGAAATAACGTAATCGCAGCTTTCAGTTTACGAACACTTTCTCAAATTTTCTATGAATATTTTAATATTTAAACTGCTAACTCATTTTTGTGCTTAAGTTTTTATCTATTTATTTCTCACCAACAACGGTCAAAATGGTTTTGATTGATTATGAAACTGATATTATTATTATTCAAGTATGGAAATGTACCAATTATTTAATGAAAAACGCAGTCCGTATTTTATTTTGCTTATTACCTACGATAACATTTTAAGGATTATTTTTTAAAAATCAAAGATTTTTGTTTAATAAAATTGTTTTTCAGGTTACAAAGGTTACGCTTGTGATATCTTGTTACTTGGGTGTTATATTTAGCAGCACATACGAGTAGTTGTCCTTTTGTATCAAATAAATAAGTGCATTGAATTGGGTAGTGTAGAATAGACGTCAGTCAGTACTAAATTAATATTTTTTAATTCAACGTCTATTTTATGTGCGAGATTTTTATTGACTTAAAAATCATCCAAATTCCAGATTTAAAACAATAAAATTTGAAGATTTCTTATGATTTTACCGCGGGACCTTTTCTATCCTAAATGTCTTATTAGTAGAGTTGTTATTCTTGATGTTTCGGTCGTTTTGAATGTTTTAAATGTTATTTTTATTTCGTCAGCAATCTATCGATGTTGTGTGCTTGATAAATGTGCTATTATATTATCGCTTCTTGCCTTCAAACACACCGTACTATTTGTACTCCACCCCGCATGGCTTTTTTTCACTACACTGTTTTAGCGTCGATGTTGCTCCTAGTGATTTTAAAATTCTGATTTAAACAAATACAAAAATCACTCAAAGTAGAAATTCAACACATTTCAAAATATGATATCACAATAATTGACATTTTTGTTGGTGTTATCAATAATCATTATCAGTGACGATATTCATTTATTGGCTGAAGTCAACCTTGTAGCGAATGTAATCTGTCTCTTCTGGAATGCGTTTCCGATTTCCACAATAATTCTCGCTTAGCTAAAATGTTAGATTTTGAATATTTGTAGATATTGGTGTCCACTTCAGTCTCAATAGATATAAATGAACATTAAAAAAACGTCAAAAGCTGTGATAATAATAAGCATGTTTATCGACGAATTTCCAAATTCGTCTCACGTTACATCTAAAATGTGACAATTAATTATTAATAAACCTACTCTATTTCACTCTCTCTCTCCTTCCTTTATCTATTGGATAGAATGTAAAAAAGTGTGCAAAATCTTAATTCGTGAATTTGAACTAATTCTTTTGATCTTTGGGAAGATCAAAGTACAGGCATAGTAGCATACTTCGGACACGTTAATGTTTTGTTTCTCATCAGAATCATGTCTATTGATTGGTGAGGAAATCTTCCCTCTCCCGCAGTAGGTACACTGCAGTGGGTGGCAAGGAGCACAGTGGTAAGTGGTAAGCAATTCGGTAATAAGTCTCGGGTTCAGATCCTAATTCAGTCCACTAATAATAAACTATTTTTTTGAAAACATGATTTAATTTTTTTTAATTGAGTTATCTATTTTTTGTTTAATATAAAGATTTAAGGACACTACCCATTACACAACCCACCTCAGCTATTATCTTCACTACCATATTATGTTATGTTATCAAATGGGCATGCATGCTGCATATTTTATGTTAATTTCTAACATTTACTCTTTGTATTTTCCAAATTTAAAAAAAAAATTCACTATGCATTATTTTGTGTTCACTGATTTAACTACCAGATCTGATCCCTTATTTTATGTAGATGCAATATATTTTATCATAATACAAAATTTAACAATTTGTTTTTGTTCTTTAAAACCTTTACGATATTTAATCAAATTACTATTGAATTAATTAATTTAGTTGATATTATCATCACTGTAGATTTTTGTATCGAAATTATCATTGAGTCAATTATTATCCCTACCACACTGAGATTCTACGTTTTCTCCCTAATACCTACCCTACTTTTTTAATATTTATTAAACAATTATCTAATTACGTGTATATCATATTGTTCACATTTCAATGATATCATTATTCCTATAAACCTATTCTCTAACATACTCGTATTATATTCTTGTAGTCTAAGATCGTTTGAAACCAATTTTACACAAAACAATAATACTTGACAAGAAAGAACTCGAAAACTTTGAAAACCTACAACATGAAAATGTGAAATAATCTTTATGTTTTGTTTTGTGACTCTAAATGCCTCAAAGCATCAAATATGTACGAAAAATACATTGCTAGGTACTCTAAAGTTATTCAAGTTTGTAAAGACTTACAAGAAACCACATGACTTACAAGAATACACACAAAAGCATTGTTTATTGGACAAGAACGCATTGGATATGGTCTATTGCATTATATGATTAGCTGCAACTAATTCTAGCTTTTCAGGCATCTTCTGCAAGTGGTCTGCATGTGTGATTTACTCTAGATACACTTGTCTTGTTTTGTAGTTTCAAATGTGTATTTGATGACATGTATTGATTGTATTACTTTGAACACTAATCTATCCTAATCTTACGGCTTCTACTGTGTAGTGTGTTTCCTTCTGCTATAATATATACTACATTAAATGTATATTTTCCGGAAAGAGCAAAGTTCTGGTTGATGCTTGTTATGTCCGAGTCTAATAGGTAGCTGTAATATAGAATCAATGTTTCCCTCTCCTTGCATATTGTGCTTGCAATATGATTTTATAAGTAAAAGCTAAATTAATTCAAGTTTAACCCCTCTGCGTATATCATTATATTGACATCTTCGTTGTTGTGATGTTGAAAAAAAATATTATTAAAAAAAATCATAAAAAAATATGTACCTATATGTTACAGAAATTATTGTTGTAGATTGCTAGGGGTTGTCAATAAATAGTAATATATGTAAATTGAATATGTATTATAAGCAAATAACATATTGAAAAATAAAATAAAGTAATGATTTTCTTTACTTGAGATACAGTGACTTTTCAAACAGCAATCACAAAAGTTGCGTTCAGTTCCGCAAGGTAAGTTTACCGTAATACAGAATTCACTGCATTCTATCTAGTGATAGGAAAAGCGAAATGTTCTAGTTGCCAAAAATTGCAACTATTTTTTTTGTCCATTAGAACATTTTTCCAGTGAAGTAGAACATGTTGTAACTAACAAAAAAAACTTTTTTTGTAAGTTTCAACTGTTTGTAACAACTCATATTTACTAACTATACTTATTTTCCACTACTATCCTTGTTACTAATACTTACTTTAATACTGAATGTATGTTCTGTTCGCTTCTAAGGCTTGCATCTTTAAGCTTTGGGCTTCACATTTAAAGTGTATAAGTGTCGTTTTCTCTATTTTCTGTTTGTCATTCTAAAGCGTTTGTATATTTCGCACTTGTCCCTTTATCTCGGTGTTGTGCTCGGTGTATCCTCATTATATAATATATTATATTAATCTTGCAAAAAGGTCTTAAGGTAACACTATTTAAATATTATTTTGTGTCATTTTACAATAATAATAATAATACTCTTCACGCAACACCAATGTTCTTGATATTGTTTAGTTCTAATTCTCCGGTACAATTTTTAATTTGTTTATTTTTCCTGATAATTATTGGAGGAATTTGGGTGAATTTAAAATAATTGTATAATGTGAAACTTTGTGTCATGAATAATTTATTGGCTTTTGAAAATTGTATCTTCGTAAAACATAATATATTAAGAATACTATTTATCTCTATTCATATCTTTTAGACAACGAATTTTTGGTGAAAATAATATTGTTCAGTTTCCTCTTGAATCCCAACATTTAATCCAATCTTACTTCTCTCACGCAGTTTAAAGGGTTAGTTTCGGTTGCTCCTCGGTTCCAAAACATGATATAAAATTTGTTGTAGTTGCCAATGTTGCCACCTGCACACTGTGTAATTTTAATCCATGTATATAGATTATTTGTTATATACTTGGTACCTAGAATATATGTATTGTTTGATATTTCCACATCGGCAGCAGATGAACATCTCGCGAACGATCCATTTGTAATTGTGCGCCAATCCGTATTTGGATATTATAGAAATGTATTGGGCGAAAGTGGATATATTATATTTATTGCAAAAGCTTTGAAATAAAGAAAATACATTGAGGTTTATACAAGGTAAATTTAATAAATGTAGTTACACAGTTTCTTTTGACACGGAAAGTGTTGGTGTTATTTGTAGTGTTAAAATATTCCCAACTCATGTTAAATTTACTAAATAGAAAGACCTTTTAAAATACGTAAGTTACACTACTTAGGATTCTCCAAACTTACCTATAATAACTAATAACCCTGGCGTCGCGGCTTGAGCGCTTTGCTCAAGCGCAAGAGATAACATCAGAAGACGACCCAACAAATGAGGGAAATCCTCACAGTCGGTGAGGATTAGTCTTTAGTTTGACGTGTGCGCATCACCCACACTGTTGCGCGCACTATTACGTACTGTATAACATGTGATTTGTTTGATTGTTTCTTTGTTTGATCGAATGTGACA
This sequence comes from Glyphotaelius pellucidus, assembly GCA_936435175.1. Taxonomy (NCBI): domain Eukaryota; kingdom Metazoa; phylum Arthropoda; class Insecta; order Trichoptera; family Limnephilidae; genus Glyphotaelius; species Glyphotaelius pellucidus. The sequence continues at coordinate 9,838,716 of OW386558.1, forward strand.
ACCTGATATAAGAATATCCATATTGTTTGATAATTTTAAAGTTTTTACCAAGCATGCCTTGAATGTTTAAAATGTAACATGAGCAAATAGAGACAACGACACCTTATACATATTGGAACGGTTCACTTGACCCACAATAACAATACATGGAGATTATAATACTCGTATAGCTAATACTTACATAAACCTTAGGTCTATTGAATTTGAAATTAGTAGTTTAAAAACTTTGGGAAAAAAAGAAAAATTTTCTTCTAAGCTTTATGCTACGTTAGCGACACCTAGTGATATAAAAGTTGAACAACTAAAGCATGGAACGGTTGATTGGAGATTGGTGATTGGTGTTCCCACACCTACATACATAACATAACATAACATTGAAGTTTGTAGTTTATTCACTATGCAAATCTTATATTCGTAAAGTACTATGGAGATATTGTTGATACCCACTCTAATTAATACTAAACTTGAACTAGATTATCCAAATTAAAGAATTGCATCGGTTTGGTCGAATCACTTTTATTCAGTTAGAACATTGTATCTCAAACAAACATATAGTTTTACAGAATTATGACATACGTAACAATGCAATAGTTGGATAACTTAAATTTAAATGTTTTGCAATTACATTTTAAATATATTTTCATTGAATATAAACTGAAGTTTTTGAAAATAAACATGAGTACTTATAGACATTAGAAATTAGAGATTGCCATTTTTATATATTGTTTGAGTGATTTATAAAAATGGTTAATCTACGCGTTGTTAAATAATAATTAATGAATAAATAATATTGTACCACTTAAAACTACTCTACTTATTTATCCACGTCCCTATCCTAATGGAAATGGCTGTATAAAAATATAAATATTAACACTTCAAATGGCGAGCACGCTAAACATAACCATGGTTTTCTTACTTTCAGATTCTTTTCCAAATTTTTACCTATGTCCAGTTCTTCCATAAAGTTCCTTGACTCTCCCGAATATTCCTTCAAAAACTGAAGAAACTCTATCAATGACAGAATCCAAAAGGTTTTCCTCTAATTTCCTTTCTTCGGCTGATGGTAATATCTCTCGATTCGAGTCTGCTTTACGTAATTTTAATTTCGCAACTTCACATTTGTTTTCCTTGGGAACGTCTTCGGAAATTAACTTGTGTATTTGATTTTCCAGAAGTTTTGCGACTTTTACTACCTTGAAATCAAAAGAAGGGCTGTCGACTTCGTTTAATGAATCTTGAGGTTTATTTTTATTTTCGAGGGATGGCTTAGCCACCTTTGGAAAATTTTGAGGAATTGAACTTAATTTTTCGATGCTTGATTTATTTCCAGGTTTAATTTTAATGTCATTTTTATTGAAGTAATCATCTCTGATCTCATTTTCAACACTAGCTTGAAGGTGATCTTCGTCAACTAATTTATCACCGACATTGTTTTCGTCAAGGTCGTCTTCAGTTGCTATTAGACGTTTCACTCTATTGTTCGTAATAGTGAAATCTGTTCCTGTTTTCGTCAAATCTACTGTTGTCTCTTTGTTTCGACTGAGAGTTTTTTCTAAGCATTGTTTCTTTGTTGGTTTTCCCATGGCTCCAAAAAATTTCTTCCTTTTATTCTTTGTCAAAGCTGTAACCTTTTTCAATGAAGCATTCGGTGTATTCGTTTTCTTCTTTATGACTTCAATCTTCTCGTCTTTTAAAGATCTTTTGACTAATCTATGCATTTGCAAATCGTCATTCATCAGAGTCTTTGCTTTTAACTGGGCTAGTCGGGATTGAACTTTATGTCGTAATTCTTGCATTTTTACGCGAGTTTTTGCTAAATTTGCTGATAGTTGAAGATTATTGTGTGCCACTCCTAGGGGCAGAATTCCCAAAGGAGATTGAACAGTCTCTCCGGCAGTTCGGCTTTCTTGAACTAAATTATCTTCGTCAAGTGGATTTACTTCTTTCAAAAGGTTCTTTGCACGTCCCACTAAATCGTCCAACGATGGTATACTTTGAGCAATTTCACTCTGTGTTATTTTTGGTAGATTTGATCGATTCATAATTTTACTCAGGTTCAGTTTTGGAATTTTTGGTAGCTTAAACTTTGGCGAGTTTTCAGGAGATTCATCCCCAACTGTTGGATCTGCTGTAGATTCATTGGTGGTTTCTGGCTCCGTTACAATTTCAGAAACTTCCATGGTCGCTGGTTGTTCTAGTAAGTTTGATCCTACAAGAGGAGAGTCATTAAGATCTATGCTGATCATGGCTAGATTTGCTTTAGGATCTCTAACAATCTTTGCTGCAATGTTGCTGAAACCGTCTTCAAAAAATAATTGTTTTATTCGATCACTTGTTAACTCTTCTTTTCCCCGCATTTTAACGTGTTTAAAGACGATTAATCCATCTACACTATTATCCCCAGTATGTTCTCTGGGTATTCTTTTCAAAGTATCTGCACCCTGGCTGACGATTTCGGAAACCTTCAATACACTAGAGAGGGGTTGAAGAATTTTACTTTCAATTCCGAGAAACTCTTCTTGCAATTCCATTAACGAAGATAGTTGACTAATGAGGGTTACAAGGTCTTCCATGTTATTCAACTCATTAGATCTCACAGAAACAGGCGATTGCATTTCATCTGCTTCCAAGTCTCTTAGACCCATTCCAGGTGGAACATCCACAAAATGTTTGTCAATGTCTATATTCTCAGTTACAATGTTGACAGGTTCAAAATCCATGTTCTTGGAAATGATTGACGATTCCAGGAAATCATCTTTTTCCGCCAAATCACTGGCATGTTTACTAATGGTTTCATCGGTCTCTGTTATCTGTCTCGCATCGGTACTTTCTGAATCACCGTGTTCATCATTTAGATTGCTTGTAACTGACGGATCAGTAGGAAAAGCATCACCCCAAGATGAATTATCCAACACGGGGTCAACAGGAAGCAGATCAACTTGTTCGTCTTGGTCTGTGATTTTTGGCAAATCCCTAACAAAAACTCCTGGCGTGATTTCAACGATAGTGCTCTCAGACGGTGTTAATTGATTATTTTCTCCTTGAACCTGTTTTTTCACTCTATTTGTAACATAGATACGCTCGTCTTTCTCGGTCGATCCATCATCAAAATAGCAAGCTTGCACGTCGGAGTTAGTAATAACCCAGAAACCAACGGACTTCGGTGGCAGAGAAATATACAGCGTATCAAAGGGCTTCATTTCTTTAACCAAAGGAACCATATACTCTTCATCCAATTTCTGCTTGCCGTTGATTATGATGTCACTGTAACAAAATAAATAAAAATATTTAGGTACAGATAAGTTTCATGTAAGATCCTAAACGCGCAAAAGCATCTTGTTATTTTTATAATTCCTTCACAGCCGAGCTGGTATAATAACATAACATAATAACATCTTCATAATGCATAATGAGCACCTTCAATTGAAACAACGCGCTGCGCCGATAGAACTACAACAACATTCCCAACGACAGCCATGCTCTAATGACTCCATCAATTCCTATAGATAATAGAGATTCTAACAAATGGAATGTCTTTATCTGCGCAAAATAGAGATTTTCACAAGTATTTGTGGAATCCAGACCAGACGTTGCTGCCATATTCAAGTAATTCTGGTCGACTGGTCAGTGGTTGAGTGGGCATCGCGTTTGGTTTCCACCCAGGCGTTCCGTGTTCGATTCCTCGGCTGGCTAAGTCCTCCATCACAACACAAGCAACATTTTCGGCTTTCTGTGGTGGTAGTAGGAGGTTTTCAAACATTGTTGGGTTATTCCTAACCCGGGAATGTTTGTCTTTCTTTTAGAGAAGAAAAAAAAATTCAACGTAAATGTTATAACTCCGGGTTGTCTCTCAAACTCTTTAAATTAAAACTCCGGAACCTACAAAACACATTGGACTTTTATTGGTGATGGATTACAATGAGCATCTCAACGTTGTCGACAGCTCGGCCTCCGTGGTCCCGAGGCAAGACTCTCGACTCACAATCCGAAGGTCGCGGGTTCGAACCCGGCGTGCGCAAATAAATTTTATTTGATTAATTTGTGTTATTTCACAATTTATTCATTTAAAATAATATATAGTATATTTGCGGCACGTTCCAGAGTGGAAGATACTATCAGTATCGCCCTGGTGTAAGACCACCATTCAGAATTGAAACGTTGCTTGAAATGGCTTTAGCCGTGTTTAGTGACCAGATCTGAATAGCCAGGTACTTCCCCACCTTCCTCTTCCCTATCTCCTTCCCCTCCCCACTACCTTCAGCCTCACAACATACCCCAATTGGGGATGCCATAGTCTCACTGGCTCCAGACGGGAGCAGTTGGGACTCTTGTGCGGTATTAACTGTAAAAAAAAAAAAAAAAAGCTTTATTGTTACCATACATTCCGTATACGAATAATGTCTAAACTACTATCTAGATCTAGGGAATTACAAAAACCATGCAAGTGATATTACTTACGCATCGGCGTTTTCTTGTAGAATAAACTGCACAATCTCTCCACCATCTTTGTTGGAAATTTGCACATGGAGGTTGGCTGGCATTGCCCCCGCGTTGGCGGCAAACAGGGTGACTGCTCCCGACAGAGGCCCACTGGGCAACTTGGCGCAATGTCCAAATACGGGTACCTGGGCAGGCCCTTGTGAGACATCCAGGACTTGTTGACCTACCAGAATCTTGTGAAGCAGGGACACGTAGTAACTCTGAAATTTAAGACATGGAATAGTTACCGTATTAACACCGTTTTCTAAGAATTGTTTAGCAAGGGCAAGAAATTGTATTCATATCAAGAAGCTGGGGTTTTCATTAAGATGTCGCGGAGGGCTGTTACATTGTCATTCTTCTTTTTGTGTCCTCTTCTATCAGAGATTGGCAATTGTCACCGTACAGGATGCAGCTACCCGAAACTACTCTGTGGAAAACACTTCAACCAATCAATCAAAATAAATGTGGACCACATAGTAGACCCATCGTCCAAATCACCTGGATAGATAGTAACAAATTTAAAGATGTCAAGGATGTTGATTGAATACCTCAAACTGTGTTAAACTCCCCAATGGAGACCTTGAGAAAAATAATTTTCCTCAGAGTCTAAGTCATCTTTGGGGTTGCTGTGCGGTGGGTCTTCTAAAAGAAAGGATAGCAAGAAAGTTGTGGGAAGGTAAAAGTGTGAGGTTATGTAGGAATCTGGGGAAGAGTATTCAGAAGTGACGGACATATGAATCTATCTGTCCCATTGCAGTGCAAGGCGATGAATTGAGAGATTCCGGCTGGAGAAATCACGGGGTCTTTCTCAATCGGCCTCTCCCGATCCAGCCCGCCACACAGCTCATGGACAGATGCATCTACCGCCAAAATCTGAACGTGACCTGAACAATTTGCTAGACATTTGCTCCATAGCAGCTAAAAACCTCTTGGCTATAAAATACGCCTTTCTCTAAAACAATTCCAAATATCTCACCATTGTTGGTATCTTTAACTCGTTCTTCTCCATCTCCTTGAAGAGGACAGAATAACCATTCCTAGCCGTTTCTCCCAGAGTTCGGAGCCAGCTGATTGCCTTGTCTTGCACTTCCACTCCTTCAGTTTCCTCCACCGTCTTCCACAGCTGGATTCCTTGATCCATCAGATGAGCTTTAACGGGTTCTTTATTTGTCTCGTCAATGAACTCCATGGTGTTAAAATCGTGTGTTCTACAAATATTAACAAAAATAAATGGTAAGTATCTATTGCACTTTGTAATACTTGTGAGTAGAACACTCTACAAATAACAAATTTAATGCTTATTATTAGTATTTGGATGTTGGCATTTAATCGAATTGCGGTGACAATTTACATCTAACTTAGTCATCAGTATTTAAAATGATTAAAAGATCATTAATCAAATATAAGTAGAAGATAGAAGTGCACTTCTTCGTTGGGATCCAATAAAAAGAGGTAAGCATTGGGTACAAATACGAATGCCAGAATCTGATAGCATCGTTGCAAAATCAAAATAGTATAATGCGTGAAATTTGTAAAAATGGTCCACCCATCCTTTTTACACAAAATTGATAACAAAATGTAGGTTTCTCTGTTGATAAGTGTATACAAAATGTAGAACAAGGCGAAGTTATCAGTGAAATCACTATTTTCTACTAATAAATTAATAGTGTATTACTTCCACCAAATTTGTATATGTGTATTAATTCCAAATTTGCCTCGATTGCCCGAGATTTCCAGAAGATCAATTTAAAATTTTTCGCAAACATTAAAAAAATCATAGCTAGAATTTTAACATGGAGGCATAAAAACATTATAGTGCTACATAGCCAATGAATTAATTTGTATTTTACCGTTTGCAGCACTCATATTTGTAGGATTCACAAAAAATATATAAAAAATCGTAAAGTTTATAACCGCGCGAATCCTGCGTGTTTGTTACTTTGAAACTTATTCGAGTCAACATGAATATTTTTGATTTATGTTTGTTGTCTGAGGAAACGGTCAAATTGTAGAACAAGGCGAAGTTATCAGTTAAATCACTATTTTCTACTAATAAATATTGTATTACTTCCACCGAATATACTTGATAATGAAAGATCTGTGGAAAAATGACTAAATCTTAACCGTAAACAACAACTAATCAGAAATCCTGCGTGAAAAAAATATTTTGAAAATTTATTTTTAACATCGTTCTAAAAGAGTCTACGAAGTTCAGATTTACGACATCAGTGGTCATAATAAATAAAGCATTTCAATAGCTTCATTTTAAAATAAATGGCTGGCCATGGCAATGTTTAAAATAATTACAATAAATGTTTTACGAATGGTAGAAAAATGTGGTCCAATTTTGGACCGCTATCAATCGCATCGGGGTCCATTTTTCGACCATAATCGCTCCAGTGGTTAGAACATTATGAACGCAGAAAAGAAACAATTTTTAAAAATATAAAATTTTATGGCTAAGATTATTTACGACATTTTCTTTTGTTCAACTTTTTTTATTTTTTATAAAATTATTCACAAATAAATTAAAACCACGTTTGCCCTTAAATCGACTATTTCAAGACTCCGTTAGGTTTATATTTACATCCATCGTGATATAAGACCCGCTAAGAATAGATGTGCTTTTGGCTTGTGTTCCTTTGACCTTCTCAATTTAGGGAGGGTTTCGCGGTTCAGTGGATAGCCGCCGGTCACCGGTGACCCTCCTCCAGTAGGTATCCTGTCACTGTGACCTATCTTTAGATGGGTTCACAGACAAGGTATTTCTGTTCCAAACTCATTTCTTCTTCACCGCATACGTTCCCCACTATCAGGATTATCACATACCCAAAATGAATACCCGGTAATATAATATATCCTATTCGGATTGTGATCCTTCGCCTCAACAAGGTGCCCTCAGGGGTCCCTAGCACGGGCGATCGATTAGGATTGACAGGACAACTTTCGGTAACTACTCATCGTTGTCCAGGAAAACTGTCGATCGCTAATATGCAAACATCAGCCGACATCGAATGTATTAAGAACACTTAACTAGCGATCACCAATCATGCTAGAAAACGATGAGAAGTTTCCGAAAGTTTTTTTTTTTTTTTTTAATTAAGGAGAAAATACAGATACAGATGTTAATTTGACAAGAATATACAAGACAACAAGTAGAGAACTCACCTGCATCAAAACTAATTCTCACGAATTGACTTTAGAAGCAGATAAAAACATTAACAAATATTTTTACGTTTAAATAGGGAAAAACATAAGAATATTTTTTTACAAATAGAGAGATGAGAGAAATGCGCAATATCCTTACAAAACTTTAAAAACTATTTTTGGAGAAATTGAGATGGTAAGACAAAAAAATAGTAACAAAATACATAAAAAGATAAAAAATAATGTTACACAGAAATTGAAAGAAAAAAGTACTTAAAATTATAAACGAAGTATGTCTAAAAGAAAAGAACTTAGATAAACGAGGTATGTCTAAGTTGTTGTACTTTGTAGGAAAACAGCGTTCAATTTTCTACTAAAAGTACTGTATGTATCAAAAAATATGTCGGAATCCTTGAGGTTTTGATTTTGATTAAACGAATCGCATATTCTTCTGATTGGATCCCTGACACCAGCATTTGAACGAGTTCGGCTAATGTGGAACAAGTCGTTAAACCTTGTTACTCTGGGTGGTATTTTGAAGTTTATTACTTCAGTAGGTCAGGACAGTCAATAACGTTGTTGCAGATTTTATATAGAGTCATGAGATCAAGGTATGTTCGCCGGTTAGATAAAGTGGAGACGTTATAATTCAAGAGCATATTTATGTACTCTCGTTTAGGTGCGCTCATTCTGTAATTGAGGCATTGTAGAAATTTCTTTTGAATACTTTCAATATTGTCTTTATAGATTCCGTAATGTGGAGGACATATGAAGGTGCAGTATTCGAGTTGAAAACGGACCAGCGGGTAATAAAGAAAAATAGTTATCCTATCAATCCTTATCGATCGCCCATGCTAGGACCCCAGGCATTCATATCCTGCACTCCGTCAGCAGTCTAAAATAGAAGATCCAGCCTCTGAAGTTTGTTCTCCCAACTTCGCTTCTCACATCTTCCGTCTGAAATCGCTCTCATTATTTATATTATGTAAAGAGTCAGATGTATTTTACTTACGGGTCAAAAGTAAGAGCGTCCAGAACGCCCTTGGCAAAGAAGAGGTCCGTGTTCCCGGGGTCGAGGCAGCCGTTGAGGTCACCCGAGGCGAGTCTCCACGGCAGACTGTGGTCCGCCTTGAACACCTCCATCATCAGCCGGAATGTCTTCAGCGTGTTAAGGTATTGGCCAGGGGACTGGTTGATACAACCTGCGGGAATATATACGATCAATGATTAAAACTGTTAATCATAGTCTCTAAGATCTGAAAAAAAAATCATTAACTTTTGCAAGACCAATGGTATGTTTGGCGGAATGCCAAGTGGGAATGATATTTTTGTTCTTCTGGTATAAATGTATCTATATCTAATGGAAGATGCTCCAAAAGGCCTGCATCATGTATTTCTTCGGCACCCGTGTTTGAAATTTATACACCAATAACAGCTTGCAGTCATGCCAATCGCATACCCGAAAATTAAATTGGTTATTAACCATGTTAATTTAGCCAGAAGGATAGCTTTTATGATGATTTATTTTTGAGGTATTATGCCGTGTTGCGCTACCTCCTTCTTTATCCAACGTTTCGGACAGCGTTACAGTGTCCATCATTAGGACACACCTGCCCTTATTAAGGACACTGTCCGAAACGTTGTCTAAAGAAGGAGGTAGCGCAACGCTGCATAACACCCTAAAAATAAATCACAATAATACTTTTGGTCGTGAAGGTCTAAAACCACATTAGGTTGGGGTTGTTTTTAAGAACCGCTCCTTCGTGTTCGAACATGAAATGAGGGCCCACTTTAATTTTATTTATCTGGGTGGATGGTGCAATCCCAGTCTGCCAAATTACATGAGATACAATTATGATGTCTCGACACAGTTATATCCTAGTGAGACAGCCATCGAAAAACCCAATGTTAACAAACTGTATATAGATAAATAAATAAAAATAAAAAAATACATTTCAAAGAAAAAAAATAATGCAAAAGAAAATGAGAAAAATAATATGTATCTACTGACTAGACATCAGATATATGCATAATTAAAACATTAAAACATAATTAATTTCATCTACGTCAAATATGTTCTTATATTCTCAAATTTCAACAACCATATATTATAAATCATGACGAGAAAGGGGCCTTTTTGGCACGGAGCTCTGTATGCCACTGTATCAAAAGTCAGAATTATATTCTTAAAGAATCATGGGAAGAGTTTTTTTTTTAATATGCCCCCTCAACTTACAGCTTTGATTAATTGCTGCAATTTTGAGAAGAACAGTTTTCTACGTTATGGGCCGATTCGACAATTTTTTTAAATTTTTTATGTGATAGTCAACCGATTGTTTTTATGCTGTGTTTGTAAACAGAAAAAAACTTGAATGTTTATTTTATTAAATGCATTTAGTCAGAATTATTATTAGGTAGAAAAAAAACATGGATCTTTTTTTGGCTGAGTAACTGCTATGTAAGTAGGGCAAGGCTTACGTTACTGGTTCCTGACCAATTAAAGAAATAAAAAACCACAAAGTTGCCTAATTAATAATATAAACAATAATAAATAACAATGTGAAAGGAGTCAAATTCACAGAAAGCATTATCGCACAGATCGTTCAAGATTAAGCAGGTTATTAGTTTATATTTGTGTTCTTACATCTTCTTTATTGTTTATTCAACATTTATAATTTTTTTTATTTTTGTTAACATAGCTTACGGGTACAGGACCCTTATTTTTTTAATTATAATTTTAAAATTATAATTAAAAAAAACTTAAGTTATGTGAATATCTATTATTGAATTTTATGTGTGTTAATTTTATTTTTATATGTAAATAATCTGTTGATTTTCCCAAATAAATAAAATTTAAAAAAATATCTTCTAATAAATACTACTGCACATAAAATTTCTATTTAAAATGTAATAAATAAATAAGATGGCAAAATTGACGGTTGATTACCACGGAGGTCTTCGAAAGAATCTATGCACTCGTGTGTTCCGTAAATTACATCTTGTATGCACCTAAAAGTTACATTAATAAAAATAAATAAATCAACAGGTTTAATACCTAGCGAGGTCTATATGATAAAAATAAATCATTTGTAACTCTTTTTCAAAATTTACGAAGCAAATAAAAATTAACTGGTTTATTTTTGGGGTAAAACGCCGATTTACTTTTCTTCCTTGTTTAAGCCAACATATCATAAGCCTTGCAGTCCAAAATTAACGCAGGAGAGATTGTAGTGAAAATTGTTGCCAGTTTTGGAATAACCATCCAAAGCCATACAAAAATTGACGTATTCAAAAATATCCTTCTCAGTTTCACCCTCATGTAGCCAACGTTTCAGACAGCCTTGCAGTGTCTGTCAATAGGGCAGATGTGATTAAATGTGGTAGATTGCGATGAAAGGTGTTGCTATTGAATCCTATTTGATGCAGTTTCTAAAAAAAAAAGATTTACCTTCTCCAAGCTGCCAAACACATCCCTCCAGTCCAAATTTGTCAGCCTCGGTCATCACTTTCACCACCGTCTCCGGATTCCAGTAGCCGCTGGCCTCATTCTGGACATGGATGAAGGGCGTGAACCTGGACCTCTTCATCCAGTCTAGCAGGTTCTTCAGGTGGTCAAGGATAAGGGCGTCCCCTGACGTGGCATTGGGATGGATTTCATCGGGTAAAGGCGAAGGGACAGTGATCTTCATGTATGACGGGTAGAGGAATTTCTCCATGCAAAGACATTCACTGAAATTATAAAATTGAGTACGTAATTTTTGTGTTACCTTACAAGGTGGTATTTTTTACATCTAGTAAAAGCCCTGATACTTAAATACCGAAAGCTCCGAGTCATTGGAGAACAAGAAGAATCTATTAAAATAACTGTATAACAGACTCAGAATGCCAACATTGCGTCTGTGCATTACGTATGACAATGGGTGTGTTAATTGTCAATCAGACGAACGTCAATTCTTTGCATCAGAATCAAGTTTATCGGGTATTTTTGGGCTCCAGCCCAGAGATGGGTCTCAAATTCAATTGTTGTTTTCTTTCAGATTTCTTCTTTAGTTCTTAAGATTTGTACAATATTAGGACTAGGCATTGAAGAACCTGCTAGCCCTATGCAAGGCGATTGGGTTGCTTTCAAAGGATAAAGGTGACAAAATAAAGGAGACAGTTCAATGGGCCTACGACCAGCGTGCTTACAGGAGCTTTATAGATATTGTAGACTACTCCACGATATAGTGGTCTCAGATAGAATTCGTACGTAAGTCATCGACAATCTTCTTCTTCCTTCTCACAAGATGTATGATAAGGAAAAAACCAAGCTACTAGAACGACGACGTCACTTACGACCTTTCTCGCTGACTACTTTTTTTTTACTTGAGCTCCACACAGGAGGCCCTGAGGAAAATAATTTCCCTCAGGGCCTAAGTCATCTTTGGGGATGCTGTGTAGAGAATTTTTTTTAAGGAAAGGAAGGAGAGGAGAGTTCTGGGAAGGAGAAGGGTTTAAGGGGTGGGTAGGAATCTGGGGTTCAGTGTGTCCTGATCATCCGCCTCCAAGACCTAGACAAACTTCACCTAAATCACCAAACGTGGTGAATCACTTGAAATGACCTATGGCAGAGGTGTTGGTTATCCAAAAAGGTTCCCGGGGCGGCGGTACCCATTCCCGCCTCCTAAATTGAAAACTAAGTTAACAATAATTAACTAAGTTAACAATAAATAACTATTGCAGGAGGCTATGAGGAAAATAATTTCCCTCAGGGCCTGGGTCATCTTTGGTGATGCTATGTGGAGGGTCTTTTAAAGAAAAATAATGTGTGGATGTAAAGAGGATGTTCTTGTAAAGGGAATGAAAAAGGTATGAGACGAGGATAGGAATCTGGGGGTCATTGGATCGTGACGGACGTATGAATCCATTCTGCTAACGTAGCGAACCACTTGGGGTGACCTATGGCAGAGGTGTTGGTCATCCAATACATGGCGGTACCCGAACCCGCCTCCCTAATTGCATACCTATTTATTTATTATTGATGTAGTAAATTATCAAAATGGAATGTATGTACCTTTTAAATTTGTCATCTTCACCCTTGAACAAGCTGGGGCTTACACTAAAACTTAAATACTTATCACTGACAATATTAACCACTTTATTTTTAACTATGTCCACCGAAACATGTTCACTAAAAGTAAACCCCGAAAAGGAGAGCCCAACTAATAGGAGTAAATACATGTTAATACGAATCCAATATAAAATTATTGCAACACTTTTTCACTTGTACCCAATAGAAATTTTCTAGGAACTAACCGATTAAATCCAAAACTAGGTGTTTTATACCCTTTTTTGGAGTTTTTTGAAGTCAGGGCAATAATTATCATCCTCTGTCAGCATCTTTTGATGTTTTTAATTTTATTAAACAATGTTGACACACGTTGACCTGAATCTACATTTTCTAGTAACATTTTGTTTGCGGAAATATTCATTGTTTTTCTTTATAGGGTGGTCAGAAATAATAAGTTCCAGAAATAAAAACTTTTACTTTTTTAGTGTAGTGTGTAGTCGTGCGTCATTAATGTGATTACCTGACAAGTTTCCCAATTGCTCCCAACAGTCTGGGACCAGTAAGATTATAGCCTTCCCAAGGTAGTGAGGAGGTGAACGAGATGGGGAGGAGGAAGGTTGGGAAGTATCTGGCTATTCAGATCTGGTCACTAATTACGGCCAAAGCCATTTCAAGCCAAATTTCATTTAATTTGGGAGGCGAGAATGGGTACCGCCGCCCCGAGAACCGTTATTGGATAACCAACACCTCTGCCATAGGTCACCCCAAGTAGTTCGCTACGTTTGGTGATTTAGCAAGGATGCCCGGGGTCGTAGGGTGAGGTTTGTCTAGGTCTTGGAGGCGTATGGCCAGGACACACTGAACCCCAGTTTCCCAACCACCCCTTAAACCCTTTTCCTTCCCAGAACTCTCCTTCCTTTCCTTTCCTTAACAAAAACCTCCACACAGCATCCCCAAAGATGACATAGGCCCTGAGGGAAATTATTTTACTCAGGGCCTCCTGTGTGGAGCTCATGTAAAAAAATTTCAATTCTGAATGGTGGTTTCACCCCAAGACTTTACTGAGAATACCGTCACCATTCAGAATCGAAACGTTGCTTGAAATGGCTTTATCTGTGTTTGGTGACCAGATCTGAATAGCCAGGTATTTCTCCACCTTCTTCTTTTCTACCTCCTTTCCCCCACAACAATCTTCAGCCTCACAACATACCTCGTTTAGGGATGCCATAGTCTCACTGGCTCCAGACGGTTGACTTTCAGTAAACTCTTGTTTTACTCGCATACAAAAAATTTAAATTATGGTTATTGGCGCGACCGGGACTTGATCTTGGGACCCGCCAATTTTCGGAAATCTGCTCTAACCTCTTAGCTATTTAACAGACGTGCAGTGTTTTTTCATTATTGGAACACGTTTGGGACAAATTTAATCTTGAAAGTTTTTTGCGCTAAATTGAACACTTTTAAAGAAAACGAGGCCGTTTCCTCACTAATTTATTCCCAGCTGCGCCAATTAGTTTTGTTCTTATTAATTTTTCTGATACACACCTTCTTCGATGCATAAGTCGAAATGATAAAGGCGCCGTATCCTCTCAAAAAGAATAAAATGTTGGAGAGAGCGCGCTAATATTTAAGACTATAAAATTGAAGCGAAAATTGCGAAAATGTTTAATAAAACACGACTCGTTTAAAATCTCGTGGGGGTTGTCTAAAACAACATTTAAAGAAACGCTGTGATGTTTTTCGTAGACGTATTATTTATTTATTTATTAATAAACGCCCTTTTTCGGGGCTTTTACATATATAGAATAGAAAAAAACATTTTATTGTACATAACTGAACTGCCTCAATAACAATATTTTATATTTATTCAAAGATAAATTGAAGATGTTATAACATAACTTGTTAAATAATAGAGGCAGACGTGAAAATAAAAATTTTCGCAGCATACTTTGCGATTTTTTTCTATCGAGGGAATTTCATATAATTTGCGTTTCGGCATGGGGATTGTATAGATATTATCTTCAAAAATGACGTATATTTTTTTAAGAGCTTAAAAACATCAAATGTTCAAGGGAGATATGTAAGAAATCGGTAGAAATTCGGATAGCGGCGGCATAAGATAAAATATCAAAATTCATTTCGAGAGCTATTAATTAGCTATCCATACGTTTTTTTAACTTTAAAAATGAATAGCATTATCCAAACAACATTATTTGCAATCATAAAGATCAAAATGTATTTTTTTTTTTTAAATTATACCAAAATTATTCAGCCCACAATATTTCTAGCCATCCTGTAGCCTCTAATTTAAAATTAACCATCTAATTTAATGAAACCAGCATATTATTTTTAATGTTGCAAAATTATTATTTCCCTACAATAATATTGTCCTTGCAACTACATCTACTTCAAGAAATACAAATATTGTGCTTTATTATGTACTACATACCTACTACCTACTTCCTACTTTTTTGTACCCGTGTAGCAATGTTTACGGAAATAGTACTCTTATTTTGCAATTTTGCGCATTTCGCAACATCGTAATATTAATTACTTTGTGAGGAAAGGACCAAACCTTTAAGAACGGTTACGATAGAGTTTAATAGTGGTTTTAAATAATATCTTCTTTTAAAAAATGATTTTTAAATAATTGATCAGAATCAGATAATATCTGTGGCGTCAAAAAGCAATTTATGGGGCAAATAAGTTCCGAAGTGGGATATGCAAAATTGCAATAATATAATTTAAGGCGCCATGTTATTTGTTACTTGAATAATGTAAATGATTCAGTTATAAATTTCATCCCTACCTAACAAATGTCGTCTGCTTAAATTGGCTCGAATTTCTAATGCGACGCGACGCGAGATATATTTGAATTTCCCTCCATTTCATCATTACAATTTTTCCGCAATGCCGCCAACCTGCTAGCGTCATATTTCTCTCCTGTATGTTGGCAGTTGGCACTGTTGGCAGCCATGAGTCAATAAAAATATTATCTGACGTTTCTGCTGTAATTTTTTATTTCTGATATTTTGTTGTGATATCAATCGCTGATAATCTATAACTCGCGATCAAATTATTACGCAAGTGAGATTAAATATCGTTCGTCGTCTATCCCCCAGTAAAAATGATTTTTGGTGAGTACCTACTAAACAACAGTAGCGTTATTCTTTATCTCCAGTGCCCTTGTGTGTTGTCAAAATGTGTATAAATTTCTCCGTGTTATCTGTCGGTTTATTATTTCTCTCTCCGTGTTTCAGATAATATGAAATGGCGCCACGAAACTTAAAGATGATGGAGGAGAGCAATGAGGGGAAAGAAGAGCTGGAAAGCGGCGACAAATCCAATAATAAGAAGTCGCCTCCAGGAAGCGCTGCCAAAATATGCGGAGTTTGCGGGGATAAGGCATACGGGTATAACTTCAACGCCGTGACCTGTGAGAGCTGCAAGGCGTTCTTCAGGAGGAACGCCCTCGCCAGCAAGGAGTTCAGGTGCCCGTTTTCAGAACAGTGCGATATCACAGTTCTGACGAGAAGATTCTGCCAGAAATGTCGCCTGGAAAAATGTCTCTCGATCGGAATGGCCAAAGAATACATTATGTCAGACGAAGACAAGGCGCAGAAGAGGCTAAAGATCGCCGAAAACAGAGCCAAAAAGAGACAGAGTTCAAAGTTTGGAGATGATGAAGTCTCCAGCTCAAAGCTTATCAAACGGGAAGACAATGATGATTCTAACACTTCTTGGACGCAAAATGGTAAACAATCTTCACCCGTTTCGTGCGAGGAACAACATAGTATAGAATCATCGGATAATGTGGCGTTTGAGAATAAGCAAGCAGTGAGTGTCATCAGAAACAATAGCTTAGCAGAAAACCATATAGAAGCCGCTAGTGATAATATTCATTCAAATCAGTTTTCTCCGCTGTCGAAAAAAACAGAATACAGTGTAAATTACAACACGTACAATGATAATAGTGTGATGAATTCCCCGTTGAATTCAGTTTCTAATTCTAATAATAATAATAACATTATGAAGTACCCAAATGCATTGGGTCATAATTCAAATGGCGTTCATCAAAATGGGAGTTTGTTGCAGGACAATCTAGTGAATAATATGAGATTTGCAGAAAAAGAGGATGAGAATTTCATGATTCGTTCGATGCTGACAACTCCCACGCCTAATAATAATAGTGAATCATCCACAGTTTTTACTGCGATCAATAACAGTGAACCAATTTCACAGCCATTGTGTGACAGTGCCTTATTGAACAGCCATCATGATAAACCCAACAAGGTCGATGTTGCCAGAGATGTTCTGCAGGATGTAGAAAGGTACTTACAATGTAATTAGTTTATGACCATATAATTTCCCGCCTTCCGGTGTGACCTTTTCAAATTTGGAACACATGTAAATATGTGTTGAAAATAATTAAATATCAAAGTAAAAAAATAATCATTAAATGTTCCGCACTGCCGCACTTTTAAGCACAGATTACGGAAATAACATTCATTTCAAAAATTACTACAAGAAACAATTATTTACATGCACAAAATAGGTTATTAGGTTCTTAGTTTGGGTAAACTAAGAACCTAGATTGTTTAGGTTGAAAGGAAACTTTGCAAATGTCAAATCCATACAAAAAAAATTAAAATGGCGGCAAAGGAAAAGTTTTACATGGAAAATTTTGAACTTTGAATAAAAATTTAATGCATCCTTTACCGAATGTTATTACTTGTTAAATTAATTAAGTTGAAACAAGGTGTAATTGCCAAAATCTGTGCCTAATAAAAAGTCGGCGGCTTGTGGAACATTTACCACTACGGAAATGTTTGTAAATGCATTATTATTTATTTATTTATAAATAAATGCCCTTTTTCGGGGCTTTTACATATATAGCATAGAAAAAACATTTTATTGTACATAACTGAACTGCCTCAATAACAATATTTTATATTTATTCAAAGATAAATTGAAGATGTCCACTGACTTGGTATAATTGTTTCCCTCCATTAGTATTCTGGGCAAAGAGGAATACATATGGTAGTTAGTCCCAGAATTTCTGCACTGAAATAAATCCTGACTTCTAGTATTACGAAGTGGAATATTATAAATAAAACAATTATTGCAATTGTTTCCCGATGATTTTAAGGCAATTATTTTTTCTGTACTTGAAAAGTGCAATATTTTTTGATTCTTCAGAAAAGAAAATTCTCAGTTTACATCTTGGAAAGTCAAATTGCGTTCTGTGCTTTTTCACGGCAACTAGCAATGATGTTATACATTGCATCTAGACTCTCCATTGTCTCACAAACTCAAGACAGAATGTGACAAATAAGAAACACTTTTATGTTTTCAGTAAATTCTTAATTCAAAAATTACTCATGTATGACAAAGATAGACATTCAGAGAATGGGTGTATGAAAGACATAGATATAGACTGGGCGGCATAGTATTTGCGCCGAATACTACATTCTACATCACGGTGTGACTGAGATGCCAAGATACGCTTCCTCGCTTACACTAAGACGAATACGGAATGCTGTATGAGCTGAACGACGGATACTGTCCTAAGCTGTCCTTATACTCAATTGTTGCTACGTTTGCTATCTCACTTTCTCTAATGGCGCCAAAAATCTTCAGAAAACAATCGAAATGGTTACATTTTTTATAACAATAAATAATTTGCAAGTATTTATGAATGAAATGTTATTCCTTGGCTCCTTGGTGTTTGCCATGTAATGGAATCATTTTCTCATCACACATGATGTCATTTTGGCATTTTTTTTAAATGCAATTTACTTACTGGTAGGACATGACCTTATGTGACGCGTGGCAGTTGAGTACTAAAACTACGAAATCGAGTACAATACAATTGTCTTATCTTTGGCGTACCACTTTGAGATTTCTACCACAAGTCTATATATTATATATAACTTCATTAGCAACTAGAATCATATTATTTTCATTTGGAAGTAATAAAATCAGTGCATTCTGTGTTACTTTATCTCTGCCCTTAAGTCCAGGAGCACATTTGCAATTTTAGTTGCATGGATCAAAATCCAAAAAGTTCAAAAAAATAGGTTTACTGTACACACAAGGCGACGCAACAATAGGGAAACTTTTTTTGAATTTTAAAATAGTAGTACTGGTAACACAGTAGGTACTGCAATACTAAGAATTGAGAGGTATGGTCATACTGCTTTGTACTGTCTCTTTCTATTACATGCATTCATTGTTAGAGGTGGGCGTTTCTGTTCTTTTTTAAAAACGAAAACGAGCTGTTATTTGTAAAACGCCAACAGTTTTCCCCAACTGTTGGAAAAAAACAGGTTATTTTTAAGGCAGTTGTATGAAATAGCAGTTAGCACTGTTACTGTTAACAGTTTAGCAGTAGCGTTTCTGGGGGTGTATCCAGAATCTGTATAGCAATAAAACCCTGGCCCTGACTATTGCCGTTAAAATTACAATAAGTGAATGGTATTTTAAAATATTTTTCAAAGCGGCCGAATTCATTTATCAGAACATTATTCATTTACCATGTTTACCCTGATATGTAATTAAGAGCTCTTGGAAACATAACAAATTTTTATTTCCTTAAAATAACAGTTGCCTCTACTGTTCTGAGAACAGAAGAGATAACAGAAAACAGCGGAATACCTTTGCATTATTTGATTTCAATTTTTCAACCTGTTTAAAAATAACAGGTTGCCTTCTCGCTCTTTGCCAGTATGCCCCTTCAGTGTGAAACGTTAAGCTAATGTTATTTCCTAAAATAACAGGTACCTCTACTGCCTCTTCTCACTCACACATAATGTTAAGGCGTTAGTGCGAGAGGGTAAGATACTATTTTTTATTGATGAGGTACTGTTTTTCTCCTGCAACATATCTATCTCACTCTCACATATTATTACGATGTTAGTGCGAGAGGGTAAGATAATGTTTTTCGTTTGGAGCGGTTCTGTTTTCTGTCTCATTCACTCTCGCGCTTTCGTGATATAAGATAGAAGAGTCGACAAAACGGACAAACTGTTAGTCCGGATTATAAATAACTGTTTGGGCATTTTTAAATTCCAAACGTGTTGTGCAAACGTGTTTGTCGTTTTCGGACTCACCACTATTCATTGTTAATAGGTAAGAGGGAGAGGTTACATAGCTATCAGACTTTATCTGCATTTTAGATAAAAAGGAGATCTGTATCAAGATTTATTTTATTAATTTCCTTTGAAACATAATTATGTTTTCAATTAATTTTGTGTTATACATACATTATGTTTGGTTGTCAATAATAAATTATAGTTTTAATTTTTTAAAACATTGCACAGTTTGACAGTTTGACATGGACAAATTTTCAGGTGGCCAAAATATGAACTAATGAATGAATGAACAATTTTTTAAATTCATGAGTTTTTTTTTGGTAACGTTTCCTTACCACCGCTACTGCTAAACGTGCCCAAATTATTGAAGTAACTCTTTGTTCAAAATTCCAATTCTAAAGGTGAATAGTTCTTGTTTTAGAATTAGTTAGCCACCGTGGTCGAGGGGTAAGGCTCTCAACTGACTCTCCGAAGGTTCAAATCCCAGTGTGCGCAAATAAATTTATTTGATTAATTTGTGTTATTTCACAAATAATTAATTCAAAATAATATTAGTTTATTTGCAGCATGTCCCAGAGTGGAAGATACTCTCATAACTCCCTTCTGACCACCTTTCAGAATTGAAACGTTGCTTGAAATGGCTTTAACCTTGTTTGCTGACCAGATCTGAATAGCCAGATACTTCCCCACTTTCCTCTTCCCCGTCTCCTTCCCCTCCCAAGTAACCTTCAGCCTTACAATATACCACAATTGGGGATTTTATGGACATCTTACTGGCTCCAGATGAGATCAGTTGCGACTCTTGTACTTTATTCACAATAAAAAAAAATTGTATCAAAAACAACTATTTACGTCAGGGGAGAAGGAAAACATGCACATAATAAGTAATTAAGTTCTTAGTTCAAATGTAATTGTAATTATTTTGTGGTTAACTTTAGATTAGAATAAATAGCGTGGTATTTTCTCTTTCCAATACCTTTTAAGTAAGATTTCTCACCACCCTAGGGAGATACAACGATTTCTATGCGACCTACATGAGTTGTTCCACAAAGCGAACAAATTAGCCTGAGGGGTTAACTCATCGGTATCGAAAAACAAACCCACAATCGCAAATAACTCCAATACTGAACAATTAACAAAACTTTCACTCACCGTAAAGTCCGTAAACAGAATCGACCGGCTATATAAGCAAGGCTGACATGTCACCACTCACCGAGATCTCATGCGAGTGACGCAGATACGGGAGATCTAGGTTACCGGGAAGCGACACTGCTGAGTGCTGGGTAGAAGCATTCGGGTCCGAGTTCTCTGGGAGTAGTTGATTTGAAAAAGGAGTCAAAGGCTCGGGCTAAGAACTCATTCCGGCTGATCCTACACATCACTACCGCTAATAGCTCTATCCTCTTTCACACAAACAAATATATGCCAATTGAAAAATCTTTTTTCTCTGTTATGTATTTTAACCATTGCGATCATAAAAAGTAAGCACCCACAAAATACAAAAATGAATTGCGCTCCATAAAAATCTGTAAAATTTCAGATAACCCTTTGCAATGAATACCGCAGTTTGGTTTAGAGATTAACTTTCAAAATTTATAATAGTGATTTATTACCCATATTGCATTTTACATAACTTGATACACTCTTATCTAAACAATGATAACATAAATCACACTGGTTTTATTCTATAAATAAAATGAATGTTTTGTGTTCATGTTTTCAAATACATTGAGTGCGAAGTGTCTGTATTGATCAGTTACTTAATCCTTAATCTGTTGAATGCAGGGCGTATGTCGAAAAACTGTGCAGATTTTACCTTGTTGCTTTCTAGTCAAAAATAAACAAAGAAATTGCTTTTTTACGATTCTTTTCTGTTTACCAGATAATATATATTACGCGATAATATCATTATCAAGGGGTTTTTCCAGAATAGCTAATAACTAAAAAAAAAAATTAATTCCCCCATTTTGGAAATAATTGTAAAAAAATATAATCACACAAATGAGGGATCGGCAGAGACGGGAAAAGAAATTAAAGTTCTTTGCATTCCAGATGTCACACTGGATTGCGTAAATCACATGGAGCCCAGCGATCTGTTACTACACTGTACCACTTTTATCTCTTACATTGGTTGTGTGCGTCGACTGCTGGAACTGACCAGACTAGTTTCGGCCGGAACTGCTGCCGCTTATGTAGATGAGGTAGAGTAACTACCAGAACGCCGGGTAAAAATGCCAATATGCTCAAAGTGGAGAAGGCCCTCGAACATTCCCCTGCCGTACTGGAGAGCGGGTGTTTACTCGAGACCTTTCGCTTTGCTTCCCAAATATTGCACGGCGCTGTGCGGTGTACACCAATATAGTAGATAGGTACATATCTCGTCTGGTGTGTTGTTAGAAATCCAGTGGCGGCACGATGAATTTAGCAGAAGCGGGCGCCGTAAAAATTGAGAGCGAAAGTGGTCACTACACAAATAATATAAACTGATGTTATTATTTCTACACAAATCTGAATACACACCCAACGTGAAAAAAAAAACACAATTCAAAGGAGTTTGCAAATAAATAAAGACCTTTATACGCATTTCAAAATGTAAAACTTTGATTTTTTGCCTTTGACAGTTGCAAAAAATGACCCGCCAAGTCATAGAAAAATCATTTAAAAATATTCTAGAGTAGCTAGATTAATGAAACCATCTGTTATGTCAAGAATGATATTGGCGCAAGCGATTCTGATCTTGACCTTCATACTGTTTCTTTATATATCGCATTTAAAAAAAAAAGAAAAGCAAAAATAAATTTCATGGCCGCCGCCTGCCTTCCGGCAAATGACAGGTTAATCTTGTTTTCTCAATATCGGTTCTATGTAAAAAGCGTTTTATCGCATCCATAATCATAATCGGCGGAACAGTCAACCCGTCAATATTTTCGCTCCAGTTGATTTGTGAACTGCGAAAATAACGTAGTCTTTCAGTCATCCCAACAGTCAATAAATACCATCAGATAGTTTAACCGCTGGAGTAGACTGAAGGATAGACTGGAGTAGAATGAAGGATAGACCGCCAAACAACTCTCTCACACTGCTTGCTTTAATCACATGCATAAATTCAAGTCCATACCTACTAGTTCTGTCATCCCAACAGTAAATTGTAAAGTGTGCGAATAAAATCATCCCATTCCTATACGTCACAACGGGATCATGCTATATGCACTCTGTTTCTTGTGTTACCGTGCTGCTGGAATGAGACGCAATACTTATTAAGTGACCTGCTAGGATATGATTGCGCTTCTCCCCCGACTACTCAGTTGTGACATGATTGTGATTGTAAAATTATTTTTACTGTTTTAATAGAAATAAAAAAATGATCACACAGTAAAATGATGTCTATATTCTTTTACTCCAAATATCCTCAGGAGTCACTGATTAAAATCTTTTGGGTAAGTGCTGTTACACCCTGTATATAAAAATGATGTGTCTTCTTTTTTTTCTTATTATTTCCTATATTGACGGCCGGCGTGGTCTAGCGGTAAGGCTCCTGACTCGCAATCCGAAGGTCGCAAGATTGAATTGCGGGAGCAAATAAATTTTATTTGATTAATTTGTGTTATTTCACAATTAATTCATTTAAAATAATATATAGTATATTTGCGGCAAGTTCCAGAGTGGAAGATACTCTCAGTATTACCCTGGTGTAAGACCACCATTCAGAATTGAAACGTTGCTTGAAATGACTAGCAGTGTTTGGTGGCCAGATCTGAATACCCCACCTTACTCTTACCCATCTCCTTCCCCTCTCCACTACCTTCAGCCTCACAAAATACCCCAATTGGGGATGCCATAGTCTCACTGGCTCCAGACGGAGCATTTGGGTCTCTTGTGCGGATTCATATAAAAAAAAATCATTCATCCGATTGCAATGAAACTTTGGTGAATTGTTGTAGGCACGCCCGTGAAAGTTTCTACATGGTGAGTTCTGGCATTATGAAAATTGTACAGAATTTTACAATAGCTTGCATGCAAGTTGTTGTGTGTATGTATATATTTCTTGGTGACTGGACAACTCAGAATGAAACCAACTCAGAACCATCTCAGATAAATCATTTAGAGTGATAAAAAAAATATATAAAAAATTGGTGAAATAGGTTACGTTAGGTTAGGGTTATTGGCTAATTTAAAATTATTTTTTCATAACTCTTAATGACTTTTCAAGGAGGTGTTGAGTTGACTTTATTCTCAGTTGGCATGGAACCATATTTCTTATTGTTTAACAGCAGGGAAGGAAGGAAAGAGGGGGAGGAGAACGAAAGAGGGTGAGGGTTTGCAGAAGGGTGAAGGGGAAGGCAGAACCGGGGACGCGGGAGAAGGGATGCAGGGGAGGGGTGGGGGACGAGAAGGAATTGCAAAGGAGACACTGCAGCCATAGGGGATATCGGGGGGGGGGGGTAAATTTGGAAAATTCATGCTTCTCATATGGCAGTTGTAGTGTCACAGAACATTCTGATTTATTTGTGTATGCCCCAGACGGAAAAAACTAAAAATATCTAAAGCACTTCAATTAACAGAATTATAACACGAACACTTTCTTTCTTAGAGTGGCAACACATGCTTAGTATTCGCTAGTTGTCTTATATCTTTTCTTCAAGTGTTGTAAATGTTATCTTGATTTTATGTTCGCAATGATTCATATTCATTCAATCGCGTATTTGTCATGGAGCATTATTTTTTGCTTCAAGATATTGTCTAGCTCTCAGCACATAAATATAATATTGCTGATGTCCTCCTTTTTCAATTATTTCTACTTGACACAGTTTAATATGCTTGTAAGTAAATAGTGAACAGTATAGTACATTACCCTCATTAATTCTTAATGCCAAACATTTCACAATCAAAAATACCGTTTATAAAAATACCCTAGTGGTCTATTTTTAGCCAACACAGGCTTCCAATTCTTCCCAGGTGAAGAATTAAATTATTGCCAAACGCCCCTGTAAAGATTCAAGGGTATCCTCTTGATAGCTTATCTGTGGGATAACGTATATTAAAAAAAAAAAACTCCCAGGTAGAAAACTCATCCGATACACAGCCGCTATATATAGGTTCGAGTATCGAATAGTAAACTCTAACTTTATAATAAAAAAATACATGTTATCCTACCAAAAAGCTATCCAGAGGAAAGTAGATAGAGAAATACCCCCTTAACACAAAGTTTGCGGGGGGGTTTTTTTAATCAATCTCGCCGTAAAACGGGCAATTTTTATCAGGTTTGCGCGCAAAATTACGTCTCATGTAAAATAGCTATAACTTTTGAACTTTTGATAAAATTTAAATAAAATTTTCAGTATTTTACCTTATTTGAAATCTTTTATTATGATCTGGTAACAAATTTTTATATTTTTGGATAAACCATTATGATATTTAAGTTTAAATTTAAAAATTTTGATAAAACTGCACTTATG
Source organism: Glyphotaelius pellucidus (assembly GCA_936435175.1). NCBI lineage: Eukaryota > Metazoa > Arthropoda > Insecta > Trichoptera > Limnephilidae > Glyphotaelius > Glyphotaelius pellucidus. The sequence goes on from OW386558.1 coordinate 9,863,945, forward strand.
TCGTAATGTCGACTTAGTCGTTTCATGCACGTTCAACATAATATATATATATTTTGTAAAATACAAAACAATAAACACTAATTTTGTTTGAAACTATGAAATTGTTGGAAACAATTCCCTTTGTGTATGTCATAGTCACTATCATAAGAATAATTTGACAAATTATTAGCACACAATTCTCCGTCTCTCTCATCATTACCGCAGTCCATTTTTATTGGTTATTTTTTATGACAAAATATCCCTTTATTATGAAAACAATATGTAACAAATAACTTTTCAAGCACAACACACAAATAACTTTTAAACACACATTACGAATATATCATACAATGATAGGTATTTTGTACGAAATTTTTAAAGCGGAATGTAGGCAGAAATGAAAATAGAGAACGTCTTGAACGAAACAATATCGCTATAACACTGAAGAAATGTGGAGATTAAAAAAAAAAAAAAATTATCCTACAGCTATCGTAATTCAAGTGTATATTTCAAATAACCAACATCATATATTTCTCATAATATATTGTTGTAACAATATAATAATTACGCTTTTAAGCGTCTCCCGCTCTCTACCAACAGTATGCAAAAGACGCGTTCAAGCGTCTCCCGCAAACAATGTGTTAATAGGGAAATTAACTGCCTTGTGGGAAATGGGGATATTTTCCACATGTCCTACAACATCTACAAACACAAAGTGACCTTTAACTTTTAATTATACTTACATTATCTTTGCTAACTATATATTTTTGTACTTTATAATCTCTTTTGCAAAGTATTGGTTTTGTGCTGTTTTTGCAAAATAAATAAAACTAGTGGTAGCCCAATGGTCGAAATTCGACCCTAATTGTAATGTTTTTTTTTATTGATTTAATGTATATTTTATGCATAATTTAAAAAAAATGTTAGGATTCTGCACTCCTTCTCTATATAAACATAAGTGTGTCAAATTTCATACTCCTCTGTCCACACAATTTTTGTAAAAAGGGGCACAAGTTTTTGCTTCACATATTATTAACACAATGTGATCGGGCAGTTTTCGGCCGCGTACTAGTGCTGCGAACGGGTGATTTTTCGCGTAATTTCGCGCTAACGTAGACCTCTAGAAAAATTGCGATAACTTCAAAAATATTTGTTTGATTTCAATAATTCTTTTTGCAAATTATTTATTTTATTTTATTATATTTAGAAATGTATTCTTCATCGTTAAACTAGTGCAGAATTTCACATAAAGCAGGAAAGTTTTGAAAAAAAAAAAAAAAATTTTTTTTACATAACATCCTTTATTTTACAAATTATACACAAAAAATATTTCTAAATGTAAAATAAAAATTAGTATTGTTTTAGGGTGTGATATCTTTCAAAACATTTGCCCCTGTGTAGGGGAACTTCACAAAATTTGCATATGAAGCATGTTTCACTACGCACCTTGGCACGCACTACGAATGGTGATATCTTTCCATTTGATACCTTTGGTATGTGATTTTAGTCGGTCGATGTTTTGATAATAATATCTGTTGGATTCGATAACCAAAAACTTAAAAAAATCGTCGTCTATGAACAATTTCAACACATCCATCTGCGTTTTTGGAGGATTATTCAAGGTAATTCCAGGAATACCCAAAAAATCTTCAAGAACTGGGGGATTATCATTTATAGACCAACCATCAACCTCTTCTTCGTCAGAACTGGACGAAATGGTCCTGCGGGTAAATGTTGTAGGCAGTGGAATAATATCTTCATCATCAACTTGATCGCTATCATCACTATCAAAATCACTTTCACACGATATGTCGGATAAATTGTCGGCGTATATTTCTTGGTCACTATCTTCATTGTGGTGAGACATTTTTCTTATGGGATAAAACACAATATAATAATATAACTAACTAAAAAAAATAACAAACTTTCAATCACAATCGTGGTAAAAATGTCTGTTTCATCGAAAATTTATCAAAAGTATTTTAACTTTTAACCACTAAAATAAAATGTAAATATGTACGTAATATATATATAATATCTATGTACTCGATATTTAGCTTTTAGCAACGTCCGACCACCAAAGAGTAGTGAAATAAACTAAAAAAAATATTATTCTTCGTCTTAGTGTTGCATGTATACCGTTATATGTACCGTTATCTTCGACTATTTTTGTGATTTATAACACTACCTCGGTACCCACCGTACACCCCATCTATTGTTCTCAAAAGGTTTTTACCTGCATAGCTACAACCCTACAGACGCTATATAGCGAAAACTCAAGTATATTGGAACCCGTATTTTAACGTGACCCGCGCTCCACTAACAATCTATCAAAAACGTATAAATACGTGATCCGCTCTCTAGCATTAATTTGCTAAAAACGTATCAATACGTGATCCGATTACAATGTGTTAATATACTGATAAATAAACAAACACCGAAAAATAAATAATTGGTTACTTCTATTAAATTGCATTCGCTATGAATATTTACATAATATAAACCACACGATCGTCAGTTGATTAGTCAGACATCTCCAAATACTAAGTTTCGAAATAACGAGGAAAGTAACATTCTAATGCTCTCCATAAATCAAACATTATTTTATACAAGTTGCACAAAACGCAATTGTAAAATTATTAGTTGTCCCTAACATTTTCAAACAAAGACACAATACTCCGTTGCTGTTTCAGAGTGCAAAAATTTTACCTGTGAAGGCAATACTTTGGTATAAAATTATAATTCAGCATATATTTACCCCGCAGCATAAAGAGAAACTAGATCATAAATATAGCACTAGATTCACGCGTAACGACGGGTTAATAGTTCCGAAATTCAATAATAAGTACGGACAGAGAACGTTTGAATACAACATACCGAAGATATTTAATTTATTACCTGACAATATAAAGCAACATAATTCTATGAATAAGGTTAAATATATGGTGAAAAATTGGTTATTGGAAAAAGAATATTTATTTTGATACTTGATACTTGATAAAATTTATGAAAAAATGTTTAACTGTAGATAAAAGATGTAAATTATAACTTTAAATATATTTGTAAGGAATTATAAGCACCTGCTGTCAAGCCAATTGCAATTGGCTTAGCGGGACTGGATTGTTGATTTATAAAATAAATAAATAAATAAATTAAAAAAAAAAAAAAAAAAAAAAAAAAAATTCATATTAAACATGCTATAAAATAATACCGGGAAACATAACGGTTTGGTTTATTAGTATGACATTTTGAAATTTCCTATTAGTAAACCAGAAAACATCAAATTTTTTTGTTTATTTCACTGCAAGTTTTTCTGCATTATAATTGATTTGGTATTTTTTATGAATACTCTTGAGTATTGTACCAGATAGAGGGTACACTTTTACATATAACTGCATACTAAACTCAAATTTTGATTTTACAGAGATTTACGACTAATCAACTGCACGATCGACGTAAACTAATGAATTATATGAAACGTATCTGCCAAAATGCTGTATGCCGTAATTAACATAATGAATTTGTTTCTAGCATTTACAGAATACCCGTAGAGCCAAACTCCATCGAGTCCATCCTCTGCGAGGCCATCAAGTTGGAGTTCGAGGCATATACCTCGCTGTCACAAATCAACAGCTCCAGCCGAGAGCTGAATGACGCCGAACGAGCCAAGCTGAATGAACTGATTGTGGCAAACAAGGCGCTGCTCGCCCCTCTGGATGAACACATGACCAACCTGGTGTCCGAGGAGTACAGATATAAGGTAAGTCCATTTCTTCGAATCTGTCATGCTACAGTTCGGTCATTTTGAACAAGCTGATTGGTTGTATATTTAACGTTACTGCTTACATCTGCTCTGACGATAAATACTGTAATGGTCACAGACATTCAAATTAATAGACAAACCAATCAGGGAAAGGGGAACAAACCAAATTTTGGTTAACCAAATAGAATGCGGGAGGCGCTGTTCGAAAATAAAATCTGCTTACCAATTTTTAGTCCTTTTTACAATGGCGCACAAATTGCTGGCTGCACAAAAACTTAAACACGAATCCCAAGTCAGGTAAACAAAAGATCAGTCTTTTTCTAAAATTTTATATTTTGTTAGACACTTTTATAAATGCATTATAATTTACCCGCCTCACACAATTTTAGTTACGCCAGGCGATGCGTTTAAAAACAAACATTCTGATCCTGCGCAAAAAAGTCTCACAATGGACTGCGCCGCACACATTTGCCTTACTTTAACAAACTTTACATTTCTGCGCAGGGTCGGGTTATTTCAATGTGCACTCTTCGGTGGTCAATGTACGACTGATGTCATAGTTTAATCAAATCATTCTCGAACCCTCCTGGTGCCAAAAATATGATTACGTGGTTTGCATTGTCAAAATAATACCGTTATTTGAATACCGGAAACTTAAAAGGGTGTAAGTGCCATTTACAAAAAAGAGGTAGACAGGAATTTCAAGTACGCTCAAACACTCAAAGAAAACCCTATTTTATTTTTATGCCAAATCAACAAATGAACATATAATTTTGATTATAAAATATCGGCTGACGCCGTGTTCCCCCACTGGAGTGTTCCACTATCTTATGGCTTGTTCAGACTGATCAAGTAGTAAGTTAAATAGCGAGTATACTTGCTACTTGAATCGCCGAAAATCGTTCGCATTACTTTAAAGTAGAGTAGATTTGTGCCCGCCGCCCGGTGCAAGATGACGGCGGAAGATGGGCTGCCACAAAGCAAAGTAAATACGCTAATTAACTGTGTTGTAATGCTTAGAAGAGATGAAATTTTAGAAGAGGTTGAAGAATAAATTAGTAAGATGAACATAAATAAACTATGGACACGAAAAGAGATTAATTGCAACATAAATAAATAATTTTAGAGCGGAATCTTCGCTCCAATGCCACAATATCTCAATGAACTCCGCTAAAACGACCAGTTTGCGCATGTCAGTGCGCAAGGACCCGTGGTGGGGGTCGCTACTCGCCGAAAAAACATAACAAAATGGATTGAATCGACTAAAGAGCTTACTAACCCACTCTACTAAAATTGTGGTGTTCGGACAAGTTTAGTTACTAATATACTCGCTACTTGACTAAAATACTCGACCAATGCGAACGGCTCTTTAGCGCTCGAACATATTTTAGCATTCGTTTTAATGAGGAAGCGCAAGATGGCATAATACCCTAAAAATAAATCACAATAATGTTTACAATTTATAAATAATAAAGAATTAAAAATTATAAATATTATTGTGATGCATACAATGTTTTATAAAAATAATCACTTCTCGTGTGAATGTCTTTTATCTCTAGCACATTGTGACGTTTCTTCAATGTCAGATTATTATTGAATAATGCATGCATCAGGGAATCTTGTAGTGCAATTATTTACTTTTCTTTTTTGTATGTAATTATTATCGTCTCTGGGTTATCAGCTATCCGCTTTATTCATACATTGTTGTGTAGTAAAGATGACTTCACTAAAATGAACCAAACTGCTTTCAAATAATCAGTTGCTTTGTTCAATGAACCATTAAAAAAAAAATTTATATATCAATTTATTTTATAGAAAGATGATTAAATACGGTTACGAATTAATGTAGTATTCTTAGTAATAATTTAGTAGTTTTGAATTATCTCTCGGACACTTTGCATAAATTATTGCATATTTAGATTTTATTTACATATTTATTATGTGTTAACCCCTCAGGCCTCGATGGTGTTTTGTCAGAGAGTCAAAATATTTCCGTTTTGCAACAAATTCCAAATAAATGGAATATTTCTAAATGTATCTGAAAACTAAAAACTTTTGTAGAAAGTTTACAAGCTTTCAACTTTATAATTTGAAATAAATATGCAAACATAAAAAAGTTTTAAAAATGGCTCACCTTACGTTTTTTCTAACTGAAATTACTGACAACAAAAAAATAAGAACGCCTACATAATTTTTTATTGGGCAAAAGCTTAATAAACAGTATCCTGAACTCGCTTTTTTTTAAATGAAACTTCTATGGCCTCGTTAGTGATTTGAAATTTGGCTAAAACGGAAATTCGTCACTAAAATTTTTTATTTGATGGGTCCTCGGTTCTAATATATGCGCTAAATTTGCGCCTCAGCTCGAACCTCCGTAGCGCAGTGGCTAAGGTGCCTGACAAATCCAAGCGGCCAGAGTGCCCGACATCCAGCGAACGGAGTTCGAATCCTACGAAATCCAAAAAAAATAAAAATAATCTTCAAACCACTTTAGAATAAACAGGCAAAAGAAAAGAAAGCAACATCTAGCGACTTTCTAGTTTCACTTCTACCGCGTGTGAATCGCAGACTCTGATTGTTTTTCTTTTTCAAATTGCGGTCGAAAACTTTGGATTCATAAAGGTGTACATTTTAATTATTTTGCGGATAACTTTTAGCAAATTTTCTCTTTCTAACACTGTTTAGATCATATTTCTAACCAAAGAGATACAACAATTTCTAAGAGACCTGTATGAGTTGTTCCGAAAACTGAAAAATAGACTTGACGGTTTAATGTGTTTTATCATATTTAATTTAATTTAAGATAAACATTTTGAATATTGTAATATAATTATGTATTGCCTTTGTGTACCTAGTTCAGGGTAATTAAATATAATACATCTTACACTTCTGTGTTTGTATTGGCAATGTCATGCAAACTAAATTAATTAATGTCTCAGTTTTATTATTGTCGTTGCAATTAAATGATGATTGATTGATGTTTGTGGGTACATTACAATACATTATATCTCTTCAGTCCAATGAGAGGTGTGACTTTGGGATTTACATGGACTTTGATAAGATGTTATATTAAAATATTAATAACTAGCTTTTCCCCGCGGCTTCGCTCGCATGGTACTAGGGGAAATTACTGTAGCGCTTGCACTTATAAATTATCTCCCTCCCCCCTCCCCCCACTCCCTCCCGCATTCCATACATTCATTACCGGTACATTCAGTTTTCAAACTGCTCGCGTGCCACCTAAATTTCATAATGCTAGAGCTCAAAGAAAAAAAAGAATTATCCAATTTGGTGCAGTCGTTTGGAATTTATGCGCTTACAAACATTTCGGAGATTTATTTTTATTTAAATATGTGGAAGTTTGTAAATATAATAAAAAATAACACTATTTATTATACAGTCTTTATAATCGTTACGATTTATATTTTTAATGTAGGAATCTGACATTTATTCCAAAACATAAGCTTGTCCAAAAAACAAAATATACTCTAATATTTGAATTTTCTGGAGCAGCAGCGGACCAATAGGTAGAGGGCTGAGTACCTACCAGCATAGAGCTCACAAATATATCAACATCGTTTCCACAGCAACGATTTGTTTTCTGACATAAGCAATAACTCGTTTTTGTTAGCGACAGAAAACAAGAAATATAATATATTAATATTTATTATTTCTTAACGCCAGAGCTTACAATCATATACAGCCTATATTCTTCGCATATAATTTAGCTTTCTATTGTTGAAAGAATTTTTAAAATCGTTTTATTGTGTTATGCGTGAAAGCGTCATAAACAAACTTGAGCAGTTTCGCATTTATAATATTAGTATGGATGTATTCCAGAAGGTATGCAGGGATAATTCAAAACAATACATTAGTCCTAAAAGAGTGCACTTGTCCCCACGGAAACATTTCATTAGTGCTCAGTATCTCAGCAGAAATAGGCATTATTTAAAAAAGCAATATGCTTAAAAAATTACTACCATCGCCCTCTGTAGGGTAAAAACTCGTAGGCATTAGGTTCGGAGCTCGACTAAACCCTACTGTCATATCTGTCAATTACTGCAGTTCTCGCTCAGTCGGTAATGAAGAGTGTTATTTGTCAGTTCGTTTGTTGTGATATTAGTATTTTTTAAACCTGTTGTTTTATAAATACAATAGGATTCCATAAATCTTCCTTTTTTTTTAATTCGCAATCGGGATAAGCAATTTCTTCAGAAATACAGGAGGGCTGAGCCGGTGTTTATCCTGGTAGAATTTTAAAAGTGCCAGTCATCCTGTAAATTTTTTTATTGTGAATAAATTTCAAAAATACTTATTATCCGGAGTGTTTTTCTACTGAAATGATTATTATAGATGATTTTTAGATAACTGTGTCAACAGTCCCGATAATATTAAGTTGACTTGTTAACAGTTGAGTTGACAAACCCAGGCATTGTGGGTTCAATTCCTCTACTCGTGAAGTCTTCCTTCATTGCACAAGCAACATATTTACTTTTTTTAATGCATGGAAGTGGAAGCTATTCATCAATTGTCAGTTTATTTGTAAACGGGGAACGTTTGGCTTTCTCTAAAAATAATAATTAGTTAGAAAATATTGAGGTGTGCAAAAAGCATTAAACAATGTATTTGACATTTGTGCTGCAAAGAGAAAGCTACTTAACCCACAGGGACCGGCAAGAAACTAAAATAAATAAAGATTATTTTGATTATTGGGTTATTAATCAAAAATTAGGTAAAAAAACATCGGGTTTTTAAAAGGTTATATTAACCGCGCCACTTGCATAGAGAGTAACACTGACTAGCGGCGTGACTTGTATGGGAGAAACAAAAATACCCGACCTATGTCCCTTAGCTTTGCGAGGAGCAAACTTGTTGGGTTGCGGTTTGTTGCATTCGGGCGATAATATTGCAGACGCATTACGTACGTTCATATGTGTAGGGCGGTTAAAGCCAACACGAAGACAATACCATACTTAAAGTGACGTTTTTATTTTTGTCTTTGTCGACACTGCTATTGCAGTGCTTCGTACTGTGCGTGTGCACCATTTTTCAACACTGCAAATGCAGGGCTCCGGCCCCTAAAGGTTAAAATCATGGGCACTCTTGTCTAGCTCTCCATATCCTCAATGTTCTTTAGGTTGTGTTTTATTTATAGTATTTACGTTATGGTGCTTGACCTTTCAGCCGACGCAAGGCCAGAGCGACCCCACGCTGCTGGGCATCATCAACCTGACGGCCGTGGCCATCCGGCGGCTGATCAAGATGTCCAAGAAGATCAACGCCTTCAAGAACATGTGCGAGGAGGACCAGGTGGCACTATTGAAGGGCGGCTGCACCGAGATGATGATCTTACGGAGCACCATGACCTATGATTGCGCTCGGGACACCTGGAAAGTGAGTCTCCATAATAATAAGTGCAGGGAATACTATGAATATTCTACTGGTATTTTAATTCAAGCTGCCGGTAGATACGCCAAACGGGTACACAACAGAAACATTTCTCTTGAAAATTTTTCTTGTGCTTAAGTGTTTATTCTCTCCAACATCAGAGGTTAACTCCTTGTTTTCCTTTAACCTATTGAATGTGGGATGAGATTTTGAAAATCGTGCGAAAATTACCTTGTTGATTTACCTGGTCAAATATCCATATAAAATTAAAGGAATTGTTTTTTTTCAACTATTTTCTTTTTTATAATATAGTAAGGAATAGCTAACTTTAACCAAAAAAAAAAGAAAATTTCCCACTCGGTTAACAAATATCAAAAAAAAATATTCATACAAATGTTAACTGATTTTATTATTTCTACATAAACCTGATTCACACCTTACATGAAAAAACAATTCAAAGGAGTTTTCAAAGAAATAATGACATTGATCCTCCTTTGAAAACGTAAAATATCGTTATTTTCGCCACTGACAGTTTCTAAAAGTAACGCATGTTTTAGAACACAAATAAAGTGTTATGTCAAGAAAGGTGTTGGCGCACGCGATTCTGACCTTGTCCTTCATACAGTTTCTTTTCACATAAGTGTTAAAATCGCATTTAAAAAAAGCAAAGATTTTTTTTGTACCTGCCGGCCGGTGACCCATGGTTGAGAGCTTAATAGACCCTCCACACAGCATTTCAAAATATGATATAAGCTCTGGGAGAAGATTCAAGTGAATGTCACTTTTGGAGAAGTTTTTTTACGAATGACGCGTTATCTTGTTTATATTTCAGATTCCCCACTCGCAGGAGAATATGAGCAACATCAAGGCAGAGGTGCTGAAGCTGGCCAAAGGGAACATATATGATGAGCACGATCGGTTCATCCGCACCTTCGATCCGCGCTGGCGCATGGACGAGAATATCATCCTCATCATGTCCGCCATCGTTCTCTTCACACCCGACAGGGCCAGGGTCGTGCACTCGGATGTCATCAAACTAGAACAAGTTAGTACTTAGTAGCAATTTTAGTGAAGCCCGAATTAAGTTGTCCTCTCAAATCAAATCTAATAGTTAACCACAAAGTTACAACGTAATTTGAAAAAAAAATTATGAAATTTTGGGAATTTTTAATCAATTATTTTTACATAAAATGACAAAGAATTGAGATGAAAAGAACGTTTATAATACATTTGCCTAATAAAAAAGTGTTTGTTTTTAGTTTATTTTCGTTATCAGTAATTTTAGTTTGAAAAAAAGGAATGTGAGCCATTTTCAAAACTTTTTTATGTTTGCATTAAAAAAAAATTCAGTTTATAAAATTTGAAAGTGTATTTCATCACCTTTCAAAACAGTTTTTATTTTTTGGATGCATTCAGAAATGATACTTTTATTTAGATTTTATTGCAAAGTGGAAATATTTTGATTTTCCAACAAAATAGGCACGAGGCCTGAATGGTTAACTCGTCAAATGCCACGGGAGGAAAATTTCGCAAAGTTTTGACTTTGACGTAATATTTTGTGGGTTTATTTTAATCTATCGTATATAATATTTACCGAAACACATTCCTTGAACAATAAACTATGCCTTAAAACAACATTACTTGCGTTTATTTGACATATTGATAGGTTTTATCGATCTTTTCATGACCCACAATGCTCACAGTTTGACAGCTCGAATCGCAGCAAAAATGCATATCGAAGCCATGGATAAATTTTATAATATTTATTCCGAGTGGCTAGGTGTGATTTGAATATCTGTTATGTCAAGAACAAGAATGCCCCAAGCCATTCTGACCTTGGTCTTCGTACATTTTCTTTATACATAAGGATTAAAATCGCATTCTAAAAAAAAAAAAATTAATTTTATTCGGCGCGCGCCGGCGCGGTTGTGGCATAGAATTGGTTAATACATATTTTTTGTACCTGTTGCAAAAATAGCAGCCAATAGACATTTTCCACTAGTCGCACTAGTAAGTCATTGTAATACATGGCAAGTTATCTGTACTTGTTTATTTGCAGAATTCGTACTACTACCTGCTGCGTCGCTACCTGGAGAGCGTGTACCCTGGCTGCGAGGCCAAGTCCACCTTCCTGAAGCTCATCCAGAAGATCATGGAGCTGCACAAGCTGGCTGACGAGGTCATCGGCGTCTATCTCGATGTCAACCCCAGCCACGTGGAGCCGCTGCTCATCGAGATCTTTGATCTCAAGCAGCAACACTGACCGCCATCACCCATTATTATTTATGTAACTGTAAGTGTTTATAGTTTTTATTGGTTCCACGACAACTCAAAAAGTGGCATATCAACACCCCTTTGAAAAATCATTAAATGTGATGAAATATATAAAATTAAAATTGCCCATAACCTAACCAAGTTTCTATTTTTTCATCACTTTCAATAATTTTTCAAAGGAGCGGTGAAGTCGTACATTATTGAGTTATCTAGTCAGCTTTTTTATAATATACACGACGGAAGAGTATCTGGAACCAATATCTTGATTGCATTTTTTTTTTTTTGTGTGAGTACCGCACAAGAGTCCCAACTGTCTGGAACCTGTGAGACTATGGCTTTCCCAGTTGGGATATGTTGTGAGGCTGAGTTTAGGAAGGAAGGGGAAGGAGATGAGTGGAAGATAATCTCAGTATCACCCTGGTGTAAGAACCCCATTCAGAACTGAAACATTGCTGGAAATGGGTTTAGCCATGTTGGAGACCAGATCTGAACAGACAGGTACTCCCTCATGTACCTCCTCCCGAACTCCTCCACACTCCACTACCTTCAGCCTGATCACATACCCCAATTGAGGATGCCTTAGTCTCACTGGCTCTAGAAAGGAGCAGTTAGGACTAGGAGGCCCTTAGGAGAATATTGTTTCCCTCGGGGCCTGTCATCTTTGGTGATGCTGTGTGGAGGTTCTTTTAAGGAAATGAAGGAGATATTTTTCTAGGAAGGAAAAAGGTATGAGGGTTAGGTAGGAATCTGAGGGATCATTGTGTCCAGGAGTAGTGGACACGTGAATCCATCACTCCCGCTGTGGTGCAAGGCGATGGGTCTAGAGAGTCGGGCTGGATCAAAGAATCTCCCTCAACTGTCCTCTCCCTATCCTGCCTGCCATGCAATGGGTGGATAGACGCACCCGCCGCAGGAAACCTTACCCCATAAACCCAGGCATCCCTGCTAAGTCACCATTAGCAAACCAATTTTGGTGACGTACGTCATAGGTGTTTGTTAGACCATCAGGCAGGGACATTCAATACATTACTAACTATCTAAACTTACCATCACGCTGTTTCGGACAGAGAGGATAGACTGCCACACAACTCTGTCTCGACACACACTCCTTGCTTCATTCACATAACGTCATATACATTCTCTTCTGTTATTCTAATGCTTGGCATGAACTGAACCAGTACAGTGGCTATAAAACTGTTTTTGTCTCAAAAAATATAAAAAATATATTTTACTTCTTATTTTCTTCGCTTAAAAATATTTTTACAGCCTCTTTAGACTACATGCTTCCTGCCCTTAGGAAAACCTGTGTAGTCTTTATGAAACCTTTTTTGAGTCTTTAAGAAGAGGATCTGAGTATCAAAGAGTTCCAAGTTGCAAGTTGTGGCTGGAAAGAAAGACAATATTTGTCTCTCCCCGTGCAGCGAAATCTCTAAAACTTTCATGAACACTTTCCAAAATGAGGGATTACACATGTACATTATTTCAAAGTATGTTTTCATTACAGTATTTAGTATAGCATCATGAATAATGTAGAGAAAAAGACCAATTAATTTGGGTAACACAATCAAGTATGTTGATCTTGTTCCAAAATTGATGCAAGCGCTGTAATCAGTGACACGCTTATATCAATTCAATCTCATTGATAAATTAGTATCATAGATAAGATTCTACAATGTGTATGAAATGGGTCATTTTTTTAAATACTGGCACGGTTGAAATCGTAGATATAGACATTTAGGAAACCAAAAGACCTGCCTCTGGAGGAAACTCGAAAATTTCGCGATGTTTTGACTTTGGCGTAATATTTTCTGGGTTTATTTTATGCTATCTTACCGTAATATTTACCGAAACACATTCCTTGAACAATAAACTACGCCTAATAACAACATTACTTGCGTTTATCTGCCGAATTCGTATGTTTATGATCTTTCTTACGAGAATGATGCAATCGAACTCTCAGGTGAAATGCTCCGAAAAAACTTTGCCAGAAATCCATAAAGAATTCATAGAAATTATTCAGGTTCCATAGATGTGTTCAAAGCATTCTATACCTTAAGAACAAGAATGCCCCAAGCGATTCTGACCTTATCCTTCATACGTTTTCTTTATAATTAAGGTTTAAAATCGCATTTCAAAAAATATTTTTTAGAGATTAATTTGGCGCGCAATCGGCAAGCAACCGGTTAAGAGAAAGGGGAACGAACCAAGTCACGACTTTCTCCCTTTCAGTGCTTTGTCAAAAAAATTTGGCAATATACAGGCAACTCTTATTGTACTACCACTTTCTAGTCTTCGAAAATAAAATATACTTATTAATAAGTAGTCCTTTTTACAATGGCATGCAAATTGCTGGCTTGTTTCCAAAATGGAAAAATGGAATATTCTGTTACAATATTTAGTTTGACCCTTTTATAATTTACTCAACCGCAGTAAACGAACATGTGAAACATGAGAGCGCCTAACGATCCAGTCGCAAACAAACATTCAGGCCTTGCCCAGAAAAGTCCTGTAACGGACTGCGCTGCAAACCTTTAGCGATCTTTACTTTTCTGTGCAGGATCTGGTTATTTCAATGTGCGCTCTTTGGCAGTCAATAAATATTGATTGCTTTTTGGACATAATAGTAATAAAATAATACTATTTGGAGGACTTGTCCAGCGCTGTTCTTGTGAAAAATCACGTCAAGGGCGCTGCATGTCAAGATTCGGTAACAGCAAAAGATTGTGGCAGTCTTTTTTTTACACTAAATCCACACATGTGATATCTATGAGGATGCTTTGTGGAGGGTCTTCTATGAGGATATCTCCTATGTCATCTATGAGGATGTCTCCTATGTCATCTATGAGGATGCTGTGAATATCGTTACACAGCCAAACTTTGAACACAAGAATGAGTCGTAGAAAAGACTTGTGACGTGCGTCTAATGTCAACCATGTACAAATGTTATGCGCGCGTTTGTAAATGATCTTTCCTCTCTATTAACCTCTCAAATGCCAGGGAAGAAACTCGAAAATTTCGCAATGTTTTGACTTTGACATAATATTTTGCGGATTTATTTTATGCTATCGTATGTAATATTTACCGAAACATTCCCTGAACAATAAACTATGCTTACAAATAATATTACTTGCGTTTATTTGACAAATTGATAGTTTTATCGATCTTTTCATGATATGCGACACTCAAATTTTGACAGCTCAAATCGCGGCAGAAATGTCATTTCGAAAGTCATAGATATGTGCAAAGATGATTATTTGAGAGGCTAGGTGTGTTCCTTATATCTGTTACGTCAAGAACAAGAATGCCCCAAGCGATGACTGACTGACTCTGACCTTGTCCTTCATACATTTTCTTTATACATAAGGTTTAAAATCGCATCTCAAAAAAAATTTTTTTTTTTTTTATGGCGCGTTCTGGGCGCGCAATCGGCAAACCAGGGGTTAACCCCGGCGGTGGAGTGACATAATGGTTTTTAAGTTTATTGTAATTAAGCGCACTTGAAGTGAAAGAATACAAAGCTGCACTACAAACGTTATGTTATTATTATAATTTTACTTACATTTTTTTTTCTTCTTTTCAGAATCACCCTTTGAGGACCAGAAATGTTTTATCTGCAGAGGATTTATGGATAACTTTTCTTAAAAAGTTGTGCCAAAGTTTTGTAACCTTTGAATAAACACCTTGTACAATTATTTTGATATAATTTTTTTACCATGTTTATAGTTTTTTTTTTTAAATTTTGTCTAAGTACCTACCTACTTTGTCTAGTTGCAATCTTTACACCTCCACTTTGTGAATAAAATAACATCACATTTTGTAATTAATATCTATTTTTTTTATTTAAAATAGTATTAATTTGGTTATTTATTAAGTACAAATATTATTTAGTGTTTTATACTTTTAAAAAATTATATACGCACCTGCTGGCAAAAAAATTTTAAACATTTTTTTTCATTCTAATTTCATCTGTGTAATGATAATGCTACATAATGTATAAAATATGACAATTATTTTTTTTTACAAATAATAATATTGTAAATATTAAAAAAAAAATAGGTTCGTATTACGATGTACCTACACTGTTTAAGTTTATGTTTTTGTATAGTTTTGCGTAAAAATTTAGTTTTTTAATCTAAGAGAATTTATTTAATTAATTTGTCATAATAATCAATTTTGTCCAAATTATTATTAAGATAAAAAATATAAGGAATAGCTGATAAAAATGTTATGGGAAGGAAAAGGATGGGAGGGGTGGGTAGAAATCTGGGGTTCAATGTGTCCAGGCTTGAAGGCTGTATGAATCCATCCCTCCCACTGCGGTGCAAGAGAGGTCTAGCTTAGATCTCCGTCAACCAGTCTCTCCCGATCCGGCCCGCCACATAGTAGAGGGGCAAACACATTCGCCGCCAAGATCTAGACAAATCTCACCCCATGAACTAAGTAACGTAGCAAACCTTTTGAAGTCACCACAAGATGGCAGGGTATTGCTTATCCAATAAATGGTAAATTTTAAACAGAAAATTAATCTTTCTAATGTAATACCAGTTCTTTTGTGGTAAATGTATTAAATATACTAATTTAGTGCATTCAATTTAACGTCCACCAATCCAAATTCTTTTAAATATTTTTTCATGCAAAGCTTTTGAACAAATGTTTACGAATCAAAATTGAGTCTTCTAATATATGTTTATATCTGTGATTATCAAATAGGCAATAGACAACACACAAAAATAAAAATAAAAATTTCAATGTTAATCCTAATAAGTAATTTCAATGAACTAACCTGCAGAATTTGCATGTTTTTAAAGTTTATGATTTTTTAATAATTTGTGTGCAAATCCTAAAAATTTGGGATGAACGGCAAAATATGGATGGATTCATTGGCTGTATAGCACGGTTATCAGTTTATAAGTCTCCATATTAAAATTCGGAAGTATGATTTTTTTTGTTAGGGTGGGAAATTTTCAAATCGAACGCTCAGAAATCTAGGTCGCTGGACTTGTGTTTCATAAACACGAAATTTTAACGCGATCGTTCAAGTGGCTAATGTCAATATATCAAGAATTTTATCTTTTAAAAATCATAGGAAATCAGTGTAATGAAATTTGTAGTTAGTTAAATTATACATAATATTTATTGACAAATTCTTGTGTATTTCTGAATGGTGAATTATTTGCCCCACAATTGGTAAATTTGCTCCGATTTTTTTTTAATGCTTTAAAATATTTATTGTTAGCGTTGTTTATTTTATAATGTAAATATTTTAATTAATTATTGTTATGAAAATTGTGTGATTTCGCTGCAGGATTAGGCAGAGATGATGGAACGCCTCATATCTCCGCCCTGACATGTTCTTTGCTTCATCCACTTTCACTTTGTAATTTTTAATTCACTTGATACGTCCCCGACTCATTCCATCCTCACGCCCATCATTATACTCACGCTTCTAAATCCGTCCATCCTTTGTTTGTAAGTGTTTTTTGAGTTCACTTTCTTAACCTCTTCTTACATGACTTCAAATTTGGAGATAAAAAAATTAAACTTTATTTTATTTTACATGATAAAGGTTAAAAAATATATATTTTGTGTTTTTTTTTTGTTTGCTTATTTTATAGTTTAGGGACCAATACTTTTTCTTAGTAGCTAACTATAAATTATCGCAGTGTGAACAAATATAATATAAAAGATAAATTGAATACCTTCATTATGTAGAAACATACTTTTATTAATTAAAAAAGCCAAATAAAATATTATGCCTTCTCAAAATTAAATGGTATTATCGTCATACAATAAGACACAATTAGGATGCACAGGTTGAATTTTTAATGAAAAAACTCGATAAAATAAGGGAAGTCTCTTTTTCGATGATGCCACATGTTTTGAACCTTGTGCATAAGTGTTGTAAATGAATTTTTAATGAAAAAAACTCTAAGATAAAATAAGAGAAGTCTCTTTTTCGATGATGCCACATGTTTTGAACCTTGTGCATAAGTGTTGTAAATGAATTTTTAATGAAAAAAACTCTAAGACAAAATAAGAGAAGTCTCTTTTTCGATGATGCCACATGTTTTGAACCTTGTGCATAAGTGTTGTAAATGAATTTTTAATGAAAAAAACTCTTAGATAAAATAAGAAAAGTCTCTTTTTCGATGATGCCACATGTTTTGAACCTTGTGCATAAGTGTTATAAATGAATTTTTATTGAAAAAAACTCTAAGACAAAATAAGAGAAGTCACTTTTTCGATGATGCCACACGTTTTGAACCTTGTGCACAAGTGTTAAATGAAAATTCATTTATAAATTATTTTTTAATGAATAAACTCTAAGGTAAAATAAGAGAAGTCTCTTTTTTGATAATGCCACATGTTTCGAACCTTGTGCATAAGTTTTATAAATGAATTTTTGAACAGAATGTGTCGAAATTTGTGGAAATCGTAGTACTGTGTTCATTAATGTTGATTTTTGTAAAAGAGGCAGTGTTGAACATCTAATGAAAATTTATGAAGGATATCTTGACATTTTTATGATGTCTGTTCGGAACAAATAAATTTTGATATTCCTGGCAACAGGTGATGCCTTCATTCGGTAAGAAGTTAATCTTATTAATTTTTATGTATATAACTATTTATCATTGTAGCTATTTCATCTGCAGATCAATTTATTAAAAGCAATATAATGAACTATCATAATATATGGGGTACAAGATTCCCAAGTTATTTTTACTCCTGTCTGATTTGGCAATGTTGAATAAGGGTGGATTGAAAAATATATATAAGGCCTAGAAATAAATTTAATATATGCATTGATAATCACAACTTAGTTGAGTGTTTTTAATGTAATTTGTTTGTAAATGGTCACATAAATAAATAATGTAAATAAAAATGTACTGTTCATGTTTGTAAATGTTTATATTGTAAATAAATAATTGTCTTATCCATTAGTGTTTTTTTAAGAACTGCACCATTTATGTTCCATAATTTTTAATGTGGCCGGGCAACTCAGAATCATGCATCTTCAACACCACCTTTGAAAAGTCATAATAAATATTTTAAAAATGGTTATATACGTTAGATTAGTTATGGGCGATTTTTAAATTTTTTTTTCATAACTTTGACTTTTCAAAGGAGTGTTGAAATTACATGTTTCCGAGTTGCCATGGAACTAATTTTTTAATATAATTTATTTCTCCTAAAAACTCTTAATTATTGCATAGTCGCTGGAACACTTTCTTTTGTGCGGTTGCAATTTGGGAGGCGGATATGGGTACCGCCGCCCCCGGAACATTTATTAGATAACCAACACCTTTGCCGTAGGTCACCCCAAGTGGTTCGCTACGTTTGGTGACTTAGAAGGGGTGCCCGGGTTCATTGAGTGAGGTTTATCTGGGTCTTGGCGGTGGATGCGTCCGCCCAACAGTTGCATGGCAGGCCGGATCGAGAGAGAATGGTTGAGGCAGTCCCTTTGACTTCTCCAGCTGAACTCTCTGAATATCGCCTTGCACTGCATTGGGAAGGATGGATTTGTACGTCTGTCACTCCTGGACACACTGACCCCCAGATTCCTACCCACCCCTTATACCTTTTTCCTTTTCAGAACTTCCTCTCCTTCCCTTCCTAAAAAGACTCTGCACACAGCATCCCCAAAGATGACATAGGCCCTGAGGGGAATTATTTTTCTCAGGGCCTCCTGTGTGGAGCTAATGTAAAAAAAAAAGTGTATATCATAGGTTCTCAATGTGGGCGACAATGCCCCTGTGGGGGCAGTAGAAGATCCAGAGAAAATTAGGGAGGGTTGAGATGGCACAGTGAGGGAGTGGGCAGGTAAAAAAAAAATAGTAAAAAAAAACAAGCCAATCACGAACTAATAAAGCAATGTAAACTTTGATATTGGTTAATTTTTGTTATTATACATACTATTGTAATAATTTTTATCATGTGTGTGAAAATTCGCATATTTTGGCAGTTCGGAAAGTGAATGAAAATTGAACTGAAAGATTCCGTTGCATTCAGATCTACATGAAATTGGATCGTGTGAAAAATTTTATCATCTTACGCATATTATTATTATTAAGAATTGACACTATATCATGAATACAAGAAGGAGGGAGGCAGCCCAGTACTTAAAATATGAAAGAATTGCTTTTTAACTTGCTAAACAAAGAGGTATAACAAATAATTGAATGTATTTTTAATAGAGATGAAACGGGTAGACGTTTTGCCGGATAACGGATATCCGGCCAGCCTTGAAGCCGGATAGCCGGATAACCAGCGGCCGGATATCCGGCCGAACGTAGCTAAATATTTTGCTATAAAAAGTGACAATCAAAAATTTGCTATTCGTTCGTTATGTAATGTTGAAATTTCTCGTGGTGGGGAAGGAAAAAAGGCAGGTAAACGAAATTAGCTTATCTCTTTTCTTCTGTTTTTAATGACTTCTTGGAATGTATCGCTGAACAAACGATTTATCTATTGAATGTTATGGTTAGGTAAATAGGTGTAACTGGTGAAGTACAATACACGAAGAGAAATCAGTTTTGGTCATCACGAAAAAATAGCATGTCTTTTTAAAAAAACATCCATTTCACGATGTTTTATCGATTTGCCTCGATAATGTATCACGACGTTACAAATAAAATGCATTATAATATCGTTATATACGCTCAAAATTAGATTACTAATAAGTTATTCCTACATTTTACTAACAAGTTACATCTCAAAAATCAAAATATTGAACGTCATTGTGATTCTTTGTTATTTAACATTATCCGGTATCTGGCCGGATACTCGTTTATTATCCGGTATCTGGCCGGATTTTACATTTAGGCCGGATAACGGATATTTACCGAATATCCGTTTCATCTCTAATTTTTAATCAAATTAAGTTGGTATTTAAAAAAAATTGAGGGGCTCTAGAAAAAAAAATATTCTCAAAGTGGGTGGTGGGCAAAATAAGGTTGAAAACCTGTGATGTATATACGAACCACTAATAATATATACATAGTCTATTTGTGGCACGTTCCAGAGAAGAAAATACTCTTAGTATTGCCCTGGTGTAAGACTACCATTCAATATTGAAAGGTTGCTTGAAATTACTTTGGCCATGCTTGGTGACCAAATCTAAATATCCAGGTTCTTTCCTCTTCCCTTCTCCCTCCCCTTCTCAGTACATTCAGCCTCACAACATCCCGCAACTGGCGATGCCAAAGTCTGGCTCCAGATGATTGGGAACAGTTGGGATTCTTATACAGTTTCACATATAAAATGAATAAACTGGTAGAATTATGTTCAATCCATCTAGTAAGTCTGAATTAGGTCATTAATTTCCCTCACTTCAGGTGAAATTGATCAAACTTTTTTTTAATATTGAAATTCTGTCTTGCAATTCTGTAGTATGGTGGTGCAATGGAGGTTCATTGAATAGAAAAGAAAAAAAATCAGAGTGTGCAATTCACACGCGGTAGAAGTGGAACCTTCAGAAAACTATATTAGACAAGAGTGGGGAGTCTACGAAGCACCAAACAAAGAGCAGGCCGGTTATACTATCTCAATAGGCTAAATCCTATAGATGTACGTGTTTGTCTCTTTTTACTGTCGCTATTTTTCGTTTCATCGAGTTTTAAATCACAACGGTTCTAAAGAAGTTTTCACTTCAAAAAAATAATTTTAAAAAAGAAAAGACAACATAGTAAAATTTATGGAATACAAAATGTAATTTATTTTTATTTAAATATATATTTACACACCAAAGCCTGGATTACATTGAGCAAGTTTATAAGCTACTAGCCGATAAGTTTAAAATCGGATGAATCGGCTAGTGAGATTGTCATGAGACACACAAAACTGTCTGCTCACTCAGTAGCGACAGTAGCAGCAAAAATAACGACTCTCACGCGAACCAATTCTGTCGACATTTTGTAGGAAACTTGAGCTCGCAGCTAGCGCCACACGCTAGGCAGTAGCGAGAATAACGACTCCCGCGAGAACTAATTCTGACAGTTACGAAATCAGCTGTTTGTGGGCCGCCATCTTGTGGCACACGCTGGCGAGTAGCAAGCAAAGTTGACCACCTTTCAACTTTTTTCATGGATTATCCGCAACCAACTTATTAGATAGTCATACGATTACACTGAGCGAGTTTACTAGCAGATAGTGAATTTCCCAGCTAGTAGCTTGTAAACTTGCTCAATGTCATCGAAGCTAAAGACATAATATTTTCATTAACAGCCAAGTTTTTTTTATTTTCAATTCATAAAAATATGTAATACTCATTCATTGTATTTAATTAGTATGCATCATTTTATTTAATAAAGCCTTTTTTACGCGAGTACTGTACAAGAAAACAGCTGGCACCAGTGAGATTATGGCTAGCTCAATTGAGGTATGTTGTGAGTGAAGACGGGAAACAGGAAGGTGGCAAAGTATTTTGCTATTCAGATCTGGTCACTAAACACGGCAAAAGTCATTTCAAGCAATGTTTCGATTCTGAGTAGTTCATTCAAGCAATGTTTAGATTCTGTAGTTCACCAGGGCGATACTGAAAGCATCTTCTAATTTGGATGGATTATCTAATTGCGAAATAACACAAATCAATCAAATAAAATTTACTAGCGCACATGGGGCTTTGAACCCGGAACCACCGGATTTGTTGCTGAAGATCATAACAACTCAACCACGGAGGTCATCATAACATCAAATAAAAGGAAAAAATATAATATATACATGTGTTACAAATTCAATCTATAAGTTTAATAAAATAATATAAAATAATTAAATAACATTAAATTAATGTACTTAATTACTAAAGATTACATGCTATCAATGAATTTTTTTTTTACATTTTCTTCATACAGTAGGCCCTGAGGCCTAAGTCATCATTGGGGATCCTGTGTGGAGGGTCCTATTACAAAAAGGAAGGAGAGCCCTTTTGCCCACCACGCAGTAGGAGGGCAAAAGGGTTCCACACAACTCAGAATTTTGCAATTTCAACATCCCTTTGAAAGTAATGAAAAAACATTAATAAATAGCCCATAATTTAAGCTAACTTACATCACTTACCAACTTTTCATCACTTTTCAAAGGAGATGTTGAAGTTGCTCGATTCTGAATTGTCCGGTAACCGGGCAAAAGTATCCGCCGCCAAGAACTAGAAAAACCTCACCGCACGAATCCGGGCACCCCTTCTAAATCACCAAACCTAGTGAACCACTTGGGGTGACTATGGGCTAAGGCTCTACGGCAGGGGTGTTGGTTTTCCAATCAATGGTTGCCAGGGCGGCGGCTATTAATTCACCTTTTAATTCAAACTATTATTCCTACCATTAATTCAAATCGATAATATTAAATTAAAGTACTTAACTACTGAAGGTACCCATACATGCCATCAATGAATGTTCTATTCAATGTCTTTTTACAATTAGTTTTAGTAGACCATTTATTAGTGATATGATGACATTATGTGTTGAGGTGTTGTTAGTAGAGGAAGATGGTATTGTCAGTATTCTTCTCGATGTTGATAACTGGTGGTGGTGGCTCCTTTTGGATGAGGTAGTAGCGCAGGCCTAAAAGGCCCCCGTTCACGATGTGGCAGAACATTGCCACCAAAACCAGCCTGGAACACACACATTTAACCATATTAACAAGAAATATTGTGGTACGATGGATTAGACATGTAGTTTTAAGTTCCCTTAACAGATGTCATTAGTAGAAATAGTTATGTGTTAATTATTTATACTAACTAAAAGTTGGGGTGTTTCAAACTGTTTATCATATTTGATAGTCATATTATTGTAATGCTACTGATTACTATTTAATCAAAAGTGGAAAAGGGCCAAGAATCAGCATTCAATGGGGACTGTTCATATTTAAAAAGAGTGGTGTTGTTTATTGATTTGAGGGTCATGAAATGCGATAGAGCTTTAACCCTAATGGTGGCTTAGTTACAATAGAGCAACTTGCATAGAGAGCATACACATAGAGCAATTTCTGCTCCAGATATTGACGAAATGCCAAAGGGAAGTCTTTCAATTAACCTCCGTAAACTAAGCTGGTGAAAACAGCTAAAGAATCTGTGTGAGGAGAGGCTGGATCTGCGATGGACTGAGGTCTCTGTAGTAGAGGTGAGTCATACAACTTATTTTACGGATCCAAGTTCAAATTTGTTCCGCTGAACTTGCTGAACCCGGTGAAAAGAAACGCAATTGGGGAACGATAAGAGTCACAAGAGTGACTTAGAAATGGAATCGAAACCAATTCAGATCAAAGTTGATGGTGAGGGTTTAGGGGAGGGGGAATACCGCACAATAGTCCCATCTTTTCCCAGCCGTCTGGAGCCAGTGAGACTTATGGCAACCCCAATTGGCACGAAATGCCGTTGGCATGAACTTGCTGGAAGGCAAATTTCCTCCATGCAGACCAACAAAAGGTAAAAAGCAATGCTTCTTGCTATGTTTTGATTGCGAGGTAATGCCCTTTCTTTATGAAAAATGTTCACATGAACATGTTTGGTTCCGCTTCATCAGTGAGAGTGAATCCAGATTCATTTGCCGCCTTCAGAATCAGATTCATTGGATTCGTTTCAACCGGAATCGTAGTAGCACAAGACAGGAACATCTAAAGATAGTTTGTCCAATAATATTGTTACCAGTAAGAAAAGCCCAGGTTCGAGTTGACTGCGGTATACTCCGTGGTGCTAATCATGATCTGTGTGAAGGCCAGGCTCTGCGTGATGTCTATCGAGTAGCTGATGCCCCAGACGAGCATCACCAGCAGACTACTGCAGGCGGAGCAGCCATTCCAGATGTACAGACCTGAAACATGCAGGACAATTTAGATAAAACTTGCGGAAAAATATAAGTGTTCTGTGAGCTTTACTTTGGCTTATGTTGACATTCTATGAAATTTATGGGTTACGCACTAACATGTCAATTCTGGAAAAGCCTACATCATGTTCCTCTTTATAAATGCTGTCTCTCCAATTCAAAAACAAGAGCAAACTGTTTTTGGTATTCTTAAATTATGTTGTGGCATGTAGGTGCAGTTAGGGGCTTTTAGAATCATTTAATTGACTGAACGTAGAGGAGTCCTGCTTTGATTCAACTGTTTTGCATTTTGTCTTTCCGGTTCAAGATGGTGACTGTATTAATGGTTCAGTAAAGATTATTTTTTCTAGTGTGAAGTCGTCATGTTTATTTGGACTTTCTAATTTGTATTTTTTCAATGTTATATCCAATGACGATACAATATACTGTAGACTATGGCGAGTCTGAATTTGGAAGCCACCTCCAGTCATTTGAAAACCCTTGACTGTGCAGCAACGGTCGGTCCGTTTGGTAGATTCCCCGTCTTTACAAACGGATTGCAATCTTTAGAGCACAGCCATTAGGTGGGATGTTGTTCTTATTTTACCAGAATTACTCTGAATGAAATTCTGAGGAACTAGCGTCATTGATCCTTTCGGCACCGATGCATAATAGGGAAAAATGTCAAAAGGGCATCCAACATTTGAACATATTTGGTATAATTATTTGTCACTAGCGGATCTTTTATACGACTTGTTCTTGATACCTACCTCTTACAACATGGACCTCTTCAAGACCCATTTTCGTATTCACTCCTTCCTCTCCTCAAAAAGACCCTTGATACAGTATCTCCAAATATGGCAGGCCCTGAGTTAATGTAAAAATGAGTAGTGCATCTGGGTCTTGAAGGGACCCGTGTTTTGGGAGCGGACAGTGATCGAAACAGATTTGGGATGCTGGTCTGCCCAGAAAGAAGTTTAAAAAGGTGACTTTTAGTAAATGGTAAATGTTACCGAATACTCCAATCAGGGGTTCCACTGGACTTCTGGTAGTATTGTAGAGGCCGAAGACAGCCGATACTGCGGACATGAGCAGGGCTAGAGCCAGGAACAGGAGTGTGGAGATGTAAACGCCTCCGTTGAGCCACACCAGATCCTTCGTAACTGAAATCAATCACAGTACTTTATTACTGTAGGACATTTTGTATTCCAGTAAGTATTAACATTCTTGTTTGAGACCTGTTTTGAAATAAGAAAGTAATAATGTACTTTCTAAATATTCCTTTGTTTAAGCTTGATCGAAAGAGGAAATCCGAAAATGACTAAATGATCCAAAATAAATTTCATTCAAAAGGATTTTGCTTAATTTTGGAGGTGTATGAGTTATGAAAGAGGTTGGGTTCGCGGAAGGGGAGCGTGAGAGGGGCGAGGGAGGAGATGAAGGTGGAAGGGGTAGGCGGGAGAGGGGAGGGAGTGGGAACGGGGACGCATGAGGACGAAGGAGAGTCAGAGGGAGGGCTTGCAAAGGAGATATACTAGCGATAGAGATTAGCAGGGAATAAATATAGAAAAGCCATGCTTCTCACACAAACAGCCGTATGTGGCATGCTTATGCGTTGGAAACCTTCTGATTTATATAATCTTCTCCCCAGTTTGGGAATTTTTAACATCTACTGTGGGTATTTTAGGAAATATGCATTGGCAACCTTGATTGACAGACCCTTGGTGGGTTAGGTAAAGGTACTTACTTGCAACGCCGTTTGAATTTCCATTGCTGTCGCAAGATTTGGCCACCGCATATCCGCTGTAGATAGTTTCAACCTTGAAACAAAAATTAATTACAGATTAGAATAGAAGATAGAATGAAATATGCTCCATTCTTTGAAGTGGTTTCAGCGGTGTTCGGTGATCAGATCTGAATAATCTGGTAGTTTCCCACCTTCCCCTCCCCTCTCTCCCTCCCTTCCCCAATACCACCAGTCTCACGACATATCCCAATTGTCGATGCCAGAGTCGCACTGACTCCAGACGACTGAAAATAGTTGTGCGGTATTAACATAGAAGAAAGAGTGAATAATAAATAGAGGAAAGAAGCATATTTGGTTGGAAATTCGGAATACCACCATATACCTTTGCTCGGTCAGCAAAATCTTATAATAAGTAGCAATAATATTATTTATAAAGTTCAGAATTCACACACAGATATCTACTCGTTTCAGAGCATAATTCACTCACGAATTTGGTCGGCAGATCAGTCATACATTCGGATATTTGAGCGGCGAGCATCTTATATAGTGATGGTATGTGTATGGAAATTTCCCAACATTTACGGAAAACAAACTTTTTTAGAGAAAGAGAAAAGGCACAAAATCTAGATAAATTTTAAAATTTTAGTTTTGTAATCAAAATTCTCTAGCCAATCTGGGAAAAATCAAAATATGCTTTGGAAATATTGGAAACTTTTAAATTCTCTAGAATCTAAAAGATATAAATCCTAGGATATAAATACTGCGAATGAGGTAATGCTCGGCATGCCGATCAGTATGCTCACGCCCGGATCACTTCGTGACGGAGGACAGATGGCAAACCGAACTGCCAACAATTTTTTTAATTTTTTTTATATGAATACCGCAAAAGAGTTTCAACTGCTCCCGTCTGGAGCCAGTGAAACTATGCTATCTCCAATTGGGTATGTTGTGAGGCTGAAGGTAGTGGAGAAGGGAGGAGAAGGAGATGGGGAAAAGGAAGGTGGGAAATACCTGGCTATTCAGATCTGCTCACCAAACACGGCTAAAGCCATTTCAAGCAATGTTTCAATTCTGAATGGTGGTCTTACACCAGGGCGATACTGAGAGTATCTTCCACTATGGAACGTGTCGCAAATATACAAAATATTATTTTAAATCAATAAGTTGAGAAATAACAAAAATTAATCAAATAAAATTTATTCGCCACGCTCGGATTCGATCCCGCGACCTTCGGAATGCAAGTCAAGAGCCTTACCCCTGGACTACGCCGGCCGTCCATTGGCCCCCCTGGAAAAGTTTTTACTATAAAACTATGATTTTTTGTGCATTATTTACCAATTTCAAACGTAAAATTGACTTTAAAAAAATCCTTAATAATAATTTGGTATGAATTTATATTGTGTCGATTTTTTGTACTTATGGGCTGGTATACACAATCTGTGAATGAAAATATGTTTTATACTTTGTTATTCGGCGGTACATCCTCTCTGCACATTCCTTCGGGGTCACTTAGTTATATTTTGTGTAAATATGTATACCGTATTTTCTCAAAACTGACTGCATTTTGTATATGTATGCCAGTGGGCCAATTGTCGGCGGATCAACTGTCATGGAACCGAATTCTGCTCATTAGTGTAACTAAAGTATAAAAATGCACTTACCTCTTTTTCCCTCGCCTCTTTGTTAGTTTTGCAACTCAAAGCGCACACATTATCACTTAAGAGGCATGTCACTGGAAACAAAGAAAATATTATACATTAATATATATATATTTTTTAAATTAACTCCAAACAGGAGGCCCTGATGAAAATAATTTCCCTCAGGGCCTATGTCATCTTTCGGAATATTGTGTAGAGGATCTTTTTGAGGAGATAGGGAGTCAACACGGCGTCGCCTTAGTTCTTAATTGTCCAAACGACCATTTTGGTTTTTGTTCAATCTCCACTTTAAAATTAAAAATAAAGTTTAAAAAATGACAGTTAATCGCTAAACTAAGAATTATTTAAACTAATGAGACCTTTACCTTTACGGAAATAGCTTTATCTTAAACACCTATCATAATGTTTCATTGAAATAATGAAACAAAACCTTCTCATTCTAATGGTCGTTTGGACAATTAAAAACTAAGGTGACAATGGGTCTTGAAGAGACCCTCGTTGTAGGAGGAAGGAAACACTTATTCCACAGCCGAACTGTTGATCAAAGGACAAGTCGTAGAAACGACCCATTCTCATGTGACAAATGTCTCCCGTGAACATTGTTGCGCTTGGCGCGTTTCCTATTTATGCACCGGTGTCAAACAGATCAACGACGCTAGAACAAGGTCAGCATTCCTACCTGACGCCTGTTCTCTAAAGATTACAATCCATTTATTAAGATAGGGGAATCTATCTTACAATCGCCCGTTTCTGCATAGAGCCAAGAGTTTTTTCAGTAATTTTGGAGCTCCAGACCAGAGGTGACTGCCAAATTCAACAGTGAGGCGCACTTGCAATTTGTAAAGGGTTAGCAGTTGTGTGCTATCTGCAGTATTTGCGGGCCTCAGTAAGCCCAGCTTCTGAGAGGCTAACTCGACTCTGGCTTCGATGGAGCCTACCCAGTGGCGGACTAAGCCTGTCAGAGGCCCGGGGCGGCAAAGCTGAACGCTCCCCCCTAGTTTAAGAAGTTGTTGTAATTTTACAAGCTTTTCAGTTCACACGGACTTCTGGTTCTGGGGTGCCTCCAAACGCCTGCATGTTCCCTTGATCAAATCCTAAGCAAGGCTAAGGTACCAGTAAAAAAAAATTGTTTTGTTTTAAATTTTATTTTCTGAAAGACTCATTTGTTTTACCAAACGTTTTAAGGAAATTCGTAAAATTGACGGAGATACAGCAGTAAACGTGAAACCGTTTTAAACTGTTTGTATGTTGAATTATCCTTCAGCAAAACTTAGAACGTGTTTTTCTCGAAACTACGTTTTTCAACCTGGTTGATAACATTTAGAAAAACTATACCTACATCCGATTTGCATGCACTAAAGTCTTAATCTGTTTGAAAATCCAGACACCATGGCATCACGTAGGAATTTTTATATAAAAATTCCCTTCTATTTTTGTTTTTTTATGAACGAGGAACATTTTACATAAAAAATCGAAATTAAAATTTGCTGGTCCGCCATTTTTTATGTTTTTAAATATTGAAATTCCCCTGCGTGGGGTGCCATAGACACTGGCTTTTCAACCAGTTTAAGACTTGGTGCATGCAAATCGGATGTACATATCTTTTTAATATGTTGTCAACCAGGTTAAAAAACAAGTTAAAAAGTTTCGAGTAAAACGCACTCAAA
Source organism: Glyphotaelius pellucidus (assembly GCA_936435175.1). Taxonomy (NCBI): domain Eukaryota; kingdom Metazoa; phylum Arthropoda; class Insecta; order Trichoptera; family Limnephilidae; genus Glyphotaelius; species Glyphotaelius pellucidus. Next base: position 9,893,218 of record OW386558.1, read on the forward strand.
GTTTTGTTGAAGAATAATTCAGCATGCAAACTGCTTAGAACGGTTTCATATAAAATGCTGTATCTCTGTCAATTTTTCGAATTTCTTTAAAAAATTTGGTTAGAGCATTTTCAACGAATGCATCTTTCAGAAAATGAAATAAAAAAATTACAAAAATTTTGTTTTACAGTGTCCTGGTGCCTTAAAGCCTTCTTTAGGATTTGGTCAACGGAACATGGAGGCGTTTGGAGGCCCTTCAGGACCCTTCCGCCCCCCCTTTAGTCCACCCCCCTTTAGCCTACCTACCAATTTCCGACATGTACAGTTAGTTCACACGTTCACAGCGACTAAAATCTGCTTGTTTTGGTGCGGCCTATCAGTTCCTAAATTAAATTAAGTCTTAACAAACGTCGTCAACACGATAGGTATCTGTAAGGCAACTTACTGTGCACGTTATTGAGGACGGCTGTCTGAAGGAATCTGTTATTGAAGGTTCCTTGGAAGAGTCCGTAGTTGATGAGGTTGGTCCTCGTGTCCCCCGTCACCCCCTCTCCCTCCACCTACATTACACAAGGAAATAATTGCATTTCAGAAACACTGCTTGGAATATAGAATAGTAGGATAGCTAGTGATGGGGGAATTCCCAGGATTTTATTTTTGGGAATACTTCCGAATTTCCCGGGAATTTATTTATATTTTTGGGAATACTCCCGGCTCCCGGTTGTCTTCCACAACGTAATTTCATGTTATTCACAAATATATTATTTTGTTTTGACTGGCGTACTAACACGGATCAAATAAGCGATGTTTATAATTACCAAGTTTCAAATCAGTTTATCATGTTTAACTCACCGGAGACCATATTTGTCCCAGCTCACATGGGTCTCATATAAATCGTTGTAACTCCCTTACGGTATTAGAAAGGCAAAATGCCACGCTTTATATTCAAATCTAAAAAATAACCCCAAAAAAAGTTAAAAATACACCTTTATAAATCGAAGTTTTGAATCGCAATATGGAAAAAAATATTTTAAGCTTTGGGAAGTTTTTATAAATTATTTTTATATGGTAAGACTAAAAAACGGAGATGACGATAATATTTCGAATACAATATGTATTTTTCTAATAAAATATGTATTTATAATTACTGATAGCAAAAAATTGCTATCAGTAATTTAAGTTAGAAAAAACGTATGGTGAGCCATTTTTTAAACTTTTTTATGTTTGCATGTAAAATTTTTATATTTCAAAAATTATGTGCTTATTTCGAATTAAATTATTTGAAAGCTTATTTGATTACCTTTCTAAAACAGTTTTTAGTTTTTGGATGTATTTCAGTTCAGAAATATTCCAAATATTTGCATTTTATTGTAAAGCGGAAATATTTTGACCATCTGAAAAATACGTCAAATTTCTGAAGGAGTTATCTGTTGATCAATTGCCTATACACAAACTTAGACTATTTTTGGTCTAATGCTGCGTATATGGCGGTAGGTATTACCGCAAGCCGAGCCACGAATTATGGGAAGGAAACGAAGCAACCGTAAGCGGCGTTTAGTGCCGTTTGAGGTAAATGGAAGGTTTGTAATTACTCGGTTTTAACCGTCACAAAACTACTGAAACACTAATTAACTATAACGGTTCTTAGTCAACTATTCAAAGATATCCAGCTTGTATGAAATTCCCTCGATAGAAAAAAATCGCAAAGTATGCTCCGAAAATTATTAAAAACACGTCTGTTACAAGTAATAGTAATAGTTACAAGTAATAGTTGTGAAAAAATTCACAATGTTTCTTAAAATGATAGACGCCTTCCACAAGGTTTTTGCTCTATTTTAAACGAGTCATGTTTCGAGTCATGTTTTATTAAACGTGTTCACAATTTTCGCTTCATTTTAATTTTATTAAAATTGAAGCAGGCGCGCTCCAATATTCGTAATTCCAAAATGGCTCAAAATTTTGTTTTGAAGCCAGTGTAGAAGGCAGCAATCTCCAAAATATCGGAAAAAGTTGTAAATGCAGTTTACAGAAAACCTAAACTCGATTTGCAAATCTGGTTAGTTACAAACTCAGCTTCTCCCTTCAAAATCAGAGTTAGAAAATATGTATGAAAAGCAAGGTATCAATGTGTTTTTGGCCTTTTTTTTCAAAAAAACAAAAGTGGAGATTGCTGCCTTTGCTTCTACACACCTCAATTATCTCTCCATCTTCTTTTTGAGCGAGCCTTAACGGCCATTGTTCCCAATCCTACCGTTGAGCCGAAATTTTTTTATTTTTTTTTTAAATTTATTTACGCCTACTTAGGCTTTTACAATACACATAACAATATTTACGAAACTATATTTGTAAATAGTGCAGGAAACGACTGTATAAAACACTTGTACAAAAATAATTATAAAGTAAAAACATTATTGTATTTGATCCACACAGTATGTAGGTAAAAATATATAAAATATAAAAGTATTAAAAATCCAAAATAGCTTTTTTTCTTTCAGCCGACAATTTTTCTTTAACTCAACACTCCTCAAATTCACAAATACGATCTTCACAATGCAACTCTCCGACCGACAGGCGAATCAAGCGTTACTATCAGATTTTTAAGCTCAGATTTTTCGATCGAAAAGTTGGGAACAACGGCCGTAAGACGGTTTTGAGTCGGTGTGATCGTGCGGTGTTTAAAATTTTATGTTCCAAGTCAATGAGTCAACAATGTGTAAATTACCAAATAAAATCGAATACACAGGTATTTCAACAGGTACCTACTATTCAAAGTTTAACAAAGTTAGTTCGTAGGGGCTTTTTAGAAAAAAATAACTCGTCGGGCTGTTTTCGAAATTTCGAACGCGTGACGTAGCTTGAAGTAAAACACTGCCACTTGTACTGCAGTTAATTCGTGTCTCCCGATGGAACATGGACCTCAAGCTACGTCACGAATTTTTAGCCAATCACTGCTCTACCCCCTCGATGAGATAACCTTGTTAAACGCATTTCTATGAACCGTGGGTACTAATTATTTTAAGCAGATAGGTACCTTCTTATCCATCTAATGGAATGTTCAAATCAATAACAGATATTGTCTGTCAAATAGGAGTAAAAAATTTAAAAAATAGAACAACAAAATGTGTAGGCTGGCAATACCAATTTACCTGTAAAATATTCTTTTAAAGTGCAATGACACTGAAAATACAGAACCCTGTACACACATTTAAAAAAAACATTTTTTTGTTCTTAAAAACAAAATTAAAATCGAAGAAGCACTGTTGTTAAGGTAGCTACTTAAAGACATAGATTTGATTAAATTGTGTTTGACAAAGTGATTGGCTTTCTTTTAATTTAACATAAATTTGAATTTAGCAGTAGGTAGAAAGAAAGAATCATTAATGGTGAGTTTAGTTACACTACTTTTAGAGCTGGTTGAGTATGAGAATGATCTGATCAGATCTTAAATTAGAGACATGATCTAAAGCCCGGGTAACGCAAGTTTCTTAAGCTCATATTAAATAAATGTGAGCAATTTCTAAAGAGTGGTTTATATTTTATTACAATATTGTTATTCTTCAATATGTTAACAGAACATTGCAAATGTATAATAATAATATACCTATATGCAATTCTAATTTTGGGATCAGTGGGTATCTATATTGCAATGAAAAATATTTTTTTCGCTTTCACGCCTTTTTAATTTTAAAAATTGCCATTTGAACAACAGTGGCGCCCTCCTACGTTTTCTACTCTTATTTGACAAACTGTACCTACCTATCTAAGCACTCAACTGTTTTGAATAAAATGGCTAAAAATGGAATATACATTTTTGAGACACGGAACTAACGGAAAACTTTGGAACACTTGCATGGTTTTGAATCACTGAACCAATGAAAAACTTACACCAACACAATCACGGAACTAATGAAATACTAAAACTTACCCAGTTTTGAGTTGCGACTGCACCAATGAGCAGGGCGACCGCCAGGCAAGAACTTAGAAACGTCGCCAAAATGTATTCCTTTTTCGTGACGGCCATTTTTAATCACGTTTTAAGACTGAATTGTCTAATCTGTGGACTTACTAATGCAGATATTATCAATTAGTCCAAGGGTGACGTATTGCGATAGCGTTGCTTTCATCTTTCTACAACAAAATAACAGATATTTTATAGATTTGAAACTCGTAAGTGGTTGGGAAATTCAATACACTCATAATCATTTATATTCTACATCTTGTGTAATAATGTATAAAAGTTTTGTTATTATTTGAGATATTCACGGCCAAAAGCACAATCGCGATTTATTTTTGGGGTATTACACCGTGTTGCACTTCTTCCTTTTTTAGCTAACTTTTCGGAAAGTACTGCAGTGTCCGTCCAGGGCACGCCTAATTATGGAGACAATTGAGAATCACATAAACCCCTTTTTTTTACATGAGCTCCAAACAGGAGGCCCCGAGGAAAATAATCTCTCTCAGGGCCTATGTCATCCTTGGGGATGCTGTGTGGAGGGTTTTTTTAAGAAAGGAAATGGAGGAGAATTCTGGGAAGGAAAGGGGTTTAAGAGGTGGGTAGGAATCTGGGGCTCAGTGTGTCCTGGTCATCCGTCTCCAAGACCTAGACACCTCACCCCATGAACCCGGGCACCCCTGCTAAACCACCAAACGTAGCGAACCACTTGGGGTGACCTATGGCAGAGGTGTCGGTCATCCAATAAAGGTTCCCGGGGCGCCGATACCCATTCCCGCCTCCCAAATTGAAGTAATATTAATAAAAATCCATTAATATTGATAAAGACGATGGGGCTAAGTTCAATAATTTTTGGTGTTCGGTAATTGACGGCTACATCAAAACTAAACGCAGAAAACCATTTTGAATTATTCCAATGTAATACCAGCTTGTAGAGGATTAGAGCTGACATTTCGGTATCACATCTGCGTAAGCACCCTCTTCACCACAATCTTCGATTACACATCTGCCCTGATGATGGACACTGTAAAAAGGGATTGGGTAACACGACGTAACACCCCTTAAATAAATCACGATAAATTTGGACTTTGTTTATTTTTCAATTTGGTCGAAAATCATTAACGATTTTTAATTCACTACCAATACGTGAAATTTGGAAATAAGATCACCAATTTCAAACTTTTAATCTGAATAATAGATCACCATAGTTGGCAGTTGGAATATGGCATCAATAAAAGGGGTATTTTATGAGACCGAAGAGAATGTGAACTGGAAGGGGATGGAAAAGAGGAAGATGGGAAGCATCTGCCTATTCAGATCTGGTCACCAAATATGCGATGTAGTTTCATGCAATATTTATTTTTTAAATGGTGGTCGTTCGCAAGCTTGGTAATTAAATGAATCCACTAGAAAATATTTATTTTATATCCGGTAACCGGATAAAACAGAACACTGACAAAACAGAACAAATTAAAATAATAGGTTAGGCTAGGTATCAGTGGCGGCTCGTGACTTTGGGTGTGCTAGAGGGCTAATATTAAATATGATGGCATTACTGCTGTGTTTGTAGCTGAAAATGTTTTTTTTTTCAAAGATCGGTGTGTAGATTTGTATGAAGATTTTCAGGATTGGCAGTACACTGCACTAGCAATGTGTACGTTCAGCTGGATTGGGCTCTTGAACTCGGGTTCTTCGCGGGAGCGGATCCTACTCCTTTTTCAAAATCACTATTCTCAGAGAACCCAGTCCAGGAGTCGGACAGCAACTCAGAGCCGGACTCGGAGCAGGAACCTGAATGCCTCCACCGGTCCACGCGCTTCGCGGTCGCGGTCCGAGCCACTAGCGGGTCGTGATGGTTCATGTTCGGGTTCGAGTTCTTATAGGTACCGGCTCCGAGGTCCGGCTTCGGACACTTTTACACATTACGCACCCAAGAACTAGGATCCGGGACCTGCTCCTAGAACTCGAGTACTTTTAAAAGGAAGCACAACTCCGAGGCCTCCGGCAAAATGCAGAACTTACTCTTCTTTACACTGCACTGGATTTCCTGAGAGTCTTCATACAAAAAACCGACTTTCGAAACAAAAAAACTGCATTTCGATTACAACAACATCAGCAATGCCATTTTTTTATTATTAGCACTCCAGCACACAAAAATCACGGGCCGCCACTGGTTATATTAAGTTATTCTTCTTCTATATTCTGTTTTGTCATTGATCCATTTATTTTCACAAACACGTCCGTTGAAACTGATTTATACGCGTATTTTATTTAGATAGATTGCACACAATATAACATACATGGTTCATAACTTCAAGCGGATGTTTTGAATGTCTAGAACCACTTTTTCAACTTTAACTGGCTTAAACCGTTTGAATCATTTTTTTTGCTGAATACCCGATCGCGATTGTCATACTAAACACTGGGCCAATTCTGTTCGCTCGCGGTAAAATAATCTTATCTGAACCACGATTATAGATAGAATAATTCTGTAATCTGCTGTGGTAAATAGTATGGAATACCGATACAATGATAATTCTCAGAGACAGATAACAATAATTATCGATCAGATGCGTGCGTAACAATGTTTCTAAGCGGCATTGGTACAGATAAATTATTGATTGAATCAACTGTTTCATGAAAACTACCTAACTATTATTTCATTTTAGGAAGCAGGTATGGGTGCCGTCGTCCTGTGAACAATTAATTGGACGCTTCTGCCGTATGTCACCTGCAATGTATAGGATTAGACAAGCAGTTTCACCATAATTCAACGGATGTCGTCATTTTAAGAAGGGTATCGAACGTGTTGTGCAGACTAGAATGAACATGGCAAACTTTTCAAATCATGCATTATTATCGAAGGCAAAATATTCTGCATTTGAACGGCACGTCACAGAAATATCAATTTAACAACGTTTTCAAAGTGAGGTGATTCATACTTCCAAAATAGAAATTAATTTGTATTACACAAAACTCAAAATATTGTGAACCAACTGAGCCGCCACTGTGAAAAGAGAGCTCCAAGAAGGCAACGGTTTCTTTCAACAAAAACAGTGGTCGAAACCACGTCACCGAAAACCTGCTCCAGAAAATCTTTCAACTTGCCAAGATTCGTCGCTTGACTTTGCTTTGCTGGACTTACCTCCAAGACGCCAGTATCTCCTTCTCTTGAGCGGGCTTCATCAACCCGTACAGGAAGCATGTAAGGGTTTGTCGCCATGTGAATCATTCATTGGACAGCCAACGCTTCTGCCATATATCACCCTGTAGCATATAAGATTAATCATATAGTTTCAACATCCTTCAGCAGATGTCGTTGGTAAAGATAGTTATTTGTAATTTTAGGTGTCTCAACAGATTTTATTTAAATAGTACATTGGAAGAGTATCGACTATCGTAGTTCGTGTCTAATGCAAAAGGTTACGAAGAAAGCCGTAGGCTCATGCCAGACCGCTGGGCTCCGACAGCGATTGGGCGCCCAGCTTCAGAATAACGCCTCCTGTAGTAGACGTCTGGTCCAATTAAATATTCCTTGTAAACCTTACGATAACGTAATTAAAGGAACTTGTGATCTCGACGAATCTTTATTGGAGTTTTCTCTGACATATTTACACACTCCAAGTGGTTCACTAGGTTTGGTGACTTGGCAGAGGTAATTGAGTTCACGGAGAGAGATTTATCTAGGTCTTGGCGGCGGATGTGTCTGTGAGAAAGGCCGTTTGAGTGAGATTCTTTCGCCTTGCACCGTAGTGGGAGAGATGGGATTCCTGTCACTCCTGAATACACTGACCCCCAGAAAGTAAAACACGAAGGTTTACAAATAGTTTCTTGGAAAAGCGCTGAATCATTCAGCCATAATCATTCATTTAATTATTGTATGTAATTTGTTAACCAGGTTGCTTTGACAAAAATGTGGAATGTCATTTTTATTATTCTTGTAAAGGGTAATTGACGGGGATTAACTTTATCAATGATAAGATGATTCGAACTTCAATAATAATCCTGCTATGAATGATGACGAATAGCGACCATTACATTCAAGGTCTGCATTGCAATGTTGAATTAACGTCGATATTTTCCTAAAGATTTTCAAGACCTAGTTGTACATTTATAAATTTAAGAATATAAAAGCAAATTAATTTTATAGAATTTTGTATATTGTATCTAATGGAGCAGCTTATTTATTTCTATTTTCTTATATGCAGGTGTATATTGACGGCCGACGTGGTCTAGCGGTAAGGCTCTTGACTCGCAATCCGTAGGTCGCGGGATCGAATCCCGGCGTTTGATTAATTTTTGTTATTTCACAATTAACTTATTTAAAATAATATATTTATAGTATATTTGCGGCACGTTCCAGAGTGGAAGATATTCTCACTATCGCCCTGGTGTAAGACCACCATTCAGAATTAAAACGTTGCTTTAAATGGCTTTAGCCGTATTTTGTAACCAGATCTCAATAGCCCGGTACTTCCTCACCTTCCTCTTCCCCATCTCCTTCCCCTACCCACTGCCTTCAGTCTCACAACGTACCCCAATTGGGGTTGCCATAGTCTCACTGGCTCCAGACGGAAGCAGTTGGGACTCTTGTGCGGTATTCATATAAAAATTTTAAAAAAAAAATGGATTAGTAGAAGTATTTTGTGAACACCTCACTAAGAGAACCTGTACTGAGGTGTTCGCTTAGATAAAGTGTTATTTTGAGACCCTCAAAGAGGATACTCATACGCCTATGGCGGATGTATTGTATATTAGGTTAGTAGCGGTTAAAGTACATCATAGTATTATGTAGTAAGAGTGGTATATAAATACTTTCAGTATAGCCCTGGCGAAACCGCGTCAAAATCGAAACCTTGCTTGGTATGGCTTTATCTGTTTTTGTTTACGAAATTTGAATAGCCAGGTAGGTCCCTACCTTCCTCTTTCCGATTTTCTTCCCTTCCCTTCTCCCTCCAACCCCATAACCCCCAACCCCCAACCTATTTGGGGATGCCATAGACCCTCTGACTCTGAATATTGGGGAGCAATACGAAACTCCTGCGCGGTATTCACATTAAAAAAAAATCAAAAACATCTGCGTTAACCTAAGGTTACTTCGCAGAAATGTTTTGAAAAATTCTTGGTGTTAGAGTTCAAAGTTAACTATGTTCATGACATATCAAATTTTCCTTATTTTTTAATTATTCTGTTTTGACGCATTTTTCTTTGTGAAAAATATCCCACTTGATCGACTTTATGTTACCTATAGAAAAAGAGAAATAGGCTATCGCGGCTTTTTTGTGGCACTATCAAGAGGCTTCAATCCAATTTCTACCAGAATACTCTCCTCCGACACTCGCCCAGCGGAACCATTACAGATTCTGGGAAGTGTGGAGAGACCGCGATATAAATCCTACCATTTATCATGTTACTCCGTATCGAATATTATGTGAGTTTTTGCTCATTTTAAATCATATTTCTGAATTTTCAGAAGGTACCGATTCGATTGCGGTGGGAAAATGAACCCTCTCTCTCGGACGTGAATTTATTCCAAACGAGTTAGACAACGGTTTTCAAACTTCTGAATAATCAACTTCTTCAAAACCAACTGCAATATCTGACTCTATCAACTATTACATTTTCTTTGAAGATGTCTGTAAGCTAAGGATTCGTAGTCGAGGATCGAACACTCATTACTCAAGCCATCTCTAATAGGAATGCTTAGTCTATTAAAAAACTAGTGTACCGTCGCACGTACGCGTATATATATATATAGATAAACAATATTGTATATTGATAAACAATGAAATCTTTTAAATAAAAACATTTGTGGTCATAAAAATCAGCAGATTCAGCCGTTCCAACAAAACAGTGAGTTTTAACGTGCCGGTGTTTTATTCGTTTTTAAATGACGATTTTTAAATTCTACTTTTAATTATATATAATAAATTTAATAATAAAACAATAACTTTGTACACACCACTTTTATTTTTTTAATGTACTTAACTGCCGACCGGGTTTCGTTACAACCGTAGCTTCTTCAGGGCAGTACAAAACTCTACGTAACTCAGTAGAGTTTTGTTCTGCCCTGAATTTTTACCTGTTAAGGCAATACTATGGTACCAAATTATAATTCAACATATATTTAACCCGCAGCATAAAGAGAAACCATAACATAAATATAGCACTAGATTCACGCGCAACGACGCGACGGGTTAATAGTTCCGAAATGTAATAATAAGTACGGACAGAGAACGTTTGAATACAATATACCGAAGATATTTAATTTATTACCTGACACTTTAAAGCACCACAATTCTATGAATAAGTTTAAATATATGGTGAAAAATTGGTTATCGGAAAAAATATGGTATATTCATATTTATGAAAAAATGTGAATCTGTAGATATAAGATGGTAATTATAACATTTAAAATATACATGTAATTGAATTATAAGCCCCTTTTGACAAGCCAATGCAATTGGCTTAGCAGGACTTGTTTGTTGATACATAAAATTTAAAAAAAAATAAAATAAAAGAAGCTACGTTGTAGCGAAACTCGGTCGACACTAAGTACATAAAAAAGTGGTGTTAACAAAGTTATTGTTTTATTATTAAATTATAATGTCACAACACAAAGCATCTGTTTCATATGAACATAATTAAAAAAAAAAAAAAAAAAAATTAAAATAAAAAAATTAAATTAAAAAAATATATATATATATATTTTTATGTATAATAAAACTTATATATTCAGAATCAGCCTTTGTTGATCGAAATGAATACCTATATATTTTTTAAGCCATAATATTTTTCACGGGTGTTCCTTTTGCATTAGCTATGTGCTATGCAAATAGAACCCATAACGTTTGTGTTGAACTACGAGTATAATTCATACTTACGTCATTCGTTGGGGTAGTTATTTTTCAAATATAAAAATTTGCAAGCGTAATGGGAAAGACAATAAGGATGGGCGTACGCTGAGACATCGGTCGCGCAGCATGTTCAGCGCAAGTTAGTTTTGGTTTTTGTGTTGTATGAGCGACGTACGCTGAGACGTGCATGTTTCTCATACATTCCACAACTGCGCTGAACATGCTGCGCGACCGATGTCTCAGCGTATGCCCATCCTAATACATGTCAAGATCATAAGCCGTCCATTGCATGAGTACCACCGAAAGAATGTGATTTTTATCAATTATTATGATGAATTTTTATTTCAAAATTAATATTTAATATTTTGGGAAACATTGCAAAGGAAAATGAAGGATTCTCAAGTTTCAAAGGAAAACGTTTTGACGTTGTTTTTGCATATTTCCTTGTTGTATTCGAGCCCTCTATTTATATTTCCATTAAATACTTGAGTTTTTTGTTCATTTCCACCGTTTTCAATCACAACCAAGACACCCTTCCTTTTGACAGCGAATATCTTTGGAAATGCAACATTCATCATTCTGTGAAAGTCTCCACTGGGAGGGGGCTCCACTATTCTATATTTATACATCAATCAAAATATGTATTGCTAGTATTTTCTGCGAGATTTCACATTTTTCGGGAAAAGCGGCAAAGATATATTTTTACGACATAAACTGAAGTAGCTAGGTGTTGTATAATAAATATCTGACAATATAATTCATGTTTCGCGATAACAATTTTTACGGACAGTTGTTTTATTGGACCTCAGAATTTTAATGTGTTACTACCAGTGGCGGACTAAAAAACTGGGAGGCCTCCAAACGCCTCCATGTTTCCTTGATCAAATCCGAAACAAGAATTTAATGCACAAGGACACTGTAAAAAAATTTTTGTAATTTTTTAAATTTCATAATCTGAAAGATGCATTTGTTAAGAGTGCTTTCACCAAATGTTTTAAAGAAATTCGAAAAATTGACGGAGATTCAGCATTTTATTTGAAACCGTTTGAAACAGTTTGAATGTTGAATTATTCTTTTAACACGTTGTTCAACTTGGTTGCCGACATATTAAAAAAAAAATTAAAAATCCGATTTGCATGCACCAAGTCTTAAACTGTTCAAAAATAGAGTGTCAGTGTTTGATATCTAAAAATAAGAAAAATGACGGACCAGCAAATTTAATTTTAGATTTTTTTTCGAAAATTTTCATCACTTGAAAAAAAATAGAAGGGGGCCCTTTATAAAAAAATCCCTATGTTCAAATCTTAATTAATTAATTCAATCCCTTTTAATCAAAGTCTTGTTTAGGATTTGATTAAAGGAACATGCAGGCTAAATAAAAAGCTTGTAAAATTACATGAACTTCTTAAACTAGGAGGGGGGGGGGTTCATTTAGCTTTGCCGCCCCAAGACTAAGCTTCTGAAGGGCTTAGTCCGCCACTGTGTGCGTAAAGAAACTGGCCTCTTGGGAAACTAAATTATGAATGGGTGTTACAAATATGGAATCCTCTTTATACACATACTCTTATTTTTTATCGTGTCCTGGTTTTTTTTATTCATCTCTTCTGCTTGTAAAAAATATTCAATAAATGGATTTTTAAGGAGTAAAATTATTTTCACGAATAAATTAATCGTTATCAATTAATCTGCATTACCTGCATCATTTGACAATGTTAATAAATTAATATATTTAAAATTTAAGTAAAAATGTGGCAATAAGAACAGAATGTTAATCAACTTCCAAACATTATGAAGACAATGTAAAGACAATTAGAGGCCAAGTACAAAAATATGATAACTACTTCCTAAAGGCCGCTTCGGAACAGGGAACCCTAGTTAGGAGGACTTCGAAAATCTTACATTATACTTTTGGAGGAAGCTATATTTTTCGGATGATTGAATGTTTCTTTGTTTATCCCGTATGCGTTTATGTACCATTCATTCGATTGCGATGAAGCTTTGGTGATTTAGGCCACGCTATACACCAGCGAAGGTAAAATGGTGAGCTCTGGCGTTATGAACCTATTTTCTAAACCACTAATCCGATTGCGATGAAACTGGGGTGATTTATTGTGCGCACGCCCGCGATGGTTTTTTTTATATAATGGGGAGTTTTGGCCTTATGACATTTGTATAAAAAATATTATAATTTGAAAAAGTGTTTTATAAAATTTAAAAAAAAATGTTGTACAAATTTTCATACAGTTTATGAAATATTTATTTTATGTATCCGGGAGGGGAACGAAGTAGAGGAGAAGGTTGAAGGAAGTGGAAAAGGCGGGGAGGGTGGAATAGAATGCAGAAGGGGGAAGTGTAAAAGTGGAACCGTTCCTTTCTCATGGCGTAATATACGATACGCAGTACAATATTTTGCTCTGAGAAAGGAACGTTGTTCCAAAACTGGTCGGCGCATATAAAAAAAAATCAGAGTGTGCGATTCACACGCGGTAGAGGTGAAACTAGAAAATCACTAGATGTCGCTTTTTTTCTTTTGCCTGTTTATTTTAAAGTGATTTGAAGATTGGATATTAATTTCAGAAAAATCAAAATGTTTTTTTTTTTCGTCTGTCTCTCTGGGCCGCTTGGATTTTTCAGGCGCCTTAGCCGTTGCGCTACGGGAGGTTCGAGACGAGGCGCAAATTTAACGCATTATACATATTATACATATTATACATATATATATGTGTATGTGAATGTGTATGCGGATGTATACGTATGTATATATATATTCATATGCATGTGTGCAGGTACATGTATTTATATGGATGTGTATGTATGTATGTGTATGTTTATATATATATAATTTTTTTTTATATTCCTCTAATATATTTAAATACTTTTTTTTCTCTTCTATATAACCAATGTACAATAACTGTTAAAATTTGAAAAAAAATACATATATTATATTACAACACATAAATACTTGTCACACATAAACATAAATAAACACGTAAACACCTCAGCACAGGTTCTCCTAGTGAGGTGTTCACGAAACATACAACAATACCTATCCACAGTTTCACCTTCACAAACCTACCTTACACCCAACATAATAAAATTATAAAGGTAAATACTGTAATGTATAGAAATAAATAAAATAAAAATAAATAAAATATTAGAACCGAGGACCCATTAAATAATAAATTTAAGTGACGCATTTCCGCTGCAGCCGAATTTCAAATTACTAACGGGGCTATAGAAGTTTCTTAAAGATAGTAGTTCAAACAAAGTAATATTGTTTCTTTTACATCAGGGGCAAACATTCATTACGTGAGCTCAAAAAAAGGGGGGGGGGGTCCAACAAAATCTCATATCTACTTGAAAAAAAATTACGAAGTGGCCCAAATTTATCTCACCAAGGGGGGTAATCTCACCCTTAGTGTAATCTTATTGTATGCTCTTATACTTACATCATGTACAAAATTTGCTTTAGAAATAAAATAAAATAATTAAATAAATGGGGAAGATAAGGAATTTTCTTTTTCATAGTTACCTAGTATTGTTTCACAATTTTTGATCATTCTACAAAGACTTTCTCAAATGGTTTCTGGTTACCCCTTCAATACAGATACAGGGAATTTTGATAATGCGCCTATATCCACATTCCAAAGGCTTCTAACATATTCTATATTTTATTATTCTAATACTTGAATAATATTATAAAACTTTAAGAAAAAAATCTTCAAAAACAAATTTAAAAACAAAAACAAATGCAAATTTCGGAAGCCTTTTTCTTGCATTGCCCAAAGCGTCCAATACTGCGCCCATTAGCTGCTAGGTTAGTTCCTAATGTGTTTTCTTTACTTCTTTCTCTGCTGAAATGTTCATTTACCCTGCTGATAGCCCCAGTTCACAGTTTACTGGATTTCAACTCGGACCATTAGGTCCGACTTGAAATCCTCGGGCGAAATAAAAACGCGGCGGTAAATAACTATTTGTTGAGTTTAGACTGCGCCGGGAACTAAACTTGGCTGCACCAAATAATGATGAAAAACTACACCTTGTTAAAGAGGGTTTAAGCAGCCAACCTCGGCTAATGCGAAAACTTCGCTGAAATCAAGAAGCCTTCATTAACTTTAAGCCACTTATATCGGTACCTACCTCTGCCTTCTTGGGAAAATTATTTATTTTATTTTCTCTGGATATTCTTGGTTGAGTTTAACAAATCGAGAAAAGCAAAAGTCAAAACAATACAAAAAAGTTTAGTTCGTAGGATGTTAACACAGCATTACCCTATTTAACACAGCATATTTAAATATTTTGCGTAATTTTAAGGGAGTATTCTAGTCTAGATTCTGAATTATAGGTGTTTTTTCAGGTGCACTAAAAAAACCAATTACATTTTTGTAGCCATTATTTTACAAAATATTTATAATACATTAAAATAACCAAAAAAAAATCAAACGAAAAAATTTTAAAAAATTAAAGCTTAAGGGTGTTGAAGTGGGGGGTCTCAAAAATGTGGCGCACCGTGGTTGACACGATTGCAACCCTCCTACTAATCCGAAAAAAAAACAAATTAATTTTTAATCCAAGCAAATGCTGCTGTGGCATGAACCTCGGAGAAGTCATCAATTTTTTTTTTTCAAAATGGCGGCTGTCTGAAATAAAATAAAAAAAAACACTTTTTTACTAGTTTTTTTTTACTTTTCCGAATTTTTTTAGAATAGTTAAAATTAAAATTTTGTTATAGTTCTGGTTCATGCGATAAAGTAATGTATAGAGAAGGTTCACAACAAATTTCAAGTAAATTGGTTTGGTAGAACTTGAGAACTGTATCAACCGTTTCGAAAAAAGTGGTTTTAAGAAAAATACGTTTGTTTTATTTAGATTTTAGTTAGATTCCGACTAAACCGCGAAATTAAAATGGCTATAACATTTAAAATAATGCGAATTTCGAAAAATCCTTTTAAGAACATATTTTTGAATATTAAAATATTGGAAATAAGAAAAAAAAAAGTTGTTTTTTTTTCTAGACTAGATAACCCCTTAAATAATCTTTTCCTGACTTCACCCGAATCGAATTTTGTTTTTATTCAACAATTTAAATATGTGTGTAATAATATCATAGAGTCTATCTCAGTATCGCTCCGGTGTAAGTGAAATGGTTTTAGCCGTGTTTGGTGACCAGATCAAAATAGACCAACATCCAGATTTGAATTATACGTTCACCGTTTGTCTCATTTTCGACCGTTGTTATTTAGTGCGTAAGAAAGAGCTGCAGAATCATACGTTTAATAACAAATGCAAAACCATCAGCGCATTGACATTTGAAGTTTTTGAATTTTTGAAATTCACTCACTCTTCACTTTTCTTCTTCCTTGTTACTAAATTCCATACTTTCAAAATTATTGAAAGTCACGACTAGCAGTATTGTAAGAGTCTATGGACACCTCACAGTGCAATGTGCGAGAGAATTATGACTTTTTTCCTTCGGAGGAAACAGACCCAATTTTTTTTTTTTTTTCGGAAACAGAACGAAAATTTGATATTTCAATTTGGGAGGCGGGAACGGGTACCGCCGCCCCGGGAACCTTTATAGGATAACCAACACCTCTGCCATAGGTCACCCCTAGTGGTTCGCTACGTTTGGTGATTTAGCAGGGGCGCCCGGTTTCGTGGGGTGAGGTTTGTCTAGATCTTGGAGGCGGATGACCAAGACACACTGAACCCCAGATTCCTACCCACCCCTTAAACCTTTTCCTTCCCAGAATTCTCCTCCATTTCCTGTCCTTAAAAAAACCCTCCACACAGCATCCTCAAAGATGACATAGGCCCTGAGGGAGATTATTTTCTTCAGAGCCTCTCCTGTGTGGAGCTTATGTTAAAAAAAATCTCATTTTCGGATAGGGCTGCAGAATTCTTGTGATAAAGAACGTATGTTTATTGCCTTTTTTATGCCGTTACGGTACCGTAACCGTGAATCGTGACGATAATAATAAAAGCGCTAAATCTTAAATTAAACTTACACTCAAATTTCGTACACTTATAATTATTTTCATAGCGCTGCATCCTCTTATAATGGCGTATAGTGTAGTGTATGCACAGCTAAGTAAGACGCTGCACGACAGTCCAGAAGTCTAGAAGCCGAGAAGCGAGAAGTTGAGAAGTCGAAATGCGCACAGGGAGAGAGAACTCATTAACCTAGTGGGAAGTCCACAGCAGCCAGGGGAGAATCAGGGCAAGGAATGTTGTTTAGTGCTAACGGTTGGAATTATTTGCCTCTAATTGGTTTAGTTCGGCCGATAAACAAGAAAATTTAGAGCTAGTAGTTCCAAGAAATGTTTCTAATTCTCTATTTAATAAATGAAAACCAAAATTTACTATGAAATCACAGGCGAACCATACACGTCATCTATTTATTGTAATTTCCATATATTTATCATATAAAGTGATAGTTTTTTTTAGATCTCGGGGAGGGTGGTTCAGTCCCACGAGTTCCATATTATACATATTTAATAATCAAGTAATGATAACAAGATATAAAAAGGATACATAAAAAAAAATATTTTCATGGTAAAAGAAATTTAAAAGAAAATAATAATAATAAAAAAAAATTAAAAAAAACTTTTTGTTTAATCTATGTCCTCAGGAAGTGGATCCATCGCTTGTAGATGGGACCCTGCAAGAAGTAGAATGCTGCCATCACAATACTATTTTCGCTCGAGGCTAGTCGCGTTCTGTAGTTGGTAATCCGTTTTTTCATTAGTGCTCGGAATCCGGGAACGCACCCTTCTTCAAACATCTCGGTGGCACTGCAGTACCAGGACAATCCAAAAAGCGTTCGATATGAATTGTTGTACTGTACTTCCATTCTTTTTAGTGATGCTTTCTTAAGTATTAAAAAGTTGCCTTTTTGCACCTGGGCTACACTTGTTGAATCTTCGACAAATCATATTTGCTCTAATGCACTGTGATCTTCTCTGTCGCTCAATATCCGAGTCATCGTTGAGGTCCGTTGTTACGATGTGTCCTAAGTATTTGACCTCGAAGTTTTCAGCTATTTTTGTATCGTTTAGGCTGACGGGTAATACTTTTATGGTGCCTGCGCCTGATTTGAATACTATCAACACAGATTAAGTTTAGATTTTATTGTGAGGGTAAGCTAGGGTATTGACGGATATCTAGATTCCTAGAACGAAATTGTTTCTCCTTGCGTGTCCTTTCCCATTCGTCCCGTTCCCCTCAGGCCTTCCCACTCAGCCTTCTCCGCCTTCCCTCTCCCCTCTCCCGCCAATTCCCCTCCCGCGATACCCTCCCTTCTCCCGCTTTCAATATATTCAGCCCCAGTACATTCAGATTTACATAATAAATTAAAGCCAAAATTTACTATGAAATCACAAGCGAACTATACACGTCATCTATTTATTGTGATTTCCATATATTTATCATATAAAGTGATATTTATTGTGAGGGTAAGCTAGCGTATTGACGAATATTTAGATTCCTGAATTCCGTATTTTTATTATTTTAGGGAAAGTTGACAGCAAATCTAAGATAACACAATAATAATAATAAGATGATCTTCAGGGTATAAAAATTAAACTGTTAAGTTTTGAAGATGCTTATGGAAAGCGAAACCGGTCGGTAGTGGAAAAATTAAATAAATCGTGGTAACAACATTTTTGTGTTATTTCAATTTTAAAAAATTATAATTTAGAAAATACCCTTACAATGTCATACTTTATCTTTCACTATCATCAGTGGAAAGTTCATAATTGGCATAATTATCCATCTTATTATTATTATTGTGTAATCTTAGATTTGCTGTCAACTTTCCCTAAAATAATAAAAATACGGAATTCAGGAATCTAAATATTCGTCAATACGCTAGCTTACCCTCACAATAAATATCACTTTATATGATAAATATATGGAAATCACAATAAATAGATGACGTGTATAGTTCGCTTGTGATTTCATAGTAAATTTTGGCTTTAATTTATTATGTAAATCTGAATGTACTGGGGCTGAATATATTGAAAGCGGGAGAAGGGAGGGTATCGCGGGAGGGGAATTGGCGGGAGAGGGGAGAGGGAAGGCGGAGAAGGCTGAGTGGGAAGGCCTGAGGGGAACGGGACGAATGGGAAAGGACACGCAAGGAGAAACAATTTCGTTCTAAAGTGGCATAGCAACGCAAGCCGGGAACTCGCTAGTTATTAATAAATCTGTAAACATTACGAATTCAAACCACAAAATGGTCTCTTTCTACAGAATATTAACAATACCGAACATGTTGGTAATTTTATTTATCCGCTGAGCTCGTGTATACGGTACAAAAGTTTAACAAGGCCAAAGATCCTAAAGTTGGGCGGAAGATTTTAAAGTTTACTTCAAAGAAAATAAATCTGTCAAAAGCTGCTCGGACAAGTAGCTCGGCCAAGTGGCTTGGGCAAGTGGCTTCCGAACCCTAACTTTTGAGAGCTTTGAAAAATTACACAACATTACCAAAAAGTATCTAAAATGCAGTGAAGTGAAGTTACCATTGTTATTAAAGTTGCTTTTCCTTGTTTTCTTGAGTTGGAGAGAAATCTTTTCTTCATCCTTACCGGCATCTTTATATTGTTTTAATATGTGGGGTCTTACGACAAGTTATGAAAAGATAGAATCGAATCGAATAGTTTTAATAGGCTTGCGTTTTCGTGGTTGAATTTCATAACCCGGCTGCGAGTGCATGTCTGACGCCACGCCGTACGCGCCGCGCCAAAAATAACATCTGTGTACGTGGAATTTTAAATAAAACTACCGTTGTAATTCGGTTTAGAATTCAAGAAATCGTTAGAAGTTGTCACCACTTTTATCAGCAGGTTGGATGGGGACGTCTCCCCTCTAGGTATAACTGCTACGAATTTGTGAATATGTAGTATCTCTCCGGATATGGAAAGATTGACGTTAAAACATAGTTTAACATCAAGCTGCTATATATTACATAAGACGTCATTGCCTGTCTCGGTTACTTTGTCCCGGTAACTAGCTACATTGGATGACAGTGGATCCGAGGAACGGGCTAAATTTGGACCCAGTTCCTATTGGATTTATAAAATGGTCACCAATACTAATTGGGCGAAGCCGAACCAAAAGCTGCCCACAGGGCCTAGCAGCAGAAACCTGCGGAGCGGGTTTTTAACTGCTAGTGAAGTATTAATCACATTAAAATTAATTGCGGAGGTACGTATACGTAGACATGAAACACTGTGCAACGTGAGAATGGCGACTTTTATGGATTTGAATTATTATTTGTTTTGAGGAATTATGATTTTTGAGGAATTTTTAAGCGTACAAGGGCACACAATATTAATGGTGTAACAATATTTTTAATACGATTACGTAACCTCCGATAGTTAGATCTAAAAGTTTTGAAAACCAAATAACTGAACTAATGAAATGTCAAAACCCTTATAAATGTTCAAAAAGCATCTTTTATTTTAGCTTTCTTCCGTAATGTAAAAAAAAAGTTTTCGATTTGAGCTCATCTGAAAAGTTAGATTTGTGTACTTTTGAAATAAAGTTTCTCAGAGTCGTTGGAGCAAAATATTATATTTTTTCATCATTTACGAAAAGTTCAACACTTTAGCGAAAATTTTACCACCATTATGCAATATTCGATGTATTGCTAATAGTACCCAAATAATACTTCTTGAGCCTCCTGGAGTTCAGCTTTGGACTAATACAATGCTTCAAATTTCTCAATTTTGTCAATAATTGAGCCCTTGCAGAAAAACGCAGAAAACAGATGTTTCATGAAATATAATATTTAAAATACAATAAACGTACAATTCTTGAGAGTTTTAAACGAAAAGTCGTAAAGAAAATTAATTAAATTCAAATTTATTACTATAATTTAAGCTGAATTAGTGGAAGAATGTTGTGTATAAAAATTTCATACAACGTTATTCCACAAAATGTTTTTGTTTACTCTTCGTACCTTTCAGAAAGCAATATGGTCTTCTAACCTAAACATGTCATTGATATATTTGAGCTTAAATAGCGTAAAAACTAAATGAATAAATGAAACCATTTACGCTCTAGATATTGTCGTGAAATCAACTTACAACATTATTCCTGTTTCAAGGACAAAAAGTAGGCTTAGTAATATTTTTTCTGAATGGATGTATCCTTCAGTTTCTTGGCTCTAAAGTCTATCTAGTTGAAGCCGTAAGACGATCGTTTTCTCCATTTATTCTCATGAATTAAACCATGCTCCGTGATTTCGACAAATGGCATTATACAACGTACTTTCAAAATGCTAACTTTTAAACGCTGCCACAGGCCTAAAAAATGATTATTACCATAATCCCTACCTTAAATGCTGCGTATTAATATGCCCAAAATTATTCCATCGAAACTCGACACTGATAGTTTTGATGGATAAAAAATTGTTCCATCAAAAACTCAACATCGACAGTTTTGTTCGATACAACATTATTCCATCAAAAATTCAACGGTGATAGTTTTGTTGGGTTCAACATTATCCCGTCAAAAACTCGACATTAATAGTTTTGTTGGATGCAACATCATTCCATCAATAACTCAACCTTGATAATTTTGTTGGATACAATATTATTCATCAAAAACTAAACATTGATAAATTTGTTGGATAAAACATTATTCCATCAAAAACTCAACATCGACAGTTTTGTTGGATACAATATTATTCCATCAGAATTCAACGTTGATAGTTTTGTTGGATACAACATTATTTCATCAAAAACTCAACATCGAGTTTTGTTCGATACAGCATTATTCCATAAAAAATTCAACGTTGATAGTTTTGTTGGGTTCAACATTATCCCATGTGATGAACCGTAAGTCACCTACGCTATGATATACGAAAGGAAAAACAGTTTTACGTTCAAGAGTGCCTACGAAGATTTTTTTTTTAATATCGTGTAAAGAAAAGCGCATCTCTGTGACCTCTGTATGTGGAAAATAAGAACTATGACAGGAATCTGTATTACAGATAAAGCAAGGAAGGAATTTCCCACGGAGATGTGGCCTTTTGAACAAAGAACTATAGATACATCCAATCAGAACACGAGAAAACCGATTATTATTTATATTAACCAATCGAGACGTCAGGAGGCGTTCACGAAACACGTGGTCTATGATCACGATAGGGGACCTTCAGTTGAGTCCCACAGGAATTAAAGTTGAACGAACTTTATTTTAAACAAAATCAAAGACAAAGAGGTGGATGTTTATTGGCCCTGGGAAGTGTTTATATAAAATGGGATTGGAAACTGAATGATACGAGAGCAAAAAAAATGTCATATAGGAATGCTGAAAATAACAGCTATTGATATGTCAACTGAAAGGTGCGGGAAACCTAAGAAGTATTACCTAAGGAGATATTCAAATTAAAGATGTTAATAATAATAAACAAAAGAGAGTACAATCGATTGAAAATCACACAGATCAGAGAGAAAGGCCGAGTTAGGGAGGGAGACTCAACACATTCATCAAAAACTCGACATAGATAGTTTTGTTGGATGCAACATTATTCCATTAACACTTCCTTACCGGACCGGGGGAACGCACCTACACTAACGAGAGTTTTACGCTGTATCTATGTTGTGTTTTTAACCACGTACTCAATAATTTGAGTAATCTTAGAAAAACTATTTGGTTATCACTATTTATTATTTTAACTTTATGAGTAAAACCTCAAACTGTAATATTTAATTAAATGAAGACATTATGAGCGAAACTCAATCGAAAATCTGGAAACAGAAAAATCAGAAAAAGATATTGGCACCTCTGGGACTCGAGCCCAGGACCTCCCTACTTTCCGGGTTGGGCGCTCTTATCCACTGAGCTAAGGTGTCGATATCCAATTCGGTCACTTTTAACTGTACCATACTTCGACTAAGAACCACCCATATTATCTTCATTTTTCTTAACGCATATTTTTATTGGCTGCCGTCTTTATGAATGATTGCAAGATTCAACTCGAACTAAATGCAATCTAGATGGTGTCTGGATAAATTATTATCCATTTTATTTAATGTGCAACATCTATTGACTCTTCTGCAAGTCTGGGATGAATAATAAATCGAGTCCCAGAGGTGCCAATATCTTTTTCTGATTTTTCTGTTTCCAGATTTTCGATTGAGTTTCGCTCATAATGTCTTCATTTAATTAAATATTTGGTTATCGATTTGCATTAAAAAAATTAATATCGCATTACTACTTTTCTTAAAATTAAATAGTTTATAACAAATTCCGGCGAATAAACTGTGCCACCCGCCCCCCTTCCCCTCTGTTCGGGCGTACCCCGTCCCTTTCTGCTGAATGTATCGGGATTATTCTAAGCGATAGCAAGTAATTTCTAAGTTGTTAGTGGAAAGGACTAATTCGCGTTCGTTTACACTGCGCATCTCGTTTGCTTTTTTTACAATGCTATAATGTTCGCTTGCCGGTCAAAGATCATTCGGTCTGAGTCGTTTCCGGTGAACGTGTTGGCTATGGGCCCACCTTCTCTGTTTTCTATGGAAAAATACACGTTATGGTCTAAATTCATTAGAATATAAATTATGACTTTATTTATGAAACGATTTTGAAAATGACTACTGAAATACGATGATTATACTTCCCTCTAATTATTATCATAACAAATTACAAAAAAATATGTCATTAACACCCTTTAATATGCAAAACAAATTGGGGTCCCCGAGAGACCCCCCTTCGGGTCATGTGTGATTTTTTTCGTTCCGGGACGAAAAGGTTAATAACTCAACGTAAATAATTTTGTTGGATACAACATTATTCCGGGCAGGACTAAATCTTTGACGGCTCCCTTCAGAAGCCGGATGTCTTTTAAAGATTCAGCCAATCTAATTTGTGGCTGATCTCTGCTTTTATTTCCCTCCCAAGGACTTCACTTACACTTAATGTTTATATTATGCTAATAAATATGTAATTCTATGTTAATTGTGATGTGATTGAAATGGTAAACTAATTAAGACTTGCCTTCAAGGCAGTTGTGTCCAGTTGTGTAGGTGTGATTGTTTCTATCTCTGAACCATTATCTCTATGCCCACGTGAATAGGAGGGTTATCACTGAAGAGATTCACGGATAGAAGTGTGTTGCGAGCGTATCTGTGTTCCCGAAGTAAGATCATTTGTTCCTTACTTTTGATGAAATTGGTCACATATCGAAATTCTTTCTTCAACTGATATTCAATTATATTCGCCAGTTTTGGACCCAGGAGTAAAGAGGTCTTATTATATGTAAATTGTTGTATGTAATAGGTTATTGTTATTACTCACTTCTGTGGTTTACTATTGTTTCCTCTAATTAAAAACACAACTTTGTTGATTAAGTCTTGTTTATAATTGTATATTATTTACAACGAATATCCAACTGGACTAACGTCCATTCTAAAGGATGCTCTGTGATAATCTGAAGCGGAGGAACTGCTCACTGAAGATAACCGTTCGGTTAGTACACCCAAAATTACGATAGTTGTCTCTGGCCTATACTTTTACAAATGACATCTATTGAGACACCTTAAAACAACATACAACTAGGTACACAGACTCCTTGGTCGATGGCCAAGGTTTTCGACTAGCGATCGGGAGGTTGTGGGTTTAAACCCTGGCGTGCGCAGATAAATTTTATTTGATTGATTTGTGTTTTCAATATTTAAGCATTTAAAATAATACGAGGCATTTTTGCAGTACGTTACAAAGCGGAAGACACTCTCAGTATTATCGTCCTGAAGAGCTATTCTCTATCTTTTGTGAGAACGAGATCGTTCTCCCGCGAGATGTTCTGTCAGATTTGTGTGATTTTCTACAGCTGTTAAATTAATAAATAATCGTGCATACTTGCAGGAATTCGTGTTTAAAACGACCCAAACAAAATGCGTGACAGCTCACAGCTGAAATTTTGACATCGGCCAATAGAAAAAGCAAATAACAGCCGTAGAAAATCACACAAATCTGACAGGACATCTCGCGGATCTCGTTCTCACAAAATATAGAGAATAGCTCTTCTGGTTTAAGACGCATTGCGTGGCGTTGTTTGAAATGGCTTTAGCCGTGTTTGGTGACTAGATCTGAATAGCCAGGTACTTCCTTAACTTCCTCTTCTTCATCACTTTCCCCTCCCCACTTACCTTCAGCCTCACAACATACCCCAATTGAGGATGCCATGTTTTCACTGGCGCCAGACGGGAGCAGATGGGACTCTTGTGAGGAATACCTCACAAGGAATGTGAATACACAAAAAAAAAACTGAGGACATCTGGTGAGAGACATTGAAACCACATACATATCACATATACTACAACTTCTACAGATAATCTACTCAGTGTAAGTAAGTAAAAATACGTCCCATATACCACCCAACATCTAGTAAAATCTCTCAAGGGTCGTGTATAGGTGTTTCAAATCCTGTTGGTATTGTTGTTATACAGGACCCATTTGAATTATCTCTTTCCTACACCCAAACATTAGGCGCCTAGCTATGTGTATGATTTACATGAATATCTCTCCTTTGCAGTCAAATTATGTATAAAATATTGTTATGTAATAAATAATAAATTTATTATGACCGACCGGTTTTGCGTAGCAGAAGCATCATCAGGGTACAAAATCAAACTAATAACTTGAAGGGTGAAAGCCAGAAACATCTGAAAAAAAAAATATTTTGTGCGCTTGGATATGCATGTAGAATGAGACAGTATGCATGGAATAAAGGAACATTGAGATAGTATGAAATTAAAACCTAACAAAGTAACAGAGAGAAAGAGAGACAGATGTGTTCGTAATGGGTTACAGACAAAGCGGTAACTAAACAGGTGATTAAGGAATAGTAGGAATTTTATGAGTGATTGGAAAATATGCCTAATATTGGGCTTTTGGACTCATTTAATTGATTATTAATAAATTGGAAGCTTTAGTTCATTAAAATGTCAAACCACAAAGTGACAGCTTTGGGGCCATCCATAAATTACGTCACACCTTAAGGGGGGAGGAGGGGTGTAAAGAAGTGTAAAGAAGACACTGTTTATACTGATTTCAGTAAAGCATTTGATACAGTTTCCCATGAAATCTTAATTTGGAAATTAGGAAAGCTTGGTATACGCGGCAATATATTAGCCTGGTTTAAAAGCTATCTTACTGGAAGACAACAAATAGTTAGAATTAAAGCCTCCCGTCAGAAAAAATTAATGCAACAAGTGGAGTTCCACAGGGTTCACACCTTGGCCCAATCTTATTTATCTTGTTTATAAATGATCTTACAAAAATATTTCATGATGTATCTATCTTACTTTTTGCTGATGACCTCAAAATTTTTAAAATTATTGAAAATATTTATCATTGCAACATTCTTCAAGATAATATCAACAAATTGTTAATTTGGTGTATGGAAAATAGACTTTATTTAAATATCTCAAAATTTCAAATTGTTAGATTTTCTAGAATAAAAAATCCAGTGATATTTAATTTCAACATTGATAACAATGCTCTTCAGACATTAATGCAAATTAAAGACTTGGGCATCACTTTTCAATCAAATCTTTCATTTGTTAACCACATAACAGAAATTTGTAATAAGGGCTTAAAAATGTTGGGGTTTATAACTAGGCTAACTAGAAACTTTAACAATATAAAGTATATTAAACTATTATATTTTGCTTATGTTAGAAGCCAACTTGAGTACAATTCTCCTGTCTGGAATCCTCATTATAATATGCACGTACAAGCTGTTGAAAGAATACAAAACAAATTCTTACGTTTTCTAAATTTTAAAATGGGTATTCCAGCAAATATGTTAAACTACAACACTATTTTAAACGATACGAATATGCTTAAATTGTCAGACAGAAGAATTTTCATTGACTTGGTATTTTTATATAAAATTCTAAATGATTTCGTTGATAGTCCGGTATTACTTGAATTGATAAGCTTCCGAATTCCACTTCGTAATACTAGAAGTCAGGATTTATTTCAGTGCAGAAATTCTGGGACTAACTACCATATGTATTCCTCTTTGCCCAGAATACTAATGGAGGGAAACAATTATACCAAGTCAGTGGACAACTTCAATTTATCTTTGAATCAATATAAAATATTGTTATTGGGGCAGTTGAGTTATGTACTATAAAATGTTTTTTCTAACTATGCTATATATGTAAAAGCCCCGAAAAAGGGCTTTTATTTATAAATAAATAAATAACATCGGAAACTCTCTTTCAATTTTTAAATAATTTCGCGAAAATCCTACTTACCACATACTTCTTCCTCGTGAAGCCCGCGCAACGCACCGAGCCGCTCCTAACTTGCAAATAAAGAATAAAATGAATCAGTCAAAAGGCGAATAAAAGACGTGAAATCATTTATTGCAACTATAAAAGTGCGTTCAAGTCTTCACATCAAAGGAAAAGTCCTTTTGACGGCATGACCCAGTTTTGTAAAAAGATATTATTCTTTTAGTTACTTGAGCTGCGCCATTGACAAAAAGAATAACCGGAAAAATCAAAAAAAAAAAAACTTTAAATCCTCCACACCACAGCATCCAAAGTTTGTGAAGACACCCTGTTCTGCCAAGAATGTACCAGTAACACCCTGTTACAAAGAGTGTACCAGTTTTCTTAAGCCGCCGCTACCCGAATTTCTACCGATTTCTTGCGTACGTCCCTTGAACATTTGAAGTTTTAAGCTCTTAAAAAAAAATGTTATTTTTTAAGATAATATCTATACAATCCCCACGCCGAAATGTAATTATATGAAAATCCCTCGACAGAAAGAAAATCGCAAAGTATGCGCCGAAATTTTTATTTTCAAGTCTGTCTCTATTATTAAACAAGTTATATGTATGAAAAAATTCACAGTGTTTCTTTGAATGTTGTTTTAGCCACCTCCTACGAGATTTTTGCTCTATTCTAAACGAGTTGTGTTTTATTAAACATTTTCACAATTTTCGCTTCAATTTTATCGTTTGAAATATTGGCGCGCTCTCTCCAACTCTCAACTCTCTTCTTGTTTTCGAGCCAGGATACGGCGCCTTAAGTTCTATTGTTAAAATTGGAACACTCCCCATGTGAGAAGAATTTTCAATAATCTTGTAAAATAAGCATTATGATAAAATGGCGTGTACAATAAAACTAGTATATGCTGTTTATCTATTGCTTCCGTGCTGTATGGAGCATGGACGTTACGTAAAATGAATTAGTTCTCTCACCGCGCTGGTCGCTACTTTGCTTGGCACTGTAAACTGTGTAAAAGCGTAACAATACGCGGTCAGCTTGTGGAAAACTTCCACAGAAAGTAGTTAGTTGCAAAGTTGTTGTAGTTCCACTGATGTGGACCCAAACCAAACCAGTGGACCGTGACCGGACTAAGTCTGCCTGGCGCTACACATACGTCCACGTGATGTCACTAGTACCTTACTGAAACTTAACCACTCAGACAAATTTGTTCGGTTTTCCGAAGAAAATATTAGTTAGAAAGAAAATATGCTGAAAAATGAAACGCTGTGTATTCAAATCTAAAATTCAATCGCAAAATAATTAAAATGTACACCTTTATGAAACCAATGTTTCAAACCGCAATCTTGAAAAAGTGAAACTTTGGAAATTTGTTAATTAATAATTTTTTCATGAAACGACAGAAAAATGAGTAGTTGGTGATAACATTTATAATAAATTTGCCTAATAAAATATGTGTATTCCTTCCTTAGTCCCGTTAGCGATCCGGAATTCGGATGAAACGGAAATGACGCGTACAGCACTTCAGCGCAGCATTATACTCCTATCAAGGCTCCAATTGGTTGAGATATAAAACGGAAACGACGCGAGGTCTGCGCTCATTGGCCTGTTCTGTGCACTTTGATTATGACCTCACTTTTCAAGGCGCCTTGGTTCTTTATAGTTTGAGATTGTTTTGGTAAAGTTTTGCTTCTAACGCCCGTCAACTGCACTCAATTTTTTTTAGAAAAAATGTAAGGTGAGCCATTTTTAAAACTTTATGAATTATAAAATTTTAAAGCATACTTCATCACCTTTCAAAAACATATTTTAGTTTTCGGATGCGTTCAGAAATGTTTGAATTATTTGGATCTTATCGCAAATCGGAAATATTTTGACCTTCCCACAAAATAGGCCCGTGGCCTGAGGGGTTAACCACCTCATCACTACTCACTACTACAAAACTAGCTCGATGTTTTTTGCTTAAATATTAGTTGAAATGTAACTACACACACTTTTTATTGTGTTTATATTTCGCAAAACACAATTACATATGCATATATTTCTTAAATGAACGTACTAATTGTGACATGTTTGCCTTCCAAAGGTACTTTCAATGTGTTGAAACTCTGGTTTTGCATACAAATTAAAGATTGCTTGAATGACAGTAATTAATCCGGATTACGTTGTTGATTTCAAATCAATTATTTTCTCTCCTAACTTCTCTTGTTCTAGAAAATTTTATAATTTTATTTCTAAACTAGCCCACGTAAAAAATTACAATGTTTTGAAAACAGTATTTTTGTAATAACAAGTTATTTAAAAAAACATTAACAACAAAAAAACTGCCACGACCAAGAATCGAACCCCAATCAATTGCTTCGAAGGCAACTATTTTAAAAATGGCTGTGTAAATTCACTACGTGTACTGAAAAAAAAAGTTTTTTATTTTTATTTCCATAATGTCATTTACATCACATCAAAGCCGAAATTCATTTTTAAAGTCTTGCAGAAACAAAAATCGGTTTCTTTTTATTTTTTTATTTTTATTTTATTTATTTAGGGAAGTTAACAGCAAATCATTAATTACAAAAAATAATACAATAAGAAAATAGTTCATTATGCCAATTATAAACTTCCACTTATGTTAGTAAATGATGTGTGACATTATAAGGTATTTTCTGAATAAGTT
Organism: Glyphotaelius pellucidus; assembly: GCA_936435175.1. Taxonomy (NCBI): domain Eukaryota; kingdom Metazoa; phylum Arthropoda; class Insecta; order Trichoptera; family Limnephilidae; genus Glyphotaelius; species Glyphotaelius pellucidus. Next base: position 9,922,933 of record OW386558.1, read on the forward strand.
TTTTTTTTTTTTTTTGTTACAATATGTGAAAGGGGGGCGAGGAGAAATAAAGGATGAGGATTAAGAGGCTAAGGATGGGAATAGAGAGGGGGAGGGGTAGAATTGAACTTCCTAGTTTGGGTCATGTTGCTTAGCGATTTTTCGTTTTACGTCACGTAACGTCGAGTTAAAAATGTCAATGTGGTTATAATTTAAGTTAAATAAATGAGTGGATCTGTAGATAAATGAATTCTGTTTGGAATTGGTCTTGCAAAGAGGGAGATTAAAAGTAAGCGACTGTCTACTGTTGCGGTTTGGGACATGGAATGACAGGCGTTGAAGCAGATCAGGACTATCGATTAAGCTTTGTGTAATTTTAAATAACATTACCGAATCTGCTATATTTCTTCGACAAGTTAAAGTCTGTATTTTGAAGAACTTTGCAGAGTCTTCGTTACTTACATGACATCGAAAAGAGCGGAAATTAAGGTACCTTAAAAATCTGTTTTGAACGCTTTCAATTCTATTTTTGTGTATTGTATAGCCTGGGTTCCACACTTGAGATGCGTATTCAAGGATACTACGAACATACGAGAAATATAGTGTTTTGAAGGTAATAAGGTCTTTAAATTGTTTACAGGCTCGGATTATGAGACCAAGCATAGAAGATGCGTTAGTGACTATGTGGTCGACATGTTTATTGAAATTTAGTTTACTATCAAGTATAACCCCAAGATCCTTACTTTCGGATTTGACAGATAACGGTACGTGATTAATTGAGTATTCATGGACAAACACATTTTTATTTCTAGTAAAGCGCACAACGAAGCACTTAGATATATTTATTTCCAGACAATGGGCATTACAATACATGCTCAGACGTTGCAAATCATCTTGCAGCTTCTGACAGTCCTCGATTGAGTTTATGGGTGAAAAGATTTTCATGTCATCTGCATACAGGATGGTTTGCGAGTTTAAGAAACAGTTACCAACATCATTGATATAGATGTTAAATAATAATGGTCCCAACAGGCTGCCTTGAGGAACTCCCGATGTAACAGCAACAGAGTCGGATTTAAATCCAGCAACTACTACTATTTGACTACGGTTGGAGATATAAGAGGAGAGCCAACGATAGAGATTGCCGTGAATACCAATCTCTAAAAGCTTTTTTAACAAGGTTGAGTGATCGACCCTGTCAAACGCCTTACTATAGTCGGTATATACAGTGTCCACTTGTATTCTGTTATCCAGGTTATCCTGCAGGTATTCTGTGAAAGTTAAAAGATTTGTGGTTGTAGATTTACCACTAATAAAACCGTGTTGGTTCACATTCAGGCTAGGTTTGAGAGCAGCATATAGTTGATCATAGACTATTTTTTCAAAAATTTTGTTAAATATGCAAAGTTTGGAGATTGGCCTGTAGTTTTTGACATCAGTTTTTTTACCATTTTTGAAGATGGGAGACACAAACGCGGATTTCCATATGATAGGGACAGTGCATTCAGTTAGAGAAAGATTGAAAATCATGGAGAGGGGTAAGGCTAGATTGTATACACATCGTTTAATAAGGATTGAAGGTATTTCGTCAGGACCGGCACCTTTGCGAATATCAATTTCCTTAAGGTATTTTAAAACAATATATCGTGTCACCTCAATATTGCTTATATTGGATGTATGGTTCCCGACGTCAGTTGGATCACTGGCAGGTGAATTGGAGGGTTTACTGAAAACCGAACTGAAATATTCTGAAAATAAATTTGCAACACCTGTTCCATTATCGGCTCTCAGCTCTCCGAGATACATACATTTTGGAACACCTTGGGATTTGTTAGAAAATTTGACGTGACTCCAGAAGTTTTTCGGGTTTGAGGCTATATTATTTTCGATATTGCTTAAATAACTAGATTTGCTTTTCCGACATAACTCTTTGTGCCGTTTACGAAGGAGAGAAAATGCGTCGTAGTCAGCCTGGTTTTTGTATTTTTTATATTTAGTAAAATATTTTGATTTTTCCTTAGTTATTTTAATAAGGGCAGCATTGTACCAAGGAGGATATTTCAAGTTCCACGAAAATTTATGAGGAATATGAAGATTAATCAGGTGTTTCAAAAATGTGTAAAAACTGTCAAGCGCTGGTTCTATTTGAGAGTTAGAGAAAATGGATGCCCAGTCAGCTTGTTCTAGGGCGGAATTAATTGATTCGTAGTCTCCACGATTATAGAGAAAAACTTTCCTTTTCGCATTTTTCAATGGGGGGGGTTCCTGAAATGGCACACTAACGGATACAGCTTTATGATGTGCGTCTTCAGGAACTAGCGGATCGTCATTAGATTTGACGGAAATTAGTAAATTTGACAGGATCAGATCTAGGATATGGCCGCTTGAGTTTAGCTCACCGTTGTATTGAGAGAGATCCAGGAAATGCATGCAGTCTACGAAATGATTGCTAATGTAAGTAGAGTAATTACTAGCTGCGTAATGCGTAGATGGTGTAGTTTGGGTCCATGAAATTTCAGCAAGATTAAAATCCCCTAAGATAACGAACGAATCCGTGGGGTTATTTGATACTACATCCGACAACATGTTTAGGAAATTTTCGATTAAATATTGATGTTGAGTCCCTCCGGGGATGTACACGCAGCATATATGGACCAAAGTGTGAGGTGTACTATTAGTGCGAATGGTGACCCATACATCTTCAGCGCAAGAAGTCCATTCAGGTCGGGCGACGCTGATCAGCTCCTGTTTAATAGCTAACACTACACCACCGCCAAGACGTTGACCGGTGGAAACGTAATCGCGGTCCCTACGATATACATAGTAACAAGGGTCGAAAAGTTCTTCGTCTCTGATGCCTTTGGTGAGCCATGATTCTGTGAGAGCGATTATATCGTAATTGTTTGAAAAGGTATTTTGAAGGATCGTCGTTGTTTTGGTTCTAAGACCTCTAACATTCTGGTAATAGATTTCTAAAGACATGGGGAAATATTCAAATAAATATTCGTGAGTAAGCGGTAAGTTACAACCGATAGGTTATAACCGAAATCACTCATCGCAGTTATCATAAATGATAACTGCAATAAGTGAATTCGGCTGTAGTGGTCAAACAATTTAACATTGTAAGTACAGCTAACACAAAAATTTAATGGTGTGGGTGCATAATATAGTTTAAAATAATAATAATATATAAGTCTTAAAATATGCATCTCAAGCCTGGCTGATAATAATATTCTGATGTTTATATAGTCAGTTAGAGGTAGGTATCTGTATTTGAGGTAAGAACGGTTAATAATATTAATCAGTAGGTATTTTAGTAGAATATTTGTTGACATAAAATGAGTATAAAGTGATTTGCTTACCACAGCAGAAAATATAATTAGTGTGAGAGACCGCTATTGTTCGTCTAGTAGGTCTGAATGTCAGGGGTATAGGGGGTCGCCAACAAGCGGTAACATGTATTCCAAGTTGTTTCTTGAAAAATGTTGACTGATTCCAAAATAAATTAGAAAGTTTATGGGAGAGGGTAAAATGTGAGAGGGAGGGTAAAGGTAATGGGAGTGGAGGAAATGTATAGGGAGATACATGAGCGAATAAAAAATCTATTTTACGATGTGAAGAGTATGCAGATCGATTCAGGCAATTTTCTTTAGGTCTTCTTCCATGGCAATTAGTATGGGAGGCGAAGTAGGATTTTTCCTCACAAATATCCTGCTGTTTTTTATCCACGTGAATTGGAATCCCCTGTCCTTTGCAATCCCCTTGGCCCGAAAAAGGAGGTTTTTATTAGAGCTAGTCAGATGGTCGTTAACATAAATTTTTCTTTCGTCACCGGGGTAATTCAGGTCCTTTGTACTTATTCCCTTCCTTCGCCGAATTTCAGTGATGAATTCGTTTTTACGTGAACGGGTGGTAAATTTTACAATTATCGGTTTAATTAATTTGGAATGTCGTGGGTCTTTCGCTGAGACTCTGGTAGCGAACTCGATTTCATCAGTTTTAAAGTTGGGTATACCAATTTGGTTTGCTATACCTAAAAGGATATTTTGAATATTTTCGTTATTATTTTGAGGTATTCCTTTTATCTCGATGTTCTGTAGCCTCATCCACTGCTCTCTTTTGTTAGAATCTTCTTGCATTAGTTTGATGGTCGATTGAAGGGTGGAGACTTCTTGTTCCAGGTGATCTACTTTACTCATCGATTGTTCGAAGGCTTGAAATCTTTTAGCAAAGTCATCTAATTTAGAGTTGTTGAAATCCACGGATTTTTTAAGGTCACACATGTCTTCCTTCACTTGATTGTTAAAGGTTTTGAGGACGGCAAGTTCAGAAGATATTTTTTTTATTTCTACCATCACATCTTCTATGGGGTTAGTTGACGTAACGGTACATTGGGGTGAAGATTTGCAGGTAGTGCAGCGCCAGGTTCTTCTTTTCTCATGGTTAGCTTTTCTAAATGTGGTTTCGGATGTCCCTCCGCATTCGTAATGAAACTGCTTACTGCAGGAGTAACAAGTGATGCCATCGGTAATAGAAATTTGGCACTTTGAGCAGATCATGTTGAAAAAGGTTGATCTCCTCTGGATTATCGGGCAACGGTGATGATGTAAATATATGGGTATGTATGTACGTCTGTTAGAGCGACAGAGCAAGGCACCTGATGGCACTGTACTTGTAGGTAGTACCAAATTGTAAAAACGCAGAACTGCACTTTACTGGATTTTTAAATTTTAGGTTTCACAATAAATCACCATCAACACTTAGAAATAATATGAGAGCTGATTTTGTATGAATTCACCGAATAATTTTGCAAGTTTTGATGATACAATTTGACGTTTTAACTATAGAAAATCAATAACTTTGTGAGAGCGAAAAATGACGTGTGTCACACTTGACGGTTTTTTTTTATATGAAGTTTCAAGAAATACATTGCGATGGCATATATAAATTGACTGGTTTGGACATATTATTTTCACTTTTAAATGTAAAATTAATTTTTATAATAACTGTATGTTTCCTACATAAACTTAAATAATATGTGTAACATAAGAGATAAGACTGTCATTTTTTTTAAATTTTTAAACTTAAATTAATATTCTTTCTCCTGACATTCTCATTATTAAAAAGATATTAAAAAAAAAAACATTACATTTGTCTTGATTCACTTGAAGTTTAAAATAGTGCTTTATTGATGATTGTAGATTATTATTCATCCACGTGAGTACAATATTCAGTCTTACTCACAGTTACATCACTACTGTAATAATCAGTAACTCAATAAAAAAAACGTCTACAAAGTTATAAAATTATGTACCTACCGTTCAAACATTGTATAGATAATAATTTAATATTTTTTATTGGCTTGGCTTAACTTCAAATTGTATTATTTAATCTTTGACGATGTGACAATATTACTCTTAAACGAAAAATGTGAAACAGAAAAGATTCAGTTGCATCTGAATTGAACCCAGGATCTCCCCTTTACCGGAGAAGCGCTCTGACCACTGAGTTAATTTCACTTTATATTTATGCTAGGCCTTAAGAAAATGTTGGTAGCTCTTGCTATCAGAGCACTTTCCCGGCAAGGAAGAGTTCCTGAATTCAATTCCTAGATGTGACTGAATCATTTTCTGTCTATTCTATTTCACATTTCAAAGAAAATAAATTCTTGTATCATTGTAACATTGTTCTTTGATCAAGATTCCGTTCTCAAGTTCGTAGTTTACAATTCTGTGGGAACTATTTGAAGTGCGAAGAAACTGATTCCTGAAAAGTGAAATGTACTCCTGTCTTCAACAATAAATAATAGTGGGAAGAAACAGGGAATATGAAATAGAGTGCCGGCTTGTCTCAGACCTCCGCCAACTGAAGTTCACACAATGGCACGTGATTGCTGAGGGGATGTTTGGATTAAGGGTTGTTAACTAACAGTGGGGAGTAGTTGTGAATTTAACCCCAAAGTACTGGGGGAGGTTATTTGATATACAACTTCGGCTTAGTTCGAGTTCTTGGTTTTCAGGCTCTGCTAATGGGACATTATTGCTATTTTGATGTAAAGTAAATAATGCAATAAACCCAATACGACATGCTTGCGCAATAATTAACAGTCTATTTTAGTGGATGTAAAGTAATGTTTTGTTTGTGAGGTTCATCAAGCTTAATGCTTTTTAGGAAATGGAGTCATAAACCAATTTTCCGAAGAGAATACACGTCCATGTCTTTGCATGATTTAAATTGGAAAAGTCACTGTTCATGTGTTCATCATCGAAAAACATTAGTCATTTCACTTATCTAGCCAATAAGATATTTAAATTAGTCAGGTACGCATCATGAGTCATACATGGTGTCATTTCTCTTTCAAACGACACAATTATCTGTTATAATCTTTATTTACTGTTTCTAATATGTTTCCTATGATTTTGTGACATGTGTGCTTATGGTATATTTATACCGTTGTTATTAAATAAATAAATAAATGTCTGGTAATGTTATATTATCGTGGAAAAGACGCTTATGGGTCCGAGTTGTAAAAAATACAATTTGTAACAACCCTTCAGTTGCAGAAAAATGTACGCCCTGAATTTTCTGAACATAAAACAATGCATAATACTTTACATGACTTACAACGCTGTCATCATAAGCAAAAAGGCAGCTGAATACTTGCTGCAGTCACGTTCTGATAACGGTTTACTGCAGGTGAAAAGTCTCATATACAGTTTGTGACTTTAGCAAAATCCCAGCTGCCTTTTTGCTTTCGACGGCAAAATACTTGTTAGGGTATAAAACAAAAAAAAATGAGGTGGTATTGCAGATCACAGAACCTACTCAAACTCTTGCCAGCGAATTCGTAGCGGATTTGCTGGATTCCCTGGAACTGCCTGGATTTTCTTAAAATGCTCCTTGCTTAAATTTTTTAATTCGTTTGGCAAGGAAACAATGTATCTTAATATTATTCTTACTTATCGTTTTGTTACTTGAATTTATCGATCGGTCAGTGATTTTAGAATCGTGATTGGGGATTGGGTTTTGGTGAATTCCTCGGCTGGCTAAGCCCCCCACCACGAGTCAAGCAACATTTTCCGCCTAGGGTGGTGGTAATAGGAGATTTTCAAATTATCAGGTTATTCGTAATCCGGGAATGTTTGTTTTTCTTTTAAAAAAAACAATTTTTTTGCAAACAATTAATTTTTTATTTTTTATGAAAATTGCGTACCTGGGGAATTTATACCCGCTAAGCTACTGCAAGTAGCTTGTCAGCAGGAGATTAGTTCCGCATATTAGTTACAACACAAATGAAATAATCATGAACGCATTAGCGTAGTAACAACATGCAGCAACATTTAACATACTTACCAACATTGTGATATGTAAATGTTGAATATATTTCAGAATCAGTATTTTTATGGTGAAAAAAAATATAATTTTTAATATCATTAAATATTAGAGAATACAGTAGCAACAAAATAACAGCAATGCATACAATAGTTATTACAATAATACTATAATGCATTAGTAAATAATCACATAATTGTCAAATGTTCAATATTTTTATTACTTTTCTTTTAGTTGGAAAATATTTTCATATTTTTATTGCTTTTCTTTTAGTTGGAAAATATAATAATTCTTGAGAATATTTTCATACTTTCTTTATAGAGTATATTACATTTTTTGAGAACATTAAAAATAATATATATATATAAAATAAAAAGTATCTAGTCCGGGGAAACTACGTAGGGGGAATCTACATTAAGGTATACATTTTATTTATTTTTATTTTTGCTGTTTTTTAAATAAATTTATTCCTACAAAATATCAATGTAATTGATAAAAAATTAATAATTACATTTCAATGTATAAAACATTTTATTTATTTTTTATTTTTATTTATTTCTATACATTACAGTATTTACCTTTATAATTTTATTATGTTGGGTGTAAGGTAGGTTTGTGAAGGTGAAACTGTGTATAGGTATTGTTGTATGTTTCGTGAACACCTCACTAGGAGAACCTGTGCTGAGGTGTTTACGTGTTTATTTATGTTTATGTGTGACAAGTATTTATGTGTTGTAATATAAAGTTTTATATGTATTTTTTTTTCAAATTTTAACAGTTATTGTACATTGGTTATATAGAAGAGAAAAAAAAAGTATTTAAATATATTAGAGGAATATAAAAAAAATTATATATGTATATATATATATAAACATACACATACATACATACACATCCATATAAATACATGTACCTGCACACATGCATATGAATATATACATACATACGTATACATCCGCATACACATTCACATACACATATATATATATGTACACACATATATAAATTGTAAGTGTATGTATAGTTATTGGATACTTGAAAAACTACTTAATTTTTAGGTTTATTTAATTTTATACTTTTTATAGTTTTGTTATGTTTGGTTGGGAATAATAATGTTTTGTATAAAGTTAATATCTTGATTTATTTATATATGTACACACATATATAAATTGTAAGTGTATGTATAGTTATTGGATACTTGAAAAACTACTTAATTTTTAGGTTTATTTAATTTTATACTTTTTATAGTTTTGTTATGTTTGGTTGGGAATAATAATGTTTTGTATAAAGTTAATATCTTGATTTTTAATCCAGTCAGTGATATGTTTTTTATGAATGTTTGTAGATGTATTTGCAGATAGTATTTGTTTCAAAGTAATGGGCATGCAATTAAAAAGTTTGGTTGCATAATACTGAAAGTGTCTTTGTCCATGTGTGGTGTGGGTTATCGGTATGTTCAGTGTTTTATTTGTTGAGGACCTTGTTTTTGTTATGGTTTTTGGTTGAATTGGAATGTGTTGTTTGTTTTGGACAAGGTATATTATAGCAGATTTGGCATAAAGTTGTCTTATTGACATGACTTCTAATGCTTTGTAGATTTCGCTAGAATCTGTGTGAAATGGTACTTGCAGGATGAGTTTAATTATTGCTTTTTGTACTTTTTGAATTGGGTCAATTGCTATGTTTGTAGCACTTCCCCAAGCTAGTATTCCATATGTGGCAATGGATTGACAAAGTGCAAAATAGATCGATCTTAGTATTATTAGTGGGAAGATGTTTTTAACGTACTTTATTAGGTGCATTACTCGTTTCAGTTTATTTGTGATGAAATTAATGTGGTCAGTCCAGCGTAAGTGTGAATCAATAATAACCCCCAGGTATTTTGTATGTTTTACCCTTTCTATATGTTCGCACTGGCAGTTGGATAAAGTACAGTCATGTAGAATCAAGCCTATGTTTGATGGAGGTTGACCTCTTTGTGTAATACTATGAGTTATATATTTTGTTTTGATTGTATTAACTGTAAGAGTATTACTGTTTAGCCATTTTTTGACGATTGATAAACTTTTTTCGGCTATTATAAATACATCTTTCCATGTGGCTGCTTGACAGAGAAGAACTGTATCGTCAGCGAATTTTATTTTTTAATTTTATCTTAGTAATTTTGAATAAAAAGCTATGCTTATGGAAGTATGTGTTTTTTTTTAATTTAGTTTAACTATTTTTCATGAATATTATTAACATAGTTTTCATTTTTAATATTTTTTTTGTATAAACATATAATCTGGTAAAACGATACAGCTCACAAAATCTTTATTTTGCAAAAAAACAATTTATTACGAAAATAGTGTTGCCACTCGGCAATTCAGCTGCCACGCCAAAGTTTAAATGAAAAATATCCATAATAAGCCATAGAATACAAAAACTACGATAAATGTTTAAATAATTCTAATCGGAATTAAGAAGTAGGACTGATAAATCTTTAGCAAAATTCCGCCACCTATTAAAAATTTTAGAAGGTTTTTGAACGTTCTGGAGTTCCATTTCCTTAAAAAAAATGTGGATAAATTTAATCGTTTATTCACATAATTGATGCTTTACCCAAATTTAAAAAAAAAATTGTTGAAACTCAGAAAACTACTTCTCCAAGAAGAAAAACCCAGTGGGGGAGACTTTATGAGAAAGTTTTGTAATCTATCAAATGCCCGTAACTAGTAAGCCTCAGTAAGCTCACTTACCCAATCGATCATCAAAAGCTTTAAAAATGCGTTTATTCGAACAGCTAGGTTTTTAATTACCAAACATTGTACTCTTTTAGCGTCAGGAAGATAAATATTTTTCATTGCTCCGCAATTTGGTCTCGATGGAACATTTAATTTTTCCATTTGTTAAATTCGTTTCCCAAGAAATATATTGAATTTAGTCTAAAAGCTTCACATTTCTTAGTCCATTAAATTTAAATTATATTACAAATCGTATTCTCTGAAAAAAAGTTGTAAGGCGTAATTCTGAAATTTCAGACGAAATAACTCAAGCAATCATCTTTTCAACAAGTGGAATTTCTCCAATTTATTAAAACACTGTGTCGTCAATGGAAGGTATTCAGAATTTCGTGAATTTCAGTTAATTGCCGAAAATTAACCTACATTGTTTCAGGAAATTTCGTTTGATGGCTTTCAAAATATTCCTCGGAATGGCGTAAATCTTTTCATGAATATTATTATTTGTAGGCTCGGGTGAGAACAGTTTTTGTTCGGTACCTACCTACAGATATGGCCAAATCTCATTTGTCGTTAAAATACTTACCTTGTCGACTCCTTCCATTGGCAGTAATGTCATTAGGCTAAGTGTAGAGCTCATTATTAGATATTGTACTTTACTACGAGTAACATTGTAACTCTTATCATGTTTCGTATTACGCATGGGATGGCCTTGGGAGATATTGCGATGCACGCTTTTCCTTGCTTTTCGATCCACGTTTGCAGCTTTTAGATTCTCGTCTAAAGAGCGTTCCCGGTATTTTGAAAGTTGTGTTTTGTATAATTGTATTTCAGTTGGACAAGATTCTAATCGAAAAAAATTGAAAAAATTACCTTTGAATGCAAAACCATTTCTTTTTCACATTTATGCAACAAAAATAATTGTTATAACCAAATGTGTTGTATTTTAGTAGACACTTGTATGAAGAATTTCTAAAATCGAGCTCAATTTTTTTTCAAGGTTCTAACATCACTTACACTCTCTATTTCGTTTGTATTTGACATTAGCTCTTTTTTACGAGGTGCAATATAGTCCGTCACTTTGGTTTGATATGGTTCTAACTTCGCATTACCGTGTTCTGAGATGTCAAAGTTTGCTAAAACGAATTTTCTCAATCTTATTAACAAGGTTCTATCTCGTGTATTTTTTTTAGTTTATCATAAAAAAAACTAGGCGTGCGCAAAGACATGTGTATTTTATAGCACCAAAAATCTATTTCTTAAGCTTTAAGCTTTCTGTAAGACTACGGAAATTTAATGTAAAAATATATCCTCCTACAGCAAATATAAAAATGTAATAAAGTCTTCGATAAATACCATCGCTAACTTTTTTTTTTTTTGTTATTGTTTTTGGGGTGTTATGCCGTGTTTCGCTATCTCCTTCTTTAGCCAACGTTTCGGACAGCGTTACAGTGTTACAGCTGTCCGAAACGTTGGCTAAAGAAGGAGGTAGCGAAACACGGCATAACACCCCAAAAACAATAACAAAAATACTTTTTGGCCGTGAAAACCTAAAAACCATTGCTAACATTTACTTACTGTAACATCTGACCTGTTGAAACATCTGATCTGCCGTAACATTGTAATATCTGACCTGATGTAACTTGATACATTTTTAATCTCTATTAACATGACTTTTATATTGTTATTCGGTAAACACCGATTTTATTTTTCATCTATTAAATTTTATTTTTTAATCTGCAAACACACAGTAAATCAGTAAATGGTGTTTTTATTTTTCATTTATTTAAATTTATTTTTAATCTTACAAAGATAATGTATGTATACAAGTAACATTTAAACTGCTTTAAAACACACAAGTGTACCCACGAACTAGCGAAGTCTAGTGGGATTTTTTTTTTTTAAATCTGCTAACTATATAATTCCTTACTTTTTTTAACTGTTTATATAAAAAAAATTGTATTGAAGAATTATACCAACGTATGTACCAAAAAAATTATAAATAAAGGAAAAAAAACATCTCATATCTCAGTACTACGTAAAGTGAAGTTATAACCGTATCCAAATGAGGTGACGTAATATTGAATTGCTTGATTTTTGAATGAGGGACGGGTGACAGATCAGCGCCTGCGCAGGCGGAAGTGGCTGTTGTAAGGGCTTCTGAAGTTCTAATACTTATTATTTTAAGTTGGTGATATTGCGCATGAAAGATGGCAGAAATTGTCTATGGCCTGGTTGCTTACAGAAGCTATGCGCACCGTAGAGGAATCATAATGTTTCTTCAAAACGAGGTTATAGTTATAACTTGTTATTTAAAGTGAAAATAAAGGATTGAAATACGTTAAAGGTTAAATGATTAAACAGAGAAAACATTGTGAATTTGTTTCCACGTCTTTGGAAGAAAGTTCAGCCAATAGTCGTGAATTATGAATCTGCATAATGAAAACCTGTTTGCTTCCCCAACGAGGGTCTCATTTGATAGATTTTTCATTTTTATGGTAGCTGCATAAATTATGCTTTAAATACGAAGTTAGTAGAAAATGCCTTCGGAAGGTAGAGTGGAAGAAACTCATTTCCATTTGAAAGTCCCCACAATTCTTCTGCGCGAGAGGAAATAGTGTCACGTAATTTTCCGCCAATGTCATAAAGCGGTTTCTACATTTCCAGAGATATCTAGAGACGTCCAAGATTATTAGTTTATTGAAATATAGTTATCGCTTTTGCATAATACATCGCAATTAACGTGGATATCAATAAAGGTATCAGTATTTGTCGCTATCTTTGTAAAAGCAATTACAATTAATCTCAATGAACGTATTTTTTAATGCATGCATTTCAGTTTCGGTGCCATTATATTATCAACGCGGATATACAAGATAAAACTGATTTATTGTTTTTAATTATTATATAAACACGTGATAAAAAGTAGATATAAATAATTAATTGTTTTGTGTTCTATTTGCAGTAGAATTCCATTTATTATATAAATATAATTTAATAATGTTATTATAACGCAAGCATTTTTTTATAATTGTGACAGTCGTTTCTGCGTTCAAGTCCATTTTCAGGCCGTGGCTAGGCAATGTTTAGACGACTTATTTATAGGATTCTATTTACCCCAGTCCAATTTCGATTTTATGGTGATGCAAAAAAAAAGGTAAATGTAATATATTAAATATATTGATGCATAGTAATTGTGCCTGTGGGTGCTACACTGGTGGATAAAGAACTTAATCATTTCATCCAAAGGGAGAGATAATTTTTGATAAAAGACGTATTTTTAGCATTTAATTTAAAATGGGAGTTTGTGCTTTGTTGAAGTGTTAGTGCAAAAGATTTTACAGCATTTTTCTTATCAATTATCCCCCCCACCCTCCCCCGCATTCCATACATTAATTCCCGGTACATTCAGTTTTCAAACAGCTCCCTGCCTAAATTTCATAACGCCAGAGCTCACCAGTAGTAAAAAAAGAATTATCCAATTTGGTGCAGTAGTTCGGAAGTTATGCGCGTACAAACATTTCGGAGATTCATTTTTATTTATAAAGATAGGTAGATAGATACTAACTACGATTTCTCGCAAATATATCCACATCGTTTCCAAGGAAACGATTTGTTTTCTGACGTTAGCAATGACTCGCTTTTGTTAGCGACAGAAAACGTGTAATAAATATAATATGTTAATATTTATAATTTCATAACGCCAGAGCTTACCATTATACATAGCTTACAGTACTTGCATATAATTGAGCATTCTATTTTTTAAAGAATTTTCAAAATCGTTTCATTGGTTTATGCGTGAAAGCGTAACAAACAAACACACGTAGTTTTGCATTTTTAATATTAGTAAAGATATGCCTCCACCAATCCCAAACACTTAATTGAACATTTAATTTCAGCACAAAATGTCAATCAATTGTCAAACCTATTAAACTAAACTTCCAGAGGATAAGTTCTACTTATTCTAATATTATAATAATTCAATTCAGACAATAAATTTTATTCAAACGATCTCAAAAATAATTTCGAGAATTCTTTCAGGAGAGCGTCCCTTGTCTGAAACTTTTACCCCGTTTTAATTCAGCCGGGCCCCCGAAACAAAATTATTTCCCCGCCAAAAAAACGATATTGATGTGACGTTATTTCCCGTCACTCTCCCATCCGAATGGATGAGCAGCGATAATGAAACATCTTCCGTTCTCTCATCCATCATATCGGATCTGACAACGTGGAATAAATCGATTAAAAACTCTACGTCTGTACGATTCCATACTAAATCAATCTATAAAAATAGCGGTAGAATGGATCGGTTACCCGATAGTTGATCCTCCGGCAGTTGGACCTCAAATTTGTAATTATTATTGTTATTAAAATTAAAATTAAATTGTAATTAAATGCCTCACTCCTATCTTACTCCAACAATTTTACTTTACAACCCTGGAAAAAAGAAGACAATTTGCTGACTTAATATGTTTACACAAAATTATTCATGATACGCTTCAAACCACTCATTGTCTGAGCAATATTCATATTTAAGTTCCTAGACTAATAGACGTAATTTAAGGAGTCATAATATATTCCATCTTGAATTATTTAATAACAATATTGCAATCTCACATATTTCAAAAAACAAATTATCAAACTCCTACCATGACTCTTCGCGGAGAATAGTTAAGTAGCTGCTTTATTGTCGTACCCTTTCTTTCTTTCTTTTTTCTCTTTCTCTGCAGGCTATTATGTTTGACACAACTATGTTTTATATTTCATTTTGCTTATCATTATTTTATCGTTCAGTGTGTTTGACAATGTTTAACCGTGTTTAATCGTGTTAAACCGTGTTTTACAGTTAAAAGAGATTGCGTTAATTTAAATTGTTTAACCGTGTTTTACCGTGATTTGCCGGGTATTACCCTGTTTTACCATGTTTTGCCGTGTGTAACTGTTTTGAACGCTGTTATACTGTGTTTTACCTTGTGAAACCGCATTTAACGATGTTTTACCGTGTTTTACTGTGTTTGACCGTGGGCAACTCTATTTAAAGGTGTTTTATCGTGAGTAACTGCAATTATAGGTGTTTAACCGTGATTAACCTTATTTTACCATAAGAAGAGATGGCGTTTTTTTAAATTGTTTAACCGTGTTTTGCCGTGATTTACCATGTTTTACCCTGTTTTACCATGTTTTACCGTGTGTTACCGTTTTGAACGTTTTTTTTACCGTGTTTTACTGTGTTTAACCGTGTTTAACCTTGTGTAACCGCATTTAACGGTGTTTTACCGTGTTTTACTGTGTTTGACCGTGGGTATTTAAAGGTGTTTTATCGTGAGTAACTGCAATTATAGGTGTTTTACCATGTTTTACCGTGTGTTACCGTTTTGAACGTTGTTTTACCGTGTTTTACCGTGTTTAACCGTGTTTAACCTTGTGTAACCGCATTTAACGGTGTTTTACCGTGTTTTACTATGTTTGACCGTAGGTAACTCTATTTAAAGGTGTTTTATCGTGAATAACTGCAATTATAGGTGTTTTACCATGTTTTGCCGTAATTTACCATGTTTTACCGTGTGTAACCGTTTTGAACGTTGTTTTACCGTCTTATAAGCTTCCGGATTCCACAACGTAATACAAGAAGTCAGGATTTTTTTCAGTGCAGAAATTCTGGGACTAACTACCATATGTATTCCTCTACCCAGAATACTTATGGAAGGAAACAATTACACCAAGTCCGTGGACATCTTCAGTTTATCTTTAAACAAATATAAAATATTTTTACTGAAGCAGTTCAGTTATGTACAATAAATATTGTATTTATTACCATTAATATGTAAAAGCCCTGAAAAAGGGCGTTGATCAATAAATAAATAAATACTGTGTTTTGCCGTTATTTACCATGTTTTACCCTGTTTTACCATGTTTTACCGTGTGTTACCGTTTTGAACGTTGTTTTACCGTGTTTTACCGTGTTTTACTATGTTTTACCGTGTGTTACCGTTTTGAACGTTGTTTTACCGTATTTTTCCGTGTTTTTCGTGATTTACCATGTTTTACCCTGTTTTACCCTGCAACTATAGGTGTTTTACCTTATTTTACCATAAGAAGACATGGCGTTTTTTCAAATTGTTTAACCGTGTTTTGACGTGATTTTTCGTTTTTTACCCTGTTTTAGCATGTTTTACCGTGTGTAATCGTTTTGAACGTTGTTTTACCGTGTTTTTCCCTGTTTTTTGTGTTTTACCATGTTTTACCGTGTTTTGCCGTGATTTACAATGTTTCACTCTGTTTTAACCTTTTTTACCATGTTTTACCGTGTTTTACCGTGTTTTGCCGTGATTTACCATGTTTTAACCTGTTTTACCATCTTTTTCCGTGTTTTGCCGTGATTTACCATGTTTTACCCTGTTTTACCCTGTTTTACAATGTTTTACCGTGTTTTGCTCTGATTTATTATTTTTAACCCTGTTTTACCCTGTTTTACCATGTTTTACCGTGCTTTACCGTATTTTGCCGTGATTTACCATGTTTTACCCTTTTTTACCCTGTGTTACCATGTTTTACAGTGTGTAACCGTATTGAACGGTGTTTAACCATGTTTTACTGTAAGGAAACGGACTCCGGTGTCGATAGAGACAGGTGATAGAAATGAAAGGCATCTGATTGAGCTGTGAGTCGAGTCGTTTATTGAGAAGCTGCCTAGCTGAGGTCGGTGCGAGGGTAACAGGATGTATGCAGAAGTGCCGTAGAGTGAGGTATTGCAGGTGCACGTAGGTGATGTTGATGGGTGATGTCAGGATGCTGTGGTGGAGCAGGCCACGGGCCTGCAGTTCATCACCAAGTTTTCCAACACCGTGGCGGTGGAGAATGACCTGGTCTTCCAGGCTATTGCTCGACGCGATGAGTTGCGGAGGTAACGGCGATGACTCGATAGGTGGAGCCATCGGCAGGTAATCCTTGTGGGGCGGATGGCGTTCAGTGGCATTGAGGCGTGATGGGCTTTGACAGCCACTGAGATGAGGAGCTGCTTCCTGAACAGAAGGTGCTGCGGACCTTATAGTTACAGAGTGGAGTGGTGGTTGTAGCTGCTAGGTGCGGTGGACCTGGAGAGCTGATGTGTGTTGATGAACTTCGAGGAAGCTATCCTGGAGAGAGTGAAAGTGGCTATTGTAATCCGACCGCTGAATTGCGACTGACTGGAATTTACTGGACTAGTTTCACGTTAATCCGCATTGCTTTTATAGGCGCAACCGGTCGAGTAACTTTCCGTTTGCTGAGTAATGTGTCACTGGAAGGTACGATAATGACTCGCCACCGTAATCGTAAGAGCACATTTAATTAATTCGCGACCTTTCGAGTAGGTTGCGGAATAACTAGCCAGCCGATGAAGGTACTTAATATTTCACGGCGCTCTGCTGCACACCAATATAGGTAGGTAGATAGCTGGCCGGTGCCGCGCGAAATGTTAACAACAGGTACTCAACGGCTTGCGGATTATTCTAGCGTTTTTGTTTGCGAAAAATAATAAATTAAATCTCATTAAAAAACGGGCGAAGGGTTGTCAAAAGAAATTTTAACAAAATTAGAAGCTGACGGATTGAAAATTGATGATGTTTGTGGCCAAGGGTACGATAATGGCAGTAACATGGCTGATAAATATAACGGAGTCCAAGCCAAAATAAAAAAAATTAATGTAAATGCTGAATACCTACCTTGTGCAGCACATTCTTTGAATTTGTCTGGCGTACATACCGCTAGTGTAACACCCAACGTGATTACATTTTTTTGAACAGTTCAGAAGATATTTGTGTTTTTTTCGAGTTCAACCATCAGATGGGAAACTTTAATGAACATTTAAAAATTTCTTTAAAGAAACACACCGACACTAGATGGACTTCTAAAGCTAGGGCCGTTAAAGCTTTAAATATGCAAATGCCCTTAATCTGGTGCGTACTAAAAATTTTGACTACTAACGATTATAATGCGGAAACAATAGCTACAGCTAAAAGCATTATGGGTCTAATAAATTATAAATTTATATGAACTCTGCATATTTGGGATCAAGTTTTGGAGTCTGTTGATAGGGTGAACGTAGCTTTACAGTCCAAAACTATTGCTATCAACAAAGCCTCTGAATTAATCAAGGGATTAAAAAGGCAGATTCAGAATATTCGCGAGTCTGAATGTAGATAACATTTTCGAAAAGGCAAAAAAAGTTTGTGAAGAATCTGTAATTGAAGACGATTTTCCGGAAAAACGTAAAAAGCGAGTAAAAAGACACGATCTAAGAGAAAGCTCAGACACCGGCTACGATGTAACACCACAGCAAAGTTTTAAAATTCATATGTATGAAGCAATTCATAAAATGATTTCTGAATCCACATGGCGATTTGAGAAATTTCACAACATTCACCACCTTTTTAATTTTTTTACAGTAGAACAGATTGCTAATTATCCAGCTGAAGAACATAAATATATATTATGGATATAAACGAAAAAAAAAGTCTCAGCAAACTCCTGATACAATATACTTTTTTTTTTTTTAAATAATCATATCTGAACTAAAATTAAAATTCTGAAAAGTAGCTTTTTTAGATAATTTAGTGATTGTGTTGTGTCTTCAATATTTTGTTTGAAAATTTAACGAATCTAACAATGGAATAACCTTATTACAACAAATATAAATTTATTTTTTTGAAATTTAAAACATAACTTATAATTAATGTATTCACATATGTTTGTGGATAAGAGTCGATACGTCTAGAATTTGATTTTAAAATGACTTATTTTCGGTTGTCTCTGGTTATTCTCTCTATACTTACCACTTACTTTAACTTTTTGTGTCTCTTCTACAATGTCGTTCACCAATTTTCTTTGGATATATAATGGTACTGTAAGATTTGTAATAGTTAATAATACCAATATATAATGATTGAAATACTCAAGAATATAACAGTTATAAACTTTTACGGTACTCCAGAAGGATATCACTTGCTAATACACTGAAAGAGATAAGCTTGCTTGAGCGGCGCACAGTGGCCCCAAATCCCATTCTATCTAGACAAAAATATTTTTCCATGGAATGTGATGCAAAAGGGTCACAATATTATGAACAAAATGATTAAAAAAATTTACATTTATTTCAACCACTGTTACAGAATTTTCAAAGTAAAATAAAATAAAAATAAACTGCGTGTAGTACAATGATTCAAATAAGTCATAACAATCTGTTTATTTTAAGTAATTAGTTGAAAATATTATTTATAGCATAATATAAGAATAAAACCGAATGACATTTGTTTATGGTCGAGTCACTATCGTCACTTTTGTTAAATGATAATATTCCTATGTGGCACTGTCAACAGACCTCTGCAGTTTCTTCGTTAGTACTTCCGAAATCGACAATAATTTTAAGTCATCACTAGATAAGACATTAGGGTGTTTTCGATATTGTGGTTATTTCGGATATTACAGCTTTCCGTGTTCCATCTGACCTCAAGCTGACTTAAGCAGCATGAAAGAGTTCTTTTAGACTTCGAGAATTCAGAAGACATTTAATTTTTCTTATTTTACTTTTTAACAAGCAAAAACCAAATTATTTTTCTCGCTCGCCACGTAGTCCATCATCACACGTAACTACCGGAAGAATAAAAAAAAATTAAACCATTTATGTTTTTTTTACATGAATGGTATATCTTCGACCATTTCCTAAGAAATATTAATTTAAATTAAGCGATATTCTTCTTTTCCATTTTCCATGACATATTAATAGAAATAAAGCAATTCTTCTTTAGTATTTTTTTCTCAATACCTATAAAATTGTTTTTCTTAACCGAAATTTTTCCGTTTTGCAGCATAACTCGACTTTGATGCGTTTTTTTCTTCTAACATCTCCAAAATATCAAAAATATAGTTCAAGGGTAGAGGCTCTATAAACGTCAAAAGAGCACGTAAGAGCAGACAAATTCTATAAGAAAGTATTAATAAAGAATGGTTTTATATGAAAATTGTTTAGTTTGGAGGTACAAATTGGTACACGATTTTGAAAGTTTAATCAAACTTTGCCAAATAATTGTAAATATTGATAATGGTTTAACGAATTTTCAATGACTAATAAAGGTAATATAAAAAAAGCAAATTATTAAATACTTAAATAAATTTGAAAGAACATACTGTGGACTTCAATTTTTTTCTTGACGTAATTTCTCTCCGATTTCAAATAACTCAAACCTAACTTCAACCACTAACGACCAAACAGCGCGAACACCCGTAAGATATGGACCGCAGGGAGGCCGCTTGGCACATTCAAATTGTCGTGTTTACATCGTTGCCACGTGTAGCGCGTATTGTTTTAATTTTTTTAGCGATGCAAACGTAATGCTATGGACTGTTTTCTATGCTGTGAGTATGTTTTTGTACATAAATAAAAACATCGTCGAAATCTTTTTGTCTAGCTAGATTGTTCTAAGGGAACCACCGTGCGGCGTTTGGAAACGAAAGAATTTATCTAGAAAGCAGGAACCGCCACAGTATTTATTTTAATAAATTTAGGTACATGGTTAGGTTTACTGTACTTAATTTGTACAAAATGAGTAATATGTAATATCTGTGAGGTATGGTGTAATAAAGTATAGCCCAAAGTGTTTGGAAGTTTAAAACGCAATTGAATGGAATACTCCGCTAGGGCTCGGTTGTGTATATTTTGAGTTGAGAGTTTGGCTGCGGTCGTGTAATTTAATTTATGGTGAAAGTTCGGCCATACAGTTGACTATTTGACACCCCTCGGCCCTCAGGCTCTAGTCGCCGGGAGATGTAAACATTTTATTACGTGCATCGAAGTTCAGTGAACGAGGCAGAGGAATTATGATGTAAATTGAATTTATGGTGATTTTGTACTGCTGCTGAGAGCTCTGTTGTAAGCTCGTTTCTGTCGCTTTTGGCGTTTATGCAAGGGGTATGTTTCGAAGCAGTTTTCAGCGGTACGCCCTCAGGTTAGACCAGTCGACTGTTTTCATGAACATGGCGCGCTCTAATACCATCTTCACTGGATTTTAACCTTTATGCTTTGAAAACTGCATAGGGGACAAAATTATAATCGCTTGCGCTAATTTCACTATGGATTCTACCATTTTGTTTCACGAATGTAGCCTCTACGATGGCCTACGAAATAATTTGTCTTTGAATGACAAATTCATTTTTGTTCAACGATATCCCAAAAATTAAAATAGTTAAATTTTCAAAGTAACCTAAAGGTTATTGTTTCTTTGAAAATACATTTTGTTTGTTCGTTTCGATAAGGATATGAATCCAGGTTCATGTAGAAATAATGAAACCAACACCTCTTCTGTAGGTTCAAATGGTTCGCTCGTTTAGTGACTTGGAGAAAAGAGGCCCTGGTTCATGGGGTGAGGTTTATCCAACTACTTGGCGGGCCAGATCGGGGGAGACCAGTTAGAGATACCGTTTGATCGAAAACCGGTCTCTCAGTGGAAGGTGTGGATTCATTTGTCCATACTCCTTAACACGCTGATCGCCAGACTCCTACCCATACATTTTCATTCATACCTTTTTCATTTTTAAAATTTCCTAGTCTTCCTATCCACGTTTTTCTTTTTCAAAAAATTTTTTTTTGAAAAAGATATCAAAAAACCGGAGACCAAAATTTTATCGACATTTAATCAATCAAATGATGTCAGAAATCACTGGTTAAAAAAATACGACAGTTAACATGCTCTACGTAGTCTATGTCATAACTTGTAATAAGATTATTTTAATGTTTTCTTTTTGCTTCAGTTCTCTTGGGAACATTACATAGAATGGATACTTACGATGAATGTAATTTTATGACTTCCACATTCCGTTCATGGCTCGACTGGTCTTATCGTGTGCGATAAAAAAATATCGCAGAAAATGGCCGCTAACAATAATTGATAGATTATTGGAGATAACAAAAAATCTGTCATTCTCCTGTTTCCCCGCATCAGCAGTAGCAGTTCGGGAATGATGTCAAAATAGCTTCGTGTTTTGCCAACTCCGTAAAAAATATAGACCCGAAAAATTCCACATCGCGTTGAAAATGTTAGAAAAATAGAGTTGGGGAAGTATTCCGTTTCAGATAACACGATTTTTAAATGGCTGACGGAAAACAATGATTATTGTTGATATCCAAAGATTATTATTGCAATTTAATTCAGGTATGCTACTAAGCTGAAAATATCGATCGTTCAATTTATTAGTCAGATCTCCGAAAATTTCAAATTTGTGTTGAGTATGCAGATATTTGAAAAAGTGTACCCTCTATCTGGTACAATACTCGGATTACTCGTAAACGGTAATGCGCGTTTTCATCCCGCGACAAAATATTCTCAAAAAATATCCTCCGACAAAACATCCTATGGACAAACAACCCATAATCCAAACAAAATATCTACTATAACCTAACGCTAAAAACTTAACCTAACCTTCCCTAATCTAACCTAACCTAATCCAACTTTATAAAAATTTGGTTGTCTGTAAAGTCGGTTTACGGACGATAATTTTACGTGACAACGTCATAAGAAAACATTGATGACAAATTGCACTGATGCGTCATAAGCCGAACGTTTAGGCCGATCGTGTCTCTCGCTTGCACGCTTGCTTTCATCGCTTGTTCCGACCTCTCGCTTGCACGCTCGGCTCAGGCGTAACGAGACATGAGTCATGCTTTTTCGTGCATGCAGCCGGCGTTCATCGATTTATAAGTTAAAAAAAAATGGGACAATAATAATACCTGTAAAGACAATAAACTGTTATTCAAAGTCTGTTATTCTATCTGCATCCAACGGAAAATCTCCTAATTACAAATAATATACTAGATATAAGGAAACTATTCATTAAAAAGATCATTCAAATTAACTGCATAAAATCCTCACCATACCACATAACTCACCCACAAAATACAAGAGCAAAAACGCATAATCAACTTCTTGTCCCAAAAATTAAATCAACCTTTGCCAAAAAGCACGAATCCTCTCATTTACAACACATTCCTAAAAGAAACCACTTTTTGCTTGAATCAAAAAAACCTAAAAGGGTTCTATAAATATTTCAACACTTGGTTACTACACAAAAAAGGGAATGCATCACCAAGTTACTAATAATCCCATCTTAGTCTAATCCTGACTCTCTATTTGCATATATGCGATATTTAAATTTTTAGAGATTTATGCTTTCTTATTAATATTGCTTATGTTTTACCCATGTCTAGTTTAATACTTTATATTATTTTGTTGAAATGTTATTGTTTTTAGATGCTATCTAAACTCTTAAGTTTAATAAAACTGAATACTGCATGCATGCGTATACGTTTGTGTATGTATGTTAAGTTTGTGTGTACGTGTTTATAGGATTAATATGTTTTAATATGCTAATTGTGTATTAATATGTTCATGCACGCATATTTATGTACCCGTCTCAGAACAGACATCGTCTAGTGAGACGGGTTACAGACTTTTCTTGTATTATATTGTTACTGTAATAAACGCCCGGGTTGCCGGCAATTAAAAAAAAAAAAAAAAAAAAAATAGTAAAATGGGACAAAAATATAATAGACAACAATAATTTATTGTCTTTACAGAATGTTCAAAGATAGTAATAAAATGGGACAAAAATAAAACAGACAACAATAATTTATTATCTTTACAGGATGTTCAAAGATAGTAAAGTGGAACCAAAATAATATAGACAACAAAAATATAATGTCTCTATAATATATTGTCTTTATTGGATACCTGTATTATTTTTGTCCCATTTTTTTGTAAAAACGAAACGAGACGAGACGAAATGATTATTGTTGGAATCGGATGATAATAAGTGTAGGAAAAACAAGGTATGCAAGGAAAAGGGATAACCAATCACTTACTACTGTATCTCTGCACACTACATTGGCCTGCGTTGCGCGATGCCTCGAGGTAATTATCGCCATAACAAAACGAATGAGAATATAACAATATTACGCACGTCCAAGGTGGTCGAATTCCTAATTTTTTCTTAAAAAAAAATTGTGTACACGAAAAACTTTTCAAAACAAATGCACTCGAATTTCTACTCTTTTTCTTGCCTTTGTTCCAAATTTCAAATACTTTTCCAGCAAGGTGATGGTTAGTGAGACGTAGGAACTAGATAAATGACACCCCGGCAGGAACTGAACGTTGTCGTATTTCAAAACCAAACCGCAGCAATTTCTTTAGTAATATTTGCTCTTACATAATCCTTCCATTCCCCACGCAACGTACGCCAATTAGAGATGATATAGTTTCTGCCTACTGGCTTGGGACAATTACCATAATTTCAAAATATTACCAAGGCGACACTGAGAGTATCACCTACCTTTAACGTTGCATTGGAAATGACTTTCCAGTCGCTGTAACCAAGCTCTGGGAGTAAATGAGTCGATTTAATGGGAAAAGTTAAGGTTTAAGGGGTCATTTGTATGCCGAGGTCCCCTCTCTCCTTTGGGCGGGTTTCTCATTGTGAGACGTGTCACGTGTCTGTGTCTATATCTGCCGCCAGGGGACGATTATTCCACACATCCTTTGCATATCACGACCAGGCAATATACCACTGAACTAAAAATCTCCAGAAGTTTGTTTAATATCGACTAGAAAGAACGCAGTTTCGGACCATCGGGATGGTCCGACGCTCTGTAGAGAACCCTGTAAAGTTCTGTAAAGTTTAAGTTTTGACTTACGGAATTCAATACTTCATTTGTGTGACAGCACTATGAAACCATATATGATTTTACTTCAATGGCAAGCCAGAGATGCCATCAATTTACATAAAATACGACATTTCGACTCTGAAATTAGCACAGGACAATGAAAGAATTTAGTTTTTTTGCAAAATTTTACCAAATTCACTCGAAGTAAAGAAAATTGTTCTTACTTCGGGTAGGCGGACATGCCCACAATGCATTTCTTTCAATTATACATTCAGTGCGATATTCAATAGTATTCAAATTGATTGCGAAGTCTTTTTGTTGACTATTTTGGTTTCGAATTATTAGCAGATGATTTTAAAATTTCCTTCTGTAAACCTAATTATATTCCATGATTATGATATTATTGTTTAATTTTGATCTGAAGAGACAGGTTCTTTTCATCCTTAATATTCACTATCTCCATACCCTTACCCATTCCTTACAGCCTCAAAGCGTACCCCATTTGATGATGCCATAATCCCACACACTGGTATTTGAAACTCTTGTGGGGAATTCACATATAACAAACTATTCAGCGCAATTTTTGTGTATATTACTACAATAGCGCTTAAAAATTTTTTTTTATGAAAATCTACAACAAAATCCATTTGTTTTTACATTTTATGTCATGTTTTTTCATTCTGTGTCCAGCTTTTTTGTTGGGGGCCATTAGCCGCATTCTGGCTTCAGTGACCCAGTGTCTCCTCAGACTGGCGAATCCATGCAGTCCTAATCCTCTTTAAGTCTTCGGGTATTTTACCCCAAATATTCAGTTAACATTCTTTGAGGCTTCACTGAGTGGTTGGCTAAGGGACATGGAAGCTAAGTGTGGTTTATGGTCAGACCGAATGCCATTCACATTTTTGTTGGTACTTGCCAATTGATTTGAGATTAATTATATTTTTTATATTCTCTATTTTAAACAGGTGCTTGCAGGTTTTTTACACGATGCAATGCTGCCTCATGGAGCTTCCATGAATGAGTTTTTCTTTTGAATTGTTTAATTCATATTTGTCTTACAAGTCTATTTTTAGCAATTTGTTTTTCCTGTTAATCATTTGCATACTGCTTACTAAGAAGGTATGCAGGGGCTCTGGAGGTTTAGATTTGTTCAAAATAAATAAATGTAGCTTCGTTTAACAAAAAAAATAGAATCTTGCGAGAGCCTTGAAGAAGTAACCATCTTACTTATACCTTACATCAGGGTGGGTAAGTAATGGATAACCTTCAAAGTCCTAATCCCGTGAATACTGTTGATGATATGATGCTTTTGGTACTTCTGAATCCAAATATAATTTTGCAAGCGTTATTATATTGGATCCGGAGTCGTTTCATCGAGCTACTTTGGAAGTGACACCATGTTTCACACGTCTTCAAGCTAGTGCAAAATGCATTGAAGATTACGAAAAAAAATTCAAAAATAATGTTGAACCACTATTCCAAAAATTCTTAATAAACTTTTTTTGCATTTTCACTACACTACTACATGTTCCAATTTGAGAGGCGGTTGTGGAAACCGCCGCCCCGGAAACTATTTACCGGACAATTAACCCTGCCATAGTTCACCCTAAATAGTTCGCTACGTTCGTTTGGTGACTTAGTGTAAGTGCCCGGATTGCATGGCGGGCCGAATCGGGAGAGTCTTTGGAGACTAGTTATGAAGACCTAACCTAGACCTTTCCAGCCGGAATCTCTCGACCCGTCTTGCACCATAGGGGGAGGGATGGATTCATACGTCAGTCTCTCTTGGACACTCTGACCCCTAAATTCCTACCCAACCCTCATACTTTATTCCTTTTCCTCTTCTTCAGAAATTTCTCTGTTTCCTTTCCTTAAAAAGACCCTCTACCCAGAATCCTCAAAGACGACACAGACCCTGAGGGAAATTATTTTCTCCTGTGTGGGGTTAATGAAAAAAAATGGAAAAATACTATCTAAAAAAATTTATGTTCAAACCTAAAAGTAACGAGATAGAGTTAATTTTTTTTATTGCCTCCCAGAAAAAAAGAATAAAAAATAGTTTAAACAGGTCGCGTCATGATCATGAAATATTAGCTCAGTTTAAAAAACTTTGATATCGTTTTCGTTAAGACATAGCAAAAAACATGTTTTGCACATTTTCCTTAAATTTCCCTGAATCAAAAAGCCTCCTAAGTTTCGAGATATGGCATGTGACACTGTGTATTTATCCAGCGATTTAAACTAAGCGGATAACTAAAAATAATTACTAAAAACCCTGATGGGTACTTTTATTAGTGTCCCAAATCTCTTCCCTCTCGTTATAGTAAAAGCTGTATTACGTTTTTTAAATTAAACGAGAATACTTTTATATAACAGTTGGTTGGTTGAAATAGGAAGTGTCACGAAAAGTCGGTAAAAGTGTCTGGGAAATTTGGCACGAAGTCAAACCAATTCGGGAAGCGTTATTCTGTAAGCCGCGGGAACACACAGCAACTCTCGAGGAAATGGGAAAACGAACTTGCTCTCAGAGTTTTAATAAAATTAATTATGTGAGATTTATTGTCATATGAAAATTGGAGACTTACCTACTACAAAAAAATTTTACCCAAAATCATTATAAACTAGCAGTTATAACCAGCTCCGCAGGTTTTGCTGCTAGGTTCTGCGGACGGCTTTTAGTTCGGCTTCGCCCAGTTAGTGTTTGAGCATTAAATAAATTTTTAATTTTTAAAAATTTTATTATGTATCTCTTTAATTTTATGTACCTATAAGCGGTTTGTCTCTTACAAATAAATAAATAAATAAAATTCCAACTGGTTTCAAAAATAGCCTGTTCCTCGGATCCACTGTCATCGAGTGACAGTCACCGGTACAAAATAACCGATACAGGCAATGACATCATATTATGTAATATACAGCCGCTTGATACAACTTTGTATTATCGTCAATCTTTCCATATCCGAAGAGATATTACTTTTTAACAAATTCGTGGCAGTTATACGTAGGGAGACACGTTTCCATCCGACCTGCTGACGAAAGTGGCGACATTTTGTGACGAATTCTTGAAATCAAAATCGAATTACAACGGTAGCTTTATTTGAAATTCGACGTACGCGGATGTTATTTGTGGCGCGACGCGTACGGCGTGGCGTCAACATGCACTCGAAACTGGTTCTGAAATTCAACCGCGCAGACGTTACCATATTAATACTTTTCGATGGGATTTCCTTTTTTGAAATTGTTTTGTTTCAGGTTTTTTTTTACGTGAGCTCCACACAGGAGGCCCTGAGGAAAATAATTTCCCTTAGGGCCTTTGTTATCTTTGGGGATGCTGTGTGGAGGGTTTTTCAAAGAAAGGAAGGGAAGGAGAGTTCTGGGAAGGAAAGGGTTTAAGGGGTGGGTAGGAATCTGGGGTTCAGTGTGTCCTGGTCATTCGCCTCCAAGACCTAGACAAACCTCACCCCATGAACCCGGGCACCCCTGCTAAATCACCAAACGTAACGA
This sequence comes from Glyphotaelius pellucidus, assembly GCA_936435175.1. Taxonomy (NCBI): domain Eukaryota; kingdom Metazoa; phylum Arthropoda; class Insecta; order Trichoptera; family Limnephilidae; genus Glyphotaelius; species Glyphotaelius pellucidus. The sequence goes on from OW386558.1 coordinate 9,951,157, forward strand.
ACCACTTGGGGTGACCTATGGCAGAGGTGTTGGTTATCCAATAAAGGTTCCCGGGGCGGCGGTACCCGGTAGGTTAAACCCATATTTAGAATCTTTTCATCGACAATATTGAATTGCAGATTTGTGCTTTCTATATAATAGATGCTGTGTGTACAGGATTTTCGAGGGAATGAAGATGTGAACCCGGGTCTTGAAGAAACCCACGCTGTTGGTGGGAGAAGGCAAAATCGGTAGTTCGTTTAACAGTCAATGTATTGAACAAATGACGAGAATATCAATATCACTAAACCAACATTTTGGCAATGTTGGTTTTATTGATAGGATGGCAAAATCTTTTTAAAATCTTGGTGAGGCGTGACAAACTCAGATTAAAATCTAAGAGAAGATGGATTGATGGAAGGTGCAGTGGAGGAAGACGCTGTATATAATGGCTTCGAAACGTTGCAGCTGGTATGAATGCAGTTTCAACCTAACCTATCCCAATAGAACTATTATTTAATTTATTTCCTGTTATTACTTTGCTATTATTTCAGTTAAAAAAACTTCGAATTTTTTTTCAGAAGGCCTATGTAAATTTTGGAGATAGTCTGTGGAGGGTATTTTTTAGGAAAAGGAAGGAGAGGAAGTTCTGAGAAGAAAATTTGTATGAGACGTGGGTATAGGAGTAACGGATTCGTGAATCTATCCCTCCCACTGCGCTGCAAGGTGGTGGGTCGAGAAGGTTGGTCGCCTGAAGAGCTCTAGGTTAGGTCTTTCTACCAACCAACCTTTCCCGGCCGATCCGGCCTGCCGCGCAGTCAGTGGGTAAATGCATTTGCCGCCAAGACCTAGACAAACCTTATGTGACCTATGGCAGGGATGTTGGTTTTCCAATAAATGGTTTCCGGGGCTGCGGCACACACAACGGCCTGCCAAATAAAAAAAAAAAACAAAAAAATAATTGTTCCATAGGTGAATTGTATGCAGAGAATTTTCCTCGCGGTGAATTTCGTGCGGAGGATTATTGGCGGTGTATTTTTCAGACCCCAGCTGAGGTTTATTTCATATTTGTAGCACTTGAAATTAGAAAATCCCTAAATAATAATTCAATAATAAAATTAAATAATAATAAAATTAATTTATCTTTTAGTCCCATTGTAAATATATTTCCAGTGAACCGCTCTGTTCTTCCCGGAAATCCCGCAATTACCCCTACCCCCTTGTTTATCTCCCACACACACCTAAATTTGTATGTCTGACAAAATATTCTATGTCGCAGATTAGTTACAATGTTCTCCTGACAAAGGAAGGGTGCTTCCGAAACCGGTAGAGTGTTAATAAAATAAAAGTCGTCTACAACAAATTTATTTGTTTTTTTTATTGAGGTTTATGTAGTTTTTTATTTATTTTTTTATATTGAACTACAGATTATTCATCCAGTAACAGTATAAGACTTCTTACTCTAACACTCTTAATATTTGTGAAAATAATTATACGAAAAAGGTCTTTTAAGACTTAAGAAGCTTCATTCGATGCCATTTGCGTTTATTATTACTGTTGTTTTGTTAATCTGTGCTAGAACACCAGTTCTGCCGTGTGGCATCTTGAACAACTCGTAGCGATAGACAAACTATGATAGGAAAATTCAGCACATGAAGAAAAGGTCCACGTGACCTAATTAAATTATGATTCCAAAAGACCAAGATTAATCAGAAAATATTTGACACTCTTGCGAAATCAACATAATACATTACCATTCTAACTATTACTACTGGCTTCATACGTTCGTAGTAGTTGACTCTTGTTCCCTTGATACTAAACTTAATGACTTAGATTTATAAAGGAATGAAAAGAGATTAATGTCGCCATTGTTCGGGATAAAGTAATCCCCATAAATTGACATCAATTCCAGTGAAAATACTAACCCCAGTCTAACCCTTCTTGCGACCTTATTTAACATTGAATAAATCCACCGACCACAAATGTATAATATTTTGCACTATTTATCACAATGCTATTTTTATCTTTCAAAATGGCATTTATTGATAAAGAAAAGGGTTGTATTGATATCTAAATAATGTTTTATTCTACAAAAAGGAGGCCCTGAGGGAAATTGTACAAAGAACGAGTCGTAGAAATGACCTGTTCTCGTGTGACAAATATCAATTGTATATAAATGTTGGGCGCGTATCTAAATTAGATTCTCGAAGTAATAGTATTGTTAACTTAATTTGTAAATGGTCAATGATCAAAACTATATTAAGGGGTATTCTAGTCTAGAAGCATGAATTGTAGGTGTTTTTTCAGGTACAACAAAAAAAAAAACAATAATATTTACTATTACGAAATATTAATTGAACATTAAAGAATCCATTAATAAAAGAGTTGAACGAAAAAATTCAAAATTCAAAAAGTTACAGGTTGTTGAAGTGGGGGATCTCAAAAAAATGGCGCGCCCTGGTTGACACGATTGCAACCCTCCCAGTAATAAAAAAAATAATAATAATTCTTAATTCAAACAAATGCGGCTATGGCCTGAACTAAGGAAAAGAAAAAAAAAATTATTCGCAAAATGGCGGCTCTCTGAAATAAAAAAGACGTTTTTGTACCAGTTTTTTTTTACTTTCCAAATTTTTTAATTATAGTAAAAATTAAAATATCGTTATAATTCTAGTTCCCATCATGAAGAAATGTATAGAAAAGACTCCAAATTTCAAGTAAATCGGTTTGGTAGAACTTGAGATATCGTGTCAATCGTCTCAAAAAAAGTGGTTTGGAAAAAAATGGGTTTAAAATTTTGTTCTATTTAGATTTTGGTTAGATTCCGTCTAAACCGCGACATTTAAATGGTTATAGCTTTTAAAATAATTCGAATTTCGAAATATCCTTTTAAGGAGATATTTTTGAATATATAAACTTTGAAAATAAATAGAATACTGCCATAATGCCCTAAAATATGGTCAGCACAGGTTCTCCTAGTGAGGTGTTCACGAAACATACAACAATACCTATCCACAGTTTCACCTTCACAAACCTACCTTACACCCAACATAATAAAATTATAAAATATATTATGTAAAAATGTTTTCGAAATTGATCTATAGGTAAATACTGTAATGTATAGAAATAAATAAATAAATAAATCTTAAAGATGTAAGTGAATTGGCGTGTACAAGTATGCGACGCGCGACCCCGGCGTATTGGACGGACCTGCTGTTGAATTTGCCTTAGCAAATACTCTAAAATAATGTGGAAATCTTAACGATGTAAGAGAAAGGGGCGTGCACACAAATATACGGTGCGCGGCCCTTCGCCCTATCAGGCCTGGAAATTCGATCTGTCCGCAGGGATTATTTTAATTAATTCTGATACAAGTATTACAAACTTTTCAGATGTTTCTAAACGAATCCCTCCGAAAGTTATTAATTCATCGTCTAGAAAAATAAAATCTGGTACTTACTGCTAAATTTATAGTTGAAAAACGTTTAATATAATATTCGAACCGTTTTATGTAAAATATTTTAATGGTAAGGTAATGTTTTTATTAATCTTTAATATAAATAACTTCCATCCGTGGGTATCGGTCTGAAAATAATGGTGTTATGGCGTTGGTGAATTCGTCAGAATTAATTAAAATGTGAGCCTTGAGCAAACCCCCATTATTAGCGTATTGTGCTGTCTTAGAGAAATTTAATGTCGACTCTTAATAGCATAATCTAATTCAGTTTTCAAAACATCCTTTTACATAAAATGCTGTATAATAACATTATTGGAATTCTTCCCTTATTTATATGAAACGATCGAAGAAGAAATATTTGCTGATAAATTCGATAGTTTATTATTTTGGTTCATATAAAAATATGTGATATTGGCCTCATAAGTAACGGGGAAGCTACTTTTGGGAGGGAGAGAAAATATTTCAAAAATACGATGCCAACAAATCATCTTTATACTTTTAGGAAACATATCGAAGATTTCAACGATGCGATGGCCCTGGGGACAACGTTAAAGAATTTATATTTATTTATGAACACAACAGTAATATTATGCACTTACGCGACAATTTCCTTTTCTTTGCTTTATTTTGCATCGCATTTATTATCTTACAAATTACAGAATGAAACAAGTTCTTTGTTTTAAAACCACTTTATTTAAATTTATTTCGTCGAGCGGTTTCGGTCAAACTCGACCTTCTTCAGGACAATAAACATATAAACTAAAAAAACTTACAAATTACAAATTTAATAATGTCGATATAGGCAAATGTTACAAACAAAGAAAACTGTATCGATTCAGAAAAAATCATAAAATTTATCTCGATCCATCTGTATTGTTTAAAATTGATTCATTGTGCGCTTTTTTAATTTCCGCGAAGATTCACGGTTACGGTACCATGACGGCAAAAGGCATACGTTCCTTGTCGCTATATACTGCATCCCTCAACGGGAATTGCGTTTCATTTTCTTTATACGTGTGAGGGAGATGTATGAAAAAAATTGTTTGTTTCCTTTGGGGGGGTGCAGATATTCGTTCACCATTTGTCTTATTTTGTTATTTTGTGTGTAAGAAAGAACGGCAGCATATATGTTTAAGACGACAATATACCCTAAAATATATTCAGAATCTTTATGACGTAAGTAAAGGAGCCTTGTACACATATTGCGACTCGCGACCCGTGTAATGGACGGACCTACTGTCGAATTTACTCTATCAAAGAAAAGGAGAAGAAAACAAAGAATGTGGGAATCTTAACGACGTAAGTGAAGAAAGCGTGTAAACAAATATACGCCCGCGGCACGGCGTATTAGATGAACGTACGGTCGAATTTTCCGTAGCGGGCCTGGAGACTCGACCTTTCGGCCGCGTTCATTTTAATTAATACTGAAGAACGTGTTACAAATATTTAAGATGTTTCTTTATGGATCTCTCACAAAGTTATTAATCAATCGTCAAAAAAAATAAAATCTGGTGCTCACCGGTAACTTTGTAGTTGAAAAACTTGTTATAAAGTTTTAAAAGAGTTGTACGTAAAATATATTCATGGTAAGGTATTGTTTTTATTAATTTTAAATATAAAAAAACTTAAATCCCGTAACAGGGGTCTGTTGGAATAAAAAAGTTATTTTAGTTACGAATTCAGCGGAAATTATTGAAATGTGAGTTTTGAGCAAACAAAAATTATTAGGTTTGTGTACCGCCTCAAGAACAAAAAAGCAAAACCATCACCGCATTGACATTTGACGTGATAACGTCTTATAAATCGACGAACGCCGGCTGCACTCACGAAAAAGCATGACTCATTGTCACGTTCCGCCTGAACCGAACGTGCAAGCGAGAGCGCGGAACAAGCGTTCGACCTAAGCGTTCTGCTTGTGACGCATCTATCTCTCTTCCACTCCGTCGTTATATATATTTTATGTTATTTCCTGTATTTTGTCACAAAAATGTACTGCACTATATGTAAACGCCCTACGGGCGATTAAACAAATAAATTTAAAAAATAAAAATAATATTGTGTTCAACATAATATGTATAACATTCTCTGGTGTAGGTCTCTGATGTAGACAGGCCCTGAGGAAAATTATTTTCTTCAGGGCCTATGTCATCTTTGGGGATGCTGTGTGGAGGTTTTTTTTTAAGGAAAGGAAGAAAGAGTTCTGGGAAGGAAACGGGTTTAAGGGGTGGGTAGTAATCTGAGGTTCAGTGTGTCCTGATCATCCACCTCCAAGACCTAGACAAACCTCACCCCATGAACCCGGGCACCCCTGCTAAATCACCAAACGTAGCGAACCACTTGGGGTGACCTACGGCAGAGGTGTTGGTTATGCAATAAAGGTTCCCGGGGCGGCGGTACCCATTCCCGCCTCCCAAATTGAAAACAAAACACAGTTATTTTTTTATTTAAGTTAATAATATATCAAACTACAAAGTGACTGCTGATATAGTGATAATAAAAGTAAATAATATGAATACAATTAAATTTTGTGTTATTTCACATTTTAATCATTTAAAATAATATACAGTAATATATTCACGGCATGTTGCAGAGTGGAAGTTAATCTCTGTTTCGCCCTGGTGTAAGACCTTCATTCGGGTACTTTCCCAACTCCATCTTGTCCACCTCCTCACCAATGTCAGCCTCATAACGTAACCCAATTGTTATGTTAGTAAAATGAGAAAAACAATAATTCGTTTCTCAGTTCAGTAAATTGTAACAATTGTTGATTTCCCCAAAGTATTTTATGTTTAAAATTTTCCATTTTGGCAATAAAAAATTTCTTAGGTGTAGAAAAAATCTATTACGAATTTTGTCTAATTAACATTAACGACAAACCACTAACTTGAAAAATTAAAGATATTTGTTCACACGTAAAGTGTCATTAAACGGTTCTGTGACTTGAACCAAAGGGTTAGACAAGTTTATTGGAAGTGACATTTACAAGATAAATTCTGAGAAAGTTTCTAATAGTTTCCGATAACGGTGGAGATAATAATTCAATGGTGATTTAAACTTATTGAATTAATTTGGATTGCGGAGTTTTTTCACGAACTATCCGAATGAATATTCAGTTTACTTATCCCATTTATTAACTTGGAGTTAGCGTTTTAAATTATTTGAATCCGTCGTGAAAGTTAATGAGTAAGGAAAACTTAATTATTATTTTTTTTGTAATAATTCTGAGGTTTTTTTATACAAAGATATGTAAACTTTTTCTTCTCTTCATCAACATCATCACTCTTCACTCTACAACCCCTGATCGGTCATTCTGCGAGGACCCTTGAAAATAACCAAATACGACTTTTTGTCAAGATTCACACTAAAAGGACGGGTTGTTTAAAAAAAAATAACAATTGATCAAATATTTGAAACTATTTTTCATGTTCCGTGTAAGATCTATTCAAGTTTTGTTATTATTTTACCATAGACCAGTTGCTTTATAAAAATGTAATACTCATAGAACTTGAATAGAACTTTCACATAACGTGAAAATTAGCTTAAAATATTGTTAAAACTTTTTTAAGCAACCTTAAGAAACTTAAAACAAAGAAATTCAATTTTCAAATATATAATTAAAATAGGTAGGTACTTCAGATGACCGGGCAACTCGAAATGAAACCAACTAAGAACCATCTCAGATATGTCATTTAGGGTGATATATTTATATTTATAAAAAATTGGTTAAATAGGTTATGTTAGGTTAGGGTTATCGGCTAATTTAAAATTATTTTTTTCATAGCTTTTAATGACTTTTCAAGGAGAAGTTGAGTTGACTTTATTCTCAGTTGGCGAGGAACCGGTACTTCATCGGTTGTTTGAATTCTTGACAGATCAGTTCCAAATTTGAAAATGACACTTAAAATTATTTTCTGTCAAAATTTTATGACATAACGCAAACGTAGATATTTTACAGATAATCTGTATTCTTGACACAATCAATTTCTACTTTGAAAGAAAATATCACTTAAATTCAATTTTTTGAACCGGACACTACAGACAGACAAGACAAGACCCACAACCGAAGTTAAATGTTTAATGATACAATTTACCAAATGAGAGTAGAAAACGTATAGTTATTTAAATGGCAATACTAAACGTATGGTGTTAATGTGAAGCTGTGTAACCTACATTTTCATGAAAAATTACAAATGCAAAAGTGAAAAAAAAAATTTTTTTCATTGCAATATAGACACCCACTGATCTCAAAATTAAAATTGCATATGGGCATTATATATATATATACCTTTGCAATTTTGTGTTAACAGAATAACGACATTGTAATAATAAAATATAAACACAGTTTAGAAATTGCTCATATTTATTTAGTACTAGCTTAAGTACCTAGCGTGCCCGGGCTTTAGATCATGTCTCAAATTTTAGATGTAATGAATATATTTAACTCATTCAGATCTAAAATGATTGTAACTAAACTCACCATTAGTGATTATTTCTTTCCATCTACTGTTAAATTCAAATTTATGCTAAATTAAATGAAAGCAAATCATATTGTAAAACAACCATTTAATCAAATTTATGTCAAGTACGAATCTTAACAATAGTATTTCTTCGATTTTTTTTTTTCTTTAAGAACAAATAATGTGTTTTTTAATGTGGTTTACAGTGTTCTATACATTCAGTGTCATTGCACATTAAATTAATATTTGACATTTAAATTGCTGTTGCCAGCCCACAAATTTTGTAGTTCCATTTTTTTTTTTTTTCTACTTTTATTTGACAGACTTCCTCTATCTACCTACTATTAGGTTTTCGTACAGAAAGCTTCTAGGAACAAAAACAACCACGGAATTTTCCAATAGCTATGAGTGTACGTCATACGATGGTATCTAGGCTGTATATTGTGTGTATATTGGTAGTGTGCTTGTGTGTATATTATATTCGCCACCGCAGCGTGTTGTTGAGAGTTGGTTGGGAGTTGGTTGAAAGCATACGTCACAATACCCACAATACTGACAATAAAGGGAGGACGAGCCCTTTGTGCCAGACAAACAAACGATTATGATTGCTCTTTTTGTTCGCCTCTAATTAAATGTTCCGGCAAATAGAGGCGAAACGTTAATTGATCTTCACATTTCCAAATACCCACTTATTGGCATTTGACCTACATATAAATATGTCATTCGTTTGTTTGAACACAAACTGGCTTCATATCAACAAGTAAAGTAGATAATTATTTAAGATATCAATCTAAAAACATAATCAATTCACATATTATTGAAAAAAAACATGTGCGCAGTTCACATGCGGTAGAAGTGAAACATTCAGAAAACTAAACTTTGAGAGAATGAGACGGATGCAGGGTATCAAATTTAAAATAAATTTATGTTTTTTTCGTTATTTGTTTTTGGGGTGTTACGCCGGGCAGATGTATAATTGTTGCACACAATTATCGACTGCGTGGTTGAATTTCAGAACCCGGCTTCGAGTGCATGTATGACGCTATGCCATACGCGCTGCGCCACAAATAACATCTGTGTGTTGTAATTTCAAACAAAGCTACCGTTTTAATTCGGTTTCGAATTCAAGAATTCGTCTCAAGATGACGCCACTATTGTCAGCAGATCGGATGGGGACTTGTCCCCCCTAGGTGTAACTGCTACGAATTTGTGAATATGTAGTATCTCTCCGTATATGGACAGATTGACGGTAATACTTATACATAGTTGAATCAAGCGGCTATGACGTCATTGCCTGTCTCGGTTACTTTGTCACGATGACTAGCTACACTGGATTTCAGTGGATCCGAGGAACGGGCTATTTTTGGAACCAGTTCCTACTGGATTTATAAAATGGTCACCAACTCTAACTGGGCGAAGCCAAAACAAAGCCGCCCACAGGACCTAGCAGCAAAACCCTGCGGAGCGGGTTAACTGCTAGAATTGAATTAATATTTTCGAACCAGAAACAAAGTTTTTTTTTTAATTTTATATAATTTTTTTATGTTTTGGGTTGTGTTATGTTCGGTTAGGTGTTATAATTTTTTTGGGTAAAATGAATACCTCGTATTTCTGTCCTTTTACTTTACTGGCGAACTGAAATATGCAATTGAAATACTTAATCCGGACCCTCGCATACAAATTCTTAACATCCCTCAGAGTACAGATTACATAAAACGTATTGTTTTTGAAACGTTCCGTGTATACACTTAAATATTGGAACTAGAAATTTTTCTAGAATGTTTTGTTTGTTTAAATTTCGTATTACCGTAATGCACAATGAACTTTATTTAAGTATTTTCCTGATATAATCATCCCTCAAAGTTATCCTAAGTTGGTCAACGAGGGCCTTCCAGGTGACTTTTCCAGGTATTAGGTTCGGGTATTTTGTTCAGACGCCTTCCCCTTTGAAGGATTTTTTTCAATTTTAGTTTCAGTTGGTCCTTGAGCGATTCTCATATGTAGTGTAGAATAGTTGCGGAGGCGACCTATGAACCTTTTAGTATATAAGTTCGTTGTATATTATTACGGACGTGCTCTGTAAACTAAATTGCGGCGAGGATAAATGGACGTGGAACGCACAGGGTGAAGCAACTGATATAATATTGAAAATGTGTGAAGTTTTTTAAGCAGACCGACTTGTTGCCCACCAGACTTGTAGGTTTGAGATTTCTTGTATGTTTTCCGATGAAGAGAGGAAAAGTGACAGAGGAAGGTTTGGAAAGTCAGTGACTGTAACTATAACTATTTAACTTGGCGAATTCCAGAGTTTCTGAAATTTTTTAGTTTGTAATATTAATTGTTGTTATCTACTATTTTATTAATTGGATTGAGAATTTCAAATTGGCGAGCTTAAGTTCAAGAAGTCAAGAATCTTACCTGTCTTCCATGGAGGTAGGTCATCACAGGGATCATTTAAGAACGTAAAAAAACATCTGTGCAGTTCACAGATGAAGTAGGCCTGAGGAATAGCCGCGCGGTCCCGTCGTCCTTCCGCCCCCCCCCCCCCCCCCTCCGACAACCCGACGCTCTTCTTTCTCATAGGGTCTTCTAAAACTTTCTCTTCTTTCCTACATATACTTCTTCGAGGCAAAATCGGGGAGCCGGCTAAAGGGCGCGGACTTCGGGTTCCGTCAGCGGTTGGGCCGATAGCCATGCACATTGGCATTGGGACTGCCGGGTGGTTTGTGGAAAACCTACTCCGACTATTCTTTATCCATCTTACTTTCTCTCTGTTATAATTGTAAATACTTGCATTATATTATAACTGTTATTTTATTTTATTTTTTCTTTTTCCATTATTTCTCCTATTCCAGGCTTCCTCAACCGGGTGCAGCTCTTATTTTTCTTTTTATTTTACTAACACCTTTATCTTTAAATATTTAAGTTTACGTATGAGAAGCTGGTGAATGCATGAAGAAAAGTGTGATCTGGCGAGGCGAACGAAGCATAAAGAAGTTTTACTTCAGTCGTGTGGTCCAAAGCACACTCGTTTTTTTTCTGATGACTTCCGGTGTGAAGCTATTGTAAAAAAAATGAAGTCTTCTTCCTTGATTTTTATTTCGATGGACGGATTTAAAATGCTAAAATAGTTGATGAAGTTTTAATGAGTCCCCTGTAATGTGCAGCGTGCTTCAGCGCACGTAAATTACGAGGGGTTCGTGAAGATTCCCTCAAAATAGCCACACTGGCGCTGTTTTACATAACCACCCTTACCTATCTACCCCACTGGACAAAGCTCGCTCTCGTGTATCTGAAGTCACTTGTACCAAAATTGCAGGCACTGAAATGTCATTAATTATATAACTTTCAGGCAGCCTCTGCCTCTTTTTTATGTGGAAAACTATTCCTTTAATGAATATAACGAAAAGATTTTTAGTTTCCTTTTAGTAAGGTTCTATAAGGTTTTTGTGCAACGTGAATGTGTGTATGCAATAAATATTTAGATACTCCAAAATAAAATAAAAAATTATAATATATTATTTTTATTATTTCGGCTCCTTTGTTTTCTCCTTCAAGATCCAGGTCTACTCCTTGCTTTCCTTGAAATGACCCTCCACACAGCTTCCCCAAATATGACGTACGCCCTTAGGATAATTATTTTACCCAGGCCTCTTGCGTAAGGCTAATATGAAAATAGTTGAACTTAAATGCACTTATTAGGTATTTTTTTACTAATATTTTTTAAAAATTTGTTTTCGTGTATTTTGATCTTAAGTTTCGTTCAAAAGCTACTATTCATTACGACTTGAGCATTTCCTACTATAATTCATAATTGAGATGCATCGGGGGTGGGGGTAAAAGCGAAGCTGTCGAAGCGCTGCAGTTAGATGGGAGTCCAAATAGTATTGTATATGCGTAGTGCATATTAACGTTGTGTCGTAACTGTTTGACATAATGTTAAACATTCTCTGCTGCTACACCACATCGACCTCATCTTCTCAATATTTTTAAAGTATTTTACCCATTTCTTTACTGCTGTATTTCCATGTTTACCTATTTACAATTCGCCAAAATTTGACGAATTTAAATCTACACTATTACTAAAATTCAAAACACCGGTTTAAAAAACAGATTTTTTTATTTCGTATCGACAAGCACATGTTAAGTTATGATATATTACATAAAAATTATTTTATTTTTAATTAATAAACTTTATAATACCTTTGCTATCATTTAATTATAGTTTTCATTTAATTTGTTAATGAGGATTGGGGGATTGGAAGTACATAAAATTGATGATTTTTGCATTAACAGCGTAACATTTAAGATACGTTAGAATAATAATATATATTCTATAATATATATTTTTTTAATTAAATATACATAATAATAATACTGTAGGTTATAATATATTTACATGCTTTCTTTCTAAGGTACTGCGAATTCTTGTAAAACCTAGATTTAATTAATTTAATAAATATTTACTCATAATAAAACGTACATCTTTAAACATTTTGAGATAGGTTTTGAACGTATCTCAAATATAAATTTTCTTAACTTACACATAAGATAAATGTTTTCAATCACTTTTTGGTCTGAAGTGTTTTAATATAATAATAAACATCTTGACTACATTGACTTTTAACTTTTCCTTCAGGTGTGTTACTCCTGCCAATAGATGATAGAAACATGGAGATAGGTCGTGAAACATTATTAAGCCAGGTATCTTGCGACCTCCAACATGAACATTTGCTTGAACATTGGCTTGAACATTACTATATACTTTGTCGATAAGGGCGTGGCTTTGAACATGTCTTGTTTGCAGATGCTATATTTATGCTTTCCGTGGCCGGTGGAAAACATTCTCCTCCCGTGTGAAGCGGGGAAGGCAGGGGAGGGATTGAGCTCATTTTTTACAACAACCGCGAGGTCGTGGAAAATAAATCGAAAGAGTTTTTGGAGTTATTTCAACTGCGCGTGCCCAATAATTATGAGTTTAATAAATAGTAAATAAATACTGTCGTAGTGGATGATTATTTCTATCGCGCACTCACCTGTAAATAAGTTCTATTCATTTATATGCAGAGAACCCATAAACCTGTGTAAAAATTTATTATATATCTTGTTGTTTTGATATTTTTAAATGGTGCATTTAGATTTGTACGAAAGCTAGTAGCCAGAAATATTAATGCAATGCCAATTTGTATTTCTGGTGAATTTTTTCTTGCACAAATAGTATACTTAAACCCAGTTTCTCAAAATCGGTTTCAGAGACACGGAATAAATTGCTCAATCCAAATTGGTAATCTATTCTTAATTTCTGATAAATAAACAAGTAACAAAATTTCAAGGTAGTACGGTCTAACTTGAAATCTGCGTTTTCTCTCTGATTACATGTAACATCTACAATATTATCGCTAAAACCTTTAGAATTTCTTCCACATCAGAACGTAATTATTTACGTTGGCGAAATTCTAATGGTACATTTAGGTCGTGTAATAATCGATATTAGCTAGAAATCTGATTCCTGAAAAACAAATATCTATGAAATCTATATTTTCTCCCTGATGTAGCGTCTCTTGCTCGTCAGAAATCATCTTGACATTTACGTAAACGTCAAAGGTCTAGTCTTCAGTGCGTAGGCATAGACACATCTTCACCACAGATCACTTAACAAAATGTGTGTGGCCACGCCCACTTCGCCCCAATGTTTCAACCATGAAAACAAAAAAATGTTTATAGTAATGTTCAAGTAAATATTCAAGTTCACGGTCTGAGGAGACCCCGATTTAACGCGGCACGGCGCATACAAAAGATTCCTTGCTTTGAAAGTCCGTGCAATTTGGTCGTAGTTGAGCTGTTATCGGCAACATATCTCCATTTGTCTATTATCTACGCTCTTTAATAACTCAGGTGTTATTATTATGGTAGTTATTCTGGATCACGTCGTTGGATCTCTGTTGGTTCCAGTCCAGGAGTTGATGTTTTTTGCATTGCTGGAACAAAACAAAGTTTGTTAAAACAACTTATTCATAATTTCTCTCTCAAATTTAGTTAAAATGTTAACTCTCATTTACAGTTTTTATTTTTATCATCACCAGTAATTTTGAATTAGAATTTTGCTGCCCAAATCTTAATGCAATTCAAACAATAAAATTGTTCACAAAATTGTTAGTACGTTAAATAGCTCTTTTTTGAACACTTATTGATTAAAGCTTTGTTAGAAAAAAATTATAAAAAAACATGAAATTTTTAAAAAACCTCAGATAATAAAGCACTTTTTTATTCGGAAACATTTCACTTTAACTACCTTTAGTCAATTTTAAACAATACATAAAGGGGAAAACTTTACACGGTAAAAAGTAATAACCATTAATAATTTCCGACAATTTACTCTGAAATTCATAAGGGCATTGATAATAAAATTAAGACTAATTTGATTTTCATTTGAAGTGACTATGAAACTCTAGGTGGCCTCACCAAAGTTTGATAATACCTTCAGACAACGAAACAGCTGTCACGCGTAATAATAACTAGAAATTAATGATAAACTAATTAAAACAATAAAAACACATAAATTTGTTGTAGACCTTTTATTTAATTATGCACTACCGGTTTCGGAAGCGCCCTTCTTTCGTCAGGAGAATATTGTAAATGATCTAAAACATAGGAAATTGTCAGACATACAAATTTTAGGTGTGTGAGTGGGAGATAAGGGGTAGGGGTAATTGCGAGATTTCCGGTACATATTTGTATGTCTGACAACAACCTAAGTTTTAGATCAGTTACAATATTCTCCTGAAGAAGGAAGGGCGCTTCCGAAACCGGTAGAGTATAATTAAATAAAAGTGGTCTACAACAAATTTAAGTGTTTTTTACAAATAATGAAAAATAAATAACTAATTATAAATTAACTTATTTTTAAAAATTAATTGAACTTTAATATTGTTAAAAATATAAAAGGAAAACCTTAAAATAAAGTGGAGTTCTAATTAAATGTATAAAAAATTAACAATTTTATTATTCTTTATTTTTATGTTTTGGGATATAATAATTAAATCTGTAAATGATTTAAAAATATGTTAAAAATTGTAGTGTAAAAAAAACACATAGTTTTTGTTGATATCAATAGGTGCCGTTAGGCTTGTCAGGAATGCATTAGCGATGTCACGAATGCTGCCGAGGTTGACCGAACGGCCACTGCCTCTGGTGACGGTCAACGCTCGTCAGTTAGTCCTGATCCAATTCGTGGACAATTAAGGTAGGTCGTGTGATCCAGTGGTGTAATATATTGTAAACACGTAAATATAACAATAATCCAGATTGTAACAAGGACGTATTTATTCACTAAGAACCCCAACACAATAATTGATGTCTGCCTTTAATAAGGCAAACACAACGATTGACGCAGTTGGTATAATATTATAAAAATATGTATTTTATTCAAGTTTTCCAGCATCGCTGTGCACTGACGAATTGATGAAGTCCACAGTTTTGTTTAGTTTTTGAAGTCCACATGTAATTTTCTTCGTGGTTCAAAACTGTCCACGTTGATCCAAAACCTAGTGCTGCTGATTGTGAAACATCACTCCACCGGACGCGATAAATTGTCCAAGCTTTCTGCGATAGAAAACCCTGACACGGAAATGCAATCAAGATAAAGTAGATTTTCACCATCGCCATGAGTCCGAAAGGCTTTCAGGACTTGTGGTTATTTTCCACGATACCCTAAAGTAGAAAATCATTACTTACAAATTTACAGCATAGGTAATGAGATTCAGTGATAGTCGATCCCCTGACAGTCGGCCCACTGGCATGTTTATGTATAATATGCAGTCGCTTTAGAGAAAATAAGTTATACCTTCTTACCAAGTGCTCCCTAAGGAGTGTAGAGAGAGAATGTACTGCCAAATAACAAAAGAATAAAACATATTATGATTAAAATGCGTCAAGGATAAAACTACTTACATATATACAAGAGGTAACAGCACGTATCCGATGTATTTTAACCAGCGATTTATAAGCATATTTGGAGTACAAAAATTGTTGTCGTATTGCTGTCCGTAAAACAAAAATATATATTTTTCAACTACACGTCGCCACTGCTCCCATTTCTATTCGTCACGATGTGATCACTCTCGCTGTTTCCCGCATGTTACCGTGCTGCTGGAACGAGACGGAGTGCATCCACATGACCTGCCGCTAGGCTCTATCCGACTACATAGTTGCGACGTGTGATAGAAAAATGTTGTTAAGGTCCCGAAAGGAAAAGCCTTAAAAAGTTTTATTATTTATTTATTCACTTTTTTACAATATGTTGAACAGTTATAAATAGGCCTTAGTGTTCTAAGTTCTAACACGGCGTATAAATACAATCCTTACAAAAGTCTGGAATACCACTGGCGAACAATGGTGAAATGTTTTATTATATATGTTATGTATTTAATATTGATTGGGAATAAGTATGGGTCTAAACAAATAAAAGCTTATGGAAAGTTACTCGTTAATATGAAGTCTATTAATATGAATATTTGATTAGTTCTGATAGTGACAATTACTTAAAAGAAGATATTGGATGTTGTTCTGTTGATATCTAAATAAACATCCGATATGCAATGGAAAGTCATTACTTTAGAATGTAATAAGTATGCAAATAGCTATGTTTAAATGTGAAATTGATGATAGTTGGGTACATAACAATGTTTTT
Organism: Glyphotaelius pellucidus; assembly: GCA_936435175.1. NCBI lineage: Eukaryota > Metazoa > Arthropoda > Insecta > Trichoptera > Limnephilidae > Glyphotaelius > Glyphotaelius pellucidus. The sequence continues at coordinate 9,967,739 of OW386558.1, forward strand.
ATGTTTTTATTTGAAAAAATATATATTATCGGACAGCAAAATGACATCTATATTTTACCCCAAGTATGCCGAAGTACCGCTGCTTAAAATCATTCGGGCACGTGCTGTTACACCATGTAAACAGTATATAACATGTATAGCAGCGCATAAGTATAAAAAATCGGCACTGTAAACAAAATCGTTTGATTTGATAACAAATTATTATTAAATGTAGGTTTTGAGATCGATTTTGGATTTAAAGTGGGTAAATAATGCACAATATAATAAATATAATTTCCAGGGGCCAACTGTCGCAGGATTAATTGTCGGGAAACCAGGTAATATGTATGTGAATTCAGTGCTATGCAGACTGCCGAGCATGTATGTATTCCACCGAATGATTGCTTAATTAATTCGACGGTCCCGAAGAACAATGTCGGATCTGACAAAAGTTGAAAATCGTTCTGTTGGCTTATTTATTGGCTTATTTTGATTTAAAAGTCTATAGTTTCTGAATTTTTAATGAAATGAGATGAAATGTCACAGATCAAAACACCACTACATTTCTTGATTTCAAAAACTGTAAAAATGCAGAAACGATTTTTTAAAAAGCTCTACTGTAAAACTACAAAATCGCACATCCGACATTGTTCTACAGGACCATCGAATTGCTCGTCGGAAATAAAGAGGTCCTTAAGAGAACGCCAACTATGTCCTGTTTTACCTTAACGTTTCCTTTTGACCCCGATGTACGAAATAAAACAGTAATATGAGAGCAGTTAAAAAATCGATACAACAATAGCTTATTCACAAACTTCACGTACATATCATATAGGTATATCCAGACTGGAGAGATTCATTAAAATGCAAATACAAGAGTATTTACGCCTGCCAGCCGACGTTCCTCACGTTAGCTTTTAACGTAAATGACGCCGTCTTTTGACATTTTTAGCTCCTTGCTTCAATTCAGTTATATTACGATGGTAGCTTAGTCACAAACTTCTCGTTCACAGACGGTTTCTATATGGCGCGTCGTCAGAGTTGTACTGGGAGTCGGATCTTAAATTTCAACCGTGCAGTCGCTAGGGTATTAATAGGTACTGTCAGATGATACTCACTTGTTTGGTGTTGGTCTGCCAGCGCTGCATAGCCTCCTTGTGTCTCGTGAACTCCCGGCACCACGCCAGGTACACCCGCTGGTAGGAGCCGCTCTGCGCAGGTGGACTGCATCTGCCAGTGAATCAATCAATAATCAATCATCAAACAATCGATCAATCAATCAATCAATTTCCGCCGATACTACCGTTGATACCCCTTAACCCTTTCAGACCTGAATTAAAACTGGCTCTGGTTGAACATATTTGATGCTTGATAATAGTGGGGTGGAATTGTTTGAAAATTATTGCACTATTTTTTTTCAATGACTAAAAAGTTACTGATGCTTTCATTTGAATGAAAATTTGACCTCAGAGAGCTTAATTTACATTAAATGACAAAGATTATGCTGTATTCTATGGTGTACTGTTTTTTTTCTCTGATAAATAAAATAATTCTGATGATCGGGAGCTTCAATATTACTTTAGATACAAGTCGTCTTTATTATCATCTTATTTACAATTCATATTTAAATGGACTTGACGTCCGTTCCAAAGGGTGCTTTGCGTTATTCAGGAGCAGGGAAAACGGCCACCAGAGATGCCCACCTGTCAATCATCTTCCTATCGATTATCTTCCTAACCGTTAGGTAGGAGACTATTAAAACTTCGTAGAACTATCTTTACTAACGGCATCTGTTGAGAGACATTCAAACTGCGTACTTATTCACGTACAATACATTTAATTAAAAGCAGACAACATTTTATCCTACCCAATAAAAAATTGAGAAAATACTTCCAAAACTTACATTTTTTAACTCTCCCGCAGCCAAATGGGGCCGAAGGTAGTCCCCAAAATTATTTTTCTTATACCTACTTAAATACGTGAAATATATTTAAAGTATTTTGGGTATTCCTTCGCAAAGGATTACATAATGTGCCGTTTAAGAAAAAATGTGCAAAAATCGTTGATCGCAGGAAAAAATATTTTGCCAAATATAGGTTCCCTGCCTAATATGGATAAGTTTAAAAAAAAATGGATTTATATCGTTTAAATGCCCGTAAAACAGAAAAATGCGTGGGGTCGTCGGCCGACTCACATGGTTATGGACGTTATGTTTGGAATCTTGGTCTGTCGAGAGTTAAATCGGAAGAAAAAATAGGTCGAGATTGTACACAAAAATCACCTTTTAAAATATTAAAATGGCTACCACCTGAAATACTAGATAAAATTTAAAAAAATGCATGGTTACTCAGTTATCCCAGAAATTGGGAAATTAAATCCGCTGATTTTATTCTCTTTAGATAGTAAAGAAAAAATTCTGAAATCTATGTTTATTCACGTACACACACGGTCTGAAAGGGTTAAGGGTGTATTGCTATGTAGGAGGCTGTTTTGGGGATGATTATTAGGTTTATTAATTTCAAAATCATTCAAGTTTTCTTTTTGAAACTCGGTACACTTGTTGTATGTTGTATGAAACTAAAAAAAAAACGATAACTCAAAAAAAAGGATAACTCAGGATGAAAACTACTCAGAACCTTCTGTGAAAAGTCAATAAAAGTGATGAAAAAAATAAATTTAAAATATTGATAGGTTAGTACTACGTAAGGTCTTATTATGATTATTATTATATTATTAGGTTATTGTTAAATTTTTTTTCATAGCTTTTAATGACTTTTCAATGAGGTATGAAGGTTGATTTGACATGATTCTGAGTTGACGTGGAACCGTTGATTACACCTTTAAAATGCAAACAAATTTTGTAGAAATAAATATTTACATTGACATACTTTGGTATCGTAAATTTGAATAAGATGGCTTACAGAAAATAGCCCATAAAATAGCAACCAGCCTTCCGAAAGCTTTTTTTATTACCCTTTAAGAATCCCAACTGTCTGGAGCCGGTGAGACTATGACATCCCCAATTGGGGAATAATGACATTACTTGCACAAAGGAAACGGGACAGGCAATGACGTCGTATGTAATATACGGTCGCTTGATACTATTATTCACAACTGAGTCTAACCGTCAATCCTTCGATATCCGGAGTGATACTTCAAATTCACAAATTCGTAGCACTTATACCTGCCTGGGGCACATCCCCAAGCCACCAGCTGTGGCGACATCTTTTGACGAATTCTTGAATTCGAAACTGAATTACAACGGTAGCTGTGATTGAAACTTCACGTACACAGATGTTTAAGTGGCGCAGCGCGTAGGGCGCCGGCGGCAGATATGCACTCGGAGCCGAGTTCTGAAATTCAACCACGCAGACGTTATCCTATCAATACTGCTCGATCGATTGTATGCTTTTAAAAAATATACATATAATTTTCAATTGCTCATCAAAATCGGTCATCATAATATATATGTAAAATCCCAGCTGGGCGTGAAATCAAATAAATAAAATTAAGTGAAATAATCAAAAATTTTGAGGAGTTTTCTGGTTGCCGTTTCTGTAAGGGCGCAGAAATAAATCAAGGTGATTATTTGCTGTGGTACACTTGTGTAGCAAATAAGTAAGTTAATTTTAATCTTTTAACATATAAATTGATAAATTCAATGTTAATAGGCAAGTTATTTTATTTTATAGAGGGTACCTAAAAGTTTTGTAAGTTAAAATTATTTTATAATGTTTCCTTTACTTTAGGGAATTTTCCGTTTGTTTAAAAATACGAAATAGAATTAGAAATCCCTAGACCCTTTCTTTAGTCAGAATACCCATGAGAAGTACGGATGTTAATTTACGTAGAAGTGAGGATTTGGGGAGGTAATTGGGCTGGCGGAGTTTTTCTTATCGGAGTTCTGAGAACCTACGAGTTAATTCAGCGCATTTTATCTTATCTGTACATTCGAAAACGTGACACGTTTATATTGATAAACCTAGCCTAAAAATTATATTAAACCATCTAAAACTCTTATCTTTATCCAAAACATTGACTTTATTAAACCAAAAATAAATATTGGCTACAACAATACAAATAATCACTCTGTTTGAAACTTACCAAAGTTATTGAAATATTTAAATATCTTTGAACTAACTAAACATCACACCTTCTCAGCAGGAGTAGGCAGAGAAGACGGACCGCCAAACAACTCGATCTTGGCACGCAATCTTTGCCTTATTCACATTCAAACATCATAGTACTCTTCTATAATTCTGGCTCTTGACATGGACCGACTCAAGTATCCGATTCACTTGATCATGCCTCGGGCGTCCCCGGTTTCTTCAACCATTCACATTTGAGTCAAATATTCTCCTTACACTCTTTTCTTAGGTCACTCGCTCTACGTGCCCAAACCAAATGAGGGTTCCCTTCTTAATCTTACTCATTACGCTTACATCAGCATTGAATTCTTTGCGGATCTCCACATTTCTCACACGATCATACATGGTTTTACCACACTTACGAAACAGCGATCTCATTTCTACAGCATCCAGTCTACTTTCATCCTTGCTCTGCCAGTTCCATGCCTCTTTGCCATACATCAGGATACACCATTGAGGACTGCTAGCTATATTGTGTACAGATAATCACTAATCGAAGTTTCCAAACTAGACAAAAGTGAAATCGAGGGTGAAACAACCCAAAACCCTGTGATATTCAAAAAAATCTGATATACAAATTGAAAAACGCTGAGATCTCAAAACTGTGCTTTTACACTAATTGCTTTTATACAACAATACCTATTCACAGTTTCACCTTCACAAACCTACCTTACACCAAACAAAATAAAATTGCAAAATATATTATGTAAAAATGTTTTCAAAATTGATATTTTATGTAAAAAATGTTAATTAATAGGTAAATACTGTAATACATAGAAATAAATAAATAAATCACTAAAGTAGGTGCTATTTATAGTTATTAGTTTACTTAGAGACCTAAAATTGTAGTTGCGGTAGCAAAGTTATTTCGTTTTGTTTGGTGAAACTATTCATATTTTATGAAAGTTTCTTTGTTTTGTTGCAACAATTATTTCTTACCGAAACCAACATTAACATTCAGAGTTTTGTAACTTTTGGAACGTTAATTAATTACATGCGATGCATAATAATTCGACTAATTTAACTGCAAAAGGCAAAGTTTGTTTGCAAAACGAACAACTTAAATGTGAGAGAGAAGACTCTGGAGCGGCAGAGACATGTGAGATAAATGAAGAGCGTCAGTTGTAGAGGTATGAGTCGAGTCTTTAATATGCTACGTAGCTAACCTTGTGAGGACGATGAGGATGAACTCTGCGGCTGCGAAGCGCGAGAACTGGTTGCACCCTGAACAGAAAACACGGCCGGTTTTATAATTGCGCGCGTTGGCATCTCATGAATCATGGTGCGATGGACTGGTCTGCGAGATGAATGTTGGTGCGTCGAAGGTGTCTCTGTATTCCTGATTGTCACACTAGATTAGCTTGTAAATCATATGTTGCGCTGTACGTGAATGAGCTGACGTGAAACTGCGGCCTAATGAACTTGCAAGCTGTATTAAAACAGATTTTAATGGTTAATGACCTTGGCATGTTAAAAATCGTTTTAATGGTTACTTACCATTCTCTTTAAAAATGACCAAACGCGAAGAAAAAGTTTTTCTGAAAAATCACCTTTTCATATAAAACATATAGTTTCCCATGTAAACGTCCGAACTGTTTTACCTAAAAAGCCATAGCCAGGTTCTTCCCCACCATCCTCTTCCTCATCTCCTTCCCTTCCCCACTAACTTCAGCCTCACAACATACCACAATTGGAGGTAGTCAATGAGAGAACATTCTCACTGGCTCCAGAGTAGAGCAGCTCTTGTGAGGTATTCACAAAAAAACATGAAAATTAAGATATTTATTTACATGAACTTATTTATTTACGTAAAAAAATTACCTACAGACAATAAGTATTCTAATCAGTGGAGATTAATTCTGTACCTTAAAGGATAAACCACCTAAGTCCATAGTAATTGCTATGGACTTACATGGTTTATCCTTTAAGGCACAGAATTAATTATTTTATATTGAATATTTTGAGAGTGCGATAACTTATCGAGTAAAACCTCAAATTACAATATTTAGTAATTTCATATAATATTAAAAACTCTCAATCGAAAAGTGTGAAACGGAAAAATCAGAAAAAGATCCGGTCGCATCCAGTAATTCCCAAAACTTCAGCCTTGCCGGGTTTCGCTCTATCCCCAAGCTAATTCGACCCTATCCTCTCCAGTGACATTTAACTGTAACATACTTCGACTAAGAACTGCCAGTATTACCATAATTTTTTGGTTTTTTTTTTGTTTTAGGCAATTCACCCTGAAAAGAGTGCTTTGTGCCGGTAATAGTTAAGAAATTTCGGTTAATCTAATGGGAAAATAATAAAACAAATTAAATATTGGACTCATTTAGATCACTAAAACAAATTAAATATTGAATTCATTCAGGTTAATAAACTTACATAAAGCTGTATGAACACGAGAATTGTTAAGAGATAAAAGGTATGAAATGTTAAGGGGGGACTGGTGTGTGATTTTAATGAGCCGGCGGTATATGTTCTTGAAAGATGAATGGTTTTTACAGTTAAAGAAAACGTGGTCGAGGGTTTCCTCTTCCACACCGCACTGGCAGACCGGATCATCTAAAACTCTAATTCTAGACAAGTGAGATGCAATTGAACAGTGACCAATTCTCATTCTCGAGATACATGAAATGAATCGTTTTGAAAGTTTTTTACCGTGAAACCATGGCTTAGCAGGGATATGGTTTTGAATTCCCGCATAGAAAGATCCAGTTCTTATTCTGGAGACTGCCCAATTTTCTTCCCAGGCACGAGTCATATTGGATTTAAGAATCGGAAAGACATCGGAGATAGGAATTCTAAAATTTAGTGGGATAGTTCCGGAATCTGAACCAGATTTGGCGAGAAAATCGGCCATCTCATTACCCTCGATACCCAAATAGGCAGGGACCCAGGCCAATATCGTCTCAAACCCAGATTCACTAAGAGAATTGAGAAGATTTTTTATTTTACATATAATATTGTCTTCCGGATAACGTAAAATATTTGACCTAATTTTAGTTAGAGCACTTAGCGAATCAGTACATAGTAAGGCTCGATGAATGTTGAGAACCTGGATTTGATTTAGCGCTTGTTCAATTGCAAAGCATTCATTTCCTTAGCTGCAAGAATAATATTTTTATGTAACAAATATATAAGGATATCATCCGCAAAATAAAGTCGCTTGATAGAGAAAGGAATTACTGAGTCTAGGTCGCTTATATAAATATTAAACAACAGAGGACTAATAACAGAACCCTGGGGCAAACCTCTCCATAGTTTGCGCCTTAAGCATTTAGAGGAAGATTCAATAATAATGGACCTATCTGAGAGCAAATTAATAATAAATTGGACTAATTTCGGGGGGATTTGTTTTTTAATTAGCTTTTCTTTCAAAACATTCAGTAAAACATCATCGTAAGCTGATGAAAGGTCAAGGAATGTGGCCAATGTATAAGAATTTAGGGATTGGGAAACTCGGATATCAGTTGTGAACAAACTTAAATTATCCATTGTAGATTTCTTTTTCCGAAAACCATACTGATTTGGTGAGATAATATCTTGACTTTCAACAAACCACTCTAATCTGTTCTTCATCAAACGCTCCGCTGCTTTCATCAAACATGATGAAAGAGCAATAGGCCGATAAGACGAAATTTCAGATGGATTTTTTCCAGGTTTTAAAATGAGAATGATTTTTTGTTGAATGAAGTTTTCCAATCATCCGGAATTAGTCCTGTTTCAAACATATTATTTTATTTTTTATTTTATTTTATTTATTTAGGAAAGTTAACAGCAAATCATAAATTACAAAATAATACAATAAGAAAATAGTTCTTTATGCCAATTATAAACTTCCACTTATGTTAGTAAATGATGTGTGACATAATAAGGTGTTTTCTGAATAAGTTTTTTTTTTTTTGTTACAATATGTGAGAGGGGGGGTGAGGAGAAATAGAGGATGAGGATTAAGAGGCTAAGGATGGGAATAGAGAGGGGGGAAGGGTAGAATTGAACTTCCTAGTTTGAGTCATGTTGTTTAGCGATTTTTCGTTTTACGTCACGTAACGTCGAGTTAAAAATGTCAATGTGGTTATAATTTAAGTTAAATAAATGAGTTGATCTGTAGATAAATGAATTCTGTTTGGAGTTGGTCTTGCAAAGAGGGAGATTAAAAGTAAGCGACTGTCTACTGTTGCGGTTTGGGACATGGAATGATAGGCGTTGAAGCAGATCAGGACTATCGATTAAGCTTTGTGTAATTTTAAATAACATTACCAAATCTGCTATATTTCTTCGACAAGTTAAAGTCTGTATTTTGAAGAACTTTGCAGAGTCTTCGTTACTTACATGAGATCGAAAAGAGCGGAAATTAAGGTACCTTAAAAATCTGTTTTGAACGCTTTCAATTCTATTTTTGTGTATTGCATAGCCTGGGTTCCACACTTGAGATGCGTATTCAAGGATATTACGAGCATACGAGAAATATAGTGTTTTGAAGGTAATAAGGTCTTTAAATTGTTTACAGGCTCGGATTATGAGACCAAGCATAGAAGATGCGTTAGTGACTATGTGGTCGACATGTTTATTAAAATTTAGTTTATTATCAAGTATTACCCCAAGATCTTTACTTTCGGATTTGATAGATAACGGTACGTGATTAATTGAGTATTCATGGACAAACACATTTTTATTTCTAGTAAAGCGCACAACGAAGCACTTAGATATATTTATTTCCAGACAATGGGCATTACAATACATGCTCAGACGTTGCAAATCATCTTGCAGCTTCTGACAGTCCTCGACAGAGTTTATAGGTGAAAAGATTTTCATGTCATCTGCATACAGGATGGTTTGCGAGTTTAAGAAACAGTTACCAACATCATTGATATAGATGTTAAATAATAATGGTCCCAACAGGCTGCCTTGAGGAACTCCCGATGTAACAGCAACAGAATCGGATTTAAATCCAGCAACTACTACTATTTGACTACGGTTGGAGATATAAGAGGAGAGCCAACGATAGAGATTGCCGTGAATACCAATCTCTAAAAGCTTTTTTAACAAGGTTGAGTGATCGACCTTGTCAAACGCCTTACTATAGTCGGTATAGACAGTGTCCACTTGTATTCTGTTATCCAAATTATCCTGCAGGTATTCTGTGAAAGTTAAAAGATTTGTGGTTGTAGATTTACCACTAATAAAACCGTGTTGGTTCACATTCAGGCTAGGTTTGAGAGCAGCATATAGTTGATCATAGACTATTTTTTCAAAAATTTTGTTAAATATGCAAAGTTTGGAGATTGGCCTGTAGTTTTTGACATCAGTTTTTTTACCACTCTTGAAGATTGGAGACACAAAAGCGGATTTCCATATGATAGGGACAGTGCATTCAGTTCATTCATTCAGAGAAAGATTGAAAATCATGGAGAGGGGTAAGGCTAGATTGTATGCACATCGTTTAATAAGGATTGAAGGTATTTCGTCAGGACCGGCACCTTTGCGAATATCGATTTCCTTAAGGTATTTTAAAACAATATATCGTGTCACCTCAATATTGCTTATATTGGATGTATGGTTCCCGACGTCAGTTGGATCACTGGCAGGTGAATTGGAGGGTTTACTGAAAACCGAACTGAAATATTCTGAAAATAAATTTGCAACACCTGTTCCATTATCGGCTCTCAGCTCTCCGAGATACATACATTTTGGAACACCTTGGGATTTGTTAGAAAATTTGACGTGGCTCCAGAAGTTTTTCGGGTTTGAGGCTATATTATTTTCGATATTGCTTAAATAACGAGATTTGCTTTTCCGACATAAGTCTTTGTGCCGTTTACGAAGGAGAGAAAATGCATCGTAGTCAACCTGGTTTTTGTATTTTTTATATTTAGTAAAATATTTTGATTTTTCCTTAGTTATCTTAATAAGGGCAGCATTGTACCAAGGAGTTATTAATAAGAGATAAGAAATATTCAACCGCCATATCAGAAAATGATTTATTGCACCTGTAAAAAATACCTTAAATTCATGCTAGACTAGAATACCCTCTTAAGTTACGTGATAGTACATAATTTTTTTTCATTAATGTATTATAATATTACTTACTACTGACAAAGTTAAATTAGAGAAATTGTGAACCCCTTGCTGAAGTTTAAGACATAGATTGCAGATTTCAGAAAGCCCACGCGACACGGCTACACGTGACGACGTGACCCATGCTAAAAAACGTATCCCACTCAAAATCAAAGGTACACACTTTTATTGACCGGTAAAAAACCAAGAAAACACGATAAGCTGTGAAGGCACAATTCCAGTTCTAAGAAATTCACTGCTCAATGCGTTGACGATGAAACGACATTCCGAGATTGAAGGCGCCTGTTCCTAACATATATCTACAATCAACATAATTTTAAAGTTAAGCAGATTGCGTTGATTCATTTTTAAGGCGCAAAATGTGACCAAAATGAAAAAGTAGACACGCGACAAAGCTAATGAATCCAATGGCCCCGCGCCGAGCCAAATCTCATTGGGTCTGGGGAAACTCAGATGGATCGGTAAGGCTCGGCAAGTCAGGCAACCAGTTGGTTTCTTTGCAGAGATTGCAATAATGTGATTTTAAATATATTGAGCAATTTATTTATTTAAATCAAAACTTGGGGATGATTTCTTTCAAAAGCTCGCAAGAATATGATGACTTACAGATAATTTTTACAAATACAAAGATTTTTCTCTCAACGACCGTAAACAATTTCAACATGAAATTTGATTTTCGATTTGATAAAATACTTAAAGCGGCGAATTTAATGAAACTATTAAGTATTCCATCGGGACCCGGAGCAGAGTCAGAAAGGGTTCTTATTACTCGTTTCATCTCATCAATGGAGAAAGGAGCATCTAGCCAGTTAGAATGAGATGTAATGGCTTAATAGAAGGCATTTCTTCACATCCGGCCACTGATGGGGGGGGCTATTTTATCCGCAAATCCTATAAGAATTTCTTCTGATATATGCTTGGTTCTCGGCGGAGAATACGATGATCCGAATTTTTTTAAGCTAGACCAAACTGAAGATTGGGGAGTTTCCGGAGACAGGTTCTCACAGAACTTCCGCCATCCAGCGCGTTTTTTATTTTTCGAAATTCGTTTGGTTTCTGCCTGGGCTTTTTTAACTGATAAAATTTTTTCTAGTGACATACACTTACGAAAAGAGGAAATTGCTTTTTTACGAGAGTTGACGGAGCGAGTGCATTCCTCGTCCCACCACGGAGTAGAGTGTTTTATTTTAATGTTCGCATTGCGTTTCGGGATGGATTTTTCTGCTGCATTTATAACCATAGAGGGAAACGTCTCACATTGCAATCTGATGTCTCCCGGGGACGATTTTTTTTTAAATTAATAAGGTTATCTAGTTCAGAAGAGAAAGTGCTCCAATTCGCATCATTTATTCTAAATTTGAGATTATTTTTAACTGGTGGGGGATAAGTGTTAGATTGATGGTGGAATCGGATTATGATTGGGAAATGATCACTAGAGAGGGGATCGTTTAGGATGTCCCAAGAGCATTTAGATGCTAACGAATATGAACAAAGAGATAAATCAACAGCACTTTTCCGTTGATGAGGGGGGGTGAATCTGGTTGGAGATCCGTCATTTAAAAAACATAGGTTATGGGTATCAATAAAATCTAAAAGATTGCGGCCAGAACGATTTGTTATTTTGCTACCCCAAGAAGGGGAATGTGCATTAAAATCTCCAAGGATCATAAAAGGCGAACAAATCTGGGTTAAGATTGGTGCCCATTCATTTTCAATAAAAGTTGTAGAGGGAGGAATATATATTGATAATATTGTGATATCAGATAAGACAGCTGCTATTATCTGGATATCGTCGGAGGGAGTATGTATATTAATTTGTTTAAACGGGATAGAATTATGGATTATCAGAGCCGTGCCGCCTTTACCATCCGGCCTGTCGTGTCTGAGACAATAATAACCCGGAATTCTTAAGTGAAAGGAGGGTTTTAACCACGTTTCAGAAATGGCGGCCACTGAAACGTCGTGTTCGTCGAGTAATTGAATTAGGTCAGATTTGTTAGCGAAGAGGCTTCTACTGTTCCACTGAAGAATTTTGTTCAGTTTCGAAGTCATTGGGGAGGCAAGATAATAAAGATTTAATGTAATCGGCAGCGTTGGACGGTACAGTATTGTTGTTTGTAAGGATAGAAATTAAAAGGGTAATTAAAGTTTGTATAAAAGAATTATTATTCAATATTTCGGGGAGAGCAGGAGGGGATGTATTACCATTAATGGCACACCCATTGGGGGTCCGAGATTTGGCATTCCCATTCGGGCTGGTCAAAATATTATTCAATTGTTTTTTATCAAGGTAAGGAGTATATTTTGGGTTGGGTTTGACTGGCTTGAGAATGGTTTCTCTGTGAGAAAATGACGTTGAATTTAAAAAGGTGGTTGATTGGAAAGGAGCTGAGGACGATGTCATCTCTGCGAATGATTTTTTCGCAGGAGAGAATAACTTTGAGGCCTGGAAGTACGAAATGTTGTCGGTAGCCATTTTATGTTTTATGTTCCTCTGTCTTGTCAATTCCGGACAGGCTAGACTGACCGCGGTATGTGCACCCAAACAGTTAATGCAAATGGGATCATTGGAAGATTTTGGACATCGATCAAATGGGTGACCTTCTCCGCAAAAGTAACAACGTGGAGGGGAGCGGCATACGGATTTTGTATGTCCAAACCGGCAGCAATTGAAGCATTGAACAGTTGGAAATTTATAAACTTCGACGGGAAGCGAGGTATAATAAATAAACACACGAGACGGAAGGGATTGTCCCTCAAATGTAACAACAACAGATTGGGAAGGTTTCCAGATCGTGTTTCCATCAGTAGAATCCTTGTAGTTCAGTCGACGTGCTTTTATTACTTTCGGGGTTCCGTGGGAATTATTCAAAGCATCAACAATTTCAGCCTCTGGGATCTCCGTGGGAATTCCTCAAACAAGACCCATTCTCGTAAATTTAAATGACGGGATGAACGATTTATATTTATGGTTTGAGAGCGAGTCAATTTTTTTAACAAATCCATTTGCGGAAGCGGCAGTATTAAACTCGATAGATAATTTATATCGCCCTTCCGGTTTAATTGAACCGTTAGCAATACCAAGGTTATTATTTTTTGAGTCAAATAAGAATTTTCCGAAATCCAAAGGATGAATAAGTTTTCCTTGTTCAGTTCTCTGAACAATTACGATAAAAGGACCGGAGGCGGAAGCAGGATAAAGTAAGTCAGTACTTTTTGTATTATCGCTAGCTAAAGTACTTGTCTGGGTGTTAATATTGGTGTTAAGGTCGTTAGAGGTCAAGGTTTGTTTAATCGGCGGTATAGATTTAACTTTCGATGGAATGTAAAGGCTATGCGATGGTCGTCGTTTACGAGATGGAAGCGCAATAGAAGCCTGGCTAGTATTAGATTCCGAATCAGAAAAATCTAATATCGATCCTGGGTCGGGAGGTCTATCTTCGTCTTCCTCCATTATATAAAAAAAAACTTAACTTTTAAAAATTAAACTGAAAAAATAATACGCAGTCTATTTCATTGACTGTACAAACAAAAACGGATTAGCCGTAAGTAGGAATGCAAACAAATAAGTATACGATAAACAGAATTAAATAAAATGTAACAATAATCTCTTATCTGTATGAGGCACAAGAACGGGCGAACGGCACTAAGCAATAGGTAAGGTACACACAACCACTGTTGACCGCGGCTCGAATCGGACTCCATTACCATAATTTTCTTAACGCATATTTTTGGCTGCTATGCGTAATTGCAAGATTCAATTCAAATTTTAATTGCAATCTAGATAATGTCTTGGATAAATACATTGTGGCGGGTATTAATAAAAGTAAATAGTCTATACTCACGTCCATTTCATTTAACTTATATAGGGTTCACAACTTATAATTTTAATAAAGAGTACAGAACAAAATAGAATCACTGAGAGTTTAAAAGAAAGTTCACGATTATCCTCACTAAACACTAAGTGTATTTAGTTAAACACTCCAACATAGGACCCGCGGTCTCTTCGTTGGGCAAAAGATGCACGGCAAGTAATTTCCACTAGGGCACGGTTACTTTAATTCCCAAGGACTCTCTCGACTTGGTATTGGTTTGGTGACTTAGCACTGACCACTAGGATGCTGTTGTTTAGTTCTACCAGTAGTCCGGCTACACTGATTTGATATAGGTCAGCACACCCTTAGCGCTGGGTGGAGCCTGCAGTGGCCGGCTGGCAACGGAGGGTGACTTTAGCTTGGGCCGATGGGGTGTCCTTTCGGCCGGGCAGCGAGGCGTTATTTGGCGAGCGAGTACTTGGATCCATGCGTCGGACAAAATACTGGGCGCTACAACATCCATTTTTATTTCTAATGCGACATCTTAATGTCATCCGTGTACAGTGTTCATATGTTGACATGTTTCCCGACAATGCACCGGTACAGAAAGGTTCAATGACGCTAGTTCTTTGAAGGTTCTTCCATTGTAATACCGGTAGAACAGCGTACCTATCTGACGCATTTGATCTAAAGATTGCTGTGGATGGAATCTATTAAACGTACCGCCCGTTTATGCACAGAGTCGAGAGTTTTTTCAGGTATTTTGGGGCTCCAGACCAGTTGACTAATTCAACTTGAGATTTATACAGGGTCACTGATTGTTTGTCTGCGAGCCCTGCACGCTCAGCATCTAAAGCTAACTTAACTTTTGCTTAGATTTAGAGAGTTAGATCGAGAAAACTCGAATTGAAACTTTGAAAAGCAAGGATTGATACTAATTTTTGGAAACGTTTGTCTTCTTGTATTAAAGAATAGTAAATACTGAAGTTAGCTACGAATGGGCACTTTATTATTTTATGGAACAATATATTAAATCGTTAGTTGTATTCACCATTCACCAGATGGAGGAGACTTATTAATCAACTGATATAAGCTTCCTCTGCCATTGTTCACTTTATTATTGGAATTGCGGAAACGTTGGGATGATAAAGATTTTGGTGTTAAATAGCCAGTCATTTATTTGTTAAAAGGTACTACGTCCATTGTGTTGTCAGGTCAAAGCCTCACGCTAAAGATACTCTCCGAAGATTACTGATATAATATATGGAAGTCACCCTTAGGCAGGCCGAGAAAATGATGAACTAACTGCTTGAAAGGGGATTTGATTAGGATAGGAAGACCTAAGGACTAAAGACGTGTTTTTAAGGCTTTTCGAATTTCTACCGATTTCTTGCATATCTCCCTTGAACATATGACATTTTTAAGCTCTAAAAAAAATAAAAATTATTTTTTAAGATAATATCTTTACAATCCTTACGCCGAAACGCAAATTATATGAAATTCCCTCGATAGAAAAAAATCGCAAAGTATGCACCGAAAATTTTTATTTTCAAGCCGTCTCTATTATTTAACGAGTTATATGTAAGAAAAAATTCACAGTGTTTCTTTAAACGTTGTTTTAGACAACCCCCACGAGATTTTTGCTCTATTCTAAACGAGTCGTGTTTTATTAAACATTTTCACAATTTTTGCTTCAATTTTATCGTCCGAAGTATTAGCGTGCTCTCTCCAACATTCGTAATTACATATCTCTCCATCTTCTTCTTTTCGTGCTCGGGTACGGGATCTTAAGACAAATGCGTATTATTATATTTTATGTTAAAGAATATCTAATATACGTGCTTAAAAGATGGAGAACTTTATTATCGTAATAGATTTTTGGGTTTAATAATCGTTAAAACAATAACATATTATTTCCTTCTTAACCGCACCGCACACGTCAATACTATACTTTTTTATTGAAAGAAACTTAATTTATTTGAACGACTCTAGACTCTCCAATGTCCATGCATACGGGGTTAGTAAGCAGTATGCAAGTACTTACATTAACATTATACAAAAGAGAAATAGAAGTAGCAGTCCGTGGAATAATTCTTCTGAAATAGATAGCATAAAAATAGGGATAATAGTGTAAGTAAAAGAAAAAAAAAGAGCTGCAACCAGTCAAATAAACTTTCTGAAAATAAAAGAAGTAACGAGAAAAAAAAGGAAAAATTTAATCATTTAATAGTACTGAAAGAAAATAAATTATATCTAAAGAAAAGAATAGCAAGAGAAGGTATAGCCACAAAAGCATATATATAAATATATTGTAAGATGTATGTAATTTAAGGTAAATGAGGTACCTGTTCGTGTCCACAGTGACGTTGTATCTCGCCAGCAGCCGCCCTCTGGTCCCCCCCGCCCGGCACTCGAACACTCCCCCGTCCTGGTGCGTCAGTCCTGCCAGCACTAGCCCGCCCCCGGCCGTCAGGATGTACTTACCCGACCTGACAACACACATAACTCTTACATACAAACACCTTTCTTTAAGATAGTTCAAAGGTAAAATCACGCATCTTTAACACCCTCCACAGTCCAAGTGCATATTTTTCATATATTATGTATTTGCCCATGATTAGAGATTAGTGTTTCTCTGATGAATAATGATAGTGATGATTATACTTCAAGGTGTTATAAGTATTATTTAATAATTGAAACTTGCTCTCTTTATAACGATTTGGCAGCGAGTTAATTGGTCGGAAAACTGTTTTTTAAAATGAGTACCTTAAATGAAATCAATGTGGTAAAAATAAGCGTATTAAGAAATATTTATATAAAACAGAAATTTATGTAGAACACATTAAAAAATTTAACGAATTTACAAAATTAATGTACCTAACATACTTTGTTCCAAAATCAGTGTTTTCGTGTAAAACATAGTATATTGTTTTATGAAAACAAATGTGTTCGGACTTTTTTCTTACATTTACTTCGCACGGGAGGCCCTGGAGAAAATAATTTCCCTCAGGGCCTATTTATTTATTTATTTATTTTTTAGCAAAAACGGCATTACACCAATATATTGCAAAAAAGGAGAGATACAAAATCATTACGTTTACAGTTAAAACATTTATTTAATAAGTGCTATTTCACGCTTAAAGTCATTGCATGAAATGTGGAAAATATCCACATTTTCTGCAAGGCAGTTAATTAACCTAGTAAGTCTTCCCAGGGGCATCACCATTGATAAGTTAGTTCTGCACCTGGGAAGAATCAAAAGCCTGTGATGGCGACCTCGCGTGAAATTATTCGGGACATAGAATCCTATTTCAGCCAGAATATCTGGTACCGATATAAAACCATTTAGAAACTTATACGCCATCAGCAGTATGTCATCTGGGATGCTGTGTGGAGGATGTTTTTGAGGATAGGAAGGAATGAACATTGGTCTTGAAGAGACCCATGTTGTAGGAAGGAGAAAACACAGAAGCCGGCAAATCGTTCCACAGCCGAGCTGTTGAGGATAAGAACGAGTCGAAGAAGCGACCCGTTCTCACGTGACAAATGTCAACCGTGTACATATATTTTTTTTTTTTTTAAAGAAAGACAAACATTCCCGGGTTACGAATAACCCAACAATGTTTGAAAATCTCCTACTGCCACCATAGATAGCCGAAAATGATGCTTGTGTTGTGATGGAGGACTTAGCCAGCGGAGGAATCGAACACGGGACGCCCGGGTGGGACCCAAGCGCGATGCCCACTCAACCACTGACTGGTCATAGTTTTTTTTAATTTTTTTTTTTATTAATATTGGTTTCATTTACATTTTCATAATATAACATAATATAGCTTACATATTTTATATACTCTCCTAAGAAAGCAGATGCTTGTGTTTAGGAGAGGACAACTTGTTAATAACTTAAGAATTATTTTAAAAAAAAGATCCTTATCACAAACTAAAGAGTTTAACTTGTGAAGAGATTTAGACTTAACATATTTTAAAAGTTCATAGGAGTAATTAAACAAGAAATGTATATAGGATGTACATAAAACATTAGGAATAACAAACAGTCAAAAATATATCTAGGAGAAAATTAAAATATGGTGGTACTACCAAAATAAGATTTAATTTTTTTTTTTAATTTGTTGTAATTTTTTTCTGTTCGTATATCAACGGGTAATTGATTAAATAATTTTATTCCTTTATATACATAGTGATTCTGAGCAGTTGTGGTTTGTAAGGGAGGTACAGTTAGTCCAACAATAGAAGTATTCCTTATGCTTATATTTTGCAGTGGGGTAATATTTTTATTAAAGATATCTTTGTGTAGCTGAAGTAAAAGCTAAAAGCATATGTTGGGCATGCGTTTGGCGTGTTTCCCGACTATGCACCGGTGCCGAAGGATCAATGACGCTAGTTACTCGGAGCATCTTCCATTGAAATATCGGTAGAACGAGGATAGCATTCCCACCCGACGCCTGTGCTCTAAAGATTGCAATCCGTTGGTTAAGTTGGGAGAATCTATCAAACGGACCGCCCGTTTCTGCACAGAGTCGAGGGTTATCCTTTCTATCAACAACAACTTCTTATCCCTTTCTATAAACAACATCATAATATCATATGTAAGGCGGGCATGAGTACTGCTGCCTCGGGAAATCGGATAACCAACCTCTCTGGAACAGGTCACCCTAAGTGGTTCGCTAAGTTTAGTGACTTTACAGGGGTGCCCGGGTTCATGGGAATCGTTGTGAGGATCTCCGGATCTTGGTGGCAGATACATCTGCCCACCTACCGCGTAGCGGGGTGGATCGAAGACTGGCTGAGGTAGGTTTTTTGACTTCTCCAGCCGGACTCTCTCGATCCATCGTCTTCCACCGCAGTAAGAGAGATGAATTTATACGTTCCCCACTTTTGGACACACTGACCCCCAAATTCCTACCCATCCCTCATATATTTTTCCTTCCTAGAACTTCCTCTCCTTATTTTCTAAAAAAAAGCCTTTCAACACTAGTATAGTAATACAATAATCCTAAGATGACTTAGTCCCTGAGGAAAATTATTTTCCTCAGGACCTCCGGTGTGAAGGTAATACACAAAAAGTATTAATCGTTGCATCTACTACTTGCTAAACCTTCTGATATTGCTAGCACAAAATATATTGATTATTTATTCTAACTATATAATTTTTATCATTGAATACAATATTAGCTACTCACAAACGAAACTTTGCAAAACGAAATCAGAAAAATATTTTATTGCATCTAGGAAATGAACCCAAGACCTTGGCCTTGCCAGAGCTGTCTAGCTCTAGACCAGAGCAGAGTGGAAGATACTCTCAGTATTGCCCTGGTGTAAGACCACCATTCAGGATTGAAACGTTGCTTGAAATGGATTTATCCGTGTTTGGTGACCAGATCTGAATAGCCAGGTACTTCCCACCATACTCTTCCCCTCCCCACTACCTTCAGCCTCACAACATATCCCAATTGGGAATGTCAAGTCCCACTGACTCCAGACGGGAGCAATTGGGACTCTTGTGCGGTATACCTATAAAAAAAATTAAAAAAGTAAGTCCCGGTCGACTGAATCTTTTTTGTTTTTTTTTTTTTATGTTTTACTTATCAAGTTTTTCAATAAATAAAAAGATTCATAATTTTTATTAGCGTTTTTAAAATCGCTGGGTAATTTTTAATGTGGGTAGGTAAAATGGTCAATAAAACTTCCAAATTTATTGTAAAACAAATGCAATTCTTTCTCATCCGTAATACTGGTTTTGCCGGAGAAACCTTTATTTTAAGACATCCACGATCCAGCTCGAATTGCTACTTTCGTTTGGAGTTAAGGACCACAAAGGGGCTTTTACAAAAAAACACATTACCATTGCCTCGGCACTGAAAGCTCAGTTTTGAGGTTCCAAATCCGAAACTCAACAAAAGCCAAATCAGTTTAAACTCATTCAGAAAAAACCTTCGTGAAAAAACTTCCAACGTGAAATTCTCAAATTGGATGAGAATTTTATTAATGAAAAACCAAAGAGAACCTTCTTCAAGGCTCTCCCCCCCCCCCACTTCAGGGCATCCCTTTCCTGTCCAACATCATTCAATTATCATCCCTTCTTACACACGCCTTTAAGGATATCTTTTAGAGAAAAAACTATTCCACAATCATTCTTAATTTTCTCTCTAACTCTTTGAACAAGAGCGCTAAATTACTTTTTGTTTAAATGATTCTAAGGTAATTTTTATTTAGCTTCCTCTTAGTTGAGTAGTTACGTGTATGTGAACATTAGAATTGATTAGATTGTTTTAATAAGAAGAAATTAGAGAGGCAGAATTATTTAGAGAGATAGAAATAAGTTTTAAGCGTGTATGCCCGCCTGAAGAAAGCTTGTTTTTTCTTACCTCGGATGAATTGATAAAAAATTTAATAATGCTTTCTTGAACACATAATCAATTTAATTCAGCAGCCTGGAACATGAAAGTAGGAAGGTCTAGTGTACATTGATGGCATCTGTTTTCTTTTGAATCTGTATTGATACATTTTGGTAAGGTAACACACTCGCGGGGAAGTAGAGTCCCCCACCGAGGATATCGCAAATATTTATTTAATTTTAATCCTTACGCGCTTGCGGCTCCGTGTATTCTTAGTATCGCCCGAGAGGTTGATCACCGGGTCAGGTCACCGGGCTGACATTTTTTTGACGAAGTACGAGGTACGGAGACCTAGGTCCCCCACGAGTGCATTTACGTAAGTTAAATTTCTTGATTACATTTTTATGCATTGGTGACTCAGAAAATGATAGCATGGATAGTGCAAATCTGAATGACAGTAGCTCTAATGAATTTTATTGCAAAAAGAGCAGATGGGGAAAATCACGAGTTCGAGTGCATAACATTATTGGGCGTTAATTCCTGGCCTAAGAGGTTTTGCTCGATCGAAAAATGAGATTATTCCGCTTGAAATTCTTATAAATGTCACGTGTGTGTTTTAAAAATGTAATAAACTAGTTTTCTTGGATTTATTTTGTGTCTTTTATTAATTTTAAATAAATAATTCCCAAAAAAGTGCTTATTTCTATTTTTACGAAGCATACATTCATGGGGGACGTAAGTCCCCCGCAATTGAATTTGTGTACGCTGAAAATAGCGAGTATTGCTAAGGGTTGATAATAAACGTGTATTGGGGCATATGCACTATTGCCAAATTAATAAATGTGGAGTAGTATCGAATTTATCGAAATCAAGAAGAAAATGTCCACCAACTTATAGAATTCACTGAGTGATGACCGGTGGCTGCCTATCACCTGGATGAAGGAATTTCCCAAGCCCGTTGACGAAGCGGTCGAGTTCAATAGTGAGCGATGGAATTTTGACTAAATTACACAGCGTAGTAGTGAAGTTCAACGGAGAAATTAATAATTCATAAGCTGCAGAAGTGGGATGTGGGACTTTTACTTTATCAGCCGTAATTCGGTACTTAAATGATTGATTTTATTCATTTAATAATTAACTACTCCACGCAATTGACGTGTTGTCATTTCTCTACTCCTCAGAAAAGCTGACGCGGTGGCCAGCCAGCTACTGACGTTAGAAGAGTACCTACGGGGCCACGACCATAGTCTGAATCCTACATCAGTAAGTATTGTTGGTGTGCATTCATCTACGCTCTGAACCATTTTTCTGAATTAACGTTTATTTTACTAAGGATAATTATGTTTTGAAAAGGGGTAATTTTATTACAGTCCCACGCGTGTGACGCGGCGGTATGAACATTAGGAGATACGGAAGGAAATGGACGGAGGAAGTCGATTACTATCATCCTGGCATGTCTGACCTTTTCATACGCAGTTTTATTACAAATATAAGTTTTAAAACTCTAATTTAAACCTTTTCACTGGAACGCGGAACTTTTTAAAAAGGAAGCACTTAAATTCCGGTTTCCGGTGTTCCATAAAGATTTCACAAGGTGGGTATGTTTTATTGCATTTCAACAACATCATAATGGCAATACAAGATTGTCTGTAGCATGTTACCTAATTACAACAAACAAAATCATCTTTTAACCCCTTAGACCTCGATCACATTCCGTCGGTAGTTCAGAATATTTCCACTGTGCAATAAAATCAAAATTAGTAGAATAATAGAGAATGTATCCAAAAACGAAAAAATGGTCATGAAAGTTGATGAAATACGTCTTAAAATTTGTTTATTGAAATAACCATATAATTTGTTAAAATTTTTTCATGCAAGATTTTAGAAGTCGGTTTATGCATGAACAAAGACAAAACAAAATTGCTTACAAACTCTGAACCAGTTACCATAAAAATTGACAACCACCACTCGAATATGTGTCAGATCACATCTATTAAGGACAGATAATATCCTACAAAGATCAAACCACTAAAGAAATCGAGCGAAGAACAGTAAATGGATGGAAGAAATATTGGTCTTTGAAAGAAATCTTGAAATCCAAGGAGCTAAGTATGCAAATAAAAAGGAAAGTCTTCAACACATGTATACTTCCAGTCAACACCCATGGATGTGAAACTTGGGCACTCACCAAACGCCAAAGAGAAAAGTTGGAACGCTGCCAGAGGAGCCATGGAGAGAAGTTTGACAGGAATAAGGAAATAGGACGGAGTGAGATGCAGCATAATAAGGGAGAAAACTAAAGCTGCCGATATACCCGAATAGACCAACAAAAGTGGAGATTGACAGGCCACATGATCCGAGATCCACAAAAGAAATGGTGCAAATGGTATCCCAGAGATGGCAAGAGAAGTAGAGGACGTCAACAAATAAGATGGGAAGACGACCTAAAACTCACGGCTGGACATCATTGGAGAGAGTTGCGCGTGACAAGTCCCAGTGGAAAATGTTAGAGGAGGCCTATGCCAAGAGGCAAACTGATCTTCGGGATACATAATAAAAAATAAGAACATGTCAAAATTCATACCTAAAAGAAGTCTAGAATAAAAAGGCTTATTATTATATTTAAAAAAGTTTTAAAATTACTGGTAACGAAAAAAAATGCGTATATTTCATTAGAAAAATGTATAATAAACGTTATTGACACCTCACTTTTTTATCGTTTTATGTAAAAATAATTTATAAAAAATTGACAAAGTTTCAAAATTTTAAATTATCCTTAGTAATTGGAGATATCTTACTAATCAACTGAACGATCCAAGTTATCAATTAGTTGTTTTATCTTATGATACCAAGTGCTGTGATTGTATTATTAAAACAAATTCCGGTGTGAAATTGTTGAATTCGTATGTTTCCTAAACGTAACTTATTTATAAGTACATGTTATTAAATAAATTGCAATTGAACTCACCTTTGAATAATTTGGCGTCTTCCCAGATCTCCATCATACCGTGACCACGTGAAGTCTTCACCGTCCTTCATGATCTCGGGCATGCGCAGATAGCTACCCAGGTGCACGCTCTGCCCGAAGGTCGTGGCCACGCGCGTGGAGGGCACGACCAGGTCGCACGCCGCGGCGGACGTGTCCGGCACGTCTTGCAGCAACCTGGGGAAGGGTAATGCGGTTATTGAAAACTGGACGAGGTTATTACTGGGGTTATCTCCGGAGGGTTTTGCAGGTAACAAGGGTTCGATAGGTGTGACTGCTAGGGGTAGGGGTTGATTTCCAGTTTTTCTACGAATCACCACTTCATTTTTTTATGAAAGAACCTTTCTTTCTAACGAAAAAATATATGTGTTCGATTTGTGAACTTTTGAAAATAAAACGTGGTGGTTAAGTAACGAAATATTGTTATTTTTTATATTTTTGTGTTATTTTCAAACAACTACATAAAGTCCAACCTTTGGTGTATTACCTACACACATAAATTAATCTATTCTAAAACTACAGATGCAAAACTGCGTGTGTTTGTTTGTTACGCTTTCACGCGTAAACCAATAAAACGATTTTTTTTTCATAAATAGAAAGCTAATTATATGCGAGTAAGATAGTCTGTATATAATGGTAAGCCCTCGGGTTACAAAATTATAATTATTAATGTATTATATTTATTATACGTTTTCTGTCCCTAACAAAAGCGAGTTATTGCTAACGTCAGAAGAAAAGCAAAAAAAAAATCGTTGCCGTGGAAACGATGTTGATATATTTGCGGGAAATTTTATTTTATGCGTCGTAGCTAATATCTATGTCTAAAAATGAATCGCCGGAATGCATGTATGCGCATAAATTCTGAACGACTGCAAAAGTGGATAATTTTTTTTTTGTTTTCGTTATTTTGAAAAAAACTATTGGTGAGCTTTGGCAATATGAAATTTGCAATAGGTGGCACGAGAGTTGTTTGAAAAATCAATTTACCGGGACTGAATGTATGGAATGCGGCAGGGGGAAGGGGGGAGGTTACTCGGGTAGGAGATTCGCGGGAGGGTGGTGAGGGAAACCAGGGAGGGAGGAGGGGAACCTGGGAGGCCCTAAAATAAAATAGAATAACTAGTGACGTAGTTGCAACATTTGTTTCCATCAACAATATTATGATTTTGAAAGTGACAAAACTACAGAAAGCGTTGTGAACAGTGGAATTGGGAAGGAATCTGACTCACCCCCATTCTTTAGCTTAACGTCTTGTTGAAAATCGATCTTACGAGCAGTAACTTGGAAAGTAATCACTGCAAAGGGTAGGGAAGAGACTAACTGATACATATGTTACAATATCACAAAGGTATCCATGTACCTTTGCAAAAAAATTTTAACAAACAACTAAAAAAAACAATTTTCCAACAACCACTAATATAAATTCATGATGAAAGAGAAAGGGGCCTTTTTGGCCCGGAGCTCTGTATGGCAATATTTCAAAAAGTCACAATGTATGAATTCCATAGTCAGACAGGAACAGGTTATGGAAAGCAAGACGGATGAGGGAATGATAGAACGAATGTTATAAAGGGATTTATTTATTTATTTATTATTTATTATTTATTAACGGACTTACGTCAAATTTTAGAAAATGTACATTATACGAATAAAGAATGGTATATAAAAGCAAAGACAAACAGATAAAACATAAAAAAATCGAAGTGAAATAGAAGTGTTAAGTCAAGTCAAGACCTTGCTAAAAATAAAATAATATAAAATATCTTCAATTGTTTAGTGAGCGACAAAAATCATTTAGGCTTAATATGCCAAAAAAATCAAGGTCTTGACGTGAGTTGACCATTCTACACATTCTGGATAGTGGTGAATTATAACCATAATAGTCGAGTGTTGATTGAGGAAGAGCGTTATTTATTTCTGAGTCCACGAGAAGGTATATTGAATGAGATGAGTTGTAATAATGTAGGTGAGTCAATAATATAGTTGATAATTTTGAAGAAACAAATGAGATCAGATTTTTCCCGACGGTCTTCTAAAGAAGCAGGGTTTAGAGTTTGTTCGATTTCATTATATTCCTAATTGCCTCGTTCTAATCCTAGCCTCCTAGCAATCCCTTTTGGGAACCGATGTTGAACGGACTCAATATGACGAATATAGATAGCTTAAAAAGGAGACCATATAACGCAAGCATATTCAAGATGGGGGCGGACCAAGGAGCAGTAAAGAGTTCTTAGGGTATTTATGTTTTTGAAGTCAGAAGTGATTCTAGTGATGAAACCAAGTAGTTTGAGAGATTTGTTAAGAATCACATTTATATGTTCCCGAAAAGAAAGGATGCATTTGAGTGCGTCAACAAGTGATATACATAAGTATTTATTAACTTACCCCGCTTCAAAAGCCTTGCACACATCCTCTCCTTGGCTCCACCCACAGTAAGGGTCACGCACGCACCGCACACACCCGTCGTAGCGCGCGCATTGTCCGGAGAGGTCGACCTGCACCAGGCGCCGGTCCGAGGCCACGTACAGGCTTCGTCTCGCACTCGCTAGTGCCAGGGACACAGTGCTCTCCTCAGAATTGAATAGCCTCCAGATGTCCTGTAGGAAACTGTGACTGGCGATCTCTGGAGTCTCGGTGGTCCATTGGACTACTTTGAAGATTCTACCATCATCTAAAAAAATATTCAATATTCCCCATGGCGTTTAAAATAGCAAAATAAATCATATCTATTGATCTGTGACTGCAATGCACAAACCAACATATCAAGCAAAAACGTTTTTTTTTTAATGTGAATACCTCAACCTAAGAGTCTCAGAGGCCTCCCGTCTGGAGCCAGTGAGACTATGGCATCCCCAATTGGGATATGTTGTGAGGCTGAAAGTAAATGGAGAGGGGAAGGACATAGGAAGAGGAAGGCAGAGAAGTACCTCGCTATTCAGATTTAGTCACCGAACATGGCTGAAACCATGTCATGCCCGGTGGCGTATTTCCAAACCCTATACCGGTTCAGTCGCGACGGCGACTGAAATGGGGTAGGGATTGTTGTGCAAAATCACTTTATAAACACTATACCGGCTCAGTTGCGGCCGCAACTGAAATGGGTCAGGTTTTGTAAGGTGATTTTGCACAACAAACCCTATACCGATTCAGTCGCAAACGCGCTTCGTTGCTCTATCTGTTTTAGTGAGGGTGACGACCGTAAGTAAAGAGGTGAAACGCGCGTTTTTTTTACTTAAAAAATTAATTTTCAATGTAAAATTTCTTTTTTAAAGTAAAAAAAACCGCGGTCCATCCTCTCTGCTAAAAAAAACGCGCGTTTTTTTTACTTAAAAAACAAATTTCTAGTGTAAAACTTGTTTTTTTAAAGTAAAAAAAAAACGCGGTACATCCTCTCTGCTTACCCCTCTACAATTACGGTCGTCACCGTCGCAGAAACAGACAGAGCAACGAAGCGCGTAGGCGACTGAAACGGTATAGGGTTTGTTGTGCAAAATCCCCTTTCAATACCTAACCCATTTCAGTCGCCGCCGCGACTGAGCCGGTATAGTGTTTGTAAGGTGATTTTGCATAACAAACCCTACTCCATTTCAGTCGCCTCCGCGACTGAACCGGTATAGGTTTTGGAAATACGCTGCCCGGTGCATAGTCGGGAAACTCGCCAAACACGCGCCCAACATTTGTACACGATTGACATTAGTCACATGAGAATGGGTCGTTTCTACGACTCGTTCTTGAGTTTAACAGCTTGGAACGATTTTCCGGCCTCTGTGTTTCCTCTCTCCTACAACATGGGTCTCTTCAAGACCAATCTTCAAATATGACATAGGCCCTGAGGGAAATTATTTTCCTCCTCCTCCTGTGTGGAGTTAATGTAAAAAAAAAAGCATTGTTTCAATTCTGAATGGTGGTCTTACACCAGGGCGATTCTAAGAGTATTTTCCACAAATATATTCCCGCAAATACACTATATATTATTTATAATTAGTTGTGAAATAACACAAATTAATCAAACAAATTTTATTTTCCCACTCCGGGATTCGACCCGCGTCCTTCAGATTGCGATTCAAAAGCCTTACCACTAGACCACGCCGTCAACGTGTGGACCTAATGTAAAAAAATTACAACTTACGAATATAAACAAAAACAACAGTTTACTTTTTAAGAAAATATCCACAACTACACTTAAATGTATTGATTTTTAAGTGCTCCAACCTTCAAAACCAAAACGAAATATTAAATTAGTTTTTCCAAAAGAGCATAAAATTTTGAAAAAGTAAATAAAAATTAAATATTTTTTCTAAACGGTGATTGTATGGAATGTGGGGAACATATAAGTACTGGGATGCTTAATACGAAATGTTTTCCCAACGTGTCAACTAGTTATCAATACTAATTTTAACGTGCCGTTATCCAAAAGCCGTAAAGGCAAAGAACAATACCCGACATGGGTATAAAATTCACCGCCGAATTCCATTACAACAAACGCGTGAAATCACCTGTTTATTCTGCGCACCGTGAACAGTCTAGTACTCACACGAATATGCGGAGTAACTTATTTATATTTCGAAGGTTTATTAAATTTCATTTGTTTTTTGCGCTGTGGAAATTTCGGGAAAAGGCGGAAATAAATGCCGGCACGCGGTTAAATAAATTGAATTTTTCATTACGATTCGCAACAAAATGTCAACATTTTTTTCTGAATTTCAATTTAGCGTGGAAAGGATTTTTCCCAGATTCATGAGTTACTTTTAGATTCGAATTTATTTACAAATTGAAGCGTGCGACGTCAATTTTATGTTTTATAAGTGGCAGAGCGAGAAGTGATTTTATTCTCCCGTTTTGTTTGATTGTGCTTTCATGTTTCTAATTTGATATAGTTTCATCTAACACAACTGAATTCTTCATTTTTCCACTAATATCACAGGCCAACAGTGAAAAAACTTTTTTTATAATTTTTACTAATTCCTACGTAATTTGGTGTCCTGATTACGAAAAAAATTATAAAAAAGTCGTATCACCCACCAATTTTTCACATTTCACTATAAAGTATGCCTATGAGCCTTAAAGTCCACTTCTTGCACAACCATCTTGATTTTTTTCAGAAAATTTAGGAGATGTGAGTGAAGAGCAATTGAACGGTTTCATCAGGACATAAAAGAGATGGAGAAACGATACCAGGGACGGTGGAACATCAAAATGATGGGTTATTACTGTTGGTCACTTCACAGAGAACAACAAAACGCAACACATTGGCGAAAAAGCTACGCAAGAAACTGCAGAGAATAAAATAAGCAACTTATATTCAAATTTAAGTAATTAAATATCAAGCAAAATATAACCAATTTTAAAAACTATGAACTTTTTAATTTTTATAGATCAAATTTTTCCTATTTTTTTTAAATATTAAATCGTTATCATATTGTGAAAGAATGGTGGGTGATAAAAAAAACTGCTACGAAATAGGGTTTCAGCATTCAAAATTACATAAGATTTTAGTAAATTTGTTTAAAAAGTTTTCACAAACATTTTTTTTGTTGACCTGTGTAATCAACTACATTAGCAATTTTCACATAATTTTGTTCAGTTTTTGGTTATCAATTATATCTACTAGCTTTTACCCTCGGCTTCGCTCATGTGGTATTAGGGGGAAATTACTGTAACGTTTGCACTTATCAATTATCCCCCCCCCCTCCACCCCCCTCCCCCCTCTCGCGCCTCCCCCGTCCACCATCCCCTTCTTCCCCCGCATTCTATATATTCAATCCCGGTAAATTCAGTTTTCAAACAGCTTGCGCGCCACCTAAATTTGATAATGCCAGAGCTCAAAGAAAAAAAGAATTATCCAATTTGGTGGAATCGTTCGGAAGTTATGCGCGTACAAACATTTCGAAGATTCGTTTTTTTTTTTTCAAATATATCAACATCGTTTCCACGGCAACGATTTTTTTTCTGACGTTAGCACTAACTCGCTTTTATTAGCGACAGAAAACGTATAATAAATATAATTTTTTAATATTTATAATAACATAACGCCAAAGCTTACCATTATAAACAGTGTATATTACTCGCATGGGTGAAAAAAATTTAAAAGCGTTTTACCGGCTTATGCGTGAAAGCGTAACAAACAAACAGACGCAGTTTCGCATTTGTAATATACCTACGTATTTACGTATATATATGTTAGGATGGAGCAGTCTAGTATGGAGAATTTTTTTCGTAATATAGAATTCGGCGTACGGAGAATTAGGGCTCCGTCATGTAGAAACTTATCTTAAATAAAACATGTAAAAAATATATATATATTTATATTTAGTCACCCCGCAACCACTTTGTTTTTTTTTTATAAAAATATTGAAAACACAAAAATTATTTTAATTATAAAGTAGCACTGTAAAACTGTTATTCGCTCCAGAGAGTTCAATCCTTCCACACCAAAATGTGTTTCAAAAACAGTGATTGGATCTTGATGAATTTCCATCATATTTAGCGGATTGGAGTTCCCTCGAAACGGACTAGGACCTCCCTTATTTGAAATCGGAGAATTATTGTGTTTATTGGGAGTATATATTAAGCCTATGCTCTTCGCTTTTCTTCTTTTGTGAATAGAAATCAAGTGTATTACCATAGTCCAGAGCTGTTAATTATAGAAGCAAGTGTCTTTAATTTATTGTTCTACGATCTGATAAACTTTATTAAAATTATCAGATAACAATTTTTAAAAATATTTTAACAATGCTCTCTGTACATTATTATTTAATGGTTGTTCACACGAGGCATTTCGCCACTGCAGACAAAGGGTGAAAATGATAATCGATTTCCAATCACTGGGACCTGTCTGAATAATCTGTTCGCGGAACATCTAAAACATATGAGTGGAATGAGCAATTGCTAAACAAATCTATTCGAGTAAATTACGTTGTAAAATATCTAAGAAATAATTTTTAGGGACATTAAATTTTTTATTTAAAATGGAGGTTTTATTTACAATAGCTCTACCCAAGTGCCCTGAGAAAAAAAATCTCGTATGGCCTATGTCATCTTCGTTGTCATCGTATTTTAGGGAAGTAAGGAGAGGAAGTTCTTGGAAGAAAAAAGATATGAGGGGTGGGTAGGAATCTGTGGATCAGTGAGTCCAGGAGTAACGGACGTCTGAAGCCAACCCTCCCATTGCGGTGCAAGGCAAAAGGTTGAGAGATTCCCGTTGGAGAAGTATAGGTTAGGTTAGGTTAGGTTAGGTTTTTAAGAATTGAGGGGTTTTTTTACAATAGCTCTGCACAAGAGCCCTGAGGAAAAAAATCTCGTCGGGCCTTTGTCATCTTTGTTGTCATCGTATTTTAGGGAAGTAAAGAGAGGAAGTTCTGGGAAGAAAAAAGGTTTGAGGGGTGGGTAGGAATCTGTGGATCAGTGAGTCCAGGAGTAACGGACTTCTAAATCCAACCCTCTCATTGCGGTGCAAGGCAAAAGGTTGAGAGATTCCTGTCGGAGAAGTAAATTTTAGGCTTATCAAAGATTTTCTCCCAACCGACCCACTACGCAATAGGTAGGCAAACGCCTTCGCCACCAAGACCTTGACAGACCTCAATCCATGAACCCGGACACCCCTATTAACTCACCAAACTTAGTAAGCCACTAGTGACCTACCGCATTGGCTATCCATTAAACGGTTAAAATTTGTTTTACCTTCTGCGAACTATTGGAAACTGTAGAAGAGACATGTTTAAAATAGTAATTAAGTGAAACAGAACACTAACAAAAATATAAAATTAAGTTAGGTTGTTGTTTGTTCTTTTTCGTGACTTTTCTTCAATATTCTATTCTGGAAGAATCCTATCTTTAAAAGATCCTTCGAGCAAAATGATCCCAGGGCATTGTGCTAAATCAATAGCATTAAGCCTATTTTTGGTACTGCACTAAAATAGAGCTTAGGTACGTAATAATATGCATAAACTAGGAATTAATGAGTCCGGACCGGTCCTGTGGAGGCACAAACTTCCTGACAAATCCTCCAAATATTATTTACTAGCGAGTTCCCAGCATGCATTGCAATACCACTTAATAAAGAAATTGTTTCTCCCTGCGTGTCCTTTCCCATTCATCCCATTTCTCTTACACCACCCCTTCCCCTTCCATGTCCCACCACGCGTTCCTCCTCCACCTTCCCAGCCTTGCCTCTCCCTTTTCCCACTCCCCCGTCCCGTGAATCTCCCTCCCGTGTTCTCCTCCCCTCTCTCGCGTTCTATATATTCAGTCTCGGTACATTCAGTTTTCAAACAGCTCATTTGCTACATATTGCAAATTTTTTATGGCAAATTTTAATTTTTCATGCATTACGAACATTCATTTTTGTTTGTTACTAGCGAGTTCCCGGCTTGCGTTGCAATGCCACTTAAATAAACAAATTTTCTCCTGCCACTAAACTACATGAAATTCACACATTATCCAAATTCTTCACGCGCCACCTATTTTAAAATTTGTTTAGCAACGCATAAGGCACAAACAAACAAGCAAACAAACATACATTCATTTTTATAAACGTATTGATTACAATAATCACTACCCAAGCATCTAATAATGCGCCCAACATCTATATAATATTAATATTAAAAAGCTTGTGTAATTTAGTAGGTATTGAGCCGATTGTTTGTGAACCTCGCACTAAATTGTTTGCCTTGATGATAGACACTGCAACGCCGTCCAAAATGTTGTCTAAACAAGGAGGAAGCGCAATGCGGCATAATTAATACCTCAAAAATAAATCATTACAACAGATGGCGTTAGTTTTGTTTACAACTCGCCTACACATCCCTTCTGCAAGTCGACAAATAGTAGGGTTCAGCTGCTTGCTGATTCGGTAAATCAGTTCCAGGGAGGAATTATACTGTATTCCACAGGATTATTTCTGAGGACGATAAAATAGGTTAAAATTCGAGGTACTGTTGACAGAAACTTTGTCTGACTTTGGAAAATCTATTACGCGCCCTGATCCAGTGATAACATGAAATTTCCCTAGATCTGGGGGCGAATATTTTTTTCAACAAAATCTAAAATCACCACAAAATCTAGGGCTTTTTAACCAAACCTTTTTTTTCGTATGAAGAGGGAACTTAGAGAAAAGGAAAATCTTTTTACTTATGAGGGGTGAGGCTCCCGTCTAGCAAGCTAGAGGTCGTGGGTTCAAATCCGGACATGCGCAAGTTAATTTTAATCGATTTCTTTGTGTTTTTTTTACAATTTACTTTTTAAAAATTATATACAGTTTATTTACGGTACGATCCAGGGTGGAAGATACTCAGTATCTCCCTGGTGTAAGATCGCCATTCAGAATTGAAACGTTGCTTGAAAAGGCTTTGGCCATGATTGATGATCTGTGATGATTCAGATCTGAATGTCCAGGTACTTCCCCACCTTCTTCTCCAATTTCTCCCCCTCCCACTATTGGGAGGCTCAAGGGCTACAGGCTCGCAACAAAACCCAATTGATGCAATGGTCTCACTAGCTCCAGACGGTTGGGAGCATTTGGGACTCTTGTGCAGTTTCACATTTAAAAATATTGCTTGTAAATTTTAATAAAAGTTAAAAATAATAAAATTATGATTTTTGGCAAAAATACTGAAATAGCAGATAAAAACTCGCTTCTGCGGGTTTTTAGCTGCTAGGCACTCTAAGTAAAAAAACTTCTTTTAATTAATAAATGTACTGCCTATCAGAAATCAAAAACTTAGACAGCCACCGAAATTTTGCACTTTGACATAAAATTCAATTTCCTCCCCCCTAACCTAACTTGCAGCAATTTTAACCATCTCGTTAAACGAGAGTTCTAAAATTTCAATATTATCATTTATAAATAACTAGCTTTTCCCCGCGGCTTCGCTCGCATGGTATTACGGGAAATTACTGTAGCGGTTGAACTTATCAATTATACCCCCTCCTCCCCACCCCCACCCCCTCCCGAATTCCATACATTCATTCCCTTACATTCAGTTTTCAAACATCTCGCCTGCCACCTAAATTTCATAAAGCTATAGCTCAAAGAAAAAAAGAATTATCCAATTTTGTTCATTCGTTCGGAATTTATGCGCTTACAAACATTTCGGATGTTTATTTTTAATTAAATATTTGAAAGTTTGTGAATATAATAAAAAATTACACTATTTATTCAGTTAATTTATTCAGTCTTTATAATCGTTACGAATTATATTTTTAATCTAGGAACTGACATTTATTCCAAAACAGAAGCTTGTCCAAAAAAATAAAACATATTCTAATATTTGAATTTTCTGAAGCAGTAGCAATCGTTTCCATGGAAACGATTTTTTTCTGACGTTAGCAAAAATTTGCTTTAGTTAGCGACAGAAAACGTATAACAAATATAATATATTAATATTTATAATTTCATTACGCCAGAGCTTACCATCATATACAAAATATAGTCTGCGCATATAATTTAGCTTTCTATTGGTGAATGAATTTTTAAAGTCTTTATATTGTGTTATGCGTGAAAAGGTCATAAACAAACTCGAGCAGT
Organism: Glyphotaelius pellucidus; assembly: GCA_936435175.1. Taxonomy (NCBI): domain Eukaryota; kingdom Metazoa; phylum Arthropoda; class Insecta; order Trichoptera; family Limnephilidae; genus Glyphotaelius; species Glyphotaelius pellucidus. Next base: position 10,001,629 of record OW386558.1, read on the forward strand.
TTCGCATTTATAATATTAGTATGGATATATCATTTTAGATGCATTTTGTTGTTCATAGGCGAAGCTCGAATTTTAGAATTTTGTAAAAGCCAATAGGATACGATTCCAAAAATAACCGTTTTCTTGGAAAAATAATATCGGGAGATCCTGTAGCAAAAAGGTCACCGGGACAAAAAAAAACCATTCCAGGAATATAATCGTACAATTATTTATCGTACATTGGGTAAATGACGTTTACATTTTAAAAAGGGTTATGAGTACATAAAGGTGGGTTCATTTTTCTTTTCAATGTTCATATACGTTTTTCGTTGGGAAATTTTTCAACTTGAAATTAAAAAAAAAAAAAACAAAAATTTGAACTGAAAATAGATATGGAAATTTTTTAACTGCGATTATCTTTTTAATTTTTGTCGGGATATTTTATATCCTGAAAATTTTTATTTTGGAAAATTGAAAGGAGTCGGCAAACTTTTAAAAATAAAAAAATTAATATTTTTACGCTTTTTGGAATTTTTTTAATGTTTTAAACATTTCAAATGATCTTCTGTAAAAATTTAAAACTGGGAAAAAACCTTGGAAAGTGGGTCAGGAAATTGTATTAAAGTTTTGAGTGCTGAGAAATTCGAAGTTTTGTTAATTTTCTCTTCGACATTTTTTAATCTAGGATGCTGTTTGAAATTGCAACGTTTCTTTTTGAAAATAACAGAATGCCTTTTCCGTTTACAGCAATCTATGTCCAGTCGTCGTTAATACCATCAGATATTTTTTTCAATTTGGGAGGCGGGAATAGGTACCGCCACACCGGGAACCTTTATTGGATAACCATCACCTGTGCCATAGGTCACCCCAAGTAGTTCGCTACGTTCGGTGATTTAGCAGGGGTGCCTGGGTTGAAGGGGTGAGTTTTATCTAGGTCTTGGAGGCGGATGACCAGGACACACTGAACCTCAGATTCATACCCACCCCTTAAACCCTTTTCCTTCCCAGAATTCTCCTCCTTCCTTTCCTTAAAAAAACCCTCCACACAGCATCCCCAAAGATGAGATAGGCCCTGAGGGAGACTATTTTCCTCAGGGCCTCCTGTGTGGAGCTCACGTAAAAAAAAAGAACATCAAATAAATATTTTCATAAAATACCTACTTCTATCAAATAAATTTTTTTCCTAATATAAGTAATCTTGGTAAAAAAAAACTTGTTTTTAACAATAACAAATAAAAATTATATTAATATGTAAAAAAAATGTTTAAAGGGTGACTACTCAGGTAAGTTTAATTAATGTTTTTTTCTACGATTATACTCGAAATTGTGATTTTTCGGTGATTGCGTTTGGGCACCTAATTGAGCATTTACTCATTAAAACTTGTGTAAACATTCTTAAAAATTTAGTTAAGAATTTGTTTTATTTTAAATTTTCTTTTAAGGTCTATCGACTAGTATCAAAGTCATTGTAGAGGATAGAGCGCACATGATCATCGCCGTCTTATGCAAGAACAAAGAAATGTGACAGTAAATGATTAAAAATACTTACTGGTGGCCGCATAAAACACAGTGTAGTTGTTAAGAGTGTTGGTAACTTTGTCGACGGTGAAGTCGGTGAAAATGACGTCTTTCTGGATGTAAATGGGACGGTCAAACTCTGGCAAGATCTCTTCATACATCATCGGGTGAGCTCTGTATTAAAAATAATAATCAAATACTTATTACGTTCAATTGTTTATCCGCTGGAGCGTTACGCTTTATAATTGATTCCAACCTTGAGCCCACTTTAAAAAAATCTTACCACCAAATTTTAATGTGGTGACATGTAAATCTGCTTTTATTGTTACAGAACCATCAAACACACCGATATTCGACCGTTTATCCCACAGTTTTAGGGTTTATAAAACAATTATAATAAAAAATCGTTGAATTTATAAACGTATGAATTTTGCGAATTATTTACTTTAAAGCAGGTAGTAACTATTTCATATTCAAAATTATGACTAGTATATGTTGTCTATGGCCTAGTTGATAAACGCAGGTATAAATTTAAATCTGAACATGCATTTTTAATATGTAAACGCATGACCAATGATCTGTAAGATAGAATATTTCAATTCAATGATTCCGGTATGCGAAATACATTAACATTCAAAAGAGTTGCTAGATATATCTTTTTAAAAAATTAAAATACTAAGTTATTATGGTAAATCAAAGTTTACAACGCGCGGGAATTTTGAAATTATTTCATTAAATTTTTTTAAATATCTAAACATAGTGTTTCAATTTCATAAAAATGTGTGTATACGTGAATGCCATCAAAAGTTGATAGAATGCAGTGTCATCGACACCGAGTCTATCTGCCTAGTTTCAGCTTGATCGGATCGGGAAAGGAATTCACGAAAACTTAATAAAAAATTCAAATAGTTGATTTTAAAAAGAAACTAATTCTTGAGCTCGGTGTGAGTCTTGCTTTATTTGTACAATTGATTTGATTATAATATTTTAATCACATGGTGTCATTTTAAAAATTAGTGAGTTGATGACATTTAGATAACAGCAGAATCTGAATAGGAAACGTTTTTTGAAAATTGCTTTTAATAAAAAAGCCAAATAGAACAATACTAAGGCCCGGTTTTTTCGCAGAAATTCAAATGTAACATTGTCATCTAATTGCGCCATTCTTCGCCATTTTGCTTTTATAAAAGGTACCCGTTAAACGCCGATTCTAGACGCATTTCAGCTTGCAAAAATTTTCAAAGAAAGTACACAAGATATTATTGACTATAAATCTTTAAAGGTAAGAAGTTATAAATGTTATTATTGTCTGTAATTCTTTCAAAGTAAGAAAGTACAAATTAAAATATGTTATTTTATCCTTTTTCCCAGAGCATCTAATCATTAGTTACAGAATGTTTTATTATTTTCTTTGTGCTTTTATCTAATGAGAACAGGTACGCTATACAATACACTCATCATTTAATGTATGTGTTGTTGTTAGTTCAAAGCATACAAAATATTCCACCTTGACCTGTTAAATGAAAATTCCCAGCCATGAATACAAAATGCCTGCTTTTAAATTAACGCGAGGATTCGCTTTTTATGAATAATTTTGAGTTTTATTGTGCCTAAAAATAATCTTTCCGTCTTCATACATTAAAACTCCCCGGGAGATTTAATGGAAAAAAGAAATGGATAAATCAACTGTAAGTACTTTCCTGAATTATTTCATGTTTTATCATTAGCACTAATAAAAGAATAATGTCTCCAACAAAACACACAAAATATCCAGTCAGTAAAAACAGAGGAAAACATTTATTTCTTTTGGAGATGGGTTTATCTTTTGCGAAAATTTTATCGCAGCTTTGCTTAAATTTTTAATTAAGACGTTATTGCGATTAATTTGTAAGTTTGCGGGAATACACTTTTATTTTATTTTTCAAATTTATTTAAACTCCCATAGGGCTTTTACAAGTAAGTAGTGCAGTACATATTTTCGACAAAATACAGGAAATAACAAGAAATATAAGAAACAAAATATAGATTACATAAAATATAAGTGTTGGCACAAAGTAGGTAACATAGAATGTAAGTTAAGTAAAAACAGAAATAAAAATAGTTTATGAAGTTGGTAGAAATAGTTGGCACATACGTAGTTCGAAGTTTTTCAAATTCAAATTGTTGTCAAATACATCCATATTAAGTTAATTTAAACGCTGAATTGGAGAATGCAAACTATAGTTGAAATGAGATGTTTGTATATAAAATGTTAATATTTGTCATAGTATTTGTTGTTCGTGTAGGTCCTTAAATTTCTTCATGAACACAACAATCAAATTAGTTTAATAATTACTTAATTAATAATTAACCCATTTTTTTAAATACTTTATGGCGTCTTTCCTACATTATTCTTTGGGATTACTCCACTTAAAAGTTGATTGTGTGAATATTTTTCTTGAGTTTGATTTTATGGTACAACAGAAGAGTATGTATGAATGCGAATGAATCAAGGAGTGTATTGGTTCACTCCTAGGGAGAGAAATGGTGTAATGGTTAAATTATTTTTTTATCATTATATTGACTGACTTGGCCGGAGACAAATAGAATTTTAAACAAAAAGATCTTATTTACAAAATTGAAATTAGAAAAAATTGCTATTAAGTTGTTTTTGCGTGGAAGAATTACGAAAAATTACGAAGTTATTAATTAATTCGTTCACTAATTTATAAAACAAACAACAAAATACGAAGTTTTTAATTAAATTAAAAAGTTTACTAATTTATAAAATTATTTTTGCACCATACTTAGACTACTGCTCTAATATTTTTAATCTTAGTAAAGCAGAAAGCTTATAAACACTGCAAGTATATATATCATCCCAAAATATTTTCAATAATAATATAAATCATTACTAAAAATGCATAAAGAATTACTTATAAAAATGAGTTTTATACAAATAATTTCTATAAAAGCTTATTTTAAGGGGGCGTTCAAGTGTTACGTAACGCAATTTTGAAGATTTTTGACCCTCCTTCCCCCCATGTAACGCGCCGTAACGTTTTTCTGTGCCCCCCTTCCCCCTCCCTGGACGTTACGTAACACCCAAGTGACTATTTTTACCAATTTGATTTGATTTTGACAACGAACATAAAATAAAAATGACGTACAATACAGTCGAGGGATTCCCCGTAAAACATAAACAAAAAGGGTTGCCAACCTTGGAGATTTTAATTCCTTAGTTTTTTACTTAAATAAAATAAAACTTGTTACGTAACGCGTTGTTCCAACCCCCCTCCCGCCCTGGTAATGCACAGTAACAATTTACAAGACCCCCTCCCCCATATTGCGTTACGTAATACTTGAATGACCCCTAATATTTTTATTTGGAAAACCAACAGTCAGTTACAATAATTTATCATTTATGATAAAATACGTGTAAATTATTTATCCAATAATGGGTTTTCACTGACGTGTATTAATTATTTAGTAATATAAAGAAAAAGATTACATTAGCCCCTACAAATAATACAGTACCAACTTACTTTAGAGACAAACTAAAGTACACTAAAGACTCCCACACACACCATACAAGAACGAAAGATAATATTAGGCTAAAAACAAATTAAAATACAAACAAATAATTTTTACTATATAAAGGTAACCTATGTACGGTTTAATTCGCAATAAAAATAAAAATATACCTAGATTAAGAATATTGGAAGGAAATCGTTAAAAATCTCTACAACGAGTTCTAGAAATATGTGCATTAAAATGTATGTTTATTAAGACGATCCATTTCAAGTTTTAAAAATCACGATAAAAAAATAAAAAATAAAAATTATGAAGTTCTTGTTTACAAAAAATGCTAATTTTAACACCGTGAAAATATCAAAAAGCGTTTTCCTAAAACATATTAATCGTGTACGTTAACATCGGAAAAGTATGTCAATGCAGCAAAAGTCATTAAAATGGTACCCTTTGGTTGTCTTTTCAGCTAATAAAATTCAATTATATACCTCAGAAAATTGACGACAGAATCAGGCAGCTTGGTGGTGTCCGGCACGCATGTGCCCGGGCGAGGGTTGGGCACGCGCTCCTCGGGCACGGGGCCCCGGCGCGCGTGCTCGGCGAAGGGTCCGCGGAAGGGCCGCTCGAGGGCAGGCACGCCGAACGCGCACAACACGGAGCCCCTCATCGCGCTACCGTGTCCGGAGGTAAACACGGCGTAGAAGTGGGGGGAGGAGGGGATGCGGTAGATGCTCTCTAAGACAAAGAGTAAAAGGGGGATTAAGTGAATTCAAAAACATTTTAGGCAAATCGAATAAAAATAACAAACAACACAACTATCAAAGCTAACCTAACACACCCATTATTTTAGAATGTTCTGTTTTATTCAGATGCCATTGCCAAATATTATTACAGTCTTACTTTCTTAATATTGAAGAGATTTGACTATCTGACAGTATTATAACTCTAATGACTGTACGGTTGAAATTTCAGAATTCAACTCCGAGTACAACTCTGAAGCTACTTTTTAAAAAAAAAAATTTATTAGCGACTATATAAAATAATTTTACATACAAAATATAATGATGAATTTAATTTTAAATATTTATTTCTTAGTCCTCCTCACCAGGGGGTCCTGTGCCGAGGCCGACTAAAATAATTTAAATATATTTTATTTGTCTTCTATGTCGTTTTTAGTGCCTCCATTAGGGTTTTTTCATTGACCTCTTTCAGCCATACTTTTATTCTTGATTTGTATACATTGAAATTTTTTATTAGTTTTGTATCTTGGTGAAGGATGTTATGAAGTTTTGTTGCAAAGTATGATGTGTAGTTTCTTAGTCCGAATGTGGTTTTGTAACTTGGAATGTTTTTTATATCATTTTTATTCGACCTAGTGTTATGCATACACGGTCTACTATCGTAATAGAACTGAATTAAAGCAAGTAACTAATAATGCCAAGAGACGGCGCCACTTGCAAAAGCTGCCCGAAGGGCCTAGCAGCAAAAACTGCGGAGCGGGTTTTTAACTGCTAGTTAGAGATTATTATGTTGAACTGAACATCTATCAAAAATATTATTATTTACTTTAAAGGTGTATCAATAATGATCTACGTTTTGATGACCATGAAAATAATCCATGTGAAAATGTCATATTTTGGCTCAAAAACCCGATTGCAAAAAGCTGTTTAAGTACCTGATTAACATTATAGAGCCTTCTTGACTTAGTTAAAATCTGTTGAGAGTGTTGAATTTGTCAAATATGTTGAATCTGTTAAATACGTTGAATCTGTCAAATATCTTGAATCCGTTAAATATTTTGAATCTGTTAAATGTATTAAATCGGTTAAATATGTTGAATCTGTTAAATATGTTGAAACTGTTAAATATGTTGAATCTGTATTTGATGAATCTGTTACATATGCTGAGTCTGTTAAATATGTTGAATCTGTTAGTGAGCTAGAATGTTCACCAAACCAATGTTAACCTTGAGTTACTACTATAAGCCAGTACCGATAAGTTAGTATTCATGATAAAGAGATTAATTGCTCTGTTTAATCTGTTGTACATGTTAAATATGTTAAATATGTTTTTTTTTATTTTTTTTTATTCTTCATTTTAATCACCCGCTAAACTGCCAAGGCAGTTTGTCAGCAGGTCAATTTGACAATATTAATAAAACACTAAAACATAAAATATTATAAGAAAACACAATAGCAAAATAGTTCCAGAAGAATAACTTATAAGTACCTACAATACAAAAGCATAAAATATACAGACAGACAGATATAACACAGGTAAATTACTGATAGATTAAATTAATTATAGATAGTATTTATACATAAGATTACAAACAATATCAGTACAAAAAGTTTTGACCCATTAGCCATTTTTTAATTTTTCTTTTGAGATCAGTGGGGCAATTGGATTCGATTTTGAAATTCATCGGCATCTTATTAAATATGGTGGGGACAAGATAAGTGAATGTCCGTTGGCCGTATTTATTTATAATTTTCGGAACGGACAAACCCTCATTTTTACTAAATCTAGTGCCATGTTCATGATCTACTTTTTCTTTGTAAATTGAGTCCGACAATAGGTTTTGGCATACAATTTTAAACCATAATATTCCTCGCACAGGTAATATGTTAACTGATTCATAAAGTAATTTTATGTCCCTTCTTTGTGCATAAACACTTTTGCTTACCAAGAGCTTAGTCAAAGAGTTTTGAATCGTTTGAATATAACCTATATTTGTCTTGCACGAGTTTCCCCAAGATGTTATTCCGTATCTGATAGTGGATTCCGCTAGTGACAAATAAATTATTTTTAGCGTACTAATGGGCATAAAATATTTTATTTTATGCCCATTAGTACGCTAAAAATTGAATTGTAATTGTAAAAATTGAATTGAACGTTGAATCTGTTAGTGAGTTAGAATGTTTACCCAACCAATGTTGACCTTCTTTCACAATAAGCCGATTGTGTAAAGCTGTCGTGAAACCTAGTATTGAAGTTAATGAAATTAATTGATCTGTTTAATCTGTTAAAACTTTTTAAACTGTTGAAACTGTTGTATCCATTAAATTTGTTGAATCTGTTTAATGTGTAGAATTTGTTAAATCTTTTAAATCTGTTAAATCTAATGAACCTCTGTTGAGTTAGAATGCTCACCCAACTGATCATAGTGCGGCGTGAGGCAGGTGATTTTGGCCTTGGCGTATGTAGTCCAGTGGCGTCGGTCCCTCGAACCCCCGGCGTCGCGGGAGCAGACGCGCGCCGCAGCGGACACTGCGCCGGCGGGCCCGCACAGCGAGTTCTCGCGCATAAACAGGTACGTCGCGGCGCCGAACTGATGCAGAGAAATGAACTCGGGGTCTACAAAAAACAAAAATAAATACTTTAACTTATTGTTATTGGTTAGGCATTGTAATGTTTTTTTGTTTATTTTTATTATAAAAGTGATGATTATGGCGGCTATTTGGATGACAAGAAGCACTAAAGCTATATCATCATGCTTGACCAAATGAACAGAGATGTCGCCAGCTTGTCCATTTGAAGAGATAATGCGGTTTTGAAATAAGTTGTTATTGTGACAAGGTGAACAATTCGGTGACCGGACCACTCGGAACGAAACCAACTCAGAACCATTTCAGACAAGTCATTTAGACTGATAAAAAATATGTATAAAAAATTGGTTAAATGGGTTACGTTAGGTTAGGGTTATCAGCTAATTTAAAATTATTTTTTCATAGCTCTTAATAACTTTTCAAGGAGGTATTGAGTTGACTTTATTTTCAGTTGGCATGGAACCGAATAATTCATATCATCTTGTATTTGAATATTTTTCATTGTGGTTCCTCCTTTAGTTGTGTAAAGTTGACAGCTGACTTGTGCTTATTCAAAAATTACAAAAAACTATACTGAGATTAATTTAAGTGGATAGAATTTATCTGGGAAGCCCCCGCACGTCGCAGTTTGACAATCAAGGTTAGTGTATCTTTTTTTCCTTTAAGATTCTGCCAGATCGCTATTTTTTAATATATGGTTCGCGCAAGGTAGAATTCAAAGTCGTAATTTTTGATTTTTACGCTTAGAGAGCGTTTTGGGCTATTTACACGCCCCAGACTCTCAAATTACAATACAGTTGTGAATGCCTAATTATTAGTTCTTATATATTGATTAATTTAAATGAACATTAGCGAATAAAAATAATTATGTTATTTGAACGTAATTTATTATCACTTATGACCATTCTTCATAGTCTCCACACCACTATTAGTTAACATCAGCGGTAATCAGTCATTTGCAGTCTCACATCAATCTTCCGCCAAACCGACCTTAATATGTATATAAGTGTGTAAATTTCCGCTAAACTCCTTCTAATGCACTATTATTTTCCCAAAACCTGTTATTGTTATTTTCGCAAATCGGAAGTTACAAAAAGATGCGATAATAGATTTGGTAGAAACATGCGACTTCAATAATACAACCTAACGCCTAATTACTTTTTTATTATTTTTCCATTAAATCGATAAAATGTGTGAGTAATGAAAAATGCTAGTTATTTAAAAAAAACTAGGTACTTAAGAAAAAAAAGCACTAATTATTTTATTCGCGAAATTTGCAATAAATATTTGAATTTTTAGTGTCTAATACATGGTTGAACCGATGAAATTTTCTCTGTTATCACAATCAAATGAATACAACGTTTGGAACCGGACCCTTAATCATAATAATAATAATTGGACAATTTATAGAGCGCCGTTTTTGTGAAAAATCACCTCAAGGGCGCTTAATAAAGTAATTTTACCTAGTACTAATCGAAGAAAATCAAGGAATTCGAGGGTACATAATTAATGTGACAAATTTGATAGAACACATAGGACCTTGTACATTGTGCAATTTGTTGTGTGTTTTTACCTGATAGATGTGTTCTGGGAAAGAATAGAAAATAAAAGGAATGAGAACAAAATATTTTTTGAAAAAATGAATATTTTTGGTTTCGAATGCGGTATTTACAATTTTTTTTTTTAGAAATGTATTTATATGAAACTAGCGAATTCCTGGCATACGTTGCTGTGCCACTTAATAAAGAAATAATTTATCCCTGCGTGTCCTTTCCCATTCGTCCTGTTTCCCTTCCGCTTCTCCTTCCTCTCCCTCTCCCCGCGAACTCCTCTCCTGAGTTCCCCTTCCCCTCCCGCATTCCATACATTCGGTTTTCAAACAGCTCTCGTGCCACCTATTGCAATTTTTTAATACAAATTTCGTAATGCCAGAGCTCACCAGTATATATTAAAACCTTCGTGGACACGAACACATCAAATCCTCAAAGTTTCATCGCAATCGGATGAACGATTAGCAATGCATAATTTCATGAGGCCAGAACTTACTTATAATAATAATAATAATAATTGGACAATTTGTAGAGCGCCGTTTTTGTGAAAAATCACCTCAAGGGCGCTGTATATGGCGCTCAAGGGTTATGTATATAAAAATCATTGCGGCATGCGCACATCAAATGCCCAAAGTTTCATCGCAATCGGATGAACGGTCAGCACTGCATAATTTCATGAGGCCAGAACTCACTAATGTTTATAAAAATCATCGCGGGCATGCGCACATCGAATGCCCAAAGTTTCATCGCAATCGGATGAACGGTCAGCAATGCATCGTTTCATGATGTCAGAACTCACTTTGTATGTAGAAACCATCGCGGGCAGGCGCCCATCAAATCCCCAAAGTTTCTTCGCAATCGAATAAATGGTTTAGCAACGCATAACATACGTATATAGACAGAAGCATACATATTTCTATTTTTATATATATTGATAAATATGAAAAATTTTCAGTATGCCTAATTAACTGTGTTTTGAATTCGTTTAAGTTGTTGCTAAATACTCTTATATTTTCTGGTAATTACTTAAATAATTTATAAACATTTATAAAGGTTTTCCTACACAGTTGGTGAGTATTTCGTAGGGGATAGAGTGGAAATCATTATTCTACGCGAGTTTGATGCTTTTTTTTGTTTAAGTCAGTATAATTTGTATAACTCATGCAGAATAACGTTATTTTCGTGCTGAAGATTCCGAATTGCGGCCACCAGGATTACTCTGTAAAATTAAGCTTCCTATTTGAATTTTAGATTTTCTTCGCATATTTTCGACGAGACCTTTATTTTAGGGAATTAAGTATTTTTTGCTGTAAAAAATTACAGCAATCAAACATTTTAAACTAATCGGCCCTGTAAGCACAGACGTATTTACCCTTGGAAGGACCTCGGGCTAATCCAGATTGGAGACCCCAAAAAAATTATTCACAATTTTTGCCATTTTTCATTTTATGTTTGAATGTGACGGTCAACAAAGGTTTTGAATAATATCTCACTCTCGGATCAAACATATTTCCCTTTAAATTTCTATTAAATTCCCGTGAAATAACGATTTTACTTAAGTGCTAATTAATTTTCCCGTACTAAAATCTTTTCAAATAATAATGTCCTCCGGAACACAGATGAACTTCTAGCGTGAAAAAATACGTATTTGGTCATTTTTAAAAATTCTATTGTGGGATATGGTAATATTATAAGAAATTTTATCGAAATTATTCATAATTTCATGTTTTAACTATAATTTTTATTGTTTATAATTTTTAGTGTACACCACTAAAATAGTGGTGCACACAAAGTCATTTGTTTCATTAAATTAATAATGAAGCCACAAAGTGAATTTGCGAAGTTTGAAGAAATAACTGTTACGCTGTTTTTCGAATTTCTTCGGTTTTATAATATGCTAGCAAGTTTCCAACATGCGTTGCTATGCCATTTAAGAACGAAATTGTTTCTCCCTGCGTGTCCTTTCCCATTCGTCCCGTTCCCCTTCCACTTCCCCTCCACAGACTCACCCGTTCTCACTTCGTCTTCTCCACCTTCCGTCTCCCCTCTCCCGCCAACCCCCTTCCCGCGATCCCCTCCCCTCTCCCACTTACAATGTATTCAGTCCCGGTATATTCAGATTTTTAAACAGCTCGCGTGCCACCTATTGCAATTTTTTTTCAAATTTTCTATCAAATTTGGTACCTAACATAGTTACCTATTTAAAATAAATATAAATTTTGATAAACTTCAAAGTATGCAATTTTGATTAGTACCATATATGAGAATAAATTCATTAATTTAAACATTTTCTAAATTTGAACTTTAATTTAAGAATCGGTGGTTTGCAAGATGTCATTCTCAAATTGTGACAGTTTTGTATGAGTTTTTATAATGATTAAAAAAAAATTTCAGAAGTATTGACATGTGGTTGTAATAATCCAGAAACCTTCGCGAGGACGGAAAGAAGATATCTTGATACAACAAATCATCCACATCAAATCCCCAAGGTTTCATCGCAATCGGATGAATGGTTTAGCAACGTATAGCATATATACATACATAGGCAGAAAGAAAGATATTTTCATTTTTATATAGTACATAGATTTCTCTTGAACAATTTTAAGTTTCTTAAAATATATCTTATTTTTTTAAGATAATATCTAAACATTTACCACGTCGAAACTTTAATTATATGAAATTCCACCTTTAGAAAAAATCGCAAAGTATGTTCCGGAAATTATCAAAAACCCGTAAAGTTATTCGTATGAAAAACTTATTTTTTCTTTAAATGCTGTGTAAGACATTTCCCACAATATTTTTCCTCTAAATTAACCAGTCGTTTTTTATTAATCACGTGCTTACCTATTCTTGTATCGACAAAAATGCCGTAAGAATACATCATTTTGCGACATACGTTTTGTCATTTAAAGACATATGTGGAAGTCGTATCCGTGTTTGAAAACATTCATGATCGAATGATCCAGTTATACTGCTTGTTTTTTACGACGTATCGTTTTTGTACGATTCATCTTTTCGTCGTATGCGGGTGAATAAATACGGTTTTATGAGAGTTGAACCACCGACAATTGGCCCCTTGGTACCTATATACAGTGTGCAGTCGGTATGGGTATACCTAATTACAAAAAATATAACTGAATGGAAGGGAATGTGCAGAGAGGGTGTACTGCCGAATAACAAACGTATAAAAGATATTTTCATTCAGATGCATCCAGGAAAAATCTGCTTCTCTATATACTGTGTATACTGTATACCAATACAAAAGTACGAAAAATCGACACTTTATATAAATTCGTGTGATTTTCATACCAACTTATTATTAAGGGTAGGTACTTTTGAAGTCAATTTTACGTTTGAAATTTGTAAATAACGCACAAAAAATATAATTTTATTGCGAACTAGCGAGTTCCCGGCGTGCCGTTCACCTTCCGTCTCCCCTTCCTCTCCCGCGTCCCTCTCCCCTCCCGCGCTCACACACTGTCTTCTTCGTCTTCTCTCTCACCACTCCCCTCGCCCTCTTCCCTCTTCCCCCGTCCCGCTAACCCCCCTCCCAAGTTCCCCTCCCCCTTCCCGAGTTCCCCTCCCCCTACCGGGTTCCCCTCCCCCCTCCCGCATTCCTTACATTCATTCCCGATACATTCAGTTTTCAAATAACTTGTGTGCCACCTATTGCAATTTTTTTATACGAATTTCAAAATGCCAGAGCTCACCAAAGTTTCATCGCAATCGGATGAACTGTTAGCAACACATAATTTCGTGATATCAGAACTCACTATTGTCTATATATAGTAAGAATCACGGGCACGCGCACATCAAATCCCCAAAGTTTCATCAAAATCGGATGAATGGCTTAGCAACGCACACCATACATACAGACAGAGACAAACATATTTTCATTTTTATATATATAGATATCATTTCGGGGGGCCAACTATCGGCGGATCAACTGTCGTGTCACCAATAAATACTGGACTCTTTCGGCTGATAGACAATGATTTTCGTTCTTTATGGATTGCAAATCACGTATCCGTCATTGATGTACACGTCGTCGAAATCCTGCCGTAGGTAATCATCGAAAGGTCTGTAAAAGGCCGTAGGTAATCATCGAAAGGTCTGTAAATGGCCGTAGGTAATCATCGAAAGGTCTGTAAAGGGCCGTAGGTAATCATCGAAAGGTCTGTAAAGGGCCGTAGGTAATCATCGAAAGGTCTGTAAAAGCCGTAGGTAATCATCGAAAAGTCTGTAAAGGACCATAAGTAATCATCGAAAGGTTAATGAAACGTTATTATTTTAAAGGGGAAGGTTGTTGAAGATTGCCTCCGTTGCTTCTGTACCACTTATTTGATCAATTTAATCAAGTGTAGACCAACAATTTGGCCCGAGCAGTATCAGCTAGGTATTGGGCGGTAGGCACCCCACCACCACAACCGCCAACTGCCAACTGCCAACTGGTCTCTAATTTACCGATCCTGATTCTAAATAGAGCGTGTTCAAAAGCCACTCATTCGGGGTAAAACGCATTTGTCGCTCGCAGCTATAACCAACCAACCAAACCACTGGAGAGATAAAGCAACAGAAGTGTGTTGTAGGCGTGTCTTTTTGCCCAAAATAAGTTCCAGCAGAGTCGTACAGACGAGATAGAGTGCGTACCACGTGTTCCGTTGCGACTCACTGCCTCCATGCTGGGACTCTGTGCTATATTATCATGCTGTTTCGGAAGAGTTTGATCAAAGAACTTCAAACATCGAAATCCGTTCAAGGCGGTACACAACCCTAATAATTTTTGTTTGCTCAAAACTCACATTTTAATCATTTCTGGCGAATTCATAAATATAATAACTTTTTTATTCCAACATGCAGGGGATGTAAGTTCTTTATATTAAAGTTAAATAAAAACAATACCTTACCATTAATGTATTCTAAATAAAACTATTTTAAAACTTTGTAACCAGTTTTTCAACTATAAAATTAGCGGTAAGTACCAGATTTTATTTTTCTAGACAATGAATTAATAACTTCGAGAGTGAAACATTTAGAGACATCTTAAATATTTGTAATACGGTCTTCAGGATTAATTAAAATGAACGCGGCGGAAAGGTCGAATATCTAAGCCCGCTAGGGCGAATTCGACCATACCTTCGTCCAATACGCCGTGCCGCTGGCGTGTATTTGTTTACACGCTTTCTTCACTTACATCGTTAAGATTCACACATTATTTTTCTTCCTCTTCTATTCTTTGATAGGGCAAATTCGACAGTAGGCCCGTCCAATACACGGGTCGCGAGTCGCAATTTGTCTACACGACTTCTTTACTTACGTCGTTAAGATTCTGAATATATTTTAGGGTATAATGTCGTCTTAAATAGATCATTTTTTATAGCTTGCCAGGGCGTCGAAAGTTCTTAAACAAATTGGCGACATCAGTGTTCTTTCAAATCAGTATCACACATCTATCGTCTTACCTCTTCAGAATACTAAACTAATTTAAAATATTTGTTAACATAAAATCAGGTGACAAAAGAAAATAATAAGTTGAGTGAGTGGTGTCAAAATAGATATCCCAAATGGGTTTGTTTCATTCAGCAGAATTCATTCTCAATTCATGCAGAATCGCCGTTTGAAATTTTAAATAAAGCAGTGCGGGAGTAATAGCAGTGGTTATGGCGCTATTTGAAAGCTTATTTATCTATTGTTTACAAATGTCACTCGCTCGTTATTGTTTAATTTCACTTAACAGATCTTTGATCACTTACAATTACTATAACGAGGCCGTTCAACCTCAGGTAAATGAGATAGTTCGCTTAAGTGCTCTACAGGTAAACACTGATCAATAGATTGTTCGATTACGATGTATTTCTGTTGACGTTTCTAGGAATTTAGTGTTCACTGGGGCAACCCGATTCAGCCTGTTATTTGGCCCCCGCGGCACCTCGCCGCGGGGATTGCTCCATCCGAGGGGCGAAGTGCCGGGGGTCGCCCTAATTGAGGGGGCGCTGATCAAAGAGAATAATTTTTTTTGTTACTACCCTGAAATTGGGAAATTGTACGAACAGAGAGCTTAGAAATTGGACGAATTTGAAAAAGAAAGAAATGTTCCTGTTAAACTTCAAGATTGCGATAACGAAATTTTAATGTTTTTTTTACTTCTGAATACAAACAAATAGTAGGGAAGAACAAATCAGTTACTCTAAAAATATAATTTACATAAATTACTATGACATCAACTTGTCGGATGATTACGCCTCTTTGAGATTTTACCCGACGCGAAGGAGTCTGACTGTTATTTTTTATTAAATACATCCCTTTGTTTTACGATTTTAAAGATGACAAAAAAAAGGATGTAATGAAATCTTGCAAGTAGAAATTGGCCCACTTTTCGACATCCGATCAAGTTGAAACTTGGCAGATAGACTAGTAATTAATGACAATGTGTTCTATCAACTTTTGGTATCAATCACGCGCACACACACACACACACACACACACACACACACACACACACACACACACACACACACACACACACACACACACACACACACACACACACACACACACACACACACACACACACACACAATAATGCTGGAATTAATACACGGAATAAATCTCGTCCTATCCAATTGGATTTTAGCTAAGGTGTTAACGCAATTTTCTAATTTAGTCAATTCGTGTGGAGGAAGGTTCAATCCTTAGCCTACCATTTTTTTTTATGTTTTTTTTATTTACGTTCTTAAAGACATTTTTAAAGTCCACAGAAGTCAAGAGACAGCCCCTATGTAGGAAGGTTCAGCCTTCAGTCAAATAAAAAAATAAATAAAACAGTTTACAAGTGGAAGAAGCGAAACGTCACCAAAACAATCTCAACCAATAGGAGTCTTGAAAACTGAGATCATTATCAAAGAGGCCAATGAGCGCAGTTTAATGCTTCGTAGATACTATAATGCGTCATTTCTTCCGAGTTTTTAATCACAACGGGGCCAAAGAAGTTTTTCTTCAAAAAGATATATAATTGTAAAAAAAAACCTTGTCTTTGAACAGTTCTCACGTAGTGCCGTCGTTGCTAAGACAATAATTATGAAGTGTGTTGAATCGAATCTCCACTTTTTTCAAAAGTGGACTAATATTGCGACTTTGTTCATGATTCACTCTTTTACCTGGAAAAGCAGTTATTTTGAATTAAAACCAGCTCTTTATACTATTATCACTTTGTGAATATAATTACCAACTTTTGAATGCTTGAGAATTACTGAACTGAACTTTTTATGGGTTTCTCAAAATAACGCATTTTGGAGAAAGCTGTATTTGATTCTACACACCTCAATTATTGGTTATGTAATAAAACATGATCTATCTCAGGATAAATTTAAGTAACCTTCGATATATCGATCATATATCGAGGTATAAATGCATTAATACAAGTCAAAATAAAATGTAGTTTTCAGATAACATTTAAGTTTTTCCCAACAAGAAAAAAATCAGATTAAAAAGTTTGTTTTCAACGATGATAAACTTCATATTTTTTAAATAATGCGAGTATATTTACGTATATTTGCAATTTTTCAGAGGCACTGAATGTTTTGTTCGAAAAAACTGCTATATCATCATGCTTGACCAAATGAACAGAGATGTCGCCCACTTGTCCGTTTAAAGAAATAAAGCAGTTTTGAAATAAAATATTATTGTGACCAGTAAATAATTGTCGTACCATATTGTGATTTGAGTACTTTGCTAATCATTGTGGTTGCTCATAAAGTTGACAGCTGACTTGTTGTATTTAAAAATTACAAAAAACTATGCGGAGATTAATTTAAGTGGATGGAATTTATTTGGAAGGCCTCACACACGTCGTAGTGACAATCAAGGTAAGTGAATCTGTTTTTTCCTTTGAGATTGGTCAGATCGCTATTTTTTTGTAATATATGGTTCGCGCAACGTAGAATTCACAATCAAAAATTTTAGCATTACGCTCAGAAAATTCTAGGCTCTTTACACGCCCCAGACTCGCATAATTACAATACGAAGTGTTTGCTTTAGCGTATGCAGCTGGTTTCGTATTTCTATAAAAAATATCAGAAATGAAACTGAGCTAAAATAGGTTTTAATTTGCAAGACAATTGATAGGTAACTGTTCTTTCGAACATGCTAATGGCCAAACAAATACTAATTATGTTGTTCTCATATGGGGATAATATTAAACATGTATGCCTGTTTTATAAAAGCGAGGAATTATTTATTCGTCTGCATAACTCTTAGCACCCGTAACAACATTCAATTTGAGATTCAATCTAAGTTATTCCCGTACCAAAAACCTTACAAAACATCGCACAAAAACTTATTAGGCAGTTCACCGAAATCTATATTTTCCGCTCCACAATTCAGGCGAATGACTGCCTGGCCCGAGGAGCCGATCCTATTTGAATATGCGAGCGCACAATGGCTTGGGTCGTAACTTTAGCTGACCAAAAACATGTATTAAAAAAAATTGAGTTTCTCACTTTAAAATAAGGTGTTATGGAATTTTATATATGGTCGTATTATTTACCACACAATAAACTCCCACAACTGTCATCTCTTTCTTTAACGTGGAACGTCGTTTGAATTCTACTAAACTGAGTACTGGGTACAAAGAATTATCTGAATTCTCCAAACAAACACTTACAATTTTGAAAATGAAACTTAAATTCAAAGTAAAAGATCTAGAGGTCGTTGAACCGGATAGAAACAAATTCATTTTGAATGTATAATGTCATGGGAGATCTTCCTTGACCTTGCAAGCATTTGATACGATCTCCTGTGTCATTTTTTTTTTATTTTTTTTTATTTTTTTATTTATTAAATTACAGAAAAACGTTTTGTACAAGAATTTGTATACCCACAAAGCTGTCATATAGCAGCTTGTCTGCAGGTTCTAACAATTTAAACATTCATAATAAAATATCTAAGAAAAAAATTGTAAATACATTTAAAGTTTTAAGGAAACATTAGAATAGATAGTAGTATTAGATAATTTAACTTACAACTATAAATATATAAGATATTTCAATATACCTACCTAATAAAAGATATGTAGGCAGCTATATTAAGATATTCAAAGATACATGGAGTTTTCGTTCATTAACCATAGTTTTATCGTTTTAGGACTTAGTCTCTCATTTTTTTCAAATTTTATGTTATTATTGATTTTATTGAAAATCAATGTATGAATAAATACTAATTTGTAAATGTATTATAAATACTAATTTCAGTTGTGCTTCTATCTGTAACTTTGGTCAAATATCATCTAGAACTTTTGCTGGAAATTGAAGTTTTATTTTTGAAATCGGAAGTGTTTGTTTGGAGAATTCAAACAAATTCTATTTAGATGAGACACGTGGCAAAAAAATGGTTGCATTTTTTTACCTCCAAGTTGTCCAATTTTTCCTCCGGCGCTCTAATGCCAAACGTCTTGAAACTGCCGAATTCAGTTTCCGCGCATTCTACCAGCTAGATAACGATAGCTGTGTTATTTAGAGTTCTAAACAACACAAACAAAGGTTATTCAACCTGTAAGCATTCTATACTATCTCTCATGACATTACAAAGCTAACCTCAGTTGTGCTTCTGTTCATAACTCCGGTTCAATGTACTCTAAAACTTTTTCTTCGAATCAAAAGTTTTATTTTCAAATTTGGAGGTGTTTGTTTAGAGTTTAGAGAAATCAGACAAATTCCTTTTAAATGAGACACGTGGTGAAAAACTGGTTGCAATTAATCCAATTTTCCCTTCGGCGCTCTAACGCCGAACGACCTGAAACTGCTAAATCCGGTCTCCGAGCACTGCCATCCACGAGATAAATGTGGCAAAAGTTTCGACGAGATATTAGTACGCAAAAGTGATGATCATTCCTGATTTTTACGGGTCTGCGCTAGTACTTATTAAAAAATGAATAGTTATGATTATGAAAAAGATCTGTATATTTTCGTAGCTACTAAATTAATCGAACCCAAAGTGTTAAATTTCAAAATAAATTAAGTCATCCACTCCCAATCACTTTTGGAGTGCCCCAAGGAAGTATCCTAGGCCCACCTTTATTTGTCCTGTTCATCAATGTTACCTAGTTATTGACGGCAGTCGTTAATTATTTTAAAATGTTCATTAAATCTGACAAGTAGCAAGACAAATGCAAAAAGGTTGAAAAGCATTAAACAACTGTAAAAGTGTTCTTACATTGAACACCACCACGACTTTTTTCGTTTTGGCAACTACTGTTGAATTTGTATTTTTGTCCATCTTAATATACAATAGGGACGAGTAGCTTCTGTGCGGCGTCCCAAGCCTTAATCCCTATCCGGCCTTACATTATTATGCTCAAATTCCCTACAACTTACAACCCCCCTATACTTTCTGATTTAGGATGGGTTATCTAATTTAGAAGAGCCCTACATTTCTTTACATTATTATTACGGTTTTACATGCTTACGAATTACAGTTTTTTCCGAAAAAAATACGCCGGTGGGTTCGTTAAACGATCACGTCAATATAGACTTTTTTAAAACAATGGTAATTTTTGATTTTTCAAAATTTCTCACATAATCCTTTTCTTTTTTAATGGATAACGTGTAATATCTACCCCTCTAATTATTGATGATATGGTAAAAATATTTTTGCTTTTTAGATTCAATTTCACCTATATTAAAAGTATTTATCGAGATGGATAAAATGATTTTGGTAGATTTTGTAACTGTGGTGTTAATTTTAAAACACTGAATTTTCTCGGTGCTTTTTTTTTTTAGTTTGTGTTTAAATTTTTCGAAGTTATTTCGCTTGGGAGTTGGTTCAAAAGTATGGCTGAATTATGAGTAATGGTGTTGGGTCGCTGTCGTAATTTAGTTTAAAGCTTTTTATATGCTCTATTGTTTTGGCCTAGTAGTCTGGTGTAAGTTTGTAACATTAATTTGAATAATGGGTAAATATTACAAAGGTTCAGCATTTAAAAAAAACATTACTGTTCTACATGGTATGAGAGTTTGAGAAATTCTACAAAAATTTTTAAATTATGTCATAATAATATGTCTTTGAAAACTTAAACACCGAAAAAGAAAAATAATTTAATATTTCACTGAATTATAAAGGGCAGAGTTTTGTTAGCATTGCAACGTTAAAAAAAATCATTTTAGGTTAACAAAAAATTATTTTTATTATCGATTGCGTAGAAATTTTCAAATTGGGAGATGGGAATGGGTAACACCGCCCGACACCATCCAACATCCTTCCCATAGGTCACCCCAAGCGATTCGCTACGTTTGGTGATTTAGCAGGAGTGCTCGGTTTCTTTTTTCTAGGTCTTAGCGGTTGATGATTTTGACCATTAACTGGGTGGCGTGCCGGAACGGGAGAGACTAGTTGAGGGGGAGTTTTGGACCTCTCCAGCTGGACTCTCTCCACTCATTGCCATGCACCATCATGTAGGAATGGATTCATACGTCCGTCACTTCTGGAGGCATTGATCCCAGATTCCTAACAACCCCTCATACATTTTGCCTTTCCAGAACTTCTTCTCCTTCCTTTCCCTAATAAACCCCTCAATAAGGGAAATTGTTTTCCTCCGGGTGGTGCTAATGTAAAAAAAAGTAAATTTTCCAGTACCGGCGAAAGTTCACCCGTAACTTATCAATGTAGCAATAAATTGATACAAATTATTTCCTTCTACTTCAATCAGGTAACACGGGTCGCGTTAATACAATTATCCGATAAATTCATTTTCTTAGGGTTCCGCACGAAGTTACGTAGGCATCTTGTATAATATAAAAAATATAAAAAATGAAAAATATCGATTTATATAATATATTTTAGTTTCTTTTATTTTATAAATATTGGTATCTATTGACAGTTTATTTAGTTGTATATTATTTAGTTGTATACTATCTTTTAAAATGCATAGTTATATATTAAAAAAATTATAAACGAGAGTAAGTATTTTTTTTACATTAGCTCCACGCAGGAGGCCCTGAAGAAAATATTTTTCCTCAGGGACTGTGTCATCTTAGAGGATGTTGTGTGGAGGGTTTTTTAAGGAAAAGAAGGCGAGGAAATTTTGGGGAAAAATAGGGATGAGGGGTGGGTAACGGACGTATGAATTCATCCCTCGGTCGAGAGATTCCGGCTGGAGAGGATAAAAGACCGCCCTTAACCAGTCTCTCTCGATCCTGCCCACCACGCGGCAGGCAGGCAGACGCATCGACCTGGGACCTGACACCTCACCCCGTGAACCCTGGCAACCCTGCTAAGTCATCAAACGTTACGAATCACTTGGGGTGACTAAGGCAGAGGTGTTGTTTATCAAATGAATGGTACAATTTATACACTGTTACTGATTTTGTGACACTCTCCTATCTTCTATATTTTATATTAAGAACATTTTTGAGGTGAAAACTTCTTTAGCACCGTTAAGATTTGAACTTCGATGAAACGAAAAAGCGACACTAAAAAGAGACAAACACATAAATCTGTAGGATTGAGACTGCGAGAGAATGAGTTAAATGTTACTGTATTGCAAATATATAAAAATAATAATATTAACATTAAAAATTGGATAATTTGTAGAGCGACGTTTTTGGGAAAAATCACCTCAAGGGCATATTATAAATGGAGTGAACTTACTGTCCATCCACTTGGTGTCGTATTTGAGCGTGCGCAGGTAGCCGTGGTGCGTTGCGGGCAAGTGCGTGTCATTGGAGAAGTCCCAGCGAGCCAGTAGCGGGTCAGGCGGCGTGCCGGGCGGCGTGCCCACGTGCCCGGCGCCCGCCGCCCACAGGTCGCGCGCGAACAGGCTTCGGGCGCGCGCGCGTGGGGAGGGCGGGCAGCGACCCGCGCCGCGACCCACGCGCGCGCGGTGCACGTGCCGGGGTAGGTGCCGAAGGTCTTTCTGAAGGAAAACGTACGTGTTGAATACTCAAAACAAAAATAAAACGGGGCGGTAAGTATCTTTACACTGGTTCCATGCCAACTGAGAATAAAGTCAACCTCTTTGAAAAGTCATTAAAAGCCACGAAAAAAATAATTTTAAAATAGCCCATAACCCTAACCTAACGTAACCTATTTAACCAATTTTTTATAATTTTTTTTATCACTTTTAATGACTTTTCTGAGGTGGTTCTGGGTTGTTTTCATTCTGACTTGTCCGGTCACCCTTTACACTACCGTTAATTTTTTGCATGAAATCGTCTTCCGTTCGTCCCTAAGCACAACTAACATATGTATGCTGTGAATCCTTTCCAGTTGCATACTTGACATTCGACTTACTATTGTATTCACTCTTGAGTTGTAGGTATGTACAATGTACATATTATTATTATTGCTGTTGTGGAGTGAGAATAGATTTCTGACTCTGAATACTTCATTTTTGAAATTTAGTAAGCAGGTTATTATAGTTTTTATTGTGTTTTTATGTCTTTTTTTTTGAATAATTTTCATAATTTTTATATTTTTGTTAAGTACGGGTACAGGACCCTTACTTTTTTGTTTTACTTTTTAATTATAATTTTAATTATGTGAAAATCTGTCATTGGATATTATGTATAATATGTTATTAATGTTATTATTATAAGTGTAAAATATCTGTTGATTTTCCATAATAAATAAAAATAAAATAAAATATGTTTTTCTGTTCTGTGAAAAAAAATAGATAAAAATTTTGTTTAGTATAATATAAATAATTGTTTTAAAATATTATGATAATTGATTTTACTTTTTAGATCGCCTCGAGATCTATAAGTGACGCATGAACAATTCATGTAATCCTTTAGGACTGATTTTGAAGCTTTTATCTGACCCCCCTTCGCGCTGCATGACGTAAGCATACTAACAAACAACGGTCTATTCTTGGAATATACATGGCACCTGGCGCCACAACCCTTGGGCCACGAAATTTGTTTAAATATTTTGCAAATAGAAAAGCGTTTCATTGGGAGAACCTTAGTATGGGAGCCTTTAAAAAAAATGTTTTTTTTTCGTTAAATGACAAGGAGAAAACGACGTAAAATCGCAAAGTTTTGACTTTGACGTAATATTTTGTGGGTTTATTTTGTGCTATCATCTATTATATTTACTGCAACACATTCCTTGAACAATGAACTACACATAACAACAACGTTATTTGCGTTTATTAAATGGTTTTTTAGGTTTTACGATCTTTTTCACGAAAATGACGCTAACTAGTTTGACAGCTCAAATCCAGGAAAAAATGATGCCGGACGCCATAGAGAATTTAGTACAATTATTCCGAGTGGCTAGGTGTATTTACGATATCTCATACGTCAAGAACAAGAATGCCCCAAGCGATTCTGACCGTGCACTTCATACGTTTTCTTTATACACAAGGGTTAAAATCGCATTCCAAAACAAAAAAAATCTAAATTTTGAAAAAATCAAATCGGCCCACACCCGGAACACTAGGCGTTAAAACACAATACCTAATCTCTATATCTAACTCTGACTCACTCAATATTTTGTTAAATTCTTGTTTTAAAAAAAAAATGGCGGTTACGGTAATGTTCACGTGTTATCTTGGGAGTAACAACCTCTTATATAAAAATATTGTGGGTTGTCTTTTGTCTACAAAAAAAGTCAACAAAATTTGTGTAATCTGATAATATTTTCGGTGAAGAAATTGTTTTTCCCAATTCGATTAGTACCCAAAAACACAAGGGTTAAAATCGCATTCCAAAATAAAAAAAAAATCAAAATTTTGAAAAAATCAAACCGGCCCACACCCGGAACACTAGGCGTTAAAACACGATACCTAATCTCTATATCTAACTCTGACTCACTCAATATTTTGTTAAATTCTTGTTTTAAAAAAATTGGCGGTTACGCTAATGTTCACATGTTATATTGGGAGAAATAAGAAGCTTTCTAACGAGGTATTGGGAAGGTTAAAGGCTAACAGGATGTTACTGCAGAAATCCCTTTCCTACACTACATCATTCACACATCTTCCACAGTTCGAGCTTCAAGTCTCTGGAAGGAATTGCCCTCTGATATACAGAGTGCTCCCAAAGGCTCAAAAAGGGTTATTTCTTTTCCCAAAGGTATAATGCTTCACTACACCCATCACCCATCGTTTCCATTTCTTTCTCCACTTTTACAAACAAGACTTTATATTATATATTGTTCTTGATTTATATTTTTTATTATTATTTAAATTTAATGTAAATTAAATTAAAAAATATAATTTTTAAGTTTTGCAAGTATTTTATATTAATTTATTTATTTAATTTAAACGGTATACATATACCATAAACACGGATTATCTATCACAAAATCATAATTAAATAATAAATAATAAAAAAGCGGACAACAATAAATTGTGGCTTTTGATTAAGAAATGACAATAGAGATACAATTACATATAAAATTCTATAGTGCAAATAAAGTTAATATTTGATAGTTAGCCTTCTTGTACCTAGCTTCCGTGAAATTAAATAGATCTGCCACATCAGCAAATCTATTAGTAACTTCATGTAATCTAGGTACAAGCGAGTGTTTCGTATACTCAGTCCGGTTATTGTAGCATTTAAACAGGATTTTAGAACGAGTGGCTCTCGTGGGTATATGAAATTCAATGAGCTTAGTTAAATCAGAACTGTCTATTCTATATAGTATAGTATGGAAAAAAGGGCCTTAGGTTAAATTTATTTGAACAATTGGAAATCAATGATCCTAATATAACTTTAAACTAGTAGTATAGGACGGTGTCAGCTGTCGCCGTTCGTGTCTAATATCCGAACGGGTAAGAGAATAGCCGATGATATCCGAGATACAGTCAGCTTCAGAACTACACAGAGCATCTATTAGACTGGACATTAGCTCCAGTTAAATATTCATTTTAATCCACAATATGATAACGTAAATAAACAAGACTTGTAATCTCGACAAACCACGAGCTTTTTTCCCGAACACTGAGTCACTGAGACCATAAATAAAGCAAACCACACACACTGAGACTGAAGAATATTACGGATTCCAACCTACTTAGAAGGTGTTGCTACTTTTTTTAAAAGAATTTATTATAACATTAATTAATAAAGTAAGGAAAATTATTTATTCCCCACTTCTTAATAAGATCAGAAGATCTTAAACATAAGTTCTCAACCTTATTTTGCCCACCGCCCACTTTAAGAATATTTTTTTTTCTAGAGCCCCCAACTTTAAAAAAAAAAATTATTTTGTATTTTAAGTACCGGGTTGCTACCTCCTTCCTTCTTGTATTCATGATTTTCAATTTTTAATAATAATAATACACTTACGATGATATGTTATACAAAAAAAAAATTTCATATCGTCCAATAGAGAGCTCCAGTGAAAAATATTATGGCTTTAAAAAAATATGTTTACATAGACCAATAAACGCTGATTCTGTATATATAAGTTGTATTAAATAATATTTAACGTAGAGTTTTAAAAAAAATATTAAAAAGTTAATTAAAAAAATATTAAAAAGTTAAACAGTTCATTAAAACACCCTGTCAAGTTGGTATTATTGAATTTGTGAGGCGTGACGTCACCGCTTCCATAAAACACTCCAATGCTGAAATTCAAAATGGCGGCGGTCGAACAGCTGATTCCAGTTCCTTACGAAATTCATGCTTCGGTTTCCTTAATATTGATTTCGATTCGTAAAGCTAAAAAAATAATAATTTCAAACAATTTTTATACCAATCTCCCGAATATTGAAAAATATAACTATATAATATAATAAATAAATAATTACACCTAAATAACGTTTTACTTATTGAATAGTTTCATCACTTCTTCCATACAAAATGACAACATCTGTTGAAAATAACTAAAACTTTTGGCCAGAAGACGTCACAGGGCCAGATGACGTCACGGTGGTTTTCGGAGGATCTTGAAAAATTAAAACTTTGACATTTATTTTAACTATTAAAACTAACTATAAAAATAAAAATAAATATGCAGTTATTTAAGTTAGAAGGTCATTATTCATAAAAAAATGGGCTGGAGTTCTCTATTTAATGTAGATCTGAGTGTAATGGAATCGTTCAGTTCAATTTTCATCCACTTCCCAAACTACCGAAAAATGTGATTTTTCGCACGCATGATAAAAATGATTACAGTACATACAATAACAATAATTAACAAATATTTAAGTTCAGCCGTATTAGTACGTGATTAGCACATTTGTTTTTGTCTTTTTTAGACCATATTTTTTTACCTGCCCACGACCTCAATGTCCAATCTCAACGCCCCCTAAATTTCTATGGGTCTTCTACTGCCCCCATGAAAGTCTCAAAAACCCACAAGGGGGCATTATCCCCCATGTTGAGAACCTATTATCTAAACAATATAACACATTTAAATAAGTCAATAACAGCCTAATCATAATTAGTTAAGCAGAAGAAAACTTTAATATTTAATGTGGGGAAAACATATTTTAAAGTAGTCCACAGAATAACATTTCATCCGCCATAACACAGGGACATCCCTAGCATGGCGGATGAATTAACACAATTTTTTTGTTCATTGTATAAACTTCTTTTAATAAATAAATAAATAAATAAAAATAAATAGAGAATCTGTGGTTATAATCATTTTCTCAGTATATCGGTGTAAATCACTTTGGGCGAATATAAAAGTAAAACATTTGGGTAGGGGAGGGGTAAATAGAATCATAATATAAATTAGTCTTCTCAACGTGGCCTAACCACAATTTTAAAACGGTATTGAGCGCCAAAAAAAACTGTCAAAATAATACAAAACTAAAATACTTACAGAACTTCATAATAACAGTATTATTTGATTTACATTAAATTTAAAAAATTAAGTAAATGGAACTCTACGAATTAAACCCAAAAAAATGATGATCTTCATTTCATTTTTAGTACTTTTTTTATTACAATAAATCACTTTTACACAGTAACAATACTCACAGTATTCGCACAAAAGGCATAATTATGTGAAGGATTATAATTGTTTAGTTAGAATGTTTTTAAGCTATTTATGAATGTGTTTCACTTGTTGTGGTAGGTTAATGTTGTGTGCTTTAATTGCCACGTTATGAGGCCTTCTTTGGAAGACATTTGTTTGTTTTGGAGATAAAGAGATTTTCTTTAAATCTTGTTTAATGTTTCATGTCAAATAATTACTTCTCGGGGTAAATGCCTCCTGTAACCTTTTCATACCCGAATTAAAACTACCAACGAGAAAAAAAAATCGAAGCATGATAACGCCCTTGATAATTATTTGAAAAAAAATATATTTGGTGCCCTTAATCTCAATGTCGTGTCAATGCAATCGTATCGTGTCGTGCAATATCATCAGATGTCGTGAGTATATGTAGTTGTAAATGGATGGAGGTGTCTCAACAGATGTCAGAAAAGTATTTATATATAAGAGAGTCAACTGTTGCCGTTCGTGTCTAACACCCGAACGGTTACGAAAAGAGGCGATGACATACGATCGACAGCAGGGCACCTTCAGTGCCGAATTCCTTTGCTTCAGAAATACACAGAGTATCCATTAGAACGGACGTTGGGTCCAGTTAGATATTCATTGTAATCCACATAATGACGTAAATAAACAAAACTTGTAATTTTGACAAACCACGAGCTTTCTGAAACCACGAGAATCCCGAACATAGATCAAGTAATCCCAGTTACAGAGACTGAAGAACATTATGACTCCAACCTACTTAGAAGATATTGCTTTTTTCAATCGAAATTTATTTCTTCCATCATCTTATATAAGATATTTTTTTACATTCAAATCATCAATGTCGATTTTTATTCTCTTTCGAGATTTTCTTTATTTTGTTTATGTAATGAGTGAGTAGTTTATAAATATACCTGCTCATTTTTTAAACAATTTATTTCTTATTTTTAGTTCTAGTTTTTTATGAGTAACAACCTCGTATATAAAAATATTGTGGGTCGTCTTTTGTCTTCAAAAAAGTCAACAAAATTTCTATAATCTGATGATATTTTCCGTGAAGAAATTGTTTTTCCCAATTCGATTAGTACCTCCACAAAAAACATCGTCCAATAAAATATTGTCAGAAAAACATTTATTTTCCTTGCAATCTGAGATTGGAGATTATTTTTATTTAATTGAACAACGAAACCTTCAGGAGTGATTTTGAAAAGGAAAATTTGCAGATTAGTTTTCTGTCGTTTTGACGAACAAAATAAAACAATTTATTTCTGACGCCAAAATATAACTTTTTCCACATCTCGAAGTTTCAATTATTTTCCGAGTAAAACATTATTCGTTTTGCTGCTAACTTTTACAGTAGACTCCAGTTACCCATTACTGACTAAGGCAGTGGTTCTTTACCATTGTTCCTCGAAACACTTTGTAGTGTTACGGGAGTTTGTATGTTGTATATTATTTGAACTGTGGTTTTCAACTGATGTTCCTTGAAAAACTGGTGCCACAATCTTGTTAAAATTTTATAGGAAATGAAGATTTCAACGTCCCATTTGTATGGTATCGATTTCTTAGAGCCAGTTGTTTCACGGAATTTAAACAATTCATCAAATAACTAAGTTAATTTTCAAGTTCTGTAAAGGTTCTAATCATTTTTTTTATATCATTATTGGTCAGTTGTTCCACATCCATATATATAAAAATGAAAATATTTGCTTCTGTCTATATATATATATATATATGCGTTGCTAAACTATTTATCCGATTGCGATTGGGGATTTGATGTGGGCGTGCCCGCAATTCTTACTATATACAATAGTGAGTTATGGCATCATGAAATTATGCATTGCTAACAGTTCATCCGATTGCGATGAAACTTTGGAGAATTGATGTGCGTCTGCCAGCGATGGTTTCTACATATATACCTCTGGTGAGCTCTGGTATTATTAAATTTGTATAAAAAAAAATGCAAAAGATGGCACGCGAGATGTTTGAAAACTGAATTTACCGGGAGTGAATTTATGGAATGCGGGAGGGGGCCGTGGAACCCGAAAGAAGAGAGAGGAACTCGGGAGGGGGGTTTGCGGGACGGGGGAAGAGGGCGAAGGGAGTGGGGAGAGGCAAGGCGGAAAAGGCGGAGTGGGAACGCGAGAGAAGGGGAACGGGACGAATGGAAAAAGACGCAGGGAGATACAATTTCTTTATTAAGTGGCACGGCAACGCATGCCAAGAACTCAGTAACTGAAATAAAAATATAACTCAAATAGAACATTCACAGAAAATTAAATAAAAAAATTTGACGAATTGACAGCATAAAATAGTCAAAAATCTTTAAAGAGTAATTGAAGAAATTAAGATGTGTCCGTTTTCGTGAAACCATGTCGGTTAAATTTTGAATTTTTTTTCATTAACTCCCCACAGGAGGCCCTGAGGAAAATAATTTCCCTCGGGGTCCATGTCATCTGTGAAGACGCTGTGTGGAGGGTCTTTTGGAGGAGATGAAGGAGTGAACATGGGTCTTGAAGGGACAGAATATTTTACGGTGTAAAGGCATTCAAATGTATAGATTAGTTCCTATTAGTATTTGTCATCTTTGGAGATGCTTTACGGAGGGTATCTTTAGGGAAAGAAAGGAGTAAAAGTTCTTGGAAGGAAATGTGTAGGGGTGATTTTTTATAAGAATACCGGACAAGAGTCCCAACTGCTCCCGTCTGGAGCCAGTGAGACTATGGCATCCCCAATTGGGGTATGTTGTGAGGCTGAAGATAGTGAGGAGGGGAAGAAGATGGGGAAGAGGAAAGTGGGAAGTATCTGACTATTCAGATATGGTCACCAAACATGGCTAAAGCTATTTCAAGCAATGTTTCAATTCTGAATGGTGTTCTTACACCAGGGCGATACTGAGAGTATCTTCCACTCTGCTTAAGTTGTTGAAGCTAATCGACAAGCTCTGGACTTTCGGCTGCTTTGGCGATATCCGAATCATATTTCCATCAAATATCAAAATTGGATTTATAATTACACCCCTTTAAGATCCAATTGGTGCAGGATTTAAACCAAAAATTTTTTTTTATGAAAAATGAATACAATGCTCAAAAGGTTCCCTAGTTTTACAACATCTCGTACGAGGCCCATTTTCATCTGAATGAGTATGTTAATTCTGGTGCACGGAAATTCTGTAGGAAGGATGCTCTTCATTCTCCAAAAATTTAAATTGGCTATGTTGGTCTATCTAATGCTAATTCTACAGACTACGTCAGTGTTGACAAATATTCCAATTTAAAATTACAGTAAATCTGTGGGTTCAACACCAGGATTTGGATGCATTAAAGTAAGATATGGCAACCTACCGTATATTCAATGTAACTATTCCAGTGATGAAAAAAATGTTCCGCGAAGAGATGACATCCCATCCCCCCCCCCCTCCACAATCCGAAGCCCAAACACCCCTGATTTTTTTATGGGGTATCTCAATGTCGGATTTACATGAATGAACTAGCCACAATACCCTAGCGAAAGACGAATATTCCTCAAGAGATAGCCGGAATCCCGCGCACAATGTTCCTAGGATTTATTTTAATCCTCGTCCTAGATTCGTGGAATGCAAGCAGCGTGATGATGGATTTTCAGACGACATTATTTAAAAACTAAAATTCCTGTTTAGCAACTTTCATAAAAATAAACTATAATTTTTAAAAGCTTTCAGTTTTCTTTTTATTAAGTTTTATTTACAATTACAGTTTTCACCGATATATTATTTTACATATTTAAATTTAAAATGGATTATTTGCCAGCTTTAAAGCTGGCAAACTTAAGTCCGTGACGTTAGGAACAGAATGTTGTGTGCGATTAACGTATGTGTTATATTATATAACCTATTTTGTAATTTTGGTTTAAGGCACTAGAGGACTTCATTTTCTAAAAAATGCCTATGTTAAAAATGCTCTCACTAAATTTTTTAAACAAATTCATAAAATTGACGGCATTAAATGCTATGTACGTATCATTTTTATGTGAAACCGAAGGATAATTCAAAATACAAACTGTTTCAAACGGTTTCACATAAAATGCTGTGTCTCCGTCAATTTTGAGAATTTCTTTAAAACATTTAGTGAGATCACTTGTAACAAATGCATCTTTCAGAAAATGAAATTGAAAAAAAATAAAAAAAATTTTACAATGTCCTGGTGCCTTTACTAAAGTTATAATTTAAAAAAAAGCGATCACGAAAATCTGCAATTAGGTATTTCTTATTTATTTTTATATTTACGGTACAAATACCTATAGATACATACAAAAACATATTTTTTGCCTAAAAATGGATAACAAAACAATTATGCAGCGTAAACGCACTGATATGATTTAAATTAGCTTAGTTCCCTAGGCTGTAATATAAGTATATGCATGGTATAAGAAAGTTCATTGACGATTCGGTATTGAAAGTATTGTTGTGGTGAAAGATATTTTTAGTTCATGAGACCATAAGAACGTGAAATGAAATCAATTGCAATACTGCTGGGTTGTCAATAAGAGAATTAGTAAAAATGATGTGTGGATGATTTCTATTGTGCCATTTTCATGAGAAAATCATTATTTAAAAATAAAAAATTACATTGGATACCAATCTTGTGTCGGACAGCTTTACAAATTTAATGGTATTTATTAGAAAATTTGTTTTATATTTTCAATAAGAGTATTAAGTTAAAAATGTGCTGTACTTTTTGAAAAGAATCTGAATGAGTCTTAAGTCTTTGGCAATTCTTTTTTACAAAACCGAGCATTTTCATTGTTTATGATATTTAAGTGATCTGTGCTTCCGAAATAAATTGTTAAGAACAACTTTCTGTACCTACCGTAATAATTACAAAACGCGCCAAGAAATAAGGCAGACTCGTACGTTCTAATCCTCGAAGGAATTACTGAGCAACAAATTACTGAATTATAATTAGGAAGGCGTGTTTCTTTATAATTAATGATTTTTCAGACTTCCGCACATTACGGCAGAAGTTGTTTTAAATTTCCGGAAAAATAAACCAATTTAGGAAGATTCCTTGAGTTTTACGATGAGAACAGACCTATCTGTTATAGGTGTTACATTGATTCAAATAACGTGTTAGGTTAATTTAGAAGCGATACATGAAACCACCTAGTTATGTAAAGTAAGAAAGTACTGGTAGGTACATCGGTAGAGTTCAAATCAGAAGATACATCTATTGTTGACATTTTAACAAATGAAACTATCGCTGTTAAATACGAACCTGTATTACAATCTAAATTAACATTAACATTTGAATCCGATATTATTATTTAAAGCGATAGCGATCATGGTAGCTGGGCTATCGAATCGATGACAACCAGGATAGAAAATATTCGTTTGTCGCAGTGCTGACTGGTTTAAAGATATTGGTAACGCTTTTTGAACGGGTCGCATACTCATAAATACCGGACACTTCATTCATTCGGGATGTTTCGGTCGATCGGTACCAGTGGTGTACAAGTTTGAATGAATCTTAAGCGTTCTACGAAACTGTTGAGCATCTTTCATGCTTCATTAGTTTATGGTAAGCGAACATCGCTATTGGCGAGCCGTCCGCAATTTTTTCTCTTTTAATCAGTATGGTTTCAATTTGGGAGGCGGGAATGGGTACCGCCGCCCCGGGAACCTTTATTGGATAACCAACACCTCTGCCATAGGTCACCCCAAGTGGTTCGCTACGTTTGGTGACTTAACAGGGGTGCCCGGGTTCATGGGGTGAGGTTTGTCTAGGTATTGGAGGCGGATGACCAGGACTCACTGAACCCCAGATTCCTACCCACCCCTTAAACCCTTTTCCTTCTCAGATCTCTCCTCTCCTCCTTTTCCTAAAAAAAACCCTCCACACAGCATCCCCAAAGATGACACAGGCCCTGAGGGGAATTATTTTTCTCAGGGCCTCCTGTGTGGAGCTCATGTAAAAAAAAAAAATCTTTTAAAGCTCAAAAGTCGTGCATTGTTTTTATTCATAATTAAAATATACATTACTAGCTGGTACCCGGCATGCGTTGCCATGCCATTTAATAAATAAATTGTTTTCTCCTGCGTGTTCTTTCCCATTCGTCCCGTTCCCCTTCCGCCTCCCCTTCCTCTCCCGCGTCCTCTTCCCCTCTCGCGTTCCCACTCCGCCTCTTCCACCTTCCCTCCCCCCACTCCACTACCCCTTTCTCCGTCCCGCGAACCCCCCTCCCAAGCTCCCCTCCCCCCTCCTAGGTTCCCCCTCCCAGATTCCCCTCCCCCTCCCGGGTTTCCCTCCTCCCCCTCCCGCGAACCCCCTACCCGAGTCCCCCTCCCGCATTTCATGCATTCTTTTCCGGTACATTCAGTTTTCAAACAGCTCGAATGCCACCTTTTGCATATTTCATAATGCCCGAGCTCACCAGTAGTAAAATCCAATTAGGTGCAGTCGTTCGTAAGTCATGCGCGTAAATACATTTCGGCGATTCATTTTTTAGAGGTAAATAGTAACTACGATGCCCGAATTAAAAAAAATGTATATCAACATGGTTTTCACTGCAACGATTTGTTTTGCTTTTCTTCTGACGTTAGCAATAACTCGCCATTTTCGACAGAAAACGTAAAATAAATATAATATATTAATATTTATAATTTCGTAACGCCAGAACTTACCATTAGTTATAGCCTATATTACTCGCATATAATGTAGCTTTCTATTGGTGAAAAAAATTCTAAGATCGGTTTATTAGTTTATGCGTGAAAGCGTAACAAACAAACACATGCAGTTTCGCATTCATAATATTAGTATAGATTTAGAATTTTAGGGTAGGTACTTTCTATAACATAATTCAATTTTACCAAATTCTGACACAGGCATTTAAATACAATAGCGAGTTACCGGCATATGCTATGCCACTCAATAAAGAAAAAAATTCGCTCTACTAACCCTTTCCCATTCGTCCCAGATGATGCCAGAACTCACTATACACGTATAGAAACCATCGCGGGCTTGCACACATCAAATCCCCAAAGTTTTATCGCAATCGGATGAACGGTTTAGCAACGCAAAACATCTCACACACATAGACAGAAACAAACACATTTTCTATAGATCAGTAATTTTAATATCAAAAATGTCAGTTGAGCATTTTAAATTTTTTTTAAAGAAAACATTAAAAAAATTTGAATTTAGTTTTTTTTTTTGTAATTTCTAATAATACCATATATTTAAGCGTATTTCACCACCTTTCAAAACCAGTATTTAGTTTTTGGATACGTTTACAAATATTCCATTTATTTGAATTTTTATTGCAAAGTCGATATATATCGAAACATTTATACCTTTTGACAAAATACGCCAAATTTTTGAGGGGTTAAGCTTTGAGCTTTAAGCTTTGAGATTCAAGCTTTGCGCTTTAAAATTTTTGAAGGGTTCAGCTTTGAGCTTTAAAAATTTTAAAGCGCAAAGCTTGAATCTCAAAGCTTAAAGGGTTAAGCTTTTAGCTTTAACCTAAAGCTTTGAGCTTTAAGCTTTGAGCTTTAAACGTTGATATTTAAGCTTTGAGCTTCAAGTTTTGAGCTTTAAGCTTTGTGATTTAAGCCTTGAGCTTTAAGCTTTGAGCTTTGAGCTTTGAGCTTTAAGCTTTGAGCTTCGAGCTTTGAGCTTTAAGCTTTGAATTTAAGTTTTGAGCTTTAAGCATTGAGATAAAAGCTTTGAGCTTCAAGCTTTGAGCTTAAAACTTTGAGCTTTAAGCTTTGAGCCGCGAGCTTTGAGCACTATGCCTGAGCTTTAAGTTTAGAGATTAAAACTTAGAGATCAAAGCCTTCAGCTTAAAGCTTTGAGCTTAAAGTTTTGTGATTAGCCTTGAGCTTAAAGTTTTGAGCTTTGAGGTTTGAGCTTTAAGCTTTGAGCTTCAAGCTTTGACCTTTAAGCTTTGAGCTCAATTTTTGAGCTTTAAGCATTGAGATTAAAGCCTTGAGCTTCAAGCTTTGAGCTTGAAACTTTGAGCTTTAAGCTTTGAGCCATAAGCTTTGAGCACTATGCTTGAGCTTTAAGTTTAGAGCTTTAAGATTTGAGATTAAAGCCTTGAGCTTAAAGCTTTGAGCTTTAAGTTTTGTGATTAAAGCTTTGAGCTTAAAGCTTTGAGCTTAAAGCCTTGAGCTTAAAGTTTTGAGCTTAAAGCTTTGAGATTTAAGCTTTGAGCTTTAAGTTTTGAGCTTTAAGCTTTGAGTTTCAAGCTTTGAGCTTGAGCTTTGAGCCGAGCTTTTAGCTTTAAGTATTGAGCTTTAAGCTTTAAGTTTTGTAATTAAAGCCTTGAGCATAAAGCTTTGAGCTTAAGGCTTTGAGATTTAAGCTTTGAGCTTTAAGTTTTGAGCTTCAAGCTTTGAGCTTTAAGCTTTGAGCTTTTAGCTTTGACTTTAAGATTATGGCCTTGAGTTTTTAGCATTAAGCCTCGTGCTTTGCGCAAAGCTCAAAGCTTAAAGCTCAAATTTTAAAGCCGAAAACATAACGCTCAAACATTAAACTTAAAGCTTAAAGATCAATCTTAAAACTCAAGCTTTAAGCAAGGTTCAAAGTTTAAAGGCCAAAGTTTAAGCTTAATATCAAAGCTCTAAACTGCTTAAAACTCAAAGCACAAAGCTTAAAAATAAAGCTCAAAGCTCAAAGTTAAAGCTCAGTACACAAATCTCAAAGCACAAAGCTTAAATTTCAAAGCTCAAAGCTTAAAGTTAAAGCTCAAAACACAAATCTCAAAGCACACAGCTCAATACTTAAAATTCAATATCAAATCTTAAAGTTCAAAGCTTAAACAACACGTAAAGCTTAACGTTGAATGCATAAAGTTCAAAGCTTAAAGCTCAAAAATCAAAGCTCAAAGCTTAAAGTTCAAAGCTTAAAGCTAAAACTCAAAGCACAAAGCACGGCTTGCGTTGCAATCCTTGAATGTCCTTTCCCGTGCGTCCCCGTTCATCTCCCGAGTCCCCTTCCCCTTTCACGTTTCCCTTCTACCTTCCCCGCCTTCCCATCCCTCGTTTTCCCACCCACGTATCCCACCTCCCCCTCCCCCCTGCCTTTCCTCCTTGCCGCTAAAATATATGTAATAAGCACATTTTCATTAATTCAAATTTAATAACGCGAGAACTTGCCTTTATCCTTTGCGGGCGTGCGCACAACAAATCACCAAAGTTTCATCGCAATCGGATGAAAGGTATGGCAGCGCATAAAATACGAACAAACGAATTTTAATTTTTATATATAAGATAGGAAAGATTTGATTGTTTGTTGGTGTCCTCTCGTACGGTCCGTACCCCAGTGACGCTTACATCGTATAATACTTACAATTTTAAACTCGTGATATCTTTCAGATGGGATGTCCGAATTGAATAATTCAAAAAGTAATATAAAGGCATTGAAGCAGTCTCGAATATAAAATAATTTATTTTGATAAAAATTAATACGAAGATACAAATAAAGAGTCTTTTCTAGCGGCGGCATTTCAATTAAATTTTTAAAATAAAAGAACACTTATTGTGGCATAACTATAATAGTTAGACATATGCTGTAGCGACATTTTTTGTAGATAATGATGTGTTCTGCAAAGTCGTAGTACATTATTTTATTCTATCATCAATGGTTTTTGCAGCGCACGCGATGTAAAGAATATTTTAGGTAATTTTTTTACACCTTGGGTTACATTATTGGAGTTTTAGTAAGGATCTCTAATTTTTTAAAATTATAATATAGCCTATGTTACCCGAGAATAGTGTAGCTTTCCAACAGTGAAAGAATTTTTCAAATCGGTTCAGTAGTTTCGGAGCCTATTCGATGCAAACAAACAAACAAACAAACAATCAAATCCTTCCTCTTTATAATATTAGTATAGACAAGCTGGTACCCGGCATGCGTTGCAATGCCATTCAAAGAAATAAATTGATTTTCCCTGCATATCCTTTCCCGTACGTCCCCGTTCCCTTCCACCTTCCCCGTCTTCCCACTCTCTCGTCTCTTTCCTCTCCGCAAACCCCACCTTCCCCCTGCCTTTTTTCTCCGCTGCTAAAATATATGAAATACACACTTTTTCATTTATGCAAATTTCATAATTCCAGAGCTTACCATTATTTATTTATTTATTTATTTGTAAGATACAAACAGCTTTTACATTAAATATAGACACATACATATAAAATTAAATTAAGTTAAGCCAAAAGGGTCTCCTATGTTAAAATTATTTGAAGATGGAGTTTTATTAGATCTAAAAATTAACTTTTGGTGAGGGGGAGAGGAAGAGGAAAATAGGATAAGGATAGAAGATGCTACCGATACATTCTACAGTCTTGAATTAATTTTCAATCTTACGCGTTACTTCTATTCGGTATTTCTGAAGGGTATTGTTAAAAATGTCTATATCGTAAAATGTTGTATTATATTGCGCACATAAACGGGGAATCGGGGAATTTTTTCTAATGTTAGTTCTAGATGATGGTAAATAAAATAAGTCGGATTTTTATGTTGATCTTGTCGGAATATGAATGTTTATTAAGTCGGTAAGCTCTGGCGAGTCCAGGCCATTATTCAAAATTTTAAATAACAAGGTTTGGTCAAAAATTAAGCGTCGTGTATATAGGGTGTTGAAGTTGTGAAATTTAATAGATTCGGTGTAATTTGAGAAGTGTAAGTTTTGTTTGTAATTTATGTGTTTAAAATTATTTTTTTTAATACTTTCGATTCTTTTGACATAAGCTTGGTAGAAAGGAGTCCAGATCGGTGTGCAGTGTTCTAAGTGGGGACGGACGTACGCCGTGTAAAGGGAAAAAAGAGTTTTAATGTTGCGGAAAGGTTTTGTTATACGAATTATAAATCCCAGCATTTTGTTGGCTTTGTTGATGATTTCGTCAGTGTGTCGTATAAAGTATAATTTAACGTCCATTATTACCCCAAGGTCCCTGATAGAATTATATACTAATTATATACTGCCTTTGTTACTCGCTGATAATGCAGATTTCTATTGATGAAAGAATTTTTAAAATCGGTTTAGTGGTTTAGGCGTGAAAGCGTAACAAACAAACACACTCACTTTGGCTTTTATAATTTTTTATTTAACATCCCGGGTTACGAATAACCCAACAATGTTTTAAAATCTCGTACTACCACCACAGAAAGCCTAATATTAGTATAGATGACTGAATGCATATTTTTAGTGCAATGCGCCTGGTTACATGCGGGCGTTCGCTTGCCATAAAACTAATGAACCATCATGCCATCCCCAGAAAAAATTGGAATGACTTCCAACAGAATCCTAGCAAGCACTCTTATCTTTATTTAAACTCGTCGTACATCGTCTCGGTACCATCTGATCGACTTGGTTCAAGTATTCCATTGAATCCGGCACAATATTTTCCAAGGGCAGAGCGTCCCCGACACTCTCTTGTTCTCACTTAGCGCATCATATTTTTCTTCCCCGACATATTTTTTGTTAAAGATTAAAGCATTTCACCTCCGTATTGTAAAATATTTTTTCTAGCTAACTGAAAAAAAACCCTACACAGCTGCTGCCGTAGGTAACACGAAATTGTGAATATAATTTCAGGTAAGCCGATTTAAATTTTAAATTATGCAAAAAAAAGCCGTGGTTAAAAGAGTTTAGACAGGCTGAAAATCTGATTCCTTTATATTAAATTTCCGTGAAAAAAGGGTAGATTCTAGTTTAGAAGAAGGATTACAATATAAATTAATATTTTAAACGAAGAAAGCAAGAAGGATTAGTGTACTACAATATATGCAATTTAAAATGGAAATGATTTTGGTTTACGGAGCGGAAGTCTGAAAATATAAGCTTCGCTTAATCTCTCGCTTAAATTTAGGATGTCCTCCAATTTAATTTATTTTTAATCTCAACTTAATCTGGAATCAAAAGAGGGGGGAGACTTGGGAGGCTGTGTACGGGGAACAAGGTATAGTGGAGGTTGGAGGGAACAGACCTTACACAGACGGATCAGTGTTTATCGGGGTGTTCTAAAAGGGTGACGCAACGGATTCAGGGTTTAGAAAAGCCTTATTTGAACGGCAGGATTTTAAAAAGCCGGTACACAGAGTTTTACGCTCATACCATAAAACTTTAGGAAGAGCATTTATCTTGATCTAATAAAAAATATACAATCACGTTGTGATTAAAATTTTTATTTTTTAAACGTTGTGGGCGCCAAAATATTTTTTTCTGAGCTGAGTGACCAAGGTTACGTATGTCTACCGTATTAAGGGTCCATTATTCGAATTTCGACCGATTTCTTACATATCTCCCTTAAACATTTGAAGTTTTTAAGCTCTTAAAAAAATATATGTTATTTTTGAAGAAAATATCTAGATACGTTCCACGCCGAAACGCAAATTATATGAAATTCCCTCGATTGAAAAAAATCGCAAAGTTTGCTCAGAAAATAATTTAAAACAAGTCTATTTCTTTTATTTTACAAGTTATATTTGTGAAAAAATTCACAACGTTTCTTTAAATGATACTTAAGATACGTTCCACGAGATTTTTGCTCTATTTGAAACGAGACATGTTTTATTAAGCTTTTTCGCAATTTGCGCTGCTATTTTATGACTTAAAATATTAGCGCGCTCTGTCCAACATTTGTAATTACATATCTCTCCATCTTCTTCTTTTTCAGCAGAAGAGTGCCGCCTTAAAGTGAACATCCATCTGTCCGTGCCAGCCGCAACGCACGCACGACACGCAACAGATTTTCTTTATCTTTATATGAATTAGTACAACACTGCGTCCACTTTCGGTACCGCCCGCACCGACCGCCGTAATTTATGAGCAAAAAATGCGTTTCGTGCCGGTGACGTCACACTGATTGGTTCGCGGCGTTCCGGATACAGTGGACGCATGCCATCGGCAAATCCGTTCAATCCGTTGCGTGTCGTGCGTGCGTTGCGGCCGGCGCGGATAGATGGACGTTAACCTTTAGCACTATTAGCACATGTTCACTTGAAAGGGGTTTACCGCTCTTTATTAGCCGGACGAAACTCATGGAAATTAAAAATAATAAGTAAATATATTTTTAACAATATAAATGGTTTCCTCCTTATATTATTTTAAGTTCAACAACCATATTGACACTGAGCTATACAATTTTATAACAAAAACCAATTGAAATTACACAAACATACTTCTGTGCTCCTGATATTTTTTTTGGTCGGCACGTTTAGTCGTTTATTAATATTTTGTAAGTTTTTCATGTGTTCGTGAATAAGCGCCACCACGGAAATTAACACAAATTACCATTTGACTTTTCTGTGTTCCTAGTTATGCCTGTCGACAAGTTCACGATTTAACTTTAATTTTATTTAATAATTTATTTAGCTCAGACCTACGAAAAAACACGGAATATTATTAATTCCAATTTTGAAAAAGACAATTAAAATAATTTTCGGTTCAAATATTATAATATTCTAGAACTCTAGAGTTCATAGAACTGGAGTTTCCGATCATAACACTTTTTTTTGTATTTCTATTAATAAACCCACGATATTTTTAAGTTTATACATGAAACACGCTGTTCTTGGCGGCGGATGCATCTGTCCACCAGCTGCATGGCAGGCCGGAACGGGAGAGAGTGGTTGAAGGAGTCCCCTTGACTTCTCTAGCCGTACTCTCTCGGAACATAACCTTGCACCGTCGTGGGAGGGATGGATTCATACGTCCGTCACTCCTGGACACACTGACCCCCAAATTCCTACCCACCCCTAATACCCTTTTTCTTCCCAAAACTTCTTTTCCTAAACAGACCCTCCACACAGCATCCCCAAAGATGACATAGTCCCTGAGGGGAATTATTTTCCTAAGGGCCTTTTGTGTGGAGCTCGTGTAAAAAAAAAACTTTATTGTAGTTTCAATGTCCTTCAACAAATGTCATTAGTATAGGTGGTTAAATGTAGTTCTGAGGTGTCCCAACAGATGCCAGTTAAGTAGTACCTTGAGAAAGTGGCAACTGTTGCCGTTCTAATACCCGAACTATTTGGTACAGTTAAATATTCGTCTTAATCCTGTTGATAACGTTAATAAAGTAATGTGTTATCTAGACAGCTTTATTAAAGATTTCCGAACGTATATATAGTAATCCCAACTGCCGGGATTGAAGAACAGCACACGTAACTAACAAAGCTTAGTGAGGCATGTCTACAGCCTACCATGTCTGTGAAACTAGATTTTTTTATGATAAAATAATACGAAGCTTACAATACGTGCCTTTTAAATTTCAACAGTAAAACTTTTAAACTGTGGCTTATTTCTTGAAGCACC
Source organism: Glyphotaelius pellucidus (assembly GCA_936435175.1). NCBI lineage: Eukaryota > Metazoa > Arthropoda > Insecta > Trichoptera > Limnephilidae > Glyphotaelius > Glyphotaelius pellucidus. The sequence continues at coordinate 10,043,741 of OW386558.1, forward strand.
AATATTGTAACGCGGTTGGAGTGGGAATGTTCTTAAATAAATAGTTTTCTGCAATATTTGAATGTATTTGCTAGTGACCGACCGAAGGTTCGATTTCGGTTTCTGCAAGTTTCGGCAAAAATCAATTTTCGGCATCAGTTTCGGTTTCGAGAGAAAGTCTGCCGAACCTTCGGCCGTACCGAAACTATGAATTCGTGAATTATCGCGCGTCGTTTGGCTGACTTCGGGTGAGTTCGTGACTCGTGTGTCACCCGCCATCATCAGCTGAAAAATTTTCGTTCGAAGAAGTAATTAATATGATTGTTAATTTTTATAATTTTTGTTTGTTTTATAACAGTAATATCAAAAAATAAATAAAAAAATTCAAACACTTCAATTATTGTTATTTTTAATATCATTTAATAAGAAGATTTACCACACATACGTCTCAGATCCCTGAGACGTATGTGTGGTAAAACCATGTATGATCGTGTGAGAAATGTGGAGATCCGCAAAGAATGCAAGGCTGATGTAAGCGTTATGTGTAAGATTAAGAAAGGGACGCTCAGATGGTTTGGGCATGTAGAGCGAATGAATGAGGAAAGGAGTGTAAGGAGAATATATGACGCAAATGTGAATGGTAGACGAAGTCGGGGACGCCCGAGGAAGACATGGCGCGACCAAGTGAATCAGATACTTGAGTCGGGCGATGTCAAGAGTCAGAATAATAGAAGAGCATGTATGAGACGATGTATGAATGTGAACGAAGCAAGGAGTGTGTGCCAAGATCGAGTTGTTTGGCGTTTGGAGTTTTTCCTGCGGGGAAACGGCGTGATGGTTAGTTAGTTAGTTTATTGAATAAGAATGTTGTGATTGTAAATGCTATTAAAATTAAAATACTCTATTAATGAGGTCCTTCCTTTAAAATGTAAGTGTTGATTATTGACAAATTTTTTTACAATAATTAGTTAACATGTTTTGTTAACTTTTATCATTTTTGTTTGTTTTCAGCAGTAATATATTAATAAATGAATTATTTATTCACGTACTTCAATTATTGTTTTTTTTAAAAATTTCATTTAACACCTGTTTAACTGTCTGTATAAGTGTGAAAAACTAGCCAAATTTCATTTAAGAACAGGTTTTTAACATGTCTAAAAAAGTTTTGGTTTCGGTTTCGGCCGAAACTGAGATAGATACCGAAGATTCGGTTTCGGTTTCGGTTTTGGTAGAAAGTCCTGTCTCGGTCAGACGCTAGTTTTCGCGTTTAAAAGTCTACTTAGTAAAAACAAGTAAACTGAATTTGACAGAAGGATTTAAAATTTAGGACAAGTGAAACAGAGGTGGAAATAAATTACTTGTTAGTTATTAATGTGAAGGTACGCAGTACGTGGAAAAAAATGGTTTCAAAGCCTACAACCTCAGAGACCGGAGCCAAGGGGCTTACAGCTCTACCACAAAGGTCGTCAATATTATATGGATGGACAATAAAACCTAAAATAATACAGGTCTACGAGCCTAACTACGAGTAACTCCTACATATACAGAAGCATTACTAACCGACAACTGGTTTCTATGGGGCTACGAATCACCAGCGGTTGTAGAGCTGTTCAGTAATATAAGTTTTATGCGCCGTAAATTGAACAGCCGGGTAACTTACATCGCTTTCCGGATTTATTGTTTTGTTAAATGTACTGTGATTTAAATTCGTCGTATAATATTTAAAGCCGTTTTCATTATTAGGGGTCGTAAAGATTTAAAAATAAGCTTCTGTCGGTCGTGTGTAAAACTTAATTCAGGCTAAATTCGTAGCAGTTATTTTTCTTGCTTTTGAGAATAACTTTCTAGAAATGGCAAGATATGAAATGGCGTGAAAGCCTTCCGAAATAAAGACACTTAAAAACTCGTCATTCGTTTTCATTTTTAATTTTTTTTTCTGTAATTTTCCTACGCTATCTTTTCTACATATTTTTGTGAGTTGCACTAAAAGGAGACAAACACATATTTATAGGATTAAACCTGCGTGATAATGAGATAGAAATTCTCCGTCAGTATAAAATGAAACTTACAAGAATAATAACAAACAAACAAGTATAGCCAAATAAATACTCATAGGCAAAATCTTACAAAGGATGGTGATTAATTCAGTATATTAATACGTGAATCAAAAACTTTGTACCCCCTTTTACGAAAATTGCGCGGACGGAGGAGTATAAAATTTCGCACACTTATAATTTATATAAAGAAGGAGTGCAGAATGCTAATATATATATTTTTTAATTATGCATACAAAAATACATTAAATCAATAAAAAACATTACTTATTAACTAAATTATGGACGAATTTCGACCATTGGGCGACCAATAGTTTACATAAAGGTATCATAAAAAAAAATCAAGTAAAATAACAACAACAAAAAATTTTAATAGGTAATTATTGCATTAATTTATTAAAAACAGCCGCCTCTTAAATTCAGATATGATTTTAGATTATCACGGCCAAAAGAATTTTCGTCATTTATTTTTGGGGCGTTATGCCGTGTTGCGCTTCCTCCTTCTTCAGCCAACGTTTCGGACAGCGTTACAGTGTCCATCATCTCGGCAGAAGTCATAGAAGGCAGTAGCGTAACATAGTATCGTTACATCACAAAAATACATAACGAAAAACAAAATTATTAATTTTCACATTCATACCTATATTTATAATAATTTTTAATACACATATAAAACACCAATTCATTTTTTACCTAACTTTCCAGTTACTACCTTATTACCTAACCTAACCTAACATCTATAGTAAAATAAACGAGAATACAATCAGATTATTACGAGTTCAGTTCATTTGTTAAATATTTTCTCTTAAAAATATTCCTACCTATTAATAAAACATTTAGTAAATAGATTAAAAAACAACAATTGTTGCAGTAAAAATACGCGTACGACGCATAACTGGAGCATTCGCTTTCTTAAAACAGCATAGCTAGGAACTAATATCGACCTTACAAGACATAATAACATTTCTAAGCGTTTTAAAAATTTTCCGATGACTTTTTACAAAAAACAACCACAAACTATTAATGATTATTTTTACAATAATATCAAGAAAGTAGCTAAGCATTACTCTTGTTTTCATAGTACCTACCCTATCGTATTCGAGCACTTATTTTGTACTTTTATTAAATATATAATACACAATTTTATTAAACACCTTTGTTCAACTTTCGATGACAACGAAACTACATTCTTGTATTGTACCCAGTGGCGGTCCTTCTCTAAGGTCATTAAGTCAATGACCTTCCAAAATTATATGATGACAATAATTTTTTACAAAGAAAATAACTGGTATTATTCTAATTTATATAAAAATAAACCGGGATATGTCAGCGAAAACTAGTGACGTCTAACGTTTCAAATGGAAGCTTCCTTTCCCACGCACTTATAATTGGCTGGGTTAATTTGTCAAACGTTCCAATATCATATCTTCTATCTCTATCCGCGCCATATAATAAACGAGATGTGGCCTAGTAAAAATTCGAAGACGGTTTCCATGAGGGAGACAGCATGATGAATATTATGCGTTTGAAAGAGATGGTGCGATAAACGTTGGTTGGTCGCATAAAATATAAATATATATTTTTTTATATGAATACCGCACAAGAGTCCCAACTGCTCCCATCTGGAGCCAGTGAGACTATGGCATCCCCAATTGGGGTATGTTGTAAGGCTAAAGGTAGTGAGGAGGGAAAGGAGATGTCGAAGAGGAAGGTAGGAAGTACCTGGCTATTCAGATCTGGTCACCAAACACGGCTAAAGCCATTTCAAGCAACGTTTCAATTCTACATTAAATGTTATTTGACTCTCAAATTCGTGAGGTAGGTACCTACTAATGAATATTGATAATATCAGCGTACATATATCACGATATCAAATAAATATTAATCGCACAATTTTTTTTAAATGATTCCACTTTCACTTCTGGATCCCAAGAGCCGCCTCTGATTTTACCTAATTACATCTTTCATACCTACTCAGTTTCCTATTTTATGTTTCAACGTTTAATAACAGGTTTCTAAGGAAAATTGTTAAAGTTCTGCAAAACAACAACTCTCTTAAGCTTTCTTAGTACGTTTAATGCAATTTCACTAAATATTCGGCAATTATGTCAACGAAGACAAACGTAATCCAAGATCCTTACCCAAAATACTAATTACACTGGGTGATTAATGCCCCTAATCGATTTTCGCTAGATGGCGTTAGACGTCAGTCATTCTATTTAATTAGTAAGTGTTGCCAGGCTTCATTAATATTCAAAGCGACTCGACTCGACTGCTTCTGGGCCCGAGTACCTGTGCAGTTGATTTAAGATTGATTAAATTAATTTAAGCGTATTCAAAATAAATCTATTCGATATCAGCATGCCTAGCTCGAATAAATGTCAGTCAGCCATCATAGATCACGAAAAATATTTCAAGTAGAAAAAAATCTACGAGACATTACGCAAATTATATCAAGGATACTCGATGAGAGAGCGTTTATTTTATTTCAAAATGATAATGAAAAGTAAAAAATGATGGGTATTTAAAAATCAATACGTTTGAAAACTAATTATCAGTGCCCTTGGATCTTGACTAAAACCTACTGTCATTTTTGTTACTTACTATATGATCAAGCAAATCTCTCTCTCACAGTGTGTTTTTTACTGAATTTGACATGAAACTTTAACCAATTATAAATACTTCAACCATCATGCCGTTCCTCGTAGGGTTTTGCAAAGAGTATGGACGGCCGCACAACTCACTGGGGTATGCTGTGAGATGGAAGGGAGATGGGAGGGAAGTAGATGAGGAAGGGAATAGATGGGAACTACCTGGATATTTAGATCTAGTAACTAAACACGGTCAACCCTAACATTGCGGTAGGGGTTTGGGGGAAGGGGGTGATTCACATCCTCCAAGCGAGTGTGCTATCTAAGATATTTTTTACATCACAAAGATTCTATAATTTAGGTAAAAAATAACTCCCCCCACCCCGATTCCTTTACTTTAAAAAAACGCAACGGGATCACGTGATACGCGCTCTGTCTCGTTTGTTACGGTGCTGCTGGAACGAGAAAGAGTGCGAAATATGTTAACCGCTACGCTCTACCCAACTACTCAATTGCGACGTAAGCATGGAAATATGTTTTTTTAAATTGAAAAATAATCATCGGAGAGCAAAATGATATTAACATTTTTTACTCCAAATTTATTAAGGAATCGCTGGTTAAAATCATTCGTGTAAGTGGTGTTGCACCCCGTACACATAGGGTTTTATTACTAAAAAAGCATTATAAATTTTACACAATGATAAAAATTAATACGATACAACGAATAAGACAGAAAGAAAGGGGCTAAAAATTCCACGAATTTTAAATAAGTACGGAGGCCGAACTCTTGAATTCTTGGTACCAGTGATTTTTAACAAACCTAATAAAAACTTTAAATTTTAGAATAATGAGAGACTCCAAAATGACAAAGCTGCGGTTGATAAATGATCAATCCATGTACTTTCGAATGCCTTAAGTGGAACGTTTGCGCGGCCCGTTTCAGCTCGTTTCATACAAATCTTAGTTTTGGATTTGAGATCAAAATACCCAACTAAACTGAAAAATTATTTTTGGAATCAAAAGGTATATATATCAAATATTTAATAAGAATGTGAGCTACTTTTTTAGTGTTTTTCTTTATTTATTTTTGCTTTAAGTACCTTAAGTACCTAATAAGATATAGGCCATTACAGATTTTAGAAGCAATTTGGGCAATTACTTATGAGTAAATGAAAAACATTTTTAAAAAGTTTTACTTTATTTATTATATAAATAAGATGAAATATAAAATAAAAGTCTTTTTTGGTTAGTAATTTTAATATATAAACGTTAATTTTTTATTCCGACGTAAATAGGTAATTTGTAAATTAAATATACACCCATGAAAATAATTTTTTATTTTTTATTTTAAATTTCCTTAAACTTTTATAATCAATGTAGTAAACATATTTTTATTTTTTTTCATTTACTCACAAATAATTGCCAAAGTTGCCTCTAAAATCATGAAGCATTAAAATCTTTAATGGCTTATAACTTATAATTTAATGCAAAAATAAATAAAGTAGCTCTCATCCGTACTGAATATTTGAAATACCTTTTGTGATTACAAAAATAATTTTTCAGTTTGGTTCGGTATTTTGATATCAAATCCAAAATTAGGATTTGTATGAAACTGGCCGAAATGGGCCGCACAAACGTTCCTCTTAATGTACCTACCTAACAGCAAAGAATTTAGATAAGTACATTAAGATATATTTTGTATTTATAATATTAAGTAATGAATTTTACAAATTTCTTAAAATAATTCAATGTATCCTAAAACTCTAAATGTGGTTAATATTACTCATGTACATTTTATGTGACTGATATAAGATTATAGAATATATACGTATTAGATCCAGTGGATCCTGCAGTCAAGCTGTCTTGTGACTGCTTTGTTGGTCTACCTATCTGATAAAATAACTTTAATAATAAAAAAATTAAAATTCAAGAATAAATAAAACTAATAAAAAAAACAATAGGCTAGGTTTTTTGACAGTTTTTTTTTTAAATTTAAGACACATTTATTAGTAGGGCGGATAATATCTAATATACCCACAAAATATTTAATATATAACTCACGTAAATGATGAGATCTCTGGGATTGTAGGCGTTAGTCCCACAGACGTACAGCATGTTGTCTCCAATATCCTCAATCACACGGATGTGATTTCTGCACTCAAATTCCTGAAACAGAAGAAAAATACGCTGAATTAATTGGACAACTAAACGATAATAATATTTTATGACTTTCCGGTGAGACACATACTTTAAAAGACTTTGGGTAGACATCATAATATGTTTTAGTATTTTTGATCTCGATTATTTTTTTTATTTTTATTTTTTATTATGAATCCTTAATTGATACATGTATTTCAAATAGATTCTATACCATAATTAGTTACATAATATATATATTTGATGTACCCCCATAAATAAACAGGGCTTGTGTGTATGGGGGGGTGTTATCATAATAGTTTTATTTGGTAAAACTCATTTCATATTTTCACTATAATTTTTAAGGTGTGTTTTAAATTCTTTTATGTTAGTGTTCATGTTTCTAATTCTTTCTGGTAAAGAATTTTAAAAAAATTGACACCGAGATATTTATGATTTTGCTGTCCTTTTGTTTTTTTACATTTTAGAGTTGGAAGTATTGACGTTTGCCTAAGATTTCTGTTATTTTTAAAGGGTGCTACTTTATTTTGAATATCATCTTTATAAATTTGTAATGTTGCATGGTAGAAGTATAATAATGCATTTAATTTTCTGACCTTAAATTGTCTGAATAAAAGTTCTGATAAATATGAATAGGGTTTTTTTTAAATTGTTTTTAATATTACTTTTTGTGATACGTAAATCGTTTGTGTTTGATTTTTATATGTACCGCCCCATACTATAATGCCGTATTGTATAATTGATTGACAGAAAGCGAAGTATGTGGTTCTAAGTAATTTTTCTTTTAAAATATCTCTTAAACATCTAAATATGTATTTAAGTTTCCTTACTCTAATGTTCAGAATATTTATGTGGGAACCATTTAAATTTCATATTCATAAATTAAATTTATATTCATATTCATAAATTAAATTTATTTATATCAGGAAATGGTTAATTGGCGATCTCTATGTGCTTTCGGGGATACTAAAGTTGTATTGTGCCGCTTTGAACTGCGAATGGACCACCACATACCACAGATGTCACTGAAGTGTCCTTTTGGATACAAAATTTAATTTTCTAAAATGTTATAACAACATGACAAAAACGCAAACTGCCTAATCATTGTAATTTGTATGTTTGTGTTTACTTTCTCCGGAACTTAACCTAATCGGTGTTCGTCATAAAATATTATTGAATTGTGCACCATTGTGAGAAAAATAACATCTAAAACGTCGCCTATGCAGCAGACAACATTCTATAAGGTTAGTGTCTCTTGATGTGTATCTAGATTTGCTGATGACTATTTGATTGATATTTTTTGTTGTAGATTCATCAATCAAATATTTTTTAGGGTATTTTGCCCAGAGAGCATTGGGGTTGTTGACATACCTCATGCTCACAAATTTATGATTTAGACTTTCTACCTAAAAGTGATTTATAACATAATGAGAATACGTAGTTCAGAATTAACCCCTAATATTTTAATAAATTTATGTAGCCATTAGCGATATTTCACCTCAAGTCATTGATATAGTATCTCTATGCCTAAAGCACACTGTACCCTAAATATGTTATCAGTACTGTTTACATAGTTACAAACTACTTCTACGGCGTGTTATTAATTTTAGATTAAGGTAGATTAATGTGAGGCATTGTTAATTAACTAACTAATCATAACGCCGGTTTTCCCACAGGAGTAGGCAGAGAGGATGGATAGCCACAAGGCTCTGTTTTGGCTGACTCTCATACATTGCCTCATGTACACTCTTTTCTTATTCTGACTCTGGACATGACACGATTCAAGTACTTGATTCAGATGATTTTGCCACTTTTTCATCAGGCATTCCCGACTTCTTCTACCAATTTCATATTCTCCTTACTTATTCTTTGTGGATCCATTATACACGCCCAAACCATCTATGCGTCCCTTTTATAATCTATATTTATCTTATTAATGCGAAATTGAGTGTTTTTGTTTGTTACGCTTTCACGCCTAAACCACTAAACCAATTTTAAAAATTATTTTACCAATAGAAAGCTACATTATTAGCGAGTAACATAGGCTGTTTATAACGGTAAGCTCAGGCGATATGAAATTTGTATTAATGAAAATATGTGTATTTTATATATTTTAGCGGCAGGGAGGAAAGGCAGGGAGAAGGTGGGGTTCGCGGAGAAGGGAGAGAAGAGAGAGGGGGAAGGCGGGAAGGTGGAAGGGAATGGAGACGCACGGAAAAGGACATGTAGGGAGAATCAATTTATTTCTTTGAATGGCATTGCTACGCATGTCGGGTACCAGCTAGATGAGATGCCTATGCGTTGCTAAACCATTCGAATGAATAAATGAATGAGTGAGTGAGAGAGTGAGTGAATGAATGAATGAATGAATGATTGAATGAATGAATGAATGAATCAGTGGTATTTCCTCCTACTACCATGCAAGCGAATCCGCGGGTAAAAGCTAGTCTTGTCAAACCTTGCATTCTTTCAGAATCTCACATTCGCCTTGGGGATCTTATTTCAATAACTTTTAGTCTACTTTCACCCTTCCTTTTCCAGTTTCATTGCCAGACATCAGATTTGGTTTCAGCATTCCATTGTGGACTGCCAGCTTCGCTTCTTTGGACAACTTTTTAGTGACCACCGATTTCAGCCATTATTGACATTGTTTAAATGTGGTTATATAGTCCATTATAAATATCAATTTGCACCCAAAACTTAACTTATGTTTACGAATCCGAGGGAAAACCCGACATCTCACGACACTTTACAATTATTAATTAGCATGTAGAGCGGATTAACGAACAAAAGAATGTAAAGAAAAAACGTGATTAATTGTAGAAGACATCGGGGACGCCCAAGAAAACCGAATCAAAATAACAGAAGAGTGTCATGAAATGATCAATTTAGGAAACGAGAAGGGTACTGCGCCGCTCCGAGAACTATCTATTGGATAACCAACACCCTAAAAACTACGTACGTCACCCTAAGTAGTTCGCTACGTTTGGCGACTAGGGTGCCCGGGTTCATAGATTGAGGTTGGTCTTGGCGGCGTATTCTTTTGCCCACCTACTGCATAGCAAGCCGGATCGAAAGAGACTGGTTGACTTTTGACCCCTCCAGCTGGACTCTCGATCCATTGATAGGTAGGGATGGATTCATACGTCCCTCTCTTCTGAACACTCATACCTTTTTCCTTCCTTTCCCTAAAATGAACCGCCAAGCGGTTTTTTTTATTTATTTATTTATTTATTTATTTGAACAAAAAATACATACACATTATAAGAAAACTTTGACTGTCCAACTAAGAGATTTCCCGTTTTAGGACAGTCGAATTGCCTGGTTTAGTTCACATTAGGTAGTTACGTTGTTTTTTGTAGAACTTAAATACTAGTAAATGAATGAGGGCATAAGTGCTGATTACATTTGTATTTGTTAAATCTACAGTCAAGTGCAAGATTAAAAATCAATAAAACAATTAAATTTAATATTAATAGTAAAAAGCTACTGAGAAGAGTTACCAAGTACAAAAAATTTGAATGATAATATATTAAAGCTACAAAGAAAAAAAAAATATGAACTCATTTTGTGAAACAGAAAAATAAAAACTAAATCTTTCTTCGATGTATTCCTATCCGAAAGCGATGAATTTGATGTGAAACTTCATAGCACGGCTGTTTTTTGGATTTCGGATGAAACGGATATGACGATCTGCATCTGCGACGCATCAACTGCGCTCATTGGCCGCTTTACCACTTTTAAATTGTCACTAACTTGTCCTATTGGTTGAGATATGAAACGGAAATTACGCGAAGTCTGTGCTCATTGGTCGCTCTGATTATGACCTCACTTTTCAAGTATTGATTGAGATTGTTTTGGTTTTACCGCGTGTAAACTACACTAGATTTATTTTTATTTTTATTTATTTATATTTATTAACGCCCTAGTGGGCTTTTACGTGAATAGACGGAAATTTATATTCACAATATTAATTACATGTGTTACATAATCAATAAAACAGAATAATTAATCAACTCATTAAGTATAGAATATTATAACATAAATTAAAAGAAACGAAATAGTACGAGTTGTACTTACAAAAAAAAAACTAATACAATTCAGATAATAATAATTAATAATAATAATAATTATTATTATTATTGATAGGTCATGCTCGTATCATTATTATTAATACTAATACATTATACATCAATATACCGGCCAGTGGCCGAGTTGGCATCGCGTTTGGGTCCTACCCAGGCATCGTGTGTTCAATTCCTCGTCTGATCAAGTCCCCCATTACGACACAAGCAACATTTCCGCTTACATGATGGTAGTGGGAGATTTTCAAATATTTCAGGCTATTCGTAACCCGGGAATGTTGAATGAATTGTCTTTCTTTTAAAAAAATAAATAAATATGAACAAGGAGTGAGCCGCGACAGAGTTGTGTGGCGGTATACTCTCCCTGCTTACCCATGGATAATGAGGTACTTTACATAGATGTATTAGAAAAAGTGCCAACCTACAACACATTGAGAACATAACCTATACACGTGGCTTACTTGCCCGTGATATCAATGATGTTATGTGGCGAGTAGCTTATTTAATAATGCTTTTAGCAAGAAACTTTATCTCCCGGAGTTGTTCGCAGAATAAAATAAATAATCCGATCTAGTGTATTGTGTTGTGTCGGCACATCGCGTCCTGCGGGGGTTGTCGGGAAGATAGAGCACCAGAATATCTCTACATTCCTCACTCCTCTTCTTTCCTATCCTCTCTTTCTCCTTCCTCCACATTCTCACATACTTCAAGTAACTACCCCCATCCACTATTCACCTGCCTTGCGTTATTTAAATATGATATCTTTTAACCACTCGAGCGTTCACGTTGATAGGAGATGCGAGACATCTCTTGTTGAAAAGTTGAAAATACTAAGTTATTTTTGTGATTAACTGAAGTATACAACGCGGCGGAATTTTTGAAATAATTGATGTCTGTATTATTTTTGTCCTATTTTACTGTTTTTTAACAATAATTTATTGTCGTTGCAGAATGCCTGTACTATTTTAGTCCATTTTTTGTTAGTTTAGGTTAAGTTTTAGTAGAAACTTCCCTCAACCAAATGGGGGAAGTTTTGTCCGAAGGATATTTTGTTGGAGGATATTTTGTCGGGGATGAAAACTGTATTACCTTTTTGGTTATTCTAGGTATCTGTGTGTGCTAGGTTAGGCGTGCCTGCACTAAACAAACTGCTTTCCTTTTATATTTAATTATTTTTTTATTCAAAATACCGAGAAGAGCGCCCTGTGCCCATGCCCCTCGTCAAAAGTCACAAGCTCCGCATCTCTCAAGTAATTTATCAGAGAGTTTCGAACCATTTCCTTCTCGCATTATCGCGCTCCTCGCTGATCCCCGCAGCGGGAGATCATTTGTTAGAGCGCGAGAAAGTGACAGTGTAAAGATAAAAACATATCAAGATGGCGGCGATATTCATTTGTCATCCTAAATCCACGTCCACTTCACCCCCACCCCCACCCCTCCGTCACCCTGTGCCCCCGGCTTACATCATAAATAAAACTTGTAATGTTTTATTCAGCGTGCATTGGTATTAGAGGGTGCTAATATCGCCGTAAACACTGAGCAGATAATTTCGTGAAGTGAGGATCTATTATAATTGTCTAGGAACAGTGTTTGTATTGGTGAATTGTTTATTTAATCTTGTCTTGGAATGACAGCTAGCAGCCTTTCCTATCCCTGTTGCTGCGATCGTGTGTAAGGAAATTTTTTGCCAATAATAATTCGGATTTATTCGGCACATTTATTGCCAACAGACTTCCAACAAAATTAAAATTGTCGCGGCTAAAGTACACTGGAGGAAATTTATAAAACGGCCGAAGCCAATGGGCGTGAGCAATGGAATGAATTTGCAATCTCATTTACCCAGCCTGTCGGCGACTCGCGGTGATACCAGTCGATAAAATTTTGTTTTCAATAATATTGTTAGGCTGTTCCGCCATAATTGCAAGGAAAACTAAAGTCGCCACTTTATATGTAGTCCTAGGCCTCAGAGAGACCAATGAAATCGATTTTGTGTACAGGGAAGAATTTTGTATATATATTTATATTCTTTTTACATTGGTTCCACAAAGGGGGCCCTGAGGTACATAATTTCCCTCAGGGCTTATGTCATCTTTGGGGATGCTTTTTTAGAGGGTCTGTTTAAGGAAATAAAGGAGAGTAGGTTCTGTGAAGGAAGTATGATGGTTGGGTAGGAATCTGGAAGTCAATGTGTCCAGGAGTGACGGAAGGATGAATCCATCCCTCCCACTGCGACGGGTCGAGATCTGGCTGGAGAGGTTAAATGTCTCCATTAACCAGTCTCTCTCGATCCGGTCCGCCACGCAATAGGAAGGTAAATGCGCCGCCAGAACCTTGACAAATCACCCCATTAACCCGAGCATCCCTGCTAAGTCACCAAGCATAGCGAACCACATGGGGTGACCTACGGCAAGGGTGTTGATTATCCAATAAATGATACCTGGGCGGCGGTACCCTTACACGCCTCCCAAATTAGGTTGTTGTAAGGAGTAAATAAAAATGTTTATTTTTTTCAGAAAAAACTTCTGGACTTATTTTTATAGCCATAAACAGCACTTATGCAATTTAATGACGCCATCCAGTCCTTAGAATCTTAACACACATAAAGAAACGATGCACAAAACTAGTTGAAATACATATATATATACACCAATACATCTCTCTTGCCTCGGTTTTCGATTACTAAATATGAAAATTTGAAAAAAATACTTGAATATAAAAAATCTTCCGAAGTAAGGGAAAATTGTGCTTATTTCAGGCACCAGACAGGCGTACAATACACTTCTAACGGTGTATCTCTCCCCTTGGCCGGAACATTCCAGTTGACTAGGCCCCGCGGGTGATCCGCAATGGTCAAAGGTCACTTCCGAGAATTCAAATTATTATTTATAAAAGAAACCTTTTTTACTCCTAACATGGTTAGGAATTTATACTGAATTAAGTCAGAAGGTTTAATAATAGCAAGAAAAACTCTAATATATCTCAGGCACATCGAGAGGAATGATAAAATGCGAAATAAACCATCTTTCAATTCGGGGAAAGATTGATTCAAGGAATAGGTAGAATGGTGTGGACCTCGCATACAAAAAGCATGTTTTCAAAAATTTTCTCTTTTTTTTATTCAAAACCAAAATTTCCCTTGAAATCAAAAATTTTATAAGTTTAAAATATATGTAAATTAAATCATGTAAATTGAATAAAATCCACGTAGACTACCCCCTCCCTCTTCCCCGTATGTTATGTTTATAAAATGGAGATTAAGAAACATTTGTACCAGTCTGAAGATGGCTTTAACAAGCTAAAACCGGTTACGATCACAAATAAATTAAGTTGAAATTAATTCATCTACAAACTGTTAGTATCAAAAATAGAATTTTTAATAAGTTTAAACATTTAAATAGTAAAACATTTTTTAATTTGTGCGTCTTGGAAATCTTAGAAATAAAAGGAAAAATTATTGATATATTAATTTACTAAACAAAAAATAGCACCCTATAAGTAACCTTTGTTGACCATGTTTCCTTGTTATTTTGTTTCTTCCCACCATTCCCCCTTCCCCCCACTACTTGTTTCGTTTTCAGTTAGTATTAAGAACTCTAGAGAATGACACGGATGTGCCGAAACCGGTAGCAAATAATAAAATGAAGTGATAAATGTACGAGATTGGACCGGTATTAGAAGGGTGGAGGAACTATTCCGGGCAGCGCAAGATAGAGAGACATTTTCCATAGTGATTGCCAACGTCGGGGGGACCTGATAGGGCACACGAAGAAGAACAAGAACAAATGTATATTTTGAATGAAACTCTTCGAAGCAAAATGTCTAGAAATTATTAAATAGTTAAAAATTAAAAGAAAGGCTATAAATTAAATAAGTGTATAAAATTTAAGAATATATAGTTACATTTACTGAATTATTAAAACGGCCACCACCTTGAAAAGTAAACGGAACATGCAAACAAATTTACAGACGGGTGAAATGCAAATCTTTTGAGCGTTCAGTCACTTTTTTTATAACTACAAATAACAATACACTAAAAATAATAAAGTAAAATGTTTGAATAAAACTCAATCCACAATAACAACTTATCTTAGCTAGGTTTACTTGATAGGTAGGCATTTAAGGGACTGGTGAGGAGGCCATGAGAGAAGACCCATGGCCCCCTTACCACCTCGCCAGTCAGTCGCCTAAGACAGGAGGAGTGTACTTTCAGACGAACCACCCTTGTTTCGCCAAATCTAGCCTTTTACAATATATTTACAGTACCTGGGGGCTTCGACAGTACAAGTAGAGTCCTAGACAAAACTAACTCGGTTAAAAATCTTATAATCTAAATTATTTGTTCATAATGTACTATATATAACGTGCTGATGTTGTGCGGTAAATAATTACTAGGTATTTTCACAAACTAGAGAAAATGTTAAAATTCTGTGGTCGATTCGAGGTATAATTTTTATGATTTTAACCGTACTACAAAAAATGTAATATTTTAATGTTTTCATTCGTAAGTATTGACTTTAAAAACTATCCCAAAACTACAAATTCCTATACAGTTTGAATTTGTCACGACGTGACGTAGATGTATTAGTACTACCAGATAGAGGTCACCCGTACGTTATCGACCAACGTCCTCTTCCTTCTCACGTACGAAACGAAAAAGACAGAAGTTACTCGAACGATGACGTCACGTAAGACCTTTCTCTGTGACTACCATAACGCTACGGCTGCAAAGACAGCTGGACCCTTCATAGTCCACTCAATTTAGGGTTTCACCTCGGAATGAAACGGAATAAGCTGAAAATTTGTATAAACCAGAAAAATTTGAAGGACCAGACGTGACTCAACCCTCCTCTTCCTCATCTCCAGCCCTTCTCTCCCCATTCAGTGTCATAGCTTCGAGCAGTTGGAACTCATATGCGGTTCTGCCTATTAACATTTATTTAAAAAAAATTGCATATTTTTCGAATTGATTGTAATTTTAAATATTTATATTGCAACCACATCATCAATGATTGCATCTAGCGGAAGTCTCCGGCGTGACCTGGGCTTTACACAGGGTTTCCGAAATCAGATGTAGACAGTGATATTTCTATTATTTTGAACACGTCAAGGTGCAAAGAAGAATCACAATTTTTCTTTATCGTGTTGGAAAAGGGGATTAGGGTGGTTTGTCAAAATCTCATGTAGACAGTAGACAATAACCTTCCTCTTGTTTTAAAGGGCAAATCTGCAATTTCGTCAATCTCAGAATAAAACTTTTCTTTATGTGAATACCTCACGAGAGTCGCTGCTCCCGTCTGGAGTCAGTGAGACTATGGAATCCCCAATTGGAGTATGTCGTGGGACTGAAGGTAGTGGGGAGGGGAAAGACATGAGAAAGAGAAAGGTGGGGAAGTATCTGGCTATTCGAATCGGGTCACCAAACACGGCTAAAGCCATTTCAAGCAACGTTTCAATTCTGAATGGTAGTTTTACACCAGGGCGGTACTCTTCTGGAACGTACTGCAAATATACTAATTATTTTTTTAGGTGAATTAATTATGAAATGAAACAAATCAATCAATAAAATTTATTTGCGCACGATGAGATTCATTCCCACGACCTTCGAATTACGAGTCAAGAGCCTTACCCCTAGACTACCCCTAGAAAACAAAAAAAAAGCCGTGCCGCCACAATACACTCAATGAATAGATACATTGTAGATAATTATTTATTTATGTGCTGTGCCGGTTTCGCTCAGGACAACATTTAAGAGTGTTCTGGAATGTTCCGATTACCTATTCCCGAACGTTCCACGACATTCTCTGTCACTCCTTCCAGAACTTCCTAGAGTTCTTATGAAACCTTCTAGAATTATCCGGAAGACTGTTCTGTAAATTTCAAGAGGGTGAAACTTCCAGCCCTTATATCTTCAAAAGCACGCCTTAAAAACGGGAACCATCATCCTGGAGGGGGGGTAGAGATCTACCACACCATATAACTTTCTTGATTGTACCGGGATTCGTTTCTGAGTTTTTGCGAGCCGCACGTTTTTTTGGACTTTCTTTTATAATATATATTGATTATTATTTATGAATTACTTTTGTGCAAGTCGTAAATATTTTCGGATTTTCTATGATTTTCATATTTGAATCTCTTTAAAAACGCCTCTAAAGTCGTAGATAAATGATTTATTTCAAAAAATTTTGTCTGCCGAATATGATTTTTGAGAGCTCCTGTTTAACCTCTCTTTCTTTTACATGCTTTGTTCCCGAAAAGGAGGGAGACGACACGAACCTACAGCCCTATATCCAAATACAATAAATGCATCAACAAACATTAGCGACTCATTCACCGGCGAGCACATTATCACGTAGGCAAGCGACGAGCATTTTTGTGTTGACGTCCGCCAGAAAAATCAATTCACGGGCAGACATGCTCTCGTGACGTCATAATCGAACTGCTCGCCGCGGAGATGCTCGACCGTGAATGGGCCGCCATTGCAAGAAAAGTATTAGAAATTGGAAAATGGAAGGGGTCAGTCACAGCCTTCTGTATACTAGTATACAGAAGGCTGTGGGTCAGTGGATCCTGCGCCCAATATTTATTTCATTTATATTTTTGATTCGTTGGCGGTAGGTTCGTCAAGTGAGTTCGTAATAAATTATTGAAATATTATAACGATTTGAGTATTTTGAAAAAATTATCGATTCTATTAATTTTTATTGAATTTTTTTGCTGCCTTTTCCCGGGGTTTTATGTTATACTAGTGTTTTCTGCAACAATGAGTCGAACCATTTTTTCATTTTACATTAGATCTGTTTTGAAACTTTGGCTCTCTCAAACATTATTTGCGTTAGTGAAAATAATAATCGGCATTTTGCAAAGTGGTTTGATAACTATTTCATTTCAGACAAGTTTCCCACTGCTGCGCAACAGTCCAGAGCCAATGGAACTACGGCATCTTGAGGCTGAGTCAGCTGGTCGTGGGAACGGAAATGGAAGAGAAGGTTGGGAATTCTAGCTGTTTTGATCTGGTCATCAAACATGGCTAAAGCCAATTCAAGTGAGTTTGATATATGTCACAACGTTTTTAAGTACCTATCTAAATGTTGTGCAACACTATTTCAACTATTTTACACATGATGTAAAAAATCATCTCAATATTGTTATAATCGGTTTAATTGTTGTTTCATAGGGATTTAAATAATTTTTTTTACTGGATTTCAATGGTTTTTTGTGGAATTTTTCGTATTTGAAATTATGGCGCAATCAATTGTGATACCTCAATCTAAGTATTGTGTAACAATTTTTTTCGTGAATTGAATATATATGGATGACATAATTTGGGAGGCGGGTATGCGTACCACCGCCACTCCCCCCCCCCCCCCCCCTTGTCTACCCCCTCCCCTTGTCTCCCCCCTCCCCCTGTCTCCCCCCCTCCCCCTGTCTCCCCCCTCCCCTTGTCTTCCCCCTCCCCCCTCGCCTTGTCTCCCCCTCCCCTTGTCTCCCTCCCTCCCCTTGTCTCCCCTTGTCTACCCCCTCCCCTTGTCTCCCCCCTCCCCTCCCCCCCCGTGTCCCCCCCCCCCGTGTCTCCCCCCCCCTGAACCAGGGCGGCCGCGGCAACGCGCGTTCAACGCCTGACAAGCGAGCACCATGTGAACACTATACAAAAAATTTGCGCGCGTTAAGCGCTTGTCATGTGAACCTGCCCTAAAAATCGAGAGACTCGACAACACTAAACGAAAGGCGCCAAAGGGGAGTGCGAGGGGTGAGGCGGGCGAGCCAGCTTAGCTCGCGTAACATCGGCCGGCATACATAACTAACTAGCTTCGCATATTTCGGGTAGTTCACATAGCTTAGCTTACATAGCTTGCGGTCTGCACACAAGTATGTAGATTCACCTCGGCTACGCGAGCTAAGCTAAATTAACTTAGCTTACTTAGCTCTTGGTTTGCAAACCCGCATTATTTTCGGACGCAGAAAGGGACTTTTTGACTTCTATTCCCTCATTTCCAAAAACAAGCGATACGTCCGGCACCTCTACAGGTTCTCAATCTTTATTTTGCCCACCGCCCACTTAGTTTTTGAAATAAAACTTTTTTTACGAGCGCTTGACTTGGGGAGTGAGCTGGCGAATGCTTGACGAGAGCGTTACGAAAAGTGTAATCGGGCGAGGCGAACGAAACATCGCTTGACTTGACTTGCTTGTAAGCGTGACGAGAGCGTTACGAAAAGTATGATCGGGCCAGGTGAACGAACTAAGCATAAAGAAGTTTTACTTCAGTCGTGTGGTCTAAAGCCCATTCGTTTTATTTTCGTTATAAAGTATTCTCCAATTTAAGATGAAATACGTCGATGTTGACAGGTGATAAGTGGGTTTGGATCACCGATCAAATTTGTTTTGAGGTGGAAATCATGGAGTTCTTGATCCTCGTCATTCATATTTCTGCGACTGACACATTTGAACAATATATTAATTGCTTCGTAATTTTCTGAACCCTGTTTAAAACGTGTAGGTATTTAGTTAATGTACATAATGTGTAGATAAAGGTCAAGC
Source organism: Glyphotaelius pellucidus (assembly GCA_936435175.1). NCBI lineage: Eukaryota > Metazoa > Arthropoda > Insecta > Trichoptera > Limnephilidae > Glyphotaelius > Glyphotaelius pellucidus. Next base: position 10,063,143 of record OW386558.1, read on the forward strand.
ATGAATAGACGTCGCCGTTTGTAAACAGTATTTTATAGGCCATTTATTCAGAGAGATTCGAACTTTACACTCATGCTGTCACTATAGCTCTTACACCCCCGAACAATGAGTGAAAAGAACAACTACACCTCAGACTGATAATAAATATCCAAATAAAATCATCAAAATTAGGGAAAACCGATCCAGGGAAAACTGTACTGATTTTAATTTTCGTTTTATTAATTGTATTAGAAAGAAAACTATGTCTGTGCGTTTTGCTTTTAAAAAAAAATGTCCAGTTTGTGCTGAAAGTCTGTTGATGGCGTTCAAACGATTCAATTTCAACAATTTTTGGAGGGTCCTGATGAGTAAGAAGTAAATAACCGTAAAAAACTGGTTGTTTGTAAAGTCGGTTTACGGACGATAATTTTACGTGATAACATCGTAAGGAAACATTGATGAAGAATTGCATTGATGATAAGCCGAACGCTCAGGCTGATCGTGCCTCTCTTTTCCGCCTTCTCGTTTGCACGCTCGGCTCAGGCGGAACGTCACAATGAGTCATGCTTTTTCGTGCATGCAGCCGGCGTTCATCGATTTATAAGACGTTATCACGTCAAAAAGCGAAACGAACCGACACGCTAGTAGTCGATATTTATATTATATTAAATATCAGCAGAAATGTCAAAATCCGGAGAAGAAATTGGGGGATACGTTTGTATTGACAAAACGCCGCCCGATTTCCTCTACAACTTTTTGACCACCCATAATCTATCTATCTATCGTGCATCCAACACTTTCAACACACACTACACAAAATTTGACATTTTTAACTCTGCACCACACTCTAAAATCACACAGGCGGTCTCAACAACAATAACAATAACTATAGATACCTATCTAATTCAACCATCACCCTATGAACCTCTTTCTTTTTTTTTTAATTTTAATTTTTTGCTGTGCATATTTTTGTTACTATACGTAAACTTAACCGCCCCCCCTCCCATCCTACCCCCTCCCTATTCCCACCTAAATTACTTGTAATAATATTTCTTGTAATGTAATTTTTATCATCTATCGAATCACGTATATAATACCCATGTGGAAGCCTGTAAATGGTACAATTATTGTGACTCAATTACTATTTTGCTCCGATTTTAATGTAAACTGTTGGTCTCACAAATAAAATAAAATAAAAATAAAATAAAACATTGCCATTTAACCTTCTGTATTATGAAGGTTTATATATTGTTTGCTTTGGCAAAAATAATTTTATAATAACATGTTATCTTTTCAGTATTAAATTAACTGTAATGCCATTTATGCCACGGGCAGGACTGTCGCGAGTTAAATTCCCCACCAAAGTTACCCAGGCAATTGGTAAGAGCGATGCTAAGGCCCAGGCTACACGAGCCGTTAAACTGCCGCGGGAAACCGCTCGACAAAGCTACCGCAGCTATCTTCTGGTCCTAAATCATCCCAATGAGCCATCATTTGTTGTCCTATCTCCAACCATAAATTTCCTTTTATTTGTCGATTGGCGTAATCATTCAACTTTAAAACATATAAAGCAGGCCGATCTTGTATTTCTATTATGAATCGCTCCGTATATAACATATTGTAACATTAATCCTTCACGCGCACGACCGATCAACAACGCTCTCTTGTAAGAAATGACGCGATTGCGGGAAACCGCTCGTGTAGTATGTATGAACTTGGCGGTTATCCGCCACGGGAGAGCCGCTGCATGCGGCGGTTGAATTTCTCCCGCCTGTGAACCGCGAGTGGCCGCGGCGGTAGAACCGCTCGTGTAGCCTGAGCCATACAACGTTCATAGGAAATTGTGTCTGCAGTGGTTTCCCGCGGCGGGAGAACCGCTCGTGTAGCCTGGGCCTAAGGCCCAAGCTACACGAGCGGTAATTATGTATTATGGCTTGTAAGATAACATTGAAAACCAAAGGAAATTTTCTGGTCCTGACTCGGTTAATACTGTTGTTAAAGTGGTTAACTTAATTGGAAACCAAATCTAACGCATCTAGATAAACGAATTGTTTTTGCTGTTAATTCGAGAAATTCAGGTAGGAAAACTTGTTACGATTGTCATTTTACGTTAAATCTTCCCTTAGCGAGCCAGGGTTTTCAGATAAAACGAATAGTAAGAATACACTCCTTTGGTAAGTGTATTAGTTAGGGCCTCCGCTCACGGAGAGAAACTGAAAAAAAACCGTTCTCAACGCATTTGCAATCAACCTCCTAAACAAATCGATATTTTTCTGATCTGACATGTCGAAACTTGACAGTTTGTGAGCCGCTACCATGGAAACCTGTCAACAATGCAACTAAAACGCCACTGCAGCGGCGACCAGCAGTGCTGGTTTTTCAGTTGCATTGTTTTCAGTTGCACTGTTTTCAGTTGCATTGTTTTCAGTTGCATTGTTGACAGGTTTTGACATATAATATTCAACCTCCTTATAAAAATATCGATTTTGTTAAGGAGGTTGAATGCAATTGCATTGAGAGCTGTTTTTTTTTTCAAATTCTCCATTAGCGGAGACCCTTACAGATACAATATAAAGACCATAAACTTAATCTAATAGAGCAGTTTGAAATTAACAAAAATTTCTATTATCCGAAAGTTAGTTTGATAAATGAACAAAAAAATATGATTCCCTCGCCACTTTAAAATGTGTTTAAGCTAAGCTTAAATAATAAAGACCTTAAAAATATTTAATTGTGCTAGAAAATGAAACTCCTGCTCACTCATTTAATGACATTCAAATATAAATATTGCAGCAATTGGGGAAACTTTAAAAGTGTCACAATAATTAAAAATTTCCAACATTTTAATCGAAAATCAGTAGGTGCGTAGGTGATAAAAATAAAAATAATAAGTTTTCCATCATAAGTACCAATTATTTTTTAACATTAGCTCCAAACAGGAGTTCCTGAGGGTAGGTATCTGAGGTTCAGCGCGTCCAGGTCATCCGCCTCCAAAACATAGACAAATCTCATCCCAAGAACTCGGGCACCCTTGCTAAGTCACCAAAGGTAGCGAACCACTTGGGGCGGTAATATGGCAGAGGTGTTAGTTATCCAATAAACGGTAAAATATATAATATATGTATTGTCTATAAGAAGCCAAACTGCCGTTTGATAATGCCTTCACAAGGCAAAACAGCCGTCAAATAATAATTACGAAGCACAACTTGGTTAAAACACAATAAACTGTTTTTATAAAATATATGACAATATTTTTTAATGTTTTAAAGAAATAACAATAAAAATGGAGTTCTACAAATAAAACAAAATAGCAATAAATATTTAGTTGGAATACAGTACACCGCAGTAAGCTCTGTTCTACAAAAACTTATTTAAGCGCCGGAACTTTATTCCTTTACAAGCATTATATCTCCATTTACATCTCTTATTAATACTTTTAGTCGAATCCAAGCGACGCGAGACGGTAACAACTTAACCATGATTAATATGCACAATAAAAACATGCTTAGAGACACAAGTCGGAGTGGACTTTGTTTATTTTAGTTTGGTTGTTTCAGGCCAGGTTGATTCATGTTCAATTGTTCCAGATGGCACAGACTTTTACGATTATTATCTATGGATTTAAAGAAAACATGTTATATTGTAATATTTATTCACTGAAGACAAAATTAGGGACTCTCATCCAAAAATGGCTAAGAGTCAGTAGATGTCGGGCATTAAATAAAAATTGATATATTTATCCAAGACACTATCTAGATTGCATTTAGTTCGGGAATAATGCAATCATGAATAAAGATAGCAGCCAATAGCAGCTGACAAACTGCTTTGGCAGTTTAGCGAGTACTTAAAATGAAGAATAAAAAAACAAAAAAATTTGATAATGTTGGTAGTTCTTAGTCGAAGTATGACACAGCTAAGTATGACCGAATGGGGTAGGGTCGAATTATGTCAGAGGTTAGAGCAGAGCCCCGGTAAGGCTGAGGGCCTGGCTTCAATTCCTAGATGCAACCGTACCTTCTATATTTTTTTGTTTCAATTTTTAGATTGAGAGTCCCTAATATTATGTTCAGGGGCTATTTCATCAATCTCTTAAAATGTTGATATTAACTACGGGTCACATAACTTATAGGCAGGAGAATCATGCTCATAAACCGCGCAATAAACGTGCGCATTTCACCACAGATAATCCAGTCCCCAGTAGCTATTAGTATCTACAGTCACGACTGTCTAAAATGGAATTTTTTCTAAGGAATCACAAACGTCAACACCATAAATAAAACAATACACAGCATTCGATTTAGTTCGTAATCATTTGTTCATTCATAATCATTCGTTTTTTTATTGTTTTTATTATTATTCGTTTATTATTATTGTACCAACAAAATCCCCGGCAGTCATCAGGTAGGATCCAGTTGCGAATATCGCAAGGTCAATAATAATTGTTGGTACAGCATTATTCCTGCAAACAATGAAATATTATTATGGTATACATCTGGTTGGTTTTAAGTTGGATAGTGACATTTTGTATGAGTGTGTACAATGACCTCAGAAACGCAATACACTCTTATCTTTGTTAAAATATGATGCAAGTACAACAATTCTGTATTATTCTTCAATATCTATATTAAAATAAAAAACCGTTGGTCCTTTGAGCGGTTTTGTCGTTGACCTGGTCATGGATTACATTTTTTGAGAGTAAATCTCAATTTGAAGTCCACGTCGTCCGAAACTTCTAAAAAATTTACGCGAGCTCGTAAAACTCGCGGCCTCCCCTTCGCTGCCGCCCTTTCACGTATTTCCGCATCTTCAAACGCTTCAATAATTTCAAAATCTTCAATCAAATCCATAATTAAAACTGAATTTGTGAAAAATTCGGTTCTCCAAAACATCAACCTGTCAGATGATTGTGTTGACATATGGTAGAAAACTTTGCTGATCAATCATGAAAACAAAGTTTTCTACCAAATTTTGGTAAAAACTTTGTTATCATGTACCCGATAAACGTTACTGGCTGGTCAGAGTATCCATTAGTAAAGATAAACTTTATCTACCCACATAAGCGTTTTTGAGGGATGGTGAAATCGAAAAAAATACTTGATTTTATGGGTAGTGCTGTTGGCAGCTTGTGAGCATGATGATGAAATACCCCCTCAGTGATTAAATATTATAATTTGAGGTTAACTCATTAAGTTAAATAAACGTAAATATTGTGTTGTATTCAAAAATATTCCGCAACGTGTAATTAGTAAAGTTATATAATATTAAATACAACGTAATGTCTGTACACCGACAGCGAAGGCAATTTCTCGCAGATGGCAAATGACATTAGGGGCAAGCAAATTGAATTCATTCAATTACGTTCATCCAGATGCATACAAAATAGCGACGCATTTTAGTTGCAAGACTATTGCTAACTGCATTTATTTACATTCAAATTTATCATTGCATTTGCTCCACTGTCAGCCAATATTATCATATTTTATTAAATTAGGAACTGTAATGAGCGAATGAGAACTGTTTCTTTAAAACGTGGGGGTTACTATCTTCTTGGGCTATAAAAATGAATGTTTCTCTGTTTGCCCCTGACGCGTTCCTTCGATTCCGTTCATCCGATTTTGATGAAACTTTAGTGATTTGTTGAGCGCATGCTCGCAAAGGTTTGTATATATGATGGTGAACTGTAGCGTTATGAAATTTGTGTAAGAATTTACAATAGGTGGAGCGAAAGTTCTTTATTTTATTTATTACATTACATTAGATACAATTAAGTAGCAAAAATAAAAATAATAATATTTCAAGATAAATGTAAATATTAACAAACAAGTAAAATTTACAAAATTTTAAGAAACCCCCGACACAAAAAAGGCTGATAACCTTGGAACGCCTGAACAGATTTTCATGAATTGTAGCTAAGAACCACCTCTATTACGTCAGCTTTCAAACAACAAAAAAAACTGCATCACAATCGGTCCATTCGTTTAGGAGCTACGGTGCCACAGACAGACAGACACACAGACACGTCAAACTTATAACACCGCTCCTTGCGTCGGGGTTAAAAATGTGTACAAGTGTTATTATGTCTTGTTGGTCGATATTACTTCCTAGCTAGGCAGATTGCCCGTTCTAAGGAACCAGATGGTGCTGGTGAAAATGCCAGACATGTATTTTGTAAAAAAGTGTTGTTTTTGTAAAAAAAGTTTTTTTACTTTTCGTGCCATTTATAGGTAACCATGTTAAACTTTAAGTGACATTATGTAATAGTTTTTCAGACTCCATTTTACCCAAGCCAATCAACCATTTAGTTATTTGAACCGATGACCGAACATTAAAAAACATATTTATTTCAAATCGTTTAGCTACAGGGAGCGAAGGCGGAAGGGGTGGTGGAGGGAATCCGGTGGGGGAAGCTGGGGAAGGTAGAAGGGGAACGCGTAAAATGTTCTAATTTATTCTTGTACGCGACGACGACGGAAAAACCAAAATATTGTGTATCCAAAAAATTTTATTAAACAGAAATAAAACAAAAACATGTACTTTCTTTGAGTGGCATTGCAACGCATGCCGGGTTTTCGCTAGAAAATTTTAAAAAAAGATTTATATATGTGTGTTTTAATATGTACCTACCTGTATATATTATAAACGAAATAATGTCGATTGTCGACGCGTGCGTTATGTAATGATAATATATCATAAAAAACTGAAATTGACTTTTCATATCTAATACACTTTCAATATAATATATCCATATTATTACAAAAACTATATTGTAATAAAACTTAACTTAGCCTCTGTGGTCGGAGGGTAAAGCTCTGGACTACGAATCCGGAGGACGCGGGTTAAAATCCCAGCGTGCAAATTAATTTACGTTGTTTCACAATTAAATCATTTTATATAGTTTATAAATTTGCGGCACGTTGTAATGAAAGGTACTCTCAATACCGGCCTTTAAAAAGACCATCATTCATAATTGAGGGGAAAAGCTCTTGACCAGCAAGTCGGGTTCAAATCCCGGCGTGCGCAAGTAAATTTCATTTGATTAATTTGTATTATTTTTATAATTTCCTCATTTAAAACTATTTATAGTGGAAGATACTCTTAGTATCGCCCTGGTGTAAGACCACCATTCAGAATTGAAATGTTGCTTGAAACTGCTTTAGCCGTGTTTGGTGACCAGATCTGAATACCCAGGTACTCCCCCACCTTCCTCTTTCGCATCTCCTTTCCCGATCTGCCTTCAGCCTCACAACGTACCTCAATTGGGGATCCGTAGTCCCATTGGCTCTAGACGGTTGGGAACAGTTGGGACTCTTGTGCGGCTTCAAATTAAAAACAAAGAACCAAAAATAAATTGTTTGAAATGGCTTTAGCCGTGCATGGTTACAACATCTGAGTAGTCAGGTACTTTCCCTTTCCATCCCCACTACATTGAGTCTCACAACACACACTAGTTGGGGATATCATAGTCTCACTACGTATCAGACGATTGGTAGCAGTTGGGACTCAAGAGCGGTATTCAAATAAAAAATCATTTTAAAAAACCCACCGAAAGGCACACCAAAATAAGGAACTCATTATTACATACTATTTTAACATTAAAATACATTTAATTGTGCATTTTATAATTAACACAATCAAAGCCCTTAGGGTGTACAACCAAACCAACGATAATAATAACATCATCTTGAGATTATATCTCTCATATTATGAGAGGTTTGAAAACTCAAAGTGGATCAATAGCAATACCAAAACACATAATATACAATGTACAACAATAATGATACAACTCGTGTATCGAAAGATTACGTGACATTAGATTTGACCTTCAGATTTCTCAAACCTTAGAACGGCAAGACCCAACTCGTAAGTCTACAATTTAATGGTTCCCTTTCTGACTATAAAATGAGATAAATTATTCACAATACATATTAGAGGAGCCCCACAATTGGATGTCGAGTAGCACACTTAAAGGAAAAGGTAGCAGGCTTTAAGGCGTGGGAATCCCTTGCATAAAACACAGTAGCAAGTTGTTATGCGTAGCCAGACCACTTACACAATCTAGTTTGTGCTTCGCTCACGTGTTCGTAGAGGGCAGAGGGTTCTGTTACGTTTTCTGCCCCTTTATAAACGCAAAGATTTCTAAAGACTCGGTTGGATATAATCAGAAACACTCAGAGTCTTCCGTATTTCTTTTTAAACATTTCAGGTGTTGTGTTGATGTACGCTTTATTTTCTTCTAGAGTTTGGTGTTTCCATAGAAATGATTGTTTACTTTTCTTTTTTCAACATTGTTCATGCTGTTGTTGGAAGGTTTACCAAACTTTTCAATCACAATCTCAAATCGTAGGTTATTGCTGTCAGCGTAATAGGGGCCATTTTTGCACAAATGAAAACTGTAACAACAACCGGCTGGTTCAATTACATAAATTTGTTAAAAATCTCACATTGCCATCTATGGTTGAAAACCATTTTCAGGAATTGTCAGTAGTAATTTTCGCCTTCATCCGAAATTGGATGGTTTTATTTTCCATTTTGATAGTTTATCGAACGAATCCGAACGTTTTCACAACCTGTTACATCTGCGAAATGTAAAAACCAATTGTCGTTTCGTTCATAAAATCTTGTTTGAGCACAAAAATTAGAAAATATTTTTATAGTTAAAAAAAAATTGTAATATGCGAGCCTGTGGCGTGTAAATAACTCTGAACGTTATACTAAAAAATATGATTGTGAATTTATCTTCGGCAAACAATATATTACAAAAAATAGCGATCTGATAAATCTCAAAGGAAAAAACAGATTCACTTACATTGATTGTCGAACTCTGCGACGTGTGGGAGGACTCTCAGTAAATTTATATCCACTTATTAAATCTCAGTATAATTTTCGTAATTTTGAAATATGCACAAGTCCGTTGTCAACTTAACACAACTAGAGTAGAAATCACAATAAATGGCAAAAATATTCAAATCTCAATTCATGTTCAATTCATTCTAATTCAATGAATTATTCACATTGTCACAATAACACTTTAATTCAAAACATTTAAAAACTCTATTACCTCTTCATTTGGTCAAGCATGATGATATATTCGAACAATACGTTTTAGTGTCTCTGAAAATCCATACAGATCACCATAATCACCACTTTTGTAATATAAATTTATTAATTATTTTTTCGAATAAGCAAAACAAAAAAAAACATATAATAATGCCTAACCAAGTCTTTTGCTGGAAACACAAACATATTTCATTAAGTCCTCGCATGTCTTTTAACATTGATAATTTAATTAACATTCGTTTAACAGGATAATATCACGTATTTATTTGAAGTAAACGAAAAGGAAAACAAATCCGCCACTCCTCACCGCTAGTCCGGAGCCCTGACGAATGGTGCGAATGTCCAAATGATAAATGAATCTGGGAATTACCATTTTTCATCTGCGGCAGCGCCCTTGTCTTGTGCAATCCCCGCCCTTCCCCCTCTCTTCTCCCATCCCCTGGGAAATACCCACCGCACATTGTGCAGCCCAGAAGTGTTTCCAAATTTATCAATTATATTTACACTCGGCAAACTCGTAGGAACCAACAACAATGCATACCAATTATTTGTGCGATAATTTGTCACGTTGCTTGTGTTGGTGCATCAGCGTTATCTTATGGCAAAAACCTCTTCGAATTTTAGAACCTATCCCGAAATAAATCATGTATTGATATGAACTGCTAGCGTAGACCGTTCAAAAATCACGGAATCAAATGCCGATCAACCTTCTCGAAAGGTAAACTATTTTACTATGCAACAATTTCACCACCAGCTCTTTTAGAGAAGGTGGAATAATTTCGTTATATGTACTCTATATATTAATCAAATTATGCTTGGTTATATATGTACGTAAGTTGTTTATGTTATTTTTCTATATAAATGCCGCCCAAGAGTCCCAACTGCTCCCGTCTGGAGCCAGTGAGACTATGGCATCCCCAATCGAGGTATGTTGTGAAGCTGATGGTAGTGGGAAGGGGAAGGAGATGGGGAAGAGGAAGGTATTATGTACCTGGCTATTCAGATCTGGTCACTAAATACGGCTAAAGCCATTTCAAGCGACGTTTCAATTCTGAATGGTGGTCTTACACCAGGGCGATACTAATAGTATCTTCCACTCTGGCATAATGTCCTCTATATATATAAATCAAAATATGCAATTCAATGTACTCTATACATATAAATCAAAATATGCTTGCTTATATGTAGGTAAGTTGTTTATGTATTGCTATATAAAGCATAGGAATCGTTTGAAACCTTCAAAATACTTTCTTTTCACCCTCGCGAAGGTTTCTGGATTATTACAATCACATGACAATACATCTGAAAAGTTTTTTAATCATTACGAAAAATCTTACAAAACTGTCAAAAATATCACAATTTGACAATGATATGTTGCAAACCATCGATTGTTCATTCAATATTAAATTTTCAAATAAACTATTTAAATTAATAAACTTACTCGATTTACTTGTAAGTAAGAATTATAGGTATTGTAATACTGTTTTAGGTACCAAATTTGATTGATTATTCTTATAATATACAAAAATGAATGTTTGTAATACAAAAATGCAAATTTGAATTAAAAAAGTAATAGGTGGCACGCGAGCTGTTTGAAAACTGAATGTACTGGGACCGAATATATGGAAAGCGGGAGGGGGGTGGTGGGACGAGGAGATAGGGAAGGCGGGAAAGGTGGAGGGGGTAGGGGAAAGGGGCATGGGAGGAGAGGAGGCGGCGGAAGGGGAACAGAACAAATGGGAAGGGACATGCAAGGAGAAACAATTTCTTTATTAAGTAGCATTGCAACGCATGCCGGGAAATCGCTTGTATACTATAATTTTAATTCACGCAACTATCACTTCCAATTTTTATAAACATTTAGAATTCAAATTTAAGTTTAAATTGGAATATTTCACATCACAGACAACAAAAAATAATATGTTTGATCAGAATTGTAAAATCCCAGCTGTGCGTAAAAAGTCAAATAAATCAATAACTGTGAATTACAGAAACTGGGTGCAAAAATAATCACTAAAGATATTAAGCACAATGACATTCATTGAATAAGTAAGTACATGCCTTTTTACTATGTTAAAATATGGTGAGAAAATAAAAGCAACAATTGAATAAAATTTAAATAATCATTAAACCTAAACAAGTATTAGCTTTGTAAACTATTATGCAGTTCTAGGAGGTTTTTTTATTCTTCTCAAATTTCCCCACTGTATTCATTGTACCGCGTTTTATTCTTCATTCTATGACTGTGTATATCACATTACTCTCTCATTATCACACTGCAGTGCACAGCACATGGGTTTTAAACAGGCTACTTTCTTAGTGAGACTGCGCTGTATGCGCTCTGTTGTATTGCACATGGCCAGGAGGTGGGAACCAGGGTAGTGGGGTGAAATTAGGGTGGGTTGTGGGTGGTGGGTGGCGCCCCAGTCCCGCGGGGTCCCATTATGGATCTCCACTCCATCTCGCTATTTTGACAGGTCGCCACACGGCACAAGAGCGGGGGGGGCACCGGGGCCTGTCAAGGCCTAATCTCGACTTACAAAGGAGGCATTTCAGTACAGACACTCGTCAACAGGCCCCGGACCCCCAAATACTGGGGTAAGTACTGCGCGGGTGCTCTCCGCGGTCACATTTGACTTGACAGAGTCTTGTTTCTTGTTGACAAGATCTACCGCAGGAAATAGTATCACCAAAGTGTCTTAATGTCACCTTGTTCAAGTACTTCACTTCCCTTTCTGTAAACCACACTTTACGAAATATCTACTTCGTTATGAGCCAGTATCTGTGTACATATTTAGATAAAATATTTAGTACTTCCCCTTAGGCCTCAACCGTATTATCAGATGGTCAAAATATTTCCGCTTTACAATAAAATCTAAATAAACGGAATATTTTTGAACGTATCCGGAAACTAAAAACTGTTTTTTAAAAAGGCGATAAAATGCGCTTTCAAATATTTTAAATCGATGTAAACATATAATTTATGAAATATAAAAATTTTGCACGCAAACATAAGAAAGTTAAACTATAATTACGGATAACGAAAAAAAAAACATACGTACATATTTTCTTAGATAAATGTTTCATAAATGTTATTGTCATTCAATGTAAAAAAATTAATGAGAAGTTCCCAAAATTACATGAATTTATTTAAAGTTGCGATTCGAAATTTTGGTTTTTTCCACAGGTGTACGTTTCACTTATTTTGTGGTTAGTTTTTGTATTTGAATGCAAAGCGTGGTATTTTTTCTTTCTAATACCGTTTACATCATATTTCTCACAGTGATAGGAAGGGAGATACAAAGATTTCTATAAAACCTATATGAGCTGTTCCGAAAACCGAACAAATAGACTTTGAGGGCCAAATATACATTTTTTTAAAATTTAAACGAAAAAACCATAAAGTGTCGTTGACGTAATATGTTATTATGCATGTGCATCACGTATTGAAGGATCTCCGATCACACTTCCATTAAAACACTAACTAATTAATATGGGTGATCGTCAAACCAAACTTCCTTCCAAACAGATGAGAAGATCTTTACAGAAAATTGGTTAAACTAAACGTGCCAAAAACGTGCAATAATAATCTGACAACAACCTTTTTTAGAGTAGCTTCTCACAGGAGACCCTGAGGTAAAAAAAGATCCATCTTGGTGAATTTCATCTTTGAGGATGGTGTACTGTAGAAAAAGTTCTGGAAATAACAAAGGTGTGAGGGGTAGGTAGGAATTTACAATGTGTCCAGGAGTGGCGGACGTATGAATCCGTCTCTCCCACTGCGGGTCTAGAGAGTCCAGCTAGGTTAGGTCTTCCTCAGCCAGTCTTTCCTCTTTCCCGATCCGGCCACCAGGTAGTAGGTGGTCAAACGCATGACCTTGATAAACTCTACACCATGAACCCCAGCACTCCCGCTTAGTAACCAAATGTAGCGAACCACTCAGGGTGACCTTTGGCAAATGAATTAAGCTACCATAAAACATTAACCAAATGAAATAGCTTTAGCCGTGTTTGTTAACCATATCTGCTTAGCCAGGTACTTCTCCACCTTCTTCTTCCACATCTCATTCCCTTCCCTACAACTACCTTCAGCCCCACAACATACTCCAATTGGAGATGGCATAGTCTCACTAGCTCCATGCGGTTCAGAGAACTCACTGGCTCCATGCGGTTAAAGTTAATAAACGTATTTATTACGCATAATAAGCAAGTATGCCTCCATCATTCGATAATATGTATTCCATGCCACTCAAGCATTTAAAGTTTGTCATATTGTTTTGCCTCATTTTCCCCGAACCGTCAAAAGTAACAATTAATCTTTGCGAGAAGCTGTAACCGACAGGAACTATACAATATGAAAAACGTCGCCCCCCCCCCCCCGTCCTCCTTTTGCCCCTCCACTGCACCCCCTTCAAGGTGAAAAGGGAAAAGGGACTATCAAATAGGAGGTAAGGCTATTATTTTTTTAAGCTATTTTTCTTTGTTTAGTGTACTGTTTATTTACATTTGTTGATAATTTATCAAACACCATGCTAGGCACGGTGACCGAACAACTCGGAATGAAACCAACTCAGAACCATCTCAGATAAGTCATTTAGGTGTTAAAAAAATATATATATAAAATTGGTTAAATAAGTTACGTTAGGTTAGGGTTATCGGCTAATTTAAAAGTGTATGGTTATACAAAGAAATTACACAGGCGTGAATTTGTCAAAAAAAAACTAATCTAAATTTTAAAAAAAATTTTCAACGTAAAAATGAATTTTTCGTGCACTTAAGGCCCAATCACCAGCGGCCGAGAATTCGAATTTCGTCAAAAGATGAGAGTCCTTCTGGAAAGGTTAAAATGTCTCTCTCTCCCTATTCCCTCCCTATATCTCTAAAATTTGGGAGGCGGGAATTGGTACCGCCGCCGTGGGAACCTTTATTGGATAACCAACACCTCTGCCATAGGTCACCCCAAATGGTTCGCTACGTTTGGTGATTTAGCAGGGGTGCCCGGGTTCATGAGGTAAGGTTTGTCTAGGTCTTGGAGGCAGATGACCAGGTCACACTGAACCCCAGATTCCTACCCACACCCTTAAACCCTTTTCCTTTCCAGAACTCTCCCCTCCTCCTTTTCCTTTAAAAAATCCTCCATGTAGCATCCCCAAAGATGACAGGCCCTGAGGGAAATTATTTTCCTTAGAGCCTCCTGTGTGGCGCTCATGTAAAAAAAATCAGGCTTATCACGCAGTTGGTGGGCAGACGCAACCGCCGCCTAGATCCGGACAAACCTCCCCCCATGAATCAGGGCACCCATGCTTAATCACCATTGTTATCGGTATTACAAAACGTAATATTCCATAAGTACATTCATAACAAGAAAAGTCGTTACACAACTTAACACTTACTCGATCTACAAACATCATATTTCAGCGTAAATTACGTTGATGTTATTGTCTTTACTCCCTCTAACTATTTCTTGTTCTGAATTAGTTACACAATATCAACTAAATCCTTGTACGATAACTTACAATATCACAAACCTACGTCCGTAACCTTTAGTATCGAGTGGTTTGGACGGGCTGTTTCACAAATTTGAATACTTCATAAAATTTCATAGTTTAATTTCAAGTTCTTTATGTTATTACATCGTTATGTGTCATATACTTAATGAAACTGAAATAATAACAGAAATTGAATGAAACTTTCACGAAGTTTAAAAATTAACTTTGTAAATTGATGAATTGTTCGAATTCTATGAAACAAATGGCCCTTTAAGGCCCCGTAAGAGCTCTCGAAAAGAAGAAGATGAAGAGATATATTGTAATTACGAATGTTGGATAGAGCGCGCTAATATTTTCAATGATAAAATTGAAGCGAAAATTATGAAAATGCTTAATAAAACATGAATCGTTTAAAATAGAGCAAAAATCTTGTGGAAGGTACCTTAATTATCATTTAAAGAAACATTGTAAATTTTTTCACAAATATAACTTGTAAAATAATAAAAATAGACTTTAAATAATTTTCGCAGCATATTTTGCGATTTTTTTCTATCGAGGTAATTTCATATGATTTGCGTTTCGGCGTGGGACGTATCTAGAAAATCTTCAAAAATAACATTTATTTTTTTAAGAGCTTAAAAACGCTTACGCGTATTCCTAAATTTTAATTTCAAAATTTAAGCTTGACCTATATTGCATGGATTGAGTAAAAAAAAACAGAGTGTGCAATTCACACGCGGTAGAAGTGAAACTAGAAAGTCGCTAGATTTTTTTCTTTTACCTGTTTACTTAGTGGTTTGAAGATTGGATATTGATTTTACAAAAACAAAAATACAAAAAAAAAATTTTGATTTCGTAGGATTCGAACCTCCGTTCACTGGAAGTCTCATCTGGTGGCTGAGATTTGTCAGGCGCTTTACGCCGCTGCGCTATCAGAGGTTCGCGCGGAGCCGTCAATTTAACGCATTAAATTAAAGCCGAGGATCCGTCAAATAATAAATTTTAGTGATGCACCTCCGTTTCATCCGAATTTCAAATCACAATGGGGCTAAAGAAGTTTCACTTCAAACAAGTGTGCAGTTCACACGCGGTAAAGGTGAAACCTTAAGAAAACTAAAGTAGACAAGAGTGGGGAGGCCACGAAGCACCGCACAAAGAGGAGACCGATTATTCTATCCCATTCTCTCGCAGGCTAAATCCTATAGATATGTGTGTTTGTCTCTTTTTAGTGTCGCTTTTTCGTTTCATCGATTTTCAAATTACAACGGTGCTAAAGAAGTCTTCCCTTAAAAAATATTAATTTAAGTGACTTATTTCTGGATTGTACAAACAATGTAAACACTACTCCTGTATAAAATGTCCCTATTGAAACTATCGGAAAGAAAAACAAGCACAAATTTACTACTTAACATTTAGTACAAAACAAATTGACTCACAGACTTCACATTCTCGGAAATTAATATTCTGATCTGGGAAATATATTTCATCTTAAAAATAAGCAATATAAATGTATTTTTTTTATTTTTAACATGGGAATTTTGTCTTCATTTCATTAAGTATTACAATTTGAGGTTTTACACATTTAAGTAAAAAATAAAAATAAATATTTATCCTAAGCTTTAAGAAAAGTCAATAGATGTCGCGTATTAAATAAAAAATGGATAAATTTATCCAAGACACTATCTAGATTGCATTTAGTTCTGGTTTAATCTTGCAATCATACATAAAGAGAGTAGCCAATAAAATATGTCTTAAGCTTCCGAATTCCACTTCGTAATACTAGAAGTCAGGATTTATTTCAGTGCAGAAATTCTGGGACTAACTATCATATGTATTCCTCTTTGCCCAGAATACTAATGGAGGGAAACAATTATACCAAGTCAGTGGACATCTTCAATTTATCTTTGAATAAATTTAAAATATTGTTATTGAGGCAGTTCAGTTATGTACAATAAAATGTTTTTTCTATGCTATATATGTAAAAGCCCCGAAAAAGGGCGTTTATTTATAAATAAATAAATAAATAAATAAAAAAATGAAGATAATGTTGGTAGTTCTTAGTCGAAGTATGATACAGCTAAAAATGACAGAATTGGATAGGGTCACATTAGCTCAGTGGTCAGAGCTGGGGCCCGGAAATTCAAAGGTCCTGGGTTCGAGTCCCAGATGTGATCATATTTTTGTCAGATTTTTCTGTTTCATATTTTTTATTGAGTTTCGCTAATATTGTTTTCATTTAATTAAATATCAAAGTCGTTCGTACCAATTCTTTTTTATTCCAGATACATACAGAAGTATATACTTTCTACTATTTGTGTTACATTGAATATCTGTTTTTGTGAAGATTCTTAGTTTCTGTTCACATTTCACCGATGTATTTTATTTTATGCTTTTTTATTACATTTTTTGCTTTAATTTTTAAATATTTACAATGGCAGTGATACAAACAACATAAAAAATAATATGTTTAAGCCCATTAGGGCGTGTAATAAATAAATAATACTTAACTAATTTAGATAAAAAGTATACCTACTTAAGAATTTGGTTTTCCCAATAAATGTACATTTTTACATAAGGTAAATTGTTTGGAGAAAAGCTTAATTGAAGGAAAATATCACTAAAATATTCTGTCAAGAAAAACAAATCTAAAAAGCTAATTTTTGCAGAGCAATTTCTGCGAAAACCACTTCATGGGGGTTTTAAAAATCTGGAAATTAAATTCAAGCTATTGTAAAAATTATTTAAAAACATTTTTCTATTCTACTTAAATTTAAGGAGACTTGGTAAAACATAATATCACTTGAATGTTATTATTTTTAAGTTGTATTATAAGTGCTTCACGGAACACAAGTTCCATTATTATAAAATCTCATTTCGAGAAGTTCCACTTGATTCGAAGTCCGCTTTTCTCGTTACAGCCCAAATTCGAAGTAATCTAATAAATTCGAATCATTATTCGAAAACATTAGGTACTCGGAATGGCGCTCTACGTCTAGTATTGGAACCCACGTAATAAAACTCTCTTTGTTCGAGCCCACTCAAAGAATGAAGAATAATATAAGGGATTATAGTTTTATATTAGTGATGAAAGAACAGTAGATGGTGTTTTCTATGATTTTTATCACTGGGAAGCGAGTATTAATTTCACAGTAATCATTTCGGGCAACAGGGAACTACTGTAAAAAATATTATGTCGTATAAATCAACAATTTGGAAGCGGGTATTGGTACCGCCGCCCCGGAAATAAGTGCCATAAGTCACCCTAAGTGGTTCGCTACGTTTGGTTGGGTGCCCGGATTCGTGGGGTGAGATTTGTCCGGGTCTTGGCGGCAGATGCGTCTGCCCACCTGCTGCGTGGCCGGATTGAGAGAGAGATTTTTTTACCAATGATTTGAACTTCGAAAATACCTTTAATAATAAGTTGGTATGGATATCAAACGAGTTTTTTTACAACGTCAATTTTTGGTACTTGCTAATATGAACAATATATTTACAATTTGGGAGGCGGGAATGGGTACCGCCGCCCCGGGAACCTTTATTGGATAACCAACACCTCTGCCATAGGTCACCCCAAGTGGTTCGCTACGTTTGGTGATTTAGCAGGGGTGCCCGGGTCCATGGGGTGAGGTTTGTCTAGGTCTTGGAGGCGGATGACCAGGACACACTGAACACCAGATTCCTACCCACCCCTTAAACCCTTTTCCTTCCCAGATCTCTCCTTCTCTTCCTTTCATTAAAAAACCCTCCATACAGCATCCCCAAAGATGACATAGGCCCTGAGGGAAATCATTTTCCTCAGGGCCTCCTGTGTGGAGCTCTCGTAAAAAAAAAAAAAAAGGCTAATTGTTTATTTCCTTGATGCGTTTGATTGAAAATATGTGTCATTCTTTTGTTATTCGGCGGTAAAACCTCTCTGCACACCCCTTCGGGGATACTTAGTTACGCTTTGTGTAAAAAGGTAAACTGTATTTTAACTAAACCGACTCCATATTTTAATTAAGATTGCTTGGGGCCAACTGTCGGGTAATCAACTGTCATGGAACCACTTACAGAACATGCTAGATCCCTGTGATGGATCCCGCGCGGTTTTGTAATCCTGGTTTTCTTTCTTTCCGGAAAGGAAGTCATTTTCAATTGACACTAGAATTATATCCGGGGGAGTAAAGTTCGGTTGAAATTGAATTTTTCATTAGTTCAACGCTCCTTTTAACTGTTTGTGACATAAACTGAACTGGCTTCCCAATCTTTAAAGCCCTTTCTTCAATAGAGTGTCATGTACAGTGCAATGTACTCTTAGCATCTCACTGGTGAAAGATTGCTATTCAGATTCTCAAGTTTATTCCGAAATAAATTGGTATCTATTATGTTTTGCAAACATTAATGATACGAATAAATCTTTTCATTAACCTCTCCAGGAGTATGGCCGAAACGGTTCGGCGAAGCGAAAAAATGCTCAGAAGAGTGTGGCCGAAACGTTGCGTCCGCGTATTATTCAAAAGCCGTTATATTGAATGAAAATAATTAATTTTTTACGAGAAAAACTCTCTTTTTATAACTTTTGAAGGTTATTCCCATCAACGTAATATATCATTGAAGAAGAAGATAACACTTTTAAATCTAAATGAAAATATGAAAGAAAACAAGACACAGAAAAACAGAAAAAGACAATGGTCGCAACTGGGTCTCGAACCCAGACCTCTCGTCTAACCGGGACGGCGCGTTTTCCAATTTCGCTATTGCCACCTTCTGTCAAACCGTCATATTTGTCAATCTCATATTTCAAATATTTAGAATCATTAATATTATCTTCAACTAGTTCTTTTTTTTTCCATATTATAGGCAACTACTCTTTTTATTGGAAACAATCATTCAAAGAATTGGTTTGTAACCTGAATAGTGAGTTTCGCTCATAATGTCTTCATTTAATTAAATATTACAGTTTGAGGTTTTACTCATAAAGTTAAAATAATAAATAATAATATTCATCCCAGACTTGCAGAAGAGTCAATAGATGTCGCACATTAAATAAAATGGATAATAATTTATCCAGACACCATCTAGATTGCATTTAGTTCGAGTTGAATCTTGCAATCATTCATAAAGATGGCAGCCAATAAAAATATGCGTTAAGAAAAATGAAGATAATATGGGTGGTTCTTAGTCGAAGTATGGTACAGTTAAAAGTGACCGAATTGGATATCGACACCTTAGCTCAGTGGATAAGAGCGCCCAACCCGGAAAGTAGGGAGGTCCTGGGTTCGAGTCCCAGAGGTGCCAATATCTTTTTCTGATTTTTCTGTTTCCAGATTTTCGATTGAGTTTCGCTCATAATGTCTTCATTTAATTAAAAACCTATCATAGTGTTTAATTGAAATAATGAAATAGTGGTCGTCAGAGGAAGAAAGCGGTTTTTTTGTATGCACATTGCACATGTTTTTTTTTTCGATGTTGGTTTATTTTTGTCGATTGATGTTGATTATTTTTAGTCAATCTATGGTAATTTATAAAAAAAAATAAAAAAATTAATTAAAATAACACGCGTACAGTTAGCTGGTTTGCCAAAACTCACTCGCGGAGAGGTTAAATTAATCTCCGTGACATTTTTTTTTATAATGGATAAATACGATATCGTAAAGTTAACGATTGATTTTGGCAAAACACTTTTAACAATAATAAAATCCCTTCACACATCACCACTTCCCACCTCTACAAACTGACGCATACACACATTCGTACATCCTACGCACTAACTTCGGTAGTTACTAAATATACATTCCACAAATAAAATACTACAAAGAAATGTGTCATAGGTTCAAACAACGAAATATAACTCAATATTTGTAAATTGTCTCATCATTGTAACCAATTACTATTTGTTTCTGTATAAATAAATAAAAAATCAAGATGTGCAATTCACACGCGATAGACGTGAAGCTAGAAAGTAGCTGATGTCGCTTTCTTTTCTTTTGCCTGTTTATTTTAAAGTGGTTTGAAGATTGAATATTGATTTCACAAAAATAAAAATGTTTATTTTTTTATGGATTTCGTAGGATTTGAACCTCCGTTCGCTGGATGTCTGTCTCTCTGACCACGATTTGTCAGGCGCCTTAGCCGCTACGCTGTGGGACGCCCGCGCCGCGGCGCAAATTTACCGCACTGTATTAGAACCGATGACCCGTCAAGTACAGTTTATATTGTTATATATTTCATGCTTACAATTATACTCCTGAATAACATGTGCAACTTTAATAATGTGATTCTGTAAAAGCCTTTAAGGCGTGTATGAATAAATAAAATAAATAAATAAATAAAAAAGTAATAAATTTTAGTGACGCACTTCCGTTTCATCCGAATTTCAAATCACTAACGGGGTAAAGAAGTTTTACTTCAATAAATATCCTAATAAACAAATAGACAACAATTTCACAAATAAGACTTTGTATAATATTGTGGGTCACAGTTTTAGATAAGCACTTACAGTACAGGCTAGACTTACATCAGATGAAGAACACGGTGTACAGTTTGAGATCCGCCATCCACGTAACTCGAAGAAAGGAGGAGGGAATTCGCGTTCCGCCGTGAAATGGCCGCGCAACGGAATGGAAAAGCTGAAAGCCGATATGGACGGGAAATCTTTTGACGTTTATTGGAATATTTGTGGCCATTCGTTACTTATTTTATTGACTGATTTGGGACCGGGAGAAATGGGGACTTTTATCGAATCTCGCCGAATGCATGCGACGGAATATTCGCTGGGAAACCTTTCAAATTTCATCAGTGTGTTCGAATCTTTAATATATATTTTCATATTTTCACTTAATTTATCTTGGCAGTACATCTCTACATTTTTTTAATATAATTAACAATGCCACTCTAAAAAGCGTCTTTGAATTCAACGATCTTGGTGTTATCTTTGTCTCCAAATTACGCTTCTTGAATCACATTATTAGCATTACTAGTAAGGGTTTACCAATGCTTGGATTTATTCTCAGAATCGCTAAAGACTTTAATAACATAAAAACCATAAAATTACTATACACATCTTTGGTTAGAAGTCAGGTTGAATACAATTCAAGCATTTGGTGTCCACATTTCAACTCTCATTAATTACTAATTGAAAAAATTCAAAATAATTTTTACGTTTTTTTAATTTCAAAATTGGTATTCCTATTATTGAAATCAATTATGTCAATTTAGGCAGTAAACTTAACTTATCGAAATTATCTGAAAGGCGAATAATGTTTGATCTCCTTTTATTATATAAAATTGTTCATTCAAGATTGGACTGCCCTGACGCTATAAATTTGTTATCCTTACACATACCTCCCAAATACACTAGCCACAACATTTTATTT
Organism: Glyphotaelius pellucidus; assembly: GCA_936435175.1. Taxonomy (NCBI): domain Eukaryota; kingdom Metazoa; phylum Arthropoda; class Insecta; order Trichoptera; family Limnephilidae; genus Glyphotaelius; species Glyphotaelius pellucidus. Next base: position 10,085,023 of record OW386558.1, read on the forward strand.
TACAACAATAATTTTGCTGTGAATTCTGTGTTGGAAAGAATACATAGGTTGGGCAATGAACTAAGTGATGACGCTGACATATTTAATTTAAACTTCGACACATTTGAAGCCGAATTAATCCATCGCTTTTTAAATGTAAATAACGAATGAGAAATCATCATATTTTATTTCGATTTTTTTTTGTTTGTTTTTAATCTAAATGCTAACAATGAGTAATTTAGTCAAAATCTGATTTTTTTTAATGTTTTTGCTGCTCGTAGGTACGAATTCTTTAAAGTTATCCATGTGGATTTAGCGTTAGTTATATTCTTATTTATTATATTCAGTTTGTGCTTTATTTATTTATCTTGTAATCTCATTTATTTATGAATTACTATTGTTTTAAAAGAAATTTGTATGTTATATGTAAAAGCCCAATAGGGCGTCAATAAATAAATAAATAAATAATAAACTTTAATTAAATGAAGACATTATGAGCGAAACTCAATCGAAAATCTGGAAACAGAAAAATCAGAAAAAGATATTGGCACCTCTGGGACTCGAACCCAGGACCTCCCTACTTTCCGGGTTGGGCGCTCTTATCCACTGAGCTAAGGTGTCGATATCCAATTCGGTCACTTTTAACTGTACCATACTTCAACTAAGAACCACCCATATTATCTTCATTTTTCTTAACGCATATTTTTATTGGCTGCCATCTTTATGAATGATTGCAAGATTCAACTCGAACTAAATGCAATCTAGATGGTGTCTGGATAAATTATTATCCATTTTATTTAATGTGCGACATCTTATTGACTCTTCTGCAAGTCTGGGATGAATATTATTATTTATTATTTTAACTTTATGAGTAAAACCTCAAACTGTAATATTTAATTAAATGAAGACATTATGAGCGAAACTCAATCGAAAATCTGGAAACAGAAAAATCAGAAAAAGATATTGGCACCTCTGGGACTCGAACCCAGGACCTCCCTACTTTCCGGGTTGGGCGCTCTTATCCACTGAGCTAAGGTGTCGATATCCAATTCGGTCACTTTTAACTGTACCATACTTCAACTAAGAACCACCCATATTATCTTCATTTTTCTTAACGCATATTTTTATTGGCTGCCATCTTTATGAATGATTGCAAGATTCAACTCGAACTAAATGCAATCTAGATGGTGTCTGGATAAATTATTATCCATTTTATTTAATGTGCGACATCTTATTGACTCTTCTGCAAGTCTGGGATGAATATTATTATTTATTATTTTAACTTTATGAGTAAAACCTCAAACTGTAATATTTAATTAAATGAAGACATTATGAGCGAAACTCAATCGAAAATCTGGAAACAGAAAAATCAGAAAAAGATATTGGCACCTCTGGGACTCGAACCCAGGACCTCCCTACTTTCCGGGTTGGGCGCTCTTATCCACTGAGCTAAGGTGTCGATATCCAATTCGGTCACTTTTAACTGTACCATACTTCAACTAAGAACCACCCATATTATCTTCATTTTTCTTAATGATTTTTTCTGTTTCTTAATTTCTTTCTTGCATTTAGTTCGAGTTGAATCTTGCAATCATTCATAAAGATGGCAGCCAATAAAAATATGCGTTAAGAAAAATGAAGATAATATGGGTGGTTCTTAGTTGAAGTATGGTACAGTTAAAAGTGACCGAATTGGATATCGACACCTTAGCTCAGTGGATAAGAGCGCCCAACCCGGAAAGTAGGGAGGTCCTGGGTTCGAGTCCCAGAGGTGCCAATATCTTTTTCTGATTTTTCTGTTTCCAGATTTTCGATTGAGTTTCGCTCATAATGTCTTCATTTAATTAAATATTACAGTTTGAGGTTTTACTCATAAAGTTAAAATAATAAATAATAAATAATAAACTAGTTGACATATTAGTTACAAATGTTAAAATGACAATTAAAATAATTATTAGTTAAAATATTATTTTATAAGTAGGTACTTTATAGCTTGTAAAATAACTTTTACTCAAAACATATCCGAGTTCATTGAAGCACAGTAGCACATAGTCAGTATTATTGTATTGTGTGAGATTTGGGTATGTGTGAAAGCGGGTCTCTTCCGACCGTTAACTTAGACAAATGCTTTGAAAAACTCTTTTTACAACTTTTGAAGGTTATTCCAGATTAATTGGATAAGAAGTTCGTCCCGGTACGACAAAAGGAGTTCCAGTTGCAACCGTTATCTTTTAATTTCTCTTCCATATTTTCGTTTAGATTACAAGTGTTTTATCTTCTACTTTAATGCTATTGTTTTTGTTTATTTAATTAAAGTTTTACCCTCTACCGTTTCAAATAATTTGTGGTCAACACAGTATAATGACTTTTGAAATACTGGCATACAGAGCTCTGGGCCAAAAAGGCCCCTTTCTCTTTCATGTGGTTGTAGAAAAAATTGTATTAAAATAAATTGTATTGTAATTAGAGTTTGTTAAAATGATTTGCAAGGGGATACAGCTGCAATATGGGGAGGTTAATCTTAACGGAGGTTTTGTTTTGGTTTCTTATGTATAGACGGGTTGTCATGGGTGAGAATTCCCGCATAAAAAGTTTCCGCGAGACCTAAAATGATTTTTTGAAGTAAAAACTTCTTTATAACGATGAAACAAAAAAATAAATAAGCACATACGTCTATAGGATTTAGCCTGCGAGAGAATGAGGTAGAATAATTGGTCTCCTCTTTGTGCGGTGCTTCGTAGCCTCCCCACTCTTGTCTTTTTTTTACATGAACTCCACACAGGAGGCCCTGAGGAAAATAACTTCCCTCAGGGCCTACGTCATCTTTGGAGATGCTGTTTGGAGGGTGTTTTTGAGGAGAGGAAGGAGTGAATATGGGTCTTGAAGGGACCCATGTTTTAGAAGGGAAAAAACACAGAGGCCGGTAAATCGTTCCACAGCCAAGATGTTGAACTCAAGAACGAGTCGTAGAAACGACCCGTTCTCGTGTGACTAATGTCAACCGTGTACAAATGTTGGGCGCGTGTTTAGCGTGTTTCCCATCTTCCATTGTAATAGTTTTCTGATTGTTTCACTTCTACCGCGTGTGAACAGCACACTTGTAATTTTTTAATAAGGTATTTCAGAGTATTTGTGAAGTTGGGTTACCCTTATGCATTTAGAGACACCCAGGGCTATGCGATGGCTTTATTCTGGAATTATAATGTGATTCTCTATTGAAGAGGTGGTGTGAGTCAACTGGTTGGGTGATTGGCTGATATATCTGTCAAAACGTGTTGACAGATTGAAGCATAACAACTAATAACCCACCCCACCCTGCACATCCATTGTACAGCTTAATTAGTAATTGAATGTCGTGCGATACCAAATTCCAATAGAATGAGTAGGTACCATCGCGTATAGTCCTGTAGTTGATAGCTCCGTTGCAACCTCCGCAGTCGAGAGGTAAGCCTCTTGATCAGAAATCCGAATGACGCGGGTGTGAATCATGTAATTAAATTTTATTTTATCGAATCAATTTGCTTTATTTCTCAATTAATTAATTAAAAATAATGTGAATTATATTTGCGTCGCATTTCAGAGTGGAAAAAACTCTCAGAATCGCCCTGGTGTAAGACCCCCGTTCTAAGTGGTTTTAGGCGTATTTGGTGGCCAGATCTGAATAGCCAGATATTTCCCCCATCTCCTTCCCCTCCTCACTATTTTCAGCCTCACGTAGGAAAAAAACTAACTAACTCCATTCATGGAGGACCAAACGCCGTTGGCGCCAACAAAAAACTGTCCAAAGAAGCGAAGTTAGCCGTCCATAATGGAGTACCTACCCTGATATACGGCAGTGAGGCATGGAACTGGCAGACGAAGGATGAAAGTAGACTGAATGCTGTAGAAATGAGATCCCTGAGGCGTATGTGTGTAAAACCATGTAAGATCGTGTGAGAAACGTGGAGATCCGCAAATAATGTAAGGCTGATGTAAGTGTAATTAGTAAGATTAAGAAAGGGACGCTCAGATAGTTTGGGCATATATGTAGAGCAAATGAACGAGAAAAGGAGTGTAAGGAGAATGTATGACGCAATTGTGAATGGTAGAAGAAGTCGGAGACGCCCGAGGAAAACATGGCACGACCAAGTGAATCAGATACTTGAGTCGGACCATGTCAAGAGTCAGAATAATAGAAGGGCATGTATGAGCCTATTGTATGAATGTGAATGAGGCAAGGAGTGTATTGCCAAGATCAAGTTTTTTGGCAGTCCGTCCTCTCTGCCTTCCCCTGCGGGGAAATGGCGTGATGGTTAGTTAATTAGTGTTACTTAGGAAATAGAATATTATCATAGTACTTTTAGAATAGACCTGCACTAAATATAAGATGTAAAATTTTTACAGCTACTTAAAATATAGTAACGAAAAACGTCATAACAACATACCCCATTAGGGGATGCCGTAGTCTTACGCTGGGTCCTGACGGAAGCATTTGGGACTGTTATGCGATATTCTCATAAAAAAACATCTCTTTCTTCGTCGTTTATTTGAAAAAAGTGATAGGTTATGGGCCCTACAGATCGGACGATTTAGTTTGGTTGTCAATCTTGTTGGGTTGAATGTAAAGTTAAAACCGCGTAGAGATGTGTTTTATGTGATAAGGTGGCATGGCTATCAAATTGAATTGTTGTACCGCCAAAGCATCCAACCATCATTCAGCCACCCAACCGTCCAACTTAGTAGAATTGTCTTCGCGGTTGAACGGTTGAATCAATTTTACCCTGTCTGCCTGTGGAGTTGTTTGTGAGCGTACATTCAATAAATTAAAATGAAAAATAAAATAAAATGCCTTGCATGACTGATGAACGTGAAGTTTTGACGGAATTTTTACATTGTATTTGGATTTAACTAACTTTTGAGATACTACGAATATTCTCCGATAGAGACGTCAGGAATTGAAAAAAATTTGCAAGAACCATCTTAGTTAATTTGCACAAAAACAACAAAAGACTATACGTACAGTAAACGATACACAATACCCGAACCAAAAACAAGGAACTTCTCCAAATTTCTTTTACTAAAACCATCTTTAAACAAAGACATTTTAAATACTACGCACGCAAACTATACAATACACCACCAGCTACGATTAGACAAACGTAATCAATGACCAAATTCAAACATGAAATGAATTGCTAGTGTAGGACATAACACTATTGCAAACATCTGCAAAATAAATTGCACTTAGACAGAAAGATCTATTTACGTACGACCTAACCCATATAAACTAATAGAATCCTGTCAATTCTAATATACATAATTGTGTGGAGGGTCGTTTTGAGGAGAGGAAGGAGTGAACATGGGTCTTGAAGAGACTCATGTTGGAAGAGGGAGAAAATACAGAGGCCGGCAAGTCGTTCCACAACCGAGCTGTTGAACTCAAGAACGAGTGATGAAAACGACCCATTCTTATACAGGTACGTTTATATACCTCTACATTATTTATTTATATCCTAGTGAGACAGGCATCGAAAAATTGCATATAAATAAACTTTATATAGATAAATAAATAAAAATTCAACGAATAAACGAATAAAAACGGGTATTTTTTTTCTGTTAGTAGCCTCTTAAGACGGATTTTTTCGTTTCAACAATCATGTTTTGGCCACGTTTGTCATTTTCTTTACAGAGCGATCGCAATTTTTCGTTTTTTTATAAAGTAGGAACATCCTGCGTATGTTACACTGACATGACGAAATTACCGTCGCATCATCGCAACACACAACGGTTCAACCAACCAAATTGAGTGGTCTGTAGGTGTTTTAGTTACAACGGATTTATCAGCGGTGCGGCTATAAACCCAGTTCCCACTCGTTGGCATTCGACTGTGACAGCAAATTGAAAAATTCCCCGGTCCTCGGCGATGCGGAAAAAATAATAAAAAAGTAATAATTGATAGAGCGGAAAAATTGAGAGCCGATTCCATTGGAAAAACAAAAAATTATTTCCTCGATTTCCGAAGTGGAACGAGCGGCCATTTCCACAATTCACACTTCATCATATGTCCAGTTCCGGTCCACTGTCAATCCGGTGGAACTCTCGTGTGGACCGGTCACTTGATTTACTGGATTTCTGGAATTCCATTAACTCGGCTTTGTGAAACGAACTAAATAGACACATTTAATCAAATATTTTTATGATATTTATTAAGGTACATAGTAGGATTTTTTCCGGTAAAAACTTAATCAATCGTCGCAGTTGGGTTATTTTTTGTCAATACTTCAATTAATAAAAAAATATTGTTTTGTATTCTTCCATTTTGATGCAAACTTTATTAAGGTTCCGATTTTGTTCGAGGTCTTGATTGGTCTTTTTTAAACTACCGCTTTTATTGCTAAGGGTTAACAAAAAAAATCGTTATCTCCTTGTTCGTAAATGGCGGTAATTTAATTATTTCAGAAAAATTGTATGTTTGCGCCCGTACTTAATGTAAAATGAATATGAAAATATAGAGTTTTGGGCGTTTAAAATCCCAATTCATTCAAGAAAGGCTAACAAATACAATATTGTATCGGTGAAGCGGACAAAAAATTAGGGAAAATTAGTTGAATATAATAACTGTAAATGTGAAATATGAATTCAACACAAATGACAAATAAAATATAGGCCCCAATGGCCGAGTGGATTAAGGCGCTGTGTCCCGGTAAGGCAAGAGATCCTGGATTCGAATACCAGTTGCGACCGTTACCTTTTTATTTTTCTGTGTCTTGTTCTATTTCATGTTTCGTTTTAAATTTATGATTATTATCTTCTTCTTCAAGGATTCAAAACCCTTAATTCATTTTCATATTGGGTATTTATGGATACAAACAAACAATTCGTCTTTTCCTAAAAAATTCTTAAAATAATACTTCTTTCTTATGGTGAAGGGAGGGGGTCAAAGGGGAACATCAAGGTCTGCGAGTTAGTATAGGGCCCTAGATGTCGCCCTGCGGACCTCAGTTAATTTAACAAAGGGATTAAGGGAACTTAACAAGCAATAAAGTAAAATTAGCAAATGAGTAATATAATTTAATAAGAGATTAAGTTAATTTAACAAGTCATTAAGTTAATTTAATTAAACAGTTGTGCAATTTAACAAGTGATTAAGTTAATTTTATTTAGCACTTGTTAACTGAACTTAAAGTTAATTTAAAGTGTGATTAAGTTAATTAAACAAGTGCTTAAGTTACTTTAACAAGTGATTAAGTTAATTTAACACGGACTTACCTCCGACTTCCCGCTAAGTATGCACTCCGTTGTATCGGTTGCTTCGAGGAAAATGGAATCCTTCTGAAAATAAAATATGCACTATTACGAAAAGTTCACATAAATACAGTCTCGTGGAAAAAAAATAAGATACATAGGCAACCGGTGAGCTTGCCCCGGGCGGCAGTTTTAGGGGGCGCCAAAAACGCAATTTATATGTTTGATTAAAAAAAAATCTCTTGAAGAAATTGAAGAATCCTTTCTAGCCACCGAATCTAAGTACGAAGCTGGTCATTTACTACATGCAGTGATGGATTTTATATTAATCCTTAACTTATCAATTAGGGACAGAATTCTTTAGATTAATAGAGAGAACGTTGAAATACAAAAAGAGGATATTATCATTTCGCGTTCTGTGGCGATGCAAGGTCTTGTTGATATCTTACAAGGAATGAGAGAAAAACCAGTAGAACATTGGATCAAAGGAGCTGCACCTGTATCCGAAAAGTTGGAAATTGCTTTTATAACTTGCTAAACAAAAAGGTATAAGAAATAATTTTTAATTGAATTATTAATTCCGTGACAGTTGAGCACCCGACAGGAGGGCGCCAGAAGGGGTTTCTGCCCTGGTTCGAAATAGTCGTAGATCCGGGGCTGGGCCTATATCATCTTAGGGGATGCAGTGTGGATGATCTTTTTGTGGAAAGGAAAGAGAAGAAGTTCTACGAAGGAAAAAGGTAGGAGGGTGGATAGAAATCTGGGGGTCAGTGTGTCCGGGAGAGACACATGAATCCATCCCTCCAACTGTGGTGCAAGGCGATCAGTCGAGAGAGTCCGGCTGGAGAGGTAAGGATGGCAAAAGGCATCCCTTAACGAGTCACCTCAATTTAGAGGGCGGTTATGGGTACCGCCGCCTCGGGAACCATTTATTGGATAACCACACTTCTGCCATAGGTCACTCCAAATAGTTCACTACGTGCGAACTATGACTTAATAGACTTAACAGGAGTGCCCGAGTTCATGGGGTGAGGTTTGTTTAGGTCTTGGCGGCGAATACGTTTGGGTACCTACTGAAGACCCGGATCTAGACTATTTTTTAACCACATGCGGTGACCTATGGCAGAGGTGTTGGTATGCGTGTCTCGCCGTATAAGATATATGGTGAAAATCAACACCCGTTTAAATACATGTAGTAACAACTCAACATTTTCCCCTCCAAAATATGAAAATGCAATAACACGTGCACATCACTTTATGGACACCCACTTGAATATCTCTTTACCGGGCTCTCTTAGATTATTTATTTTATTTAGTTAAGGTTTTGTTCCAGCAGGACGGGGGGGGGGGTTCTGCAATCCCAGTCTGCCATATTTCATAACAACTATAATACATATAAAAATGTAAGAGAGTAAATTAAAAGATCTAAAAGAAGAAAAAATAAATAAAATATGATAAAACATTAGTGAGGTGTTCGCAAAAAGTAGCAAAACTGTACACATTAGAATAAATCACACGCTTACCTGATGCCCAACAAAAAGCGAATTTAAAATAGCACGTACTGTTTATAAACCATTCTTTAAAGTTTCAATTTTTCATATCGATACCTCAGTTCCAAAGTGTAACAATTTAAAATCATAATTCTCAAATAAGTAAGAAACAATTTTTTTATTTTATTTTAGAAACTAAACTGTATGGCAATATTGCAGGTAGGGAAAGCCCATGTGTTTCCCAAGGGAAAGATGTTTCTGCGCCAGCCATATTTATTGAATTCCCCTATAGTGACGGGTAAAGAGTTAAACAGCGGGAAGGGTGGCTTATCGTAGGAGTAAGTTAGTTGTAACGAGGAATACACGGCACAACTTCTGTTCGCTACACGTCGTTGTACCACTCCACTAGAGTTTGCAATCTCGCAATCCCGCATCCCGCAATCCCGCGGGATTTCAGCAAAATCTTATCTTTATGTGCGGGATTTGCGGGATTGCGAGATTAACAAAATACGAAATTAACACCTAAAAATGCTGGATATGATTTAAGATTTTCACGGCCAAAAGTATTTTCGTTATTTATTTTTGGGGTGTTATGCCGTGTGGCGCTACCTCCTTTTTTAGGCAACGTATCGGACAGCGTTGCAGTGTCTACATCAACAACACGGCATAACACCCCAAAAATGAATAACAAAAAAAACAAAAAATACCGTTTTGGTTTGGTGTTCACTTATGGATGTCAAGACTTTTCATGGGCTATTTTTTTAAGTTCTTATTTTTATCAAATTTTTCTTTGAGTATTTATTACTGTTTTCAATGTTTTTTTTAATAATATTACTAGCACCAAAGATGGTTGATCTCAAATGAATGTTGTGAATCCTGTCAGTGATAGCTTTATTTTTTTATCAAAGTCTTGTTTAAAAAAACTAATCATGTTACCTTTTCAATACATTTTTATAATGTTACTAGTACTAAAGATGACTGATACGAAAAATCTTTACTATTTCTAATGATGTACTAGTACCAAAGATAATTGACACCAAATAATGAAAAACATTTATGGAGTGTTGGCATTATTTAAATGTATTGCCCCTCTCGCGGGATCCCGCGGGATTCCTAAATTCTATCCTGCAATCCCGCAGGATCTCAAAGGGTGTGAGATTTGTAAAACTTCACACTCCACCATTCGACAAATGGAATTAATTTGTTTTCAACTTGCGACACAAATAAGTTTTGATGTCAATAAAGAGAAGAGTATAAATAATATATCAGAATCTATTGTTATGGAAATTATCAAACTATAATAGTTACAAAGACATTAAAATATAAAATATATACTATCCGCAGTTTTTACTGGGTGGGACTGTGTTTTGTCGCTGGTAGTGTTAATCAATGCTATATTGTACACACCTTCAAAAAATCAACTAAATGAACGAATTCTTTCCGCATTCAAACTATTCCCATTAGATAGTAGTCCGCCGACAGTCTGGCGGACTTCATAGCATATCTCTTGTGTTTCAATATCTTTGAATAGTTATTTACTCTATCGTTTAACTATACGTAGACAAACAATGCAGCATATTTTGTCATATCTTGTTCAATAAGGTGGGTATTTCGATGCTTTTCAGCAAGCATTTTTTTAATGTACACCTCGCAAGAGCGCCACTATCTTACTTAATTTTCAATAAAATCAGAAAATCAGAAAATAAAATCAGAAAATTTTTGAAAACCAGATTTCTCGCAGGACTAACGCACAACACGTACGTACCAGCGAAATCAGTATGTTCGATGATGTGGTAGAGTTACGAGTCCCTAATTTAAATGAAATAATATTTTTAATTATTAGATTTTTAAATCCTTTGAAAATATCTCGACAATCGCGCACATCATAAATTGGCCAACATTTATTTCTAAAAGTGTTTCGTTGCTATTGAACGAAATTATGTTTTTTTTCATAAGCCATTCATTGAGCTTAAAAAGCAAAAAAAAATGTATATGAATAAATAAAACTATTTACGTTCGAGATATTATTGCCTTGAGATCGACTTACGACATTATTCCATAAAACTTTTTCAACGGCTAAAAAGCAGTCTTAATAATATTTTTCTGGACAATACTACTCTCCTGCATTCTTCAGTTTCTTAGCTGTGAAGTCTTTCTAGTTAAAGTCATTAGACTTTCGTTTTCTTCATTTGTTCCCATGAATTAAAGCATGCTCTGTAATTTCGATAAACAGCATTATACAACGTTCTTCCACAAAACAAACTTGAAAATGCTGCCACAGGCTTTAAAAAAATTTCGTCACTACCTTAAAAGACGAATATTAATATTCCCAACATTAATATATCAACATTGACAGTTTTGTTGTTTACAACATTATTCTGGGCAAGGGCTCAATTATAGGTCTACAAAAACAGAAGACATGATTTTTTTTATTAAAAAATGTTGTCGTTGCTCTCCTGAACAAATAAACTTTTTGTTCCTTAGAGCTTTTCAAATTTCCGTTATCGCTATATTTCAACATAAAACCAATTATAATTATTTATAATACTGATTATCCTTGCTGTTCCATTGTTTCCACACATTTTTGTAACGCGGTAGGATCTTTAGAGGACAATTATTTACATTTGAAATATTAAAAAAATCCTAGAGGATTATTTTAAATTACATTAAAGTATAAGTTTTTGTTTCTTAAATATGAAATTTCCATCTTCCTTTATTGAAGATGTCATAAACATCCCAAAACAAAGAAAAAATCATTTTATCGTACCTTCGTTCAACTAATTTAAACACTTGAGATTTTTATAAATTGTTATTCAAAATCTTTTAAAAGCATTATAAAGAGTTTTTCAGTGTCTGAAATAAATTTGAATTAATTTTCCAGTTTAAGCCTTTCAAAATCATAGCCTGCCAACGTCAGATTTGGGATTAGATTATTAAATTTCTGAAAGGCCCACCTGTCTTTTCGTTTTTTCTACGATGATTTAAAAAAAAAAATTATTTTAAACTTGTATTAAAAAAAATCATTCATTTCTGTGTGTTTTTTAATACATTTAACATAAAATAGTACATAATATGTGCAGTGATTACATAATAAGTGCTAATATAAAAATCACAATTGTATGAAACAATAAAGTTACAAACTTAGAACAGCAGGTATTTAAAATTAGAAATTTAATTTTTAAATTACAAAAATTTAAAAAAAATACCTTTTACGTTTTTTGTCACTTCTTTTTAAAATTCTATCATATTTTGCTTTTCTTTTATATCGGTCGATATTTCTTTCTTCTTATTTCACGAAAGAATTAAATGAGACTTGTTTTCTTATTTATCTACTTATTTCAGAAGAAAGAATGAAATCAGACTTATTTTTCTACTTACTTCAGAAGAAAGAATGAAATAAGACTTATTTTTCTACTTATTTTAGAAGAAAGAATGAACTCAGACTTATATTTCAACGTACTTCAGAAGAAAGAATGAATTATGTTTTATTTTTCTATTTGTTTCAGAAGAAAGAATGAAATAGGACTTATTTTCTGCTTATTAAAGAATAAAAATAGAATTATTTTTTTTTCTTATTTCTGAAGAAAAATTGAAAAACGACTCATTTTTCTACTTATTTCAGAAGAAAAAATGAAAAAAAAACTTATTTTTCTACTTATTTCAGAAAAAAGAATGAAATCAAACTTTTTTACTTAATATTTTTCTATTTATTTCAGAAGAAAGAATGAAATTAGACTTATTTCTCTTCTTATTTCAGAATGAAATAAGTCTTATTTCATTCTTTCTTCTTGAATGTTTGCGTTGATGTTTATTAAGTTTTTGTATAAATTCTGAACTTCGTTGTTCATTAAACATTTTAAAGGGAAAAACTGTTATTTAAGTAGGTAAACAATTAGTTAAAGACAGGTTTAGATCCCTGAAAGCACTTTAAATTTTGAAATATTTGTGTGGTCTTAAAATTATTCACACTAAATTGGTATTATTTTTATTCCTATAAAGAAAAATATATAAATTATCATTTTTTAAATATCTTTAGTTTTTATTTCTTTCTGTGGCGATTGTAAAATTTTGAAATATTCTGGAAATGTATTCCTGTCAGGTTATATTGTTAAAAAAAACTCTTAAGTGGATTTCAAAGCTCGCGTTGGAATGTAGGCTTTAATATTTACTAACTTCGGCAACCCACATCAATGTTTTAAGGGAAAGAGGGGTTCGTAAGGGTGAACGTACATTGGAGGACGTGTCTGTAAGGAAACTGTGTCGCGAAGTCGAATATTCGAGGTTGAGCTTTTTTAAGCCCTCATAATGACGTAAGGGTGCCTTTCTTCCAACTGAAACTTTAGGGACAGGTACCTCCAGAAGTTATCCTCAAAGTGCTCCTTCCAGGCTTGGTGGTAAGTATATCAGCGGAGAATAGCTCTACTAGCTGAGGAATGTAGATTTGTGACACAGTATTTTATAATTGTTCATTTTTATTTAAATTTGAGTCGTTTTTGATAATTTTTTCAACGCTGTCAGGCAGCAAAATGGCCAAATTATTTAAAATTGAAAGAAAACATACTCATACTTGTCATAATTAGTTTAAATTTTCCCAAATGCACCGATAGATATTCATTGATTTAAAATTTAGGTACCTGAATGATTGAAAAAGGGCACTTTTCCAAACTCACAATTGAATTTTGTGAACATTTATCAACTTCCTGTGAAATTTACCTTGAAATTTGTATGATAATATCGCTGAATTATGAGTATAATATAGAAATACAGTATAGTCCGGTCAGTAGCTGAGTGGGCATCGCGTTTGTGTCCCGCCCGGGCGTCGCATGTTCGATTCTTCGGCTGGCTAAGTCCTCCATCACGATTCAAGCAACATTTTCGGCTTACCGTGGTGGAGGTAGGAGATTTTCATACATTGTTGGGTTATTCGTAACCCGGAAATGTTTGTCTTTCTTTAAAAAAATAAATTACCTAATAAAATTATTTAAATTAATTATTTTCTGGAATGCTAGGGTTTTTATTTTTGTTTTAATGTTAATATTAAATTAGTGTTCTTCAGTCCCAGTGATTGGCAATACTTGATGTAGGTTCGGGAATTTTCAATGAAGCTCGCGGTTTGTCGAGATTACAAGTCTTGTTTGTGGATATTTAATTGGACCTAACGTCCGTTCTAGATTTCTCAAGAGAGATCAAGAGAGTCCGTCTGCGTATTTCTGAAACAACATTCGACACTGAAGGTGACCGATTGTCGATCGGATATCATCGGCTTTTTTCGGAATCATTCGGGTATTAGACACAAACGGTGACGATTGACACTCATAGCACTACTTTATTGACATCTGTTGAGACACCTTTGCCATATAACTACCTACAATAATGGCATTGAAACTACTTACGTCTTTCTGTACACTATTATAGGTAACATCGACATTATTAAGTTGCTTTCCTTGCGGCCATTATTGAATACACCATCGTTCTGTTTCTTCCCCTGCTTTATGAGCTTAGCAGCAAAGGGTAGTTTTACCCCAACAATTTGTTACTGCTCGAAACAGACGCGGGCGGCTAATTCGGCCCGAGGAGTTGTCCGAAGTAAATAAAATAGATCGATCAAACCAGATTGGATATTTATTTAAATTTTTAAGCCAGGGGAAAGCGCGAATGAGTAAACAGCAGACAATGGATCGTTGCCCTATTTAGTATTTAAAGGTCTACTGGAGAAGTAGAGAGTAGATGAAGGTACAACTAGCCATTGAAGCCATTTAAAAAAAAATAGATGCCAGCTGTCGCAGCAAACAAAGTTGCTCGTGTGCACTATGCAGGAGTCCTTACTCTAAATAAAACTGCTTCCTTACTTCCTTACTTATTAGTAAACAATAATTTTAAAATCTATTTCTTTTCCATATGTATTACATGTGGATTTTTGTCCGTAGCTCTGTGCGAGGTCCCTAATTTGTCACAACAAGCATTTACATAATTAATTCATACTACTAAATAACAACAGTAGTACTCTATCATTTAATTAGAGATAGGTAGCTATTGTGAGTTCACACACGCTTAACACATTGCATACAATTAGTGCGTTACGCCAAAGGCAGATATCATGGCAGCTAGATGCATTATTTATTTACGCAGAGAATGTAAACGTTGAATAAAATACATACGCAGTTAAACTAAAAGCTATGTTCACAGCACCGGACTTTCGTGCGTTACACATTCCCACACGTACCTTCTTTCCTTTCTTTGTAACACAATACCATTCTTTAGAATCGAGCTCTGACGGTGTATTCCACATTCCTAAGGTTTTCCTGAGGCTTTCAATCTTTCCTCTCCTTAGAGGGGAGGGTAGCTAATTTCCATACCCGACCCCCCGCTCACATCCCTTCGCAAAATCCTGCATACGTTCCTGAAGATTAGGGGTGGGTGTCCCACTGCCTCGCTTCCTGCTGCCTTACTGCCTTGCTGACTTGATGAACGGCCAATCTAACCTTCTTTGTAAGGCTTTCAGGATCTGTACGCTTCCTGAATTAACTTGAAAGTGCAGACATCAGATCTAAGTAGCCGTAGCTATAGCTAGTAGCGAACTGCCTTTCTACCAAAATTCTTTTGTGTGGAAGCGAATGCTTTTCCAGAACCAGGTACGTATGGCAGATTTGGTCTTTCAATTTCAGATTCTTATTAATGATTTTTCCTAGATATGTGTCATTTTATGTGCTATTTTCAGAAATTAACATTTCGGTCGACATGGATAAATATCGCAATATGTGAGAGAGTGATCATGTAATGTATTATTCAAAGGTTAGATTTGGAGGTTTAGTATTTTGAGGTTTAGTATTTCGAGGAGGTTAGTATTTCGAATAGGAACGAATTTTTTGTCACATAAGATTTTCGTCAAACCACAATTTTAGATTATTTGCATTGTGAATTTAAATCATTTTTTCCCATGTTTTTCCTTTTGCTTTTAAGTATTATATCACCGGCATAAAAGAAAATTTGTCCATGTATATTGGTCCCAGAACTGGGCCTTGTGGAATACCAAAATTTGATGTTTCTTTGTTGTTGGATTTGCCATTGATTTTAACAAATTGTTGACGATTGTCAATAACTTTATATCCATTTAACGGCTTTACCGTTGGTGTTTTTAGATTTTAGATTTTGTTATACTATTAAATGCCTTTTTTGGGTCTGAATAACTGAATGACTGAATGAATGAATGAATGAATATATCTGCGGATTTATATACCATCAAGTGCCAAATTATAGGTGTTACATATGCTGTTACGTATTTTTGTTTTTATGGGACGGAATTGATTGCATTATAGTATTTTCTTATTATTTTTATTATATTTTATTATTTATTTCAGAAAATCTTCTCTCTGTTTTTCCAAGTGGTTTGCTACGTTCAGTGATTTAGCAGGGGTGCCCGGGTTCATGGGGTAAGGTTTTTCTAGGTCTTGGAGGCGGATGTTCAGGACACACTGAACCCCAGATTACTACCCCCCCTTAAACCCTTTTCCTTCCCAGAACTCTCCTCTCCTTCCTTTCTTAAAAAAACCCTCCACACAGCATCCTTAAGGATGGCAAAGGCCTTGAGGGAAATTATTTTTTTCATGGCGTCGTGTGTGGAGCTCATGTAAAAAAAAAAAGATTTTCAAAAAAATTTTCTTTTTTCGGTATTAGGGATATCGGTGGATAATTTGATACATTTGAAGGGGTCAAAATATTTCTGACTGTTCTTATTATTGAAGAATTTTGGAATTAGATCTACGATCAATAGCTCTATCGAGCTTTTCTTTTGGAGACAGATTAAAACTGACTTCTTCTACAATTTAAATGTTTAATTCTGAAAAAAAAGACATATTTTCTTTGACATGTCAGCAACCGTCTACCGGCTTCTTCATTTTTTCTGGAAAGGATTAAGGTTAGATTACTTACAAGAACACATAAAACTGCCAGACGAATTGCACTTACGAAACAAAGAGAAGTGAAAGCTCGGCTGCCTGAACAATCCCGGTGCAATGAAGTCTCAAGTCTAAATATACTGAAAATTATCCAGGCTTCAATGAAAGATTCCTCACTTCTACGAAAAAGTGAAATATATATATAACCTGCCCCAAAATCTATATTATACGTATCCCAAGATCTCAAGAATAAACGACATGCTTACGATTAAAAAAAAGATATTCCCACGGTTGAAACGAGGCTGTTGGAAACAACAACATTTTTTCAACCGGATCAACAAAATCCAGTAATCCCGGGATTAAGACAAGTGAAGCCCACAAATGTACGAATTTCCCGGGATCTCGGTATTGAATGTTCTAATGATTATAAACAAAAGATGATCGATTAAAATAATCGAAATCGATCATAATTTTTAGTATTAACACAAATGAGAATTTCAATAGGTACCTATGTATTAAACCCATCTCTCACAATTTATTACATGTTGTCTCCATTTAAGGGAGTGATCTAGTCTAGAAGCATAAAATGTAGGTGTTTTTTCAGGTGCAATTAAAATAAAAACAATAATATTTTTGTGGTCGTTATTTCCCCAAATATTGATTAAACATTAAAGAATACATTAAAAAAAATCAAATGAAAAAATTACATGGTTTTGAAGTGGGGGGTATCAAAAATATGGCACTCCCTGGTTGACACGATTGCAAGACTCCTAGTAATCTAAAAAAGACAATCAAAATGAAATTTTAATGCAAGCAAATGCTGCTATAGCGTGAATTTCGGAGAAGTCATAAATTTTTTTTTCGCAAAATGGCGGCTGTCTGAAATAAAAAGACATTTTTTACCAGTTTTCTTGACTTTCCGAATTTTTTTAGAATTGTAAAAATTAAAATTTTGTTATTGTTCTAGCTCATGCAATAAAAAAATGTATAGAGAAAGCTCACACCAAATTTCAAGTAAATTGGTTTAGTAGAACTTGAGATATCGTGTCAACCATCTCGAAAAAAGTAGTTGTGAGAAAAATCCGTTTAAAATTTTGTTGTATTTAGATTCTGGTTAGATTCCGTGTAAACCGCGACATTAAAATGGTTTTAACTTTTATAATAATGTGAATTTCGAAAAATCCTTTTAAGGAGATATTTTTGAATATTTAAACTTTGGAAATATGAAGAAAAAAAAATTCTCGACCAGAATTCTGTCTTAAGACACTCGGTGTCTACGCTCAATGAATTAATCCAAAATAATATAATAAAGATTTTTAAAACATTGTTAAAAACCGGTGCAAAATGTTTTCATGGGAAAGTTATTAAACTGATTGACTCGCTTTAGAGTTTTTTTGGAACAACGTAAAATGAGAAACGTTCCTCCGACCATCGGACCCTGGGGTGTCGTATTGAGCCTCGCCATTACTTTAGCACAGAGCAAAATCAGAAATAAACCTGCGACGTTTAAATTTCAAAACGGCCTCCATTAAAATAGCGCTCTCTCGACCCAAATAGGCTCGTCTGAGCTCTGTTCGCTGAGCCAACGTACGTCAGGTGAAATAAAAGCCCATTAATTTAATAAGCATCGCTGAGAGAGACATCTATCCAGATAATGGAAAGTTTCCCGCCGAACAACAATGGCGTCGTGGCGGCTTCCGGCAGCCATCCTCCCACCGGAAATGAGGTAGGTCGCGCTTTACATCCCCCGCTACCGGCATCCAGCCAGCGGCCACCCTGCCATACCAGCCCCAGCTTGCAGCCACCCGACTATACCCTGATACCAGCCATAGCGGCCACCCTACTGAACCCGCTAGCCGCTGACATGTGAGATTGTTAAAGCTGAATTACTGCTTTTATTATATTATGCTGCATAGGAATATGTGCGAACTGATGAGAGGGCGATAAGGGCTTTGACTCTGGCTCTGGGACCAGAAGTCACAGATTTTGAATCTGGCGAACTGTGAATAAAACTTAATATCATTGTGGTATATTTAGGATTTAAAATTTTGTTTCAACATCCTTCAACAGATTTTGTCAGTGTGTATAGATTTTGTCAGTTTTGAGATGTCTTAACAGATGTTAGTGAAGTAATACATTAGAAGAACACCCATGTCAGAGACATCTATTAAGACATCTAGTTTCCGCTATTGTTCCAATCACAATCCTACCTAAACATGAAATCACAAGCACCATCCTACAAATTACTAAACAATCAACTCACACTCATAATACTCGAAACAGCAAAAAAATTAGTTCCTCTACCACACTCTACAAAATATGGAACTATGAAAATATGGAAAGATATGAACAAGGGAATTCAACAAAATTAAAGAATTCAGAATAATGCTTTAAAATAATATTTTTTACATACGTTTCAGATTGTAACTATGTAATTTTCTTGTCGTGTTCTGTTCTGTCTTGGTTTTTTTCTCACTTTTTCTTTTCCATTTATTTGTAATCATCTTTATTTGTAAAACCTTGTTCTTTTCTTTATTTGTTTTCTAATATTGCTTGTTCTACTTAAGCTGTCTCTATTTTTCGTATGTACTGTACGTGAAACTTATATTTTTAATATCAAAATATCTTTATAAATTTCCTCTCACCTATGAATTGTAAGTTCTTCCCGTCCTAAAATGAGTTCTGTAATTCATCGCAATTGCCCTAGCAAGAAATAAATAAAAAAAAAAAAACAATAAAAAAGAGTGGCGACTATCGTTGTACGTGTCTAATGTACGAACGGCTACGGAAGTAGCCGATGACTCCCTCAGTGTCGGGTTCTATGGCTTCAGAATTACTTAGAGCATCCAATAGGACGGACATTTGGCCCAGTTAAATATTCATTGTTAACCTTACGATAACGTAAGTAAAGTGATTTGTAATCTCAAAGATCCTTGATCTTTGTTGGAGTTTTTCGAACACAATTCAAGTATCTCAAACACTGGGATTGAAGAACATTACTTTCTGGTTTTCAAATGGTTTTTCCTCATAAAAATTAAGTTAGTAGTACTTCCCTAGAGTGGAAGGTTCTCTCTTTGTTATTCGGATAAGAATCCAGATTATTCAGAATCCAACACATTACTTGAAATAAAATTTTGCTGTTTAGTAACCAGATTTGAATGGCCATATACATTCCGATATTTCCCCGGAGCCTCTCTTTCACTTCTCTCCACTTTAGTCATTTAAGGGTCGCGAAATTGGGAGTACACTGGTCCTACTAATTGCAGGCAAATTGGTATCAATAACGTCATTTTATCTATTTTATTTTTTATCTATTTGTTCAAAGGCGGTAAAAAAGTTGGAATTGAAAACAACAGACCTATTAGTATTCTACGTGAATTTAAAAAAATTCTTGGAAAATATGTTTTTTTCTGAAACTAATAAATTTAGCACGACTTAGCAACTTAAGATAACTGGTCAAATCCCGGCTTGCGTAACTTTTTTGATTGAATTCTGTTATCTCACAATTTAATCATTTAAAATCATGTGGTATATTTGCGGTACGTTCTAGAGTGGAGGACATTCTCAGTAAGGCCCTCATGTAAGACCATCATTCGGAATTGAAACATTGCTTGAAATGGTTCTAGCCGTGTTTGGTGACTAAATCTGAATAGCCAGGTACTTCTCCACCTTTTTCTTCCCTACCTACCTTCAGCCTCACAAGATACCCCATGCCATATTCTCACTGGCTCCATGCAGGTGCATCCGGGACTCTTGTGAGGTATTCAAATTTAAAGAAAATGTGAACTCCTTTGAACTCTTTGTAAATATCAAAGCTCTTAAAAATATATATTATTTTTTAAGATAATCTCTACATGTTTGCTGAGGTGAAAAGTAATTAATTATATGAAATTCTCTCGATATAAATAATATCAAAATGCGACCGGAAAATGAAAATATTCACCTAGTTCTGTTCTTTTATGCTATAGTTATGAAAAAAATCACAATTTACTTAAGAAATTTGTCAAAAAAAAAATCTCTATTTAAATTTGCCATGCTTAAAATATTTTTGCTTACGCCTATTTTAACATTCATTTTTTGAAATCGACATTTCAAAACTATATTTTTTTTTTGTTGAACGCTGACTACGGAGTCTCAAGTGTGCATAAATTTCAAGCGTTTTCTTATAAATGGGAAACTGCGATGGACATTTCTGTAAATACTTGTTAATCTTTTAGTAAATACATAGGCACAAGTCCTCGAGTTTATTATATTATAAAATTGCTTACCGCAACAGTGTTTAATTTTTGTTTCGTCCGCGCAATAACATTTTATCCGCGGCATGCCTCATATTCATAAAACATTTTATTTCAGTCAAATTGCAATTTTTTAGACCGCGGTTTTACGATCGCACCGGGAGCAACGGCGGCCAGGGACTCCCAACCAACCTCACCAGAACATAGCAATAGAGGGTACTCAAAATACGTTTACGAACATGATTTTATTCATTTTTAAATTACACAGCATCGTATTTTAAAAGTGTTTTAAATATTATGTGACCAGCAGACTGTAAAATGTAATGGAGGTTGAATGCTCCTCATATTATACACGATTACGTGTAGTGAGGTAGTTGGTACTCTTCGAGTCCTTTGAGAGGTTCCTCATAAATATATTAACATTTTTATAACATGGTACAATAAATCCTATTCAATATTATCAACAACGCTATTGACATTGACTACCTTTAAGAAAACTACCCCAATTTACACCGTCCAATACGAAACACAATCAAATCACTTTTCCTTATACCACCCTCAAAAACTAACAGACATCATAAAACTTTCAGAAGAAAGAACATATAATCAATGGCTTTCTGAGTGATTCCCAGATCAGTAAATTTGGAATCCCGCAGGGAACGGTACTGGGTCCAATACTTTTTATCATTTATGTGAATGATATTTTTAAACTCACCATAAAGTCCAAACTAATATCATATGCTGATGACACAGCAATTTTAACTGAGGGATTAACCTGGACTGAAACTCAAAAAACGGCGGAATTAGATATAAATATAATAAAAAAATGGTTTGATCAAAATTTACTATCCCTAAATACTGATAAAACCTTTGTTATACCATTCACTTTGAATAAAAATGCTATCCCTGAGAATGTAAACAAATGTATCCACTCATATGATTGTAATTCAAATTCATATCCATGTAAACCTGATTGTTCTACACTTACTGTTAAAACCAACGTTAAATACCTGGGTGTAATTATAGATAGCAACATAAAGTGGAAATTACAAATCAGTTCAACAGTTGAGAGAATAAGAAAATTAATGTTCATTTTCATTAAAATTCGAAACATTTTAAATATTACGATGTTAAGAACCATTTATTTTTCCTTAATTCAATCAGTGCTACAATATGGAATTGTTGGTTGGGGTGGTGCCTTCAAAACTTCTCTTTTACCTTTGGAATAATAAAAATAATTTTAAAAAAGTCATATGATTACCCCACCATTAAACTATTTCAAGATTTTAAAGAACCTTCACTTCACATTATTTATAAAAAAATTACAGTTTTACAAATACACAAAGATTGCTTTAATAATGAGAACCTTACTCATTTTTCAAACAGCATTAGAACAAATATACTTGGCTCTATGACTGTCCCGCGTTGTAACACTACCACAGCTCAACAATTTTATAAATATATTGGAGTGAAATGGTTTAACCAGTTACCAGTTAATCTAAGATTGGAAACTAATTATAAAAAATTCAAAAAATCAATAAAAACACATTATTATGACTACATCTTATAATACTATACTTCTCATCACAATTGTAGGATATCCCTTTTCTCTTTTTATTTTTCTCCTTTCTTTTGTTTTACACATAAAATAAAAATACTATTTTTTTTTTCTTTGTTAAATTGTACTTTACATTCGTTTTCTCCGCCTTTTTCACACGAGCTCTGCTCAAAAAAAAGGTGTAATACTTATTAATTAATGTATTTTTAAAAGAAAAACTTTATTTAATTTATAAAAAACCATGTAAACTCTGTACCATTATATTCAATAAAAAATAAAATATATAAGAACATTAAATAATAATAATAATAAAATAATAAATTCCGTTCAATGGCGCAGGATCTTATATATATCAAAATTTTCCTCACTCAGTGGGTGAGATATGCAGTTGTGCAGAGTGGAACTGCTAAAAATGACCTTGATTGTGTCTACCATCACTGCTTGAAAAATATGGTAAAATAATTGCATGGAGAGGAAAGGACTCACCGAAAAGGAATCTGTAGGCCGGCCCTCGTCTGCTCTTCTCCATCCAACATGCACACACAGTGAAATGCGCGAATTATTATATTCTACAAAACACAGCGGAACCAGGTTAAAGGCGGAGCGGTGCACAAATGGCTATATGATGCGGCGGGCAGTTTATTACAGACACTGAATTAAGGAAGGACGGGTAGGCAATGGATGGGTAGGAAAAAGGAATTGGCAACAATATTACTACCAAATCCCAAGCAGTGACAGTATGTATGTGTAAGAGTAGGTGTGTATAAGTGTAGGTGCGTGCTTGGGCCTAACCACTCAGTATAAAACAATTGCCTACCCACATTAAATCCGCGTTCTATCCTGATAACAATTTAGGTAAATTATTAAAGAAACACATTAGATAGAGATCATAAATTAAGCCACTCGGGCATTAACCAACTATGTTGCAATAATTGTCCATCCTTCTACATAGGTAAGACAACTAGAAACATAAACATTAGAATCACGGAACATTTAGATGCTTAAATGATAATAATTTTTCAAAGTTTGCAAATCATCTAATTTCGACGGATCATACTTTTAATAAGAATAAAATTCAATAAGGAAAAAATAAAGGGGTCAAAATTCTTCACCGTAACAATAAAAGCAAAAAATTAGATAATTTAGAAGCACTTGAAATTAGAAAATCCCTAAATAATGATTCTAGTATTTTGAAAATTCAAATTAATTTATCTTTAGTCCCATTTTAAATATATTTCCAGTGAACCGCTCTGTTCTTCCCGGAAATCCCGCAATTACTCCTACCCCTTTGCTTACCTCCCACTCTCAAACCTAAAATTTGTATGGCTGACAATATTCTATGTCATAGATTAGTTACAATATTCTCCTGACGAAGGAAGGGCGCTTCCGAGACCGGTAGAGTGTAATAAAATAAAAGCGTTCTACAACAAATTTATGTGTTTTTGTTGTAATTATGGCGAGCCACAAAGTTAATGCTTTTTACAAACATGAAATTATTTTCCTCAGGGCCTCCTGTATGGAGTTAATTTAAAAAAAATTTACTAAATAAACAGTAATATAATACCACTAAAGGAATGCCGTGGGTTTGGAGACACTTTTCTGGAGAGAAAACTCTTTTAAAAGAAAACTAAATTAAAGATGCACTCGTAAATAGAAATCAAAATATTTATAAAAATTCGACGATAGTAAAAGCGATCAAAACAACATTAATCAGAAGCTCGCAATCTGTGGGTCGTAAATATGTCTTTGGCATACAATAGTAAAATTAAGCATAGAACAAGTTTTGATATTTCTATGTTTATTTTTTAACTTATTGGTGATTGAAATGAAATTTTCTAGATAAAACGAGTGCTACCTTCCTGACTCATTTCATGAAGGTTGCGATATTAATCATTACACACAGCTTGAAAAGCTTCACTTTGAAGTCGGCAGCGTCGCTAGAGTTGGAATAGTAATTTAATACAGTAGTATGTCGCGGCATCGCATAGGTTGGGAGTCCCTGCCCTACGCAGAAATTTAAAAATCACCTGATAAGGAAACTAATTAAATCCATTAGTATCAAGAATGTATAAACTTAATAAAGAAATGTTGGTAAGAAATTTAATCTTGTTTTGCATCTTATATCAAATTTATTTTCAAACATCCGCTAGTACGACCGGTCAGTGGTCGAGTTGGTATTGCAATTGGGTCCCACCCAGGCGTCGTGTATTCAATTCGTCTCCTGCTATGTCCTTCATCACGTTACAAGCAACATTTTCCGTTTACTGTGGCGGTAGTAGGAAATTTTCAGGTTATTCGAAAACCGAAAATATTTGTCTTTCTTTAAAAAAGTTTTTTTAAAAAAGTCCGGTACTTATAGAAAATCATTTTGAAAGTGTTTTTTTACATTCGTAAAAGTGGGATCAATTTTATTTTGTTTTATTTTACTTTAATTGGGATACAAACAGTATAATATTGAAATGAAGCTTGATAATAATATATAGGTTGCATTAATTTTACCAATTACAAGTTTCCATGTGGATTTTATAAAACAGAAGTGAACTTAGTAATTTGAAAAGGTTTATGAATAAAAATTACATCCTAAGAAAGATCTTTAAGTGGAAATAGGAAAAGGGTAGGACAGGGAGCGGGAATTCGGTCTGGTTGAAGTGGAGTACGTATTCTAATTATAAAATGCATAACCCAGAAATGAGGTTCTTTGAAAGGTTGTTAGGATTCGATCAGTATGTATAGTTATGAAGTAGCGAGAGATCACCTATGTGTGAATTAAAAATGTCAAAATGTGAATAGTGTGTATAGAAAATATGTTACGCACGATAAATTAAGGAATTTTGCTTAGAATTGGTGTTGCATTGAGGGAGGCTAAGAATTTCGTATGATCTGATGCAGGAACTCGTAGTTTGTATCTAATCGGTGTGAAGAGCCATCCTCAATATTAGAGACGAATGTTAGACGGCAAAATCCAGAAGCTGGTGTTGGTGCAGGGAAGTACCACACCACGTGACATGTACTGGTCTAGACTGTGATTACGAAAACAGTGTTCTAATGTGTAAACGGTGCAAATAATTAGTGCTCCATTGTGCCCCTGGTTTATTTCGTATTGAAATCCGGAGGCGCGGCAGAATGGAAAATTTACCTTTTTTTCGGACAATTTTTTTTATCGTAATTATTAGTTTAAATTAGTCCCAGCTTTAGTTCTACATAGATAAATAAGTAAATAAACGTACTAATTAGAAAATAATAGTTTAATTTCTTATAAACTCTCTCAATTTGTATTCAAGGCTTAGCTACCCCATTCTGCCCCGGGTTCCCTCCTCCAGCGCGGTAGAGTGACGGATGAGCCGACCGATATGCAGCGCGCAATAACTTACCGCGCCGAGCACGTCGGCGTCGGGTAATTGTGTCCTCGTAACAAACATTACATGAAAATACAACGTCACGCATCGCGGGGAGGCTTTCGCCCTGAAATATTTCACTTTTTGAGGCTTTTATACTTTTGCCTGAACGGCCTAACGATGACATTCATTTTGTTTCCACCAAAAGTCGCGACAGCTCACTGATTTATTTGACGTTTATTAATTACGGATTTATATGAAAGTTACAAAATATATATGAAAAGTTTTAATTCAACCGCTCGTTCTGCGTCACGCTTGGGATCACTTTTTGTTTTAAGTTTACATTCTGTTACATTTATTATTAGTTTAATTCTTTCCGACTAAACCCGTGATGTGGATTGAATATAAAGTATTTTTTGACAGCTTCTTGTATTTCACTGAAAAACGCAGAAAGCATTTATTTTTTCAGTCTGTAGACTCTCTCAAAGCATTAGTAGTAAAGTAATATTTTTTAATACTTTAAAAAACCCATAATAATCTAAAAACCTGGCTTCAAAGCCAGGTTTTTTCTTGTTTTAAAACTAGTTTTTTCATTAATATTTTTTCTCGTTTTCAGAATTTTTTTACTCGCAGCATTTAACCGCAGAAGTTTTCTAAAGGCACTTATTTATAGGTTTATGAAAGCGTCACACTTTTCACGAAACAGTTTATTGATATAATAATGTTTATCATAAATCTTTGATTATTGAATGAATTTTGACAAAACTTTCGTTTCATTCTAAGCATTTTATAATATTAATTAATACTATGTGTTTACAAATAGCATTGTATTGGATGGCCGCCAATTTCTTATTTTGGAATTATTTTTAATTTGTGTGTACGTAGATAGCGTAAATAAAATCACAAAATGAGTTTGCATTTTGGAGTAATCGTGTTAAACCAAGGCGAATATTTTTTTTATTTTTTGAAGTGAAAATTTCTTTAGCACCGTTGTGATTTGAAACTCGATGAAGTGAAAAATGACGACACTAAAAAGAGACAAATACAATCACCTATAGGATTTAGCCTGCAAGAGAATGAGATAGAATAATCGGTCTCCTCTTTGTGCGGTGCTTCGTAGCCTCCTCATTCTTGTCCACTTTTGTTTTTTGAAGGTTTTACTTCACCGCTTTTACCGCGTATACAGTTAAAATAACCAACATTAAACATACTATATTTAGTTGTAATAATATCAATTTTCAATTTTCGAATATTCGGTTGAAAAATATCTATGTCAGCGGACAAGTTATTTAATAACGGAATAATTTTTTTCCGAGCGGCATTAACAACAATGGTAAGTTAGTTCTGCATCTTGGAACAACAAAATGCTTGTTCTTACGTGCTCTTGTGAAGTTGTTGGGAACAGAAAACTCTTTTTTTTACATTAACTCCACACAGGATGCCCTGAGGAAAATAATTTCGCTCAGGACCCATGTCATCTTTGAAGATGCTGTGTGGAGGGTGTTTTTGAGGAGAGGAAGGAGTGAACCCGGGTCTTGAAGATACCCATGTTGTAGAAGGGGAGGAAACACAGATACCGGCAAATCGTTTCACAGCCGAGCCGTTCTCATGTGATTAATGTTGTGATGGTCCCACCCCGCTGCAAGGTTTTTTCACCCTTTCCTTTTCTCTCTTCGTCGTTGAGATCTCCGATCGGAAGGTTCAGCTACGCTGTTTTCCTGATCTCATTTTCCCAACCCCTGTGATGCAAAACACAGTAAAACAAGGTTGTTCTGGGAAATCTTACAATAAACCCTTTACTTCACGTTGTGATTGATTTTTGTTTCGAAGCCTCCAGATTATTTGGAGTAGGAATTTAATGTATTTACTATTTTTCGTGGTAACTTTCGACTCTTTAAAAGGCGTGGAAGAATTTTTTCTGTTGTCTTCTCAAACGCATGAAGGATACGCCCTGTCTAACTGCCCTACACTACCGATGCCTATGGCCCTAACTGTATACTCCCTGTAGAGTCCCCGTTCCCCGCTATAGTGATCCCTTTTGCACCTAGTCTATTAAGGCTGGGTAAGCTATCCTCTGGTCCTATTTTGCGCTAGTAAAATTTAACTGCACGTCTAAAGGTCAGTTAGTAAATCACGAAGAAGGAACCTAGCTCACGTAACGGTCGATCCTGTGGACAATTAAATGGCAATACAAGTTCATTATTTACTTTAATTTAAATGTACGTACCTAGAGGTGCCTCTCTATGGCCGAATAGGCTGCTCCCGCGTCTCCCAATCTGAAATACCTATCCTATGCATAACCGTTAGAAATATTGTTATTGTTAGTAGCACCAATTTACGGCAGAACTAAGGGGTTTTAAGGAAGTGATAAAAGGAAAGGAAGGAGAATTTCTTTGCAAACTAGTATTGGCTCCTCCGCTAACCAAGTTGACCGAGTGGGCAGTTCTCCGGACACAACTATCCCGCGAATGCATGTCTGAGCTATACCCCGGTATCTGGCGGATCTCTTGGACGATCACCCTGACATACCCGGACTCACTCATGCCAGAGGAAGAACAGCAGGCTTTCAAACCTTTCCCAGTCAACTCCAATACTCATTACGCCTCCAGATTCTACGTTACTGGCTCTAAAAGGGGTATTTCCATTTCGTCCCTTGTCATGACTCTATCCACGGGCAAGTGGCGCGAAGCTGTGAGGCAGACCTTTAAAGCCGACCGTCTTCGTCTTTCCACCTCCAATAGTTGACATAAGGCGCACTTTGTGGGCCTTACGTTTACTTTTGGGTTGACACAGATGAGAGAATGCAACAACGTTACAGAATTTTCCCGCAAGATACCTTGTTAACGGTCTCCTCCACTCAACCTTGCAGGCTTCCCGTGATGTCTAAAGTCAAACGCCTCCGTCAGCGAATCGTGCCCATGACATACAATTCGGCATCCCTGGTACATAACCTTTCGCGCCCGTTCGCTCGACACGATCCCGCGAAAGGGAATGACCTCCGACATAGCGCGTGACCCGCCCAGTCTGTGGCTGGTACCTCCCCTCCTCGTAACATGGTAATGAGGGAAAACCCTTACCTTTCCGACATACATATCTCACTTAAGTATAGTCTCGGTACCATCGTATACATTCCACAAACGTGAAAATTTAATTCACGCAATACAACAGGTAGAAATTTCGCAGATAAACAGGTTGATATAATGTTATACATGCATAGAATCGTGAATCTGGTTCTCACGCCCTCCTCCTGTTGAAGTCTGCGCCAAACTGTCAGCCAACGCCTGCAATTGGGTAAGTTGTACTGTCAAAATTTCATCAATTCGATTGGGTGTACCATCGTAGTCCTATCGCCTCTGCGTTCCTAGGTACCTGTAAGAACCATTTTTTTGCTGCTGTTCCGTTCCTAGCAACCAGCTGTTAGGCGACGGTTCGGGTTTGAACCCGGGTGATAACGGCGAAGAGAAAAAAACCTGACCGACACGCACATTTATAGTGAACAATAGTTCAATAGGCTGCTTCATTCTTGCGGTCAGCATGTCCTGTAATTTAAATTATGGAGTTGTAATTCGACTTACCGAGAGTGATTGACAACTGTACCCTTTATCCTAGCGGGAATACACGCTCGTTGTGATTTTGGATCTGCACCTGTTATAACCTGTGGGAAAACAAAGAAACCCTTTCCACCTCCCTACGACCATTCCCCCCCCCCCCTGTTATGTAATGTCCTGAAATCTATACTCTGTTCGATCATCTGTAGTTATCATTTTTTGTTATAGCTTCCGTCAAGCGGTATATTTATTATTAAAGCCCAAATTAATCTACGTAAAGTTTATACGATTTTTCCTGTAAAGTGAATTCCGTTATGGTTCGATTACTCCTTTCACCTCCCTAATAATGAGTCATCTCTTTATTTATTTTATTTATTTATAGTTGATTAATTTGATTATTACACGTAGAAAAGAAGAACACGTGATTTTATCCACTATCGTTTAACAATTTATCACCGCGATTATTGCAAACACAACTTATCACTGAATTTACGTTTTTTTTTTGCAGCTATTTGTCTATTATTAAGTTAGTTTTACCTCTCCATATTTCCGCAAAATTAAAAAAAAATTATATTAATAAACTCCGGACTCCCTTTTAATAAAATTACCACTATCTGTTTTCACTGAAGTTAATTAACCGTTGCTACGAGCTGGTTAGAACCAAAACTTCCAGACTTAACCGTATTCTTCCGCCGAATTCCACTGACTGATCTGTTATCAAAAAAAACTGCTTATTTAAAACGAAAATCTCCCATCAATCAAAATAAGTTCATGCAATTTTGAGTCGTATTTATCCGCTCGCCACCCACTACTCTCGCTTCCCGTCCGTTCCTCCCTTATGCGTTTGTCACAGTTCCAACCCTTGAAATCGGGGTTCCAGCTATCTCGGTCTAGCAAAATAAAACAGGGGTGGACCACGCGCTCGACTCAAACTTGTCATAGGACATTTTCTCCCACTCAAAATAAATGTATTACACCGCACTACCCCTGCATACATTCTGGAATAATCTATTATTATTATCATTATTTTATAACCTAACGCGAAGGAATTTTATTCTACGCATTATTCTACGAACAATATGTATTCTCCCTTGGTTTTCCGTATTTGTGAGTGTTTAGGCCTTATACTCTGACAAACTCTCTCTTTAAACAAATAGCAACGCCCGTAAGGCTTTTCCCAGTATTAAACTCACATTTTTATTGATTTCGATTTTCATTTATGGCCATTTATCACCACCATGGCCTAATCTGTCCCTGTTATTTGCATCTCTACTAAGTAACCTCCCACATCTCATCGTCTCGTTCTCCCGAAAAAAGCTAATAACTGTCAAAATGTTTTATTGATCTCTTCAAAAATCACACTCGAATTTGTAAATAAATTTAGAATTAGACGGGCCGTTAAATTTTATGCATTTGGCTAATTACTTTTTCCACTATTTTGTACGTAACCTAGAGTGGTGATTTCGGCTTAATGACCTCTTCTAAGAGCCAAAATCGTGTTACCTGTCAATCTCTTAGAACGTCACTTATGTACAAGAGATTGTAAACCTTCCCCATGTCGCTCCTAATAACTGAAACGCAAAAGTTCATAATTAACCCAAAATCTACTTCCTGAACGATCTTTTTCAAAATCTCAATAGAGTCTCGGTCCCGAATTTCAACAGTTATCAATTTCTTATTTTTGGTCATCATGAAGTGAGTTATGATCAAATTCATAAGGGTCTGCATTCCATACCATGGACTTCGTGAGAACCAGAACCAGATAAACGCCTTTAGCTCCGCCTCTCTCTCGCTATTCGTTGTGTTCAAAATAATTGTTAATTTATCATTTCCAATTTGTCCAACGTTTTACATCTCCGATAGTCTAGCACCTCCCACGCGATAATTAACCCGTATTTTATTACAGACTCCTTCAATTTCGTTTTCAAACACACCCAACAGAGGTCAGTAATATGATCGAATTTAAATATTTTAAAAAAATTTCCTCGTCTACTTGTTCAAACAACACTGAACCATCACAATGTCAACCGTGTACAAATGTTGGACGCGTGTTTGGCGTATTTCCCGACTATGCACCGGTGCCGAGGGGATCAATGACGCTGGTTCCTCGGAGCATCTTTCATTGTAATACCGGTAGAACAAGGTCAAAATTATATCAAGAATACTGATATCAGCAAGGCAGTTTTTCTTCTATCGCCGAGCTGGTGGCTTGAAAATTTGTTTCTTCAATACTTTATGTAAGGAGACAGCCACTTTAAAAAACTAGTTCTGTAGTTTAAAAAACACCTCCCATGAAAAAAAGGATGATTTTTTATTTCATTATTTGTTTTTTAAAACGGTAACATAATTAATACAGTGTGATTTATAAAATTCACCTCAGGGGTGCTGCAAAAATTATTATGTAAGTACTTCACCACTTTTATTAAACTAAATACCGACCAGATTTCACTGCCAACACAGCAAATTGGTGAAAAGCAAAGTAATTGTTTTTATTTTAATTATAATTTCGTACAACGAAGCTTCATGTGAAATTTAGCAAAAATTTATCCCACTATAAATTAAATATTTCCGTTGTTAAGTAAATGCGATAGTTACGAAAGAGGTCATTTTATCATAAACATATAATTTCATTGGGCTTCGTGACACTTTTTACATCGTTTTGCTGCGGAAAAAATTATATTAAGGAAGTATCGAACCCGTATTCTGAAATGAATGTTGTATTTGAATTCATCGTATTTCGACCAGAGATCACGGATATATAAAAATGTTCACTTTATTAATACGCTAACGTATGTTGTACATTTTCACTCCACCTTCTAGCTACCAAAGGTAGTGCTGCCATCTATCATATTCAAAGAGAAATGTTTTAGTTTTCATATTCAATATCAGATTTAAATATAAATCAAGTAGCTACTCACCTTACAATCCGAACCGCTGATGTTGGAGATCTGCAGGCGATAGACGTGCTCCCTGAAACGTAATAATTATAATAAATTAGTCAAATTTAGTGATTCAATCATCTCATCAATTTGGATATGGGTACCGCTG
The DNA here is from genome assembly GCA_936435175.1 of Glyphotaelius pellucidus. Taxonomy (NCBI): domain Eukaryota; kingdom Metazoa; phylum Arthropoda; class Insecta; order Trichoptera; family Limnephilidae; genus Glyphotaelius; species Glyphotaelius pellucidus. Next base: position 10,117,335 of record OW386558.1, read on the forward strand.
CCCAGGGAACTATTTTTTATTTTTTTTTTTATTTTTTTTTTATTTTAAATGTACATTTACAGTTCAAAACCAATTACAAACATACATTTTATTATAAAGTAATAATGGCGTTTTGAAATTTTTTAATATTTAGTTGAAAAATATCGATTTCAGGGGACAGGGAATTAAGTAATAGAATCATTTTTCCGAGCGGCATTACTAATGGTAAGTTAGTTCTGCATCTCGGAACAACAAAAGTTCTGTGTCTGCGCGCTCTTGTGAAGTTGTCGGGGACATAAAACTCAAATTTTTGTATTATATCGGGAATACAAATATTACCGTTTAAAAGTTTATATGCTGTTGTCAGCAAAGCAGTTTTCCTTCTATCGGCGAGGCTATTAATACCCAGCATGCCGGACAAAAAGGCTGATGGATATAGCCAGGGATAATATCCGAAGTCTCTAAGATATAAATATCTCAGAAACTTCTTTTGTACTCTCTCTATCATTTGAGAGTAAGTGAAATCCATTGGTCCCCATACTACTGAACCACTTTCCAAAATGCTACGTACTAAACTATAGTAGAGCACGCGAATCGCGGCCGAGCTGCAAAAATGTCTGGAGTTGCTTAGCACAAATCCTAGCATTCTTAAAGCTTTGCTGCAAATCGTTTCAATGTGAACGTGAAATGTTAGGTGCGTATCAAATGTGATTCCCAAATCTCTCGAAACAATAATGTGCTGAAGAGATGAATAAGACATTTTGTAGTTAAAATAAATCGTTGTTTGCCTTGGTGTAGCACATAATGGAGCATTTCTTAATATTAAATCCTAGTTTATTGGTGTGACTCCATTCGACGATGGAATTTATATCACTTTGTAGCTGCAAGCAATTTTCCAAAGATTTTATTAAAAGGAATAGTTTAATGTCATCCGCGAATAAGAGGAACTTAGAGAATTTTATGCAATGGTAAATATCGTTGATAAATAGCGAGAAAAGTAAGGGCCCAAGATTTGACCCCTGTGGAACTCCAGAGTTTGTGATGAAGTTGGAAGAGTGGAAAATACCATAAGTTACGTATTGCTGTCTATTTGAGAAGGAGGAAGAATTTAAAGGATAACCAACACCCTTGCCATAAGTCATCCCAATTGATTCGTCACTTTTTTGCTACGGATTTAGTAGGGATATCCGGGTTCACGGGGTGAGATTTTTCTAGGTCTTGGCGGTGAATGCATATGCCCATCTACTGTGTAGCGGGCCGAATCGGGAGAGACTGGTTGAGGGATAACTAACCTAGACCTCTCCTGCCGGACTCTTCCGATCCATAGGCTTGCACCGCAATGGAAGGGATGGATTCATACGTCCGTCACTCCTGAATACATTAACCCCCAGATTCATACCCACCCCTCTTACCTTTTTCCTTCTCAGAACTTCCTCTACTTCCTTTCCCTAAAAAGACCGTCCACGTAGGATCTCTAAGGACGACACAGGCACTGAAGGTTTATTTTTCCTCAGGGCTTCCTTTGTGGAGCCTATCACAATCCTTGTGCACCCTTAAACTCAATCCAAAGTCAGCACTGATTGAGCCGCCGCTGCCCGAATTTCTACCGATTTCTTGCGTATCTCCCTTGAACATTTGAAGTTTTTAAGCTCTTTAAAACATATGTTATTTTTTAAGATAATATCTATACATTCCCCACTCCCACCCGAAACTCAAATTGTATGAAATTACCTCCGTAGAAAAAAATCGTAAAGTATGCTCCAAAAATTTTTATTTTCCCGTCTGTCTCTATTATTTAACAAGTTCTGTGTATAAAAAAATTCACCGTGTTTCTTTGAATGTTGTTTTAGACAACCCCTACGTAATTTTTGCTCTATTCTAATCGAGTGGTGTTTTGTTAAACCTTTTCCTGATTTTCACTTCAATTTTATCGTTTTTAATATTAGCGCTTTCTCTCCAATATTCGTAATTACATCTCTCCATCTTCTTCTTTTCGAGCGAGGATAAGGCGCCTTAAGGCATTCTACACGTATCAAATTATTTTGCAGGTTGATCGATGTTTCCCAATAGAAATCTAACTCAACGTAGAACTAATTAATTAAAATGTTTGTAAGTTAGAATAATATATGTGTTGTAAGACGTGTTGGCTAATGAATGCCCCGAGGGGACGCGGGGTGGGGGAGATGCCCCAATCTGCTCAACTCCCGCTGCGACTGACAACCCCGCCAAGTGTTGTTACCTTGTTTAATAGATCTTCGTTTATCAGAAATCCTAGTATAGTGTTCAAACGATCGACCTTCTTCACAAATACACGTTAAAAGTGGTCGAAAGGAAGATTCAACCTAACTAACTAACCAACCAACCATCACGCCGTTTCCCCGCAGGGGTAGGCAGAAAGGACGGACCGCCAAACAACTCGGTCCTGGCACACACTCTTTGCTTCACTCACATTCATACATACTCTTCTATTACTCTGACTTTTGACATGGCCCGACTCAAGTATCTGATTCACTTGATCGTGCCATGTCTTCCTCGGGCGTCCCCGACTTCTTCTACCATTCACATTCTAAGATTCAACCTTATCCTCGTTAATCATTTCGTATCAATGGTGGTTACGTTTTACTTAAAATCAGTTAATATATTATAATTTTTATATTTTCAATTATTTATTTATTTAACGCCATAAAATGGCTTTTACATTAAAATATTAAGATTATTAGTGTACAGAGGTAACCAGTCAGTAGTATTACGGACAACATAAAAAATAATTAGTAGTTTTTTTTTTTGACACAACAATTGTAAATAAATATAAAAGAAATGTGTACACGTTTAATTATTAAATAATATTCTAGGTTTATTATATAAGACCTGACGTAGTATAAATTACGTTGTGTGTGATAAAAGCTAGTATTTAGGTACAGGACACAATTATTTTTTTTATGTTTAATTTTTATTTTAACTTTATGAGTAAAGCCTCATTATAATACTTAATTAAATTAAGACAATATAAGCGAAACTCAATCGAAAATCTAGAAGCAGAAAATAAGAAAAAGATGGGACTCGAACCCACGACTTCTCGCTTTCCGGGCGAACGCGCTAACCACTGCGCCAATGTGTCGATATCCGTAGGTGTTTCTTATTTGAAGAATGATACAGTTAAAAATTACCAAATTGGATATCGACACCTCGGCGCAGTGGTTAGCGCGTTCGCCCGGAAAGCGAGAGGTCCTGGATTCGAGTCCCAGAGGTGCCAATATCTTTTTCTGATTTTTCTTTTTCCAGATTTTTGATTGAGTTTCGCTTATATTGTCTTCATTTAATTAAATGTTTATTGTGTGTTACAACCAAAAACAAAAATAATATGAAGTATTCTTGGTATAGAATTTTATAAAGTGTTATAATAAAAGAGAATACTTAATATAAACAGAATGAAAAAATGTAAAAAAAGGTAACTTGATAGCAAGAAAATCGTGCAAAATTGTCAATAACAAGTACCTATATGTTCAAACATTCGGATTTTTATTTTCAAATCGTTGAATTCTAGGAATTGGCTTGTAAATGGAGTAGTTATAAATGTAAAAGAGGTGTGTAAAATTTTCTAAGTCCTCCTCACTAAGAGATCATGTAACTAAGTTTTAAATAGAGTTTTCAGCAACTTTTTATAGTTTGGATAGCGTTTTTTAGTAGCTTCTATGAGGATGTTTTAAAAATACTAGTCGGTTCTTTTTCCGATAATTCCTTAGGCCAAGATTTGATTTACTAAGGGCCAGTTTTATAACCATCTGTTCGTTACGCTTGATACCATTTTAACCATATTTATTTGGCTGTGTCAAGCGTAACGAACAGATGGTAAGAATACCGGCCCTTAGTGTAGTCACATTTTGTTTTGATTTGAGTTTGATGTGAGTTTGTTACATAACTAAAAATTTATCCCTTCTTTGTCCAAAGTTATTATTACACTTAGGTATGTATACCTATCCAACATGTTACCACTGATAAGTCGTCGTCATCCGTAATGGAATACCACTTACTCACACATTCAGGGAATGAAGTCATGAATTTGGGAGGCGGATACGGGTACTGTCGCCCCGGAAACCATTTATTGGACAACCAACACCCCTGCCATAGGTCACCCCAAGTGGTTCGCTACGTTTGATGACTTAGCAGGGGTGCCCGGGTTCATGGCGTGAGGTTTGTCTTGGCTTTAGCCGCCAATGCGTTTGCCCACCTCCTGCATGGCGAGCCGGACTGAGAGAGGTTGGTTGAGCTAGACCCAACCTAGACCTCTCCAGTCGGTCTCTCTCGACCCATTGCCTTGCACCGCAGTTGGAGGGATGGCTTCATACATCCGTCATCCCTAGACACATTAATCCCCAGATTTCTACCCACCCCTTCATATCCTTTTCTTTCCCAGAAATTCCTCTCTGTCCTTTCCCTAAGAGTCGCTGATTAGCTGTAAAATCATTGTTGTTTCAGATGTCAGGTGTAATTGCTCCTGAAACCATGGACTTCCATCCATAACTCTATCATTTTTACCGCTCGGAATTTATGTTTTCATATTTTACTTCACATAGCTTCATTTTAATACTTTATACTTTGCCATCTATATTGTTTATTTTTTTCGACTTATCGTCTTTATCATTCCATAGAACTCTGCAAAGAGCTGTGAGACTTACCATTATTATGCTATTATTTTTTTTGGTTACTTTTCCTCTTTTTTTTCTTTTCTTTTTTCAGTTCTATAATTTGCAATTGTGCGTCGTTATTATGGCTGAACTGAACTGAACTGTAATCGTTCTGTATTGTCTACTTCCCCACTTGGGGGTGAGCTAGACCCCGTCCCTGCATAGTCAGGCGCCGAACATTCCTGGAACGGAGCTCTCTCAGATCATCTGCGCCTCCCCCAGCAACATTTGTGAGCATGAGGTTTGGCCGGGCGACCTCGGCGACCTTCCGCCCTGCCTCCGGCAACTCGACGCTTCAGTCCTTAGGGTCTTTGGGCATTTTGCCCCTATTTCCCAGTTACTTTCTTCAAGGCACAACCGAGGAACTGGCTAAGGGGCGCGGCAGCTCTGTCTCGTTAAGGTTTGACCGACCGCCACAAACATTCTTGCTGGTACTGCCAGACGACGAGAGAGGGAACCCTTTCAGACTGCAGAGCCATTTATTTGTATCTAAAACATGTTTGTATCTTCCCTTTCTTGCAGGTGCTTGCAGCATACGCAAGATACAATCCCCCGCGAGCGTCCTTCATCTTGTTTTTTATCATCTTTCCATGCCTTTATATATGTTTTACTAACACCATTGTATCAAGTTTATCATGTAAGCACTTGCATACTGCTTACTAACACTGTATGCAGGGACATTGGAGGTCTAGATTCGTTCAAAACTAAATGTAGCTTCATTCTTTCGAAAAAAATTAGAGTCCTTGCGAGAGCCTTGAAGGAGTAACCATCAGTTACTTATACCAAGGCGGGTAAGTGGTGGATAACCTCCAATGTCCTTTCCCTAAAAAGACCCTCCACACAGCATCTCAAAAGACATAGGCCCAGAGCGAGATTCCTTGGGGCCTCCCGTGTGTGGAACTAATGTAAAAAAAAAAAAAATTGTGAATACAAATACAGTTTCAATTCAAAAATAAATATTTTTTCCAGTTTGCAACACTTTTCTGTAGACCTTAAAACTGAAAATTGTAGTCACTGGTAGTATTATTTGCATGTCTCAGACCCACTTCGGCAATGGGATTTTTCCGAGAGGTTGCCTTTAGAATCACTAGAAGTATAAACAATGCAGCAAGAAGCAAACAGTGGAACAACAGCAAACTCTCGGCAGGGAATGTGCGACGATCAATGACCATTATCTAAGAGTACTGAGGACTCATGGTTATACCAGTAGCGTGCGGTCAAATAAATATATTCGTGAGATACATTTAACTTAACTCAATAAAAGTAACAAATAAAAAATTCTGTGGGAAACTAAGCAGAAAAGTAAAAAATTTTAACATCCCAACAATTTACAAAAAGTTTTTTACTTGCTGATGAATTTAGTTCTTAAAATCCCAGTTCGATAATAGGGTATTTTCACAAACCAGGGATACCGCTAAAAACATGTGAAAGATTTAAAGATTATTTTTCTGATTATGAATATCGGAATAAAAATGTTTAATTTTAATATTTTCATTCATAATTATCGATTTCAAAATAGGCCTGACGGCTGAATTAGGTAAACGGCCCATGATTGGTTGATCGAATCATGACGTCACGCCCGTCAACGTTCAGAGGTTTAACACTATGTTACTAACAAATGTCTAAACATTCTCGACTTGTTCGCGGTTATTGACGGTTTTATTTCATTTAAGATGCTTGTGTTATGTTCCTACAGTTTTATATGATATGATCCATCTGTAATGACTGACGGTGTTTTTTTTACGGTTGTAATCCGACAACTTGCCTAAAATAGACGCTACAATGAGTAACAGTACTTTTATAAGCCCTGAATTTCGGGGTTTTAAGGCGATATGGTAATAAAACTTTTTTTTACACAAACTCTCATATTATATACTGGTTTATATTTCAACATTTTTACAACATACGCCTAAAATAGAGTCAATTCTGGCCCTTTTAAATTAAATTAGAACAAAATAGAAAGTGTCAGTTCGTCACCTAACTTCCCTGTCATAAGATGATCTTTTAAACTTTGGCTATTCTACAAATAAATTTCCTTTTTTTGTAAATACCGCACAAAATTCCCAACTGCTTCCAACCACCTGGAGCCAGTGAGAAGTGGACTATGGCATCCCCAATTGGAGCATGTTGTGAGGCTGAAGGTAGTGTAGTGAAGGGTAGGAAAGAAGATGTTGAAGAGAAAGGTGGGGAAGTACCTGGCTATTCAGATCTAGTCACTAATCACGGCTAAACCCATTTTTTTTAAATATGAATACCGCACAAGAGTCCCAATTGCTCCCGTCTGGAGCCAGTGAGACTATGGCATCCCCAATCGGGGTATGTTGTGAGGCTGAAGGTAGTGGGGAGGGGAAGAAGATGGGAAAGAGGAAGGTGGGAAGTACATGGCTATTCAGATCTGGTCACCAAACACGGCTAAAGCCATTTCAAGCAACGTTTCAATTCAGAACGGTGGTCTTACACAAGGGTGATACTGAAAATATTTTCCACTCTGGAACGTGCCGCAAATATACAACGTATTATTTTAAACGAATAAATTGTGAAATGCGACACAACTTACTCAAAGACCGGTCAGTGGCTGAGTTGGCACCACGTTTGGTTCCCACCCAGGCGTTGAGGGTTTGATTCCTCGGCTGGCTAAGTGTTATATCACGATACAAGCAACATTTTCCTATTATGTGGTGGTAGTAGGAGATTTTCGCATATGTATTGTCAGATTATTCGTAACCCGGGAACGTTTGTCTTTCTTAAAAAATATTTTTTTTTTTTTTTTTTTTATTTTTATTTATTTATTTATTCCATTTTTACAATTTTACAAAGTTAGGTATAAGTACAATTATTTTTTTAATTATGTACATGTAATGCAAATATTTTTTAATGGTGGTAATAATACCTCTCTAATTGAGAATTTCTCGTGTTTAGGGAGGGAGTACTAACACAATTGATATTTTGATGTATGTTTAATTGATGCTACCATGAGCGTATTTATGAAAAAATAAAATAAAAACAACATGTATGTAAAATTATATACCTGTGCACTATTTCAGGAAGAAACTTTTTTTTTTTTTAAATTAAATTATAAAATATAAAACCTGTGTACACATTGAAAATATAAGTGGGCGTAATATAACACAAACATGAAATTACCTACTGGTGAAATGTATTTTAATTTTTTTCTTAAAAATTTTATAATTTTTTTCGGATTGAATATCTTTAGGGAGTTCGTTAAAGCATTTTATGGCTGAGTATGTGTAGTGGTGTTGGGCCGTTGTAGTATTAAGTTTAGGGATTATTATTTGTCCTGTTGTTCTCGGCCTGGTGCTAAATGAATTTATTGTTTGTTTGTCTTTATGGATTTGGAGTAATGCATTTTTTTGATAGATTCTGTTTATTTGTAAAACTTTGAATTCTTCGAATATTTTTTGAGTTGAATAGTCTAAAGGTTTTTTTAGTATAATTTTGATAAGTCTTCTATGTACTATTTCAAGTGGGGCTAAGTTGGTTTTATACGCTCCTCCCCAACCTATTATTCCGTATTGCAGAACTGATTGGGCTAATGCATAGTAAACCTTCAGTAGTATAGATTTATGAAGTATATTTCTTAGTTTGAGGAATACGTAAAAAAGTTTACGTATTCTGTTTATAGTTTGTGCAATATGTTCTGTCCATTTAATATGTTGGTCTATTATTATGCCTAAATATTTAATGTAGTTCTTTTTTGAAATTTTTGTGCATTTAGATGAGTTGCAGTTGTCAGTATAATTTTTACAAGAGCTATGAATAGTTATATTGGAATTTATAATTGGAAGGAATTTGTCTGATAGTGTAAATGTCATGAAGTAAGTTTTGTCAGAGTTTAAGGAAAGATAGTTGTCATCCAGCCATTGTTTTAAGTTGTTTATTTCTACATTTGCGGTTCGGTATATATATATCTACATAAATTTACTTGTTCACGCCGGGATTGCTAGTCGAGAGCCTAACCCCTCGACCACAGAGGCCGTCATTATTGTGTAGATAACCATCTTACGACTGTATGCAAAGGTGTTTCCGCGTTTAAATTATCAATATAAATAGTCAATAACTAAATGCTTTTTTTATTGTAATGTTAAAATTCAAATCTGCAAAAAAGCAGGCACGGGGGTCTCCATCGAAGCCAGAGTCAAGTTAGCTTCTCACAAAGCTTACTATAGGGCCCACAGATACAAAACTGCTGACCCTGTACAAATCGCAAATCCGCCCCACTGTTGAATTTGGCAGCCACCTCTGGTCTAGGACACCAAAATACTTGAAAAACCCTTTACTCAGAAATCAGAAACGGGCGGTCCGTTCGATAGATTTTCTTCTCTATCAAACGGATTGCAATGTTTAGAGCACAGGCTTCAGGTGGGAATGGTGTCCTTATTCTACCGGTATTTCAATAGAAGATGCTCCGAGGAACTAGCTTCATTGATCACTTCAAACACATCAAACGCACGCCCAACATTTGTACACGGTCGAATTAGAAAAGGTTTTTTGTCGCATTAGAAAGGATCTAAAACATCTTATTTTAGGTTTTTCCTATAGTATTTGTACGCATGTGTACCAAATTATATAAGGGAAGATTATAACGATATAATTCGAGCAAACTGGAAGTCAATAAATAACACCAGCTACAACTTACTAACTAACTACAGTTACTTACCGCGGCGATTGCAAGATGTTCGGCGGGGGTGACGTCACAGAGTTATTCGGCGCGAAAACATCGTTTTGGCCGCCGTTTAAAAAGGCGTATTTTAAAACGTTGTAGAAAATTTATCCGTTGTCATAAAAATAAAATAAAAATTCCGTTATCATCGTAATTTTTTACTTCATTTTTTTCAATAATAAAAAAAAACTGTGAAAATACCCTATTGATTGGGTTTCAACAAGAATGAAATGACGTAAAATACCATAATGAGTGTAACACGACATAACACATAATATTGTATCACTATTGCCGTCATGAAATATGTTAAAGCCCATGTTAAGAGGAATGTAAACGCTAGAAATATTTCGATTCTCGTGCTTACAAAATTTGTAATCGAGCGTCTTATTTGCACGAGGCAAGTAAGCGAAAAAGTAGTTTTTATTTATTTTTTGCATAATTTTAAAAGAATGAAAAAAAGTTAGAATATACAAAGCCTCAAAAATAGTCTTAGCCATAAAGGGGTATTTTTTAAAATTGTTTCTTATTTTCATAGTAAGTCATGCAAAAAACATTTTTTAGTGGTTTACGCTTATATATTTTTTGTTATGTAAATAATAATTTTATTGTAATTCCAATACATAGAAAAGCTAGTAAAAGCTTCAATTTATCCGTAGCATATTTTTTGATGTTCATAATGTAAACCGATTCGTCGTAAAGATTAATCTAAATTGTATCTAAATAGGATTTCACGTATAGCTTCATCTTAAGGGAGTATTCAGGTTGTCAGTGTGCATTAACTTCTGGGGGTATTTTCTAAACGAGAGTTTAAGTAAAAAAGGTTAAAAAAAAACTCTTTTCGAATTTTCGACTTTTAGGGGTACTTTTTTGGTAAAAAGATAAAATTAGTCCGACGTGTACGGCCAGCATTATTATTTTCCGCTGTTACGTGGCACGTGTGTACCTCACACTAAGGATTTTTAGCAGGTGTGTCTTTTTGATGAGAAACAAATTTAGGAATTTCGGAAAAAGTTGTTAATATTTTTTACCCCTACCACCTATAGAATCACTTGTTAATGCACTTTACCCCCGGACTCCCTACATGTATAATTAATTTTAAAAAGCATAACAATATTTCGTACTTCAATCCTCTGTCTCGAATATGTATCCATACAGATATCTACGAAAACAATCTCACATATTTCAAAAAAACAAATTATCAAACTCCTACCATGACACTTCGTGGAGAACAGTTATGCAGCTGATTTATTGTCATACCCTTTCTTTCTTTTTTCTCTTTTTCTGCAGGATATTTATTATATTTGACATTACAATGTTTTATATTTCATTTTGATTATCATTATTTCTGTTATCACTACATGCATTTCCGTCTAGTAACAACTTAACATTGATTACTCATGCTGTGAACATTTTTAATTGGAGTGTTAATATCTATGTGATATACCATATTGTTAACACTCTGTAAATGTTTCAGAAAATGAATAAATAAATAAATTATAAATGTAAATGAATAAATGAAAGAATTATTAAAAATTAATATATTGATGTGAATGAATAAATAAGTTTAATAGAAATAAATTAAAATGACGCCACAAAATGAATTAGAAATTATTAAACGGATGCGTATTGGAAACCCACCGCTTTAAAAAAATGTACTTAATTTTTTTTTTACCTTATCTCCTATTTTTTTGACTTGCGAATTCTCGTTTTGCGCAATAACCCTGACATGACCTAACCGTATTTGAGCCATAGATTTTTATTCAGATGCAATTATATTCAAAATAGTTTATTCATGTTAATAATAGAGTCATGCGCATAGGAATCCTTTAATATGGACTGCACGCCATTGAGTGATATAGAGGAAGGACGGAAGGAGTCCTCGGAGAATAATAATAAGCCCTTGAGTATTTACGTTGTGGAATGGAATCTCAATTCTCCATTCGGAAAGCAGTTCTGCAATGTCTGCACGGGCCGAGCCGGGCAAAACGGGCTCTGTGAGCGGCGAGCACAATGGGGCACAGTCCAGCCGGAGTGCACGGAGAATTTCAGATAATACCTACGATACATGGCATAACATCTGCATCAAATTAATGTTTGCAAGATATCTCAATGCTTGCATCACTGGCACAGACATATACGTACACATTGTCACGTTGTTTATTAGCATAAATTACATATTGCAGTGCAATCGCTTGTATTTATAAAATGTTTCGAAATATTATTTTTTTTAATAATGATGTTAATTTATTTGTCCAGATTATTCATCAATATTTGTGCTGTGTCAAATGGGAGAATTTTGTAATTTTATAGCTTAAGGCGGCACTCTTCAGCTGAAAAAGAAGAAGATGGAGAGATATGTAATTACGAATGTTGGACAGAGCACGCTTATATTTTAAGTTATAAAATAGCAGCGAAAATTGCGAAAAAGCTTAATAAAACATGACTCGTTTGAAATAGAGCAAAAATCTCGTGGAACGTATCTTAAGTATCATTTAAAGAAACATTGTGAATTTTTTCACAAATATAACTTGTAAAATAAAAGAAATAGACTTGTTTTAAATAATTTTCGGAGCATACTTTGCGATTTTTTTCTATCAAGGGAATTTCATATAATTTTTAAGAGCTTAAACACTTCAAATGTTTAAGGGAGATATGTAAGAAATCGGTCGAAATTCAAATAGTCGACCCTTAAGGGTGTGCGCCGGCGCACACGCCAAAATTTTCAATTTTTATTATTTTGGAATGCGATTTTAACCCTTTAATCCTTGTAACCTATGTATAAAAAAAACGTATGAAGGACAAGGTCAGAATCGCTTGGGGCATTCTTGTTCTTGACATATGAGGTATCTAAAATACACCTAGCCACTCGGAATAATTTTTATTAAGTTTCTATGACATCGACCCTTCATTTTGCCGGAATTTGGGCTGTCAACCTAAGAGTAAGTAGGTCGTGAAAAAGATCGATAAACCTATAAATCTATCAAATAAACGCAAGTAATGTTGTTTTTATGCATAACTTATTGTTCAAAGAATATTTTTCAATAAGTATAATGTACGATAGCACAAAATAAACTTATGTAAGTAATTTTACTTCGTTTCCTCCTTGGCATTTGGGAGGTTAATATATTTAAAGTTTCTACATTTAAATTTTATTCAAATAAGCTGTCGTGAATTGGTTTCCATTTCTGATAAGAATAAAAATAATTTTTTTAAATAAAATTTATTGTGTTCCTTTTTTATGTGAATACCTCACAAGAGTCTCAGCTGCTCCCGTCTGGAGACAGTGAGACTATGGAAACCCTAATTGGGGTATGTTGTGAGGCTAAAGCAGTGGGGAGGGGAAGGAGATGGGGAAGATGAAAGTGGAAGAAGTACCTGGCTATTCAGGTCTAGTCACCAACATGTCTAAAGCCATTTCAAGCAACCTTTCAATTCTGAAAGGTGTTCTTACACCAGAGCGATGCTAAAAGTATCTTCCACTCTTGAATGTGCCGCAAATATACTACATATTATTTTAAATGAATTAAGTAATTGTGAAATAACACAAATTAAATCAAATAAAATTTTTTTGCCCACGCCGGGATTCGATCCCGCGACCTTCAGATTGCGAGTCAAATGCCTTACTGCTTGACCACACCGGTCGTTCCTGATTTTCTTTAAGATTTTTCCCTTTACACATTTGCGAAACCGAAACTTGCTTCTATATTATTTTCGACGTTCGGTAATGGAAACAGTTTGAAAAGTGGTTTTGTTGAGAAGGTGAATTTTTTTTGAGAATTACTTTTATGATGATTCTTTATGAAACTTTTGCTGGGTTTAGATTTTTGTTTTCCCAAACCTACCATTCCGTAGATAAGCAAACAGTGAAAAATTCGTAATGCGCATTTTAAAAATATTTTTAACATTTTAAGTATTTATCAACCTAACGAATTATTTTTATTCTCTTTAATAATTTTTATTGTTCATGTGGCTGATCCAGTTTTGATGACTACACCAAGGTTTATAATTTATTAATTTAAAATTTTTAATTATGGTGAAATTATCGTATTGTTTATAGGTTACATTGTCATATTATTTTTCATAATTATTTTTTCTCAATTTTATTATCTTTATTGCAAATTGGCTAATTAATATTATCCTTATCTTAATTGTGTTAATTAATTTATCATAATTTTTTTTCTGCGTTAATCCACCATTAATTTTCTATTAATAAAAGAAAGAAACTATTAGAAAACATCGTTTACAAATAATAGTGGTTCAAAGACCGTGCCTTGAGGTATTCCAAATTTACTTCCAATTATTGATTTTATTTAAAGTTTGGATAAATTTTCCTATTTTAGGTCTGTCTGTTAAGTGGCTTTCTGTACATTTAAGAGCTATGTGTTCAATTCCATTTTCGCTTAATTTTCAAACAAGATTTTCATAGGAAATGCTATCGTATGCTTTCTTTGTGTCACAACTCCTTGGGTTCTTTTCCCGCTGTAAGAGTAAACTGGTGTTCATTTATGGTTGATATTTGTTTTATAAATTAATATAGTGCGTCTTTTTTTACAATCAATAACTCGCGCTCTTGGAGTATCGCCCCCTGAAGTTTGATATAAACTACCATAATATTTTAACTAACCTATGATGAACTTTACACAAATTCAAAATGAATCTCAGAATTCACTTCCTTAAAAAGTCAAATTCGTAAATAGATACCTAATTGCGATATTATTGGTATTTTTTTGTCTAAACACCTCACAAGCACCTGCTTTCATCTGGCATTTTTTCATCACTTTTAACGACTTTTCAAAAAAAATTCTGAGTTTATTTCATTCTGAGTTGTCAGGTCACCATTAATTATATCTCTCTTTCAAACTCCAACATTTGTATAAACATAATATTTATATCTCCCTTTCAAACTCCATCATTTGTATAAACATAATATTTATATCTCCCTTTCAAACTCCATCACTCGTATCGTAATATTTATATCTCCCTTTCAAACTCCATCATTCGTATTAACATAATATTTATCACTCTTTTTCAAACTCCACCATTCGTATTAACATAATATTTATATCTCTTTTTCAAACTCCACCATTCGTTTTAACATAATATTTATCACTCCCTTTCAAACTCCATCATTCGTATTAACATAATATTTATCACTCTTTTTCAAACTCCACCATTCGTATTAACATAATATTTATATCTCTTTTTCAAACTCCACCATTCGTATTAACATAATATTTATATCTCTTTTTCAAACTCCATCATTCGTATTAACATAATATTTATATCTCTTTTTCAAACTCCATCATTCGTATTAACATAATATTTATATCTCTTTTTCAAACTCCATCATTTGTATTAACATAATATTTATACAAACGTAATTTGCATCTTCTACTTTATTTCGTATTGCCTATTGCCTATTGCCATATCACGTACGGTGTTACTGCAAACTTCAATTTATCTAAATACTTGTAGTGCATTCGGTTTAACTTCGTCCTTCCTCCGTAAAATCTCGTCAGGTTGACTAATGTCATACCTGGCACCGGTACCAGGCACCGGTACCGAGTACCAGGATAACATGAAGCAGTAGGAAAATGTATAGTAGCGGAAGCAGTCAGTTGAGAGGAAGTGTTCCGCATCTGTCTTGTGTCGGGATGGCAGATAGAGTGAGGGGTGTTACAATGAAAGCAGCGCCTATATCAGCGGCGTGCGGTTCGCATAAATGTCTTCATTGTTCATTTTTACTCTGTTAATATGTCTTTGTATTATTACTATCTAGTACCCGGCACGCGTTTCTATGCCATTTAATAAAGAAATTGTTTCTCCCAGCGTGTCCTGTCCCATTCATCCCCTTCCCCTTCTGCCTCCTCTTCTTATCCCGCGTCCCCTTCCACTCTCGCGTTTCCACTCCGCCTCCTCCGCCTCCTCCACCTTCCCTCTCCACATTCCACTTCCCCCGTCCCGCGAACCCCCCTCCCGAGTTCCCCTCCTGCCTCCCTGGTAAAACAGTCAAAAAACTAGAAAATGATGTTGGATTCAGAAAACGTTAATGATGGTCCAGTATGTGGAAAATCGATTTCCAACATAGGATGCGTTTTTCTCAACACCGTTACTTTAAGACAAGATATAACCAGGACGACGTTTACTTCGAACTATCTTTTGTGTGTCAAGTTCTACCAAACGACATTATTGATATTCCTTTACCATCTAGTTTTCAAGAACAGTGGCATATCCATATTAGATATATTTCTTGATAAAATCCAATATAGGTTAATTAATAAATAATTTAAAAAAACTCTGAAATGAATCAATATAAGTTTAATGTCGCTTTTGTACAATCAATTTTATCCTATTGACTGATTGAGATTGGAAGATAATGGATGTTCGGGGGAACAAAATGTGTTTTGATTTTATTCCTCTCAATAATAATATATTGTCGCAGTGGGACCCAGAAAGGATGTGACGCACACCACTGCGATGTAGATAGTATGTAGGCAGAATGGAGGTTGTATTTAGGCTGTACTCACATAGCTCCAACGTAGAGGAAGCCATTAAGCTCATCCAAGTGAAGGGTCCTGTAGAACAGTTCGCCGCACGTGAACTCCGAAACGAAATCTGAAATTAAAATAAAGCAATTAGTTTCAATTCTGCTTTAAACTTAACGTAAGTATTGTTTCATGTGCTTTGATCTGAAATATTGGTGCTTATGTAATTTGTCAATAATCCCTAAAATGTATACTTTTATAAATCTAGTTATCAAAAATCTAGTTTTAAAACCCCGCGCAATAATTAATTACAATAACATATAATCAACAAAAATCCGAAGTGGACATTTTCAATTGCGCGCTAAATAAATATGAAAGCCCATAAAATAGTATTTTCTGGCGTGTTATTAATAATTTTTCTGACGCTGTTTCTGTCACAAGTTTAATTTGTTTTATGCATTTTCAGGGTAAGTTCTTATTATTTTTGTTTCATATAATTCTGTTCTGTTAATAATGTTTAATTTATTAACATAATTGGTTTTATTTTTGATAGAGTGTAAAAAACTTACAAAATTACACTGTTGATTTCCCAAAGATTAAGATAATGAAAAATTAACAATATACCTTTTGAAAACTAGATATCCTGATATTTAAAAATGAATGTGTCTTTGTTTGTCCCTCCTACGAGGGACTAACAAAGAAACTATGGTGAACTAACTATGAAACTTTGGTGATTTGTTGTGTCCGTGCCCGCGGTATTTCCATATATAATAGTGAGCTTTTTTTCCTGACATTATTATAAAAAAAATCAATAGGTGGCGCGCGAGCTGTTTGAAAAGGAGTGTATTTCATATAGTTTAGCAGCATGGTGGGAATGTGGGAGGGGAGGAGAATCCAGGAAGGGGATGGTGGATGCGGAACGTGGGAGGGGAATGAGGGTGGGAACGGGCAAGCTTGAGAAAGGACACATGGGGGAGGGGTGAGGGAAGGGGGTTTGGTTAGTTTAGGTTAGGTAAGTTGCGCCCCCGTTCCCCTCTCGCGTTCCACTTCCACCTACCCTTCTCCCTTGGCCTCTCCTCCCGTGAACTCCCACTCCTTCGTTCCCATTTTCCCTCTCAAAATTCCCCTCCCCCTCCCTCCGTCCCTTCCTGCCGCTAAACTATATGAAATACGTACAGTTTTCAAACAACTCGAGCGCCATTTTATGTAAATTTTTCAAACAAATTTCTTAACGTCAGAGTTCACTATTCGCAGGTGTGCGCACAACAACTCACCAAAGTTTCATCGCGATCGGACGGATGGTGTAGGAAATAATTACATAACGCCAGAGCTCACCATTATATATAGAAACCTTCGCGGGCATGCTCAAGACAAATCACCAAAGTTTCATCGTAATCGGATGAATAGTTTAGGTACCGCATAAGGGACAAACAAAGAAACTTTCTTTTTTTATATATTAATATTAAAGCAAACTCTTCCTTTGAGTGGCTTAGCGAAGCACGCCGAATACTCGGTATATCTAAATTGAAACTAATAAACGTGGGTAATAATTCAATATTTAATATTACTGTTGATTCTTGAGTTTTCTTTCATCGGTTTTCTTCTATGATTGTCAGTTGCGTGATACGGAGGATGAAGGATGGAATTACATAAATATAAAGCCTATTGACTTGAGCTTGTTCAAAATATTGCGCCGTTTGCTTTGCACTCGGATTACTCGCGATATTTACCTCAACGCGCAGCGCTAAGCGTTGAAATTACGGTACGCGGATTTTGACATAGACAATAATGTTAAGTTCTCTTGCCACCGAATGGTGATAACCAAATAGTTATAGCTAACATTGTCAAGCGCGCAGCAATGATATTATTGTATGTTCTTGAAAATAGAATAAATAAGGTTGGTTTCAACCGGAATATAATTTATCCAGTTCCTGTCTTTCGCTAACCATCACTACTAGCTGAAAACTGTAACATGAAACGTAATTTATCTAGAAAATAAATATTTGTGCAGTTATAACTTAAGATGGTGGTGATCGTGTAAAATTCAGGATCAGGCTACTAACTTTCTTATGTGGATGATAAATTCACGTTTAACACCAGCCACGTGTTGTAGTCACAAGAAAAACCTCTCCAAAAAACCAGGTCAGGAGCCAGGAGTTTTGGACTGTCACCAACCTGTCCCATTGACTTGCCTATATTTTGTCATACTAATACATAATATTGTTTCTTGTATTTCCCGCTAAGCACTTGCGTACTGCTTACTAACAACGTATGCAGGGACACTGGAGGTCTAGATTCGTTCTAAATTAAATGTAGCTTCGTTCTTTCAAAAAAAAATTGAGTCCTTGCGAGAGCCTTGAAGGAGTAACTGTCTGTTAGTTATACCGGGCGGGTAAGTAGTGGATAACCTCCAATAAGGTCAGGAGCCAGTGAGACTATGGCATCCCCAATTCGGTATGTTGTGAGGCTGGAGGTAGTGGGGAGGGAAGAAAATGGTGAACAGGAAGGTGGGGAAGTACCTTGTTATTCAAATCCGGTCACAAAACACGGCTAAAGCCATTTCAAGCAACATTTAAAATCTGGATGGTGGTCTTACAGCAGGGCGATACTCAGAGTATCTTTCACTCTGGAAAGTGCCGCAAATATGCTGTTTATTATTTTTAAATGAATTAATTGTGAAATCACACAAATTAATCAAATAAAATTTATTTGCACACACCGGGATTCGATCCCTCGACCTTCAGATTGCGAGTCAAAAGACCACGGAGGACATCAAACTTTAATGTAGACTTTATAAGTCTGATATGTGTTCTGCTCGCAGTATTTAATTACAGCATCTCAAATATCTCTTAAAGGCCATCCATAAATTACGTCACACGAATTTCATAATTTTTGACCCCCCTCCCCCACACACATCGTTACATTTGTGAGACCCCCTCCCCCCTAGTGTGACGTCACTCTTTTTTACGTGAGCTCCACACAGGAGGCCCTGTAAAAGCCCCCCCCCCCTCCTAAGTGATCTATACTAATAGCAACGCCCAGGGGAAAGATCACCATTCAGAAACGAAACCTTGCTTGAAGTGACTTTAGCCGTTTTCGTTATTTGTTTTTGGGGTTACTTCCTTCTTTAGCCAACGTTTCGTACAGCGTTACAGTGTCCGAAACGTTGGCTAAAGAAGGAGGTAGCGCAACACGGCACAACACCCCAAAAACAAATTTCGAAAATACTTTTGGCCTTGAAAATCTAAAAACTTATCCGACTTTAGCCGTATTTAGTGGCCGGATCTGATTAGCCAGATACTTTACAATCTTCATTTTCCCATTTTATTCTCTTTCCCTTACATTTCAGCCTTAAAACATACCTTATATTGGGACTCCGTAATTCCACTGACTCTGGGCAGTTAGAAACGGTTCGGAGTAATGAGATACTCAAATGAAAAATTTGCAATTTTTTATAAGAATAACTCTCTTTTTATAACTTTTGAAGGTTATTCCCATCAACATAATATATCATTGAAGAAGAAGATAACACTTATAATCTAAATGAAAATACGAAAGAGAACAAGACACAGAAAAATAGAAAAAGACAATGGTCGCAACTGGGACTCGAACCCAGACCTCTCGTCTCAGTAGTTGCCCATAATATGGAAAAAGAACTAGTTGAAAATAATATTGTTGATTCTAAATATTTGAAATATGAGATTGACAAATATGACGGTTTGACAGAAGGTGGCAATAGCGAAATTGGATAACGCGCACGTCCCGGTTAGACGAGAGGTCTGTGTTCGAGTCCCAGTCTGTGCGACCATTGTCTTTTTCTATTTTTCTGTGTCTTGATCTTTTTCATATTTTCATTTAGATTATAAGAAAAAATTGCAATTAAAAATGCAATTATTACCTTGTTTGTTGGCTCCTTCCGCCACACAGCACTGCTCCTCCTGGTAGACGTGCCACGAGGTCTGGTAGATGTCTGCCAGCACGACGTGCACACACAGGCACGCCGCGAGCACGCGCCACGCGCCTCCTGCCAGCCCGCCCCACGAGCCCCATTCTCTCCGTCGCCATACAACTGTTATTTTATTATTGGCCACATAAATGTTTCTCTGAACGATGTTTGTCTTTGGAAATAAATGTTTACTTTCGTTGTTTGTCGCTTGCTTGAAGATTTCATTATCTCTGTTCTCTTTCATTGTAGGTTAAAGGAAATATTATTTCCACAAGATATTTTCACACTCATTTTATATTTTGTTTAAGTGTATTTTAATTCCGTGCAGAATACACTTATTTTCCGGGTTCGCGAAACAACACTTTTGTATCAGAATAAATTAATTTCATGTAGAATAGTTGTTATCTGAATAAAATAATATGTTTACAGTCTCTATTTTTTTACATTACCTCCACACAGGTGGCCCTGAGGAAAATAATTCCTCTCATGGCGTGTGTGGAGGGTCTTTTAAGGAAAGTAAGGAGATGAAGTTCTGGAAAGGAAAAAGTTTTTTTTTTAATTTTTCCTTATTTATTCATTGCTTTGATGGTAACATAATTTGTGGATTTTTCAACCACCATGCTAGGCTCATGCCCAATTTTTTTTATGTTTTATTTTTTATTTTAAATGTACGTTTACAGTTTTACAACCAAAACAAGTATACATTATATTTTATAAAGTAATAATAGCGTTTTTGAATTTTTTAATATTTAGTTGAAAAATATCGATATCAGGGGACAGGTAATTAAATAACAGAATCATTTTTCTGTTACTAAATTCTGCGCGCTCTTGTGAAGTTGTCGGGAACATAAAACTCAAATGTTTGTATTATGTCGGAAATACAGATGTTACCGTTTAGAATTTTATGTGCTGTTGTCAGCAAAGCAGTTTTCCTTCTATCGGCGAGGCTATTAATACCCAACATGCCGGACAAAAAGGCTGATGGATATAAACAGGGATAATATCCGAAGTCTCTAAGATATAAATATCTCAGAAACTTTTGTTGTACTTTCTCTATCATTTGAGAGTAAGCTAGATCCATTGGTCCCCATATTACTGAACCACTTTCCAAAATGCTACGAACTAAACTATAGTAGAGCACGCGAATTGCGGCCGAGCTGCAAAAATGTCTGGAGTTGCTTAGCACAAATCATAGCATTCTTAGAGCTTTGCTGCAGATCGTTTCTATGTGGACGTGAAATGTTAGGTGCATATCAAATGTGATTCCCAAATCTTTCGAAACAATAATGTGCTGAAGATATGAATAAGACATTTCGTAGTTATAATAAATCGTTTTGTTTGCCTTGGTGTAGCACATAATGGAGGTCGATTGGATGAATAGGTGAGAATCTAGGAATCGGTGTCTCTAGGAGTGATGGACGAATCTATCTCTCCCACTGCGGTGCAAGACGATGTTCCGAGAGAGTGCTGCTGGAAAAGTCAAAGATCTCCCTCAACCAGTCAACCACACCTCGTGATCCCGGGAACCCCTTCTAAGTCACCAAACGTAGCAAACTACTTGTGGTAACTTATGTTGGTTATCTAATTAATGGTTCCCGAGGCGGTGGTATCCGCCTTCCAAATTCAATTTTAATAATGTTATCTTTAGCAAGAATTTTAGTTGTAATTATTGTAACTACCGTTTTAGGCCTTTATCAAATTGTGGTTATACCACTCTGAGACGACTTATTTATATGATTTTATTAACCGAATTCAATTTTGATTTAAGTGTTGTTTAAAGTGATTTATTAATATTTTAGGTAACTCCAATGAACAACTTGATCATAATAATATGCATTAAATTTTATTTACTACACATTTTGAAAGAATGAAAAAAGTTCACGCAAAACACGTTTTATCAAAATGAAACTTTTCATAGAAAACAAATACCGCATAAAGTACCCGTCTCTAAGGGCAGATTACGGATCACAAGGAATCGCTAGCTCTGCCGGCTTCCGTATATTCCATGTCGTTAATATCGGGAAAGCTAACAGCGATATTACAACCGTTATTAGGCCACAGACATCATCTAGTAACTATCAGTTACTAGAAGAGTTAGGTAACGTGATATACTGATTTACTAATGATTATCATCTGCCCTGATGATGGATACTGTAAACTGTAACGCTGTCCAAAATGTTGGGTAAAGAAGGAGGCAGCGCAACGCGGCATAACACCCCAAAAACAATTAACGAAAATACTTTTGGCAGAACATAACAGAACTCAATTAGTTCTTATTAATTTATAGAAATCATCCCCTATAATAAAATTGTAACTTCCCCTCAGACATAATTAGGTCTTTGAAACATTAAATTCAACGAGATTATTTTTACTCCAAGAGAAAACACTCTCGAGGTAACCGTCCATTCTTTGCTTCAAAGCCCTCCGAGCTCTTGAGCTCTTGGAATTTGTGAGCCCTTTGGGAGCTTGTCAAACAAAAAGCTATCATGGACTGTACTGTCATCCGCGTAACAATGAATTGGTGCACATGACAAAAGGTCATTGATGTGCAACAAAAACAAAGTCGGAGACAGAACCGATCCCTGTGGGACGCCAGCATTTATCGAGTGTGGGGAAGAGGTGATGGGTTATATTGACGTTTTTATTGATCGTAAACCAATTAGAGATATCAAATTAATTCTCAATTGTTGGGTGCGATTAGTTAATATTTGTTTTTATTCCAGTATCAGTTTTCAGCAGAGTTTATCGAAAATACGAAATCCCCGCTGCGTTTTCCAGCCTCCTGGGATAGAGTTTAGGTTCTTATATTCTTATTACGGGCTCCGAGTACAAAAGGAAAACTCTATTCCCTCTAGAGCGGTAACATAATCCCCCTCCCCCACCCAACCCCCCGACTCACCCCCTCGACCACGCGGCGGTGGTCTAAACGAATTTTAAAAAGCTCCCTCGTCCCTCCTTGAGAATCTATACACAAAGGAAACTGACGCTTTCAGATCCGTTCATCACAGAATAGTATAAGCTGGTTATTGAATTGAATTTAGGCCTATTTCGTCATCATTATGTAAATATTTTGCTGGGCAGAGTTAGACAACAATTTGGACTTGGAGAGGATGCGACTAAACCAATAATTTAAGAAGCCTGAAGTTTATTTAAGGCTGTATGGCCATCGTAAACAAAATATTATTTCAATTTGAATCTTTTTAAATGGCATTGCCTACAAAAGATAACTTATTGAAAATCTTGCGCTTAAAGAAAAAAGAAGTTGTTTCGCCTTGGTTACAACTTTTTATTTTTCGATTTTATGTCCGGGTTAAATCTTCCCCACAGGAAAAACTAAACCCTTCCACACACTTTTCCACAAATGTTCATCTAGTCAATCCACGCTATACAAGTGTATTATATTAGTAAAATAAATACAAAACAATACAAGAACAACATGTCAACCTACCAGAGACCAAATGGGAAAATAATTCACTGACTCCCGATATTTTCAAACAGAGGGTTCGGCTCGGTAGAACTCCTAACTGGACCGATAAATCCTACTGATCCCTCAATACAAATATTTTAAAAATCTTTCGTAATCATACATGTATTTAAGATGACTGATTTTTGCCTTTTTATGAATAAATTCTTTAACAAATCTAATAAGCCTAAATTTTGAATGAGAGAGCTAGGTATAATGCCAGTAGCCGAAATTACAAATGGTAATATTTTTATAGTCTGAGAATGCCAAATTCTTTTAATCTCATTTCCTAAGCCTGTCTACTTTCTTATTTTTTCAGAAAAAGATTTTTTAATATTATGTTATATTATATCGGAACATAATTTATGATCAGTTCTACCATTGTTTCTGTTGCTTGTGCTGTGCTCGGGTCACATGGTGTCGGTTACGACGTGTGCCTAACATAGCCGATCAGAGAGAGGCAAGTCATTCGTTTTGCGAGGGCTCGCCAGACAAAATCTAGCCAGCGAGTTGTAAGGACGTATGTTCTCTTAAAAAAATATTTTTACTGTACGTAATAATAAAATCACGTGATTTCAAAGTACCAAAGTCTTTTAATCAAACAGCATGGTTAGATAAGGTCCAGTACAAATAATAAAGATAACATCTCCGTAAAGGATTACACAGAAAGAGACATCACATTGGCGCAGTCGTGGGACTTTTAAGTGTCATTTTTATTGTAACTTGGCCGACAACAACAACAAACAAATCTAGGGGATCTATGGTATTATAGGCAGATTACAGACTACATAGAGCTGATTGGAATAATTAAGGTGCGGAGGCTGCCCTTTTTTTGTTATTCTGCTTTCAGCGCAAGGGCTGCTATCAAATAAAAAAAGGATTACTCCTGGATCTGTCGGCAGGTACCGAAAGGCAGTACCATCTGAGGAAATCCAGTTCCAAATAAAAAAAGATTGTACAATCCAGAAGTCAAAGGACATATACATTTTAATTAGTTTTTCATTAGTTTTCCTTTTTCTGTCAATTTCACCATCAGCAATACATAATATGTATTTGGTTTTTGCAAGACAGTAAAAATGTTTTTCTTTTAAATATTTTTGTTTTGCTCCCAAAAAAAATTATGAAAAAAATAAAAAGTTTAACGTCAAACCAGTTTTAAATTTTGACTTCAATGCCATAAAAATCGTTCGCGTAAAGGTGATAAAATTGACGAAAACAGGGGAGTGAATTTCATGTAGGTTCCAATCTCATACTGCCAGAATGGCAAACGTATTTAAATTAAATCACACGAATTAATTATTGTAATATATAATACTAGCAGTTAAAGACCCGCTCCGTAGGGGTTTTTGCTCCTAGGCCCTGCGATCGGCTTCGCCCAGTTTGAGTGTTGTTGACCATTTTAAAAATCCGTTAAGAACTGGTTCCAATCCTCGGATCCACTGTGTTCCAGTGACAGCTAGTCACCGGGACTAAGTAACCGCGACAGGCAATGACGTCATATGTAATATACACCGCATGGTATTCTTATTCACTCCAGTTCTTATTCTTGTCAGTTACAGTAAAAATCATATTACCGTCAATCTCTCCAAATCCGTAGTACTTATACCTGCCGGTGACAAGTCCTCATGCGACATCTTAACGTAAATGGCGCCATCCTTTGGCATCATTGGCTACTTGCTTGAATTCGAAACCGAATTACAAAATTGGCTCTTTAACAAACTTCAAGTACGAAGATGATTTTGCGTACGGCGCGGCATCAAAGTTACATTCTTATCTGGATTCTTAAATTTCAACTGTACAGACGTTAGCGTAATAATAACGTCCGATGCAATTTTGTCCTCCCAACTTAAATGCCATATTATAAATGAATTGTTGTTGGTTTTTAATAAAAATGTATTTTAATTATTTTCAATTCTTTTTTAAATTATTAATAATAACTACTTTAGTAGTTTGTCAGCAGGTACATAAAGACAACATTTTATGCAATAAAATGGTACATTTTCAAATGGTTTATTTGTAAAATGATGATGATGAATGGACATTTAGATCAATTGGTTAAATAAACAGAATAGTATTAATATTGAAATGTATATAGCAGTATAAGCCTTGTATAAAAAACTAGTACAAGTTAATTTAATTTGAATAATCAACAAGTACATCAATAGTTTCATATAGATACATAAGTGGAACGTGAGGTATCACAAAATTGTGACGATTTTCCATTTCCTTTGAATTTACACATGCACAATGTGAATTTCAATGTGCTTTTTGAGAATAAAATTAATGCATGTTCAGTTTTAATTTAAAATGTCATACATTTAATGATACTTTCCTTCCGGGAATGTGTTTAATGCCAATCATTGAAATGAATTCAATGCATTATGAAATATTCTGAAGCGTAATATTACAGTAAATTAATACCAATGATTCCAACCATCGCGAATTTGCGGGCATTCAGCATTCATTTTGAACATCTCTTTCAACGAATATGTATTCACTGATGATGTAATTTGTAATGAAAGCGCATTTAATTTATTAACATGACAAATAACAATATCATAACAAATTTTATTAGAACAACCCAATTTTTATAACTTTTGAATCAATGTAATATCAATGTAATTAGAGAAGAAAATAACACTAATAATCAAGACACTGAAAAATGAATAAGACACTGAAAAATATGCCTCTCCCCGTGGTCGAGCGGTAAAACTCTCGACTCGCAATCCGGTCGGGGTAAAAAGGTCGTGGGTTCGAACCCGACACGCGCAAATAAATTTTATTTGATTAATTTGTTTTATTTCACAATTGATTCATTAAAAATAATATACAGTTTATTTGCGGCACGTTCCAGTTTGGAAGATACTCTCAGTATCGCCCTGGTGTGACTACCATTAAGAATTGAAACGTTGCTTGAAATGGCTTCAGGCGTGTTTGGTAACCAGATCTGAATAGCCAGGTACTTCTCCACCTTCCTCTCCCCATCTCCTTCCCCTCCTCACTACCTTCAGCCTCACAACATACCCCAATTGGGGATGCCACTTTCTGATTGGCTCCAGACGGGAGCAATTGAAACTTTTGTGAGGTATTCATATAAAAAAAATTAAAATTCAAAAGAGTTTTGTTTTCAAAATATGAATACTTATTTACACTTTTATAAATAAAATCGTATTTATTTATCCAAGACACTATATAGGTTACTAACCATTTCTTCGAACACTTGTTTCCAGTGAAAAAGGTAGTTGATAATAATATGGAAAAAAGTTAGTCGAAGATAATATTGTTAATTAATAAGAGGTCTCAGTAGCCGAATTGGTAAAGGCGTTTGTTCCGGTAAGAGGAGTGGATCTGGGTTGAAAGCCCAGGTATTGCGACCGTTGTCTTTTTTATTTTTTTTTGTCTTTTTTTATATTTTCATTTAGATTATTAGTGTTAACTTCTTCTTCAAAGATAAAAAAATAATAAAGTTTGATGTACGGCTTGTTTCTCAGCAATTGTATCACTTAAATGCCCAACTGCATCACATAAACAATTGACAAGTATGACAGATTTTAAAAATATTATATTTTAAGTTTTTCAAAATAAAAACGGAACCCAATGTGTAACGATAAAAGCTTCTTGTGGTAGCAAAAGTTTGCCCGGAAGCCTTAATGCCTATCCCCTTTGGTACGCAGGACTGCCTAGGTAGTAGGTACCCCTTGCTAAATCCTATAAGTCCTGTTTGGTGTTCGTTGTTCAGTGTTCAGAGCGCGGTCAGAATGGAATGAATGCAAAGTTTTGAATAAACATAAGTCTTTTGAAGGATATATCGACTTGTCGCGGAAACGATATATCTGGATGCCAAAGGATAACGCTTAGCATTCTTTTTTCTACTTTTTTCTACTATCTTTTTCTACTTTCGCCGTAGTACTGTTCTGTACTAGGCTATATGTGCGTGAATCTGAAGTCACTTGTTTAAATTTCCATAAGCTTGCAATCAACTTTCAACATTCATTAAGGCACCGTATCCTCGCTCGAAAAGAAGAAGATGGAGATATATGTTATTACGAATGTTGGAGAGAGCGCGCTAATATTTAAAACGACAAAATAGAAGCATTATTAAAATGATTAAATTGAAAATTGTGAAATGTTTAATAAAACACGACTCGTTTAGAATAGAGCAAAAATCTCGTGGGGGTTGTCTAAAACAACATTCAAAGAAACACTGTGAATTTTTTCAAATTTACAACTTTTTAAATAATAGAGACAGATGTGAAAATAAAAATCTCAAAAATTGTGAAAATGTTTAATAAAACACGACTCGTTTAGAATAGAGCAAATATCTCGTGGGGGTTGTCTAAAACAACATTCAAAGAAACACCGTGAATTTTTTCAAATTTACAACTTTTTAAATAATAGAGACAGACGTGAAAATAAAAATCTCGAAAATTGTGAAAATGTTTAATAAAACACGACTCGTTTAGAATAGAGCGAAAATCTCGTGGGGGTTGTCTAAAACGACATTCAAAGAAACACTGTGAATTTTTTCATACATATAACTTGTTAAATAATATTGATAGACGTGAAAATGAAAATTTTGGAGCATACTTTGCGATTTTTTTCTATCGAGGAAATTTCATATAAATTGCGTTTCGGCGTGGGGGATGTGTTTTCTTCAAAATTAGCAAATATTTTCTAAGACCTTAAAAACTTCAAACATTCAAGGGGGATATGCAAGAAATCAGTAGAAATTCGGATAGCGGCATAATAATGACATTTACTGGTTTCATTGCGAGTTCTTAAATACATACAGATCGCTACTGTATATTAGCAATATCCCTATAGCAATATAAGTTTTTAAAAAGACTTTGGGCTAGTTGTTTCAAAGAACTTCAACTATTCATCAAACTTCAAGGTGATATTCAAGTTCTGTGAAAGTTCAAGTCAGGTTCTGCTATTGTAACTGGCCAGTTTTTTCACAGAACTTGATTAATAACAGAATTTGAATAATAATAATTTGAATAAATAGAACTTTATTTGAACTTTCACATTTGAATATTAACTTTTGATAAATTTTTCAAGTTCTGTGAAATCACTAGTTCACTAGATCCTCGTTTGGCCGCCTTCACAGAAAAGTTTGTACATATGTAATAGAGTAATTGCTTTATTAAACATCAACATCTCATCACCACTCAGTCCTCTACCAAATTTTGTCAGGGGGTCAAAATATTTCCGCTCTGCAATAAAATCCACATAAATGAATAATTTCTGAACGCATCCGAAAACCAAACCTATTTTTGAAAGGTGATAAAATAAGCAATTTTTATAAGAAAAACTCTCTTTTTATAACTTTTGAAGGTTATTCCCATCAACGTAATATATCATTGAAGAAGAAGATAACACTTATAATCTAAATGAAATATGAAAGAGAACAAGACACAGAAAAATAGGAAAAGACAATGGTCGCAACTGGGACTCGAACCCAGAACTCTCGTCTAACCGGAACGTGCGCGTTATCCAATTTCGCTATTGCCACCTTCTGTCAAACCGTCATATTTGTCTAGTTGAAGATAATAATTGGTTAAAAGATCATCTCAAAATAAATTACCTACCATACAAATTGGTTAACAGATCATCTCAAAATAAATTACCTACAATACAAATTAGTTAACAGATCATCAATCATCATCACAGATCAAAATAAATTACCTACAATCCAAATTGGTAATTGCGAAAAAGTACACACGAATTACAAAATTTCAGAACTTAATAACTCTGCAAATTCGTAAATACGTATAAACGTCTGTATCTGCCTTCACAGAAGAATCGGTTACGCTGTGCTGAAACCATTTAGGGTTTTTGTATAAACACATTTCTGATATATACCTATATGTACTGAATCCAATAGGTACTACGAATTTAGCTTCATCTCCAATTTCCCTTCCCCAAGTTCCTACTAAATGGTCTACTAATAGTCGCCTTCACTGGTTAGGGTTCCAACTTCACCATACAATGCCCTTACCATGGTAAGATGAAGATAGGACCCTATCAAAACCAACTGACGTAATACCTTTTTTGTTATTGTTTTTGGGGTGTTATGCCGTGTTTCGCTACCTCCTTCTTTAGCCAACGTTTCGGACAGCGTCCCAGGACTTCAGGAACAAATCCAAAGTAATGGCCGGTTTCGATTAAGTGCTCGGCGATTGCCGATTTGTCAGGGTGGCCAAGTTTAATTACGGAGGCAATTGAAATCCATAAAAACCCCATCAATATTAACAGAGACGACGGAGCTAAGCTCAATAGTTCTTGGTATCCAGTAATTGACGGCTACACCAAAGCTAAACGCAAAAAACCATGCTGAATTTTTTCTAACACCAGCTCGTAGAGAAATGGAGCTGGCAGCACGGTATCGCTTCGAGACACATAAGTAAACACTCTCACCAATATCATTTACTCATCTGCCCTGATGATGGACACTGTAACGCTGTCTGAAACGTTGGCTAAAGAAGGAGCTAGCGAAACACGGCATAACACCACAAAAACAATTACAAAAATACTTTTTGGCCGTGAAAACCTAAAAACATACCTGACGTAATACCGTTATACTCGTAGGTACACGGAAAATAAAAACTTCAAAATGCACGGCTTTTCAAAAGAAGATATAAATACAGTGTTTGCACGATAGGGCGTATTTCCTGAGTTCCGCTACATTTTCCAAGAAGCAAAGTACCAATTTGTATTCGTGAAACACTGCTCCGAAGCGGCTGTGAACTATTTTTATTTATACCTACTACCTACCATTATTTCTTTTTATCACAATATTTTGTAAATTTGCACTCTTCAATAGTTTATTTTAAACTACAATTTTAGGAGTGGTTTCAGCCAATAAAAATATGCGTTACGTAAATGAAGATTGTATTGGTAGTTCTTAGTCGAAGTATGATACAGTTAAATGTGTCCGAATCGGATAGGGACACATTAGCTCAGACTAGGCTTAGATCCTGGGTTCGATTCCTAAATGTGACCGTTTTTGACGTGATAACGTCTTATAAATTGATGAACGCCGGCTACATGCACGAAAAAGCATGACCCATAGTCACGTTCCGCCTGAGCCGAGCATACAAGCGAGAACGCGAAACAACCTAATTTTTTTTCAGATTTTCGATTGAGTTTTGCTATATATCTTCTTCATGTAATTAAATAAAATTATTTTAAGAAAATATATTGTGTGATATTTTTTTAAGACAGAAAACCCTGAGGAAAACAATTTCCTTGGAACCTATGTCATCTTTGGGGATGCTGTTAATTTACATTAAAAAGGGTATTTAATGTTATTAATGCATAGATATATATCTATGTAGCAGTATCCGTAAGTTTTCAGTGCGCTAGCGTGTTGAGATTGAAAAATACGACGTTATTAATGTTGTAGCTGATAATGATTTTTTTTTCAAAATTTCGATATTTTGTATGAAGATTTTCAAGATGTACTGAAACGTGGATGCGCCGCATCTCCATAAAAAGTTGAAAAAAAAATAAAAAAGGTGAAATTCTGAAAAAAAATAAAATTCGTTTTCTACAGCTACAACATCAATAACGTCGTATTTTTCAATATTAGCGCACTGAAAACTCACGGACCACCACTGCTATGTAGGTATTATTTTAAAAGTATATGATTAAGCAACTATTTAAATTTTTTTTATCGACTACAGAAAAGAAATTTCTAGTAAAATTTTACAAAATAGTTCATTTTTATGAAAGAAAAAACATTCGTTTGGTTTACTTTTTCGATGTAATGAATTAAACGAACATGCTGTAAAAACTTTTACGTATACTTTGGCTGCTTTTATAATTCCCACGGCAACGGTACGCGGCGCCTCATTTATTTAATGCGAGGGAAGGAAATGCAAAAAATTATTACTTTTTCCTTTGGAGAAAACAAAAATGCGTATCATTTGTCTCACTGTTATTTAGTGTTTAAGAAAGCAAAGCAGCATTATTGGGGTGAAGTACGGAGGTTTTTTTGCTTTTTTGTGCCATTACCGTGCCGTTACCGTGAGATTTATAAAAGCACACAATGAAAATAATTATGCATTAACGCGTCCCTTTTTCACTAATAACAAAGATAAGTAAGAGTAAGCGAGACATATGGCTGTTTCTCAGTGACTTTTCATAAGTACATAGATAAGTTAAAAAATATTAAGAATGTAGCTTAAAGATTGGATACGGCCACACGCACTATATGATTATTAGCTTTTTATTCTGCGACTTATAAATAAGCCTGTCCTTTATCAGTCGTAAGACCAAAAGATACTCACTTCGCTGGAGACATTACTTCATGTAATATTAAGGATCCTTTTTCCTCGGACGTGGGATCAGCAGAGATATAGAGGAGGTGTTGGTAGAGGACCCGGCATTACACGGGATTTATTTATGAGGAATGA
Source organism: Glyphotaelius pellucidus (assembly GCA_936435175.1). Taxonomy (NCBI): domain Eukaryota; kingdom Metazoa; phylum Arthropoda; class Insecta; order Trichoptera; family Limnephilidae; genus Glyphotaelius; species Glyphotaelius pellucidus. The sequence goes on from OW386558.1 coordinate 10,148,994, forward strand.
GGACGCGGACTTCACTTTTACCTAAAGCTCTGCCGGACCTAGTATATGCGAACTGTGTATTCTATATTACTATATCTGCAGAGGGTGGTAACGCATCTAGCTGTTAGTGTAAGTAGGAACCTTACTACTAATTCGCACAAGAGCCTGCGCTAAAAGGGTGGCATCACATCTTTTACTAAATTTTTTGACGTGATAACGTCTTATAAATCGATGAACGCCGGATGCACTCACGAAAAAGCATGACTCATTATCACGTAAAATTATCGTCCGTAAACCGACTTCACAGACAACCAATTTTTATTTTATTTAAATACCTCACAAGAGTCCCAGCTGCTCCCGTCTGGAGCCAGGGAGACTATGGCATCCCCAATTGGGGTATGTTGTGAGGCTGAAGATACTAGAGAGGGGAAGAAGAAGAGAAAGAAGAAGAGGAAGTTAGGGAAGTACCTGGCTATTCAGATCTGGTCACCAAAAACGGCTAAAGCCATTTCAAGCAACTTTTTAATTCGGAACGGCGGCAGGAAAAGAAGGGAAGGAAGGGAAGGAGAGTTCTGGGAAGGAAAAGGGTTTAAGGGGTGGGTAGGAATCTGGCTTTCAGTGTGTCCTGGTCATCCGCCTCCAAGACCTAGACCACCACGAACCCGAGCACTTCTGCTAAATCACCAAACGCGAACCACTATGGCAGAGGTGTTGGTTATCCAATAAAGGTTCCCGGGGCGGCGGTATTCATTCCCGCCTCCCGAATTGAAAACTACTACACATCTTCAAAAAATCAACTAAATGAACGAATTCTTTCCGTATTCAAACTATGCCCATTTACATACCTACTTTTATTTTGGTATACGTTTCATACGAATTCTGAACCCTTTTTCATTAAAGCTTATGGTACTCGATTCCTGAGAGACTGCATTAATTTAAGAGATTATAGTTAATATGTTAATGGGTATTTTCCAATGTTTTATTCAAACAGACTGAACTCCACCGACGTAATAATCCGCCATGCATAAAACAGGATCAAATCGACCACTCGGTGATTTTCTTTGAGTGATTTTTCAAACGAACGACCGCGGCTTTGTGCGGCTGTGGCCTATTATATATAGTAAGGCTGTAGAAGGAGGGGAGTTTGGCTGACCAATCGTTAACCTTATTTGCCCCTTCATTCGACCCAGTGCACACGGCCCTCCTAATTAAAACTAATGGAAATTATCATTGTGATATTTTAAGCAGGGGTTAAAAAAAATTGCTGGAAAATATATTCGTCGCTACTTCATCTATACTTCTATACTAATATTATAAATGCGAAACTGTGTGTGTTTGTTTGTTACGCTTTTACGCATAAACCAATAAACCGGTAAGTTTTTAGATTTTCACGGCCAAAATTATTTTCGTTGTTTGTTTTTTGGGGTGTTCTGCCGTGTTGCGCTACCTCCTTCTTTAGCCAACGTTTCGGACAGCGTTACAGTGTCCATCATCAGGGCAGATGTGTAATTGTGTAATTACGCATCTACACAATTATTCATCTGCCCTGATGATGGACACTGTAACGCTGTCCGAAACGTTGGCTAAAGAAGGAGGTAGCGCAACACGGCATAACACCCCAAAAACAAATAACGAAAAAAAAACAATAAACCGATATTTTTTTAAAAAATCACCAATAGAATGCTACATTATATGCGAGTAATTTAGGCTGTATATAATGATAAGTTCTGGCGTTATAAAATTATAAATATCAATATATTAAATTTATTATACGTTTTCTCTCGCTAAAAAAAGCGAGTTATTGCTAACGTCAGAAAACAAATCGTTGCCGTGGGAGCAATGTTGATATATTTGCGGGAAATCTTAGTTAATATCTATCTATCTATATCAATAAAAATGAATCTCCGAAATGTTTGTACGCGCCTAGCTTTCGATTAAGCCGAGCTGTTTGAAAACGCTAGCTATTATATACAGAAACCATTGTAGGCAAGCGCACATCAAATCCCCAAAGTTTCATGCAATCGGATGAATGGTTTAGCAACTCATAACATCTCACATACTTGTGAGATGTTATGAGTTTGTAGATGTTTAAAAGATGTTTATTTCTGAAATAAACATCTTTTAATTTTTATATTTGTAAATAAAACACGTTCCTGACGCTTTGTACCACTCAGCCACTAACCAGTCTGCACCTACTTTATCTAAAGGGAGGGTGGAATTCACAACAACAACAAAACTCCGTCTTAGCACACGTTTAGGATTAAATATTTGATTCTCCCGAAGTGCAATATAATCTTCCCGTGGCACTCCCGACTTTTAATTCATTCACCTACGAATCATCTAAGTTCTTCACCTAAGCGTTCCCTTTTTCGTTTTGTTGATTACGCAATCGGCGTCACATATTTATAGGACCTTCGCATTAGTAATACGCTCATACATGGTAAACGCAGGTTCCTCAGCATTCTCACTTAAAATCTACGTTCAGTCTAGTATCGTCAGTTAGTTCCTCTACCAGTATGAAGCCCCCCTGCCTTTTCTCCTTTGGGTAAATGCCTTCTGACCTGTTTGAACTCTGATATTTTGTTGATTCTGCAAACAATTTGCGGTCGGAAACATGATTCCTATGTTGACCTAATTTCACCAGGATGCGCTACGAGGAAGGCTTGTAAGTGTGGAGGCTGCTAATTAACAATGTATAAACAACGGTCAATTATATATAACCTCTTCTAGCGCAGACCCGTGAAAAGTTACGAGTTAGTCTGAATTATCGACAAATCAAATGGCAATAGAAATAACTTTTTGTTAATTTTTTTTTATATGAATACCGCACAAGAGTCCCAACTGCTCCCGTCTGGAGCCAGTGAAACTATGGCATCCTCAAATGGGGTATATTGTGAGGCTGAAGGTAGTGAGGAGGGGTATGAGACGGGGAAGAGGAAGGTGGTGAAGTACCTGGCTATTCAAGCCATTTCAAGCAACGTTTCAATTCTGATTGGTGGTCTTACACCAGGGCGATACTGGGAGTATCTTCCATTCTGGAACGTGCCGCAAATTTACCACATATTATTTTTAATTAATTAATTGTGAAATAACTCAAATTAATCAAATAAAATTTATTTGCCACGCCGGGATTCGATCCCGTGCCCTTCCGATTGGGAGTCAAAAGCCTTAGCGCTCGATCACGCCGGCCGTTAAATAAATAAATATATTATATTTCAGACAGTGTATCGTTTGTCTGAATTCTTCAAACAAATAGCTCCATTTCTGGAAATGACTATTAAATTCAAATTTAATCAAAGTTCTAGAGTACCGTGACTGGATAACTCAGAATGAAGTCAACTCAACACTTCTTTAGAAAAGTCATTAAAAGTGATAAAAAAATAGTTAAGAAGGTTACGTTAGGTTAGGTTAGGTTTTAAGTTGCCGTAGGCTTTTCAAAGAGGTGTTAAGTTGACTTTGTTCTGAGTTGGCATGTAACCCTAGTGTTCATTGAACCAGAGTTACGAAGGACAGATGCACATCCGAAATTAGTATTTTTGATTTGAACATTTCTAATTTTAAATTTAATTTTTTCACATCCTACAAGCGTACTTATAGCCAAAACCAAGAGTCCAATATTTCATCATCCCTGAAAAATGGCTTAAACCGAGTTTAATTGATGGCCTCCGTAGTTGAGTGGGAACGATTCTCGGCTACAAATCCGGAGGTCGCGGGTTCAATCCCAGCGTGCTCATGTTAATTGTATTTGATTAATTTGTGTTATTTCACAATAAATAAATCAATTAAAATAAATTATTATAGTAGGTTAAGACACAAATAAAAAAGCACATATTTGTACTTACCTTTGGATTAAGAGAGAATTTTTCAGAATTTCGGCCTCAAATTCAGATTTAAGTTTAGTGTGAAAAACGCCACACAGCTGTTCCTCTTAAAAATATGTCAAACTGTACATATATTATGTTACTCGACAGTAATATTTTTCGAAAGTGTTTCGACTTTCAGTTTCTCGAAATACGGTTGTTTTGTTTTCATTTTAATAGCTGCACATTCAAACAACCCCGTTAAATTTATTTATAAGCTCTAGAAACGGGAGGTTCGAAAATAAATGAATAAATTTCAAATAAAATATCGAATGGTAAACTTTTGAGTCACCCGATACTCCGTCCCGAGGAGTTTTCTTTGGATAAAATATTTTTCGTAGCACTTTTCTCTATCTTCTTTTCACAGCCAGCTGACCACTAGATGGCCACGGACCACCCTGTGCTCGCTACAGAAGCGTTTCCCAAATGATGGGTCGTACCAAAGATATTGAAATACAAGAGATATGCGGGAATGGGTACCGCCGCCCCAGGAACCTTTATTGGAAAATCAACACCTCTGCCATAGGTCACCCCAAGTGGTTCGCTATGTTTGGTGATTTAGCAGGGGTGCCCGGGTTCATGGGATGAAGTCAGTCTAGGTCTTGGAGGCGGATGACCAGGATACACTGAACCCCAGATTCCTACCCACCCCTTAAACCCCTTTCCTTCCTAACCACCCCTTAAACTCCTTTCCCCTTCCTTTCCTTAAAAAAACCCTCCACACAGCATCCCCAAAGATGACATAGGCCCTGTGGGAAATTATTTTCCCCAGGGCCTCCTGTGTGGAGCTCATGTAAAAAAAAAAAAACCACTGGAAAAAAGTTTGGGAAATACTGTGGTACGGGAAAAACTCTTTCATCAAGATTGTGCGTCTTTAGGAAGCCTTTAAGGAATTCTTTTTCTCTCGCCCAAACAGGCTATTATTTAGTGTATTTGCTATTTGCTAAATATCCTTATAAAAAATTAAGGCTGTTTTGCGGCTAAACGTTAAAGTAGATCCTGGGAGACGTTGTTTCGTTATATGTATGGCTAATAATGCTTTGGGCAACACGTTTATTTAATAGATAAATCTAATGCTTAGTGTTTTCTTGGGATAATGTTAGCATTTGCCATCTTTACGAAAATGATTATATTATGTAATCTGTAATGGACGGAAAATAAAAAATCAAAAGAATAAAGGCTTATTCTACACACCAATTTCAGTTTTAACTCCGTATATAACTTCGGTTCAATGGACTTTACAATTTAGATTTACTTTGAGTTTCAAAGACAGAATTATTTTTCAAAAGTGGGAACAATTCAGACAAACTATGAAGTAGGTAAGTGCCCAAATTCTATACTTGAAATGTGTGATTTAATTTTACAATTTCATTTTTTAATTTCAGTTCATCAAATATTTGAAGTTAATTTTCACGTTGCGTGAAAGTTATTTTTTTGTTTGTTAGCTCGCCAACAGAACACATCAGATATTTATAATTATTACGTTTACAAATTGAATGTGGTTACAGTGACAATTCCAATTAAAGATGATCATTAAACTCAACATTAGTAAATAACACGTGCATAAAACAAGAAGGATCACATACTAGAAAAAACATACATACATATTCACGAGTACATGTACACACATGTATATGCACACGTGTGCAGATTCTACATACATATATACTTACACATTCACGTTCTATTCAAGCTCTGTGACTATTTCAGTTTTATGAAGCAACTGGCCTACAATGATATGATAAAAGAACTTGAATAGAACTTACACAGAATGTGAAAATTTACTTCAAATATTTGATGAATTATTCAAATTTTTTAAAGCTACTCAAAATTATTGAAACAACCCATCCTAGTGTCAATATGCTACAATTACAATATCCGGCAATTTTTACTGATCTGCGCTTATAATTTTGAAATTTAACGTAAGTACTATTTGTATTTTTATCGAAATACAGAAGATTTTATGATATCGTTACATTATACATAGACTCAAACAATTCAAAATCTGAGAAAGTTTATTGAAAACGATTGGAATAGACGCGTTATTGACAAGAATTCCGGAAATGATCACCTCTCCCTAGATTAATATTTTGTGTTAGCTGTGCAATGATAAATTGATGATTTTAATCATTTTCTCTCGAAGGCTATCGCGCAATATTAAATAAGGTAAACATGAATAGTAATAATTATTGTGAATGCAATATTGCACTCATCAACTAACCAACTGGGATGCGTACCTAATTATCAATTATTATTGAATGATTTGGCAATTGCAAATTGGTAGATCATAAAAATTGTTATTAACCCCTCAGAAATATAATGTTAACGATGTTGGAAAGAGAAAACACCACGCTTTATTTTCACACCTAGAAGGTAACCATAGAAAAACAAAAATGTGTAGCTCTATCAAACCAAAAATATTGACCTCAATTGGAGAAAAAAATGTGATATCTTTAATGTTTTATTATTATTTTTTATGAGGTGGCAATAACGTTTATAATACATTTTCTAATAAAATATGCGTGTGTTTTTCTTTTGATCGTTATCGGTAATTTTAGTTAGAAAAAATGTTACGTGAGCCATTTATAAAACGTTTTAATGTTTCAAAAATTAAACCTTTATTTCTAAAACTAAAATATTAAAGTTTATTTTATCACTTTTCAAAAACAGTTTTTTTTCCGATGCATTCAGAAATGTTCTATTTATTAGGATTTTATTGCAAATGGGAAATTTTCTGACCTTATGACAGTATTGCCCGAGGCTAGAAGGGTTAAATAAGTTATGAAGAATTTTGTGATAATATTTTTCAGCCTAGGTATTCATTGTAGGTAAAACATGCAAATGTTGTCTTTTAGAAAACGGGTGACGAAAATATTGATTCATTAATATTAATAACTCAGAATTGCTTTCTTTTATTTCTTCACTTCATTGACAACGCGTTTACTATTTCTATTTTTGATGTTGACTGTACAATATCCACTGTAGTGGTAAGATCTCTGACTTATTTAACTACAGTAAAATATCTGGAATCGAAAAAGTTTTAAATTGTTCCATTATATCATAATGCGCTAACTTTAAAAAAAAGTATTATTCTATGTTGCACCAACGCCATGTTTTTTTTTGGGTTATTTTTTTTTTTAATATTGCTTTTATAAGTTTTAATGGTTTCAATTACTTTGTGTGCCATTTACAAAGCGGTTACTTTAATTGGCTTACGTTGAATTAAATAGAAAAACTCTTCCACGAATTAACATCACAAACTTTTTCCAAATCACTTCCAAAAATACATCGGGATGTTTTCACTCGTGTTGGCGAAGAGACGCGTCGCACAGCCTCCCGGGGAGAGGTCCGGTAAAATACTAACTCCGGTCTCCTGCCAACCTCCCCTCACTGCCTCAAATATTTCATTCGAGGGGTAGTTGAATTGAGGGTTGAGATTTTCAACAGAGGTTTCTTTTTCAGAAATTTATTATTTAAACTTCGCATTCCACTTTATTATCGGAACCCAAATAAAATAAATGTCAATGTTTTAATTTTTCAAGATCCCCGAAAACCACCGTATCTAGTGTGAATCGTGTGACGTCATCACTCTCCAAAAGTTTTAGTTATTTTCAAAAGGTGTTGTCATTCATATATCATTTTGTATCAATGGAGGAATGACTTAAGGTGTCAGAATCGAGGCGTTTTTTTTATTTAAGATTAACTGCTTTTAATGTAGAAAGACATTAGATAAAATGTCAACATCTCATCGCTACTGTTATTGTATTGTACCAAAGTGCAATAGTACATCTGTGACCGCACCTGATAAATAGTTTATTAGTGTTCCACGATCTGCATTATTAATATTATATGTAGGCAACTGAAAAGATACAGCGCCGAATCAGCTGTTCGACGTCTGCTATTTTTGAGTTCGGAGTTCGGAGAATTATGGAGATTAGTGAAGTCAGCACTAAAAATACAATAACCACAACTTGACAGTGACACAATTTAAAATGGACTTTTCAATAAATTTTTTTGAACTCTACGTTTAATATTATTTAATAAAACGTATATTGTCAGAATTAGCGTTTGTTGGTCTATATGAACATATTTTTTTAAAGCCATACATTTTTTTACTGGCGTTCCTTATTGCGTGGCCCGCTGAACTGGAGGATAGACCGTCTGCAGTAAGTATGTTTCCTAGTGTAATACACTTGATGTGTGGTATTCAAACTTGCAACGGGATCTCATCTGTAAAATGCAGAGAGGATAAGTCCTTTTCTCTGACCGGTTAGGTGACGCAAAACAAACAAGTTAATAAACACGCGTAAACCTGTTACAATTTTTCAACCTTGATTGACATGACGGGGAGCTATTCTCTTAGAAAATGGTAGTTACTCTCAGTATCGCCTTTTTTGGATTTCGTAGAATTCGAACTCCGTTCGCTCGATGTCTGTCTCTCTGGCCGCTTAGATTTGCCGGTGCCTTAGCCGTTGCGCTACGGGAGGGTCGAGCCGAGTTGCGAATTTAGCGCATTATATAAGAACCGACGACGAAAGAAGTTTCACTTCAAAAATTAAGAACGTACGTTTTTTGCTTTTTTTGTGCCGTCACGGTACCGTATTCGTGGATCGTCACGGTGATAATAAAAGCGCTCATTGAATGAGCAAAATTTTAAATAATATTTATAATTTTCTAGACAAAATCAACAAACGGTGCTGAAAGAAGCGTGCGCGCGCCGCACCCACCTTCTCAGGTCCACGCGCTGTCAATGCGCTGAAAGTAATCGCTCCAAACAAATAGCGACTTTCCTAATTCTGCCTAATTACTCAGTTTAAAGTGTCTTCGCCTCCCTAAACAGTGAATACAGTCGCAGAAGAAGAATCCGGTGATGTGCTGCTAGGCACTGCTGGTGGGCAGTAAACAGATAAGAGCACTAACAGTGTGGGAGTTGGAAGTTGAGGCAGGTTTAAAGCGAATACGACGGGTGACTGACTTTATCACAATTTTCATTATATACCTACGTAGCTACGTTCGTAAAACTTTTGCGCCAAGTCATTTTCGCGACGTGAAAGTTGGTGATTTTCTTAATTTCAGAGAAATGTTTTTGATGATCGCGCCTCACGTAAAGTTTAATTGTATCAAGTCCGTTTTAGGGTCTAAGGAAAATCTAGCTGCAAATTTTAGAAGACAATAATAATCATTAAAGTGAGCGATATCATGGAGGGGTGAAGGGACTTCATGGAGGGGTGAAGACCTCTCGGGCAACAAAAGGGGGCGTTGTAGGGCAGAAGGGGGTCGAAAAAAACAACGGTACGTAATAATTATTCAACAATTTTCAATACTTTTTCCTTTCAGTACCAGATGTATACAAAATGGACACAATAGGATTTTAAAGAAAAATAGATCGCATCTCGGAATTGATCCCGGAACTTAGTCTTGCCTGGTTTCTGCTCTAACCACTGAGCTAATTCTATCCTATCCCCTTTAGTCATATTTAACCAAATCATATTTGAGTAAGAACTACCAATATAAGCATGATTTTCTTGACGCACATTTTTATTGGCTTTTTGTATACCGCACAAGAGTCCCAGCTGCTATCCCGTCTGGAGCCAGTGGGACAATGGCATCCCCAATTGGGGTATGTTGTGAGGCTGAGGTAGTAGGGAGGGGAAGGAGATGGGAAAGAGGAAGGTGGGGAAGTACCTGGCTATTCAGATCTGGTCATCAAACAAGGCTAATAAAGCTATTTCAAGCTACGTTTCAATGCGTATATAAGTACCCGTCTCTGAACAGACATTGTCTAGTGAGGCGGGTTACTTTCTCGTTTGTATACGATTTTTTATTTTAATAAACGCCCGGGTTGCCGGAAAAAAAAAATAATAATAAATTGTGGTCTTACACCAAGGCGATACTGAGAGTATCTTCCACTCTGGAACGTGCTGCAAATATACTATATATCATTTTAAATGATTTAATTGTGAAATAACACAAATTAATCAAATAAAATTTATTTGGGCACGCCGGAATTCGATCCAACGGATCCTTCGGATTTCGAGTCAAGAGCCTTACTGCTAGACCACGCCGGCCGTCATCTGGCTTGGCTGCTATCTTTATGTGTGATTGCAAGATTATTCCCGAACTAAATACAATCTAGATTTTGTGTCCTGGATAAATATATCCATTTTTATTTGAATGTGCAACATCTATTGACTTTTTTGCAAGTCTATCTTATGATACTGTTATAACCGAATGATACAGGAGGGAATAGCTCAGTGGTTAGAGCAAGGCTTCATTTATTGAAATCCTGAAAATCCCAATAATATCCTTGGTTCAATTCATAGATTATTTTTCTGGTATGATTTTAGGTTTTCACGGCCAAAAGTATTTTTGTTATTTATTTTTTGGGTGTTATGGCGTGTTGCGTTACCTCCTTCTTTATTCAACGTTTCGGACAGCGTTAGTGTCCATCATCAGGGCAGATGAGTAAAAAATGATTTTACTCATCAATTTTTTTTTTACTTAATTTGAGTAAAAGTGATTTTACTCATCAACATTTTTTTACTCATCTGCCCTGATGATGGACACTGTAACGCTGTCCGAAACGTTGGCTAAAGAAGAAGGTAGCGCAACACGGCGTAAACACCCCAAAAATAAATAACAAACATTATTTTTCTGCTTCAAATTTTCGGTTAATTATCTAATATTGTCGTCAATGATTAAATATTACAATTTGAGGTTTTACTCAGTTACTCAGTTATTCCAAATCAGTATCATCAGTCAGTATGAAGCAAAAACTTTGTACCACTTATAGTTTATAGAGAAGGAGTGCAGTAAATTATGCATAAAAAAAACATTAAAAAAAACATTACAATACGGCCAAAAGTATTTTCGTTATTTGTTTTTGACAATGTTTCGGACAGCGTTACACTGTCCATCATCAGGGTAGATGTGTGATGAATACTGTCCGAAACGTTGACTAAAGAGGGAGGTAGCGCAATACGGCATAACACCCCAAAAAAAATACCGAAAATTACAATTATGGTCGAATTTCGATCATTGGGCGACCACTAGAATGTATAAAAGAACAAACGTCATATTAAACAAAAAATAATATTTTATAAGGGGGCGGTGTAACGAATATTTTTTGGAAATTCAAAAAAATATACAAACATAGACAAATATATTTTTTAGCAACTTCGGTGGTGCAAGACTCAAAGCTAATCATTTGAGAAGGTGAAGAATGAATCGCACAAGTTATTCTCGGTATGCCATAAGAAACAATAAGTAATTTAATTTAGGATGTAAAGTTTAGAGTTTCGTTAGATGCACGGCGCTCAGCGCAGCCGGCGACCTATTCCCAGCGCTCGCGCTCTGGAAAACGGGCAAATTGTTTTTGAAAGTTTGGAAATAAGCTTACTGGAATGTACCAACTCATATTATGAAAATAATGACATTTGTTTTATTGTTATTTTATTAATTAATGAAAGAATTTTATTAATTAATGAATCAACTAAATGCTACCTAGATAGTGTCTTGGAAAAATGTATCCATTTTTATTTAATATGCGACATCTATTGACTTTTCTGCGAGTTTTGAGTTTTTTTTAACATAAACTCCTCACTGAAGGCCGCTGTGTGGAGGACCTTTTTAGGGAAAGGAAGGGGAGGAAGTTCTGGGAAAAAATATATGAGGGGTGGGTAGGAATCTGGGGGTCAGTATGTCCAGGAGTGACGTATGTATCTGTCCCCACCATTGCGGTACAAGGCAATGTCCCCAGACGGTCCTGCTGGAGAGGTCTAATTCTCCCTCAACCAGTCTCTCCCGATCCAAACTGCCATGCAGTGGGTGGGCAGATGCATCTGCCGCCAAGATCCGGACAAATCCTACCGTGAACCCGGGCACTTCTGCTAAGTCACCAAACGCAGCGAACTTGGGGTGACTTATGGCAGAAAATTTCACAAACTTAGACCCAAGCGCAGACTCTCCAGACGCTCCATACAGCATCCCCAGAGGATGACAACGGCCCTGAGGAAAATTATTTTTATATTATATTTTGTAGTTTTGGGTTCCGAATTCTGTATAAAAATTTCTGTTTCGAATTCATCTGCTAACGCATTTGAAAATTCTTCATTTGCTTAATCCGCGTGTAATTAATATTAAGCATGTTGACTCGCATGCGAAATTACTTTGGGTTTTGAACGCAACATAATATAATATATAATACTAGCTGGGTTACCCGGCTTCGCTCAGGAAAACATTCGAGATTGTTCTGGAATGTCCCACAGTTAATTTTATTTATTTATAGCGGACCCGACAGACGTTGTCCTGTACACAACTGTCGGGACAAACTAAAATTAAAATAGAATAATATTGAATATTCGATACTGCGATGGTAGCGCAGTCTGCCGGATCCAAAGTAAAACATTCCAAAATCAACAACTCCTTAGATATAAAAATTTTATTAAAATATCATTTTCCAGTGGACCAAATTGTGAATTTAAACCATTCTCGAATCCCCTTGAACCCACACAAAAAATTTCATCAAAATCGGTCCAGCCGTTTAGGAGGAGTTCAGATTTGCGGATTCGAGGAATTCATGTCATATGAAAATAAAATAAAATCGGTTCTTGGTAAAATGATTTTAAAATAACGTAACGCTATTTAAAATTCACAAAAATAAAAATAAATTAAGGAAACTTGTTTTATTTGGCCACTAAAAAATAAATTCGACACTTTTCACGTTTTCCAAGACACCGCCCATTTTTCGCGGTAATAGCGTTGATCACGAAATATTTAGGTACCTTTTTAATCATTCATCTCATTAAGAATTACATATACATACAAAGTCGTACATAAAATAGTCTTTTTTGTATTTCTTGGGCATTAACTATGTTACAATTTCTAGACATTTTGTTTTTGAAGAATTTTATTTATCAATGTACATTTGTTACTTTAATTTTAATTTTCTGCGACCGGTTTCGACACAACCGTGTCATTAACTAGCAGACTTAAAACTAACTTAAAAATTCTATGCAAGTACCAAAATGAGTTAGATTTAATTAGGTGGGGGTAGTGGAAGGGATGAATTTGGGGGAGGGGGAGAACGGTGGAAGGAGTCAACATTACACGGAAACATAGTTAGTAAAGGTGATTTACAAGGCGCTATTATTTTATCTAAATTAATCGATTAATCGATTTAATTTTTTTGTTTATTTTTAGGGTTTCTAAGGTGCACAAATTAAAATATGAATTTACATTGCAGTGTTTAAACTTTTGTTTTTTTTCTTTATTGAAGCTATGGCCTGTCTCTATTAAATGATTAGCAAATTCGGAGTAAGTTAGTGTTAGGTCTGCTAGTGAATGACACGGTTATGTCGAAACCGGTCGCAGAAAATTTAAAATTAATGTAACAAATGTACATTGAAAATTAAAACTCTTCAAAACCAAAGTTACAGTGTCCATCGGGGCAGATGTGTGAATACTTTTTCGTATTTTCGTCACCGAATTACTGATAAAATCTTGAATAGGTGTCACAGGTAATCAGTGGCGTGCAGTCCCCAAATGCTAAAAAAAACTGTGCTTACCCTAAGAAAAACGAACAGAAGAATAAATAAAAAAAAATTAAATATAACCGAAAGTTTAAAAAAAAAAAAAAAAAACTACCTCAAATTTCTGATCAATCATATATTATATTTCCATGAATTTGGTAAGGAACTTGTACGCCCATTTATTCTGTTGGCCACAACAATCAGCCAACTATGACATGAAAATGGATATTTTTTAATTTTTTTTTAGTCATGCATTTCATACCCGAACATGAAAATAATGCACAGCATATTTTTGGTTATCGAATATTGCACGTCATTATAGGCAATATTATAATAGGTACCATTATTAAATGAATGGTTGAAAAGATTGACATACTTATCTACACAGTTGGTGGTGTGGCCACAAAAATCTAAGTTTGTTCTTTTGACAGTTCCTACTTGAACCAAAGAAGATATAAGTAGGGGAAGTCCGGGAGAGTTGAATCACTTTTAACATAAAACGTCATAATAACTTGTTCAGTGGTTCTTAACCTGTGTTCGATCGAACCCCAGAGAACCCCTGAGAATGAGTGAGTCAGTCTCAGGGGTTCGGCAGAACAAGACACAGCCCGGAAAAAAAATAATCAAAAATTAATTACAGTAAGAATGTAGTTAACACAAAACAAATCGTAATTATCGTTCCACCACAATCCTTGGCTTATTTGCATTTTTCCAGTTAGGGGCCATCCATAAATTAGGAGCCATCCAAATTACGTCACACCTTAAGGGGGGGGGGGGAGTAAAGAAGTGTGACATTGTGTGACAAGGGGTATAGGGGGGTCATCAGCTCTGTGACGTCACATGTAAAAATCTAAATTATTAAAATGCAAACAATTTTTACACATACAATTGCAAAATATGTGATGTCACACTAGGGGGAGGGGGTCTCACAAATGTGACGATGTGTGACAGGGACGGGGGGGGGCTCAAAAAATCATGAAATTCGTGTGACGTAATTTATGGATGGCCCCTCACGTCACACGAATTTCATAATTTTTTTTTTGTAACCCCTGTGTACCCATCATCATTTTAAACAAATTTATGTGTTTCCACTACTGCTGATGCTAATAATAAAATACTAATAAACATCATCAGCTACTGCTGATGATTTTTTTAATTTAATTTTGTATTGTAACCACTGTATATAGTGTATCCTATTGTTTAAGAAGAGGTAGAAGCAATGTTTTTTATTTTTTTTTATTTGTTGTTATCCATACCTACTAATATTATAAATGCGAAACTGCTCAAGTTTGTTTATGACGCTTTCACGCATTAACCAATAAAAAGACTTTAAAAATTCATTCACGTATAGAAAGCTAAATTATATGCGAATTCATACTAAAATTATAAATGCAAAACTGCTCGAGTTTGTTTATGACGCTTTCACGCATTAACCAATAAAAAGACTTTAAAAATTCATTCACGTATAGACAGCTAAATTATATGCGAAGACTATGTTTGTATATGATGGCAAGCTCTGGCGTTATGAAATTATAAATATTAAAATATTTTATTTGTTATACGTTTTCTGTCGCTAAAAAAAGCGAGTTTTTGCTAACGTCAGAAAAAAATCGTTTCCATGGAAACGATGTTGATATGTTTGTGGGCTCTAAGCTGGTAGGTACTCAGTCCCCTGGTCAGCTACTGCTCCAGAAAATTTGTTTTGTTTTTTTTGGACAAGCTTCTGTTTTGGAATAAATGTCAGACGAGAGTTCCTACATTAAAAATATAATTCGTAACGATTATAAAGACTGAATAATAAATAGTGTAATTTTTTATTATATTAACAAACTTCCAAATATTTAATTCAAAATAAACATCCGAAATGTTTGTAAGCGCGTAAATTCCGAACGAATGAACAAAATTCGATAATTCTTTTTTTCTTTGAGCTATAGCTTTATGAAATTTAGGTGGCAGGCAAGATGTTTGAAAACTGAATGTAAGGGAATGAATGTATGGAATGCGGGAGGGGGTGGGGGTGGGGAGGAGGGGGGATAATTGATAAGTTCAACCGCTACAGTAATTTCCCGTAATACTATGCGAGCAAAGTCGCGGGGAAAAGCTAGTTATTAATAAAACAATGTTTAAAAATTAAAATTACTTCTTTTTTCAGTAGATTATGACTGATTCATAAAACTGCTCTGAGGCCTAAGTTGAAAATTTTAAAAGATTTCCGCAATAATAATGGCACAAATTCGAAATTTGACTAAAATACCTGAAAAATGGAAGAAATTTTATAAACTCAGATATCTAATGAAATTGCATAACGGTTACCCAAATATTGCAAAGGAACGTTTTTTAATCAATATACATGTAGTATTATAAAAGAAAGTCCAAAAAAACGTGCCGCTCGCAAAAACTCAGAAACGAGTCCCGGTACGATCAAGGGAGCTATATGGTGTGGTAGATCTCTATCTCCCCTCCAGGATGAGGGTTCCCGTTTTTACCTTAAGGGCGTGCTTTTGAAGATATAAAGGCTTGAAATTTCTAGAACAGTCTTCCGGAAAATTCTAGAACTCCAGAAAGTTCTGAAAGGAGTGGCGGAATATGTGTGGAATGTTCGGGAATAGGGAATCGGAAACATCATTGTGGAACATTCCAGAACACTCTCGAATGTTGTCGTGAGCGAAGCCGGGTAACCCAGCTATTTGTTAATAAACTGATTTGATACACTCAAACGACATATTCAAACTGCTCTCCTGAAAAAAGAGGTTTTTTTGAGTTTTGCCATTGTTATCCCCCGGGTGCGGAATAATAACAGAACTTGAACTTTAACTTTTAAATTTAACGAATTGTTCATATTCTGCGAAACAACCAGTCCTAAATGTCAGTGGGAGGCCAATCTCAATTTGGGAGGAAGGTATGGGTATCGCCGCCCTGGGAGCCATTTGTTGGATAACTTATTAATGATATCTTCTTCTCCAATGATAAATATTATTTGTTTAGGGACTTCAAACTACGTCACGCATTCGAAACTTCAAAAGCGGCCCAATGAGTTTTTTTTTTCGAAAAAGGCCCGTGTGAGCTAACCTCGTTAAGTGTTTTTTCTACGAACCTTGGATCAGAATGTTGAAAATTGGAAATAATAGGGAAGGCTAAAGTAATGCACACATGCTTGTACAACACAAACAAAAACAAATAGCAAGATCGGGCAAAAAGAACATTAAAGTACGATCCTTAAGCTTTAAAATCGTATATTTATTTCTCAACAGTCACCGTTAAGGCTTAAGCATTTCTCCCAACATGTAACAAGTTTTTTCATTACGTAACTGAAAAATTCTTCCGGCGTTTCTCGAATCCAGGACTTGACAGCTGCCTTCACCTCATCGTCAGAGGTGTAATGATTACCCTTGAGGAGTCTCTTGAGGAAAAAAATAAAAATCGCATGGCAAAAGATTGGAGCAGTGAGAAGGGTGTGGAATCAGTTCAAACTTCAGGTTTTGCAGAGGCTCTAATCGACGCTGTTTGTTCTCATCTATGAAACGGCGTGGTACCCATCGTCCACAGATTTTACGGTATCCTAATTGTTCAACAATGAAGCTGACTTGTTCCTTGGATATTCCAATATGGTTTGTGATACACTTTTGAGTGATTCGCCGATCATTTTGAATCAAATCGTGGACGAGTTTGGATTGTTTATCATATGTATCAATGATCGGGCGTCCACTGCGTGTTTCATCAACAATTATTGCTTTTCCAGCTCACAATCATGAAATTTTATTACCCATAGACTAACAGTAGACATATCAACAACATCGTCACCATAAACATCCTTTAATTAAACGACGATGAATATCAGTAGAAGTCACTCTTTCAGCTGTTAAAAATTCGATAACAGCATGCTGTTTACCGTGACATAACACTAAAACACATCTCCATACATTTCTCAAAATACACTGGATGAATTCAACGATCTCAAACTTCACTTCCATATTCCACCTGGGGCGCTTCTGAAGGTCATTTTGTTCGCGCTGTACAAGCATGTGTGCATTGCTTTTCAGCCTGCCTACATATTTTGTTTTACTTAATTCTCGACCGCTATTCAAAATTTTAAAGTACCTACAAAAAAAGAACATACTTAAATAAAAAACGGATCATCTTTAAAATATTGTATGTATTATGAAATATATGTATAATCAAAATCAAACACAAATTAACCAGCAAACAGGTTAAGAAAAATAAAACAAAATGCAGGATTGAAGAAAAGGATTAGTCCATTTTAAATATCCCACAGAGGATAACACTCCAATATAATATATGTAGCTGGTACTCAGTGATTAGTCTAATAGAATGCGCTAATACAATATCAGTTAAACACGGCCATGGTTGACTTTAGTCTTTTTTTCTCACATTCATTAATAACATTTACGTTCGTCCCTTTAGAGCAGTAATTCCCTAAGTCCAATATTGAGGGGATTGCGTGTGGCCTCGGGAGTAACAGGGGGCATTGAAGAACAGTAAAGGGGGACAAGGGTAATAAAAATGCTTTATAAAAATATTGTATCACTCGACTTTACAGAAGTACACCGTCCAGCATAATCTATGAACCGTTGATGTAGATTACAACACGATATTATTTTCCCAGAAAACACACAAAAAGCATACTCCAATAAATTTATTTTTTTTAAGTTGGCAGGTCTTAACCATGACTTGGACAATGTATGTCTTAAATTGTGCAGTCAAAATCTGTGGCAAAGTAATACTCATAGTTTATTATCCTAGAAAATACCGCAACCTTTCGATGAAAAGTTATTGACCGGGAGTTGCCTCTGAAGGGAACAGTTAATAATAAAATGAATATTTCTACCAACTATCTGCTACCTGCTCGCTTACATGAATCAGATCATAGCTTTTTTACGTTTATTTCGAATTCGATGGCTCGATAAAAGAGATTAAATATAACTTTATTACTAGTGAGTTTGCTGCCACATACGAAAGGTGCAAATCTTTGCGAAAGCAATAATCTTATCTACAAGATATCTTGTAGTGCATGCAATAAAAATAACGGGAAATAATTTTTGACTGATATAAAATGAGTTATAAGAAGATCGATAAGAGGTAAATAGAAAACTACGGAGATATCTCGTAGTTAGCGGTAAATAAATGATTTTTATTTTCTCACGACAGCAAGCAAGGGGCTTTTAATCTTCGACTCCCCAAATCTTATAAAGAAACAAAACTTATATTAGATGCCAAATAATAGGTGACAGACTTTTCCCGCTGCTGTCATGGCAGAGAGTGATGAGAGACAGTGATGGTAGCTCCAATACTCCACTTAGCATTGTGTATTGTGTTTCGATTGTTAAACAGAAAGGCTTGTAATCGTGATTAACGGTTCCACACGGTCTGCTTGATTTCTTAATGGTGTTGTTTAGAAGAATCGGGTCCATCGAGGATGACATCATAATGTCCAGCCTCCCCGTCAGCCGTGTAGAGCAAGGATATCTGTCTATTCTTGTCCGAGCCGAAAGTCGTTTTAACATCATCCTCCAGGGAGCGGTGCACGCAGATGTAAAGGTTGAAGATGGTGGCTGCTACCGTCAACTCCACGTCTCCGCCCAAAATAGAATCTGCACTGATTTGATTCCTGTAATCGTCTATGTTGTTGATTGGCGTATTGTACGACTCGTCTCCTATTATAAAGAATTGGAACTCCTCCCAGTGTTGAAGGATGTGTTCGAAAATTCTATCTTGGACTATTTTAAATTCATCTTGGGAAGCGTATAAACAAAATGAGATCGCTTTAAAGAGACAATTACCGTCTGCTTCGATTTTTTGTAAAAGTTTTCCACTGTATTCTGGCATTGTCGATAATTCGTTGACTTCTGACGTCAGATGTTCAGACATACCATATAGCACACAGTTGGTCTTTTGGTGGCTCAATTTGTGTAGCTACTCGAGCCGTGCGGTGGAGTTTTGTGCTGAGACCTTTTGAGCACCAGATAACCTGCAAAAATAACCATTGAAATTATTAAAAAGAAATAATATTACGTGTAATTAACACTAAGATAACATTTGTAAGCAGGTTTTTCCTTCAGATTAGAAACACAAAACAAATATAACATCGACGGAGCGAATCACTCAGAATGTGTTTTTAAGAAACTGATTCAGAGGCTGAACCAACACTGAGGTACTTTGTAAAGGATATAATATTTGGCATTAATTATTCCACTAACCGCCGCACTTTTAGGTACAAATTATGGAAATTACACTGCATTTTAGCAATTATTAGAAGATACCGAGGTGAATTTTCACAAAAACGGTGCTATACAAGTCATCCAAATATTATTATTATTATTTATACAATGTGCAGAAAATAGGTTAATAGGTTCTTAATGTGGGTATACTAAGTATTTCATGTGTATTAACCCCAGCCAGGAGCGACCCTGTCCCGGTAAGACTGGTATACAGGGGGCACCGATTTGTTAGGACTTGGAACACATGCTCTGAGGATGGGAAGGGGGTTGGCAACGGCAACCTAATAAGCCAATATTGAAATGGAGGATGGGCAGGAATAAAGGAAACGATTGAGTTTTATTTAAAAAAAAAAATGGTTGTAAAGGGATCATTTTAGACAAGAAATTTTGAACTTTGATTGAATAAAAATGGAATGTAATGCATCTTTTATCATCCATACAAATGTAATTAGTTGTTTCCTGAAGTAATTAAGTTAGGAAATAGATAAATAATTTCCAAAAACTGTGCCTGTCAAGCCGCCGCTATCCGAATTCGACCGATTTCTTACATATCTCCCTTAAACATTTGAAGTTTTTAAGCTCTTAAAAAAATATATGTTATTTTTGAAAATAATATCTAGATACGTTCCACGCTGAAACGCAAATTATATGAAATTCTCTCGATAGAAAAAAATCGCAAAGTATGCTCCGAAAATTATTTAAAACAAGTCTATTTCTATTATTTTACAATTATATTTGTGAAAAAATTCACAATGTTTCTTTAAATGATACTTAAGATACGTTCCACGAGATTTTTGCTCTATTTTCGAAGTCGAAAATAGAGAAAAAAACGAGTCATGTTTTATTAAGCTCTTTCGTAATTTTCGCTTCAATTTTATTGATTTAAATATTAGCGCGCTCTCTCCAACATTCATAATTACATATCTCTCCATCTTCTTCTTTTCGAGAGCGGTTACAGGGCCTTAAAAGTGCGACGGCTTGTGGAATATTTACCTATTTGGCAAGCATAGAATGTAAAATACCCTAAGGATTAAGTCAAGGACACCAAATTTAGTCAAGTACAGTGTTCCATCCTTTCTACCTCTACTTATGATTAGGTAGCTAGAATTAACCAAATCTTATTAACACCATTATACAGAAGATATCTGGTTCTGGTGTGCTACAGACATAATTTATTTATGGTACAGACATCATCTACAGATGCATTTACCAAACAGTCTCTCAAGAGAGTATAATCTGCTGAGAGACTCCCCTAACCTCCCAAGTTTCAAAGTTATAAGAAAGTGCATATAAAAATTTCATATTTAACCAGAAATTTAAGTTTATAGTGCAAAACTAATGAATTTTGTAGAATTTACGATGGTATTTCAACCATAAATAACTACTAACGAATCACAAAATGTTCAAATACATCATAATGGTTTCACTGAAAATTTGCTGACATTCGCAAACATGATTCGCCGGTATGACATTGCATGATTCACACGATGCTATAAGAATAAATAATGAATCTAGTGAAATGACTTCAAGCGGGCAAGCTTATCACAACTTTACTGATAAAAGATCGGCTCTAAAAAACAAATAAAAAGCAGTTTTTGCAAAGTATTCAAACTTCTATTAATAAAATACTAACCTTGAAAACAGTGCAAGCCGCGAGATTGTCACAGAATGAAGACGGAATAGAGTTTCCGTCGACGTTATAAATAAATAAAATATAAAACACGATCACTTTAACCTCAAATTGCAACCATTGTATTTAGCTGTCATCTGTCAAATTGGCTTTGGATTCTCGGGTTTAGTGTTGCCATTTTATAAATATTATAGCAGCCGACAATGAAAAGACAAAAATACATTAAAAAAATAAAGCAAAATATTATGGGCCCGTATATCAGTTGTCCCAAAGCTCGGCTTTGACGCAAAGTGAGGCTTAAGCCGGGCTTTGCACGTAATCCGTATATCAGTCGTAAACCTAGAGTTGGCCAATTTTAAACGTTTAGTCTATGATATCAATCGAGGATTTCTATGTCGAACCAATCTATTTTTGTCAATATCTATTGACTCTATGGTAAGCTTCAAACTTCAAACGTCAATGGCGTCAACGTCAAGTGTCAATGCTTTTTCCGAGGCTTATTTTGTGGTAAGTTTTATGCACAATTGTGTATTTAAAAGCTCTATTCATTGTTGTTCACTATAGTTTTCATGTATTTACTTCGATTTAGATTAATTATTAAAATTGACTGGTTGAATAACGAGTATGAAATTATTTGTTTACCTTGCTTTACGTGAATAATTTCAGAAATCAAAAATACTAGAACACCGAACTTCGCGGAAGACAGGGGATAAAATTGCTGGTGGAGCTGGTCTCATCAAAGAGCTGGATAATAAAGCGGCCAATGCGGTCAATTGGAATTGAATGAGCTGACTTGAGAATTCAATTTCAATACAATTTCGGCAGATGCATTGGAAAAAAAGTGGGACAACATTAAAATGAACATGAGGCGAAAATTTGCCACAAATATAAAGTATCGTATCAGACAGGAGGGCCTGCTGTCGATGCAAGGTACACCCAGATCGATGGGAGTATAATGGGACTGTTGCCCACCCAGTCGACCGGAGTAGAATCAACAGTCCTCAAAGGTAACTATTATTAAGTATGCATATCAAGTAACCAAGGAATTTAATTTTAATTTTTTTAGAATTCACAACTCTGACAGCTGTCGAAGGGACATTTCATTGATTGTAAAGTTTAAATTTTGGCTTTCCAAAACTCCCTTGAGCAGCCTCTCTGAAAAAAGCCCCTCAAATTCAATTGTAATATGAAATACTAACTTATTATGTTTGTCATATCAATTGACTAGGTATATGAGGATGAACGAAGAAAGGGTGCAAGGAAAATATATGGCATGAATGTGAATGGTAGAAGAAGCCGAGGTTGACATCAGGCTTGATCAAGTACTCTAATACTTAAGTTGGACCACGTCAATGGTCAGAATCACACTACGGTATGATGTATGCACGTTTGACGATTCATTCTCTTATATGACAGTTAGTTAGTTACTTACTTAACTGATTTGAACTCATAAACATTTATGTTTCCATTTCTGCTATTCACGGCATATTTCTGCATTCAAAACATCTCAAAAGATTTGTCTATTTTAAATAATTTGGTAACTAATATTACTATCTTTGTTTTAGCATTCTAAAATTGATCAGAATTGCAGCCAAATTACACTAAAACGATGAGAGCACTTATCAATCCAGCACAAGCTACCGGGGTTTGTAATATACTGTTAATTTTTTTAATGTGAATATCGCACAAGAGTCCCAACCTCTCCCTGCTAACTGAAACCAGTGAGATGGCATCTTGTGGGGTATGTTGTGAGGGGTAAATGAGATAGATACGTGAAGGAGTTAGGGCAGAGGAAGGTACGGAAGTACCTGACTTATCAGAAATGATAACCAAAGAAAGCTAAAGCATTTGAAGCAGGTGCAGTTCTAGATTTTTCGTAGCTGGAGTGGTAAGATTGAAAAATACCAATTGATAATGTTGTAACAAAAATTTTTTTTTTTTTTCAAAATTTTAATCTTTTATATGAAAAGCAGCCACAAAATATCATACAAAAAAATTGAAATAAAAAAAACATTTTCAACTAGGTACTACTGTTATAAATATTTTTCAATCTTAGCACACTTGCTCACACACCACCTTGCCAGGACACATTGAACCCAAGATTCCTTCCCAGAACTCTCCTCCCCTTCCTTTCCTTAAAAAAAACCGTCCACACAGCATCCCCAAAGATGACATAGGCCCTAAGGGAAATTATTTTCCTCAGGGCCTCCTGTGTGGAGCCCTTGTAAAAAAAAAAAACTTGCTCACTGAAAGGTCACAGACTGCCAGTGATTTCAAATAGCATTTGGATTCTGAGTGGATGTATCACCAAGGTGATAGGTTTTTTTAATTTAGAAATTTTTTTATAATTGTGTTTAATTTTATTATTTTTCAATAATACATTTTTAGTACTCATAAAACAAAATAACCTGCGTTATTTATAATATAATACAGAAAGGGTAGCATGGGTGTGTAGAGCGAATTAACGAAGAAAGGATTGTTAGGAGAATATACGTTGCAAATGTAAATGTTAGAAGAAGTCGGCAAGACATGGCGAGTCGGAACATGTCAAGAATCAGAATAATTTATTTATATTTATTTAGGTACATAAAACAGGCATGTTGCCCAGAAATTTATATACATGGATGATTTCAATACAGTATAATATAAGAGTATGTATGAATAAGGATGAAGCAAGGAATTTATGCTAATCCTGAGTTGTGCACGTTTGGCGATTCTTTCTCTCGTATGACAGTTAGTTAGTTACTTACTTAACTTAAAATTGATTTGAACTCATAAAAAATTCTGTTTCCATTTCTGGTGTTCATGGCATGTTAAAGATTTGTCTATTTTACATGATTTTGGTAAGTAATATTACTATTTTTGTTTTAGCATTCTAAAATTGATCAGAATTGCAGCCAAATTATACCAAAACGATGAGAGCATTATCAAACCAACACGAGCTACCTGGGTTTGTATTATATCTTAGCACACTTGCTCACACAACACCTTGTCAGTACAGATTCCTACCCACTCCTTAAACCCATTTCCTTCCCAGAACTCTCCCCCCCTTCCTTTCCTTAAAAAAAAAACCTCCACACAGCATCCCCAAAGATGACATAGGCCCTGAGGGAAATTATTTTCCTCAGGGCCTCCTGTGTGGAGCCCATGTAAAAAAAAAAAACTTTCTCACTGAAAGGTCACAGACTGCCACTGATTTCAAATAGCATTTGGATTCTGAGTGGATGTATCACCAAGGTGATAGGTTTTTTAATTTAGAAAAGTTTTTATAATTGTGTTGTTTAATTTTATTATTTTTCAATAATGCATTTTTAGTACTCATATAACAAAATAACCTGCGTTATTTATAATATAATACAGAAAGGGTCGCATGGGTGTGTAGAGCGAATTAACGAAGAAAGGAGTGTTAGGAGAATATCTGTTGCAAATATGAATGGTAGAAGAAGTCGGCAAGACATGGCGAGTCGGACCATGTCAAGAATCAGAATAATTTATTTATTTTTATTTAAGTACATAAAACAGGCATGTTGCCCAGAAATTTATATACATGGATGATTTAAATACAGTATAATATAAGAGTATATATGAATATGGATGAAGCAAGGAATTTATGCTAAGCCTGAGTTGTGTGACGGTCTGTCCTCTCTGCCCGCTGAAATTTCGGTTAGTTAATTCCTACATCACTTTTCAAATTGATCAGTTGACATCAAAGAAGATTCTTAGGTTCTTAACACAAAATGGCAGGATGAAATGTTTATTTTGCAAACATGTATGTAATAATATAAATTTTTTTAACAATTATGTCGCGAAATACATGGGTTGAAGCAACTGTTGGTATTTTTATGTACAACTTTTTATAATATTATATTCTTCTGTTCCAGCGAAAAGAAAATCTACCACCGCAACCACCAGTGGAGCTCTTTGGCAGAATTTAAAATAAAAAATTTAACTTCAAATCTCCAAAATCTCCTCAAGGTGGAGGGCTTCAAGGCTAAACGCCAGGAAGACGAGAAAGAACATCTGCATTGCAGGGCCGAAAACCTCAAAACCAAATGCAGGAAGAACACGAGGAGCACCTCCTCAGGATGGAACTGCTGATGAGGAGAAAAAACTTAAGAACTAATACTACCTCCATATGAAGTAATATTTGTACTTTAGTACAGTCGAGGGCACCCACCACTTTCCCGAACCGTTTTAAGGACCAGATTGGTCCCTCTATCGGTTCTCACATCAAGACTCTACATTTATTTTTTAAACGAAGCTACTTTGAAATGATTCTAAAAGCCCCCGACTGTCCCTACGCGGCACAACATACAATTACACATACGAAAAAAAAATTTAAGTGTTCTCATCCGAGGCAGTTTGTTCTCGTTCTTGAAGCTAGCGGAGAGACAGCATTTAAAGAGAAATATAAATTAGAAAGAAAAAGCAATTGAAACATGTTCCCACGGCAGCCACAACACAAGAGCAGCATCTAGAGCTTCTGGCAAGCCACAGGCAGTCCTGAAGATAGACAGTGAGCAGTGGAAGGAAAGTTGGCCCTTCAAACCCTTCACACCGTCCCTGGCAGCACAGTGGCCAGACGTGACCCCTATGAAGATGGTGGGATAGTGGAGAAGAGACTTCTGAAGAACCCAGGGGACTAAGTAACTCACTCCAGCCGACAGGACCACAAGAGAACTGGAGATCAGGGTCGAAAGGAACCCACCTCTCACTGCTACCGCTACATCAGGGGTGGCGCAGTGACAGTGCAGGAAACTAAGCGCTTGCAGATAGTATAAATTAAGGGCACCACCTGTGCCAGGCAGGGACAAGGGGGCTATTCCACCCCCTTATGGGGAGGGAGTAACAGTACAGACGAAGAACTTTACTTACTTGTACTTTAGTACACAAAAATAACAACATTAATAATTCAAATTAAAATACTTACCTTTTTTATTGTTTTTCAAGGTACATTCCCGTTAAACTGCAATTAGCAGTTTGCCAACAGGATGTTAATTTTCAATTACAATTTAAACAGACATACATAATACTTACTATAACTATACAGATTGTCACAATTAACAAGCATGACAATATAAACCAACTTTATTTAGTAACCATTAGATAAAGTTGACTATTTCTTTGTTGTCGGTAATAGCTTTCACCTGAAATATATCCAGATTTTGATCCATCATTATCTTAATGTCTTCATTTCGGGGTAGTCTGTAAAGAATTCTTTTGTGTAATTTGTTTGTATTCCTTTGAATATTACACCTTAATAAAGACATTTAAAAAATAAACACCCGGTTATACTTCTTCAGACAATTTTTTTATTTTGATACATTATTAATTTACATTTTACAGTATGATAGAATATTGAAGAGGCCTGGGATAAATTTACAACTATGTTAATGCAAAAGATAAATAATAACACTAATATAAAACATGTAACCCCTGCCGACTTGAAACAAAATCGGTGAATCTGAGATCAGCATCACAAATAGCTTGCACGTTGACAGAAAAGAAACCTTTTCGGTTCCGATAAATCTCGGGTTGCGTCCACCTAAAATAATGGTACACTAATGATTAGTCTGCGCATTCATGAGTTGAATAAGGTAAGCAAGCAAAGGGGCAACATTTTTTTTTTTAAATTTATTTATTAACAATTTTTTTGGTACAATTGGTAAAATTTTGTAATACAAACTTTTTATATAAACAGTTTTAAAAAAGTGGAGAAATAATACAAATAGATTAGCAGATTAACCAAAAAAATCCCACATAGGCATTGCCAGTTCGTGGGTATACTTGAGTGTTTTTAAGACAGAAATTTACTAATAAACATACACTATCATTGTAGAAGATTAAAAAAAAAATTAAATTAAATACATAAAAAATAGATGTGTATACTGAAATACATATTCAAAACACATGTTCATAAAGATAAATAAAAATTTGTTTAGTTACAGCAGGTCAGATGTTACAGCAAGTAAATGTTTGTGTCAATTGTATTTGTCCAAGACTTTAATACATTTTTATACTTGCTGTAGGTGGATATATTTTTACAATCAATTTCTGTAGCCTTGTAGAAAGCATTATATATTTTTGGTGTAATGTTTGTTGATATTGGGACAAGCAATTGGATAACTTACCGGAGGACTGCATGTGCCTGCA
Organism: Glyphotaelius pellucidus; assembly: GCA_936435175.1. NCBI lineage: Eukaryota > Metazoa > Arthropoda > Insecta > Trichoptera > Limnephilidae > Glyphotaelius > Glyphotaelius pellucidus. The sequence goes on from OW386558.1 coordinate 10,176,382, forward strand.
ATCAAGAGTACCAGTCACGCAGTGCACGCCTTCTTGCTATTGCAACCTTCTTTGTTTTTTCTTCCAAACTTTCAGGATCATTTTTGAAAATAAAGAAAGCAGTTCTGTCAATGTGCAATTGATTGTAAAACTATCCAAATGTGCTTGCTTGCGGGGTTTTGTGAACCCTGATAAAGTCCTCCACAGCAATCAGCATGGAGCCAGATGCTAGGTATCTGATTGTTAAAAGTATCTGGCGTTTTGGAGTGAGTGCTTTATTCCTGAAATGAAAACACACTATTTAGATAGGTATTTGCGTTGTTAGCTACTTTTTTATACCTTTTAAAAAGCATTTTCACTTACCAGTTCATTTTAGATTTGATGTCATCCCTTATCAAATCTAGCAAGCAAATTACGACCCTTGTGGAGAGACGAAACCTGTTATGAAATTCAATTTAATCCACGTCAGAAAGTCGTCAGCCCTGCTTCTATATTTTTTTTTTTTTTTTTTTTTTTTAATTTATTTATTTATTCCATTTTTACAATTTTACAAAGTTAGGTATAAGTACAATTATTTTTTTAATTATGTACATGTAATGCAAATATTTTTTAATGGTGGTAATAATACCTCTCTAATTGAGAATTTCTCGTGTTTAGGGAGGGAGTACTAACACAATTGATATTTTGATGTATGTTTAGTTGATGCTACCATGAGCGTATTTATGAAAAAATAAAATAAAAACAACATGTATGTAAAATTATATACCTGTGCACTATTTCAGGAAGAAACTTTTTTTTTTTTAAATTAAATTATAAAATATAAAACCTGTGTACACATTGAAAATATAAGTGGGCGTAATATAACACAAACATGAAATTACCTACTGGTGAAATGTATTTTAATTTTTTTCTTAAAAATTTTATAATTTTTTTCGGATTGAATATCTTTAGGGAGTTCGTTAAAGCATTTTATGGCTGAGTATGTGTAGTGGTGTTGGGCCGTTGTAGTATTAAGTTTAGGGATTATTATTTGTCCTGTTGTTCTCGGCCTGGTGCTAAATGAATTTATTGTTAGTTGGTCTTTATGGATTTGGAGTAATGCATTTTTTTGATAGATTCTGTTTATTTGTAAAACTTTGAATTCTTCGAATATTTTTTGAGTTGAATAGTCTAAAGGTTTTTTTAGTATAATTTTGATAAGTCTTCTATGTACTATTTCAAGTGGGGCTAAGTTGGTTTTATACGCTCCTCCCCAACCTATTATTCCGTATTGCAGAACTGATTGGGCTAATGCATAGTAAACCTTCAGTAGTATAGATTTATGAAGTATATTTCTTAGTTTGAGGAATACGTAAAAAAGTTTACGTATTCTGTTTATAGTTTGTGCAATATGTTCTGTCCATTTAATATGTTGGTCTATTATTATGCCTAAATATTTAATGTAGTTCTTTTTTGAAATTTTTGTGCATTCATATATTCGCACTTTGCGTGGTCTGTTTAAATGTTCTACGAAATTATCGATATCTAAATCCTCAACGCTCGAAGAAAGCTCAAACTCCATGCTGTTGGTTATTTTATTCCTAAAATGTAATTTACGTACGTAGCAAATGCATATCGAAATCGAACCATTGTCAAATGTCAAATCTGACAGATGTGTTATTGCCAATAGCGCCACATCGCGTCCAGAAATGGAACTATTCTGCGGCTTAAGCGGCCGATTTGGTCGGTTTAAGTTGAGCGAGGAATGTGCTCCTTAGCAGAAACTGATATACGGGCCCTATATTGCAAAGGGAATTTACTGGGAAATTCCTTTGTCAAGGGAATTCGACCTCCGATGGTAGGTAGGTACTACAAATTCAAAACAGGAATGAAGGCTGAAAAGCCATAAAAAAAGAAGAGCCGATATGTTGATTGCTGTGCTGACGTAAGTCAAGATTCATAGAAAATGATTTAAATAGGGTTCGCCCATATAAGCACTTTTCGGAAAAAAAAAGCATCTGGGCACAGCAGCAGAGCTGGAAATCTCGAAACTAGAGATAGTTGGTACAGTAATACGTTGTCATTTCGGTTCCAGTCACCGGAGACCGATGTGGAACAGATTTTTTAACCATTAGCACCCCGCACACGGCCATTTATTCGGAGCGACCGAGACCAGCGCCACTTCAGGCCGCCGCGCAGAAAAGTAAAGACCGGTAGGGTTACAGCGTTCACAAGTTTACATCGTTTACGAGTTCACTGTGAAACTTTTCTGCGCGGCGACCTAAAGTGGTGCGGGACTCGGTCGCTCCGAAATGGCCGTGTGCGGGGTTCTAATTACTCTTGTAGCCGATTCTTCCAAAGTCGAAAAACATGGGAGGGTGACTGGAGTAATTCTGTGAAAATTGAACCGGTTCCTTAAAAAAAATAATTAAAAAATTGAGGTTTTTACAATTTTTCTAATATTTTAATTACATATAATGATAAAAACGTAACACTTATTTGGCGCTGTTTTGTGTTATTTCACTTCAAGTGTGCTTATTGCGTATAAATGCTCCACAAAGAACCGGCTCCAAAAATAACCGGTTCCTTGAGAAAAATATCTGGGGTGTCATTGACAGTAAAGGAATGATATCGAAAAAATATTCTGCTGTATCGTTACTTGCTGGTTATCTGGTTGTTAGTTATCAGTGCTAATCATAGTTGTGCAGTTATTGCAGGTTATGGTTAGTTTGTCATCTTTTGTTTGGATATTGGGTTGATTTTGACCCACAAAACGGATTAGGGCTTCACAATCTACATAGGTCTAGGTATGATTAGAGATTTTCGTTGCCAAAAATATTACCGTGATATATTTTGGGATATTATGCCTACCTTCTTCTTTAGCAAACGTTTCGGACAGTGTTACCACCAGGACGTCATAACTCATCTGCCGTGATGATGGAGGCTTTATAGTTGTCCGAAACGTTAGCTAAAGAAGGAAGTAGCGCAACATGGCATAAAACAATTTTTTTCATGGCGCAAGTCCGAATGATTTCGAATGACTCACGTAATGCAAGTTGCAAGTAGCTAGTAGTCTAGTTCTATTAGCTAGTCAAAAATCCGTAACCAACATCAATAAGACGGCCCAAGGTTTGTTTTAAGGCACCGTATCCTCGCTCGAAAAGAAGAAGGTGGGGTGATATGTAATTACGAATGTTGGAGAGAGCGCGCTAATATTTAAAACGATAAAATTGAAGCGAAAATTGTGATAATGTTTAATAAAACACTAAAACACATTTCGAATAGAGCAAATATCTCGTGAGGGTTGTCTAAAACAACATTCAAAGAGATACTATGATTTTTTTCATACATATAACTTGTTGAATAAAAGAGACAGCCATGAAAATATTTGGAGCAAACTGCGATTTTTTTTCTATCGAGGGAATTTCATATAATTTGCGTTTCGGCCTGGGGAATGTATGGATATTATTTTAAAAAACAACATATATTTTTTGAGCTTAAAAACTTGAAATGTTCAAGGGAGATATGCAATAAATCGGTAAAAATTCGGGTAGCGGCGGCTTAAATACATTTTAACACCAATAAGCACCACAACCCAATTGATAAATACATTTTCTTCCAAACTTGACCACTGACTGTCACTAGCGTAGTTGCATATATTTCAAAATAACCGTTGTATAGTTGGTTATATTATATTGCTGCCAAGACTAGTATAATGTGCGCGGTTTGGTTTATTTGGTTCTATGCCAATTGAGAACAAAGTCAACTCAAAACCTCTGAAAAGTCATGAAAAAAATAATTTTAAAATAGTGCATCCCTAACCTAACGTAACCTATTTACCCATTTTTTTTTCATCACTCCGGTTCTGAGTTGGTTTCATTCTGAGTTGTCCGTTGTCCGATCACCGGTATTTTTGCTAGTTGGTATTGGTTATTGGTTTATTTGTGTGTTAGTTTATGACGTTGTGTATGGTTTATGTTTTACATGGTTGTTATCAGTCATTGATTGATAATATTATTTATTGTTGATAAAGTGATAATACTAAATATTATTGCGACACTCGCGTTTTTAAACATGCTGTTTGCTAAGTTTGTTTGTTTTTTGTGAGTAGTTTATTTGTGTTTTTGCTGTTAGCTGTCATTATGCTGTCATTGTTGATAAAGTGATAATACGGAATACCGCGTTTTTTCTTTCGAACTTGTTCCGCTTGTTTTTTCTGCACAAAGCACGAAGGTTACCTGTGTTTCACAGCCTTCAATTATGGTTTTCCGTCAAGCATTCATTTGCTACGATAATTGACTCGTTTGACAAGTGCGAGATGAAAACACAACATTGCAGATAGCATGTCATGTCTTCGAAGCGCGCAAAAACTTTAATTGAGAAGCCCTTGTTATATTCAAGACTCCGCTACACGATGAATTTGACCTGAATACGGGGATAAGAGAAACAGGCATTCAATTTCGAATCAATTAAACAATAAATATAATAATCAATTTGAGTGAATCGAACGAACCCGGGTAACGTACGGTATCAATTATTATTATTTTTTGAAGTGAAAATTCTTTAGCACCGTTGCGATTTGAAACTCAATGAAACGGAAATGACACTAAAAAGAGACAAACACATACATATATAGGATTTAGCCTGTGAGAGAATGAGTTAGAATGAAACCTTACCTACAAAGCGTCGCGCTGGCTGCATTGGTCGCTTTGATTAAGAGCTCACTTTTCAAGGTTCCCATTGGTTGAGATTGTGTGGGTGAAGTTTCACTTCTTTAAAAAAAATAATTGGCATGTTTTGAAGATAATTTTTTCCTAAAACATTACCTTCAAAAGCATTTTTTCTGATAAAACAATGGCTTAAAATTGCTTTGTACATCAATTTCGTAAAAAAATGTCTCAACTTTTTCTAGGTGGTGTTCTCATTTTTCAGTAATTATTCTCCTAACCACCCCCTTTTTAGGCACAATTATGGAAATAACACTTCGTTTCGCAACAATTATTGCAAGAAACAACTATTCAATAATATTTGGCTGATTGTGGCGCCGTTTTCGAAAATTTACCCAAATATATATTAAAATTTGGTAAATTTTAGAAATCACTGAACACGCATAAGAATATTTTTAGAAAAAACATTTTGATTCATAAAAGACAACTTTTTGCATTTTGGGCGATGGAAAATACTATACTAAAAATTTTGCTTACGTAAAATGTTGATCCTTTGAAACCGCGGCTTAGATTGACATTTTACGTAAGAATTGAAATTTATAATGCAGTATTTTCCATCGCCCCATACGCAAAAAGTTGTATTTTATAGTAATTAAGGTGAATCTAAAGATTTTTTTTTAAAGAAATATTTATAGACATTAAACTTGTCCAGTGATTTAGAAAATTTACCTAAAATTAATAAGTATAACCGTGCCCAAAATAGTTCACTAAGTTCTTAGTTTAGGTCAACTAAGTTATTCATGCATATTTAGATTGAAACAAAACTCACACATATGTCAATCCATACAAAACAAAATTAAAATGGTGGCATAGGAAACATTTAGATCATCTTAAACCATAGTGAACTAACTCACTTTTTGCAGTTTCTGAGTTAGATCTTGAAATTAGGGCTTCGAATCATAATCTAGCTCTACCATAGAGAACCAATCAGAGAAATACTGTCTTGACTAATCATAAATAGTTTTTCTCTGATTGGTTGTTCTTTCTGGCAGAGCTAAATTATGATTTGTAGCATTCAATTGTGGGTAATCGAATTTAATGTTTCAAAGACCCAATCATGTCTGATTACGTCTAAAATGGATCGAAATGATAATCTAGTCTCCTTCAACGGAAGCATTCTCCCGAACAGGCCTTCCATTGATATGCTTGATGTAACTCTAAGTGACCAGCTCAGGTACGGGGGCTCCATCGAGGCCAGAGTTAAGTTAGCCTCTCAGAAACTGGGCATACTGTACAGGGCACGCAGATACTTTAATAGTACACAACTGCTAACCCTGTACAAGTCGCAAGTGCGCCCCACGGTTGAATTTGGCAGCCACCTCTGGTCTGGAGCCCCAAAATACCTGAAAAAAACCCTTGACTCTGTGCAGAAACGGGCGGCCTGTTTGATAGATTGTCCTAATACAAACGGATTGTAATCTTTAGAGCACAGGCGCCAGGTGGGAATGGAACATGGGTCTCTTCAAGACCCATGTTCACTCCTTCCTCTCCTTAAAAACACCCTCCACACAGCATCTTCCGGATGTATGACTTGGTAGTTTTGCACCTGTTTTAGGTTTCGTGACTGCATTTTTATTGTTATCGACGTCAAGAAATATGACATTGTTGTGATATTTTGCATTTACTTACATTTCATTAAAATTTTCGAAAATACCCAAATTTTAAATCGACATAATGAGCCGACGAAATGATTTTTAGCAAATTGTTTTTGCATTGTTTTTCGGGACTGTCGATTTGCATAGTAAAATTGACGAGTTAATAACAATAAAAATGTATTCCAGCGTTGTTCAAATACAACCCACATATTGAATACATTTTAAGGTAGAGTTAGACAGTTCAATTAGAATTAATTGAACTAATTATTCTTCTACAAACCCTCAGTTTTATAGTTTTTATGATACAGACCGTCACTAAGCATTACTAGTTCGGGGTCATCCATAAATTACGTCACACATTATGGGGGGGGGATAGCGTAGAGAAGTGTGACAAGGGGTATGGGGGGGTAATCAGTTCTCTAACATCACATGAAAAAATCTAAATTATTAAAATGCAAAAAAATTTTAGATGTAAAATTGCAAAATAAGTGATGTCACACAAGGAGGGAGGGGGTCTCACAAATGTGACGATGTGTGACAGGGACGGAGGGGGGTGGTCAAAAAATCATGAAATTCGTGTGACGTAATTTATGGATGGCCCCTTCTGAAAAGAAGATAAGTCAGATTCACCTGTCTGATAATCAAGAGTCCTACCCACATGGTTAACAACCACCTATACACAGTTTCATATTTCACCTCTACGTGTGACAGTTTATTGCATACTTATATTTAGATCACCGCGCTGCGGAGGTCATCAAAGGTGCTCTAGAACTAGACGAAGAATTCATTAGAATGATTTATTTTACAAAATTTAATTTAAAAAATAATTGGACAGAATTGATCTTGTATAATTCAACCAGCTATTTATCATAAAACCACTTTGAATGTCGATTACTTGTGCTTTGTATGTATATTCTCGTACTTGTGTATGCTGAGTTCATGGTCAAATAATATTATGGATGAACAAATAACCTTCCTGCCTGTTTTATGTTTACAATGAGACCAATGAGAATTCTAATGATATTACTCAAGTATGACCATATAACTGTAGAGAATCGCAACGGTTCAATGATTTACTATGTGCAATATCTCTGACACAATTATGTTTATTCAGAAAAAGCAAGTTGCTATTAGTACGTATAAAGACGTGCCTAAATGTTGGCATATTATGTTAAAAACAACAATAATTTTTGTAAAAGTGTTTGCCAAAAATATTTATAAAGTTGTAGTTCAACAGAATTACTGGAATACCCATTTTAAAATGAAAAATATAATATTATTTTTAAGTTATAATTGAAAATTCTGGTGCTATTCCAGAGGGAAGTCATCCAATGGGTTGCACACATATAGTTGGGAGAAACAATTCCAGAGGCTGTGCAAGGAGAGGACCTGCTGGGCCTGCTATGGACAGAGGTCGCTGAAGTAGCGCAGGAAAGGATGCCTTGAGGTGCTGTGTCGAAGTGATGCCCCCCCCCCCCAATAGGACAAGGGAAAGATGTATTTCCTAAGTAAATGTATTTTAATTTTTTAAAATCTTTTACGTTAAATTTATTTCTTTATATCTTTTTATTTTAAATCTTTATTTTATCTTTTACCTTGTTAGGTTGCCGTGTATACCGGTCGATTGAACTCCAACCTCCTTCCCATACTGAGAGCACGTGTTCCAAGTCCTAACAAATCAGTGTCCCCTGGTGTACCGGTCTCACCGGGACAGGAGTTCTCCTGGCTGGGGTGGTACAATCGTATCGTATTGTACCATATATTATTTTATCTTTTACATTTTTTATATCTCTTAAAATATTATTATTTATTTATATAACATAAATCTGTAACATAAAGTTGTATTTCAATTTATGATGACTAATGATGAGTCTAGGGTTAGAATCTTGCAGCAGGTACTGGTTTATGTTAAAAAAATCTGTATTTGAAAAAAATTGTGGCTGCGTATTAATTAAGCTTCAAGCGTTAAAGCATCATGGAGTACAATATTACAATAAGAGACCGGCCAGTGACTGAACTGGCATTGTGTCTGGGTCAGTGGTGGATTTATACTTTTCACAAGTCTCAAGTCTCACACGACTTAAGAAACATTTTCGGCTTACTGTGGTGGTAGTAGGAGATTTTCAAACATTGTTGAGTTATTCGTAACCTGGGAATGTTTGTCTTTCTTTTATTAAAAAATAAGTATAGGTCACTTCATTTTCGCCGCATCTTCCTCCTTAGCCATTTATGCCACCTATCATAATCACTCACTTGTACGCTTGGCGCCGCCCCCTGAAATCTGCCATCCCTAGGCCGCGGTCTATACGGCCTAATAAAAAATCCAGGACTGGTCTGGGTACCACCCAGGCTAAGGTCGGCTAAAGATGGCTAAGTCCTCCATCAAGACACACACAACATTTTCAACTTATTGTGATGGTAATAGGAGATTTTCAAATTTTGTCAAGTTATTTGTAAACCGGGAAAGTTTGTCTTTATTTTTACAGTTAAAGTTAAAATTATAAATTTATTATAAATAATTATATACCGTATTATTTCTTTCATCATCTTGCCTCAATACGTAAATATTGAATCTTGAGAATCATGATTAGTCATTTACACTTGGCGAGTTACCTAATGTGAACTTGTGTAAAAAAGAGGTAAATTATAAGCTATTCCTGGCGATGAAAAAATTATTAATGGCAGTGATTATTTATCATGGAATAATACTAGTATTATTAAGAATAATACACCACACCAGGGATACTCAAACTTTTTTATGATCGCTTTAAAGTTTTCAATGTAATATTCAGATTGAGATTTTTAAGAAAGGATGACTAAAAATATATATTTATGTTGATTTCAAAATACTGCATTCATGCAGTATGTAAAGGTACTACTTGCAAAATTGTTACCTCCATAAATCTCTCCTTCAGGATCAACCCGGTGCCGTTGTGGCGACCAAACAGAACACAGCTATTGTGGCCGGTTATATTTTACCCATGTTTAATGTTGACCCATATATTTTACCCATGTTTAATGTTGACCCATATATTTTACCCATGTTTAATGTTGACCCATATATTTTACCCATGTTTGATTATTGTACATATTAATATTTTATATATCAAAATTAGTATTTTATATGAAGGAAATAGGTAGTTTATATGTTATTTATGAAAATTAAACAGATATTTATTATAAAATAAGCATATGACGGCCGGCGTAGCCCAGCGGTAAGGTTCTTGGTTCGCATTCCGAAGGTCGCGAGAAATTAAATTTTATTTAATTTTTTATAAGAAAAACTCTTTTTATAACTTTTGAAGGTTATTCCCATCAACGTAATATATCATTGAAGAAGAAGATAACACTTACAATCTAAATGAAAATATGAAAGAGAACAAGACACAGAAAAATAGAAAAAAGACAATGGTCTTTATTTAAAATAAAGAAATTAAATTTTATTTGTTTAATTTGTGTTATTTCACAATTTATTCATTAAAAATAATATATAGTATATTCCGGCACGTTCCAGAGTGGAAGATACTCTCAGTATCGCCCTGGTGTAAGACCACCGTTCAAAATTGAAACATTGCTTGAAATGGCTTTAGCCGTGTTTGGTGACCAGATCTGAACAGCCAGGTACTTCCTACCTTCCTATTCCCCATCTCCTTCCCCTCCCCACTACCTTCGGCCTCACAACATACCTCAATTGGGGATGCCATAGTCTCACTGGCTCCAGACGGGAGCAGTTGGAACTCTATATATAATAAAATTTAATTAAAATTTTTATTTTTTTTTATCAATAAACAATAAACACGTTGTATATATAAATGTTACGTGGCGATTGTGGCCGGGTATAACTTACCCGAGCGCTCTTCGCAGACGTGTAAATACTACCGTAGCCGCAGCGACACTAAATATATTAGCTAATACACTCAAACAGGTCAACGACTGCATGTACTGAGAGCGGCAAATAATGTGCATATTTTGTTTTGAAGTTATTAAGATTTTAAAAACTGTCAGGTATTAGATACCCGGAAACAATGACACCGGCTTAAGAAAACCGTCAGATATTTGCTTACTAAACCTTAGATACCTACTACATTTTTAAGTTATAATATATTCAATCGAGATAGAAAAAGAGCATGAAAGGGAAATTGAAAATTTTACTTTAACATTTTTTGCTATTGTTGAAATGATAAGCCAGATAGAAGCGAATAAAGGTTTTCCAAGAAAAATCAAATTTCAAATATAATTTCTCAGCGGGATTTCAATATTATCCTTGTAACTATATTCCATACTTTTAAAATTATCGTCACGGCTAGCAGTATTTTAGGGGTCTCCGGAGAAGTCACAGAGCGGTGTGTGAGAGAGGTGCAAAAAAATGATTACTTTTTCTTTTGGAGGAAACAGACCTACAATGAGTATCTCATCTTTTGAAAGAGCTGCATCGTTGTTGTGATAAGGAATGTATGTTTTTGTAATGTACATTGACTTTTTTATGCCATCACGGTACCGTAATTATGGATCATCACCGTAATAATAAAACACTCATTCGGCCTGTGACCCATGATTGGCAATTAAAATTGAACAAGTAAATAGTTGTTTAACAGTTTTGCACTATGATGTTGGTCACGGACCACCATTTGAGTAACACTGTAATCTTTAATCACTACAGTCAGTGCTTTGGTGGGTACCTCAATTATATCTTTAACCCTCCACACCCCTGATTGTATCCTTGAGCTAAAACATAAATATATTTTTTTATTTAGATATATTTTTTTAAGAACTCTGTTAAATAAGGGGCACTGTTTTGGTGTGTCAATCACATATTTTATTCAATCCCTTCCTTTTATAATAATTAAAATAGTAACACGCTTCGGTCAAAAGCTGTTTGTAAATTTGAAGAGGGAAAATTTAAAGAAAAAACAAAGGAAAAATGTTGGCGATGATAAAGCAGAAATCTACAGATATGGCTCTATTATATGAAGGAAAATGGTTACTATGGTAATGCAGGAATCTACGCATAAAATTGAAAATTAAATGGAACCACAGTGACATCTGTTGACAATATGAGGTGATGGAGTTGTTTGAATTGAACAAACTCATTTCTGTAATGATTCATTGTTTAAGAAGATAACATTAATAATCTAAACGAAATGTACAAGACACTGAAAAATACAAAGATAACGGTCGCAACTGGGACACCTATCGTCTTACCGGGACAAACGGTAAACGGTCAATCAATGGCCAACAGCAAACGGTCAATCAATTCGGCTACCAAGACCTCTTATTTAAATGTAATTTTTGTGTTCACAGGTGTTCCATATAAATAAAATCGGATATATTTATCCGAGACGCTATCTAGTTCATCAACCAGTCCATCGAACACTTGTTTCCTATGGAAAAGGTAGCTGCCAATAATATGAATAAAAAAAATTAGAAAAATTACTTGAAAATAATTAAGTTTTTCCAAAGATTTTGAAATACAAGACATATGCCATGATGGCCACCCGACCGTCGACGGCCTACTGCCTAATGGGCATAGTTGGAATATGGAAAGAATTCGTTCATTTAGTTGATTTTTTTAGGTGTGCAGTAAGTAGTATTGGTTAATAAAGTCAGAAAGAATTTTTTTTTTTTTTTTTCCAAGGTTTAAGGTTTAATTTATTTATTATAAATACAAAGTAATACAATATGACATAAAATATTATACAGAAAAAAGAAAAGTCCCAATAAACTACTTTTTAGCAGTTTGTCGATGGGTACTTTTACTTTGGAGATATAAATAAACTTATTTTACATAATTAAATGCAGTTAGAATTTTTGTGTTAGTCTAATACAAATTATTTCTTTAATTCATGCAGTTAGTTGATTTTTTGAAGGTGCGCAGTAGTATTTGTTAACAAAATCAGCAACGCCAGGAAACACAGTCCCACCCAGTAAAAACTGCGGAGAGCACATCTCTTATATTTCAATATCTTTGGTTTTTTCTCAAATTTGAAGTATGGGATTGACAGAAATGACATTTAAATAAGAGGTCTCAGTAGCCGAATTGGTAGAGGCATTTTTATCCCGGTAAGACAAGAGGTTCTGGGTTCGAGACCAGTTGCGATTGTTAACTTTTTATTTTTTGTTCAGATTATTATTGTTATCTTGATATATTACACCCCAAGTGGTTCGCTACGTTTGGTGATTTAGCAGGGGTGCCCGGGTTCATGGGGTGAAGTTTGTCTTGGTCTCGAAGGTGGATGACCAGGACGCACTGAACCCCAGATTCCTACCCACCCCTTAAACCCCTGTCCTTCCTACCCACCCCTTAAACCCCTGTCCTTCCTACCCACCCCTTAAACCCCTGTCCTTCCTACCCACCCCTTAAACTCCTTTCCCCTTCCTTTCCTTAAAAAAACCCTCCACACAGCATCCCCAATGATGACATAAGCCCTGTGTGAAATTATTTTCCTCAGGGCCTCCTGGGTGGAGCTCATGTAAAAAAAAAAAAGATGGGAATAACTTCCAAAACTTATAAAAAGAGATTTGTTCGAATAAAAATTGGAAAATTATTTCTCTTATTTCTGTGCAGTTAAAAATAAAATAACAAAATAAGGTGGTAAATACAAAAGCTTACATAAACTGGAATAGTGCTGTACAGTTAGTTCATTTGTGACTTAACACTAGTAACTTTTGAAAAACATTATGTAATTAAATTTTTTTTGGTTTATCAAAATTTCTTCAATGTGTAAGGCATTCAATTGTTTTATTAGAGAAAGAGAGAGGGGGAGAGCTGGTTGGGAATAATACAGTAAATAATTCAATAATACATACATACAAGGAACTTGCTCGAGGAAGCAATGGGTTAAACCAGTTTGAAAAGCTGCATTAATATTAAATAAATTATAAATACGTTCACAGTTAATAGTTGGTTCACATTCAAGTTCAGTTCTAGGAGCAGGTAGGAATACTGTTTGATTAGCTAACTTTTTACTATTGTAGCATTATTATTATTTGTAAATATTTTTATATACATATATTGTACACATTTTTTTTTCAAAAATCACAAAAACACATTAGTATAATAATAGTTTTTCTGCAAACTAATCGATTTTACACTTTTAATTTCATTGTAATTGTTAGCATTTAATATAACTGCGTCAAGTCATGTGCCCCAACAAGTTATGGAGGTAACTTAATATTTTGAAATTTGTCTTCGTAAAATTGAATGCAAATTGAAGCTTTTGAAAATAACTTTTTATACAGTTAATATTAGAAGTTCATGAGAAACTGCCCTTTTATAGTGGAAAAATGCTAAAGTAGCACTCATTGTGTAAAAATTGTATCTTTTAGGAAAAAATCATTTGAAAATGAAATGGGTTCCATGCCAACTGAGAATAAAGTCAACTCTTTGAAAAGTCATTAAAAGCTATGAAAAAATTATTTTAAAATAGCCCATAACCCTAACCTAACGTAACCTATGTAAACAATTTTTTATTTTGTTTTTTATTTTATTTTTTTAATTTTTCATCATCTTTAATGACTTTTACTGAGGTGGTTCTGAGTTGGTTTCATTCTGAGTGAGTTTTCTTTCTGAGTGGTCCGGTCACCCATAAAATGTAATATAAACTAACTTAGAAAATCATTTTTAAAAATCTAGCATTCTCCAAAGGAGGAGAAACTCCTATTGCTCTGAACCCGACTTCCAAATTTGCAGGTGTCTTATCCCTTTCCGACCGGCTTCATACGATCGTGAGTTTGTCTTTGAAAAAATCTTGACAACAAATAAATCTGTTTTTGGGAACCACACCGGTGTCGATCGAACGTGCGGGTGCTGCGTATGCAGGGTAACTTTGCGCGCTTGTGTTTCAACCAGTAAGTCGCTAAACCCCACGGAACCAAAATTAAGAGCTTTTCTGGTCAGGTCCATCAAAATTCGGACATTTTTCGCCAGTCGGAAAGGGTTATAGTCTTACTGATTCTAAAGTGCTCAAACGTCTTCGGAAATTCACTATTTGACAGTACTCCCCTATTTATCACCTTCCATTCGACTAATTGTTTTCGCCAAGGTACTTTTAAGGGTCGTATTGTACTTCTAGGTACAGAATATTTTTTACTTGCAATTTCTTATAAAAATTTCGTACCTCTGACGTGGGCTTATTATCAAATATTTTATAAATGCTTTCAGCTTCACAAATTCTACAATTTAGTGTTTTTTCACGAATTTGCGCTAGTTAACAATAATAATAAATTCTGACGCAGATATTTCCAGCTTTCCGGACCTCTGAATTGCCGAATTAGTGAGATTCTCGATATTTCTACAAATTGTCACATCTCTCCTAAATCAATTTCGGTTCCTCTGCATTGGGAATCGATTTATATATTTTATTTTATTGATTGAATATTTGCATTTTTTATAACTTTGTGTAAACTAGAAAAAAATCACTGGACGACTTGCAAACATGAAAATTAAGATATTTCGTTTCTACAGAATCAAAAACTATTACATTTCAAGTATAGAATAAAAATAATCTTGCAGTAAAATATTTTATAGGTAGGTACTTTAATACTTGCCCGGATTTGAAAATATTCGTTTTTTAAAGATAAATTATTTCCAATTTTGAAAATGTTACTCGCACGTAATAAAAATGATGTGGGCCTCATATGACTACCGCTAAGGTCCCCATTTTGCAGTTTTAAATTGAAGTTAGTTTTGTGTATGTTATTTTCTTAATATAAGTGTACATCTAATTGCAGATTCTATAGCTACAATGGTGTTCCTGAAGTCATTTGTGCTGCTGGTGCTTGCTGCGCTCCTGGGGAGCCAGGGGGGTGCTGCGGAGTGGAGATGGGAGGGCAAGGTTGCCGTGGTGACGGGGGCTAGCTCAGGCATCGGGGCCGCCACAACGCTGGCTCTGGCCGACAAAGGGGTCACTGTGGTGGGGCTCGCCCGCCGTGAAGAGAAGATCAAGGTGAGAGACGTTTATGAGCCATTAATTCCACATGGCCCGAACAAGGAACTTTCTCTAATCTAACCTAACATATGGCCCCGAATGCAAAGACTTATTTTAACATAACCTTACATTTTGGTCCTGAACCCGAAGACTACTCTAACCTAACTTATTGGCCCCGAACCTGGAAACTCTCAAGAAAGACATGAGGTATTTGTCATGTCTTATGAACTGTCAGTCGGGATCTAGTGTAGGTTGGACATTGGAGGTTATCCACCACTTACCCGCCTTGGTATAAGTAACTGATGGTTACTCCTTCAAGGCTCTCGCAAGGACTCTAATTTTTTCGAAAGAATGAAGCTACATTTAGTTTTGAACGAATCTAGACCTCCAATGTCCCTGCATACAGTGTTAGTAAGCAGTATGCAAGTGCTTACATGATAAACTTGATACAATGGTGTTAGTAAAACATATATAAAGGCATGGAAAGATGATAAAAAAACAAGATGAAGGACGCTCGCGGGGGATTGTATCTTGCGTATGCTGCAAGCACCTGCAAGAAAGGGAAGATACAAACATGTTTTAGATACAAATAAATGGCTCTACAGTCTGAAAGGGTTCCCTCTCTCGTCGTCTGGCAGTACCAGCAAGAATGTTTGTGGCGGTCGATCAAACCTTCACGAGACAGGGCTGCCGCGCGAAGGTTTGATCGAGTGTAGGTTGGACAAACAAATATGGATAAACCATTTACACTGGGAAACGTTTTTATATTCAATACAAAACCAAATTTGGATATGATTTTAGATTTCACAGCCAAAAGTATTTTTGTTATTTAATTTTGGGGAGTTGCAGTGTTGCGCTACCTCCTTCTTTAGCCAACGTTTTGTACAGCGTTACAGTGTCCATCATCAGGGCGGATGTGTAATTGATAGTGGTGAAGTGTGTGCTTAGTACCAAAAAGTCCAATCCGTCTGAGAACAAGAAACTAGTGTTTTCCTAAAGTGGGTCTCCAGCAACAACATGTTTTCAAAACATTCGACAAAAATAAAAACATTGGGTCGGGGCCACAATATTTTTTGTTTTCAATCGGCCACGGAAAACAAAAACATTGTGGCCCTGCCCTGCCCCAATGTTTTTGTTTTTGTCAGATGTTTTGAAAACATCTTGTTGCTGGATACCTGACTTTATGAACTATACTTGCACTGTCCATGCATGACGGTACTTGAAGGTTAATTTGGATGAGTAGCTTTCTTATACATATATGAGTAAGATTAAGAATGGGACCCTCAGATAGTTTGGGCATGGAGAGCGAATGAACAAAAATAGGAGTATACGGGCATCGGGGACGCCCGAGAAAGACATGGCCCGATTAAGTGAATCAGATACTTGAGTCGGGCCATGTCAAGAGTCAGAATAATAGAAGAATGTGAATGAGGCAAGGAGTGTGTGTCAAGACTGAGTTATTTATCAGTCCATCCTCTCTGCCTACCCCTTCAAAAAGCAGTGGTGGTTAGTTAGTTAGTTTAGCTTTGTTGTTTATAATTCATAGTGTATCTTAGGCATCCAAATTGATAGACTTGCCCTAACATAAAATCTGGACATCATTTCGACGAGTTTGAAGGTAAACCATATAACCATATTTTTGGCACCAGGAAGGTTCAAGAATGCTTTGATTAAACTATGACATTAGTTGTACATTGCCGAAGAGGCCACATTAAAATAACCAGACCAAGTAAAGTTCGCTAATGTAAGGCAACGGCTTGCAGCACAGTTTATTGTGGGACTTCTCTGTGCAGGATTTGAATGTTCGTTTTTAACCGACCCGCCTAGCCCAGCAATGCTAAAAATGAGTGAGGTGGGTAAACTACAGCACTGTGTCTAAATAAATAATGTAACTAAAAATGTTTACTCCATTTGGGATTTTGATTTGGAGCCAGCAATTTGCGCATCATTTAAAAAAGGACTGGTAATTCATATGCAGATTTTTTCGAGGAATAAACAGTGATATTATAAGCTTACTATCAGATTCACCTCATTTGGATAGGATTCTAACCGGCATTTTTTCAAAAGTGACCTTTGATTGCCAAAGCATTTCTTTTGCCCATTTCTATACTCAAAATAATTTTCAAAACCATCTGTGTTGTATTTTCGTAGATATAATGTAAAACAAAGTTCTAACATCAAGCATTTTAAATTATAATTCATTTTACAAGGTTTTAACATCACTTACACTCTCTATTTTGTTTGTATTTGACAGTTGATCATTGTTACTAGGCACATTATGGTTCACCACTTTGATTGGATAGGGTTCTAATTTTGCCTTACCGTGTTGGTTTCAAAGTTTGTAAAGACGAATTTTCATAATCTATTTAACAATTTTAGTTAAAGTATTTTATATCATTGAAGAAGAAGATAACACTTATAATCTAAATGAAAATATGAAAGAGAACAAGACACAGAAAAGTAGAAAAAGACAATGGTCGCAACTGGAACTCGAACCCAGACCTCTCGTTTAACCGGGACGCGCGCGTTATCCAATTTCGCTATTGCCACCATCTGTCAAACCGTCATATTTGTCAATCTCATATTTCAAATATTTTTTAGAATCAACAATATTATCTTCAACTAGTTTATTATTTTCCTAAAGTATTTTAGTTCACCACATCTGGTCTCCAAACTTAATGGAAAATATTTAAATAAGACGTGGCCCTAGCTTGGAATTGCATAAGGGATATGTAATTAGAACCTTGTGCAATGAATTATTATGCCCTAGCTGGTTGCTGAACAAGGTGAAGTTAAGTTAGATCCCTATCCAAATGAAATCACAGAAAGGGTCGTGCCGCCTCCCCGCTCCGCACAAGTAAGTTTGTTCCCCTTTCCCTGATAGGTTGGTCTATCATTTTGGATATCTATGTATTGTACGTGTGTTGTGTGATCTCAGGAACTAGCGGCCAGGACTAATGGGACCGTCATCGCCATGAAGTGTGACATGTTGAAGGAGGAGGAGATTGTGGAGGTATTCAGAGCCATTGAGAAGAAACTGGGAGGAGTGGATATCCTTGTTAACAACGCCGGCATTAGCATCACCTCCAACATGGTCGGTGAGTCTTCTTATACGTATGTAATGGTCTAAGGTCTGAAACCAACAAGTCAGTAATAACAAATATCCAATAATAATAATAATAATGTTGATTCACTTTCAGGTTCCTACCATTACATCAAGGTTTCCTTATTTTTGTTGTGACAAAACTTAACCCGCAGAACTTGCGCTGCTAGGAGGCGCTAGTACAGCACGCTGCCATCAGAATGTATGGGAAATGCCAGAAGTTGGGGGTATTTTCCCTATTATAGGGTATTTGGTAATAATGTCTGTTATCTAATTCCAGATGGAAAGACATCAGACTGGACTACTGTGTTGAACCTGAATGTGATTGCTCTGAGCATCGCCACCCGGGAGGCCCTGAAGAGCATGAGGACCCGAGGAGACGATGGTCAAATCATCAATATCAACAGGTATTCTTCAAATATACACACTCCTTTTTATACTCTCTCAGTATGCTTTGAAAAACTAAAGTACATAATTCAAAAAGGTTAAAAAATTAAGGAAGAAATGATGAAGCACACTTCGCTTTGAAGCAAGAGATTACTGTTTTAGTTACCGCCGAATCCAAAATACAATATGATCAAATTACTGAACACATATTGGGAGATGGATATTACACAAATACAATGATATGTTTTTAATGTTAAGAAATGATTAGTTCAGCAGCTTTTGTAAGGAACATTAGAATAAATGCATGTTGTGTGTGTTACAGCATCGTGGGCCACCAGATCCCTCGCCACAAGGGCTTCAACGCCGGAATCTACTCCCCCAGCAAATACGCCATCACCGCACTCACAGAGACCGTATCCCACGAGCTCTCTGAGCTCAAGTCTAACATCAAAGTCTCCGTAAGTCTTATATGTATATCCATCACTTCTATCTTTCAATTCACACAATGTCACAGTTCTGCAAATATTTCTCCCGATTGAACCAGCAAACGACCAGAACGAACGGTTACCAGTGGGTAGTCTGTCAGCTTTTTGGCAATTTTTGGTTGTGGTCACTCTTAGATTTTTTTGCTATCGGTGTTATCGGTGACTGTTATCGGTGTTCCGAAAGGTTATCGAAGGAGCCAATTTCCTGGAGTGAATGCACTCATAATGATGTGCCGTGTTCTTAAGTCTGACTGCTTCAGCACAGCGAGAGTCAAACCACGGCTTTGTCACGGCTCCTTCAGAGGATTTGATAGAGAAGGGAATATAGCAATCCATCGCTGCTGTGACACGTGCACAGACTGATGGGTCCCTCTGAGCTAAAGCCCACCGCACTCCAAGGAAATGCACTCCGAAAGAATGATCGTACGCCGTCCCATTTTGCTGTATTGTATTGTCTTACCTTATTGCTTGCCTTATTGTCTTACCTTATTGTCTGCCCTGTATTGTCTTACCTTCCTTTTTACATGATTTCTTTGAGATCTTTATTTGATCTGAAAGCTGAACTAGTTAGCCTGAAGGCTTAATACAATCCCATGAATCAAATCTTCAGCCAAAGTCCATCAAGTACTCTTTCTGTAGTTAAGTAT
The DNA here is from genome assembly GCA_936435175.1 of Glyphotaelius pellucidus. Classification (NCBI taxonomy): domain Eukaryota; kingdom Metazoa; phylum Arthropoda; class Insecta; order Trichoptera; family Limnephilidae; genus Glyphotaelius; species Glyphotaelius pellucidus. The sequence goes on from OW386558.1 coordinate 10,196,211, forward strand.
GAATAAAATCTAGAATCAACCTGAAACCAGCCACAATTACTTATTATTATCATTGTTTCAGAGTGTTAGTCCTGGACTGGTGAGGACTGAACTGATTCAGAAAGTGGCGGATGAATTCAAGGCTAAGAACGTGACCCTGGCCCTCGCCACCATGAACTTCATAGAGCCGGCTGATATCGCTGACGGGATTGTGTACATTCTCAGCACCAGACCCAATGTTCAGGTAAACACCTTATAACTTATATTCTACCGAAAGGTAGCCTTTTTAAGTAGTGTCTAGAAAATCCGCCAGATGGCAGTAAGGCATCATCAGTTATGAAATCAATTTGTGTTTGAAATCTGATAGAATAATATCAATAAGTTAGATTCAATTATTAAATTATTCTGTTTTAACCTTTACAACGCTGGCCTTCAATGCAATCTATTCCATCACACGGCACTATCAGCTGATTATTCAGATATCTCCAAATCAAAGTTTTGAGATAATTAGGAAAGCTATTCGAATGCTCCCCATTAATTAAATATTTTTTACAAGAATCTGTGTTTTACGTATTAAATATGCTATAAAATAACAGTACATCAGTATGACATTTTAGTATATCCTACTAGTGAGGGGGCGTTCAAGTATTACGTAATGCAATTTTTTTAAATTTTTGACCCACCCTCCCCCCATGTAACGCGCCGTAACGTTTTTCTGTACCCCCCTCCCCCTTCCTAAACATTACTTAACACCCAACTGACTATTTTTACCAATTTGATTTGATTTTGACAACGAAAATAGAATAAAAACGGCATACAATACAGTCAAGGTATAAAGGGTTGCCAACTTGGGAGAACAATATAAAAATGAAGTATAGTACGATCGAGGAATTCCCAGTAAAACATAAACGAAAAAGGGTGGCCAACTTGGAAGATTTTAATTAACTAGTTTTTTATTTAAATAAAAAAAAAACATGTTACGTAAACGCGTTGTTCGAACCCCCCTCCCGTTCCGGTAATGGACAGTGACGTTTTACAAGACCCCCCTCCCCCCAGATTGCGTTACATAATATTTGAACGGCCTCTGACCTAGAAAACATTAACATTTTGTGTCACTTAAAATTTTTCTGCGTTATAATTGATTTGGTGGTATTTATGAGCAATCTAAGTATTTTACCAGATAGAGGGACACTTTTACATAGAACTGCGTACTCAATTCAAATTTCGATTTTTCGGAGATGTCTGTCTAATCAACTGGACAATCAATACACATACGTAATATCCGCGCATACGGGGACATCTGACAATGGATCACATGTGCAATAGCTGCGTAAAAAAAACATCACTTTATTACTACTTATAGAACACTGATCCTGACGAACCGATCTTGACCATGATCCTTGTACTATTCCGTGATCTGTGAACCCTGATCTTGACGAAACAATCTTAACCATTCACAACGAAATGAAACTGGTCATTTTTGTTCGTGTCATCAAATTAGTGGTGTTAAAACAAAATATTTTGATTCAAGTTATAATTAATTTAGGATGTTGATGTTTGACGAATCATTCAAATTTTGAAGTTAATTTTCAAGTTCTGTGAAAGTTCTTTTCAAGTTCTGTTATTATTTCATATTAGTTCATAAAATAATGCTTTGTTTACAATTTCAGATTGCTGAGCTTACCATTCAGCCTATTGGCAGCAAATTGTGTTCCGGCTGAGTTCGCACTACTTGTTGAATACTTTTTTAAACATTAGAGCATGACAAATAATACGTATTTCTGGATATTTTAATTTTCCATTAAAATTGTAAAAACTGATGAAATAATAAAACTTTTTTTTTCTGTTTAAAAGAGTTTATTTTGAAACCTGTGACAAACCTTTTCCCTATTCTTAATTTTTTTTTCCATGCAAAACAATTTGTTTAATATAATTTCTCCATTATTTTAATTTTATTTTTTCTACTGTTCCATTAATTTTGCTCCAAGCAAAACTGTTGCATTATAATATGCGAGCCTGAGTAAATAACCAAAGAACTCTGACTGTAATACTAAAAATTTAAATACCTTGTGTAAATACCTTGCGCGGACAGTATATAAGAAGAAAATAGCAATCTGACAAATCTCAAAGGAAAAACAGAAACACCGATCTTGTATGTTGATCACTGCAACATAGGAGGCCCCCCAGTAATTTCAATCCACTTAAATTAAGATCACAACTTTACACAACTGAAGTAGAAATCACAATGAATTGCAAGAAACCACAAGATGGTGTGGCAGTTATTCCCACATTACAATAATATTTTTAAATATAAAATAGGTTTTTTGAAAGCCGTTATGTACCTACTTACCTGCCTCTACTATCAATATATTCGCAAATGTATAGTTTATTTCAAAATACCAATGAAATGATGATTTTTTTTAAATTTGTTCTTTTGGAGGATTTTTTGATTGATTTGTGTACAGACCATGCCATTTAGTGAGAATCCAAAATCACAGTCGGTTTGGCGCATTAGGGCCTAAGTTGTGACCGACCCCAAGTGTGTAAAAAAGAGCCCGTAAAACGATGAATTTTCTAAATTTGGAGGATTTTTTGATTGATTCTTGTACAGACCATGCTGCAAAGTAAGATTCCAAAATCTTAGTCGGTTTGGCGCCATAAGACCTAAGATGTGAACTACCTCAAGTGTAACAAAGAGCCCGTAAAACGATGAATTTTCTAAATTTGGAGGATTTTTTGATTGATTCATGTACAGACCATGATGCAAAGTAAGATTCCAAAATCTTAGTCGGTTTTGGTGCCGTATGGCCTGAGTTCTGACCGGCCACAAGATTTATAAGGCGCCCGTCGAAAAGATGATTTTTCATAAAGATACTTTTTTGGTTGATTTTTTTATTGATTCGTGTACAGACCGTAACTTTTAGTAAGAATCCAAAATCTCTGTCTGTTTGGCGCCATAGGGCCTAAGTTGTGACAGACCCCAAGTGTAACAAAGAGCCCGCAAAACGATGAATTTTCTACAAGTTGTTCTTTTGGAGGATTTTTTTATTGATTCCAGTTCTTCAGACCATGCTGTTTAGTAAGAATCCAAAGTTTCACTCTATTTCGCGCCATAAAGCCAAAGTTTTGACCGAACCCAAGTGTTACAAAGCGCCCAAAAAACGGTGATTTTTTAGAAGGTTTTTTGATTTATTCGTGTACAAACAACGCTGTTTAGTAAGAATCAAAATCTCAGTAAGTTTGGAGCCACAGAGAGTAAGTTGTGACCGACCCCAAGTGTTACAACGCGCCCATTAACCTGATGAATTTTTGAAAACGTGTTCTTTTGTAGGATTTTTTTATTGATTCGTGTACAGACCATGCTGTTTAGTAAGAATCCAAAGATTAACTCTATTTTACGCCATAGAGCCAAAGTTGTGACCGACCCCAAGTATTACAAGGCGCCCGTTAAACCGATGAATTTTGAAAAACGTGTTCTTTTGTACGATTTTTTTTTGATTCGTGTACAGACCATGCTGTTTAGTAAGAATACAAAGTTTCACTCTATTTTGCGCTATAGAGCCAAAGTTTTGACTGAACCCAAGTGTTACAAAGCGCCCAAAAAACGGTGATTTTAAATGTGGTTTTTTAGAAGGTTTTTTTGATTTTTTCGTGTACAAACCACGCTGTTTAGTAAGAATCCAAATAAAATAAGAATCAATAAAAAAATAAGATTACAAAGCGCCCGTTAAACCGATGAATTTTTGAAAACGTGTTCTGTTGGAGGATTTTTGGATTGATTGATTGATTGATTGATTCGCATACAGACCATGGCGTTAATTAAGAATCCAAAATCTCCGTCGGCTTGGCGCTATCGGTTCTACGTTGCGACCGACCTCAAGTGGTATGAAGCTCCCGTTAAAACAATGATATTTTTAAAAGTTATTCTTTCTGAGGATTTTTTAATTGATTCGTGTACAGACCACGCTGTTTGCAGTTGGTTTCGCGCCATAATGTCTAATTTGTGACTGACACCAAGTGTTACAAAGCGCCTGAAAAAACTATGAATTTTCGAAAACTTTTTCTTTCAGAGGATTTTTTGATTGATTCTTGTATAGACCATTCTGTTTAGTAAGATTTCAAAATCTCAGTCTGTTTGGCACCATTGGGCCTAATTTGTGACCGACTACAAATTTTACATAACGTCGGTAAAAATGATTACTTTTCAAAAACTTTTTCTTTTAAGGATTTTTTTATTGATTCGTATACAGACCATGCTGTTGAGTTAGAATCCAGAATCTTGGTTGATTTGGCGCCATAGTGTCAAGTTGTTTTCGACCCCAAGTGTTACGAAAGCCTGAAAAACAACTTCTTGTGAAACTTCTTAGGCGGCATTAGACTGATTCGAAATGCGAATGAAACGGAAACACGTGACGAAAATGTATTATTTGTGTCCGCATTTCTAAGATAATGCTGTAAATTCACGCATCAGGTTGTCCCTTGGATAGCGCAGTGGGCAAGGCACTCGACGAGTTTCAGCGGTCAGGAAAACAGACATCAAGCGAACGGAGGTTTGAATCCTACAAATTCCTGAAAAAATTAACTTTTTAATTTTTGTAAATCAATATCCAATCTCAAACCACTTCATAATGAACTGTGGCGAGAGAAAACGACATCTAGCGACTTCGAAGAAAAAAACACAAATATTTATATTATCGATGACCAATGTAAACCAGCGACGTGGGTTCAAATCTAATAAATCTAAAAAAAAATAATTTGATTTTTTTTATTGAATTGGATACTTCTTTAGCATGGGTGTGATTTGGATTTCGGATGAAACGGAAATGCGATTAGTGCATCTGCGACGCATCAACTGCGCTCATCGGCCGCTTTGAAAATGATGTCACTTTTAAAGCCTCCTATTGGTTGGGATATAAAACGGAAATTACGTGAGGTCTGCGCTCATTGATCGCTTTGATTACGACCTCACTTAATTGGTTGAGATTGTTTTGATAAACTTCTTCAAACGCGTCAAACTTATTTTGTGGCACCATTTTAATTCAAAATTAGTAAAAATATGACCGGTGGTTTCAAATCGTGATGCTCCTAGCAATAAAATATCATCAATAATTAATAGAATTATTATGGATTCACATATTTTTCATCCTTAAAGCACTATCCAAAATTTATTTGATTAGTTTGATCACTTAAAACTTTTGGAAATCCCCGACAAAGCATTATTAGCATCATTTGATTTTGTTAATTTAATTTATATTCGCTCCACACGGGAGGCCATAAGGAAAATAATTTCTCTCAGGGCCTATGTCATGTTAGGAGATTCTGTGTGAAGGGTCTTTTTAAGGAAGAGAAGGATAGGAAGTTCTGGGAAGGAAAAAGGCATTAGGGGTGGGTAGGAATCTGAGAGTCAGTGTATCCAGGAGTCCCGGACATATGAATCCATCCCTCCAACAGCTGTGCAAAGCGATGGGTCGAGGGAGTCCTGCTGGAAAGGTCAAAAGGCCTCTCTCAACCAATTTCTCTCCGCCACGCAGCAGGTGGGCAGGCGCATCCGCCGCAAAGACCTGGACAAACTTCACCCCATGAGCTCGCTCACCCCTGCTAAGTCACCAAAACAGCGATCCACTTTGGGTTACCTATGGCGGAGGCGTTAGTTATCCATTAAATGGTTCCCGGGGCGGCGGTACCCATACCCGCCTCCCAAATTTAAATGTCACACGTCTTCCTCGGGCGTCCCCGACTGCTTCTACTATTCACATTAGCGTCACATATTCTCCTTACACTTCGCTCACATTCGCTTACGCCTCAGGGATCTCAATTCTACAGTATTCAGTCTACTTTCTCCTTCCTCTTGCTTCCTCTGCCCGTTCCATGCCTCACTGCCATACATCAGGGCAGGTATCAGCTCTTTATTATAGACGGCTAGCCTCGCTTCTTTGGACAGTTTTTTGTACACTTCTTTCAATATCTCTGTCAGCCTTCCCATCTCCCGTAAACATACTTCCCAAACACACAAACTCATCCACCTGCTCCAAGTATTCATCATTCACAACATTGTTGCACATACTCTATCTTTCAAACACCACGATTTTAGACTTACTAACATTCATCATTAACTCATTCTTCGTACATACTTCGTTCATACTTGTTGGAAATCAGCACCGCATCATCGGCGTACAATAGGCAACAAACTTTCAGATTATCCAATTTCTCGCCCAATCTCATCTCTTTCAATTCTTGCATATAATCCTCCACATAACATATAATAATTCTATCCACTCTTGGCTACTTTAGTTTTCTGAAGTTTCACTTCTACCGCGTGTGAATTGCACACACTGTTTTTTTTTTTTTAAGTTATTCTTTCGTAGGATGTTTTTATTCATTCCGGTACAGACCATGCTTTTGAGTAAGAATCCATTATCTTAGTCGATTTGGCGCCATCGGGCCCAAGTTGTTACCGACCCCAAGTGTTACAAAGCACCGGTAAAAACAATGAAATTTCTTAAACTTGTTCTTTCGGAGGATATTTTAATTGATTCGTGAACAAACCATGCTGTTTAGTAAGAATCCAAAATCTCAGTCGGTTTGTTGCCATAGGGCCTAATTTGTGGCCGACCCCAAGTGTTACAAAGCGCCCGTAAAAACAATGAATTTTCGAAAACTTGTTCTTTCGGAGGATATGTTGATTGATTCGTGTAAAGACCATGCTGTTTCGTAAGAATCCTCAATCTCAGTCTGTTTGGCGCCATAGGGCCTAAGTTGTGACCGACTCCGAATGTTACAAAACGCCGGTAAAAATGATGAATTTTCGAAAACTTATTCTTTTGGAGGACCTTTTGATTGATTCGTGTATATACCATGCTTTTTAGTAGTATCCAAATATCAGTCGGTTTCTCACCTTTAGGCCTAGGTTGTGACCGACACGAAATGTTACAAAAGCGCCCGTAAAAACGATGAATTTTTGAAAACTCGTTCTTTTGGCGGATTTTTAGATTGATTCGTGTACAGGCCATGCTGTTTAGTAGTAATCCAAAATCTCAGTCGGTTTGGCGCCATATGGCCTAAGTTGTGACCGACGAATTTTCTAAAAGTTGCTTTTTTTGAAAGTTTTTTACGGATCCGTGCACCGACCATGCTTTTTAGTAAGAATGCAAAATCCCAGTTGGTTCGGCTTCATATTGACTAAGTTGTTACCGACCCCACGTCTTCCAACGATGAATCGAAAGACCCCTACCTAGTCTTCAAACGATGAATCTAAAAGTTGTTCTTTTGGAAAGTTTTTTGATGGATTCGTGTACTGACCATGATGTTTAGTAAAAATGCAGCAAAAACCTTTAACCCCTTCAAAGGCAAGATACCATATTTGAACAAAAACTTCTTCAAACACAGCAATCTTATTTTGTGGCACCATTTTATTCAAAATAATAGAATCATTAGTTTTAGTCACGTTTATTGCCTACATAAAACTGACATTTTTTTTTAACAATGCTCATTTCCTCAGCGCTTACTTGAAACTTATTTTTTGTTTATGTAGAATTTTACAAACATCTATCTTACATATGAAAATCAATATTTGTTTATTTGATCATATTTTATGCGCTGTCATACCGTTCATCCGATTACATTGGAACTTTGGTGATATGGTCACCAAATATATGAGTCAGAAGCCTCAAATTATAAATTATTTCACAAACGCATGACAAAATTGAAAATAAAAAACGTATTCTGTACCATGCCTTTTTTAATAAGTCTTAAAAACAAAAATATGTGTTCTATTTAAATAGCTCCGGCGTAATCAAACTTGGGCTCATTTTTTTATTTGCTAAATATTCCAATTCAATAATCTAATTCTTATGTTCTGTCCAATATAAAAGTTATTTCAGACAAAAAAATTATATGAATTCAAAACCTTTTGTAAAAAATATATTTTGTAAGGTGGCGGGACATTTAACGTTTTTGTATTTGACATTTTTAGTATATTTGCATCTTGTATGAGGTACTCAATACTAGCACAGAGAGCTTCCTATGGGTTGTATGGTCAGTTCTGGTATCTGAAACAGAAACACAATGATTATTACATGGAAATGTAATGTCGAAAAGAACAGGGGAACGTGAAAATGCACCAAACGTTCAATGTACATTTTAATTTAGGTAGAAGCCACTTCTAATTAATTAACCCACAAGGACTCTTTTCGTTTCAATTTTTTTTTTAAATCTACCTTTTTTTAGTGACGTAGAGTTTTGAAAGTCAGCAAGCAAAAACAAAACTGTTATGACAATTCTTGTGGCATTGTGTAAGCATTTTGTACAGAAACTAGCAAGTACCTGGGACGCGCTGCAATGCCACTTAAGGCGGCGCTATTCGGCTGAAAAAGAAGAAAATGGAGAGATGTGTATTTATGAATGTTGGACAGAGCGCGCTAATATTTTAAACGATGAAATCGCAGCGAAAATGGTGAAAAAGCTCAATAAAACATGACTCGTTTAAAATAGAGCAAAAATCTCGTGGAACTTATCTTAAGTTTCATTTAAAGAAACATTGTGAATTTTTTCACAAATACAACTTGTAAAATAATAGAAATAGACTTGTTTTAAATAATTTTCGGAGCATACTTTGCGATTTTTTTCTATCGAGGGAATTTCATATAATTTGCGTTTCGGCGTGGAATAGTATATAGTATCTAGATATTATCTTAAAAAATAACGTATATTTTTTTAAGAGCTTAAAAACTTCAAATGTTTAAGGGAATATGTAAGAAATCGGTCGAAATTCGAATAGTGGACCCTTAAAGCAAGGAAGTGTTTGTGTTTATAGTGCTTTTGGATACACGGAGCCAAATGTGTTCGTTTCCTTTCCCTTGCGTCCCCGTTCCTGCTTCAGTTCCCATCCCACGTTCCAATCCTCTCCCGCCTTCCCTTTCCACCTTCCTTTTGTTCCCCTCCCCGTCCTGGTTTCTGCTTCCCCTCCGGTTTTCCCTCCCTGCCGCTAAACTATTGTAAAATTTTGTAACTCCAGAGCTCACCAATATGTATAGAAACCTTCGCTGGCGTACGCACAATAATTCATCAAAGTATCATCGCAATTGGATGAATGGTTTGGGAATGTATAAGGGACAAAGAAAGAAAAATTCATTTTTATATATTAAGAATTGTGAATAATAATAATTTGTTTGTGGGTTTCATTGATTGAGAAAAGATGTAGTGAAATAGTTTATAATGTACCTGCACATTTGGTCGGGTGCTGAGAATATAAAGGACAGAATCTGCAATGTCAACAGACTCCAGCATGTTCATGGCCCCAAACGCTCCATCGTTTCCAAAAATTTCTGTCACATTACTTACTATCTCTGTGTTCACCAAACCAGGGCTGAGGTTCTGAAATCATTCAAGTTCTGAAATCATTCTATTTCTGAAATCATTCAAGTTCTTAAGAGAGAATAACCAGACACAACCGTAAATATATCATTTTTTTAATCGATTTCTAGACGTATCGACTCTTTTCCACAAAAAGTATACATATTGATTTTGAAAGATTTATTTTATCTAGTTAAGTTATGTTTAAAATTTAGAAAAATGTTATTTTTTTGTAATAACCGTTGGTCGTTAGCAGACTTGTTAAATATTCAAACAAAATGTTTATTATGCAACACACATTTCAAATCATATAATCATAAAATCACATTTCAAATCATATAATAAGGCAATAAATTGTCCAGGAGAACTACTTTTCAGAATATTAATTTAAAAAAATAAAATCCGCATACGTGTTTTGCTACAAAATTCTTTGGTTTACACATTTATTTACGGTCTGACTAACTAATGTATTTCAGATTTTTAAAACACACTTATTTTGATTAGACATTATTGAAAATTATAAATACTTATCAACTAGAAAGTTAACATACTAATGCAAATTTTGAATGAAATAAAATCGATATTGACTTATAGAATATATGAGAATAAACAATTTTTCGCATCGAAACCGTCCTGTACAGTTGCAAGGATACGATCGCAAGACCATCTTTTGAAGAAATTTGAATTCTCGGCCGCTGGTTAACGAGCCTTAAGACATTTCATTGGAAACTTGTAGGAAAAATGACTGTTGCACTTCTAAACTTTTTATTTTCACTAGCCGTGTTTAAGTACCGAACTGAATCTGTTTGCCTGTAGAAGTTTTATTATTTATTGGGTAATAACTGGATACTAAAATAGCACTCTTATAATTCTTACCGTTACTTTAATTCTAGACTCTGCGTCTGACAACTCGTTGGTGATGGTTTGAGATAATGCAGTTAATGCAAATTTGCTGGCTGAGTATAATCCGAGGCCGACTTTTTTGAAGTTTGGTACACGATGTCCCGCCAAACTGAAACATAGAATGTGATTTACCTACTTATTACATCTCACATTACGTATCTTTAGTTCCTAATTGTTTGATTGACCATTAGAAAATTTTACAGGAGGAAAATTAAATAATTAAACAGTTTAAACTAAACTAAAAACTACAATTTTGTTTTTCAAGAATAAAGATTAATATATTTTTTTTAAATTTATTCAGCTTTTCTTCGTTTTTATATCGTTTGAGAGGCAATTATAAGTTCCCCCCCTTGTAACCAATGGATTGTTTACCGTAGTTAGTTTGGATGCTGTTTAAATGTATGTTATCGTGGTGTCGTGTAAAGTGTTTGTATACTTGGGATGTTTTCATGAATTCTGTGTTTGTATGTAGGTATGAGATTATTGGATCGTTCTGATCGTTCGTGCGGTTCGCTCGTGTAACGAGTCGCCAATCGGCTATGTTCAGCCAGATATCCGGCAATCCGGCTTCAAGATTGGCTGGATATCCGGTATCCGATATCCGGCAAAACAACTATCCGTTTCATCTCTAATATTCATATAGTTTTCTCAATTTTAAAAGTTTTGTTTCCGTGTATGATTTTAAGGTAGCAGATAGGTGTTTAATTTGATGCTATTAGAAAGGTAAAGGTCTCATTAGTAATTATTCTTGATAAAGTTGGATACCCAACACCCACCGACAACGACTTGAAAAGGAGCCAAGGCGCTGATAATACATAACACAGCGCTTTTGAGGTTTTTACTAGCGCCAGGCGCTGTTTGGCTCAAAGCCGGCCCTTCAAACACCTATGCTGTAGGTAACCCTACTTCATGATGATGCAGACAGGAGACCCTTTTACTACTCCAGCCGGAATTTCTTGACCCATCACCTTGCACCGCAGTGGGAGGGGTGGATTCATCCATCCATTAGTCCTGGATATGACCCCCAGATTTCTACCCACTCCTTTATTATTTTCCAGCCCTGAACTTCCTCAGCTACCTTTTCTTTAAAAAGACCCTTCACACATCATACCCAATGATATCTTAGGCCTTGCGGAAAATTATTTTTACCAAGGCCTCCTGTATGAAGATGTGAGAATTTCAATTCTCTTCACTACAAATCTATTTTGACTTATTTTCAAAACCAAGGAATCCAGTTCCTTGTGACACATAACTCGTGGCAAGTGGTTTGAACCAAGCCCTCATCAGACATTCTATAATAATAATAGGAATAACCTGTTGATGTTGATAATGTATCCATCGTCTCCCCTGGTTCTCATTGTCTTTAGTGCCTCACGAGTAGCCAGAGCCACGCCCAACACATTCAGATTTAATACCATCTGCAAATCCTCAGTTTTGCTGGCTGTAAAATAAGGGATAATATACCTTTGTTAGAAGTTAACTTGAATACAATTCTCCTGTCTGGAACCCACATTAAAATGTTAATGTACAAGCTATTCAAAGATTACAAAATAAATTCTTCCACTTTCTTAGTTTTAAAATGGGTACTCAAGCAATTCTGTTGAACTACAATATTCTTTCATCTGAAACTGTCGGAAAGGAGGATTTTCATTGATTTTCATTGACAAAAATTGTATACTTTTGAGAGTTTTTGCGCAGGCGTTAGCGGCTATTCAGACATCAACTTCAATTTCACCTCCACTCAACCTGGCTTATAATATGGAGCCGCAGAACAAATTTATTTTATTTATTATATATTTTAATAATGTTACCTTTGTTGATTTGTCATCGGGCTCTTTAACAATTTTCTTAATAATTTTTAAATTTAGGGTTTAAGTTTATATTGCAATATTCATAGCTCTAATTCTAAGTCATAGCCTCGAACAATGTGGTTAAGCTCAGATGCTCTTTATTTTTACACAAAACTCGTTCATATAAAATGATAATCAAAAACTCTTTGTAGAACCGATTATTTCTAGGAAAAGGTATATTTTTCTCAGAAATTGGAGCTGACCCCAGTGCCAGCATTATTAGTAAAGATGACTCCCCTTAAAGAATCTGCACAATGCTCCCGAAGGTGACCAGAATATTCTCCTTTGCATTACTCTGACTGCATTACTCTTTGCACACCCTACAAAGTATAGGCACTCACCTGCTAATGTGGAGCTCACTCCGGCGCCAGCGTTGTTAATTAGGATGTCCACCCCTCCCAGCATCTGCTCAATCCTCCTGAAGGCGGCCAGAATGTCCTCCTCCTTCAGCAGGTCGCACTTTATGGCGTGGATGGTTCCGTTGGTCCTGCCGGCAAGTTCCTACAACAATGATTTTGTCTAAAAGACCTTCAAATGGAAGAACACTCTTTTACTAAAGTGGGTAGCACTTTCATATGGCATTTACAAATAAAAATAATGGAAAGAGTTGACTCAGTTGGGATCATATTATACATGAAACTTAGTCTTCATGGTTGGGTGCATTTATTCTAATAAAATCTCGGGCAAATGCATGATTTATGAAGGCCGGATGACGGAGGCCAATGGTTTTGGAACCTGAAATCATGAAATCTGCCAAAAATTTATACAAAATAAACGCACATTTCAAATACAAAATTATTAATATTTTTTGATAATACTCGTAATATAGAAAAAACCGGATTGCAGGTAGGTACCTACTTTCTGTCTAAATTCACACAAACAGTTCCAATCTTAAAAATCTCCAAGCAAATTTGAGTTCATTGAATGTGAATAATTTCACACAGGAATATTTTTTTCACGCACTGACAACCAAAATTAGTATTTTTTATAATGTGTTTGTTGTTTAGTGAACCTTCACAGGATTTTGGCGGTCTTATTTAGAATGGGATATGAAAGATGAATGGATTGGTGTTGTTATGTGTATGTTATGCTGCGTTTACATTTGCGAACCGAGACGCGAGCTGAACCACGGATTATGGGAAAGTAAATAAGCGACCGCAAACAGTGGGAAATGCCGCTCGTGGAATTATTGTGTTTATACGCTGCATTACAAACCATTATTCTGTCTAGTCTCCTGGCTAGCCCTACCACGATGATCCCTTTGTCAGCTAGGGCCAGCGCAGTGGCGGCCCCGATGCCCGAGCTGGCCCCCGTCACCACGGCAACCTTGCCCCCCCATCTCCACTCCGCAGCACCCCCCTGACTTCCCAGGAGTACAGCCACCACCACCAGCATCACACATGACTTCAGCATTTCTCCTGCAATAATGCATTACATAATCCGATTTAGTGACATCAGTAGTTTATTGAATAACCCATACGCCTCCCACAGGTCACCAAGTGGTTCGTTTGTTTTTGCCAGGGTCCAAAGAGTGAGTTTGACTAGGTCTTTGCGGCAGATACGTTTGACCACTTACTGCGTGGCGGGCCAGAAAGGACCTAGACAAACCTCACTCCAGGAATACGGGAAGAAATCTTCACGAATCTTCCATAAGAAGCAAACCGACGCCAGAGAAAAGAACTTTACTTTACAATGAATTTTATTTTACATATAGTCAAAAATGGTGAAAAGTTATTTAAACTGACATCAAATTAATGTTCAACTTTAACCTTCTTATCATCTGTTAATTTGGTTATTCGAGATTATAATTTTTAAGATACATATTTATTGGACAAGTAAATGTAGAGGTTTAGTTGTTAATTTATTATATCAAAGTGCTACTAATGCCATCTGTGTATATCTTTTAAAGCAGGGGTGGGGAACCTTTTTGCCATTTCGGGGCCATTTGGATATTTGTGGTATCACCCGCGGGCCGTACGTACTCATTTTCTATCGAGGGAATTTCATGTAATTTCGGCGTGGAACATATGTAGGTATTATCTTCAAAAATAACATATTTTTCTAAGAGCTTAAAAACTTCAAATGTTTAAGGGAGATAGATGTGTGTGAAAAAAATCAGGTAGCGGCGGTTTAATGTTTTTTTATGTGCATTTTTTAAACCGTTTTTCGAGAAACTTTTGTTTTTTACATTAACTCCATTCAGCCTATGTTGTCTTTGGAAATGCTGTGTGACTGAAAGGAAGCTGAAGAAGTTCAGGGAAGGAAAAAAGTACAGAGGTGTGAGCAGGAATTGGGGGTCAGCGAACACGTGATGAAAAAAACACTATGCAAATTCAAAATCAGAAAATTCAAATTATTTTAGTCAAACATATTTTTTTTCCAATGGTAGTTTTTAAATTATAAATAAATAAAAAAAAAACAAGGAAAAAATGTATTTTTAGCTAAATCTCAAATTCAAATCAATTTTTGTGTTTAAAAAAACAGTTCTCTGAGTTTTGTCCAAGGTTAAATCCTTAGTTACAATTGCAGTGTTGTATGTTTGACATAAAAGGGATTTAAAAAATATTATTAACATAAATAATAAATTTCAGCACAGTTCCCTGCGGCATGCCATAATATGCATAAATCTATGTTATATGAAAGTATATAGCGTTGAGCATAGATTATTATATTTTATAGTATGTTACAGAAGTTTGAATTGAAGCTTAAGTCAAAATACCTTCGTATCACATAATTACTACCATTTTTACTTATATACTAGCTGGGTTACCCGGCTTCGCTCAGGACAACATTCGATAGTGTTCTGGAATGCTCCACAATTTATTTTATTTATTTATAGTGGACCCGACAGACGTTATCCTGTACACAACTGTCGGGACAAAATAAAATTAAAATTTAATAATATTGAATATTCGATACTGCGATGGTAGCGCAGTCTGCCGGATCCAATGTAAAACATTCCAAAATCAACAACTCCTTAGAAATAAAAAAAAAATTATTAAAAGAACATTTTCCAGTGGACCACATTGTAAATCTAAACCATTCTCGAATCCCCTTGAACCCACACAAAAAATTTCATCAAAATCGGTCCCGCGGTTTAGGAGGAGTTCAGTGACATACACACGGACAGAAGAAATATATATATTAAGATACGCACACAATAAATGGTGACGCCTTGGTTTTAATTACTCTCTCACTTGTTTAATTGCAAACGTAATTGATTTGCTTGTTGCAAATCTAAACGTCACGAACCTGATAATCATTTTGACTTTGTTAAATGAACTTGATAAGGTCAAAACATAGTACTAATAAGAATATCATGCTGAGTGTGGATACCGACTTGTGAAATGAGTTTGATGAAACCTTTTCAGTTTGGTAAGATATTGACATTGTGATGTCACAACAATCTTGTGACCCTTTTGACCCTTTGCATGATGGAAAGATATGCAGTTAAAGAGGGTGACTGGTACGTGATGCAAGAAATAACGAAGGAATTAATTATTACGAAGTTTAATTTAAGCTTAAACCTTGATACCGTTGATGATAATTGATCAGCGAAGATAAAAATTAAAAATAAAAAAATACTCCCAACATTTGATGCACACTGAAAAAATTAGCCAGACACCTTTACTGTCCAATTATACAAACAATAACTTACGTTGATCGTGATTTATTTGTGTGTTATTATTATAACGTGTTGCACAACCTCCTCCTTTAGCCAACGTTTCGGATAGCATCATCCAAGCAGATGTGTAGATTATGGTGTTGTGTGCTTTTGTATGTAGAAGTGATTAAATTAATGAGGTTATCGACGTCTTGTGGTGGTTAGAGCCATCCATTACCAGATACCAAAAACTTTTTAGCTCAGCCGCTTCGCTTCGTCTCCTATTGATATTTTATATGACTTTTGTTTATCAAAGTTATACATGGTGTCCGGAAACTAGAGAATCTACATTATATTTGGAGTCGATTTTGCGTTTAACATTTCTGATATGAGCTTTTTGAGCAAATTTGAAAAAAACGGGCTTTATGGGGTTACCATCAGCTCTTCATCTTGTCTTTTTTGGAATGTAAGAATGAATAAAATAATAAAGTTTAATTGTTTTTGTGCTTAATTCGTAGAACTGAATTTAATTATTAATAATATTTAATTGTTTTTCTGCTTAATTTGTAGAACTGAATTAAATTTAATAATGACATTATCAAGTTCTGCGAATATTTCAGTTTTTATTATTCTTACAGCGGTTTACAAAGCCATTTTCAAACTGTTGAAAACGGGACAGTTTGAAAATGGCCTTTGTAAGCCGAAACAGCTGTAACAAAAATAAAAACTCAAACTCTTGCAGAACTTGCTAATAACATTATTAAATTAAATTTACATTTACACCGAGATACATGCTCTTACCGTGTAACCTGGAGTATGCTAGTGGTGTGTGGACTCCCAAACTAAATATATAAATATGCTGGAACAAATCCAGAGAGAATTCCTTAGGTATGTCTATATGCGGATGCATGGAACTTACCCAAGATTCATGCACCATATAGTGTTACTTGAGGCAACAAATAGATTTAGCTTAGAAACTAGACGTTATGCAAATCTTGCAATTCTTAGTTTTAACATAAACAAAAAAAAAAAACTTTGGAGGGTGATTATTATTCGTGAAAAACTTGGCACAAAAAGTTATGTTTTCCTTAGTGCCAAAATAGATTAAATAAATGTAAAATTTCTTATATTCGTGTGGTTTACCCGGTTTTGCTTTATAATATTTTTAAATTATTTCTCCGCTCTCGGTCAGCTGTTCGAATATGTTTCCAAATACCGCCGTTACACCATCACGTGCAGTACGACTCGTCAAAGTAAAGCTACAATTACAATTCGTCGCTTTAGTTCGTTTTTGTCCAACAGACCAAAACGTAAATCGTGAGAAATAGCGCTTTGAAGTTTTTTTTACAAAAAAGGCATATATAATGAAATTAACTAAATTGTTAGTCTTTTAAAATATTTTAAAGTGTTAGAAATTATATTTTTTATATAAATAAAGTTCTAAATGCTTAAAATTACGCAGAAAACACGTTTTTAATTTGGATGTTGGCCAAAGTGACGAATTCTTGTTTGCGAAAGTTGGATATTGGATAAAGGAGACTGGATATTGGACAAGAGCGCTTAACTCTTGCGTAAAGTTGCTTTATCTAACGTGCTTGGTATTACAGGGAGATCGGAGAGAATTTCCAATCATTGAACTTTGATATCCAAAGATTTAGCTTTAGGTGTCGTATGTTTTCGAGGTGAGACCTAAATATTCGGGTGTGATTTTTAAATAGTTTCTGAGAACATTCGACAAATTTTTTAGAAATAATTTATCACTTGATTGGGAAACGAGTTTAAAATACCGCCCAAGAGTCCCAACTCCCAACTGCATGGAGCCAGTCAGACTATGACATACCCAATCTGGGTATTTTGTGAAACTGAATGAAGCGGGGAAGGGAAGCAGTTAGGAAGGTTGGTAAGTACCTGGCTATTCAGATCTGGTTATCAAACACGGCTAAAGACTTTTCAAGCAATGCATCAATTTGAAATGGTGGTCTTACACCATACACCAGTGGAAGATACTGAAAGTATCTTCCACTCTGGAACGTGCCGCAAATACACCATATGTAATATTTTACGGTGACCGGACAAGTCAGAATAAAACCAACCCAGAACCACCTCAGAAAAGTCATTAGAAGTGATGAAAAAAAATTATAAAAGATTGATTAAATAAGTTACGTTAGGTTAGGGTTATGGGTTATTTTTTTTCATAGCTTTTAATGACTTTTCAAAGAGGTGTTGGGTCGACTTTATTCTCAGTTGGCATGGAACCATATTTTACATAAACATCATTTTTTATTGATTTGTGTTATTTCACTTTTTGATCATTTAAAAGCACACTTATACATGTACGTTTTTATTTTAATAATTAAGTTGTGAAATATTATTATTTTTTTACATTAACTCCACACAGGAGGCCCCGAGGAAAATTAATTTCCCTCAGTTTCTATGTCATCTTAGGGGATGCTGTGTGGAGGGTTTTTTTTTAAGTAAGGGAAGGATAGGAAGGAAGAAAAAAGGTATAAGGGGTGGGTAGGAATCTGGGGGTCGGTGTGTCTGAGAGTAACGTACGTATGAATCCATCCCTCCAATTGCGGTGCGCCGCCACGACCTGGACAAACTTCACCCCCATTAACTCGGGCACCCCTGCTAAATCACCAAATGTAGCGAACCACTTTAGGTGACCTATGGCAGAGGTGTTGGTTATCCAATAAATGGTTCCAGGGACAGCGGTACCCGTACCCACCTCCACAATTTACAAAAAAACTATCAAAATAAAAATTACTTGTGCACGCTGGGATTGAAACCCACGACTTCCGGATCGTTAGTCGGGTGCCTTACCCCTCGACCACGGGAGGCCGCCGTCTTAAAACAGAAGTGTGGTATCCAACATTTAAAAATAAAATAAAAGATAATTCAAAGGATTTCGAAACACAATAGATAGCTACAAGTTATTTAGAAATGTGTAAAAAATAGACGACGAATTCTTTTTAAAAATGATTCTATGTTTGAACACATGGGATACGATTTATTTCTATTACACAATATATTGTGTAATAGAAATAAATAGACTTGTCAAAAAGAGATCATAAAACCTTTCTAACCACATTTAGCTCCTTAACAATAGTGTGTTCCGGTGTTTGAGATACCACTTAGTTGGGCCAAATTATTACAAGGGTTACGGGTTATTAGGGGCTGGAATGAAAGGAACTGGAAATGGATGTAGGAAATAAATAAGTAAAATGTATAGGATAAACAATAAACATTAAAAATGTGTGAATAGTATAAGGTTTTTATTGACATTCAATAGCTCTGAACAACAAAAAAAAAACTGGAATATGTAAGAAATAAACGAACACATATAAATTTAAGGCACTCAATAAAGTATTAAAAAAAAGAAACGCTTTCATTATCATTCAGTGTACAATTCTCCCATGAAGATTTCAGTAATAAGATATTTATGGGTACACAAACACAACATATCTTAGGCACTAAATGTACCAAAAATGCTTTCATTGTTACATTAAGATATTTCTCTATCAAATAGAACTCGGCATGTATGATAATATATTATGTATACATAGGTAATATGTTCGTTACAGAGTGGTTATAATAGCATTGGGTATTTCGATTGTATAATATATTATGTATACATATAATATTGTAAATTGTCATTACTTATAACCACCCTGTAACGAACGATCAGTTGAAACAATTTGCTGAGAAAATAATGAAATATTAAATCCCTGCTTTGTTTTCCTTGGGAATTTTTATTTTTTTCTACAGTGTACATCATTAGGAACTTTGTGTGGAGAAATCTCCCAGAAAACTACTAAAATAACTTCGTAAATAGTAAAATCACAAGTGAAGGTGTTTACTTCCGTGGCGTTAATGAACGAATGTTTGAAATGAGAGCAATCACGTGATCCTCACCTGCGATGCTATTGGCTGTTTGGTCTGTTAGAGAGATACGCCCGCAACAGAGAGTTCAAATTTCACGCGTTGGCCAAGATATCGCTTGGATGTTGGAGAAATTTATATGAAATGTAACTGAACGGCCGGTTTAAAAACGAAGGGTTCTTTTGGCCAACGTGTGGATGTTGGATTAACACGCTCGAAATGTTGTTTCATTTTGGAGGACGTAAGACAAACTGCGTTTTGAAAACCCTTTACGAAATTTTTAATTTTTTTTTTTTCAATTGTATTGTATAAATAAAGACTTTCTGAGAACAACTGCATACTTAACTCAATTTCGCTAAAAATGGTCTGTTGGACAAAAACGAACTAGAGCGACGAATAGACAATTTTTTGTATATTTAAAAAAAAATTGTAATTAGAACTGCTGTTTAAAAAAAAAAAGATTTTTTCTTATATTATCATGAATAATCACTCCCCAAAGTTTCGTATTATGAATGTAAAACACGGTGTGCAAAAGCAATTATTTTTTACAATTGTTAAGAATTGTTATTAAGTAAAAATAATATTATAAAACATAATATGAAAGTGAACAATATTTTTTTCTCATAAACACATGAATTCTCTAACCGGTTAATATTTCTTTATATATTTCATAACATCTTCCAGTCACTCTGTAAAATTTCAAGCGTATGATTGTGCACTTTTAAGCAATAAATTGATTAAAATTAATTTATCATACTGATAGTTTTCCGCAATGAAACAGAATCATTTATACATATTGTTACGTTACAATTCGAGAATTAGACTTCGCCACGGACTGCAGAATAACGCGCCATATAGATGCGCGCGCACCATCCCCTCCCGCGCGCGCACTCTACCCCTTCCCGCGAGCAACAAACCGAACGGCCGCTAGACGCGCTCGCTCACCGCTGCCCGCGTCAGTCTCCAGCAAGCCGGCTTAGAGGGCCCACGTACCGCCCGAACATGGGCGACACCAGTTTCGCCGTTCGTGCGCTTCCGGTGTCCGATGGACGCTGCCTAGCTTGATAGAATCAAGCGCGTGGAGTCGCTGTTGGCCCAAAACCAAACGTGAGTCAATTACCATGTTATCCCTTGTGTGCAATTAAATGTATTAACCCTAGCCACGCGTGTTAGAGAAGAGAGACGGACATTCAAACTAAACTTTCAGCTAGGCTCGTTCCTTATGTATTATTGTGTCTCCTAGAATTGAATAAACTGTTTATGTGATAACCTACCGTGTTTTGCTTGACGAGGGAGGCCCTGGGACAATGGAGAAACGTGAAGTTCCGAACCATAAGCACTAGCCCTGAGTTTACGAGGAATCCTGCTTGTGCCAAATCTTGAGCTAGTTATAATTTGGGGCAGATACAGCAGCTAATTGTATTAAATATGTGGGAGCTTTCTCCAACCCTGCCGTTGGCATCAGCACCCACGCTGGACGCCAACACTGGCGCTAAACGTGGGGCCATTTAAATTTTTTCTGTTCTACCACGGCCTCGTTCCCAAGCAACAATTGTAAACTCTGAAATGTTATTATGATGTATTGTTTATTCCCAATTGTATAGCACTTCCAACAGGAATCTCGGCGCGAACATAATTTCGAATCACAATTTAAATTATTACGGACGCGATTTTATCATTTGTGACTCGTCACTCGACAAAATATTACCGGTATTCCAACGCAAGGTGCCCAACCTAGGAAGTTGTCGCTGCGAATAATACAGTGATTACAAAGTGTCGGCCGATTAAAAGTGCTATTTTCAATACAAGTGAATAGTGGAAATAAACACAAATTAAAGAAGAATTTATTCAACAATTAAAATCATGTACATGATAAACAAATCATCCGCTTGGTCTCGAAAGTGCTAAATATTTTTAATAATATACTAGTTTGCAGCTCGCTGGTATCGTTTCTTTAATCGAGACACTTGCTGACACCTAGGGAACAAGTGGATTTAAATTCTTTCTGTCATTTGACAATTAAGTATTTTTGACTCTGTCGTCTGATGAAACCGGACCATGCCATGCCATGCCAAAATCACATTCGAATATTGCAAAAAATACTAAATTCGCGTTGACGTGGATTCCTTGACATCTGACACTATAATACCTTGTCAATTGACAATGAAGGTAATATCTTGTCGAAAAGACGAAGGGAATTCGCGGGTAAATACCAAAAAATTGGTGCTGTTTAAAGCCAGGCTATAGGAAGCCGCGTAATGAAACCATGCCCCCAAGATATTGTTGAATTCTCAAACAAATTACTTCCACGAAAACTTGTGAAAATTTTTTTTCGATTTTTTAATTTTCGAAATATTTTTTTTCCAAACGCTTGGAGTTTTTCTTAAAAACGCATTGCCAGAGGAAAATCGCTGCGCAAATTTTCTCCAGTTTTCGGACTCTGAAAATTTTTCCGATTTTTTCCTTTTTTCGATTTTTTTAATTTTCGAAATATTTTTTTTTCCAAACGCTTGGAGTTTTTCTTAAAAACGCATTGCCAGAGGAAAATCGCTGCGCAAATTTTCTCCAGTTTTCGGACTCTGAAAATTTTTCCGATTTTTTCCTTTTTTCGATTTTTTTAATCTTCGAAATATTTTTTTTTCCAAACGCTTGGAGTTTTTCTTAAAAACGCATTGCCAGAGGAAAATCGCTGCGCAAATTTTCTCCAGTTTTCGGACTCTGAAAATTTTTCCGATTTTTTCCTTTTTTCGATTTTTTAATTTTCGAAATATTTTTTTTTTTCCAAACGCTTGGAGTTTTTCTTAAAAACGCATTGCCAGAGGAAAATCGCTGCGCAAATTTTCTCCAGTTTTCGGACTCTGAAAATTTTTCCGATTTTTTCCTTTTTTCGATTTTTTTAATTTTCGAAATATTTTTTTTTCCAAAAACGCTTGGAGTTTTTCTTAAAAACGCATTGCCAGAGAAAAATCGCTGCGCAAATTTTCTCCAGTTTTCGGACTCTGAAAATTTTTCCGATTTTTTCCTTTTTTTCGATTTTTTTAAATTTTCGAAAATTTTTTTTCAAAAAACGCTTGGATTTTTCCTAAAAAGCACGCGGCCAGAGGCAAACCTCTGCCCAAATTTTCAAATAACCCAAACACTTACAAATACGCGTTTTTTCGCAGAAGCATTTTTTTTTAAAAAAAAAATATATATATACGTCCCCAGTGGTCAATCCCTGGCAAAAATTTCTTTCCAATTACGGATAAAGAGTCGAGTTCTCGTTTTTCTCCCAACGTAAGGTCACCCTGACACGACCCTATACACTATGGAAGTCCCTCAAGTCACGCTGGGTATAATCCCCCACATTTCTACGTCAAAAAAGGAAGAACTACTACAGGCCCTGAGAAGTAGAAAGATTTCTCCCAGGAATAAATCCAAAAAATGCCTTATTCAATATGCTTCTTTCTACAACAAAAAGTACATCAGGAAGTTGCAGTTCCAACAGGAAGACACCTCAGAAATCATCTCTACCTCCCTCACAGTCTCCGAAGCAAAACCCTTGGTGGTACAAGCCCAGGAACAGACGAAAATATATGATTTGACAACCTGGAAGACGAAATACAACGGACTCACGGATGTGGAGGATTTCATCAACAGAATAGAAGAAACAGCCCAAGTCAGAGGAATCCCCGAAAGTATTCTGCACAGGAACTTCATAGACCTCATCGCTCCTGAAATGCTTACCTGGCACAGGATACATAAGAGAAAAACAAACTCATGGAGGGAACTCAAGGTGGCACTTTTATCCAGTTTCGGAGAAAAAAAGGCCCAACATAGAGTCAGGTTATCCCTACTCGCTATCAAGCAGCACTCCGGAGAGCCTGTTGCTAGATTCACACAGAGGGCAGAGGCCATCAATATTAAGCTCACCCAACCTGTCCCTGAAGCGGAACTTCTCCCGGTTTTAATCGACGGTCTTCTCCCCAGATACGAAAACATCATTACTTCTCAGAAAATTGCCACGCTGGAGCAACTGAAAGATGTCGGCCAGCTACTGGAGGCATACCAGGATCAAAAAAGAGACGAAAGATTCCCCAAAGAAAACTTTCGCCCAAGCCTTTCGCCCGGCATAAAACCGGAGCACAACGAAGGGA
Organism: Glyphotaelius pellucidus; assembly: GCA_936435175.1. Taxonomy (NCBI): domain Eukaryota; kingdom Metazoa; phylum Arthropoda; class Insecta; order Trichoptera; family Limnephilidae; genus Glyphotaelius; species Glyphotaelius pellucidus. Next base: position 10,219,919 of record OW386558.1, read on the forward strand.
AATGTTTTTTTTACGAAACCTTTTCTAGCTCTGGCACAGTGTTGCCAACTGTAGCCAAAGTCATGGAAGAAATATAATTCTCCCTTGTGGTTTCGTTTCATTTTATTTTATTTTTGTTTGTATAAATATCTCCTCATCATCAGTCATTCGCCTCTAATCGCTGCCCCAGGTGTCAAACCTTGGAAACATCGTTTTTTCTAAGCATGCACACCTCTACCTGAAATTGATCACTTCGGAGAAAGGAATTCCCTGTGGCTTACTGCAAGTAGTCAGAGACTACGTGCCCAAGGTTTTGTGCATCGTCACAACTGGCAGCATCATATTTTCACATCATCATGTCATACCTCGTCACCCCTTTCTAAATATTAGAAAATCTTTTTGTACATTAAATATCGGGTCCTCGCCAAAGTGCATCTAACCCTTATGTCATATGTAATTAAATTAGGTAAGCAAACCTGTGTAAACCCACGGCGGTATCAGATGTTTGCTACCAGTTCTAAGTTTTTTTTCTGTTTTTTAAGAAAATAGAATGGCGCTCAATAAATAACCCTAATTGCTCTAGCTCTCCCCAGAACTGAATGTGGAGTCTGGAAAGTATCGTTATAAAAGGGACAACTTTCAACGTGCCTCTTCATTAACGATAAATTTTTTTTTTTACAACATTTCAGCAACATTGAGTCACCCTGGGTCTCAACTGTTCAAACTGAAATTTTGGGGTTGCCTTGTTGTGACTTATCACGTGCAAAGTACGAGGTCACAACAAGAAGCCAGGTCTCCAAGTGAACACCCTGCGAACAACCCATCCCATTATTATAATTTTCATAACACCAAGGTGTGTCCATCGCAGTCTGTTTAAGTAAGTAAAACCTAAAAGGTCTTAAACACTCAAATCGGACTAATGTAAATAATTTTCCTTGTCAAACAACGATAAGCGCATGTCTTGTATTGTTGCTACCATCGTACGTGTAAGTACAACTAAAAGTTGTACCATCACGATACGATACTCTGTGCATAACACCAAAGTGTGTTCATCGCAGTCTGTTTAAGTAAGTAAAACCTAGAAGGTCTTAAACACTCAAATCGGACTAATGTAAATAATTTTCCTTGTCAAACAACGATAAGCGCATGTCTTGTATTGTTGCTACCATCGTACGTGTAAGTACAGCAAAAGTTGTACCATCACGATACGATACTCTGTGCGTAACCAAAAGGGTTGTACCACAAAGGATCTCTTTTGCGGTAAGCTTAGATGAAATTCACATTCCATCAGCACGCCAGAAATTTTTTTGTCCCTTAAATTGTTGAAGTATAAAATCTTGGCCAGATCTTCAAATATGTTTTGCCTTTGTGCAAGTCTTTAACGTACGCTAATATGGATTTATTATGCTACGGTATTGTTGTACTAAGTACATCAGTATGTCTCGCCGTCTGTATTGAATAGGTACTTTTATATGAACGTTAACCTTTTGTTGCCATCATAGGTGGGAACCTTATAAAATCTGCCATCATAGGTGGGAACCTTATAAAATCTGCCGTCATAGATGGGAATCTCAGAATATCTACTAAATGCGATACGGGGAGCCCGTTATAATTACTCTGTGGGTTTTTGTCAGAAATGTCATAAATACCTAGTCTTTTGCACCTCCCTTCAATACTGGGCAACCCAGTTGTAATTCGTTCATTGTTATCCGTGAAGACGTTATAAAACTTACTTGCAAATCTTTTGATTTTGCAATCTTGTATGTTATCCGTGAAGACGTTATAAAACTTACTTGCAAATCTTTTGATTTTGCAATCTTGTACGCTATACGTGAAGACGTTACAATACTCACCATGTCCAACATTACCAAATATTATTGTAATGTGCCAGGATAACTGCTGTAGACCTTGTTTCACCTCCACCCAGAGGTCGAATTTCGGAAATAGCCGAATCCCCAGCAGTTTTCTTCGTTCAAATGTTCCCAATTATCACCCTCCCCCTTCCTCGAAATTATCCGTGAATGGGGATATATGCGTTACGCACTTGGCGTTTCGTTTGTCAAATGGGACAATCTTCATACGCGGATCCTTTCAACTTCCTACTCCTTTCCCAGTTGTCATTATTGTAATGTGCCAGGATGACTGCTGTAGACCTTGTTTCACCTCCACCCAGAGGTCGAATTTCGGAAATAGCCGAGTCCCCAGCAGTTTTCTTCGTTCAAATGTTCCCAATTATCACCCTCCCCCTTCCTCGAAATTATCCGTGAATGGGGATATATGCGTTACGCACTTGGCGTTTCGTTTGTCAAATGGGACAATCTTCATACGCGGATCCTTTCAACTTCCTACTCCTTTCCCACTTTGTTATAACTAATCTTGTACGCAATGTTTTGTTTTTCGAAAGTAGAAAAAATGCTACCGTATAGACGTGAGCATAGGTCATGGAAGACCAACTTCTTTCGAATGGGAATTTTGTTATACGTACAATCCCTCAACCACGTATTCTTGGAAATGTATTTGGTAAAGAAAAAAACCAAAAGGGGTTACACAGAACCTGTCCTTGAATACGTACCTTTGTAACATGTATTAGGAATTAGCCACATTTAGTTAGCTCTCTCTCCGTCTCTCTCTCTACACGCCAAACAAATCCAACTTTTTCTCAACATGCACACTTGTTTCTCTCCAAACTTTTTCATCATTGGTCTACTAGGCAGGTAAACTTCAAGAATTTTGTTCTAATAATAATTTTTGCCGGATTTTAAAAAAAAGAAAACCAGCAGCTCTGCACCCTATCTACATCTGCGCCTCTTCATGCTGCCCTCGCTACCGTCACGGAGGTCCCTTGCCTTCAATCCCTGCGTACCAAAAGCACCCGACCGCATCTAACATAACCTAGTGTGAGTCGTGCGTGTAGTTGCGAATCGTATCACCACAAAGAACCGACACTCCAAACAAACCCGAGCACGCCAGCTCTAGGTTGGTTCCTGTTCCTGCTGCCATTATGCAAATGTTCCTGCTGCATAATGCAAATGCTCTGCTGCCATTATGCAAATGTCCCTGCTGCATAATGCAAATGTTCCTGTTGCCCTTGTGCAAATGCTCTGCTGCCATTATGCAAATATTCCTGCTGCATAATGCAAATGTTCCTGTTGCCCTTGTGCAAATGCTCTGCTGCCATTATGCAAATATTCCTGCTGCATAATGCAAATGTTCCTGTTGCCCTTGTGCAAATGCTCTGCTGCCATTATGCAAATGTTCCTGCTGCATAATGCAAATGCCCTACTGCCATTGTGCGGATGCTCCTGTGCCCTTGCGCAAATAACAATACCAACGATTGTTCACAAAACAATCCCACTACATACAAAAACCAGTGTACCAACCACCAATTGCGATTCCACTCTCCAGTACTTCAATGGTTTCGTACTGGCTCACCCACAGGATCCGGAAGCAGTTACCCTTTCGACCTCTGTGACAGGTAGAACCCTCCACACCACCTAGAAGCCTCATCATGTGTTCTCTTCCTCGTATTTTCTTAAAGGCCCTAGTGTCCCTTGAGTGTAATCTCAAATGGGCCAGGTTACTGTGACAAAGTAACCTTGTAACTTCAGTGAAACGTTCAACCACCCCAGACATCCTACGCAAACCACGTTCGCAAACATTAGCTCACAGACCAATGATACAATTTTAGAGTTTTTTTTTCTATCACTGCATAACCCTTGTACCTTTCTTCAACAGATCCTTGTTCTTTGCAACTGTATTTATGTATGCCACTGCCTTTATATACATTTATTGACAATTCCTTGTTACACCATGTATCTTCTCTTTTGTGTTCTGTTCATAACTATTCTCCAGCTAGGAATCTCTCTCTCTCTCTCTCTCTCCTCGTTTCTCTTAAATGTTTTTGGCACAAGTGCTGAAAAGGTAAGAGGATTTATTAGTCCTACAGCTCCATTACCACGTCGCTTTTATTGCGGCGAGGGGGGAAGTGTTACGTTACAATTCGAGAATTAGACTTCGCCACGGACTGCAGAATAACGCGCCATATAGATGCGCGCGCACCATCCCCTCCCGCGCGCGCACTCTACCCCTTCCCGCGAGCAACAAACCGAACGGCCGCTAGACGCGCTCGCTCACCGCTGCCCGCGTCAGTCTCCAGCAAGCCGGCTTAGAGGGCCCACGTACCGCCCGAACATGGGCGACACCAGTTTCGCCGTTCGTGCGCTTCCGGTGTCCGATGGACGCTGCCTAGCTTGATAGAATCAAGCGCGTGGAGTCGCTGTTGGCCCAAAACCAAACGTGAGTCAATTACCATGTTATCCCTTGTGTGCAATTAAATGTATTAACCCTAGCCACGCGTGTTAGAGAAGAGAGACGGACATTCAAACTAAACTTTCAGCTAGGCTCGTTCCTTATGTATTATTGTGTCTCCTAGAATTGAATAAACTGTTTATGTGATAACCTACCGTGTTTTGCTTGACGAGGGAGGCCCTGGGACAATGGAGAAACGTGAAGTTCCGAACCATAAGCACTAGCCCTGAGTTTACGAGGAATCCTGCTTGTGCCAAATCTTGAGCTAGTTATAATTTGGGGCAGATACAGCAGCTAATTGTATTAAATATGTGGGAGCTTTCTCCAACCCTGCCGTTGGCATCAGCACCCACGCTGGACGCCAACAATATGTAGACACTCGTAAAATTAAATATTTTAATATAAAATTAAATATTATTAAATTTTGCGATACCTTATACTCATGTATTTATAACTAATAGTTTTGTGAACCCTCGCGTCCAAAAAAATTTTTATAATTTTATCTCAATCAAAAAATCAAATACTAAATTTCTGAAATCAAAAATACCTATTATAAACTTAATATATTTTTAACTCATTTTTTAAATTTCAAACAAGTAATTGTACATTTTCTTCAGATAAACGTCACGTTTTTAATGTCAATATGATTTTCCGCAATTAAATGAAAGAACTGTGAAATTTTTCTAAACGTAGATGACACTGAAATTTTCTACTATTCTCTTCTAAATTTTCTTGATATATTGCTAGAAAATGCACAAAGTGATCTAGAAAAAATTACCAGCTGGCTCAAACTCAAACATCCTAACAATGAATGTTAAAAAAAAACAGGTGACAGGTGATGAAAACGTTCTTTGTTTAAAAGCACTTTATTTTATTTATAAACGTCGACCGGTTTCGGTTGATCTGCTTCTTTGATCTTAACCTTTACCAGAACGTAGATATAAACTAAATTACAGTGCAGAGGAAGATTATAAGGTAAACAAAAAAGGAAAAGAGGAAGCATATAAGAGAGGGAGAGATCATCAGACACAAAGGTGGAGGGGTGGGGAAATGGTGGGAAACAACTTTAAATAATATGATTTCAAGCTCAATCCATAAAATAATTCCTCTTCCTGTACCCTTAAAAATTGAAAAAAATGATTTGCAAATTTATGAAAATAGCAATGTAAGCATTTAACATTTAAACAGCTTAAATAATATATTGACTATATATTCAGAAAAAATTTTCTGCGATTACTAAAAATCATGTTAAGATAAATGTATTATTTTTATTTAATTTAATTTATTTTTTAATTGTTTTAGATTATTTTTTTTATTATATTACATTAGATACATTTTATAAAGCAAAAATAACACAGTAATAATATTTCAAAATAACTGTAAATATTAAAAATGTGTACAAGTGTTATTATGTCTTTTAGGTCGATATTAGTTCCTAGTTAGGCGGATAGACCGTTCTAAGGAACCAAATGCTGGTGATTTTTTTTTAATTTCTACTGGGAAAATCAGAAAAAAAATGATTGGGAAATTTTTTTGACATCTTTTTGATATTATCTGAAGTTGGAAATTTTTCCTGATTGGAAATTTTTAATTTTCTGAAAAAAATTGTTTCGGGAAAATTGAAAAACTGGAAAGTATTACTAGGAAAATTTGGAAATGAGTAGGAAATTTTTATGAAAACTTTTAGGCATTTATCTATTTAGGGATAAAATAGGCGAGCAGTCGGTGTAGTGGGTCGAGTCGTTTATTGTAGGGCTACATGGCGAAGGTCAATGAAGAGGTAGCAGAGGTGTAGCCAGAAGTGCTGTGGATTAAGATGTGGCTGATGCACGGAGGTGATGTTGGGTGGTGAAGATCGGTAATGCTGTGGTGGTGAAAACCACGTGTCTGCAGTTTGCCAGCACGTTGATCGATACCGTGACGGTGGAGAATGACTTGATCTTCCAGGCCGTCGCTCGACACGGTGACTCGGTGAGTGGAGTCATCTGCAGGTGGTCCTTGTGAAGCAGGTAGTCCTGAGTGTGTCTCAGTGGCAGCGAGGAGTGATGGGCTTCGGCAACCTGAGATGATGAACTGCTTCCTGGACCGAAGATGCGGTGAACCTTGTAGTTGCAGAAGCAGTGCAGTGGTTGAGCTGCTGGTACGGTGGACCACAGAGCTGATGTCAATCCTCGAAGAAAGCTACACTGGAGATGCCCTGCACTTAGCACTTGTACGGTGATCTCAATGGCGTAGCGTGGGTGTCAGCACCCGCGGCGGAGGGAAATTTTGCCGCCCACTTATTTACCGCAGATTTTCAAGCGTCGGGGGGGGGGGGGGGAAGCGAGTGCGTAGAAATCCAATTTTTTTGTTACGACCTCATTTTATGAGTGCCCTCGGAAATCGAGAATGGTATCCATATTGTATGATTTCGCATCTCGAATTTTTACATAGCGTTTAGAATAAAAGGCAGGTTTTAACTAAAGATTGATTCTGCGTAAGAGTCCCAAAATAAAAGTTACACATGGAATAGTCAATTTCTCAGAATTTTGCAGCATATGGTGTGCAACTCAAATGTAAAACTTCGCTTGGTATATGATGAATCTGCAACTTGTTATTTAATTTATCGATATTTTCTAAACACAAACTGGTTTAAATTAAATCTGTATGCGGTGAATTCAAACTACACTCCGAATACGAAAATGGTTTCTCTTTGATTCTGGCAGCATGTACTTAGTCTGGAACTATAGTTTTATAACTGCACTTCGAATAAGAGAATGTTTTCGTGCGAAATGTGTCAACAGGTCAGTCCACTGAACTGAACTGAAATTTTACATTCTGAACATAAAACTGGTTTTAAATTAAGAGTGGAACCACTTGTGAGTCCCCAGCTTTAATTAGTATTAATCTCATAAAATGCGTATGGTTTTCCTACGAATTTTGAAGAATGGTTTGAAACAAAATTTTTAACTCCACTCGAAATATTAGAATGATTTTTTTTTAAATGCGTCAGCAGGTGGAAATTTGACATATCATTAGGAACATGAAACTGGTTTTAACCTAAGAGTGCACGCGAGTCCCCAGCTTTAATTGATACCACACCCAGAACACGAAAATGATTTTCCTCTTATTTTTGTACTTGGAATACATGGATGGTTTGATCCCTAGGCACACATGATGATCCATGAAACTTTCTTAGAATTGTCAAATTATCGCCCACGGACCTCCTTCGATTATTTTCACTGAATATTAGTCATAAACAATCCAAGCGCAAAACTAAATTCGGGGAATTCTTGCGATTAACTGCATACGATGTTGCCAGTCGCTGCCCCCCCCCCTCCCTCTCTGGGTGATCTGTTACTTGAAGAATGACGTGTTATTGACTGACGGACTGCATCAGATCGTTGACGCTTATATAGATGGACTGGTTCAGCAACTACTGGAAAGGCAGGCAAAATTCACACAAGATTCTCTGCAAAGTTTCAGCGCCTTAAAGCTGGCTCACATTACGCTATCAAATATAAAAGATCATAGCACGCCAAATAACGCTCTCCATACAATCCCTTCAGACCGTTCGCACCTAAGCGTTTAAGCGCAGATCAATCATAGACAATACACATCTCAGACGTAACCGCTCCAGACGCGATATCCCAGAAGATAACTCTCCCCTTCTCCGACTAAAACAGGAGAGGGGGTCATTGTAATTACGAAACTGCCTAGACCCGTGGATGACAGATGTCAAGTTGACAGATTTCAGTACAAAAAATATGCGTTCCGTTGCCGCTCCCTAATTCGACTGACCCCCTCCCTTACCATAGGAAGAAATATTTGATAGCCTCGTATGAAAATTAACAGATATCTGCTCGCAGATTTATAGCGTAAAGTGAACCAGCTTTTACTGTGGATCATTGGTAGTAGCGCTAGACCTTTTCAGTAGTTGTCGGAATACTTGTTACCGGGTGGCAGAGGTACTTGATGGCTCCTGATATGGCGTAGGTAGATAAACATACCTAGTTAGGCCGCCGAACTCGAACGCACTTTGGTGGCAAAAATAATTGTGTGGTCGCCACAATTTTGTTAGTTCAAGTTTGGAAACTATTCATGATAGGAAATTTTCGATTGTGGATAATTTAATTTTTTTGGGAAAATCGCAAAATTGATCAGGAAATTTGCTCGAATTCGTGCATAAATATGCATAATATATGGTAAATACCATGTTGAATAATTCTGGATATTTACCAGATTTTTCGGCACCATAAAGCTAGTATATACGTTGATTGCTTTATACTAAGCTGGTGTAAAGGTATTATTGAACATCACACTATCATTAATTTAGGCGTTGTTTGAAAATTTTCAAAGTCTGTTCAAATCACAATTAGATAAAACTTTGGAATGGCTACCCTACACATATACTTACTTCTTTTAGTTCTTCTATTTAGCAACTTGTAACAGTCCATTGTGGACAGCATAAATACAGTGCAGTCTGACTTACTGTCACAACAAGCCAACAGCATCATGCCAGCAAGGCAACAACAGCCATGAAGATATAACAATGTACACTGCAGCTACAGAGTGATGGCACACGGGCAACTCAAAAAGTTCCGTGGGTTCCGAATGAGATTTTTCCGTAAACTTTACTGAGATGCTACTGCACATAGCTGGCGATGTCGTCAGCTATAAGCTCGTATTTCGACACCAAGAGATCACACAATTTACAAAAGACTGGAACGAAGTGTGGACTGATAGCGAAAGATAACGAAGCGTGGTACGTCCAAAAGTTTTGCTTCAGTTTAATTTTTTTAATAGTCATTTCAATAGTTTACTTGCAATGCTTCGTTTAAAAATTGACTCCACCCACCGTAATAATTATTAAAATAATAATTTTTCAAATAATGGTACTTATCTAATTAATTACCACAGTCAGAATAATATCGCACTACTTATTAGCATTGTTTAGGTTTAGGTTAGAGGTAAAATTATCCCATTATTAAATAAAAAAAAAACAGTCTTCATAAAATGTGTTTTTATTGTCAGTTTACAATAAAAGTTCTTTAACTTTTCTTCTTTTCTTATAAGGGTAGAAACACGTAGAACACGGGTTTCGTATTTCAGATTACCGGCGCCCAGCGCCCGAGCCCGCAGGCGGCAGTTTGTGCCGAGTTGTGGACATCAGAATCTGGCTTCACTTTGTGCAGTTTCATACGTTTACATACAAACATTCTTGTCGGCCCGCCTGCGCCAGTCGGTCGCCCAAGCGCCGACTCAGAAACCCACGTTCTATGTGTTTCTACCCTAAACAACAATAATTTATTTAAATTCACTTTGGTCTAGAAGATTGTCATCTCAATAAATTTATTAGAAAATATTCATTTTTTATCTATGTAAATTTTTCTAAATTCATATGAAGGCATTCCATGATCATCAATATTACACAATTTGCATCCTAATTTTAGGTACGTTTTCTACGTTTACAAAATATCAAGCTATTTTCTAATTTAACTTGACAAACATAATATTGTATAATTTAATAGTACATAATAATAATTATCGTTGATAATTATAATATAATATATAAAATCTACAATATAATTCAAGTTAATAATAATTGTACTTAAAATTCTTCCAACACCATGATTAAAAAATACTGTTGTGATCAAAATAACTTATCATATATTTTTTTAGAGGGTTTTTAAAATAATATCATAATGTTACGAAATTTAAGGCTTGCACATTAAATTTTATAAAAGCATTAAGGCGTATAATTGTTAACTACAAGATCAGGCTTTAAAATATTGTGTAGATTCAATTCTCCGCTTTCAGTATTTGCAGGATAAGATGTCAATAAATTTTGTTGAAAAATATGCAAATTTATGTAACAAGTACGCTTTTTGCGTATTGCAAATCACTCGTATAATGGATGTCATATTCATGAAAGAATCTAACAATGTCACTCATTTGTCAAAGAATCTTTCAACATTGTTGAATTTTTAAAAAATCCTGACAACAAAGTCACTGGAAACAATTTTATCAAGAAATTAATAAAATTGTCACTTAATCTTCAATGAATCTGATAAATATGTCACTTAATCGTACGCTTTAACTCAGTGTATTATCAAAACTTGGTAACTTAGCTGTGTTGATTTAATCTGTCAAATTTCTGTAGGTTGGCAAGTGCGGGGCTTTTGAAGTATTTCTTTTGATGACTACGATTTCTTTGTCACAGTTTTCAAAGTGGCTACTAGACGGGATTTCATTGTGTTTTCCGGGATTTGCAATTCTTACTTCAACTTGCTTGTCTAACGTGTCAACTGCTGTTGCTTGTGTAACGTGCAATTCAAATTCTGGGTTATCGACATCTTTTATGTCTTTTTGCCTGGTTTCTTTTTTCAGAGTTATTCTTTCTTTTGGCAGGTATTTCCTGGGTTTGCCAGGGAATTTTTTGCTCATTCTCAGGATAAAAGGATGGATAAGATTTTCCTCGTAAATTTCATCCGCGGTAGCGGGCCAGATTAGACTGACCACAATTCCAAAGAAGACCGTGATGAATGTGCCCAGTAGGGCAAAGTACATGTAGGACATCATGTAGAATGGCTTGAATGGATTTCTGAAAGAGAAAAATAAAGGATTTTTAATTATTAAAGACAATATTAGACACACTCGAACAAAAAATTGAAAGGCGAAAATGACAAGGTCGAATTAGTTCAAAGGTAGGCAAAGCCCAGGCAAGTTTGAAGTCCTGGGTCCAATTCAGACCGATTTTTTTCTGATTTGTCTGTTTCAAATTTTTGTTAGAGAGTCGCTAATACTATCTTTAATGATTAAAATGAAGTTTTACTCATTAAGTTATTCCAAAAATGTAAAAAAATTAAAAATAAATAAAGGATTGTTGGAAATGGAAGTAAAAGTTAAAAATGTGCAAAAAAACATAGCACATCAAGTGAAACAAATACTTTAGTCGAGTCGTGGCAAGAGTTGGAACAATAGAACGTTATGTCTGGGTTGATGTTTAAATATGAATGCAACAAGGAATTGATACCAGATCAAGGTTTTGAGGAGTTTATATGGAGATATCTGAAGGATGTCCAAAAAGTTTAATGATGAGAAAAACACTGAAATTTATCAATTTTCTTACATTATTTGTACATGAACTGCACAAAAGTATTATCTTAATAATGGGATTTGGAATTCGAAAATAGTGATAAAACAAGTTACAAATTGCTATTGAGATTGTGGAAAAAGATTTTTTTCTAGCAGGTAGATATTAATACACAATAGAGAATATTGAGACATATTTGAATTTACATATATGAATATGTAAAATAATGCAAATTCGAGGGCTTAAAGTCAATCAAAGTTAGGTATATTTAATAATTTATTATGTCATATAGAAAATTGACAAAATTTGTTTTTGACAGGTAATGATCTCGAGGCAATTATTTTGTATATACTGTTAGCTTCAAAACTCTGTAATGTGAATCTTCACAGGTTAGCACTAGTGTGTTTCTTATTTCGTATGAATTTAAGTTCAATATAAAATGAAGTTTTTGATAGGAGGTTTTGCTTTCCTGTGACGATATATTTACAGGTTATTGATTTATGAAACCTACGTGTCCACCACAGGTTCCGCCGTTACATTCAGATGGTTGAAGTGCTCCAGGAAGTGTGTGGCGTTCAGGTTGACCTCCAGCGGCTGGGAGGGCAGAGGCCACTGTTGGCGCGGCTTCATGATGTGCGGGGAAAAGGACTCGTTGGTGCAACCCGCGGTGGACAGGGGCAGCAGTTTCACATCCTTCGGGTCGTACATCAGGTGGCCGACTGTCACCCACGTGGTTATTATGTGGGAGAGGATCATTCCTACGACGGCTCCCTGGATGCAAAAGGGTAGAGTTAAATATGTTACAGCAGTGGTTTTCAAAAAAAAAATTTTTTTAAATTTATTATAATCTGTTACAATTTATGTAAATTAAGTAATAGTGTATACAAAATGAAATTTAAAATTAACCCAAGTACATTAAATTGTTTAAATTAATGCGACGGGCGCCCTTTTCAACTAATTTGTCAAATGTTGGCTCCGTTTTCGAAACACAGAATACGAGGTCTTCTTCATTCAATTTTAGTGACAATTTCTATTTCTGTATCTCCTATTATGTCTGATATTTATGAGAGGTGCACACCATTTTGCACAGTGATGACCCGTGGCTCGCAAGCCCATTTCACGCGGCCCCGGGATTTGTATCACTAAAAGTGGGTTGTCCTTTAATAGTTTGAACACTGGTTACAGAAACCAACGTGTTCTCAGCCATTGGTGCGTTTTTAGCCGATTTGCGAAACCCTGATTCTAACATTTAATTTTTTTAGAAATCCCAAAATTATGGGACAAGCGCTTAAATATAGGTGCATTCAAAGACTCTCTAACAATATAAGCAGTTTATATGTCTCCACATTCATAAAAATTCGGACTGATGATTTTTTGAATGAGAGCGGAAATTTCCAAGCCGAACGCTTAAAATTTCAGACCACGATCTTATTGAAGACCTCGGGATAACTCCTCAAAGTTTCACATTTTTCAAAAAGTTTTTTGCAAATTTTTCGGCTGTTTGTGTATGGGTCCTTGTAACGGTTCTTGTTTAAAATTGACTGACAAAAATATCAGCTCCGGACCTAGAGGGGGGGGGGGGGGGGGAGGGGGCAAACCGGGGCGCCTGCCCCGGGCGGCAATTTTAGGGGGCGCCAAAATCGTAATTTATGTTTGATTGAAAAAAAAACTTGATTCACAAAGCTCCTGGTATCCAGCACACGTTGCTCTATCGATTCATTTGAACGTCCAGTTGGTTTTTTAATACATCCTTAGTTGATTTATAAACGTACCCTAAGTCGATTTTGAATGCGTCATAGGTTCTCAACGTGGGTGAAAACGCCCTCTTGTGGACTTTTGAGACTTTCAGAGGGGCAGTAGTAGACCCAGAGAAAATTAGGGGGCGTAGAGATGGCACAGTGAAGGCGTGGGCGGGTAAAAAAAGGTACTTATGTACAAACAGCAATTGTCAACAAAATTTCTTCGAAAGCTGCAAATTATTGGCGCAAATGTCTGTTAGCTTTTTTACCGCTGCGTGCCTCAAAAAGCAAAGGTCTGAATCATTTATAAAAATAGCATATCTGAAAAGGTCTGAATCATTTATAAAAATTGAATTTACCATTATTTTTTAATTACACAATTAATTAATAATATTTACCAAACCCATTCAGTGCTTAAAATATGAATTCATTATTTATTATCTTCTCAGTATGAAAAATAAGTGACATTTGAGGTTCTTCCGAGGTCTTCAATGATTATAATTAATCTTTTTTTTGTTTTTAAATAAAATACATAGTTATAACATTTTACCTTTTTGTTTGCACAAGGCACCAACATTGCCAGCAAGAATACTCCCAGTAATGGTCCAGATGTGGCAGAAGTCAGCAACATGCTGCTCTCAATAACTCCTGACAAGAGACCCACACCAAAACTGACTCCCATGATGACGACCCCGTAGATGGTACCAACTATCTTTATCATCACCAGCTGGTGGCGGTCTTTCAGGTCTCTGAAGGCTGGAGACTGGGAGAGGAAGTCTTCATATGTTACGGTGGCCAGGGAGTTAAGATTGGATACTGAGACACTGGAAGGATAAAGAAGAAATGTTTTAAATTTGATAAAAAGCAGACAGATAAGACAATAACCACAAATAAACGGGTGCGCTAGGAAATTACTCCATTTGAATAGAAACTCACTGAGGGAGTGGTAGGACTTTTAACAGGACATTTCCACGTAGGGCATTAAATAGGGCTTCGTCAACAACAAAAGCTTTAGGAAATGATAAAAGGATAAAGGTTTACCCATTCACCGATATTGCTAATGTTGTAGAAACAAGAGACATCGCCAAACACCCAATAACAACCCTGGTGGTTTTATTCAAGCAACCAGGCAAAGCAAAAGCAGAACATTTAAATCCTACTAATAACTTGCGGACGGTGACACGACATCATAAAATTTACAGCTTTTCTGAATATAATGTCCATGTCGATTCATATGTCGTTATAACCACTGACTAATAAGCGCCTGGCATTTCCAGGAATTCGATTTTGAATTAAGCCGCGCTCATTCCAAAAATCATACCTCCTAACTGCTTATTGTGATTTAAAGCCAATAAATACAACTACATTTTACTTTATTTTTTAAGGTTTTATTGTTTTATCGTAGTTACCAAATTGCCATGCCTTGCCTTTGGGGTAAAATTGAATAGTACTTTTCTGTCAACGTTTTATGTAGGTACGTTGTCTACAGACACAGACAATAAAAAATGCAATTATTAAAAGTAAGCAGATTTTAAATTTTTAGAAAACAATTTGAAATACCCACTTAATGACCTAGAATAATAAAAGAAAAATAATTAAATTTAAGAAAAAGTAATTTACAGAATATTAATGAGGAGCATGAAAGCAAAACTGCCGCCATCCACACTTGTTTATTTTGACCTAGTTAATGATTGATTTATTTATCTCTCTCACAATACAATCTTCAAACCAAATCAAAAACGCCATTCAAAAACTACTTTTAAAATGGTGGTCAAACGAACAACCACCTCTTTTCTTTTTTTGGTGAGGTTTAATGGCGCCACTCTCAAAATGCACCAATCACGAGCCAGAAAACATAAAATTACTTCGCAAACATTAAATGGCCGCGGAACTGCACAACCATTTTTCAAAATACGCAAATCGTTTTTTTTAAATGCTAAATATTTTTCATTGATGTGTACTGGCGGTTTTGCTTTTGTACCCCTTAAATGTGGTAATCACCTCAATGCTCCATTAAACAGACTGCCCAAAAACAGTCCCATCAGTCCGGGCAGGTAAGTGAACTTGTCTTCCACAAAGAATGGCATTATCTCGTCTATCTTCTTGGTGTAGCCACTGGTCAGGGGGTCACAGTCGGCGTAAGTGGCGAATATGCCCATCCCGCAAACCCACGAGAGGCTGAACAGTACCGTTATTACGGGGATTATGAGTATCAGAGTGCTGGAAATAAAATAAACATTGTTATGCTTTTTTAATTTTTTTTTAGTTCAAACTGCTGGTCGACGACGGCTCAATTGAAGTGAACTGAACTGCCGTGAACTCGGAGCGTATACTGTGAGCAATGAGTGTACGTATTGGGGATGTTATGGAGCTCCGTAACCGTAACCGAAACTATCGGATATCCGAAATAAAAAAATATCCGTAACCGATATAAAAGTATCGGATAGTTTCGGATAAAGGCGGAGTCTAAATGACAGGTTACGACAGTTTTTGTTTGTTTTGCACGGCCGAGCCGTCTCTTGTCACACAAGCCGCGCATGTCTCTTGAAATTTGCATTGTTTATGATTTGGGTGTACAAACATTAAAACTTATTATTTACGAGTACCTACTTTCTTAGTTTCAAAGTGTTGTGTAAATAAATTGTTACAGTCTTGTCAAAAGGCAAAATGCGTCCTAAGTCTGGTTTAATTTGAACATTTTTTGTAGATTCTGCAAAATGTAAATAGTGCGGTAAAAACTTTTCACGCAAAGGAGGTGGCACTACTTCTCTGAAATTTCATCTTAAATCAAAATGATAAAAACAAATGATAATATAATATAGCTGAATTTTTTATGAGAAAAACTCTCTTTTAATAACTTTTGAAGGTTATTCCCATCAACGTAATATATCATTGAAGAAGAAGATAACACTTATAATCTAAATGAAAATATGAAAGAAAACAAGACACAGAAAAACAGAAAAAAACAATGGTCGCAACTGGGACTCGAACCCAGACCTCTCGTCTTACCGGGACGGCGCGTTTTCCAATTTCGCTATTGCCACCTTCTGTCAAACCGTCATATTTGTCAATCTCATATTTCAAATATTTAGAATCATTAATATTATCTTCAACTAGTTCTTTTTCCATATTATAGGCAACTACTCTTTTTATTGGAAACAATCATTCAAAGAATTGGTTTGTAACCTGAATAATTAATTAATTAATTTAGTAATTTGTTTTCTTTCATATTTTCATTTAGATTATAAGTGTTATCTTCTTCTTCAATGATAATATAGCTGAGTTCATGGAGCATTATCTTTTGAAGCTTTACTGAATTAGTTTGGTTAACCAGGTCAATAGAGAAGTGTGCAAGTTTGACTATATAATTTTAGTATAAATTATTTCTGGTAAATTAACAATGTACTTCCAATACGTAAATTGTTTTATAATTTGGGATGAAGTTCGATGAATGGAATAACTTGTTGCAATGAGTGCAAACCAAAGATAAATAGATCGTGTAAACATTACTTCTCTTGATTTGTTGTCTTTGAATTTTGAGTTATGCTACTCATGCTGCAGAATCTCTACACCAAGTTTTGATAGCAGCCGTACAAGGAAAGAGATATGAACAATTGACCAGCCGGCGTCCACTCGCACTGTCACGTCTCATTTGAAACTAATAGATAACCACAATATGCTTACTTCCTAACTTCCTTCTGTGTCTTCATGCTGCAGTATCTCTGCACGAAGTTCTGCTGGCAGCCGTACAAGGAGAGAGACATGAACATCTGTCCCAGCCAGGCCGACATGGTGTCCACTCGCACTGTTAGGTCCCATTTAAAACTGAAATTTGACAAAAATGTTCACAGAAGGTGGTCCAATGGTAGCAGGTGACTGCAAGCTACAAACTATAACATTTTGCTTACATTAATTCCACGCAAGGAATCTGAGAATAATTTCCCTCGGGGCCTGTATCGTCTTTGGGGGTGCTATATTGAGGGTTTTTTTTTTGCTAAGGGAAGGAGAGGAAGGTCAGGGACAGAAAAAGTTATGAGTGGTGGTTTAGAATCGGGGGGTCTGTGTGTCTAGGAGTGACGGATGTATGAACTCATCCCTCCTACAGATTGAGAGAGTTCTGTAAAAAGGTCCCCCTCAACCAGTCCCTCCAAATCCGGTCCGCCATACTGTTTGGGATTTTTCTGTCCTTTTCCAAAATTCCTACCTACCTCCCTATACCTTCACATGTGAAACCAGTGCAGTGGCAACCTTCAACAAGCGAGCTTTATTTCCATGATTGAGTGAATATGTGTACTCTATTTGTATCAAATGATAAATTACGAGTTTACTAAAAGTCTTCTTCAGTGACCATACAATCTGTGCACAGTTGGAACATTTTATGTGAAATTTATGTGGGCATCATCATCCCAGTCTACAGTGAGTTTACACTTCCTTTATTCCCTTCTTTCCAGAAAGTTCCTAACACATACAGCAGGTAGGAATCCGCTACCAACACCTTGATAATTCTCTCCCTACGAATCAATCCTCACCAACGAATTTTTTGCGCAGGATCTGAATGATAGCTTTAACCGAAACGCCTCCGTAGCGACGCTGAAAATAATGGATATGTTAGGTGGGAAAATTATAACACATTTGGAAGCAGTGACGTAGCTAGCATGGGTGGCACCCGGGGTGGATAACGTGAACGTGGTGTCACTCCCCCCCCATTAATTAAAGCTGACTTTGAGAAATTCAAAACGCAAAATTCGACATCGTAAAAAATGAAAATAATACCTAGTCAAATGTGTAAAAAATTGGTTGGGTGTCTCCCGCAACGGGTGGCACCCAAAGCGGGCCGCCCCCACCGCCCCCCCCCCCCCCCTCGTTTAGCTGCGCCATTGTTTAAAAGTGTCTAAAAAACTAAAAAAAAGATATTTTGATATAATGATCACAGTCAGATTCATCTATTGACGAATCACGAAAGGGAAACGGTCTCGCCACCTCCCCGCTCCGCCAAACTTGGTTTGTTCCCCTTTCCCCGATTGGCTAATCTACAAATTTCAATGTCTATGGGAGAGATGATTATTGCTCACTTGAATACGATGAACCGGATGATGAAGGCGGACAGCGAGAGACTGGCTTTCAAAGGGTTGTGATATCAATAATGAAGATGACAAATGTAAGGTACAACGGAATTACTTTGGGTTAGATCACACTTTGCTCTCAATTTTTGGGAGCAAAAATAGGCAATTATTTTAAGGCGGGTATGAGTACCACCGCACCGGGATCAATTAATTAGAAAAACACTACCTCTGCCCCAGGTTCGTTACATTTTTGCTGACTTAGCAAGGGAGCCTTGCTAAATGCAACAAATATAATTCATCCTTACAGCAAAATGCTATTCATAGGGTGAGGTTTGTTCAGATCTTGGCGGCGAATGTGCCTGCCTACCAGCTGCGTGGCAGGCCGGATAGGGAGAGGAAAATTGAAGGAGACCCTTTGACTTCTACACAAACTGGAGCGGTGTGAGCGGGGCGTAGGTACCGCCGTATCAATGATACGCCCCCCCGGGCTTTTATTTCTTTTCTCAAAAATCTTTACCCTTCATTTGGGCCCCCCAACTAATTTTGATACAGGGCCCCTCTATGGCACGCTACGCCACTGGGTGGGAGGCCGTAACACCTGAACATGCTGACCCCCAGATTCCTACCTCAAGCCTTTTTAAGTTAAGAGAATATTACAAATATATGTCAACCTACTCGAAGAATTTCAGCCTGTCTCGGTCAGCCGGGATGGTGACAATGGGACTGACGCCTCCCACCTCAAAGCAGCACTGAACCAAGATAGCTAGGCTGATCAAGATCGTGACTACTCCTTGGATGACGTCGGCTTTGATGGCTGCTTTTAGACCTCCCTGGAAATAATATAATATTATGTAATAATGGATATCACATGGCAGAACAGATGTTCTAGCACATTAAAGCACGACGAGGAAAATGGAGCTGTGAATAAAATTTTTAAAACTAGACTTAAATATGTATTTGTACCTTAAGCCGCCGCTATCCGAATTCGACCGATTTCTTACATATCTCTCTTAAACATTTGAAGTTTTTAAGCTCTTAAAAAAATATATGTTATTTTTGAAGATAATATCTAGATACGTTCCACGCCGAAACGCAAATTATATGAAATTCCTTAGATAGAAAAAAAATCGCAAAATATGCTCCGAAAATTATTTAAAACAAGTCTATTTCTATTATTTTACAAGTTATATTTGTGAAAAAATTCACAATGTTTTTTTAAATGATACTTAAGATACGTTCTACGAGATTTTTGCTCTATTTAAAACGAGTCATGTTTTATTAAGCTTTTTCGCAATTTTCGCTGCAATTTTATCACTCAAAATATTAGCGCGCTCTGTCCAACATTCGTAATTATATCTCTCCATCTTCTTCGTTTTCAGCCGAGAAGCGCCGCCTTAAGCCAAACACTTCTTTTGGCCAACACCATTATGCTCACCAAGTAAAATGTTTCTTAAATTACCAGAAGAAATCGAAAGCAATAATGATCAAAGACAATTAATTCTCCTCTCTTTTATTTAGATGTTTCTAATTACTCTCTTAAGCACTCGATATTTTAGTATGTAACTGAATCCTATATATACACACCTACACAACATATAGATGACCCAGAAGTTTCTATTGTTCCTATTATATTATACGTACTTTACCTATTGCATAATGTTATTGTATATTCCTTATAATTAGTGTAACTCGCTCAACAAGCACAAGAACTAGTTTCTCCTTTGGTGAGATTGCGATTATAAACATATTTTGTGCCGATATGTAATTTATATAACACCACTGTACCCACTTATATTTACATTACAAATAATAATAATAATAAGCCTTTTTATTCTGAACTTCTGTTAGGTATGAATTTTAGCATGTTCTTATTTTTTTATAATATATCCCGAAGCTCAGTTTGCCTCTTGGCATAGGCCTCCTCTAACATTTTCCACTGGGACCTGTCACGCGCTACTCTTCTCCAATGATGTCCAGCCGTGAGTTTTAGGTCGTCTTCCCATCTTATTTGTTGGCGTCCTCTACTTCTCTTGCCGTCTCTGGGATACCAGTCAGTGACATTTTTGCACAATTTCTCTTGTGGATCGCGGATCATGTGACCTGTCCATCTCCACTTTTGTTGGTCTATTCGGGTAACTATATCAGCAACTTTAGTTTTCTCTCTTATTTTGCTACATCTCACTCTGTCCTGTTTCCCAATTCCTGTCAAACTTCTCTCCATGGCTCTCTGGCAGCGTTCCAACTTTTCTGTGGTGTTTGGTGAGTGCCCAAGTTTCACATCCATAAGTGATGACTGGAAGTATACATGTGTTGAAGACTTTCCTTTTTATTTGCATACTTAGCTCCTTGGATTTCAAGACTTCTTTCAAAGACCAGTATTTCTTCCATCCATTTGCTATTCTTCGCTCGATTTCTTTGGTGGTTGATCTTTGTGAGATATTATCTGTCCTAAATAGATGTAATCTGACACATATTCGAGTGGTTGGTTGTCAATTTTTATGGGGACTGGTTCAGAGTTTGTAAGCAATTTTGTTTTGTCTTTGTTCATACATAGGCCGACTTTCACACTTTCGTCGTTTAGTGCTTCTATCATTTTATATAGGTGCGTTGGGTTTTCCTCGAATAGAACTATATCATCTGCAAATCTTAAGTGGTTCAGTTTTGCACCTTGCACGTTGATACCATATTTTTCCCAATCTAGTTTGCGGAAGATACTTTCTAGAGCAGCCGAGAACAATTTTGGTGATAGAGGGTCTCCCTGCCTTACTCCTCTCTCGATCATCAAGTTCAAGATTCAAGATCATATTTACATTAAATAATAAAAAAAATATTTATCTTTATCAAGAAATATTTTAGAAATCTTTACAAAAAAACTGCTTTCCCTATTTCCACCTGAAAATCGTACTAAAAATCCTGTAATGCTCTATTTTAATCCTCCATAATTTTTTTTGGCCTCTTAATACTAAGTATCTACATGATTCTTAAAATTTTTTTAATATCCTTAATTCATGTAAATGTTTAATACGTGTGTGTGTATGTATCTGTGTATCAGTGGCGGTCCGTGAATTTTCAGTCAGCTAGCTGTAACTCTAGAGTGATAAGATTGAAAAAAAGACTTTATTTAAGTTATTTTTCAAAAATTCAACTTTCTGTATGAAGATCTTTCAGTATGTGGCTGCGGCGCATCCCCATACTGAGAGAATCCCGAAAATCTTCATACAAAATATTGAAGTTTTGAAAAAAAAATCATTTTCAGCTGCAACACCATCAATAACGTATTTTTCAATCTTAGCCCTCTAGCTCACTGAAAACTCTCGGACCACCACTGGTGTGTATATGTATGTGTGTATATATGTGTGTTTATATGTATATACGTATGTATGAGTACATGTACATTATATATAAAATTTTCTATGCTTACAATATTGAGATGGTATCTTGTTGAGGATAATAAATATAATCTACAGAATGTTTTCTGAGTATTGTGAAGCCAATTATGTTCTATTATGTTATCAATGTTGTGTTTGTCTTTAATTAGTGGTAGTATCAACTATCAACTATGTACAATTTAATTGTATTTGTGAGCGCTTTGATGCTCACTGCTGACAAATCATAAGAAAAAATAAATAAAATAATAATAATAATTCGAACAGAAATGAAAACTTGAGACAGAAACTTGAGACAAAAACAGAAAACTTGACAAACAAAATTGAGTATGTAAATCATATATTTAATCGGTTATCGTTTTTTCAAAATCACTCCTCTTCCATCTACAAGCGTTCATATAAATTAATATCTACTTTTCACAGAATAGCAGTATAAAACATAAGATACCACTTATTTCAAATAAATTGTTAAACTTGATTTCATTTCAATTTTAAAGAAAAGTATTATTTCACTCTTTGAAAAAGTATATTTCTAAATTTCTCTTATTTAATAAATCAAAACCAAAATTTCCTCTGAAATCAAAAGATTTGTTATTAGGTACCTAGTTAAATACCTAACTACCTAAATATAAACCAAATTATTGTGTTTTATGTAACTTTTTTTTTCAAGTGAGGTATTATTTAATTTTTCCTAAGAAACGTAACTATCTCAGCGACAATTTATTATTTTTCAAACTTTCTTCAGGCAGGTCGGTAGGTACCATAACTTTGAAAAATGCAAATAATAAAGTCCAAATCAACGCAACGATTTCATATTTTAAAAAAACCTTTTTGTACTATTAAAACGGCCACCATCTTGAAACGGAAACGAAAAGTACAAACAAATTTTCAGACAGACGAAATGCAAAATGGACTAGTTAAAATAAGACTTTCCTAAGCTAAATACCTTTTCGAAATCAGTGGAATACTTTACAAATAATAATTGGTTTTAATAAACTCTGAAGAAGTGGGCAATGCTTACGAAACATGTCTGTTTTTAATAAACAATAAACGTGGTAAAAACTAAGTATTCCATTAATTTTAAATTAAAATGGTGCCACAAAATAGGTTAGTTGTGTTTGAAGATGTAATAACCCTTTGTTTACCTACCTTCCCAGCCGTTAAGAATGTTGAAATAAGAAATCTTGTTCTGTAAATGAATGATTAATTCTTCGTACAATAATTAAATTAATAATCATAATAATGCACAAGGTTTTATAATTGCTAAGTTCAGTGCAAAAAATGTTGAGAATTAAAAGTGAATTAATAGCAGAAAACACAGAGCTACCTTTGAAAATGTCCAAACTGCTCGAGATACTACTAGACCAAAAGGGCAAAATCTCTTCTTTATCCCTTTTGCTAAAACAACTTTTGGCAAAATAAATTTTAGATACTTCGCAACAAAACTATACAATGCGCTTCCACTGGCCATTAGACAAA
This sequence comes from Glyphotaelius pellucidus, assembly GCA_936435175.1. Lineage (NCBI taxonomy): Eukaryota > Metazoa > Arthropoda > Insecta > Trichoptera > Limnephilidae > Glyphotaelius > Glyphotaelius pellucidus. The sequence goes on from OW386558.1 coordinate 10,242,948, forward strand.
ACACAACGTACCTATCTTAAATATAAATGAGACACCAAGTCTTGGATCATCAGCCAAAACAGATCTAACAACAAAGATATTATCAAAACCAACTTAAAATTATGTATTTTTTCAATGGTACGATGATAATTGTCTGTTATTTTAAATTTAATATTGTGTCGTTATTTCTATTTTTATTAAAAACTGCTCATCTTTCAAAGCACCTGCTCTCAATGCAGGATAGTATTTTTTGTAGAAGTCCTAAAAAATGTCTAAAATAATTCCGACACTAACCCCCCCTTTCTCCTTTGACCCTCACTCCTAGGGTCGACGCCTCTTTTTCTTCGTTTCTCTTTCAGCTCGCAAATGTATGCGCACAACAGTAGGTGTTAGGTATTATCAGCGCCTTGGCTCTTTTTGTCTTTGGCCCCTTGCCTCCCGTCTTGGCAAGTCGGCGTCCATAGCGGACTGCTCCAATTGCGCCTGCATAGGACCCCAAGACCGACCCATAGATAGTTCATTCCGAGCATGTCCAAAAGAAAGTCAGTTACAAATTTAGGTAGTAAAAAGAGTACCTGCTGGAGATGAGATTTGCTGAAGCAACATACTTACCGCTCGGGACTTGAAGCGGAGTTTGTATTGGTAAAACCACAGATATCATAATTATATTATGTGATGTCAAAGGGTTTGTAGTCATGTAGGTACTCACAAGTATTGTAAACAGGATGCTGAGAACCGTGATCCCCAAGATGGATGCCCAATACGGGAGGCCGATGACAGTGTTCAGCGCAACGCACGGTACGAAGATCGTCACGCCAAGATTGAGCACTTGTCGCCAGATGTAGGTGGCTGACGCCAAACTGCGCACTGCTCTGGACTTGAAGCGGAGCTCGAGGTACTGGTAGACGGATGTGATGCCCAGGGAGTAGTATATGGGCACGAAGACCATGGACACAATGGGGTAGGCGCAGATCATGCCATAAAGGGTCTCCCACATGGCGCTACCGCGGTAGAAGAGCTCTGATGGAAAGCCTGGAAAATAAAGTAATATAAATGTTGAGAGATGGTTTGAAGTCTTGCGGATGTTCACCGAGGGAAAGATATCGGCTTTCATTGCTTTTTGATCGTAGCGTACCCGGAATGATCCATCGCTACCGTATAGCTTAGAACAGTGGTCCCCAACCCATGGGCCGCGGCCCAATACCGGGCCGTGGACCAAATGGTACTGGGCCGCGCCGCCTGCTTAAAAATCAAAATAATTTTTTGAAAAAATCGTCAATTATATAAGGAAAAACATACTTTCAACCTTCCCGTTGAGCCTTAAAAATAAAGAAAATACCCATGAATCCAAAATAAATTATCTGAAATGTCTGGAATAATCCTTCATTGTTATTATATATTTTTTCTTAATTTTCCCCTCAAACCTTGTATTTTCTGTTCTCTTCACTACTTTTATTCGTCACTATAACTTGCGTACCACAATTGTATTTTTTTATTCATTCTTTTAAAAATAAATTATGTTATATTTTATTATGAATAGATATTTTTAACGAATTTTCCCTCCCCAAACACAAGAACCTTGTTCTTTATGGTGAGAAACCACAATTTATAATTTTTTATTGCTATTTTTAATACATTTTTCTTTACTGTTTATTTTTAATTTTTATATTTCTCTGTAAAATAATATTTCCTTTTATAATTATATATTTTTTTTAAATCTAGATTCAATGTGATCCCCCCCCCCCAATATGACCCCCCCCCTCCCCCAATGTAACCTCCTTACCCTCAGTGGGCCGCGGTGAAATTATCAAACGCTGACCGGGCCGCGGCGACAAAAAGGTTGAGGACCACTGCCTTAGCACACTCGAGATTTTAAACTATCACCCACTTGGTTCTGGAACATACACGGTCCAAAATTCACCGCACATAATCGATAAAATAAATTGTCAGTCTGTCAATTACATTTAATAACAAGTTAATCTAACAGAACCATACCTAACAGAACTCTATTTTCATCCGAGATATGTTTTATTTCAAATACGTCCATTTTGAATGGTTTTTTCGTCAATTTCCATTTCATTTTATCGCCAGTTTACAATCAGGATCATGTTTTGTGTTTTTTGAAATGTTCATCCCACCGGTGCAACCCTTGCCTGATGAATGTAGCCATCGGCGTAAAAAAGAATAATGGTGACGTCCTCATCATACAAAATGGCCTCGGGACTGATTTCTCCAGTGCTTGAAGACGAAGAAACAGATGGTGAATCTGATTGTTCAGATGTATCAGAAAAGGAGACTTGCAGTATCCCAGTATCCTCAGCCCAAATACTAAACGACACTCAAGAGATCTAAGAGTACTCCAAGATGTCCTTGCGAAAATGCAATCTAGATTATCATAGGACCAACAGCTGAGGAAGTGGATACATAAGTATTCCAACAGTCTCACAGCTGACGTTAGAACGAGAGGTCTTCAAAGCTGATCTGGCAACAGCTAATGCCAACTTAATAGTGGCAGAAGAAGAGATCACAATCGGAAAAGCAGAAAAAAACATAGGCTTCAAAAAATTTTGCAATAGGAGTCGGACCTTGGACCAGTGACGCGCAGAGTAGCTGATGCCACGGAAGCAAGCCTACAGTTTGCAGATTTTGTCGAAAATGGCCCTCAGAAAACTGTACACATGGATTGAATTTGCCTTCACTTGATTAATTGGAAAGCGCTTAGTAACTCCGTGTACACTACTTTGGAAAGACTCAAAGATCATTATTTATTTTTTATAAGATAATAAAAAATAAAAAAATGAAAATACTTTGCGAAAATCGAACATTGAACAAATTGAATGCAATTGCTCTGCGAGAATCGAATCAGTGATCTCGTTTGATCTAATCCATAGATTCTCAACCTTTTTTTGCACACCGCCCACCCGAGAATATTTTCTCTGCCCCATCCTATCCCGTACGCCCCCTCCGTTGCAGAGGATATAGGATGGGGGCGGGATGGGATGGGTTTCTCTGGGTCTCCTACCGCCCTCCCTGAAAGCCTGAAACGCCCCCAATTTTTTCTTGGCCTTCTACCGCCCCCTGAAGGTCTGAAACGCCCCCAGAGGAGCGTTATCGTCCACGTTGAGAACCTTTGATCTAATCTAACCGATTCCTGAGTTAAAAGCATATGCTAGCATTAGCTTTATTATACACCGCATATTAAATTGTAAATAATACACCAAGAGAACTCATATTCCCAAATAATTTAAAGATTCAAGACACGTGTCAGGTGGAAAGTAAAAAAAAGTGGTGTTCCTGAAGGATCGGAATTGGGTCCATTTTATTTATAATTCACATTAAGAGGAATGTTTGCGCGACCTGTTTCGGCCCGTTTCATACAGATCATAATGTTGAAGAGATCAAAATACCCAACCTACCTGTATGTTTTACCAGTCTAACCAATAATTTAAGAAAATGATTGAATAAAAGTTCTAACAGGTTAAGTTGGATTAGGTTAGATTTTTAGGTTAGGTTGGCCAAAAGTCCATAAACACTTGGCATTTAGACAAACACAAAATTATAAATATTATTCACAACGATTAAAAATAAAGACACTTACCAAGAAAGGATCGAACGCCAAGAGTTCCTCTAGCAATAGACAACATCATAGCAATCATAGAAATCCCGCCTCCAGTCGCAAACACATAATTCTTTTTTGTCTGTGGTGTCTTCACTTTGTTCCATAGGGGCCATAGAGTACTGCCGACTATGAATATTATTAATACTATATAGTCTACTATCAAAGCACTTTGGGCCATCGCCATCTTGAATTAGTTTTGTCACAACTCCCTGATATTAAATTGTATTCTAAGTCACTTCACAGCCAAAAGGATATTTAAAAAAAAATTGGCTTCACAAAAGAATAATTATTTAACTATTTGGGACGCCATTGAAGTGGAGCTTTTAAAGTTGTTTAAATTGTTTTCACGAAGGGAGGTGGTTATTATTTATGTTCTTATCTGAAAACAAATAAAAAAGTAATTCGTATAATTATTTCTCATATATAACTGTACATCGTAGGTGAAGAAACAGTACACATATTTTTAGTACACCATTTTTAATATATGGGATCTTAATAATTACAGAGTGTCGTATTCCACTCTTGTGCCACAAATATACCTCATATTATTTTACAATGAAAAAAAATTGTAAAATATCAAAATTAATCAAATAAATATTACTTGCGCACGCCGGGATATGAACCCACGACTTTGATCGCCAATCGAGAGCCTTACTCCTCGACCACGGATGCCATCGATCTTGGTTGTTAGTTTTATCGCACCTATTTTAATTTAGTATGCAGGTAGGTACTAATATTTGGTTTTTTTTTAATACGGCGTTTCAGGTGGGTAGGCCCTGCTTTTCTTTATTTTAAAGGGTTATATATTTTGCACCCACACAACCCGCAGCAAAAAATATAGTCTTATTAAATTTTACACTCAAGAGATTATTTCATCATCACCAAAGATTTCGAAAACTGATAAAACTCGTTTTTTATTTTTAATTTATTTTATAATATTCAATAAAACTATAATTCAATTTATAAAAACAGTTTATTAATAAACAAGTTCTGCTATGTAATTATTATTACGCGTGGCAGCTGTTTCGCCTTCTGAAGGCATAACAAACTGTTTTTATAAATTGAATAATAATATAATTGAATATATAAAAGAAATATAGATTTCTACAAATGAAACTTGATAACAATAAATAAAATCTCGTGTTTACTAAGAAATTAGTAAATAATTTCACGCTGCTAGTGTACAGTTATAATATTATTACCACAACACTGCGCGTGTAATGCATTTGACGTAATGTAATGTAATGCATAAGTCCGTTCGACGCGACTGCGTATCGCAAACTGCATTTACATTCATTCATTCTTGAATGCATACCCCCCGTTGACTTTGGTAGCTGTGGAGTCTACGAGACGTGTTTTCTGGCCGTGTCAGGTTTTGTATTGTTTCACGGACATCTTTTTGAAGTGTTCCTATTTTACATTGTAAATTTGAACTCCCCTTTTAATCCAGCATCTTGCGATATACATTAGTATTCGATGTTTTGTGGAAATCAAAATATAATATACCCGAAAGGCTTGCCCAACCTGCGACCCATGTGCCGCATCCGACCCAATTAAGGATTTTTTGCGGCCTATAATGAAGTTTCCAGCTTTCTATGTTTTGGATTTAGGTATTCAAATGATAAAAGAAAAATATCGTTTTCGTAAATTAATCATATTATATATTTTTTTTGTGGTGTTAGAACTTTCTTGTTATTAGATCTCGGACTCTCGAAGGGGGTTTTCATTTATTGCTTTGGTTGGGCACCCCAGTACGGTCGATCGATAAGGATTGTATCGATAACTTTCGGTAACTTCTTATCGTACCTGCAGATCGCTAACGTACAAACAACAGTTGACGTTGAATATATTAAGAATATTTAGTCATTGTAATGTGTTATTTATTAGTTGGCGATCTGCAACCATGCTAGGGGACAACGAGACCGTGCTAGGGGTCCTCGTGTACACAATCGAACAACATATCTATACTTACTTTAGTATTATAAATGCGTATGTTTGTTTGTTACGCTTTACGCATAAAACAATAAAACGATTTTAAAAATTCTTTCACCAATAGAACACTAAATTATATGCAAGGCTGTATATAATGGTAAGCTCTGGCGTTATGAAATGATAAATATTAATATTTTATATTTATTATACATTTTCTGTCATTAAGAAAAGCGAGTTATTGCTAAGCAAAACAAATCGTTGCCGTGGAATTTATCTTGATTTAGTTGCAGGAAATTTTATAGGAAGAAACAATTTCTTTATTAAATGGCATAGCAAAGCATGCCGGGTACCAGCTAGTATTATATACTTGGATATAAAAATAAACAAAAATTTGATAATGGAAAAATTTAAATCTCTCATAACTTAAAAATTATGTTTAAAAAAATAATAACGACGATGCGAAAGACTGACGACTGCAATAGTTTATAAAACCACGACATTGGCATTATTTTTCTAAAAGTTGTCGTCTTTCAAGAACGTCAAAGAAAATTATTATAAAAAATACATGTACTGAAAAGAACAAAGTTGACGTATTTTCTCTAAAATACTGCGTCAACGATAACATTCCAGAAATGTGGTCACTAGAGGTGTACATATGTGATGTGTATCATTATCATTGCCAGCGCCCTTGGGGTGATTTTTAACAAGAACGGGGCTGTACAAATCATCCAAATGTATTATTATTATTGTATGACGTAGTTTGGAATCAGAAATAGATAATAATCGATACTAATATTATAAATGCGAAAATGCTCGAGTTTGTTTATGACCTTTTCACGCACTAACCAATAAAAAGACTTTAAAAATTCATTCACCAATAGAAAGCTTAATTATATGCGCAGACTATATGTTGTATATGATGGTAAGCTCTGGCGTTATGAAATTATAAATATAAATATATTATATTTGTTATACGTTTTCTGTCGTTAACAAAAGCGAGTTAATTGCAAATGTCAGAAAAAAATCATTCCCATGGAAACGATGTTGATATATTTGTGGGCTCTAAGCTGGTAGGTACTCAGCCCCCTGGTCAGCTACTGCCCCAGAAAATTCAAATATTAGAATATGTTTTGTTTTTTTTGGACAAGCTGGAATAAATGTCATATAAGAGTTCCTACATTAAAAATATAATTCGTAACGATTATAAAGACTGAATAATAAATAGTGTAATTTTGTATTATATTAACAAACTTCCAAATATTTAATTAAAAATAAACATCCGAAATGTTTGTAAGCGCATAAATTCCGAACGAATTAACAAAATTGGATAATTCTTTTTTTCTTTGTGAAATTGAGGTGGCAGGCTAAATGTTTGAAAACTGAATGTAAGGGAATGAATGTATGGAATGCGGGAGGGGGTGGGGTGGGGAGGAGGGGGGATAATTGATAAGTTCAACCGCTACAGTAATTTCCCGTAATACCATGCGAGCGAAGCCGCGGGGAAAAGCTAGTATCTTATATAAAAGATTGTTCGCGGTAAATGACTGAGCGTAGCAAGTCCTTTTTTAACTTGACCGTTGCATTGCATTTCGTCTGATGTTAAACGTGTTCGTACGTTCCGTTTCCGTTTTAAGATGGCGGCCGCTTAAATAGTTCAATAAAGATTATTTCTTTTAAATGTGAAATCGTGGTGTTTATTTAGACATTCTCATTCTATTTTTTCATTAGTATTGTACCTACCTAAACGTCTGAAAAAAAATGTGAATAAATAATTGACATTGAAATAGTGACGTTTCTTTGAACAAATTGTACAATTCTTTTGTTTTTTTTTATTTATTTATTTTATTTATTTATTTCTATTCTTGTACATACACTTTACAAATAATTACATAGTTTACATAGATAATAGGTTAGTAATAAGAAAAAAACATGTTAAAGATCCGTAACTGTATGTAAATAGGTTACATACAGTAACTTAGTTTTTTACATTAGCTTCACGCAGGAAGCCCTGAGGAAAATAATTCTCCAGGGCCCATGTCATCTTTGGGGATGCTGTGTGGCGGGTCTTTTTAGGAAAAGAAGGAGAGGTAGTTCTGGGAAGGAAAAGGATATTAGATGTGGGTACTAATTTGTGGGTCAGTGTGTCCTGGAGAGACGGACTCATTCCTCTCACTGTGATGCAAGCCAATGTTCCGAGAGAGTCCTGCTGGAGAGGTCAAAAGTATCTCCCTCAACAAGTATCTCCCGAGTTGGCCCGCCATGCGGCTGGTGAGCAGACGCATCCACCGCCAATACCGAAAAAACCTCACCCCATGAAACCGAACATCTCTGCTAAGTCACCAAACATAGCGAACTACTTGATGGGGTGACCTACGGCAGAGGTGTTGGATATCCAATAAATGGCTCCCGGGGCGGCGGTACCCTTACCCGCCTACCAAATTGAATTATTGGAATTAAAAAAATATTACTTTAAACATATTGCAAATCTTATGATTTCAGTGGAAAATTCGGATTTGATTTTAGAATTGAGATAAAATTAAATTCTTACTTTTCTGGACGCGAGGTCTCCTGTTCACAAAACTACTAGTCACAGGTGCATTTATGGGTTATCGTATAATTTTATAATTTTTTATTTTTATATTGTATAAGTCTCTTTGAATGATTTTCTGCACGTTTCATTGCGGAAAAATTCTTCTCATCAGTATAATAAATTCATTTTAACCTGTTTATTGTATGATAGTGCATAATCCAACGCTTGAGATTTTACAGGGTGACTGGAAGACGTCATTAAATATTTAAAAACTGGTTAGAAAATACAATTACTAGGTAATTACGAGAAAAAAATGTTCACTTTCATATGTTTTATTATAATATTTTTTACTTAATGACAATAGAGAATTCCAGTCCAATTATTATTTTTTTTTAATGAATAATGACCTTCTAACTTAAATAACTGCATATTTATTATTATTTTTATAGTTAGTTTTAATATTTAAAATAAATGTCAAAGTTTTAATTTTTCAAGATCCCACGAAAACCACCGAATCTAGTGTGACGTCATCATGATTAACCGAAGTATGAATCTTGTAGGGAGCTGGAATCAGCTGTTCGACCCCCGCCATTTTGAATTTCAGCATTGGAGCGTTTTCATAGACATTACTGGGCAATACGATCGTTTTTTGTACAGTTAAAGTTTTTGAATATGTTAAATAATATAGATAAACTAAAAGAGATACTTTATTTTTGATACTGAATTATTTAGGCCTAAATAATGTTTCAATAAAAACAAAAACTATTATATGTCCAATTCTCTACTTATTTTAATAGTAAACTTTTTAGTAAAACCTAAACAATTTCTATCTAACTTATAACTTTTTAAGAACGATTTAGACTTATTATTATTACAAGACAGAAATCAACAAAATACAATAAAAAACATTTAAACTTTTTTTGTTATTTATTTTTGGGGTGTTATAACGTGTTTCGCTACCTCCTTCTTTATTCTTCGCGGGCTCATCTGCCCTGATGATGGACAATGTAACGCTGTCCGAAACGTTGGCTAAAGAAGGAGGTAGCGAAACACGGCATAACACCCCAAAAATAAATAACAAAAATACTTTTGGCCGTGAAAACCTAAAAACATACACCATATATAAACTTGTTTTTTCATTGTTTTTTGTCAATTTTTGTTGAGTCTTACTCCGAAACCCGCGTCTGTATCTTACAGCGCAATTGCGCAGTCTGGTGGTTATTCATTTGGAAAAATGTTCGAATAATCGTTAAGATAAACAAAAAAAAATTGTGTTTATTCAAGATCGTAGTTTGTAGAACAGCTGACCGAGCGCGAGAAGTAATAAAAATGATTATACAGGTGCGTTTACACGGCATAAAATGGCTCACATACATCGTGTTCCACATTCATAATGAGAATCTTTGGGGGTGATTGATTAATTATGATAAACTTCTATTTCTAAAAAAATTCTATTAAAGTTTTTCTTAAATAAAGCATTTGTAATTACCAAAAAATTAAAAGGATGTTTCGTGAATAATTAATTAATTCATGTTTATATTCCAAATAATACAATAAGAAACTAAACAGCTAATAATAACCTCTTAACGCCCGAAATTAGACCCAAGAAAATTTGTTCAAATAATAAAATGAATTTATTATTTTTGTTAATTTTGAAAACACATATTTTTTTACGACACGCATAAATCTAAATTATCTTTTAATTTGGGAGGAGGGAATGGGTACCGCCGCCCCGGGAACCTTTATTGGATAACCAACACCTCTGTCATAGGTCACCCTAAGTGGTTTGCTACGTTTGGTGATTTAGCAGGGGTGCCCGGGTTCATGGGGTGAGGTTTGTCAAGGTCTTGGAGGCGGATGATCAGGACACAGTGAAACCCCAGATTCCTACCCACCCCTTAAACCCTTTTTCTTCCCAGAACTCTCCTCCCATTCCTTTCCTTTTCTTTCCTTTAAAAAAACCCTCCACACAGCATCCCCAAGGATGACATGGGCCCTGAAGGAAATCGTTTTCATCCGGGCCTCCTGTGTGGAGCTCATGTAAAAAAAAATACGGCATCACTTCTACATTCAAAAGCTTCACCTTAATCATTACATCTGCCTTGATGATGAATGCAGTAAGGCTGTCCCAAACTTTGGCTAAAGGAGGAGGAAGTGCGACACGCGGCACTTCGTTACACGTTATAATAACACCCAAAAAATAAATCAGGACAGACGCGAATTATTGTTCGTCTAATTTCTCGTTCGTTCTAGTTCAGTTCACCTACCTACGGTGCAGCTGTATTATTTTTCGCTCTTCGTATTTCAGTTTGTTTCTAAATTATTATTTCAATTTAAGTACGAAAAGTTGTGTTCACATAAAGTGTTTTGCGAGGGCTTTCGCCCCATAACATTTTTTTCCCGGTTATCTACCGGCAAGTTTAAAAAAAAAAATAGTTTAAAAGTCAAACTGTCAAACTGACTTCAAAGTGCTATTGTTGTTTTTAGGTTAATTTGTTGTATGATAACTAAAACGAAGTGTCAAAGTGTCTTTTACGCCAAGTGTCAAACTGGGACGAACAATTTGTGCGAACTGTTTATAGTGTGATCTCTATCTAACATGTCCTCCGTGGACTCCTCTGATGAGGAAGAGGTTGATCTCCATGATTTATCGAAAGAGGAAGTTATTGTTATTGCGCAGGCAAGAGGTGAAGAAATAAGAAAACGAGAACAGAGGCGAGAACCTTCTCCGAGGTACCATATGCTTACGGATAGTATGAGAGGCCACAAGGAGTCCGGACGGTCTACTTCACCATTTACCAGCATCCATGGCAGTTTACTCCGTGAAGAGGTAGCAGCATCCACTTCAGCCGCCCAAAAGTCCACTTCAGACGTCGTTACCACTGAAATCATTCCCACTGACACTGGTGACATGGCCAAATATCCGTCGCCGAACCAAGCGAAAAAGAAGCGTGGCAGGATTGAGGATCCGTTAGTTTCAGGTGACGACTACGGTACGGCCATCGAGGAGGACTATCTTGCCCCATTCTGGAGCCCTCTTTCAAAGATCTCCGATAAGATATACGAGATGAAAAATAAAATGAAAAAGGAAGACCGTTTAGTTGTACAGGTGAGTATTGATTTAATTCGTAAGGAGCTCGCAAACCTGGCAATTGCTTGTGCCGCCGCCAACGCGAGAGCTGGCGCCTTTGCCGAGATTATCAACTCACAGAAGGGATTGACTGAAAAAATAGATGAACTTATTAAACGTCCGTCCCCTAAGACTCAAGTTATTGAAAAAGCGGTAAGTACAAAAACTTATGCGGGAGCAGCTGCCGGAGCACCTCCCAGTGGTTCTATCCTATTCGAAGGACAGGAGCGTGCGTTGCCTCCCCTGAGGCCCACAATCCTATTTTACCCCACGGCTCCTGAGGGCAAAACCTCTGAGGAGACCCAGAAGGTTCTAACGACTGTTCTGGATCCCAAAACTGACGGTTTCAAAGTGGTCAGATCACGCAGAGTTAAGGGTGGAGGCTTTCTTCTTCAGACTGACAGCCCGGGGGGTGTCAAGAACATTCAAAAGGCGGCGGATAAACTCATCCTCAAAGGAATAAAAATGGTTAATCCACAGGGGCGACTTCCCAAAATAGTCATATACGACGTCCCCAGAGGAGATGCGGCTGCAGATACTGCTCTGTTTGAGGAAATTTTTGTTAACAATCTCGCTGATAGATCAACTCTCTCTAGAGAAGATCATTTGAGAACGATGAGGAGGGTCTCCCTATTTGGTAAACGCGACGGTGGGACAATGAATATGATTGTCACGTGCCACCCGGATTGCCCGAAGGTACTAATTGATAGCGGTCTTTGCTACCTTGGGTGGAATGCCTGTCGGGTTCGTGACTACCTAGGAGCTACCCGTTGCTTCAAATGCCACATGTACGGCCACGTGAGCAAATCTTGCACCCAAGAGTTAATTACTTGCCGCCACTGCGCCGCAGCCGGCCATGATTTCGAGGAGTGCCCCAAGAAAGCACAGGCCGCTATCTGCGCCACCTGTACCAAGTTCAAGAAACCAGCCGACCATTGTACTGGCGACCGTGCCTGCCCCGCGCACAGAGCTGCGATTGAGGCTCAAGTCCGCATGACCGATTATGGCCGCCACTAATCCTCTTTCCATAGGCCAGGTCAACCTGCAGAGGTCTCGGGTAGCCACCCTTGAGGCCCAGCGAGTCATGACTGACCTTGGGATCGACATTCTGCTTATTCAGGAGCAATACGTTTGGCAAGGAAAAACCTTTGACACCTGGTGTCATTAGTCCAGGGGCGGTACTCGAAGTAGGCAGTTCCCCGGGGGCGGGTGTTCTGGTTAACACCTCGTTGATCAGCCCCCTCCTTCTCGAGGGGCTTTCGAACGAATACCAAACCTGTGTTTCATTTAAATTTGGCAATACTGAGATCATCGTGATCTCAGTATACTTTAAATATGGTAATTTAGTGGAACCGCATATTTTGAGCCTCACGCGTGCCTTGCATAAATTAAAAGGCCGAAACATTATTATTGGAGGCGACTTCAATGCGCGCTCGCCTCTCTGGTTCGACTTTAGCGAAAATCGGACGGAAAGATCCTACGCCGTCGAAGATCTTATCTCAGCGCAAGGTCTGTTCATCATCAATGAACCAGGTACGTTATCAACATTTTCGGGAACCGGGGGCGAAAGCAACATTGATCTCACTCTCTGCTCTGGATCTGTTGCGGGAAAAATATCAAAGTGGACGGTTCATGAGTGTGCGATAGCTTCCGATCATAGATTAATAACTTTTTCAGTGGGAATTGCAAAGACAAAAGCTCCACAATCATCTTGGAACTTCAGAACCACAAGGGCGAATTGGGATAGCTTTGGGGATGCGCTCCGTCAATCTTTAAGGGGTTTTCAAGACGTAGCCGCTAGGGAACCGGATAACTTGGGGAATTTCTTTAACGCGGCGGTGGTATCAGCTGCTGAAATTTCTTTGGGCAGATCAAACCCAAAGAAGGTCATTAGGACGCCGTGGTGGACACAAGAGCTGACTTTGCTGAAAGGGGCTTACAAGAAGGCCTATAGGAGCCTGGTGGTAGTTAGGCGGGGTGTATGCTCACCTGAAGAAGCAGCTGCTCTTCAGACCCGTTTTAGAGCTTCCCGTGGCGCCTATCGGTCGGGGGTCCTCTCGGCAAAACGAGCTGCATGGCATAGTTGGGTAAACGAAGTGGGTAACGCCAACCCGTGGGAAATCCACAGCGCTGTCGAAAACTCGGGAAAAGGATCAGAACGATATTTATCGAGCGTCATGCTCGGTAGTAGCGAAGGGAACATAGAGAGTGTTGACATAGTCTCCACTCTTGAGACACTTCTGGGCAAGTTAGTTCCTCTAGACTCAGTCACTGGGGAAAGTGTTCACCATCAACAGGTTAGAAACCTGTCACGGCTTCCACCTAGAGACCTCGCCCAGGGGAACGGCGTACCACCGTTAAGTCGAGCAGAGGTTGAAATCATAATTAAGGGTTTGGGTCCGAAAAAGGCACCGGGATTTGACAGACTGAATGGCATAATAGCGAAGAATGTTTGGATCCACGCCAAAGAGGAGTTTTATCAAGTGTTGGAAACGTGCTTGCGTAGGGGGGTTTTCCCTACAGAATGGAAGAAAGGCGTGCTCCGGATTATACCGAAGGGGAACGGTAAGCCGAGAACAGATATCGGGGCCTACAGACCCATCACGTTACTTCCAATTTTAGGTAAAATACTGGAAAAAATCATCAGATATAGGCTCCGCCTCACCCTGTCTACACCCTGCGACCGTCAATTTGGCTTCGTCCCCGGTAAGTCTACGGAGCACGCCATCAAGTATGCGCTTGAATGGGTGAGGGTTTGCACCAAGAAGTATGTAATAGGAATCTTTTTGGACATCTCGGGTGCCTTCGATCATGCGTGGTGGCCGATGATTTTAACTAAATTGAAAAGTCGTAATTGCCCGCCTCTACTGTTCAAAATTGTTAGTGATTATTTACGCAACAGAAAGGTAATTGTGATGTACGGCGATGTTTTCATCGTACGTGATGTTGATATGGGCTGTCCACAAGGGTCGGTCCTCGGACCGGACCTGTGGAACATACTTTTTGACGACTCCTCTAGGTTACCCTTGCCTGAAGGATGCATATCGGTCGACTACGCTGATGATAAGTTTCTTTTGGTCTCAGGGGACAGCAGAAAGGAAGTGGAGAGCAAAGCAGAAGAAGGTCTGCGTGAAATTCTTGAATGGGGTAAGAGAAACAGGCTAAACTTCGCTCCCCATAAGACTGTGGGACTCTTGATGAAGGGTACGCTCAGTCGCACAAGAAACCCTTCCATCAAAATGGGAGGCTCCACTATTCGTTTTGCTGAAAACACCAGGTATTTAGGCGTCATCTTAGATAGATCCTCTTCGTTTCTAGCGCACGTCAAGAGCGTTTCTAGCAGGGCCCAGGCTCTTTTCTTGAAATTGAGAAGGCTCTCAACAGCTGAGTGGGGATTGCGGACTCCGGCACTTCACCTCCTGTACAAGTGTGTGTACGTGGCGCAAGTCTCGTATGCCGCCTCTGTATGGGAGCACCGGCTAGAAAATTCATTGATCCACCTGGCTCTCAAGCGGGGCCAACGGACTCCCCTGCTGGCGCTCTCGGGCGCATATAGGACTGTGGCTAACGATGCATTGCCGGTTCTGGCCGGTACTCTGCCGATTGACTTGGAAATTAGGGAAGTTTTGACAAAAAAGGCATTGAGGAGAGGTAGGGCTACTGTCCATCTGGGAGTCGAACTGGCACCAGGCGGAGCGGTGTCCCTCCCTGGCTTATTGAAAGCGATGCGAGATAGAACGCTGAGTGTATGGCAAGAGCGATGGGATAGGTCGACGAAGGGTAGATTGACTTTCTCTTTCTTCCCTTCAGTTAAAAGCAGAATGGAAGGGGCGCACATAAAACTGGATCATTATATGACGCAACTGGTGTCCGGTCATGGGGAGCTCAGGGGACGACTGCATAGTCTGGCACTGTCTCCTCATCCAAACTGCGCATGTGGTGACACTAACCAGACAGCCGAGCACATTCTGTGGCACTGCGAGTTGATGAAGGATGCCAGAGAGGAAATGTTGGATGGTTTGAGAGGGATTACAAGACCGGCGTGGAATGCCGATCTGGTATCGAACAGAGTAAATTTTGAATGCTTCAAAAAGTTTGTAAAGTCGTGGGTGGAGAGATGGCCTGTGCTTAGAGTTGCTGATTTAGATTAAAATCATCTTTGTTTCAGGTGCCAAACGTATTGCTCTTGTCTATCTATGGTTACTCCTCTATCTCAACTTTATTATTGCCTATGCCCGATTGCTTTATTTTTCTATTATACTCTTGTTTTTACTTTTCTTGTTTGGTGGCATGACCACACTGTATTTATTATTCTGTTTTTATATTTTATCTTTTACTTAATGAATGTTATACCTACATTATTTTTTTTTTTGCGCTCTACTAATGCGTATTTTTTTTTTTTTTTTTTTTTTTTTTTTTTTTTCTCCTATTTCTTTATTATGTTGCGTCAATTTGTTGCTGATCACAACTTATTTTCTGCCTTTTTATCTGTCTCATTTGGTTTAATTATGTTACTAACACACTGACTTGTGATTAGGTTGCTGTACTGAACTCCATCGTATTGTATTGTCCAATTCCCCGCCATGGGGGTGGATAGACCCGGTCCCTGCATCCAGTCAGGTGGCAGAATTCCAATAGGGCCGTCCCACTAACGCCCGTGCCTCCCCCGGCGTCATGAGCGAGCCTGAGGAATGTTTGCGCGAGTCCGGTTCCTTTCCGTCCTGCCTCCGGTGATCCGAGGCTCACTTCATTCCCCAGGGTCTTTGGGAGTATCTCCCCTCTTTTCCACAAACACTTCTTCAGGGGTATTCTTGGGAAACCGGCTAAGGGACGCGGGTGTTTGGGCACGTTGCGGCCAGGCCACTTGCCCGCTCATTCTCGCCGGGACTGCCCCGCGATAGTGGGACAAACTGCCCCCGATATCTTTCTTTTTATATATTTTCTTTGGTTTAAATCTCACTTACACATGTAAATATTCTGTTTTTATTTCACTGTAACTAGATGCTGAACTTACAGGCAAACACATCTATGATGTGTCTTTATCTTGTTAATTACTGCAAATGTAAGTATGCATACATTTTTCTTCTTACTAACAATCATGCATGCAGGGACATTGGAGGGTCTAGATTTGTTTAAAAATAAATGTAGCTTCCTTTTTTACAAAAAATTAGAGTCCTGACGTGTGCGGCTAAGGAGGTTAAACAATCAGTTTCCTCACACAGCCGTTGGGAAAGTGGTGGGGTCCCCTCCAATGTTCGTCTAATTTCTAAATAATTTCTTCCCTGATTATTTTTTGCACCAAGTTCCAGTCGCCCTCTAAAATTGCATATCTTTCCATCAATAGGAAGGGTCAAGAGGATTACATGATTGTTGTGACGTCACAATGTCGTTTGTGAAACGTGGATTTTATTATATATTATTAAATCACCAAACTCAATTTACAAGAAAACAATCTAATATGGTCGGTATCCACACGTGGCATAAATTTCTTCTTATGAACTTGTTTTGACTTTGATAAATTGCAATTCTTCAAGGTCAAAACAAGGTCTTAATGGTAATCAGGTTCAAGCCGTTCAGATTGTAACAACGCGGTCGAAAGAATTAATTACGCTTGCAATAAAAACAAGTGACAAAGTAATTATAACCGAGGCATTGCCATTTATTTACTTGTACGTAAATAATAAAAAAATATTATAAGTAGTAATTAAGTGATGAGAAAGTATATTGCCTTAAACTACAATTTCAATTTGTCTCTTTGTACACCAATGACTTAATAGTCTATTTTCAATGCTATTGTACCTTCATATATTATATCTATCTACATATTTTGGCATCCCGCAGGGAGCTGTACTGGGACCAATTCTATTTATTATTTAAGTAAACGGTATTTCTAAAATACCTATTATATCAAAACTTTTCTTATACGCTGATGATACTGCAATTTTAACTTAATCTTGGGTGAAACTCGGAGAGTCGTTTTTTATTTTCTCGTTTCTTGCTTTTTTTAAGAATGTGTGTCAAAGAGAAGCACTACGACATAGCGCAAAATCATGTTTTTGGTTTGAAAATTTGATGGAAACATTTTAAATGATTTAATTAAATGCTGCGAGTAGAAAACATTTTGGCATCTGAAATAATCAAGCATTTTAAAAACTTTAAACATGCTCAGAAAAAATAAAGTATCAGGCCTGTAAAAACTACTTGAAATTCAAAATCTCCTACTTACGAACCTCTTTTCGTTTTTTTTTGTATTTGTTTGTTTCCATATATATGGAACAAAATGTGCCATTAACATATTTAAATTAACATACGAATAGTACAACACCATACAGAATGTAACGGTATTAGAGAAATGTAAAAAATAAAACTACACAAGTTAAAAAGTTATAAGTCAAAAGTATTAAGTAAAAGGAATAAAGTACTATAATAAAAAGATAGGAAATAACTTAGTTGAAGATGAAATGTACAAACTGTAAAATATCAAAAAAAAAAATTAAAAAATACAAAATTCATTGAATATTAAAATATTATAAAAAGGTACAAAATACGAGTGCTGTTCACACACGGTAGAAGCGAAACTTTACCAAAACAATCTTAAGCCTTGAAAAGTGAGGTCATAATCAAAGCAGCCAATGAGCGCAGACCTAAGACCTAGCTTCATTTCCGTTTTATATCTCAACCAATAAATAGCCTTTAAAAGTGACATCATAATCAAATCGGCCAATGAGTGTGATGCTTCCCAGGTGCTAATGCGTAATTTTCGTTTCATCCAAATTCCGAATCACTAACTCCCCTAAAGAAGTTTCACTTCAAAATTAAGTAGTGCTCTTAGTAGGAAACAAAAAACATAAATAATTTAGGTTAACTATTGGATTATGACAGTTGAATGTGATAATTTTTACATTGTACAAGAACTGGTACGTTATATTGTGGTTACATGATTTTGTTTTTTACATCTTTTATATATGAGGACAAAGCCCCAGCATTGTCGACGTTAGAACAATCATTACCCAATGTATGCAAGCAATGTAATATTGATTTTTGCTCTGCTTTAGTGCCAGAATTGTTGCAACAATAGGGTATCTGGTTGGTCTACTAGCTACTGATAATTTTATTTTATTTTTTAATTATTTATTTTGGCTTTTTCTCACGGGTGGTCTTGGCTATTTTTTGTTACATATATTTTTTTAATTAGTTACATTTTCAGTTTTGAATATTTTAAAACTATTTGGCCAGTTATTTTCAATAATTTTGTTGAATACTGCATTATTGGATTGAGCTGAGTTTTTCATATTTTTTACTGATTCCTATAAAGCTATTTGTTTCCTGAGGGATCCAAGGAAGAAGAACCCCAGAATGGGTAGTGGAAGTCACCTAGAATGACCAAGGGAGGAGATATTTTGCTAAGCAAGTGAACCCATAATGGAAGGTCGAATGGGATAGAAGGAGGAATGTAGAGAGATACGAAAGTTATATTAGGAATAGTAGCTGCCACTAATTGAAAGGCTGAATTTGGGGGTTTAATGGAAATAGGGGAAAAGGGAAGAGAGTTTTTGATGAGAAGAGCTTCTCCACCCTTCCTTGATAGCCATTCACCTTGAAGAGTTGTCAAGTCTCAGAGACGGCCGCGATCGATTTTTTAGAAGGAGCTATTAATTTGGAGGGATAGAAGTACGATACGCCAGTAGAGGCCATACTTTTTATGTTTTAGAAAATTTGGGGGAAAGGATGGAGTTATTACCGTGTGAGAGCCTGAGCAGTTGACGCAAGAGGTGGAGTTGGAAGGGAAGGGGCATTGGTCTGCTAAATGATGGTATGTGCATTTAAAGCAGCGAGGAGAAGAACTGCACGATTATTTGGAATGACCGGACCGACAACGGTTAAAACATTGGATCGTCGGGTATGAATAAATTTCCACCGGGAGAGAGTTGAGGAATAGATAAATATGAGAGGGAAGGGATTATCCTTCAAATACAAGAACTACAGTATCGGAGGGTTTCCAAACTATATACTCTGAAGTTCTATCCATGAAATTAAGCTGGTCTTAATAACTTTTCCTGAAGATGCTGGAATAATCAGTTCCAAGATAAGTTCTTCTTCGGATAGGTCTACGGGAATACTCCTAACGGGACCCAAGAGTGATGTATTGAAGGAAGGGATGCAGGCTTTCATTTTTTTCGCAGAGAGGGAGTCATTAGAATTTATGATTTCAAGTGCTGATCTGAACTCTACCGAAATGCGAAATCTGCCCTCGGATTGGATACAAAATGAATTTACAAAATTCAAGGGGATGCAGAGAGTGGCCAGGTGCATCGTTTTGAAGATACACGATGAAGAGAGCTTTTGCTGAAGTCGGGTATAAAGAAAGTGGAGTCTACAAGAACTGAGACCGGTGAAGAGCCGATTTTCGGAAGGTCAATTTTCCTTTTTTTTGGACCAATGTTAGGGAGGGCGGGATCAGGTGGCTTCTTCCCCATAACAAAGGCCGTTGGGGCAAAAGGAAATAAAAAAAAATTAAAAAAATACTTACCGGACGTGGTCAACAAAGGAACTCAAAGAGGACAAAATACTATAAATATAACTTTTTTTTTTGTTACTTATTTTTGGGGTGTTATGCCGTGTTTCGCTACCTCCTCCATCATCAGGGCATGGACACTGTAACGCTGTCCGAAACGTTGGCTAAAGAAGGAGGTAGCGAAACACGGCATAACACCCCAAAAATAAATAACAAAAATACTTTTGGCCGTGAAAACCTAAAAACATACCTATAACTATAACTGACTAAATGCCACAAAATTGGATTTTTCGTATTGAAATGAAAAAAAACACAACAATGTTTTTCAACTATCAAATTTTAAATCCCCTACTAAAAATTTATTAACGAAACTGATTCGAGGGAGTCAAACCAGTTTTGCTTATTTTAAATAAAAAATAGTTCATTAAGTATTCTCCTATATTTTAATGATAAGAGTTGCATTGATTGTAATATAGAATCATAATTATTGTCATCCGCAGAAATTCCTCTTGAAATTAATTGTTCTGAGAAATGTATGTTGGATTTCTTCAACGGAAATCGCACGACTTTTGTAGCAAGGGTTCCATATGCTGGAATTGTAATCCAAATGACTTCTAACTAGATTCGTATAAAGTATTTTGAAAGTATAGATATTTTTGAAATTTTTAGGTGTATAATGGAGCCCAACATTTTCATTGCATTACTACTAATGATATTGATGTGATTAGCAAATAATAGTTTAGTGTTAATGGTTTTTTCGAGGTCCGTTATTTATAGACAACAAGATGCGGTTGAATTTGATAGGGTTTTCTTATTCTAAAAAAATCACGATTAACATTTTTGTGACCATATAAGTTCTTTAGAAAATATTAAGAGAACTACTACTCATCGAACTGATCGAACTACTACTCATCGAACTTATCGTACTACTACTCATCGAGCTCCCTGAACATGGTAACCTATTTTTGTGCCATTAAGCTCGACCATAGACGCCATAGATCCTACCACCAAGACCAGGCATACCCAACTTGCGACCCAACATGACGTGTTCAGCTTTCTACGTTTTGGATTTTGGTATTCATACAAAATAAGAAAAAAAACGTTCTCGTAAATTTACAGCATTTATTTTAAATTATTGAAATTAAAGTTTTCTTGTTTTTAGACCTAGGATTCTTGATGGGTGTATGATTTATTACTTGAAAGGTGCTAGGCGCATGGCCGCACTAGGAATTTAATTTCGCACTAGGAATTTATTTTCGAACCAGTATATTTTTGCCGAACACTTCTCGGAAGATCGAATGCAAGTGATCCGGTTTTAATAAGTGGAGGGTGAGTGCAAAGGATACACATAGGCGCATATGTGAGTTTATGCCTTTTAGCATCGAAGGTCGCGGTTACACAGCAATAGGTAAAAATTAATGTTGTCATAATGCAATCTTCAAAAACATCAACGCACAGACAAGAACGAAAATACAAAACAACTGAAATTTCCCTGCTATAATAGATAATATGCACATGGTAAAACGCCATGATGATATTATAGAATATGATTATCATACGATGCCGATTAGGTTTTTAATTTGCAAAATTTTCGGTATATTTTTTTTAATCTGTTTTGAATTATGATAAAGTACATCCCAGGCTAGGGTAACGATGAAAAATGTAAAAAATATTATCAAATCGACACTATCGCAAAAAAATGTCCACTAAACGTAAATAAACTAATAAAAAATCGATAGTACCTAAACGAAGTAATTGCATACCACGTCAACACAAAGACAATTATTATTCGTTTACCTACCATTATTTAGTTATTCGTCTTCAATACTTTCAACATAAATAACTCTGAGGATTCATACATTTGCAATACATCATGAAAATATTTTCATATCAACAATGTAATCAATATCTATCAATCTAATGTATGTACCTAACATCATTATAATCGTTCGAATTACGTAATAAATTAATCCGTAATTAACTTTATAAGTGCTAGCGTGGGGAAATCCCTGGCATGGCGGGCGAAATAATACTAAAAACTTGCACGTATTGTATCTCCTAGGCTAGTTTTACACTCATCCCGTAAATCGCTCATGTAAGCAATTTATGGCCAAATTACCAATGTAAACGACACCACAAGTCACTTAAAGTAATTTATAGCAAGTTACAGAACTTGTTCTTTCGGAAGTTTTTTGACAGGTCTAATCGCGTCCGCCCAAATTTCCAGCCTTCTCGCGGCTTACAAAATCAGTTTGCCAAAATGCGGCATTGCGAAATGTCAAAAATTTAAAGACAGTTTTTTTCCTACAAAACTAGTATTTATTTCCCCTTATTTAATTTTTCTGAAAATGAGCATCCTTCTTCAATCAATTATCGATCCAATCCTTTCTAATCTCAATGTTTCTGTTTTTAACATTACGTATTTGAATTCGAAGTCCGTTGCTGTCAGCAGCTGTCAGCAGCTGTCAGGTAGCTGTCATTCGGATAAAATGAAAGAACTCCATTAATTTCCTCCTTTGACGGCGCAAAAGTGTGTGGAGAATTGTTTAAAAAGCCAAACTCTATTTCAACACTTTATTTGGGCCTTTTCGACTTTATTGACATAATCGCGTAAATTTGACAGTAGCAGGTCGTTGTTTAAAGTAAGCCATCTTACCGCAAATAAATTTACAGATGTAAACGGTCGCATGAGCTGTTACACAAATCGAACTTCCGAAAAACTTCCGTGATCATTAATTACCACAAGTCAGATGCATATGTAAACGCTCCTGGGAGTAACCTGTCAAAATCTTACGTAATCCGTAATTTTTAATTACGAGTGTAAAGTCATAAGTTTTCTCCCGTAAATCGCTCATGTAAGCGATTTATGGCCAAATTACCAATGTAAACGATATCACAAGTCGCTTAACGTAATTTATAGCAAGTTAGACTGGCTTTGACTAAGTTTTTTCCGGTAAGTCGCTCACGAAAGCGATTTATGGTCAAATAACCAATGTAAGCGACACCAAAGTCACTTCACGTAATTTATAGCAAGTCACAGAAGCTGTTTTTTTGACAGGTCTAATCGTGTCCGCGCGAACTTCCAGCCTTTTATATTATAAAATCAGTTTGATAAGCTGAAAAACTTGCCGCAAGAAATAGTACCAAAATGCACCGTTGCGAAATGTCAAAATTAAAAGACAGTTGTTTTCGTAGGATTTTTTCCTACAAAACTAGTATTTTTTTCCACTTATTAAAATTTTCTGAAAATGAGCATCCTTCTATTCAATTATCGGTCCAATCCTTTCTAATCTCAATATTTCTAGCGCCTTTGAGGTGATTTTTCACAAAAACGGCGCTCTACAAATTATCCAATTATTATTTCTGTTTTTGATATTACTTATTTGAATTTGAAGTTGGTTGATATCAGCAGCTGTCAGGTAACTGTCATTCGAATAAAATAAAATTTAAAAATCTAATAATTTCCTCCTTTGACGGTATGAAAGTGCGTGGAGAATTATTTAATTAAAGTCAAATTCTATTTCAACACTTTATTTGGGCCTTTTCGACTTTATTGACAAAATTGCGTAAATTTGATAGTAGCAGGTCGCTATTGAAATAAAGCTATCTTATCGCAAATAAATTTACAGACATAAACGGTCGCATGAGCATTTACAGTCGAGCTTCCGAAAACTTCCGTGATCATTAATTGCCACAAGTCGGAAGCATATGTACGTAAACGCTTCTGTGAGTAAACCTGTCAAAATCTTACGTAATCTGTAAATTTTAATCACGAGTGCTTCCACAAAATCTACATGTAGGTACTAGCAATGATACAGAGTGCAAAGTTCAGTGTGACCATCTGTACTTACTCATTTAAGTAGCCAACACGAGCCAAAAGATTAGTATTAAAGAAATTGGCATTCTTCAAGACTTCCACAAAATTCACTAAAATCAACCTAACAGAAAGAGCAAAGATTATTCATGGGCAAAAAGCAATGCACGCCGATGCATTTATTTACCGTGTACGTATAGCACGTGATTGAATAATTTATTTCAAGGTGTTTTAGTAATGCAAATAAATTCAAAACGGGTTAGTTTTGAAATAATAATATGTTTAATAGTACCTATGTGATTCACCCTGGTCACATGATAAAAAAAAATGATAAACAGATACAGAAGCGTGGTTACCTGGCAAGACAAACAAAGATAATTAAAGTTTAAGAGAAGAGAAGGCACGATTCTGCAAGGTATGCAATAATTTATTCATAAACATATAGCATTGTGACGCGAAGGAATAGGCAGGTTGAATAGTACCAGGCAATTCAGATCTGATTAATGAAAATCGCTAGAGCTAAACCAAACATCGATCAGAACATTCCTCTACCCTTGGCGAGACCTTCCACACGGAATCCAAAAAGATATCCCCACCATTTTTTTTGTGGAGTCAAAGTTTGAATCGATTTTGCTATTACGTTGTTCGTTGTTTATGTTTCGTTCATAGAAACTTTAATTTTTTTTTATTTTATGTTACTTTTACTTTCCTTGTGTTTTAAGCCGCCGCTACCCGAATTTTTATAGATTTCTTGCATATCTCCCATGAAAATTTGAAGTTTTTAAGTTCTTAAAAAAATATATATTTTTGAATATAATATCTATACAATCCCCACGCCGAATCGCAAATTATATAAAATTCCCTGGATAGAAAAAATCGCAAAGTATGTTCCGAAAATTTTTATTTTCAAGCCTGTCTCTATTATTAAAAAGTTTTATGTATGAAAATATTCACAGTATTATTATTTTAGACAACCTCCACTAGTTTTTTCGTTATTTGTTTTTGGGGTGTTATGCCGTGTTGCGCTACCTCCTTCTTTAGCCAACGTTTCGGACAGCGTTACAGTGTCCATCATCAGGGCAGATATGTAATTGTGTTATTGTGTAAACACAATTACACATCTGCCCTGATGATGGACACTGTAACGCTGTCCGAAACGTTCGCTAAAGGAGGTAGCGCAACACGGCATAACAGCCCAAAAACAAATAACGAAAATACTTTTGGCCGTGAAAATCTAAAAACTTATCTAACCCCCACTAGATTTTTGTTGTATTCTAAACGAGTCGTGTTTTATTAAACATTTTCACAATTTTCGCTTCAATTTTATCATTTGGAATATTAGCGCAAGACAATTAACGAAAATTCGAATATCTTAAATTGAAAAGCGGTAAGGTTCCACAAAATGTAAATGCATTTGGTTTAAAAATATTCATATTTCTGCAATTAAAACTAATTTGAAAATACGATTCCTACATATAATATTGATTGGCTAATTTTCGACAACGTGATTTTTATCAATAACATGCCAAAGGCGCTTCAATAGCTAGTAAGTGTCACAACTTGTGTGTTGGCACAACATTATTAGATACGCTAGGGGAGGGTTGGAATGAGGGGGTAATTTGAATATAAGTATATATTTTTTATTTTTTATCGTGTGAATACAGCACAAGAGTCCCAAATGGGTTGAGGGAGAGTTGGGGTGACGAGAGATGGGATTCACATGGGGGTGGCCACATTTAGAGAGTCCGGTTTTCCTCAACACTTTTCTTCCCCGTCTCCTTTCCCTCTCCATTCAACTCACATAATACCCTTAACTGGAAAAGCCACTCTACGACTTTTTCAAACCGGGGCAGAAACTTGGGAGTGGCGCCCCTTAGCGGTGAAGGGGGGAGGTCAACTGTCTCGGAATCATTATATGTTATACCTTTTTAATTAGAAAGAGTTAAAAAAAGTCTTATTAATAATAATATACATAAGATGATAAAATTATATAATAAAAAATAAAAAAAATCATAAATATCATCCAATTTAATGGAATCTTTCAATTCAATTTTCATCCACTTCCAACTACCGAAATATGCGAATTTTCGCACACGCGATATGCCATCTCAACGCCCCCTAATTTTCTCTGAGTCTTCTACTGCCCCCTGAAAGTTTCAAACGCCCACAAGAGGCCGTTATCTACCACGTTGAAAACCTATAATGTACACTACGCACGCGTTCAAAATCGACTTAGGATACATTTATAAATCAACTGAGGAAGTGTTTAAAAACCAACTGGGCATTTTAAAATCAAATGAATAATTGATAGAACAACGTGCACTGAGATCAAGTTTTTTTTCATTCAAACATATAAATTAAGATTTTGGCGCCCCCTAAAACTGTCGCCCGGGGCAGGAGCCCCGGTTTGCTCCTCTCTATATCCGGGGCTGTGTGGCACCAAGGGCATTTTCATGAGATTAGAGCTAAGAGTGGACCGATTTCCAACGATTCAAAAGTTTTGCTTCAGTTTATTTTTACATAGATGTCATATTTTAATGGTTTTAGACGTTAACAAATTAACATTACATTAACATTAGCATATTACGTTTATTTGTTGATTTGGCATGAAAATAAAAAAATGTTTTCTTTGAATGTTTGAGCGAACTTTAAATTCCTGTTTACCTCCTTTTTTATAAACGGCACTTACACCCTTTTAAGTTTCTGGTATTCATATATTAATGTAAGTATATAAATATATGAATAGCTTGTTCGCTTGTTGTTTATGCACTGCTACATTAAGCATAGAAAATCTTTCAAACTTTCAAAACATCTTCTATTGACTCTTGCGAAGGTTTCTGGATTATTATAACAACATGACAATACATCTGTAAAGCTTTTAATAATTACAAAAACTCTTACGAAACTGCCAAACATGTCTCAATTTGATAATGAGATTTTGAAAAATAATCAATTGTTCAATCAAAATTCAATTTTCGAATAAACTCTTTAAATTAAAAAATTTAATTGAGATGCTAACCTACGAATCGAATACTTTGAATGTAATCAAGTTTTATAGGTGTTTTAGGTACCAAATTTGATTGACTGTTCTTATAATTATAAATGTTTGTAATATATGAAAAATGAAAATAGGTGGCATGCGAGCTGTTTGAAAACTGAATGTACCGGGGCTGAATATATGGAACACAAGAGAGAGGAGGGGAACGCGGGAGGAGGGTATGCGAAACGGTGGAGAGAGGGAAGGCGGGGAAGGTGGAGGGGGAACGCTTGAGGGGTTTATTATTATCGTCATGGCTGAGGTGTTCTCATCTTTTGGTGATTGCTGTTTTGAAAGTTTTTCATGAGTACTTAGTGCTGTGTACACAGGGTTGCATCCATACGTATTGAAGCGTTTCAGAACTTGTTCAACATAGCTCTGTTGACTTATCCACAGCTTCTTATTTTGCCTGTTTCGATTCAGCTGGATTCCCTAAACATATTTGGCTTCACCGATATCAGTAATTTTTTTCATTGAGCTGATTTTTCACAGCATATTTTTGCGAATTGTCACAAGAAAAAATAAATAGATCATCCACCCAAACAGCAATGATCAAAACAGTTGCATTTTCATTTTTCACATACCTGGATCAGATACACACATGGATCATATCTATACTAATCATTGATCATATCGAGACGCTATCTAGGTTACAAACCAGTTCTTGATTGTTTCCAATGAAAAAAATAGTTGCCTATGATTTGGAAAAATTAGTGGAAGATAATATTGTTAATTAGGGGTTCGATGGAAGGAGAAGAGGAGGCGGAAGGGGAAGGGGGCGAATGGGAAAGGACAAGCAGAGAGAAACAATTTCTTTATTAGTGGCATTACAACTTACAATGCATGCCGAGAACTAATTATTAATTAAAAAACAGTCTTCATAAAATGTGTTTTTATTGTCAGTTTAAAATAAAAGTTTTTTTTCACTTTTACTTCTTTTCTTTTCTTATAAACAACATCCTCCCTTTTCAAACAAAAAACATTAATTTATTCATATTCACTTTCTTCTAGAAGGCCGTCATCTTAATAAATTTATAAGAAAATATTCATATTTATCTAATTTCATGCTTAGGCACTTATTTCATAATTATCAATATTACACAATATGCATCCTAATTATAGGTAGATTTTCTACAAGCACAAAATATCACACTATTTTCTAGTTTCACCAGATAATATTGTATTATTTAATAGGACATAATAATAATTACCGTTGACGCATTAACTATAACATAATTCAAGTCATAATAAATTGTTCTTCAAACTCTTTCAATACCATAATTTAAAAAATACTGTTATGATCAAATTAACCTATCGTCTATTTTTTTGAGGTGGTTCTTAAAATAATATCGTAATACAATTCATTTTTGAGATTTGTCTGCCTTTACAAAGCCTATTTTAAATATTCACAAGAGACAAAAAAAAATAAATTTTGAAATTCAAAAATTAACCACCATTTTTTGACTTATTGACTATTGTAATGTTTTAATGTTCTAATTCATTGACGGATGACTCAATAAATTAATGGTTTATTTAAGAATTTCAAAATAATTTTTTTTAGTTGGAGTAAATGGCGTAATTTAGATTTGTTTATTAAACCCGGGTCATATTTGCTCCACAATCCAATCTACGACTAGAGCAATTTTTAGATGCGGACATTTGAATAGTCTACGTTATCCACCTAACCTTGGCCCATTTCGCGTTTGATCAAATAATGATCGTGTAGCATTACTGCATGGAAGGGGACCGATGTCAAATCTAATCGCACATTGAATAGTTGATCAAATGTGACAATCATTCAAACAACCCAAATTTACCCGTGAGCATTTGCGGTGAACTTAGAAAAATTAAAAACATTTATTTCTTATTACGTTCAAATTTAAAAATTAAGTAGGTACTTTGATTTTTGTTATTTAAATAAACTGCTAAATTCAAAAAGAATAAATAATATTTATTTTTATTTGTAGCAATCAATGGCATCACAACCTACAGCACTGGACTATAGGATTAATAGCAAACATTAAAAAAAATACATATTTAACTAATTATAATTAGCAACTATTTTCGACTTTATAACCCTTGAAAAAATAACCAGGCAAAATCGCCCACCGTACACCAGTTGACACTATTTTCTTAATAACTCACTTGTTTTTTGCAAAAAGATGTTTTTTGTAAATTGTACCATCTTACCAGATAATTTTTTTTATGAATTTAAAAAATATATGTATATATAATGTTTTTTTCTCTCTAATGTTATAATAAAGAAATACGAAAATATTCTTGAGTTTTACTATATTTTCCATATAGCTAAGTGAGCGATCTCAATAAAAAAAAAATTATATGAAGCTTTTCTGCAAAAAAATAAATTGATGCTATCACTGAAAATTGGGAATATTTTTCTCTTTCACATATACTAATAATTAATATACTTGATGTGATGAAACAAGTATTGAAAATAAGTTACTTTATTTCTTTATGAGGCGAAAATAGAAATTCAGTTTGCCATTATGTCACAAAATACAATAAAATGGGGCAAGTGAACCACTAGCAAATCCTACGTGGATTCGGCACACTAATCGGCACACTACGGATACAAAGGCAGGATACAGATATGGACACAGATCAGGGGTATTACAGATATTCGCATCCGCATCCGCAAATGCGGAATATTTGCATTGATTCAGACATCCGTAGAAGTGAACCTCTAATAATAATAAGGCAGGATACAGATATTCGCATCCGCATCCGCAAATGCAGAATATTCGCATTAATTCAGACATCTTTGTCCGCATCCACATCCGCTGATGTGAACCTTTAATAATCTGCATCCACATCCGCAGCCACGAATGTAAAAATTTTTGCATCCGTAACAACCCTGATACAGATACAAGGGCAGAAATCCACAGTGAATTTCTTGGCACACTGAAAGCCTTTGCTCACGGAGAAACTGAAATGAAACCAGTTGTCAACGCGATTCGAAATTTGTGAGCGCTACGATGGCAACCTGTTAAAAAGGCTACTGAAAAGTAGCTGCCACACAAGCAAAAGTGCTGGTGCGATGACAACTGGTTTCATTTCAGTTTTTCCGTGAAAAGGCGCAATCGCCTTGGTGAAAAGGCACAATCAAATTTCAGTTTCGCAGTTTGGCACAAAGGCACAATCAAATTTTAGTATCTCCTTGAAAAGCCACACTCCGGGATAAAGGCACAATTGTAATTAATTTTTCCATTTCACTAGTTTGTTAAATGTGTTACTTAAGTTAACGAGGAACTAGAAAAATTACTGGCAAGGTTTTTCAGTGTACTCAAAAAAATTTATAAAACAATCTTTAAAATGAAAATTCAAATTAAACAATATTAAAATTCCTCTTACCACCATCACTGTAACAGGAAATTTTAACCAAGGATTGAACCCGCGACACCTAGAGTCGTCCAGAATACAGCGCGGCACGACCCCCAACAAATGCCAGCGACTTACAAATAAATTACGCCCTTTCTGCACATGGTAAGGAACACGCTTCTGGGTATCTTCTTTTGCTTGGGATCTAGCTTTAGAGTACACACTAACATTTTTTTACTCGTTGAACAATATTTTTATACAAGCTGCCCATAAAATCTATCTACATATTGACCACATTTAAAACAAAACAGCTTAGACTTGTAAAACATGGTAAGTAAAAATATATATTGATTCTTTCAGCTCATTCACTTAAACAATTTGTAAATGTCATGTGAAATCACAATAATTAGTTTATTTTGTAGGTAATAAATTCAATTGCACGTAAATAATATCTTTCTTCTATCAAACCTACAAAACTAGATAAGTGATTAAAATCATTATACTATTGGAATGATAATACTTAATTTACATACATCTGGCAGGTAGCATAACCATTAAAAGGCAACCATAAGGAAATATGGGACATTTACACATTAAATTCATAAAATAATTGTACAGGTTTGACAGTATTAAGGCTACAAATATACTTGTTAATCTCAAGATCAGTAATTATAATATCTTGTAGATTCAAATCTCCGTTTGCTTCAACATTTGCATGGTAAGAAGTCAATAAATTTTTTTCAAAAATATTCAAATTGCTTTTCCCACTAGGTAACTTAAGTACGCTTTTTGCGTAATGCAAATCACTTGTTTAATATTTCATACTTAAGTAATAACAATTTCCTTGGGAAATCCTTTCCTTAAAGTAATCCAATAACAATGTTGCTCATTCATCAAATAATCTAACAATGTCACTCGTTCTACAAGGAATCTTCCAACAATGTTGCGTTTTTGAAAGATCCTAACTACATTGCCACTGGAAAGGGTGAAATTAGTAAAAATGTCACTTAATCTTTAAGGAATCTGATAAAAATGTCACTTATTCTGGAAGTAATTAATAATTTGTTCACATTTCAAAATGAAATATTCACTTTAACTCAAAATATTATCAGAACTTGGTGACTTGTCCTGTGTTGATTTCTTCGTCTGTCAAATTTCTGAAGGTTTGCAAGTGCGGGGCTTTTGCAGTATTTCTTTTGATGGCTGTGGTTTTTTTGTCATAGTTGTCAAAATGGCGACTGACAGACTGGATTTCATCGTGTTTTCCGGGATTTGCATTTCTAATCTTTGAAATATCTCCATTATGCTTGGATATTTCAATTTCAACTTTGTGTTTGTCCAAGGTGTCGTGCAATTCAAATGCTGGGTTATCGATTTCTTTTACGTCTTTTTGACTGGTTTCTTTGGTCAGAGTTGTTGAAATGTTGCTTTCTCTTGTTAGGTATTTCCTGGGTTTGCCAGGGAATTTTTTGCTCATTCGCAGGATGAAGGGATGGAGAAGATTTTCGTCGTAAATTTCATCCTCGGTAGCGGGCCAGATAAGACTGACTACAATTCCAAAGAATACAGTGATGAATGTGCCCAGAAGGGCATAGTACATGTAAGTCATCATGTAGAATGGCTTGAAGGGATTTCTGAAAAAGAAAAAATAAAGGATTTTTAATTATTGTAGGCAATATTAGAGAATCTTAAATGAAAATTTGAAATGGAAAAATTATAAGATCGAATTAGTTAATCGAATTAAATTAATCAGTGGTAGAGTAAAGCCCCGGCAAGGCTGAGGTCCTGGATTTAATTCCTAGACGCAATTGAATCTTTTTCTGATTTTCCTTTATCAAATTTTTGTTTCAGAGCCGCCAACATTTCAATCAATGATTAAATTTTACAATTTAAAGTTATACTCATCAGGTAATACAAAAAACAATTGAACGAAAAAAAAAAAAATGACCGCTAGAAATACGTGGAAGAAAAGGTTAAAGATGTGCTAGAAAGACATAGCACGATCAATTGAAATAAATGCTTTAGTCGGGTTGTGTCAAAAGTTGAAATAGCAGAACGTATGTCTGAGACAATGTCATGAAAAAGATGACAGTGTTCAAAACGATACACCGCCCGACGCTCACTTACGGCCACCAGATATGGATGTTAAACAAACGAACATGCTTTAGAGTACAAGCTGCCGAAATGAGGTTCTTGAGAGGGGTGGCAGGGGTTACGAAATGGGATCATATAAGAAACTCGACGATCCGAGAAACATTGAACCACTGCTACTCTTCATAGAAAAATTGCAACTCAGCTTGGGCACGTACTAAGAATATCTGATGACAATACTGAGTGCAATTCCAGAGGGTAGACGTCCAGTGGGCCGCCTCAGAAACAGATGGGCGAGGCAACTCTAGAAACTGTGTGAGGAGTGGATGGGACTGCCATGGATGGAGGCCGAACAGTCAGCACAAGACAGGGACGTACAGAGGAGCCTTGTCTGTGCAATGGGTTCCCGACACGAATAGGATAAGGGGAAGAAGATGATGATGATGATGTCTGAGACAATGTGTATATTTGAAAGCAGCAAGGAATTTATGTCAGATCATGTACGGAAATTTTTTTTTAGTGATATTGAAGGATGTCCAAAAGTTTAAAATGATGAAAAAAACACTAATATTTATTCATTTTCTTACATTATCAATACACGATACCACACACAAGTCTTATATTGCCAAGGGGATTTGGAATCCGCAAGTAGGGAATACACAGGTATTGTAGATGTTACAAATTGCTATTGAAATTGTCAAAAAGAAATATTTTTACGCAGATGGATACAGAGTAGAGAATATTGCTACATAATTAGTAAAATGATGCTGGGAGCTGATGAGGGCTTAAAGTCAATCAATAATAAAATAAAATAATTTTATTATACTTTAAAGAAAATTGCCAATATTTGTTTTTGACAAGCAATGGGCGCTTTAATTTTTACAATCCACAATTACATATTATGTTCCTTATCACAATAATGCTGCAGCTCTTTCAAAATATGAGATACACATTTTACATAGGGCTTGTTTCCTCCAAAGGAAAAAGTTATCATTTTCTTGCATCTCCCTCACACACCGCACTGTGACATCACCGTAGACAATTACAATACTACTTGCCGTGACAATAATTTTTAAAGTGTGGAATATAGATACAAGGATGATATTTAAGTGTGAGTGAATTCCGAAAATTCAAAAATGTCAAATGTTTAAACATATTATAATGCTGCAGCTCCTTCTTACATACTAAATAACAACGGCCAAAAATGAGACAAAAGTTGAAAGCATGTCTGCAATCCCCCAAAGGAAACATACAATTATTATTAAGCATCTCCCTCACACTTATAAAGAAATTGAAACGCAATTCCCGTAGCCTTAGCTGAGCTGTAGTAAGATGTAAGGGTTTCCTCCAAATGAAAAAAGTAGTGCTTTAGAGGACACAGTCACACATATTTTTTTCTCATCATTAATGTGTAAGAAAGAGCTGCAGCATTATTACGATAACAAACTTATTTTTAAGCTTTTTTGTGCCGTCACGGTACCATAATCATGAGTTGTTGCGGTAATAATAAAAGCGCTCAATGGTCCTCAGACAAATATTTTATAAATACTTTCGGCTTCACGAACCCTATAATTATTAAAACATCCCGTGATTTTTCACAGGTTTGCCTAAGTCTGTTTCTAATTTCGTATAAATTTAACTTCAACATAAAATAAAAATTTTGGTATTGCTCTCCTGTGATGATATATTTACCAGTTATTGATTTATGAAACTTACGTGTCCACTGCAGGTTCAGCCGTTACATTCAGATGGTTGAAGTGGTCCAGGAAGTGTGTGGTGTTCAGGTTGACCTCCAGCGGCAGGGAGGGCAGGGGCCACTGCTGGCGCGGCTTCATGATGTGCGGGGAGAAGGTCTCGTTGGTGCAACCCGCGGTGGACAGGGGCAGCTGTTTCACATCCTTGGTGTCGTACATCAGGTGGCCGATTGTCACCCACGTGGTTACTATGTGAGAGAGGATCATGCCTACGATGGCTCCCTGGTTGCAAAAAGAAAAAAAGTGAGTTTTAAAAGAGTGGGAGGAAAACATTTTTCAAACTTTATTATAACAAGCAAACAATGATTTAATTTTATGTATATTTATAATGGAAATGAAAATTGTACCCAAGTAATATAAATGAACTAATTTGTCTAACATTGGCTCCATGTTAGAGATAATACAAGGTCATCTTCTAATTTAAGTTTCTATATTTAGTTTTTATCGCAACGAAGGAAGATGTATGTGCTTGTGCAAAAGTTGATAATTTTGAGAAGTGTGCACCATTTAACATTGTTGAGCGTGCCGTGGCCCGTTAGCCCATTTCATGAGACCCCGGGTTTTGTATTATTAAAAAAACTTATTACTAAAAGGGAGTTGTGCCCTTAAAAAGTTTGAAACCGCTGTGTACGGAAATCAATGCATTCTCAACTACTGGAATATTTTTGGCTACAATTTGGCCCATTTGCAAAAATCCGCTGGCCAAAATTACCCAATTTGAAAATATATTTTAAAACATTTTTTTAAATTTATTTTATACATTCCCGCAGCCCGCTCTGGTGATCATTAACAAGCAGAGAAAATGCTTTTGCTTTTATTCATAAGATTTCACCCATATTCCGTTTACAAAGAAATCTGCATTGATCAATTTTAAAATAGCTCTTAATTTGCCTTGTTATTTGCACCTGTATTCAAATATCTTAAAAACGCTTTGCGTTTGTTACTTTATTTTTCTCCATGTCATCTGAGATGCTGTGTGGAGGGCCACTCATACATACACATATCACTGCGTTCATTATTGAATTCTCTATTAAAATTAAAGTTATTTTTGAGTTTTGAGGATAAAAAATAAAGCATTTAGTGGGTCTTGTTTGTGCAACATATGATCACGTGTTTCTGATGCAATAATTACCTTATCTGTGCAGTTATTCTGTTAGAGTAATTTATAATGAAGAAACAGATATTTTTTTTGTTTTTATGATCAAAAATCTTCAATTAATATAATTCCTTTTTTTTAAATGTTTGTAATATTATTAAATTGTAAAAGCGTCCTATTAAAATAAAATAAATAGTTATAACTTTTTACCTTTTTGTTTGCACAGGGCACCAGCATTGCCAGCAGGAATACTCCCAGTAAAGGTCCAGAGGTGGCAGAAGTCATCAGCATACTGCTCTCAATGACTCCTGACAGGAGACCCACTCCGAAACTGACCCCCATGATGATGACCCCGTAGATGGCACCGACTATCTTTATCATCACCAGCTGGTGGCGGTCCTTCAAGTTGCTGAAGGCTGGAGACTGGGAGAGGAAATCTTCGTAGGTTACGGTGGCCAGGGAGTTGAGATTGGATACTGAGAGACTGGAATAGTAAAGAAGAAATGTTTTATATTTGATGGAAAGCAAATAGATAAAGACAAACAAATGGGTGGGCCAGGCAATTACTTAATTTGAATAGAAACTCGCTGAGGTTAATCTCTAGAACTATTAACGGGACACTTTCACCGCAGAAGTCATATAGGGCTGTCAGGAGCAACAAAAGTTGTAAGAAATGTTCAAAGGATAAAGAATTACCCATTCATCGATGTTGCCTGTTATGGATTATCCCTCTTTATTCCTACCCTCAAACTTGGCGTAAAAACTATGTCATTTTTAGTACAGTGACAAACTTCAACAAGTAAGAAAACCATGTGTGAGATCATATCTATTATATGAACAATTACATATTGTGATTTAATGGCGAGTTTTTGTGACGTGTGGTTAAATAAAAACTAGCTGAATTACTGAGCGTATGGAATCGGACCAAAGTTAAAGGTGAAGACTCCATTATCTTGCTGAGATTACATGAGTAACTTTTTGATGGCATCCATGTTCATGCAAATCCTGAGTATCTCTAACGTAGGCTGTGTTCTACCTTAGAGAAAAAGCTCAGAAACCTGGGTAGCCAAGTTGTAGAAATAGGGGAGATAATAATTACAAAAATATTTCATGATGTATCTATCTTACTTTTTGCTGATGACCTCAAAATTTTTAAAATTATTGAAAATATTTATCATTGCAACATTCTTCAAGATAATATCAACAAATTGTTAATTTGGTGTATGGAAAATAGACTTTATTTAAATATCTCAAAATGTCAAATTGTTAGATTTTCTAGAATAAAAAATCCAGTGATATTTAATTACAACATTGATAACAATGCTCTTCAGACATTAATGCAAATTAAAGACTTGGGCATCACTTTTCAATCAAATCTTTCATTTGTTAACCACATAACAGAAATCTGTAATAAGGGCTTAAAAATGTTGGGGTTTATAACTAGGCTAACTAGAAACTTTAACAATATAAAGTGTATTAAAATGTTATATTTTGCTTATGTTAGAAGCCAACTTGAGTACAATTCTCCTGTCTGGAATCCTCATTATAATATGCACGTACAAGCTGTTGAAAGAATACAAAACAAATTCTTACGTTTTCTAAATTTTAAAATGGGTATTTCAGCAAATATGTTAAACTACAACAGACTTTTAAACGATATGAATATTCTTAAATTGTCAGACAGAAGAATTTTCACTGACTTGGTATTTTTATATAAAATTCTAAATGATTTAGTTGATAGTCCGGTATTACTTGAATTGATAAGCTTCCGAATTCCACTTCGTAATACTAGAAGTCAGGATTTATTTCAGTGCAGAAATTCTGGGACTAACTATCATATGTATTCCTCTTTGCCCAGAATACTAATGGAGGGAAACAATTATACCAAGTCAGTGGACATCTTCAATTTATCTTTGAATAAATTTAAAATATTGTTATTGAGGCAGTTCAGTTATGTACAATAAAATGTTTTTTCTATGCTATATATGTAAAAGCCCCGAAAAAGGGCGTTTATTTATAAATAAATAAATAAATACCTTTTCTTTAAGTTGTCTATTTATAGTTACAGACATTCAAAAATGCAATTTTTAACATGTAAACATTTGGTCAATTTTTAGAAAACAATTTGAAGTCTACATGAAGACTACACGATGCAAAACATTATCTAGAATATTCCATGAGAGGAACATTAGTGACATCTTTTGGTAGTCGATAGAAGCTTAATCAAGGTAGCGATTAAACACATGAGAGCTGAATTTGAAAATAAAATTCATTTCAATTCATAAAACCAAAATTTGCATAGCTATCGCTCGAATGGATTTCACAACATAATTTCCGTTCTGATTAACAGATGGAGCTATAAAATAATTAAACATTATGTCATAATAAAGGGATGCAATGTTCATTCCGTATTAAAACTTAAATAATAAAGATTTTGACCTAAGACTGTTGAAACTTGGATTAAGGCAGGATATAACAATCTTCCTACCTATACAATGAAGTGAAATCTATATATAACAATATAACAATCTTCCTACCTATACAATGAAGTGAAATCTATATATAACAATATAACAATCTTCCTACCTATACAATGAAGTGAAATCTATATATAACAATATAACAATCTTCCTACCTATACAATGAAGTGAAATCTATATATAACAATATAACAATCTTCCTACCTATACAATGAAGTGAAATCTATATATAACAATATAACAATCTTCCTACCTATACAATGAAGTGAAATCTATATATAACAATATAACAATCTTCCTACCTATACAATGAAGTGAAATCTATATATAACAATATAACAATCTTCCTACCTATACAATGAAGTGAAATAATTAAAAAAAAATCAAAGCAATCAGAACATAAATGAGGGGTACGAAAGCAAAACCGCCACCATCCACACTTGTTCATTTTGACCTAACATGATCTATATCTCACTCCCTACACCATGCAATCTTCAAACCAAAGAAAAAGTGCCTCTAAGCCATTGACCTAGTATACCCTAGACAAGCCGTCTCATAGTAAAAATCAGAAAAAAATAACCCCAAGTATCAGTAATTTCGCAATACAACTCTCCTTCGAATTCTCGGCAATATAAAACTGAGCACCGTCTAATTCCATTGTGTGATTTGTCGAACTAACACTTCAAAAGGTGAACACGTGTTGCATGCGTGATGTTTCGACAAGCTGTGTTGTATATAAATGGTTTTCAAAGTGGGTATCGCGAGACATTCATAAATTTAATTAGACAAAAATATTTTTTTACTTTATTATGACAAGCGATTCAATTTCGGAGGCGAGTATGGGTACCGCCGCCTCGGGAACCATTTATTGGATAACCAACGCCTCTGCCATAGGTCACCCCAAGTGGTTCGCTACGTTTGGTGACTATGCAGGGGTGCCCGGGTTCATGGATTGAGGTTTGTCCGGGTCTTGGCGGCGGATGCGTCTGATAATTTTTTAATTTTATTTTTCTGATGAAC
This sequence comes from Glyphotaelius pellucidus, assembly GCA_936435175.1. NCBI lineage: Eukaryota > Metazoa > Arthropoda > Insecta > Trichoptera > Limnephilidae > Glyphotaelius > Glyphotaelius pellucidus. Next base: position 10,281,284 of record OW386558.1, read on the forward strand.
CGTATGGCTCGTTGTCAACCACCAAGCAGCAATTACGTCGAAGTGTCCTGTTGAAAGCGGTGTACACTCTTTAGATTAACCATACTTTAGATTCGTGTACAAAAACTTGTACACAGTCCCGTATATGTATATATTGATCATGAGTTTTAAATAAAAAAAATCCATTCATCGTTTGCTTGAAAATAATTACGAAAAATTGACCCTTTTACCGCCCACGCACCGTGGGCTGCCCAGGTTGGTCGCTTATCATTAACACAGTGATGAGCAACCAGTAGCCCGCAAGCCCTTTTACTGCTTTCCGGACTTTTGACTACAAAAAATATCAAAAAAATTGCGCTAAAGGCTTCTGTTCTGTTTTGCAAAATGTCTTAGCCGAAAACTATAATCTTTCTTAAAAGTTTTGAATCAGCTGCTCAATCATTAAGTTTTTTTTGTGTATAGGTAATAATTAAAAAATGACAGAAATTCGTAGTTAATTAAAGCCCGTTAGTAAGCGCTCAAAAAGAAGAGGAAGGTGAGATATGTAAATACGAATGTTAGAGGGAGCGCGAAAATGATAATATTTAAGCGAAAATTGTGAAAGTGTTTAATAAAACATGACTCGTTTAAACTATTTTAAAATAGAACCAAAATCTCGCGGGAAATGTCATAGTTTTAAAGAAAAAAATGAATTATGATTTTTTTCTTACATATAACTTGTAATGTAACAAAAATAAAGTGCTTATAATAATTTTCGAAATATACGATTTTCTTCTATCGGAATAATTTCATTCAATTACCGTTTCGGCATGGCAAATGTATAGATATTATCGTCAAAAACAACATATATTTTTTTAGAAACTTAAAAACTTAAAGTGTTTTAGAGAAATATGTTGTAAAACGGTAGAAATTCGGAATGCTATGGCTTAAGATAGGTTAACTTTCGACCTTAATTGAAGAATAGTGCAGCGGTTTTTTGTTAAGATCTGCGTTTAATGTATTTTAAAGTTTTTCGTTTTATACAAACCGGGTCGCGTTTTTAAAAAGTTTAAAAACCACTGCCATTTCGTGATGCCAGCCTTTCGTCTATGTGTTAGTATCGGTGTGTGGTGACGTCACAAGCATTTGGGTGATTAAGTGACGTCAGAAACTTTGCTTGCCAAAAAAATAATACGTCAATATTATTACATTTATTAAAACGCTGCCTTAAAGCTATCGGTAAGGCATAATTTTTTTTATGTATTCAGATAGCTGGTTACATTATCGAAAATAAAGTCCGCGGACTGTACCTTGTACAATATTCGGAAGTAGGATATTTTTGTGTTTGAAAAAATTAATTCCGTCAGGACGGCTGGGACAGCAATTAGTTTCAGTGTGGACCGATAAAAGGTAAAACACAAAGCACTATGCGATCCAAATAGTACGAAACAATGCTCGCACTTTTTCATAAATGGGCCTTGAGCCAGTTTTATTTGGTTTCTGGCGTCATTTTTAATTTCACAGGGCATGTCTTGATATACTTGGTCGAAGCTCTAAGCCATTCAAATGACTTATAAAATAAATGTAAGACGGTGGTCAAATACAAAACTGCATCTTCCACTTTTGGTGAGGTTCAAAAGCGCCACTCTCGAAATGAACCAAAACTTATAAGTACTTTGCAAATCTTTTAAGAAATGTTCAGGTGCAAAAACGCAACTCTAACACATGATCAGTTGCCAAAACGCCACTCTAAGGTACAAAAACGCTACTAAGCTGAGTGGAACTGCAAAATACATTTGTTTTAGAACAGAAACAGAACTTAAAATGATTGATTTGAAAATTTGGATTAAAAAAACATAAATAAATTGCAACCAAAAAAGTTTAAGTGTTTCAAATTGTTTTTTTTTTAATGTTTATATTTTTCATTTGTGAATTCTGTTTTTATAACTCTCAAATATGGTAATCACCTCAATGCTCCATTAAACAGACTGCCCAAAAACAGTCCCATCAGTCCGGGCAGGTATGTGAACTTGTCTTCCACAAAAAATGGCATTATCTCATCCATCTTCTTGGTGTAGCCACTGGTCAGGGGGTCACAGTCGGCGTAAGTGGCGAATATGCCCATCCCGCAAACCCACGAGAGGCTGAACAGCACCGTTATTACGGGGATTATGAGCATTAGAGTGCTGGAAATAAAAAAGACAATGTTTTACTTTATTAATTGTTTTTTATATGAATACTGTACAATAGTTCCATCTGCTGGACCATGGAATACCCAATTTGGGTAATTTGTGAGGCTGATGGAAATGGAGAGGGGAAGAAGGCGTTAAAGATGAGTGTTGGGAAAAACTGGCTATTCAGATCTGGGAACTAAATACGACTATTTCAAGTTTAGATTCTGAATAGTAGACTTCCACATAGAAAAATTAGTTTATTTGATTCAGTGAAAGCTTTTTACGCTCGATGTCCATATGTACTAGCGACGGGTTATGACTCATTTTATTAAGAGCGGGAGCCATGGCACCAGCTCAATTTTTTCATAGGACTAAAAAGAGTCGTCTCAATTGAACGTTAGCTCAATTGAACTAGGACCGTGAGCTCCGAGCGTATGAGCAATGCTCGCCCTGTACGACTCGCACAATATGGTTCCCAGATTTCCAGCATAAGCCTATAATCGTACGACTCCTGGTACTGATACACGGCCCCGTAACACAAGAAAAATAAGATGCTAGGTAGTTAGTAGGTGTAGGTACACGTGTCCAAGTTTAAATGTTGGACTATCACATGTCGTCCAGTTCTCTGAGTACAATAATAAAAATTAATATGTAAATAGATAATCTTCATGGCGCTATTTTTCTAAAATATCTCCTGAACAGCGCTCTTTTATAATTTATTTATTTATAAAATAAAAATTAATAAATAGATAATTTTCATGGCACTATTTTTCTAAAATATCTCCTGAGCAGCGCTCTTTTATAATTTACTTATTTATAAATATTAAACAATAGGAAGGAGGTGTATTCCTGTTATGTTTTTGAAAATAACTAAATAGTAAATAACAAGAATCTACACTAATATTATAAATGCTAAAGTGAGTGTGCTTGTTTGTTACACTTTCACGCCTAAACTGATTTTAAAAAAATTTTCACCAATAGAAAGCTACATTATCAGCGAGTAACATAGACTCTATTTAATGGTAAGCTCTGGCGTTATGAAATTTGTATAAATGAAAATGTGTGTATTTCATATATTTTTTCTGCAGGGAGGAAAGCAGAGGGAAGGTGGGGTTCGCGGAAAGGGAAGAGACGAGGAAAGGGGAAAGGGGGAAGGTGGAAGGGAACGGGGACGCACGGGAAAGGACATGCAGGGAGAATCAATTTATTTCTTTGAATGGCATTGCAACGCGTGCCGGGTACCAGCTAGTATTATATAAAATAAAGGTTCAGAAAACCAAACAAATAATTATCACAAAGGATCCTATCTAAAGATGCATCATAAAAATAAATAAATGTGTGAGAATACTTTGTATTGAATATCTGTGGTATGTTTATCTTTTTAGATAAATAAACAATCTTTCTTAGGTGGTTTCAAGGTTCATGAACCTGAATTATTATAATTACTTATCATGTAGCAATCCTTTATTAATGAGCTTGTGCTTATCACGCCTTATGAGTTTATTTATAGGTTGAAGATTCACAGTTCAGAGGATGAAGCTGCTTATAGTGAAACAACTTTTTTCTTGAATGACCACTCACCACGCTCCGCTTGTGTCATTCATTTTAGCTGCATTCTCGGAAATGAAGTTGTGAGTAATAAAGTAGTTGTAATGTGAGTAGTCATAGTGAGGTTAAAAAGTGTAATTAAAAAAAATTATGTGAAAAAGAAAAGAAAAAAGTCATTGTTCAATTGAGCCGTGGTACGGTTTATTGGGAGTCGTACAAATACGGCACATCAAAAAGAGCTAGCACAATTGTGCGATGAGTTCATAAACGACTCATTGCTAATACATGCATTTGCGTACATAGAGATATAATCACAAAAACTTGATTATTATTAATTGATTAATACTGTATTTTAAAAATTGCATATTCAACACTTTAATTAACCATTCAGGGCCCGTTTCCACTTCCATTGAAAAATCAGATGTGACTGTAGAAAATATAAGGAGCTTTTCACACATGTATGACACTATCTTAAGTTCTGCTACTCATGCTGCAGTGTATCTGCACAAAGTTCTGCTAGCAGTCCTTATAAGAGAGAGATATGAACATCAGACCAGCCGGGCTGACATGGTGTCCAAGCACTGTCACATCCCATTAGAAATTAATACAAAACCACATCACTCTTACTTCCTAACTCTCTTCTGTGACTTCATGCTGCAGTATCTCTGCACAAAGTTTTGCTGGCAGCCGTACAAGGAGAGAGACATGAACATCTGTCCCAGCCAGGCCGACATGGTGTCCACCCGCACTGTAAGGTCCCATTTGAAACTGAAATTTGAAAAAAAATTTCAATTAAAAGATAGTCCAATAGTATCAGGTGACCGCAAGCTACCTGCTTACAACATTATTTTTACATTAGTTCCATCTTTAGGGATGCTGTTGTTAAGGGTTTTTTTTAAGGAAAGGAAGGAGAGGAAGGTCAGGGACAGAAAAAGTTATGAGGGGTGGATTGTAATCTGGGGGTCAGTGTGTCTAGGTGTGACGGATGTATGAATTCCCTTCCCTTCTATTGCGGCGCAAGGTGATGGATGGGTCGAGAGAGTCCTGCTGGAGAGGTAAAAAGGTCTCCCTCAAACAGTTTCTCCAAATCAATATAGTAGGTGAGAAGACACATCCGCTGCCAAGACCTAGACAATCCTCAACCCCATTAACTGACTCCAGCAAACAAACCGCCAGCACAGCAATAAATGAAAGGTGCAACAGGTTTACTTTGGTTGTTGTCTCCCTATGTTTTCAATTGTGAATGGCTGAAAATAGCTATTGGGAGCCAAAATAGTCAATTAATTCGGGAGGCGGGAATGGGTACCGCCACACTGGGAACTTTTTATTAGATTAACAACATCTCTGCCCTAGGTCACATCAAATGGTTCAATTCATTTGGTGACTTGGCAAGGGTGCCTGGATTCATGGAGTGAGGTTTGTTCAGGTCTTGGAGAGGACAGTAGAGGGAGACTCTTTGACCTGTCCAGCTGAACTCTCGACACATCAAATTTCACCATAGTGGGAGGGATTCACATGTCCATCACACCTGGACATTCTGACTCCCAGATTCTTACCCACCCCTCATACCTTTGATAACATAATATTAGAGAATATTAAAAACATGTGCACAACTTACTCAAAGAATTTCAGCCTGTCTCGGTCAGCCGGGATGGTGACAATAGGACTGATGCCTCCCACTTCAATGCAACACTGAGCCACGATAGCTATGCTGATCAAAATCATGGTAACTCCTTGGATGACGTCGGCTTTGATGGCTGCTTTTAGACCTCCCTGGAAATAACATTATATTATATTATAATGGATACCACAGGGCAGAACAGATGTTCTAGAACAGCAAAGATAGTAGCATTACATATTATTTATTAGTGAGGTTGTAAATTGTATTGTAAACATTATACCTACCATGAAACAATAAATAAATAAATAAATAAAAGTACAACAAGAGAAAAGGTGAAATTGGATGAAATTTTTTAAACTAGATTTTAAATGTATTTTTGTATGCCATAAACTAAACACTTTTTTTGCCCCACACTCCACACACCAAGGAAAATGTTTCTTTAATAAATTACCAGAAGCAATATTGATAAAATACAATTTTTGAACAACATCAAGAAATATTTTTGAGAAATCAATAACAAAAAACTGCTTCCTCCATATTCACCTGAAAATCATACTAATCGAATAGTATTAATGCGTGGTTGAATTTCAGAACCCAGTTTCGAGTGCATGTTGACGCCACGCCGTACGCGTCGTGCCACAAATAACAACTGTTTATATGGAATTTAAAACAAAGCTACCGCTGTAATTCGGTTTTGAATTCAAAAATTCGTCACAAGATGTCGCCACTTTCGTCAGCAGGTCGGATGGGAACGTGTCCCACCCTGGGTATAAGTGCTACGAATTTGTTAATATGTAGTGTCTCTCCGGATATGGAAAGATTGACGGTAACACATAGTTGTCGTCATTGCCTGCCTCGGTTACTTTGTACCGGTGACTATCACTCGACGACGGTGGATCCGAGGAACAGGCTATTTTTGAAACCGGTTCCTATTGAGGTATGTTTTTAGGTTTATAGCTACGCCCTTGAATAATATTGGCATTAGTTTTGACCACATAGTTACCACGTTCAAGTTTTTATATTATTAAAATAAATAAGAAAATTATTTCACACCTTCAATGTTGACGCTTCCATCAAAATGTGTTAACACAACGAATTAGTGTCAACATTAAATAATGATTACCGACACCGAATTCGAGCTCTAAACTTGTTTAGGCAATTATTCAGTCATGTGGAGTAAATACTAGTGCATTATTATTTCGAGTGATTCATGGAAATCCAAGTGGGAATATCTGTAGGTGTACTATATACCTGTCAACTAGCTGAGAAAGCGATGGAATTAGTGACGCCATTAATTTGCTGCTGACAAAAATATACTGAACGCACTTTGGAAAGTTTATTTTAGTTTCAAATTGATTTGGTTATTTCAAAATATGTATTACAATCAAATATTAAAGTTGATATGAGAAGTGACATTTAACACCAAGAGCCTCCCCAGTCCTGCCGTAACGGCATGGCTATTCGCAAGTGACAGAGATAACCAGATTGACAGTAGATTAACTTAGAAAAAGCACAACAATGAGACACTAGCCTCAGCTAATAAAATCCTTGCAACCCTTTACCCCGTGCTATGCAAAAGAAATAAAAAACTAACAATTAAAAATAAACTCCTAATTTACAAATCAACGATAAGGCCAAAACTAATTTATGCAAGCCCCAACTGGGCCCACGCTTCAGAGTCTTATTTGAAAAAATTACATACATTTCATAAAGCCATAAAATCTTAGTCCTGAGTGCCCCTAAATGGAAAAGGGTATCCCAACTCCACAAAGATTCTGAAATCCCCCTATTAAAAACACATCTTAAGTCTCTCGGAAATATTTTATGCGGGAATTCCCACCCATAACAACGCCCAATTCCCACCCATAAACTGCCTCGCTCGGTACGAAGAAAACGTAGGTACCACACATACACTACGTAAAGATTAACCTTCCCATATTGCAGCCATGTCCCCTTGCAAATAATTTTTAACAAACAACAAAATAAACCATAGTTTCAACAAATATATATTATAAACTCACGATGAAAGAGAAAGGGGCCTTTTTGGCCCGGAGCTCTGTAAGCCAATAAATTTAAAAGTCTAATTGGAGATAGCCACCGGGAACGTAGAAATTAATGCTTTCCATAATAGACTAGTTTTCGAACCATCCAAGAATGAGTCTGAAGAAATTTGAAGTAATGTGCGTATGCCTTCTGACCCAAGGGCCTCCCATTAGACAAACGCTAGTAAAAACCGCAAGGTCGCTATGTGATGCCAGGCGCAAAACGCCGCTTGCGGTTATTTCATTCATTTAGCATAATTTGTGGTTCTGCTCGCAAATGTATACACAGCATTAGGTGTTTATTATCAGCACCTAGGCTCCTTGGCGCCCTGGCTAGTCGGCACCCGAAGCGGACTGCTCCAATTGCGTCAGCACAGGGCCTGCCCTAAAACTGATCCCTAGAGCCCCATTGGAGGTTATCCACCACTTACCCGCCCTGGTATAAGTAACAGATGGTTACTCCTTCAAGGCTCTCGCAAGGACTTTTTTCGAAAGAACGAAGCTACATTTAGTTTATAACGAATCTAGACCTCCAATGTCCCTGCATACAGTGTTAGTAAGCAGTATGCAAGTGTTTACATAATAAACTTAATACAATGGTGTTAGTAAAACATATATAATGGCATGGAAAGATGATAGAAAACAAGACGAAGGACGCTCGCGGGGGATTGTATCTTGTTTATGCTGCAAGCACCTACATGAAAGGGAAGAGACAAACATGTTTAGATAAAAAATAATGGCTCTGCAGTCTGAAAGAGTTCCCTCTCTCGTCGTCTGGCAGGACCAGCAAGAATATTTGTGGCGGTCGGTCAAAACTTAACGAGACAGGGCTTCCGTGCCCCTTAGCCAGTTTCTTTGTTGTGCCTTGAAGTAAGTAACTGGGAAATGGGGCAAAATGCCCAAAGACCCTAAAGACTGAAGCGCTGAGTTTACGCGTCGGACATTTACGATTTTTTAATTTCGTAAGAATCATCGGCCACCCTAGAGCCATCCTAGATGGTTCATTCCGACTATGCCTAAAAGAAAGTCAGATACAAATAATATCGTTATCTACTGACAGCTGTTATGCCCAAAATGGAGGCCAATAATATATAACAAAAATATTATACCATAATATATAATAAGGAACTTCCTTAGTGAGTACCTGTATCACGGATAAATGATTTCATTATTTCATGTTTATGTTTTTATTTATTTATATTGTATCAGCGACACACTCCATGCATCTACTTGCAAATACATATTACCCAAGTTTTGAATTCTGTGTAGTGGTAAATTGAATTGGGCCCTAGTCGTAGTTTACAACAATAATACAGTAGTTAATGTGTTCAGTGCAACGCACGGTGCAAAGATCGTCACCCAGATGACACAGGTCTACAATATTGAACCATTGCCGCCAGAAATATAGATGGCTGGCGCTAAGCAGCGTACCTACCGCTCGGGACTCGAAGCGGAGTTTGTATTGGTAAAACCACAAATACCATAATTATATTATATGATATAAAAGGATATATTTGTAGTCAGTTAGGTACTTACAAATATCGTAAACAATATGCTGATTGCCGTGATCCCCAAAATGGATGCCCAATACGGGAGGCCGATGACAGTATTCAGGGCAACGCACGGTGTGAAGATCGTCACGCCAAGATTGAGCACTTGCCGCCAGATGTAGGTGGCTGACGCTAAACAGCGCACTGCTCGGGACTTGAAGCGGAGATCGAGGTACTGGTAGACGGATGTGATGCCCAGGGAGTAGTATATGGGCACGAAGACCAGGGACACAATGGGGTAGGCGCAGATCATGCCGTAAAGAGTCTCCCACATGGCACTACCGCGGTAGAAGAGTTCTGATGGAAACCCTGGAAAATAAATTAATATAAATGTTAGATAGATGGTAAGATTTTTATGCTTTTGTAGATAGATTAGATTTGGTAGCCCCCCAATATAATAATGTTTGGGAAAAAAGTGTCGTGGGAACAATCAATCACATACCTAGGAGTCACTCTTGACTCGAGATTAACGTGGCAAAAACATATTAATGATAAAGTAAAATCAGCAAAAAAGTCAATAGCTGCACTCTACCCCATGCTAGGTAGAAATGGTCGACTATCAGCAGGCAATAAACTTCTCATCTCCAAGACGACCACTAGGCCAGGCTTTACATACGCTGCAGTGATTTGGGGACATGCAGCCAACACCCAAATAAATAAATTACAAACCCTGCAAAACAAAGCCATTCGACTTGCGTTGAAACAATACCTTGAACCCCGTTGAATGCGCCTAAGTGGATCAGGGTTCACACTCTTCATAAAGATATTCCTCTGATAAACGAGTTAATTTATACATAGGTATGCTGAGTAATTCTACACCGGTTGAGCTAGACATAAAAATCCCACAATTAATTTTCTCGCTAAATACAGTGAGAATGATAAATTTAAACATGAAGACCTAAAGTAATCCTCCGAAAGGAGTTAAATCCTGTCACAAGTCGCAGTATTAAGTCTCATTTCACAAAACCCATCCAAAAAAAAAAAAAAAATAACATCCTTGTAAAGTATCCATCACTAGATAATTCCATTAAAGTAAGAGTATAAAGTCACTTTGTTTGGCAATTGTTTTAGGAACTCTGAATATAAATGATATCCAAGTCCAAGTATAGCCTTGGTTGGATATCATTTATGTAAAGGTTGATGATTTCGTCGCTTTTGTGCGCCACATCCATCGCTAGCGGATGCCCTTATAACTTATAACACTTGAGAATCCAATCTGTCACCCACTCAGTTCTGGGAATATAAACGGCGGAAAATTTACGGCACACAATCGATAAAATAAATTGCCTGTTTATCCATTACATTTAGTGACAAGTTAATAAAACCTTTGCTAAAAGAACTATTTTTTAATATGCATATATGTCCTTCTAACATTTGGCTATTTGTAGTAAATTAACTCAGTTAAAAACACGCTTCCCAATAATGGTGTGCCAGACAGGGTGAGACTGAAAGCGCCCGATGACGGCGAGCTTTCTCTTTGACAACTTCTCTCTTTGCTTGCTCCTTCTTTTTCCCCCATTCCAAATTTTATTTATTTTGAAAATATATAACAATTGCAAATACTCCCGTGATAGAAAACGGGTGTTTTACAAAATTAGAAAATACACGTTTGGAATTGGGAACCGAGTTCGATCGCGGGTCCGTGATCGCGCCGAGTCCCGCCTTGGGCTAGCAATCTGCTTTGACCATGTCATAAATGGTCCCATGATCAACATCAAGTCCATCACCAATGGCAAAAAAAATTCTCCGCGGTGATTCTACCGGATATCTGGCATATCGCACCCCTACGTTACGGATGGTGACTAACTAGCTAACTAACCATCACGTCGTTTCTCCGTAGGCAGAGAGGACGGACCGCCAAACAACTCTATCTTTGCCTCGTTCACATTCATACATCGTCTCGTATGTTTTTAGGTTTTCACGGCCAAAAAGTATTTTTGTTATTGTTTTTGGGGTGTTATGCCGTGTTTCGCTACCTCCTTCTTTAGCCAACGTTTCGGACAGCGTTACAGTGTCCATCATCAGGTCATCTGCCCTGATGATGGACACTGTAACGCTGTCCGAAACGTTGGCTAAAGAAGGAGGTAGCGAAACACGGCATAACACCCCAAAAACAATAACAAAAATACATCGTCTCATACATGCTCTTCTATTATTCTGACTCTGTTCTGTTACGGATAGTGAATTACTCTAATTTATCCGTTCTTGTAATATTTTTAAAGAAAAACACTGCAATACAAATTCAAATAAAAATGCTTGCCTTATAAGACTGTGTTCAACGTATAATAATATTCTCTCTGAAATAGATATCTTCAATTGTGATGAAAATAAATATAAAAAATCTATTAAAAATGTATTAAAGATGTATTAAAAATGTATTAATGAGTACAAAACTGTATGATATATAATGGAACGACTTATATTATGTACTGCCTCTTGTTGTAATAATGTAATTTCTCTTAGCTATTGTAAGATTACTTCTTATTTTATAGATACATAATGTAATAGTATAATGAGGAAATCTATAATTGGTTTTTCAGGTAGATAAATTAAACTTGAATCAAGTTGTAAACTGTTGATTTCCCTAAAATAAAATAAATAAATAAATACAAGTAGATAATGCTAAATGTTGGCATGTACTTAATCAAATTTCCATCTGTCTTTTTAAATATAGGTATCTATTCAAATTTCACTTTTGTTTTCTTGATTTAATGAATGTATGAATGAAGTGGAATCTTCAAAGTGGAAATGAACCCACTTTTAGACATCCGATCGAGCTGAGATTCGGCAGATGGACTAGTTGTGAATGACAACGGTAGGTACGTATACGCAATTTTCTGAAATTCGAAGAAATTACAGCACTTAATTTACGAAATAAATGTCGGTCTTATTAACTCGCGATATTCTCCAGTCGGTAGCACGGTTGATTCCGATCACCGGATAGGAAGGTTCAAACCTCAAAAGACATTTGAAAATAGATGTACCTACCTATTATAGTAAAAAAACTATGGTTTTTACAGGTTGATATTTTTTAATTACTAATTCATATTAATATTTTTGGTAAGAAAATTCTCTCTTTTTAACAGGCACGTTACGGTAAAAAAAATAGGAAATACCAATTTTTTTATTATGTATTTTTATACCACAGGCAGAATATTGCATTATTGCAATACTAGCTTTTTGTCCGTTGCAGGCAACTAATCGGTTAAAATGCTGAGCGATTTGACGTTTAAAAGTGTATTAGTTGAAAAAAAAGGTGTTTGAATGTAGATAAAGCAAGGAGTGTGCGCCTACACACCCGGGTTGGCCTTTTCTCACAAAAAGGGGCCTATTTACTCCAATATTGCTAAAATAAACTATATTATTTATAACGCTGAAGGGTTTTTTTTTTTTTTTTAATTATGTTTATTCAGTTTTAATTTTACAATATTTTATTTTACAAATCTTACGAAACTGATCAATCAGTTTGATTGTAAGAAATCTCTCATTTTTTTTCTAATTATTTAATACAGTATACTTTTCAGTTTTACATAGTATATACTAAATATAATACTTAATATTAAAATACTAATTATTACAACAAACTAATTATTATAATGTTTTAATGTTTATGAATTGCGTTGTAGTAAAAATATTTTGCACAGTACAAACATACGGTGAGAAAATAAATACATAGGAACTATTTTATTTGATTTCACGTTCTTCGGAGGTAGAAAGATTTAACTTTGGTTTTGATTTTTGATTAATTTGTTGATGTACTTTGTTCCGAGTTTGGAGGTTACAAGTTCGATTTCTACTTTGATTAACTCAGGGATCGAATCTTGGCGTGCGTAAATAAAATGTTTTTATTTAATCCGACGTGTTGTTACAAAATATTATGAACTAGTAAACTAGAAAATTGTCGTTACCAAGACTATGTAAACGTTATATTACTATAGTTGTAATAAGAAGTATTTATTTTATAAAATGTTAATGTCTGACTAGTTGCTCGTACAGGTACATGTAAATTTATTAAATAGTGCAGGAGTTCAGAACAATCCAAGTTAGAGTTTAACCATTTTTTTTAAAGAAAGACAAACATTCCCGGGTTACGAATAATCCGACAATATTTGAAAACCTCCTACTACCCCCATAGTAAGCGGAAAATGTTGCTTGCCATGATGGAGGATTTAGCCAGCCGAGAAGTCGAACACGGGACGCCTGGGTGGGACCCAAACGCGATGCCAACTCAACCACTGACCGGTCTTAAAATAAGGTTAATCTATACTAATATTATAAAGAGGAAGGATTTGATTGTTTGTTTGTTTGTTTGTTTGTTTGTTTGTTTGTTTGTTTGCATCGAATAGGCTCCGAAACTACTGAACCGATTTGAAAAATTCTTTCACTGTTGGGAAGCTACACTATTCCCGGGTAACATAGGCTATATTCTATTTTTAAAAAAATTAGGGATCTTTACTAAAACTACAATAATGTAACCCAAGGTGTAAAAAAATTACCGAAAATATTCTTTAAATCACGTGCGCTGCAAAAACTATTGATGATAGAATAAAATAATGTACTAAAACTTTGTAGAACACATTATTATCTACAAAAAATGTCGCGACAGCATATGTCTAACTATTATAGTTATGCCACAATAATTGTTCTTTTATTTAAAAAATTTAATTGAAATGCCGCCGCTAGAAAAGACTCTTTATTTGTATCTTGATATTAATTCTTATCAATATAAATTATTTTATATTCGAGACTGCTTCAATGCCTTTATATAACTTTTTGAATTATTCAATTCGGACATCCCATTCAAAAGATATCACGAGTTTAAAAATGTAAGTATTATACAATGTTAGCGTCACTGGGGTACGGGCCGTACGGAAGGACACCAACAAACAATCAAATCTTTCCTATCTTATGTATAAATAAAAATCAAAAATTGTTTGTTCGTATTTTATACGCTGTCATACCGTTCATCCGATTGCGATGAAACTTTGGTGATTTGTTGTGCGCACGCCCGCAAAGGATATAGGCTATTTATAATGGTAAGTTCTGGCGTTATTGAATTTGTATTAATGAAAATGTGCGTATTTCATATATTTTAGTGGCAAGGAGGAAAGGCAGGGGGGAGGAGAACGGGGGAGGTGGGGTACGTGGGTGGGAAGACAAGGGATGGGAAGGCGGGGAAGGTAGAAGGGAAACGCGAAAGGGGAAGGGGACTCGGGAGGTGAACGGGGACGCACGGGAAAGGACATTCAAGGAGAATCAATTGATTTCTTTGCATTGCAACGCAAGCCGTGCTTTGTGCTTTGAGTTTTAGCTTTAAGCTTTGAAATTTAAGCTTTGAGTTTTGATTCTTGAGCTTTAAGCTTTGAACTTTATGCATTCAACGTTAAGCTTTACGTGTTGAGCTTTAAGCCTTGAACTTTAAGATTTGATATTGAATTTTGAGTATTGAGCTTTGTGCTTTGAGATTTGTGTTTTGAGCTTCAACTTTGAGCTTTGAGCTTTAAGCTTTGTGCTTTGAGATTTGTGTTTTGAGCTTTAACTTTGAGCTTTATTTTTAAGCTTTGTGCTTTGAGTTTTAAGCTTTAAGCTTTGAACTCAAGTTTAGAGCTTTGATATTAAGCTTAAACTTTGGCCTTTAAACTTTGAATTTTTGTTTTAAGCTTGAGCTTTAAGATTGAGCTTTAAGCTTTGAGTTTAATATTTGAGCTTTATGCATTCGGCTTTAAGCTTTGAGCTTTGCGCAAAGCATAAAGCTTAGCGCTAAAAGTTTAAAGCTTAAAACTTAAGGCTTAGATCTCAAAGCTCAAAGCTTGAAATTCAATGCTTTAAGCTCAAGGCTTTAATCCCAAAGCTTAAAGCTCAAAACTTGAAGCTCAAAGCTTGAAGCTCAAGGATTTAATCTCAAAAATTAAAGCTCTAAACTTAAATTCAAAGCTTAAAGCTGAAAGCTTGAAGCTCAAAGCTTTAAGCTCAAGGCTTTAATCACAAAACTTAAAGCCCAAAGCTTTAAACTCAAAGCTTAAAGCTCAAAACTTAAAGCTTAAAGCTCAAGACTTTAATCTCAAAGCTTAAAGCTCTAAACTTACATTCAAAGCTTAAAACTGAAAGCTTGAAGCTCAAAGCCTAAAGCTCAAGGCTTAAATCTCAAAGCTTAAAGCTCAAAACTTCAAGCTCAAAGCTTAAAGCTCAAAGCTTGAATATTAAAGATTAAAGCTCAAAGCTTGAATATTAAAGATTAAAGCTCAAAGCTTAAGGTTAAAGCTCAAAGTTTAACCCTTCAAAAATTTTAAAGTTCAAAGCTTGAAGCTCAAAGCTTAAAGCTCAAAGCTTAACCCTTCAAAAATTTGGCGTATTTTGTCAAAAGGTAAAAATGTTTCGATATATATCGATTTCGCAATAAAAATTCAAATAAATGGAATATTTGTAAACGTATCGAAAAACTAAACTAGGTACTGGTTTTGAAAGGTGAAATACGCTTAAATAAATGGTATTATTAGAAATTACAAAAACATTTTTTAAATACAAATTTTTTTTAATGTAAACTTTAAAAAAATTTAAAAATACTCAACTGACATTTTTGATATTAAAATTGCAGATCTATAGAAAATGTGTTTGTTTCTGTCTATGTTTGTGAGATGTTTTGCGTTGCTAAACCGTTCATCCGATTGCAATGAAACTTTGGGGATTTGATGTGCGCATTCCCGCGATGGTTTATATACGTGTAAAGTGAGTTCTGGCATCATCTGGGACGAATGGGAAAGGGTAAGTAGAGCGATTTTTTTTCTTTATTAAGTGGCATAGCATATGCCGGGAACTCGCTATTGTATTTAAATGCCTGTGTCAGAATTTGGTAAATTGAATTATGTAATAGAAAGTACCTACCCTAAAATTCTAAATCTATACTAATATTATGAATGCGAAACTGCGTGTTTTTGTTTGTTACGCTTTCACGCATAAACTAATAAACCGATCTTAGAATTTTTTTCACCAATAGAAAGCTACATTATACGCGAGTAATATAGGCTATATATAATGGTAAGTTCTGGCGTTACGAAATTATAAATATTAAAATATTATATTTATTTTACGTTTTCTGTCGAAAAAGGCGGGTTATTTTTTTTTTTTTTTTACAGTTATTTTTTTTTTTTTTTACAATACCGCACAAGAGTCCCAACTGCTCCCGTGTGGAGCCAGTGAGACTATGGCATCCCCAATCGGGGTATGTTGTGAGGCTGAAGGTAGTGGGGAGGGGAAGGAGATAGGGAAGAGGAAGGTGGGGAAGTACCTGGCTATTCAGATCTGGTCACTAAACACGGCTAAAGCCATTTCAAGCAACGTTTCAATTCTGAATGGTGGTCTTACACCAGGGCGATACTGATAGTATCTTCCACTCTGGAACGTGCCGCAAATATACTATTTATTTTAAATGAATAAATTGTGAAATAACACAAATGAATCAAATAAAATTTATTTGCGCACGCCGGGTTCGAACCCGCGACCTTCGGATTGTGAGTCGAGAGTCTTGCCTCGGGACCACGGAGGCCGGCAGTTATTGCTAACGTCAGAAGAAAAGCAAAACAAATCGTTGCCGTAAAACCATGTTGATATATATTTTTTAAATCAGTCATCGTAGTTAATATTTATCTCTAAAAAATGAATCGCCGAAATGTATTTACGCGCATGACTGACTTCCGAACAACGGCACCAAATTGGATTTTACTACTGGTGAGCTCTGGCATTATGAAATATGCAAAAGGTGGCATGCGAGCTGTTTGAAAACTGAATGTACCGGGAAAGAATGTATGAAATGCGGGAGGGGGACTCGGGTAGGGGGTTCGCAGGAGGGGGAGGAGGGAAACCCGGGAGGGGGGGGGGGGGGAATCTGGGAGGGGGGAGGGGAGCTTGGGAGGGGGGTTCGCGGGATGGGGAAAGGGGTATTGGAGTGGGGGGAGGAAAGGTGGAGGAGGCGGAGTAAGAACGCGAGACGGGAAGAGGACGCGGGAGAGGAAGGGGAGGCGGAAGGGGAACGGGACGAATGGGAAAGGACACGCAGGAGAAAATAATTTATTTATTAAATGGCATGGCAACGCATGCCGGGTACCAGCTAGTTTCTAATAAAAAAGTTAGATCATTTTTCGTCTGTTTTGTAAAGTGAAATATTTAAAATATTCATTAGAGGCAGTAATGTTAAGTTTAAAGTTTACGAAGGATAGAAATATTCTTTGAATTCTTTCTACACTATGAATATAAATTTTGTAGAGGCGCTCAATGCGTTAGTTCTATTAGGCTTCTGACTAGGGATACGTACAACAGTTCTAAGATTTGTAACGATTCAAAGTTTTTAATGTTTCTAATGTTAAATAATTGTTTACTAAATATGTGTTATGTTAAATAATTTCTCACAGATAACGCGTGTTATGTTAAATAATTGTTTACTAATATATGTTTTTATGTTAAATAATTTCTCACGCGTGTTAAGTTAAATAATTTGATAAGAATCTTATCATCGTTTACAGGCGTGAGAATAATGCAATTACTTTTAATGATGTTTCGGCGTTATGAGTCATTTTGATCAAAATTATGTTCTTTTCTCAGCTCTGCTATCTTGTGCATTCCTGTGACGAGATAAGAATGATCACCCCTATTAAAATAATTACCCCTATTACCTAATGTAATAAATGCACAACTTTTGCCAACGAATGGAAAAGCGACTGGTATAAGGATTCATTCGTGTTCATCATCCGACAGCGTTCGGGAAAAGTAATTATTGATACGTTGTTTCATAGACTATCTTCCTAATGGTACTACAAACTCCTCCGGCCGGCCTACCTGAACAACTTTTGACATCGAGGTGTCCAATGTGTCCACGTGTGTCAGTGTCAGATTGAATACTAATAATAAAAATAAATTATAGCTGGCCCGGCTATGCTTCACTATTACTTTTGTTTCACTTGATCTTGCCCTGTCTTCCTAGGGCGTCCCCGACTTCTACTACCACTCAAACTACTCTTTAAATCAGGCATGCCCAACCTGCGGCCCAATTGAAGATATTTTGCGGCCCAAAAATGATGTTTTCAGCTTTCAAGAAACCATTCTCGCCAAATATGCTTTGTGAAATTAGAACTTTCTTGTTATTAGACCTCGGACTCTCGGTCGGAGTTTTGATTTATTGCTTAAAAAATGCGAGACGGATGGCTACATTGGGAAATTATTTTCGCAATCAATTCCAACCAGTATATTTTTTCCGCACATTTCTCGTGTACAACTGACCTGATTTTAATAAGTGGTGGGTGAGTGCAAGGACACACATAGGCGCATGTATAGTAGAAAGTGAGAGAACGAACTTATAAAAGTAAATATTAGTATCGTCACAAGTATTTTACGACAAGCACTATGCACCTGCCCTCCAGCACAGTCCATCGATAAGGATAGGATAACTTTCATTAACTTCTCATCGTTCTCTAGCATGACTGCAGATCGCCAACGAATAAGTAACGGTTCACAATGACTAAGTGTTTTTTTTTTTTAATATATTCGACGTCAACTCGCTTGCTGAGGATTGGTTTGTACTATGTCCACAAAAACTAGTATTGAAAAATAAAAGTTTTGAAGTTTAAAAAAAATATATTTTTGTTTCCTTTAATTCAAACTAATGTATTATAAATATTTTTAAAAAATACAAGGGTTAATCTAACTACAAGTAAAAGAACAACATATTTGGTTGAATTTTGAACGAACTAACATACCTATACTTCAATTCGCAGCTTAAAAAAAACCTAACGATGCAGGAGTACAAACCAAACCTCAGCAAGCGAACTGTTGTTTGTACGTTAGCGATTTGCAGTTGTCCTAGAGAACGATGAAAAGTTATCGAAAGTTATCCTATCAATCCTTATTGATCGACCGTGCTAGGGGGCCTGGTCGTATAAAGTTTGTGACAATAGTAGGAATTGCAAATTTACAGAAATTTTCTTAATTTACCGATATTATTAAATTTGTTGTGTACCTACTCGTCCAAAATCAGATATTGCTCGCGGTTTCACGACTTTTGAATCGAATCATAATTTCAAATGTGAGTTTTTTTAATGACGTTGAAAGCCAAGTATGTAGTGACCGCTAAGGCTGCTACGTTCCTTCCCCATAACTCGTGGCTCAGCTCGCGCTCAGTTCGCAAATGTACACGCAGCATAATAAAAAAAGATGCTATCTCTACCTTTTGATCCAAAAAAATTTCAATTGATTGAAAAATTCAATTTCGGTGTGAAAGAGACCGCGCAGTCGTTCATGAAGGGCTTATTTTTTAAACAAACTATTTTTTCTAGTTACTTGTTTTTTTGATTATCGAGTAGATACGTAGCATGTAATTCACTTCAGATGTTAACTAATCTAATAAGGTTAAAATTATCATCATTGATTCTGTGCTTCCTTGTTAAAATCAACATTTTTTCTGAACTGTAGGTAATTATTATTTCACAGATGGATGTTAAATTTCACATTACACGAGTATAAACTACTCTTATTTGGGTTCAAGGTAAAGGTTGTAGACCTTTATACATACGTCATTCAGAAGTCGTTAAAAGCTATTAACTATTACTATAACTCACTCTTTTTTCGATTTTTTTTATTTAGATGTACATTTGCAAGATTTTTTCATACTTAGGAAAAAATACAAAATAAAATTATAAAATATAAGAATAATAGTTTAAGTGGAATATAAACGCTAGAAATATTTCGATTCTCATGCCTACAAAATTTAAAATCGCGCGTCGTATTTGCACGAGGCAAGTAAGCGAAAAAGTTGTTTTTATTTATTTTGTGCATAATTTTATAAGAATGAAAAAAGTTAGAACATAAAAAACCTCAAAAATAGTCGTAGCCATAAGGGGTATTTAAAAAAAAAAAAATTTTTCATAGTTTGTCATGAAAAAACATTTTTGTTAGTGGTTTACGCTTATATTTTTTTGTTGTGTAAATAATATTTTTTTTGTACATAGAAAAGCTGGTAAAAGCTTCAATTTATCCCTAGCATATTTTTTTTATGTTCATTGTTCATACTTTAAGAGCTGGTTCACACTCAGCTATCAAATATAAAAGATCATAGCACGCCAAATAACGCTCTCCATACAATCCCTTCAGACCGTTCACACCTAAGCGTTTTTAAGCGCAGTTCAATCATAGACAATACACATCTCAGACGTAACCGCTCCAGACGCGATATTCCAAAAGATAACTCTCCCCTTCTCCGACTAAAATAGGAGAGGGGGTCATTGTAATTACGGAGCTGCCTAGACCCGTGGATGACAGATGTCAAGTTGACAGATTTCAGTACAAAAAATATGCGTTCCATTGCCGCTCCCTAATTTGACTGACCCCCTCTCCTACCACAGGAAGAAATATTTGATAGCCTCGTGTGAAAGGACAAAAGTTAAGCGCTCGCGAATCAACAGATATCTGCTCGCAGATATATAGCTCAGTGTGAACTAAGCATAAATCGATTCGTCGTAAAGATGAATCTTAATTTTATCTAAATAGGATTTGTTTATCTAAATAGCCATAACATGCCCCCAATTGGGGATGCCAAAGTCCTACCGGCTCCGGACAGTTGGAATCAGTTTGGACTCCAGCGCGGTGTTCGCAAAATAAAGCAACAGTAGTAAGAACGGCCCGTTCTCACGCGAAATATAAAGTCAACAAGTCTGTCAACAAAAAAGATAAATTGTTGGGTTTTGGTAAACCTTTTGAGCTTTGATTTTAAAGCCCCTGTCTTGGCAAATATGACTAACCCACCAACTCATGTTTACAATTTGTTTAATTTTTTATTCATTAGCCTTTATTTGATAGTAACGTGATAAATTATAAAATAAACAACTCTAACGAAAATAAAAATATCTGTATGTTTGGTACTACGAATCGGTAAGACTCATCTTCACGAGATTTGTAAATCTTTACTTTGTATATGACGCTTGATGACGATTATTTGGTTTATATCTCATACAAAGTGCTAATACTGGTTTCCGTATTTCAGTTTCTGTGGGAAATTATGTATTTATTTAGACGAAGTTCATATGTGTAGGGGGAGGGGGGGGGGGGGACGGGGACAGTGAAAAAGACATAATTTGTCCCCCGAATCTTTTCATTTTAAAGGCGGCAAAATGACACTTGAAAATGAGTTCGGAATGTGTGTTGATGATTTCAAGTAAATATCTACATCTGAATTCTGTACCGAAACTGCAATTCCGCCAACAATTTACAAATGAGATTTATTGAGAATGAGAAACAAATTTGTAATCTGTAATCGGTTTAAGTAACTAATATAGTTGTGAAGCGTTCACAATTATTTTACGGTAAACACAAGTTGTTTTTTTTGGAGTAGGTACAATCAATTTGCAAGTATGACACAGTGCAATAATAATAAGACAAAGCTTTATGGGTACTTAACCCAAAGGAAATTAATTATTACCTCAACCACTCGTTAAAATCTTTTAACAAAAGGTTTACGGAAGATGCGCGGGTCGGACCGGAAGGCAACTTAACTTTCTCGAGGTCTCCATGACCTTATATCGGTCATCCCAGCCGTGACATCTGTGGCATCTTAATCTCATCTCTCGCCCCTACTTAATAAAGGGCGAAGCGATGAGAGAAAGAGAAAGTATTAGAGATAGAATACTTATCAATTATACGCTCTAAATAATTAGATTTGCTACAGTTGTACATTTTCTTATGGAGATCAAAATTCGTAGTTAATTTGATATTTAATTTTATATGAAACAAGGTTGATTGATGTTTAAAAATATGTATTCCTGCAGGTTGGTTAGCTTTGCATTTCTTTTCTTTTGCATTTGTTTACTGATAAATTTTTCAAGCTTTCGCCAAATGTATTTATTGTCTGTATAATCTTTTTTTTTTTTTTGATGCAACGTTTTACATTTCGTAGTACAATTCAGTAATGTTGGCCTCACTGGGTAGCTTACCCGTGCTGAGGCCCCCATTTTATAATACAAAATTTTTATAAGTTAAGTTGGCCGGTCAGTGGTTGAGTGGTCATCGCGTTTGGGTCCCCACGGTTGTGGGTTTGGGCGGCCCGTGTTCGATTCCTCGGCTGGCTAAGTCCTCCATCACAACACAAGCAACATTTTTCGGCTTTTTGTGGTGGTAGTAAAAGATTTTCAAACATTGTTGGGTTATTCGTAACCAGGGAAGGTTTGTCTTTATTTTTTTTTTTAAAAGTACAATACACTTTGAAAAAAATTTGTAAAGTTGGTAACGAAAAATTTTTTAATTAAGATTAATTCAAACTAAAATGCCCCAGAGTCTATATCTTTTTCTGTTTTTTTTTGTTTCCAGATTTTCGATTGAGTTTCGCTAATATTGTCTTCGTTTAATTAAATAGAAAAAAAGATTTAAAATTAAAGTAAAATTAAAAAATAAAGTTGAAATCCGCAAATTAATATGAGTTTTGTGTTTGTGACTGATTGATGTGTGTTTTATAATGGTTTTGTGTGTTACACGTATATGTTATAATATGTTTTATTCTTTTTCGTTATAAATTTTTAGTAAAAATTGTAATTTTGTTCGTTAATAGATTTTTTAATTTTGTGTCTGAATTTATTTTTGTTTTCCTCAATTTTTGTTTCAAGTGAAAGACTGTTGAATGCTTTTATAGCATAATATATGGTGTCTTTATCCAAAGCCTGTGTTTACCGTCGGAGATTTTATATTTTCTTTGTGCGCTTGCTTAACTGGTCTGTTAGTGATATTTTTTGCTTGTTTAAATTTGTTTTTTTTTTTTGTTCAAAAATGAAGTTTTGTAGTGTTTTAACGTTTTATCTAGTACATATACACGCTATACAGATTAATTAATTTCGTGGTGTTGTGTTAATTTAGTAATGATATTTTTATCAAATGTATTTTTTTTCATTAAATTAATTTATAATATGGAAACAATAACAGATAATATAGAAGAAATAACAATGGAATAGAAGAAATAATAGTGAAATACATATTTTTAAGTATGTCTACGCCAAAGAAGAGAACTGGCTGTTGAAGCTGGAGAAAAAATAATATTAAAGAAAGTATACTAATATAATATCTTAAGTATAAGTTGTGGTAACATTATAAAATATATAAATATGGTTTGAAACGAAGTTAAGTACTGCTTTTTGTTCAGTTTTTTCTTCTTCTGATATTATATTTAGTATCATAAATGAAATGGACCCAATACCAATCCTTGCCGAACGTCCAGGGACTTTTCAGTAAACTCTTTACATTTGGACAAACACAACCATGTATGTTTTTAGGTTTTCACGGCCAAAAATTATTTTTGTTATTGTTTTTGGGGTGTTATGCCGTGTTTCGCTACCTCCTTCTTTAGCCAACGTTTCGGACAGCGTTACAGTGTCCATCATCATTCGGTCATCTGCCCTGATGATGGACACTGTAACGCTGTCCGAAACGTTGGCTAAAGAAGGAGGTAGCCAAACACGGCATAACACCCCAAAAACAATAACAAAAATAAACACAACCATTATTAATATTAAACATAATGCTTAAAAGTAAAGTACACTTACCAAGAAAGGATCGAACGCCAAGAGTTCCTCTAGCAATAGATAACATCATAGCAATCATGGAAATCCCGCCTCCAGTCGCAAACACATAATTCTCTTTTGTCTGTGGTGTCTTCACTTTGTTCCAAAGGGGCCATAGAGTACTCCCCACTATGAATATTATAAACACTATATAGTCCACTATCAAAGCACTTTGGGCCATCGCCATCTTGAATTAGTTTTGTAATAAATCCTTGGTATTAAATGTAAGTCACTTTTCACAGCCTCTAAAATTCGAAAAGTTTGGTTTCACAAAATAAAACTTATTTTACTGCTTGGGACGCCATTGAAGTGAAGGTTTTAAAGTTGTATAAATTGTTTTCACGAAGCGAGATGGTTATTATTTTTGTCCTTATCTGTAAAACAAAAAGAAAAACAAATTAGTTTAATTATTTACATTGTAATATAAGTTTAGGTTATGTAGGTACAAGAACGGATACACAATTTTTTAGTACAATTTGTTGAAGTTCCATTGATCAAAAGAAAATATCTTTTTTAATATTTGTTTTAGCTATTTGAATTTCGCTTTTGTTTTATTGACGGAATAAGAAGTTGATAGAATATTCATTCAATCAAGAAAACAAAAGCATAATTCAAACCGATGTTCTTTTGAATGTAGCTATCCATACATATTGTGGATATCCATCTGTCTACATAAAAAAATCAAAATATGTTTGGGGATGTACGAGATGTCTGTGCGTTGCTAAACCATTCATCCGATTGCGATGAAACTTCAGGGTTTTGATGTGCGCGTGCCCGCGATGGTTTCTTTATACAATAGTGAGCTCTGGTGTCATGAAATTATGCGATGCTAACCATTCATCCGATTGCGACGAAACTTTGGGGATTTGATGTGAGCATGCCCGCGATGGTCTCTGTACATACTGATGAGCTCAGTATGTACAGAGACCGATATTTGATGATATTTGTATAAAAAAAATGGAATAGGTGCCACGCGACTGTGCCAACTTTGAGGATTTGATGTGTGCATGCCCGCGATGGTTTCTACGTATACTGGTGAGCTCTGGCATTATGAAATTTGTTTTAAAAAATTGCAATAGGTGCCACACGAGCTGTTTGAAAACTGAATGTACCGAGACTGAATGCATGGAATGCGGGAGGGGGGAGAGGAACTAGGGAGGGGATTCGCAGGAAGAAACAATTTCTTTATTAAGTGGCATAGCAACGCATGCCATGTACCATCTTGTTATAAATAAATGTAACAATGATGCTTTGTTTGAACCACTATAATTCTTTTAGATACGCCGACCGGTTTCGGAACAACTGTTCCTTCCGCAGGGCAGTTAGTATATTTTGTACTGAGGAAGTAATGATTGTTTCGAAACCGGTCTGCGCGTATAAAAAAAGTGGTGGTTCAAACAAAGTAGCATTGTTTCATTTATTCAAATAGACCTACTTAAAAAAAAACTAACCTTTAAACTTTCACATCAATAACAATGGCCACCAAATAAAGAATCGATTTAAAGATGTAACTAGTGCATTACTTTCCTTTTCCGGTTATTGAAATAGTTGTTTCTTTTTGTTATCACCGATACAAAGTGTTTTAAATTAAGAGGGAATAGCCAGACACAAGCGGAATCATGTCCTTTTTAAATCAAATTCTAGACGTGCCGACTCTTTTCATTAAAAAAAATATAAATTGATTTCCAAAGTTTTTTATTCTATCTAGTAAAGCTATGTTTTAAATTTTGAAAAAAGTTGTTTATTTTTATTATAATAAGGTTATAACGTTGGTCGTTGGCAGATTTGTTAACTTTTCAAACATAACATAACATGTACGACCGGTCAGTGGTTGAGTGGGCATCGCGTTTGGGTCCCACCCGGGCGTCCCGTGTTCGATTCCTCGACTGGCTAAGTAGTCCTCCATCACAACACAAGCAACATTTTCGGCTTTCTGTGGTGGTAGTAGGAGATTTTCAAACAGTGTTGGGTTATTCGTAACCCGGGAATGTTTGCCTTTTATTAAAAAAAAAAAAAAAAGTGTTATACACCCATTTCAAATCATATAATCATACAGTGAATTAAATGAATAAATAAATTATCTAGGAAAGCTACTTTTTGGAATTTTTATTTTAGCTCAAGTGAAATCATTTTAAAAAATCCGCCCACGTGCTTTGCGACGAAAATACTCCAATTTATCTATTTATATACGGCCTTACAAACTGATGTATTTAAGATTTTTTACACGCTTATTTTGCTTAGACCCTTTTTGAAAAATTATAAATACTTATGATCAAAAAATAATTACAAAGAGTTAATTATTTTTTTAATTGTGTCATCATGCATTTGAGCATTTTTATTGAAAACTTTATTGCGATAATCAATCTTTCTCATCGTAACCGCCCCATGCAATTGCAAGGGTACGATTGCAAGACCATCTACGACGAAATTTGAATTTTCGGGCGCTGGTTAATGCCCTTAAAATGTGCCTTACTTTTCTATAATATATTTACCATGATATCATTTGTTTACGGAACAAATAAAACATTTTTTTAACATAAACAGGTATTACAAATAATTATAGAGTAAACATATTATTTAAATTAATTAGAATTTACAATTTTGGAAATAAAATGTTAACTAATTTTACATTTACGTTTCCAAACAGTATGTGAAATGCTTTTTTAAAATTCGGTGCTATCGAAAATATCTGCTACTTCTGCGTATTGGTTACCTAAGCTGTGTCTGCTGGTTTTTTTTTCGTATGTGAATACCGCGCAAGAGTCCCAACTGCTCCCGTCTGAAGCCAGTGAGACTATGGCATCCCCAATTATTGGGGTATGTTGTGAGGCTGAAGGTAGTGGGGAGAGGAAGGAGATGGGGAGTAGGAAGGTGGGAAAGTACCTAGCTATTCAGATCTGGTCACCAAACACGGCTAAAGCCATTTCAAGCAACGTTTCAATTTTGAATGGTGTTTTACACCAGGGCGATACTGAGAGTATCTTCCAGTCTATAGGGGGCTCATAAACGAATTGGTACTGACATCATTAATTGATTGCCGCAGTGAAGTCTATTGAAGTGAATTAGCACCGTTGTGATTTGAAACTCGATGTAACGAAAAATAGCGTTACTAAAAAGCGACGAACACATACATAAACAGGATTTAGAGTGCGAGAGAATGAGATAAAATAATCAGTCTCCTCTTTGTGCGGTGCTTCGTAGCCTCCCCACTCTTATTTTTTTTAGTTTTCTGAAGGTTTCACTTCTACCGCAATAAAATTGTTTAAATTATAATAACAATGAAATGAAGAATATATTTACATTAATTAGTTTCTACCAAGAAGATATTTTTAACTTTCACTTGTATTTACTAACTTACACAGTTTAGAAACTTAAATAACAAATATAAAAAAGTAGTAAGGTGCATGAAATAATAATTATATCACACTAAGTATTTATTAATCTTATTTTATCGCCACTTTTTTTAAAATATAACAACATTTTATATAATATTAGTTGGTTAACACTGAACAGTATAAATTTGCATTCACTTCAATGCATAATATCTTCTGCCACTTCAATCAATGCACTTGATGACACATTTTCTGTGACTTTCGCATGACGTTTACCATTACGTATTTCGTATGAGAACCGTGGCACGCGTATATCTCTGTTTGTAATTTTAGCCACATTTCAATGTCAAGCGTCACACATATTCACAATAATACAAAGAACAAAACTAACCTTCAAGCGACTCATAATACAACTGAGAAAGAAAATGATTCACGAAAAACGAAGAGAAAATCACTGATGTAATAATGCTTTTCGTTTCAGAAAAAACATCCCCTACGCTACCGCCCCTAGCGGATAAAAACCTAATTAAAAAACTATGAAAATTTTATTAAAGTTTTTCCATAGATGGCAGTGATATCATTTTATCCCCCAAAGCTTTTTTGTAGATTTTTTTTCAGATAACACATATTATCATGATGGATAAACCTTCGAGGTAGGTACCTACGCTATTTTTATTTTAGGTGTGGCTATTTTTGTCAGTTCAGTGATGGTTCAATGAGTTAAAGGTCTAGGTCGAGGAAAGAACGCCATTTTTGGATGTGGTCCAACTTCCGAAGAATTATTCAATGCCAGATTTGTTTTCATTGATGTAAGCTATATAAGTTAACTTAATTATGTCGCTACGTATTACTTCTATACAGAGATGATTATAATTTATTTTAACCATTAAAACTGTTTCTTGAACCGTGTTTAACGCTCATACTGCAAATCTTCAGCCGAAAATTTTTATTCATGTTAATCGGAGCAAAAGTTAAAAGATAAGCTGTAATATTGCATTTAAATAGGCAGGTATTACCATGAGCCGATAGGAAAGGAATGAAGCAACCGTAAACGGCGCGAAATATCGCTTTCCCATAATTAGTGGAGGTACACGTAACTTCACAATGTGTTGGTCACGATATCTTTTTGTTTATTACACGCCCTAATGGGCTTTTACTTTCTACATTAGAAGCTCTTTGTATTACTGTTATTGTAAATATTTAAAAATTATATCAATAAAGAAATTACAAATTATTAAATATAATGAAAAAATGTAACACGAAATTTATAAAATACACTGCACATAACGCCAGAGCTCACCAACGTATACAACGGGCGCGCGCACAACCACTTAACCAAAGTTTCATCGTAATCGGATGAATACTTTGGGAAATAATTTCTTGATGTCAGAGCTCACTATTATACATAGAAACCATCGCGGGCATGCGCACATCAAATCACCAAAGTTTCATTGCAATCGGGTGAATGGATGAGGAGCGCTTAAGGGACAGCAAAAGAAACGTTCATATTTGTATACTATGATTAACAAATGTGTACAATCGTTATTCATTTGAAAGATATTATTTTGTAAACGAGTGTAGATAATAATAATGGCTTATAATGGAAATGGCTGATAATGGTAGATGATAATGACTCTTCCCTACCGACTTTCTCTTGGGCATGCTCTGTATGAACCGTCTACGGGTCAGAAGGGATGTGCTCCTTGTAACACATTTCTTCAGACTCATTCGTGGACGGTTTGAAAACTCGGCTATCATGGAGAGCATGTTTCTATGTTCTCGATGGTTTTCTCCGTCACCGACAGCATAGACTGTTTTATCTCCCGGCTTGCAGAACTAACTTGCCAATGGTCACGCCAGTCGGGAGAGCAGTGTTGTTGTTAAATAGAATCACTTTGAATATCGATATCAATGTTTAATATCAATAAAGCACAATTTAGACAGCAAGCTTTATTGCTGTTAGTCTGATTGTGCTTCATTGGTGTATAAATTGTTCATTGATGTTTAAATTGTTTAAATTATGCTTGAAAATGCTTGAATCTTAACATTTTCTCTACTTTGAAAACGATTTGATATTTTAATTTTGTAATGTTTTTAAAGTAAATAAATTGAATTGGATTGAAGTTGGATTGAATTGAATCTTCTTTCTACAAAGTTTTCAATATGAAAATCACGGGATATTATAATTGTAGAATTGATCCTTGCATTTCAGCTAAAAAGGGTAGACCCTTGAAAAATCACGAAATCATTAATTTTCATCAATATTAATCAAGAAATTGAACTTAATAGACATTTCAAATATAGAATGAAAATAATTTTCCAGCGAAAAATATTACGTTTTATCGCTTGAGAGAATGCTAGGCACATCAGTTCCAATGTTAAATTTCACAAAAAAATGTGCGTTAAGATGTTAGCTTTTAACCTGAGAATTCTTAAGACGATCAGTTCCTATTAAAAAAATATATTTAAGTTCAAACTAATCCGAATTGAACCAGTTAATATTAATTAATATGTTTGATAAAGTAAGTGTTTTAATTACTTAAATCTTGTTTTCTAGGAAACTTAAAAATAATCTAGATACATACACAAAACTATCAATCGTTTTAGTTTACAAGTGTAAACAAAGTTACAGTGTGTCATTTGTAGAACATTTTCTATATTGTTTTCTCAGTTTTTCACGTGATCACGACCACAGTTTACGACACCTCATTAATAAAATAATTGTAAATAGAATTGTCTTTAGTAGGGCAAAACGTTTTACCGAGGGGCCACACTTTTCCATAAAAAATAAGATAAATAACGTTTGGTTTGTGTTACACAACGCTAATTGCATCGTTAGAAACAAATTAAATTGTTACATTTCGGTCTAGAAACTGCATGAACGCAGGTGATGTTTTAGAATGACAATATATATATTATGTGCGTTTCATTGTGATGATTGTTGAAATAAATTACGGTACTTAATAAAAAAACACTTTTTAAAGAATTTTTGTTCGTAATTAATTTTTTTAAATATGAATACCGCACAAGAGATCCAACTGCTCCCGCCTGGAGCCAGTGAGACTATGGCATCCCCAATTGGGGTATGTAGTGAGGCTGAAGGTTGTGGGGAGGGGAAATAGATGGGGAAGATGAAGGTGGGAACTGGTCACTAAACAAAGCTAAAGCCATTTCAAGCAACGTTTCAATTCTGAATGGTGGTCTTACCCCAGGGCGATACTAAAAGTATCTTCCACTCTTGAACGTACCGCAAATTTCTATATATTATTTTTAAATGAATCAATTGTGAAATAACACAAATTGATGAAATACAATTTGCTAGTGGTCGCCCAATGGTCGAAATTCTACCATAATTAATTTAATGTGTAATGTTTTTTTTATTGATTTAATGTATTTTTAAAGCATAATTTAAAATAATATATTAGCATTCTGCACTCCTTCTCTATATAAACCATAAGTGTGCGAAATTTTATACTCCTCCGTCCGCGCAATTTTCGTAAAAAGGGGTACAAAGTTTTTGCTTCACGTATTAATATACAGAATTGCCATGCCGGGATTGCGAGTCAAGAGCCTTACCGCTCGACTACGCCAGCCTTCAAAATAGAGAACGTCAAGAAATATTCCGCTCCAACCAGATATTATTTATGCATAATATATGTGATTGATTACGAAAACAGTAAATCTATTTTTAAAAGAAAATGGTGTCTGTGGCGGGCGGCGCGGATTTGATTTTTACATAAATTTATACAATAAAAGTTTTATCAATCTTAATTGATAAAATTTTGCACAATTGACCTTCAAAATAAGTGACCATCGATGGTCCCATCAACCATATCCCGTATTTGACCGGGTCATTAGGGGGTTTTGCATGGACAATCGATAAAACCCTGTATCAATACGATATTGACTAAATCAGTCAGTTATCAATATTTGCGAGCACGGACAACGATTGATAACAGAAATTCCGACCAACGATTGATAAATTTTATCGCGGCCTCTAGTGTCAGATAAGTTTCGTTTAACATGTACTTTAAGATAATGTCGCTCGTTATGCAAAATTAATAGCTTATTTAATGAACGCATTGATCTAACGAAGCTCTTAGAATTGAAAGAAGTAGTATACGCGATCAACAGACTTAAATAATCCCTCTAAGAAGCGATCAATTGATTTCGTTCGATCTTAAAGAAATGAAAGTGGTCGAAATATGACTAAAAACCTCATTAACTAACTCTCCCATTAGTATCGGAAAATAAATTCTAATAAAGATTGGTAATTTATTTCTAGGTAAGTATTTCAATTCAACTTTGCCATTTTATTAATATTTTTACGTAATTGTTCACTGTTTGGCGTTTCGGAATGGGAATTCATAGAAAACATCTCCAGGGTTACCAGCGAATATCGATTTCTTATACATTCCCTGTCAATGTCAGTTCGGCTATCAACAGTGAAACTGTGCTCGGTATATCAATGCAAAATCGTCAAAAGTTACACCTATCGATCCGGTATTGTAAAATTATTTGTGCGTGACCCCCAGAGGGACTCCACCCAGGCAACCATGGCAGGGACGATGGTATTCTTCGATTGGCGTAATCTGAAAGAGTCCACTTCGTTCCGTAACTCATTACAAAAATTTCGATTTCACGCGTTAAAAATATTTACAAATATATTCTGCCTTAGATTAATTTTAAACCCCGTCCTCGCGTTGTGACCATTTTATTTTAATTGACAGAATTGACTTTGGCTGATTCCACGAGCTCTTGGAGGGGAAAGAACTTCGGAAAATTTTCTGGCTGGGCTCTAAATTGATATCACGGAATGAGAAACATGGGTGACAAACGCAATCGAAACTTCTATGAATACATTAGCAACTAAATGCTTAATTAAAATAGTAAGTATTTCTAAACGTTCAATTGCCATTGATTATTAAAAATTTTCAATTTAGATCAATTATTATTGGGTAGTAATTACAATAATTAATTGAGGAAAAATCCCTTCATTTATTTTTCAATGATTTTAATCGAAATTATTACGGAAAATCTTTTGATCTAATTGCTTTTTACGATTATAAGATGATCTTGCCGCCAGTTTGTCGAGGATTTTCGAACGGTCGAACTGCGATAAGCAACAGAATATAGTTCCCATTTTAGACGCCGACGCACACAGTCACACGCCAAATCTGATATTTACGTAAATAATATTTGAAAACTTTCCACCGAAATTTACGTAAATTGCCTAATTTTACAAGTATGGATTTTCATATTCATCAAGCGATGAGGAATAACCATGTTATTAATTGACAATTATAATAAAACAATCAATCTAAAATAGTCTGTAAAGGGATTTTAAGTTTCAACGTCAGGACAATTTGTTTTCAGCTGTTAATTTTATAGTGCACTGACTCTAACAAAACAAGTACTAATTAAAAATAGTGTACTAGCGTATAGCACCGTGTTGATTGGAGTGGGTAACTTAAAAAAAAAACTAGCAATTTCCCGACATGCGTTGCAATATGACTAATAAAGAAATTGTTTCTCCCTGCGTGTCTTTTCTCCATCGTCCCGTTCCCCTTCCGCCTCCCCTTCCCCTCCCATAATTCTTCCCCTCACGCGTTCTCCCTCCACCTTCTCCGCCTTCCCTCACCCCTCCCCCGCGAACCCCTCTTCCGCGATTCCCTCCTCTCTCCCGCGATCAATATATTCAGTCCCGGTTCATTCAGATTTTCAAACAGCTGGCGTGCCACCTATTGCATTTTTTTTTTACAAATTTTCAGATATTACATTAATTTAAATTTAAGATAAACATTAATTTTTGTATATTTAAGAACAATCAATCAAATTAGGTACCTAACATAGGGACCTTAAAATAAACAAAAATTTTGATCAGATTCAAATTATTCGATTTTGTTTAGTGCCGTACTTCGATTAAATTCATTAATTTGAAGAGTTTATTCGAAAACTGAACTTTGTTTGAACAATGATGGTTTGTAAAATGTCTTTCTCAAATTGTGATATTTTTGACAGTTTCGTAAGAGTTTTTGTAATGATTAAAAAACTTTTCAGATGTAATAATACAGAAACCTTCGCGAGGGTGAAGAGAAGGTATTTTGAATGTTTTAAAACATTTCCTACGCTCAATATAGCAATACATACAAATCTTACATACATACATATAAGCAAATAATTTGACGGCCGGAGTAGTCCAGCGGTAAGGCCCTTGACTAGCATTCCGAAGGTCGCGGGATCGAATCCCGGCGTGGCAAATAAATGTTATTTGATTAATTTATGTTATTTCACAATTTGTCCATTTAAAATAATATATAGTATATTTGCGGCACGTTTCAGAGTGGAAGATACTCTCAGTATTGCCCTGGTGTAAGACCACCATTCAAAATTGCTTGAAATGGCTTTAGCCGTGTTTGGTGACCAGATCTGAATAGCCAGTCACTTCCCACCTTCCTCTTCCCCATCTCCTTCCCCTCCCCACCACCTTTAGCCTTACAATATACCCCAATTGGGAATGCCATAGTCTCACTGGCTCCAGATGGGAGCAGATGGGACTCTTGTGCGGTATTCATATAAAAAAAAAACAAATATTGATTTTTATATATATATATAGATTAAACCCGCCTAAAAATAAACTGCGGTCGTTTTTGAAAGATGGCGATCATAATACCGCGATTTCCCGGTGCATAGAGATGTCCCGATGACGATGACAGTTAAGAGCATCACATCATACCACACAGGTAGAGATTATAGACACAGTTACTAATCTCTAACTACCATCGCTGGAAAATTACTATTTGTAACTTCCCGGATACTCAATATTAGCGTAATTCAATAAATAAATACTTCCATCTATTATTTCACGCGGCACATTTTTATTTGAATAACGTAATAATATCTAGCTGCGGATGCGGATGCATGATTATGAATATTATTTTGGAAACAGTTTTGGCAGACTTCGACGAATGTCAATTGAATCCGCTTCAATATTAACTGGATCAAAGCAATGTAAAATAAATAAACGAGAGGGATATTCTAATATTTATTTAATGGCGGCATAAGCAACAAAATGGCTACAGATTTGACAGTGCAAAAAACAAAATATATCTAGGTGAACCTGTAGGGATGGGCAGAGAGGATATACCGCCTAATAATAAAAGAATAACACATATTTTCATTCAAATGCATTAAGAAAAAATCTTCTTTATTTACTGTATGTATCAGCGCATTATTCGATACTGCGTATAAATACCTTTGATATTCATACCAACTTATTATAAAAGCGTATTTTTGAAGTCGAACTGAATATCTTTTACGTTTGAAATTTGTAAATAATGCAAAAAAAAATAAAATTTTATTGTAAATATCATTTCGGGGGATCAATTGTCGGGGATCAATTGTCGGGTCACCATTGGGAACCACTGATCTAAATGCTGTACAAGAGTTCCGACTGCTCCCAATCATCTAGAGCCACTAGGACTATGGTATTCCGATTTAAGTTGTGAGGCTGAAAGTAGTGGGGGGCAAGGAGACGAGAAATAGGAAGGTGGGGTAGTACCTAGCTATTCAGATCTGGTCACCAAACACGGCTAAAGTAACGTAAAGTAAACACGGCGATACATCCCTCCCACTGCGGTACAAGCCAGTGGGTCGAGAGAGTCCGGCTGGAGAGATAAAAAGGTCTTCCTCAACCAGTCTCTCCCGATCCATCTCGCCACAAGCAGTAGGTGAGAAAACGCATAGCCAAACTTCGCCCATGAACTCGGAAACCCCTGCCATGTTTCCAAACGTAACGAACCACTTGTGGCAGGAGTGTTGGTTATGCAATAATTGGTCTCCAGGGCGGAGGTACCATACCCGCCTCCCAAACAGAAATGAAATATTTATTACTTGAATATGACTACGATTAAATTATCGGGTTGTCGAATTGGAAAAACATGTTTTTATTTTGATATAATATTTTATCTTTTGAATAAAAAGTAACTTTTAGTAAATACGACTAAGATTTTTGAAAAATATCTTTAGACTCTGAAAGGTGCCGATCAGTTGGTCCAGCTAAAGGCACAAAAAATTATTATAAAAATTATCCTGTCAGGAATCACTAGTGAAATAAAGTCAGCTTGAGCGTTGAAAGTTGAAAATATTTAGTAGCCCAAAATTTTATTCCGTTTGGTTACAAAATCAATTTTTTTCTCAAAAGACAAAAAAAAAGTGATTTTGCCGGTAGGTACCCTTATCGAATGCCGACTGGTACCCGATCATCTCCCCGATCTACCCACTGAACTACCGATCTACATTATTGTTGTTACGTTTTGTTTTAAATTATTGCATTACAGTACCAAATTACAATACTGTTTATGTTTGTAAGTGTATGATTACAGCAATCTAAACTAATTTAGTTTTGATTGCTGTAATACCATAATTTAAATTTATCACGATTGAAATATCCAGGTTATTGATTTTTAGATTGATATTGACTTTGGCTTGGTAGGTAGACGTAGAGACATCAGTATTTACTGTTAACATTACATATATTAGCAATGAGAAATACCACCAAAACAAAACATAACTTGAAATGGCGGTATATAATATATTTTTTGTGTAAACTTTCGGGATCTATACACGCACGAATATTTTTTTAGAAAATTATTTTGAGTCACCTTTGATACTGTAAAATTTGATTGGGTATGTTGTAAGTTGAAGGGATTGGTGAATAATGATCTGGTTATTCAGCTCCGGTAATCAAACACAGCTAAAGTCATTTCAAGTAATGTTCGTGAATTCTGTCCTTACACCAAGATAAGTACTGAGAGTATCTAGCTAAAAGAATTTTGGTATTATTTCAGAATCGCTATAATACGAACCCGACAAGAATAACATGGCCGAAACTATCAAAACACTTGAAATGGTCATCTCCACCTACGTAAATATGTAGCTGTATTTTGTATTAATTGAGTGTAATTGAAGTGATATTACTTAATTAAATCAAAAAGGGTTAACTTTTGGGATGCTGGACATGAATTCTTATTTAGAAAAACATCTTTTGATTAGTCTTAATTTCTATAAAAGACAACTTTTCGCATTCGGGGCGATGGAAAACACTGCATTCAAAATTAACACAAAATGTCATGAAATACGGAAAGAAATTATTATTAATACATAAAATACGGTGAGAAATTATTTTTTGCGTAAAATGCGGACAGAAATTATTAAAATACGGACAGATGTTTATTTGGCTGTCAGTAAGTTGTCATTCCATACGATGAAAAAAAAATTTCATTTTATGTAATTGAAATTTTAAGTGAGAAATGTGGAGATCCGCAAAGATGTAATTCTGATGTAAGAATAATGAGTAAGATTAAGAAAGGGACCCTCAGATGGTTTGGGCATGTAGAGCGAATGAACGAGTAAAGAAGTGTAAGAATATGACGCAAATGTGAATGGTAGAAGAAGTCGGGACGCCCGAGGAAGACATGGCACGATCGAGTGAATCAGATAATTGAGTCGGGCCGTGTCAAAATTCAGAATAATAGAAGAGTGTTTAAGAGACGATTGAAAGTTACATTTCGATAGTTCAATATTTCACGTGTTTTAACAATTTCGGCCATGTTTAATTTTTCTTTTTTTACCTATTCATATTACGTGTGTATTCTGAAATTATAGCAAAATGGCTTTAGCTATAAACTCTGTGCTACCCTGATGTAAGAACAGGATCCACCAGATCTGAATACCAGATTTTTATTCTGCATTCCCTTCAACCTCGCAACATACCCAATCGGGGGTGCAATAGACTCACTTGCTCCGGACAGTCGGAACAGTTGAATTGGTGCACGGCAATCGCATGTCTACATTAAGTGACTAGATCTACATAGCAGGTCTAATTATTCCTCTAACCCAGCTCATTATTATCCCCTTTCTTTTAACAAACGCAACATTTCCCCAATCGTACACGCCGCTATAGTCGCATTGGTACCAGGAAATTTTGACAATTGTACAAAGGTACATTATTAAAATAGATTTTTCAAATTAATTCAGAATTCCGCAAATATTTTTTTAAAAATAATCTTAAATTAATAAAGGCAATAAAAAATTGTAAAAAAAAACATTAAATTGCGGCAAGAATGATTAGATATATTTTTAAGTACACTTGTAACTTACCGCATTACAGCACTTTTAAACACTCAAAAATTGTAAACCACAGTTATTTTAAGTTTTTTAAAAATCGTGTTAAATATTAAAATTATACAAAAACACAACATCAAAGTATTCTTAACAATATTATCAGTATAAATACTTCGTCAAAGAAATTAGTAATAATTCATACAAGTCAAACTAGTTTCGCTTCCCCGTCGATTGAGGGATGACCGATCGAAGATTGTACGACCGACCGCCGAGAATTGCAGACAAACACTGACTGAAATTCATTGAAGCACTGAGTACTGACCAGTACTGACTGAAGAGCCGTGTTTGCTTTCGAGCTTGAAGATACAACAAACTAGCGGCCGCGGCTCCGGTTCCAAGAGTGGTGTCCAAGGTGTTTGGAACTAAGTAGTAAAACTTAAAAAATATTTAATCAAAATAGACTTTTTTTTTAATTTGTTTAATATTTCAAAACCAAGATTTTCGATTTTTTTTATTTGTTAATGAATAAATGGAGCAGCGTTTCAATTAAACAAGTAACCGGCGTGGGAAGTGCGAAGTCACACCTGCATGCATGTTACTTGGACGCTAGCGCCTGCTCGGGCTTAAACTGCACATCGACTTGCTCGCAGGTTGGCAGTCACTGTTATGGCGCTAAATAAATCTGTGCGGCAAAATTGCGCTCGCGCTATTCCGGTGCAAGACAAAATTGACTTTTGATTGTCCAAAATTATTGTGGCCGTTAATTGATTTTGAATGAACTGTCAAAATTTCATATCTGGGTCACGTACTTCGAGGGGAAAAGTAGCACTTGCTCCAATTAATATTGAAAGGAAAAATAGAAGGTCGACGAGTGCCTGGTAGGAGACAAATGTCTTGGCTACAAAATATATGAGAGTGGACTGGCATTAGAAGTGCAGAGGAGCTATTCCAGGCAGCACAATGTAGAGAGACATTTCACAGGGTGATCGCCAACGTCGGGGGGACCTGATAGGGCACACGAAGAAGAAGACGTCAAAATTGACTTGCATGTAACCTGTATGTGCAATGCAGGTAGAGGTTTCCCATACGCAAGCTATCTGCAACTTGCAAGAGGCGCACAAGCTATTTGGAAACTTACAAGATGCGCGCAAGCTACTTGCAACTTGCACATGCGCGCAAGTTACTTGTATGATAGAAACTTTACTTGAAAAACAAGAAATAAATCATCGGCTCCTGATTCTTTAAAAAATACTTAACAGGA
This sequence comes from Glyphotaelius pellucidus, assembly GCA_936435175.1. Lineage (NCBI taxonomy): Eukaryota > Metazoa > Arthropoda > Insecta > Trichoptera > Limnephilidae > Glyphotaelius > Glyphotaelius pellucidus. The sequence goes on from OW386558.1 coordinate 10,319,480, forward strand.
GAGCGGTTTAAACCGAAAGAAATATTTTTCTACCGAAGATAAACGCCCGAGGTACTTCTCAATGTATCTACTAATTTAAATCTTGACTCAAATCCAAGTGACGAAAACATGCAAAGTTAGACTAGGTTGAAATTATTACTCTCTTTAATTCATCAAAAAGTAAATCGAGATCCTTAGAATTACCGGGATGCGCGCAATGATTATTTTTAATAGTAAATTTGTTGCGTACTTCAGATAATTAATTGGTGGCATTTAGGTATAATTTCTAGAGAGAAAATTGATACAAATTTCGAGACGTCAGGTCACATTTTTCAAGATGTTTTTAACAAAATTCTTATTTATTCAGTTAGACGCGTTAATTCTTTAAAACATATAAGAATAATCAGCTAGAGGATGCCTAGATTGATAGTTGCTCAATTTATAATACTGTTTGTAGATACATCAATGTTTTTGTCACATTTATCTCAATAGTTCAAGGTTTGAAATTTTTTTTTAAAAATTAGAAGAAAAATCTGTATTGGGCGAATTTCTCCAAGGTCAAAGAATCCATCAGTAAAGATATTCGTATTCAAAGTAAAAACTACGTAACGATACAAAGAAAAATGTTGACTGCCCATAACCCACTCACAATCAATGCTACTAAAGTATACGGTGTATGTAGACAAAAAATATATATTCTACCTTCTTCAAATATTGTGACTAATCTCATTTATTCTAGTACTGTCCATAAGAAAGTGATCACATGCAAGCTGGCAACTTTTTTCCTTCTTGTGAAAGGTATTTGTTGTGGAAGGTGACAGACCTTCAACATCAGAATTGTTAAGGGGTGATACAGTTAAGTAGAAAATCGATAGCGAAAAATGGTTTAAGGTTGAAGTAGTGTTGTGGAAACGGTGTTATAAGTTTAATATGAAAGATAATCAATAGGAGAGTTACAAAGTTTGATGACTTATTAATTTCGTCATCATAGAAGTGAAACGTAAACCACTACAACGAATATAAATTTAAAGTCACAATGAGGTTGAAGAATGTTTAATGTTTAATCACCGGAGAAAAAGGTAATACTAATAAATTAAAGAAAACATGACACATAACAAAACGAGACAATAAAAATGGTTAGAGTCGCAAAAAGGAAGCGTAAATGGACGACTGGTTAGAGCCGTTGTGCCGGTAAAACAGAGATCGAGTTGTTCTCAGTTGTGACCGTTACCTTTTTTTTCTCTATTTTACGTTTCATTTATTTTTGAAGTGAAAGTCAGCACCATTGTGATTTGAAATACGATGAAATGGAAACGATACTTAAAAGAGACAAACACAGGATTTAGCCTACGAGAGAATGGGATAGAATGAAACCGTACCGCGTTAGCCGCTTTGATTATGAGCTCCTATTGGTTGATATTTTGTTTATCATTATATGTGCCACCCACCTATGACAAAACAGCACTGTTATTTTTAATTTTGTTCTCTTGGCATTGCTTTGAATATACTGTATATTCTCTTATCTAATTTCATTACTTTGAATATTCACAGTACATACTGTGTATTCTTTTTGTATATACTGTATATTATTTGATCAATATTTTGTAAGGACTCGTAAGGAACACTACAGGATTTCTTGTTTATAGTTAAGCGCACTTGAAGTGAAATAACACAAAACTGCACTAAATAAATATCACGTTTTTACATTATTTTATTTTTATTTTATATTTCATCCAATTTTTAAATTAAATGTGGTAAATTTTTTTTTAAATGTCTATCATTTACTCACAAATTATTGCCCAAGTTGCCTCTAAAATCATGAAAAATTAAGGGTCTGTATCTTATAATTCAAAACAAAAATAAATAAAATAGCTCACATTCGTACAAGGTATTTGATATACCTTTTGATTACAAAAATAATGTTCACTTTGGTTGGGTATTTTGATCTCAATTTCAAAATTTAGTTAGATACAATTTTAGGTTCAAAATTAAGGTTTGTATGAAACGGGCCGAAACGGGCTGCGCAAACTGTTTGTTGGCGCCTATACGTGAGGTAGGTATATGAAGTTTTGTCCTTATAAAAACTCAATTCTTTCAAGAAAGACTTAACGAGTACAATAATGCGTGGGTGATTCAGTCCAATATTGTATTTATACGCCTTTCTTGAATGAATTGCGTTTTACAAGGAAAAAACCATGTTTTCATATTCCGTAAGTATATGCACATACCAAAAAAATTATTCATCTTAAGTTTTGAAAGCATAACTTGTAAAAAGTGTTTTTTCCAAGTTAGGACTGCTGAAGTAGCAAGAATGTTCGATCTCTCGACCGTACAAAAGTTCAAATTACATTACATTTGAATTTTCTGTTACATTCGAATATTTTATTAAGGAGAAATGGAATGGGATAGATAATCGTAAGGGACATACCCTGCTATTTTAACGTAAGAAATGAAAGCAAACATCCTACAATTTACCCAACGTGTTTCCGGACACCACTTAATCGTGTACGATCATCGCCATCACAGCAAGCAGGTATCTCCCAACGTCAATGTACCTACCTACGATAATAAGTATATTTTCTTATTTGTGTCGACGTCACGAGCGCAAGCAAAACCGAAACGTCAAACAACCACAAATGAAAATTTCCCCGATCCTAGATAGTTATACCGTAAACTAAAATTATTGATTAAATCAATTGACTGACAAGATTTCAAAGAAAGTGGATCTATTCCAAGGAATCACGGAAATTCGAAATGCTGTACTCAAAATACTAATCGTTTAGGAGAGCGAAAAGGTTATTTTTCCAAAAAATCATATCTCCTTCTTTTGTAGACCTACAATTATGATTTTTTTCCATAAAATAACATTGAATAGATCCTTCGGAGTACTTCACATTTTTCGTCAATTTCCTTAAAACAGAATTGAATTTATTTTTAATTTTTGAAAGAAAAAAAATATATTGAACTTATTTTGAAATTTTTGTCCTTTACAGCATTTCAAATTTCAGCTGTCGATATATATTACTAACGCAGATCCGTAAAAAATTACCAGATTTAATTATTGAAAGATTTGTGAAGCTGAAAGAATTTATAAATTTTTGTTTATCAGGATCATTGCCTTTCAAAAGAAGAAATTCGATCCAACGAATGTTTTAAACGATAACGATAGCCATTCAAATTCGTCCCCAAAGATGACATAGGCCCTGAGGAAAATTATTTTCTGCATGGAGTTAAAATGCAATAAAAAAAATATATATTATAACAAAATTTAATATGTAATGTATTGTACCATTACATTGTACTCAACATCAGTTAATTTTAGAATACAATTTTAAATGATACAGATTGATTTGAATTGAGTAGCCAATTAATTGGTATACCATCTATGAAGATGGTTGATAACTTTGTAACAAATATCAGACCTCGATGCACGGTTACCATGAATGTTAATAATTGGTGTTAAACACAACCAAATGAACAATTATTTATAAAACTCGTTCATTATAGAGCCCTAAGTTAACTATTTCCTATTTTGAATATATTCGGATTTTTTGCGTCTGAACCAATCGTATTCCCTTAGTTAACTATTTCCTATTTTGAATAGATTTGGATATTATTACGTCTGAGCCAATCGTATTCCCTTAGTTAACTATTTCCTATTTTGAATAGATTTGGATATTATTACGTCTGAGCCAATCGTATTCCCTTAGTTAACTATTTCCTATTTTGAATAGATCTGAATATTATTACGTCTGAGCCAATCGTATTCCCTTAGTTAACTATTTCTTATTTTGAATGGATTCGGGTCTGAGCCAGTGGTATTTTGTAGCGTCTTAATTCTCGTGTTTTTTACAATTAAAATAAATTTTAAATCATCAGTTTTAATTCAGCTAGCCAAATTTGCTTTCAAAACTGTATATAAAATTCCCTAATTTGATCTGCCAGGTAGGGTTGGTAATATAATTATCAGCCTATGAATAATAAAAATAATATAATATGTTAATTTTTGAAGCATCACGGTATTTGGTGATATTATATTATAAATGTTTCTAATTTTCTGTTATGTCTATTGAGTACAGTTGTAAAGTAACTGAGTAAATAGTAAAGTTGTGTAACCTAAATTTTTGTAAAAAATTAAAAAGTCATAAAAGTGAAAAAAATATTTCCTCCTTGCAAAATAGATGCCCATTGATCTCAAAATCAGAATATTACACCTTTGCAATTTTGTGTTAACATAATGAAGAATAACAATACTGTAATAAAAAATAAAGCAAAGTTTAGAAATTGCTCACACTTATTTAATACTACCTAGCGTTACCCGGGTTTTAGATCATGTCTCTTATTTTAGATCTGAATATATTTAACTCATTCCGATCTAAAAGTAGTGTAACTAAACTCACCATTTGTGATCGTTCTACCTACTGTTAAATTCAAATTTATTTTGAATTAAATGATAGCAAATCACTTTATAAAACACCGTTTAATAAAATTTGTCATTAAGTAGGTACCTAAACAACAGTGCTTCTTCGATTTTAATTTTTTTTCTTTAAGAACAAATAATGTTTTTTATAATGTGATTGTGATTTATAATGTATTTCATATATTCAGTTTCATTGCGCTTTAAAATAATATTTGACAGTTAAATTGGTGTTGCCAGCCTACAAATTTTGTCGTTCTATTTTTAATATTTTCTACTCTTCTTTGACAGACTATAAGGTGGACATATACTGTTTATCTTCGGAACCGGTAAAAGCCTTTAAAAAGAAGAAGAAGTTTACTGAAGATGGTTTGAAAGGGAAATATTAAAGGGGTATAGGTACCGCCGCCCCGAAAACCGTTTATTGGATAACCAACCCCCCTGCCATAGGGAGCAAGTGGTTCGCTACGTTTTGTGCCCGGGTTTATGGGGTGGAGTTTGTAGAGGTCTTGGCGGCGGATGCGTTTGCTCACCTGTTGCGTGGCGAGCCGTCAACATGAGACCTGCTGAGGCCTGCAAAAACCAAGTTTCATCTGGAAGCAGGTGGAGTTTATAAACTCAGCTGTTCCAGATGTGACAAAGGTTTATGAAGGCCAGACAGAGTGGACAATCTCCAAAAGGATATCAGAATATTTAAACTCGACCATCCTGACTGACAATTGCTGATTTAATGGAATCCGGGCATTACGTCGGATTTGTTCCTTAAGTCTTGGGAAGACCCAAAACGCATAGAGCTCGACCAATTACGGAGGCAATTGAAATTCACTAAATCCCATTAAGAACGTCGGGAGCAAGCTTAATGGTTCTTGGTATCCGATAATTGACGGCTACACCAAAACTAAGAAAAAACGCAGAAAACCACAGGAAACAGATTGGAGCTAGCAAGACGGTATCGTATCCACATACATAAGCCCAGACTTCACCACAATCTTCGAATACACATCTGCTCTGATGATGGACACTGCAAGAATGTCCGAAAGGTTAGCTGTCCGAAATGAAAAGAAGAAGGTAGCGCCACACGGCATAGTACCCCAAAAATAAATCACGATGGCCGTGAAAATCCCATGTCCTCTTTTGCTGATCCACAAATTTTTCAAGAGCTGAAACATGATTCGAATCTAAATTTAATGGGAACCTTTCAACTATAAAAAAAAACAAAATGGCGCTGAATGGCCATTTTTTTTACATGAGCTCCACACAGAAGGTCCTGAGGAAAATAAATTCCCTCGGGGCCTACGTCATCTTTGGGGAAGCTGTGTGGAGGATTTTTTTAAGGAAAGGAAGGAAAAGAGAGTTCTGAAAAGGAAAAGGGTTTGGGTTGGGTAGGAATCTGGGATTCAGTGTGTCCTGGTTATCCGCATCCAAGACCTAGACAAACCTCACCCCATGAACCCGGGCACCCCTGCTAAATCACCAAACGTAGCGAACCACTTGGGACTTTGTCAAACAACTGGGCCTAAGTTTTATAAAGTAATACGTTACATTTAAAAAAAAAACTTGTCTCCCACCCGTGAAGCTGGCAAAAAAGATATTTTTGCTTTTATTAATATTGTCTAGCGAAAAGCCGTTCTGTTGCAGTTAATATCAAGGGTGTGGGAACGTTTTTAGGTTTGGCAACATACCAAAAGTGCGACAGAGCTTGTAAGTCCGCAATTGCACTTAGCAGTTGCATAATAGTTCAAGGTACCCTGCATCGATCCAATTCAGGGCCAGTGGCCGACCGCGAAATGCAACTTGACGGCCGCTTTCATAAGTCAAAACAAGCTAAGATAAATAAAATTTCTCTCTCAAATTTTTTTAATATTTTGAAATAAATCTTATTTAACCTTCGCGTACTCGCACCCAACGGCATCGCACATATTATACTCGAGCACGTTGTCTCAGACCGAGATGTGATCTCGTCTGTACTATTTGTATATACTATTCAACATATACAACTCTTACGACGAAATCGAGAAACATTTTCGAATCAAAAAACTACTCAACAGGAGGCTTTCGCTGATCAGATGATCCTGTACAAAATTATTAACTCAAAAGTTGACTGCCCGGATTTGCTAAACAAAATAAATTTCCACACCTCCATTCATATAGTAGACAAAATACCCTTTTCTATATTGATAGATGCAACACCAATTCCAATCAAAATGAATTTATACAAAGGACATGTAACTACTATAACAACAAATTTGCAAATATAGACACACGTGCTGACGTATTTACTGCTAGTTACTGTCGCTACAGAACTTCACTGTATAACATTCTAGGTGCGAATAACACATATTCATGAATATAAATTAATTGTATCTAATATTTTTATATTACTTGCGTGGCAACTTTCCCTTATCTCTCTCCTCCCCTTACCCTTTCCAAACCAAATACCTACTGTTTTAGTTATAATCACACTTATTTTATTGATGTGTATTGGTTAATCATTTGTTGAATTCAGATTTGTACTATTATTATTATCTTTTTTAATTGCTGCTTAGTTCTGTTTTCTTTTCTTAATTTTTCTTAAATATTCTAGTTTACATTTAGTAAGTCTTGTTTCTAAATACCTACCTGTGAACATTAATTATTGGTCGGTTTTTTTATCATCCTCTCATGTTTATTATATTACTAAGACTGTTTATGTTCCTTAAATAAATAAATAAATAAAATTTGGTATTTACTTTACAGAAGGGGGAATAATTGAATTTACAAAAAAGGTAAACATTTTAAAACTTTATTTGGTAGGAAGAGACTTTTAACTCAGTCTCTTAAAAATATATTTTACATCGGTACAAAGTGAGTTTCAATGTAGTACCTACTCGTACAGCGCGGTACTAGTTCGCATAATCTGTCATTCTATTTGCATATCGAAATTTTAGAGGCGGTAATCGATATCGCTAACAACACCAGTGTGTTCTTTTTGTTGTTCATTTCGGTGTTCATTTCAAAACCTGGCAATTTTTATAGCGCTATTTTTGTTAAATATCACCTTAAGACGGCACTCTTGAAACGCACGGCGCTGAAAAAGAAGAAGATGGAGAGATATGTAATTACGAATGTTGGACAGAGCGCGCTAATATTTTAAGTCGTAAAATAACAGCGAAAATTGAAAAAGCTTAATAAAACATGACTCGTTTAAAATAGAGCAAAAATCTCGTGGAACGTATCTTAAGTATCATTTACAGAAACATTTGGAATTTTTTCACAAATATAACTTGTAAAATAAAAGAAATAGACTTGTTTTAAATAATTTTCGGAGCATACTTTGCGATTTTTTTCTATTGAGGGAATTTCGTATAATTTGCGTTTCGGCGTGGAACGTATCTAGATATTATCTTCAAAAATTGCATATTTTTTTTAATAGCTTAAAAACTTCAAATGTTTAACGTAAGAAATCGTAAGAAAAATTAACGTAAGAAAAATTAAATGTTATACGTAAGAAATCGGTCGAAATTCGAATAGTGGACCCTTAAGAACATCTGTCAAGTCAATTTTCAAAGGTGCCATCCAACATTATAAGATAACATATCAAAACATATATTTTTTTAAATTAATAGAATGCTAAGTTTAAACAATGTTTATTGTTTAGAAAACCAACATAAATATACATTTAAAACAAGTAAACCCTGACGAAGTAAGCATTGCTTATGAAACATGTTGGTTTTTTAAACAATAAACGTGATTTAAACTATTAATTTTGAATTAGAATGGTGCCACAAAATAAGTTTGCTATATTTGAGCACGATTTATTTTAATTTGTAATATTGTTTTGATTTAATTTCAAAAGGTTCACACCTACCTACTTTTATAATTATTTGAATACCGCACAAGAGTCCCAATTGCTCCAACCGCCTGAATCCGGTGAGTCTATGGCATCCTCAATTGGGGTATGTTGTGAGGCTGAAGGCGGTGGGGAGGGAAGGAGGTGGGAAAGAATAAGGTGGGGAATTACCTGGTGATTAAGATCTAGTCACCAAACACGGCTAAAGCCATTTCAAGCAAAGTTTCAATTCTGAGTGGTGGTCTTGCACCAGGACGATACTATGAACGCATTTCACACTGAAATGTGCCGCAAAAATACTAATACTATTTTAACATAAAAAAATTGTAAAATATCATAAATAAATAATAAAATAATTAAATTTTTTATAAGAAAAACTCTCTTTTTTATAACTTTTGAAGGTTATTCCCATCAACGCAATATATCATTGAAGAAGAAGATAATACTTATAATCTAAATGAAAATATGAAAGAAAACAAGACACAGAAAAAATAAAATAATTACTTGCGCACGTCGAGATTTGAGCTCGCGATCTCCAGATCGCTAGTCGAGAACCAATCCTCGACCGCGGAGTCCTTCGAACTTGATTTTAAAAAATATCTTTGTTGAATTTTTATAATTATTTGTAAATTTTAAAGTATGCAGCTAGGTACTAGTATTTTCTTTAAATTTATACATTTTAGAGGATTATATATTTTGCATCACACAACCCGCTGCAATAAAATTATTCTTATTATTACACATAAGAGGTTATCTTACCATCACCAAAGATTGGAAAAATCTAATGAAATCTCTTGTCTGCTAAAAAAATCCGCACGTAGGGCCAAGCAGCAGAGAATTTCACGTTGCTAGTTAATTAAAATGTACGTAAAATTATTATTACCACAACACTGCGCGTGTAATGCATTTGTATATGTCCGTTCAACTCGACTGCTTATCGCAAACTACATTTACATTCATTCATTCTCGATTGCGTAGGTACTCCCGTTGATTTTGGTGGCTAGAAAGAATTATCATTGTTTGTAGTCCATGAGACGTGTTTTCTGATCGTGTCAAGTTTTATGTTGTCTCACAGACATCTTGTTCAAGTGCTCCAATTTGTAAATTGTGCGTGTCTGACATACCTGTTATTATGTATTAGTGTTCGATATTTTGTGGTGATCAAAATATACATTCTCAAATTGTGTAAACGATGGAATTGCGTTCTTGTATGTAAATAAAAAAAAATGATAATGACAATGGGAAATTATAATCTAGTTAAAATAAGATTATTTTAAGATATTGAAGATTTATATGATTTTTTAAATATTTGTATTGAGGGATCAGTAGGATTTATCGGTCCAGTTAGGAGTTCTATCGAGCCGAACCCTCTGATATGAAAATATCTGGAGTCGGTGAATTATTTTCTCATTTGATCTCTGGTAGGTTGACATGTTCTTCTTGTATTGTTTTGTATTTATTTTACTTTTTTTTATTATTATTAAAAGAAAGACAAACATTCCCGGGTTACGAATAACCCAACAATGTTTGAAAATCTCCTACTACCACCACAGAAAGCCGAAAATGTTGCTTGTGTTGTGATGGAGGACTTAGCCAGCCGAGGAATCGAACACGGGACGCCCGGGTGGGACCCAAGCGCGATGCCCATTCAACCACTGACTGGTCAGACTTATATAGTGCAATTGCATAGCCTGGATTGACTAGACGATCATTTGTGGAAAAGTGTGTGGAAAGGTTAAGTTTTTCCTATGGTGAAGATGTAACCCGGACATAAAGTTTAGAGAACAAAAATAATTAAAAAAAAAATAGAGTATGCAATTCTCACGCGGTAGAAATGAAACCTTCAGAAAACTAATGTAGACCAGAGTGGGGAGGCTACGAAGCATCGCACAAAGAGGAGACCGATAGGGTACGAAGCACCACGCAAAGAGGAGATCGATTATATTGTCTCATTCTCTCGCAGGCTAAATCCTATAGATGTATTTTAGTATCGCTATTTTTCGTAGCATCGAGTTTCAAATCACAACGGTGCTAAAGAAGTTTTCACTTCACAAAAATTGGTCGAGGAAAGCTCTCTTCAATACTCTTAGCCATACAATAGTAATTTTTAAAAGTTGTTTCTTTCGTAGATTCGTAATTTTCTAATAAAATTAATAATGTGGTGGTTGATGCATATATTTTTCATAAAGTAATGAATAATTTATTTTTAATTCTACTCGAGCGAAACGGTAGGAAAGCTTCAATTTATTTAAAGCCTATTTATTAGTTTTCATAACGTGAGGTGGTTTTCAATTTGGGAGGCGAATTTAGGTACCGCCGCCCCGGGAACCATTTATTGGAAAACCAACACCCCTGCCATAGGTCATCCCAAGTGGTTCGCTACGTTTGGTAACTTAGCCCGGGTTCATGGGGTGAGGTTTGTCTACGTGTTGGCGGCGAATGCGTTTGGCTGCTGCGTGGCGGGGTGGATTGGGAACCTGGTTGAGGTAGACCTAACCTAAGTCTCTCCAGCTGGACTCCCTCGGCCCATTGCATTGCACCGCATTGGGAGAACCGCTTGAATCCATCCCTGACATGGACACGGACATATTGACTCCCAGATTCCTACCCACCCGTCATACCTTTTTCCTTCCCAGAACTTCATTTCCTTCCTTTCTAAAAAGACCCTCCACACAGCATCCCCAAGGGTGACAGAGGCCCTGATGGATTTAGGAACTACAATGCCACAGACAGACACACTGACACACTGACGGCGGTCAAACTTGTAACATCCGTCCGTTTTATGTCGGGGATTATAACGAATATAGTGATTTCACCAACAGGTAGGCAATAATCTATCAAGACAAGTAACAGTCCCGTCGATTTAGGTGGGTAGGTAGAGATACCTACCACACAACTGTCTCACCCTCCTTGCTTTATTCGCGTGCATGCATTGTCTCATACAGAGGTACTCTTTTCTGTTTCTGATTTTTTACTTAACCCGAGTAAAGTATTTGAAACATTTAGCCGTACTACGGATACTTAAGGCGATCCAATAGTTCGGGATACGCCCCTTTATGGGAGGAGTTTAAAATTACTTGAGAAAAAGCTTTTGGAAAGGTTGAAAAACGTATTTGACAAATTTTTATTACAAAAAAGGTTGTTTTCGTAAAGGCCTGAAAAATATAATAACTCTTTTTTTACGCATTGTTTATTTAATAAATTTAAAATGTATTTCACGGAACCAAGCGACGCGGAGCCTGCACGTCTATTTCTCGCTCCGGCTGAGGGCAGAATGACAGACAGTGTTGCCAACTCTGAATCACCGTTCCCGCTAGATCGTGACGGATCGTCGGTCAGAATTCCGTCAGACGCCCATATTTTGGTCCGTCCTGGGTGGCTTGAGAATTTCAGGGTTAAAAATTTCTCCAAAAATCCATAAATTTAGGCTTTTTTCCGCTACAAAATTGTGTGTTTTGTTACTTTATTCGAATCCGCTAGTAAATCCGTCATACTGTAAATTCCGTTAAACACAAAATTTTCCCGTTTCGAGGCACTCCAATCCGCTAGATATGACGGGAAATCCGTCAAGTTGGCAACACTGATGACAGAAAATGGGTGGCGCTAGTCAGTAGTTCTTCGGTGGACGGCATAGAGTTCACTTTGACTTTCGATTTCGTCGACTGCCGGCCGTATTGTGAAATAACAACGTGAAATTGAAACCATACCCGAAAAGGAGTTAATAAGTATGAGAGTTTGCACCTGAAAATATTTTTTATAGACCTAATACTTTATTTTTTTCTGGGCTTATTAAAAGACTTTTTTAAGTGCCAAGATATGTTCTATACGCTGTATTTAATTGAAGCTCTATAATACTTCTAAGCGATCAAATTTTCAAAACAAAAAAATATGATTTAATATGATTTTGCATTATTTAGTAGGTCTTTATCTTAAATACTTTCTAGTATCTTTATTACTGATTGTGATCTCACTTGCATGCAATTCGTATGACTTTAACTGAAAAATTTCCCTTTTTCACTGATGCATAAATTTACTTAGAAATGTGGTCACCATGGGTATGTTGTTCCTGAATAGGTATTCTGATAATTATTATAAGAAATTTTTATAATTATTATTATAAGAATACTTATTGGGATAATTTTTAACAAGAACGGGGCTTTACAAATCGGTTCCATGCCAAATAAGAATCAAGTCAACTTAACACCTCTTTGAAAAGTCATTAAAAGCTATGAAATAGAAGAAAAATAGCCCACAACCTTACCTAATGTACCATTTTTTTTATATTTTTTTTTCATCACTTTTTTTTTATTTTTATAAAAGGCGGAGACGGTTTACAAGTACATAGTTCCCGTGAGCACTTAGGCCATAGGCCCATTGTGCTATCTCCCATTTTACCTCAATCCTTTAGTAACAACCCAGTCCCTTTAATAAAGTTCACCAGGGTTGTCACCGGATATGTGGCTGTCTTCTGGTTCTACTGTGTCTCCCCAGGTATCTGAGCCTAGTTCCCACCAGGGCAGGACATTGGCACCATAAGTGAATTGGAGTCTCTTCGTCCTCTTCACATTTCCTGCATCTATTGGTGTTTTCCACTCCCAATATCTGCATGTGTCTCCTGAGATGGCAGTGTCCCGTTAGTAGTCCTACCAGTTCCCTCAGCGAGTTTCTGTCCATATTGAGTAGTTTCCTGGTTCGTCTAGGGTCTGGTCCTTTTATGAGTACTTTAGATTGTCTCATTCCAGGTGCCCTCTCCCATTCTTTGCAGTGCTGGGATTCGACCCATCTATCAATATGTAGTTTTGTGTGGCAAGCTGCTACTCCTACAGCCGGCTCGGATCCCACAAGTGGTGCTTTCGCCCCTTTCCTTGCTAGTTCATCAGCCCGCTCGTTGCCCTCAATACCTTTATGTCCTGGTACCCAGATCAGGGTTATTTTATTGATGGAAGCAAGTTCTGTAAGAATAGTCCTGCATTCCATCACCAGTCTAGAGTCGCAAGTCTTGTCTTGTCAAGTGTACAAGTGTTATTAAAAGTTAGTTATTAGTCGCATCGGTTACTTTCCTTTTCATCACTTTATACTTTGACTTTTCAAGGGAGGTGTTGAGTTGATTTCAAACAGAGTTGCCCGGTCACAGTTCAAATCATCAAAATATTATTATTTTTACGGGGTTAAGTAGTCGCGAATCAGAAATTGATAATAATATTTTAAAAGATATTTCGCCGAAATTGAAAGAGCGTGGCAAGTACTGTTTTAGATTAACCGTTTTGCGTTTCGTCTGACTGTAAATGTGTTCACACGTTCCGTTTCCGTTTCAAGATGGTGGCCGTTTTGATGATTCAGTGAAGATTATTTTTTCAAATGTGAAATTATCGTGTTTATTTGGATTATCTTTTTTGGATTTTTTCAATATTATGGTACCTACTTGCCTGGAGAAAGTTTGATAAATAATTATCATTGAGATAGTGACGTTTCTTTGAACAAATTATACAATTTCCTATTTAAAATTTAAAAAAAATTAAACGTAAAACATATGTTTAAAAATAGAAGGTATGTTAAAACCTACTTACAAATCTTCTGAATTCAGAGGAAATTTTAGTTTTAATTTTTTAAATAAAAGAAAATTACAGACTTACTCTTTTGGATGCGAGGTCTCCTGTTCACAAAACTACTAGTCGTAAATGCGTTTGCGAGTACGGGTTATCACATTATATTTAATTTTATTATTTAGTATTATTTATATACGCGTAACACCAAATGATTCTATGCACATTTTATTGCGGAAAACTACTTCTTATCAGTACAATAAATTCATTTTATCCAGTTAATTGCATAATAGAGCATAATCAAATGCCTGAGATTTTACACGGTGACCGGAAGATGGTATGAAATATTGAGGTACCGTTTAGAGAAAACAAGAATATATACGAAAAAAATGTCGCCTTTCGTAAGTTCATTCATTTACGGTACATTCAGTTTTCAAACAGCTCGCGTGCCACCTGAATTTCACAACGCCAGAGCTTAAAGAATTAAAGAATTACAATAACATTAAGAAAAAAAGAATTATCCAATTTGGTGCAATCGTTTGGAAATTATGCGCGTACAAACATTTCGGAGATTTATTTTTATTTAAATATATCAACATCGTTTCCACGGCAACGATTTGTTTTTCGGACGTTAGCAATAACTCGCTTTTGTAAGCGACAGAAAACGTATAATAAATTAAAATCGGTTTTTTGCTTTATGCGTGAAAGCGTAACAAACACACGCAGTTTTGCATTTATAATATTGGTAGATGATAAAAAAAATCCTTACACACACCGTGTTCCACGTTCGTAATCGAAACTCATAACCAAATCTAAGAAAATATCCTAATAAATACATTTTTAATTATTCGGTTCTAATACCACAAAAAAGTAATAAATATTGTCTAGTGTAATCGTAGCTATGCTTTGGCGAGACGTTCTTCACAATTTCGTATGTTGGTAGGTACATTCTAATAATAGCGGTCATTCATTTGGAATATGTTCGAATTATCGTTTTAAACATAAACATATAAACTAGTGTTAATTCAAGATCCATGTTATATATAGAACAGCTGACCGAGCGCGCAAGAAAAAATGATTATAAAAATGTTCTTACGAACTTTTTGTAAACTGCAGAAAAGTAAAAAAATTATCACAACTTTTATTTTTTTTTATTTTGGCTTTAACGAAAAAAATGCAACTTTTACAAATTCAACACGCGGCAACATGCTATAATGATATTCCAAAATTAAATCAGGGTAAACGCGAATTATTTTTCGTGTAATGGGATAATAAAGGTGACTGGTGAATTTTTTCAGGGTAGAAAATTTGGGAGTATTCTTTTTATCACTTTTCACCATCATTATTTCAATTATCATCAACAGCATAAAATTTTTGGCTTAAATTAAAGAGCTTAATAAATACTTATTATTATAAATTATTTTTTGCCTCACGTACCAGTCACCCTCTATAACTGTATATCTTTCCATCAATGGAAAAGCTCAAGGGGGTCACACTATTGTTGTGACGTCACAATGTCACTTGTGAATCGTGGATAATAAAATATCTTATCAAACTGGGAAAGTTTCACCGAACTCACTTCACATTATGTATGGTCAATGCTATATACCTTCATACATTATGTCTACACATATATTTTGCCATCCCGCAGGGAACTCTTCTGGAGCCTGTTCTATTTTTGCAAGCGATTTTTTTAATACCTTCGATGCATTTTACCATTTGGCGGCTTTTGGTGTGCCTTTTTTCCGAATTGCGGTGGATGTATCAATCTTTTTTCTACTTAGCAGTATGTTTTGACCTTGATAAATTGCATATATATAAAAATCAGGTTCAAGATGTTTCGATCTGCAACAACGCGGTCTAATGCATTTATTGCTTACCTATACATAAATAAATATGGTTATTGACTAAAACAATTTCAATTCATTTCTAACGTATTTACATAACGATCACCAAATAATCTATAGTCAATGCTATAAACCTTTTTATATCATATCTGTACACACATTTTGGAATCCCGCAGGGAAGTATTCTGGGGCCTATTAAATTTTTGCGAGACATTTTTTTCAATACCTTCGATGCACATTCCCATTTTGCGGCTTTTGATGTGCCTTTTTTTCTGGATTTCGGTGGATGTATCATTATTATTTGGAGTGATTAAAATGCATTACTTGTGTTTTACAACCGTTTGTTTTTTCACATCAGTATTTATCGTAAGTTCACCTGCTAAAAAAACCATTTTAGTTGCAACAAGGCTTATGTTTATTCGTATGGAAAGCAGATTGGAATTTTTGTTAGTTTATAATAGCTGGAATATATTGCCCTAGATGTTGACAGTGCAGGTTTAAATCTGATCTGATCTGATATCGTCTGTCTTTGGATGTTCTGTAACGACCGTCTATAATTTTTTTCTACGGCGGTCGAGAGTCAAATTGGTCCATAATATTTTTCACGCATGCCGCAAGTCTTGTTGATTTAATTGTGGAAATAATTACTGTCTTTGTCATTTCATTCGGGATATGCCTGTAACGCACAATATTTGAAAATAATTTGCTAGGATAAGATGAATCGCCGATCTAACTAAATTGATGTACTCAAGAGCTGTTGAGTCATGTCGTGTGGCTTTTGCTATTTTTTACAGCTCTTTCTTGGTTTGTTGGTTTGTTTGTATGCAAATCCAAGATTGATAAAATTTTGCACACTTCATATTTAAAACAAGAAAAAGGTAATAAGATATTTCTAAAACCAGATGCATCCGTTTTTCTTACAAAATAAAATTTAAATTTTGTTACTATTTGATGAAATTTTTCGCAATTGACGTTCAAAATAAAATTTCACGTCAGTTAGTATTTAAATAAAACTGTCACTGTACAGAAGGTTGACTGTCATCATGAAACAGAATCATCAAGTTGATATCAGAACGAAAAGAAAAAGTGTTACTTAGTCCATATTACGAATCGACTAAACAATTGAGTAAGTACCTACCTGCTTACCAACAATCATAATTGTTATTTTATTCTAAGAAAAATTGATGTAATTTAGGCACATCAGATAGCAAATATTAAGAAGTATTTATCTAGTAATGCCAACACGAATAAAAATAAAAGAAATAAAAAGTTTTATCAGAATGTCACTATCATTACAAGTAAATATTGATCTGGTAAAGAAGTGACGTTTTCTGACTATACAAAGTTCGAATGACGAAATTATAAATAGATTAGATACAATGGCGATTTTTTCCTCCAGTTTTCGGTGAAAATGGTTAATGAAATCGTTATTTAACTAAATCTTAACCTGTTCCTTTGATATAGGCAGGTAGGTACTCGCAATTGTGTAAATCCTCTAACACTCTCGCAACGGACGGGAATACATATACCACAAACGAGAGATTTGTGGGATGTAGAATATCCAAGTTTTTTGGCTTGTTTTTATATCACGTAGTCTGTAATTTATGGAATTAATTATTTATGTTTCACGTCCTCCGTAAAACGGTTATGCACCAATATTTCATGGAGCAGATTACAAATTAAAAAGTGTTTATTTATTTATTTATGTCTATTCTTGAATTCACAGTTTTACAATTGATTACAGAGGTTTACATAGGAGTACAAAAAAAAACGTTAACTTTCAGTAGCAGTTAGCAAAAAGATTTTTCAAAAAAATTTTTTTTAAGTATTATGTTGAGTGTAAGGTAGGTTTGAGAAGGTAAAACTGTGTGTGGGTAATATTGTATGTTTCGTGAACACCTCACTAGGAGAACCTGTGCTGAGGTGTTGACGTGCTAATGATTAAGTGTAAAGTATTTATGTGTTGTAGAAAATTAATTATTTAATTATTATTTTTTTGTTTATTCATTGTATGGGGGCAGTTTTAATGATATTGAAAATGTCGACGGTCATTGCAGTTGAGTCGCTCTGTTGATTGGTGCATTCTGATAGGCAGAAGTTCTCGCTTTTGGAGCGTAAAAGAGTGCATGAGATATCCCACGAGTGTGCTTATTAGGGACAAATAAGTTCATCTCTTTCAACGCAGTCAGATTGAGTGTAATCCCAGAGATTAACTTTAAAAAAATATTTAGCTAAAAATATTTTCCGGCGGGCTTCAAATCGAGCAGTCCTGGAATAAACGCATAAACCTTTTTTGCACTTTTTCTTTTTTTAGGTTATGGTTTTTCCTAATAATGGAGATTTATTCGAAGATGCTGCGAACAAGTTCTTCATATATTCTCCGTATTGCAATTCCATTAGTAAAAGATCTCATATTTCGAAGAACAAGCATTTTGTTGGCGCGGAAGACAATATCAGATATGTGGGATTTGAAAGAGAGAGAATAGATCCCTATTGTAGATTTGCATTAAAAAAAGGATTCCATTGCTATATTTTTAGGGTATTTAATAATATTTATCCGATTCCGACAAAATCACTAGCCGAAATACGAAATTGTATCCATAGAATAAAGAATAAATATGAAAGATTTTATGTTTCAAGAGAAAGAAAGAATTCCGTAAACATTTCATTTTTGACTTACGTTTGTCTCATAATGCCGATATATCAGTGGTGACGTTGCTCTATGATCGTTATGGGAGCTATTTACATCCGCCAAGTTGCTCTCTGGCAGGAGTCATGGCAAAATGATCCTTGAGTTTCCATTCCTAAAAAAATTGATACACCGGTCCTTAGGGCCTAAGAGCCATCCATCTATGCAGCATTGTTTATTGGAATGAAAAATCTTTTAAATCAAATGATAAAAGTAACTACACGTAATAAAAAACACAATAGGTAATTCATAGTTATAGTTCAGAATCACCCTCAATTGGACCATGTTACCGACCAACCCACAGATTAGCTAGGATAATTTTAACGTAAGTGAATTTGTATTTGTAATCGTAATTAAATTTAGAAAAATTTTGTCAGTGTTTTAAATGGTTTTGGTTACATATATTATTACAAGTCTGTCATATATTCAAAATCTTATTATTATTTTGGATTAAAAATGTATTAAATTATGTAATATCTTTTTGTTCAGCAATACTCGTAATACACGTAGACAATATTAGTACGTGATTAGCGTCTTATGTCTTTTTAGACCATTTTTTTACCTGCCCGCGCCCTCACTGTGCTATCTCAACGCCCTCTATTTTTTTTCTGGGTCTTCTACTGCCCCCCTGAAAGTCTCAAACGCCCACGTTGAGAACCTATGGTTTAGATCAGTGATTTCCAAAGTGGTCCAGGTGGACCCCTAGGGGTCCACAGGAGACCCGACGGGGGTCCACGTAGGCACGGGGGTCCACGAACTGGTTTCGTGGACCCCCACTTGCCCCATATCTTTATCCCATTCCACCCCCCAGTCTCACATCCCGTTACGCCCCCTCCATAACAGAGCGACTGGCGAACAGCGCACGTTGTTTTGGTTATGCATGAGATCTTAAAACGCCCAGCTAGACAAGGGGGAGGAGGGGCATAATGGGATATGGGTGTACTGTACTGGGACGGGAACATACTCCACCCCCACGTTCTATATCCCATTACGCCCCCTCTGTCGTGGCAAATATAATCTCGAATACTGGTCCATTTTGCCCCCGTTTGAAAAAGTCGTAGATCTGGTACTGCTCCGTTGCGAGACCACACCTCGGCGTACAATATTCGGTACAACGCGTGTCGAGTTTTGGGAATATGGTAGAAATGTACCAGCGGGGGTCCACCGTGACCAGTAAAATTTTGAAAGTGGTCTACGAGAAAAAAAAGTTTGTGAACCTCTGGTTTAGATGATTCCAGCCAAATTGTTTTTTTTTTTCTTCCAGTTCAAAGTCGAGCACGTACAAAATTTTATGCATTTACGCATTTACTTACATATTTTTATAAGAAAATGCTGAACGGTATCAAGCCAAATGGGCATTCCTAGTTTTAAACTTTTGGATTGTAGTAAAAGAAAATGTTATTTATTGGGTATTGTGGGTTGGATGGCTTCTGAAAAATATGGTCCAATTTGTCCCCATTACCTTGTCCCAAGCTTGCCAAAGATAAACAAAAAATAAATGCCTCAGGTGGTTGGTTATTGGATATCTATTATGTCACGCGACCACCGGCTAACGAACACCTCTAGGGGACATAAATAACCATTCTAATAACCTCTAATTACTCGTAAGACCACTTTTATACAACCGCCGTATTAATCGTACAATTTATACGTGTGTGACATCGTGGTGGCTAGAATCAAGTATAATCAATCAGGCATAGATCGATCCGATGGTAGAATTGTATATTTATTCCGGGACTATTAAAAAATGGAGACAGTGAAACAGTGAATTCTGGGACACGGTGAAACTACCTTTTAGGCCCGGTAAATCAGTTGGTTATAAGCTCGGCTTGGTTGGAATGTCGAGCTTAGCACAGCTTGGAATATAATCCGTGTATAGGTCGAAAACCCAGATGCCGCCAATTACGTGAATTGTCTATGAATTTAATAGAGGAACGTGCTTCTTTTTTCTTTGAAGAACAAATCTACTACCTACATGAGTTGTATGTCTATGCTTTCTACTGTCATCTTCATCGAGATATTGACCCGTTCGCATTGGTAGAGTATTTTAGTCGAGTGGAGAGTATAGTATAGTAGGTAGGTAGTAACTAAACGCGTCCGAACACCATAATTTTAGTATAGTGGGTTAGTGAGCTCTTTAGTCGATTCAATCCATTTCGTTCAAATTTTTCAGCGATTAGCGCTCCCCTCCACGCGTCCCTGCACACTAAAATGCGCAAATCTGCCGTTTTAGCAGAGTTCATTTGTAGACGCGTGGAAGTGTCGTGGCATTGGATTGAAGATGCAACTCTAAAATTATTTATTAATGCTGCTATTAATCTCTTTTCGCTAATGCAGCTATTAATTTATTTTTATTTTTATAATTTATTCTTCCACCTCTTCTAAGCTTTACAATATGCTTAATTAGCGTATTTACTTTGTTTTGTAGCAGCCCATCAACCACCGTCATCTTGCAACGGGCGGCGGGGACAAATGTACTCTACTTGAAAGTAATGCGAACGACTTTCGGCGAGTCAAGTGGCGAGTTACTCGCCACTCGACTAAACTACTAGCTTAGTCTGAACAAGCCTTGTGCGCCGGGAAATTGCGATGTTTCAAAAACGACGACAGATTATTTTTAAGCGGGCTTAATTTTCGAGTTAATCTTTGATAAAGTAACCCACTTCAATCAGCATGGTGCTATATGCGAGTACAATAATTTTAATATTTTTTCTTGCTGGAGTCAGTGCACTGTTAATGAAATTAACAGCTGAAAATAAAATGTCCTGACCTTGAAACTTTTAAAATCCCTGATCAGACTATTTCTGCAAAAGACCTACGGGCGTTTAACAAATAAATAAATGAAAATAAATACTAGCTTCACTGGTTAGTTGGGCCTCAAATGCGGTGTTCAGAAAATATATAATTTTGGTCATTCATAAATATAACGTAGCTGTACGTATACTTGAAAGCGTTGAAACATTTAACTTGTTTTTAGTCAAACTTTAGTCAAAATCATCTCACCCCGATTATGTTTCCCACACTTTGCCAAATTACACAGTGGGTTTTTTTTATGAAAAAAGCTTTAATAGCGCATAATTCGCAATTCGTTCACTTTTCTGGATATTAAAATATTACAATACGAATATTATTTGGCTTGCTATGTCAATTCGCACTGTGGTGGCGGAAGTCACATAGAATTATTATACAAATTGCACCAGCACTTTGATGCACAGGTAATTAGGAATTCGCACTGATAAAAAAAATGGCGATAATTCAACGTCGTATTTTTGAACGATTTTTAAACTATCGTACAAGGACGCTAAAATAAAATAAATTCACGTGTAAGTAATTGACAATAGAAGAACTTTGTACAGGTAGCGATGTTACGTTTATGATGAATATTTTTGTTCGTTAAAATTCGTTATTTTTAAGAAATACCTAGATACATAATTCGTTCATGTCATAATAAAAACCTTTAAATTTAAGAATAACATTCAAAATAATTGGATAATTTATTATGTAGTCTCATTTTATCTATTGTAAAGATTTTTTGAACGGTGGTCTCATTTTATCTCTATTCTTCTTGTCTCATGCTATGTTTGTGCTAAAGATTTTCTGAACGATAGTCTCATTTTATCTCTTCTTCTTGTCTCATTCTATGTTTGTGCTAAAGATTTCCTGAACGGTAGTCTCATTTTATCTCTACTCTTTTAGTCTCAAGCCATGTTTGTGCTAAAGATTTTCTGAACGGTAGTCTCAATTTATCTCTCTTCTTCTTGTCTCATTCTATGTTTGTGCTAAAGATTTCCTGAACGGTAGTCTCATTTTATCTCTACTCTTTTAGTCTCAAGCCATGTTTGTGCTAAAGATTTTCTGAACGATAGTCTCATTTTATCTCTGTTCTTTTTGTTTCATGCTATGTTTGTGCTAATGATTTTCTGAACGGTAGTTTCGTTTTATCTCTGTTCTTCTTTGTCTCATGCTGTATTTGTGCTGAAGAAATGCTGAACGGAAAACTCATTTTATCTCTGTTCTTCTTTGTCTCATGCTGTTTTTATGCTAAAGATTTTCTGAGCGGTTATCGTATTTAATATATATCTTTTGTCCCATGCTACTTTGTATGTGTTAAATATTTTCTGAACCGCAGTCTCATTAATGTATATCTTTTGTCCCATGCTATGTTTGTGTAAAAGTTTTTCTGATCTTATCTCTGTTCTTGGTCTCACGTTATGGTGCGTGTAAACAGGTAGGTATTATCGCAAACTGAATCACGAATTATGAGAAACGTAACTTTTTTTTTTTTTTTAAATATGTTTATTCAGTTTTAATTTTACAATGTTTATTTTACAAATCTTACGAAACTGATCAATCAGTTTGATTGTAAGAAATCTCTCATTTTTTCTAATTATTTAATACAGTATACTTTTCAGTTTTACATAGTATATACTAAATATAATACTTAATATTAAAATACTAATTATTACGACAAACTAATTATTATAATGTTTTTATAACTTCGTTGCTCGGTTCGCAAATCTAAACGCAGCCTTGTTTTGCGGTAAAAATTTTCAGTTTTATCGAAAATTTTAGTGATGACTATGCCATTCACTATGACCGTAAAAATATTGTATCAAACTTTTTTTTATTTGATGTTAAAACTCATTGCATCTGGATTACGAGATTTTATACATTAAATAGGCATAATAACATTTCGCGTTGACGTAACGTGAAGTATTGCTTTGATGCAGTAAGGCCAAATCGATGGTGCTATTATGTTAGATCCATATTATGATTTTTGTCTAGTCCTTTTTACAATGGCGTGCGAATTACTAGCTGCGTAAAAAAAACTTAACTACTAATTTTAAATCGGTAAACAAAATTTCGGGCTTTTTTCCAAAATTTAATATTTTGCTACACTATTTAGTTAGATTTTTTTGCAAACGTGTTATATTTTACCCACCTCACTCAAATTTGCGTCACTACGCCAGGCGATTTGTTTAATAACGATAATTTAGCTCCTGCGCAGAAAAGTCCCACAATAACAGCGTCTTTGCCTTACTTTAGCAATCTTTACTTGTCTGCGCGTGGTCTGGTTATTTTAATGTGCGCTCTTCGGCGGTCAATCGTAGTTTATTCGAAGCATTCTTGGACCCTCTCGGTGCCAAAAATATGGTCACGCGGTTTGTCTCCATCTGTTACCTAGATTTCATGTTAGGGCTGCATTCTCTCAATTTGTATGTCTATGATTTTGACTAATGAAAATTGTGTGAAAACAAAGATGATAAGTTGAAAGTCTGGTCAGTGGTTGAGTGGGCGTCGCGTTTGGGTTCCACCCGGGCGTCGCGTGTTCGATTCCTCGGCTGGCTAAGTCCTCCATCACAACACAAGCAACATTTTCGGCTTTCTGTGGTGGTAGTAGAAGATTTTCAAATATTGTTGGGTTATTCTTAACCCGGGAATGTTTGTCTTTCTTTAAAAATAAAATTAAATAAAAAGTCATTTGATTGGAAAATCAACAATTTGAAATGTTACGTTCATGGCGTCAATGAATAGGTCAAAAGCTCTCCCTCAAGCAGTGTCTTCCGATCAGGCCTGCCACGCAATAGATGGACTGACGCATCCGAAGCCTAGACCATGACAAACCTCGCTCCATGAACCCGGGCTCCTTGGGGGTAGAGTTGTTGATTATCCAATAAATAGTTCCAGGGGCGGCGGTACCCATACCCGCCTGCCAAATTATAAATATTTATTAAACAAATTGTAAAAAAAACTAACTACCCTTGCGTACAGCAATGAAAAATGGCACCAAAACGTTCAGCAGTAGTATGACTTCTGAAGATGGTTTTAATGGAAGAAATAACATAGGTTTTTCTAGTTACGGTGTAGTCCAGCCCTGATGAAGGTAAGGCTACATTTTGTATAAAAGTAGTTAATAATCTTTAATGTTTCAACAGTGAATGTACTTATAATGTTTTAACAGTAATAGGTATTTCAGAACTCCATGCTCATGATGAATTAGGCGGATGAATAGACGCGCGTTGGTGAAGATGTAGAAATTCCAAACAGAAAAAGTGTGTAAATTTCATGATGTAAATTAAAAAAAAATAATCACATGGTTAAATCAGGCATCTTACAACTATTTTTGAACAATAACTTATTGTCTTAACAGGATGCTGAATTATTTTGTCCCATATTTTAGATTCTTGGATTTTAATGACATTTAAAATAATTTTTAAAACAGTCCAAAAATATTTTTAAAAAATTCAAAAACATGAACATTGATGCCTAAATAGATTTAATGAAATGAAAATTACTAAACGATTAGTTTTTTCAAAGAAATGTCATTTATATGTTGACAGTGATTTTTTGCAAACTTGCAAGTTTTTTTATTATAAACCTTGCTTTGTATTATTATCGAAATGATGTAACCAGTTAATTATATGAGCAAATAATTTTCAACCTTCAGTGTGGCTTCTGGTGTTTGTATTTATAAATAGTTTGGCGTACAACGCATGCATACAACGTACGTACATGCACAACGAGTAGCTCCGAACCATCAAATAAATCACCGACAAAAGAGCACCATGAAATGTATGAAATCAATTTATCGAGATTAACAATGTATTCGTACCCTCCTATCAAAGGATCAGCCCTTTTTACAGCAAGTCTGTTTCATGTAGTTTCATGGAGCTTTGTTATTGGTATTACGTAATCTCTGCATCAAGCAATTGCTTACGCATTTATAGAGGGGCATAGTGAATGTACGCTCAGTCACGGGTCGACTCATGCATTCGTTTGGCCCTTTCCCAGAAACGAGTGCAGCTTCTTTGGGGAAACGAATATTACTTCGTTCCTTCTGGACGCTTGCCTCGATCCGGCGGCCAGTGATCGATCCGGAAGGAACAAAATATGTTTGTTTATTTAGTGGCTACACGCATTTATGGCGGGGATTAATGGAATGTACGAGAAGATTCGAGACCAATAGTATACTTCTTGTGCTTTTTTATGAGTGCAAGCGATTGCTTATTTCGGGAAATATATTTTGTTAGAGCATGACTGACTGGACGCAAAAAAGTTATTAGATGCTATTTGATTATTATAATATCTTTTTTGAAATCGGGTGATACCGCACAATGGGTGCTAAAATAAACATTATTCACAAATGATTTCATACAAGGGTTTTCACCTTTTGACTAAATAATTAAATTATTTATTGGCGAGTTAGGAGCGAGGACATACTCTATTCAGGACATACCTAGCTAGTGAATGTTAAAGTCAGCTTGCCGGCATTAAAACGTACGGTAAGAATGCACATTGTTTTCATACCGACCGGATGTACATTAATTCCATAAATATAAGAATAATAAATATAATAAGTTGACAGCAAATCGGCCACTAGAATAGACATTAACACTATTCTTTATTCGATGAAAAAATAAATACAGAAAAAATAATAATTTGGGACAGTACTAACAGAAAAATGGCAATATCTTGAAGGTAATAAATCACATTAAAATGTTTTTCATTAACGTTTACCGTTGCTGTCAACGAATCACCAAAAAATCACAATACCGAATACACACCCACAATCAGAAATATAAACGAGTTACCGATTACCATCAATTCCGCATACCTAATATACGAGACGTATCGCACGGCTTGATGGTGTTAAATAATGTCATATAAACAATAAATCGGTACCAAAATGTTTCACCCCGAATCCTTACGGAAACTGGTCGAAAAAAGCATGTCATGTAAAACGCACATAAGGAGAATGTTTTAAGCTGGACGAGTGAAGGGGGTTGATTGGAGAAGAGGAAGGTTGGGAAATGCCAAATGCCAAAGGAATCTTTTATGATATTCGCATTTTTGTGTAGAGTAATATTGGGAGATATTTCTCGCAGACCCGTGTTATTAAATTAACCCAAGCCTGACACGGAATAGTAAAATTCATGCTATCTCAAATTGTATCGCGGTTAGATACATAAATTAAACAGTGTTGGAAAGGTGCTCACCATGCTCTGAAAACGTTGAAATAATTCTATAATTCTAGGCAAATTTTTTGATATTTTTTTTTTTAGATAAAATGACAAAGAGTGAAGTGACAAAAACAATTATAATACCTCTGTCTAATTACCGTACAGCGTTTTGGACGGCTTTACAGTGTCCATCATCACAAATCTGTCCTGATGATGGACACTGTAACGCCTTCCGAAACGATGGCTAAAGAAGTAGGTAGCGCAACACGGCATAACACCGCAAAAATAAGTAACGAAAATACTTTCGGCCTTGAAAAACTAAAGTCATATCGGTAAAGGACTTTAAAAACTTTATCTAGGTCTGCACTATTTAAAAAAAAATTGTTTACGTATGTCGATTTACAATACTAAAATCTAAAAGACGATTGCTCTCGAAAAATGTGTTTTATTTTGAAGTACGTCCAAAAATTATTTATTTAACCGGTATCGAATGTAATGCGAAAATATTTTCCGCCCAATCCGCATTTTGACAGTTCGCTTGAGAAATACATAGCAAAACAAGGGGGGCTCTAGGGGATAAATAAATGTTTAGACTGCGCTTTTTGGTGCAATCCAAGCGACATCCCATTTAATAAAGCAATGTACGACTGGTGCATCCATTCTCCTTCTCACGTCCTGAAGAATAAATTTTTTAACAACATCATTAGTTCCAGTTACTTAGACACAAAGGTAAGACATAATCGTATGACCAAGTCACTGATAACGCGCCCATAAAGTGCGCAATTATAAATAAGATAATGCATTAAAGTAATTCTAAACAAAACACACTCGCCGCAGCTGACATTGTGACAGGTGACAGATGACAGATCAGATGTGGCTGGGTGACAGATGAGTCACAGATCTTAATTAAGTGATAAAAATGACAGTGTACATGATTGTTGCCAATTTTCATAAGAAATCTCTACTACTAGGCCAAACAATTTGGGAGGCGGATATGGGTACCGCCGCCCCGGGAACCGG
Source organism: Glyphotaelius pellucidus (assembly GCA_936435175.1). NCBI lineage: Eukaryota > Metazoa > Arthropoda > Insecta > Trichoptera > Limnephilidae > Glyphotaelius > Glyphotaelius pellucidus. The sequence goes on from OW386558.1 coordinate 10,346,765, forward strand.
TTATTGGATAGCCAACACTCCTGCCATAGGTCACGCCAAGTGCTTCGCTACGTTTGGTGACTTAGCAGGGGTGCTCGGATTCATGGGGTGAGGTTTGGTTTTGCGGCCAATGCGTTTTTCCACCTACTGCATGGCGGGCCGCTTCGAGAGAGATTGGTTGAGGGAGACCTAACCTAGTCCTCTCCAGCTGGTCTCTCTTCGTCAGGGTAAACGTAGGCTGATTAAGAAACCATCGATTTCGAATCACGTTGATTATTTTGATTAAGGTGATCCCATAGTCCTTGAAAAATTCGAAATCGTCTGTTTTGCGAGGGATTATAAAATACTTGAGAAAACTTGAAAACCAATAATAGACGAGAGGCGTCAGGCTCATAAATCCCGAGTTCCGCCCTCAAATACACTGTGGTAAAAATTGTGAAAAATATGAACATAATAATTATATTAAATACTTATTTATGATTATCAAAATACATGGTAAAATTAACATATTATGGGCCTAATTTGTAGAACAAGTAACTTTCAGTTATCAAATTTTACAGGAGGCAGTAAAGACTGTTTTTTAAACTCATGAACCAAGATGAACCGCTCTCCTTCGTACGGAATAGACTAGGTTTATAAAACATTTGAACGTACTTAAGATTTGTATAGTTTATTAATAAAAAATGTTTAATAATTTTGAATTTTTAAATTATTTTTTATAATATAACTTTATAGGTAGTTATTAATATGCAATTTACAGTTATTTTATCATACGATTTATTTAACTCTTCTATACACTCTTGCAGTTCACATTTCTTTAGAATTCTATTGAAAAGTTTTTATTTTCAAGCAACCAGTTGGGCAGCGTTGTGGGGCGGCTTAAAGAGGATCTGTAAGAAGGGATGTATTAACGCGAATTTTGAAGATGACGGAATATATGAAGGAATCATTTGCTCTGTGTGGAGGAGGGTACATTAATGCAAACATTTAGTTTACAGTTAAGTAATTGACTGAGAGTGGTGAACTCCAAATTTTAAGTGGATAAAAAAAAATCTTCATTCTTGGGAATCTGTTTTATATAATACCGACTAAACTTTAATTAACAGTTAACAAAATTATGGCGTTGTTTCTATCAAGAAAATTTATCTTATTTTATAGTGCCTTTTTTATTTTTTTTATGTGAATACCACACAAGAATCTCAACTACTGCTATTTGGAGTCAGTGAGACTATGGCATCCCCAATTGGGGTATGTTGTGAGGCTGAAGGTAGAGAGGAAGCGAAAGAGATGGGGAAGAGGAAGGTGGGAAAGTACCTGACTATTCAGATCTGGTCACTAAGCAACGTTTAAATTTCGAATTTTGGTCTTACACCAGGGCGATACTGAGAGTATCTTCCATTCCGGAACATGCCACAAATATACCATAATAAATTATATTTAATTATTTGAACCCGCGACCATCGGATCGACTTTCCCCTCAAACACGGAGGCCGTCAAATACATTTGACCAGGAGGCCTACAATTATATTTGAACTGCTAATAAATTAGATTGTTTAAAATTCTTTTGGACAATTTGCATTTATTTAAAAATAAAAATATTGGAAATAACAATTTTCATCAAAAATAATCACCAACAGCTTGGCGGTTAACAACTGAAAGGGAAAGCTTCGGACTGTAATTTAGGTATTAATAAACAAAAAAAATATATTTAATCATTCCCCAAAAGTAAGAACTTGGCAATAAAAGTTAATTAATTAAAGCTAATACGTTTCTCTTCTACGGAGATTTGATGTGCATAGTTAGATTTATGCCAGTGTTAACAACGTAAAAATAATTAAGTTCATTAATGTTACGGCGGAATTTAAAAAATCGTGTTTTTTTAAATAAAAATAATATAACTTTTTCAAAATGTGAATCGAGTACTTCAAGGAAGTCGCTTTATACGGAAAATGAAACGAATTTATAAATATTAAATTGTTAACGATATTTTGAAATTTGCTCACTGTGCGGTACTGTTGTCACTGTTTAATACTCAAAAGCGCGCCAGATTTAAAATTGTAAATGTCAAATCATTGGCAAAGTTATTGCCTACTTCAAACGACATTTGGCAACAGAATTATATTTTTTTTTTCAAATACGAGTTTTATTATATAAATAAAGTAAATTATAAAGTGGTTAACCGTTATATTCAAACATCTACGTATATAACTAGGAAATTTTAAAATCGATAGTACGTAAACTCGAATAACATTTTACGGCGCAGAGAGTCACGGACGTCAAGGACGTCCGTCCACCACAACTGTTGGGTGGAGAATGCGACAAAAAGGCGGTGACGATTGTGTGGTCCTTACGTCCATGGCATAAGGTTCACTTTGAAATAACATTTTCGTCGAATGCCGGCGGTCTTGATTGATGTCAAAAATAACAACGCGAAAATGCACATTTTATTTTATTTCGGGAAGTTCATGCATAAATATCGACTTTTTTCGCGATTATCATAAAAGAAACTAAATTTGCCACATTATGCAATAAAATTAAATACGAAGAGGGGTTTACAAGTAGGAGAGTTTGCACTTGAAAGTGTTTTTTTATAGACCTTATACTTTATTTTTTTCTAGGCTTATTAAAAGACTTATAAAAAAAATGACCGATATTTTTAAGGGCAAAGATATGTTCTACACGCAGTATTTAATTGAAGCATCTAAAATACTTTTAAGCGATTAAATTTTCAAAACAAAAATACACGATTTTGTATGATCTTGCATTATGTCGCAAGGCATCATCTTAAGGTATTAAGTATAAAAATATTTTATTTACGTTAAATTAAAGTCATGATAAATTAAAATGACGACAAAAAGAATTTTCGATTATTGAGGAAATGTATTGTATATTTATATAACACTAGCTGGTACCCGGCATGCGTTGCAATGCAAATAAATAACTTGTTTCTCGCTGCATTTCCTTTCCTCTGCATCCCTGTTCCCCTCGCGCGTTCTCTTTCCCCCGCGTTCCCCTTCCACCTTCCACGCCTTCCCCTCCCTCGTCATCCATCTCGCTAACCCCACCTCCTTCATTACCCTTCCCCACAAGCCTTCCCTCCCTGCCGCTAAATATACAAAATACACTCATTTTCATTAATACAAATTCAATAACGCCAGAACATATCATTATATATAGCCTATAACCTTTGCGGGCGTGCGTACAACAAATTACCAAAGTTTCATCGCAATCGGATGAACGGTATGGCAGCGCATTACATACGAACAAACAAACAAACAAACAAAAATTTATATATATATATAAGGTAGTGCCATGATATCAGTGATCATTACGTAGAATAAAGATTATAACATTAAAGGGCCTTCTGTACAAATTTGAATGGAAACAAATGTGCCACTTACTTAGGATCTTTAAGGGTTATTTAATATGCTTATAATTTATTTTTAATCTTTTGCTTTCTTTTATTCTTTGTCAATTTTAGCGAAAATAAATATTTTTACATTCATAGGATTTATTAGTTATCCAACTAGTTCACTAATCATCAAGCTATTTGCTGAAGGGATAGGCTGTGGCCAGAGAAGATTGAGAGGAAATATACCTCCGGAGTGCTACAAAACGGCGGATTCTTTTGTTTTGTGTTTTTTTTTAATGTTTTGTTTGTTTTTATGTTACGGATAATTTTATTACTCAACATGGATACAGATCTTTCATTGTTCCGAGATGCAGAACTAATCAACCACTATTAAAAGTAAAGACTATAAAATAGTAAGTATGTATTCTTATCTAACGACCTTGCCTGGGATATTAAAATTTTTAAGACGACAATATATTCAGAATCTTAACGACGTAAGTAAAGAAGCCGTGTATACAAATTGGGACTCGCGACCCTTGTATTAGACGGACCGACTGTCGAATTTGCCCTATCAAAGAAAAAGAAGACAAATAATGTGGGAATCTTAACGACGTAAGTGAAGAAAGCGTGTAAAGAAATATACGCCTGCGGCACGGTCAAATTCGCCCTGGCGAGACTATGGCATCCCCAATTGGGGTTTCTTGTGAGGCTGAAGGTAGTGGGGAGGGGAAGGAGATGGGGAAGAAGAAGGTGAGGAAGTACCTGGCTACTCAGATCTGGTCACCAAACATGCAACGTTTCAATTCTGAATGGTGGTCTTACAACAGGGCAATACTGAGTATCTTTCACTCTGGAACCTTCCCGCGACCTTCGGATTGCGAGTCAAGAGCCTTACCGCTCGACCACGCCGGACTGAATTATCACAATCGTGCTGTATTGTCTGTATTCTAACTCCCTTTATTCACATCATTCTATAAATTAAAAAGAACTTGCTTTGTATAAACCCACATACAGCACTAACAATTACTGCGATGCATCTTAACTATGGGTTAGATAAAAAAAAATTAAGGTTATCGGAATATTGTTTTTTGTTCTTGGCCTCAAACAATGTCGCAAGAACTTAACATTATTTTTTTTATAATAAACTAGTGGTTCTGGGAACAGTATACTGTTTATACGTTTAGTAGTGTTTTTATTTTTATCTTAATTTATTAAATATGCAAAAATCAATAATTTCCCCTGAAATCATGAGATTTGAAAGTAGGTATTTAAAACCAATATTCTTATTTATGTAACTTTAAGAATGTATGATATGTCCAAAGAAACGTCACTTTCTCGATGACAATTTTATTTTTTTTATTTATTTTGTTTAATATTTCAACAAACAAGTCATGCTAAACCAATTGCATTGGCTTGTCAGCAGGTGCTTATGGTTCAATTACAAATATATATTAAAAATTATAATTAACATCTTATTTCTACAGATTCAACATTTTTTTTTTAAACGATTTTTTCATAAATTTTTTGTATACATTTTTTCATAAATATAAATATTCTTCTTCCGGTAACCAATTTTTCAGCATGTATTTAACCTTATTCATAGAATTATGTTGCTTTATAGTTTCAGGTAATAAATTAAATATCTTCGGTATGTTGTATTCAAACGTTCTCTGTCCGTACTTATTATTAAATTTCGGAACTATTAACCCGTCGTTGCCCGTGAATCTAGTGCTATATTTATGATCTAGTTTCTCTTTATGCTGCGGGGTAAATATATGCTGAATTATAATTCTATACCATAGTATTGCCTTCACAGGTAAATTTTTTGCACTCTGAAACAGCAACGGAGTATTGTGTCTCTATTTGAAAATATTAGGGACAACTAAGATTGTTTACAGTAGTATTTCCCCATATTGTTAATTCATATCTTATAATAGATTCTTCCAGTGACGTATAAATTCAAATAATAATAAATTTAAAAAGTGTTTCAAATGGTAGGAAAAAATTTAATGTGTACATTCTGCTAGCAATTTTTTATTTTTTTTTTTATTACAACAAGAAATAAAAATATACAGAAAAAAGAAAAGTCCCAATAAACTACTTTTAAGCAGTTTGTCGATGGGTACTTTTACTTTGAAGATATAAACTTATTTTACTTTGTTATGGAGTTAACAATATTTGTGTCAGTCTAATACAAATTATTTCTTTCGGCGAGCCAATTCTTCAACATAATATTTAATTTACCATTTGTACATTTTTTAATTTCGGCAGGTAACATATTTAAGCAATTAGGTATCATGTAGTCCAGCGTTCTTTGTCCGTATTTGTTTAAATGCTTAGGTACAATTAGTCCTTCATTTAACATAAAACGAGTATTGTAAGTGTGGTCCACTGAGGTCCACTGTGTAAAAAAATATAACGCACAATGAGTCATGGCAATAACGTTATTATAAAGCAATTAAGAAAACCTTAAGTTGGGGAAACAGATTCCGAACCCCACATAATACACTTTCAATTAGTGTATCACAAATTGTCCGGTAATAAATCAATAAAGACAACTTCGAAAATTGACATTAAAAATTTAAAAAATAATTCGCCTAACAGTAGATTAGCCACAGTTTTAAAATGGTATTGTAAACCGAAACAGCTGTAACATAAATACATACTAAAATACTTGCAGAACATGACTATAAAACCATAAAATTTAATTTTGATTAAATTTAAATTGGCATTGGCACTGCACGTACTTTTTGACACTAAACGGAAGTTATTTAGTAGATTAGGTCTTATTTGAACCAAATTCGTTTCTCTAAGATCAAAGAGAATAAATTAATTGCGTCTTAGATGAATCAATTAAGTCTATGGATCGCGTATAAGATTTTTACAATACGAAGAGCTTCGTTAGTTCAACTCCGTTCATTGATAATCCAGTTATTTTGCAATTGACATTATTTCAAAAGTCGTGTATATTGACAGCTTATCTGACACACATGAGGGGGCGCTAAAACTGGCGACTTTTATCAACAGACTGTCGAAATCACATGTTGACCGTGCTCGCAAATAATGCCAAATGATCACAGATGACCAATTTTGTCAGCAAAGTATTGGCATAGGGTTTTATGGATCCACCGTGCTAGACCTCCTGGTATGACTAAAGAATAGGTAATTAAGATACAATAACAATAATAGAATACCAACAAAAAGAAAAATCATTTGATTAACTATGGTGGTTTTCCCATAAAAAATAATATTCATTGCTTGTTATATTAATTATTATATTTGATGTACATTTTTATTCGCTTTAGAATTATTAAATTAGAATTATTATCTAATTAAGTGGAGACGTTTGTTCTCGACAAGAGAAAACCTAATGACTAGTAGGCGGCTGGCGGAGGTAAAAACATTGGGAATGTATGGCGAGCGATATGCTGAAAAAGGCCAAAACCAAATGATCTTTTATATTTTATAGCTACGTCTGTTGGCCCCGTAAAACAAATTACACCGGTCAAATAACGAAATTTTAATTGTTTTGCCTTTAATTATTTAGCGGCTCTGGAATTTTCGTTTTGCCTCCGCATTCCGCCTCCTACTATTGACATTTTTAACTTAAGGTATAAAAATAATTATACGTATCGAATCATTAATGTGATGTAATGCTGTCTGTAGGCTCAGATCTTTTAGACTAAGCAACGGATTTTTACGCGGTTTTCAACAAGAGATAGTGATTCAAGAGGAAGGTTTATATGGAAAATACATGAATATTATAGTAGAAAAAAGCCGATAAATTCAAAGATTCAATTCTGGCAGCGGGCAGCGAGGTGGCAAGCGGGTCGTGTGGATTTGATATGTATGCAAATTAACAGATGGCGTTAGTTATAAAGGTTGGGTAATGGCGTTGTGTCTCGTTAACCACAGCAATATGTGGGTCTGCTAGTCATGCATATAAAGAAGAGTGTTTGTGGAGGGCGGGCGGCATAAATTTGTTTTGTATTCAAATCAACAGTTTTATTCGAAGGTTGATGAAATTTTGCACACTTGACCTTCAAAATAAGAGGAAGGTCACTGACTGATTACATGATATTTAAAAACTACGCTTATCCCCCTTTTCCCACCCCTCAAAGAAGTTATTTTCATACTTTTCAATGAAATTTTGCACACTTGACCTTCAAAATAAGAGGAAGGTCACTGATTACATAATATTTTGAAAAACTACGTTCATTACCTTTCCCAACGCCTTAAAGAAGTTCTTTTATACTTTTCGATAAAATTTTGCACACTTGACCTTCAAAATAAGAGGAAGGTCATTGATTGCGTAATATTTTCAAAAACTACGCTTATTCCCTTTACCCACCTCTTAAAAAAGTTATTTTATACTTTTCGATGAAATTTTGCACACCTGACCTTTAAAATAACAGGAAAATTACTGTTTACGTCTGATGTCGAAAAACTCTGCCTCAAATCAACGATTTTTTAAGATTTACAGAAGACATTAAAAAAACTGTCACCCTCCGCATCTAGTGTGAAAAAAACCCAATTGCAATGGGATAAGATGTTAAACGCGGTGTTCCCAGATTTAATTAAAATAGTCAAAGATTAGCACAGGAGGCCCTGAGAAAAATAATTTCCTTCAGGGCTTATGTCATCTTTGAGGATGCTGTGTGGAGGGTCTTTAAGAGGAGAGGAAGGTGTGAAAATGATTCTTGACGAGACCCATGTTGTAGGAGGATGAAAACACAGAGGGCGGCATATCGATTCACAGCCTAGCTGTTGAACTTAAGAACGAGTCGTAGAATCGACCCGTTCTCGTTTCCCATTCGGCGGTACCCATACCCACCTCCCAAATAAAAATGTATAACTTAAACACCGTTTACGGTTTGTAAGTGATTTTTTTTTATTATTAAGGCTGTATATAATTATTTCGCGTCGTTTGCAACTTTTTGCTGTAAAAATAATACATTATGATTGATGTTAGGATCCCAACTAAATAATTATTAGATAGCTCGACGCCGAAAAATAAAAAATGATGAAGCAAAAACTCGGGTAAGCGGAATTCCCCGTGATGATTTTTTAACCTCTAAACAACTATCATTCGTCCACCTTTGAAAGCGCGAGTTCACTCTACTCATATATTATTATTTTCAACTTAGGTTTTTCTCTTTAGGTTAAGTGTTTGTGCCTTTTATAGCGAAAATGTTCTTTTCGCTATAGAAATCAAACGAATCAAAGAAATCAAAATAATAAAGAATACTTAATATATTGTAGACATATTGATAAATGAATAGATGGCGCAATTAGAGTTAATGAGAACAACACTCGATATTTATTTATTTTTTACATAAGTATAAAGTATTTTTTAACAAGTAAAAAGTATGAGACACGAGTACAAAGAGTATATAAAGTATAAAGGTATGCATAGAAAGTAAGAAAATAGTGATCAATAATACAGTGTCCATTATTAATATTATTAATATAAAAATACAGTTATTGAATGAATGCTTATCCATTGATACTTGCAGGACACGTGTGCTTATCTATTGATAATTACTTGCATTGATCTTGACAAGCGTCACTAAGAAAAGCTTTGTATCTGAGCTGAAACCAATGAATTATTAAATAAGGGGGTTTTAACCGTATAATCACGGGAGACCAAAATTTGTCCCAAAACATCTTATGCTGTTATAATTTCAGGAGACCAAGATTGTCCCAGAGCGACCAATTAAAAGTAAGGTATCTCTCATATATATTTATTTATTTATTTATTACACATCCTGAAGGGCTTTTACGTCCTAGTTTATAAGTTGGGTATCATAATTACTTCAAAATTAAAACAACAAAGAAAATATAGTACAAAGGAAAAATAAAATACACAATGCAAAAGCACATCATAAAATAAAATAAAAGCACATCATTGGTAAAAATGATAAGAATCAATAATAAACAGAAATTACAGAAACTATGTAGGTCAATTTGTGTCTAGTCTAGATTTATAAAAAAATTGGAATAAACAATATTGATACCTTTTTTTATTATTTATTTTTGGGGTGTTATGCCGTGTTTCGCTACCTCCTTCTTTAGCCAACGTTTCGGACAGCGTTACAGTGTCCATCATCAGCTCATCTGCCCTGATCATGGACACTGTAACGCTGTCCGAAACGTTGACTAAAGAAGGAGGTAGCGAAACACGGCATAACACCCCAAAAATAAATTACAAAAATACTTTCGGCCGTGAAAACCTAAATACATAATATTGATACCGATTATTTTTAAGATGAAATATATCTCTCAGATCAAAATATTTAATTCTCGAGATTGTGAAGTCTCGGAATCGGGGGATTTTGATAAGACAGTGTCCTGGTGTTTTTAAAGTAAAACGGTGGTATATGCTTGCAAGATCTTCTGGAAATATGGATGTTGATTAATTGAAGCAATTTTGTAATGCAGTATTTTAGGTAATAGTATTAAATCTGTGTTTATTCATCTTTCTAAAAGTATTAATATCTAGGGAAATACCTTCATGCGAACATTTGTGATTTTTCTGTGACTCTTCCTGTCATGCGAACGTTTGTAATTTTTTTTAAGTTAGAAAGAGAACGAAATAATGTTTCTCATTGCCTTCGGAATATAGGAGCTATTTTGCTCAGAACTTTCATAAAATCGATCATATATTACGGTTAAACGATAATTTGTAACGCAAGGCTGATTTTCAGAGCGCGGTTCCAACCAACAAAAACAGTTGTTTTTAAGAAAAGCGTCGAAATGTCTAGATAATATAACTTTTGTTTGTTAATAAATGTATTTTCTATGTGTTTATGTTAAATTTGTTGGTTTTGGTAATATAAAATGCAGTAATTTTCATATAAAATTAAAAATATCTATAAACACTGCAAACCCATTTTAAAATTTTTCATTACTAAATGCATTTCGTAGAAGTATATTTTAGTATTCAATATTCAAGGAAAACGATAGTGCTGTTTCAATAAAGATTTTTTAACTCTGAAATTTCCGAAAGTCCTAATTAAATCATTTTAATGCGTGCATTATTTTTGGAATGTTATTCGGAACAAAACATTAAAAAAGTAACGTAGACTCTTGCTCATCACGAAACGGGATAAATCTCCTACTGCGGTGTTCACACAAAATAAATACACATTTTACAGAATACAAGTAGAGTAGTCACACTAGTTTCGGCCAGTTACATTAGTAAGCTGTACCTAAATTCATACTTACAAAATAATAGCTGTAAATATTACCGCTACATAAACAGATATACATAAATAAATAAATGTATTAAATAGATCCAGTTAATGTGGTCTAATATAAATCAAAGAGTTTTACATTTTATTTTACACTTTGCTGCTTTCTAACTAACTGGGAAATGTGCTATGCATTTGGATGCCTTTATACAGTAAACAATTGGGAGATTTTGATTTGTTCAATCTTTTTAGTCTAATTTTTTCTTATAATATGGTGTGTGTGGAAGACTTATTGTAATATTTTTTCTTCAAAATTTGCAAATTCACTTTGTGGCATCATTATTAATAAATGAAAACATATAACTTTGTGTACACCACTATTTAATTAACAATATCAATATATGTTTCGAAAACAATGCTTTCTTCGTCAGGATAATAAGTTAATAAAAATAACAAAAGACAAACAAGAATAGACAAATAAGAACATAAATAAAATATTAGAAAGGAGAGGTGATTAATTATTAAAATATCATAAAAAAACAATTACATAAAATAAAATATTGTTAATTAAATAGTGGTGTACACACAAAGTGATGGCCGCGTATTTCCACCAACATTTTCTTAGAGTCCCTCATCAATACTTTGAAGGGTCCTTCATATGGTGTCTGCAAGGGAGCTTTTACCGAGTCTGTTCGGATGAAAACATGAGTGCATGTCCCCAACAAACCGTGTACGAAAGGTTTGTCATGGTTATGGTTTGTAGCTGGTACAGGTTTAATATCTTTTAACATATCGGTGACCTTTCTAGCAAACGTCTCTGGATCTGTTGATTTTGTCTCAGTAAAAAAATCTCCCGGGAGCTTAAGTGGAGTTCCGTATGTCATTTCCGCGGGTGATGTTTTCGCATCCTGCCGAACGCAAGATCTGAGGCCCAAAAGAATCAATGGAAGTCTCTCTGACCAACTGTTTGTGGAGGTTGCTTTTAGACCCCCTTTGAGTGTCCTATGCCATCGCTCTACTAAGCCGTTTGCTTGCGGGTAGTACGCAGTTGTTCTTAAGTGTTTTACACCGCACAATTTCATGAGGTCTTCGAAGAGTTTGCTTTCAAATTGTCGTCCTTGATCCGACGTTATTGTATCGGGCACTCCAAACCTAGCTATCCAGTTCTCCATGAGAGCAAGAGCAACTGTCTCTGCCATGATATCTTTAATAGGAATCGCTTCTGGCCATCTAGTGAAACGATCTATAATGGTCAATAGGTAGTTGTTGCCACGTGATGGAGGCAAGGGTCCAACAATATCAATATGGATATTTCTAAACCTCTCCTTGGGCAACGGTAGGGTTCCAATAGGACTGTGGGTATGCCTATTTACCTTGGCCTTTTGGCATGATATGCACGTGGTTACAAACTCTTTTACGTCTCTTTGCATCTTAGGCCAAACAAATCTTTGCTTAAGTGTTTTGTAGGTAGCTCCAATGCCGGGGTGACAAATACTGTGCAAGTTATCAAGTATACGGTGTCTCCAAGCCTTTGGTATAAATGGTCTGGCAGCCCCAGTGGACGTGTCGCACCAAAGAGTTGTAGGACTTCCGGGAATCTGGACACGTTCCAAACGCAGAGAAGTCTCGGTGTTCATGATTGCGATGAGTTCTGGGTCGTTGTTTTGGTCTAATGCCACCTCTTCATAATTGATTGGCGATGGAATTTGTATTTCTTCAATCCTTGATAATGCATCGGCCACCTGATTTTCTTTTCCGGGGGTGTAGACTATTTTTGTTGTAAACTGCGCAATAAAATCTAACTGTCGTCTTTGCCTTGGCGAATCATTGTCTGTTTTTTTGGTGAACGCAAAGCATAAAGGTTTATGATCGGTATATATGGTCACTTCTCTACCCTCAACTTGTCCTCGGAAGTACTTAATTGCTTCGTAAATGGCTGTGAGTTCTCTATCATAAGTACTGTAATTTTTTTGTGCGTTGTTAAGTTTTCGCGAAAAAAATCCGAGCGGTTTCCATTTCCTTTGTTTTTCTGTTCGTTGTTGGAGAGCTGCGCCTACTGCGAAATTTGATGCGTCCACCATAATTGCGAGGTCTGATGATATTTCTGGATGTGTGAGAAGTGTAGCATTAGCCAAATCAACTTTGGTCTGGTCGAATGCCCAAATGAGCTCCTCTGTCCATTGGATTGGTTGCTTGTCCGCTTTATTTGTGTTGGCGATTACGGCGTACAACAATCGTTGGGCCTCCACAGCCTTTGGAATGAACTTTCGGTAGTAATTTAGCATTCCCAAGTATCTGCGCAAGTCCTTTGCTGTTTTTGGTCTTGGGAAATCTTTGATGATCTCCACTTTGTCAGAAAGTGGGGTCGTTCCCTCATTTGAAATTTGGTAGCCAAGGAATTTAATACTGGATTGACCAAACATGCTTTTCTCGGCGTTAATGATCAAACCGTGTTCCTCAAGACGTTTGAAGACCATTTCGAGATGTTCCATGTGTTTGTTTTCGTCCTCGGATGCAATCATTATGTCATCGATATATGCAAAACAAAATTCCAAGCCATTCAGTACTTGGTTTATAACGCGTTGAAACGTCTGTGCCGCGTTACAAAGCCCAAACTGTAGCTATGTGAACTCAAAGAGACCAAATGGTGTTATGATGGCGGTCTTTGGAATGTCGCTTACACTAATGGGAATTTGGTGGTATGCACGAACCAAATCTATAGTGCTAAAAATGTTGGCTTTAGACAGCTTGTGAGCGAAATCGTTCAGTTGAGGAATCGGGTAACGGTCTGGAATCGTCTGAGAATTGAGCCTGCGATAGTCTCCGCAAGGTCTCCAACTGCCGTCCGATTTTTGTACCATATGTAAAGGGCTTGCCCAACAGCTTTTCGATGGTCTACAAATTCCTTGCTGTACCATAAGAGCGAATTCCTTCTTTGCTGCCTCTAGCATTTGTGGTGTCATTCTTCTGGCTTTAGCTGAAGTGGGCGGTCCAGTTGTTTCAATACAGTGGGCCACAGAGTGTTTCACTTCTACTTCTCGATTGAAAGGTCGTGTAATTGCAGGGTATCGTTGTAGACATTGGTGGTATTTGCTTGTATTGTTAACCGTAGATACACCAGTACTTGCATAGTGAATGCGCTGTCCCGTTGAAGTTAGCCCCGTCGTTGCGTCAATGAGTCTCTCTTTCCGAAGGTCCACAAGAAGATTAAAATTTTCTAAAAAATCTGCCCCCAAAATTGCACGCTCAACCTCAGCTATGACAAATGTCCATGGAAATGTTCGACGCAATCCGAAGTTAACCATCATTCGGCGTAATCCGTGCGTCCTGATAGGAGTACCATTTGCCGCGTAGAGTGCCACATTTGGCTCGTGTTGTTCAAATGTTCGCGGTGTTTTGAATTTGTTGGGAATTACAGATACTTCCGCCCCGGAATCTATCAAAAAGTTTATATTGTTTTGCCGGTCCCAGATGTGCAACCTTTTTCCAATTTGCTCTATGTAAGTTGCATCGACACAGAGCTTCTTTAGTTTTCCGCCCTCTTTGTCGTCGGCGGCCAATCACAGGGTGCGATGCACTTTTTTGCAAGTTTTCCGAACTTGTAATGATACCAGCATCGTTCGTAAGCTTTTTTGTTTGATATCTGTTACGCGATGGTGACCTTGTTCGCCTCTGTTTATTAATTTCCAATAATTCTCCATCACTTATTTTAGTTGAACCGGATGAACTAGGAAAACCTTCTACGTGGCATACTTCATTGTTGCTATAGACGTCTGCCATTTTATCGGCGATTTCTGCCAGCTTGTCCAAGTCCTGATCAGCCGATACCATCAGTGTAGCTTGCATGTTGTTGGGCAGCCGTTGTAACCACAGCGTCCTGAAGAGTTCCGTGTTGATGATGGTGGGTCCTGCCAGTTCTTTCATCTGACGTAATAGCTGGGACGGTGTATTATCTCCAAGCTGAAGACCGTATATGAGCTTGGTAGTTTTTTTCCGTTCGGACTCTGTAAACCTAGTCACTAATGCCGATCTTAACGTTGCATACATATCCCTTGTGGGTGGGTTCAAGACGATGTCACTAACCATGGTTAGCGTTTCACTGTCCAGGCAGCTTACGATGGAGTAATATTTAGTTGCATCGGAACTAATGCCGGCTATGATGAATTGCGCTTCAATTTGTGCCAGCCAAAGTTGACATTTATCTCTCCAAAATGGCGGCATTCGAACTCCCACTTTTGCAACCTGATGACTAGTGCCCTGGTCCGTCATGTCTTCTTCGTTCTTTTGCTGTGTGTTAGCCATTAATTCGCTTGATGTGCGGTCTCAAATAAATGTATAATTTATACTAAAAATATTATTTGAAATCGATTGACTCCGCGACGTATTTATTTGCGAAAATAAAATTACGTTATTGAAATGCCAAGTGGTACCTACTGTATACTAGCAATCTAGTGACAGAACCCTACGTGAGGAACTAATTGACAGCGATATCGAAAAGCGAAACTTGTTATTCCGTCTATTAAAATACCGGCGCTCGAGAACACGAAATGCTCTTTTCTAGAGGCAAATTTTTATTCAGCTAGGCTCGGCTTCTTGTCTGTCCGGGTTTCGATTACGCGAATACAATATTAATTTCAGGATGTAGGTACGCTGTCAAATAATAATCGATGGCGAGTGATTTTAATTTCGCGTGTTTTTATCGGGGTCACCAAATTTATGGGAGTTGTTTCCAACTCTCATAATATTAAATGCAATGAATAGGGTTCTGTTTCAATTAAAAAGAAGATTGGCACTCACTTGGATTTATTGATTACAAAGATTACTAATTGACAATTAATAGAGTTGTTAATAGTTGCGCGGACTGTCACGGAGTGGCCGGCCGCGCATCGTCTCTCCCCACCTCTCGTCCCCTCGATGGTCGGGTGTCAACACTCCACACATTTATTGTAATACAGTTTGTCTCTAAATTAATCAAGCGTCTCGATGGTGTATCTGTGGTATCTTGTGTGGAGTTGCTCGAGTGTGTGAACGCAACGACGAATGTCAACATGTTCGATCGAGCCAAACAGTCGTGCACGATACATACTTTACGTAGCATTATGATGTATAAACGTTAACAGGAGCGTGCATTGTTCTACGACCAAAGGTAGTCCGTGTGTAGTTTTTTTCTATATTCCCCGTCCCTTAACCTCTTTAAGGTAAGGCAATTAATTTTATACAATTACTAACGATGATCACAAGATAACGGAACAAGTTTTCAATTTGGGAGGCGGGAATGGGTACCGCCGCCCCGGGAACCTTTATTGGATAACCAACACCTCTGCCATAGGTCACCCCAAGTGGTTCGCTACGTTTGGTGATTTAGCAGGGGTGTCCGGGTTCATGGGATGAGGTTTGTCTAGGTCTTGGAGGCGGATGACCAAGACACACTGAACCCCAGATTCCTACCCACCCCTAAACCCTTTTCCTTCCCAGAACTCTCCTCCACTCCTTTTCTTGAAAAAACCCTCCTCACAGCATCCCCAAAGATGACATGACATCCCCACGGTGTGGAGCTCAATTAAAAAAAAAAGTTATATAGGTTTCTTCTTTGGTTTATTTTTGTAAAATGTTGTCAAAATTTAATCTGTGAAAACATCAACGCCCAGACAAGAACGAAAATACAAAATTAGGGGAATTTTCCTAACGTAACAAGGTACATGTGATATGCAGAGTGTTAAGGGACCACTACTTATTTTAACCACGGAGTGATTCCTGACATTATTTGGAGTAAAAAATGTTGTTGAAATTTTGGTCTCCGGTGACTTTTTAAACGTAGTTTTTATTCAAAATAAAAAATAAAAAAAATTCTTCCACATGTTCTCGCTGGTCACTCAGCCGAGTCAACCATGTAAACCATATTTTTTTTTATTAGCAACTGTACAGAGTACTTACAAAGTTCAGTGTGTTCATCTGTACTCACTTATTTAACTAGCCAAAAACAATAAAAAAGGCTTGCTAAATAAATTGGCATTTTTCAAAATTCGCTAAAAACAAACCTAACACATAGAGCAAAAGTGTGTTCATAGACAAAAAGCATTGCAAGCCAATGCTTTTATTTAAATTTTACCAATAATTTATTTCAAGATGTTTTAGTTATGCAAATAGATTGAAAATGGATTTGTTTTGAAATAATATTACGTTTGCTGATAATAACACAGGTGTTTCACCCTGCTCACATGGTAAATAACAAATAACCGTATTGTTTTAAACTGTGGACTTTGAAAAAAGGATTGATGATATGGCCGCCACATGAAGTCTGTGAAAAAGAAACAATAATTATATTGGAACTGACTGCGTCATTTTGCACACCAATAATAACAATTGAACAATTTGTATAGCGCCGTTTTTGCGACCAATCATCTCAAGGTCGCTGTATAAATAATTAAACTATTTAGGCTCTATCAAATTACAAGTACCAACATGTGTATAAACAGATACAAAAGCGTATATACCTTACAATACAGCTCAGATTATTAGAAAGTTTAAGCTTGGAGAAGATCCGATTTTGCACGTATGAAATAACTTATACATACGAGTATGCATGTGAGGGGAAAGAGATTTGTTCAATCTTTTGGGCGGTTTGGATAGTACCTGGCAATTCAGATCTTATTAATAAACACAGCTGATACTAAACCGAACATCATTTCTTTATTTTTTTACCCTTGGCGAGACCTTCCACACGGCATTCTAAAAGATGTACCTGCTCATCATATTATATGGGAGTTTGAATTGGCTTTGTGAAAAGTTGTTGGTTGTTTATATTTCTTTCGCGGGAACTTTGTTTTTATTTATTTTACTTTCCTTATGTGTTAATGCTTTGGTAATACTATGTTTAAAATCGTTTTCATGTTTTCAAACATACTTACGAAAACAGTGAATTGACAATTTTCTTCCAAATTCATTAGATAAAAGGACTTCGTTTTTTTTTTTTTAATTTAGTATTTTATAAGATTCCTCATATTAAAAATAAGCATATTAATGATTAAAAATATCTGTAGTAAGCTTTTTGTTTTAAATTTTTCGTGGTTAAAACTCAAAATATAGCATTTTTAAAGGCTAAGCTGTAATTCGAATACAAAAATTTATAAGGTAATTTTACCTAGTTTCTTTAATGGTATTTGTTTTTACGACATCTTTAGAAATTAGAAATATATAGGCTCTTTAAAATGACTTCGAAAAATTCCGAAATTCAGTAACGAATTATTTTTATTAACACTATAAATAAACAAGAAAAAAAACCCTCTTTGGCTGTATAAGCAAAGAATAATCTTCCCATGAACTATTTTTTGTCGGTTTCTAATTAGTAAGGTTTTCCAATGCACTTTTTTTTGTATCAATTGAATAAAATTTTCTTATCAATTGAATAAAATTTTCAAGACATATATTATTAAGACTTACTGTGATAAAACTCGTTTTTTTACATAATTTCAAGCAAACAATTAACATTAAATCGGCGTATTGTTAATGTGTTAATACTTCGTAATTAACATATTTCTAACATACTTCATTCATACAATGTTTTCCATCACATTACGTAGGCGGATTTACAATGTGATAATGATGTTTGTTTTTACAACGTGTTATATTTAAACTCGTTTTTTACATAATTTCAAACCTACTCCATACAATGTTTCACATCACGTAAGCGTTTTGTTTTTACAAAGTGTTAATGCTTTGGTTATAATATGTATATATTTTTTATTTTTATCAAACACATATTTTTTTTTATTTTTACTTAATCCATACAATGTTTTACATCAAATTAAAGAAGGGTATTTTAAATGGGAATGCAGTTATAATTAGTTACTTGATGTGAAAATTCTTGTTGTTTCTAAAACAATCCCTATCCCCTTTTGTTTGCTATTTCGTATAGCTTTAAATTAACCTAAATCCGAATAGTCTATGGTGGGGGTCGGAATTTACGGATCGGATGATTTCCTCTCCTTCATGTTTATTTAGCCACTTTATGACGTTGTTTTCGTTGACCTCTGAAAGGGCATTACAAAACTATATTGCATTATGGTTTTTCTGGCCAAAGGATGTATTTAATTTTGGAATGATAACCATTTTTGTGGTTTTGCCCTTGTAGGTAGATTGCTATAATTTTGAAAACCCTTTTTTTAATGTTTGCATGCGTATTCTTTGCCACTTTCACGGATCCAAGACCGAAAGTCCTGTTTTAGCTCTCATGTTTTGGGAACCTCGGTTTCACGGGGTTATACTCTTACAAACAACGCTATTATTGTGCCTAATTAACGCTGGTGAACTTCGCAACACCAATTCACTCGTGTTTGACGTCATCAGCTGCGATTTCGTAAATACATGAGTAAGCAAAATGATTGTCGGAGAACAGAATGGTTGAATTGAGTTTTTTGCCTTTTTTGTTTCGAAAAATAATAACGATTATAAAAATGAACGGGATTTTTTGTTCATCTTCCAAAGGTCGTCAGAATTAAACGTGCAAAATTAATTGAACTAATCATTTTTTTTTAATTCAACTTAATCGAATACGAAATAATGTTTGTAAACAAGTTACATACCTACCTTCTTCTACCATTAGAATTAATTTTTTTCTGATTACGGTTCATTATCTCAATATAGCTTACTAACTGTTCTCACTTACAAATTACATAAGATCTGATCTACGTCAGAGTCGTAAGCTTTTTGACTCTGGATGAACTCTGGTCTGGTTGAACTGTAGGTAATTCATCGATCTAAAACTCGACGTGTGTAAATATTAGGTATCTACATCTATTTAATTCGTTTGTTTATTACAATTTTAAATTTAATTTAGTTAATTTCATTTTAGGAGGCGGGTAGGGGTACAACCGCCTAGGGAAACATTTATTGCATAACCGATACTTCTGCTGTTGAGAATCTCAAGGACGATGCTGTGTGTTTTACTTATGACGGCGTAATAACCCTTTATCAAAAAAATACGACACCTCACTGGGCGTATTGTACAGGGCCCGCAGATACTTTAATAGTGTACAAATCGCAAGTGCACCCCAAGGTTTATTTTGGCAGCCACCTCTGGTCTGGAGCCCCAAAATACCTAAAAAAAACCCTCGTCTCTGTTCAGAAACGGGCGGTCCGTTTGAAAGATTCTCTTTACTTAACAAACGGATTGCAATCGTTAGAGCACAGGCGTCAGGTGGAAATGCTGTCCTTATTCTACCGGTATTAGAATGGAAGATGCTACGAGAAACTAGCGTCATTGATCTCCTCGGAACCGGTGCATAGTCAGGAAACACGCCATCCGCGCCCAACATTTTTACACGGATGGCATTAGTCACATGAGAACGGGTCGTTTCTACGACTCGTTCTTGAGTTCAACAGCTCGGCTGTGAAACTATTAGCCGGCCTCTGTGTTTCCTCCCTCCTACAACATGGGTATCTTCAAGACCTGTGTTCACTCCTTCTTCTCCTCAAAAACACCCTCCACACAGCATCTTCAAAGATGACATAGGCCCTTGTGAGGAGTTAATGTAAAAAAAAAACTCGACACAGATTCTGTTAGTGAGGTGTTCACAAAACACTACAACTCACCATACGGTTACTGATTTTTAACAATTATCTATAACTGGTGTTTATTATACAAACTGCGTGTAGGAGAATAGAAATGAATAATTAATTAAATAAAAATCATATAACCAATTTGTATAAATATAGAGCGTGCTCCGATAATTGATTCTGAATGTGTTGCTGTAAAAGGTTACATGTTGTCTCGTATTCTTAGTCGATATATCTTGGTATCATTTTTGTTTTGATTCTTTAGCACGCATGCGTCGTCATCAAAATCACAAGTCCTAACTCAAGTGGCTCTAGCAAACATAAACTTCGTTATGTCTCAATGTGTACCTAACGGAACTTTTGTATGAAATGTCATCGAGGAGTGTTCCTAACAAGTATTTCAATATTGTCGTGGTAGAGTTGAAGTGACTTCAGATCATAGCGTATGTAATTATTATTTTCAAAGTATGAACCTTACCAAGACACAGTGTTTACATGTGTTTGGTGCTTGATGTTTAGTGTTTGGCAAAGCGTGAACTTTCTCGTATTTTTTGTAAGGTGGGACGTAATTTCACGTAATTACTACGTAATCTTTTTTTACAGATGCTACTTTGTTGTTGTGGTCAAAATCGAACCAACGCTTTGTTAAATTATTAAAATATTCATGTTGATTCAAATTTATTTATTTTTGTGGGGATTAGTGGCGACAAACAAAAAAATGTTCTTGTAATTCATTACTTACAATAATTGGCAAATTTTGAAGTATGGTAGATATTTTCAATATCGTCTTGGTGAAAAACCACCATTTAGTTCGCAAAGTTGTTTGAAATGATTTTAGCCGTGTTTGGTGACCAGGTCTGAATAGCCAGTTACTTCCCCACCTTCCTATTCCTCTTCCTATTCCTTTTCCCTCCCCTCTATCTGTACACTCACAACATGTCCCAATTGGGGATGACATAGTCTTCTCAATGTTGGGAAGTATCACTTCAGATCTGGTAATCGTACACGGTTAAAGCCATTTCAAGCAGCTTTTCGATTGTGAATTATGGTCTTTCACCAGCGAACTGGAAAGTAATTAAATTAAATTAAAGTATCTACCACCAAAGGAGTTTCAACAAATAATGCTTCTTTTGGCTTCCAAGTCAAATACTAAACCTATAACACAGAATTTCTGTTGTACTTTAGTAATCACCTTTTAAATAGCTATATCTACACAAGAAAAAGAGTTCTTCCGGAGTTTTGAGGCAATGAACAGCAGGGCCGTATTTAAGATCTGTAGACTCGACGCCTAACCTGTGGTATTTATTGTTGGGTTGGACACGATTTTACAATAAGTTCGCTTGAGGTACTGAAATGAGATGTTGATGTTATCCCAGCCAAAAAAGAGCTTTAATCTTCGGGGGGAGCAAAACGAGCAAAATAAACATTGCATTTTGCATCCTAAGCTTATTTTTGAAAAAAGTGTCGGTTAGAACCAACTGAGGTGAGATTTGTAGTGAATCTTATATGAGGTGGGTAAGTTCTGCATTTTGCCGGAGGCCTCCGAGAAGTGCTTTGTTTTAAAAGCACTCGAGTTCTAGGAGCGGGTCCCGGGTTCGAGTTCTTCTTGGTTGCGGACTGAGTAGGTACTGGGCGCTGTTGCGGCGCACCGAGGCGGGACGCACGAGTTCGGACAAGAACTCGGAGGCGGCCCCGGATAGAACCCGCAGAAAAACTCGTACCCGGGACCTGCACAGGAACTAGAACCTGACAGTGCGCAAGGACCCGCACGCGGACTCGGGATTGTCACCCATCGCGCCGGCCGTTAGAGGCATTCAGGTTATCGGTCTGGCTTCGATTTCCGCGTTTGGGCCCGAGTCCGGACTTTGGACTTTGGATTTATTTATTTTTCAGAGTACCTAAACCTAAGTTTACTTGCTCTAACATATTTATAAAAGGATTATCTAATGATGCTTTACATGGTTTTTAATGTAATTGAGTTTTCGAGAAATGTTTTTATTTTTACTGCGGCTTTATGCAGGAATATTCTATACGTAATTAACTAATCTCTACGTAAGACAGATCTGGGTTTTTTATATTTAAAGTGTTCATTCTCGCTGTATTTAGCAAGAGAGTTTATCGTGGGATTAGAGTGACTATCTAGGCCAGCGTAAAACCTAGTAGCCTGTGAAAAAATAAGGTCTTTAACCAACGGGACGTTGGATTCATTGTGGAGAGTAGAGATTCTACTCCAGTTGGGTGCGTTTAAAGCGAGTCTAATGCATTTATTTTGGAAGACTTGAAGTTTATCAATATGGGTATTTGCTGCATAACCCCAGATTGGGCAAGCGTAGGAGAAACATGATCTGATGGTAGACTTATAAAGCAGTAATTTGTTGTCTGTAGACAGACGGCTATTTCTACACATCATGGGATAGAGGGATGATAGATAATGATTTGCAGCTTTTCTTTTTTCTTCTATATGTTTTTTCCAAGTTAGTCTATAATCTAGAGTGACACCGAGGTATTTTAATGACGATTCCCATGGAACGTTTTTCCCAAACAGTTTAATGAAAGGGGGCCGTTTGGGCCGTGTTTTGTGGAACACGGTCGCGACACTTTTGGTCGGATTGATAGAGATTCTCCACTTTTTACACCACTTTTCTGTGAGAGTGGCTTGTTTCTGTACGCGGCGTGTAGCAGTGGCCTCGACAGTTGAGCTAGAGATAATGTTTGTGTCGTCAGCGAATTGGGTTATTATGATATTATGATCTATTGGCTTAGGAATGTCACTCGAATAGATGTTATATAATGACGGCGAGAGTTGACTGCCTTGCGGGACCCCAGCTGACAGGGGGCGAGTAGTGGAGAAAATGTTATCTATTTTTACTTTAAATGAGCGATTTCTCAGGAAACTATTTATAAGTTGGATGATTCTAAGTGGGTACCCTAGACAGTACATTTTATATATAAGGCCATTATGCCAGACTTTGTCGAACGCTTTACTAACGTCTAGAGAGAGTATTACTGTTTTTTTCTTTGTGTTAAAGCCCTCCGTGATGTGTTCCACAACACGGAGGAGTTGGTGAGTGGTTGAATGACCAGCTCGAAACCCATGTTGAAAGTCTGGCAAGAATTTACATTTATTTGTGATTTCATTTAATCTTACAAGGATTACTTTTTCCAGGACTTTACCCAGACAAGGAAGGAGACTTATCGGCCTATGGTTCTCCGTTAATAATGGATCCTTGCCTGGTTTAGGAATTAATATTACGTCAGCTTCTTTAAAGTCCTTTGGAAAGCAACGTAGTCTAAGTGCTGCATTGCAGATGGCAGTCAGGGCGCAGATGCCCTTTTTCGGTAGGCATTTGAGTATTTTGTTAGATATACCGTCAGGACCGGCCGCTTTCTTCTTTTTTAGACCCTTGATTATTTTTATTATTTCATCTGGAGATGTGGTTTTAATGGGCGGGTCCTGGGGGTCGAGACTTAATATTGCTTCTACTTTAGAATCCACCTTAGCTACAAAGGCCGGGTCATCGTGTTCCGTGTTAGGAGTGAATTGTGCTCCAAGGGTGTCTGCGAAGGCTTCTGCCTTGTCTGCTGCAGAAAAAACTTTACCGTTTGGGCCTTGAAGCGGAGCTATTTTTATTGCTGGGCGTCTAAGGGCTTTGGAGAGTTTCCAGTAAGCGTCCCTGTCATCTTCGAGGGAGGATATGAATACGTTCCAACGCTCGTTACGGTAATCATAGAGTGCTTCGCGTACTTCTCTATTTAATCTATTTAAGTGTTGTTTAACAATAGGATTGTAGGAATTTTGCCACTCCTTACGCACTTGGTTTTTTTCCCTAATAAGATCTTTGATCTCTTCGGGAATACCATATTTCGCTGAGTTGTCTTTTTTAGTAATCGCTGTTGACGCTTCGTTAATACAAGATTTTAGGCATTTAATTAGGTCGGAGGTGGCAGTATTTAAAGCTAATTCGTCAGGTATTGATGTCGGTATTGTGATTTTATTTTTTAATAAAACGCTGAATTTTTTCCAATTAATTTTTTTTGTTATAGGCACGAGGGGGACCAAGGGATTAGAGCCTCCTGATAATGTTAGAAGAACTGGATCGTGGTCGGAGGATAGTTTGTTAACTACTTTTAAGGAGTGTAAATGATTAGTTTCTTTTAAGATCACTATGTCTATCACGTCCGGAGTACAGTTAGGTTCGTGTAGCGTTGGTGTGTCCGGAGCGTCTACTACAATTGATTTCGTGCTCGTAATTTGCCAACACGTTACCTTTTTGGTTCGATTGTAGGCTATGCCACGATCCGTGTTTAGCGTTCATGTCCCCGGCTATAATGGTGGGAACATTTTCTTCTAATAGACTGTCCAGTTCGGACGGGATCAGTGGACGTTTCGGTGGTGCATAAACGGAGATGAGTTTAAGTGGTCCGGAAGATGTATTTACTACTACCGAAGTGGATTCTATGTTAATACTAGAGAAAGAATGTGCTAGACGGTGGTCAATATTATTTTTGACTAAAATAGCCGTGCCGCCGCCTTTATTGGTTAATCTATCATCACGGTACGTGATATAGTTAGGTAAATTAAATTTCTTAGATGGTTTGAGCCATGTTTCATTAATGAAGAATACGTCAATGTTGTATTCTTTAAGAAAATCAATTATTTCATCTTTGTGGGTGATGACAGATCCATTGGCGTTCCAATAGGCTGTTTGCAGGTTGACTATTTTATTTTGGTGTCTAGACATTATGGTTTCTTAAAGTGGCTTGAATTTTAAACATTTCGTCGGTGGCTTGTTTTATCGATAATTTAATGGCTTCTAGCTGCTCTTCGAGGGCTTTTTTATGTGTTGGGTCCAAGGGGGGCAACTGTTGTTGGGACGCTTGGTCGGGGGCAGATCCCCTATCTAGCCTGTATTGTTGGCTAGCTTGATTTTTTTGGGATTGCGATTGGGTCGAAGAACCCTTATTTGGATGATGGTGGGATCTTGGTTTATAATAGTGAGGCTGAGGCCAGTTACGGGGATTTGGATTGCGAGAGTTGGGCGGGAGTTGAGATGCGGGTTTGTGGACCGTACGAGTAGGATTAGGGGGGGGGGAGTTAAGGTAGGGGGGGGCAAGGGGACGGATGGGGTCGGGAGGGTGGGGAAATCCTCTTGGGAGGCTGCAGGAGCAGCTACGGCTGCGGGAATGGTCGGTCTGGACGTGTTTTCGTAAGAGTCAACTTGTCTATTATTATAATTCCGGTGATTAATATTCCTTTGATGATTATTATAATCGTTAATATGATTACGCCTATTATTATTATAATTTCGCCCATAATTAGCGTTACGGTTCCTATTAAAGTTAGGATTGGCGTTTTGGGGCCTAGCAGGGCACCCGCCGTAGTTGGCCGTATGGTCACCTTGACACAAAGGGCCCGAGTCCGCGCTCCGGTCGAGCTTCACATACGGGTGCGAGTTTGCATGCGGGTGTCAAGCGCTGGGAAGAGGCATTCGTTCGAGTTCTCTGGGAGTGGTTGGTTTGAAAAAAGAGTGGGAGTGGGATCCGCTTCCCGCGAAGGACTCGAGTTCAAGAGCCAATTCCGGCTGAACCTACTCATCGCAGTTCTCAACACTATTCTGATGAAGTCACTTATAATAATTCATAACATCTTTTCAACCATTGTTCAAAAGCAATAAACAACTATCATTGCCCTCTGAGGACTTAAAACTCAAAAGCATTAGGTTCAGTTCTTAGCTGAAATTTACCGTCGGTTATTTTAATTCATTATAATATGATTAAGCAGGTTTCTCTCGCTTTCTAAATCGTTAAAAGAGTGCATTATTATTATTTGTTTTAAACTCTCTCGTTTTACTTAAGTATCTCTTCTTTTAAATCATTTGTAAATACAATAGGATTCTTCTAATCCTTCTCTTTTCTAATTAGCAAGCAGAACGAAATTCCTACAGAAATTTAGGAGGATCGAGCCGGTTTTTTAACTGTGCAGATTTAAAATTTTCAAGTCATCACGTGAACTTGCCTTGTAAAAATAAACCCAGACCACTTATTTTACTGATTGTGACTTGATAAAATTAAACCACCATGATTTGTAGTGTTCGCCCCTTTGTAGTGCGGGACCATACACCGCACCGGTAGCGCATAAATACGGCTCTGATGGACACACCGCATCGTCTAAATTTAATTGTTTTTTTCCTACCAATAGTTACGAGGGGCGGCTGAAAAGTTTTGAGCCTAAGGTATTCAAAATGCTGATAAAAAAGTATAAAAAAAGTATTTTTCAATATAATCTCCCTCTAATTCAATGCACTTCCTACATTTATTAAAAAGAGCTTTTAACCCGGTAAGAAAATATTCGCCGTCTTTGCCTTCAAAATGTTCATTTACGGCCGCCTTCCTTTCCTCGTTACTTGAAAATCTCCGTCCTCGGAGGTCCTTTTTAAAATTGGAAAAAAGTAAATAATTGCCAGGAGCCAGGTCTGGACTGTAGGGTGGATGGTTTATTTCTTCAAATCATGTTTCGGCGAGGGCACGCCTTGCAACTCTGGCAGTGTGGACGGGCGCATTGTCTTGCAAAAACAAGACTACTTTTGCCAGTTCGCCTCTCTTTTTCTCGACAATCACTTGACGAACTTTGTCAACAATGCGGCATAATAGTCGCCGTTCATTGTAGTATTTTTGAGAAGGTAGTCGATGAACAAAATTCCTTCACAATCCCAAAAAACAGTGGCCTTGAGCATGGATGCCGATCTTTCCACTTTGAATTTCCGTGGCGGCTTTTCTCCCTTTTCTATCCACTGCATTGATTTTTGTTTTGACTTTGGATCATATTGTCTAATCCATATTTTATCGACAGTAACAAGGCAAGAAAAAACATCGTCAGGATTATTGCCACAGATGTCCAAAAACTCCTCCGAAGTTGTGACGCGACGCTGCTTGTCAAGCGGCGTGAGTATTTTCGGCACACATCGCGCACACACCTTTTTCATATGCAAAATGTCACCGATTCGTTCTTTGCTAATGCCTATGGCTTCAGCTAACTGCCACAACTTGATTCGCCGATCTTCCAGTACAACTTTTTTCACTTTTTTATTGTTTTCTTCGGTAACGGCGGTGTTTGGGCGTCCCGACCTGGGATCATCTTCAAGCGACTCCCTGCCGAGTTTGAATTTACGGCTCCAACGTTTTACGGTGGCTAATGAAGGTGCTGACTCCCCATAAACTGCAGACATCTTTTCAAATATTTCCGTCGGCGTTTTTTTTTTCTTTTAGCTCTGTACTCCAATTTC
Organism: Glyphotaelius pellucidus; assembly: GCA_936435175.1. Classification (NCBI taxonomy): domain Eukaryota; kingdom Metazoa; phylum Arthropoda; class Insecta; order Trichoptera; family Limnephilidae; genus Glyphotaelius; species Glyphotaelius pellucidus. The sequence goes on from OW386558.1 coordinate 10,374,127, forward strand.
GTAGAAAGCGCTGAAGAGTCAGACATGGTGATGTTTAAGGTTCAATTACTAAAAATGTAAAGATGCTAATGACATGAAACTTGGTATTTATATTATTTAGAATACCCTTAATTAGTGGTGTGCAGCGCTACTCATTAGTAATGATCATAGGTACTTAGGCTCAAAACTTTTCAGCCGCCCCTCGTAGTGTTAAACGTTAACCGTTATAGACTTGACGGTGCCATAGAAACTTTGGCTTTAATTAGAAATAATTGGGTTGTTTTCGGAAATGAAAACTTATGACGTCTTTGGTTTCTTCGTATCGGCAGAGACTGAAATAAGCAATTGAAAAACTAAATTTAAATTATGATAGATTGGAACACGATTCGATGGGAGTGTCATGAGAAAACGTTTCATCAGAAGTGGTGGAATAAAAACGAAACGGCCAAAATATCCCAGGACTTCTCTTCATACCAGGAATGCAATCATGTGATTCAAATTGGAGGTGGGCGATTGAATTTATTTTTAAATAACTAAAAGCGTTACGGTTTCTTGAAATAAATTGTTAATGAAACTGCTTGAAAATAACGTAACAAATTGAAAAAATAAACCCTTGTGCTTGGCTCTTATCCTCACCGTACTCGAGTCTGAACGTGAAGCTGAGGCTAAGATGATTTTGCTAAGATGATGATGACCTAGCTGATTTTTTCGTTCTTTGCAGTCATCGCAAATTGCATTAAGGTACCTACTAATGTTACTTTATTAAATTAATTATTAAGACGACACAATACCCTAAAATATGGTCAGAATCCTAATGACGTAAGTAAAGAAGGCGCGTACACAAATACGCGACGCGCAACTCCAGTATCCAGTTAGATGGACCTTCTGTCGAATTTGTCTTAGCAAACACTCTAAAATAATGATGGAATCTTAACGACGTAAGTGAAGAAAGCGTGTACACAAATATATGCCCGTGGCCCGGCGTATTGAACGGACCTACGGTCGAATTCGCCCTGTCAGGCCTGGAAATTTGATCTTTCCGCCGGGTTTATTTTAATTAATTCTGATGAACGTGTTACCAATATTTCAGATGTTTCTAAACAAATCCCTCCGAAAGTTATTATTCATCGTCTAGAAAAATTAAATCCGGAAAGAAAAATAAAGCTTACCGCTAAATTTATAGATGAAAACAGCAAGTACAGTCTCTTTACTGACTTTACAATGACCGTAAGCGAAAGAGGAAGATGCGTTAAAACAAGCGACAGGGAAATGCGTGGCGGGGAGGCATGCCACTTTTCGGACCTTAAACTCGCCTAATTGCCTACGATTACTATATCAACGTCAGATCGTTATTAAAGTTTGGCGTGTACCTGGTTCGTTCGTGAACTAAAAACTCATTTCACAAAAGATAGATAATGAATTTCACGTGAAATGGTATAGGTAGGTACCTAATTTGGATGTAAAAAAGGCACTTTAAAAAACATATTCCGTGGAACTACTATTAGTATGTCAAGAGCGTAGACATAAAAAGCAGAAGATCGGTCTTTACGGTTCCAAAACTGACATCATTACGCGCGCCATCGGATAATTACGAAGACATGAGAATGTAGCATCATCATTTGCCCGAGTCACTGTACATGATAAACAGATTGAAAACAGCGTTTTCTCGTTTGGAAGTAAGCACAAAAATTACTTACTTTTAAAGCAATTGGTGCTATTTTTTTCATGTATAAAAACGCATTACAAAATGAAGTAGTAAAATTGTTTATAACCACGAAAATTGTTTAATTTATTACCGACAGGTTTCGTTTAACACAAGAATCATTAAGGTACAAATTAATTGAAATACATTCTATAGAATGAGATAAACTATATGATCGGTCAGTGGCAGATTTGGCATCGCGTTTGGGTCCCACCCAGGCGTTGCTTGTTCGATTTCTCGGCTGGCTAAGTCCTCATTACGACACAAACAATATTTTCCGCTTATTGTAACGGTAGTAGGAGATTTTCAATTATTGTCAGGTTATTCGTAATCCGGGATGTTTGTCTTTCTTTAAAACAAAAATAAATTAACAAAATGAAAATAAAAATAAACCTAAAAACATAAATAAAAATAATAATAAAAATTAATAAAAAAATAACTGTAAAAATAAAAATAAAAATAAAAACAAAAAAAATACAAAAATTTAAGTTAAAGTTAAAGATAATTTAAGATTAAAATTAAAATTTAAATTAAAAGAAAAAAAAATAAAAAACAATAAAAAATAAAAAAATAATACTAAAAAAATAAAAATAATAATATAAAAAGAATAAGCATTATAACATGAAATTTAAATAAAGCTTGGTAGGTAACACTTAATAAGGACATAAAAAAGTAATTTCGCAATTCAACACAAAAACTTTTTCACAAATTGGGACCACTCTCGTGAATTCCTTTTCATTGGGTGGACAATATTAATTATTTTATCTCGTAGTTTAAAATAACACGTGAACCCGTATTATACCTACGACTTAATTTTGCGAATCATTTTTTGTTGCAGTTTTTTAGGTACCTCGTTGCAAAACACATCGTGTTTCACTTCAAGAAATCATGTACGAGCATCAAATGATGCGAAATGCTTTTTGCTTCGCATTACCGTTTTTTTTTAATCTTAAATGCCGGTTCATTTTTGGTATGTTCCAAGTACAAATAAATTTTGACGAGAATAATGTTTTGTTTTATTTTTATCGATGCTTCTACAAACCGCGGTGAAAACTTTTGATAATATAATTCACTTAGATTTCGGTGAATTAGCAGGTGGTGCCCGGGTTTATGAGGTGAAGCTTATCCAGATCTCAGCGATGGACGCGTCTGCTGACCTACAGCGCAGCTGACCGGATCGGGAGAGACTAGTTGAGGTAGACCTTTTAACTTTTCCAGCGAACTCTCTCGGCTCCATTGCTTTGTACCACTATGGGCCCGTATATCAGTTGTCCCAAAGCTCGGCTTTGACGCAAAGTGAGGCTTAAGCCGGGCTTTGCACGTAATCCGTATATCAGTCGTAAACCTAGAGTTGGCCAATTTTAAACGTTTAGTCTATGATATTAATCGAGGATTTCTATGTCGAACCAATCTATTTTTGTCAATATCTATTGACTCTATGGTAAGCTTCAAACTTTAAACGTCAATGGCGTCAACGTCAAGTGTCAATGCTTTTTCCAAGGCTTATTTTGTGGTAAGTTTTATGCACAATTGTGTATTTAAAAGCTCTATTCATTGTTGTTCACTATAGTTTTCATGTATTTACTTCGATTTAGATTAATTATTAAAATTGACTGGTTGAATAACGAGTATGAAATTATTTGTTTACCTTGCTTTACGTGAATAATTTCAGAAATCAAAAATACTAGAACACCGAACTTCGCGGAAGACAGGGGATAAAATTGCTGGTGGAGCTGGTCTCATCAAAGAGCTGGATAAAAAAGCGGCCAATGCGGTCAATTGGAATTGAATGAGCTGACTTGAGAATTCAATTTCAATACAATTTCGGCAGATGCATTGGAAAAAAAGTGGGACAACATTAAAATGAACATGAGGCGAAAATTTGCCACAAATATAAAGTATCGTATCAGACAGGAGGGCCTGCTGTCGATGCAAGGTACACCCAGATCGATGGGAGTATAATGGGACTGTTGCCCACCCAGTCGACCGGAGTAGAATCAACAGTCCTCAAAGGTAACTATTATTAAGTATGCATATCAAGTAACCAAGGAATTTAATTTTAATTTTTTTAGAATTCACAACTCTGACAGCTGTCGAAGGGACATTTCATTGATTGTAAAGTTTAAATTTTGGCTATCCAAAACTCCCTTGAGCAGCCTCTCTGAAAAAAGCCCCTCAAATTCAATTGTAATATGAAATACTAACTTATTATGTTTGTCATATCAATTGACTAGGTATATGAGGATGAACGAAGAAAGGGTGCAAGGAAAATATATGGCTTGAATGTGAATGGTAGATGAAGCCGAGGTTGACATCAGGCTTGATCAAGTACTCTAATACTTAAGTTGGACCACGTCAATGGTCAGAATCACAGTACGGTATGATGTATGCACGTTTGACGATTCATTCTCTGATATGACAGTTAGTTAGTTACTTACTTAACTGATTTGAACTCACAAACATTTATGTTTCCATTTCTGCTATTCACGGCATATTTCTGCATTCAAAACATCTAAAAAGATTTGTCTATTTTAAATCATTTGGTAACTAATATTACTATCTTTGTTTTAGCATTCTAAAATTGATCAGAATTGCAGCCAAATTACACTAAAACGATGAGAGCACTGGTGTCGCGAAACTGCGACTCCACTGTTACTTGGCGGTAAATGCTGCAAAGAAAAGCCTATGCAGCCCTCGAAGGACCAGTCCCGATACTACGTGAAATCGCTAAGTTATACGGGACGATTAGATAGCATACACTCGCAAAACCCGATGGATAGTCAGTCGATAGTTCAGATCTGGGCTTTTGGAAAATTAGATAAGCCCAGATTGGAATAAGGAAAATAGGACTCACCGTTGCAGATGGGGCCTCGCTGATCTCCAGTTTTGGTGTACACTTCTCACTGTTTAAAAATTTGCAATAATCTTATAACAAGAGGTTACAATACATGCGCCCTGTCTGAGATGTTATTTTGTACTGAGCAGCAAATCACACTGTCACCTCTCCAAAGTTTGGTACTTTTTGCAACAATTTTTATGGTGACATTTAGGAGGGAAAGATTAGGTAGGTGGGATAAATTCAGGATTTTGACATATCTACCCATCAAGTCCGCGAATGCAATACCCAACCAATCCCATATAAAATTGCGCGAACATTCTCCCGGCCTTGGAAGTACCTACCGAAACTGAAGGTACTTTCAAAATAAAGTAAAGAATTATAGTGAAAAATAAAATGTTAAATTTAAATATATATATAAGCGATTGATATTAGATAGTTAAGAAAAAATAAAATAAAAGAAATAAATAGAGATAAAGAAAAATAATTATTATTGTGTAGGCAGGGGACACAATTTCACGACTGGTCGTTTAAAGTTCCCAGAAGGGGTTCTTACGAGTGCCACCCGAACCACTCCGTCTTTACCCGGAAATATTTCCTCAACAACCCCCACCGGCCAATAAAGTGAAGACGCATCTTCTTGATGCACCAATACTACAGTACCTACAAGAATGTTATTGACGGGACTATTCCATTTTTGTCTCATCTGCAGAGAGTGAAGATACTCTATATGCCACTTCTTCCAATAAGATTGAACGAGGTGGTCCAAAAGCTCTTTCCTTTTCAGCAGACTAATGCGTTCCTTAGTCATATCATAAGCGGGCAAATGCTGAATCGGAGAAGACATTAGAAAATGAGCCGGAGTAAGAGCTTCTGGATAATGACAACTGCTTAATAAACATAACGGCCGTGAATTAAGTAAAGCCTCTATTTGCGTCAGAACTGTGAGAAGCTCTTCATAACATAAAAGTTGAGTACCCACAACCCTATACAGATGCGATTTAATGGATTTAATATTTGATTCCCATAATCCTCCAAAGTGAGGAGCGCGAGGTGGAATCGTCTTCCACTCAATTCTCCGAATGTTAAATTCATTGCGAAGGACTTCATTAGTTGAATTTGCCTCCAAAAATTTATATAAGTCATCAAGACAATTCTTCGCGCCTATGAAGTTTGTCGCATTGTCACTGTACATACACGAAACGGGTCCGCGTCTGGATAGAAAACGTTTAAATGCATTTAAAAAATTGTCCGTACTTAGATCTGATACCAATTCTATATGTATAGCCTTCGTCGTTAAACAAATAAATAGACATATATATGCCTTTTGACTTTTTACTCCACGACGCCTAGAAAGGGTTATCTTTATCGGTCCGGCAAAATCTACACCAGTATGTGTAAATGCTTTTGCTTCTTGAACTCTAGCTGTAGGTAAATCAGCCATTGGCGGTATAATATATAAAATAATAATAGTATAATAATATAATAGTATAATAGTATAATAGTATAATATATATAAAATTCTACATAATTTAGTTGATAGTCCGGTATTGCTTGAATTGATAAGCTTCCGGATTCCACAACGTAATACAAGAAGTCAGGATTTATTTCAGTGCAGAAATTCTGGGACTAACTACCATATGTATTCCTCTTTACCCAGAATACTAACGGAAGGAAACAATTACACCAGGTCCGTGGACATCTTCAGTTTGTCTTTAAACAAATATAAAATATTGTTACTGAAGCAGTTCAGTTATGTACAATAAATATTGTATTTATGACCATTAAAATGTAAAAGCCCCGAAAAAGGGCGTTGATCAATAAATAAATAAATAAATAAATAATATTAGAAGGTGCGGTTTTAAAACAGAAATTACATGCATGTACTCGTTTGCGTATTAAGTTTCTTCCCGATAAGATCCAATAACGCTGTCTAATTATAGACATAAGGAGATGAGCACCAGTGTGACAATTCACACGATGGTAAAAATCTATAATTATATCGACAATATGATCCTGTCTTGGCAGAAGTACTGGATGTTTGTTTTCATAAGGTATATTCGCGTTTGTTAATCTACCACCTATGCGTAACAATCCATTATGATCGACGAACGGGTTTAATTTTCGAATCGAAGATGAACATAATTTTTTCCTCTGTATTAATTGTATATCGGCATAAAAATACTTTTTCTGTAGAGCTTTTAATACATTTATTTCAGCAATATTTAATTCCGTGGAATTTATAACTGTTGAACACGATAACTTCCGCGTAAATCGTAAAATATATACGACAATTCTTAGCAGTTTTGGCCATGAAGAAATTTTTAAAGCAAGATTATATATTGGAGAATTATTCTCTATTGACGTTATCGTGAACGTATGCGACTTTTTCAATTCCAAAGTATTCTCCTCCTGCGCTGAGGGGGAAAAGCTTTTGACAGGCCACTCGGACACTGGGTTCGCAGCCCAGGGTGGACCGTGCCACCAAAGAGGATGATCAATTAGCTGAGCGGGCAATAGTCCACGTGATAAACAATCACTAGGATTGGTAACTCCATCTATATGATAAAAATGTTTCGCAGGTAAATTTTCCTGAATTTCACTAACTCGATTAGCTACAAAAGTTTGCCATCTGTGCGGGGATGAGTGAATCCAAGAAAGTGCTATTTTTGAATCTGAAAAAGCAAATATATCGTTTATAAAAACGCGATTTTTATAAGTATCTATAATAGATTTAACAAGTCTAGATAAAATAAGCGCAGCACATAATTCCAATCGAGCGAGCGAAACTATTTTTAAAGGGGCTACCTTGGATTTCGAACATATCAAATTCATAGTAGCGTTGCCACTCTTATCTGTGACATGAAGATATACTACGCACCCGTATGCTTTCGTACTCGCGTCTGCAAAAGCGATAATATTTATCGTGCAGTCCTCTTTTACTCCCAAATATCGAGGTAAATTTAAATTAGAAAGCATCGGTAATTCTTCCTTGAATTTGACATATCGTTTGACAATACTTTGGGGTAGTTCTTCATCCCATCCTACTTTCTCTAACCACAGCTCTTGTAAAAGTAATTTGGCATATAAAATTACCGGAGCAACCAAACCTAATACATCAAATAAACGTGCTATTGTGGAAAGAATTGATCTTTTACATATAGTTTTCTCCTCCGTGGGACATATCATAAAATGAAAACAATCAGATATCGGATCCCATTTTAGTCCTAAAATGCTACAATTATCCGAGAAATCCATCGTTGCACGGTGCGACTCTGGTAATTGAGCGAGCAAATGAGCAGAATTACTCGACCATTTAACTAATTCAAATCCTCCAGACTTGAACATCGCCATTAATTCTGTAGACAAAGTGACGGCTTCACTTATAGTATTTACAGAATATACAAAATCGTCCATATATAAATCATTAATTGCAACTTCTGCGGCTTTCGGGTGACGATTTCTTTCATCGCTCGCTAGCTTTCTTAAAGTTCGCATCGCAAGGAACGGTGAACAATTTAACCCAAAAGCTAGCGAATTAAATTGATAAACTCCAATTTCTTCATCTTCGTGAAATCTATAAAGAATTTTTTGATATTTACGATGGCTTTCCGTTACCATTATACGTAAATACATTTGTTTAACATCTGCGGTCAATGCTATAGCGAATAAGCGAAATTTAATTAAAAGTGTAAATAAATTAGATTGCAAGTTTGGACCAGTATACAAAATATCATTAAGTGACAACCCTGAACTGGTCTTTGTACTGGCGTCCAATACAACACGAGTTTTAGTTGTTGCTTTATCGAATTACTGCATGGAGAGGAATGAAATATCCCTCATCAATATTAGATGAAGACGGAACTTCATACCTTATATATCCCTTTTCCAGATATTCAGAAATTACTTCATTATAACTCCGATGCAATTCTGGTGACGTATTAAATTTCCGTTCTAAATATTTATATCTGCGTTGCGCGACACTGAGCGAATTTCCTAAATTATTAGGATCTATCTTAAAAGGTAAAGACACAATATACCTTCCCGAGTCATCCCGTTGGACGGACTCGACGTACATTTTCTCACATTCCGCGTCTTCAGCACTCATCAATGACTTAATAGGCATGTCTTCCATTGTCCAAAATTTGGTTAACGCATTGCATAAATCCACGTTGGTTATGGGGCCGAATGTCCACGAAACGTCCGGCGTACACTTAGGTATTTCACCCATTACAATATATCCGAATACCGTTTGTATAGCGGGTGGTGCATTCGTATTATGTTTAGATAAAACCTTATTTCCTAGCATAATATATGGAAATAACTGAGCACCTAATAAAATATCGACATCGGATGGAACGTTCCAATTTTCATCGGCTAGATTTAAACCAAGTAAATGCTCACATGACTTTGTGTCAACATACTGTGTAGGGAGCTTGTCCGTGATTTTTTCGACCACTAATAGGCTTATTTTATATTTATCTTCTGAAACACGGGATTTAATTGTTAATGCAACATGCCCCAAAATTGGTGTCTCCACTGAACCAACACTTTTAATAACTGAATTATTTAAAGGAATTATTTTAAGATTCAATTCATTACAAGTATTTAAACTAATCAAATTTTGTTGCGAGGCGCAATCAATTAAACACCTGACGGTTACTTGATTATTTTTAATGTCGTAAGCGAATAACTGCGCGGTTGACAATAGTACATTCGTAGCTAAATTACCCGCCGTAAAATCATTATGATGTTTATTCCTTGTTATTAATGTGACAGCTTCGTTTTTCGAATGACTTTCGTTGTTCACCGTACCCTCAAAATGCAAAGCAGTATGGTGACGTTTTTTACAAATTCTACAATCCGATTTAGATGAACATTTTACCGTCTTGTGTTTATCGCTTAAACAGTTTACACATAAGTTATTTAATTTTACAAACTGAAAGCGAGCCTTTGGCCTCAACTCATTAAATTGTTCACATTTAAACAATTCAACATGATCGCTTCGATTGCATTTCCGGCATTTATTATTATTACTACGATTATTATCAAACGACTTCGGTTCAACCACAGCGAAAGAATGCGAAACCTTATTTTTATTATTATTAACTTTACTTTCTGCTCCGGTTCGTTCAAGAATTTTAACATGCGAACGAATATATTTATTAAATATCTATTAAATCGGTATATGTAGGTATATCTTTCTCCCGTATGGACATTTCGAAATTTTGCACCAATTGCATATCTAATTTTTTCAGTGCAATATGTAAAATTATAAAGTCGGTTAGGTCATCAATACCTAATTCTTTGAGCGCAGACATGGAAGACGCAAACCGTTCAATAAAATTATTTAACTCATTTGAGTTAGAAGGTGCCAATAATTTTAAATTCAAAATATTGTTCAGATAAAAGGTGCCTAGCACGCGCTTGTCTTGATATTTCTTTTCGAGAGCATTCCAGATTACAAAATAATTTTTTTCATTCGGCAGTACTCCGGCAAACACCGATAATGCCTTTCCTTGAAGTTTTCCTATCAAATATTGCATCTTTTGCGACGTATTCAAATTTTCATTAGAGTGGATGTTTAATTTAAATGCTTCATAAAATACCGACCAATTCTCTTGATTTCCATCGAACGATGGCATATCAATCGCTGGAAGCTTAATAAATTGGGACTTATTTAATTTCTGCGTACCACCTAAATCTTGCTTCGCCACAATACTTTCGCGTATACTAACTACAAAGCAGTACTTATTTTCGAATTTATTCCATAAATCTAAATTTATATTATAGTTTGGATCCTTTTTCAATTGAAGTAAAAGAAATTCATCACAATACGTGTTAAATTGTGAATAATATGTAGCCAAATTAACCGTTTGTCTAACGAACTCCTCCGAACTCCTTGTCTCCCTATCTGCAATAATTTTCGCTTTCTCATATAAATCATTGAGACGATTATGCATCAAATTAATCTTAGATTCTAGTAATTTGATTTTAACTAGATCCTGAGCCTGAGTACCATCACTCGTCGACATGATTAATTCTATGTAGGAATTTTAATGCAACAATAATTACAAAAGTATGTCAGTACAAATGACTTAACAAAGTATGAAAAGCAAATAATAATTATTTGCAGGTTAAATATATTAATTTTAAATACCCCGTTGGTAATCCGACTCGAAAGAACCAAAAATGGTGTCGCGAAACTGCGACTCCACTGTTACTTGGCGGTAAATGCTGCAAAGAAAAGCCTATGCAGCCCTCGAAGGACCAGTCCCGATACTACGTGAAATCGCTAAGTTATACGGGACGATTAGATAGCATACACTCGCAAAACCCGATGGATAGTCAGTCGATAGTTCAGATCTGGGCTTTTGGAAAATTAGATAAGCCCAGATTGGAATAAGGAAAATAGGACTCACCGTTGCAGATGGGGCCTCGCTGATCTCCAGTTTTGGTGTACACTTCTCACTGTTTAAAAATTTGCAATAATCTTATAACAAGAGGTTACAATACATGCGCCCTGTCTGAGATGTTATTTTGTACTGAGCAGCAAATCACACTGTCACCTCTCCAAAGTTTGGTACTTTTTGCAACAATTTTTATGGTGACATTTAGGAGGGAAAGATTAGGTAGGTGGGATAAATTCAGGATTTTGACATATCTACCCATCAAGTCCGCGAATGCAATACCCAACCAATCCCATATAAAATTGCGCGAACAAGCACTTATCAATCCAGCACAAGCTACCGGGGTTTGTAATATACTGTTAATTTTTTTAATGTGAATATTGCACAAGAGTCCCAACCTCTCCCTGCTAACTGAAACCAGTGAGATGGCATCTTCTGTGGGGTATGTTGTGAGAGGTAAATGAGATAGATACGTGAAGGAGTTAGGGCAGAGGAAGGTACGGAAGTACCTGACTTATCAGAAATGATAACCAAAGAAAGCTAAAGCATTTGAAGCAGGGGCAGTTCTAGATTTTTCGTAGCTGGAGTGGTAAGATTGAAAAATACCAATTGATAATGTTGTAACAAAAAAAATTTTTTTTTTTTCAAAATTTTAATCTATTATATGAAATGCAGCCACAAAATATCATACAAAAAAATTGAAATAAAAAAAAAAACATTTTCAACTAGGTACTACTGTTATAAATATTTTTCAATCTTAGCACACTTGCTCACACACCACCTTGCCAGGACACATTGAACCCAAGATTCCTTCCCAGAACTCTCCTCCCCTTCCTTTCCTTAAAAAAAAACCCTCCACACAGCGTCCCCAAAGATGACATAGGCCCTAAGGAAAATTATTTTCCTCAGGGCCTCCTGTGTGGAGCCCTTGTAAAAAAAGAAAACTTGCTCACTGAAAGGTCACAGACTGCCACTGATTTCAAATAGCATTTGGATTCTGAGTGGATGTATCACCAAGGTGATAGGTTTTTTTAATTTAGAAATTTTTTTATAATTGTGTTTAATTTTATTATTTTTCAATAATACATTTTTAGTACTCATAAAACAAAATAACCTGCGTTATTTATAATATAATACAGAAAGGGTAGCATGGGTGTGTAGAGCGAATTAACGAAGAAAAGATTGTTAGGAGAATATACATTGCAAATGTAAATGTTAGAAGAAGTCGGCAAGAGTCGAGTCAGACCATGTCAAGAATCAGAATAATTTATTTATATTTATTTAGGTACATAAAACAGGCATGTTGCCCAGAAATTTATATACATGGATGATTTAAATACAGTATAATATAAGAGTATATATGAATATGGATGAAGCAAGGAATTTATGCTAAGCCTGAGTTGTGTAACGGTCTGTCATCTCTGCCCGCTGAAATTTCAGTTAGTTAATTCCTACATCACTTTTCAAATTGATCAGTTGACATCAAAGAAGATTCTTAGGTTCTTAACACAAAATGGCAGGATGAAATGTTTATTTTGCAAACATGTATGTAATAATATAAATTTTTTTAACAATTATGTCGCGAAATACATGGGTTGAAGCAACTGTTGGTATTTTTATGTACAACTTTTTATAATATTATATTCTTCTGTTCCAGCGAAAAGAAAATCTACCACCGCAACCACCGCAACACATCTGTCAAATCTGACAGATGTGTTATTGCCAATAGCGCCACATCGCGTCCAGAAATGGAACTATTCTGCGGCTTAAGCGGCCGATTTGGTCGGTTTAAGTTGAGCGAGGAATGTGCTCCTTAGCAGAAACTGATATACGGGCCCTATGGGAGGTATGTTTATGTTCGTCACTCCTGGACACCCCAGCTTTCTTCCCACATTCATACCCTTTTCCTTCCATGAACTTCCTCCCCTTCGTTGAGGGAAATTATTTCGTATTCTCCAATTATGGATTTCATGATCCCTTCGGCTACGCGCAGTTGGGACTGTGTTCATGTATTCATGTAAAAATATATGTATTTAAAATTAAAATCAGCATAATTAAGCATATTATTACACAAAGTGTAAAGTTTTCTTATCATTACATAGTATTAAATGAAGTCGCTCCCGCTGTCTGTACGCTTAGATCTTTTAAACTGCGCAACGGATTTTCGTGCAGTTTTCACCGATGGATAGAGTGATTCAAGAGGAAGATTTATATGTATAACCATGCGTATTATGGTAGAGAAAAGCTGAAAAATTCAAAGATTTAAGTCAGGCGGCGTAGTCCAGCGGTAAGGCTCTTGACTAGCATTCCAAAGGTCGCGGGATCGAATCCCGGCGTGGCTAATACATTTTATTGGATTAATTTGTGTTATTTCACAATTTATTCATTTAATTAATATATAGTATATTTGCTTCACGTTCCAGAGTGGAAGATACTCTTAGTATCGCCCTGATGTAAGACCATCATTCAGAATTGAAACGTTGCTTGAAATGGCTTTGGCCGTGTTTGGTGACCAGATCCGAATAGCCAGTTACTTCCCCACCTTCCTCTTCCCCATCTCCTTCCCCTCCCTACTACTTCAGCCTCACAACATATCCCAATTGGGGATGTAATAGTCTCACTGGCTCCAGACGGGAGCAGTTGGGACTCTTGTGCGGTATTCATATAAAGGCAGTGGGCAGCGGGCAGCGGGCTGATAAGCGGGCGGTGCGGATTTGATATGTATACAAATTAACAGATGGCGTTGGTTATAAAGGTTGGGTAATGGCATTGTCTTTCGTTAGCCACAGCAACGTATGGCCGGGTCTTGTTAGTAAATTATCAAGTGAGTTCTAAAGAAATATAAAAATTATAAAAATGGGGTAGGAATTTTTTAAGGAAATTAAACCAATTGCACACTCAATTCTCAACCACAATAAATTCCATTTATTTGCATGGAATATTAAATGATTAAACAAAATATACGGTTTAATTACAACCGTGACCGATTCTACCACTCATTGTCGGTGGGTTATTTGAAAAATATTGTCATTGTAAAAAAAATGTACACATCCGCGTATGATCATTACCCACGATTACGTACGTCTATGTAGGTACTGCATCTAAAATGTATTTGAAAACCAGTTTCGGATCATGCTCAAGAGAGGTCAGTGATTCGAGTTCATGTCCAACGGATGATACGAATTAGTTAGCCTCGTTATGTGTGAATTTAATTTGATTTTAATATCAACTACAGAGCAGAAAACTGATTGTATCAAGCGGCAAAAACTCTGAAACCACGAAAATTCACAAAGCATTTTCTTTCACAAATTTTTAGGGTGGTTCAACTTTTTTTAGTTCCTAACATCAATTTTATCTTGAATTATGAAGCTTTTAAATATCAAAAGTAGGAAGTTTTTTTGTGTTTCTTATTTAACAATAACACAGGCCAACAAAAAAAAATGTTTGTGAAAACTTTTTAAACAAATTTACCAAAATTTTATGTAATTTTGGATGCTGAACCCGTATTTCATAGCAGTTTTTTTATCACCCACCATTCTTTCACAATATGATATCATAACTCACCATTCTTTCACAATATGATATCAATTTAATATTTAAAAAAATAGAAAAATTTTGACCTGTATAAATTAAAAAAATCAAAGTTTTTAAAATTGGTTATATTTTGCTTACAATCATGATTAATTACTTAAATTTGAATATCAGATGCTTATTTTTTTCTCTGCAAAGTTTCTGGCGTAGCTTTTTCGCCGATGTGTTACGTTTTGTTGTTCTCTGTGAAGTGACCAACGGTAATCACCAATTATTTTGATATTTCACCGTCCCCGGTATCGTTTCTCCATCTCTTTTAGGTCCTGATGAAACCCTTTCCCTTGCTCTTCACTCACATCACCTAAATTTTCAGAAAAAAAGTCAAGATGGCTGTGCAAGAAGTGGACATTAAGACTCATCAAGCATATTTAATAGTGAAATGTGAAAAATTGGTGGGTGGTACGACTTTTTTATAATTTTTTTCGTAATCAGGACACCAACTTACGCAGGAATTAGTAAAAATTATCAAAAAAGTTTTTTCACTGTTGGCCTGTGAAATTTTTTGTTCATTAAAAAAAAAACGTGAAGCCAGATTCAGTTATTTTTAAAATTAATTTAGTTCCACCCAGGAGGCCCTGAGAAAAAAAATAATCCATCAGGGCCTATGTCAACTTTAGGGATGCTGCTCCGGCCCGCCATGCAATAGGTGAAACAAACGCATTGGTCGCCAAAACCTAGACAAACCTCACCCCATGAACTGGGGCACCTCTGCTAAGACACCAAGCGTAACGAACAACTTGAGGTGGCCTATGGCAGGAGTGTTGGTTATCCAATAAATGGTTCCAAGGGCGGCGGTACTCATATCCGCTTCCCAAAGTGTGTACCTATACCCGCCTTCCAAATTGGTGTATTTTGTTAAATTCATAACAATAAATTTTATTGTTAAAAACAGTAATAATTATGTGGTCTTCAATTCAGGAGCGTTTCCAAAAAAAACAAAAAAGTATTATTTTTTTTTTAATATATTTTAAGAGTTGGAACATACCGATATTCACCCGACCATATTGGAAAGGAGTTTCTGCGAACTTTTTATCTCAACTCTTACATAATCGGTCCATCTCGATTGCAAAAAATACTTGTAGCTGCGTAGGTACTGCTATGAAAAAAGTTTGGAAATCGGTATTTGATTGACAGCACAACCAAATCTGCTGCTCGCTGATTATATTGAACGCTAATCAATAGAGCTAAATAAATAATTTACCATCAATGTACGCTAGGTACGTTTTAGACATATGTTAATGCTATCCTAACCGACAATCTCTTGGTACATTATCTATCTATGCGTGGAGTAAATAGTATTAACGCTTTAGCTGCTTGCAACAATAAATCGTGGAAGAAATTTTGAGTGAAAAATGTTTTATGAATTATGGACGTTTTACGTGATGTGTTTTTTTGTCGTTTTTTTTTGGGAATCAGGATGAAAAAAGAAATGTGTTCTTTTTTTTACAGATTTTATTCCATTTTTGTTATTTATTTTTGGGGTGTTATGCCGCGTTGCGCTACCTATTTCTTTAGCCAAAGTTTCGGACAACGTTACAGTGTACATAATCAGGGCAGATGATGGACACTAACGCTGTCCGAAACGTTGGCTAAAGAAGGAGGTAGCGCAACACGGCATAACACCCCAAAAATAAATAGCAAAAATACTTTTGGCCGTGAAAACCTAAAATCGTACCTGATTTTCGTCCATTTTAAAATGGCGGACATCATATAACATCTTTCGTTTGTCGTTGTTTTATGTAACAATTTTACGTATGTGGAAATACTGCATGTTTATTAAGTTTCATATTTTAAAATTTGATTAACAAATTGTAATATTGTAACTGTTTGTAAAGAGCCGTTCGCACACTCCAAGTGTTTAAATCGAGTGGAGAAAGAGTATAGGTGTAGCAACTAAACGCTTCCGAACACCACAGTTTTAGTAGAGTGGGTTAGTCAGCTCTTTAGTAGATTCAATCCATTTAGTTCTATTTTTTCGGCGAGTAGAGACCCCCACCACGCGTCCCTGCGCACTGACATGCGCAAACCCAATGTTTTAGTATTTTTTAGACGCGGAAATGTCGTGGCGATAGAGCGAAGATGCTATTCTAAAATTATTTATGTTGCTTTTAATCTTTTTTCGTGTCCATAGTTTATTTATTTTCCTCCACCTCTTCTAAGCATTACAATGAGAGTAATTAGCGTATTTACATTACGGCCGGCGTAGTCCAGCAGTAAGGCTCTTGACTCGCAATCCAAATGTCAAGGGAAGGAAAATTTTATTTATTTCTTCAAAATACGCAAATTAACTTTGTGGCGTCATTATTAATTTAATAAAAAACAAATAACTTTGTGTAACACCACTATTTATATTTGCGGCACGTTCCAGAGTGGAAGATACTCTCAGTATCACCCTGGTGTAAGAACACCATTCAGAATTGAAACGTTGCTTGGAATGGGTTAAGCCGTGTTTGGTGACCAGTTCTAAATAGCCAGGCTCTTCCCCACATTCCTCTTCCCTATCTCCTTCCCCCCCCCCCCCCCTACTACCTTCATCCTCACAACTTACCCCAATTGGGGATGCCATAGTCTCACTGGCTCCAGACGGGAGCAGTTGGGACTTTTGTGCGGTATTTTGTGTTCATATTAAAAAAATATTGTTGTGTATCAGGCCGTCATCTTGCAACGGGCGGCGGGCAATAATGTACTCTACTTGAAAGTAATGCGAACGATTTTCGGCGAGTCAAGTAGCAAGTGTACTCGCTACTGCTGTAATAGTAGCAATTACTTGTTCAATGCGAATAAGCCATTATGACCCGTTCGCATTGGTAGAGAATTTTAGTCAAGCGGAGAGTATAGTAGTAACTAAAAGCGTCCGAACACCATAATTTTAGTAGAGTGTGTTAGTCAACTCTTTAGTCGATTTAATCCATTTCGTTCTAATTTTTCGGCGAGTAGCGCACCCCTCCACGCGTCCCTGCGCACTAACATGCGCAAACCCGTCGTTTTAGCAGAGTTCATTTGTAGATGCGCGGATATGTTGTGGCATTGGGGCAAAGATGCAACACTAAAATGATTTATTAATGCTGCTATTAATCTCTTTTCGTATCTGTACTTTATTTATTTTCATTTTACTAATTTATTCTTTCGCCTCTTCTAAAATTTCACCTCTTCTGAGCATTACAATATGCTTAATTAGCGTAATTACTTTGCTTTTTAGCAGCCCGCCAAGCGCCGTCATCTTGCAACGGGCGGCGGAGACAAATGTGCTCTACTTGAAAGAGATGCGAACGATTTTCGGCGAGTCAAGTGGCGAGTTACTCGCCACTCGACTAAATTACTAGCTTAGTCTGAACAAACCTTTAGGGATTATTTCTGTCATTATCCTGATTCCTACCCACACCTGGTTCCTACCTACATATGTGAAGTCACTTTGTCAGTCTTGGAAGTGAAAGCCGAGTTCCATGATCAGTATTTTACTTATTTGATAAATTATGAAAACCTTCAAAATTACAACTATTGATAATTGGTGCAAAGTGGAAAGTTAATGTGGACGAGAGACACCATTATCCTGCTTCAGTGAGTTTAAGCTATAATTTTTTACTATCTTTCCAGCGAATTTCTAACACTGTTCAGTAATGCGAATTTTATGTGAAATCAATCGTCAAATCGTCATCATCAAACAGTATTAATACGCTTGCGTCTGCGTGGTTGAATTTCAGAACCTAGTTTCGAGTGCTTGTTGACGCCACGCCGTACGCGTCGCGCCACAAATAACATCTGTGTTTGTGGAATTTCAAACGAAGCTACCGTTGTAATTCGGTTTAAAATTCAAAAATTCGCCACAAGATGTCGCTACTTCCATCGGCAGGTTGGTGTGGGCGTACCCCAGGCAAATACAAGTACTACGTTTATGAACTAGCAGTATCCCTCCGAATATGGAAAGATTGACGGTAATACTCAGTTGCATCAAGCGGCTTTATATTATGTGTTTCGTCATTGCGTTTCTGGGTTACCTTGTACCGGTGACGCTCACTGGATGACAGTGGATCCGAGGAACAGTCTATTTTTGGAGCCAGTTCCTATTTGATTTAGAAACTGGTCGCTAATACTCTCTGGGTGAAGTCGAAGCAAAAGCCGCCCACAAGGCCTAGCAGTAAAACCTGGGGAGCGGTTTTAACTGCTAGTTAGCTAGTTTTGATGATTAGTTGACGGCAACGTCAAAGGCAAATGATATCTGCCTCCATGTGATCTACGGTTGTGTTTTGTGTTACATTTTTCATGATTTAGTACCGTACCGAAGTTGTCGTTTAGAGTAGTCGCCCGGTTAGCGGAAATTTTTCCCTTTCTTGTATTCCAATAATGTGAAAATAATGAACTCCAGTCCAATTTTTTTATTTTTTTAAATGAATAATTTACGCACATCGGGATTTGATCCCGCGACCTTCGAATTGTGAATTAAGAGCCTTACCCCTAGACCACGGCGGCCGTCAAAATAGTATAATATGTGGGTGTGCGGGTTATGGTACCTACAGAGGGTTTGAATTTACGTAATTGAATAGCCTATATTATTCTTTCCTCCTGCTGTTGTCTTTCCTTGGCCTTGGCCATAGACAAATTTCATTCTTCACTGGTTCGTGATTCCGTGTATGGTTTGGCATATTTATGGTGATTCCGCTACTCTTCGACACTTGATGAACCTGCGCCTTTTTGGTCGCGATATTTCGGAATATATCCCGCGAGTGAATCGTGAAACCCCAGGTTATATCTGTGTTATTATGATATTATCATTTTTATGATAGTCGTTATCTAGAGACAATAATTATTGTTACTAGAAGAGACAATAATTATTGTGACCAGCAGCCGTGAACTTTTGCAGCAGGAGAAAGAAGAAACTAGGTGAGTGTATTATTGTATGTTTAAATTATTTTATGTTTTTATTTATGTAGTTATTTCTCACTCTTTCTTTTCCTTTCACTAATCATGTAATTTAATTTATTTTTTAATTTGTTTTTAACACAATCCGAAATGAACAAAGGTATTTGATATGTCACGTAACCATAAAATGGTCTACCCCGAGACGGGTAGTATTTCGATTACAATAATTGTAATCGAATATTACAATTATTGTAATATTACAATACTGAACATTTATTGTAACCCATTATCAGTACATTAATGCGTGAAGCATAAACTTTGTACCCCTTTTAACGAAAATTGCGCGGACGGAGGAGTATGAAATTTCGCACACTTTTAGTTTATATAGAGAAGGAGTGCAGAATGCTAATATTTTTTTAAATTTATGCATAAAAAATACGTAAAAAAACATAACAATTTTGGTCGAATTTCGACAATGGGGTGGAAACCACTATATATGAAAAAATAAACCAAATAAAAATTCGTCATAAATTTGTAAATCGTTTCCGACTCCGAACCGAATTTAAAAAAATAATTTAATTTTGTGGACATGTATTGTAGAATTAAACGAAAATATAGTTGACTCGGGAAGAGAATCCGCAAATCAAATTAGAAAATAACAAATGTAATCAACTATAATTGCACCCGACAGAGTTAAGGCCCGTTTATAATAGGAATAAGCGATAAGAATAGGCCGGGGCCGTAATCCGTAATCCGTAATATTTTAGATGGTCGTTTATAATTGGAATAGGAATAGAATAGAATATGCCCATAGAAGTGACAATGCCGCTATCACTTGTCTATGTCAACTAAATTGGCCATTTTTATTCCAGTTGCATCAACACGGTCCATCATAACTGGTCGCTTTCAAATTCGAAAAAGTTTTTCACTGTCATCGACAACGAGTCTTTTTGCCTGGTTTCAGCTCGATCGGATGTTGGAAAGTGGGTTAAATTCCATATTCAAGATTTGTATTCATTCATGAAACCAAAATCGAAATTCAAATAGAAGTACATATTTACAATTGAAGTTCTACAAGTTAGTGTCATCTGTACACGGAATCCGGCAACTCATGGTATAATCGTGAAACTGGTGAATCAACACATTTTCGAATAAATGGAATCCAAAGTTGGAATTTTTACATAAAATTTGAAAATAATCGGTCGCTTGGGTGTGAATGTCAGCTGTTTAATGTCTTAAAATTCGCCAAAGCATGGACCCGCCGAAAAGAGGAAAAAAGGTTTTGAAAAAAAAATAGAATAGCTCAAATTGCAAAAAAAAAAAAGAGTTTTTTGTTGTTGTTATATTAGATGTAGATATAGATACCAGTCTCCTGCTTTTACGATGAGCTTCCGGATACCGTGTATAATACAGATATTCACTAATCATTAGCCCGCCTGTATACGTCCGTTTTTTTCACCGGACAACGGACCGGTTTTTTTTGCCGTACTCGCAGTGTTGTGTGGCTTGTAATGGATGTTTGTACACACCGGATACGGACCGATATCCGGTGCATGTACAAACATTCATTTTATAAGCCATACAACACAGCGTTCGTTGTCCGGTGAAAAAAACGGACGTATACATGCGGGCTTACATGTAATTTTAAAATTTACAGTTTGTTAGTGAAACACTGTACTTTGTAACTTTGAATTCTTAAAATTATTTGGGTCTATTAGCACATAATAAAGAATTATTTTAAATTAGCAAAAAAATCTCAAAGTTAGAATCACGTACGTGGAATGTTTTTTAATTTTTTTTTCTACCTTACAAGACTCCCAACTTCTCCCATCTATATTTTGTGAGGCTGAAGGTAAGTGGGGAAGGGAAGGAGGTGGGGAAGTGAACGGTGGGGAAGTATCTGGCTAGTCTAGTCACTAAACACGTCTTAAGCCATTTCAAGCAATGTTTCAATTCTGAATGTTGGTCTTACTCCAGGCCGACCAAGAAAGTATCTTCCACTATCTGGAACGTGCCGCAAATATACCTTATATTATTTTTAATTATGAAATTGTGAAAACACAAAT
Source organism: Glyphotaelius pellucidus (assembly GCA_936435175.1). Classification (NCBI taxonomy): domain Eukaryota; kingdom Metazoa; phylum Arthropoda; class Insecta; order Trichoptera; family Limnephilidae; genus Glyphotaelius; species Glyphotaelius pellucidus. Next base: position 10,395,568 of record OW386558.1, read on the forward strand.
CAATCAAATAAAATTTATTTACGTAGGCTGTGATTTGAACCCGTGACCTCCGGATAGCATTGCCTCTCGACCACGGAACAATAATAAAAACAATAAGAAATCGAGTCAATGAAAATATTACAACAACAATTTTCGTTGTCAGATCAATAAACTGGATCAATTTATTTGTGTAAATTTATTAACCAGGCCAAGTTGAATCATTATTTGAAGTCAGGCAAGTAATATCATTGTTCTTCGCGTGAGGATATTTTAAGGTCTAACAATCGAACTTGAACGTCATAGGAATGTTACTCGATTAATCAAGGCCGTATTGATAATAATAAGGTTATTGCTTGCATTGTGTCTTTGTTTGTTGATCTTGAAAATATGCTTAAACTCACAATGGAAATTTTTTTCGATGATGATTTTTGACGTGATAACGCCTTATAAATCGATGAATGCCGGCTGCACTCACGAAAAAGCAAGACTCATTGCACGTTTCGCCTGAGCCGAGCGTGCAAGCGAGAGCGCGGAACAAGCGTTCGGCTTGTGATGCATAAATTTCTCTTCAACTTCATCGTTATTATAGAGCCGGGCGAACAAGCGAAGGCGCGTAACAAGCGTTCGGCCTAAGCGTTCAGCGAGAGCGCGGAACAAGCGATAGAGAGGCACGATCGGCCTAAGCGTTCGGCTTAAGCGTTCGGCTCGTGACGTTATCGCTTAAGATTATCGTCCGTAAACTGACTTGACGTGATAACGTCTTATAAATCGATGAACTCCGGCCGCATTCACGAAAAAGCATGACTCATTGTCACGCTGTCATGATGTCACATACACACGGGCATACAAGCGAGGGCGCGGAACAAGTGTTCGGCCTAAGCGTTCAGCGAGAGCGCGGAACAAGCGATAGAGAGGCACGATCGGCCTAAGCGTTCGGCTTAAGAGTTCGGCTCGTGACGTTATCGCGTAAAATTATCGTCCGTAAACCGGCTTTACAGACAACCAAATTTTTGACGTGATAAGTGAAAACTTCCTTAGCAACGCTGTGATTTGAAACTCGATGAAACGATAACGCGCCCATATAAAGAGACAAACACATGCATCCATATGATTAAACCTGCGAGAGAATGATATATAAAAATCAGTTTCCTCTTTGTACGGTGCTTTGTAGCCTATCGGCCGCCTCTTTGTGCGGTGCTTCGTAGCCTCCCCACTCCCGTATACTTTAGTTTTCTGAAGGTTTCACTTCTACCGCATGTGAACTGCACACTTGTGATTCTTTTATGTGAATATCTCACTAGAGTCTCAGATGCTCTCATCTGGGGCCAGGAAACTATGACATCCCTAATTGGGGTATATTGTGAGGCTGAAGTGCCTGGCTATTCAGATGTAGTCACTAAACACCCCTAAAGCCATTTAAAGCAACGTTTCATTTCTGAATGGTGGTCTTACACCAGGGTGATGTTGAGAGTATCTTCCGCTCTGCTTTCCAAGGACAGAGCCGTTTTTGTAGGTTTCCGAGTTTGACCGGTCAGTGGCTAAGTTGGCATCGCATTTGGGTCCCACCCAGGCGCCGAGTGTTCGGTTCCTCGGCTGGCTAGGTCCTCCATCGTGACACAGGCAACATTTTCCGCTTACTGTGGTGGTTGTAGGATATTTTCAAATATTGTTAGGTTATTCGTAACTCGGGAATGTTTGTCTTTCTTAAGTATAAAAAAAAAATAATAATAAAATTACAAATTGACTGGTCAGTGGTTGAGTGGGCATCGCGTTTGGGCCCCACCCGGGCGTCCCGTGTTCGATTCTTCGGCTGGCCAAGACCTCCATCACAACACAAGCAACATTTTCGGCTTTCTGTGGTGGTAGTAGGAGATTTTCAAACATTGTTGGGTTATTCGTAACCCGGGAATGTTTGTCTTTCTTTAAAAAAAAAAAAAAAATCAAAACCTTCACAAGGAATTGCATCGCTAGGAATCTGTAAAGACCATTTCAATTGAACAAATTCAACAAAAATCAGTAACCGACCAACATATCGTTGTAACTTAGAAATCTTAAAATCCAAAACTAGTGCTTCTCAACACCATTATACTCACCAAGGTATGATTTTTTTATAAAATTATATTATTGGCACAAATTCCCAAGACACAATTAATGTATTAGTAAATGGACAAATTATTTCAAATAGGCGCTTGTTGAAATTTTTTACAATTATTTTTAAACTTCACACACAAATTATTGTGATATTTCTTTTTGACCGTCTTCTAGATCTGCGGTCTTTTATATTGGCGTTATTCCATATGTTCGATGAAAAAAAAAGCTATTCACAAAATGTCTATTGCCTTTTCTTTTTAAAATCATTTTAATGTTTAATTCCCAATGATTTAGACCACGAAGCACCACTGATTGTAAGTAAAACAAATCTCGTTCCGCGATGAAGTTTAATTCCAAAGATAAAGCAATTGAACGAACGATTGTCAATCGTAAGTCGAAACAATTAATTCGCTACGTGATTGTCGCTTGTGCGCTCAACACTCCTCAGTCAATAGGAAGTCCAACAGTGATCAATCGCCTCAGTAACCGATCAATAAGTAATTGCTAATCGCATCAAAGATTGACGAAACTATTGACAATTGATATTGATCGTCTCCGGGGCACATCAAAATCTTGAGCACATTTTCACTAAAAACATTTGATAGTAAGCCAGACATTAAGAGGAAGCCATGCGAAATAATGCAAAAATCTTACAAAATCATTTATTTTTGCTTTGAAAATTTGATCGCTTAGAAGTATTATAGATGCTTTAATTAAATACTGCGTGTAGAACATATCTTGACCCTTAAAAATTTCGGTCATTTTTTTGTCTTTTAATAAACCTAAAAAAAAAATTATTAGGTCTATAAAAAAACACTTTTGAGTTCAAACTCTCCTACTTATAAACCCCTTTTCGGATATGGTTTTATTGTTTAATGTAGCAAATTCAGTTTCTTTTTTAATAATCGCAAAAAATATATATATTTACGCCCAAACTTCACAAAATAAAATAAAATATGCATTTTCGCGTTGTATTTCACAATACGGGGCAGTCGACGGATTTGGATTTTCAAAATGAACCTTATGCGATCCACTCAAGGACTACTGATTTGCCACACCCCTTTTTTATTAGTTCGACCCGGCCGGAGCGGGGAATAGACGTATGGCTCCGCGTCGCTTGGTTCCGTGAGTTCAATTTTAATTTTCATTGTGATTACAATAAACAATGCGTAAAAAGGAGTTAATATTTTTTACAGGCCTTAACAAAATCAATCTGTAAAAAAAACAATCAAATTTTTTCCAACCTTTCCAAAAGCTTTTTCTCAGGTATTTTTAAACTCCTCCCACAAACGGGCGTGAATTCCAATTTCGATTTTGCCCCGGACTATTGGAACACCTTAACTAAAAAATCAACATCACCGGTAAATGCTGATGGGGAAAACACAATGTCCTCGTTCTGGACTGATGGATCTCGTACACGAAGTAAAAATTGATTAAAAAGGTTATTTTAGTATTTTGAAAATCAATAAGCGCTGTGTCATTACTTTATAAACGTGACTAGATAGTTTACCGATTACCTTTAACATGGAAAATTTAATGGTTAGTTCCAACTAATTAATGTGATTTGATAAGGAAAATCCTAGGTAAACCGAATTATGGACCACGATTGTTGGAAACTTATGTGAATTGTGTAAATTGGTTCCAGTGGGTACTTGTAAATCGTTGAAAAAGATTCCGTCACGAATTATTAGACTCATAAAACATTGGAATCACCAAGTCATTAAAATTATAAGTAAAAATGGTGAATAACTAATTACAAATCACTCAATCTGATTTACGGGAAAAGCCTGTGCAATGATGTGATTTACACAAACAAATTTTAACATGGCTGCTTTAGAGGAGTTTTAACATGGCGAATGAAAAATAACCAAAAACAATTTTTTTTTTATATTTTCAGTGTACACGATAAACTTTAACACCAGCATTGATACGAGAAAAGTAGCAAGCCTTCCCGCTCACCTTTCTCTGTCGCACGTATGTTTTTACGCATAATTCTCTTTCCCTTATGTTAAGGCGCCGTGTTCCCGCTCAAAATGTAGAAGATGGAGAGATATGTAATATCGAATGTTGGAGAGAGCGCGCTAATATTTAAAACGATAAAATTAAAGAGAAAATTGTGAAAATGTTTATTAGTTCCACGTACACATCGATGAAATAACAAGCGATGCAATGAGAATACTAGGATTATCTTGAGAATGGGGGCAAATTTAAAAAGTATGTCAACATTAAAACATCTGTATTGCTCATTAGTACGAAGCAGATTAGAATACAATTCCTCTGTATGGTCACCATACTACAAAGTTCATTCTCAATCCTTGGAAAAGGTACTAAGCAAATTCCTTCGGTACATCAATTTAAAAATGAAAATTTCAATCTAATTTATAAATTATAATTACTTACGCGCTGAAACCAGACTTCTTAAATTATTAGATAGAAGAGTGTAAATTGATTCATTATTTTTATACAAAATTATAAAATCTTTAATTGCCAAAATTTGCTTTTGTTTCAAAAGTCAACTAATCTTGATTTTATCTGCTAATAAATAACTTTTATTATTTTTTTGTTCTTCTCTTAAAATCTTTTCCCATCCAAACCTTAGCAGTAAAGTACTTACTTTATAATATTTTTGCTGTTCTATTTACACTTTGTTCTATTTCAGGTCTTATTATTAATAATATGTAAGTATAAATATTTTAAGCTGAATTGTATTAGTTTTTTTTGTAAGTACCTACAAATCGTACTATTTCATTTATTTTTATTTATGTTGTAATATTATTTACCTAACGAATCGATTGCATTCTTATTTATTCTGTTTTATTGATTATGTAACACATGTAATTAATATTGTCAATATATATTTCTTTCTATTCTTGTAAAAGCCCACTAAGGGCGTAAATAAATATAAATAAACAAAAATACGATTCGTTTAAAATAGAGCAAACATCTTGCGCGGAACATTTAAAATAGCTTTTAAAGAAACTGTGAATTTTTTCATACATATAACTTCTAAAATAAGTGAAATAAACTTGTTTACAATAATTTTCAGAGCATACTTTGAGATTTTTTTTCCTATCGAGAGAATTTCGTATAATTGCGCTTCGACATGGAGAAACGTCTATATATTATCTTCAAAAACAACAAAATTTGTTTTAGGAGCTTAAAAACTTCAAATGTTTTAGGGAGATATGTAAGAATTCGGTAGAAATTCGGGTAGCGGCGACTTAACAATCGTAAAGTCAGTAACTGCGCGAGAATGGATCGTATCAATTTCAGACCGGCATTAACGTTTATTGTGTACCACAGATTATTCATCCATTTATAATACAAGATTTTTTATTCTACTGAAGCCAACTAATATGTTATATATAACGTAACGTTTGTTTACCCATTTACCCGACTAAACCACGCCCTACGTAATTGATTATATATTTATCTTAATTTTTTCTTTTTTTAACTTATTATTTTCTATTCTACTTATTTGCTTTACTTAAAATTTACAGTGAAAATATATATAGTATATCTATACGGGACGTGTGGGATTGCACTAAAGAAGAGACAAAAAAATGAGGTGTCAGTAACGTTTATAATAATACACTAGTCTAACAAAATATGAATGCGTTTTTATTTTTTTTGTTATTTGTAATTTTAGTTAGAAAAAGCGTGAGGTGAGCCATTTTTAAAACTTTTTTATGTTTGCATGAAATTTTTTTATATTTAACAAATTATATCTTTATTTTGAATAAAATAATTTGAAAGCGTATTTTATCACCTTTCAAAAACAGTTTTTTAGTTTTGGGATATATTCAGAAATATTCCATTTATTTGCATTTCAGTAAAGCGGAAAGATTTTGACCATCTGAAAAATACGCCCAAATTTTTTAATATTATTATAAGCCAATATTTTGTTTCTGCTACTAGCGGTTTCACATAGACAACTGAAGTCCCCCTGCTGTAGGAAAATGGGAATAACTTATTAAAGCAGTCGACTGATCTTATCGAAAACATCAAAATTACGACGGAGTGATTTTCCTTGGAAAAATTACTATTAATACTTTTCTCAGCAAATGTCGGTGTTTTCCTCCAATTGGGTGGTTCGATTATTATTTTGAATTTAATTTAACTAGGTATACATTTTAAAACTATATTCAGAATGTCATGTTTCTTTGCTTCCTTTTCCTTATTGTTAATCGCAATCAATGTAACGTTTACGTACTTATATTTTCACATCAAAATTATTAGTTAGCAAAAGTTAATCCTTCTGCATCTTTGAAAGGGGTATACTTGGCGGGTTTTTGGACGGTCATTAAAACAAATAATATTTTACGTACGCATTTTTTTATAATTTATTTATTCATATTTTAAGAATTCATAAAAAAAAATTAAAATAATATAATTTATATTTCACGAAGTTACACGCTGTTGAAGAAGAGGGGAAAAAATAATGTGTCTATCTTGTCATGATTTCCACCCTTCTGGTCATCTAAAAATTAAAGAAGGTAGATTCTTTATCAGTACAAATGTCACTTTGGTAGACCCAAGGAAATTTTTTTAAAAAATCTTGCAAATGGCGGCTGGAATCAAAAATATTTAGTAAAGCATAACTTATTTAAAATTGAGCCAAAATATCTCGAAATAATATTTAATAACCAAGACCCGAAAATGTGCAATAACAAATTGTTTACATTTGTTGCCACTACAGATTAAATTGGTTAGGAAAAGAAAGAGGAACCTTTTCTTCTCTCAATATTTAAGGTCAAGGCTTTAAGATTGGTTGTTAGTTTAATTGAAGTCAGTGTAATTTAAGAATACAAGTAACAAAATTCAAAGATTAGGTAAACGTATTAATTAAAATTGTATTCTTTGATGTTTTATTTACGTATTTTATTGCCACTCTGTAGTGTTTTATAGAAATAATATCGTGAAAGTGCGTTGAAGAAGTGTTTGTTTTGTCCTCTGTGGGTAACGTGTTGTAACGACGCGCTGCGTGCCGTCCCAATCAAGCTAGAAGGTAGGAAAATCATTTTGGAATTCTTGAACGATGACGTCAGGGGCGTATTGCCAGGTAGCCAGTGTGACGAATATTTTTTTTTTGATTTGGGGTAGTTATAGTCAATGCACGCGTTGACTATAACTAGCGCCCCAAAGTTGATAAATTAGTTAATAAATTGATTATTTGCTTGTATTTGCTTCTTGCCGCGCGACCTTTAAGGTTTTTTATGAGTTTAAAGTGTTTCGTTTCGGTTCTAAAAAATGATGCCTACTTTCGAATATATGCAGTATATTTTTTTTTCTTTAACTTTCGTGTGAATTATTTTAAATTTTCTTTTAAATAATGTTTAACTTGTATGTTTTTAAGTGGTTTAAAAAGTACTTAATTTCTAACTACTCGAGAATTTATTTATTAAGATTTAACATGATATTAAAAGTTATCTTTATTTTTATATTAAATGTTACAGTAGAAATATTTTTGTTTCAGTAGTTATATTTAAATTTCGTATTTAACATTTATTTATTTATTTTATTTATTTCTATATATTACAGTATTTACCTATGGATCAATTTCGAAAACATTTTTACATAATATATTTTGTAATTTTATTGTTGGGTGTAAGGTAGGTTTGTGAAGGTGAAACTGTGGAAAGGTATTGTTGTATGTTTCGTGAACACCTCACTAGGAGAACCTACACATTATTCCTTTACACATTTTAATTTACACTTGGCTTATTTAATTTAGCAAAATCTAGGTACATTTTTTGTATTTCAGTTTTGAAAAGAAGGTTTGTGGTGGAATTCCATTACTATACTAATATTAATTTACCCTTTGCTTATTTCCAATACTTATTACGTACATATTTTTTACATTGACTCTCGTACGCTTAATCTAGATATCTACAAAGACCCTCCGTACAGCGTCCCCAAAGATGAAATAGGCCTTGAGAGATCAAAGCCTCCGGTGAGGAAATAAGGGAAAAAATCACACTCTTTATTTTATTTACATTACTCAAAAAAGACCAAATCTGAAAATATTAAATTATCTGTAGTGATGCAATTTATTGTCACACTCGTATTGTTCTTTACGACTCATTGTTTCTTTTACAATAGTTTATCATTACATTGCTATCTTCACGCCTTACGATTTGGTTTACACTCCGTAACATAATTATCCCTGTTGCGACCGTTACCTTTTTCTATTTTTCTGTCTTGTTCTCTTCGTCAATAAAATAAAAAAGTTATTCCAATAAAAATTTGAAATTATATTGTTAGATTCGTGGAAAGTGGGAATAACATAGTCATAATAGGTAGCTAGTATCAATTTCGGATGGCAAAAGACATAATCATTTTTGGTATTTTTAATATCGGAAAGATTTTTAAATTCTGTTTCCTAGATAAAATTTCGGCGACCATTTAGTTGCACGTATTTTGAATTCCGATGATGTGTTTAGTATTCAAGCAGTCATTCTCTCAGTTTTGTGTTTGTTTGAGGAATCACAAATAAGACATGAATGAAATCAGCTTATAAGAATAGAATGACATCTGACCACAAATATCATGTCACCGTGACTGTACCAAGAAATTTAAATTATTATAATTATTAAATATGGATTATCGGATTTAACGGTCCAGTTAGGAGTTCTATCAAGCCGAACCCTCTGATATGAAAATATCTGGAGTCGGTGAATTATTTTCCCATTTGGTCTCTGGTAGGTTGACATGTTTTTCTTGAATTGTTTTGAATTTATTATACTTATACAGTGCAATTGCATAGCGTGGATTGACTAGACGATCATTTGTGGAAAAGTGTGTGGAAGGGTTTAGTTTTTCCTGCGGGGAAGATTTAACCCGGACACAAATTCAAAAAAACAATAAAAAATATGAAAGAGAACAAATAGAAAAAGATAGTGGTCGCAACTGGGACTCGAATCCAGAGTCTCTCGCCACCTTTGGTCAAGTCAATATTTGTCAAATAATTATTCTAAGAATTGGTTTGTAACCTAGAAAGCGTCTCGAAAAAATACATATCCGATTTTATTTGTATGACCTTTTAACCAAAGTCTAAATTAATATTCTATTTTTATAAGAAAACTCTCTTTTTATAACTTTTGAATTTTTTTTCCCATCAATGTAATTTATCATTGAAGAAGAAGATAACAATAATAATCTAAACAAAAATTTGAAAAAAAAAATGCTGCCACTTCAAGCAACGTTTTAATTCTTCCTCTCGACCACGGGAGCCGTCCTACCAATTAAAAAAAATATATATTTAGAAAAATTAAAATTAAGGTTTGTAAAAATAAAAGTATACAGTACTAAGTATAAAATTAAACAATGTACGATACATAATGTACAATGAGGCTCAATATAAATTTATTTTCTTTTTCCCAACACTTTGAATCCATGGCTGAACCACCCCTGAGGGGTGAAGTTAAAAACTATTTGATGGCCAGATTGAACTACCCTCGGTACTACAACAGGTACTTCTCTACCCTCCTCTTATATCCATCTCCTTTTCCTTACTACCCCCCCCCCCCCAAACTAGGGATGCCGTAGTCTCACTGGCACTCTTCTTCGGAATTTCAATAGATTTTTTTTAATAAGTGATAATCTGAAAACAATATTAATATATAAAAAAAATGATGGTCATGGTATAATTACACTCTATATAAAATTTTGTTATAATTAAATAATTATGAAATAACTCCTACGCCAAGCTCAGAGCTAGCACTCTTAATTGGCGTAGAAAATTATTGAAAAAAAATGTAGATACCTTCTCATAGCCGTTTTTCGTAAAGATAATTAAAAAATCTTAATGAATAAAAATTAATGTTTCTCTGTTTGTCCATTACGCCATTAAATAATATGCCATTCCTAAACCATTCATCCGATTGCGATGAAACTTTGGTGATTTGATGCCCGCATGTCTGCAATTATTTCAATGTATGATGGTGAGCTCTGGCATTATGAATTTATTTGCTATTCTATTCAATCGACTGCGATGAAACTTTGGTGTTTTGATGTCCGCATGTCTGCGATTGTTTCAAGGTATGATGGTGAGCTCTGGCATTATGAATTTATTTCCTATTCTATTCATCCGACTGCGATGAAACTTTGGTGAGTTATTGTGCGCACTCCGCCGTTATGAATTTTGCGTAAAAAAATGCAATAGGTAGCGCGCGAGTTGTTTGAAAAATGTGTGTATTTCATACAGTTTAGCGGAAAGGGGGGAGGCGAGGGGATTAGAGAGGGGGGCTAGTGGGGAAGGAAGGGATAGAATATAAATATATAACTCAATTCCAGCTATTTTCCTAGTTCAGATGAAGTCCAGCTGTCTTTGAATTTAATTCTATGAAATTCGTAATTCGCTTTTTACTAAACTATTATTCAGAACAATGGGCATTAAGGATAAAACATGCCTGAAAGAATAATTGTCAAATGTCAGAACATTTTCTGCATTTTGATTTTATGGCCACCATCATCAACATTGCGCAAATTGAATAATTTTTTTTTTAAATTTTAAAATTATTTTAAAACTAACTAACTACTGCCGTTTCCCCGTGGGGGCAAGCAGAGAGGACGGACCGTCAAACAGCTCGATCTTGGCGCACAATCTTTGCCTCATTCACTTTTATACATCGTCTCTTTTATTTTTTTTTGTGCATTACAGATTAACATTAAGTTAAATTATTATTCTGACTCTTGACATGGCCCGTCTCGATCCGGCCATATTTTCCTCGGGCTTGCCAGACTTCTCCTACCATTCCCTTTTGCGTTATATTTTCTCCTTACAAATATTTCTTCATTCATTCGCCCTACTTGTAATTCAAGAGAGAATGGTTGAGGGAATCCCTTTGACTTCTTCATCCGTACTCTCTCGAACGTCGCCTTGCATGCAGTGAGGGGGATGGATTCATAGGTCCGTCACTCTGACCCCCAGATTCCCACCCAACCCCAATACCCTTTTCATTGCCAGAACTTCCTACCCTTCTTTTCCTAAAAAGACTCTCAACACAGCGTTCTCAAAGATGACATTGGCCCCGAGGGGAATTAAACTCAATTTTTTTTCCTTTTGATATACGATTAATAGATTGCTTAAGCTAAATATTACTCTGCACAGTGTAATGTGAATAGCCTGGGGCGGTACAAGTGGAAAAGAATTATTTAACATATCATTATTGGACAAAATAAACACAGACATTATGTGCGTGAAGAGGTAGGTATCCACTGACTACTAGGTAAATCAATGATTTATTGAATGAAGTTTTAAACCTCTCGCTACCAGTGTCATTTACAGGGTTCTGGCTGCAGTTCCCAGCGTTGCCCGGGCTTTTCGCAGAGATTTTAGAAATCTAATAAACAGTGATATTCTGACTGACTTTGAATTTTATTATAAGTATACAAGTTGTGAAATCACCATAAAAAATATTGAGTTTAGTAATTCAGGTACGCCTCACATATCATACATGTGTCTAGTAATGTTACATTGTCGTGTAAACAAGCGTAAGGGTCCGAGTGATGACACCGCGCCCTTCCAGATCGTCATGATTCATTACTGCCATGCTAAATCATCAGTTTCGCTTTGATTTTTTGTAGAAACATCTAACGAGTACCCGGCATGTGTTTCAAAGTAAAAAGTGTTTTAATTCTGTTTATGTGCTTTTAGATAACTAACCCCACTAACTGCGCTGAAATTTCACAAACGATTAGACAATTAAAGCCCTCCCATTCATGCAATCATGACAAAATATCCTCAGCTACACTAAAAACAGTTGAACCCTTTATAATCCAACCGTTAGCACATATCATTAACCTCAGTCTCATTAAAGGTGTTTTCCCAAACAGACTCAAACTTGCTCTAGTTCAACCAATTTTTAAGACAGGAACTTCTACTGACATAACAAACTACAGACCTATTTCTATATTATCATCACTATCAAAAATTATTGAAAAAATAGTAAAAAAAAGACTAATCGACCACCTTACAAAATACAACATTCTCTCGTCAAACCAGTATGGCTTCAGAGAAGGGCTAAATACAGATTCAGCTATTTTAGAACTAACATCACATATAACACAAGGCCTAGATAAAGGTGATAAATGTTTGGCAATATTTCTGAATTTAGCTAAGGCATTTGATACAGTATCCCATCCAATCCTTTTGGCTAAGCTCCGAAAAATTGGAATAAAGAATAAGGAATCTGATTGGTTCAAATCATACCTCACAGACAGAAAGAAATATGTTAAGCTACCATCACATAAATCATCCCATCAAACCAGCATTAATTTTGGTGTACCACAGGGCAGTATACTTGGTCCCACACTTTTTCTCATCTATATCAATGACTTATGTAAATTATTATCTATTGATGGGAACATTATCACATTCGCCGATGATACTGCCCTTGTAATTAAAAGTAAGAAATGGGAAGAAACATTCCATAAAGCGGATCTAATATTGAAGATTATTAAACAGTGGTTAGATGATAATCTACTTACGTTAAACATAACAAAAACGAAATATCTAACGTTTAGTCTTAATATTCCGAGTCAGCCTTCAATCAATCATACACTAATAATACATTCTTGTAGAGATGTCTCTTGTTGTCTATGCAAGCCACTGGAACGAGTAGATTACATTAAATATCTGGGTGTAATAATTGACAATAAGCTACGGTGGGAAGATCACGTAATAAATGTTACAAACCGGATACGGAAACTGGCTTACATCTTCAGGACATTACGAAATATTCTGAATAAAAATACACTAAAAACGGTATACTTTTCCTTATGCCAATCTATTATATCTTATGGTATAGTAGTCTGGGGAGGATGCTCTAAAACAATATTAGATCCATTAATTAAAGCTCAAAAATTGATAATGCGGACTATTTACAAAGTACACTATATTCACCCCACGAAGGACTTATTTAAGGACTTCAAAGTACTCAATATAAAATCCTTATACGTCAAAAACATATCCACCTATTACAAATTCAAACATACGAAAAAAAATATTTTTGAATCAACCTACAATACAAGAAACTCCAACAAATCCAATTATATTATTCCACCAACAAAAACCTCAATGGCACAGACACAATTTAACTTTCTTGCTCCTAAAATCTTCAATAATTTAACAATAGAAATAAAGTCAATAGCCAAATACGACAGTTTCAGGAAGGCGCTTGGGGACTTTTTGATGAGTGATTGTGATAATGTTAGTAGCCTGTTTCTCGTACTCAGATGAAAGTGTATATTTTGTTTATATGTGTGAGGATGTTGTTATATGGGAATATGTACGTATGTGTGTATATACGTATAGATGTGTGCACCAATATATGCATGTGTGCTTGCATGCACCCAGACTAACAAAAAAGGTAAAAAAAGTTATTACATCGCAAGTTATTACATTATTACATTACAAGTACATTTTTACAATCTTATGTTAATTTATTCTCCTTTCTACTTTCTATTTTTTTTTTATATACATAATTTCTACTTTTTATTATAATTTCTACTTTTTATTTTAATTTCTACTTTTTATTATAATTTCTACTTTTATTATAATTTCTACTTTTTATTAGAATTTCTACTTTTTACTATAATTTTTCCAATTTTTAGCATCATTTATACTTAAATCCATGTTCACACTAGACTCCATACTTCATAAATCATAACTTTTATCCATTGGTCACCATGAGACAGGCAGCCGCCTAGTATGGTGATCTAATATTCTTTATGTAAGTGTCACTAATATGTTACATGTGTTCTATAAATAAAATAAATAAATAAATAAACAATTTATATTTTATTTTCCGTCTGGTGCGTACACGAATAAATCAGAAGAAAAATGAATAAAACGTGTGAGAAACATGGATTTTACAAACTTACCCCCTGCTATCCCCTACCGCTACTGGGTCACCCATCCCCATCGTGTCCTCCAGGATTCACCTTACCCTTCCTGCCGCTAAACTATACGAAGTGTACACATTTTTCAAACAACTTTGTAATTTTATACATAGAAAACTTCACGGGCATGCGCACAACATCTCACAATCAAATTAATGGTGTAGAAACGCATACGAGATAAACAAAGAAACATTATTTTTTATACATAAAGTTGATGGCTTGTAAGTTCTTCTTAATAATGATTGTGGTTACGCATTCATAATTATGCATATCCCATTGGATAGTTAATGTTTCGCATTGCATATTTTAAGATCCTCAGGATTTGTTTTTATGACATGATATTAAGAGCGGCTGTGGGTATACGTATATAAAAACATGAATCTTCATAGAAAATTTTGTAATGTATTCACTTCACTGTATATAACAATGGTTAGTATATTCAAATTTCAACTGCCAATTTCTTCCCACGTGCGAGATGACATAGAAACTGTTTTTTTTTTTATGTTATGAGAGTAAGTTGGCGTGGGTAGGTATTATCAGTGGTTTGGGAAACGCGAAATAAAAGTATTTTCGTAAACCCGTCAGTGCAATGGTGTTGCTTCTAAAACGTGCTAGGCCTTTGAATTTTGTTGAATTAAAACAAATCGCTTTCTAAAACACCTATTATTTAATAAAATTATCAACATGTTTCAAACCAATGGTTTCTTCATCAGGATAAAATTAAAATTAACAGAAAGCTAACAAGTATAGACAAAATAAGTATTAGTAGCCAAAAAAAAAAATACCATTATAAATAGTGGTGATTAATTACTTAAATAAGTTTTTATTCGAATATTCCGTCAATAACACATCTTTGGGAAGAGTTACAGAAATCAGAGATCTGGGAATTATTTTTGATGAAAAACTAGTTTCGCCAATCAAATCAATCAAATTGTGAACAAAGGTATGAAAACACTAGGCTTCGTATTACGAACAAACTTTAATTCCTTACAAGCCATTAAACTATTGTATGTATCTCTAGTTAGAAGCCTAATCGAACATAGCTCAGTGGTTTGGTCCCCATCTTACAAAATTCACATTTATAACATTGAGCGAATACAAAAAAAAAGTTCTGCGTTTTATCAATTTTAAATTAAATATTCCAGTAGAAAACTTAAAATACGATTTCTTATTAACCCTTTGAGGAGTATGCGGCGGCACTCAGACGATCCAAATAGAGTATTGCCGCATACGTGCGGCCGTACGACTTAATTCCGTTTTTTCTATACCATGCTCGTAATTTCGATTAAATTATGATTTTTAGATAAAACAAATTTACGTATTCTAACAAAAGTTTTTACGTATCTATATAAATATATATTACTAATTCAGTAACTCTCAACATTTTAAGTAGTATTTTCATTAATTTTTTTTTTTATTTATAAAAAAAGAAATGTTCAGCAATATAAAGATAATACGAAAAATAAATAAAAAAAGTGTAAGTAAGATCTTCTAATAAGTTCAAAAAATTACTTAAAAAAGTTACTCTCAACATTTTACAATATATTTACATATTTAGGTTCCATATGTTTTTGTCCGCAAATCTCGGAAAGTAATCGATGGGTTGACTCGATTTTTACAGAACATTGCATTTTACAAGAAGAGTGTTTCTATATACAATGGTGAGCTCTGGCTTGATGAAATTTGTGTAAAAATAATTACTACAGGTGGTGCGCGAGTGGTTTGAAAATGTGTGTATTTTTATTTGAAGGCAGGAGGGAGAGGGTAACAAAGGGGGTAGGGATCGCGGGAAGGGTGACGAGAGAGGGGGAAGATGGAAGGGGAACGCAGGAAGGGAAGGGGACGCAGGAGGGGAACGGGGACGCATGGGTATGGACATGCAGGGAGAAAAAAAATATTTATTTGAATAATTGGCATTGCGACGCATGCCAGGTACCAGCTAGCAGAAATAAATATTGTTATGTTATTTTACGTATTATAACGAACAAGGAAGGACAGAAAATTTATGTGTGTTCGATGTAATGTTCCATTATGCACGTATCCGTGTTTTGAGGAATACCACACGAAAGGAATATTTAAGCTAGTAATAGTTTGACAAAATAAATACGAAATCTAAATCTAACGTAATTCGCATGTTGAGAACTACTGAATTTATACATTATTTTTATTTTCAGTATTATATTTATCTTACTGTATATTTATTTTTATATAAACAAAAAAGAAAATTTGAAAACTAATTTTTTTTTTATGTTGAGAGCCACTGAATTTGTCCAATTTATTATAAGACTTCACTTAGACTTTTTTTAGTTTATTTTTAGTATTTATTATTGTTTATGTTTATCTTTTTACATAATTTTTTTTTAATTTCTTTTTATAAAATGTTGAGAACCACTGAATTTGTCCAACTTATTATAAGACCTTACTTATACTTTACTTTTTTTTTTATTTTTAGTTTTATCTTTTTATTATTGTACATTTCTTTTTTTATAAATAAAAATAATCATTTTTTTCAAAACCTTTGTAAAATGTTGAGAGCCACTGAATAAGTCATCTTTTTATTTTTAGTATTATCCCTCTATTATTGACAATTTCTTTTTACATAAATAAAAAAATTTAAATTTAAGACTTTTTTTTTGTAAAATGTTGAGAACCACTGAATTTGTCCAACTAAATTTACAATGCAATAATAAAAGGTTAAATACAGCAGTAAAAAAAGCTCCAAAATAACTTATGTAATAAAAAAGGTAAGAAGGTAATTAATAAAATCGAATACAAAATTAAGAAAAACTTTAAAAATAACTCACTCCCACGATGTAGATGACAAAAAAATAACTCACTGCTCAAAGGGTTAAAACTCTAAAAATACATTTATTAGAAGACAGACGTAAAATAAACGACTTAACATTTTTATTCAAAATACTTACCACTAAATTCGACTGTTGTGAACTCATGCAACTCATTAACTTACAAATACCCACAGTTCAAAATAATATACAATATTCTACAGCAGCACTCATAAGCGTAACTATATTGCCCACTCTCCGATACAACGACTTCACACAAGGGAAATAAGTACTTGGGTGATGTTGACATATTCTATATCAATATGTTTTGTGAATCATCTAAAACATTTATTTCAACACTATTACTAAACACATCTTGTAAACCTATAAAAAAGCTGTATTTTTCTGTTTTTGTTTCTGTGTTTGTATGACTTTTGTCTAATGTAATTTAATTTTTATTATTTCCTAAGTTTCAAAGTACTTATCTGTCAAATTTAAATTACACTAAAAATCACGTAAAAGCCCTCTGGGAGTTAAATAAATAAATAAAAATATCAAAAAAAAAATGTTTGTTAAGCACTTTGGGGTAAGTTTGATGTAACGCTCGTAGGTTTACAATTTTTAATATTTTTTCAGGATTCGGTTGAACGTAGACCTTTGGATTCACTACAGCTTAATAATCCGAGACCAGTTGGGGCCAATCACGACAGTTTACATATTCAGGTAATTTAAATTGAATTCATATTATGCACTTTAACAATATGGGGTACAATTTTTAATGCATTTTTGATACTATTTTTGTTGCATTGACGGTGAATGCTTTTGCCCACTTACAACTGCACGGCGAGCCGGATTGGGAGAGACTGTTCGGGGAAAATCTCTCCAGCCGGACTCTCTCGACCCATCGCCCTGCACCGCAGATGGATTCTTATATATAGTCAGTCCTGGACGCATTTATTTTAATTTTTTTTTTATTTTTATTTATTTATTGAAACAAAATACATATACATTATAAAAAAAAATACTTTAACTGTCCAACTAGGAGATTTCCCGTTTTAGGACAGTCAAATTTCCTGGTTTAGTTCACATTAGGTAGTTGTTGTTTTTTGTAAAACATAATATTGTATCTAATAATTACAAATGTAAACATCATTTCAAGTACAAGGATATAAAGGCCGTAAAGCAGTTAAAAATAGTGATAGTTGTAAAAGTTACTGAGAAAAGTTACAAAGTTTAAATAAATAAAATGATAATATATTAAAACTATAAATAAAACCAAAATATAAACTCATTGTTTTGTGAACAGAAAATAAAAACTAAATCTTAAAAATAAAAGCTTAATCTTAAAAATAAAAACTAAATCTTTCATCGATATATTTCCTATCCGAATGTTCAAACAGGAAATATATCGAAGTTTTTTTTTTTTTTTTTTTAAATTGTTTTTAAGAAAATATACGATAGGTTTGAGTAGAGGCAATCTCATTTTTTTATGTATTAATAATTTCATTATCTATCTTATATTTTAATAAAAAAAAAAATATATACATATATATTTATATGTATATATATAATAATAAAAATAATTTAAACAGTAAAGTGAATGAGAGATATCGAAGAGTTCTTCTCCGTAGCTGAAAATTGAGAAAGATTATAAGTCTGATAGTACTAGTAATAAATTCTGATAGGAATAAATAGTTCTATAATTCTCACAGTGTTTATTACATTGGAATCTCAATCAAAACTATATCATGTAAAAAAAAGAAGGCAGGAATCGTTATCATTTGAAAAAAAAAAATCATAGAAATGACCAGACATATTTGCATAATGCTTTCGTACATAATAGCAAAAAAAAGAATAAATAAAAATATAAATATATATTCCAGTTATTTTAATCTGTTTGTTGTTTAAATGATAATTTTGTTTATGTTGCCATCTGTTAAATTATTAAAAATTATATTACACACAGTCTTGTTAAATTTCAATATATTATCAATGATACAAATATTAACTTTAATCTAATTATACACATTTATATAAAAAAAATACATTCATTAGCTAATTGAATGGTTGCTGTGTGGTAAGTTTCCTAAACCAGGTGAACAAAGTAATCCAGAATCCAGGTATATGCTAACATCAGGGAACAATTACCTTCAGCTTTACAATATGAGATATATAAATGAGGTACGGGTCACAAATTCGCTGATTCTATGTGAATAATTTGTGTACAAATTTATTTTTTAGAGAGTTATTTTGATTTATTTGAGACGTGTTCATAATATATATATTTTTATTTTTTTATTTATTTAATATTTGTATGTTTTTACAATAAGTATACATTTTTTTTTACATGTTAAACAGAGATGTAAAATGAACATAACAATAGCATTTCCTCATCATAAAGAGACAAGGCTCTTGTGTTTGGTGAGGGAATTCAAGCTCAAGTATATGTAAAATTTAGTAGAAAATAATAATATTGCATCTAATAACAAAAGATATGTAAGAAAACTCGGGATATAACAATAAATAAATTTCAAGATTTAAATGAAATATTAGCGGTAGAAATGGACTCTTACAGTTGTTTCAGGTGATTTTTCAATTTAATTTGGAATTTATGTATATTTTCGATAATTTTTAGTTCTAAAGGGAGGTTGTTGAAATAATTTATACCTAGATACAGATAGGTATTTTGGATGTGCTTGGTATTAATTTTAGGGATTTTGATATTGTTATATGTTTTTGATATATTATGTAAATTTTTCAGAAGTGAGATACAAATTTATTGACTAACTGACAGTAATAATAAATAATTGCGTGAGCGTACATAACATTTTTGTTTATCTGTTCGTAAGCATAGATTCGCATTCGGCTCTTCCTAAGCTCAAAAGCCAGTCATTAACCAATTTACGAAGAATGCGTACACCTTTCGATTTCCAAGAATCGGGTACGAGGTTGAGCATTTTTGGGCCTAAGTAATAGAATTGCCTTTGAGCGAGGGATGTCATAGTTGTAGGTGGAACTACTGGATTTCTTCTTGAATGTCGAGTGTCATGATAATGTTCGATGGAGGGGTAGTGTTGACATTGTTTTTGTGTGTGTAATATAATTTTTCTTATGTATAGTTGTCGAACATCTAGGACGCATTGACCTCCAGATTCCTATCCACCCCTAAAAACCTTTTCGTTCCCAGAACTTCCTCTCCTTCCTTCCCTAAAAGACCTTCCACACAGCAACCCCAAATGAATCGAATGATTTCCAGCATCCCTACATCCACCGTCTCCGCGAAAAATGTGGACGACTGTAAATAATGCAATTTTATGATTATTATGCACTACTCACATTATTTTCAATTTGGGAGGCGGGAATGGGTACCGCCGCCCCGGGAACCTTTATTGGATAACCAACACCTCTGCCATAGGTCACCGTAAGTGGTTTGCTACGTTTGGTGATTTAACAGGGGTGCCCGGGTTCACGGGGTGAGGTTTGTCTAGGTTTTGGAGGTGGATGACTACTATGAACCCCAGATTCCTACCCACCCCTTAAACCCTTTTCCTTCCCAGAACTCTCCTCTCCTTCCTTTCCTAAAAAAAAAACCCTCCACACAGCATCCCCAAAGATGACATAGGCCCTGAGGGAAATTATTTTCCCCAGGGCCTCCTGTGTGGAGTTCATGTAAAAAAAAAATTCACCGTAATATTATAATAATAATTTAATTTAATTGCCGACAATCCGGGCGTTTATTAAATAGTATTGTCAAATACAAACCAGTAAGTTAACCGCCTCAATAGACCATGTCTGTTCTGAACTAAATTAAAATTACCTCTACAAAAAAAACTTTATCGGGGTTGACGACAGCTTTCTCATTCACACAGGTTTCTTCCTCGCTGCAACCGAAAAGGTCGATATCTAATATTCCAAATTATCCCAATTTCCTAAAGATTTTTACATTATATGTGTTAACCGAGGATTTCCAACATTTTTTTTCGTCTTTGTTCTTTCTTAATTTACAGTGAATACATTGTATAATTTTTTTTCGTTTTTGACCATTTAAATAATAGCTTAATATACTAATATTATTTACTTACTTATAATTTTTATTTCCACCTTATTCCTATTGGTCCTAGTCCAATTTGGGAGGCGGGTATGGGTACTAGGGTGAGTCACGACTGTATGGGGAAAAAATCTTGTTTTGATTTGTCTAATAGTGATAAAAGGATGTTAAACGGAGATAAAATAACGTAATTTTTTTAATAATATTTGGATATCATCTTCTTCCTCCGGATTGACTTTGAAATTTCACATAATAGAGAAAAATCCACCCTTGATAAATCTTAAAAAAATGTTACATAAACCATTAAAAATGAATTATTTTTAATAAAACACGAAATAGATGTAATATTTTGATTTATTAAAAAATATATATATTTGAATATAGTTCAAATTATCTCAAGGCAATGAATGTATTAAAATACCAGTAATTCTTCTTACTCTCAAATTTCGGCATTATTTTGCGAGACTCAATTTTGGAACTTTTTGAAAATGATTTCGTCAATATATATTACCTTTGCTATGGTAGATTACAAAAATATATGATTAGGTAAAAAAAAAAATTAAAAAGGAAATTTTTTAAAAATATATTAAAATTTTCAAAACTTTGAAGCGAATCCGGAGGAAGAAGATCGTATCAGAAATTTAAAAAAATTTAAACACGTCGTTTTGAACTCATTTGACACCCTTTTATCGCTCTTAGAATTTAAAAATGACATTTTTTGTTAAATGACCCACCTTAATGGGTACCGTCACCCCAGGAAACATTTATTGGATAACCAACAATCCTGCAGTTGCAGTGTTCCAAGAAGCTCTGCGGCGAATGGTTGCTGACTGCACAGTCAACCGCACGATATCTTGATTAAAAATTACAGTTGATTTGATTACATTATTCATTTTGATTATGTTTTATACTTTGATTGAATTGATTACATTTTGAATTTGAACTGATTATATTATATTTAATGTGAATTGATTTTATTTTATATTGATGTTTTAATATTAAGTTTATTGGCTTTATTTTGAAGTCCGATTTACATTTTCAATGTATTTTTGTTTTTATTTTAATTTAAATTGTGTGTGTTGAATTAAGAGATTAGATTTAATTATTTTTTATGTAATAATTTAATTTTTGATTTCATTTTATTTTCATTTATTTTTTTTTTCTGTTTTATATTGGAGGCAATGCTGATAACCAGCTCCAGCTGAAATCCTGAATTGTAGCTGAGCAACCTTTTTATAAATAGACACGATTAAAAAATGAAAATATATATTTCTATAACAAATTCTATTGGTGAATAAACTTTTTTTTAAATTTATTTAATTTATACTCACAGAAATAAATTGTTTCTTCCTGCATGTTCTTTTCCGTGCGTCCCCGTTCCCCTTCCGCGACCCCAACCCCTCCCGCTTTCCCCTTCCCTTTCCCGTCCCGCCAAACCCCCTCCCGCGTTCCATATATTCAGTCCCACTACATTCAGTTTTCAAACACCTCGCGTGCCACCTATTACAATTTTTTTAATTCAAATTTGCATTTTTGATTTATAATAAATATTATTTTTTTGTATATTATATAGAACAATCAGGTTTTAAGAAGGTATTTTGAAAGTTTCAAACATTTCCTGTGTTTAATATACACAATATACAAATCTCCAACACATTTTGATTTTTATTTATTAATTAATACATCGTTAATTATTCCATTTACAGAAATTGGAGGCGTACCTGCATTTCGCCAAAGGCGGACTTATTCTGCAATTGCGTCTACTTGAGATCTGCTACGGCGCCAAAGCGCCTTTGGGATTCTACGAGGTTACCGACTCCACGAGGTCCCCACAGGCAGACCAGCCAGGCCAGTTACGACTGGCAACGCCACAACTCGATCAGTTGTACGAGGAGCAGGAGCGGTGCAAAGAAGATCATTGTGACTCCAACCCAACTAATGAAGAGGACGAAATTGTAGTCAACGTAGCATCAAGGAAGAGAAAAGCAAAAACATCTCGAGCAAGATATTTGGAACCAGCTCCAACCTTCAAAATGTGCAAAGATGGCACTTTTGTGATTAGGCGTGGTAGAACAGAAACCCATCTGCCTTGATGAGATGTTCGAGGAACAGGAGCGGCGTAAATATGACCGCGAACACCATGGTAATTGCAACTCAACTTATGATGACAGCAACAGCAAGGAAGAGAGAAGCAAAAACAACTCGGGCAACATATCGTACAACCATTTGGAACAGCCTCCAACCTTTGAAATGTGCAATGATGGCACAATTGT
Organism: Glyphotaelius pellucidus; assembly: GCA_936435175.1. Taxonomy (NCBI): domain Eukaryota; kingdom Metazoa; phylum Arthropoda; class Insecta; order Trichoptera; family Limnephilidae; genus Glyphotaelius; species Glyphotaelius pellucidus. Next base: position 10,418,646 of record OW386558.1, read on the forward strand.
GGTGAGACGTAAAAAGGAAACCCATCTGCCCTACCAACCTAAACTGACCTACCGTCAGGAAAGTGGGTTTGGGACCACGGAGCTACTGGAAGAATTCTTCATTATAACCGACAGCAGGAGGTCTCCGCAGGTAGACCAGCCAGGCCAGTTGCAATTGGCAACACCACACCTTGAAGAGATGTACGGACGAGGAGCATGAGCGGCGTAAATATAACCGCAAACACCATGGTAACTGCAACTCAACTTATGATACAGCAGCACCAAGGAAGAGAGAAGCAAAAACAACACGGGCAAAACTATCGTACAACCAACCATTTGGAACCGGCTCCAACCTTTGAAATGTGTGATGATGGCACAATTGCGGTGAGACTTAAAAAGGAAACCCATCTGCCCTAACAATCTAAACTGACCTACCGTCAAGAAAGTGGGTTTGGGACCACGGAGCTACTGGAAGAATTCTTCATTATAACCGACAACAGGAGGTCTCCGCAGGTAGTCCAGCCAGGCCAGTTGCAATTGGCAACACCACACCTTGAAGAGATGTACGGACGAGGAGCAGGAGCGGCGTAAATATAACCGCAAACACCATGGTAACTGCAACTCAACTTATGATACAGCAGCACCAAGGAAGAGAGAAGCAAACACAACACGGGCAAAACTATCGTACAACCAACCATTTGGAACCGGCTCCAACCTTTGAAATGTGTGATGATGGCACAATTGCGGTGAGACGTAAAAAGGAAACCCATCTGCCCTACCAATCTAAACTGACCTACCGTCAAGAAAGTGGGTTTGGGGCCACGGAACGGAGAAATTTTAGTGAAAGCAGCAGCAAGGAAGAGAGAAGCAAAAACATCTCGGGCAAGATTATCGTGCAACCAAGTGGAACCGACCCCAACCTTTGAAATGCGCGATGACGGCACAATTTTGGTGAGGCGTGGTAGGAACGCCCTACCAGCCTAACATGATCAGGGAAATGGGTTTGGGGCTACGGAGCTCTTGAGAGCAGGCCAGGCGGGACCGTGGAACGTTGCATGAATTGGGCCCTTACTAGGGGAGTGGCTACCCAGGACTCCTAGCACGGTCGATCGATAAGGATTGTATCGATAACTTTCGGAAACTTCTCATCGTTCTCTAGGACAATTGCAGAACTCTAATGTACAAACAACAGTTGACGTCGAATTTGTTAAGAACACTTAGTCATTGTGAACTGTTCCTACACCTTCATGAGGAGTGCTCTCAAGAAGTCCCGACCAGTGCCGTAAGTAGGGCGGTGCCACCGGTGCCCAGGCACAGGGCGTAGACTCTGGGGGGGCGCAAAAATGGCCAGACTAGGCAGGACTATTATTTTTTCATTTTGCTCCTGATAAGTTCCCGGCCCCACTGCGCCCCTAGTGCTCGATTCCAACACACACTTACTACATGCCAGTATCATCAGGTGATGCACAGAAAGGTTTTAATGATTGGCGCCATTTAAGTCCGCGCATATCTGAACACGAAAACTCAGCATGTCATAAAGAAAAATGTATTAAGTGGAAAATGCTTGAACAACAAATCTAAAATAAGACCACCATAGATGCATCTTTACTAAAGGCACATAAGATCAAGAAACAAAAAAAGTGGAGACATATTTTAAAAGTATGTTCTAGCATAATCATATTTTGCGCAGAAAATAATTTACCTCTCAGAGGCTCTCATGAGCATATTGGAGAAGCAGGATCTGGAGTATTCTTAAGTGCCGTGGATATGATTTCAAAATTTGATCCTGAACTTAGAGTGCACGTCGAATCACTTAATAAAGGCAATGTTACGTATTTTACGCCATATATTCAAAACGAGTTAATAGATATTCTCGCTTCCGAGGCCAAAAACAAGTCGTAGACGAGGTTCGTGCGGCAAAATACTTCTCTATGATTTTTGATTGCACGCCAGACGTATCGCATCAAGAACAGATGTCACAAATTTTGAGGTTCGTAAAAATATTTGAACAGACAGTTCATAGATTTTATTCATGAACTTTAGTCGGGTTTGGTAACTAAGCCTGAATAGCCAGGTACTTCCCCACCTTCCTCGACCCCACCTCCTTCACCACTCTACTACCTCCAGCATTTCAACATACCCCACTTTGGGATGCCATAGTCTCACTGACTCCAGACGTGAGCAGCTGTAACTCTTGTGAAGCGTACCTATAAAAAAAACTCAGAACTTCCTCTTTTTGCTTTCATAAAAAGACCCTCTACAACCCAAAAAAGGGACAGTTCCCGAAGAGAATTATTTGTTTCAGCGCCTACTGTATGCGCTCAGCTTTGCTACCTATCCAGAAACGTTGATTTACATCGTTCAGTGTGTTTGAGACTGTTTAACCGTGTTTAATCGTGTTAAACCGTATTTTATAGTAAGAAGAGTTTGCGTTAATTTAAATTGTTTGACCGTGTTTTACCGTGATTTGCCGGGTTTTACCCTGTTTTACCATGTTTTACCGTATGTTACCTTGTGTAACCGCATTTAACGGTGTTTTACCGTGTATTACTATATTTAACCGTGGGTAACTGTATTTAATGGTGTTTTACCGTGTGTGACCGCAATTATCGGTATTTTACCGTGTTTAATTGTATTTTACCGGAAGAGGGATTGCGTTAATTAAAATCTTTTAACCGTGTTATACCGTGATTTACTATGTTTTACCGTGTGTAACCTTATTGAACGGTGTTTTACCATGTTTTACCGTCTTTTATCGTGTTTTACCATTTTTTAATGTGTTTATCCTTGGGTAACCGTATTTAAAGGTGTTTTACCATGTTTTACTGTGTTTAACCGTTAGTAACTGTATTTAAAGATGTTTTATCGTGAGTAACCGCAATTATCGGTATTTTACCGTGCTTAACCGTATTTAACTATAAGAAGAGATGGCTTTTTTTTAAATTGTTTAACCGTGTTTTGCCGTGATTTACCATGTTTTACCCTGTTTTACCATGTTTAACCGTATTTGACCGTAAGAAGAGATTGCGTTTTTTTTAATTGTTTAACCGCGTTTTATCGTGATTTACCATGTTTTACCCTGTTTTACCGTGTTTTACCGTGTGTAACCTTATTGAACGGTGTTTTACCGTGTTTTACTGTGAGGGAACGGATTCCGGTGTCGATAGAGACGGGTGATAGAAATGAAAGGCATCTAATTGAGTTGTGAGTCGTTTATTGAGTAGCTACATAGCTAAGGTCGGTGCGAGGGTAACAGGATGTATGCAGAAGTGCCGTAGAGTTGCAGGTGCACGTAGTTGATGTTGATGGGTGATGTCGGAAATGATGGGTGAAACTGCGACATCTGTCTCTAGAGCCAATGAACTTAACCACTCCGCTAAGGATTTTCCTCCTCCAAGTGAATTGAACGAATAATGTTATCAATAGGTAGATAATGACTCTTTTTACTTTTTAAACGTTTATACCTTAGTTTTAAACGCAATCCCACTTACTAAAAAAACGTTTTTTAAATTGTACAAAAATTGTTACACAACCATTTACTTACCATTAATGGTTGTTGTGGAAAATTTAAATACATTTTTTGTAATGTCTCTTATGCAAAAGGGACCAAATAAGTGTATTGTAAAAACTAATTCACTTTTCTTTTTTATAACTTAAAAGTTATTAAAAACTTAAGTAGATTCGCCCTACTTTTTGCATATTGTTCGGGAACTGAACCTCGATAAACTAATTAACTCCCTGCAAAGTTACCTACTATCAATAATGAAGGCCAAATTTTGATATGTAATCATTCATACAATTCCAAGAAAGCTTACCAAAAACATTGTTTTTTTAAGCGGGATTAAAAATAACACAGAAATAAGATTTATCAAAGTATACATTTTTTATTGAATAAAATACATCACGTAAAGTTGAAATATTTTAGTTAGATTTACATATTGAAACAAAAAATACATTTTAACAATACACAAGGCAACCATGAACTACAAATAAAAATGTCATCAAAGCATACATTGAAATATTATTAACACATTAAAAAAACAATATTAATTAACAATGAGTAACATTTATAAGATAAGATAAGATAGAAAAATAAACTCAATAATAATTACAACCTTCTGAAATATGGAAAACTTAAAAATGTTTATTAAAATGCATGATAAAATGAGTAATGAAAAATCAATAATATTTATTAGGTTCTTCGTTACTACGAAAAATGAAATTTAAGAAAAAAGGTTTGGAGAAGTCGTTTTAATATATGCAAAAATGACTTTAAAATGAGAGTAGATTGACTTAGTTTACAATAGATATTTAAAAATAACAGGCATCGTGTAAAAGGAGTCAATTAGTCCGTTAAATGAACAATTTATTGGAAAATAATTAAAAATTGTGAAAAGAGGTAAAAAATTTCTGTAAAACTGAAATGATACTATTGTACGAATCTCTGATACAGAGACAAATAGTACAAAATATCCTTTAGGAGAAATGCAAGTACACGGAATCTTCGATCCAAAGAACTAGATGCAAGTATTATACAAGTTATTCCATGTTATATTACAAGTTAGATTATCTATTACGCACAAGTATTTGCAAGTAAGCATACAGTATGTATAAAAGTTTAAAGAGCGTCCTGGTTTTCAATTCGTCCGTTAGACATTGAAAACCAAGGGATCGGGGGGATGGGCTTCTTCGGGATCCTCTTTCTGTATGTGTAGGGCCTGGTAGCCCCTACTCTAGCGCGGGCCCGGCTCATACGACACGCCGCGTTCTGGCGGTCCCGCTTGGCCGCCTCCCAGGGGCTCCGTGGCCCCAAACCCACCTCCCTGATCATGTTGGGATTGTATGGCAGATGGGTTTCTGTTCTACCATGCCTAATCACAATAGTGCCATCTTGACACATTTTTAAGGTTGGAGCTGGTTCCTCCAAACATCTTAGTCGATATGTTTTGCTTCTCTCTTCTTTTCTGCTTCGTTGACTACAATTTCGTCCTCTTCATTAGTTGAGTTGGAGTCACAAAGATCTTCTTTGCACCGCTCCTGCTCGTCGTACAACGTAAGTATACAGTATGTATAAAAGTTTAAAGAGCATCCTGGTTTTCAATTCGTCCGTTAGACATTGAAAACCCAGGGATCGGGGGAATGGGCTTCTTCGGGATCCTCTTCTGTATGTGTAGGGCCTGGTGGCCCCTACTCTAGCGCGGGCCCGGCTCATACGACACGCCGCGTTCTGGCGGTCCCGCTTGGCCTGCTCCCAGGGGCTCCGTGGCCCCAGACCCACCTCCCTGATCATGTTGGGATTGTATGGCAGATGGGTTTCTGTTCTACCACGCCTAATCACAATAGTGCCATCTTGACACATTTTTAAGGTTGGAGCTGGTTCCTCCAAACATCTTAGTCGATATGTTTTGCTTCTCTCTTCTTTTCTGCTACGTTGACTACAATTTCGTCCTCTTCATTAGTTGAGTTGGAGTCACAATGATCTTCTTTGCACCGCTCCTGCTCGTCGTACAACGTAAGTATACAGTATGTATAAAAGTTTAAAGAGCATCCTGGTTTTCAATTCGTCCGTTAGAGATTGAAGATCCAGGGATCGGGGGGATGGGTTTCTTCGGGATCCTCTTTCTGTATGTGTAGGGCCTGGTGGCCCCTACTCTAGCGCGGGCCCGGCTCATACGCCGCGACACGCCGCGTTCTGGCGGTCCCGCTTGGCCTGTTCCCAGGGGCTCCGTGGCCCCAGACCCACCTCCCTGATCATGTTGGGATTGTATGGCAGATGGGTTTCTGTTCTACCACGCCTAATCACAATAGTGCCATCTTGACACATTTTGAAGGTTGGAACTGGTTCCTCCAAACATCTTAGTCGATATGTTTTGCTTCTCTCTTCTTTCCTGCTACGTTGACTACAATTTCGTCCTCTTCATTAGTTGAGTTGGAGTCACAATGATCTTCTTTGCACCGCTCCTGCTCGTCGTACAACGTAAGTATGCAGTATGTATAAAAGTTTAAAGAGCATCCTGGCTTTCAATTCGTCCGTTAGACATTGAAAACCCAGGGATCGGGGGAATGGGCTTCTTCGGGATCCTATTTCTGTATGTGTAGGGCCTGGTGGCCCCTACCCTAGCGCGGGCCTGGCTCATACGACACGCCGCGTTCTGGCGGTCCCGCTTGGCCTGTTCCCAGGGGCTCCGTGGCCTCAAACCCACCTCCCTGATCATGTTGGGATTGTATGGCAGATGGGTTTCTATTCTACCACGCCTAATCACAATGGTGCCATCTTGACACATTTTGAAGGTTGGAGCTGGTTCCCCCAAACATCTTGCTCGAGATGTTTTTGCTTCTCTTCTTTTCTGCTACGCTGACTACAATTTCGTCCTGTTCATTAGTTGAGTTGGAGTCACAATGATCTTCTTTGCACCGCTCCTGCTCCTCGTACGATCGAGTTGTGGCGTTGCCAGTCGTAACTGACCTGGCTGGTCTGCCCGCCTGGTAATTTCGTAAAATCTCAAATGCGCTTTGGCGCCGTAGCAGATCTCAAGAACACGCAATTGCAGAATAAGTCCGCCTTTGGCGAACTTCCGGTACGCCTCCATCTCGGCCTCCCTTGTAGGTGACACTGGGGGGTTGATGCCGTGGATTTGTTGGTTCTGTCGGCTTGACCCCATGGTTGAGATTCTGGATAATTGCACTGTACACGGAAGCACTTTCCACTATGGATTTAATAATTGGTTTTTGAAACTGATTTATATATCTTCAACTTCTTCAAAGGTCCTTTACAACTTCGTTAAATATTTATTCACTTTAAAATCAATAAAGGGTTGATTGTTAAACTTTTGTGTTGACTCGAGCGCGTTACGATCGATATTAATCATATTGCTCCTGAAAACCGCACTATTTATATATTTCACCATTACTTCTGTAAGGGCAATTAGGGACGGAAGGCTTAGTGTCAAAAGGTGCCCTCATAATATTATAAAAAATATAATTTTTACAAGGTACGCGTGGTTTTAATTTCGAAATCCCTTTGGTTATTAAATGCGTCGATTGTTAATTATTTGAACAAATTAAATAGTGTGAACCATCCCCAAAGATGACATTGACCCTGAGAGAAATTAATTTTCTCAGGGCTTCGTGTGTGAAGAAAATGTACAAAAATAATAAAATGTAAAATAAATTTTAAAACCATAGTTGGTAATCTTAACCCCTTAGCCACGGAGATCATCAAGTACCTACTTAACTCAATCAATAAAATATAATACAATGCCTTCTTGTCGTTTTCATAATATAAGGGAGTAATTATTAGAAATTACTAATTTGTTTTGTATTGAAACGTCATCGTAAAGATTAAAAGCTAATGAGAGTTTTGCGAATAATTTTAAGTACTTTATTATGACTCAGAATTTAGTTTGCGGTTCTCATGGGCTAAGGACAAGGGATGATAATTATCGTTACGTCACTTATTTTTAAGTAAAAAATACAGAATTTGACCATCTTCGAGGTATGCAATTTGATCTTTTATTCATTTGTTTTGTTGTGGCGTTAATTACCACGAGCTATCGTGATTGAACTAACTCGTGATGAACTGATATATCTATGACTGTATTGTGATTGTGTTTTGTGCTCCTTCGTAGAGTTGCAGTGGTAAATTAGTCATCCCTTTTCTTTGCACACCTTCTTCTTCTATTCTGAACACCATTTCGTTTCATTAATATGTGAATCTAAAGATAAAACGCGGCTCTCAATTTCAAATTGTAAAAATTAGACATAAAGTGGATAGCTATAAACTTAGAGAGTTAAGTAAAAGCCATTTTCAAAGACCATTATTCTTCCGAGAATCTGATAAATTCGCTCATCGTTCAAGTGAATCAACAATCATTCTGTCATGCAATTTTGGGTTCTTTTGTTTTCATCTACATTCATGCATTGGCTCATGCGTATTCTACGGTTTTCTGAATTTTTCCAAGACGCGACTCGCGACAGGTATTTGATTCGCTTTTATTTTGAAAAAAATACTTTCCAGAGTACTTAACTAAATACATATATTTTAAATAACAGTAACCTGTACTTTTTGACATACCGTGCAATAAACTAATGGGTATTTCGTACTAGACAAAAAACACGGCAGACCAGATATTTATGTGTCCTTATCAAGTTTACTCGTGGAAGATCCCATGCCGAGCCTTTAAGGCCCCGTATCCAAGCTTGAAAGGAAGAAGATGGAGAGATGTGTAATTACAAATGTTGGAGAGAGCGCGCTTATATTTCAAAAGATAAAATTGAAGCGAAAATTGTGAATATGTTTTAAAAAACACGCCCCGTTTAGAATAGAGCAAAAATCTCGTGGGGGTTGTCTAAAACAACGTTCAAAGAAACACTGAATTTTTTATACATATTTATTGTTGAATAATAGAGACAGGCTTGAAAATTAAAATTTTCAGGGCATACTTTGCGATTTTTTTCTATCGAGGCAATTTCATATAATTTGCGTTTCGGCGTGGGGATTGTATAGATATTATCTTCAGAAATAACAAATTATTTTTAAGAGCTTAAAAACTTCAAATGCTTAAGAGAGATATGCAAGAAATCGGTGGAAATTCGGGTATCGGCGACTTAAACCGAGGACTTTTACTTTTCAGAAAGCGCCAATAAACGGAGCGGATCGGGCGGCAAATTTCATGCAAATCTTAGTTTTGGATTTGAGATCAAAATACCCAACCAAATTGAAAAATTATTTTGAAATCAAAATGCAATTCAAATATCTTGTACGGATGGTAGCTACTTAATTTATTTGTAATTTACAATATAAGATGTAGGCCATTAAAAATTTTAATTTTTCATAATGGTCAAGGCAACTTGGGCAATTATTTGTTTGTAAATGAAAAACATAAAAAAATAATTGTACTACATTTCAAATACATACTTTTTGTATATTTATATCCCAACATATTTATTTAAATTTTTGATCCCGAAGCAGAGACACAGTTATAAGTTGGTATTATTGAGAACTGAGTGATACGTTTTGTATTGAGGAGTCACATTTTTCTATGAAAGATAATATTTTGTTTGCTTAGTGTAATTATCGTTAATGTCGGGGATTTTTATTAGATTTTAGCAAGCGGGTTGTAATGGGACCAAGGGATTATTAGGTAAAGGGTTGCTTTTAATTAGGTTTCAGGTAAAACTGTACAATACAGGTCGAGTCATGCTTTCTTCAAAATATTCTTTCTTATTTTGTGATGAATCATTACATAAATAAATTCAGAAAGCAGGTTTTAACAATATTAGGCAAAGGGATATTGCTTTTTAATTAGATTTCAAGAAAAACTGTACAATACAGGTCGAGTTACGCTTTCTGCAAAATATTCCACCAACATGTTAATGTTTCTTTATTTGCAATGAATCATTACATAATTAAATGTGGATAGCGTATTATAAAAAATTGGTCTCTTTCCTGAAATATAACGATAAATAATATCATAAAAAAAATAATTATATCCCTACGTATAAAAATCTAAGTGTGTTTGGTGATTAGTGATATGTCTATGTATTGCTATATAAAGTAGAGGAAATTTTTGAAACTTTCAAAATACCTCAAAACCCCCGCGTAGGTTTCTGTATTATTAAACCACATGACAATTCATTTGAAAAGTTTTTTTATCATCATAAAAATTCTAGAATTTAAGAATGACATTTGGCAAAACAATGATTGTTATGCCAAAATTCAATTTTCAAAACTCTTTAATTTAATGAATTAATTTGAAGTATTTACACAATAATTTAAATCGAATAATATTTAAACCAATTTTTTTTTACATTAACTCCGTACTGAAGGCTGGAGGAAAATAATTTCACTCAGGGCCTAGGTCATCTGATATGCTGTATGGAGGGTCTTTTTGAGGAGAGGAAGGAATGAGTATTGGTCTTGAAGAGATCCGTATTGTAGGAAGAAGGAAACATAGAGGCCGGTAAATCGTTCCACAGCCGAGCCGTTGAACTAAAGGGTGTCCGGAGAACTCGGAATGAAACCAACTCAGAACCATCTCAGATAAGTCATTTAGAGTGATAAAAAAAAATATGCAAAAAATTGGTTAAATAGGTAATGTTAGGTTAGGGTTATCGACTAATAAAAAAATATTTTCATAGCTCTTATTATCTTTTCAAGGAGGTGTTGAGTTGACTTTATTCTCAGTTGGCGTAGAACCGAACTAAAGAACGAAGATGACAAATGTCAACCATGTACATATATTTTTCCCGACTATGCCCGAGTTCCGAAAGGATCAATGATGCGAGTTCCCGGAGCATCTTCCATTGAAATACCGGTAGAACGAGGATATCATTCCCACCCGCGATGCCTGTGCTCTAAAGATTGCAATTCGTTTCTCCAAGATGGGAGAATCTATCAAACGGATTGCACCATACCATATTTTTTCCTCGGCTTATAAAAAGAGTAAAAAATATTCGATTATTTCAAGTATGTTCTACTCGCAGCATCTAAAATATTTCTAAGCGATCTAATTTTCAAACCAAAATTACATTTTTTCAATTCTTCCTTCAATAAAATTATTCACTTATAAATTAATAACTTCAGGCCCCCTTGTAAATCATTATTCATTGACTTAAATTTAAAAAAAAATGCAGAGCATTTGATGCATCAGAGCTAAAAACCCGAAATCAATTTATTCATTTTTGCTTGAGAATCATTAAAAAAATTGCCTAATATAATTTACTAAAAATGTCTTTGCAATGGAAATCTGGTACAAAGTACACTAAATTTGCTTTGAATGTTATTGACATTTTCAAAATTGAAAACTATTAAGTATTCCAAGAATTTAGGAAGTATCCGACCTCTTATGTATTTATTTTAAAGAAATATATTTAAATTTTTATTGTTTGAAATTTGCGTTTTTTTTACATTAGCTCTACAAGGGGATGCGGGGTGGATGGTCTTTTAAGGGACTAGAAAAAGGGGAAGTTCTGGGTGGGAAAAAGGTATAAGTGGGTAGAAATCTGGTGGTCATTGTATCCAGGAGAGGAGGACATATGAATTCATCCCTTCAACTATGGTGCAAGCCGAGAGAGTCCGGCTGGAGAAGTCAAAAGGCGTCCGTCAACCAGTTTCCCGATCTGGCCCGCCACGCAATAGGCGAGGAAAAAAACTTCACACCATGAATGCGAGAACTTCTCCTAGGTCACCAAACTTAATAAGACACTTGTTATTTATTTGTTTAAATTTCTTAGGTTTAACAAGTAAAGTCAAATATCGAGGATCTGCGCTTTTCCATTTTCAAGAAACCTTTTTTTAAATAAGCTACATTACCTAAGGGAATTCTAAATGTAAATTTCTGACTAACTTTCTAATTTGTCAACAAAAAATTTTATGAACAATATTTTAAAGAAAATTGACATAATTTGATTTTGAAAAGCAAGGCTCATTTGGCAAATATTTTTTGAATACTTTCAATAAATGTAAAATTTCAATACAAGTGTGATTTTTCATGGCTCTACCGCTAATCAGTTAATTATACATTATCATCTCATTAAAAACAATATTATTACAACATTTGATTTTGATTACAATTGTGATTGAGCTGGGCGAAAGATTTTATTTTTCTTTTAAATTGAAGTTTTCCGTCTGGTTGGAACATATTGGTTGCCGAACTTTTGATGCCAAGCTATGGAAGTGGAAGTGGGGAGGAGAAAGAGAAGAAAAGATGGTAACTATAAGTGACTAATATATTTCACAGGATTTTTGTTTGTTTCATAATCGCGGTCTTGCATCAGGGGGATACTGAGAGTTTCGATTACTCTACCGTATTTTAAGTGGTATGTATTCTAAGTTGATTATATTATATTAAAAAAACACATGTTTTAATCATTTTGTGACCACAGTATTTCGAAACTTCGACATCAGTCTCAAGAGCCGATGAACTTGACCGCTTCCCTTAGGATGTTGCTTTTCCAAGGGATTTGAAGCAATAATGTGAACATTAGGTAGATAATGGGTTTTTTACTTTTCAAACATTAATATAGATGCAAAGAGTAAACACTATCCCACTTACTAATTAAACGTATTTTAAATTTTACAGAAATTGCTTCACAACCATACACCATTCATTAATGGTAGTATATGAGTTGAATAAAATTTAAATACGTTTTAAGTCCTTTATGTAGAAGTGACCAAATTAGCATATTAAAAGAACAAAGCCACTTTTCTTTTTAATAACTTTTCGTTTACTTTTAAAATGATTATTTTACTTAAGTTTAAAACGATTGCAGATTCGTCCTAATGTAATCGGGAATCGAACTAATAAATACCTTGCAAAGTTACTTACTACCAATACGTAGGACAAACTTTGCTATGCAATTATTCAAACAATTCCAAGGAAGCTTACAAAAACATTGTTTTATTCCATGAAGCAGGATTAAAAATAACACAGATATAAGATTTATCAAAGTACACATATTTTATTGAACAAAATGAATCACAAAAAGACGAAATATTTGAGTTGGATTACACATTAAATCATAAAATACATCTTAACAATACACAAGGCAAATATGAACTACAAATAAAAATGCCCTTAGAGCATACATTGAAATATTATTAACACATTTAAAGACAATATAATAAACTCAACAATAATTATCACCTTCTGAAACACGAAAAAATCAAAAATGATTTTTAAAATGCATGATATAACGAGTAATGAAAAATCAATAATATTTATCAGATTCTTCGTTTCTACAAAAATGAAATTCAAGCAATAAGGTTTGGAGAAGTCGTTTTAGTAAATGCAAAAATGATTTTATAAAGAGAGAGTAGATTGATTTATATTACAATAGATTTTTAAAAATAACAGGTATCTTGAACAAATAATTAATTAATAATTTTTTTTTAAATGTACAATTTATTGGGAAATAATTAAAAAACGTGAAAAGAGGTAAAACGTTTCTGTATAACAGAAAAGATAATTTTGAACGAATCTCTGATACAGAGACAAATATTACAAAATATCTATAACGAGGAATGCTAGCGCACGCAATCTTTGATCCAAAGAACTATTGTTATAGATGAAGGTATTATACAAGTATGTTATATTACATGTTATATTACAAGTCACATTACAAGTATTTGCAAGTATACTATATGTAAAAGTTTAAGAAGCATCCTGGTTTTCCATGTCCATTAGACATTGAACAGCAGGAAGGGGGACCGGGGTGATGGGCTTCTTCGGGATCCTCTTTCTGTATGTGTAGGGCCTGGTAGCCCCTACTCTAGCGCGGGCCCGGCTCATACGACACGCCGCGTTCTGGCGGTCCCGCTTTGCCTGCTCCCAGGGGCTCCGTGGCCCCAAACCCACATCTCTGATCATGTTGGGATTGTATGGCAGATAGGTTTCGGTTGTACCACGCCTAATCACAATAGTGCCATCTTTGCACATTTTGAAGGTTGCATCTGGTTCCAAATGTCTTGCTCGAGATGTTTTGGCTTTTCTCTTCCTTGCTTCTACTTTGACTACAATCTCGTCCTCTTCATCATTTGAGTTGCATTCAAAATGGTGTTCTTTACATCGCTCCTGCTCCTCGTACATCTGGTCGAGTTGTGGCGTTGCCAGTCGTAACTGGCTGGTCTGCCTCGTAGAGTCGCTAACTTCATAGAATCTTATAGGCGCTTTGGCGCCGTAGCAGATCTGAAGAACACGCAATTGTAGAATAAGTCCGCCTTCGGCGAACTTTTGGTACTCCTCCCTCTCGGCCTCTCTTGTAGGCAACAGTGAAGGGTTGTTGCATTGGTTGAGTTCTTGGTTCTGTCGGATTGACCCCATGGTTCAGATTCTGTATAATTGCACTGTACACGGAAGCACTTTACACTGTGGATTTAATAATTGTTTTTAAAACTTTAAGATTTATAAATCTTCAACTTCTTTTAACGTATTTTACAATATAGTAATAAATATTTATTCACTTAGAAAACAATAAAAGGTTGAGTGTTTAACTTTTGTGTTGACTCGAGCGCGTTACAATCGATATTAATCATGTTGCTCCTGAAAACCGCATTATTTATATATTTCACCCTTACTTCTGAAAGGGCAGTTAGGGACGGAAGGCTTGGTGTCAAAAGGCACCCAAATAATTAAATTTAATTGTTAAATACGACGTTGGTACATTTTGGTACAAATTATACATATAAAAAATATTAATGTAAACACATATAGGTAAAAAAATGTTATTCCACTGCAGAGAAGATCTGGAATCGAAATTCAACCAAATCTTTCAGTAAGGGCTGCAGCGTAGGGAGTAAGGGCGTCTTACGAAGATCATAATTTAATTAATCGATTTTGAAAACGCTGTGCGATTGAACTAAAAATATCTACCCCTTAAGGTTTTTATTCCAATAGATACCTCCTAAAAAAGGCAAACCCAGTTTAAAAAATATCAGTCCTTTTACCTGCGCTCTGCGTGATAGAAAATTATAAATTTCACGAAGAGTATCTCTCTAGGTAGGTACATAATTAAAGATACATTTTTTTTTTTTTTTATGAATCTAAGCAGGCCCCCATTTTATAAACAAATGAAATTTATTGCGGATGCCCCTTTTTATTTGTTGGTATTACTTACGCATTTTTCATTATGTTTTCCTAATGGAATAAACTATTTTATTTTGAATACTTACTTTAAATTACATTCGTATTGTGTTATTAAGTAAATAATAATGCATTTCTGTAATTCCTGAAGCCCAAAAGTTCAACTTCAAAGCTGATTTATTGGAAATACCAAATACTTAATCCTGATTTATCGCTTTTTTTATTTGAGATTGTACTTGTAAACCGTGTACGTTACTATGCGTTAGGATTCCGGGAATTCAACACTAAGAAAGATAAGTATTATAATATGTCTAGGTAGATAATGGGTTTACGAAATTTTCCACAATTAGCAAGGCTTCAAAAGTGGATACATGACCTATCAGGTAGTAACTAAATGAATATTATAATTATTTCGAGCGCTTACATGCACCTTATTGCCAATCTAATAAAATGTAGCACATTCACAACCTTTGAGAGGCGGGTATGGGTACCGCCGCCCCGAGAACCATTAATTGTATAACTAACACCTCTGCCCTAGTTCGCTTCGTTTGGTGTCCCGGTTTATGAGGTGAGGTTTGTCCAGGTCTTGGCGGCCGATGCGTCTGCCCACCAACTGATAACTGACCACCACTCATACATTTTTTATTCGCAGTATTTCCTATAATTCGTTTCCTTAAAAAAATCCTGTACTTACCATCCCCAAAGATGACATTGACCCTGAGAGAAATTATTTTTCTCAGGGTGAAGAAAATGTACTCATGTGTGAAGAAAATGTACAAAAAATAATGCGTGTAAAATAAATTTTAAAACCAAAGTTGGTAATCTTAACCCCTTAGCCACGGAGATCATCAAGTACCTACATATCTCAATCAATAATACAATTCAATGCATTCTTATCATTTTCACAATGTAAGGGAGTAATTATTAGAAATTACTAATTTGTTATGTATTGAAACGTCATCGTGAAGATTAAAAGCTAATGAAAGTTTTGCAAATAAGTATTAGTACTTTATTATGACTCAGAATTTAGTATGCGGTTCTTATGGACTAAGAACAAGGGGTGATAATTATCATTGGTATTTTCCAAATCAATGACTACGTTTTGTTTTGAAATGAGAATATCGATCGTCCAGTTGATTAGACAAATATCTCCAAATGATGTCTTACTAATCAACTGATCGTTAGATATTATTAGTCCATATCGGTATGTCCTAGTTCCTACCTCACCTTGTTGGAAAATGTTTGAAATATGGAACAATGGCTAGAAAATAGCATAAATTTGAGTGCTTTTGTTCTGAAAACAGATGAAAGAAAGGGACTACCTCGGAAGCAGGTGTTTCGGGTACGTCGCTTATTTTTAAATAAAAAAGACAGAATTTGACCATCTTCAAGATGTGTAAGTTTTTTATATACCTATTTATTTGTTTTGTTGTGGCATTAATTACCACAAGCTATAGTGATTTAATTATATATGACTTATTGTGATTGTGTTTTGTGCTCCTTCGTAGAGTTGCAGTAGTAAAATGGTCATCATTTTTCCTGCATACCTTCTTCTAATCTGAACTTCATTTCGTTTCATTTGCATCTGAAGCTTAAGTTAAAACGCGGCTATCAATTTAAAATTGATCAAAATTAGACATAAAGTGGATAGCTATAAACTTAGAGAGAGTTAAGTAAGAGCCATTTTCAAAGACCATTATTCTTCAGAGAATCTGATAAATTCGGTCACTGTGCAATTGAATCAACAACCTTTCTGTCACGCAATTTTTTCAGAGGGGGTAATTGACACGAGATACTGTCTTCATCTACATTCATGCATTGTCTCATGCGCATTCTACGCTTTTCTGAATTTTTCAAAGACGCGATACGCGACAAATATTTGATTCCCTTTTATTTTGAAACAAATACTTTCCAGAGTACTTAACTAAATACCTACGTATGTTTTAAATAACTGTAACCTGTACGTTTTGACATGCCATACAATTAAATAATAGGTATTTCCCACTAGAAAAAAAACACGGCAGACCCGATATTTATGTGTCCCTATCAAGTATACTCGTGGGAGATCCCATGCACTTTTTTATGCTCCGAGGCTTCAAACCGAGGACTTTTGTCCATCAGAACGCGCCAATAAACAGAACGTTTGGCAGAACGTTTGCGCGGCCCGTTTCGTATAAATCTTAATTTTGGATTTGAGATCAAAATACCCAACCAAACTGAAAAACTATTTTTGTAATCAAAATGCATTTCAAATATAGAGTACGGATTTGAGCTAGTTAATTTATTTTTGCTTTACATTATTAGATACTAGCTTTTCCCCGCAGCTTCGCTCGCATGTTATTACGGGAAATTACTGTAGCGGTTGAACTTATCAATTATCCCCCTCCTCCCCATCCCCACCCCCTCCCGAATTCCATACATTCATTCCCTTACATTCAGTTTTCAAACATCTCGCCTGCCACCTAAATTTCATAAAGCTATAGCTCAAAGAAAAAAAGAATTATCCAATTTTGTTCTTTCGTTCGGAATTTATGCGCTTTCAAACATTTCGGACGTTTACTTTTAATTAAATATTTGGAAGTTTGTTAATATAATTAAAAATTACACTATTTATTATTCAGTCTTTATAATCGTTACGAATTATATTTTTTATGTAGGAACTCTTATCTGACATTTATTTCAAAACAGAAGCTTGTCCAAAAAACACAAAACATATTCTAATATTTGAATTTTCTAGAGCAGTAGCTGACCACGGGGCTGAGTACCTTCCAGCTTGGAGCCCACAAATATATCAACGTCGTTTCCATGGATCGATTTTTTTCTGACATCAGCAAAAACTCGCTTTTGTTAGCGACAGAAAACGTATAACAATGAAATAAATTAATGTTTATAATTTCATAACACCAGGTCTTGCCATCATAGACAGACTATAGTCTTCGCATATAATTAAGCTTTCTATTGGTGAATGAATATTTAAAGTCTTTTTATTGTTTAATGCGTGAAAGCTTCATAAACAAACTCGAGCAGTTTCGCATTTATAATATTAGTATGGATAGGCCATTAAAATTTTTAATTTTTCATAATGCTAGAGGCAACTTGGGCAATTATTTGTTTGTAAATGAAAAACATAAAAAAATAATTGTACTACATTTCATATACATCATTTTTGTATATTTATATCCCAACAAATTAATTTAAATTTTTGATCCCGGAGCAGAGACACCATTATAAGTTGGTATTATTGAGAACTGAGTTTGTATTGAGGAGTCAAATTTTTCTAGGAAAGATAAAATTTTGTTTGCTTACTGTAATTATCGTTAATGTCGGGGATTTTTATTAGATTTTAGCAAGCGGGTTGTAATGGGACCAAGGGATTATTAGGTAAAGGGTTGATTTTAATTAGGTTTCAGGTAAAACTGTACAATGCAGGTCGAGTCATGCTTTCTTCAAAATATTCTTTCTTATTTTGAGATGAATCATTTCATAAATAAATTTAGAAAGCAGGTTATAACAATATTAGGCAAAGGGATATTGCTTTTTAATTAGACTTCAGGAAAAACTGTACAATACAGGTCGAGTCACCCATGATTTTATCTCCACTCTAGAAGACGACAAAACAGCCTTCTGGAAACTTTCAAAAACCCTTAGAAAACCCTCCACCAAAATAAGTCCCCTTACGGGCCCAAAAGGCACAGTTTATTCCTCTAGAGACAAAGCCGAGACTTTTGCAGACAGCCTCGAAGATCAATTTTCCCCGTCTACGGCCTACGACGACCCCCAATTCGTTTCCACCGTTGACTCAAAAGTCGAGGCCATCATGGCCGAAATCCCTACAGATAATCCAATCCCATTCACAACCCCTCAAGAAATCACAAACATTATTAAAACGCTCAAAACAAAAAAATGTCCTGGTCCCGACTCAATCTCAAATAAAATTTTAAAATGTCTCCCTTCCAAAGCCGTCTGCTCTCTTACAGCCATCAGCAATGCGTCATTTAGACTTCGTAAATTCCCACAAGACTTTAAAACAGCAGACGTTATTCTCATCCCTAAACCTGGTAAAGATCCCCTTCTGGCCCAAAACCACAGACCCATCAGCCTCCTTCCCTGCGCAGGAAAAGTTCTAGAAAAACTTATCCTCGTCAGGCTTAAAAAATCAGTTGACGAACTTAAGCTCATCCCCGACTTTCAACACGGCTTTCGATCGGGCCACTCCACTCTCCACCAACTCTTGCGAATGGTCGAAGAAATAACAAACGGTTTTAATTATCGCCAACACACGGTAGTCCTCTCCCTAGACGTCTGCAAAGCATTCGACAAAGTATGGCTCAGAGGTCTCATTTATAAAATGAACTTTCTAGGTATTCCCCTCTCAATGACTCAACTCTTAGCACACTTCATAAAAGATCGTAAATTCAGAATAAAACTAGATGGTATCTTTTCTTCAGTGAGATTGATAAGAGCCGGTGTCCCTCAAGGTTCTATTCTCTCACCAGCTCTGTTCAACATTTATTTAAGCGACATCCCCCGCCCCGGTAGTCAAGACATTCACACTAAAATAGGAAACTTTGCAGACGATACCGACGTCATGTCAACCTCGGTAAGCGAAAATAAAGCTACCCGTAAAGTTCAATCCCACGTATCCAAACTAGAAACTTTCTTTAAACAATGGCGAATAAGTATAAATCCCCTTAAAAGCGCCGCTTGCGTTTTCTCACGTAGACGTCCCAAAAGGCCACCTAATATTCATTTGTTCGGAGAAAACGTCCCGTGGAAAAAAAGCATTAAATATCTCGGAGTAACCCTAGACAGTAGATTAACTTGGAAAAAGCACATAGATGAAACTCTAGCCTCAGCAAATAAAATCCTTGCAGCCCTTTACCCCATGTTAAGCAAAAAAAAATAAAAAACTCTCAACTAAAAATAAACTCCTTATTTATAAATCAACTATAAGGCCAAAACTAACATATGCAAGCCCCATCTGGGCCCACGCTTCAGAGTCTCTTTTGAAAAAACTCCAAACATTCCAGAACAAAGCCATACGCATAGCCCTGGGCGCCCCCAAATGGATGAGGGTAGCCCAACTACATAAAGACTCTCGTCTACAAGAAGTCTCGCGGAAACCTTTTATGCGGGAATTCCCACCCATGAAAACGCGTCTATAAATTGCCTCGCCCGGTACGACGAAAACGTACGTACCACACATAAAAAACCTAAACAAATCCTCCGTAAAGTTTGACCTCCCCATATTGCAGCCATGTACCTGTGCAAAAATTTTTTTAACAAACAACTAAAAAAAAAAAATCAATTTTCCAACAACCACTAATATAAATTCATGATGAAAGAGAAAGGGGCCTTTTTGGCCCGGAGCTCTGTATGCCAATATTTCAAAAAGTCAAAAAGTCAGGTCGAGTCATGCTTTCTGCAAAATATTCCGCCAACTTGTTAATGTTTCTTAATTTGCAATGAATCATTACATAATTAAAGTCGGATAGCATATTAAAACAATTTGGTCGCTTTCCTGAAATAAAACGTTAAATAACATCATGATTAAAATATTTATATTCCAATGTATAAAAATCTAAACGTGTTTGGGGATTAGTGAGACGTCTATGTATTGCTATATTAAGCAGAGGAAATGTTTGAAACTTTCAATATACCTTCTCAAAACCCCCGCGTAGGTTTCTGGATTATAACACCACATGAAAATTCATATGAAAGTTTTTAATCATCACAAAAATTCTTGCGAAACTGTCAAAATTTTGGGAATGACATTTGGCAAAACAATGATTGTTATGCCAAAATTCAATATTCAAAACTCTTTAATTTAATGAATTAATTTGAAGTATTTACACAATAATTTAAATCGAATCAAGAATTATAAATATTTAAAACAATTTTTTTTTACATTAACTCCACCCTGGAAGCCCTGATGAAAATAACTTCCCTCAGGGCCTAGGTCATCTGATATGCTGTGTGGAGGGTCTTTTTGAGGAGAGGAAGGAATGAGCATTGGTCTTGAAGAGATCCGTATTATAGGAAGAAGGAAACATAGAGCCCGTAAATCGTTCCACAGCCGAGCCGTTGAACTAAAGGGTGACCGGAGAACTAGGAATGAAACCAACTCAGAACTATCGCAGATAAGTCATTAAGAGTGATAAAAAAAAACTATACAAAAGTTGGTTAAATAGGTAGTGTTAGGTTTGGGTTATCGACTAATAAAAAAATATTTTCATAGTTTTTATTGACTTTTCAAGGAGGTGTTGAGTTTACTTTATTCTCAGTTGGCATGGAACCGAACTAAAGAACGAGTATGACAAATGTCAACCTTGTACATATATTTTTCCCGGCTATGCACCAGTTCCGAAAGGATCAATGATGCGACTTCCTCGGAGCATCTTCCATTGAAATACCGGTAGAACAAGGACATCATTCCCACCCGCGTTGCATATGCTCTTAAGATTGGAATCCGTTTGTTAAGATGGGAGAATCTATCAAACGGATTGCACCATACCATATTTTTTCTCGGCTTTTAAAAAGAGTAAAAAATATTCCATTAATTCAAGTATGTTCTACTAGCATCTTCTAAAATATTTCTAACCAATCCAATTTTCTAACCAAAATTACTTTTTTGCAATGCTTCTTAAGCTAAATTTACATTTGGCATAAAATATATTTTTTTGAAAAATTTACATTTAGCATAAATAAACTTTTTTGCAATGCTTTTTATGCTAAATTCACATTTAGCATTAAAAAATTACTTAGCAATCTAATTTTAAAAAGTGAAATTACTCTTTTGCAATGCTTCACCTTAAACAAAATTAGTGCACTTATAAATTAATAACTACAGGCGCCCTTGTAAATCATTATTCATTGACTTAAATTTAAAAAAAAAATGCAGAGCATTTGATGCATCAGAGCTAAAAACTCGAAATCAATATATTCATTTTTGCTTGAGAATCAATAAAAAAATGCCTAATCTAATTTACTAAAAATGTCTTTGCAATGGAAATCTGGTGCAAAGTTCACTAAAATTGCTTTGAATGTAATTGACATTTTCAAAATTGAAACCTACTAAGTATTCCAAGAATTTAGACAATTATCCGACCACTTATGTATTTATTTTAAAGAAATATATTAAAATTTTTATTGTTTGAAATATGCGTTTTTTTTACATTAGCTCTACAAGGGGATGCGGGGTGGATGGTCTTTTAAGGGACTAGAAAAAGAGGAAGTTCTGGGTGGGAAAAAGGTATAAGTGGGTAGAAATCTGGTGGTCATTGTATCCAGGAGAGGAGGACATATGAATTCATCCCTTCAACTATGGTGCAAGCCGAGAGAGTCCGGCTGGAGAAGTCAAAAGGCGTCCGTCAACCAGTTTCCCGATCTGGCCCGCCACGCAATAGGCGAGGAAAAAACTTCACACCATGAATGCGAGAACTTCTCCTAGGTCACCAAACTTAATAAGACACTTGTTATTTATTTGTTTAAATTTCTTAGGTTTAATCTAGACAAGTATTCAAATATCGAGGGTCTGCGCTTTTCCATTTTCAAGAAACCTTTTTTTAAATAAGCTACATTACCTAAGGGAATTCTAAATGTAAGTTTCTGACTAACTTTCTAATTTGTCAACAAAAATTTTTATGAACAATATTTTAAAGAAAATTGACATAATTTGATTTTGAAAAGCAAGGCTCATTTGGCAAATATTTTTTGAATACTTTCAATAAATATAAAATTTCAATACAAGTGTGATTTTTCATGGCTCTACCGCTAATCAGTTAATTATACATTATCATCTCATTAAAAACAATATTATTACAACATTTGATTTTGATTACAATTAAGATTGATAGAAGTGACCAAATTAGCATATTAAAAGAACAAAGCCACTTTTCTTTTTAATAACTTTTCGTTTACTTTTAAAATGATTATTTTACTAAAGTTTAAAACGATTGCAGATTCGTCCTAATGTAATCGGGAATCGAACTAATAAATACCTTGCAAAGTTACTTACTAC
This sequence comes from Glyphotaelius pellucidus, assembly GCA_936435175.1. Taxonomy (NCBI): domain Eukaryota; kingdom Metazoa; phylum Arthropoda; class Insecta; order Trichoptera; family Limnephilidae; genus Glyphotaelius; species Glyphotaelius pellucidus. The sequence goes on from OW386558.1 coordinate 10,441,227, forward strand.
CAATACGTAGGACAAACTTTGCTATGCAATTATTCAAACAATTCCAAGGAAGCTTACAAAAACATTGTTTTATTCCATGAAGCAGGATTAAAAATAACACAGATATAAGATTTATCAAAGTACACATATTTTATTGAACAAAATGAATCACAAAAAGACGAAATATTTGAGTTGGATTACACATTAAATCATAAAATACATCTTAACAATACACAAGGCAAATATGAACTACAAATAAAAATGCCCTTAGAGCATACATTAGAATATTATTAACACATTTAAAGACAATATAATAAACTCAACAATAATTATCACCTCCTGAAACACGAAAAAATTAAAAATGATTTTTAAAATGCATGATATAACGAGTAATGAAAAATCAATAATATATATAAGATTCTTCGTTTCTACAAAAATGAAATTCAAGCAATAAGGTTTGGAGAAGTTTTAGTAAATGCAAAAATGATTTTATAAAGAGAGAGTAGATTGATTTATATTACAATAGATTTTTAAAAATAACAGGTATCTTGAACAAATAATTAATTAATTAAATTTTTTTAAATGTACAATTTATTGGGAAATAATTTAAAAACGTGAAAAGAGGTAAAACGTTTCTGTATAACAGAAAAGATAATTTTGAACGAATCTCTGATACAGAGACAAATATTACAAAATATCTATAACGAGGAATGCTAGCGCACGCAATCTTTGATCCAAAGAACTATTGTTATAGATGAAGGTATTATACAAGTATGTTATATTACATGTTATATTACAAGTCACATTACAAGTATTTGCAAGTATACTATATGTAAAAGTTTAAGAAGCATCCTGGTTTTCCATGTCCATTAGACATTGAACAGCAGGAAGGGGGACCGGGGTGATGGGCTTCTTCGGGATCCTCTTTCTGTATGTGTAGGGCCTGGTAGCCCCTACTCTAGCGCGGGCCCGGCTCATACGACACGCCGCGTTCTGGCGGTCCCGCTTTGCCTGCTCCCAGGGGCTCCGTGGCCCCAAACCCACATCTCTGATCATGTTGGGATTGTATGGCAGATAGGTTTCGGTTGTACCACGCCTAATCACAATAGTGCCATCTTTGCACATTTTGAAGGTTGCATCTGGTTCCAAATGTCTTGCTCGAGATGTTTTGGCTTTTCTCTTCCCTGCTTCTACTTTGACTACAATCTCGTCCTCTTCATCATTTGAGTTGCATTCAAAATGGTGTTCTTTACATCGCTCCTGCTCCTCGTACATCTGGTCGAGTTGTGGCGTTGCCAGTCGTAACTGGCAGGTCTGCCTCGTAGAGTCGCTAACTTCGTAGAATCTTATAGGCGCTTTGGCGCCGTAGCAGATCTGAAGAACACGCAATTGTAGAATAAGTCCGCCTTCGGCGAACTTTTGGTACTCCTCCCTCTCGGCCTCTCTTGTAGGCAACAGTGAAGGGTTGTTGCATTGGTTGAGTTCTTGGTTCTGTCGGATTGACCCCATGTTTCAGATTCTGTATAATTGCACTGTACACGGAAGCACTTTACACTGTGGATTTAATAATTGTTTTTAAAACTTTAAGATTTATAAATCTTCAACTTCTTTTAACGTATTTTACAATATAGTAATAAATATTTATTCACTTAGAAAACAATAAAACGTTGAGTGTTTAACTTTTGTGTTGACTCGAGCGCGTTACAATCGATATTAATCATGTTGCTCCTGAAAACCGCATTATTTATATATTTCACCCTTACTTCTGAAAGGGCAGTTAGGGACGGAAGGCTTGGTGTCAAAAGGCACCCAAATAATAAAATTTAATTGTTAAATACGACGTTGGTACATTTTGGTACAAATTATACATATAAAAAATATTAATGTAAACACATATAGGTAAAAAAATGTTATTCCACTGCAGAGAAGATCTGGAATCGAAATTCAACCAAATCTTTCAGTAAGGGCTGCAGCGTAGGGAGTAAGGGCGTCATAATCATAATTTAATTAATCGATTTTGAAAACGCTGTGCGATTGAACTAAAAATATCTACCCCTTAAGGTTTTTATTCCAATAGATACCTCCTAAAAAATGCAAACCCAGTTTAAAAAATATAAGTCCTTTTACCTGCGCTCTGCGTGATAGAAAAATATAAATTTCACGAAGAGTATCTCTCTAGGTAGGAACATAATTAAAGATCCATTTTTATTTTTTTTAATGAATCTAAGCACGTCCCCATTTTATAAACAAATGAAATTTATTGCAGATGCCCCTTTTTATGTGTTGGTATTACTTACGCATTTTTCATTATGTTTTCCTAATGGAATAAACTATTTTATTTTGAATACTTACTTTAAATTACATTCGTATTGTGTTATTAAGTAAATAATAATGCATTTCTGTAATTCCTGAAACCCAAAAGTTCAACTTCAAAGCTGATTTATTGGAAATACCAAATACTTAATCCTGATTTATCGCTTTTTTTATTTGAGATTGTACTTGTAAACCGTGTACGTTACTATGCGTTAGGATTCCGGGAATTCAACACTAAGAAAGATAAGTATTATAATATGTCTAGGTAGATAATGGGTTTACGAAATTTTCCACAATTTGCCAGGCTTCAAAAGTCAGTACCTGACTTTTCAGGTAGTAACTGAATCAATATTATAATTATTTGCAGCGCTTACATGCACCTTATTGCCAATCTAATAAAATGTAGCACATTCACAACCTTTGAGAGGCGGGTATGGGTACCGCCGCCCCGAGAACCATTAATTGTATAACTAACACCTCTGCCCTAGTTCGCTTCGTTTGGTGTCCCGGTTTATGAGGTGAGGTTTGTCCAGGTCTTGGCGGCCGATGCGTCTGCCCACCAACTGATAACTGACCACCACTCATACAATTTTTATTCGCAGTATTTCCTACAATTCGTTTCCTTAAAAAAATCCTGTACTTACCATCCCCAAAGATGACATTGACCCTGAGAGAAATTATTTTTCTCAGGGTGAAGAAAATGTACTCATGTGTGAAGAAAATGTACAAAAAATAATGCGTGTAAAATAAATTTTAAAACCAAAGTTGGTAATCTTAACCCCTTAGCCACGGAGATCATCAAGTACCTACATATCTCAATCAATAATACAATTCAATGCATTCTTATCATTTTCATAATGTAAGGGAGTAATTATTAGAAATTACTAATTTGTTATGTATTGAAACGTCATCGTGAAGATTAAAAGCTAATGAAAGTTTTGCAAATAAGTATTAGTACTTTATTATGACTCAGAATTTAGTATGCGGTTCTTATGGACTAAGAACAAGGGGTGATAATTATCATTGGTATTTTCCAAATCAATGACTACGTTTTGTTTTGAAATGAGAATATCGATCGTCCAGTTGATTAGACAAATATCTCCAAATGATGTCTTACTAATCAACTGATCGTTAGATATTATTAGTCCATATCGGTATGTCCTAGTTCCTACCTCACCTTGTTGGAAAATGTTTGAAATATGGAACAATGGCTAGAAAATAGCATAAATTTGAGTGCTTTTGTTCTGAAAACAGATGAAAGAAAGGGACTACCTCGGAAGCAGGTGTTTTTCGGGTACGTCGCTTATTTTTAAATAAAAAAGACAGAATTTGACCATCTTCAAGATGTGTAAGTTTTTTATATACCTATTTATTTGTTTTGTTGTGGCATTAATTACCACAAGCTATAGTGATTGAATTATATATGACTTATTGTGATTGTGTTTTGTGCTCCTTCGTAGAGTTGCAGTAGTAAAATGGTCATCATTTTTCCTGCATACCTTCTTCTAATCTGAACTTCATTTCGTTTCATTTGCATCTGAAGCTTAAGTTAAAACGCGGCTATCAATTTAAAATTGATCAAAATTAGACATAAAGTGGATAGCTATAAACTTAGAGAGAGTTAAGTAAGAGCCATTTTCAAAGACCATTATTCTTCAGAGAATCTGATAAATTCGGTCACTGTGCAATTGAATCAACAACCTTTCTGTCACGCAATTTTTTCAGAGGAGATAATTGACACGAGATACTGTCTTCATCTACATTCATGCATTGTCTCATGCGCATTCTACGCTCGTGAAAGATCCAATGCACTTTTTTATGCTCCGAGCCTTTAAGGCCCCGTATCCAAGCTTGAAAGGAAGAAGATGGAGAGATGTGTAATTACAAATGTTGGAGAGAGCGCGCTTATATTTCATACGATAAAATTGGAGCGAAAATTATGAATATGTTTAATAAAACACGCCCCGTTTAGAAAAGAGCAAAAATCTCGTCGGGGTTGCCTAAAACAACATTCAAAGAAACACTGTGAATTTTTTTATACATATTTATTGTTGAACAGAGACAGGCTTGAAAATAAAAATTTTCAGAGCATACCTTGCGATTTTTTCCTATCGAGGCAATTTCATATAATTTGCGTTTCGGCGTGGGGATTGTATAGATATTATCTTCAAAAATAACATATTATTTTTAAGAGCTTAAAAACATCAAATGTTTAAGAGAGATATGCAAGAAATCGGTGGAAATTCGGGTATCGGCGGCTTAAACCGAGGACTTTTACTTTTCAGAACGCGCCAATAAACAGAGCGGATTGGGCGGCAAATTTCATGCAAATCTTAGTTTTGGATTTGAGATCAAAATACCCAACCAAATTGAAAAATTATTTTGAAATCAAAATGCAATTCAAATATCTTGTACGGATGGTAGCTACTTAATTTATTTTTAATTTACATTATAAGATATAGGCCATTAAAAATTTTAATTTTTCATAATGGTCAAGGCAACTTGGGCAATTATTTGTTTGTAAATGAAAAACATAAAAAAATAATTGTACTACATTTCAAATACATACTTTTTGTATATTTATATCCCAACATATTTATTTAAATTTTTGATCCCGAAGCAGAGACACAGTTATAAGTTGGTATTATTGAGAACTGAGTGATACGTTTTGTATTGAGTAGTCACATTTTTCTATGAAAGATAATATTTTGTTTGCTTAGTGTAATTATCGTTAATGTCGGGGATTTTTATTAGATTTTAGCAAGCGGGTTGTAATGGGACCAAGGGATTATTAGGTAAAGGGTTGCTTTTAATTAGGTTTCAGGTAAAACTGTACAATACAGGTCGAGTCATGCTTTCTTCAAAATATTCTTTCTTATTTTGTGATGAATCATTACATAAATAAATTCAGAAAGCAGGTTTTAACAATATTAGGCAAAGGGATATTGCGTTTTAATTAGATTTCAAGAAAAACTGTACAATACAGGTCGAGTTACGCTTTCTGCAAAATATTCCACCAACATGTTAATGTTTCTTTATTTGCAATGAATCATTACATAATTAAATGTGGATAGCGTATTATAAAAAATTGTTCTCTTTCCTGAAATATAACGTTAAATAATATCATAAAAAAAATAATTATATCCCTACGTATAAAAATCTAAGTGTGTTTGGTGATTAGTGATATGTCTATGTATTGCTATATAAAGCAGAGGAAATTTTTGAAACTTTCAAAATACCTCAAAACCCCCGCGTAGGTTTCTGTATTATTAAACCACATGACAATTCATCTGAAAAGTTTTTTTATCATCATAAAAATTCTAGAATTTAAGAATGACATTTGGCAAAACAATGATTGTTATGCCAAAATTCAATTTTCAAAACTCTTTAATTTAATGAATTAATTTGAAGTATTTACACAATAATTTAAATCGAATAATATTTAAACCAATTTTTTTTTACATTAACTCCGAACTGAAGGCTGGAGGAAAATAATTTCACTCAGGGCCTAGGTCATCTGATATGCTGTATGGAGGGTCTTTTTGAGGAGAGGAAGGAATGAGTATTGGTCTTGAAGAGATCCGTATTGTAGGAAGAAGGAAACATAGAGGCCGGTAAATCGTTCCACAGCCGAGCCGTTGAACTAAAGGGTGTCCGGAGAACTCGGAATGAAACCAACTCAGAACCATCTCAGATAAGTCATTTAGAGTGATAAAAAAAATATGCAAAAAATTGGTTAAATAGGTAATGTTAGGTTAGGGTTATCGACTAATAAAAAATTATTTTCATAGCTCTTATTATCTTTTCAAGGAGGTGTTGAGTTGACTTTATTCTCAGTTGGCGTAGAACCGAACTAAAGAACGAAGATGACAAATGTCAACCATGTACATATATTTTTCCCTACTATGCCCGAGTTCCGAAAGGATCAATGATGCGAGTTCCCGGAGCATCTTCCATTGAAATACCGGTAGAACGAGGATATCATTCCCACCCGCGATGCCTGTGCTCTAAAGATTGCAATTCGTTTCTCCAAGATGGGAGAATCTATCAAACGGATTGCACCATACCATGTTTTTTCCTCGGCTTATAAAAAGAGTAAAAAATATTCGATTATTTCAAGTATGTTCTACTCGCAGCATCTAAAATATTTCTAAGCGATCTAATTTTCAAACCAAAATTACATTTTTTCAATTCTTCCTTCAATAAAATTATTCACTTATAAATTAATAACTTCAGGCCCCCTTGTAAATCATTATTCATTGACTTAAATTTAAAAAAAAATGCAGAGCATTTGATGCATCAGAGCTAAAAACCCGAAATCAATTTATTCATTTTTGCTTGAGAATCATTAAAAAAATTGCCTAATATAATTTACTAAAAATGTCTTTGCAATGGAAATCTGGTACAAAGTACACTAAATTTGCTTTGAATGTTATTGACATTTTCAAAATTGAAAACTATTAAGTATTTCAAGAATTTAGGAAGTATCCGACCTCTTATGTATTTATTTTAAAGAAATATATTTAAATTTTTATTGTTTGAAATTTGCGTTTTTTTTACATTAGCTCTACAAGGGGATGCGGGGTGGATGGTCTTTTAAGGGACTAGAAAAAGGGGAAGTTCTGGGTGGGAAAAAGGTATAAGTGGGTAGAAATCTGGTGGTCATTGTATCCAGGAGAGGAGGACATATGAATTCATCCCTTCAACTATGGTGCAAGCCGAGAGAGTCCGGCTGGAGAAGTCAAAAGGCGTCCGTCAACCAGTTTCCCGATCTGGCCCGCCACGCAATAGGCGAGGAAAAAAACTTCACACCATGAATGCGAGAACTTCTCCTAGGTCACCAAACTTAATAAGACACTTGTTATTTATTTGTTTAAATTTCTTAGGTTTAACAAGTAAAGTCAAATATCGAGGATCTGCGCTTTTCCATTTTCAAGAAACCTTTTTTTAATAAGCTACATTACCTAAGGGAATTCTAAATGTAAATTTCTGACTAACTTTCTAATTTGTCAACAAAAAATTTTATGAACAATATTTTAAAGAAAATTGACATAATTTGATTTTGAAAAGCAAGGCTCATTTGGCAAATATTTTTTGAATACTTTCAATAAATGTAAAATTTCAATACAAGTGTGATTTTTCATGGCTCTACCGCTAATCAGTTAATTATACATTATCATCTCATTAAAAACAATATTATTACAACATTTGATTTTGATTACAATTGTGATTGAGCTGGGCGAAAGATTTTATTTTTCTTTTAAATTGAAGTTTTCCGTCTGGTTGGAACATATTGGTTGCCGAACTTTTGATGCCAAGCTATGGAAGTGGAAGTGGGGAGGAGAAAGAGAAGAAAAGATGGTAACTATAAGTGACTAATATATTTCACAGGATTTTTGTTTGTTTCAAAATCGCGGTCTTGCATCAGGGGGATACTGAGAGTTTCGATTACTCTTTACCGTATTTTAAGTGGTATGTATTCTAAGTTGATTATATTATATTAAAAAAACACATGTTTTAATCATTTTGTGACCACAGTATTTCGAAACTTCGACATCAGTCTCAAGAGCCGATGAACTTGACCGCTTCCCTAAGGATGTTGCTTTTCCAAGGGATTTGAAGCAATAATGTGAACATTAGGTAGATAATGGGTTTTTTACTTTTCAAACATTAATATAGATGCAAAGAGTAAACACTATCCCACTTACTAATTAAACGTATTTTAAATTTTACAGAAATTGCTTCACAACCATACACCATTCATTAATGGTAGTATATGAGTTGAATAAAATTTAAATACGTTTTAAGTCCCTTATGTAGAAGTGACCAAATTAGCATATTAAAAGAACAAAGCCTCTTTTCTTTTTAATAACTTTTTGATTACTTTTAAAATGATTATTTTACTTAAGTTTAAAACGATTGCAGATTCGTCCTAATGTAATCGGGAATCGGACTAATAAATACCTTGCAAAGTTACTTACTACCAATATGTAGGACAAACTTTGCTATGCAATTATTCAAACAATTCCAAGGAAGCTTACAAAAACATTGTTTTATTCCATGAAGCGGGATTAAAAATAACACAGATATAAGATTAACCAAAGAACACATATTTTATTTAACAGAATGAATCACAAAAAGACGAAATGTTTGAGTTGGATTACACATTAAATCATAAAATTAACAATACACAAGGCAGCTATGAACTACAAATAAAAATGCCCTTAGAGCATACATTGAAATATTATTAACACATTTATAGACAATATTATTTAACAGTGAGTAACATTTATAAGATAGAAAAATAAACTCAATAATAATTATCACCTTCTGAAATATGAAAAACTTAAAAATGGTTTTTAAAATGCATGATAGAATGAGTAATGAAAAATCAATAATATTTGTTTGGAGAAGTCGTTTTAGTAAATGAAAAAATGATTTTACAAAGAGAGTAGATTGATTTCGATAACAATAGATTTTTAAAAATAACAGGTGTTTTGGACAAATAATTTATTAATGAATTTTAAAAAAATGTTTTTTTTAATTTATTGGGAAATAATTAAAAAAACGTGAAAAGAGGTAAAACGACAATAACAGAAAAGATAATTTTGAACGAATCTCTGATACAGAGACAAATATTACAAAATATCTATAACGAGGAATGCTAGTAAACGCAATCTTTGATCCAAAGAACTATTGTTATAGATGCATGTATAATACAAGTATGTTATATTACAAGTCACTTTGCAAGTATAGTATACTTTACAAGTATAGTATACTTTGCAAGTATACTATATGTATAAAAGTTTAAGAAGCATCCTGGTTTTCCATGTCCATTAGACATTGAACAGCAGGAAGGGGGACCGGGGTGATGGGCTTCTTCGGGATCCTCTTTCTGTATGTGTAGGGCCTGGTAGCCCCTACTCTAGCGCGGGCCCGGCTCATACGACACGCCGCGTTCTGGCGGTCCCGCTTTGCCTGCTCCCAGGGGCTCCGTGGCCCCAAACCCACCTCCCTGATCATGTTGGGATTGTATGGCAGATAGGTTTCGGTTGTACCACGCCTAATCACAATAGTGCCATCTTTGCACATTTTGAAGGTTGCATCTGGTTCCAAATGTCTTGCTCGAGATGTTTTGGCTTTTCTCTTCCCTGCTTCTACTTTGACTACAATCTCGTCCTCTTCATCATTTGAGTTGCATTCAAAATGGTGTTCTTTACATCGCTCCTGCTCCTCGTACATCTGGTCGAGTTGTGGCGTTGCCAGTCGTAACTGGCTGGTCTGCCTCGTAGAGTCGCTAACTTCATAGAATCTTATAGGCGCTTTGGCGCCGTAGCAGATCTGAAGAACACGCAATTGTAGAATAAGTCCGCCTTCGGCGAACTTCCGGTACGCCTCCCTCTCGGCCTCTCTTGTAGGCAACAGTGAAGGGTTGTTGCATTGGTTGAGTTCTTGGTTTTGTAGGATTGAGCCCACGGTTCAGATTCTGTATAATTGCACTGTACACGGAAGCACTTTACACTGTGGATTTAATAATTGTTTTTAATACTTCAACTTCTTTTTACGTATTTTACAATATAGTAAAAAATATTTATTCGCTTGGTAAACAATAAAAGGTGTAGTGTTTAACTTTCGTGTTAACTCGAGCGCGTTACGATCGATTTTAATCATGTTGCTCCAGAAAACCGCATTATTTATATATTTCACCCTTACAGGGCAGTTAGGGACAGAAGGCTTGGTGTCAAAAGGTACACAAATAATAAAATTTAATTGTTAAATACGACATTGGTACATTTTGGTACAAATTATACATATAAAAAATATTAATATAAACACATATAGGTAAAAAAAATGTTATTCCACTGCAGAGAAGATCTGGAATCGAAATTAAACCAAATCTTTCAGTAAGGGCGGCAGCGTAGGGAGTAAGGGCGGCAGCGTAGGGAGTAAGGGCGTCTTACGAAGATCATAATTTAATTAATCGATTTTGAAAACGCTGTGCGATTGAACTAAAAATATCTACCCCTTAAGGTTTTTATTCCAATAGATACCTCCTAAAAAAGGCAAACCCAGTTTAAAAAATATCAGTCCTTTTACCTGCGCTCTGCGTGATAGAAAATTATAAATTTCACGAAGAGTATCTCTCTAGGTAGGTACATAATTAAAGATACATTTTTTTTTTTTTTATGAATCTAAGCAGGCCCCCATTTTATAAACAAATGAAATTTATTGCGGATGCCCCTTTTTATTTGTTGGTATTACTTACGCATTTTTCATTATGTTTTCCTAATGGAATAAACTATTTTATTTTGAATACTTACTTTAAATTACATTCGTATTGTGTTATTTAGTAAATAATAATGCATTTCTGTAATTCCTGAAACCCAAAAGTTCAACTTCAAAGCTGATTTATTGGAAATACCAAATACTTAATCCTGATTTATCGCTTTTTTTATTTGAGATTGTACTTGTAAACCGTGTACGTTACTATGCGTTAGGATTCCGGGAATTCAACACTAAGAAAGATAAGTATTATAATATGTCTAGGTAGATAATGGGTTTACGAAATTTTCCACAATTAGCAAGGCTTCAAAAGTGGATACATGACCTATCAGGTAGTAACTAAATGAATATTATAATTATTTCGAGCGCTTACATGCACCTTATTGCCAATCTAATAAAATGTAGCACATTCACAACCTTTGAGAGGCGGGTATGGGTACCGCCGCCCCGAGAACCATTAATTGTATAACTAACACCTCTGCCCTAGTTCGCTTCGTTTGGTGTCCCGGTTTATGAGGTGAGGTTTGTCCAGGTCTTGGCGGCCGATGCGTCTGCCCACCAACTGATAACTGACCACCACTCATACATTTTTTATTCGCAGTATTTCCTATAATTCGTTTCCTTAAAAAAATCCTGTACTTACCATCCCCAAAGATGACATTGACCCTGAGAGAAATTATTTTTCTCAGGGTGAAGAAAATGTACTCATGTGTGAAGAAAATGTACAAAAAATAATGCGTGTAAAATAAATTTTAAAACCAAAGTTGGTAATCTTAACCCCTTAGCCACGGAGATCATCAAGTACCTACATATCTCAATCAATAATACAATTCAATGCATTCTTATCATTTTCATAATGTAAGGGAGTAATTATTAGAAATTACTAATTTGTTATGTATTGAAACGTCATCGTGAAGATTAAAAGCTAATGAAAGTTTTGCAAATAAGTATTAGTACTTTATTATGACTCAGAATTTAGTATGCGGTTCTTATGGACTAAGAACAAGGGGTGATAATTATCATTGGTATTTTCCAAATCAATGACTACGTTTTGTTTTGAAATGAGAATATCGATCGTCCAGTTGATTAGACAAATATCTCCAAATGATGTCTTACTAATCAACTGATCGTTAGATATTATTAGTCCATATCGGTATGTCCTAGTTCCTACCTCACCTTGTTGGAAAATGTTTGAAATATGGAACAATGGCTAGAAAATAGCATAAATTTGAGTGCTTTTGTTCTGAAAACAGATGAAAGAAAGGGACTACCTTGGAAGCAGGTGTTTATCGGGTACGTCGCTTATTTTTAAATAAAAAAGACAGAATTTGACCATCTTCGAGATGTGTAAGTTTTTCATATATCTATTTATTTGTTTTGTTGCGGCATTAATTACCACGAGCTATCGTGATTGAAATATATGTCTGTGTTGTGTTTTGTGCTCCTTCGTAGAGCTGCAGTAGTAAAATGGTCATCATTTTTCCTTGCTTACCTTCTTCTAATCTCAACACCATTTCGTTTCATTTTTATCTGAAATTAAACTGAAAACGCAGCTCTCAATTTAAAGTTGATCAACAACAAACATTTAGTGGATAGCTATAAACTTAGAGAGTTAAGTAATAGCCATTTTCAAAGACCATTATTCTTCAGAGAATCTGATAAATTCGCTCACTGTGCAATTGAATCAACAACCTTTCTGTCACGCAATTTTGGGTTTTTTTGTCTTCATCTACATTCATGCATTGTCTCATGCGCATTCTACGCTTTTCTGAATTTTTCCAAGACGCGACTCGCGACAAGTATTTGTTTCGCTTTTATTTTGAAACAAATACTTTCCAGAGTACTTACTAACTAACTAAATACATATATTTTTAAATACCTGTAACTTGTAATATTTGACATACCGTGCAATTAAATAATGGGTATTTCATACTCGACAAAAAAACACGGCAGACCAGATATTTATGTGTCCCTATCAAGTTTACTCGTGGAAGATCCCATGCACTTTTTTATGCTCCGAGCCTTTAAGGCCCCGTATCCAAGCTTGAAAAGAAGAAGATGGAGAGATGTGTAATTACGAATGTTCGAGAGAGCGCGCTTATATTTCAAACGATAAAATTGAATCGAAAATTGTGAATATGTTTAATAAAACACGCCCCGTTTAGAATAGAACAAAAATCTCGTCGGGGTTGCCTAAAACAACGTTCAAAGAAACACTGAATTTTTTATACATATTTATTGTTGAATAATAGAGACAGGCTTGAAAATAAAAATTTTCAGAACATTCTTTGCGATTTTTTTCTATCGAGGCAATTTCATATATTTTGCGTTTCGGCGTGGGGATTGTATAGATATTATCTTCAAAAAACACATATTATTTTTAAGAGCTTAAAAACTTCAAATGTGTAAGAGAGATATGCAAGAAATCGGTGGAAATTCGGGTATCGGCGGCTTAAACCGAGGACTTTTACTTATCAGAACGCGCCAATAAACAGAGCGGATTGGGCGGCAAATTTCATGCAAATCTTAGTTTTGGATTTGAGATCAAAATACCCAACCAAATTGAAAAATTATTTTGAAATTAAAATGCAATTCAAATATCTTGTACGGATGGTAGCTACTTAATTTATTTTTGATTTACATTATAAGTTATAGGCCATTAAAATTTTTAATTATTCATAATGGTCGAGGCAACTTGGGCAATTATTTGTTTTGTAAATGAAAAACATAAAAAAATAATTGTACTGCATTTCGTATTTATACTTTTTGTATATTTATATCCCAACATATTAACTTAAATTTTTGATCCCGAAGCAGAAACACCATTATAAGTTGGTATTATTGAGAACTGAGTTTGTATTGAGGAGTCAAATTTTTCTAGGAAAGGTAATATTTTGTTTGCTTAGTATAATTATCGTTAATGTCGGGGATTTTTATTAGATTTTAGCAAGCGGGTTGTAATGGGACCAAGGGATTATTAGGTAAAGGGTTGATTTTAATTAGGTTTCAGGTAAAACTGTACAATACAGGTCGAGTCATGCATTCTTCAAAATATTCTTTCTTATTTTGTGATGAATCATTTCATAAATAAATTTAGAAAGCATGTTATAACAATATTAGGCAAAGGGATATTGCTTTTTAATTAGACTTCAGGAAAAACTGTACAATACAGGTCGAGTCATGCTTTCTGCAAAATATTCCGCCAACTTGTTAATGTTTCTTAATTTGCAATGAATCATTACATAATTAAAGTCGGATAGCGTATTATAACAATTTGGTCGCTTTCCTGAAATAAAACGTTAAATAACATCATGATTTAAATATTTATACATTTATTTTTATTTTTTTTATATGAAATACCGCACAAGAGTCCCAACTGCTCCCCTCTGGAGTCAGTGAGACTATGGCATCCCCAATTGGGGTATGTTGTGTGGCTGAAGGTAGTGGGGAGGGGAAGGAGATAGGGAAGAGGAAGGTGGGGAAGTGCAATGTATAAAAATCTAAACGTGTTTGGGGATTAGTGAGAAGTCTATGTATTGCTATATTAAGCAGAGGAAATGTTTGAAACTTTCAATATACCTTCTCAAAACCCCCGCGAAGGTTTCTGGATTATTACATCACATGACAATTCATATGAAAGTTTTTAATCATCACAAAAATTCTTGCGAAACTGTCAAAAATTTGGGAATGACATTTGGCAAAACAATGATTGTGCCAAAATTCAATTTTCAAAACTCTTTAATTTAATGAATTAATTTGAAGTACTTACACAATAATTTAAATCGAATCAAGAATTATAGATATATAAAACATTTTTTTTTTACATTAACTCCACCCTGGAAGCCCTGATGAAAATAACTTCCCTCAGGGCCTAGGTCATCTGATATGCTGTGTGGAGGGTCTTTTTGAGGAGAGGAAGGAATGAGCATTGGTCTTGAAGAGATCCGTATTGTAGGAAGAAGGAAACATAGAGGCCGGTAAATCGTTCCACAGCCGAGCCGTTGAACTAAAGGGTGACCGGAGAACTCGGAATGAAACCAACTCAGAACTATCGCAGATAAGTCATTTAGAGTGATAAAAAAACTATACCAAAATTGGTTAAATAGGTAGTGTTAGGTTTGGGTTATCGACTAATAAAAAATATTTTCATAGCTTTTATTGACTTTTCAAGGAGGTGTTGAGTTTACTTTATTCTCAGTTGGCATGGAACCGAACTAAAGAACGAGTATGACAAATGTCAACCTTGCACATATATTTTTCCCGGCTATGCACCAGTTCCGAAAGGATCAATGATGCGAGTTCCTCGGAGCATCTTCCATTGAAATACCGGTAGAACAAGGACATCATTCCCACCCGCGTTGCATATGCTCTTAAGATTGGAATCCGTTTGTTAAGATGGGAGAATCTATCAAACGGATTGCACCATACCATATTTTTTCTCGGCTTATAAAAAGAGTAAAAAATATTCGATTATTTCAAGTATGTTCTACTCGCAGCTTCTAAAATATTTCTAACCAATCCAATTTTCAAACCAAAATTGCTTTTTTGCAATGCTTTTTATGCTAAATTTACATTTGACATAAAATATTTTTTTTTGAAAAATTTACATTTAGCATAAAAAAACTTTTTTGCAATGCTTTTTATGCTAAATTTACATTTAGCATTAAAAAATTACTTAGCAATCTAATTTTAAAAAGTGAAATTACTCTTTTGCAATGCTTCACATTAAACAAAATTAGTGCACTTATAAATTAATAACTACAGGCGCCCTTCTAAATCATTATTCATTGACTTAAATTTAAAAAAAATGCAGGGCATTTGATGCATCAGAGCTAAAAACTCGAAATCAATTTATTCATTTTTGCTTGAGAATCAATAAAAAAAATGCCTAATCTAATTTACTTAAAATGTCTTTGCAATGGAAATCTGGTGCAGAGTTCACTAAATTTGCTTTGAATTTAATTGACATTTTCAAAATTGAAACCGATTAAGTATTCCAAGAATTTAGACAAGTATCCGACCTCTTATGTATTTATTTTAAAGAAATATATTTAAATTTTTATTGTTTGAAATATGTGTTTTTTTTTACATTAGCTCTACAAGGGGATGCTGTGTGGATGGTCTTTTAAGGGAATAAAAAGAGGGGAAGTTCTGGGTGGGAAAAAGGTATAAGATGATGGTAGAAATCTTGAGGTCAAAACGCGTCTCTAAACCAATCTCCCGATCTGGCCCGCCATGCAATAGGTGAGCAAACAAACTTCACAATATGAACGCAAGAACTCCTCCTAGGTCACCAAACGTAATAAGACACTTGTTTTAATTATTTATATTTAATTTGTTTAAATTTCTTAGGTTTAATCTAGACAAGTAAAGTCAGATATGGAGGGTATGCGCTTTTATCATTTTCAAGGAAGCTTTTTTAAACTAGCTAGATTACCTGAGGGAATTCTAAAAGAAATTCTGACTAGCTTTCTAATTTGTCAACAAAAATATTTACGAACAATATTTTGAAGAAAATTGACTATATTTGATTTTGAAAAGCATGGCTCCTGTGGCAAATGTATTTTTGAATACGTTCAGCTTACCAAATAATTGAATAGATGTAATATCCTGTGATTTTTCACGGCTCTTCGCAAATCAGACAATTATATATTATCATCTGTTTAACCGATATTATTATTTTTTTTAATTATAGTAGTTATCCGACTGGTTTGTAAAATGGTTTATTTTATTTTTAATACGATCTTACAAAGATTTTCCATTAACCCTATTATTGGTTGCCGAACCTGTGATGCAAATCTATGGAAGTGGAAGTGGGGAGGAGAAAGAAAAGAAAAGATGGTAACTATAAGTGACTAATATATTTCACAGGATTTTTGTTTCATAATTGTTGCACCAGGATACTGAGCGTTCCTACTATTCCTTACCATACTGTAAGTGGTATGTATTCTAAGTTGATTATATTATATTAAAAAAACACATGTTTTAATCATTTTGTGAGCACAGTATTTCGAAACTGCGACGTCAGTCTCTAGAGCCGATGAACTTGACCGCTCCCCTAAGAGGTTGCTTCTCCAAGGGATTTGAAGCAATAATGTGAACATTAGGTAGATAATGGGTTTTTTTACTTTTCAAATATAGATGCAAAGAGTTCACACTTTCCCCCTTACTAATTAAACGTATTTTAAAATTTACAGAAATTGTTTCACAACCATACACCAATCATTAATGATAGTATATGAGTTGAATAAAATTTAAATACGTTTTAAGTCCCTTATGTAGAAGTGACCAAATTAGCATATTAAAAGAACAAAGCCACTTTCCTTTTTAATAATTTTCCGTTTACTTTTAATAGGATTATTTTACTCAAGTTGTTTAAAACAAATGCAGATTCGTCCTAATGTAATCGGGAATCGAACTCTAAACTAATAAATTCCTTGCAAAGTTACTTACTACCAATATGTAGAATAAACTTTGCTATGCAATTATTCAAATAATTCCAAGGAAGCTTACAAGAACATTGTTTTATTCCATGAAGCGGGATTAAAAATAACACAGATATAAGATTTATCAAAGAACACATATTTTATTTAACAGAATGAATCACAAAAAGACGATATGTTTGAGTTGGATTACACATTAAATCATAAAATACATCTTAACAATACACAAGGCAACTATGAACTACAAATAAAAATGCCCTTAGACAATACATTGAAATATTATTAATACATTTTAAGACAATATTATTTAACAGTGAGTAACATTTATAAGATAGAAAAATAAACTCAATAATAATTATCACCTTCTGAAATATGAAAAACTTAAAAATGGTTTTTAAAATGCATGATAGAATGAGTAATGAAAAATCAATAATATTTGTTTGGAGAAGTCGTTTTAGTAAATGCAAAAACGATTTTATAAAGAGAGTAGATTGATTTAAATTACAATAGATTTTTAAAAATAACTTAAAATACAAATTGTACAAATAATTTATTAATAAATTGTTTTGTACAAATAATTTATTAATAAATTTTAAAAAAATGTTTTTTTTAATTTATTTGGAAATAATTATGTTTGGTTCTGAAACAGTTTTAAAAAAAAAAACTTAATCCATATTCCTCTATTCCTTCCATTATGTAATCCATTCTCTTCCTCCTTTCCTCAAAGTCTCCACCAGGAAAAGAAGAAGATGTGCTTACCTACCTGTTGAACAATATTGCCACCCAAGTGTGCATTACCCACTTGTAATAGTTGCATTTCGAAAGTGATATGGGTCACAAGTAGCTCTCGTCAAAATATCGCAAATAATCGCAAAGTTTCGTTTTTTATAAAATAATAGTGTCGTGTTTAAAAACCTATGTTGTGCAATATAGTGTGATACCAGAAACGACCCTGAGCAGCCTTCAGAAGCCGTCAAAAGGTAGGAGACTTCCTATCAAACCGATTCTCCTTCGATCTTGCTTCAAAACACGATACATGGTCTATACGTTTACAAAAAGGATTTACAGTCCACACTCTCGTGTCGTGGCATTCGGCTGCGACAAATTAAAAAAAAGTGAAAAGAGGTAAAACGTTTCTGTATTACAGAAAAGATAATTTTGAACGAATCTCTGATACAGAGACAGATATTACAAAATATCTATAACGAGGAATGCTAGTACACGCAATCTTTGATCCAAAGAACTATTGTTATAGATGCAGGTATAATACAAGTATGTTATATTACAAGTCACTTGCAAGTATACTATATGTATAAAAGTTTAAGAAGCATCCTGGTTTTCCATGTCCATTAGACATTGAACAGCAGGAAGGGGGACCGGGGTGATGGGCTTCTTCGGGATCCTCTTTCTGTATGTGTAGGGCCTGGTAGCCCCTACTCTAGCGCGGGCCCGGCTCATACGACACGACGCATTCTGGCGGTCCCACTTTGCCTGCTCCCAGGGGCTCCGTGGCCCCAAACCCACCTCCCTGATCATGTTGGGATTGTATGGCAGATAGGTTTCTGTTCTATCACGCCTAATCACAATAGTGCCATCTTTGCACATTATGAAGGTTGCACCTGGTTCCAAATGTCTTGCTCCAGATGTTTTTGCTTTTCTCTTCCTTGCTTTTACTTTGACTACAATCTCGTCCTCTTCATCATTTGAGTTGCATTCAAAATGGTCTTCTTTGCATCGCTCCTGCTCCTCGTACATCTGGTCGAGTTGTGGCGTAGCCAGTCGTAACTGGCTGGTCTGCCTCGTAGAGTCGCTAACTTCGTAGAATCTTATAGGCGCTTTGGCGCCGTAGCAGATCTGAAGAACACGCAATTTTAGAATAAGTCCGCCTTCGGCGAACTTCCGGTACTCCTCCCTCTCGGCCTCTCTTGTAGGCAACAGTGAAGGGTTGTTGCATTGGTTGAGTTCTTGGTTCTGTCGGATTGACCCCATGGTTCAAATTCTGTATAATAGCACTGAACACAGAAGCACTTTACACTGTGGATTTAATAATTGTTTTTAAAACTTTAAGATTTATAAATCTTCAACTTCTTGTAATGTATTTTACAATATAGTAAAATATATTTATTCACTTAGAAAACAATAAAAGGTTGAGTGTTTAACTTTTGTGTTGACTCGAGCGCGTTACGATCGATATTAATCATGTTGCTCCTGAAAACCGCATTATTTATATATTTCACCCTTACTTCTGAAAGGGCAGTTAGGGACGGAAGGCTTGGTGTCAAAAGGCACCCAAATAATAAAATTTAATTGTTAAATACGACGTTTGTACATTTTGGTACAAATTATACACATAAAAATATTAATGTAAACACATATAGGTAAAAAAATGTTATTCCACTGCAGAGAAGATCTGGAATCGAAATTAAACCAAATCTTTCAGTAAGGGCGGCTGCGTAGGGAGTAATGGCGTCTTACGAAGATCATAATTTAATGAATCGATTTTGAAAACGCTGTGCTTTTGAACTAAAAACCTTAGGGGTAGCCCTTAAGGTTTTTATTCCAATAGATACCTCCTAAAAAAGGCAAACCCAGTTTAAAAAATATCAGTCCTATTACCTGCTTTTTGTGATAGAAAATTATAAATTTCACGACTAGAAATAACTAAGTAGGTATATAATTAAAGATCCATTATTATCTTATTTTTATGAATCTAAGCAGGCCCCCATTTATATACACAAATGAAATTTATTGCTGATGCCCCTTTTTATGCGTTGGTATTACTTACGCATTTTTAATTATGTTTTCCTAATGGGTTAAACCATTTTATTTTGAATACTTACTTTAAATTACATTTGTATTGTGGTATAAAGCAAATAATAATGCATTTCAGAAATTCCTGAAACCCGAAAGTTCAACTTCAAGACCGATTTATTTTAAATACCAAATTGTTAATCCTGATTTATCGCCTTTTTATTTTGAGTTTGTACTTGTACACCGTGTAGTAACAATGCGTTATGCGTTACTTCGTTTCTTTAAAAAAAATATATACTCACCATACCCAAAAAATAATGCCTGTAAAATAAATATTTAAACCAAAGTTGGTAATCTTAACCCCTTAGCTACGGAGATCATCAAGTACCTACTTTACTCAATCAATAATATTATACAATGCCTTCTTATCATTTTCATAATATAAGGGAGTAATTATTAGAAATAACTAATTTGTTTAGTATTGAAACGTCATCGTAAAGATTAAAAGCTAATGAGAGTTTTGCGAATAATTATAAGTACTTTATTATGACTCAGGATGCGGTTCCTAATGGGCTAAGAACAAGGGGTGATAATTATCATTGGTAATTTCCAAATCAACGACTGTTTTGTTTTGAAATGAGAATATCGATCGTCCAGTTGATTAGACAAATATCTCCAAATGATGTCTGACTAATCAACTGAATGTTAGATATTAGTCCATATCGGTATGTCCTAGTTTCCACCTCGCATTATTGGAAAATGTTTGAAATATGAAACAATGGCAAGAAAATAGTACGAATTTAAGTGCTTTTGTCTTGAAAACAGATGAAGGAAAGGGACTACCTTGGAAGCAAGAGTTTTTCTTGTACGTCACTTATTTTTAAGTAAAAAAGACAGAATTTGACCATCTTCGAGGTATGCAATTTGGTCTTTTATTCATTTGTTTTGTTGTGGCGTTAATTACCACGAGCTATCGTGATTGAACTATGTGACTGTATTGTGATTGTGTTTTGTGCTCCTTCGTAGAGTTGCAGTGGTAAATTAGTCATCCTTTTTCTTTGCACACCTTCTTCTTCTATTCTGAACACCATTTCGTTTCATTTACATTTGAAGCTAAAGTTAAAACGCGACTCTCAATTTAAAATTGGTAAAAATTAGACATAGAGTGGATAGCTATAAACTTAAGAGAGTTAAGTAAGAGCAATTTTCAAAGACCATTCTTCTTCAGAGAATCTGATTCTTTTCCTCACTGTGCAATTGAATTAACAACCTTTCTGTCAGGCAATTTTTTCGGAGGGGATAATTGTCATGAAATACTGTCTTCATCTACATTCACGCATTGTCTCATGCGCATACTACGCTTTTCTGAATTTTTCCATGACGCGATAAAAATTTTTGATTCCCTTTTATTTTGAAACAAATACTTTCCAGAGTACTTAACTAAATACCTACATATGTTTTTAAATAACTGTAACCTGTACGTTTTGACATATCATAAAATTAAATAATAGGTATTTCCTACTAGAAAAAAACACGTCAGACCAGATATTTATGTGTCCCTATCAAGTATACTCGTGGGAGATCCCATGCACTTTTTATGCTCCGAGTCTTTAAACCGAGGACTTTTTTTCCATCAGAACGTGCCAATATACAAAGCGTTTAGCAGAAGGTTTGCGCGGCCCATTTCACACAAATCTTAATTTTGGATTTGAGATCAAAATACACAACCAAACTGAAAAACTATCAAAAAAAATCAAAATGCATTTCAAATATATAGTACGGATTTGAGCTACTTAATTTATTTTTGCTTTACATTATTATATTTAGGCGATTAAAATATTTTATGTTTTATGATTTTAGGGGCAACTTGGGCAATTATTTGTGAGTAAATGAAAAACATAAAAAAATAATCTTACTACATTTCATATACGTAATTTTTGTATACTTCTATATTAATTTTAATTTTTGATCCCGAAGCAGAGATACTTGTACCGTTATTAGTTGATATTATTGAGTACTGAGTGATAATTTTTGTATTGAGGAGTCAATTTTTTTTAGGAAAGATAATATTTTGTTTGCTTAGAGTAATTATCGTTAATGTCGGGGATTTTTATGAGAATTCAGCATGCGGGTTCTAATGGGAACAAGAGACTATTAGGTAAAGGGATGCCTTTTAATTAGGTTTCAGGTAAAACTGCACAATGCAGGTCGAGTCTTGCTTTCTTCAAAATATTCTTTCTTATTTTGTGATGAATCATTACATAAATAAATTCAGAAAGCATGTTTTAACAATATTAGGCTAAGGGATATAGCTTTTTAATTAGATTTCAGGAAAAACTGTACAATACAGGTCGAGTTACGCTTTCTGCAAATTATTCCACAAATTTAATAATGTTTCTTAATTTGCAATGAATCATGACATTATTAAATTTGGAAAGCATATTACAACAATTTGGTCTCTTTCCTGAAATTGAACTTTGAATAAAATCATAATTATAATAATTGCATACTATTTATATGATAGCTTAAAAATTAATAGGGCGGTTTTAAAATGTCTTCAATACTTCGAAAAGCGAATTTTAATTTTTCTCATGTATTAATTTAAAACGTCATATATAAATGTACACGAATGATTTTCCGTTTTTACCTACACACCCACATAATATATACAACACTCATTGCCCAAAGGATGTGACGATACACCCTGCCTACGTGCACCAAATCGTGATAAATCTACCCTGGCTACGCTGTATCAAATATGTTGAGATTCTACCCCTATGTACGATCACGGCACCGAATGCGCTGTGTCGCGCCTACCCTCGTAGCTTCAAATTTTCGTAGCTTTCTATCATGATGTACCTAGCCCATCATTTAGGGTATTTCTAGTCTAACTTTAAATCATTCGCACTTTTGCGAAGATCTCTTCTCTCAACCTATTTTTCAAACTTCTACATTTTCCTGAGCTAATCTAAACCCTATTTTTCGCAATCCCTGTGATAATTTCACACAGTAATCAAGATTTTTGAATTTTTGTTTACATTATCTCCGTATCCTGCGTTGTGTAATTTTTTGTTTTAGGACTTACACCCATACGCGTAATAAAACGCATACAAATGTAAAGAGTATAATGTATGGTTTTGTGGTAACTTCGGTTCTTTAGAGTAAGAGTGAAAGAATTCTTAATTGATTGATTTAAATATCTTCTAACGCGTTTGATAAACTAACCCTGTCTTAGATTCTGCCTATACCTGATATTCGTTTTGTTTATTTCCTCCCTAGCACAGCTTTATTTAAAATACAAATAAAAGAGAATAACAGTTATCAATTTATAACAAACATTTCATGAAAAGTATTTACCTTACCTGCGTGAGATGACCTAATTCTAGGTCTCAGTTTTTCACCTGAAGTCTGCAAGCCTCCACCTAACATGAGTTTTATTTTCATGGTTAGTAAACACTAGATTGTTTGGGGAAGGGACGTGTGTAGGGATTGGGTCAAGGATAAAAAAAAATTGTTTTCTGCAAAGGTTGGCTCCTCCACTAACCAAATAGATTCTGGTGACCGACTTCCGAAAAGGCCTTTGTCAATGCACGGCTACACATACCTAAAGACCGGATTTTACCCTCTTCTGCGGGATTCCTTGCTTCGATAGGAGCTTTACGTACCAGAGATAAGTACCAGGTCTTCCATC
The DNA here is from genome assembly GCA_936435175.1 of Glyphotaelius pellucidus. Classification (NCBI taxonomy): domain Eukaryota; kingdom Metazoa; phylum Arthropoda; class Insecta; order Trichoptera; family Limnephilidae; genus Glyphotaelius; species Glyphotaelius pellucidus. Next base: position 10,464,687 of record OW386558.1, read on the forward strand.
GTATCCCAGAACTATCCCAACCTCCTCACCTCCAGGTAGCTTAACTCGACTGATTCTAGAAGGGGTATTTCATTGCATCCCTTATCACGACTCTACTCGCGTTGAATGTGGTGTGCGACTGTTTTTGTCGTATCCATCTCCCACGTGATCCGACAGAATCGCACTCCTGCCACCTCTTAGACCTGCTGCGATTGCGCCAAGGGAGCGTTCCAGTTGGCTCGCATCAAATCGAAGGTCGACAAGACTACGATATGCAAATGACTTAGAGTTTTCTTTAAGCGCCGCGCCAGCGTATTCCACGCATACGTCTCCTCCAGCCTCCGCATGCCTCCTCCTTGGCAATACCGTCACAGGGCCTAAAGTTTCTCTCTCCCTCAGGGAACGTTTGACACTAACCTTCCCCAGAGACACATAATTGCATACAACAATCCTGAAGTTTACTGCGTGGGTAAAGTTTTTGGATTTGGACTGTATGTCTTCATTCACTACCAGTGCTTTTTAATGTGGTCACTGAGTCCACGTGTTTAGGTATGAAAGGATAAGGGATACCTATCCTATTAGGTAGGTATAAATGGAAAAGTGAGTTTTGGTTTGGCTTTGTTTTTATTGAGGAAGCCCTCCTCATGAAGTAGTAAGTATTCTCCTAGATAACTAGAAGGGCACTGTCATGCACAAAGTTCTAATTTCAATATTTGATAAATTTCAATTTGATAAATTTAATTTTTAAATTTTAAATTATCCGACCACAATTGATAAACTTGTCCCTAGATTTTTTATTATCCATTGATTCAAATGTGGGTTACCTGGTCACTATGTGACATTGAAAAATTCCTCAATCGAAGGTCACATAAACAGACCCTAATTCTGTTGATGAAGGAAGCGGCTATTATTCGTTTATATAAACACGCTGATACTGAAGCTCGTTCAAAATAAACAAAGTAAAAGAATGTCAATGTTTTGTTTACCAATCTACGGTATGTGGGATGAATGATCTTTGTAATCAACCCTCATAAGTTCTCAGCACCTAATATGATTGCTAAGCGCAACGAATTTATATTCTGAGTATGTATTTGTCGTTGCGATTCCGAAGGCCGAAATACACAACTAAGTCATGGATTCATCTGACTTCTTGGATAGATATTTATTTCATAACTCTCAGGCACGTAAGTATCATGCTGTTATTAAAAGTGTTAGTTACCGACATGCTCTGTTCGCAAATTTTATAAGTAAGTGTGACTGCTTGCTCTGCATTATCTCCAAGAACCTGTAAATAGTTTAGTGAAAAAAAAACTTACCAAAATTCTGCAAATTTCCCTTTTGGTGTTTAAAAATTTTAATCGCATTCTTTAATATTAGATCTTTTCCATTATAAAAAGAATCGATACAAAAAAAAAATCTTTTACTTGGATATTTTAGACTATGTCTAAAACTTTCTCCCTGCTAGAATTGGATTATAAAAAAAACGATTCTATTTAAATTTTCACTTGGGTATCATTAGATTATGTTAAAACCTCTGATTTTCTCCTAGCATTGATTTATTATCATCACTCATAATCAACTCGGTATTTAATTTGTAATGAAAATTTGACCATCTTATTAAATCACTATCGCTTTCGAGCAATTCGTTATTATTATTTATTTAGTTCACTGATGTTATTTTATTTGTTTTAAACCCAAAGTTTTAATTGTTTAATATTTCGTTAATACTCTATAATTTATTTCAGCCGGACTTCTTAGTCGTAATCAAAACTTTATTTTAGATATAAAATTCTAAATTTTATTATTATTATTTTCCTTTGTAAACTCATAGTGAAATTAAATTATTTTTCAATTGTATGCCGCGTATCTATCTCATGATTATTATTCTCTCACAAATGTAAATTAAATTGTAGTAAATCGGATTTCTAAAGTTTTAATTATGTTATTATTATTCCGAAATCCTATTTATATTTTAAGACACAAAATTTTTATATGTTTAAAGACCACTCTTCAATTATCTTTAATTCGTACAGAAACATCGAATATAAATTCACTGGATTTTACACTTCGATTTAAGTTAAAAAAAAAAACAACGAATTGTTCACGGTCAACCGTCCTCGCCGCCAATTATTCCCTCACTAACGACAAGGGCCGGATTATATTTGTTCAAACTTGTTAAACGCCTTCCTATGTCTAAAATATTTTGAAATAAATCTTCATTAATTGAATTCTGTTTATATTAGAATTTTTACGTACTTGGTTGTAATTCAATTTTAATGGCCGCACTGTCGAATGTAATCTTTTTTCTAAAGTAAACTTCTATGTCTGATGTGTTAAACCAAACATGTACTTACGCCTTAATTTTTTTTGTTTTGATTACACTAACGGCGCCCAAAGAGACTCTCCGTTTCCAAGACCCTCTGTTTCCAATGTCACTTATGTAAACACTCCTCAGGGCCAATAAACATTCATTTCTTTGTCTTTGATTCTGTTTAAAATAAAGTTCGTTCAACTTTAATTCCTGTGGGAACGAAAATGAAGGTCGCCCATCGTGATAAAAGTTCACGTGTCTCTTGTTTTGATTATTAAGCGTTATTGGATGTACCCATAATTTACACGATATTAAGAAAAAAACTTCGCAGGCACTCTTGAACGTGAAAATATTTCTCCTCCCATAGCGCAGGAGTAGGTAGGCATTACGATTCATCACAAGGATTTGTTCATAATAATTATAAAATAATAAAATTTTATTCCAGGACGTGAGGAGGATAGTGCAATCCCACACGATCGATAAAACCCTGTTTCTATATGATATTGACCAAATCCGTATTCTACCATCAGTTATCAATATTTATAATCACGGTTAACAATTGGTTAGAGATACTCCTACTGACGATTGATAAATTTTAGCCCGGCCTCCATAGTATCAGATAAGTTTCGGTTAAATATACGCATTTATTTGGATAATACTATTCGTAATGCAAAATTACTAGCTTCTTAAAGCGGAGTTCAAACTAACGAGGCTTACAGAATTGAAATAATTCGTATACGCGATCTATAGACGTGAATAATTCTATTATGACGCGACCGATTTATTCCGTTCGATCTTTGAGAAACTGAGGTGGTTGAAATATGACTAACTTAACGTTAACTCCAGTTCATTGTCAATATTAGAAGCGGACTGCCAATGTATATTTAGGTTAGTACTTCAATTCAACATTGCCAATTTTAAAACAAATTTAATTAAATTGCAGAATTGGTAAACGCGCATTTCCCGGTTAGACGAAATATTCTGTCCCACTGGGTTTGAGTCCCAGTTGCGACCATTATCTTTTTTTTAATCTTTCTGTGTCTTGTTCTCTTTCATATTTTCGTTTAGATTATCATTGTTATCTTCTTCTCTAATGACAAATTTAATAATGTTATTATCAATTCTGCAAGTTTTTTAGTTCTGTTTATTTTTGTAGTTATTCGCAGTACATAGAGAAGTAGATTTTTCCTTGAAGCATTTGAATGAAAATATTTTTTATACTTTTGGTATTCTGCGGTTATTCCTCTCTGTACCTTTTAAATGTGTGAATACCGCACAAAAGTCCAATTGTTCCATAATTGGGGTATGTTATTAGGCTGAAGGCATGGTGGAGGAAAAAGAGATCGGGAAGAGGAAGGTGGGAAGTTCCTGGCTGTTCAGGCCAAGTCACCAAGCTAATCACCGAGCACGACTAAAACTATTTCAAGTAACTCTAAACACTGGTCTTACACCCGTGTTACTGAGCGAATTTTCAACTCTGGAGCGTGTCGCAAACATACTTATATTATTTTAAATTATTAATTTTTTATCAACAAAATAAATATAGCTATTACGCTTTTATTTGCAGGAAGACCGTTTTAATTTATTAAAAGTTTAACGTACACATTTTCGTGTCATTTGATTACAGAAAATCGAGTGGTTTGTTTTGTAAAGAGGTAATCCGGGTAGTAAGCGTTCAAAAAAAAAGAAGAAAGGGAGATATGTAAGAAAAAATGTAGGAGAGAGCGGGCGTATAAAAAAAACGATTATAATTAAGCGAAAATAATTAATCAAACACGATTCGTTAAAAATAGTATAATAGTCTCGTGTGTAAAAGTAGAATTTAAAGAAACACTGAATTTTTTCATAAATAAAACTTGTAAAACAACAGAAAAAAAAGTGTTATAATAATTTTCGAAGCATAGTTTACAATTTTTTTCCATCGAGGGAATTTAGTATAATTACCGTTTCGGCGTAGGAGAAAGTACAAATATTATCTTAAAAAATAAAATATATTTTTTAGCAACTTAAAAACTGAAAATGTTCAAGAGAAATATTTTATAAATCGATAGAAATGCGAAATGCGGGGGCTTAAGATGACAGCTAAGTTAATTAGGTTAATGCCTAAAATGGTTGTAAGTGTTAATAGGGTTTAGGCTTTTTAATACTTCTCTAGGTTTTTCTTAGAATTCAGCATGCTGGTCGTTTAACTTTGGTCCATAGTTTTGCAAAAACATTTTATGGCTTTTTAATTAGGCTTTCAGGTAAAACCAAAGCTACACAATACAATATGACTCATACTTAAAAAACAGAAGGTAATCACGGCTATTCAATAATTATTTATACACCTTTACTTTTCAACAGCACGTAAAAACAAAAAGAAAAATCATTTGGTGTATTTGGTAGAACAGCTCGTCTTCTACCAACCAAGTAAAGAGGAAATTTCACTTCAGATCTTCACAATTAAAATATGTAACAGAAATTTGGGGAAACATACACATTACATAATTAAACGATTTACTAATAACACTAAAGTTATTACAAAATCTCGTCATTTTTTCCCATATACCCACCAAAGAAATTAACATTTTGAAAATTATAAAATTGTTCGAATATAACAACAAAATACAAAATCGACTTGTACACAAGAAGACAATCTTGTTAAAAACTTTACAAGTACACGAAAACTATAAAACAAGACGATACATTAAATTATACACTAATTTAGTAAAGACTGAAAGAAAAAAAGCACAGGCCATGAGGGTGTACACGTGGAGTGGAACTAAAGAGTGGTCTAGTATGGAGATTTTGTTCGTAATAATATCGAATTCGCTATACACGGGAATGATGCTCTGTCATGTATTTATTTAATATAAAAAATATAAATTAACGTTTGGTACATCCGAAAACATTTTTATTACATTAACTCCACACAGGAGGCCCTTAGGAAAATAATAATCTCCCTCAGAGCCTAAGTCATCTGATATGCAGTGTGGAGGGTCTTTTTGAGGAGAGGAAGGAATGTACATTGGTCTTGAAGAAATCCGTATTGTAGGAAGGATGAAAAACAGAGGTCGGTAAATCGTTCCACAGCCGAGCCGTTGAACTAAAGAACGAGTATGACAAATGTCAACCGCGTGCAATGTTGGGCGCGCGTTTAGCGTTTTTCCCGACTACGCACCGGTTCCGAAAGGATCAATGACCCTAGTTCCTCGGAGCATTTCCATTGAAATACCAGTAGAACAAGGATAGCATTCGCGATGCCTGTGCTCTAAAGATTGCAATCTGTTTGTCAAGATGGGAGAATCTAAAAAACGGATTGCACGATACCACACGATATTTTTTCTCGGCTTATAAAACGAGTAAAAAATTCTCGATTATTTCTAATCGAGAATTTTTCGCTATTAATTTAATGTTGCCAATAAATTGCAGAGCATTTGATGCATCAGAGCTAAAAAACCCGAAATCTATGCATTCATTTTTGCTTGAGAATCAATGAAAAGTTGTCTGATCTAACTTACTAAAAATGTCCGTGCAATGCAAATCTGGGGCAATGAACACTAAATTTCCTTCACATGTAATTTTCATTTTCAAAATTGAAACCAATTAAGTATTCCAAGAATTTAAACAAGTATCCGACCTCTTATGTGTTTTATTTTTAAGAAATAAATTAATTTTTTTATTGTATCTTTGAAATGTGTTTTTTTACATTAACTCAACAAGGGAGGCCCTGGGGAAAATACCTTAGGGCTTGGTCATCTTAAAGGATGCTGTTCAGAAGGTCTTTTAAGGGACTAGAAAGAAGGGAATTTCTAGGTGGGAAAAAGGTATAAGAGGTGGGTAGAAACTGGTGGTCATTGTGCCCAGGAGAGAAGGACATAATATGAATTCATTCCTTCCATTACGGTGCACGGCGAGAGTCCGGCTGGAGAATTCAAAAGGCGTCCTTCAACCAGTCCCCCGATCTGGCCCGCCACAAACAAACTTCACACAATGAACGCGAGAATTCATCCTTGGTCACCAAGACACTTGTTTTTAATTTGTTTAAATTTTTTAGGTTTAATAACGAATAAAGTCAGATATCGAGGGTCTGCGCTGCTACCATTTTCAAGAAAGCTTTTTCTAAAACTAGCTATATTACCTAAGGGAATTCTAAAGGTAAATTTCTGATTGGCTTTCTAATTTACAAACAAAAATATTTATGAACTATGTTTTAAAGAAAATTGACAATTTTGATTTTGAAAAGCATGGCTCCTGTGGCAAATGTGTTTTTGAATTCTTTCAGCTTACCAAATAATTGAATAGATGTAATATCCTGTGATTTTTCACGGCTCTTCGCAAATCAGATAATTATCATCTGTTTAACCGATATTATTATTTTTTTAAATTATTTATTTTTTGTAAATTGGTTTATTTTATTTTTAATACGATCTCACAAAGATTTTCCATAAACCCTATTATTGGTTGCCGAACCTGTGATGCCAAGCTATGGAAGTGGAAGTGGGGAGGAGAAGGTTCGGAAATGGTAAGAGATGGTAACTATAAGTGACTAATATATTTCACAAGATTTTTGTTTCGTAATTGTTGCACCAGCATACTGAGCGTTCCTACTATTCCTTACTAAGTCTTATGTATTCTAAGTTGATTAAATTATATTAAAAAAACACATATTTTAACCATTTTGTGAGCACAGTATTTCGAAACTGCGACATCAGTCGAACATAGAGCCGATGAACTTGACCGCTCCCCTAAGAGGTTGCTTCCTTCTTCAAGGGATTTGAAGCAATAATGTGAACATTAGGTAGATAATGGGTTTTTACTTTTCAAACATTAATATAGATGCTAAGAGTAAACACTGTCTCACTTACTAATTAAACGTATTTTAAATTATACAGAAATTGTTTCACAACCATACACCATTCATTAATGGTAGTATATGAGTTGAATAAAATTTAAATACGTTTTAAGTCCCTTATGTAGAAGTGACCAAATTAGCATATTAAAAGAACAAAGCCACTTTTCTTTTTATTAACTTTTCGTTTACTTTTAAAAGGATTATTTTACTCAAGTTGTTTAAAACGAATGCAGATTCGTCCTAATGTAATAGGGAATCGAACTCTAAACTAATAAATTCCTTGCAAAGTTACTTACTACCAATATGTAGGATAAACTTTGCTATGCAATTATTCAAACAATTCCAAGGAAGCTTACAAAAACATTGTTTTATTACATGAAGCGGGATTAAAAATAACACAGATATAAGATTTATAAAAGTACACATATTTTATTGAACAAAATGAATCACAAAAAGACGAAATATTTGAGTTGGATTACACATTAAATCATAAAATACATCTTAACAATACACAAGGCAAATATGAACTACAAATAAAAATGCCCTTAGAGCATACATTGAAATATTATTAACACATTTAAAGACAATATAATAAACTCAACAATAATTATCACCTTCTGAAACACGAAAAAATTAAAAATGATTTTTAAAATGCATGATATAACGAGTAATGAAAAATCAATAATATTTATCAGATTCTTCGTTTCTACGAAAAATGAAATTCAAGCAATAAGGTTTGGAGAAGTCGTTTTAGTAAATGCAAAAATGATTTTATAAAGAGAGAGTAGATTGATTTTTATTACAATAGATTTTTAAAAATAACAGGTATCTTGAACAAATAATTAATTAATAATTTTTTTTTAAATGTACAATTTATTAGGAAATAATTAAAAAACGTGAAAAGAGGTAAAACGTTTATGTATAACAGAAAAGATAATTTTGAACGAATCTCTGATACAGAGACAAATATTACAAAATATCTACAACGAGGAATGCTAGTACACGCAATCTTTGATCCAAAGAACTATTGTTATAGATGAAGGTATTATACAAGTATGTTATATTACATGTTATATTACAAGTCACTTTACAAGTATTTGCAAGTATGTATAAAAGTTTAAAGAGCATCCTGGTTTTCCATGTCCATTAGACATTGAACAGCAGGAAGGGGAACCGGGGTGATGGGCTTCTTCGGGATCCTCTTTCTGTATGTGTAGGGCCTGGTAGCCCCTACCCTAGCGCGGGCCCGGCTCATACGACACGCCGCGTTCTGGCGGTCCCGCTTTGCCTGCTCCCAGGGGCTCCGTGGCCCCAAACCCACCTCCCTGATCATGTTGGGATTGTATGGCAGATGGGTTTCAATTCTACCACGCGTGATCACAATAGTGCCATCTTGACACATTTTGAAGGATGGAACTGGTTCCTCCAAACATCTTGTTTCTCTCTTCTTTTCTGCTATGTTGACTACAATTTCGTCCTCTTCATTAGTTGAGTTGGAGTCACAATGATCTTCTTTGCACCGCTCCTGCTCCTCGTACATCTGATCGAATTCTGGCGTTGCCAGTCGTATCTGACCTAGCTGGTCTGCCTGCCTGGTAATTTCGTAAAATCTTAAAGGCGCTTTAGCGCCGTAGCAGATCTGAAGAACACGCAATTGAAGAATCATCCCATCTTTGGCCTCTCTTGTGGGCGGCACTGAGGGGTTGATTCCGTGAATTAGTTGGTTCTGTCGGCTTGACCCCATGGTTCAGATTCTGTATAATTGCACTGTACACGGAAGCACTTAACACTGTGGACTTAATAAATGGTTTTTAAAACTTGAAGATTTGTAAATCTTCAACTTCTTTTAACGTCCTTTTCAACTTAGTTAAATATTTATTCACGTAAAAAACATTAAAAGGTTGATAGTTAAACTTTTATGTTGACTCGAGCGCGTTACGATTGATATTAATCATTTTGCTCCTGAAAACCGCATTATTTATATATTTCACCCTTAGTTCTGTAAGGACAGTTAGTGACGGAAGGCTTGATGTCAAAAGGCGCCCAAATAATATAATTTTTTTTTTTTTTTCAAGGTACGCGTGGTTTTAATTTCGAATTCCCTTTGATTATTAAATGCGTCGATTATTTAATTGTTTAATGTGAATTCTGTAGATTTTGACGCGTATTATGTATTAAATAAATATGTATGTACATACATACAGATAAAATAGTGTTATTCCACAACAGAAAAAATCTGGATTCGAAATTAAGCCATTTTAAGGGCGGCTGCGTTAGGAGTAAGGGCGTCTTACGAAGATCATAATTTAATTAATGGATTTTGAAAAAGCTGTGCGATTGAACTAAAAATATCTACCCCCAAAGGTTTTTATTCCTATAGATGTCTCTTAAAATGATAACTCTAATTTCAAAAACTCAATACGCTTACCTGCTTTATTTGTAAGAGAAAATGATAATTTTCTCGAAGAGAAATACCTAGGTAAGAACATAATTAAAAATCCATTTTTATCTTATTTTAATGAATCTAAGGAGGCCCCCATTTACATAAACTATTTAAATTTATTTCGGATGCCCCTTTTTATGCGTTGGTATTACTTACGCATTTTTAATTATGTTTTCCTAATGGATTAAACCATTTTATTTTGAATACTTACATTAAATTACATTTGTATTGTGGTATAAAGTAAATAATAATGCATTTCTGTAATTCCTGAAACCCGAAAGTTCAACTTTAAGTCTGACTTATCGGAAATACCTAATAGTTAATCCTGATTTATCGCCTTTTTAATTTGAGATTATACTAGTACACCGTGCACGTTACTATGCGTTAGGATTCCGAGAATTCAACGCTAAGTAAGAAAAGTATTATATTATGTCCAGGTAGATAATGGGTTTACGAAATTTTCCAAAATTTGCAAGGCTTCAAAAGTAGGTGCCTGAACTATCAGGTAGTAACTAGATGAATATTACAATTATTTCGAGTGCTTACTTTTGCCGATTCAATCGAATGTAGCACATTCACAACCTTTGTGAGGTGGGTATGGGTACCGCCGCCCCGAGAACCATTCATTGGATAACTAGCATCTCTGCCCTAGGTCACCTCAAAGGTTTGCTTTATTTGGTGTCCCGGTTCATGGGATGAGGTTTGTCAAGGTCTTGACGGCCGATGCGTCTGCCCAGTCACTTTTACCAACCATCACTCATACATTTTTTCTTCCCAGTATTTCCTATACTTTTTTTCTTGAAAAAAATCCTGTACTCACCATCCCCAAAGATGACATTGACCTGAGAGAATTTTTTTCTCAGGGCTTCGTGAATGGAGATAATGTATAAAAAAATGCGTGTATAGTGAATATTTAAACCAGTCGGTAATCTTAACCCCTTAGCCACGGAGATCAACAAGTACCTACTTAACTCAATCAATAATATAATACAATGCCTTCTTATCATTTTCATAATATAAGAAAGCAATAATTAGAAATGAATTATTTGTTATGTGTTGAAACGTCATTGTTAATATTAAAAGCTAATGAGAGTTTTGAGAATAAGTGTAAGTCATTTATTATGACTCAGAATTTAGTATGCGGTTCCTAATGGGCTAAGAACAAGGGATGATAATTATTATTGATATTTTCTAAGTCAACGACTGTTTTGTTTTGAAATGAGAATATCGATCGTCCAGTTGATTAGACAAATATCTCCAAATGATGTCTGACTAATCAACTGACCGTTAGATTTTAGTCCATATCGGTATGTCCTATTTCCTTTCTTGCCTTGTTGGAAAATGTTTGAAATATGGAACAATGGCAAGAAAACAGAAAAAAATTGAGTGTTTTTGTTTTGAAAACAGAATGAAAGGGATTACTTTGGAAGCAAGTATTTTTCGTGTAGGTCACATATTTTTAAGTAAAAAAATACAGAATTTGACCATCTTCGAGGTGTAATTTTGTTTTATATTTATTTGTTTTTTGTGGCGTTAATTACCATGGGCTACCGCGATTGTACTTTATGACTGTATTCTGATTGTGAAGAGTTGCGGTGGTAAATTGGTCGTCCTTTTTCCATGCATAGCTTCTTCTTTTCTGAACACCATTTCGTTTCATTTGCATCTGAAGCTGTAGATCGAAAGCAGTTTCAATAGGAACTGGACGATAACTCTTAAAACGCGGTTCTCAATATAAAAATGGTCAAAGTTTGACATAAAGTAGGTAGCTATAGACTTAGACAGAGTAAAGTACTAGCAATTTTCAAAAGCCATTTTCCTCTTGAGAATCTGTTAAATTCGCTCACTGTGCGATTGAATTAACAACTTTCCTGTCACGCAATATTTTCGGAGGTGCTAATTGACACAAGCCTTCAAGTCTTCATCTACATTCATGCATTGTCTCATAGATTGTCTTCTACGCTCTTCTGAAGTTTTACATGACGCGAATCGCAAGTATCTAATTCGCTTTAATTTTGAAATAAATACTTCAGTGTACTCAAACGTAACTAAATATGTATTTATTTTTTATTTTTTTATTGTGATATAACAAAATGTGGGTTACATATATACACATATACTTTACAAAACATTTTAATAGAGGTCGTTTTTGGTCATGTTATACCCCATCAGAAAAGAGGAGCTCTTGTGCCTGAGAGGGGAGCCACGATTCTTAATTAGGTTGTAAGTTATAGCATGTTTATATAAAATATTTATTTTTTATTGTAAGTTTTTTTGAAAAATTGTTTAATTTTATTTTTTTGCTCTGATTGATTGATGATACAGCGCCATTCATAAGGGAGGTATAATATATATATATATAGATTACAGTTATTTATATATATAAATAACTGTAATCTGTAAGATTTGACATGCCATATCAATTAAATAACAGGTATTACCTACTAGAAAAAAAAGGCAGACCAGGTAATAATATGTCCTTATCAAGTATGTTCGTCCGAGATCCCATGCACTTTCGTCTGCTCCAAGGCTTTAAAACGAGGACTTTTGCTTACCAGAACGCGCCAAAAAACTGCTGAGGAAGGTTTGCGCAGCCCGTTTCGACCCGTTTCATATATTTCTTTGAGATCAAAATACCCAACCAATCTGAAAAATTATATTGTAATCAAAACTTTCAAATATCTAGTACGGAAATGAACTACTTTATTTATTTTTGCTATAAATTGTAATATACAGGCCATTAAAGATTTCAATGTTTCATGATTTTAGAGGCAAGTTGGATAATAATTTGTGAGAAAATGTAGAACGTTAATAAAATAATTGTTCTCTATTTTTTCATATACAGACTATTACATTAAATACATTCCTACATATCAATTTAAAGTTTTGATCTCAAAGCAGAGATACCGTTATTAATTGGTATTATTGAGTACTGAGTGGTAAGTTTTGTATTGAGGAGTCAAATTTTTCGTGAAAAGATAATATTGTGTTTGCTTAGAGTAATTATCGTTAATGCCGGGGATTTTTATGAGAATTTAGCATGCGGGTTCTAATGGGACCAAGAGACCATTAGGTAAAGGGTTGCTTTTTTAATTAGGTTTCAGGTAAAACTGTACAATACAGGTCGAGTCTTGCTTTCTTCAAAATAGTCTTTCTTATTTTGTGATGAATCATTACATAAATAAATTTAGAAAGCATGTTTTAACAATATTAGGCAAAGGTATATTGCTTTTTAATTAGACTTCAGGAAAAACTGTACATTACAGGTCGAGTCATGCTTTCTGCAAAATATTCCACCAATTTAATAATCTTTCTTAATTTGCAATGAATCATGAAATAATTAAATTTGAGTAGCGTATTATAACAATTTGGTGTCTTTCCTGAAATAAAAAGTTAAATAAAATCAAAATTAAAATAATTACACGGGATGATGTTAATATTTCTTCAATACTTAGAGAAAAGTGAATTTTAATTTTTCTAATATACTTGTACTATATTAATTTAAAATGTCTTGCCATGTATAAAATGTTCACTAATGATTTTCCGTTTGTACCTACACACCCACTTTATATATACATAAATAAATTTACATAAATAATTTACACGACTCTAACTAGGAAGTTCAATTCTACCCCTCCCCCCTCTCTATTCCCATCCTTAGCCTCTTAATCCTCATCCTTTATTTCTCCTCACCCCCCCTCTCACATATTGTAACAAAAAAAAAACTTATTCAGAAAACACCTTATAATGTCACACATCATTTACTAACATAAGTGGAAGTTTATAATTGGCATAATGAACTATTTTCTTATTGTATTATTTTGTAATTTATGATTTGCTGTTAACTTCCTTAAATAAATAAAATAAAATAAAATAAAAATTAAAAATTAATACACTCATTGCCCAGAGGCTTTGTACATAATAATTATAAAATAATAATTTTTGTTCCAGGACGTAAGGAGAATAGTGCAATCCCACACGTCGATCGATTAAACCCTGTTTCTATATGATATTGTCCAAATCCGTATTCTATGATCAGTTATCAATATTTGCCATCACGGTTAACAATTGGTAAGAGATACTGGACGATTGATAAATTTTAGCTTGGACTCCATAGTATCAGATAAGTTTCGGTTAAATGTCAATATTCGCATTTATTTGGATAATATTATTCGTTATGCAAAATTACTGGCTTCTTAAGGGGGGGGGAGGTAAGGTTTTAAAACTCATTTTTAATTTTTTTTTCTAAATGTAAAACATATCGAGAGGAAAGTGTCAAAATTTCAAGTAAATTGGAGCAAAACCAACGAAGATACAGCATTTCAAACGACCGGCCCTCTTGTTCTATTCAAGTACAAAAAAGTTTTTTCGAGTATAAAAAAACTTTAAATCAAATTATATCTATAAAATTAAATCTAATAAAAATAAAATTTTAAAGTTCGTCAACATTAAAACTCAAATATAATTTTTTACACTAAGTTTACACATAAATCAACAGGAAGTAACGAAGATTTTTTTTTACCATTTTATATTAACAAATTCAATGAAAATTTTAGCAAAAATCGCATTTTTGATTTCAACATGCTGCAAAAAAAACAAAAATCAATAAACGCTTCCTCACTACCTGGGAAAACATATCACCTCATAAACCCATTTCGATTTTTGTGTTTCAAATGATTCGTTAACGAGTTATAATGTTCACCGCATAATATATTTATTATTATATACTTTTTTGTTTGTGTGACGAATCTTGTCATCATTTTATGTTTTAATTAGGTAGATACCCAACATGTTATCATATTTTATTTATTTTTTCTTCTTTTAGATCTTTTAATGCACTCTCTCATATTATTATATGTATTAGAGTTATTTATGAAATATGGCAGACTGGGATTGCACACCCCTCCTAGCCCTGCTGGTGTAAAATCTTAAATAAATAAAATAACACATTTTTTCGAGGCGCCTTCGGAGATGCGCTCTCACGAACTTATTTATTTATATTTTTGATTACATTTAACGTGTATATAAAAGCAATAAGAACAACATTATTCATTATTAATGAACGAAGTTCAAACAAACGAAGCTAAGGCCCTCCGTTCATGGAGATACTTACAAACTACGTGATTGTGACACAACCACAAGTACCCTTCAGATATACTACTTTTTAAAGCTGGTTTCCGTACACGGCGCTACCCGAATTATACTGAACTTGATCATTTTTCACGTGCAGCCGTGGAGTTAAAAAACGATATCAAACGATGTCAAATGACTTTTTCTCCAACATGAATCTATGCCTTCTCCACTAAATCCTTTCTTGCGTATTCTGGTAATGTAAAGTTATATAAACACGCGTTTTTTTCTACTTCCAGAACAAATCTAACATTACTTTCATGTTCAGACGCCATTTCTGTCAAACGTCAAGCGAAAGTAGCAGACACGAATGCTGCAACGCGTAGCGCGCTACCAGCACCGTCGGTGGCGCGCTACCGGCTTCAACCCGACATCCGTCGCGTTCCGCCGTGTACGAACACCAGCAAAATTGTATAACGGGTACCCACGAGTGGTGCGCGTGCTACGCGCATCAGGCTCGAATAGCTTGTAAGTAGCTCCATGTATGGAGGCGCGTATAGAAAGAAGTCGAATATGCGACCTAGAGAGTTGAATAATTCAATTATGACACGACCAATTTGTTCCGTTGCATTTTTGAGAAACAAAAGTGGTTGAAAAATGACTAAGGACCTCGTTAACTAATTAACTCCCGTTTAGTGTCATAAAGTAAAGGCGGACTGCCAATGCATATATAGGTTAGTATTTCAATTCAACATAGACAAATTTAAAATAAATGTAATAAAAAATTAAATTGATGGACACAATTGGTAAACGCGAACATTCTGGTTAGACGAAAGGTTCTGAGTTCGAGTCCCAGTTCCGACCATTATCTTTTTATATTTTTCTGTGTCTTGTTCTCTTTCATATTTTCGTTTAGATTATTACTGTTATCTTCTTCTTAAATTATAAATTTAATAATGTTATTATCGAGTTCTGCAATTTATTATTTTAGTTATTTTTTTTGCACTTACGCGCTGGTATGTACAGTATATAGAGAAGCAGATTTTTCCTTGAAGCATTTCAACGAAAGTATGTTTTGTATTTTTGTTATTCGGCGGTACATCCTCTCTGCACGTTTTTAATGTTTGAATACCGCACAAAGTCCAATTGTTCCCAAATTGGGGAATGTTGTTAGGCTGAAAGCATAGTGGAGGGAAAGGAGATAGGAAATAGTAAGGTGGGGAAGTTCCTGGCTATACAGATCTAGTCACCAAACATGGCTAAACTATTTCAAGCAACTCTTCGATTCTGAATGGTGGTCTTACACCAGGGTTACTCAAAGTATCTTCCACTCTGGAACGTGTCGCAAACAAACCTTAAATAATGTTAAATGATTAATTTTTGATTAATCAAATAGATATAATTTGCATCTGTTGGGATTTGAACCTGCGATCTTCGTATTGCTAATCGAGAGCCTTGCCCCTCAACCTCGGACGCCGTCGTGTACTTGTGATGTTGAAATTTAATACGATATCTATTCTAAATAGTAGTTAGTATTTTGATAGCTGAATGAGTGCAAAAAATAATATTTTTGTCTACACAGAGAGGGGTTCCTTGAGGTAACTTTTCACTAAACCGGGGCTATGCAAATTATCCAAAGGCAATTATTGTTGTAATAAATATATTAAAATACCGTTGAATTGACAATAAATACACACAAAATATGAATTATCAACCAATAATTTATTGATATGTGAATGATTAAAAAAAAAACATTTTTAACGGCTCCGTGGTGGAGAATCTTTGATCCCCGGCTACTAATTCAGAGGACGCGGGTTAAAATTCCGGAGTGCGCAAGTAAATTTCATTGATTAATTTGTGATATTTCACAATTCAAATAATTTATAACAGTGCATTTTAGTGAATTTGCAAAACTTTACGGAGTGGTAGACACTTTCAGTATCGCCCTGGGGTAAGACAAACATTCAGAATTGAAACGTCGCTTGAAGTTGTGTATTTTATGACCAGCTTTGAAAAGCCTTACTTTCCTCTTTCACTTCTCCTTGCCTCTCCACTAAAGTTAGCCACACAACAAAACCCATTGTGGAAACCATCGTCCGACTGCTCCAGACGGTTGGGAACATTTGGTAATTGTGCGCGTTGTTCACGTTAAAAAAAACGTTAAGAATTCGGCGTTCGCGGGTGGAAGGCTTCAGTGGGTAACCGTACTGTATTGAATACAATTTTAGCAAACCTTTATTATATTACATTTGCAGGAAGATCGTTTTAATACAGTTTGGCCAATTATATGACAACTTTCTTTTAAATTCGAAAAGGTTTATTTATTTTAAAGTTAATTTTTTAAAGTTTATTTTTTAAAGTAAATTTTTTAAATTAGCTAGGACATTAACGGTGAAAATCTATTTTTATACAGTTCGGAGATTTAAATGGGAAACTATCTTTTTACACGATAAGTTTATTTATCAAAAAAAACTGTTTTTGTACTGCAAAGTCCTTTTTAAATAGAATCGTTATTAACCACAGAAACGGTTTTTACATGGCAAGGTTATTTTCGATTAAAATCTGTTTTACACAGTATTGATAATTACATGGGAAACTGTCTTTTTTAAAAGAAAAAGGTTATATATCAAATTACCTTTTTTATGGTGAGCTCATTTACCGTTAAAATCTGTTTTTATACAGTTCGGAGATATATGTGGGAGAATATCTTTTTACACAAAAAGTTTATTTATGAAAAAAAATGTTTGCACGGGTAGGTCATTTTTAAACAGAACGGTTATGAATCAAT
Organism: Glyphotaelius pellucidus; assembly: GCA_936435175.1. NCBI lineage: Eukaryota > Metazoa > Arthropoda > Insecta > Trichoptera > Limnephilidae > Glyphotaelius > Glyphotaelius pellucidus. The sequence continues at coordinate 10,482,112 of OW386558.1, forward strand.
AAAGCAATTTTAACATGGCGAGGTTATTTACCATGAAAATCTGTATAAAAATAGTTTGGAAAATTACATGCGAAACTATATTTTTTATAAGAAAAGGTAATTCATCAAAAATTGTTTTTGTACGGCAAGGTCATTTTTAAACAGAAGATTTATTAGTTGTAGAAACGGTTTCTACATGGCGAGGTTATTTTCAATCAAAATCTGTTTTACACAGTATGGATAATTACATGGTAAACTATCTTTTTTTTACGAAAAAGGTAATTTAACAAATTCCTTTTTTGCACGGCGAGGTCGATTACGGTGAAAATCTGTATTATACAGTTCATAGATATAAATGGGAAACTATGTTTTTATTCGAAAAGTTAATTTATCAAAAACATTTTTTTTTGACGGCTAGGTCATTTTTAAACAGAATGGTTATGAACCATAAAAACGATTTTAACATGGCAAGGTCATTTACCATGAAATTCTGTTTATATTCAGTTCAGAGATTTAAAAGGGAAACTATTTTTTTTAACGAAAAGGTTTTATTATTTATCAAAAAACTTTTTTTGCACTGCTAAGTAATTTTTAAATAGAATCCTTAAAAACCATTGAAACGGTTTTTACATGGCAAGATTTTTCCATTAAAATCTGTTTTATACAGTACGGATAATTACACGGGAAACTATCTTTTTTAAACGAAAAAGGTTATTATCAAATAACCTCTCTTATTTATGGTGAACTCATTAACCGTTAAAATCTGTTCTTATGCAGTTCGGAGATATATGTGGGAATCTATCTGTTTATTGGAAATGTTTATTTATCAAAAAAATTGATTTTGCACGGCTAGGTCATTTTAAAAACAGAATGGTTATGAACCATTAAAACGTTTTTAACATGGCGAGGTCACTTACCATGAAAATCTGTATAAAAACAGTTTGGAAAATTACATGCGAAACTATATTTTTTATAAGAAAAGGTAATTCATCAAAAAAGTGTTTTTGTAGGGCTAGGTTATTTTTAAACAGAATCGTTATTAGTCATAGAAACGGTTTCTACATGGCGAGGTCATTTTCCTGTCGAGGTCAAAATCTGTTTAACACAGTACGGATAATTACACAAAAAGGTTATTTATCATATTATCTTTTTTTGCACGGCGAGGTCGTTTACGGTGAAAAACAGTTTTTATACCGTTCTGAGATTTAAATGAGTATCTATCTTTTTTTACGATAAGTTTATTTATCAAAAAAAACTTTTTTTGCACTGCTAAGTCATTTTTAAACAGAATCGTTATTAACCATATAAACGGTTTTTAATGGCGAGGTTATTTTCCATTAAAATCTATTTTACATAGTACGGATAAAAGGGTTATTTATCAAATTACTTTTTTTTATGGTGAGCTAATTTACCGTGAAAATCTGTTTTTAAACAGTTCGGAGCTATATTTGGGAAATTATCTGTTTAAACGAAAAGTTTCTTTATCAAAAAAAAATTTTTTTGCACGGCTAGGTCATATTTAAACAGAATGGTTATGAACCATTAAAAGTTTTTTAACGCGGGGAGATCATTTACCATGAAAATCTGAATAAAAACAGTTTGGACAATTACATGGAAAACTACAGTTTTTATATGAAAAGGTTATTTATCAAAAAAACTTTTTTTGCGCGGCTAGATCATTTACAATAGAAACCGTTATTTTATGGTAAGGTCATTTGTCATGACACACTACCATTTTAAATGATATTGTTATAAGCTACAAAAGCTTATTTTTTGTGGCGAGGTCATTTAAGACAAGCATCTGTTTTTATATGGTGTTGAGATTTACATGGGTATCTATCTTTTTATACGAAAAGTTTATTTATCAAAAAAACTTTTTTTGCACTGTTAAGTCATTTTTATACAGAATCGTTACTAACCATAGAAACGGTTTTTACATGGCGAGGTTATTTTCCATTTAAACCTGTTTTACACAGTACGGATAAAAAGGTTATTTATCAAATTACCTTTCTTTTTTACGGTGAGCTTAATTACCATGAAAACCTGTTTTTAAACAGTTCGGAGATATATGTGGGAAACTATCTGTTCATACCAAAAGAGTTTTTATCAAAAAAAATTTTTTGCACGGCTGGATCATTTTTTAAACAGAATGGTTACGAGCCACTAAAACGTTTTTAACATGGCGTGGTCATTTACCATGAAAATCTGTACAAAAACAGTTTGGACAACTGTTTTTGAACAACAGCGTGCGAAACTATATTTTTTATACTAAAAGGTTATTTATCAAAAAAACATTTTTTGCACTGCTAAGTCATTTGTAAACATAATCGTTTTTAACCGTAGACACGGTTTTTATATGGCGAGGTCATTTTCGATCAAAATCTGTTTCACCCAGTACGGATAATTACATGGGAAACAATTTTTTTTAATAGAAAAAGGTTATTTATGAAATGACCTTTCTCTTTTATAGTGAGCTCATTTAAGGTGAAAAATCTGTTTTATACAGTTCGGAGGAAACATGTGGGAAACTATGTATTTATACAAAAAGTTTATTTATAAAAAAAAAAATTTTTGCACGGCTAGGTCATTTTTAAACAGAATGGTTATGAACCATTACGACGTTTTTAACATGGCGAGGTCTTTAACCATAAAAATATTTATATAAAAACAGGTTTGACAATTATAAGGCAAACTATATTTTTTATACGAAAAGGTAATTTATCAAAAAATAAATTTTCGCGCGGCTAGATTTTAGAAACCATTATTTTATGGTAAGGTCATTTGTCATGATACACTGCCATTTTATATGATATTGTTATAAGCTTCAAAAACTTTTTTTACATGGCGAGGTCATTTCAGACGAAAATCTGTTTTTATACGGTTCGGTGATTTACATGGGAAACTATCTTTTTTATACGAAAAAGGTAATTTATCAATTTTTTTTTTCCACGGCGAGGTCGTTACGATGAAAATCTGTTTTTTTACAGTTCGGAGTTTTTTAATGGGAAACTATCTGTTTATACAAAAAGTTTATCTATCAAAAAAAAAAATGTTTTGCACGGCACGGCTAAACAGAAGGTTTATGAACCCTCAAACGTTTTTAACATGCGGAGATCACACCATGAAAATCTGTAAAAAAAACAGTTTGGACAGTTACATGGGAAACTACATTTTTTATACGAAAAGGTAATTTATCAAAAAAACTTTTTTGCGCGGCTAGATCATTTACTTTAGAAACCGTCATTTTATGGTTAGGTCATTTGTCACGAGACACTGTCATTTTTATGTGGTATTGTTATAAGCTACAAAAGCTTACTTTTCGTGGCGAGGTAATTTAAGATGAAAATCTGTTTTTGTACGGTTCGGAGATTTACATGGGAAACGACCTTTTTATACCATAAGTTTATTTATCGAGAAACTGTTTTTGCACGGCTAAGTTATTTTTAAACAGAATCGTTGTAACCATAGAAACGGTTTTACGGATAATTTACATGGGAAAATATAATTTTTAAACGAAAAAGGTTATTTTTATTATTTTAATTTACATTTTTTTTCACGGCGAGATATTTACCGAGAAAATCTGTTTTTTTATGTAGCTCGGAGATTTGTGTGGGAAACTATCTTATTATACGAAAAGTTAATGTATCAAAAAAAAATTTAACGCTTGGAAATTTTTTTAAGAAAATGGTTTTGAACCATTTAGATGATTTGGCGAGATCATTTACCATAAAAACTGTTTTAGTACAGTTTGGACAATAATATGGTAAACTTTGATTTTCGAATCATCAAAAAACTATTTTTGCATTTCTAGGTCATTAAAAACAGAGTGGTTTCTTCATCATGAAAAAATTGTTCATACATGGCGAGGTCATTTACCACGAAAATCAATTTTTAACAGTACGGAAATTTACATGGGATCTATACTTTTTAAACGAAAAGGTTATTTTTCAAAAAAACATTTTTTCCACGGCTATTATATATAGATCATTTACCATTGAAACCATTATTTTACGGTAAGGTCATTAACCATGGGACACTGTAATTTTTATACGGTATTGTTATGAGCCACAAAAAAGTTTTTGCACGGCGAGGTCGTTCACCGAGAAAATCTATTTTCCTACAGTACGGACATTTACATGAGAAACTACGAAAAGGTTTAATATTAAAAAAAAACTTCTTTTGCACGGCTAGATCGTTTTTAACAGTGGTTATTAACCATTTAAACGGTTTTAACATGGCTAGATCATTTACTATGAAAATCTGTTTTAATACAGTTTAGACAATTACACGGGAAAATTTATTTTTAATTCGAAAAGGTTGTTTATCATTAAAACTTTTTTACACAGGTAGGTCAATTTTAAACATAAAAGCGGTTTTTACATGGCGAGGCTATAAATTATGAAATTCTCTTTTTAAACAATACGGACAATTAAACATGAAACTATCGTATTTGTACGAGTAGGTTATTTTCAAAAAACCTTTTATTGCACGGCGAGGTAATTTACCGTGAACATCGGTTTTATGCAGTACGGACATTTACATGGGAAACTATATTTTTTATACGAAAAGTTAATTTATAAACAATTTTTTTCTTAAAGCTAAATCATTCTTTAACATCATCGTTATTAACCATAGAAACGGGTTTTACTGGCGAGGTCATTTCCCAAGAAAATCTGTTTCACACAGTAAGGATAATTACTTGGGATTCTGTCTTTTTTAAACGAAAAAGTAATTTATTAAAAAAACTCTTTTTACATGGCTAGGTCAATTTTAAACAGAATGGTTTCCAACCATATAAACAGTATATACCGCCATAAACGTGACGAGGTCATTGACCTTGAAAATCTGTTTTTAAACAGTATCTACGCACCATTACTTGGGAAACTATCTTTTTATGCGTAAAGGTTATTATCAAAAAACTTATTTTGGCTGGGGGCGGTCATTTACCGTGAAAATCTGTTTTTGTACAATACGACTTTAAATACTTTACATCGTAAACTCTCTTTTTTTACGACAAGTTATTTTATCATAAAACCCTTTTTACATGGCTAGGTCATTTTTAAACAGGATGGTTACGAACCATAAAAACGGTTTTTACATGGCGAGGTCATTTACCATGAAAATCTGTTTTTATCAATCACATGGGAAACTATCTCTTTTTACGAAGATTATACATTAAAAAATCTTTTTTTGCACGGCGAGGTCATTTACCGTGAAAATCTTTTTTTTATACAGTACGGACATTTACGGGAAACTATATTTTTTATACAAAAAGGTTATTTATCAAAAAACTTTTTTTGCACGTCTAGGTAATTTTTAAACAGAATAGTTATTAACCATTAAAACGTCTTTAACTTGGCAAGGTCATTTACCACGAAAATATGTTGCAATATATTAAAAGTTTAACGTTCACTAAATTCGATTACATAAAATCGAGTAACTTGTAACTATAAGGTTCGCAGCACCTTCTGTTCAGGAAGCAGCTCCTCATCTCAGTGGCTGTCGAAGCCCATCGCACCTCGCTGCCACTGAACGGCATCCGCCCCATAAGGATTACCTGCCGATGGCTCCACCTATCGAGTCACCGCCGTTACCTCCGCAACTCATCGCGTCGAGCAACGGCCTGGAAGACCAGGTCATTCTCCACCGCCACGGTGTCGAAAAACATGCTGGTTACCTGCAGGCCCGTGACCTGCTCCACCACAGCGTCCTGACATCACCCATCAACATCAACTACGTGCACCTGCAACTCTACGGCACTTCTGCATACATCATGTTACCCTCGCACCGACCTTAGCTATGTAGCTCCTCAATAAACGACTCGACTCACAACTCAATCAGATGCCTTTCATTTCTATCACCCGCCTCTATCGACACCGGAGTCCGTTCCCTCACAGTAAAACATGCTATAACACCGTTCAATACGGTTACACACGGTAAAACATGGTAAAACACCGTTCAATACGGTTACACACGGCAAATCATGGTAAAACAGGATAAAATATGGCAAATCACGGCAGAACACGGTTAAACAATTAAAAAAACGCCATCTGTTCTTATGGTAAAATACGGTTAAACACGGTAAAACACCGATAATTGCGGTGACTTACGATAAAACACCTTTCAATACAGTTACCCACGGTTAAACACAGTAAAACACGGTAAACCACCTTTAAATACGGTAACCCAAGATTAAACACAGTAAAACACGGTAAAACATGGTAAAACACGATCAAAGACGGTAAAACACCGTTCAATACGGTTTCACACGGTAAAACATGGTAAAAAAGGGTAAAACACGGTAAATCACGGTAGAACACGTTTAAATTTTTTTAATTTACGCAATCTCTTCTTACGGTAAGATACGATTAAACACGGTAAAATGCCGATAATTGCAGTTACCCACGGTTAAACACAGTAAAACACGGCAAAACACCGTTAAATGCGGTTACACAAGGTTAACTACGGTAAAACACGGCAAAACACGGTAAAACAACGTTCAAAACGGTTACACACCGTCGCCTCAGTTCTTGTATGTTCAATAGACCATTAGAAAATTTTACAGGAATAGAAGGTTTTCTTTCATTATTTCTGTGGCGTTCATTCAATTCCGCCACTCAAACAACACTCGAGAAACATCTGCAAGTCGCTACGCATTTGTTTACGTTTCAAGCAGAGCCGGCTACCTATTCGCCTACTTATGCACGCATCGGCTGGCATTGTACTCGTGGGCCAGCCGCTCCGATAAAGAATAATTTCGCCACCTTCGCGAAAGGTCGAGACTCAAGCGTGCATCCACGACCACGGTGACGAGTAAATTCTAGCACCTTCCAGCGCACATATTGCCAGCGAGTGGAAAGTTACTTGGCCGCTCGCTCTTATATAAAGCGGCGCACTAAACAACAAACTTGTTCAGTTCAAGTCAGTTTCTAGTCAGTCTCGTGACGCGCTAATCAACACATCAGTTCAATCTCAACGGTCGCCTTTACGTTCGCCTCTCTTCAGCGAATCAGTGCGTAACTCTGTGCCTGGTGCATCAGCTCTCTTCCAGGGCAGCTTCCTTCGTGGACATCACAAGGACAATCTGCCGGTGGCTCCACTCACCGAGTCACCGCCGTTCATCTCCGCAACGCGCGTCGAGCAGCGGCCTGGAAGACGAGGTCATCCTCCACCGCCACGGTGTCGAGCATCACGCTGGTGGCTCCACTCACCGAGTCACCGCCGTTCATCACTCCAGGGCAGCTTCCTACGTGGACATCACCAAGACTATCTGCCGGTGGCTCCACTCACCGAGTCACCGCCGTTCATCTCCGCAACGCGCGTCGAGCAACGGCCTGGACGATCAGGTCCTCTCCGCAACGAGCGTCGAGCAACACTCTGGTGACCTGCAGGCCCGTGGCCTGCTCCACCACAGCAGCACCGACCTGCATCACTCATCATGACCGTGCACCCGCAACGCCTCACTCTACGGCACTTCGACATCTTCATGTTACATCGCACCGACCTCAGCTGCGTAGCACATGATACAATAAACGACTGGACTCGCAACCAACACGGATGCCTTTAATTCCTCTCTCCGTCTCCGTCGACACCCGGAGTCCGTTCCCTCATTTCAATGAAACATTATGAAAGGTGTTTAAGATAAAACTATTTTCGTAAAGGTAAAGGTCTCCTTAATTTAAATAATTCTTAGTTAAGTGATCTATACTTTTATATACTCTTTTTTTTTTTTTAAAGTGGAGATTGAACAAAAACTAAAATGGTCTATTGAACAAACAAGAACTAGGGCAGCGACACGGTAAAATATGGTAAAACAAGGTAAAACCCGGCAAATCACGGTAAAAAACGGTCAAACAATTTAAATTAACGCAAATTTGGGGAAACACACACATTGCACAATTAAACGATTTACAAAAAATATAAAATAAAATTGTTACAAAAACTCGTCAACTTTTGCCCACACTAAAAATCTACGCCGAGAAATGAACATTTTGAAAATTATACAATTGCTCGAATATTATCGAAAGTACAAAATGGACTAGTACACACGAAAAAAACCTGTTTAAAAAAAATTACAAGTACACGAACGCTACAATACAAAACAATATTAGAATTACACACTAATTCAGTAAATACTGAAAGTGGTAAAAGAAGCACAGGCCGTGAGGGAATACACATAGAGTGGAGCGGTCTAATATGGAGATTTTTTTTCGTAATATCGAATTCGGCATACGCGGGAATGACGCTCCGTCATGTAATTATTTCAAACAAAAATTAATTTTGGTAAAAAAAATTGAAATCATAAATAATGAGATTTGAGTGCAAAAACAATTTAACTGGAGCTGTTCCTTCGTACAACTTAAACTTCAGACTCAAAAACATCTGAAAAATGTTCTTCATTTGCAATTGCTCAAGGAACATTACAAAGCGAAGTATAACTAAAAAATATTTTGAACGTTTCTACGACTCGTTCTTGAGTTCAACAGCTCTGACGCGGAACGATTTGCTGGTTTCTGTGTTTTCTTCCTCCTATAACATTGGAATGCCTGACTGGGATGCATCTCCCGCGTTCAACGGAGGTTACCTGTACGGTGACCAGACAACTCGGAATGAAACCAACTCAGAACCATCTCAGATAAGTCATTTAGAGTGATAAAATATATATATTAAAAAATGGTTAAATAGGTTACGTTAGGTTAGGGTTATCGGCGAACTTAAAATGATTTTTTCATAGCTTTTAATGACTTTCAAGGAGGTGTTGAGTTGACTTTGTTCTCAGTTGGCATGGAACCTACCTGAACACACTTTTGTTGACCGGTATAAAAACACGTTTTTTCTTGTGCATGGTTTCTTAAAAATACCATGGAGATAGAAATGACACAAAAAAACCAAGAAACCATGGAAAAAACCATGCACATTGCAACACTGGCTGCCAATACAATTAGGGGCCATCCATAAATTACGTCAATTATTACAATTATTATTCAATCAATTCCTTTATAATAATACTAGCTTTTCCCCACGGCTTCGCTCGCATGGTATTACGGGAAATTACTGTAGCGCTTGCACTTATCAATTATCTCCCCCCCACCCCACCCCCATCCCCTCCCGCATTCCATATATTCATTCCCTTACATTCAGTTTTAAAACATCTCGCCTACCACCTAAATTTCATTATGCTATAGCTCAAAGAAAAAAAGAATTACTTTTCCAATTTTGTTCATTCGTTCGTAATTTATGCGCTTACAAACATTTCGGATGTTTATTTTTATTGAAATATTTGGAAGTTCGTTAATATAATTTAAAAAAATACTCTATCATTCAGTCTTTATAATCGTTACGAATTATATTTTTAATTGGTTATTGGAAAAAGAATATTTATTTTGATATTTTATACTTGATAAAATTTATGAAAAAATGTTTAACTGTAGATAAAAGATGTAAATTATAACTTTAAGGGGGTATTTCACCAACCTTCTCATAGATTATTTATACGGTAACATACATTTTTGATTAATTATACAGGATTTATTTAATTAAAAAGTCTGAGTTTATTATTCGGACCTTGAACTTATGAATAATGGCTACATATAGGATTAGTTAGCGTAGTTTTTTACCGGTTGCGAGTATTTATTTGTTTATTTATTAATATTCGTTATGTGTATGGATAAGCTAAGAGGAGGATGGTGAAATACCCCCTAAATATATTTGTAAGGAATTATAAGCACCTGCTGTCAAGCCAATTGCAATTGGCTTAGCGGGACTGGATTGTTGATTTATAAAATAAATAAATAAATTTAAAAAAAAAAAAAAAAAAAAAAATATAGGAACTCTCATCTGACATTTATTCCAAGCTTGTCAAAAAAAAAAAACGAATTCTAATATTTGAATTTTCTGAAGTAGTAGCTGACCAGTAGACTTGAGTACCTACCAGCATAGAGCCCAAAAATATATCAACATTGTTTCCAAGGAAAAGATTTTTTTCTGACGTTAGCAAAAACTCGCTTTTGTTAGCGACAGAAAACGTATAACAAATATAATATATTAATATTTATAATTTCATAACGCAAGAACTAACCATCATATACAACCTGTAGTTAGCGCGTATAATTTAGCTTTATATTGGTGAAAGAATTTATATTGTGTTATGCGTGAAAAGGTCATAAACAAACTCGAGCAGTTTCGCATTTATAATATTAGTATGGAAGTATGGATAACGGCAAAAGTTCTTGGTCTCAAGCAAGAATTTGATTCTGCATCATAAACAAAAGAAAATGGTTGGCATGGTAAAATAGGAAATCGCACTATTATAATTGATAATATTGGTAGTTCACAATAGTACCCTTTACACGTAGAGTTCGGAGCGGGACGTGCCCCGCGCCACTTCAGGCCGCCGCGCAGAAAAGTCTCACAATGAACTGCGCTATAAACCGTTATCTTACTTTCGGTCTTTACTTTTCTGCGCGGCGGCCTGAAGTGGCGCGGGGCACGTCCCGCTCCGAACTCTACGTGTAAAGGGTACTATTGCCTATTTCACAAAAAAGTATCAATAGAGACATCTATTGACTATGAGTTGCAATACTGTTGAGCAAATCTCGATATCACAGCTTCAAACCTGTTTTTCCGTAATGGTAAAAACAGACCTCGGGTGGGCATACATCGAGTGTTCAGCGCAGCGTAGTTCAAGTTTTTGTATTGTATGGAAATGTATGAAGCGACATACATGTCTCAGTGTGATTTAAATTGTACAAAGTACGACAGCAATAAATTGGATGGTGTCCTTTGATGATGATTTACAAATATGTCTGTACTAACGATTATGGAAAAAAGGTTTGAAGCTGTGATATCGAGATTTGCTCAATAATGTTACAACTCTTTATCAACAGATGTCTCTGTTGATACCTTTTTTTTAAAATAATCAATTCACCAAAAAGAGTGCTTTGTGAACTATCAATAGTGTGATTTCTTTTGTTTATGATGCGGAAACCATTTTCTTTTGTTTATGATGCAGAATCAAATTCTTGCAAGACCAAGACGTTCTGCCGTATATTATTATAAAGGAATTGATTGAATAATAAATGTGACTGACCTGCAGAAATAGTGCTTTAGTTTATTAGACCAGATATTTATATTTATTATTTTCAGTTACTTCACCCAGCCACATACCAGAACCCCGATGGTCTAGGGCTTGATTCTTCAATAATGAATGATACTTATTATGGAATGTGCCATCTACAAATGAAAAATTACCCATGACGAAAAAAAATGTACGCCTCGCAGGTGTGCTGTACCTCAATTGGTCGAAAATGGCGGGACTTACCTTAGTGACATAGGCACTAACTTCAACCGTTAGAGAATTTTCAAGAGTTAGAGAATTTTCTATTGAGTGTACGCCTCGCAGGCATAGATTCTAGGGTTAATGAGTGTCATTTTTTTAATGAAAATATGCAAGTACACTTAACATTATGCGTCTCTGTAATAAGTTAAAAGCTTAACGAAAACATGTGTTGCTACCTGCTGCAGAAAGGAGAGTCAGTAGGGCCGTCCAGTTCAGGTTATTGCAATAATTTTGCAAAAAGTACACAAATTAAATTTAATAATTTTTTTAATATTTTCAAATCATTTTATACTTTTTTGATCCAGCAAGCAAATTTATGATTTTAAAATTATAAAATAAAATGCCACCATTTAACAATTGAATAAACAAAATAAACAAAAAATCATTAAAATAAATTAAAACAAAATTCTTGGTTTTAAGTCACTTTATTGATGTATTTTCACTGTCTACCGGTTTCGGTAACTCCATACTATCATCAGGTCTGTTATAAAAATAATCTGAAAAAAAAAAAAAAAAAAATCATTATCAAAATAAAACTTCAACCCCTAAGTCCTTGACCGTATCAGTAGGTAAGAATATTTCTGCTTTGCAATAAAATCCAAATTCATGGAATATTTGGGAATGTATCCAAAAACTAAAACCTTTTTGAAATTTAATTTCATTGATTCAAATTTAAATATTAGAAATAACCACATTGTTTTTCATGTAAAAATTTTGAATGCAAACTTTAAAGAGTTTTAAAAGTGGTTCAGCTACGTTTTTACTAACTAAAAATTGAAAAAAAAACACACATTTTATTAGACAATTGTGTTATAAATGTTATCATCACCTTACTTTTTTGTCATTTCATGTAAAAAAAAATTAATAATAAATTCACAAAGTTTCATATGTTTCAAATTGCGATTGGAAACTTTGGTTTCATAAAGGTGTACATTTTAATTTTTTTGTGGTTAACTTTCAGATTTGAATATGCAATGTGGTGTTGCAGAAAATCGTTGCATGAAAAATTCTCTATTTTCTTAAGTCTGCCTCCAGGACTTTTCCCTAAAAGTTGTTCATGTAACGTAAACAGTGGTTTTCAAGAGTTGTGGGATACAACCGCTGCATAGCATCATCCTTGGTAAAATTGCTTATTGGATTAATTTACCCTTTTTCCACTACAAATTTGGCTATTGTTCCATTAAAATGCTTTACAATATTGCTATCGACATCGTGCATCAAGGTTCTCGAATGAGCTGGAACTGTATAAATTATTTTTTAAATTTTATCCCTTAGTACATTTTTAGATAATTCATGTGATTAATTTCTCTGACCTTGTTTTCAACGCAAAAGTAGTTTAGGAACTTATCGTGACTTCTATCAAAGCATTTGTGCGGTTTCGCAATAATTTTTATTTTATCAGCCCTAGCAGCAATATTTATTTCTTACCGCCATGAACAATACTTTTCCAAACTTTTGGCCGATTGTTGCCGCAGACAACGACAATGACAATGCAGAATGGTTATTTTTGTAAGACCGCTTGGACCAGCATCCGTCGGCAATATCCCTGGTCAATGGTATACCATTTGAATCTACTTGCCCTTCCATTATTGCGGCATCTATTTCTTCGGCTGCTGCTCACTCCATCAAAGGCCGCTCAGTCATGCTGCTCTCTCCAAAGGCCGAATGTTGCCATTGTTTGCATATTTCGGTGTGTAATCTATTGATTTGCTTAAAACTCATACATAGCTGGCAAATCAACTGAAGCAGATACATAGTTTGTTCATTTGCGATAATCCACAACCTGAAGCCATTATTCCTGAAATGATAGACCTATTTACATCTAAAGGTGTCGATTTGCTATCATCCATATCATTGTAGAATTTTACATTGCACATATAACATTTAAAAGTAATCTTTGAAGCTAATCCAACCTTTTCTCCGAAACCATCTCTAGGTTTGTAATATTGCATCCGAGAAACGGGCAGTGGTTCGATATTTCTTGAAGCTTCTTAAAAAAATACCCAATTTCCACAATTCTTCTACCTCAGCCTTAAAATATTGTACCTTTGGTGAATTTTGAAGATCATCATCACATTCCATGGGTATGAGAGTAATTCAATTTACTACATTACTGTCTTCTGTCTCCTGAAAATTTTCCTCATTTGAAGCCGTATATGTATTAAATCTATCTGCCTCCATTCATTTTGTTCATTAGCTGTGGCTGTGATATTTCTGCAATAAAGAAATAAATGTGCAAATTTGTAAATAATACTAGGTAAGAAGAATAATAAATCCGGTAATTAACTAGTAAGTTAGTGACAATGGGAAAATCTCAAGACCAAAATGATTTTTCACAAAAACTAATAAAGTTTCGAAACACACTGTAGATAAATCCCAAAATGGTCTCTATTCTTCTTCTTTTGTATGGTGGGGGGGTCAGAGGGGGACATCTAGGTCTGCGAGCCAGTCAGGCGTTGCCCTGTGGACCTCATCAATCCCGCCGGGGAATGAATAGAGCGGGCATTCGTTGACCACACGTTCGGTGGTCTGCACCTCAACGCATTCACACATCCCGACTCTTTAAGACCCCATTTATACATCATTTGGGCACAATGGCCATGAGAGCACCTTATCCTATTGATGGCGGACCAGAGTTTGCGAGGCAATGAGAACCCAGGCTGTCTCTCGGTGGGGTCTTGTACGAGATGGGCATTTTTCACCTTGGCCGATTGCCACTCAAGCTTCCACCTATTTTCTGGGGTGAGAGGTGAATGGAGGAGTCTTCTCCTTCTGTCTCTATTTAAAATTAAACATGAAATTTTGGGTACCCTTGTTAGCAATGGAAGCACAGCATTCCCAAATATGACCTAGGACCCGAGGGAAATTATTCTTCTCAGGTCCTCCTGTGTGAAATTTAATGTAAAAAAAAACTTTATTCAATTAAGAAGCCACTACAAAATTTGATAATGCCTTCAGAAGACAAATTAGCTGTCAAGCGGAAAAATAATTACACTGCAAAAATTATTTATAAATAAACTGTTTTTTTTTTAATAAATTTAATAATAATATTGTCATTCTTATGTTTGTACTGCAGTGATATGCATATAGGTGTCAATACTCACTAATAAAGTCAGATGTGCATTTCAATTCCCTTTCCTCACAAAATCCTCTGCCTGCCTGCCTACGTGTCGCGTAGAATCTGCGCCATGGCCGCAACTCGAAGAGCCGAGCAGACACTTTTTGCGTGGCACGTGCCTACTCCGTAGTGTATGTCATTTCATATACTTCCATACCTCCAATCTGACCTCCTCTATTCTGCACATTCTGTGCGGCCTGCATGTCAGCTTATGACCAGGAGGTGACAACACATGTTCAAGACAGTTAATTGGGATGGCTGGTTGCTTCTATAATTTGTGTTCATAATATGATGGCATTATTTTTTTCTGTTTTTGGATGTCATAACTTCGTCTAGCAAGGTTTTCCTCTTTTTCAACTTTAAATTAGCATTCACCGGTGTCTTTAGAAGTGTAGGATTCCAACAATCCCACTCATTGTCTCCAACAAACGATCCCACCGCTGCTCTTGTTGCTGTCATTTTGTCGTTTGATGTCTGAGGTCTTTCCTGAATAGTTTCTATTTAAGTTTTCTGTTGTGCATCTGATGCATTCTCTGCATCTAACACAAGTCCATGATCATCTGAAAATACTAACACCACTTGGTCGGCGTCATCATCAAAGACCAACACAATTAACCAATTTGATGACGGCAATAATCACATCCAGTAATGGATCTGGGACGTTTGTTGGTCTTTCCCCTCCGCCAGTGGTTCTAGAAAACAAAATAAAACATGTTAACAATGTAATGCAGTACAGAGTAAGTTCTGCATTTTGCCAGAGGCCTCCGAGGAGTGCTTCGTTTTAAAAGCACTCGAGTTCTAGGAGTGGGTCCCGGGTTCGAGTTCTTGGTTGCGAACTGAGTAGGTACTGGGTGCTGTTGCGGCGCACCGAGCCGGGACGCACAAGTTCGGACAAGAACTCGGACCCGCCCTCGGATAGAGCCCGCAAAAGAACTCAGACCCGGGACCTGCTCTAGAACCTGCACAGGAACCAGAACCCGACAGCGCGCAAGGACTCGCATGCGGACTTGGGCCCGTCACCCGTCCACGTGTTCTGCGATGTACATTTTGGCGAAGTTCACGGACCCGCCACTCATTCATTCAGCAGTACCACGCGACTCGCATGCTGCCTGGACCGCCGACACGGGCCGAATGCCTCTATCGGCCGCCGGTAGAGGCATTCATTCGGGTTTCGGGTAGAGGCTTCGGGTTCGAGTTCGTGTTCCGAGTTCCGTGTTTAGGCCCGAGTCAGTGCGGGTTCGAGCATCGGGTCCGGGATAGGGTTCTTTAGGAGTGGGAGTAGAAACTGCTTCCCGCAAAGTACCCAAGTTCAAGAGCCCATTTCGACTGGACGGACTCATCGCCAATGCAGTATAGCGTAGGGATTGTGGCAAACTCATCGCTCAGGGATGGAAATACAAACCTGCTATTGCAGGTTTGTGTTATTCCAAGCCAAGGTGTGAGCTACCGTGCTCAGGCTGAATGTCCTGGGAAACTGTGTCACGATCGGTGCCTCCGAGAAACAGGGTCGCATATCGGAGTATTTAAACCTTACTTCAGCATTCGGGGCCCTTCTGGAGTGGACCTTCTATTCCCCTGGACACTTGTGGGACAAAAAATTGGACCATTTGAAAACTAGAGGCCTTTTGGGAACCATCAGGAGTGCTGAGGTCACCTTTGTGGACTTCCTTCCTGGGGCCTGTAGGAGGAACCAAGAGGAGAAGCCGTGGAGAGGAGAGCAGAGGCCACCTCCATGAACTGTTCAGTTGTGGGCCTTCAGGGAGCCAAGGGGAAGGGCACTCTTCCGGCGCGGGGCCTTTGGGGAACCAAGGAGGAGTGGTGGAGAGATGATGTCCTCTTTCTATGTGGGGCCTTCATGGAATTATCTAGGAGTGAAGAGGAGAAATGAGATCATCTCTGTGAACTCTTCGCTTGTGGGGCCTTTAGGGAACCAAGGAGGTATGAAGAGGAGAGATGAAGTCCTCTTCCCTCCTGGGGTCCTAGGGGAGCCAAGGTGGGGTGGACTCTTCCCTTGTGGGGCCTTTAGGGAACCGAGGGGAGGTGAACTCTCCGTGCCCAAAGAATAAAAAAAAAATATGTGTATTTATATAATGGAGAATGACAGATGATCTTTTGGACAATCCACCAAACCCGAAGATCCTTTAAACGGTGGGAAAAGTTATATTAATTATTCCACTAACCTCCATATTTTTAAGCACAGATTATTGTAAATTCACTTTAACATTTCAACAATTACTACAAGAAACAACTATTTAAGTGCACAAAATAGTAACCTATTAGTTCTTTATTTTGTGCACAAACCTTAATAGGTTCTTTGTTTGGGTAAACTAAGTAATTCAAGTGTATTTAGATTGAAATGAAACATTGCAAACATCAAATACATACAACAAAAAAATTAAAATGGTGGCAAAGAAATCGTTTTACAGGGAAATTTTGAACTTTGATTGAATACAAATGGAATTTCAATGCATCTTTTACCATCTATCCAAATGTTATTTAGTTATTTCTTGAAGAAATTAAGTTGAAACATAACATAATTTCCAAAATTTGTGCCTAATACAAGTGCAATGGCTTGTGGAATATTTACCAAAGTTATTATTGTCAAATGAGGCATCGAAAATGGTTCTTTTTGCACTCCATGAAAAGATTTCAATTGAACGGAACCCAATTTTCCTTAAAGATAAACACTGTATACGCTGAATGTTTTGATGTTTTGTAGTCATGAAAGAAGAGAAGGTATTATTGCACATTATTCAAAGAAGATATTTACTTGATATTGGAGTTTATTGTGGTTGCCCGTTTCTTAGCCGCCTTCTTCAAATTGTCCCATTTCAATTGTAATTGAGAGATATCTCTGTGAATGCGCCCACCTCCATTGTCTGCATTGAACTTCTCGGCCTGGATCGATCCATGCTGCTTCCTTTAGACGTATTTGTAATGGCATTTGTCTTTTACGAGTTAACGCTGGCTTTTTTTTTATCAAAGTGAGAAGATTGTAGAGTTCTTCAGTAGTGAAGTATAGGCTATTAGTTCTTTTGTTCATGTTGATCTCTGAAAAATTACAATAATTACATTGAAACTTCATCATAATGATAGTGTAAAAATAAGTTAACCTTTTATAAATAATATAGGCAGGTTAGTTTAAGCGCACATAAAACTACATAACAATTGTGACCAATCCACTGTATTGAAAATATGTGATAATTTTTTTTAAACTCGAAACTTTCAAAATAACAACCTTGACAAAACACTTTTGACATCTGACATAATACCCATAGATAAAAACAATATCAAAGCAATAAGCAAACCGGCCAGTGTTGCCAACTGTGAATCTCGGTTCCCGCTAGATCGTGACGGATCGTCAGTCAGAATTCCGTCAGACACCCGTATTTTGGTCCAACCTGGGGGGGAGGGGGGGGGGGGAATCCGCTAGGAAATCCGTCATACTGTAAATTCCGTTAAACACAAAATTTTCCCGTTTCGGGGCACTCCAATCCGCTAGAAATGACGGGAAATTCGTCAAGTTGGCAACACTGAAACCGGCCATTTCAGAATCAGAGACAATTATTTACAAAAAATATTGCCAGTAAAAAAACTTTCCAAATAAACGTAACCGATTACCGCTAGTACCTAAACTATGCAAACTTGTGGTACGCATGTCGTAAGCAAAATAAAATTACGGACGAAAACCGGTTCGTTATGTAAGAGAAATATGGTACTTCTTAACTTTATACATTGGTGCTTACAAAACCGGCCTTTATTCATCCAAACTTTAGGTCTTTATAGTTATAATAGGGACTGAGAATTTCACTGCTTTGATTTTTAACATCCCAGATCTTGCAAGATGGCTGTATTTGTATGTTTCCTGTTTCTACTTGAATTGGAATAATATTATATATTAGTTATTCATTAGCCACTGGAATGACTAAGGTCAAAATATGGACCGCTTTTATTTTGCTGCGATTGACAGCGGTCCAAAGTTGGACCATATTTTTTTAATGATTTTAAAGTTTACGATTTTATAATATTTTTGTAATCGCGCTGTCGCTCGAGTGGTTATGCTACCTCTAATTACAGACTCCAACTTAGTCTTTAATTTAAGGCCACAGCGCACCCAACTGAGCTAAGGTGTCTCTATCCGATTCGGTCATTTTTAACTGTAATCATACATAAAGATAGCAGCCAATAAAATATGCGTTAAGAAAATGAAGATAATGTTGGTGGTTTATAGTCTAAGTATGACACAGTTAAAAATGACTGAATCGGATAGAGACACCTTGGCCCGGTTGGTAGAGCTGTGGCCCGTTAAGCTGAAGGTCTTGTGTTCGGGTCCCAGAGTTGCCAATATCGTTTTTTGATTTTTCAAAATAAAATATTACAATTTAAGGTTTAACTCACAAAATTAAAAAATAAAAATAAATGAAGATTGTAGGATTAATAGTGCATATAACTTGTTTGCAACTTCTAATAATAGGGCTATCCGAACGTTTTCACTAAATATTTTTATTCTACACGCACCTATATTTTTAATATTATTTATCAAATTTGTATTCTTACCTTTAGGTATACATGGTGGTACAAGCGAAAAACGGTGACTCCAGTTTATTTTAAATATTTCTTTGGGTGCGGATTTTTTTTGCCTTTTTGTAGTATTATAGTACAAACGGAAAGAACGCGGGTTTCGACTTTCAGATTACCGGCGTTCAGTGCCCGAGTCCTCCACGGCCGGCGGCAATTTGCACCGAGTTGTGGACATCTGAACCTAGCTTCACTGTGTACGGTATCGTACGTCTACATACAAACATTCTTGTCGGCGTGCCTGCACCGACTGATCAGAAAGCCCAAATCCGCGTTCTTTCTGTTTGTAGGTGCCTACTCTTAAGTAAGTAATTTGTTAGTTATCTCGGAGGCACAGGACCACATCTCGGAGTTTGTAGACCTCAATCCAGCATTCGGGACTCTGTTGGGATGGACCTTTTATTTCCCTAGATCAGGGGAGGGATCGATTGAAATATGAGATACAATCAAAGATTTTAGACTTATGATAGGGAAGCCGAGACGTAATTCCATTTTTTGCGATTTATAGTTCAGATCTTCGATTGAATTCTAGATTACGAAACACTTTACAATAAATCTATACTATCACTATCAAAATCCCGGTGCGGGATTTGACCTCTTCTACAAATAAAGATCTCCACTGGCTGCGGTCCCTGGCCTTCAGTCCACAGTATTTCCTGCCCTGCTCCAATTCGATTCCACACAGACCCCTTTTACTTAAAACTGTCTTTTTGCCATATCCGGAGCATAAGATAAATTGAAATAATGAAAAAAAGTATTTATTTTTTACTTTTCCGCTTTTCCACTTAAAAACAAAAAATTGTTTTAATACGTCATCAGAAAGGAATTCCAGCATGATTTTGTACGGTAGTTCCACACAAGAGGCTCTGAAGAAAACAATTTCCTTCGGGACCTATGCTATGTTTCAGAATACTGTGTGGAGGGTCTTTTTAGGGAAAGGAAGTTTTGGAAAGAAAAAAGCACCTCTTTGAGCGGTGGTCTATTATGCTATTTCACTCTCTCGCGGGCTAAATCCTATAGATGGATGTATTTGCCTCTTTTTAGTGTCGCTTTTAATTTCAACGAGTTTCAAATCACAACGACGCTAAAGAAGTTTTAACTTTTAAAAAAATATTGAGGGTCCCGAAGAGCATTGTTCGATGTGCGATTGTGTAGTTTTGCGAGCTGTTTACAGTTTTGTTTCTGCATTTTAACTGTTTTTGAGATCAAGAAATAGTGTTGTTTTGATATTTAGCATTTCATTAAATTTCCTTAAAAATTTGGAAAATACAGGCTTTTAAACCAACAAATAAAGAAACCAACAAAATGATTTTAAATTGTTACTTCACTTTTTCTTCGGTATCGTTGATATGCATTGTTTTCTAGGCGGTTTAAAATCATTTCCGGGCCTATCCGGCGCAGCAAGCATATTTCGTGAGAACGGTTGGTTCCCGCGAACTGCGCGGAACAGTGTCTGTTTTGTTAAATATTTAATCAAAAATTCAACCCTAGCTTTTGGCCGCATAAATTGTGTAATAATGAAGGAAGGGAAGTAATTTTGAGAAATAACACAGGAATTATATTGATATATTATTTATTAGCCCCAGTCAGAAACACATTTATTCTCTTCACTGGCAATTTGTGCCACCATTCTTACACAATGATATAACCTAGGCAATATATACAATATGTAATATATTTCATGTACAGTTATAGTTATTATCTTCGTTATAACGTCTCTATATAATAAATAAGATAAACAATAATTATATTTTTCTTTACAAAATGATTACATTTAGTTACGATGTATAGGTTGTAGATTAGACATAGAAATATTACTATCATTTTAGTATCGTACAGAAAATTTGAAACAAATGGCTGATTTCATCAATTTTTCTTAAGACAATTAACAGTAAAATAATAATTAGAATCCCATTCACAACAACTTTTGTCCATGATTTTTCTCAGCAGCAGTTTACAACGAAATTTTCATGGAAAAACATTCATGGATAAAAAACGAAAAATAACTTCAGAGAGTTTTTCCATTATAAATTAAGGAAAATTGTAAGTTTTTTGATATAAAAATATATAATATGAAAACTATTTTTCTTAGAATGCAAAAAAAAAACATTTTGATTTTATTTTTACGGCAAAAAGTAGTGTTTAATTTTTGGGGTATTGTGCACTTTCTTTGTACGAAAAATTGGCTAAAAAAGTAGATAGCGCAGAAAGGCGTAATGCTCCAAAATAAATCACTACAAAAACATATTTTTCCAGACAATATCAAAAACTGAAAATAAATTTGGATATCACTGTACATTCTACAAACCTTATAGAAAACAAATTTGTAGATATTTATAATCAATTAATTATGGCTCATAGTCGTTGTGAACTGTTTTATTTTTTATAAAATTACTGTGTTTTGCAATTGAAATATATCTGAAAAAAGCCCATTGCTTGGTATGACAGATTAGATTGGACATTTAGTTTTAGAATACAATCATGTAATTATTATTTTACTTACACAGGCTCATAAAACAATACATTCATTAAAGTCACTAATTGGATATCTACTGAAGTTGTTTTAATAACATGTTTGGAAGATCCATTCAAATATCAAATTCTACGAGATTCTTTTTTTCCACAAAAATCTAAAAATAAATAAAATGGCATGGATTTTTATTATTCTACTAAAACCAAAAAAGATGAGTAAAACGCTCTTAACATTTATAGTATTTTTTTTTATCTAAATAAAAATAAATAACTCTCAACCTATCTGGCAACTATTAGTGAAATATTTATATTTTTTTCATAATTGATTAAAAAAATCCCGGTAAACACGGGTGTTTTGAAATTTGCACATATTTTTTAAAGTCAAGGCAACTAATTTCAGCTAGCAACCTCATTTATACTATGAGACATTAAGCTTTGAAATCATCATTAACTTTAAATAATTTAAAAGCAGGCGTCATTGATTTTGTTATAATACTTTGATGGATTAGAAAAATAAATCATTTTGCATACAAAAACTTTGAGAAAATAATTTTAAATTTAGAATCGTAAAAAATAAATGATTTTATTTTTTATTTTGAAGGATATAAAAAAAAAAACAAAAAACTTGATTTTGTTTTTCGTGGAATTGAAATACATTCTGCATTAATAATAGATTTTTTAGTAAAAGCAAAACATAATAATAATTATTATACTTAAGAACTAAATACCTTTTCAGCACCATTCATTTTCAAAATAAACTTAAAAATAAACCTATTTTATATTCGAGTACGTTAATAGATTACACACGTTTAATTTATATTTAGAGGTAACTCTGATTTCAAACTGCTAACACATAATAATATAAATGTAATAATAATAAAATTACTCCTATATTTCACAACTTTCAGTTTACTGAAAGTGTGATATAATGATTTTTGGCCATTTTCATAAAAATCTTATAAAAACACATCAACAATAAATAAAATTTAAAATGTAGGTCCTACCTAAACAAAATCATCAATACATAACAACACATTTTTTTTGGTTTGATTAAGTGCGATCGTTTAAATAAGTTCTTTCAAAAGACAAAAATTACATAAGCAAACGTTGTCAACGATGGTAACGTTAGGTTAGAATTTTTTAAACCCTTTTAAAATTATCACTACAGGCAAAAACAGAGTGAAACTAGTGGAAACAGAGTGGAAACAGAGTGAACGCGGGTTTCAGAGTCGGCGCTTGGGCGACCGAATGGCGCAGGCGCGCCGGTAAGAATGTTTGTATGTAAACGTACTAACCGCACACAGATTCGAATGTCCACAACTCGGTGCAAACTGCCGCCGGCGGACTCGGGCGCTGGGCGCCGGTAATCCGCTGAAATCCGCGTTCACTCTGTTTCTAGCCTAATTCAGTAGAGTTCCAGATTATATGAAAATCATAACCCGATTGCTTTTGCAACTTTCTGATCTATAATTTTAATTGCTTTTTAAATTGTGTTTATTGAATAAAAAACAAGTTCAATCCTTTGCGGTCATGGTCACTGCAAGACAGATACTTTAGTTAGAACAGCTACATATCTGGCTATCCGCGACTTAGTGGCTTTTTTTTCTGATTTTTGGGGTTCAATTTTCTCCCAGTTTTGATTAAAACTTTTAGAAAATTACAATTCTGTCGGGTCCCAAAGACTGTGATGGGCTATACATGTGGTAAGATTGTCAGATAACAGAACATTATATCTCATGAACAAATGTGTGCCTCCGTGAAGGAGAACGAGGAGTAGGTGGTGTTAGACTGCTGAACAGGACTGGAGTAGAACAGTTAGGGCAAAACATTTGTTGAGAGACAAAGTCTTTGGCTAGAAACAGAGTGAACGCGTGTTTCCTATTTCAGATTACCGGCGCCCAGCGCCCGAGTCCGCCGGCGGCAGTTTGTACCGAGTTGTGGACATCTGAATCTGGCTTTACTGTGTGCGGTTTCGTACGTTCACATACAAACAATCGTGTCGGCGCGCCTGCGCCAATCGGCCGCCCAAGCGTTGACTCTGAAACCCGCGTTCATTCTGTTTCTACCCTTACCCCGGGACATAGCACCGTGATTGTGATTCGGATATAGGAGTTTTCATGTATCCTCTTTATAAAGCATCTGAGTAATTCTGCCATTTAGGCTAATGCTTGCAAGTTACAAAATGATCGTAGACTTAAACCAAAAATAAATCAAATACATTTTGCAAAGTAAACGATTTTAAAGACGAGGAAGAACAGACTCGCTGAATATTTGAATGGAGAAATCTATGGGTGAAATGTTCTAAGATATGTTTAACCATCAAACACAATCTAAACACTTAGAAGGTTCATCTAACAGTTAATACATCGGAAAATATTAACGATTACAATATCAAATGTTCCCTTTTCGGTAAGTACTGGAGATTATTATTGCTACTGACTTTTTCATATTCTATTTACGAATAAACAATTTAATTATGGCTTATTTATATAAATTATAATTCTTCCAATTACATATCTACACATTATTAAAATAACATATAAAATTTTAAATTTAGTTATTTCACTAACTTGTTTCGAAAATAAATGTTCATTTATTAACAGTGAACCATTTCGATTTAATACTGTACCTTCATGCATTTTTTATTTTAAAAAAATCAGGGTGTGCAGTTCATACGCGTTAGAACTGAAACCTTCAGAAAACTAAAGTAGACAAGGGTGGGGAGGCTACGAAGCACCGCACAAAGAGGAGACCGAATAGTATCGCAGGCTAAATCCTATAGATGTGTGTGTTTGTCTCTTTTTAGTGTAGCTATTTTTCGTTTCATGGAGTTTCGAATCACAACGGTGCTAAAGAAGTTTTCACTTCAAAAAGGTACAATTACGCAGTTTCCAAAACTTTACCGTGGTAAAAGCTATCCTCACTGTTTCATTTTGAAAATAGCATAATTTTTTTATTGAAGTGAAACTTCTTTCGCACCGCTGTGATTTGAAGCTCGATGAAACGGAAATGATACTAAAAAGAGACAAACACACACATCTATAGGATTTAACTGGCGAGATAATGAGATAGAATGAAACATTACCTACGAACAGTACCTACGAAGCAACGCGCTGACCGCATTGGCCGCTTTGATTATGAGCTCACTTTTCAAGGCTCCTGTTGGTTGAGACTGTGTGGGTGAAGTTTCACTTTTACCGCGTGTGAACTGCACTCGATTTTTATTTAAAATAAATTGCGAAAAGCTTTTAATGTAGGCTTTCCTTGTTTATACTTTTTTATATTGTGCCAATGGTATACTACGAACAAATAATATTTTAAAAATCGTGTTTGTGCTAACGCTTACTAAGCGAGTCTTTTAAAGTATTCTATTGAGACACTTCGTTCTGCTTTAAAAAACATAACTCTCTGAGAAATTAGTCAATGTTGATTAGATAAAATGAATGAGTGTCCTACAATGTTTAATAATATTAAAATTAACAGGTAACAACTTAACTACAACGAGGTAACTCAAAATTAACAGTGGTATAATTTGTATAGCAAGGCTTTTACAGTTTTTTTTTTTAAATATAAATATTCAATAAATTACTTAATAAGATTTAAAATATTTTGAACACCAAGTAGAATAGAAGGCTTGATAAATTTCATTGGTATTGATATAATACATCTAATATTTAAAAATTATTCTGTTGTTACACTCATTATTAGTCTATGATTTATTTACATTAAGAACATGCGTAATATTTTTACCCTCTGCATATAACAGAGTCGTAAGCTATAAAGTCCAGTATATTTAAACATCTTACCTTGCATCAGATGGGTTAGTTATGATTTTTAGGTATGCTGTACCAGATCTTTGCGAAAATTCCACAAATCCGCAAAACTTTCATCATTTTTCGCTTTTTTACAATTTTGACCTTGAAGGTCTAATTTTTCAGCAAAGAATGTTCAACACTTTTTAAAGTAGAATAAGTTTTCTAAAATTTAATACCAAGAAAGAAAATTGTGAATTTAATGGTGTTTGATATACGGCTGTTCAAAATAGCCCAAATTTTAAATATTTTGTCAGTTGTAGAAATTTAGTTCTTTTTATTTGGAAAGCTGTGAAATAACTATCGAGGTGAATAATCAAAGCGGCATAATGCCTCAAAAACAAACGTTATAACTCTTTTGGCCGTTTTAATCTCAAAACATTTCTATCTATAAGGGGGGTTCACTGACACTGGGGTTCAGTTTTCCAAGTTAAAAGCGCTAAAATTGACAAAATATAAAAACATGGGTAATTTCGAACAGTATCTCAATCATCAAAGTTCCCAGTTTTTTTAAAATTATTTTGAATTATAGCATATTTAGTCTATTTAAAAAAAATTGAGCTTTCTTTGCTAAAAAATTATACCTTCGGGGTGAAAATTGATAAAAACTGTAAAAAGGTCAACATCAAAAGGTCGGCCGAGGTCAAAATTTTGTCATGTACAACAAACCAAAAAATCTTAACTACTGATGCCAGATAACCCGCCTTTTGAGTTATAAATTTACTGTTTTAATACTAATATCTTGTACATTGTGCTAAAATTTATTACAAAAAATACAGGCATAGGAACTACAAACAGTTTTCGTCTACTTTTATGTTTTTGAAATCTTACAATTTGTTGAAACAAATAATATAAAATAACAGGTCATTATGATTGTTTTGCTACCATATTTATTGCTTTATTTAAAAGAAGTACAATTTTTAACAAAGGTGTTTTTTTTTTGCTTAGGAAATATTTTGTCTACTGTAAAAACAAATAGTTGTAAAAAAATTAAATAAACTTTCTAAAAACTAAAGCCATTTTTAATTAAGCTCTTTGCGTTCATCATTTTAGTTATCAGGAAACGCCAACCGTTTTCGAAAAAAAAATGATTATACCTGCAATAGGATTGTGTTTGAGACCACGTACAACATATTTCTAATATTTTTTCATACATTTCAATATTTGCTTACACAAATATCGTTGTTTGCAGTTCCTATCCCGATGAATGACTTGTCGTTGCTTTATAATCGGGGGGGTTAAACCACGTTTTCAGAAACCAGCTGGTATGTTAAAAAAAATGACGTTCACAGAGGTCAATTTGACTTCTTTTCAAAATAAAAATTATTGTTATTATTATTTTAACTTTATGAGTAAAACCTCAAACTGTAATATTTAATTAAATGAAGACATTATGAGCGAAACTCAATCGAAAATCTGGAAACAGAAAAATCAGAAAAAGATATTGGCACCTCTGGGACTCGAACCCAGGACCTCCCTACTTTCCGGGTTGGGGTTATAAAAATATGCGTTGAGAAAAATGAAGATAATATGGGTGGTTCTTAGTCGAAGTATGGTACAGTTAAAAGTGACCGAATTGGATATCGACACCTTAGCTCAGTGGATAAGAGCCCCAACCCGGAAAGTAGGGAGGTCCTGGGTTCGAGTCCCAGAGGTGCCAATATCTTTTTCTGATTTTTCTGTTTCCAGATTTTCGATTGAGTTTCGCTCATAATGTCTTCATTTAATTAAAAATTATTGTGTTAGGTTTTCGTCAATTTAACATATAATGCAAGTAATTTGCATTTTGTACACCGATATTTTTCGTTAACAGTTCGTGGATTCCAGACCAATTTAAAACTGAAACTAAAAACGTATGGAAGTAAGCTTTTATGGCAACGTATTACTCGAACATTAATTACTAAATGGTTGATAAAAACAGAGCAGTACCAAGGTTACAATGGAGATGTAAATAGAATTCACAGGAACCATTACATCTTCCTTTTAAAATTAGCCAGAAGAGCTATTCTCTAAGAGATCGTTCTCCCGCGAGATGTCCTGTCAGATTTGGGTGGTTTTCTACAGCCGTTTAATGAATAAATAATCATGCATGCTTGCAGGAATTCGTGTTTAAAACGAACCAAACTAAAATACGTCACAGCTCATAGCTGAAATTCTGACATCGGACGATAGAAAAAGCAAATAACAGCCGTCGAAAATCACACAAATCTGACAGCACTTCTCGCGGGAGACGATCTCTTATCACAAATTTTAGGGAATAGCCTTTCAGGTATGTGTTAAATAAAATTGATTCTTAATTTTGCAAAATTCCAATTAAGGATGTACTTAATTCATAATCTGCTCCTTCATAGATGGATTTTTTTAAGATATTAGTCATTTTTGATTATTTTAGGACAAAACACATTTTGCAAATTATGCTTTAAAATATTAAGATGAATTGTTTGTTCGCGCCTAATGTGATTATGCATAAATAGTTTTATCCGTATAAGAACTAAATTTTTTCAAGAAAGATATGTAAATTCAATATTGCATTGAATCACCAATACATTACTACATTTGTATGACTTTGAAAGAATTGAGTTTTTTATCGGATAAAAATATTTATTCATATCCGTATGTAAGTATATGTGCAGACTATTTTCATCTTAATAATATTTTGAAGCATAACTTGGAAAAAGTGTTTAAATACAACAATTAATTTAGCGCCATCTACGAACGAGTAGTTTATGAATAATTTTAAGTTAACCCTTATATAGAAAAACTTTTTTTTGTTTGTTTAATGACGACTACTATTGAATGACAGTTGCAATTTTTTTTAGTGACATCCTTCACCCTTGGTTGGGAAACAGAAACTATTGTAATAAATATACATAAATGCCAGCTTCGTGGAGAATCTTAATAGCTGTCCTGCCGTAATAAAATAAATCTGTTAGGATTAAAAAATAAGTAGCAAAAACATTATCTACGAAGAGTAGAAATAACTTTTGAAAAACTTTCGGAATATCCTGAAATTTGCACAGCTTGTTCCCGAAATTTTTTTGACATTGCTAAGATGTTTTGATATTGCCAAAAAATTATAAAAGATGCCTTATATGATTTTTTTAAAAATATTTTTCAACTGTTCAATATAAAATACGAAATTTTGAATTTCGAGAGAAGCCCGGTAATATCTTTTATGATAAAATTAGATATTAACGTAAATTTGTTGTACAGAATTTCGACTGTATGCGTAACAACATAATTCCCAAATATATCAGAAAATTCCTACCCATTATTATACATTAGGTAAAATTTTAGGCCATTCAGATACAATACCTTTAAAATGGCTCATACATGTAATAATATGTAACACTGATCAAAAAACAAAATGTATATCATTGGAAGACATTTACATTACAAAAACATTTTATAATACGTTTTAAAAGCAAAACGAATAGATGACGCATTTATTTATTATTACTCCATTGTATTAAGTTAAACATTCAGTTATTAATATATTCATTTAGCTAGACACCCAAAAACGCAAATAAACTTTCACACTTTGGCTTAAATTTCATTTTTCCTAAAAATATACACATATTTACACTTTGATAATAACGGCAATGAGACTACGATACAATCATTGAAATATTAAATTCAAAAACATTGAAAAGAATGGAAAAAGGACTACGGATTCAACCATTTCAATATTATGTTAAAAAATCGTTGAAAAGTATTTTTTTAAAGTAAACTTATATTTCCAAATGTTGGAGTAAAATGTTAAAACAAATTAATATATTTTAGATACTCTTGATGAAATGCAGAAAAATATAGAATTCAACTCCTAATGAACAGAAGAAGCTAAAGTTCGTGATATTTTTAAACAATTAATAATAGGCTTTTACTTCTTATAATTATTATTACAATTGTTCAACAAAAGCAATGATTTTTATGTTATTCTTTTGTAAATAATGGAGAAGTGAGAATCAGAAAATGATTATAATTGATTTAGATATAGAAACATAATGTATCGTTAAAGATCCATTTAGGTACAAAATATTATGAAAATTATCATGAAATCAATATATTAATGTCGTATTGTACACCTACGATACAATTTTGACAATGAAAAACGATTAGAAAAGATTGTACTTTGAAATGAGACATATTTAGTTTGTATCAGAATATTTTTTGTGCGATCAAGTGAGAGTGGCAAAAATTTAAAAACTAATTGTATGGTATAGCATTTTTTTTTAAAAGTTTGATGCTTTCTATACCCTCTCGGCGAGACTAGCCGAGACAACCCGAACGCTAGAGTGTAGTTGCGCATTAGCACCTAACCGCGCTTCGTCCTTTTTTTATCAAAACACGTGTGAAAAACCATGATCGCGGAAGGATCAATTGTATGGAGGGAGTTTTGGTATTAATAATTCAAGACACAGTAACTGCGCGTTAAAAAAAGGAATCAAAACACTCAGCCTCCTCTCAGAATGGTCATCACATGTAAAAGGGTTCCTCGTTTTAAAAAGGGCCTTTTTTAAATGAATTAACTGAATGGAATATTGAGATGGCCACAGTGACGGCCCGTCACTTAGGATCGACAGAGACAAACCCCACCAGGGGTCCTAGATTGGGCGATAGATAAGGGTTGATACGATAACTTTCGGTAACTTACAGATTACAGATCGCTAACGAATAAGTAACAGTTCATAATGACTGAGTGTTCTTAATACATTCGACGTCAACTGTAAATTGTACGTTAGCGATCTGCAGTTGTCCTAGAGAAAGATGAGAAGTTACCTTAAGTTATTCTATCAATCCTTATCGATCGACTGCGCTAGGGGGCCAGATATTTCCGAAACTCACTAAAAGGAAACACAAAAAAAATTCAAAGTTTTGTTTTTATCTGAATGAAGGAATTCTTCAGCAATAAAATAAAGAAACTTGTTGATTCCCATCGTGCGAACTAATTATTTATTTCGTTACATTTTCAAGCTCGAAATTTTATCAGATTCCTAAACCATTTCTCACTGTTTTACTCAGGCATGTCCTCCTACTAACAGTGTAGAGTAAGCATCAGTATTTCAAGACATTAATGATGTTTTTAAAATTTGGAAAATTCTGTGTATGTTGATCTATGGATATGGCAGACGTACTGATATATATTTGAGTAATTCAATAATATACTAATTGGCAGTCTATTATAATGAAGATGAGCCATATTCGTTAATTACAAGTCGTTTAAGCTTAAGTATAAATATGTATTACGAGATATATATAATCGAGTATGTTAGTGAAGCGTTAGTAGTCCCCTTCGACTTACATAATGATTGTTCGTACTACTCAGTACTTAATTAACTAAAGGATAGACTGCTTTATCTTATAAAACATTACTAGATACTAGTGCCTCCGAACATCCACATTGCTACATTCTTCAAATCATTCATTTACAAAATCGATTAGCTTAGCCTATCTAAAATCACACGAAAATGTTTACTTTAAGTAAAACACGCATTTTACACTTGCGATAGAACACAATAATTTTTCACTGTTTTATAATTTGTTTACAAAATAATACATTAATAATTCTTCTAAAACGCTTATTCGTAGATTGCTTTCAATATAACTGCTAAGATTTGACACAGTCAAACATAATTACATACTTATTCTTCGATGCAGCGTAGACAACTCATGTAGTCCATTTTTAGGCCTTGGAGTCAAAGTTCCGTTTGGGGCAGTCGGGTAATAATTGTTTCCACTTGCTTTAGCTTTGTTTACTGATTATACACACTTAGATTACGCGGAAGAAGTTGTTTAGAGGCTAGATTCTTCGGCTCCCTTGAGAGGGCGGCGTACGTGTTAGAGGCTGGCAGGGGGTTCTGACCCCCTTCGGGCCCTGGCGAGAGCCTCCAGGTCCCCGGAACCCCTCCTGCAAGACGCGCAGAACACACTGCGGAGCGTACTCCTGAAGGCTTCTCTAAAGTCTCTGTTGAAGTAGGCGTAGATCAGAGGGTTGAGCGTGGAGTTGAAATATCCGATCCAGAACAACAGAGCCACCACCTCATCAGGACAATAGCAGGCTTCACCGCAAACACTGACAGACACATACCACAGGAAGAAAGGAAGCCAACATAAAATAAACACTCCCATGATGATGCCCAGCGTTCTGGCCGCTTTGTGCTCTCTCTTCATCTTGCTGATTGATCTGTCTCTGTTCGGAGTTCCATGCCCAGGATGAGTCATGCCATTATCGTGCGGAATCTCCCTCGAGTTCCTATGCATCAACATGGCGTTACCTTGCCGCAAGTGCATCGCTTTCTCCTGCCTATTCGCCTCTCGGAATATCGCCAAATACGTGAAGATCATTATGGTGCAGGGGATCCAAAACGAAATAGAACTGCTCAACAGTGCGTAGACTTTATTCACTTTAAAGTCGCAGACTTCAGGATGATGCGAGAGATATTCCAGATGATCTTCCGTTGAATACCAGCCCATTCTAATGGGAAGAAAAGAAATAATCGCTGGTGACAGCCACGTATTCAACAACATCACGGCTACAACTTTTTTTGTCATGTTGATTGGATACTTCAAAGGTTTTACGATAGCGTAGTATCTATCCACGCTGATGCAGCAGAGATGTAATATGGAAGCTGTTGAGAAGTAGACATCTGTCGAATTCCAGATGTCGCACATCACGGATCCGAACATCCATCTTCCGGTGAGTTGCACGCTGGCATTGAAGGTCATGGCTACCATGGCTACAAGCATGTCTGCTAGGGCCAAAGAGACGACGAAGTAGTTGGTGATGACGCGCAGCTTCCTGTGTCTCATGACGGACACGATGACGAGGAGGTTGCCGAGGATGGATGCTACGATGACGAATAGCATGGCGAACCCCTTGGCGAAGAGGCCGAGGCTATCCGCCCAGTCCGCGGGATCCTCGCCGGTGTCTTCACCGAGCCCCGTTGACACTTCCGTCACCCCCGCCAGGAGGGTGGAGGACTCCCGCATGGGGTCAGAATCCATCTGAAACAGAGTGAAGGATCGTTTAATTATGTGGAAGATCAAATATCGGTTATAATTTTATTCATCTTTGGATGAGCATTTTCTAGTTTCTTGGAAATCAGTGTTTTATTACTGCCAATTATTTGGTGGTGGTTCTAAGTGGAAAAGCGATTTATTATGACCTGCCTGCGAAATGGTGACGAGAATTGTTAATTTTTTGTAATAAAAAAGAGATCGTGTTTTGGATTTCAAAATAACAATTACATTTCAAAATAATTTAATCAAAATAAACTGCCCTGACGAAGCTACGGTGGTAGCAAAACATAATCGGCAATATGTATAATAATAATAATAATTGGATGATTTATATAGCGCCGTTTTTGTGAAAAATCACCTCAAGGGCGCTATACTAATATTATAAATACGAAACTGCATGCGTTTATCTGTTACGCTTTCATACTTAAATCAATAAACCGATTTTAAAAATTCTTTCACCAATAGGTAGCTTTATTATATGCGAGTAATATAGGCCGTATATAATGGTTGTTGCTTTTAAAAACTTTTGTTGTTGATATTATTTTGAATTGATCTGACAATTTGTAACATATCATTATTCCATCGAGTATATTTATTTATTAGCAAATTGTTTCAAAAAGGTTTCTGTTAATATGTATGATGCGGAAGGGTTACATTAGGAAAGACGTCTACACCTAAATGAAAATGATTCAACCATTTCTGTGAATTTTTATGAATGAGCTAATCACTAGTTTATTGACCGTGATTTTTCCTAGTAGAAAGCAGTCAAATGAAACTTCTAGGAAGGAATTAAGGTTTATATTATATTCCTCTGTAAATAATATCTATCAGTGTGGTGTGGTTGCATACTAATGCTAATAATTAGTAATTACGAAGCCATTTAACTAATATCACAAATGACTATGAATAGCTTACGCTACACAAAGGAAATATAATAGTTTCTATGGAACAAGATAATATCAAGCTCGGACATTTCTCATCAACAATAATCGAACAATATAATAGATACAATACACACACTGCAATAGTTGATAATCCATAAAATATAATCTAAACCAGTGATTCCCAAAGTCTAGGTTGACCCCCAGGGGTCCACGAAAGACTCGACGGGGGTCTACGTTGGCGTATTAAAAAAATGGGGGTTCACAAGTTTTAAGTGGGGGTCCATGAAAATTTATCTGGTTTCGATAGTAAAGAACAAAAATGTTAGCTTGGCTTTACCTATCAATGTAGGCAGATAATACACAATTCAAAAAAATTAAAGGACCTAAAAAAATCCAAATTTTTCGGTGATCTTAACAGACTGTAAAAAAAGTCGTATTGAGACTTTAAAAAAACATTTTGATTTCTTCAAAATTCGCAAATTCACTTTGTGGCATCATTATTTAATTTAATGAAAACAAATAACTTTGTGTACACCACTATTTAGTTAACAATATCCACATGTTTCGAAAACTATATTTTCTTCGTCAGGATAATAAGTTAATAAAAATTATTTTATTAACTTATTATTTTATTAACTATTAGTCAGGATAATAAGTTAATAAAAATTATTTTATTAACTTATTATCCTGACGAAGAAAAAACATAGTTTTCGAAACATGTTGATATTGTTAATTAAATAGTGGTGTACACAAAGTTATTTGTTTTCATTAAATTAAAACATTTTGAAGCTTAAAATTCTTATTTTCAGATTTTTCTTTATCTGGTAATGAAGCATTATTATTGGCATATATTCGATTTGTTATGGATGAAGAAATCCACGAAGAACTGCTACTCGTAACAAATTTGGAGACGGACACTAAAAGCGAATCAATATTTAATGTCTTGAGTGATTTTTTTAAAGGAAAAATCGACTCCATTTACAAACATTATTTCGGTGGCAGCAGATGGAGCTCCTGGGCGATATCGTGGGTTTATAAGCCATCTTAAAAGAATTATACCAGGAGTAACTACAATTGACTATGTCATCCACCGACAACATCTGGTAGCGAAAAAATTGAGCGATAGATTGCACCAATTGATTCAATTTGTGATTAAAGCAGTTAATTTTTATTAATTTTTAATCATTAACTGCTTTAATCAATTATAGTAGAATGTAAAAGGTGGCACGCGAGCTATTTGAAAACTGAATGTACCGGGACTGAATGTATGGAATGCGGGAGGGGGAAGGGGAACTCGGGAGGGGGGTTCGCGGGCCTGGGAAAGCGGGAGAGGAGAGTGGGGAGAGGGACGGTGGAGAAGGTAGAGTGGGAACGCGCGAGGGGAAGGGGACGTCGGAGAGGAAGGGGAGGCGGAAGGGGCATGGAACGAATGGGAAAGGACATGCAGGGAGAAACAATTTCTTTATTAAGTGGCATAGCAACGCATGCCGGGAACTAGCTAGTCAAAAATAACTAACTAATTTTTATGTGTAAATTTTAATAACACGGCTTTATTAGTAAAAGGTTGTACTTTCGATAAATCAGTGGGGTGACAGGTCAAAACGAATTTAAATAAATCGTTTAGTAGCCATCTCAATAAAATACTAAATATCATGAAATATTTCGCTATAGATATTTCCGTCAAATCAACAGAAAGTTTCCCGAATAAATCAACATGTTTTCGTTTTATTGACTTGAAAAGAATAGCTTTTTAGTGTTTTTCGGTTGTAAACCAAACACAACGGGTGTTATTATTTATCAACACAAATAAATAAATAAAAACACCACAGAACAGCTCGAAAAGTTTGGAGTTTAAATACATTTGCGTATTTTATGGAAGGGGTCCATTTATTCGTGAACGTTTCGACAACACAAAGAGATTGAATATATTTTATGTCCAAATACAAAAGTTGAATAATTTGTTTTGAACAATTTTATTTGAGGGAAATTTTTGTGGCTAAAAATAATATAAAGAGATCTGTTCCATGGTTTACCCCAAACCTCGTCAAAATATTATGCCATAAAATATTCCCGATCGACAATCAATTCCTATTTCCACATGAATGTCACACCAAAACGTAAACTTGTTTTTTTTTCTTACTGAATGTTTGTCTTTTTTGAGATGTGACTGTATTAACTGTACCTACATAATATGTGAAACACGAGACTGTATTAACTGTACATATATGAAATGAAAACTCTCCTTCCATCCACAAGCAAATGCTTTTGATGGAAGATCTGTAATATTAGAATATGTACCATTTTTAAGATAAATCCATAAATAAATAAAATAAAAAAATTTCAAATCGACTTGCTGCTTAAAACAGATTTCAAAAGAAAATTCTGTTTTTGAAAGCGCATGAAAGACTTCTTCAGAATTTAGTTCAGTTCTGGGAAGAAGGAAGGTATCTGGGGTGGATAGGAATCTGTGGGTCAGTATGTACAGGAGTGATGAACGTATGAATCCATCAAAAAATTATATATTCGTAGATAAGTGCCGTAAGTCAAAATTTTCCATTTTTCTGTTTTATCTTTGAAAAGTAAAGTGATTGTGTTTATTTACGCCCCACAAAACCATATTTAAGTCAGATCACTCCACCTCCGCAAGATGTCGCTAGTATCTCTTTTCGACAGGACCGCTTGTCCATCATTCATTAATTTGTTTTCGATCTCCTGTAAAATTAACTTTTTTGACTTAAGATACTTTTCTTGTGTATTTATTATGGTTAACTAACACTACTAAAGTTATTTCGAGCAACGTTTCGATTATGAATGGTGATAACTTACGTACTGAAATTAGGCTTCTTAAAATATCAAATGGGAGAGCGTTAACTTGTAATTTTTACTTAAAATTATAAATTTTTTAATTGGCAGCCCTGAATTATTATAACTAGTTTGCATTAATATACCTGCCAGGGAAATGCCAAGGAGGCAATACATTTTACTTTGTATTTGGTGTTGATGTTTTCCGAGTTTCAAAAGGCTTTTAGTTTCAATTCTAATTACTAATATCTAAGTTAAGTATTTTATTTTCTTCTTTTTTTATAAAATCTTCTCATTTAATATTTTTTAAAATTTTATTTTGTTTATTGGCTCGCCAACAGAATAGGTCCCATATAATTACTATATTAGTTTACAAATTGACTGTGGTTACAGTGACAATTACAATTAAAGGTGAGCACACTGTTCATCTCAACATTCTTAGTATGTTGAGATGAAAGGTGTGCTTATAGTATATCTACGAGTACAAAATACTCGTATTTTGTGTTATTGATTGTAACACATTAATAGTTGTATGCATATTCCTACGATGAATGGATAATTCAAAATCTTGCTAATTCAACACTTCCTTTGAAAAGTCATTAAAAGTGATATTTTTTAATTGGCAGGTTAGATTATGGGCTAATTCCATTTTTTTTTCAAGACTTTTAATGACTTTTAAAGAGGTTTTGAAATGCCACTCTGTTGAGTTGTCGTGGAACCTATATCTACATATTAGCTTTTATGCGTAATACTTTGTTTTAATTCACGTCTTACAATTTAAGGTTAATGTTAATCAAAGTATTTTGCTAAATTGTGTTAATTTGGTACCACTTTTATTTTTATTATTTTTTAATTTCCTATAATTTGGGACGCGGTTGAAGGTACCACTATACCGGTTTGGATAACCAACACTCCTGCCATAGGTCACCCCAAGCGGTTCGCTACGTTTGGTGACTTTGCAGGGGTGCCCGGGTGAGGTTTGTCTAGGTTTTGTATTAATTATAAACAAGAAAAGTGTCGTAAGTCAAAAAAGTTAATTTTACAGGAGATCAAAAACAAATGAATGAATGATGAACAAGCGGTCCCGTCGAAAAGAGATACTTAAGAAATATTGCAGAGATGGAGTGATCTAACTTAAATACGGTCTTCTACGGTAATATACGCGCCAGATGCAATGGCTGCGTATATGTAGTGTACGTGTGTCGGGCCTAGTGTCGGCGGGTAGTACTCAATAATTAATATACGTAGTATTGTACTGGTATTTATTAGGGAGCTGCTTGTAGCAAAAGAGACCTACTGCTGACACGCATCACCTTTTATAGCCTCTCGCAAGCATACCATCTCGCTTGCATTCACACATACACCACAGTGGGGCAAAGATAATCGCAAAAACTTTACCTTTCAGAAATAAAACGTAAAATAGAAAATTTTGACTAACGACACTTTTCTACGGGACGTGCCAAATATAATTGTTTCGTATAATAATCAAACCAAAAATAGAATAGATTTTTTAATAAAATGTTTCATACTCACATTTAATTAGATAATCTGCGACGAAGTCACCACTCCAATGTCTGATTGTCTTCAAAAATTCCACTAAGATATTAATTACTAGAATAAAAAATTGCTAATCTTAAATATTATTGCTTTTTTATTTATTAAATTTAGAATAAAGTTATTATTATAAGTATTCACAAATTATGTACTAAGTTCAAATGTTCTAAGCGATTTACGTATTTTTTAGTTCTTTTCTGCCGCGAACCTCTGCCCTCGCAAATGCAGGTTTCGCAATATTCCCCATAGATTGGTCGTTTAATAAATCTATACATATTTTTTACTCCCAGCCAATTTCATCACAACAAACACACTTGTAACACTCGGTTGATTTTAACCCAATGAAGTATTCTTCGAAAAGATCGTACTCAAATTTTAACTATTTTTAACTCTGAATTTTTAAATTGAAGTTTGTTTTGTTATTTTTATTTTGCGGCTTTGATGATCGTCTGAAGACTGCGGGTTTCCTGAAAAGAGACAAAAAATCGTTAATAACTTTTCTAACTAGTCTCTTTTACCTGGCCTCTCCGTGCACACAAAGGTTTGAAACTCGGTAATATAAACTAATTTCACATAAGACATGATTTGAGATTTTCATGACAAAAGTACAATCATGATTTATTTTTAGTTTTTTTAATTTTTTTTTATTTTTATATGAATACCGCACAAGAGTCTCCCAATCGGGGATGTCAAAGTGAGACTCTCACATCCCCAATTGGGATATATTGTAGGGAGGAGATGGAGATGGGGAAGAGGAAGGTGGGGAAGTACCTGGACTTCAGATCTGGTCACCAAACACGGCTAAAGCCATTTCAAGCAACGTTTCAATTCTGAATGGTGGTCTTACACCAGGGTGATACTGAGAATATCTTCCACTCTGGAACGTGCCACAAATATACTTTATTTCATTTAAATGAATCCATTGTGAAAACTCACAAATTAATCAAATAAAATTTATTTGCCTCGCCGGGATTCGATTCCTCGACCTTTGGATTGCGAGTCAAGAGCCTTACAGCTCGACCTCATCGGCCGTATTATTACACCGTGTTGTGCTAGCTTCTTCTTTAGCTAACGTTTTGGAGAGTGTTCAGTGGCCATCATCAGGGCAGATTTGTAATCTGTGTAAGATTAGATTACTCATCTGGCCTGATGATGGATACTGCAATGCTGCCGAAGAAGGAGGTAGCGCAAGACAGCATTATACACCGAAAACACAGCAACATTATCTAGCAATTTTTTACCACCTAATTGGTAGATACTCTCAGAATCGCCCTGGTAAATGGACATTTTTCAGAATTAAAATGTTGCTTGATATCGTATTTTCTGTGTTCAGTGACCAGGTCTGAAACGTCAGGTCGGTATTTTACAACCTTCCTTTATCACTTCCCCTCTCACTTCTCACTGATGCCCCAGTACCATTGGCTCAGGGCAGTTGGAGCTTTGTATGGCGATCATTAAAAACAAAAGGGCAGTAAAATATTTGTATTCTAAAATATACCGTTTGACTGAGTTTTTGTAATTGAATGTATTACGTATATTCTGAGTTTCTTCTGAAAAAAAAATCTCTATTTATATAATATAGGAATTGATGTTATTATTAATTTAAAGTGTGACAAGTTTGCTCCGCCACAATATTTATCAGAATAAATAATAACATCAATTCCTATTATATAATATAGGAATTGATGTTATTATTTATTTAATGTGTGACAAGTTTGCTCCGCCACAATATTTATCAGAATAAATAATAACATCAATTCCTATTATATAATATAGGAATTGATGTTATTATTTATTTAATGTGTGACAAGTTTGCTCCGCCACAATATTTATCAGAATAAATAATAACATCAATTCCTATTATATAATATAGGAATTGATGTTATTATTTATTCTGATAAATATTGTGGCGGAGCAAACTTGTCTCTTTATGTCGATCGTTCAGTTGATTATATTCTCTGAAAAATCGAAATTTGAGTTAAGTATGCAGTTATATGTAAAAGTGTACACTCTATTTGGTACAAAACACCACCAAATCAATTATAATGCAGAAACACTTGAAGTGAATTAAACAAAAAAAATGATGTTTTATGTATTACTGGTAAGAAATTTCAAAATGTCATTATAATGTAAGGGACCGTTATGCTTTCCGGTTAGTACCGTTTTTACAGCATATATCATGTGTAAAAAAAGGCATGTGTAATAAATTTTTGGTTTATGGTGAGAATTCGAACATTGCTTTCCACGTTATCTCAAAGCTTAGTGTTTGGAGATGTTTGACTAATGAACTGGACGATCGGTATGTACTAATAAAATTATTAATCTTTAGTTTGAATACATCTTTTGGAAAGAGAAATATTAAATTTCATAGTACTGTAATGCTCTACCAAAGAGAATAAAAAACAGAAGTGAATATATTAAAATAATATAAAAACGAGGCTTAGAGAACAAAGTCATAATCAACTTGCAAACATTAAGAAGACAATGGAAAAACAACCAGAAAACATAAATATAAAAATACAGACCGCCTCAGAACAGGAAAAACCTTGGCGAGGAAGATTGAAAACTTTGAATTTATTCTTATGTTTTCCATCATCTACCTACAAACTTTGTCATACAAACTAATAAAAAAGTATATTTTTTATAACCTGTAGATCATCATCACCCCATTGCACAATGTCACCCAACTCGACAGCGATCCCTGATTGAATAATCAGACAGGGACAGACAGGGGACCCATTATAAGGCGCCAAATAAAAAAAAAATAATCCAAAAATGAAAGCAATAGGTACTCAAACAGAACAAAGAATAAGAAAAATAATTTACTTAGACCCAAAGAGAGGTTTTCTAATATTTCCCAGAACGGCATTTACATGAAAAGAAATTTCTAAATTTAGCAGACTTTTTACTATGCGCAAAAAATACCCCTCTTCATCAAAGAAAAGAATAATAAATTTATGTATTCAACTCTTGGAGTTTACGACCAAAATTATTATTTGACACAACTTCTTTTTCCCGCTTTCTCTTTGCTCTGAGATTGTCAAAGGACGAGGTAAAATACAGAATGTTAAGGGAGTTACTTGACTTACTTTAACCATTGATTCCTGACATTATTTTGGGTAAAAATGTTAATGAAATTTTGGTCTCCAGTGAATATTTTTGGTATTTTTTTTCTTAAAAACAAGCAAAAAAAATCCTCCACATGACAGCACTGGTCACTCAACCGAATAACCGCCCAATCCCTCACCCGACCTCACTTGTACAATACCAACTGGTTGGGCATTTACACAATACACAGCTACACGTACCTAAATACATCGTAGACCCCGTGCTTGTAGTTCGTATTGTCACATGTTCCTTCCTACCCATCCCTATATACCTGTCATTATCCACATCAGTCATTAATCGACCCTTGCCGCATTAACATATACGCATTAATTCCTATTCCAATTCCTCTATTCGCTCTCCGCCTGTTTGAAGTCCGCAGCTGCAAAAAGTACTTCACATCGCGAACTACCATTGTACAAACATATTCCGCCACAAGTGCGTAATAAAACCAGCTAAGATAGAAGAAATAACCAGCACAGTACGTCCTTTTCTCCTTTCCTTTATGTGCATATTAATTAATACTTGTGCAGTGGTCGTTCACACACATAAAACACGCATCATTCATTCATTGTCCTTTGACATACTCAAAACCGCACAAAAAACGCTTCACCAACGGATTTTCTAATGTTTTAGGTTGAAAAAAGAAACATCAAAATTGTTACTGGAAACCAAAAATTCATTAAAATTTTTGCTTCTCCGCATAATGCTAGGAATCACTGGTTAAAGTAAGTCAAGTACGTCTCTCAACACCCTGTATAACTTATATTGATCTTTACTTCTAGGTCAAATATTAGATGAATCTACCTGGGTAGAAATTGTATTGGTTCAATACCATCCTAAAGCAGAACTTTACAATTCAAATATTGTTTCAGGTTAACTTGACGTGAATTGATTTAACAATTTGAAATATTAAAAAAAAAACATATTTTTATATGTTCAACAAGTTGTTAATTCAATATTATTGAAGTTATTATATTTTATTTATTAATTTTGTTAGCTTACAGCATCGCGTGTGCCAATAATATAAGAAACATATAAAAAATTAAATTATTTGGCAAACATAATATGCATTTAAATATTTTAAAACTATTTTAATCCTCGGCTGGCTAAGTCCTCCATCACGACCCAAACAACATTTTTCGGCTTACTGTGATGGTAGTAGGAGATTTTCAAATATTGTTGGGTTATTCGTAACCCGGAAATATTTGTCTGTCTTTAAAAAAAATCCTGCGAGAGAATGAGACAAATAACCGGTCTCCTCTTTGTGTGGTGCTTTGTAGCCCATCGGTCTCCTCTCTGTGCGGTGCTTCGGAGCGTCTCCACTCTTATCTACTTTAGTTTTCTAAAGGTTTCACTTCAACAGCGTGTGTAATTTTTTTAATGTGAGTACCATACAAGAGTCCCAACTGCTCCCGTCTGGAGCCAGCGAAGATATGGCATCCCCAACTGGGGTATGTTTTGAGGCTGAAGATAGCGGGAATAGGAAGGGGATGGGGAGGAACGAGATTGGGAAGTATCTGGCTATTCAGGTATGGTCACCAAGCACAGCTAAAGCCATTTCAAGCAACGTTTCAATTCTGAATGGTGGTCACACAAGGGCGACACGCTGGGTTTTGAGCCCGCGACTTTCGGATTGCTAGTCAAGAGCCTTCCGACCACGGAGGCCGCCAAATAAATTAGACGAAAAATTCAACTATATTCGACTATTCGAAATATTCTTTGAAACCTCGGGTGAGTTTACAATTTTTTTTTCACTAAATCCTAAATGTAATAACGATAAGTGCTTTTAAATCCAATAAGATTATCAAAATATTAATTTCGGTTGTGTGTACGTAAATACTACGGTTCAATGAACCCTAGCACTCTGATTTGCTTTGAATTTCAATGTCACTTTCAAAACCGGAACTGAAATATTTTAACGGAAAATAATTTTACCTTTTCAAAATTGGAAATATAATATTCCGTGATTTGCGCAAGATTTTATAGAAACGTTAATTGAACAATTAATTAGACAAATATTGAAACTGTAAAAATTAAATACATAAAAAAGATTGACTTTACAGAAATGTCGTAGGGTAATTTGTACTAATTTTAGCGTGGTACATACACGATAATATAAAGAATAATAACAAATTATATTTATATACCTATTTACTCTCTCCGTTCATATTTGTCCTTTTTTAAATTAATTCATATATTATTTACTATCAAATATCAACACTTAGTCACCCTAAGTGTTTACTCCGATATAATGTATTAGTATCCTTCAGCTCAGGTACCCATTATTTTGTTCTCTCAGTATTTTATTTTGTGTTATTTTTATTACGTTATCAAAGTATTAGCCTCAACACAAGCTCGCCTAGTGAGGTTAAAATTGAAATAAAAACAAAATTACCAAGTAAAGAAACAATAAACAATAAAGTAACAATAATAAGAGTTAAAACGAGAACCTGCCGACAAAGACCAAATACCAGGAGCACAGAAATGTGATTGGGTATTTGGTTATTATCATACTCTATTACCGTTGTTCGGTGACAGTAGACTTTAAAAATCACGTATCAAGGAAACCATTTAGATTTTTCGCACTGAAAAATAAATAAATATAAACTCTAATGGGGAAGCCATAATCACACTCATAGCGGGATCATAAAGTCTAGAATATAACCACAGTAAAAGAGCCGCTAACTTTAATGATGTGTGTAAATTAAAAAAAAAAAAAATACCTTTGTGTAACACCACTATTTTATTAACAATATCAACATGTTTCGAAAACTATGTTTTCTTCGTCAGGATAATAAGTCAATATCAATAATAAGTCAATTATCCTGACGAAGAAAACATAGTTTTCGAAACATGTTGATATTGTTAATAAAATAGTGGTGTTACACAAAGGTATTTGTTTGTCATTAAATTAATGATGACGCCACAAAGTAAATATGCCTATTTTGAAGAAATAAAAATAAAAACACTGGAATACGATGATTCCCATGTCTTGCCGATTAATGATAGGGACCTTTTATTTATACATTTCTGTCGCAAAGCCTCCTTATTTATTCCTAGTGAGCCTTAAGCCTCCCCCCATTTCCTACACGGTTCCGGAAGTCCCCAGGTGGCGAACTAAATCCGGATATCCGCTTTCTAAGAGAATTACACGAAACCACGTGATATTCTCCGTTTTATTTATATTTTTTTTTGTTCCAGCCACGGGGGAATAGTGCAATTATTTTTAAAGGAAATGTATTTGTGTAATTAGCTACTGGAACGACAATTTTAAATAAATTTAAACAATCCAATGGTTATTAGTTAATTGATTCGATTTTGCCAACAAATAGCTATTACGCATAGAGTCAATTTTATTCGCTTTTAGGATTTGTTGTGCTTCCCTTACGTCGTGATGAGA
Organism: Glyphotaelius pellucidus; assembly: GCA_936435175.1. Classification (NCBI taxonomy): domain Eukaryota; kingdom Metazoa; phylum Arthropoda; class Insecta; order Trichoptera; family Limnephilidae; genus Glyphotaelius; species Glyphotaelius pellucidus. Next base: position 10,526,177 of record OW386558.1, read on the forward strand.
AATACGATATAATCGGTGCAAGAAAGAGAAAATACCGCGATTTATATTCAAATCAGGAAGTTAACCACAGAGGAATTAAAACACACACCTTTATAAACCCAAAGGTTCTGACCGCAATTTGAGAAAAAGTAATGAAACATTATGAATTATTCATTTATTATTTTTTAACAAAAAGGCAAAAAAATGAGGTGACCACAATCAATGTCTTAGTACAAAATAAAATGTAAGTTTTTTTTGTTATCAGCAATGTCAAAGTAATTTAAAAAAATAGTTTTCGGATACTTTCAGAGATCATCCCTTTGAAATAATAAACAATACTCTCAGTAATGCTGAACAAAATTCAATAATACATCGTCTACACTCTTTAGGTAATGAATTTGCTCATATCGATAATGCCGGAAGTCTGTCATCATACAAAAGATGCATAAAACAGAATTTGTCTGCTATTACTACGACGTAATCATAATATAATCATTAATCATGTCCTACCAGTACGCACTCGCTATTATTAACTTTGTAAACAGATGTATGTATACCCAACTGTATGAGCGTTCCTAATATCTATGGATTAGAAACATATCATAATCAGTGATACCTTTTATATTTTATATTTGGTAAATTTTTATTATCTTCAATTTTTGGCTCCTAAAAGCATTTCTTATTCTTTATTTGTTACACTTTTTTTTTAATATTTATAACTTTACACTTTTTATTATTTTTAAGATATCTATCTTATAGTCTATAATTCTACTTTTGACTGTATTATTTCCTACCTTTTAACTTTCTATCTCAATCTGTAACTTTTCATTATACTTTATATTTTATAATTTTATGCTTTTACTTTATACTTTCATTTATCTATCTTACTTTCTACTTACTGCTTACTACCTCAACTCCTTTTTTTACCTTTTCTTTTTATATTTAACTTCAATTTATGTTGTTACTTTCGTTTTGTTATTGTTTTATAATACATATATAATATAATTTATGTTAATGGCACATGTTGTGCCGTATGTTTTTGAAATAAAAAATAAAAAATAAATAACAAGGTTCCATCTGTTGCGGTAACGTCATGCGACGATGAACTCTAGTCCCATTACTATATCCCATTATCGTATGACGTTATCGCAACAGATGGAACCTTATTATTCCAAAGGGCCGAACTTACAGAAGTCCTTCTAGTTTCGGCCCTCGGCAGGCGAATGAAAGTTATCATATTATGTTAAAGAAAGATTTTCGATATTTATTTATTTAAGGAACATTAACAGTCTTAGTAATACAATAAACATAAGAGGATGATAAAAAAACAGACCAATTATTAATGTTCACAGATAGGTATTTAGAAACAAGACTAACTGAATAGAATAACTAGAATATTTAAAAAAATAATAAGAGTACAAATGTGAATTCAACAAAAATGCTAAACTAGTACACAACATTAAAATAAGTGTGATTATAACTGAAATAGACTGCACAATAGGGATTTGGGATTTGGGGAAGGGTAAGGGGAGGAGAGGGATAAGAGAAAGTTGCCACGCAAGTAATATAAAAATATTAGATACAATTAATTCATGTGTTATTCGCACCTAGAATGTTATAAAGTGAAGTTCTGTAGCGACAGTAACTAGCAGTAAATACGTCAGCACGTTTGTCTATCTTTGAAAATAATATCTTGTTTGATCAATTTCAACCAAAGTAAGATTTAATCAATTTCAACCAAAGTCCGGCATATGGGCACAAATACGACGGCCTCCGTGGTCTCGAGGTAAGACTCTCGACTCACAATCCGAAGGTCGAGGGTTCGAACCCAGCGTGCGCAAATAAATTTTATTTGATTAATTTGTGTTATTTCACAATTTATTAATTTAAAATAATATATAGTATATTTGCGGCACGTTCCAGAGTGGAAGATACTATCAGTATCGCCCTGGTGTAAGACCACCATTCGGAATTGAAACGTTGCTTGAAATGGCTTTAGCCGTGTTTAGTGACCAGATCTGAATAGCCAGGTACTTCCCTACCTTCCTCTTCCCTATCTCCTTCCTCTCCCCACTACCTTAAGCCTCACAACATACCCCAATTGGGGATGCCATAGTCTCACTAGCTCCAGACGGGAGCAGTTGGGACTCTTATGCGGTATTTCATATAACTTTTTTTTTTTTTAAATACACGCTTCCTTGAGTTTATCTCTTTAGTTGTGTTGACGAAAGTTCAGCCAAAGAAATAAAGCTCTAAAGTTTAAACGCATTTATAAATGTAGCCGAAAATATACTGCTAATTCAAACCAAACAGCAAATCCCATTACAACAATAAATTAACTTGTTTGTGAATTTTATATCGAGATGTTTTATTTCTGTTTTTTACTTGGTTTCGCAAAGATTGTAGTCGACAAATTTTTAATTTTTTTTAAAGAATGTTAAAAAGATATTTTTATTTTTGACGTACAAGAATCCCAATTGTCTGAATCAGTGAGACTACGGCACCCCCAATTCGGGATATATTGTGTAACTGACGAATGTGCCTTGAAGGCTTCCATGGTCTAGGAGTAACACTCGACTCACAATCCGAAGGTCGTGGGCTCGAATCACGGTGTGGCAAATAAATTTTATTTGATTAATTTCACAATTAAATAAATAAAAATAATATATAGTATATTTGCGGCACGTTCCAGAGTGGATGATATTCTCAGTACAGCCCTGGTATAAGACCACCATTCAGAATTGAAATGTTGCCTAAAATGGCTTTAGCCGTGTTTGGTGACCAGATCTGAATAGCCAGATACTTCCATACCTTCCTCTTCCCCTTATCCTTCCCCTCCTCTCTACTTTCAGCCTCACAATATATTCCGATTGGGGATGCTGTACTCTCACTGGTTCCAGATGGGAGCAGATTGGACACTTGTGTGGTATTCAAATTAAACAAAAAATTAAAAAAATGTGCGGAGTGAAAATAGATGTGGACTATTCAGAACTGATCACTAAACACTTTTAAAGCCAGTTCAGGCAATGTTTAATTTATTTATGAAACGTGATCTATCATTGATTCAATGACAGTTGATCCGCCGACAATTGGCCCCCCGGCGTACTTATGTACAATTTGCACAATTACACATTACCTGATGATGGACTCTGTAACGCTGTCCAAAACTTTGGCTAAAGAAGGAGGTAGCGCAACACGGCATAAAACCCCAAAAACAAATAACAAAAATACTTTTGGTCGTGAAAAACTTATCTAACGTGCACTCGGTTTAGGGAAAATACCGGTATACCTAATTAAACAAAATATAACTAAGTGACCCCGAAGGGATGTGCAGAGAGGATGAACCGCCGAATAACATCGCAAAAGTACGAAAAAATCGTATATAAATTCTTTTATATTCGGGGTATTTTTGAAGTCGATTTTACGTTTAAAATGGGTAAGAGCTGGTTCACACTCAGCTATCAAATATAAAAGATCATAGCACGCCAAATAACGCTCTCCATACAATCCCTTCAGACCGTTCACACCTAAGCGTTTTTAAGCGCAGATCAATCATAGACGATATACATCTCAGACGTAACCGCTCCAGACGCGATATCCCAGAAGATAACTCTCCCCTTCTCCGACTAAAACAGGAGAGGGGGTCATTGTAATTACGGAGCTGCCTAGACCCGTGAATGACAGATGTCAAGTTGACAGATTTCAGAACAAAAAATATGCGTTCCGTTGCCGCTCCCTAATTCGACTGACCCCCTCTCCTACCACAGGAAGAAATATTTGATAGCCTCGTGTGAAAATATAATTTTAAAGTAAATATTATTTCGGGGAGCCAACTAGGATCAACTGTCGGGTCAATCTATCATCAGAGGACACTAACAAGTACCACTTGTTGAGTTTTGTATTTATATAAGGGCAGAGAGAGAAAATCAAGTTTTGTATGTCGACTTCAAATTTGTAAAACCCTTCGAGTTAAACTATACAGACGTAAAGGAAGCCAAAAGTCTTGGCACTTTTCGTAGTACGTAGGTTAATTTGGCAGGCGCGTATGGGTACCGCTGTTTATCAGACACCTCTGCCATAGGTCACCCCAAGTATTTCGCTACGTGCCCGGATTTGTTTGCCAACCAATCGCGCGGCAGGCCGGATCGGGGAGCCTGGTGGTTTACGCTTCGATTTGTATTTGGTGTTTGCATGTTTTCGACTTAAGATCTCCCTATGTTTTTTTCCAGCTTTTAATTGGGTGTCGAATGTTATTATATTGTTACGATTTCTGAAAGAGATTGGAATTTTGGTGTAGAGCGTAAGTTTTTCACAACCGTCCACTTTGAGATTTAAGAAAAATCCAATGCCCCCCATATTTTTTACATTAATTTTTTATATTATAAACTGTTGCCGGTCAGTGGCTGAGTGGGCATCGCGTTTGGGTCCCACCCGGGACATCGCGCTTCGGTCCCACTCGTAGCCCGGGAATGTTTGTCTTTCTTAAAAAAAAAAAAGTGTTTCGTATCTTAACATGAGTTATTGCAACTATAATTTTTAAACACTGTAGGATTGACTTTCAGATCTAGTGCTTCTAATAGGCATATTTCTAGTGTTATTTTAATTAATGTTTATGAGAATATTTTTAGAATAGGTCGTTTAGTTCAGTGTTGAAATTAAGATGTTAGAGATTTCGTTGGTGCAAGTTTTCACAGGGTCTTTCAATATAGTTTTTCTGATAGCTTTTTGGGTGGATGTCTTATTTAATAAATTAACTAAGTAATTTTCTACATTAGTAGGCTGAGATGATTGAACGACGTACATCGGTGTCACACATTCAGCGTTTCAATCATTTTCAATCATTGTCTCACACATATAAGTGTTCTTCTGTTATTTTGACACCTGACGTAACCCGACTCAAGTACTTAAATGATTTACTTGATGGACTGCTAAAATATGTTTGGTCTAAGAACTTATTCATAACTAGATTTAAATTAGTTCAATCGGATATATTTCAATCGATTTTATCGACAAGCAAGACTAGATTATACAATTACCTCAGTGGCGTAGAGGTTAAAAAAAATTGATTTAATTTGTATGTTTTATTTCACTTTCAAAATAAAATAATTAAAAATATGTTATATTTGCGGCAGATTGGAAGAAACACTGAATAGATTAAGCAAAAAAGAAAAGCCTTCCCTGTAGATTTGAACGAAAACCAAAATCGCCGATCACTTAGTAGATTAAGTTCTTAGATTAGACTTATTCTTAGATCAATTAGACCGAAATGAAAATTCAATCATGAAGAAAATTCAATAATGACGAAAATTCAATAATGACGAAATTCAATAATGACAAAACGTCACTAATAACAAATAATCAATAATGACGAAAAGTCAATAATAACAAAAATTCAATAATGACGAAAAGTCAGTAATGACGAAAATTCAATTATGATGATAAGACAATACTAACAAAAATTCAATAATGACAAAAATGCAATAATGACTAAAACTCAATATTGACGAAAATTCAGTTATGACGAAAAGTCAATAATGACGAAAAGTCAATAATGACAAAAAATCAATAATGACGAAAATTCAAAAATGACGAAATACACCCTCATCGCATTTCTTGAGTTCTTCTTCTATGGGTAGTTACTTCAGAAACGTCCAGGTGAAAAACCACCATTTAGAATCGAAACATAGGAGACCCTGAAGAAAAGTTCCCTCAGGGCCTACGTCATCTTTGGGGACGCTGTGTGGAGGATCTTTTTAGGGAAAGGAAGGAGAGAAAAAGGTAAAGAGAAGAAAAAAGAAGGGCTGCTAGGAATCTTGGTGACGATCTGTCCAGGAATGATAAATGTATTAATCCATCCCTCCGCGTTCGGTACAAGGCGATGGATTGAGAGAATCCAGTTTGAGAGGTAAAAAGTCTCTCCCAATCCGGCAGTTGATGGGCATGTGCCGCCACGACCTCACCCGATGAATCCGAGTACCCCTGCAAAATCACCAAGCCTAGCAAACTGCCTGAGGTGATCTTTGGCAGGGGTGTTGGTTACCCAATAAATGGTTCCAGAGGCGACGGCTTCCAAACTTGCCTCCCAAATTGCGTTGCTGCAAAATGGAAATAACTTCTCAACCTTCTACTTCCCCAACTCCCATTCTTCCCCACTCCATTCAGCCTCACAACATATCGCAAGAATTGGGTATAGCACAGTCCCACTGGTTCTGGACGGTCAGGGAGGGAGTAGTTCGTTATATTTTGCAGTATTTACATGAAAAGTGAATGTATTATAGTGAAAACGGTTCATTTGTGAGTGAAAGTTTAAAAGACTTCCCTTATCGTCCCAATTTATGTCTTGGTGTTAATCCCTTTGTTTTGCCATCCATTTTACCCAGAAACCAACTGTCGTATTTCCGGAACTTAAGTATAAATTATTTCCACGCACAAATGACAGCAAAACACCTGATTTATAGGTCCCAACAGCGTAACGGAACCTTTTCCCGCGTATGTCTTTTGATACAAATCTCTTATGATTTATACTGACCGGGTGAAAACCTTTAGTTTATGTTTTCCTCAAAGGATAAAGTGAAATAAAATTGGTTTTACATCCGACTGTTGAAAATGATATTTTTTTATTTATTTTCGGACAGGTTTACAAATAATAAATTGAATAAAAAATAATGCTGAATCGATTCGTACCGGACTACAGCAATTCAAACGTTTTCAATTATTTTAAACCTTTTCCGTAACAAAACTAAAATGTATTCGGTTTTGTGCAAAACAATAAAAGCATCAAAACGATGAAAATTGATGATAACGCGGTTAATTGTTTTATTTTTTTATTTTAATTCAATTACAGATCGACTCAACTTTGTAATTGGTGACGTCACACAGATTTTATACTGGAGATAGTAAAATAAATAATATCAAATAATGTGTATCAGTCAATAAGACCCCAACATGGGTATATTGAGGATGAAGTGAGTGTAGAAGAGACGATGGGAGATTGGAAGTTTGGGAAGTACCTACCATGCAATTCAGAGATGGTCACCAAACACGGATAAAGTCATTAAAAACAAGGTAAAAATTCTGAATTGTGGTATTTTATCAGGACGATTCCTACAATATCTGTACCAATACCATTCCGGAACTTGCCTTCTATAACCAATCACAAGCAAATGCTTTCATGGAAGAGTTGTTCATATTACATAAAAACCTAATGTAAAACCTATTTATTAGTAGGATGGTTTGCTACGTTTGATGATTTAGCAGTGGTGTCCGGTTTCATGGGGTGAGGTTTGTGTAGGACTTGGCGGCGAATGTGTTTGCCCACCTACTGCGAGTCGCGCCGGATCGGAAGAAACTGTTTGAGGACTTTTGACCTTTGCAATTTTTGACTCTCTCGACCTATCGCCTAGGACTACAGTGAGAGGAATGGATTCACACGTCCGTCACTCCTGAACACACAGATCCCCAGATCTACTTATCCTCATACTTTTTCTTCCCAGAATTTACTCTCCTTCTTTTTTTTAAAAAGACCCACCATTCAGCATTCCCAAAAATGATGTAGGCCTCGAAGGAAACTGTTTTCTAGAAGGTCCTGAAGGAAGGTGATGTAATAACCGACCTTACTGTAAATAAATATTTTTAATTTATTTTACGAGTATTATTTTAGAAACGGATAATTCTCGTACTTGTTTAAAATGAGTTATAAACAGTTTACAAGGTTTAAGAAATTATTTAAGGATCGTTACGAAAGACATGTTTACAAAATATCTGGTGAGTAATTATATACATTTTACCTGGCAGGGTTAGTACGTACCAGCGAACGTTTTGAGTTTTTTTTTTTAGTGACAAGGTATATAAAATAATTGTATGCTTAAAAAATAATGGTGAATAAAACAATATCTAAGTTAAGATAAACTTTATATTTAAAAAAAGTGGAAGTAATTTATAAATTTAGGTGTGCGTTTATGTGTGTATTAATATCTATGTGTCTGAATTGTATTAAGTTGTGGAGTGTTGTGAGTGCGCATTAAAAGCTGCCAGTAATGTTTTTATTAAAATACTTCAGGGAGTCAAGAATATGTCACAGTGAAGTTGTAACAAAGCAAATAATAATAATAATAAATTTTGAGACATGAATGCAAAAGTCAGTCATATTAAATACATGTAGGATTACGAAAGATTTTTTAAATATTTATATTGAGGGATCAGTAGGATTTATCGGTCCAGTTAGGAGTTCTATCGAGCCGAACCCTCTGATTATTTTCTCATTTGGTCTCTGGTAGGTTGACATATTGTTCTCGTATTGTTTTGTATATACTTATTTAGTGCAATTGCATAGCGTGGATTGACCAGATCATGGGTCGGCAACCTGCGGCCCGCGAGGTGTCTTGGTGCGGCCCGCAAGATTCTCGCCGCAACGCACGTGACGGACAATATTATACACAACGGAGTGAAAGGGAGCAAGAAAGGGAGCAAGAAAGGGAGCAAAGGGATAGCGAAGGGGGAGCGATTAGCAAATCAACGTGATAGGTTTGCAAAGTGATACCACATTTAAAATAGCTTTTAAAATAAAAACTTGGTAGATTCTATGGGGGTTTGCCTTCTGAAGACTACAAGGAGTTAAAATGGAATGCTGAGCAAATAATTACAATGTTTGGTAGTGCATACATTTGTGAGCAAGCTTTTTCAATTTTAAATTATCGAGAAAACAAACAGTGTTCTCGGTTATCGGGTTTCAACGCAAAACTACGCGCCTCTACTTCAACAATGCAAGCTAATATAAGAAAACTTGCAAGTCAAACACAACCACAAAAATCTCATTGATTTTAGAAACGAAATCTAGGGTAGGAAAATGGGTGTCAGTGTGTCCAGGAGTGATGTACGTATTAATGTTGTGCAAGGCGATGAGTCGAGAGAGTCCAGCTGGAAAGATCAAAAGGACTCCGCCAACCAGTCTTTCTCGATCTGGCCCGACACGCAGCAGGTGTGCAGATGCATCCACCACCAAGACCTGGACATACCTCATTCCATTAAATAAGTCACCATATATCACGCATACTTAATTACATGTGGACCAAGTGCGGCCCGCACTAATATTTGGCCCTTTTACAACAAAAGGTTGCCGACCTATGGATTAGATGACCATTTGTAGAAAAGTGTATGGAAGGGTTAAGTTTTTCCTATGGGGAAGATTTAACCCCGACATAAAGTCTAGAGAACAATTAAAAGAGAAATGAAATATCAAATACATAAAAATTATTTGCGCCCGCCGGGAACCTGCTACTTCTCGATTCCTAGTCGAGTAAATTAACCGATTGACCTACAGATGTCGTTTTGTACGTCCTACATCCGTACAGATCCTTCAATAATAATAGAAATATAGTGAAACGCTCGACAGTTTTTTCGGTGTATTTTCTCTTTTTTGAGAATGCTTAAACACATAATAAAACACAAGCTGATAGCTTGTTCACGACTAGTTTGTTTGATAAAAAAGCAATATTTCGTGTTGGACCCTCTTCATTGATGATAATAAAAATAAAAAAAATCAAGAACACAAATGCTGTGCCTAATTCAAAGTTGAATTAAAGGGGGTTTTTTTTACGGCTTTGACCTGAAAAATAATGTAAATGTATGGAATATCATCATCATTTCTATTTCGGTAGTCTGTGCGTATATTTATTTAGGAGAAAATAAAAATTGGGATATTTTTGAATCAGAAAACAGCCTTTAGTACGTAAGACTGGTTCCACAAAATCATATTTTCTTTGAATTTAATGTCATTTGCAAAATTGGAACTATTTGCTTGAAGATTTTTTCAGTAATGGATGTATGAATCCAATCCTCCCGATGCGGTGAAAGGTGATGGGTCGAGAGAGATGTCAAATGTTTTCCCTCAACCTGTCTCATTTGATCCGGGCCGCCATGCAGTAGGTGGGCAAACGCGTCCGACGCCATGACAAAGACAAACCTTACTCCTTAACCCGGTCACCCCTGCTTAATCATCAACCACTTGGTGAACTATGGCGGGGTGTTGGTTACCCAAACAATGATTCCTGGAGCGGCGGTATCCATATCCGCTCCCAAATTGAAAAAAAAAATTCTCCTTACACTCCTTTCTTCGTTCGTTTGCTAATTATGCTCAAACCATAACATTGAGCACAACATCACAGGCAACTGAAATAAATATTTTTGATGATAAATTGGTATGCACCCACAATAATATAATAAACATTGAGCTTTCCATAAATTCAGAAAAAACTGCCCACGCGTAAGTAATTTCCGATGAAATTATTAATAGTCAATTAATTCCTTTTTAGTTAATGAGATGTATTTTTAAAGCACAACTTGTACATTTTTTTATATGAACACCGCACTTGAGTTCCAACTGCTCCCGTCTGGAGCCAGTAAGACTATGGCGTCCCCAATTGGGGTATGTTGTGAGGCAGAAGGTAGTGGTAGGGGAAGAATATGGGGAAAAGGAAGACGGGAAAGCACCTGGCTATTCAGATCTGATCACCGAACACGGTTAAAGTCATTTCAAGCAACGTTTCAATTTTGAATGGTGGTCTTACACCAGGGCGGTATCTGAGAGTATCTTCCACTCTGGAACGTGCCGCAAATATATAATAATAATAATAGCCTTTATTCAGACAGTAAATTACATAATAATATTTACAATAAACTTTTCACGTATATTCACTTATCATGCATCGACTTCCTGTATGTATGTCACTAGTTGACAAGGGGCCTCCTCCAACTGTCGCCATTTCTCTCCATCATCAGCTACTCTTGTCCATGTACCACCTGCTATGGCTTTGATGTCGTCAACCCACCGTCTAAATGATCTACCTCGTTTTCTCTTCTTGTCACTTGTGAACTAATTCAAATATACTGCATATTATTTTAAATGAATTATTTGTGAAACAACAAAACCGTGACCTTCGGATTGCTAGTCAAACATACCGGCCGTCAAATACATATAACAAAAATCATTATCCAATTCCCCAGTTTGTACTTTATATTTGTATTTTAGCGGTGGGAACTTTAGATCACATGTTTTTTGGTTGTCCCTCTCTAAACTATAAGTCTCTTAAAAATAAATAAATAAACAAACATTTTCTCTTTTATCACCCCTTATCTAAAATACTCCTTCCCTCCACCTAAAGTCCGAAGTCGACTGCGATCTTCAATGTAATTTTGAAAATTGCCCCTTTAAATATAATGATGTATAAATTCAACATCCCTCTTTCTATAATATGGAATGATGCCCCCAGAACACCTTTAAAGAGTGATTGCAAAAAATTGAGAAATCAATGACCAATAAAAAATTTCACCTCAAACACATAAAAGGTTCGGTACAATTTGAATAGAAAAAAGTTTTATTGTGGTTGTTAAATGAATCAATTAAAAGTGTTTAGAAATCTAAATTCACTTAAGCAGAAGCTCATTGATCTTAGCCATAAAAATAAAGTAAATTTATCTACGATTTTACAGTAAAAGAAACGATAAAACTACCGTTATAAAAACTCCAAGGCTCGTCTACCAAGAAAACTCGATAAAAAGCGTTATACACAGCTTCCGCCATTTAATTTATTTTGTATCTATTATTTATTAGAGCTTTTACCTCACTGTAATTTATCTAAACCCATCAGTAAACATAATAAAAATAATACATTTGATCCGCTAAATCTCCCGAACGCTTCAATAAAAAAGCGAACTCGATAAAGGCGTTTCATTTGGTCGTAAATAATCCGCAGTAGCGTGTAATATAGGCGTACCGCTGACAGCTCCGTTGTAGCCTCTTCCCTTTTCTCATAAACGGCGCATATAATAGAAAGAGAGGTACAACGGAGCTGTCTGAGATATTTGGGCATTTTGCTATTTCACTATCTAGATATTGGCTATTTGACTATTTGGATACGTGCCACCTGGTCTCTGGACTTCGCTTTTACTTCTTGTCACCTATTGGGTTAAATAGCTGTAGAAATGCTTCCGAAAATGGACTTACAATAAATTTAACACATCTGATTTTCCGACTTTATTCTTATAATATATTCGTTTTTTAGGAAGTATCCCACGATATTTTAAAAAGGTAATCTTTTTTGTTTTGGAACAAAGTTTAACGCGGTCGATCAATACGATATTATTAAAAAAAAACGGAAAAATAAATTTTCACACCTTTTATGTAAAGAAGTCGCCGACGCCCGAGGAAGACATGGCACGATCGAGTGAATTAGATACTTGAGTCGAGCCATGTCAAGAGTCAGAACAACAGGAGAGTATGTATGAATGCAAGTGAGTCAAATAGTGTGCTCCAAGACCTAGTTGTTTGGCGATCCGTCATCTCTGCCTACCACTGCGGAGAAACGGATAGTTATTTAGTTTTTCGTTAGTAAAATTAAAAATCTGTTAAATAAAATATATTCTTGAAATATAAATGAGGGTTGAAAACTTTAAAAAGGTACGCTTAACTTCCTTTTTTCAAAACTTAATAAAACCCATTGTATGAATCGGACACTTTTTATTTGTTTTTTTATATATGTAATATAGGCACATACCTAAAGTACTTTACTTAGTTTTTGAAGATCAAATTAGGTAGGTGGCGTCCCCCATTCTCCACACACTAAGTAAACCGATTTCTGGCTTTTGTCATGACCCTTGCCAGCATATCAGGCGTTATCATGGCATTTTCTTACTGGATATTGGTCTTCAAATCTTGTAGGGGACGGTTCACATACACACGGGATTTAAAAAAAACCTATAGAAAAAAATCACAAGGGGACAAATCGGGAGAGCGGGCCGGCCACTCCAAATCGCCCCTAATTGATATGAGGCGCTCTGGAAACAAAATATAATCACAGAACATCCGTTCGAAAAGTAGGCCTCAACGGCAAACGCACGCTCCTCAATGTTCCAACGCATGATGGCGACTAAACTGTGTCGGGACAAAACTTTATAGTTCCGCCTTTCGAACTAGATCACTAGCGCTACGACATCAACCGACTGAATGGCGCGTATTTTAAAAAAGGAAGTTATGCTGCCGCACCCTGTATATTGTGAATTAAGTACGTATTTGTTTTGGTTTATGTCTTTTAGTTTATTTCATTTTTATTTAATTCTTTTAGTTTATGAAATTTGTATAATATCGTTTTTTGTTTTATTAACCAAATCTTAGCTTTGTATGCGGAATGTGTTTTTTGTCTCCTTCATTTTTCGTATCGAGTGTAAGATTGTTAAATGCTTTTATTGACTGGTATTTATGGTTTCTTTATCCAAATTACAATAAAGCAAAATTATTATTACTTATGGATTCAAAAGGCAAAGATATTACATTTCATAACTGATGCTTAGTTACGCTTTAGGTTCAGTTTTCCAATAGGATATTTATTTTTGTTTTCGTTCGTTAGTATTGGAACCAACAGCTAATTTTCAGTTTTCCAAAGAGTTATTCTTCTGTTTATCATTTGTAATCATATTACTGGACGTTATCAACCATTCATCGCTTAACTGCTGCTAAATTGTCGTCACTTGTCGCTTCTAACAAGTTTGCCAGTTAATTTCTTAAAGTGAAGAGGAGAAGTTAGAGTTTAAGTTGGAAAAGTTTGGTGTTTTACTATGCAGAAGTTTTGTTTATTGTTGAGTGTTTACGCGACTGTTTACTGAATTCGGAGGGTTACAAATGTCAAAAGTTTGTCGTCATTATAAAAGATCTAGTTTTAAATTGCAAGTTACCAGACTCCCTTTTCCTGCATGTTGTAAAATTTATCACTTTAATCGCTTTCGTTGATAATTTTTGGAACTTTATTTATTATTCTAATTGAATTATATTTAGTATTAGAAAAGGAATACATTTGATTATTTTCTCATGGCTTAAGTCGAATCGTTTTTATGTTTTTATATTTGTACGATGCAAAAGTCCCAACTGCTCTTCTCAGTAACTCTATAACTTCTCTGGACTTAGTTAGAATATGGCGTCCTCGACGGGGTTTGCTGTGAGTGTTTGAGGGTATGAGTAAAAGAAAGAAATGGGGAAGAGGCAGAGGTACCTGGTTATTCAGATCTGGTCACCAAATACGGTTGAAACCATTTCTAGCAATGTGCACTGAGGAAAATAGTTCTAAGGGCTTATATCATCTTTGGGTATGCTATGTGGAGGTACTTTTGAGGAATGGAAGGAGATAAAGTTCTGGAAAGTAAAAAATATGACGGGTGGTTAGGAATTTGGGGGTCGACGTCTCAAATCCATCTCTCCCACTGCGGTGCAAGGTGATGTTCTAAGAGTCTTACTTGAGAGTTTCCCTCAACCCCTCAGCCTCTCCCGACTTGGCCTGACAACTGGTGGAGATAGATGCGTCCACTACCATACCTGGACAAATCTCACCCCATTACCCCGGGCACCCCTGCTAGGTCACCAAACGTAGCGAAACACTTGGCGTAACTGAGGGTTGATTATTCATTAAATGTTTTATTAAATGTTCCGGGGCGGCAGTACCCATACCCACCTACCAAATTGAGAAAATGTGTTATTTTAATTTCGAAATAACGAATATTGAATTACAATTAATAAAATACAATATTCAATTTTTTTATAAGAACGACTCTCTTTTTATAACTTTTGAAGGCTATTCCCATCTATGTAATATATCATTGAAGAAGAAGATAACACTTATAATCTAAAGAAAATATGAAAGGCAGCAAGACACAGAAAAATAGAAAAAGATAATGGTTCCAACTGGGACTCGAACCCGGGAACAACTGGGTCTAACCGAGATGGGCGCTATTACCAATTCACGAGAGGTTCTGGGTTCGAGTCCCAGTTGCGACCATTATCTTTTTCTTCTTTTCTCTGTCTTTTTTTTTTTTTTTTTACATTAACTCCACACAGGAGGCCCTGAGGAAAAAATAATTTCCCTCAGGGCCTATGTCATCTTTGAGGATGCTGTGTGGAGGGTGTTTTTGAGGAGAGGAAGGAGTGAACATGGGTCTTGAAGAGACCCATATTGTAGGAGGGAGGAAACACAGAGGCCGGCAAATCGTTCCACAGCCGAGCTGTTGAACTCAAGAACGAGTCGTAGAAACGACCCGTTCTCAGGTGACTAATGTCAACCGTGTACAAATGTTGAGCGCGCGTTTGGCGTGTTTCCCGACTATGCACCGGTGCCGAGGGGATCAATGACGCTAGTTCCTCGGAGCATCTTCCATTGTAATACCGGTAGAACAAGGACAGCATTCCCACCTGGCGCCTGTGCTCTAAAGATTGCAATCCGTTAGTTAAATTAGGAGAATCTATCAAACGGACCGCCCGTTTCTGCACAGAGTCAAGGGTTTTTTTCAGGTATTTTGGGGCTCCAGACCAGAGGTGGCTGCCAAATTCAACCGTGGGGCGCACTTGCGATTTGTACAGGGCTAGCAGTTGTGTACTATTAAAGTATCTGCGTGCCCTGTACAGTATGCCCAGTTTCTGAGAGGCTAACTTAACTCTGGCCTCGATGGAGCCCCTGTACATGAGCTGGTCACTTAGAGTTACTCCAAGCATATCAATGGAAGGCCTGTTCGGGAGAATGCTTCCATTGAAGGAGACTAGATTATCATTTCGATCCCTTTTAGACGTGATCAGACATGATTGGGTCTTTGAAACATTAAATTCGACGAGGTTATTCTTACCCCAAGAGGAAACACTCTCGAGGTAACCGCCCATTCTTTGTTTCAAAGCCCTCCGAGCCATAGGGGTTTGTGAGCCCTTTGGAGGTTTGTCAAACAAAAAGCTATCATGGACTGTACTGTCGTCCGCGTAGCAATGAATCGGTGCACACGTCAAGAGGTCATTGATGTGCAACAAAAACAAAGTCGGAGACAGAACCGATCCCTGTGGGACGCCAGCATTTATCGAATGCGAGGAAGAGGTGAAACCATCAGCAACCGCCTGAATCGACCTCTCCCTCAAAAAGTCGGCAATCCACATACACAACGATGCAGGAAGTCCGTAAGAAGGCAGTTTGTTGACAAGCCCTCGGTGCCAAACCCGGTCAAAGGCCTTGGAAATATCCAGTGAAACCGTTTGGGTTTCACCAAAACGTTCCAGGCACCGCCCCCAAACATGCGTCACATACGCGAGAAGATCACCGCACGAGCGGTTCCGCCGGAATCCGTATTGACGGTCGTTAATAATTTTGTTCTTCTCGAGGTATGTGAGCAGTTTGTCGTTGATCACACGTTCCATCACTTTTGACAGAACAGATGTGATCGCTATGGGGCGGTAGTTGGCCGGGTTGGAGCGGTCACCCTTCTTTGGAATAGGGTGAATGATCGCTTTTTTCCAACCGGAGGGCACAGTCCCAAACTTCAGGGACATTTTGAAAAGCTTCGTCAAAATTGGAGCTATTTCTGCAGCGCACCTCTGCAATACCAGGGCAGGTATTCCGTCAGGCCCACTAGCTTTATTAACATCGAGCCCTCGTAAGACTTGGAGTACATCCCGATGCCGGATCCTCAGCTTTTTCATATGAAAACCGCAGTGAGGAACCGACGGCGGGATAGCACCTTGATCATCGAGGGTCGAGTTTTCCGCGAACATTTCGCCTAATAAGTTAGCCTTTTCGGCGGCGGTATTAGCTAGAGAGCCGTCAGTTCTGGTAAGAGGTGGCAGACTGGATTTGCAGAAATTGCGACCTATTGAGCCCGCAAGCGACCAGAACGCTCTGCTGCCATGCGGGCATGCAGCCAGCTTTCTGCTGATCTGCAGGTCGTGCTCAAATTTCGACCTATTTATGATTCTCTTGCTTTCCTTTGACATTTTGTTATAAACTATTCTGTTTTCAGACGTTCGAGATGTGTTGTAGGCTCGATAAGCCGCGTTTTTTCGTCGCACTGCTTCAGAGCATTGTCGACTGAACCACGGCTTTGAGCCCACACCAGTTTCTTTAACAGTGGATTGGATGAAGCCATCCATCGCGGACGCGATGACTTCACCAATTTCCTGGGCACATCTTGAGGGATCCGAAGTCCGAAAACAGACAGTTGACCACGGAAAAGCATTAAAGTCTTATTCTCTTTAATATTTTCGTTGAGATTATTAGGGTTATCTTCTTCTTCAATGATAAAATAAATATGTTTGTAAACTTCGGATTTGGATCCGCAATCATCAACGGAGCCTTCAAAACTAAAGCAATTTCAAGCATCATTTCCAAATCCGAATACATGTCACTAATAATGCTGGTCGTTCACTTTACTACGTTTGACTTGTACTTTTCCATTTTTTCGTACCGTGAAGTCTCTCCCAGCTCGAACTAAAATATTTCCGCTCTACCACGGAAAAAACCACATTCTTAACTCCAAATAAAATAAAGATTCTTTTATTGTAGCGATAAATTGAAACAGCAGAAATTTCAGAAAGAATTCCAATGGGTAGCTCCTAAAATTTGACGCGTCTTACACCCTTCAACCCTTGGAAAATTTGGGAAGATTTATTTCCATATGCAAAGACGCCAACCCTTCAGGGATGCTTTATTTTACGGTTGCCGTCGTTTACTACGTTGGAAAGCTTTGTGGCTGGACGCAGGTATAGCCTACTTGCGGGAGCTCATTTCCGCTCGAATCCGGAAATAAAATCCTTCTTCACTTCCGCCGTGACGCGTTCCTTGTGCCGGAAGCCATTATTCCCTTTACATTTTAGAGGCTAACTTTCAATTTATATTCGGATAACATTGTTGTTAGTCCCTGAACTTCTTTACTATATTACAGTACGGTGCTGAGTGTAACTTCTACTCTGGAATGTGCCGCAAATATATAGTATATTATTTTAAATGAATACATTGTAATTAAAAATAATGAAATAAAATTCACTTGTACACTCCGGGATTTGACATCTTGATTGCTAGTCAAGAGTCTTATCCCCCGACCACGGAGACGGTCAATACTGTAAATTGTTTATGTTATAAATATCATGAATTTATTTACATAAGGTAACGTATCTATAATTCTCGAGACCAATTTCAATTTCTCACTTTTCTTATTTTTAATACTATTTTTTGACTTTAGTACTTGAAAACTTTTCTTGTAAAATATGATCTACAGCTCAGTGTAAATGAGATTTACGTCGCAGACAAATAAAAATACATCGAAATACACTAGGAATCTTTTTTTTAACATTACCTCCGCACAATTTGGGAGGCCGAAATGGGTACGGCCGCCCTGGGAACCATTTATTTTTTATTTATATTTTGTTATAAATATACAAAAACATTACAAGGAAGCTTTTGACTGTCCAACTAGGAAGGACTCCCGTTCTAGGACAGTCAAATTGATAGGTTTGGTGACTAGGCAGGGGTGCCCGGGTTCATGGAGTGAGGTTTGTCTGGATTTAGTGGCGGATTACCTGGACACACTGATCCCTAGATTCCTACCCTCCCCGCTTACCTTTTTCCTTCACTTCCTCTATTTCCTCTCCTTTCCTTTCCCTCCACCCGTTCCATCAGCATCCCCAAAGATGACACAGGTCCTGAGGGAATTTATTTTTCTCAGGGACCTGTGTGGAGCTAATGTAAAAAAAAAAAAAATAACAAAGGAGGCCCTGAGGAAAATATTTCCCCAGGGCCTATGTCGTCTTTGAGGATGGTGTGTGGAGGGTCTTTTTTGGGAAACAAAGGAGAAGAAGTTCTAGGAAGGAAAAAGGGATTAGGGTTGGGTTGGAATCTGGGGGTCAGTGTGCCAGGAGAGACGGATGTATGAATCTATCCCACCCACTGCGGTGCAAGACAATGTTCCGAGAGTCTTGTTAAAGAGGTCAAAAGATCTCCCTCAACCGTCTCTCTGATCCGGCCTTCCACGCAGTTGGTGGGCAAGATCCGGACAAATCTCACCCCATGAACCCGGGCACCCTTGCTAAGTCACCAAACGAAGCGAATCACTTGAGGTGATCTATGGCAAAGGTGTGAGTTGTCCAAAAAACCCGCCTCCCAAATAAAAATTTAAACTGGCAATCAATGTAGAAGTAACTAAAAAAATGCATTTATTTTCTTAAATTTTCCCATAAATTGATAAAAAAAGACAAATATTTAAGAATGTCCAATCCGCCAAAAAAAATACAACAAACCAATAATATTTATTTGTAATAATTCTATAACATTTATCAAGTAGGTACCTACTCAGAGTCGAAGAAATAATATTTTATTTCTATTATATTGTCGAGTGGGTAGGTACCTACAACAAAGTCTTTTTCGCCCAATTCTAATATTTCAATTCTTATTTAAACATATGTAATACTATTAAAATCAAATTCCATTTCAGGTTATTGATTTCTTTCTATATTTTCAACGAACGAAATTTTCAGAAAATGAAATTTAATAAAGCCTTTTACGAAGAAGGCATACGAGACTAGGTAAAATTACTAGTGAAGCCAGATATCCCCGTTAAACTCATATATTTCGAAATCTTTCAGTTAAAACTATTTTGAACATTTGTAATAGATCTATGTGAGTACGTACATCGGTTGTCATTTATAAAAATACATTTATGATATTCTAACAGACCCGGCCACACGTTGCTGTGGCTAACGAAACACAACGCCATTACCCAACATTTATAACCAACGCCACCTGTTAATTTACAAACATAACAAATCCACGCCGTCCGCTTGCCAGCCCGCTATGCGCTGCCTGAATTAAATCTTTGAAGTTTTCAGCTTTTCTCTAATATAATATGCATGTATTATACATATGAACCGTCTTCTTGAATCACTCTATCTGTTGGTGAAAACCGTGAAAGATTGCGTAGTTTAAAAGATCTAAGCGTACAGACAGCGGGAGCGAGTTTATTTTATACTACGTAAAGATTTATGTAACAGGATTTTATACTTCAGTTCGAATACGAACAGTAAAAATGAGTGAAATTTTTTTTACAAAAATATATATTTTTTTTTACATTAACTCCACACAGAAGGCCCTGAGGAAAATAATTTCCCTCAGGGCCTATGTCATCCTTGAAGATGCTGTGTGGAGGGTGTTTTTGAGGAGAGGAAGGAGTGACATGGGTCTTGAAGAGACCCATGTTGTAGGAGGCAGGAAACACAGAAGCCGGCAAATCGTTCCACAGCCGAGCTGTTGAACTCAAGGACGAGTCATAGAAACGACCCGTTCTCATGTGACATTTGTCAACCGTGTACAAATGTTGGGTGCGCATTTGGCGTGTTTCCCGATTATGCACCGGTGCCGAGGGGATCAATGACGCTAGCTCCTCGGAGCATCTTCCATTGTAATACCGGTAGAACAAGGACAGCATTCCCACCTGACGCCTGCGCTCTAAAGATTGCAATCCGTTTGTTAAGTTAGGAGAATCAAACGGACCGCCCGTTTCTGCAGAGTCGAGGGTTTCGAGGGGGCTCCAGACCAGAGGTGGCTGCCAAATTCAACCATGGGGCAGTTGTGTACTATTTTATTTATTGAAGAAATATGGTAATAATTTTTGTATCTTTATTCGTCGCAGTTAAACACAACCGCCATCTTTGCGCTCGTATTACCGGCTGACCGTAATCTAGGTACAAGCGAGTACATAACAAGTTGTTTTGAAGATGTGAATTGTAAATGAATAAATAAAACCATAAACTGACATGAGAACAGTTTATTTGCATTTCCTCCCAAAACCCAATTACGACAGTTTTTGGTTATCTGACGTTCATGAGAGAACCGCTAGGCTTACAGGTACCAATTTGATTTCAAATGAAAGCTAATTAAATTTACTTCAACTTTATTTTCTTTAATATTTGACGTGGGATGCGTATTTTATAACATATTTCACAAAATAAGTGACCAATTCGAAAAAATTTAACTTTTTGGTAAAATGGCCCATTTTTGAAGAACTGTATCCTAGGAACAAATAACTGTATAGAGCTCGCCCTAATTTCAAATTGTAGCAAATTTAGTTGACTTTAAAAATATACTGAAAAATTTTACCAGTCAGACTCTTCTTTCACTGAGATATTGCGTAAAAACTGAAAAAAGTCCGAAAATTTCGAGCTTTTTTGGCTACACCGCCGCTCGCATAGCACTTGGGAAAATGCAAATCTGTTTTTTTAAATATTGGTTTAGGTCCTAACAACAAATAAAAAATTCAGAATGACACGACCTTTTGCAAGCACGGATGTACATCTTGACTGGACTATAAAGGGATAATGTAATAAAATGCACAATTTTAAGGTTAAATATCTTAATTTTGGATACACTCAATTTGGAAGTATGACATGAATTCTCTTCCAAAGGAAACATAATTGTTCCTTTAACCGTTCGTTTTACCATTTACCAAAAAGGTTTCAACGAGTGTATTCACTCTAGGTTAGCTGAAATCATTTCAGTCCTGTCAGAGTTTTACCTGAAGATGCGCGGAAAGAACTGGAGAGCAACTTACTTACTCCCTAGAGTTAGCACATGACCTTATGTCGGTTATCCCTATTATGAAATCCCTCCCAAGGATCACAGCTGTAAGCCTGAGCGGCGGGGTGTAAATTAACCTATAGCATCCCTCACTCTAATTAGTGAAAGACGAAGCAATGCGGGAATGGGAAAGTATTAGGTTAAAAATACCTACAAATATTGAAAAAAAATTTGTAGGACTTACCTAAAGTGCCTTCAAAAAGATTTTTTTTGCTTTGACGTCGATTTATAAAAAAAGGGTTGTCAAAGCATTTCTTGCAAGGTTTTCTTTCATTTATGGTCAAAGTCTGTTTTGGAGATCATTTTTCAAATAATTATTTGGGCTAACGGAATGGTAAATAATTAATAGATTTTCGAAAACAGTTCCAAAATAACCATTTGAAGGAAAATATTCATATAGCGGATGTCTTGATAAAGAGAAGTGCAATGATTTTTACTCAAAAAATTAAGTTTGAGTCTGCATTTCTGCAGTTATTTTTAGATTCACATAACAATAATTTTATTATTATGATTACTAATGCAGACCCCTGAAAAATCATGGGATAGTATGAAGACTTGAGAGATCAGGTCCAATTTTGAAAATGATAATAAAAATCATTTTCTGTTAAAGTATTCTAGAGCTTTTATCAATTCTTCAGTCTGTTCAAAATTAGAAAATTAAACTTAATTTCAAAGCAAATTTGATTTTACCATAAACCAGATTTACACAGAATACATCAACCAACAAAACTATCTGATAGCTCAGACCCATGAAAAATCACGGGATAGTCTGAATTCTTGACTTGAATTTTTTCTATTTTTTTTCATCGCTTTTAATGACTTTTAAAGGAGGATCTGAGTTGATTTCATTCTGAGTTGTCCGGTCACCGATTATTTTATGTGCTTACCGCACAAGAGCTATCAATGCTTCCTACTGTGGACTCAGTGGAGCGATGGCACTCTCTATTGGGAAATTTTGTTAGGCTGAATACTTTAAGGAAGGAGAAGTGAGAGAGAGAGAGGATGATTTTTTTTCAGGAAATTTTAAAAATCTAATATTTTAGTTTTACTACGCCCCTGAAACCTCAGTAGCTATATAAAAAGTTTCAATCCCTTCCCATATTGCATAGCAGCAGTTTTATGGACATACCCTTTCGGGTACGGCCAATTCTCTCAGGTCAATTTCAATACATCTCCATTTGGTTCGACCTCTAATGGCACTCGAAGGACTCTTATGGAAAAAAAAAACATTTAGAAAAACTCCGAGCAAAATATATAATAATAAATTTCCCTTATAAAAATGCTGTGCACACTGAACATGCGATCTCTAGAAGTGTGATTGATACTCGAACAGGTTTAAAATAAAAGATTGAAGCAAATCATCGTGATTTTAACTTTTGTTTCACAGCGTTTTTTGTCGGGTATAGATGAGCAAAATTGTAAAAATTTGTTCACCGTTTCTAAATCTTTTATGTAAGCATTTACGTTGTTTGCCGTGTCAATCTTCATCAGTTTTATTTTTGATTTGTTGATCAGTAGATCTAGATTAAGGATTGTTTCCTTTATTTTTGCAACTAAGTGATTAAATAGGCTAGCCGACAAATCAAAACCCAGGGGATTTTTTCAGTCCGACATTTGTTAATCTGTATTATGTTCAGGTTAGATTTACTGGTGTTCGGCCGATAATATTACCAAATAAGCAACTCCTAAAGTAAGGCCCAACACACTTACCATAATTAGCAGATAGACAAAAACACATCTAGTTGTGTTATATACTATGCGTATATATAAAAACACATCTAGTTGTATTATATAACATTTAATTGTGTTATATGCTATGCGTGTATAAAACACATCTAGTTGTGTTATATAACATGCTATGCGTGTAAAAAATACATCTAGTTGTGTTATGCAACATGCTATGCGTGTAAAAAAATACATCTAGTTGTGTTATGTAACATGCTATGCGTGTATAAAAATACATCTTGTTGTGTTATGTAACATGCTAAGCGTGTATCTATAATAACCGCAGTGCTGCTTAAAAACTTAACCCAGATGTCAAGAGATTTTTGCTCTATTTTATTTAAATAAGTGCTTTCACAACAACCGCTTTTGCCTATTAATTATATATTTTTTATTTGGATTTACATTTATCTTTCTTTTAAAATCATCTTCAATAATCTTCGTCTTCTTTTCCAACTTTTTTAACGCAGCCTTAAACGCCAGGGGGCTCTCGAAGAAAAATAAGAGGGAAAAATTAAGCTTCGTTGGGGCCCGCGGATAAGCCACCACACACTTCTACAAGTTTTCTTCTCGGTGTCTGTGTATGTTACAATTCCTTCACCAGTAGCCCTAGATTGGAAAATATAGCCGATAAATACATATGGAGGGAGAAAATTTCAAATAAAAACATTTTTGGAGCGGTTATTGCAAGCATTAATCAGTGGGCAGCTTTTTCCGAGCGTTTCTATTTTTATCTAAATATATGGGCGAAAATCTGTACAACGCTTAGACACCACTGTAGACATACACAGATAGAATCTAGAATGTGTCGTGGACACGTCGGTGTTAGTGTGCCCGAAGTAAAGCCAACATTGCCTTACTTTTATTGCGTAATTCAGGTTTAGTAATTTAAAAACTGATGCTAGTCCGACATATTTTTGTTGATTGTCACTGGCCATTATTTTACATGTTATCAGTGAGCTAGTTGTGAGAAGAGAGACCTTAGAAGTTCAGATAACCGACATAGGTAGACAGCACACCTATATAGATAATACAAACAACTAATTGTCTTTTGCAAACAGGTAATGGAAATCAGAAAGGTGAAGTTGAAAGAAGATTTTATATACATTGAAAAAACGCCTTATCATTTCTCCCTTGAGAGTTAACTAAAAAAAATGACTTAGTATGTGTCCTTTCGTTAAGTACCACTAGTTTTTGGACACCGTTTGGTTAAAGTAAAAAGTACGCACTTGGGTCATTGTGCTTTTTTAAACTTTCTTCCGTTTTCGGACACCGTTTGGTTAAAGTAAAAAGTACGCACTTGGGTCTTTGTGCTTTTTTAAACTTTCTTCCGTTTTCGGACACCGTTTGGTTAAAGTAAAAAGTACGTACTTGGGTCATTGTGCTTTTTTAAACTTTCTTCCGTTTTCGGACACCGTTTGGTTAAAGTAAAAAGTAAGCACTTGGGTCATTGTGCTTTTGTAAACTTTCATCCGTTTTCGGACACCTTTTGGTTAAAGTAAAAAAAAACGCACTTGGGTCATTGTGCTTTTTTAAACATTCATCCGTTTTCGGACACCGTTTGGTTAAAGCAAAAAATACGCACTTGGGTCGTTGTGCTTTTTTAAACTTTCTTCCGTTTTCCATTGAGATATTGTGGTGTTCCCATTTAAAACCTTTAATACGGTCGCTTCGCCATCGAATTCTGTTTTTTATGTAATGTCAGACTGTCCGTATGTAAATATTACAGCTTGCATTTTTTAATTTTTTTTTAATAACAATAATAAAAACATCTAAATCAATAAACTCCTCGAGGCCTGTGTCAACTTTGTGGATGTTGTGTGGAGGATTTTTTTAGGGAAAGGAAGAGATTTGAATAATATTGGTTTCGAAGAGACCCAAGCTATAGGTGGGAGGAAACACAGTGTCAATTAATTTCACAACCGATTTGTTGAATACGTAAGAACGAGTCTTAGAAACATGTGACAAATTTAATATCATTGTTTCTCCCGACTCTGCGCTGTACCGAAGGTATCATATGACGCCAACCCGAAACTATCAATTCCTTGAAGCATCTTCCATTAAAATGCCAAAGGACAAATATTTGGTTAAAACGGGTAGCACTGAGTTCAAGTATTTTGCAAAAGTACTCTGAAACAACTTAGTGTTTGTAGTTTAAAAATGGCTTTCAAGTTAAGAAATGGTGAATCCACATTGGTCCTCTAAACCAGTGGTCCCCAACCTCCGGGCCGCGGCCCGGTGCCGGGCTTGGACCAAATGGTCTGGGCCGCGCAAGGGCTTGCTTAAAAAATCGAACATACCGAATAAAACTTAATTATAGCTTAAAAGAATTATTCCGTTGAAAATTCCTTCACGCTAAGTTACCACCAACCTTCCGAAAATATCTTCGAAGTAAAACAACACCACACTACCATATGCATGCCGCAAGCGGATGGCTCCGAAAACGGTCTTGCCGTAACTTCTTTTCTCTGTCTTGGAAAAACATACTTTCAACCTTCCGTTGAACCTTAAAATATAGAAAATACCCATGAATCCAAAAGAAAATTGAAAAATTATCTGAAACTTCTGGAATAATCCTTCATTGTTATTATATATTTTTTCTTCGTTTTCCCACAAACCTTGTGTTTTCTCTACTATTATATGTCACTATAATTTATGTACCACAATTGTAATTTTTATTTTTATATATTCTACAAATATTTTGTTATAAAATAAATAAATAAAAAAAACAACATTCAAAGTGTGTGTGTTCCCCCCCCCCCCCCCCCCCCCCCCCCCCCCCCCCCTCAGTGGGACGCGGTAAAATGCTCAAACCTTGACCGGTCCGCGGCGACAAAAAGGTTGGGGACCACTGTTCTAAACAATCCCAAATAAAATTTTCTAGACTGAAAATCCATTTAAAGAAGATAGATTTCGAAAAATTGTCTAGATGAGATCAGAATCCACACATGTACCTAATGGATTAAAAAGATAAATGCATTTCTGTACTTTTCGTTGAAAAGATATTAGAAGTAGTGATGATAAATGATCTATTTCAGCTTGAAATAAATCCAATGTCACCAATTCATACAAGATCAATCGTCTCGTAGGCCCCAATGCAAATGAAATTAATATTATCTACTCAATATAATAGCTCAGTTTGGGTGGCGGTTAAGGATTCTGCCGCAATCATTTATTGGATAGCCATAGGTCACCCTGAGTGGTTTGCTACGTTTGGTGACTTAGTGGTGGTGCCCGAATTCAAGTGATGAGGTTTATCTTGGCGTCGAATGCATCTACCTACCTACTATGCAACGTGCAGGATCGGGAGAAACTGGTTGAACAGGACTTTTTCAACCCACTGAACTCTCTCGAGAGAGTTATCTTCTTCTTCAATAATATATTACATTGATGGAAATAACAATGAAAAGTTTTAAAGAGAGAGTTGTTCTTATAAAAAATATAAATTATATGATCAAAATAAACCAAGACTAAATAGTAATTTTTGCAATTTTCCTTTGTGTGTTTAAAATGAAATTTGAACTTGAAGAACAAATTTTAAAGACAAAGTGAGAAGCTTGGTGTTGCCTTTTTAATAAAGTTTTAGTTCCAATAGAGAACTCCAGTCCAATTTTTTTAATTTTTTTTTATGAATAATGACCTTCTAACTTAAATAACTGCATATTTATTTTTATTTTTATAGTTAGTTTTAATAGTTAAAATAAATGTCAAAGTTTTAATTTTTCAAGATCCCCCGAAAACCACCGTGACGTCATCTGGCCCTGTGACGTCATCTGCCCAAAAGTTTTAGTTATTTTCAACAGATGTTGTCATTTTGTATGGAAGAAGTGATGAAACTATTCAATAAGTAAAACATTATTTAGGTGTAATTAATTATTTATTATATTATATTTATTATATTTTTTCAATATTATTACGGGAGATTGGTATTAAAATTGTTTGAAATTATTATTTCTTTAGCTTTACGAATCGAAATCAATATTAAGGAAACCGAAGCATGAATTTCGTAGGGAACTGGAATCAGCTGTTCGACTTCCGCCATTTTGAATTTCAGCATTGGAGCGTTTTATGGAAGCGGTGACGTCACGCCTCACAAATTCCGTAATACCAACTTGACAGGATGTTTTAATGGACTTTTTAATATATTTTTTAAAACTCTACGTTAAATATTATTAAATAAAACTTATATATTCAGAATCAGCGTTTATTGGTCTATATGAACATATTTTTTTAAAGCCATAATATTTTTTAACTGGAGTTCTCTATTGTATAAATTTCTACAATAATTGCCAACGTACCCATATTTTAAATATTGTTCAAATGTATTATACCTTATTCTCATTTTTCTTTTCTTACGTTGGTATTATAATGAGTCTCCCGAAATTTAATTTAAATTGAAACCAAATTGTACCTTTACTGGAAAGACTAATTGAATTCTAAGCAAGTTTTGTGATATTTGGTTGAAAGTATTTTTTGTAGGTTGAATTTAGTGCCCCAATTCAGCAATTTATATTGTTAGAGAACTGGGCAATTACCAACGGTGAAAGGTCGGTAGAAAAGGTCAATCGATGTTTTTTTTCTTTATGGACAATCAAAAACGTTTTATTAAAAAAGCTAGGTTAAATGAACGATTTTTCAGAAAGGAAAAAGTAAAATGTAATACGCCGACGTACAAGTGTTCTTCATTGATCTTTAAATTGTTCAATTTGTTTAAAATTGCTTAAATTATTTAAATTGTTTAAAAATGCTCTAATCTTAACAATTTCTGTACTTTAAAAACGATTTGAAATTTTAATTTTGTTATGTTTTTAAAGTGAATAAATAAAATTGAATTGAAAATTTGAATTAAAAGTGTGAAAGTGGGTTAAACAGGTAAAAAGGTCCCATCTGTTAGGAGCCAGTGGGACTGTGACATCCCCAATTTCGATATGTTGTGAGATGGAGTAAAGGCAGATTGGGAAGTATGTAGATATTTAGATCTGATTTTGATCTGAAGCCATTTCAAGAGACGTTTCGAAGGTTTGTCTAAGTCTATCCACTTACTGCTTGGCAGGCCGGATCCGGAGAGACTGGTGAGGGAGACCCAACCTAGATTTCCCCAGCCGGACTCTCTCGACCCATCGCCTTGGACCGCAGTGGGAGGAACGGGTTCATACTTCCGTCACTCCGGGACACACTGACCCCTAGATTTCTTTCCACCCTTTATGCCTTTTCCATCTCAGAACTTTCTCTCCTCCATTTACCCATAAAGCCCCTCCACACAGCATCCGCAAAGATGACGTAGGTCTTGAGGGATTTTTACTCTGGGTCCTCCTGTGTATAGCTATTGTAAAAAACATAAGTTGTTGTGCATGCCGGGATGTGAACCCGCGACCTCCGGATTCGTAGCAACGTATCGTAACCGCTCAACCATGGAGGAAGTCTTTACTCTTAATTCTAATTTGTCTCGTAACAAAGTTATAAAACGCTCCGCCACACAGCCTTAACACCCGCTTCCCACCCCCTCCCCTCGCCCCCTCGTGCCACTTCCCGGATAAAGCCGTCACTCTTTACAGCGAACCAATAAATCCCCAATAACCTTCCACGGCCCCTATTAGCATATAAGGCAGCGGTCGTGAACCTTCCAGGTGAATGAACATCTTGATTGATTTTTGAGATATTGCTGAGTTGCTCTTTCTCCACTTTCTTGAATCAACTTTTTTTTTCTATGCTTCGTAACTGCAAGGCACTGTCTGAATAATATTCACTAGAAATTCCTTCCATTCAGATTCGTAGAGCGCCGTTTTTGTGAAAAATTACCTGAAAGGCTTTTACAATTTTTAAGTACGCTCAATCCAAATAAGATTCAAGGTTCGTAATTCCTGCTGATGATTGTTAGAAATTATGTTTGTGGAGACAGCAAATAAAACATGTTAGTGGCCTATCTTGATTTCGATCCGCTTATTGTCCTTGTCGTTGGAGAACAAAAATGGATATTTGGAGTTATCCTCGATTTTATTGAAAATTTTATTTATTATATATCGGGCAAAATAATGATTATGAAACAGCAAGGCAGATTTGACATCTGACCAAAAATAAAGCCTTCACATTTGACGCCGACTGAGCGGCGTCTCTTTTCGAACTGCTCGACACGAGACGCGCGCCCTTTGGGCACGTGGTCTCAACGACAACAATGATTCTTAATCAACATGTTCGATCGAGCCAAACCGTCGAACCTGAGAGAGGTGAGCAAAAGGCTTTACATCTCTCAACACTCTTTTTGGTAGACTCTATTTCATTCTAGTCAAATGTTCTGTCTAGTGGAGCCAATTCGGTTTCACAAATCTTATTTTTTACGCCGTTTGTACTCTTTAAGTTTGTACCTTAATTGATACGAATTTCCTATCGAGCAAAAAGAAAGTGAAATCCTATTTAGATTAATCTTTGCGACGAATCGGTTTACATTATGAACATCAAAAAATATGCTACGGATAAATTAAAGCTTTTAAAAGCCTTTCTATGTATTGGAATAACAATAAAAGTATTAATTACATAACAAAAAATACAAGTGTAAACCACTAAAAAAAATGTTTTTGCATGACTTAACTGTGAAGTAATATAAGAAACAATTTTTAAAAAATACCCCATTGTGCTGAAGATTATTTTTGAGGTTTTGTATGTTCTAACTTTTTTTCATTCTTATAAAATTATGCACAAAATAAATAAAAACCACTTTTTCGCTTACTTGCCTCGTGCAAATAAGACGCTGGATTTAAAATTTTGAAGGCATGAGCATCGAAATATTTCTAGCGTTTATATTCCGATTAATCAATAAATTATTTATGTTGAGCTTTCCGAAAGATGAAAAAATAAATTAACTAACACGAAAAAGCACGAATCCTTGCCGAGGTATTGATTTTGATCCATTTATAATTTGTTCAGGTGATGTTTTTAACCACCCGAAGGTTGCAGATGCCCTAACTATGGATTATGGATGTACAACCTCCCTCGTTTACACTCCTTTAGGTTCTAATTTATATCCCCCGGAGCACGTTAACGTGTACGAGAAGCTGCGCGATATTTTTCCTCGATAGGTGCTCAAATGGTCCTACTACGAACCGACGTATATTATATTTCCAAACGTCACGAATTCTGCGCAAAATCAGCTTCCAGCTTTTTAAAATGCGGGTGAAAAGATGATTAATTAGACGTGTTAATGATTTATTTTTCAATTTGGTGACTTGAATTTTAATAATTGACTCTTATAATTATATTTTTTTATAAATAATGTGGAAAATATTTTTAAAAATAAAAAGCGTAATTCCTAAAGAGCAGCAACGTTTTAGTTGCATAATATATGACAACTCTCGAATAGAGTTTTTGTTGTGTCAGATGACAACTAGAATCATATTTGTTAACCACATAACAGAAATCTGTAATAAGGGCTTAAAAATGTTGGGGTTTATAACTAGGCTAACTACAAACTTTAACAATATAAAGTGTATTAAAATGTTATATTTTGCTTATGTTAGAAGCCAACTTGAGTACAATTCTCCTGTCTGGAAACGTCATTATAATATGCACGTACAAGCTGTTGAACGATTACAAAACAAATTCTTACGTTTTCTAAATTTTAAAATGGGTATTCCAGCAAATATGTCAAACTACAACACAATTTTAAACGATATGAATATGCTTAAATTGTCAGACAGAAGAATTTTCACTGACTTGGTATTTTTATATAAAATTCTAAATGATTTAGTTGATAGTCCGATATTACTTGAATTGATAAGCTTCCGAATTCCACTTCGTAATACTAGAAGTCAGGATTTATTTCAGTGCACAAATTCTGGGACTAACTACCATATGTATTCCTCTTTGCCCAGAATACTAATGGAGGGAAACAATTATACCAAGTCAGTGGACATCTTCAATTTATCTTTGAATAAATATAAAATATTGTAATTGAGGCAGTTCAGTTATGTACAATAAAATGTTTTTTCTATGCTATATATGTAAAAGCCCCGAAAAAGGGCGTTTATTTATAAATAAATAAATAAATAAATAAAAGTTGCATAGTTTTTTGGGTGTCTCTCACTATGGATTTTCATCTAGCCTCTGCATGGCTTCGTGGCCATTACGAGAGAAGATCCGAGAAGTTTGCGGAGAATATTGAAAATTTGCACCCTTGCCTTTAAAAATAAGAGGAAAATTAATGTATACGTCTGATTTCGACAAACGCAGCGAAAAACAACTTTAGACAGTATTTTGTAAAGAATTAGTCACCGTGGTTTGTTTTTCGTTGGAGAATATTTGATATGCATTCTGCTCAAAATAAAGTATGAACAAATTTTCAAAACAAGACCTTCATATTTCTCTAGGTAATTTTTTTTGGGCAAACAGCTGTAATAATGTCATATGCATTACAAATGTACCGAAAAATTTAAAAAGAGTTATTTCATCCTTTGTCCTTCTTCGTAAACACCCTGTACGTTATTTACAGATATAAAGTAAAACCTTAGGGATTAACTTATATATCATATTAAAAATATATAGCCGAGTACCTTTTAACCACTCGAGTGATGAATATTTCCAGGTGCTCGGTTTTTATTTGGCCATTGGATTTAATTAATATCGTAACTTCAAATATTAACACAGAATCAAATAAATTGCTTTTTTTATTGTTTTCTTTATTTCGTCATGTTATTGAGAGAGTCCGGCTGAAGAGGCTTAAATTAGCTCTCCCTCGACCAGTCTATCCCAATCCGAATCCCAAGCCACACAATTTTTGGGCGAACGCATTGGCTGCCAAGACCTAGTTAAATGACACCACATGAACCCGGGTACCCTATTAAATCACCAAACGTAGCAAACCACTTGGGGTGACCTATAGCAGGGGTGTTGGTTATCCAATAAATGGTTCCAGGGCGGCGGTACCCATACCCACCTTTAAAATTGAAAAGTACGTTTGATGTCTGAAAAAATTTTTTGGAAAAATATTTCTAATGTAGTGAGTTTTATTGGACTATTCAACTTGCGAAAGAAATTCTATGATACCTAATAATCAGAAGTAACAACGTACTAAAACATTTTTCGAAAGATGAATTTAACCATAAACGCACATACAAGACGAGAAGCAAAGACATCTCATGAAAATGTAAACAAGTACTAAACCACACCTTCCTTTCAGAACGTAAAGCTAAGCCACAGTTTCTACAGCTTATCTGTAAATCCGGCTTCAGATAGAATAGTGGATTTTACTGTACGAAATTTATAAACATTCACGGGGAAACCACTGCAGCGAAAGCTTGTTGGAAGTGTGTTGTGGGCGAGAATACCCGAAGCAAGCTAAAATTTTTCCTTACTTTGGATGAAATTGATGAATGATATTTATTCAAAATAATTTCGTTAAGTTTCTTCGCCAGGACAAACATATAATTATTATTAACCATTGGATTTGAAACATTTCGATTATTTTGATTTAATAAAGACGTACACATTATGGGTAGCGATGCCCCGGGAATCATGTATTGGATTACAAACTCTTCTGGCATAGGTAACCCCACGTTACGCTACGTTTGGTGACTTAGAAGGGGTGCCCGGCTTCATGGGGTGAGGTTTGTCGGGTTCTTGCCAACGGAAACGGAAACGAGCGACACTAAAAGAGACAAAAACATATATCTATTTAGCCTGGGTGTTTATGAAATAGACTCGGTGTCCTCTTTGTGCGGTGCTTCGAAGCCTATTGGCCTCCTCGTGCGGTGTTTCGTAGAATAAAATGTAAAATCATTTTTAAACTTGATAACAATATTATAACCTACAATTCTCCACCAGATACTCTGCACTATTCTCATGCTCTCGAAGTTAAGTCTTCTGAAGGTTTCCCTTCTACCGTGTGTGAACTGCACACATGATATATTTTTTTAATAAAGCTAGACGTTACTCGCGTTTTAAATAAAGCAGCTAAAAGGAGTTAAAAACTCGAATAGCTGAAGCAACTCCTAAATAGTCACTTTACGGTCAAAAGTTTTGTATAAAAATAGGAGCTATATTATCTAAAAAACGAAGATTCTTTATAAAAACTGCAAATTGATGCGCAGCCACTGTTTATAGCTGTTGATGTTGACAGCTTTTATAAGTTAATGTAGTCCCAAATTTATTCAAATTGAAAATAGCAATTTACTTTTAAATCGTTATTATATTTCACAGTTCTAGGGATTATCACAGTTCAGTGGGAATGACGGTTTCCAAGCGGTGCGGTGTGGAGAGAATAGAGTTTGTGGCATAAAACATGAAATTGCATATCGACTTGTCACGTCTATGTCAAGTGTTTCAATAGACATTAATCTCGCAATACATTTCTGCTAAATCGACAGTGGTGCATCGAACAACAGCAGTGTCAGCAGGCTGTGTCGGTTGAATCAATGCAAGTTTAATACTGTGAAACGTGAAATTTAAACTTTGCAGACATTTTAAATTATTATTCTTTCTATTTTTGATACTGACAATTCGTTGTGGAATTCTATTATACTAATATAATAAAACCCATATAAAACTTTTTTTCACTCCGGCGTGGTCTAGGGTTAAGGCTTTTGAATCGCAATCCGAATGTCGCGAGATCGAATCCCGGCGAGGGAAATTTTATTTTTATTTTATTTTATTTCACAATAAATTTATTTAAAATAATAAATAGATTTTTGCGGTACGTTCCTGAGTGGAAAATATAAAGTATCGCCCTGGTGTAAGACCACCATTCAGAATTAAAATGTTGCTTGAAATGGCTTTAGGCATTTTTGGTGACAAGATCTGAATAGCCAGGTACTTCCGCACCTTTATCTTCCCCATCTCGTTCCCTTCACTACCTTTAGTCTCACGACATACGTCAATCTGGGCTTCTGTACAGGGCCCGCAGATACTTTAAAAGTTCACAACTACTAATCCTGTACAAATCGCAAGTGCGCCCCACGGTTGAATTTAGCAGCCAACTCTGGTTTGGAGCCTCAACATAAGTAAGTCACCAAACACGGTTTAAAGCCATTTCAAGCAACTTTTCAATTCTCGTGGTGGTCTTAGTGCGAAACTGAGAGTTTAGAACCTTGGAACTTCCATTTTACTATAATATATTATTTAAATCTTATTTATTGTGAAATAACGCAAATTAATCTAATAAAATGAATTTGCGCACGCCGGGATTTGAACCGGCGACCTAGTGCTAGTCGAGAGCCTGCCCCGCGACCACGGAGACCAACCACTCTGTACTCTACAACCAAACTGTTTTGCGTGGCGGGTTGGATCGGAGGAGACTAGTTGAGGGACGCATTCACTATGGGAGGGATGGGTCTAGATAAATTGACCGAATTACAATTTTTCGAATTCAATTATTCGAACTGCAATTTTTCGAACTTCAATTTTTCGAAAACATATTTTCCGAACATCAATTGACCGAAACACTAGTTTTTAGAATTTATGTAAGTATGTATACAGTACGCACAACCTAACCTAACCTAACCTATAACTGCTACGTCTGATAATATCTCGTTTGTCAAATAACAAGTAAAATATATATTTTAAAAGTTGATTCACAAATTTGAAAAATATGCCTATCGGCCTTTTGCTGTTCTGCTGAATTCTGAATTGCTGTTTGAAAAATTAGTTTTTCGAAAAACTGAAATTCGAACAATTGATTTCGAAAAATTGAATTAGAAAAAAACATGTCTGCTCCCGGAAGGGATTACTATACAGATCTCATTTCTAAAGCATTCAGTATACTTTCGTCATTCCTCTATCCGTACTTCATTGCCAGGCAACAAGGTTGGTATCAGCATACCATGGTGGACTGCTAGTTTCACTTCTCTGAACAACTTTGTCTTAAATCTAATTTCATGAAACCTCATAAATCATTAATTTAACTTACTAAATGAATTCATTATAAATATTATAATGGGTCTTCTCGAATCTCCAAACGGAACACTTTCTATTACAAGAATTATGAAGTTAGTAACCGACTGGTGGAATATTAAAGTTTAAAATTTAATTCGCGCTGAGATCTCGTCTCTCAATTTGCCATCAAATAAAATATAACATTTTCAAGTGATATTAATCTTGTAATGAAATTTGAACATTTTATAAATCCTCTCAAATAAGGAAGAGACATAATGTATAGATTGTTTAACTGTAGAGGAAGTGGAAATTCCGACGTTTTCATTTTTTTTTTTTACTTTTCTAACAAACGACAGCTGTTGAAATAGTGAAATTTTGACATAAATTGACTATCATAAGTGCATTTTTTCAGATTTCTCGATAAAAAAATGATGAAACACATGATTGATATAAAAATAATTTATTATCTTTTATAATCGTATTTTGTTAACAACATATTGGAGTGGAAATGTCATAGAATTTATTAATATTTTCAAGAATTTCATAATATTCTTACGAGTGCATGTTTTGCGTGGCCGGTTTCGGCCCGTTTCACACAACTCTTAATTTTACATTTGAAATCAAAATACTCATCCAAACTGAAAAATTATTTTTGTTATCAAAAGGTAAATTAAATACCTGGTACAAATGGGACCTATTTTATTGATTTTTGCTTTAAATTATAAGATATAGGCTATTAAAGGTTTTAATGTGTCATGATTTTAGAGGCATTTTGGAGGCAGTGCCCGATTTGCCTCTAAAATCAAGAAATATTAAAATCTTTAATGGTTTGTGTTTTGTAATTTGAAACACAAATAAAAAATTAGCAATTTTTCAGTTTGGTTGGGTATTTTGGCTTCAAATTCAAAATTAAGATTTGCACAAAATGGACCGAAACGGGCCGTGCATCTTATCGTGGCCGATGTGAGATGACGGACACTGTATAGCTGCCGAAACGCTGGCTAAAGAAGAAGGAAACGCAACACTGCATAAAAACCCAAAACTAATCACAGTGTCGCTTTTGGCCTTGAGAAATTTTAAGTCAGGAATAGTTGAAGCTCGATGAAACGGAAACGAGCGGCACCAAAAAGAGACAAACACATACACTTATTTTAGCCTGAGAGAGAATGAGATAGACCAATCGGTGTCCTCTTTGTGCGGTGCTTCGTAAAAAAAAATATAAAATAATTTTTAAACTGCAATAGTCACATTCTCTCGAAGTTTAGTTTTCTGAAGGCTTTACTTCTATCGCGTGTGAACTGTACACATGTTTTTTCGAATAAAATAATATAGGCGGGAGGCCGTTAATTTAGGACGGAAAATTCTATTCAGAACTACATTTTTGTTACTTATCCTTTAAAAATCTTACCTCTTTGCGCTGATACGACAAAACGTAATTTAGCTACAATTAATATTCGCCTCGCATAATCTCTAAGCGCCACAATACGAACATTATACCGCTACGTAGTATATATTTTTACCGTCTGAAATGAGTATTGCGATCACGATTTCGTGACGCGTCGCATGGAATATATTTTACTCTATTACAAGATATCGCAGATAATGGTGTTCTTATTTTTACATTTTATATTTTTTCAACAAAATTTATATTTACTTTACGAATAACAGGATTTGAAATAGAATATCAACTTAATATTCCACTTTTACCGAAAAACATTGATGTAAATAATACTTCTCCCTTTTAACCTCGCTTTCTAAGAAAGTAGTAGTTTTTTGAACATATCGAAGTCCTGTTTTAACCTTCAAGTGCCGACGTGTGGTCTGACACATACTTTTAGCGTTCGAAAAGCCTAGTTACCTAGGTTAGCGTAGTAGTACTACCCGCGCTTCTCTCTACCTCTGGAGGAATCGTAAAACAGAGAATGGTAGTAGTAGTGTAGGTGCTTGCAATGTCGGAAAGTTATGGCTGTTATAAGATCGCTAGTGGTCTGTTAGACCACTCGTTGGTAATTTTTTTGGATACGACTTTTTAAATTATATGATTTTCCTCTTTTATTTTCAGTCAAATGTAACAATGAATCAGCCAGGCTCTTCTAACATCAAAAAGTGTTATCCCTAAAGACTTGTCATTCCGATAGTAAGGTTTCTTTGAACAGATTGAATTAAGTAATCAGGTGTTTAACCCTTATCTTCCGACTTCTTGTCTCAGAGACATCACCAATTATATTTTTGTGAATAACTAAGCTTGCACGCATCTTTACTTTCGTGAGTAAAAAAAATTCGTAACAGGACTGAGAGATCAATAAATTTTAGTAGTAAATTAAAAAAAAAACTTTATAATTGCAATTTCAGTGTTAATGTAGAAGTTGATTGACGAAATTATGAAAATTAGTAAAGAGATTGTTCCTAATTTAGTTTACGATGATCACAAATCACATTTTTTCAAATATGAAGATTTTTTTTGAGATAATGACTTTTCTAAGAAACAATGCGGAACTTTTATTTTTCCGCAATTTTAGTAAATAGTAAAAAAATAAAATAGTGAAAAACAATATTTTTTTAATAAAAGATTATCTCTTTCCGTCGGCATCTTATAGACCAATTGTAGATGTGACTAAATTAGGGGGTAGGTAGTTAAGAGTTAGGTTGGAACCTAATCACAAATCTTTTGATTCAATTTTTGGTTTTGATTTATTAAATAAGAGACGATTTGAAACATTCTTTTTTTGACCTAAGGTCTGCTGTTTACAGAAATAATAAATAGTTAATGAGAAAGATGTAAATGTTAGAGCGAAGCAGATTTTATGTCTATATAAACGAAAATCAAGGGTTTAAAATCAATACTTTTTTTACAATTTATACAGGAAGTCCGGTGAAAAATAAATCCCCTGCTATTGGAGGGACTTTTTTAGGAGAGGAAGGGGGAACACGAGAGAAGAGACCAATACTGTAGGAGGGAGAAAACATAGCTGCCTACTGATCGTTCCACAGTCAAGATGTCGAACTCAAGGAGTCATGGAAACCATACTTTGTTATTTGGCAAATTTTATGCCAACCGTGAACAAATTAATGCTGGCGCGCGCTTGGCGTGTTTGTTGGAAGAACAAGGATGGCATTCTGACCTGAAGCCTGAACTCTAAGGATTTCTTTTACGTATGAAGAGGGAACGAACAAGCTACTTTTTCAGATCTAGTTACATGAAACAGCTTAAACCATTTAGGCATAGCTAATATAGCTATCTACCGGTTCACAATGGTTTCTCTCTACAATGCAAACAAAATCAATTGGAGATATGCAATGGAAGCGTGCCGACTGTCGCCGAGCTACGACCAACTCATGAACGTTGCAATGAATGCTAAACTATGTCCCATCACTCTTATCTCTTATTATAAGTATATAAAACTACTAACTAAGTACGAATAATTAAATGAGAGTTCGTTACGTTCCGTAGAGGACGCAAACAGCCAGTGTGCCCTTTTGATGTTTGATTTTTCCTATTCCCTTTGATCCCTGTTGATTTTTTTTATCTAATTGGCGTGAATCAATGCTGCAAAGCAATGATCACGCCTGGGTTGTGTGGGTAGGTCAGACTTATCGATTATATTTACCCGGGCCGAGCCGGGACCCCTGTCCAGCCGACCATACAAAGCGCTTTAGAGATTAATCAGCCAAACGTTAGAGATACATTTAGCAAACAAGTTATTAATGCCAAGATTATTATGTGGCATTATTCTTTGACTAAACGAAAGCGGTAAATATTTTTTATTTGACTTCTTTGTTGTGTTGTGGTGGAAATCAAGAAAATATATTATAACTAGCAGTTAAAAACCCGCTCCGCTGGTTTTTGCTGTTGGGTCCTGCAGGCGGCGAGCTACACGACACTAGCTTTGTAACAAACTTCACGAATGAACATGGTTTTGCATAAGACGCGGCGTCAGAGATGTATGCGAAGTCGGGTTTTTAAATTTCAACTCTACAGACGCTAGCATATTAAGGCCCCGTATCCGAGCACGAAAATAAGATGATGGAGAGATATGTAATTACGAATGTTAGAGAGAGCGCGCTTATATTTCAAACGATAAAAGTGAAGCGAAAATTGTGAAAATGTTTAATAAAACACGTTTAGAATAGAGCAAAAATCTCGTGGTGGTTGTCTAAAACAAAGTTCAAAGAAACATTGTTAATTTTTTCATACACATAACTTGTTAAATAATAGAGACAGGCTTGAAAATAAAAATTTTCGGAGCATACTTTGCGATTTTTTCTATCGAGGGAATTTCATAAATTGCGTTTCGGCGTGGCGGTTGTATTTGTATAGATATTATCTTAAAAAAATGACATATATTTTTTAGAAGCTTAAAAACTTCAAATGTTCAAGGGAGATTTGCAAGAAATCGGTAGAAATTCGGATAGTGCCGCCTTATTACAATCAGATACTAAAAACAAACAAGACAAAATTGCAATATGTAACGTTTAGTGACGATATATAACAGCCGTCAATATAATATGATATAATATATTGACCGTCTCCATGGTCAAGGCGAAAGACTCTCGACTCGCAATCCGAAGGTCACGGGTTCGAACCTGGCGCGCGCAAATAAATTTAATTTGATTAATTTGTGTGATCTCTTAATTAATTAATTAAAAATAATATTTGTTAGTGTATTTGCGGCACTTTCCAGAGTGGAAGTTATTCTCAGTAGGTATCACCTTCAGAATTGAAACTTTGTTTGAAATGGCTTTAGACGTGTTTGGTGACCACATCTAAGTTCTTCTCCACCTTCCTTTTCCCCATATCCCTCCTCTCCCTACCTACAACCTTCAGCCTCTCAACAAACCTCAATCGGGATTTTCAGAGTCTTACTGACTCCAGAGGGGAGCAGTTGGGACTCCTGTGCGGTATATAATATACAGCGAGACTCGTGAAAAATCACCCGGCAAGGCAGAGTTCCTGCGTCCGATCCCCAGTTGCGACAATTACCTTTTTTATTTTCTGAATCTTTTCTGTTTCGTGTTTCGCTTAGATTTATTGATATTGTGATCCTCTGCTTCAATAATTGTTTTCTTATTTTATTTAATAAAAGTCCTTTTGAATTTTCAACACAAACAGAAATAAAATTCTAACAAGATTTATTAAAACGTAATTAGGTACTTCTTTTACTGAAACCTCTGAAGGCTCACCAAGCTAAAAAAAGTCTAGATACTGGCTTAAATTTATACGCTTTCAAGTAAAAAGTTAAATGTCAAAAAGCCTTAAAACCACTGTAGATTCAAACTGAGAAGTGTGATTTGGGCTTGTGTCCATGCTTCCGAAGTAAGCTCAATAAATATTGTTAACCTAATTTTAATTTCATTAAAATATATATTATACTAGCTTTTACCCGCGGCTAATTAGCACTTATCAATTATCCCCCCTCCCCACCCCCTTCCGACCTCCCCACACTACCCACCACCCCCTCCCTCCTCCCGAATTCCATAAATTCATTCCCGGTACATTCAGTTTTCAAACAGCTCGCGCGCCACCTACATTTCATAATGCCAGAGCTCACCAGTAGTAAAAATAAAGAATTATCCAATTTGGTGCGGTCGTTCGGAAGTTATGCGCATACAAAAATTTCGGAGATTCGTTATTATAAAGATAGATAGATATTAACTACGACGCCATAAATAAAATCTTGACGACTAAATATGACGCCTTAAATAAAATTTCCAGCAAATATATCAACATTGTTTCCACGGCAACGATTGGTTTTCTGACGTTAGCAATAACTCGCTTTTGTTAGCGACAGAAGACGTGTAATGGAAATAATACATTGTTATTTATAATTTCATAATGCCAGAAATTGCCATAATATACAGTCTATAGTCCTCGCATATAATGTAGCTTTCTGTTGGTAAAAGAATTTTTTAATTATTTTTACTGGTTAATGCGTAAAATGTAACAAGCAAACTCGAGCAACCACAAGCCAAAGCACATGCCATTTTTCTATCTTTCAAATTTTTGATCCAAATTGTTTCGGTCTGGATGAAAACAAGAGGTACAACTTAAACTCAGCTAACACTTAATCACTAAATAAATCATTTACAGTACTTTACAATATTTTTGTGTAATCCTGCTTAATTCAATTGAAAGTTCAATTTTTTTTATTTGTTTACGGCATACCTTTGTACATTTAAAAAAATAGAATCTCTTACAAAAAATAATTCGAAGCAAAATGTCTTTAACTGGAACACTTTACTAGGATTTCCTAGTGAGGTGTTCACGAAATACTAAGCAAATGGAGCATTTACAAAATCCATTAATTCCTGCCATAGACATAGATTAAATAGATGTTTCTTCCATACAAATATAAATGGAAACAAATGTGCAATAGTATCTTTGGTTTCTAGACAATATATATAGAACGCGGCCTGTCTCTCTTACACTTGCCTAAAATAGTATATCGCCATCTCATTTGAATTTCGTAATCGTGGTGAAACACAGTTATATATGGAAATATAGGCCGTAGTAAAGCCTATAATTGGACCACAAAACACCACCATAAGGATCTAGTCAATTCTTTATTTTATTTTATTTTTTAATTTTTCGAAGAAAACTTCTTCATTAAGGATTTTACTTTGTGATGGCATTATTTATTTTATTAAAACACAAATATCTTTGTACACATCGCTTTTATTTAATATACACTCAACATGTTTCGTGAACGGTGTTCACCTCATCAGGAGTTAAAGTTATCACAAACTCTTGACAATGATGGCCAGGTGGATGTTGCTTATTTTGACCTGGAAAAAGCATTCGACAAGGTTGACATCGACATTCTTCTAAATAAGCTAGCTTCCTTTGGTTTTTCCAATAGACTACTCTGTTTTTTTGCTTCATATTTTCGAAATCGTAGACAGTTTGTTTATTATAAGGGTTCCAGTTCTTTTGAATTCGTAGTTTTTTCTGGAGTTCCTCAGGGGTCTATCCTTGGACCACTTCTGTTTTTGATTTTTATTAACGATATTGGTTCAGTCAGCACACATTCGCTGTATTTACTATTTGCAGATGACTTGAAACAATTCAATAAAAAATATTCTTGACTGTATTCTCCTGCAACGTGACATTGAATGCGTCTCAAACTGGGCCAAAATAAATGGCTTGAACTTCAGTACACCCAAGTGCAATATCGTCTCTTATACAAGATCAAAGAAACCGCATGTATTGGAATATACAATTAATGAAATTATTCTCCAACACCTAAACCAAATCAAAGATCTAGGAGTTATTTATGACAGCAAACTAACTTTTCACCAACACATCGATGATTTAATAAGTAGAGCATACAGGCTTCTCGGCTTCGTAATTAGAAACTCATATCCGTTTTGTAACACAAAAACACTGACGTTATTATATAACACACTAGTCCTGAGTGTACTTGAGTCAAATTCGATCATCTGGGCCCCACATGAATTAACATACACATTACGCGTTGAAAGAGTCCATAAGAAATTTTTAAGGTTTCTATTCTCGCGGCTCTATGGACGTTACCCTTGGCTTTACCCATCCATTTATATATTAGGCATGACCAATTACCACTCCCTAGAGACACGTAGAGGTATTGCTTTGCTTAAATATTTTTTTCAATTAATGAACGGTCACTTATCTAATAATGAGATACTGGCCCAATTAAATTTTTTTGTACCAGAGTCTCACTCTCGAGGACGTCATCACAACCTCCTATATAGTAGAGCAAGCCGCACTAATTTATTTATGAACTCACCCCTGGGGAGAGCTACGTGCTTTTTGAATGCGGTGGATAAAAAAATAGATTTATTTTTTGTGTCCTAAAGCGCATTTGTAAGATTTTTGGCATTGCATATACACTGCATAAATGGTACAATTATAACGTCTTAGGCTATATTGCCTGTAATTGTTATAAATAAAATGTACAACTTACATTTATAAATAAATAAATAAATAAATAAAATAAGTATACTGAAGTTTTAATTTTATATAGATCATGGATTAAATACAGGGCTAGGGGTAAGAGGGAAGGGGGGAGGGGTAAGAGCGGGGGAAGTTTGTTGGAATTTGGGATCACAATATTATTATTATCATTAGAAGGGAAAGACCGGTTAAGTCTTTATTTTATGTCCTTGGTATATAATACTTATCATGGAGAAGGCGTGATTTTTTTGTTTATCTGCTTTTTTGTTCTGCTATTTAATTACAAACAGGAAAATATCCTTAAAATCAGTTTGGATTTATCACTTCCAGGAGTTTTCGGTGCATTGCTCAAACCTCCTGAGAAAAAGTTGTACATTATATTTTTTAATCTAACCATAAAGTTGACAAATTCTAAATGGTAATTCTTGACAGGGGAGCGGGACAAATAAACCAATAATTTACAAAGAAAAACTCACAATCTGAGATTTTTTTGGCGAAGTTACGAACCTCAAGCTGCTTAAGTTCCACATCTATCCATGGGGAAAGTTTTATGGCTGGTAAACGTTACGTCTTTAATAAAGGAAATTCTTTTATCTTCAAAAAGGGGAATTCAGTGAGGGTGGAAATAAAAGGAATCTCTTTCCCCATTCCGATGAACTATCGGACTGAAACTGGGGAATTTTATGGCTTGGCTGGAAGATTTAGTAATTGCCTCTGAATTATCATCTTTACGGCAAAGCGGCTGGATAGAATAGTCAGAGTCCACTGAAAACTAACTTAGATTAAAACTATTTATTCGTGGTCGACGGGGTAAGGCTTTCGACCACGAATCCAGAGCGTTCAAATCCCGGCATAATAAGTAAATCTTATTTGATTTTGTATTTATTTATTTATTAAAGGCTCCTAGGGCTTTTGCAAACATGATAATAATAATACTAAATGTTTATTCCGGTATGTGGGGAGGATAGTGCAGTCCCACACATTCCATAATACATCAAATAATAGATCAACAACTACATATTATGATGCCTAACCAGTTAGTGCTATGGTTGTCACAGCAGAAAATATAGGGTAGACTTAACAGGAACATGTTGTTTGACAATTAATTTATTAAAAATACTCTACAATAGTTTCCCGAGTGGAAGACACTCGCTATCTGAATAGCCAGGTAAATTCAAACATTTCCTTTCCTCTTCTATTCCCTTCCTCATTAAAACCTACTCAGATTGGGGTGGCGTAGACCCACTAGTTCCAGATAGTCGGGACGGTGGGACTTTTGTGCAGCATTCACATCATAATAAAAAATGTTTTATTCCAAGATGAGGGGAGGATATTGCAACCCGCATGTTCCATACAGTTATACGTATTAATATACTGTACATTTTAATTAAAGAAACAAGCAGAAAAGAAAAAAAAAATAATGAGTAAAAAAATATTTTTAATTAAAATTTTGTTGGGCGTGGTCTTGAGTGAGCTCGGGCCCAGCGATCACTCAGGAGTGGCGCTTGTTGCTAGAAGACTGCGGTCACCACCGTGTTGCCGGAGACAATTAGCCGCAACCTTGCTCTCATCAGGCCGGCGAATGCATTAAAACCTAGTTCCGTAAACATTATCAATGCGCTGCTGTACCTTCCAAAAAGGCTCTTTTATCTAACCGAAAGCCTGGCCAAACTCTTACTCATTTTTTTCCAATATATCGTTACAAGAATACCA
Organism: Glyphotaelius pellucidus; assembly: GCA_936435175.1. Lineage (NCBI taxonomy): Eukaryota > Metazoa > Arthropoda > Insecta > Trichoptera > Limnephilidae > Glyphotaelius > Glyphotaelius pellucidus. The sequence continues at coordinate 10,570,796 of OW386558.1, forward strand.
AATGGCTTCAGTGCTTTCTTAATGTCTAATATTTCAAAAGAGTAGGACGTCCCTTCCCCAACTTAAGGGTAGGTTAGGACCAAAGCTATATTCACATCACGCGTTTAGTGAGTCTCTTACCTTTTATTGACTCGCTGGTTGTGGCTCACCGAAGAATTGACTGGTGATATTTTATAGAGTCGTGTCGGCGCATATCAATGAATCTTGTTGTGGAGATGAAAGAAAATATATTTTAACTGTTTGTCATATATTTGTTTGTCAGTTTTTCTTTTCTATCTCAGAACTTGTACAGATATTGTCTAAAATAAAAATTTCGAGCTGGTCAGGGAGATATCTCAAGAATTTTTCTTTTCCATAGATAAATTGAGTATCATTTGCTAAAACAACTTTGACATTTGTAACAAATATATTATAATAAAAACAAATATAAAACTTTTTTCCACTTTAAGTTTAATGACCGTAACCGGTTTCAGCTCGCTAGAGCCATCTTCAGACTGGTACAAAATATTCTTAATCTACGGTTTATATACATAACATTTGAGGGAGGGGAAGCGGGGTGGTCTTAAGGGTTTTAATCAATTATACTAATTACATTTGTTACTAAGTAGTTTTAGACTGTTGAATTTCTAAATATTTTGGTTATTCCAGTGGGCTAATTACCTTGGGTTTGTAGCTCACTTCAATATTGTTTAGGAAAAACCTTACAAGTGGAATGAATTATTAAAGACCTAATTTTATGGTCAAATCGTTATTGCAATTATGATGCATGGGATTTTTTTAATAGCTTTTTGAAGGGATACATGTTTACATTGGAGTAGGAATGGTCATATTATTAGCTAAATACATATTTTAATTTAGAAATTATTATGAAAATTACAATGGATACAAAAGTGGAGACTTAGCAAATGACTCTAATTGTTTTTTCATTACAAATTTATGGTCTATTTTTTTAGTTAAGCGGGAAATTTCTAAAGATTCTAGTCTATCTAGCTTATGGCCTTTATTACAAGTGTGGAGGACTTTGCTGAGCTGAAACCGGTTACGGTCATTAAACTTAAAGTGGAAAAAAGTTTTATATTTGTTTTTATTATAATATATTATAATGGAATTCCACCATGAATTATCAGTTTCAAAAATAGAAATATTAAAAACTTGTAACAAAGCTATACAATGCACTTTCTCTGGCTACGCACATCCTTTGGACACAACACAAATTATTTTAATTGTAAATTGGACACTCAGCCTTGGAAAACCAGCCCAGACAAATCAAACAGTTCACATATCAACAATTTTATTAAAACCTTTTAGTTTTATTTTGAAAGTTCTTAATATTATGTTGTGTGTTGTAAACTTGACCTATTGTTGTAAACTGTGATTGTGTTGTAAACTTCACTTTTTTTGTTGTAAACTGTGCCTGCTCTCAGCACATGATTTTCCAGTGAGACAGGCACTGTACATCACCCATGTAATGTAATTTATGAAGCTGAAAAAATTAGATTCTACTTTTATCATCTTAATGGCTTTCCTTACTATCGGCTAAGTTAACGTAAAAGCAACACATTGAAGCCACATTTCCAAAAATTAGCCTACGTAATTATTACGTATTTTTCTTGATTTCTTTAATTAGAATTGAAAACTTGCTTTAAATTGCATTAGTTTTTTTTGTTGATCAGATATAAATACTCAAGTTATTCCCAATCTTCTCCTTCCGCATTTAATTCCCTTTCCCATTCCCTTAAGCCTCACAACAAATCCCACTTGAGGAAGCCATCGTTCCACTGATTCTGAACAATCGGTACAGTTGGGATTTTGTACGATATTCTCATGAAAAAGTATTGAGATTCTCGGTTAGACTGAACACAAATAATTATGAAAATAAAATAAAGATTCAAGCGGAACACTTGGAAAATTTTCAATTTAAATGAGTTCATTGTTGGAACAGATGCACGGTGCACAATGCAATGAACACAAAGGAATTTAAATAGATTGATTTAATTTAAAAGAGCTTTGTCCTAAGTTGGAGTTTATCTTCAACCACAAGAAAGCCACGCTTCTTCTCCGTTATTCTTAGTTCCTCTTCTTCCTTCTTCCCTCGGTTACTCCGCTTCCGCTTTCTTGAAAGCTTTCTAAATTCTTCCTTAACCCCTTTAAACCTTAATTAAAATTTGTAGAATTGTTTGAAATGTTTGAGTAGCTGCTTTTTTTTACATAGGTACCTTAAAACGTGGGCAAAGTTAATTTGAAAATACTTTAGGACTCAAAATGTACTTCACATAATAATATGCGTTTTTAAATAAACTAGAACTGAAACACGTACTGTAATGCCACACTACTAATGGCACTACACTGAATTCAAGAAATCAATTGCCTTGACACGCTGATGTGTGGGATTTGCTGGGTTGGAGTCAACTGACTGAACTTTCCAAGATGGCTGACCCAGCGGTTGAGTTAAATAAAAGGCAACACGGGCGGACAAAGAACAACAACAAAATAAAGTTACGTCATTAATTATAAGAAACTGGGCATCTTTTATAAGACCAGCAGATTTTTCAATAGCTGTAAACCCTGTACAAATCTCAAACACATCCAATAATTGAATTTGGGAGCAACCTCTGGGCGTGAGCCCAAAAATACCTGATAACCCTAGGCACCAGATAAAACGGTGACCGATGGTAACCTTGAAAAGGTTCGCGCCTGGGGTAAGATCTAACTGGTCAGATTCAACGTTTCAAAACCCAAGTCTGTCTGATTTCGGAAATAGGGGGATAAGTGAGTGTCTGATACAATTCAATGGGGGCAACGTCCCAATAAAGACTCTCTTGAAGTACTTGGAGTAAGTACAGCAGACCGGTTCAAGTTCCTAGGCTCCAAAGAAGCTCCTGTAAGTCTGGCTTCCAAGAAACCAGCAGATTCTTCAATGGTGACCAGCAGCGGTTTACCTTATAAAAATCGCGAGTACGTCCAATAATTGAACTTGGGACCCACCTCTGTGATGGAGCCTAAAAAATCTCATTAACCTAATTGACTCCGTGCGATGGAGGGCAGTCCGTCTGATTGAAAATCCGTTTTTTTTAACAGACCTCTACTGTACAAATGCATTTAATGCACGCTTTTTTTATATGAATACCGCCCAAGAGTCCCAACTGCTCCCGTCTGGAGCCAGTGAGACTGTGGCATCCCCAATTGGGGGTATGTTGTGAGGCTGAAGGTAGTGGGGAGGGGAAGGAGTTAGGGAAGAGGAAAGTGGGGAAGTACCTGGCTATTCAGATCTGGTCACCAAACACGGCTAAAGCCATTTCAAGCAACGTTTCAATTCTGAACGGCGGTCGCGCACCAGGGCGACACTGATAGTATCTTCCACTCTGGAACGTGCCGCAAATATACTATAAATTATTTTAAATGAATAAATTGTGAAATAACACAAATTAATCAAATTAAATTTATTTGCCACGCTGGGATTCGATCCCGCGACCTTCAGATGGCGAGTCAAGAACAACTGGATTACGCCGGCCGTCAAAATCCTTAATCTGTTCCACGTGTATTTCAATCTAGCCTTCTCATTGATTTCCCGCGCATCAGTGCACGTACGCGAAACTCGACGAACACGAAACCCGTTCACAGTATTTAATGTTGGCTTCATAAGAATGGGTTGTTTCTTTGACCCGTTAAATCGGCTTGCACGTGGAACGAGCTACCAGCATTTGTTTTTTATCCTACGTACAGGGCCTCTTCAAGACCAGAATTAATACATTTCTTTCTACAGCCTCTACCTTAACCAGATGGCGATGTAATTCTCCTGTATTTAAACTGTGCTAAGAAAGGCGCTTTCGTGAAGTTTAACATAAAATGTTGAGTTAGTAAGTACTTTCCGTCAGTTGACGTGTTGTCATTTTTGAAGCAGTAGTAAAAATACAATGAAAAAACAGGACGCAAAGTCAGCGTTACCAGCAATTGGAAAACGAAAAGCGACATTTTTATTCCTTCTAAATGGGAAAGAAAAAATCTCGGTATTTTCAAGGGTTCATTCGGTCCAAACGGGTTTAAAAATTCCAAAGGGTAAATTAAAACGTTCCTTCGCGGGGCAGTACCCATCACTAGCTCTTGTAAATATTCACTTTATCTTGAATTGAAAAAAGGAGTTTTTCCCGGAGCTTTGGATTGAGGAAAGAGTTTCGGTTTATTTTTATTAGTGCTTTGATTGGAAATGAAATACGCTTCCTTTGAAAAACTAATAAAAACCAGTAAAAGTATTACTAATTAAGATGATGCAGATTTGCAAAGTTCTGTGGTTAGTTAGTTGGTCTTAATCTGAATTTCAATTTTATTTGAATTATTGGTTTATTAGTGCTTCTATATGCTGTGTATAGAGAGACTGCTGAAAACCAACTCTATTTCGGACCTTTCATTTTGTTGATTTTCCCTTGTCAATATTTTGAAGTCAAATATTACGAGTGTAATAGGTAAGATAATCGTCTCCTATTGATAAATATTTTATTTTTATTATACACAGAGATGTTCCGGAGTTGTGGATCGCTCCAGTAATTAAGACCAGCCACGTTTGATGACTGGATCTGAAAGGCCAGGCACTTCATAATGAGAATCAACGTCTTCAAAAAAATTAAAAAGTGCACTGAACATCGATTTGAAAGTCATCAAAATAATGTGATGGAGTTTCAAACATACATATCCAAAGGCATAAAGGAATGTGTTTGAAGCCGATTCGCGGTCTGTTTTCGCTTTTGAAAAAACGGTTCATTTTGTGTTTGTTAAAAGAGGTAACATTTTGTACGTGGTATGTACAGTTTAGTGGTACCATTATAGAATCCCCACATAAAATGTTTCCGCGAGACTTAAGATATGTTTTTTCAAGAGGGGGATTTTAGAATATTTTTGAAATTGGTACATCCTTATCCATTTGGGGGCACCCACGGATGATCATAGCTGAAACAGGAAGAGAATCGACGTTAGAGTAGAAACAGAATGAACGCGGGTTTCAGAGTCGGCACTTGTATGTAAACGTACAAAACCGCACACAGTAAAGCCAGATTCATATGTCCACAACTCGGTACAAACTGCCGCCTGCGGACTGCGGCGGCGGGCGCTGGGCGCCGATAATCTGCAATACGAAACCCGCGTTCTCTCTGTTTCTAGCCTTTCGGACACCGTTCAAATTGGCGCTGATCGTCGATTTGACGGTCATTAGATACCTAATAAAAATAATGGGAGCGCTGTTTTAATAAAAATTTATATGGCTATTTGAGGAAGATAAAAGCACAGAGGCTTACAGATATACAAATCGAAAATATAACTAAACCCAAAAAAAAGATAAATATAAAATTCTCTCGTTTTAATCTTTTTGCGAATGTTGGTAAAGAAAGCCACAAGAAAATGATAAGACTCATTGAAAATGCAGATCTCTTTCAGAAACGGAATTCAAATACTCTTAATAGAATTATTAATGGCAGCTTAGAGTTTTCAGTCTTTTTAAATATTCCTTTTCCGGTTTAATTCAGACCCTAAGACATAAAAGGTTCTTGCTCGTCTAATGGCGAATGTGAAGGTATTTACTTTAACCGATTCACGTCGCGGACAAGGGATGAAGGGCAGAGGGCAGATAGGGCAGTAAAACCCTACTTCGGATCGGAAGGACGAAATGGGTATAAGGTCCAGTCACTGAACAGTTAGAATGCTAGAATGTCAATACTTTTGTCGTTATTTTGGAGAAAAGGGTAGTGCATTTTATTTTGTATTTTTACCAGAGCACAAAAGTTTCTACTGCTCGCGTAGAAAGTAGGACTATGGCATTCCCAATTAGGGTACGTAGTGAAGAGGGAAAGGAGATGGGAAGAGGAATGGTGAAGAAGTAACTGGTTAAAGCCATTTCAAGCAACATGTAGATTCTGAATGGTGGTCTGTTACCATTTCAAGCAACGTGTAGATTCTGAATGGCGGTCTGTTACCATTTCAAGCAACGTGTAGATTCTGAATGGTGGTCTGTTACCATTTCAAGCAACGTGTAGATTCTGAATGGTAGTCTGTTACCATTTCAAGCAACGTGTAGATTCTGAATGGTGGTCTGTTACCATTTCAAGCAACGTGCAGATTCTGAATGGTAGTCTGTTACCATTTCAAGCAACGTGTAGATTCTGAGTGGTGTTCTGTTACCAGGGCTATAAAGAAAGTATCTACGACTCTGAAATAAGCCGTAAATATAACATATTTATTTTAAATTAATTAATTGGGATATTACACAAATAATTTAAATAATATTTACTTGCGCACACTGGAGTTGAACAGGCCTCTTTCAAATTCGTAGTTGAGGATCGTAACAACTCAACCATTGAGGCCGTCATAAAAGAATTACGGAATGTCGTCTCAAACATTTGTACTACTATCATTCTGAATAAAAAAATCACCCTACTCTAGTATTTGATTCACTTGATCGTGCCATGTCTTAGGCATCTCCGCCTACCAATGACTTTTGCTTCGTATTTTACCTGCCAAACCACCTAAGCTACCCTATTTTAATCTTATTTTTTATGCCGATAACATCAGCAGTGCATTATTTCCGGGACTCCAATTTTGTAATAGGTAATAAACGGTTTTACAAGAAATACGCCTCAGGGTTGTATTTTCTTTGAAATAATAATGTTTCTTTAACGAACTAACGATAACTCAAGCACGTGGCGGATATCCGATATTGTTATGTTTGATAATAATGTCGAAATATCTAATAAAAGTTAAGCGTTCGATCAAAAATTAATACAGGAGTGTGTAACGCATTGGCAGTTTCTCCTATCCTTATCCCATACTCCTCTTCCTCTCCCTAAAACAAAATTAATTTTAAGATACAATAAACCTCCCACCTCCTCCAAGCAACATAAACAAAAGAGATTTTTTTGGCTTCGTTAGTTAACTTTGTATAAATATATAATATATTTACTAGCTGGTACCCGGCGTGCGATGCTATGCCATTTAATAAAGAAATTGTTTCTACCTGCGTGTCTTTTCCCATTCATCTCGGAAGTTATGCGCATGAGTACATTTCGGCGACTCATTTTTAGAGATAGATATTCACTACGACGCCTGAAATAAAATTTCCCGCAAATATATCAACATCGTTTCCACGGCAACGATTTGTTTTGCTTTTCTTCTAACGTTAGAAATAACTCGATTTTGTAAGGGACAGAAAACGCGTAATAAATATAATATATTAATATTTATAATTTCATAACGCCAGAGCTTACCATTATAAACAGCCTATATTACTTGCATATAATATAGCTTTCTATTGGTGAAAGAATTTTTTAAATCGGTTTAGTGGTTTATGCGTGAAAGCGTAAAAAACAAACACACGCAGTTTCGCATTTATAATATAAGTATAGATAATAATGTTTAAGTGGGGGAGCGCTTCGTTATATAGTTGCAATATAAAACATGTTCAAACTTCGTTTTAAAACAGACAATTGATTTTTCGGCCTGTTTTTAGGCGTAGGGGGCGAAATGTTCCTTTCAAATCGTTTCAAATCATAGCTCTAGGTCGTTTACGTTCAGTGGGTTCAACATAATTAGATGAAGAAAGTCTCCAGATATCTAATATTCCCACTTAAACCCACGAACTAGTGAAGCACTCTAGTCTAAAAGCGTTATTAATAGCATCAAAAGTACCAATAAATTATTTAGTAGGGACATAAAGATGTCTACTTAAGATAAGACATTAGTGTTTTTGAAATACAAAAGAATTACAATAATTCTAGGAAATAACAAAATTAAATTTTCTGAATATTACGAAAATAGATGCTCCTCAAATTTAAAATACTATATGTATTACACACCTTCACCTCACATCACATGTCATCTACGGTGACCGGCCAACTCGGAATGAAACAAACTCAGAACCATCTCAGATAAGTCATTTAGAGTGGTTAAAAAAAATATATAAAAAATTGGTTAAATAGGTTATTTATTTATTTATTAGCAAAAACAGCATTACACCAATATATTGCAAAAACGGTTGTACAAGATACATAATCATTACGTTTACAGTTAAAACATTTATTTAATAAGTGCTATTTCACGCTTAAAATCATTGCAGGAAATGTGGAAAATATCCATATTTCCTGCAAGGCAGTTAATTAACCTAGTAAGTCTTCCCAGGGGCATCACCATTGGTAAGTTGGTTCTGCACCTGGGAAGAATCAAAAGCCTGTGATGGCGACCTCGCGTGAAATTATCCGGAACATAGAATCCTATTTCAGCCAGAATATCTGGTACCGATATAAAACCATTTAGAAGCTTATATGCCATCAGCAGTAATGCGACATCTCTTCTGGAACTAAGGCTGCAGATACCCAGCATTCCCGAGATAAATGCTGTTGGAAACAGCCATGGGTAAAAACCGAACTCTCTCATATAGAGGTAACGTAAATTTTTTTTTTGTATTTTCTCAACCATTAGTACATAGACGATGTCCTCAGGTCCCCATATCTGAGATCCACTCTCGAGAATGCTACGCAATAAGCTGTAGTAAAGCAGCCTTATTACTGTAAGGTTGGTCAAATCCTTAGAATTGTGTATGACAAAACTCAGCATCTTTGTCGCTGATTTACAGATCTTTTCAATGTGAGCGTGAAATGTTAAGCGAGCGTCATACACAATTCACCATGTTATGTTAGGTTAGGGTTATCGGCTAATTTAAAATTATTTTTTTCATAGATTTTAATGACTTTTGAAGGAGGTGTTGAGTTGACATTATTCCCAGTTGGCATAGAACCGTCATCTACACCTTCACTTTTTTGAATTAAAGAAAGGCAACAATAATGTTGCGAAAGGAATGAATGGTTACGGATAACCTCATAAAAATATGAATAGTTATGAAAAACTTCATAAAAAATATGAATGGTTACGCATTATCTGATACGAAATATGAATGTTTACAAATAATCTCTTAAGAAATATGAATGGTTACGCAGTATCTCCGCCGTAATTTTTCTCTAAACACTTCAAGTTGTATATTGCAAATAAATCTATAGAAGAAGCTGGGGTACCCGGCTTTGCGCAGGGAGTTGATATGAGATTGAACCAACGTTCGAACCCACGACGGATCTTGCTTTAAGATGAAGTTGTACGTGAAATCCTATTAAGATAAAACTTAGATTCATCTTTACGACGTATCGGTTTACATTATGAACATCAAAAAATATGCTACGGATAAATTGAAGCTTTTACAAGGTTTCTTTGTATTGGAATAACAATAACATTATTAATTACGTAACAAAAAATATAAGCGTAAACCACAAAAAAAAGTTTTTGTTTGACTTAACTAGGGAGTATTATAAAAACTATTTTTAAAAAATACCCCTTTATGACTAAAACTATTTTTGAAGTTTTTGTTTGTTGTAACTTTTTTCATTCTTATAAAATTTTGCACAAATAAATAAAAACCACTTTTTCGCTTACTTGCCTCGTGCAAATTAGACGCTAGATTTTAAATATTGAAGGCATGATAATCGAAATATTTCTAGCGTCTATATTCCTCTTAACGTGATATTTTCAAATTATTTTCCGATGTGTCAAGAATTTAGAATGCTCTGTGATTTATCACGGGTTATTTTTAAAATTTGAACAAAACATTGTCCAGATATTTAAAATTATTAATCAGAAATTTATACCTATTTTGAAAAAAAAATACGAATGAGGGTTTGTTTGACAGAAATATTTCGAGAAAAGTGGACGAATCTATTCTGAATTTAAATGGCTTCATCATTTAGTAGAAATAGTTAACACAAATTTATTCTAACCTAGTGTTTATCTTGCCTACCATCTGAAATTGGACCGGCTAATCTTACCTTTCTTCCAATAAAGTCAACTATCAACGATTACCAAGTATTTATTTAACATTAGGTTTTACTACCTTCGATTTCATTCGCCGTATCGTTTTATGTGAAATAAAGTCGCACCTACACATTTATGTATTTTTTGCGACCCTGGTATATTTTTATTATTTTTTCATCTCGCCGGCGCATAACGATGAATGATGTGGAAATTGGTTTGTATCGTGTTCTCTGAAATCCTTTGAGATGAAACAAAAAGAATTCAGGACTTAACCCGGCGTCAGCACAGTCAAAATATGTATCACCGATAGTAGGGTTTGGTCTAGAAGACCCGAATAAAAACTCGCTATGATTTCAATATTTAAAAGAAATTTAATAACATATTGCAATAATTTGATAAAACAACTATATTGTTTGCGAGATTTTGGGTAAAATAAAACAACTTCATATAAAACTTCTAATGAATCTTTTAATGACATTTTTATAAAAGTATAGTAAAATTTTAACAAAATAGACAACCTCTGTCTTAAATTAATAAAATTTAAATAAAACATAAACTTTTTTCTCAAAATGTGAACTAATATCATACATATGAATGAGATCTATAGTAGGACTAAGAATAATACATCAGTCCCATGAGTTAATCTTACATGTTATCATTTGCATGATAATATTTAAGACTAATTCATAACCCGAAATTACGACACGAAGTGTATCGTTGGGTCAAATTTACCTTTTTTGTTTTTTAGCCACGCCTATCCACCGTTGCGGCCATTACACCACTGAACAGCGATCCCCGCGGGAGGGGAGATTGTTAGCTCCAGCTACTGAGAAGAATGGCAACGTCGCACAATTTTTTTAAAGAAATAAGCTACTTTTAAAATGGCGCGGGTCAAATCGACCCAACTGTGCGAACGCCGGGTTGAGATAATCAAATGAATCAAATATGTATGACTACCGGAAATGTCGTTGTAAGCTTTTAAGTTGAACCAAATTTGTAAGAGTTGGTGATGATTTTGGCCTCTTTGTGTTTTGTCAGCATTTTAAGATTTTCTGAGCTACTCGAATGTTACAATATTTAAAAAAACTCTTTTGTAATATCATTTATCTATAACACAACATAATCCTGATAGATTGTTAGAGTTATATCGACACGAACCGAGCATTGTTCTGCAGAAAACCATTTTAGGAGATTTCTCTCCTTTGGTTTATGAAAATGGAAGGGGGTGATTTTTTTAAAACCAATCGCAAATATGGGCAGTAACTCGCATTCGTATCGGCAGTACAGTAAGCTAACTAATACAAAAGTAGAAATCTTGTAAAACTGTTTTTATTTGAGACTTTGCTAATTATCGATCATCAGCTAAGACGATGTAATTATTTTAACTGTTTTTATCTTTTTCTGTAATAAATGTTGGAAGTGTTTGACTGTCCCCTAGGTTAGTTTAACATGTCTGAAATACCTTTATATAATTTTTTTAAATTAGTTTTTCTTCTGCAATAGAATATTATCTTTTATTATTTTTTTATTGATCTAAATCAAAGCTATTTAAATAAAAAAAAGATATATGCAATGATGTCCGCGCGTCTATCGGCGGACTACTACCTAATGGTAGTAGTTTGTAAACGGAAAGATGTTGTTCATTTGATTTGTTTGTAAAAGGAAAGATTTGTTCATTTCGTTGATTTTTTGAAGGTGTGCATTAGTATTGGTCAACAAAACAGTTTGTTAGTTTATTCGTTAATTATTCGTTCACTTTGTTTATTTGTTAATTGGTTAACAATATTGACGACACCAGAAAACACAGTCCCACCCAGTAAAAACGGCGGATAGCCCAACTCTTGTGTTTTAAAATCTTTGATCTAAATAGTCCGGAGTCAATTAGAGTATTTTGTGAGGCTGAAGGGAGTGAGAAAAGAACAAACAGAGGAAAGAGAAGGGTTAGGAAGAACTTGTCAACTCAGAACTGTTTACACTAAGTGGAAGTTGTTTTAATAACGTTTCGATTCTGATGACTGGTCTTTCACCTGGTCGACACTGAAAGTATTTACCACTGTACAAAACTGTTCTACATTAAAAAAAATGACTAGAATAACCTTTTTCTACTTTTTACATTTTTTGAGACCTTATTCAATTTTATTTGTAAAGCCATTTTCTTAATGACGAAAGCATCTTTAAATTTGTAAATTTTATTCTGTCAAAACGCTAATTTTAGATAAAGATCAAATTTATAAGCCCACTCCGTCGCTGTTTAGAAGCCTTCCTCCCCTTATTTGAGCCACCGCAACCTTTTTCAACCCTTACTTCTCCTCCCCCGTTCCATCTTTACCCCCAAAGCGCCCATCCCATCGTCACGCACGATTTAATATACTACTCTTAAGGAAGGTTCTAAGGCTCCATGTGCGAAATTTTCCCTAATAAATTTTCCAGGTTAGTAGAGCGAAGAAAAATTGGACCCTTTCCTTAACGCGGTTTTATCACTGTAATATTGCCGTTGGTTTCTTCGAGTACTGACATGCTTTATAAAAAAATCTTTCTAGATTTAGATATTATTTTTAATGGGTACCATAATATTTTTGAATTTAAAATTTTATGTATTTTTGTACTCGTGCATATAGTATACAGCTAATTTCAAGGAATAAAGAATTTATTTCTTCAAGCTTTGCAAATACTCGTAAACTCTGTGGTGTCATTTTTAAATAAATGGCTTTGTATAAACACCGTTATATAATTAACATTATCAACGTGTTTCGAAAACTACATTTTCTTCGTCAGTACGAGATTAATAATAAAAATAACAAAAGACAAACAAGTACACAAAAAAAACTACATACAAAATATTCAAAGGAGACGTGATAAATTACAGTATCTTAAAAAACAATTATACAAAATGAAATGTAATAATTATTTTGCGTAATTAGAAGTCTAAAAAACTAAATAAATTATTATGAATGTGAGAATTAATATAAAAATAAATTTAAGACACAATTAATCAAGACGATAATATCGATTATACAAAAAACTAGCGTCAGGTAAAAAAGACCCGGGAATTCTTTACACATCCTCACTAACCGATCTTGCTGGCATACCTGAATAGAAAAGAGCAAGTTTGCAAGTTACACATTTGTTTGAAGGGATTGAGACTATCAACTGTTAAAGAATCTTAGTTATCATTTAATTATCATTTAAAAATGACCTCGGGTCTTTTTTACCCACTGCGAGTTCTGACGGGTTAAAAAAAATATGAAAAAATGACAAAAATATATATTTATTATTTGTACTACATTATCACATTTTGAAAGCAGATCTATCAATAAAATTCACAAATTATAAAATTATGTGAGTAAAAGGTACTCTTTTAGAGATTGATAAAAATGGCAGTATGTAATAATTACTATTACATATAGTATTTGGGTAATTAATCACACGTTTGCCGTGGTATAACTCTGTCCAAAACCTTGGCTAAAGAAGGAGGTAGCGCAACACGGCGTAACACCCCAAAAAAAGTAATTATTTGGTTTCGGTAGCACGGTTGATGACAAATGCTTTTTTCTTGGATGTATTTGAGGGTTCAAATAATGTGAGTAATCGTTTTTATTTTAACTTTCTTATTATTTTTAACATTCTTTGAATAGTGGTTCATTAGATATCATAACTTTGAATCAGAGAATCTGAACGACGATGCTAAGAGTCTCTCAAAGATTTCATGTAAGCATTGATTTTTCATTTTCATATCACAATAATTTTGAATCCAACCTGACATCACTCGTCTAATATTTTTTAATTATTAATGTCAGTTTGGACAAACAGAAAATCCCGCTCAATTCAAAGTGACGGGATATGCCTTAAATGTTTGTTAGACGCAAAGTAATTTTCGTTTGATATTTCATTTAGTGCATTGCTGTGGAAAATTGTCAAGTGTGAAAATCAACTAAGCTAGCAAGAATGTTAACTTCATGTTTACCTCAGGGTGCCAGATTAATTCTGTAATACTCGCATGCGGTTTGCAAACGTAAAATCGTGAGAGGATACAGGAAGATGTAAAGGTTTAGTGACGTTTCAGAAAAGATTAAGTCAGTTTAATCAATTCAAATGAATTTTATTCAATTTGCTGACCTTCGTGGTAGAGTGGTTAGAAGTTTGAATCTGGATTGTGTTAATCAGGAGGTCAAAACTCGGTGATTGAAATACAGAAATGATTTAATTGTAACATTCTTTACTCGCGTGAACATGAAAACTGAATGTAAGTAAAGAGGAGCACTTATTTGCATCTTAATCAATTTTTAATTCACGCCAGTTAAAACTGCAGTTTTACTATGTACGTGACAATACTGACAATGAATCATGAAGAGTATTGAAAAGAAAATTCATAAGTATTTTAAAACAATATTACTTTTGTTTATTTAAGCTACAATTGATCGGTGCCAAGATTTTTAAATTCTAGAGTATAAGACTGTAATATTATAGGATAAATCAGGGGTGAAGATAAGGCTGAAGTCCTTATTTTATGGTTACAATAAAATTTCAAAATCACATGTCAAACGGTATGGTCACACGCTACGGTAGCAAAGAACCCTAGAAAACTGAAGCAAAACAAACATCCTTGGGCGCCAGTTAAGCCTGATTTCTGAAAAAATTATAGTTCAAGTGAAGATTGATGTTTTAGAAATCAAAGTTGGAAGTCACATTTCATCGCTTCATAATAAACAAGACTCGTAAGAGTATGGTTCCAAAGATATTAGATAATAATCAACCTTCGATAGAAGACCCCATAAGATATAGTATTTTGATTAAATACACAATTCTGAATATTGATTAAATATACCAGACGGGCTTACGTATCAGGGCTCCATAGAAGCCCGAGTAAATCTGGCTTCCAAGAAACTGGGCGTCTTCTATAGGGCTAGCAAATTCAATAGAGATCAGCTGCTAACCTTGCACAAATCCAAGTACGCCTAACAATTGAATTTGGGAACTAAATCAGGGCTCCAGCCCCATAATACCTGATAAAATTACTTGAATGTGTGTAAAGGGGGCGGTCCGTCTGATTTTCAATCCGTTTTTAGCAGACCGATTATCATCTTAATGCACAGAATCAATGTAGGCGCGCTGCGTCTGTTCTACAGGTATGTAACTATGTTAATGGAGCCTCCTCTAAGGAGCTAACAGCATTGTTACTGCAGAACATCAGCATCTGTTTTTCCTCCTTAATATATTTCGGCCCGCATTAATAAATCTCTTCTTACAGAGCTTTGTTTAACCCCGACTGGTCTACCAGCAACACTGCCCAACCGGGTGGTGACATAGTTCCCCTATCTCTACACTGTACAGACAGGAGAGCTCTTTCAGGTGTAACAAAAAAAAATTAAACGCATTTATTTTTGTATGAATACCACACAAGAGTTGCAACTGCTCCCGTCTGAAGCCAGTGAGACTATGGCATCCCCGATTGGGGTATGTTGTAAGGCTGAAGGTAGTGGGGAGGGGAATTCTGAACTGGCTATTCAGATCTGGTCGCCAAACACGGCTAAAGCCATTTAAATTTTTTTTTCAATTCTGAATGGTGGTCTTACACCAGGGCGATACTGACAGTATCTTCCACTCTGGAACGTGCAGCAAACAAACCTAATATTATTTTAAACTATTAATTTTTGATCAATCAAAAAAATTTAACTTTTACGCCCTGGGATTTGAACCCGTAATCTTCGGATTTCTATTTGACGTTCGAACATGAACGCCGTTGGGTACTTGTAATGTGATGTTGAAAATTCAATATGATATCTATATTCTAAATAGTAGATAGTATTGTAGTAATAGTAGATTGATAGCTGAAGGAGCGCAAAAAATAATATTTTTGCCTACACAGAGAGAGTCTTTGAGATAACTTGTCACTAAATATACTATCTATATTATTTTAAATGAATAAATTGTAAAATAACACAAATTAATAAAATAAAATTTTATTATTTATTATTTTAACTTTATGAGTAAAACCTCAAACTGTAATATTTAATTAAATGAAGACATTATGAGCGAAACTCAATCAAAAATCTGGAAACAGAAAAATCAGAAAAAGATATTGGCACCTCTGGGACTCGAACCCAGGATCTCCCTACTTTCCGGGTTGGGGCTCTTATCCACTGAGCTAAGGTGTCGATATCCAATTCGGTCACTTTTAACTGTACCATACTTCGACTAAGAACCACCCGTATTATCTTCATTTTTCTACTTTCCGGTTTGGTCCCCAACCCGGAAAGTCTTCATTTAATTAAATATTACAGTTTGAGGTTTTACTCATAAAGTTAAAATAATAAATAATAATATTCATCCCAGACTTGCAGAACAGTCAATAGATGTCGCACATTAAATAAAATGGATAATAGTTTATCCAGACACCATCTAGATTGCATTTAGTTCGAGTTGAATCTTGCAATCATTCATAAAGATGGCAGCCAATAAAAATATGCGTTAAGAAAAATGAAGATAATACGGGTGGTTCTTAGTCGAAGTATGGTACAGTTAAAAGTGACCGAATTGGATATCGACACCTTAGCTCAGTGGATAAGAGCCCCAACCCGGAAAGTAGGGAGGTCCTGGGTTCGAGTCCCAGAGGTGCCAATATCTTTTTCTGATTTTTCTGTTTCCAGATTTTCGATTGAGTTTCGCTCGTAATGTCTTCATTTAATTAAAAAATAAAATTTATTTTCCATGCCAGGATTCAATCCTGCGAATCGTGAGTCAAGAGCCTTACCGCTGGACTACGCCGGCGGTTGTTATTTCTTGTATAGCTTCAACAATGAGTTTCGATGTATCAAAGAATCAGGGTAGCATAAAACACAAGCGACATCATCACTAATTTGCTCGCATTATTGCAGCAATATCATTTTCCGCACAGCGGTTACTGACCAACTAAAATTATTAACACATTACTGTCTCTAACTCGTTGGTATTTTAATGCGCCAACCGTAATAATATTGTACTGCAGCGTTGAATTTGCAAGCCCGCTTACTCCTCGCACCGGACATGCCAATTTAGTAACCGTAATGATATTTTGCTGAATTTAATTGTGATTACGGAAACGAACATTTTGGTGTGCTGACTGTAACAGTTTTCAAATTTTACAAAATTAATTTGTGAAGCTTTAATTAATTGTGTCTTATATCTTGCTCTGAGGAAGAGCAATTAAAATCTTAGCTTGATATTTAATTACAGCAAATACATATATAATTAGTTGCACCTAATTAGGCAAGTATTAATTATTTTTAAGAAGAGCGATATATATGGTTACTAAAGTCAACGTGAGATAGCACAACTCAGAATGGAAAATGTGCTTGAAGTATTAATTATTTTTAAGAAGAGCGATAGATATGGTTACTAAAGTCAACGTGAGATAGCACAACTCAGAATGGAAAATGTGCTTGAAGTATTAATTATTTTTAAGAAGAGCGATAGATATGGTTACTAAAGTCAACGTGAGATAGCTCAACTCAGAATGGAAAATGTGCTTGAAGTATTAATTATTTTTAAGAAGAGCGATAGATATGGTTACTAAAGTCAACGTGAGATAGCACAACTCAGAATGGAAAATGTGCTTGAAGTATTAATTATTTTTAAGAAGAGCGATAGATATGGTTACTAAAGTCAACGTGAGATAGCACAACTCAGAATGGAAAATGTGCTTGAAGTATTAATTATTTTTAAGAAGAGCGTTAGATATGGTTACTAAAGTCAACGTGAGATAGCACAACTCAGAATGGAAAATGTGCTTGAAGTATTAATTATTTTTAAGAAGAGCGATAGATATGGTTACTAAAGTCAACGTGAGATAGCACAACTCAGAATGGAAAATGTGCTTGAAATGGTATGGTTTAATTATCAGGTTAAAATAGCGATGTACGAGTACTTCCCAACCATCCTCTTTACTTTCTACCATCTCGTAACTTCTTTCTGTGTCACAATATTTTTTATTTTTTATATTTATTTATTATGTGTTTACGCCCCAGTGAGCTTTTATGAAAAAAAATTACAATTGATTGCATTATTTAAATATAACATGATAAATACAGCTGTAGTTGTAAGAAAACAACACATTTAATAAAATTTAGTACAAATTAGCAAGATACCAAAACGATGATTAAAAATATAATGCATAAATCCTGAAAAAAAGTTTAACATAGAAAAGCAAGTGTGAGTGTAGCTTACAATATTATTATTTTTATTTATTTATTTATTTTTTTTAAAGAAAGACAGAACATTCCCGAATTACGAAAAACCCAATAATGTTTTAAAATCTCCTACTACCACCACAGAAAGCCGAAAATGTTGCTAGAGTTGTGATGGAGGACTTCGAAGGAGGAATCGAACACGGGACGCCCGGGAGGGACCCGAAAACGATGCCCACTCATCCACAGACCGGTCACTTTTATGTGTTACAAACCAATCATAGACTAAATAAGAGTGTAATTTACTAGTAAGGTGTAGAATATTTTGGTAGAAATTAAAAAAAAAAAACAAATGTTGTACAATAAAAACTGATACAATTTACCAAAAAAAAAATAATGTGTAAATATAAATAATAAGATCTGACATAAAACATAATGCATGAAAAAGCTAGTTTTTAGACATAAGCTTACATTTTTTGATTATGTTACAACAAAGTAACGACATGATTCACTAAAGTTCAGAATGAGAGCAGATTTAATAAATATAATAGAAGTTAATAATAAGCACATATAACCGAAATTAGTTTCCTTTTGAAAATTGCATTCTAGAAATATGTGAATAAATGGAATTATTAGTATTGAGGTTATTGTTAAATTTAAAATCATCTTTGCTAGGAGTGTGCCTGTAATGGATGTTAATGAAAATTAGTTTCAACAATTCACGGCTTTATATTGAAGATTTAATAATCAATATATATTATAAAATAAAGTGTAAAAAAGAATGCGTCCCGCTAAAATTCAGAAACGAATCCCGGTACGCTCAAGGGAGCTATGTTTTGTGGTAGCCCTGTATCCCCATCTATGAAGAATGTTTTTACCAGAAGGGCGTTTTCACCTAAAGGGCGTGATTTTGAAGAAATAAGGGCTGGAATTTTCACCCTCTAGAAATTTTTAGAACAGTCCAGAACATTCGAGAGCACTCTTCATCATTCCAGAACATGCTGAAACATTCTGGAATGTTGCGGAATATTCAAGAACAATCTCGAATGTTGTGGAATGTTTTGCAACATTATGGACCATTAGAGCCCATCCTGTATGGGTGGGGCTTCACATCGGTAAGGGTATATAAAGCAAGATCCATCGTGGGTGCGAACGTCAGTTTAATCTCATATCAATACCCTGAGCAAAGCCGGGTACCCCAGCTAGTTTTGAATAAAAATAATAAATCAGTTAACACTCTGCTATCCGATTATTTATTTCGGTTCGTTAGTTACTATAATGTATTCGATTTGAATTTTCTTTTATTACCGAAGGAATTTGTTTTGAACCTTTTCTAATATTTGAGAATGGACTTTGTAATACGGTGACCATACAATGGAATTGTATTCTTACACGCTTTGTACTAACGAGCAAAAAAAATGTTTTAATGTTGACATACTTTCAAAATTTGCCCCAAATCTCAAAATAATACCTAGAATTATCAATGTATCAATTGTTATTTCATCGATGTGTACATTAAACTGTCCTCTGATGAAATATAACACTCGAAAATATCTCGAACTCGGTATGTCGGATGTGCAAAACCCGAGGAAGATAAGATGTTAACAAAAATGTGGATACCATAGTCCCATTGACTCAAACCATTTGGGACACCTGTGCGGTGATCGTAATATAAAAGAAAATTATCTTCAGGTATCGTATCTGTTTAATATCATTTTCCCTGTATCCGCAAGGCTTATATGTAGGTGACCGTACTTCCACTTGCCGCAATATTCTTATTGCACATTCCGATAATATATAATCACGTTTCAGTCTGTACCCGTAACTTACATACCAGGATTCTATGTTATACATATATCGATATCGTTTACCGAGAGACATTGCTAATGGCAGATTAGTTCTGCATCTCGGGACAATGAATCATCTGCGCCAATACATTTTGTGGCTTCGTAACATGTTTCTGTACCACAGTGGTATTGTTTAATTTGTGTTTAGCTGGGATTTTAAAACAGTTCTTTATTATATTAAAATGAAACAAAGGAGCATGAAAAATTCCAAGGATGAAACAGTGAAAGTTGCGTTATGCATAAATTTTATTTTGAAGCAATAATTTATTTTAAAGCATTTTCTCGATAGAGGAGAGCATTTTGCTGCAGGACTAAAATAAACGAGAAGGTTTTTAAAAACCTAGATTTCATTGCTGATAATAAAAACACTCTTAAAAAGTTGGAAGAGAAAGAACGTTTGGTCTGTTCGCTTTTCGCCTACAAGTTTTTTTTACATGATTAAATTATTTTTACGAAAAGTTCTGATAAATAGTCAAACCAGAATTTGTGATGACATATAACTACTTTACCAATGTAAATTGACTGTATGATTATGAAATAAGTACTGAATTTATCAAAGCACTTAGCAGATACATCAAAATAAGAGTATAAGGACGAAAAATACAATGTACCTAGTTTTGATGTTTTCTAAGCCTGTTCTTTCTTGGTCCATAAAATGCAGGAGAAAAATATGAAACCATAGAACGATGTACACCTCGTATGACATTCCCGATGAAATCGAAATTGGAGGAGTCTAAATAATTTGAGGATGAAGGAGATATACAGGAAGGTCCGGGTAAAGTGTGCAAACTACGAGAGGTGCATGATGGTAGAAGTAAAATAGAATTGACGGCCTCCGTGGTCCCGAGGCAAGACTCTCGACTCACAATCCGAAGGTCGCGGGTTCGAACCCGGCGTGCGCAAATAAATTTTATTTGATTAATTTGTGTTATTTCACAATTTATTCATTTAAAATAATATATGATATATTTGCGGCACGTTCCAGAGTGGAAGATACTAATAGTATCGCCCTGGTGTAAGACCACCATTCAGAATTGAAACGTTGCTTGAAATGGCTTTAGCCGTGTTTAGTGACCAGATCTGAATAGCCAGGTACTTCCCCACCTACCTCTTCCCTATCTCCTTCCCCCCCCCCACTACCTTCAGCCTCACAACATACCCCAATTGGGGATGCCATAGTCTCACTGGCTCCAGACGGGAGCAGTTGGGACTCTTGTGCGGTATTTCATATAAAAAAAAAAAAAAGAAAGTAGTAGTATTTATTTTTTGCTTGCACTGTCATGTATTCGATTCGATTACATTACACCTCGTATTACACCTCCCAAAGGGTGTGCACTTTACCTCCGGACACCCTGTATAGAATATGAAAGATGGGTTCATGACCTGAGGTGATTTTGGAAACAAGTCTCCGAAATCATAAATAATAATAATATATAAACACCGTGGAATCCACTCCAGGGGAAATCCGTAGGTAGGTTTTGGCGAGAGATAAGGATGGGGTGGGGGATGTAAAGGTTGGGAGGGTAAATAATAGAGCCTGTGCGGGGTGAGCCTGATAAACTTTATCTTATTCGTCACGGGGTGTGAACAGAAGGAAATTTGAAGCTGTGGGGTAATGTGTTCAAGTCCACAAAATATATTTCAAAAATCATTTTGATTTTTGCTTTACATTTCTACGTACTACACTATGTAAGACGTGTATGTCAATATTCAGTGACTACATACAATGTTTGAATTTCAAGTGATCTTTTTTCTCACACTAATTTATAAAGTATCTAATTACAAAAAAAAAAATATCGAATTTATACAAAAGTCAACTTTATTTATTTGTCGAACCTCATTTTAATTGTGAGTTTATTTATATTTTCTGATATTCATTTAATTTTAAAAAAAAACATTTTATAGTGCCTTCGAAGGGCGAAACAGCTGTCACGCTATATAATAAGTACACAGCAGAACTTGTTTATAAATTTACAATATTTAAATTGTATTATAATTATATACAAAAAACTTTATAATTGTAGTACCAAAGTGATAGATATTCTTAAATGGCCCTGGTGAATGATTGAATGATTGTTGCTTGAAATACCCTTTTCACTTATTCTACCAATGTAATACTAACTTTATATTTTATATGTTTTTTAAGTCTATTTTATACTTTGGGTACTTGGAAATACAGTATTTTGTTTTAATATTACCCACACTCAGGCAGTGCCTTAGTGGGTTTTCATTTCTTGTTCATAACATGACGGCCTCCGTGGTCCCGAGGCAAGACTCTCGACTCACAATCCGAAGGTCGCGGGTTCGAACCCGGCGTGCGCAAATAAATTTTATTTGATTAATTTGTGTTATTTCACAATTTATTCATTTAAAATAATATATAGTATATTTGCGGCACGTTCCAGAGTGGAAGATACTATCAGTATCGCCCTGGTGTAAGACCACCATTCAGAATTGAAACGTTGCTTGAAATGGCTTTAGCCGTGTTCAGTGACCAGATCTGAATAGCCAGGTGCTTCCTTACCTTCCTCTTCCCCATCTCCTTCCCCTCCCCACTACCTTCAGCCTCACAACATACCCCAATTGGGGATGCCATAGTCTCACTGGCTCCAGACGGGAGCAGTTGGGACTCTTGTGCGGTATTTCATATAAAAAAAAAAAAAAATACTATTTGTTATTATATATTTTGTTATTATATGTATACTATGTGCTATTATACATTATATGTACAAAGAAATGAGAATAAATAAAGTTAAAAAAAAAAAAAAATAGTTGTCACCGTGTTTAGTGACTAGATATGAAAAGCAGGCGCTTTTAAAACTTCCGCTTTTCCATCTCCGACCTCTTCGACTTATTTTGCCGTCATGACATTTACCGATTAAGGATTGGATTGTTTTTTTTTTTTATAAATTAAACTACTCTCCCTCATGTTTTACGCCGATTTTTATGTTACATTATCATTTTTTAT
Organism: Glyphotaelius pellucidus; assembly: GCA_936435175.1. Classification (NCBI taxonomy): domain Eukaryota; kingdom Metazoa; phylum Arthropoda; class Insecta; order Trichoptera; family Limnephilidae; genus Glyphotaelius; species Glyphotaelius pellucidus. The sequence continues at coordinate 10,593,607 of OW386558.1, forward strand.
TTAAGAAGTTTTGACGTAAATTCATAAGGAGACATTTTTGCAGATCTGCTAAAGCCCCAGGAATGAAATATTAAATTTTTGAAAACCTAACTGTAATATTTTCTCGTTCACCTTCAAGTGTCATTTTACACTAGCGCAAACCCTTGAAAAACACGGGATATTATTAAATTTGTGAGATTTATGAAGCTGAAGAATTTATAAAATCTTGGGATTCAGTATTATTGCCCATTAAAACAATAATTATTTGAGAGACGAGCAGAAATTTACTTTTCGAATGAACGTTAGCAAAGAAAATAAATTTTTTATTAGAACAACTCTCTTTTTATAACTTTTGAAGATTATTCCGATCAATGCAATATAAAAATAAAATCGGATGTATTTATCCGAGATACTATCTAGGTTATAAAGCAGTTCTTCGACCGATTGTTCCCAATGAAAAGGGTAGTTGCCTGTAATATGGAAAAAAAATAGTCGATCTAATATTGTTGATTATAAAATTTTTAATGAGATTGACAAATATAACGGTTTGATAGAAGGTGATAGTAGCCATATTAGTAACGTCGTTCGTCCCGGTAGGCCATCCATAAATTACGTCACACGAATTTCATGATTTTTTTACCCTCCTTCCGTCCCTATCATCCCTATCACACATCATCACATTTGTGAGACCCCTTCCCCCCTGGTGTGATGTCACATATCTTGAATTTTACATCTAAAAATAATGAAAACAGTAGTTCAAAATTTTATTTTTATTAAAAATATTTAGTTTTTTACATGAGACGTCACAAGGCTGAAGACCCCCCGTATCCCTTGTCACACATTGTCACACTTGGCTGCTCCCCTCCCCTCCTTAAGGTGTGACGTAATTTATGAATGGCCCCTAAGACGAGAGGTTCTGGATTCGAGTCACAGTTGCGATCGTTTTCTTTTTATTTTTCCGTGTCTTGTTCTCTTTCACATTTTTGTTAATATTTATTTAGCACATGAAGAGTGCAAAAAATAAAGATTATATCCAAGAGAATTGAAAAAAAAATGTAAATTGGTCAAGAGCAGTGAAAATGAATCAAAAATATTTACAAGTCAACCCATGTACAATAAAAGAAGTAAATACAAGTAGGATAATCGTGGGGGTAAGGAGTAATTACATCTAGCACCTGAAACTCGAGATAATTTTAATTTAAAACTCGACTCTAAACTCAGGCCATCTTTCAACCCAGATAAGTAAACTTCGTCAAGCATTCGAAATTTTCCTTATTTGAGATGAGATTCGCATTCCAAGCCGGTCTCGCGGTTACGTTCCGACTGTTTAGCATTTCCTCTCTGGCTTCGGTCATGATCTCACAACGCCACAGAATATGCTTGGCCATTCAAGAAGTTACAAGTTACAAAGTTTAGTATTGACGTTTTTCTGTATCTCTTTCAAATTATCAAAGAATTAACAAATTAATCAGTATACAATATCTAAAAAGTGGTCAATTCATCTAAATCGAAGATTGCGCACTCTCCCAGTGTATTTATTTTCACAAAAAGTGTGTTTTTTTGCACCAAAAGAGGTTTTTTTGTTTCTCCAAAGTTTACGTCACAAACTAAACAATCGGTGCCATAGTTCTTGAACATTATAGAGTGAGGATCTTAAAATTGTGTTGCATCTCTAAAATTGTGTTGCATCTTTAAAGGAAGCAAGTATTCTAAAGTGCTCTTTTTAGTTTGCATTCACGCTCTACGAAATTAAAATGCATACTCAATGTACTGCGTGTGAAAAAAATATTGAAGTTCCGGCTGACTTTATATCATGTTCTGTATGTGAAGATGGATATCACATTTTGTGTGCTGATATTGCGGAAACTTCTCGCCGAGGGGCAAAAAGTCAATCTCAATTACAACAGTGGAAATGCAAAAAGTGTGTTAAAACTCCAAAGTCAACAAAACAGAAAATTATCGCGAATAACATGAATGAAATCAATCAAGACCTGACACCTGTTTCCAAAAATCAAAAACTAATTGCCCATTCAGCGAAGTCTACAACCGCACAGTCAGAAACCAGCGTAATTCCAGTACCGTCATTCACAGATGGCTCTAATCAGCTGTTAACCTTAGAAATATTTTTGAAGGAACTTGAAAATTTTAAAACTACGATGATTTCCTTTGTGGACAAGAAACTAAGCATTTATGATCAAAAATATGAAGCAATATTAATCCAAAACAACGATTTACTAAAGTCATTCCAATTCATAGCCGATCAACATGAAGATCTAAAAAATCGTGTGATTTCTATCGAAAAATCTCAGGTTAAAGATAATGCCGATATACTTGAATTAAAAAACCAGAACAACATTTTAACTAATACAATCTCACAACAAGACGTCAAAATCGACAGACTGGAATATATGCATCAAATATGTAATGTTGAAATTAGAGGCATCCCGGAATCCATCTCTACTAACCATTTAGAAGTTCTCAATAAAATAGCAAAAATCATCAACTTTGAGGGCTCTTCAGGAAATATGAACTCGGCTATAAAAAAATCTATAGAATGGGACATAAAATTGATGAAAAAAAGCACAGATCAATCATTGCGACTTTTAATAACACTCCAGATCGGGATAGTTTTTTATACAAATTAAAAACATACATAAAGGCCACAACTCCAAGCACAAATAAATTAAATACATACGATCTAGGATTATCGCAAGATGCCAAAAGAATATATGTATCGGATCATCTAACACAAAAAGCTAAATTCCTCTTAGGACAAACTAAACGATTCGCCAGAGAAAACAATTTTAAATATGCGTGGTCATCATCTGGTCGTATCTTACTAAAGGAAATTGACAGCTCAAAAATCATAACAATAAACAATGCCAATGACCTACAACGATTAAAACGTCAATCTATCTGACTTCTATTTCACTTTGTCATTATGGCTGTTAATGAAGGTATCAGTTCATGTTCTCAAATCATTAATACATTGTTATCGATTATTTATACACTCATTCATTCTTATTTTTTATTTTTGTTCCCATATCTAATACATTGTTATCGAATACTTACCATACTTATATACTCATTTATTTTTATCACAATCAGTGAGATTTCATGTAACCCCATGCTTATAGTAAATCTATATAATTCTGGGAAAAAAATTAATGAATGTATCTATATTCCTTTCATGGTCAGTTTTTGGAATAGTTCGCAGGTTATCGCAGATTCTTTTTCTGTTCAAACACATCCATCGTACCAACCTATTTACGTATTATGTACTCACCCTGCTCTGAGTTATATTATTGTGTTAATATTATTTAAGTTTGATAAGTCGGTAAATATTGCATTCATTACTTGTTCATTTAATAGTAATTTCATAATTTTCAACAGGAAATTATATCAGCAATGTAATGTATTCTATATTTTACGACCCTTAGCTGTTGTTATCACATATAATTTGACATTCGGTAACAACATTCTAAATACAACTGTTCGTACATCAGAAAAAATAATTAATTGCAAATACCTACGCACTATTTTAGTCACATTTCTGTGTATTTCTAATGTTATTGAATGTATTTGTCAATTTAGTTGCGTCTTTGATGCTCATTGATTTATCGTACCAATCTATTACCACCAAAAAATCTATTACCACTTTTCTTGCTATTATTTACTTTATTACTAATACATACTTTAAGATGGATAATTATGTAAACATATTTTCCTTCGTTTGTTTTTTCAAGGGACATACCTTCATTTTTGACAAGTTTTCACGTGCTCAAATTAATGCACATCACTATTATTCTTATTATTATTATTTTTTTTTAATTACATCGCATATTATTTGTTTTTGTTTTATGAGTCACACCACCAACAGCAACATATATAAAAAAGTATTATATTTAAGCCTATATATTTTAAACGTATTCAGTGAGTTTTTATGTATTCTCATACTTAGAGGAAATGTTTATAAATTCTGGGAAAAAAACCTAATGATTGTATCTATATCATGTTAGTAGACATATATTTGTATACATCACAGATTATTGTAGCTGCCTATTCTTTTCAAACTTATTTCTCGCATCAACCTATTTACAGCATAAGTATTCACAGTGCCCTGAGTTACATTATTATGTTAATATCCTTTAAAATGGATAAGTCGGTAATTATTATATTCATTTTTTTATTCATTTAAAAGTAATTTCATAATCTTCAACAGGATGTTATGTAAGCAATGTATTGTATTCTATATGTATTTATCTGCCTTATCTGTTGTTATCACATATAATTTGCCAACAGAAAACAGCATACTTATATCAATTATTTATATATCGGTGATAAAATGTCACAGAAAATGCCTACGCACTATTTTAATCAGATCTCTGTGTATTTCTTATGTTGTTGTATGTATTTATTTCATGATAACATATTATTCTCATCAATCTCTCTTCACAATCTGTACTTACCTTGCTTATGTTTATTATTATTATAATTATTATTATGTTTCAATTACAAAGTGATGTTTATGATTCCGACTTAAATTTTAACTCGAAGGTAATTTATGATCTAAATCATCTAAACAATCATAACTGGTCATCTTATAATCTAAAAATCATACATCAAAATATCAGAAGTATTTCAAAACTCGATGATTTTTTAATATTTCTAGATCAATTTAATTACGCTTTTGATGTTTTAATTTTATCAGAATGTTGGTTAAATAAAGATTACACCTCTAAAGCGTTGCACAATTACTCTGAACACCACACTAATATAAATTTAAATAGATCTAGTGGAATTGTTGTTTACATCAGAGACGGAATTCAAGCACAAGTAGATGAAATTTTATTAACTCAAGCAAACTGTCTGAAAATTATATTGAATGACAACTTATGCATTTTCGCAATATACAGATCACCTTCTTTCCAAAATATTGACTCTTTTTTATGTTCTCTTCAATCAATCATCAACAACTCAAAAAAATTTGAAAGTCAAATCATTATAGGTGATCTCAATATTAATACTATTCCTGAATACCACCGCCAATCCAATGAATATATATGTCTTCTTACAGAAAATGGTTTCATTCACACAATCAACAGTCCTACTCGAGAACAGGGCACGAGCAAATCCTGCCTAGACCACATCATTGTTAAAAAAATTAACCATTTCGACTCTTTTGTTTTTCACACTACAATCTCAGACCATTATAGTACAGCTCTCTGCCTCAAAAATAAGCCTCCTGTAGCAGCAAAAATTAAATCTGTACCTCGTACTAATTATAATAACTTACTCGAGGACTTGCTCACGGAAAACTGGCAAAATGTATTAGATCAAATCGATATCGACTTAGCAATGAACGAATTTATCACCAAATTACATTCATATATATCTAAACATACCAGCGACAAACTCATATCAAATAATCAAGTAAAACTTGCGCCATGGATCTCTCCAGGGCTTGTTAAATCTATTCATAGAAGGAATCGTTTACACGAAAGGGCGAAAAGGTGCCCAGAAAATATTTTAGTTCAAGCTCATTACAAAAAGTATAGGAACTTATGCAAAAATTTAATCAAGTCAACCAAAGAAAATTATTACAAAAAATTAATTTACGAAAATAACTGCACGCCAAAACGACTGTGGGAAGCTTTTCGTAATATAACTAAAACAAAAATCAATAAATCTACCGAAATAAAATCATTGTTAATTAATAACACAAACTCTTCAAACCCAAAAAAAATGGCAAACTTTGCTAATAATTATTTCACGTCTGTTGGCGACACTCTTGCGAAAAAAATTCTTGATAATCGTAACACAACTGAAACTGATCTCGCTAATTTAACTGTCTCTAATTTCGGCCATAAAATAGACAACATCCAAACAACAACTAACGAAGTCCTGAAAACAATTGACGACCTTAAGGCATCGAATGCTTGTGGTCCTGATAAGGTCTCATCTAACCTGCTAAAAATTATTAAATTCTCAGTAGCAACACCGATCGCGTACATTGCCAATTTAAGCTTTAAATCAGGTATATTCCCGAATCATTTAAAACACTCAATAGTTATATTGCTTCACAAAAATGGGGATAAATCGCTTATACACAATTACCGACCAGTTTCTTTGCTCAATTCTGTCTCGAAAATTATAGAGAAAATCGTCAAAAACCGGCTAAGCTTTTATCTTGAAAATAATAAACTCCTTTCTAATAGACAATACGGCTTTAGACCAGGTTTAGGTACGGAAACGGCCATTGCTAACTTGACGAAATTCATCTCTGATAATATCGATAGAGGAAATAAATGCATTGCGCTCTTCCTGGATTTAGCTAAGGCGTTCGACACCATCTCACACAAAATTCTATTGAAAAAACTTCAGAACATTGGTGTACAGGGTCAGCTATTCAAGTGGTTGGGCAGCTATTTAGAGAACAGGAGCCAAAGAGTGGATATTAATGATACTCTAAGCGATCCATCCAATATTAATTATGGCGTACCGCAGGGAAGTACTCTAGGACCTCTTTTGTTTAACATTTATATTAATGAGCTGTGCAACAGTTCCTACGCCGACCACATTATTACGTTTGCAGATGACACAGTCTTGTTATTCGAAGGCAAAAACTGGAATCAAGTGCATAGCAAAGCAGAAGTTGGTATAAACAAGGTTAAAAAGTGGCTAGACAATAACCTACTCACCCTCAACACAGAAAAAACAAAATTCATTTGCTTCAGTGCAACTCTAGCAGGACAACCCAAAGAAATACAAAAAATTATTATACACCATTGCAATGACACAAATACATGTAACTGTGTTACCTTAGAATGTGTGGACAATATAAAATATCTAGGTATTATCGTAGATAGATTTCTGAGATGGGACGCACATATAGACTCAATTTCCATAGAGGTCAGAAAACTTACCTACCTTTTCCTGTCTATTAGAAATATTCTCTGCCTAAATGAACTGAAACGAATATACTACGCCATGTGTAACTCAATTCTTGAATATGCATCCCTAGGATGGGGCGGATGTACTAAAACAATACTGGATCCTTTACCAAAAGCACAAAAATCTCTTCTAAGGGTCATCCTTAAAAAACCTTTTAGGTACCCCAGTGATGCATTATTCGAGGAGTTCCGTGTCCTAGATGTTCGACAACTATACATAAGAAAAATTATATTACACACACAAAAACAACGTCAACACTACCCCTCCATCGAACATTATCATGACACTCGACATTCAAGAAGAAATCCAGTAGTTCCACCTACAACTATGACATCCCTCGCTCAAAGGCAATTCTATTTCTTAGGCCCGAAAATGCTCAACCTCGTACCCGATTCTTGGAAATCGAAAGGTGTACGCATTCTGCGTAAATTGGTTAATGACTGGCTTCTGAGCTTAGGAAGAGCCGAATGCGAATCTATGCTTACGAAAAGATAAACAAAAATGTTATGTACGCTCACGCAATTATTTATTATTACTGTCAGCTAGTCAATAAATTAGTATCTCACTTCTGAAAAATTTACATAATATATATTATGAACACGTCTCAAATAAATCAAAATAACTCTCTAAAAAATAATTTTGTACACAAATTATTCACATAGAAACAGCGAATTTGTGACCCGTACCTCATTTATATATCTCATATTGTAAAGCTGAAGGTAATTGTTCCCTGATGTTAGCATATACCTGGATTCTGGATTACTCTGTTCACCTTGTTTAGGAAACTTACCACACAGCAACCATTCAATTAGCTAATGAATGTATTTTTTTTATATAAATGTGTATAATTAGATTAAAGTTACTATTTGTATCATTGATAATATATTGAAATTTAACAAGACTGTGTGTAATATAATTTTAAATAATTTAACAGATGGCAACATAAACAAAATTATCAATTTAACAACAAACAGATTAAAATAACTGGAATATATATTTATATTTTTATTTATTCGTTTTTTGCTATTATGTACGAAAGCATTATGCAAATATGTCATTTCTATGACTTATTTTTTTTTTTTCAAATGATAACGATTCCTGCCTTCTTTTTTTTACATGATATAGTTTTGATTGAGATTCCAATGTAATAAACACTGTGAGAATTATAGAACTATTTATTCCTATCAAAATTATATTACTAGTACTATCAGACTTATAATCTTTCTCAATTTTCAGTTACGGAGAAGAACTCTTCGATATCTCTCATTCACTTTACTGTTTAAATTATTTTTATTATTATATATATATATTTATATATTTTTTTTATTAAAATATAAGATAGATCATGAAATTATTAATACATAAAAATAATGAGATTGCCTCTACTCAAACCTATCGTATATTTTCTTAAAAACAATTTAAAAATAAAAAAATAAAAAAACTTCGATATATTTCCTGTTTGAACATTCGGATAGGAAATATATCGATGAAAGATTTAGTTTTTATTTTTAAGATTAAGCTTTTATTTTTAAGATTTAGTTTTTATTTTCTGTTCACAAAACAATGAGTTTATATTTTGGTTTTCTTTATAGTTTTAATATATTATCATTTTATTTATTTAAACTTTGTAACTTTTCTCAGTACTTTTACAACTATCACTATATTTAACTGCTTTACGGCCTTTATAACATTGTACTTGAAATGATGTTTACATTTGTAATTATTAGATACAATATTATGTTTTACAAAAAACAACAACTACCTAATGTGAACTAAACCAGGAAATTTGACTGTCCTAAAACGGGAAATCTCCTAGTTGGACGGTCAAAGTATTTGTTTATAATGTATATGTATTTTGTTTCAATAAATAAATAAATAAATAAAATAAATAAATAAATTTGGTTGTTATCACCACATGCGCAGCTTAGATGAGGGGACTTGGTAAGGCTGTACTGCCTCCCCCTGAACTCCCCGTGACCGGACAGCAGTTGAGATATCGTGATCCAAATTGATGCAAATAAAGATAGTTTCTAAGCTATCCAACCGCGCTTGCCATTCTTTCAATTTGTATTCTCGCATCTCTTTCAGCAAACCGGAGAAGGTTACCGCTCCGCCTGGTGTCAATAGAACATTGCCCCCATCTCTCGTCAACTCTTTTCTATTAGAATTTCCATAATTTCCAAATACATGTAATGCAATATACCTGCCAAAATCGGCAATGCGTCCAAAGCCACTATTCTGCATGCATTCGAGAGTGAAAACAGGAGAGTCGCTGGCCACACTTGAGAGCCGAGCGGATCAGTCGGTAGATCTATTTTATTTCTATGAAGTACATCTGTGAAGAGCCTAAGCACGGATAAATCACCCAGTGAGGCCAGTATTATTGAATTGTACTATGAAATGTTAAATATTGTTAAAAAAAATACTTGTTGTTACATCTGTTTTTATATTACTAATGCATAGGGAAGTAACATATACCACCATCGCATAGAGTTTAATATTGCGTGAAGACGGAAACATTTCACATTAATATTGCAAATTTGACAGATCGTTCGTGAGGCACTACTATTATCCAAACTGACTGAATTTGGATAGTTTGTATTGAGGGCTGCACCACATGACAACAACACACCTAAGTGTATATCTCAAGTGTACAATAAACAACAAGTCACCAGCCGAAGGTCGCATACTTGAATGAATTTCAAAGCCATATATCTCGACATTCTATTTCGGTCCTCATCATGATTTGCACTCCGTTGGAATAACAATGAGCCCTCAGCATCCAGCTACCCCAACCCCCAACATTCCCCTTCCTCTTCTCTTGGCCAACCCCGAGCCCCACAATCAGTGGCGCAACGCATTTGGGCTCCGCTAAGAAAAAATCGGGCTAAAATTTTAGAGTAACCGGACACGCCTAATACGAGTAATTTATTTAGTTAAGGAAAATAAACAGTCTTAGTAATATAATAAACATAAGAGGATTATAAAAAAACAGACCAATTATTAATGTTCACAGATAGGTATTTTTAGAAACAAGACTAAATGAATGTTAACTAGAATATTTAAGAAAAACGAAAAAAAACAGAACTAAGCAGCAATTAAAAAAAATAATAATAGTACAAATCTGAATTAAACAAATGATAAACCAACACAACAATAAAATAAGTGTTATTATAACTGAAATGGACTGCAAAATAGGTATTTGGTTTGGTAAGGGTAAGGGGAGGAGAGGGATAAGGTAAAGTTAAGGGAAAGTTGCCACGCAAGTAATATAAAAAATATTAGATACAATTAATTTAATCGTCATAAATATGTGTTATTCGCACTTGGAATGTTATACAATGAAGTTCTGTAGCGACGGTAACTAGCAGTAAATACGTCAGCACGTGTGTCTGTATTTGCAAATTTATTGTTATAGTAGTTACATGCCTTTGCATAAATTCCTTTTGATTGGAATTGGTCTTGCATCTATCAATATAGAAAAGGGTATTTAAGGGTAATACGAAAGAACACTTCGATTCAACTTAATTACTATAAAATTAAATTCTTTACGTCAGGACGATGGGAAATACTGCATTTTAATGGTAATTTAATAATTTTTGAATTGTTTGTTTCCTTAGCGGCCATTGATTTTGATGTGATTGTTTTAAGGCTGTTTTCCGATCTTATAAAAAAAAAATATCTTTAAATTTGTCCTTGTTCTTGTCAAAAAAGAAATAAAACGAGCGAAAAAAAATGTCGTGAACCACATTTGACAAATGGTCCGTATTATTAACAAAATAGCAATATTTTTCATCTGTCCTGATGTACGTAGTTGTCTTTTATGGTAGTCAAGTTGAAACCAAGTGTTTGAAAAAAAAAAGTTTTTAGATATTAAACATATCCAGTTACCCCAAAACTTTACTAAAATTAGTATCTTTCAAGAAATTATAGCTGCTTTGCTTGTAGTTTGGAATGAATTTGACACCGATATGGTTTAATTGATCGATAAGCCATGGCGTCTAAAATTTTGAGAATTTCGAAAAGCTAAAGAGGTGGGAAAAAACAAGGTTTTGATGTATCTGAACTACATAACCTAACCTAACCGAGACAGTACGTAACAACATATATGAAAATTGGATCAACTAACAAACAAATCTGTCCTGGACTATTCCTGGAATACAGTCCATTACGTGCACATTTAAGTCTTTGCAACAAAGGCGAAAAGCAGCTGATTTAACATTTCTACATAGAATTTCAAACAATAACATCGGCTGTACGGAACAGCTATCATAAATTAATTTTAACATACCTTTGAGACGTACACGCCATACAAACAGTTTCTACAAACGCCATATTCTACACGCCTAATTACAAAACAAATGCAGCAGCAAATTTGTCAATTAACTCTGCTCTTCATACCTTCTGCAATATTTGCCTAAACTCTGACATCCACATTTTTTCAGATTCACCGGTGGTATTTAAAAATGCTTCATGTCAATGATAGAAACTGTTTAATGTATATGCATATCGTTTCACTTCGACCTACCACCACTTCTCACACTTAATAACATATTCACACACTTTGTCACCCGTTAATTTCTAACGTACCTACCACAAATGAGAAATTATGAGGAAACAAATTATTGGAACAAAATAGGAAGTACTTAATTTGTGTAATATTGTGCCACTTTCAGAGTAACTTTTGAACTGCTTTGTTTCCATAATTTCACATAACTTTCAGAAAGAAGAATTAACACAGATTTAATATTATTACGTAAAATACTGCAAAACATTATTGACTGTCCTGATTTACTTCAATAAATCAACATCCAACAACAATCATGTTCCCAAAAGATTTTGTCGACATATACTACCCTTTTACTTAACTACACCAGGACACTCTTATCGAAATTCCCCGATCCCGAGACTTCACAATCTCTTTAATTTTTGTTTATATTGAATATCTTTTTATGTGAGACTTCGTATAATTTTTACCAATGTATTTTATTTTATATTATATGTTGTAACATTTTTTTCATTGTGTTATTTTATTTATTTATACAATACATGTTACGTAATTGTGATATTTACATAAAATAGGTATATTAAATCACCATACTAGGTGGCTGCCTGTTTCGTGATATTAATCACCATATTAAATCTCCATACTAGGCGGCTGCCTGTTTCATGGTGACCAATGGAGTATAGTTACTTTGTGTGAAATATCAAGTCCAGTGTAAATATACGGATTTAGTATAAATGATGCTAAAAATTGGAAAAATTATAATAAAATGTAGAAAATAGAAAAAAGAAAGGATAAATGTACATAACTTTTTTCTTTTTTTAGTATGTGTGCATGCAAGCACAAATGCATTAAATTTTTTTATTGTTTTAGTTTTAAAGTATTTAAAATATCTTTTATAATACTGTAATAATAACTGTAAAATAACTTATAAACATATAATCTAAAAACCCATTAGGGCGCGTAATAAATAAATAAAATGTCAATTTAAGAAATTAAACATTTTTTAGTCATTCCGATTGGTTGCTAATTCGCGCCATTTGCCAGTGAGATTAGTGTAATTTTTCTATTATGATTTTTATAAATGCTCTTCTTTTGTAGATACTTGATTCTTGATGAAGCTTGAAGAACACATACCAGGGTCATGTGATTCAAATTACTGGGTCGGAAAAAGAGTCTGGATGACAGAAGAGCATGTAGAGGATGATGTTTGAATGTTAATGAAGCAAATAGTGTGCGCCAAGACAGACTTATATTAATTTATTTATATTATACGCCACTAGTGGCTTTTACAAACGTGTGCTGGATTCGTAACCTAATAATTTTGTGGATTAGTAATCACGAAGTAAAAAATGTTATTTAAATTATATGGAACCCATGCAGAAAAATAGTATTACACCAACATTAATTATTAATTATTGAGGTATATTATTATAACATTCTTCTTACTAAATTCCGTTCAGTTGAACACATCTGATAGTTCTGCGAAAGTATTGCCAAGTGCATGCAATCTAGTATAAGCGATTATTTAATTGACTTAGTCATTGACGTTAATTTAATATCGAGTAGTTCTAGTTCTAGGAAGGTTAATACCTACCATTAGCAATTTTAAAAATACAAGTCAAGTCGGAAACAAGTCTTCTAAGAGTTTTAGTCAATTTAATGCTTTTATCGTTTGAAACTGATAGAAATTTCATACCTGGACTTAAGAGTTTTGTTCTACGAAGGTTGGGCGGTTCATCAAAGAAATAAATTTAAAAAATACCTTCTTTCTGGGAAATTGGTAAAATAATAATTTATGGTTTCTGTAGGTTAACTGAGTTTATAGTTAATACATGAGGTAAGTTGAAAATTTATGCTGAATTTTTTCAATGGAAATTTAAAGTGAGGGGACCAAATAATAAAAAATATGGGGGATATCCTCTCTGACTACCCCAGCAGCAAAACAGCGTGATTGTTAGTTATTTATTGAGCATTAGATTATTAAAGTAAATACAAAATGCATTTTTTCTTTAATTTGCCATGGGTCCTGGCATCACGTAGTTCCGCCACTGCCTCGCACACTCCAAATGATATATCGGTTTAATATACCCATAACGGTGCATTACTCCGGCGCTAACATTTCCTACAAACCCTTCCAGAGCCTTCCCGGCTCACCCAAACCTCCCTAAACTGGGCCGATAATTCTGCCAGCCTAAAGTGACCCTTAAAACTTTCCGAATATCAATTTACCTTTTGCCATGAGTCAATGTGTTTGAAACTGAAAGAAATTTCACCCCTGTGCTTTAGAGTTTTGTTCTACGAAGGTTGGGCGGTTCGTCAAAGAAATAAATTTAGAGTGAAACTTTCTTTCTGGGAAATTGGTAAAGGAAACCACGATATTTATTTTACGTTGTACGTGATTAAAATATATTGAAATGAGTATTTTTCTAACTACTTTTATGCCAGTTTAAAAATAAATTGTTTCTCCCAGCGTGTCCTTTCCCATCCGTTCCTCTTATTAATAATAATAATATTTGGATGATTTATATAGCGCCGTTTTGTGAAAAATCACCTCAACGGCCCTTCCTCCGCCCCTTCTCCTCCCGTGTCTCCTTCCACTACCATGTTCCTTCCTCCACCTTCCACGCCTTCCTTTTTCCCTCTCTCTAATCCCGCCAACCCCCCTCCCGCGTTCCATATATTCAGTCTCGGTAGATTCAGTTTTCAAAAAGGCGCTTCCCACCTATTGCAATTATACAAACTTTAATTTTTCAACTACAAACATTAATTTTTGTATAATATAAGAACAATCGATCAAATTTGGTACCTAACATTGCTTAGATTCAAAGTTTTTGATTTTGGTTAGAATCGTAGGTGAGTACTTCATTAATTACTTTAATTAAATTAAATACTTCATGTAAGCTCATTAATTTAAAGAGTTTATTCAAAAATTGAATTTTGATTGAGTAAAATAAATCTCAAAGATTTACCTTTAGAATGTTGGTTTGATTAAATCGGATTGTAGCATCTGCTCTAACTAAATTACGTCATGTAATATTTTTATTTTGTCTTCTGCAGTTGAGTACAAAATACTTTTATGTTTTCAAGCCAGTCAACCGCATCTGCAGCTGTTGTTGAAAAGAAAATGTGCAGCGTTTAGTTTTGCCCATGGGAAACATAATTTTCTACTGGTTTCAACGTAATCACTTAAAACTACATGTAATCTAATGATCTCTTTTCTTTGTTCCATAGTGGTTAGGTCGTTTATTTCAATTTAATATTTTATAACACGTTACGTAGATACGTTACAATGCACAACACATTTTTTTAAATGTTTGAATTCTCGAAAAATTGTATTCATTCATCAGTTTGTGATGTTTTTTGTAAACAAATGCTAAGTCAATAATAATTCAAACTACTCGGGACATGTGGTGCTGTATTTATCAAGATTCACCGTTATCCATTGAGTCACGTTGGGCTATATCTGTCACCAAATAACTAATTATCACGATCTCATAAGATTCGTTCTTTTTTTCTATAATGGTCTAAATTTTTCTTTGTTATTTTGCTTTTCAGATTTTTGGCTCTTTGAAATTGTCTTTATTAAACAGTTTTAGAAAGAGAACGCGACTAGAATAATAAATTTTTTCTTAATCTGTTCAGTATAAAATCACAAGTTAAATGTAATAGCTCTGATTGAAACTTAATCTTTGTTTAAACAGTGACTAAATGGCTTCATTTGTCTCTCTTAGATCTCCCTACTTTTCCCTTAGGCTTTAGAGGAACAAGCGACCGTCGATGTATCGATCGAACTATGAATAAATAATTAATTTAGGTTGAATAATTAAATCTATTTCCGATAAATTTTTTTGAATAAACGTTAACAGCTTTCCTAAAAAACGGGGTGAAAATTTGGTACAATCGATAAACAAACCCTATACGTGAAAACCTTACTAATAATCTATACTGATAATAACAGCCATAAAAAGTTATACACATTGTTTGTACAGCGAAAGGGTATTTTGTTTCATAAACTCGAAATTCGTGTTTTGGGATATTAGTTCCAAGGTATTTTAAGTATGAATTATTCATATTTCAGTCACCTCTGAACACACTGACCCCTAGATTCTTACCCATCCCTCAAACCTTTGTTCCTTTCCAGAACTTCACATCCTTCTTTACCTTAAAAAACCCTCCACTTGGCACCCCTAAAGATGATATTGTCTCGAGGGAAATTATGTTTCTCATCGCTTCCTGTGTTGGTATATGTAAAAAAAAATTGATGATATAAAATAAACTCTACGATAAACTTTGTTGAAACACCGATGTTTCTTATTACTGAAAATACAATTTTTGTGGTGGGTTTTTTCATTTACCTTTACTTTTAGCTGTGCAATTTACAGTTACTTTAGCAGTAAATTTGACATTTACGACAAAATTAGTTTTTCACGATGCCAACTGCTAAAGTAAAGGTAAACAGAGATGTCAGCAAGATAAACAGTCTATTTCCCAAACTTTCGTATTGGGAACTGATCATATATTTTTTTCATATGGCAACACACACAATAAATGTCAACATTCGGAGAATTCTATGCGCAATGTCTATGATTGCATCGTCTTGTGTAAATTTTGTGATTGGGGAGATGTTATGTTGTGATGGGAGATGTTATTGGTAAATGGGTAGAATTGATGGCTCCTTTGACGTTTTGAAATTTCCAATTTATGAAATTTCACATTATTTTCCAACATTTCAGCGTCCCTTGTAGGCATTGATATAAAATTTTTGTTGAGTGATGGCTTTTAACACATTAAAAATTATTTTGCACATTGTACTTTTGTGTGTTTTTGCAATATCTCCAAGTACTCTTTGCATTGACCCAGTCGCATAAAACTGTAAAGCCAATAACAACTGCTGAGACGGTTTGACAGCATTTTTCCTAGCAGAGGGAAACAATTTATAGAAGCTTTATTTTATTTACGTCATGTCATTTGAATAAATATAACCATTACTAACATTTCATTAAGAGTACATGCCATATCTGCAATTAATGTAGTCAAAAGTCGAGCGGTTTCTTTACTAACGCGAAATCGGCGTACAAAATCTATCCCTTAAGTGACATTAGGTAACGGCCGCCATTTTGATTACCTTTACTTTAGCATTTACAGTTTAATTGTGGGCTTATAAGATTGTAGGTAAAAGTAAACGGTAAATGTCAATTGAAAGAACTCATTTCTTTAACTTTAAACTTTTACAATTAGCACTACATTAGGCATTCTTGGTAAATGAAAAAAACTCACTCTTAAAGATATAGTATTTTTAAATTTGCGTAATATCAAAAGAAATCTGGTTCAATATATTTATATTGATAAACTTCGTACAAAAATAACGATGCCATTCAACATTTTTGGATAGAAGTATTTTACTGAAATAAAATAGTATTTGTGGCGACAGCAACCTAACAGCTATAGAAATAATATCACGTTTTCAACTGTACGGGAATGGTTCTACAGGGGATAGTATCAAAGTAAATCTCCAATACGTTACGAATGCGTGAAATCGCCTCTGGCTTTTTGTCTCGCTTGGAAAGTAGCCAAATCTTTGTACGTGGGTGAATTCGCATTGACTCCAATAAAAAATGTACGAGTATTAAGTCGAGTGTATTTCAGAAGAGTGTTTTGTAAGATGTCAAATTGATATATCTATTTGCCTCGAGAGATACCATAATGTACACACATACCATAACATCTCTCTTTCAAATCCCAGATATCTGACATTGTCTCCCGCGCTAACGAAATGCTTGGATTTGTTCTTCGTAATGCGAGATCATTTACTAATGGAATTGCAATACGGAGAACATATGAAGCACTTGTCCGCAGCATTTTGGAATATGGCTCCATTATTTGGGCTCCCTCTGAACAAAACCATATCCTAGAAATAGAAAGAGTTCAAAAAAGGTTTATGCGTTACCTGTATATGAGGGAATATACATACTACCCATTCCAGTATCCATCGTTGTTTTTATCAGGAATGCTCGATCTTCACATATTAGAAGCCCGCCGAAAAATATTTTTGGGTAAGCACTTTTTTAAGCTAATCTCCGGCATTATACTGAATCCGCCCATGTTGAACGAGATTAACTTATATGTACCCAACGCGTACATTTATGGGAGATCCCACGCACTTTTTTATGCTCCGAAAGCGAGAACTTCTTCCTATCGAAATGCGCCATTAAACAGAGCAATTCAACTGCTAAATGAATCTGTATTAAACATCGACATCTTCAATGTCACCTACAGAGAATTCAGTAATTATCTTCTGACGTACGTCACAAGATAGTGAAACTGCTCCCATAAATTTTTTTTCTTTAAATTTTGTAATCTTCCCCATAATATTCTGGTGTTTAACTGTTTTATGGAGAACCTGATAAAATAAATAAATAAATAAAATAAGTAATATTGATGAATAGCAAAATAAATTGACGTACGCACAGGAGTCTCAAAGGCCTGGGGCCAGTGTGAGACTGTGGAACGACCTTTTGGGGACCGGAAAAAGTTTGTAGAAACTAGAAGTAAGGCCATTACAGAAACCGAAACGGAAAATTTAGGAGCTTGTAAAATTTGACGCGCAAAGTTACTTTTTAAATACACCTGTTTGAATTTTTTGTTTTTATTTTCGTGAATGAATGAATAAATACAAATCTGTCAAAAGGAAGAAATTAATCCACTTTCCGAAATTCGATCGAGCTGAAACTAGGCAGATAGACTCATTTTTGATAACAATGCATTCTATCTTTTTTTTGACATTTACGATGACACTTACGCATTTTTCAAAAATTTGATGAAATGATGGCAAAAACCCCCTTGTGCCGTTCGATGCGTAGGATTGAGGCGGAAAGTTGGATATGTTTCACTGCATAATTTAAAAAATATATGTATTTTATATACCTAATAACCTAAAAATCGAATCCAAACTCCTCGTTTTCAAAACAAATATAACGCTACAAATCCTTACATCTGTAATAAATTGATCCTGATTTGGATTTGCAGCCAACAGCCTTTCCGAGCACTGTAAACTGAGATGCTTATGTAGGGGAACTTTGCCAATAAGAACTCTTGATTATGCGGGTCAAATATATATATATATTTTTTTTATTTATTTATTTTTTTTTTTAATTGTACAACAGATAAATAATCCAATTACCGTACAATTTTCTCTTTTAGACAAGCTTAACACCTAAGAAGATGATCATTATACAAAAAAATCTTAAGGCTATCTAAAGAAGAGTTGTATACATCTAGTGTTTTTGATATTTCGTTCAACAGTACCATTCCTCTTGTTATGCTATGCTGTGCTAGAACATCTGTTCTGCCGTATGGTATTTTGAATAAGTCGTGTCGACGACTACGACTGAAGTTTTCAGGCACGTATAAACCGCAGCATTCCAAGAGGAATGGGCTGTCAATATAGTTATGGATTATGTTAAAACTAAGAATTGCAAGATTTGCATAACGTCTAGTTTCCAAACTAAATCTATTTGTTGCCTCAAGTAACTCTACATGGTGCATGAACCTCGGATAAGTTCCGTGCATTCGCATATAGACGTACCTAAGGAATTTTTTCTGGATTTGTTCCAGCATATTAATATATTTAGTCTGGTGCGGAGTTTAGTATATAATAGGAGTAACGTTTTATTTTATAATAAACTTGATACAAAATTAAAATCTTAACAATTAGAGTGACACGAGAGGGAATATAAATCAACCGAATTGAGCGGACGCGAGAACCGGAATAAATTTGCAATATCACGTACTGGACTGGAGAGCGACTCTCAGGGATACCAGTCGGTAAAATTTTAGCTTTAGTAATGTTTTAAGGTTGTTCAGCCATATAGCTAACACAATACCCATATATTTTGCACTCTAACTACCTAACCTCCCCTCCCCTCCCCTCATTTCCTCCATTCTCTTTCCAATTTTCCTAATATAATTTTGAGATAAAATATTTATAACTTCATCTGAATTATTAAATCAAATTATTATTATTAAGTATAATTCCAATCTATAAGCTTTACCCGCCATAACTCAGGGACATCCTTAAACTAAAAGATGTATCAAACCTGCAAATTTTTTTTTTGCATGACACGACTTGTGCTAGGAGCTGCTCAAATTTAAAAATTTTGTAATACTAACATGGCTATAAAAACCCGGTGAGATTTATAAAAAGTTGGTGAGCTTATATCATTAACCCTGGCTCCGTGCCAGAGGTCACAGGATCAAAACTCGCCTAAGCTGAGAAACATAACATAACTAACATTAACTATTGTTATAGTTGTTTTACCGTACCTACTCATTTAGAAATTTATCAAAAGGTTTTTTTAGGCTTTTAAATTAAGAAATGGAAAATAAGGGATGCCCCTAAATAACACGGCGTGATCTTGTTATGATTGTGGGACCATGTATAAATTAGTTCAACCCCGAGAACCATTTATTGGATAACCACCATGCCGTAGGTCACCCCAAGTGGTTCGCTACGTTTGGTGACTTTGGGGTGAGGTTGTCCTGATCTTGGCATTGGAGGACCCACCACTTAACCGC
The DNA here is from genome assembly GCA_936435175.1 of Glyphotaelius pellucidus. Classification (NCBI taxonomy): domain Eukaryota; kingdom Metazoa; phylum Arthropoda; class Insecta; order Trichoptera; family Limnephilidae; genus Glyphotaelius; species Glyphotaelius pellucidus. Next base: position 10,613,621 of record OW386558.1, read on the forward strand.
CGTGGTATCGGTAACAGATGGTTACCCCTCCAAGGCTCTTGCAAGGACTCTATTTTTTTTTAAAAAAAAAACAACTCTACATTTAATAAACGAAACTAGACCTCCATTGTGCCCGCATACGTTTTTAGGCAGCAGTATGCAAGTGCTTGCTATGAACAATGTTAGTATAAAAAAAGTATAAAATATAACCTGAACCTCTTTTGGGTAAGGAAAAATAAAAACAAAAAGGAGGCGGTATGCCTACCCTGCCTGACCTTCATACACATATTAACACAAAACATAAAATTAAAATTAAAAACAAGAATAACAAAAAAAAGAAAAGGTAGATGCAGAAACGGAGACGGCTATCACACACAGATCGCCTAGCAGTCCTAATGAGAGTGTCGGAGATCGGGCAGGCCGGATACAAGGTTCGGATTCCGCGCCCTTAAGCCGACTTCCCGGTGGTGCCCCGACGAGAAGTAATTGGGAAGTGGGGAGATTAGGGAGATTAGACGCCCAAAGACCCAGAGGATGTCAGCGTCGGGTTGTCGGAGGCAGGGCGGAAGGTCCCCTAGCTCGCACGGACGTCCGTCAGACCAACAACTGATCTTGGCAGTGTATGCATCTGCCTCCCAGCTGCATGGCAAACCGGATCGGGAGAGAATGATTGAATGTTCAGGGAGTCCCATTGACTTCTCCAGCCGTACACTCTCGGAACATCGCCTTGCACCGCAGTGGGAGGGATGGCTTCATACGTCCGTCACTCCTTGACACACTGAACCCCAGATTCTTACCCACCCCTTATATCCTGATCCATCCCAGAACTTCTCCTCTTTCTTTTCCTAAAAAGACCCTCCACACAGCGTCCCCAAAGATGACGTAGGCCCTGAGGGGAATTATTTTCCTCAGAGCCTCTTGTGTAGAGCTAATTTAAAAAAATGTGTGTCAGGGTGAATTGTGTGAAACATAGGGACAAATTCAGTCTGTTTTACTGATTGAACATTATCATGTGAATGTTATGAAGTTTGAAGACCGAGTATTCAACGCAATGGATCAGCATTCTTAAAGACTACTCAACCGTATGTTGAAAATTCCTGAGCTAATGGCTCGCTAACTCCGCCGTGTGTTTGGTCTCCGATCCAAAATCCCTTCAATATTAAATTGGACCTCGAAAAGTATGGCCCATGGAGGAAAGTTTCATCCGTGGTATGGCCTCTTCAGGCGGACGTGAAGTTGTTCTGAATGTTGTATAAAAATATACAGGCACCTATTTTTTGTACCTACCTATATATATCTCTTCCTATACAAATTTAAATAGTAGGCAACACACTTTTTAGAAAAAAAACTATCTACGAGTTTAACCCCTCAGGCCTCGACTATTTCCTCTTTGCAATAAAGTATAAACAATTTTAATATTTCTGAACACATCCAAAAATTAAGATCTGTTTTTGAAAGGTGATGAAACATGCCTTAATTTTTTTTGTTAGATTCAAATATATAATTTTGGAAACATAAAAATTTTGAAAGCCAACTTAAAAAGTTTTAAAAATGACTCACCTCACATTTTTTCTAACGAAAATTGGTGACAACGAAAAAAAACACATGCATACTTTATAAGACAAATACACTATATATGTATTCATCAACAACTCAATCACCTCAACTTTTTGTTGTTTCATAAAAAAAGTAATTAACGACCTCTGGCACAAAAAATCCACAAAGTTCATAATTTTTTCTCAAATTGCTGTTAGACGTGTATATTTCAATTTTTATGTTGTAAACTTGAAGATTTTATTATAAAGCGTGGTGTTTTTTTTCTTTCTTTTTAACAGTAACAGTAAAGCATATTCAACGATTTCCATGAGATCTTTGTGAGCTGTTTCCAAAAGTGAAGAAATAGCCTGAAGAGTTGATAATCAATGATATTATCCCGACTCAAACAAACAGATTTGACTGGTTCTTGATTTCAACAGCTCGGTTGTGGAATGATTTTCCGGCCAGCGTTTTCTCCCTCCTACAACATGGATCCCTCCAAGACCCAGGTTAACACATTCCTTTCCTCTACACAGAGCAATCCCTCAAGATGAGATATATCCTTATTTTCCTTAGGGCTTCCTGTGTTGAAAAAGGGTGACATATTTGTATTTGGTAAGTATATAGAAAATAACCATAAACACTAATTTCAACATGTCTCAAGTTAAATTGCCCTCAAATCAACCCTTAGTGCTTACAGTATCACACTTTTCCAAGTGGGTATATCTCGTCTTCCGATCCTGTGTCTTTTAAACCCATCTAAATAAATACCATCTAAACTCATAGTATAATGCTTAACAATTTGACAAAACATTCCTTGTGAGATCGTCTTGCTCCAGTGGAGCAGCGCCACCCCAGGGGGAGTGGGATGGGGGAGTATCTTCCCTACTATAATATCTTCTAAGGCAGTCGTCAGTAAACCAAGCGAGGGACGCAAATGTTCTAGTGATTTCGGGCTCCTTTTGGCCGTCACGCATCCTACTTCTACTTCTACTTTTGTCTATACGGTCTACTTGATATTGCCAGGGGCATGCCAAATTTTTTTTTGAAACCGTATTTTAAATTATATGTATATTTTTTAAAATATCAATACCAAACAGGAAGTTAGAGCGATATGATTTCTCTCACAGCTTATGTCGTCATTTGGGTTGCTGTGCGGAGAATTATTTTGAGGAAAAAAGGAAGAAAACACAGAGGCCGACAAAATCGTACCGTAACCGAGCCGTTGAATACATAACGAGTCGTAAAAGCGATCTGTTCTGGATAGATAATTACATAACAAATTCCAATTCCATATTGTCAATCTTTTATTTATAAAATTCTTCTTTTAGTGTCCTCTTTTATCGAATGTTGATTCTCATCAGGACAATCTTCACCATGTAGATTTCAGATCTAGATAAAATCTCCGCGGAACTGTACTTGCACCAGTCAAGTAGATGAATAAATATCACAAAAAATTGGAAATCTGATTACCATCTAGCACAGTTTTACTTGAAACACAAATTTGTTTGCAGTAACTAAAACATTTCTCGAACTGTGAGCTCTGTCTAAGGAAATTTAAATATTCATACGAATAAGAAATTTTTTATCACGAAAAATTTCATTGGTCTATTCATCATTACGCCATTGTCAGTTAGGGAGCAACTTACTAAACTAGCCTTCTCCGAAAGAAATTATTCAAAAACTTGTTATAAAAACTTTTAATAAAAACTTAAGTGTTTCAAATACTTTTTAAAGACTTATTTGTATAAAATTAAATAATACAATTTTGTAAAAAAAAGTAAATACCCCTTCATAACTGGAAATTGTACTAGACTTAAATATATATAGTTGTTATACCTTTAACTTTTTTGTCCAACACCATTATACTCGAAAAAGAAAATGTTCTTTTAAATTACCAGAAGAAATAAAGTTAAAATAAATTTAATGAACTTTACCAAGAAATATCTCAGAAAGATCATTAACTAAAAAGACTGCTTCCCTATTTCCACCTAAAAATCATGATAAAAATCCTAAAATACTAATTTTTGGCATCCATAATAAATTTTTTGCTTTTACGTAACACAAAAATATTTACGTCTTTTAATTTTATAATCCTGAATGTAATGTTATATATTCTCGTGTACTTAATTCAAACAGAAATGTAAACAATTCCAGAAAATTAAATATTTAACATAATCTATTATTCATCTGTTATCCTTTTTTCAAATGTATACACCTCTTCCATCCACAAGCAAATGTTTTTATGGAAGAGCAGTATAAATCATAAAATACAAATAACCCATTGTAAAACCCGAATTATTACGTGAACAAAAGATATACTATTAGTTAAAAAATAAAATGAATGGAACGGATGATTTATTATTCTGATGCAGCTCATATATTGTTGAATGTACCTTGTTATTTTTTGTGTCTACACGTGTAGTGATTACATACATATTTTACATCGCTCAAAAGCGTAGACAATTCACCTTTTTACAGGCTAGTCTTTTGAGTTTAAATTTTTAATTTATTTTTTTCTTTATTGGCTTAAATTGCTTATTACAGTTGTAGACAATTTTTCAACCACCATAACAGACACACGTTTTGTGGTCGTTGAGGTGATTACTTACTACGTGAAAAATTAACCTTTATTTCTTATACGTTAGTACCACGCGAAAGGCCCTGAGTAAAAAAAAAAATTCTCATGGTCTGTGTCACATTTCGGGTTGCGATGGAGGGTCTTTTTAGGGAAAAGGAGAGGAAGTTCTGGGAAGGAAAAATGTACGAGAGGTGGGTGGAAATCTAGGGGTATGTGTCTCTAGGAGTGACGGACGTATGTATCCATTCCTCCCATTGCAGTGCAAGGCGATGGGTCGAAAGAGTTCAGATAGAGAGGTACAGATTTTTGCCGCCAGCACCTAGACCATGAATCCGGGCACCCTTGCTAATCCCAAACGTAGCAAACCTCTTGGGGTGACCTATGGTAGGAGCGTTGTTTGACAATAATTTTAATGTATTCCGTAATAATCTTAATATATTCTGTGAGAAGCAATAAATAAATAAATAATATCGAAAAAATTCTGATATTTTAAGAAATATAACGAAGAGAAAATTTTTCAGAGCAGTACCCAAAGCAGGCTGACTAAGAAGAAAATAACAATGTGTTAGTAGTGGAAAGAATGTTATCATCGTTGAAGACAGGTATAAAGCTGTATTTCTAAAGATTATAAACTTTCAGGAAAGGTTCAAGAAAAACCTTACACCGCGAAAAATTCTCGGCACGCCCCTGACTAAAGCCTATCGGATACTCGCTCCGCGCAACCCCATCTACGGTCTAATTCAGCGATCGACAATTTTAAAACGTTGAGCCAAATCCGGGCCAAAGCCTATCTTAATCCGGCTCGCGAGCAGAGAATATATTTTATATTTTTAAACCTTAAAAACATAAAATTATGCGCAGTAGAAAATTACCGGTAGTAGGTAGGTATGTACATATACAGCAATATCTTCAAAAGCATCATGCAGTGTTCAATCTCCTGTGAAACAAAACAGCTTGGTTTTAAGCCACCGCTACTCGAATTTCTACAGATATTTTACACATTTCCCTTAAAAATTTGAAAATTTTAAGCTCTTAAAAAATTATATGTTATTTTTGAAGATAATATCTAGATACGTTTCACGCCGAAACTCCCTCGATAGAAAAAAAATCGCAAAATATGCTCCGAAAATTATTAAAAACAAGTCTATTTCTATTATTTTACAATTTGTTTGTGAAAAAATTCACAATGCTTCTTTAAATGATACTTAAGGTGCCTTTCACGAGATTTTTGCTGTATTTTAAGCGAGTCATGTTTTATTAAGCATTTTCACAATTTTCGATTAAGTTTTACCATTTAAATATTAGCGCGCTCTGTCCAACATACGTAATTACATATCTCTCCATCTTCTTCCTCCAAAAAGCGCCGCCTCAAGGGAATTAAAACTGAAAAAAAAACATTTTGTTGCTGTTGTATAAATTAAATTAATCCTTAACACCTTTACTAACAGTATTTTTTTATTTTGCCTTCAAATTGAACAATGAGTTGAAAAATTGTTTTTTTATTGATTGAAAATAATTATTGAAGAAAGTGGACATTTTACTTCTACGCACTTCGATGTACAAATATTAATATTTTCTTCGCGTTTATTACGTAGAGAAAAATGTTGTCTATTTTCTTGTTAGTTTCTTGGCCCTCGTAGCACATTTTTTTTCTGGCTGTTTACAACGAAAAAATTGCCAAGCCCTGGTCTATAGCAAGTAGCGACCGTGCATTATACCTATCCACACACAGTATACAGCTACCCCGAAAGCCTTATCTGCCCTGAGTTATGTGCTAACGTGTAGGCAACTTCCCGTGCACTTACGAAAGTCAGATTCTACTTAGAGGGGCTAACTTTTTACAAAACGTTTTAAGTAATATTACACTTTTTTGTCGTGAATTAAAACTGCTAAGCTTTATTTTTAAGTGTCAAAGAACTTTGAGTTCGTCAAAATTTGCATTCCAAAAAAGGACTCTCTCTACCCTCCATCCCCAAAGATGACACAGGCCCTGAGGGGAGGTATTTTCCTCAGGGCCTTTTGTGTGGAGTTAATGTACAAAAAATAAGTTAATTTCTTATTTTTAATTCTTAATAATATGTAATACAATATAATGTAATCAATACGCACCAATAAAAATAACACGTGCCTACATAAACTTGACACTAAACCAAACATGACGGTTAGGTTTCATGCATTCATTAAGGTTTCCTTTATAGTGTTTGCTTTTATATTTTTAAAACTTAATTGAAGTACTTACCAATAATGTAATTAATACAGGCAATTAATACAGATATAATACTTTAGCTAGAACCCGTGGGCATCTCAGCACAGGTTCTCCCAATAATGACAATATCATAACATTTGTATGGCGCGGTTTTGTTTATTAAATTATTTTATTTATGTATTATTGTGAATTCCTCGTATCCAGCCATCATTCCCGAGCCACATTAGGTTAGTATTTCAAGCCAGGATAGCAAGATACTATTCCGGCACCGTCCCAAATGGCAAGATCCTGGCTTGGCCCAAACTAGAACGGATTCTGGCTTGGCACAAGCTATCCTAGGAAATTTTACGTCAGGATCAATACAGTGGGTTAGTATTTCAAGCCAGGACAGCGAGCTATTATTCCGGTTTCGACGGACATGGCAAGATCCTGACTTGGCACAAGCTAGAACGGATTCTGGTTTGGAACAAGCTATGCTAATAAGTTTTACGTCAGGATCAATGCAGTGACTAATGCATCATCACCGTACACTAGCCAATCATGTACTAGCTTTGCCAGCCACTCGAAGCTAAACACAAAGCCAGATAACTTTGATGGTGAGGAACCTAACCCTATTTAACTATTTTGGACTGAGATGCTAGTCTACCGGCTTTATCACTAGCTTACTAACTTAAAACCAAATCTAGTTCTGTAACACATAACTAGAGCTACGTTTATTTAAGCTAGTTTACTAGCTCGCTAGATTACTTGCCGTCCTGACTTGAAATACTAGCCACAAGAGGCTCGGGCATTAGAACAGTAAATATTATTAATTATGTGAATAAATATCACATTAAACCCTAAAATACATCCTGTATACACGTTAAACAGCTATCCTGAATCGTAGCTTTTTATACTGGGAATGTTTTTCCACACAATTTATTACCCCGATAATTTTTGCCTGGTTTAAAGTTGCAATTGGATGGAGTTCTACAGAATTAAGCCAGCGAACAATATAGTTGAATAATTGTGGCCGTTTTTGAAATATTTAGTTTAACATTTAATTAAAATAAAATGCAGTAAAATACCACTGTTTACTTGAGAGTAAACTTTGCTAATCATCAGCTGTACGGAAACCGTAATACTGTAACCAAAAATCAAAGCATCGACATGTTTCGTGAGCAACTCGACGAGCTGACCACACAACCTTCTCGTTTACACTAGAGCCTGTTACTGCGGCTACAAAGGTTGCAGCTCGCTAATGAGTTACAGCATACGCCCAACTTTAAAAACGTCCTGACGGTGGTACAGAAATCGTCGCAAAAGGAGAGTTCAGGTCCGAAAAGTTGCATGCCTCCCATCCCACGCCTTTCCCCATCACATGTACGTTTTTGTGCATCTTTCTATTTCACTTACGGTAATTGCAAAGTCAATAAATTGACTACCTGCGCGAAAATGGATCGTATCAAGTTCAGGTCGGCAATTAAGTTTGGCGCGTACTTTACGTAGCTTTTATGGCAATTACTATGTTTGGTTACCAGATCTGAATAGCCAGGTGGATCCTAACCGTTCTTCCCTACTCCTCTTAGTATCACTGACATGTATTTTGTATAACATATATTTTGTATACCTACTTAATGGGATTCGTTATAAGAAATTTTATTATTTATTATTTAATACATATTTATTAAATATAGATACTTTTAGTATCACCACCCAATTAGGGTTGCCATACAGTGCCTTGTGCTGTATTCACATAAAAAATAAAAACAACTGATAAGATTCCATCCCTCTTCTCCGCCACCCATTTCTATTGCAACATTTAAAAAATTCGGAATTTATAAAATATCATTCTCAGGTCCTATTTTTGAACTGATATTAAAATTAACATTTTAAGATATTAATATGTGTAGGTGTGTTCCGAGTTACAAATACTTCTGCTAACCACTTGCAGACAGAAAAAGCTGCTCGGATTTCACAGTACCAGAGCTCACCGTAACAGACTAAAATTAATATAACTTCTGACCACAAAATTAAAAACACATATATCGTTGATCAGTTTCGATTAGTTTACTTCTGCACAATTTACTTATGTAAAGAAGGGTGTCTGTAGCGGGCGAAGAGGTTTTTATTTCAATAACAGTTTTATTCCGAGATTGATAAAATTTTGCACACTTGACCTTCAAAATGAGAGGAATACCACTGTTGTGATATTTAAAAAAATCATCCACATTCCTTTTCCTACACCTTAAAGCAGAAATTTGATCCTTTTTGATGAAATTTTGTGCAATCGACGTTGAAAATAAGTGGCAAATTACTTCATGTGCTTTCGAAAAACTTTGCGTAAAGAGTGGGAATGCCGGGAACTTCATTTAGTATGATATAAAAACAATTCCGCTGAAATTTTTTTTCTGCCTGATGGCGGCAGAATATACAGAAATATATGGTCCGTTTTATCAAGTATAATAATCATTATTTTTTCTACGGTTTGTTGGCAAGCTTTATTCTGCAGAACTAGGCACAATTATTTAGTATGTTTTTCATGTCTCACCCTTTCGTTTCATTCCAAACGAGAATCGAAAGTTTTATCATCATTTTCGTGTTGTTTTATTTTTTGCTAAGCGCTTTAAATTATTTATTGGGTCAGCGATAATACATTATTATCACGTAAAGGAAAAGCTAACAAGTATTTTTGCAGAGTTTTTTTTTTAAATCGTTGTTTTGGGTATTTTTATAACCCTAGCATATCTCGTTTATTTTAATAGCATTATTGTCCTAACATTTTTCAGATTGAATACGCGATCACATTTCTTTCTAGAACAAATGTTCTTTATCACGTAGAAAGCTCCCAGATACTCATTCGTGCCTATCGATAAATGATAATCCATTAAAATATGCCTCTCAAGGATAAATATACTTTGTTTAATGTGCCATTAAAACTCAACATAAAAAAAATTAATCATACATCTACCTCATTGAAAAAACCTGTAAAGAATAAATCATTGCATAAAATCAAATAAAATGTTTCAAAGCCTTCGTAGCGGCACGTGTTAAATGGTACGCGTTATTGACTGAGTTATTAATGATACAATTCTGCCGCAGTGCAAAATGTATTGGGTTGTAAATTTATTTTATTTAAACACACTTATATTTTGGTTGCGGTGTTATAAAATTTAACCGAACCCAACCCAATATTCCAATGTATATTTCTTTTCTTGAAGCTGACAATTCGTGGTGAAATACCCTAACATTTCGTTGTTAATAATTCATATTACTTGGAAGGTTTTCCCCAAACAATATTAAAGTAATCTATAAATCCGAGGTAATTATGTCTACTGGGAATAACCAAATAATTAGAAATTCAACAGACAAAGATGACTTAGTACAAATATAAGATGATGGGCTTAACAGGCCGAAACCGGTTACGGCCACAAATAAATTAAAGTAAAAATAAGTTTTATACTTGTTTTAATATTGTATGTCAATATACTCAAAACGATGTTAGTAAAAATAGTGAGAAGCATTCATGAATACAATTATTTTATCTGGCCTCGTTTACACAACACATACATTCACATAAAATTAAAAGATACTGCAGGTTTTTAACAAACATAAATAAAGAGTCTAAACTAAATATGCCAATTAAAAATATCAATTTTATTACGCAAATTGTCATGGTGAAGTAAAATTTGAAATATTTTATTATAATTTAATATCATTAACGGATATTTACAGCCATGACCTGTAGTGAGTACGAATAAATATTGCGTACCAAATAAATACAATACTGTACTACATGCTTTATTTAACGTGGTTGCTTCTCATACTAGTTTGATGTACAATTCTTGTTGACAGCGCATTTTTGCATCGTGTGTGGAATGAAATTAATTTTTATTAACAATTTTTCAGTGAATTTACCCTTTATAGTAATAGTATTTGGACGATTTGTATAGCGCCGTTTTGTTGAAAAATCACCTCAAGGGCGTTGTACAAATTTATAATATATTTCTACAATCTTATTTCTAAATAAAGAACTACAGACTAGACAAAACATTATTATTTATTTATTTATAAATAAACGCCCTTTTTCGGGGCTTTTACATATAAAGCATAGAAAAAACATTTTATTGTACATAACTGAACTGCCTCAATAACAATATTTTAAATTTATTCAAAGATAAAGTGAAGATGTCCACTGACTTGGTATAATTGTTTCCCTCCATTAGTATTCTGGGCAAAGAGGAATACATACGATAGTTAGTCCCAGAATTTCTGCACTGAAATAAATCCTGACTTCTAGTATTACGAAGTGGAATTCGGAAGCTTATCAATTCAAGTAATACCGGACTATCAACTAAATCATTTAGAATTTTATATAAAAATACCAAGTCAGTGAAAATTCTTCTGTCTGACAATTTAAGCATATTCATATCGTTTAAAAGTGTGTTGTAGTTTAACATATTTGCTGAAATACCCATTTTAAAATTTAGAAAACGTAAGAATTTGTTTTGTATTCTTTCAACAGCTTGTACGTGTATATTATAATGAGGATTCCACACAGGAGAATTGTACTCAAGTTGGCTTCTAACATAAGCAAAATATAACATTTTTATAACAACTTATGGCTAAAATCGCCGAGGGCCTATTAGGAGACAAATGTCTTGGGTGCAAAATATACGAGAGTGGACCGGCGTTAGAAGTGCGGAGGAGCTATTCCGGGCCGCAAAAGACAGAGACATTTTCCAGAGTGATCGCCAACGTCAGGGGGACCTGATAGGGCACACGAAGAAGATTTTTTTTTTTTTTTTTACATTAACTCCACACAGGAGACCCTGAGGAAAAAATAATTTCCCTCAGGGCCTATGTCATCTTTGAGGATGCTGTGTGGAGGGTGTTTTTGAGGAGAGGAAGGAGTGAACATGGGTCTTGAAGAGACCCATATTGTAGGAGGGAGGAAACACAGAGGCCGGCAAATCGTTCCACAGCCGAGCTGTTGAACTCAAGAACGAGTCGTAGAAACGACCCGTTCTCATGTGACTAATGTCAACCGTGTACAAATATTGAGCGCGCGATTGGCGTGTTTCCCGACTATGCACCGGTGCCGAGGGGATCAATGACGCTAGTTTCTCGGAGCATCTTCCATTGTAATACCGGTAGAACAAGGACAGCATTCCCACCTGGCGCCTGTGCTCTAAAGATTGCAATCCGTTAGTTAAATTAGGAGAATCTATCAAACGGACCGCCCGTTTCTGCACAGAGTGAAGAAAAATATAGGGGTTAAAATATAGTTACTTACTGTGATTATAACGTTATTATCGCGTTATTATGATTATGTTACGTTATTATGATCATAAAATTTATATCACTAATAAATTTCAAATATAAAATGTATATTCAATATTAACAGATTTATTTGTTTTAAACACGTTTACTGTTAGCAATCGTGGTTAACACAAAATGATGCCAGAAAACAAATTTGCTGTGTTTGAAGAAAAAATAAAATTAATATATTTTTTAAGTAAATGCATGTGAAATCCAAATGGGCGTTTATCAAAAAAAAATAATACTAAAAAAATAAATAGGTAAATGCAAGGACATTTATCACGTGGGGACAAGCATGAAGAATGGCGTATTATACAACTCTGTTTTGGTACATCTTATTAGCTTATTTCACAATCACAATAACGTAATGAAGAAACATATTTAGTACGAGTAGTATACAAGAAGTAAAAATGTTTGCGTGACAATCTGGAGAAGCAACGCTTCTGTCAAATTTTGCACAGATTAATTTGTCGGAATTAAAAAATCAACGCAACGTGTTTTTACCTCGCAAAACTTTATTCCATCATAAGCTATAGAGCTTTAAAATATCCAATAAATTATTAAAAAACACGGCAAGGTGTATATTGAAGTGAAAACTTCTTTAGCACCGTTGTGATTTGAAACTCGATGAAACGAAAAACACTAAAAGGAGACAAACACATTTTTTTTTTTTTTTTATTATTTATTAAATTACAGAAAAACATTTTGTACAAGAATTTGTATACCCACAAAGCTGTCATATAGCAGCTTGTCTGCAGGTTCTAACAATTAAAATATTCATACAACTATAAATTTTAGCCTGCAAGAAAATGAGATAATCGGTCTAATCTTTGTGCGGTGTTTCGCAGCCTATCGGTCTCCTCTTTGTGCGGTGCTTCGTAAGCTCTCCACTCTTCACTACTTTAGTTTTCTGTCCTACCGCGTGTGAATTGCATATTCTGATTTTTTCTTTTATATTTCTACATTTCACCCTTCAAAGATGTTTTACGCCACCATTTCAAATTGAGGAAAATTGCATATTATTTGACGACGATTTCTAAATTCTTTACTAAGTTTTTTAAACCAAAAGTAAAATATGATAACCAAAATTTTAAAAACATAATTGTAGAAAGCACCTAAAACTTTGTAAGGCTCGCAATATTATTTCTGAGATTATTATACATTTAAAGCTCTATAAAGTCTGTCAAAGGTTTCTGTCTATTAATGTAAGAAGTGTGTTTCACTTGTACTCGTATTCTTGTCGTGTAGAACCACGAGTATTACTAGGTAGAGAATAATTAATACGATACCCCGGCCACTGTTGACTCCCAGAGATTGAATAGCCGACACTAAATTGTTTGTATACAGTCTAAAAGTCAGGCGCCACGAATTATTTTCAGCTGTTGGAATTTAGTTTGCACGACCGGCCTTATATTACGGGGACTTCAGAGGTTTGCACTAAATTAAACGAATGGGGAAATAACTTTTAGCCTTAAGTTATTAAAGTATTCCTACGTGTAAATACGCTGCAGTAGGAGGTTTTAATATTAAATTGTGAAAATGTTTAAAAAGATTAAAAATAGTACACACGGAGTGAACAGAGTAACTAACTAACTAACCAACGCCGTTTCTCGGAGTGAACAGAGTAACTAACTAACTAACCAACGCCGTTTCTCGCAGGGCTAAACAGAGAAGATAGAATCGGTCTTGGCACACACTTCTCGCTTCATTTACATTCATATTTTGTTTCATACGCACTCTTCTGTAATTCAGGCTCTTGACGCGGTCCGACTCAAATATTTGGCTCACTTGAACGTGCAATGTCTTCCTCTTCTTCTACATTCACACTCACGTCATAAATTTTCCTCACATTCTTTACTTCGTTCCTACAAGTCTCCTTCAATCTTCCGAATGTGCCTTCCATTGATATGCTTGGTGTGACTTTAGGTGACCAGCTCAGGTACGGGGCTCCAATGAAGCCAGGGATAAGTTGGCCTTTCAGAAGCTGTATCTACTGTACATGGCCCGCAGATACTCTAACAATACGCGTGTTGTTAGCGCCAGTTATTACGGGCTGCGCTGATTTTGTGTTTATTGGGAATTAAAATTCTTTCCAATGGCAATTATTGTTGGCCCTCCCTCTCCTTTCCCCCGCTCCCGTTCCCGCCTGCGAGTAGTTGACAATAATCCGGTCAAGTGTAACGACGCAGTGAAAGCAATTCGCATGTTTTTTTGTTATTACTACGCACAATATATTAATCGCATCATAAAAGCGTTGCAATTTGATTATAATACAAACTATCAGTGACCCGCAAGAAGAGGCGCACCTTTATCCCTTCCAAATGTATCCTGTAAGTACCTTGAAATCAATAAGATAATTGCCATTTTTAAAACAATAGAAATAGTCAAAATTATTAACCCTCTGGCTGAGACACGTGTGCTGACTCTGTATAAATCGCAAGTACGCCCCACTATTGAATTTGCCAGCCACCTCTGTTTTGGAGCCCTTAAATACCTGAAAACACTTTGAATGCGAAACGGACGGTAGGCTGGCCTTGTTCTACCGGTATTACAATGGAAGACGCCCCAAGGAACTAACGTCATTGATCTCTTCGGCATCGGTGCGTAATAGGGAAACACGCCAAACTCGCGCACAATATAGGTAAGTGAGGACGGGTTGCTTCTACGACTCGTTCGTGAATTCATAAGCTCGGCTGTGTTTCCTCCCTCCTAGATCTGTCTCTTCAAGACCCATGTAGCAAGACCCCAGTAACCCAGCAGAAAATAATATCCACCAAAGCCTCCTGTAAGGAGTTAATATAAAAATCATCTGTTTTTATCATGTGTACGTCCGTTTCTTAATCTTACTCATTACGCTCGCATCAATGTGCTTAGATAATTGTAGAAGACTTTAAAAAAATCGTCAAAACGAAAAATAAACGTTTTCTCTTAGAAGAGATACAGAAATAAGAAAGGAATATTACATCGAAATGATGTATGGAGCTAATTTGTGGTAGGAATATTACAAAACAGATGAATACATTGAAAATCTTTGTGGGAGGAATAATGCAAAATAAAACACAAAAAAATAAAGTACCACATATAAGAACTAGATATTTGCTATATCCTTTGATTCAAAAAAATATTTTTCAGTTATTCCAAGTATTTTGGCGTCAAATCAAAATTTAAGCCTTGTTTGAAAAAGGCAGCACAGATGTTTCTCTTAATAACGGTTCATAAACACAATTTGGTAAGGGTTGCAAAATCAACAAACGAGCTTTTAAAATAAAATTTAACTAAACTAAATTACAACTCAACTAAAATACAACGAAAGAGATTTAAAGAGGTGTCTAAAATACCGTTCGAAAATGATTAATTGTTACAAAAATGCCTGCTTCTAACTAAAATGTAGACTAAAAATATAAAAAAATTCTAAACATCCCGCAAAATGTTCAAGATTATATTTCTCAGGCTACATTCTCCCCTGTACAGTGTTTTGTAAATATATTTAAAGGTTTATCATTCCCGTACAGCGCTAGAACCTCCTTCGTGATCTAAGGTCATTTCCTCCCCCGTTGTGTTGTCTAATGTTAGGGGCGCCCTCCACCCTCATAACCATCCCCTTCTCTCTATACAATCCCTTAAACAACTGATATAATTTAATGGGCACACAGGGCTTTGTGGGCTAAGCTTTTATTCTTCATAATAATACACAACACAGGGTACAATCTTACGTTACTTTTTTGAATTATCAACCTTACTAAGCAGCACGCAATTTACAAGATATAAATTATATTGCTAAAGCGTGGTGCCTAAAACAACTTCTTCTCAAGGTGAGATGGAGTGTTTAGTGGCATAAAGTAGAGCGTATTGGTGAGAAGTTTGATACAATCACCGGTTTTTGAAAACCAACGCATTGAAAATAAACAGATTTAAAATTTTTAATTTACATAAATTAAAAAAAGTTGATACATTTTCGTTATTTATTTTTGAGGTGTTACGCGGTGTTGCACTGTCTCCATCTTCAGTCAACGTTTCAGATAGCGTTACAGTGTCCATTACCAGGATATGCGATTATGGACTCTAACGTTGTCCAAAACGTTAACAAAATTAGGATGTAGCGCAAAACGGCATAACACCCCAAAAATAAACAACAAAAATGCTTTTGGCCGTGAGAATTTAAGATCATATTCAAATAGACACATACATGACGGCCGGCGTAGTTCAGCGGTAAGGCTCTTGACTCGCAATCCGAAGGTCGCGGGATCGAATCCCGGCGTGGCAAATTTTATTTGATTAGTTTGTGTTATTTCACAATTTACTAATTGAAAATAACATAAAGTATATTTGCGGCACGTTCTAGAGTGGAAGATACTCTCAGTATCGCCCTGGTGTAAGGCTACCATTCAGAATTGAAACGTTGCTTGAAATTTTATCTATTTATTTATTTTTTTAAATTTTATTTATTTTAGGAAAAGTTGGCAGCAAATCATAAATTATACAATTATACATCATGGCTTTAGTCGTGTTTGTTGACCAGATCTGAATAGCCATGTACTTCCCCACCTTCCTCTTCCCTATCTCCTTCCCCTCCCCACTACCTTCAGCCTCACAACATACTACCCTAATTGACGATGCCTTAGTCTCACTGGCTCTCTTGTATATGAAAAAAAAAATTGTTGGTTCATTCAAACAACAGATTTTTCTGTAATTGGAAGTAGACGAACATTTTTAAACTGAAATCCACTTTTCTCTTTTGCTCATTATTAAATTCATCCAATTATCTACAAAAAGTAAATGATAAATATTTAAATATAGCTCTTTAAAAATATCGCTTCATTAATGACTTCGCCTGCTGGGACTTGTCGTTACCCGTCCGATAAGGGAGATAAGGCTGTAGAAGAGTTGAGAAGGCGGTAATTCGCTTAGTTAGTGTTTGACAAAGAACGGATATTTTACTTAAAGATCCAATCTGAGAAAGCCTGCAGCGGTGGCGGCTAAAATATCTGATACTTCAATAACCATCAACACTAAAAGCAAATGCACATTATTAATTGTAAGGTTTTTTGATTTTCGTGGAAATTCAGATTAAATGATTTATAATAACAAGTATGGTTTGTAAAACTATGCATAATTTAAAGTTGTTTGGATTGGTTGTTTTTATTGAAATTTGTAATCTCTCCAGCCCAACTAAGATTATTTTGATGTTAAACTTTGTAGTGCAGAATTCATTATTTGTGGTGATTATGTCAAAAGCTCACTGTTAGAAAATTCTTTGCTGCTACACGATAACATTTAATTTTTTTTTATATGAATACCGCGCAAGAGTCCCAACTGCTCCCGTCTGGAGCCAGTGAGACTATGGCATTCCCAATTGGGGTATGTTGTGAGGCTGAAGGTAGTGGGGAAGGGAAGGAGATGGGAAAGAAGAAGGTTGGAAGTACCTGGCTATTCAGATCTGGTCACCAAACAGGGCTAAAGCCATTTCAAGCAAGGTTTCAATTCTGAACGGTGCTCTTATACCAGGGCGATACTGTGAGTATCTTCCACCCTGGAACGTGCCGCAAATATATTATAAATTATTTTAAATGAATAAATTGTGAAATAACACAAATTAATCAAACAAAATTTATTTGCTAGCCGGGATTCGATCCCGCGATCTTCGGAATGCGAGTTAAGAGCCTTACCGCTGGACTACGCCGGCCGTCAAACTTATACTGAAATAAGAGTTCTAACTAAACGGACGACCTTCGTGGAAGAGGGGTAAGGCTCTCGTCTAGCAATACAAAGGTCGCGGCGTGCACAAAATTTATATTTTTATTAATTTGTGTTATTTCACAAATAATAAAATAAAGTATATTTCCAACACGTTCCAGAGTGGGAAATACTCTCAATAAGATCACTATTCAGAATTGAAACGTTGCTTGAAATGACTTTAGCCGTGTTTAGTGACAAGATCCAAATAGCCAGATTCTTCCCCAACTTCTTTTTCCCTATCTCTTTCCCCTCCCAATTTACCCTCAGCATCACAATATACCCAAATTGGCAAGTCACCATATACTCACTGGCTCCAGACGGGAGCATTTGGGACTCTTGTGAGGTATTCACGTAAAAAAAAATTAATACAATAATTATTATTTAACAAAGCGTTCATCTCTAG
Organism: Glyphotaelius pellucidus; assembly: GCA_936435175.1. Taxonomy (NCBI): domain Eukaryota; kingdom Metazoa; phylum Arthropoda; class Insecta; order Trichoptera; family Limnephilidae; genus Glyphotaelius; species Glyphotaelius pellucidus. The sequence continues at coordinate 10,631,363 of OW386558.1, forward strand.
GTACATTTTCATATAAATGACTGAAATAATCAAAGTTTTTTTCGTGTCCTTTTAAAAATCAGCCTCCACTGTCCTGCAAGCTGTCACGGGATTAAATCTCCCCATCGTTAACTCCTCCCCCAATCTGGAGCAAGTCTTAGTGCTAGTTTTAAAATTCTTTCTCGAGACAAATCCAATTAAGAGGACCCACCATTATAGGCCCTAAGACACAATGAGATTTTAGGGACGTCTAATTCTCCGCGATAAGAACGCTGAGCGAAATTTATCCCGACTTTTAAAATGTTATGCGATGGAGACGGGTTTCTGCTTTTAATTTAAATTCGTTTTAAATGCTTCTTTTACATTTACTCTGAAATTATTGGTTGGAATTTGCATTAATTTAAATGTAACTCAAATATGATTTTTAAAACGTTTTTTATGCTCGCTAAGTAGTTTGAATAATCTTTTAAGATATTTTGTAAATTATGTAATAATTATATTCCTACTTAACCAATTAAATATTGATTACTTTTTAACGCGATTACGCAAAAGAAGAAGTGGTGGTAGATACTCTTAGTATTGTTTTTATTCCACCACCTACTTAAAATGGATTTAATTCAATTTATTCATTTTGAAAACATTACAAAATTATTATTAAGAGAAAATATTTTAGATGTGATAAACGATTTAGACTAAAAGCAACAAAGCTAGCCGTTTGAATTGTGCTTCAATGATGTTAAAAATACCGATACTCAAAGTGATTCTATTTAACAACAAGACAGCTCTCCCGACTGGCATGACCATTGGCAAGCTAGTTTTGCAAGCCGGGAGATAAAGCTATGCTGTCAGTGACGGAGATAACCATCGGAAGATAGAAATTAATGCTCTAGTCGGATTCATGGGGTGAGGTTTGTCTAGGTCTTGACGGTCAATGCGTTTGCCCACCTAATTCATGGCGGATGAGATGGTTGCGGGAGATCTAACCCCGACTTCTCCAAATGGATTCTCTCGACCCATCGTCTTGCACTACAGTGGGAGGGGTGGATTCATACGTCCGTCACTTCTCGACACATTGAACTCAAATTCATACCCACTTTTCATACCTTTTACTTACCAGAACTTCTTCTTTTTCCCATCCCTAAAAATACCCTCCACACAGCATCCCCAAAGATGCCAAGGCCGTAGGGATTTTTTTTCCGGAGCCTTCTGTGTGGCATTTAAGCAAATAAATAGAATCTTTGACAAAATACATTTTAAATAAAAAAAAATTAAAAAAAATTAGCAAGTTTTAATAAATTTTCATCTCATTTTCATGAGCTTGAAGTACTAAGGTACATAAAATAAGTATGTAAATACTTTCTATGAATGTAGTGCTCGAATTAAAATTTTAAAGATCAGAGATGGTTTCTTTCCTAATTTTTGTGGGTTAGTTTCTCACCGAAATTCAATGCTTTGGATAATTTCTTGCTGACATTTTTCTGGCGGAAATAGGGAAGGTTTTATTTTGCCACAACTATCAAGTTTGTATCCTCTCTTATATGAGCTTTTAAAATGAATAAAGAAATTATTTTCATTTCCAATATTTTTCCTGGACCTTTTTTGTACAGCTGCTTTAAATTTGGATTTTAATGGTGGGTATTGTGATTTTTGGATAGTGGAAAACGCTTCCCGGTTACAAAAAACCTGACAACATTTCGTGGTAAAAGTCTAGCCAGTTAAAATTATAATTCAAAATTATGTTTCATCGTAAGTATGAAATTCAAATGGGATAGCAAAATACGACCACAAACATGTGTTGTGAGACAGAGTGCGAGCTGAATGAGAAAGAACCAAAAGGCATTAACTCCTCAGACCTCTGGTATATTTTGTCAAAATACATCCGCTTTGAAATAAAATCCAAATAAATGGAATATTTCGGAATGTATCAAAAAACTAAAACCGTTTTTGAAAGGTGATAAAATTCGCTTACAAATTAATTCGAAATGAACATATAATTTTTAAAATATAAAACTTTAAATGCAAAAGTAAAAAAAAAATGGCTTTCTTTACATTTTTTCTTTCTAAAATTACTGATAAAGAAAAAAAATAAAAAAGCACAAATATTTTAGTATTTTTTTTATCAAAGTTTCATAATTTTTTTTTATTGCGGTCGGAAACTTTGGATTCATAAAGGTGTACATTTAATTCTTTTGTGGTTACCTTTTAATTTGAAAATAAATGTTCTCTCTTTTCAACAAAGTTTCGATAATATTTCTCACAACGATTTCAAAAAGTCCTACATGAATTGTTCTCAAAAGTACCAACAAATTAGCCTGACAGTTTAAGTCAGCGGCGATACGGAAGGCATTTCTATTCAATGTTTTTTATAACTAAGGTTGACCACTAATTATACTTAGTAAGAGATCTAGAACTTAATGTAAGAAACATGTGCGCCTACAGGCTAAAAGCACTAACTCAAGAAGCAAGCCGACCAAATCGTCGTACAAAAAAATCTACATTGTGCCGTTTTTCCTGTGACAGGTTGCCACCATACAACCCAAATGAAACAAGTACCAAAATGTAAAACACAATTAATCACCAAACAACAGGAGGATTTCCTTTCAGGAAACAAACCATTAATCTTAACTAACAACAATCTAACTTATCTTTCTTGTCTTGCAACCGCTTTATTTTAATTATCAATTTTCTGGAAGGATTACCCTTGTTAAAGTTTTTTTTAGTTTAACCCTTTTCTATAAAGAATGACTTACGTGAAAAGGTATATTAAAACTTGAAAGGAAAAAAAAATAACAGCTAGATTTAATTACAGTTTTACACCAAAAACACGTTCATTGTTCCAATAATAAAATTTTCAATTAACTCCTTTTTTTTTCAACGAAAATAATATTAACCACCTCTCAGTGAAAATATTAAAATAGAATAAGAACTGGGGTTCGAACCCCGGACCAACACTAGCAATTATTAAGAACTCTTGTTTTTTACGATCTCACATTATTATGTATATTCCATTCCAATTATTATATACAACTAGCTGGTACCCGGTACGCGTTACTCCTGCCTTCCCTCCCTGCCGCTAAAATATATGAAATAAACACATTTTCAAACCACTCGCGCACCATCTCTAGTATTTTTTATATAAATTTCGTAACGCCATAGCTTATCATTCTATATAAAAAACTCTTCTGCTAAAATTCAATGTTCTGAAATTTTTTTTAATCAATTCATCGATTACTTTCCTAAATTTGCGGACACAAACATACGGAACCTAAATTTTTAAATGTATATAGATTTTTTCACTATTATTCAATACGATGCCATGCCAGCTGAGAATTAAGTCAACTCAACATCTCTTTGAAAAGTCATTAAAAGCTTTGAAAAAAATAATTTTAAAGTAGCTGATAATATCGTAAGCTCATCATCATCATCTTCATCTATTCGGGTCGGGGACCCATTGCATCGACAAGGCTCCTCCGTATGTCTTGTGCTGACTGTTCGGCCTCCGTCCATGGCAGTCCCATCCTCTCCTCAGACGATCTAAACATTGAACCACTGCTACTCTTCATAGAAAAATCGCAACTGAGGTGGCTTGAGCACGTATGTACTAAGAATGCCTGATGACCGAATTCCGAGGACGATACTAAGTGAGATTCCAGAGGGCCTATCCTAACCAATTTAACCATTTTTTTATATATTTTTTCATCACTCTAAATGACTTTTCTGAGATGGTTCTAAGTTGGTTTCATTCCGAGTTGTTCGGTCACCATTAAATACATGTATTATTTCAATTTACAAATTTCCAACGTTATCCTAAATTATTTTTCTCAAATTTTTTGTTGTTTTTTTGTCTAAAAAAGAGATTATATAAATAACTAGTAACTTTAGGCCTACGCACCCCGAGTGAAAATGATTTGAATTTATCTGGCGATATCAAATCAGTTATCTTTCAGAGGGATTATCTTTCAAAGTAATAATTTATTAATCAAATATAATTTTTTAACAATTGCTTTTAACGCGAGATAACTTTTCTTAAGCTGCTAAGTGTTTTTATCAAATCTGTACGGCAAAGTAAAACATTTCAGAAATTTAATCCAAAATCAAAATCAGTTCTGTCACGCCAAAGCATTAAAAAATTACTTAAGTCCTTTTTGGTAGAAAATTTCCATCTTCGTTTGAATGTTCTCACAAATTAATACCGACACTTACAAAATGCTTTCTAATTCTTTCTGATTTTTTTTAAAGAAAGATTAAAAGTATAATTCTCATTTCTCATAAAGCTTTCATTGTTAAATTTGGGCAAGTTTTATTTTATGACTACTGAAACTAAGATTAAAATTAATATCTCTGAAGGAATAGAAGATAAACAGAGAGACAGACAAAGGAAAAACTTTATTCAACAAAGACGCTGTAGAGATGAACACATAATCATTGAACAATACTATAAAAGATGCTGCAAACGAAATAAGCTTGTCTTTAAAAAATAAGTAGAAGGAAGGCTGATTACTTTATATACTTTGAAGTTTCTGATTGTGATCTTCAAACCATTTTGTTTGCCCTTTTGATATTAGATTCATCTCGATTGAAAATTTCAGTTTTTTGTAAGTAACAAACATTCCCGTCATCACGAATATAAAATCATGATGGCAGGAAAATTCATTGAATAAAAATTAAGAGTTGTAAAGCTTATCTGCCTAGTAAGAATTGATCAAAATAATGTAATCTTGGGAATGTGTTAATTTATTATAGGTGCATAAATATGCGTTTTCGTTAGTGACGTCATTGCCAAACGTTACTGAGAAACAGCTGCGTGTTTTGCTTTCAATAGTGATTGATACCCTTCCCGAACTTCATTGAAAAACAGCTGTTTGATATTGCTTAAACCTATCTACTAAATAAGCTTAAAACAGTGAATATGCATTATTTTTATTACATTATTTAATCTTTTTTTTTTTTTTTTTAAATATGTTTATTCAGTTTTAATTTTACAATATTTTATTTTACAAATCTTACGAAACTGATCAATCAGTTTGATTGTAAGAAATCTAAGAAATATAATCTTAATCTAAATCTAAGAAATAGAATATCAAGTTTGAATTTTTTTTTTTAAATTAACACAAAGCTTCCAGAGTTACGGGAATATTGGAAAATATCCTACCACCACAGTAAGCGGAAAATGTTGCTTGTGTCGTGATGGAAAACCTAACCAGCCGGGGAATTGATCATACGACGCCTGGGTGGGACCCAACTCGGTCATACCAACTCGGTCATACCAACTCGGCCACTGATTGTATTACGTTCAAACAACGCACTTTTTTTTAGTATTAGCTCCAACCAGGAAGCCCTGAGGAAAATAATTCCCCTCTCAGGGCTTATGGCGTCTTTGAGGAAATGAAGAAGATGAATTTCTGGGAAAGAAAGCTTATGATAAGTGGGTAGAAATCCGGGAGTTAGTGTCTCCAGGAGTGACGGATGAATGAATCCATCCCTCCCAGGATGCTAAGCGATGCTCCAAAAAAGTCCTGCAAGAGAAATCAAAAGGCCACCCTCAACCAGTCTTTCCGGATCCAGTCTGCCATGCTGTTAATGAACAGATGCAACCACCGTCAAGACCCGGAAAAACCCCACCCCATGAACCCGGTACCCCTGCTAAGTTATCAAACGTAGCCAACCACTTGAAGTGACCTATGGCAGAGGTGTTAGATATCCAATAAATAGCCCTCCTCTCAAATTGAAGTGTGAATTCTACGATTGCATCAACTCTTACCGCGATGCACGCTAAAGCACAATAATTGTGAAATTCTTAGAGGCGGTTAAATATTTTAATAATCTTACTGTCTACAATTGAGTGCATACTACTACAAACTTTAATGAATCTTCCTGTAAATTAGTCCACATTCATTTAAAAAATGTTTCCCAGCTTTGACCAAATTGACCATCTTTTATTTCAGAAATTGACTTAAATATAATATAATGATGGAGATGGACACGTTTAAAAGGTCACTAGTATCCAGCAGACAGGTTATACCCAGTCAGAAGCTCCTTTGAAGAATATGGTAGAAAGAAAGAAAGGATTTTAGCTGGCATTTCACTGAGACAAGGATTAATGGTCGCCGGACGAGAAAAGTGTTTCCAGAGACGCGCTGATAAATTTTCCGGAATAAGTTATCTGTGATAAGTTGCTTGTTGATGAGTCGCTCATGATAAGTTGCTTGGTGATGAGTTTCTGGTGATAAGTTGCTTGATGATAACTTGCCCGGAGTCAGTTACTTTTACATAATGGATGAAATTTTATATTAAAGTTTTTGTCAGTGGAATAAGAACCTCAAATTTTAATATGTGATTATTAACCACTACGAAACTACAAAAATATTCGATCACATCTGGGAATTGAATTCGGGGCTTCTGCCTTCCGCGGCATTGTTCCGAAAACTGAGCCAATTAAAACAAGAAAAGTAATGTTGTAGTTCTTAGTTGAAGTATGATACTGTTAAAAATGGCGCAAGTTGATGTGGTTGAATTAGCTCAGTGGTCAGAGCAATACCCCGGCAAGGCCGAGATTCCGGGTTCAATTCCCAAATGCGACCGAATCTTTTTTTATTTTTTTGCTTCACATTTTTCTAAATGTTGTTAGTATTGTCTTCAATGATTAGAAATTTCACATAAATATGTGTGGTAATTTTTCTCAGAGCTCCTGAAACATTCAGAGACATGTATAATAAATGGTTCCACAACTTTTCATCCCGTCAAAATATCCCCGACAAAATATCTACTAAGACCTTACCTAACGTAAAAAAAAATGGGACAAAAAAATACATCCTGTAAAGACAATAAATTATTGTTATCTGTATTATGTTTTTCCCATTTTACTATTTTGGAACAATTATTTATTGTCTCTACTGGATGTCTGTATTATTTATTTTTGTCCCATTTTTTGTTAGGTTAGGTTAGATTAGGCAAGGTATCAATAGATATTTTTGTAGGGGTAGGATATTTTTGTCGGAGGATATTTTGTCGGAGGATCTTTTGTCGGAGATATTATGTCCGTAGGATATTTTGTCGGAGGATGTTTTATCGGATATCTTGTCCGTAGGATATTTTGTCGGAGGATATTTTGTCGGAGGATGTTTTATCGGAGGATATTTTGTCCGTAGGATATTTTGTCGGAGGATATTTTGTCGGAGATATTTTGTCCGTAGGATATTTTGTCGGAGGATATATTGTCGGTGATATTTTGTCCGTAGGATATTTTGTCGGAGATATTTTGTCCGTAGGATATTTTGTCGGAGGATATTTTATCGGAGGATGTTTTATCGGAGAATATTTTGTCGGAGATATTTTGTCCGTAGGATATTTTGTGTGAGGATATTTTGTCGGAGGATGTTTTATCGGAGAATATTTTGTCGGAGATATTTTGTCCGTAGGATATTTTGTCGGAGGATATTTTGTCGGAGGATGTTTTTTCGGAGAATATTTTGTCGGAGTTATTTTGTCCGTAGGATATTTTGTCGGAGGATATTTTGTCAGAGGATGTTTTGTCGGAAAAAATTTTATCGGAGTTATTTTGTCCGTAGGATATTTTGTCGGAGGATATTTTGTCGGAGATATTTTGTCGCGGGATGAAAAAGCGCAATACCATATTAAATAATGTTACTTTTGTAGGCATTGGTTAATTTATGGATTAACAATTTTGTAATGGAATTTGGAAATAACTAATATTAGTTTTACAAGAATGTCAGAATCAGAAAATGAGATTACTTCGACCGGGTAGACAGTTATTAAACATTGATTTCCTATATTTTTTTTATGAGCTGCTTTAGAATTGTTAAACGATTATTGATGTTTGGTTTTGCTTTGGGAGTCGTTAATCCGTAATTGTGTATATTAATTTATTAAGGTCGTTAATCTTTCCCGCTGAATTACGACATAACTCGAAGATTTACTGCCTTCATAAACAGGACATTGCGTGAGAAAGTTCTGCCTGCGGCGCAAACCTTTAGGAGGCTTCTCAAGAGACAATGGAGGCTGTACCCGCCTACCTCTACATGTAAAGAAACTACACAAAAGGCTTCCTTATCTCGTGCTCCTGGTTATTATGCACTTGCCGGAAGCCATTGTGAGAATTGTAAGGACTGTGGTGTTTTGTAGCGAAAAACACGGCACCTAACATGGGCTTATACCTACTCGTATTAATATTTTTCTAGATTTAGAGACAAAATTGTTCAAGAAGCCTCTAACAAAATACTATAATTTTTTTGATCGTTCTGATTTTTGAACTAATGAATTAGCTAACCAACTAACCTTTCCCGCAGGGGTAGGCAGAGAGGATGGAAAGCCAAACAACACGGTCTTAGCACACACTCTTTGCCTCATTCACATTCATACACTCTCATCCATACTCTTCTATAATTCTCACTTTTGACATGGCCCGTCTCAAGTATCTGATTCACTTGATCATGCCATGTCTTCCTCGGGCATCCGCGACTCTTCTACCATTCACATTTACGTCATATATTCTTCTTACACTACTTTCTTCGTTCATTCGCTCTACATGTCCAAACCATCTGAGGGTCCCTTTCTTAATCTTACTCCTTACGCTTTCATCAGCATTGCATTATTTGCGGATCTCCATATTTCTCACACGATCATACATGGTTTTATCATACATACACCTCAGGGATCTCATTTCAACAGCATTCAGTTTACTTTCATCTTTCCTCTGCCAGTTCCATGCCTCTCTGCCATACATCAGGGTAGGTACCAGCACTCCATTGTGGACTGCTAGCTTCGATTCTTTAGACAGTTATTTTTTATTAGCGCCAACGGCATTCGGTCCTCCATTAATGAAGATACCTGCATTTACCCTTCATTCAATATGTCTACCAGCCTTCCCATCTCTCTTAAACATACTACCCAGATACAAAAACTCATCCACCTACTCCAAGTTTTCATCATTGCACACTGTTTTAGTACTCTCTTCAAACCATGACTGTAAATGCAAATAAATTTCAACAAACTAGGGCTGTAAATTAAAGATTTGATAATTTTATGTATAAATAACAAATCAATTAACACTCTTCTATCTGATAATTTAAGAAATATGGTTTCGGCGCGTAAGTAATTATAATTTATAAATTCGATTGGAATTTTCATTTTAAAATTGATGCACCGAAGGAATTTGTTCTGTACCTTTTCCAATGATTGAAAATGAACTTTGTAGTATGATGACCATACGGTGGAATTGTATTCTAATCTGCTTCAACATACTTCGTTTGTCATGCTATTTCTGCATACTATGGGTAAGCAGCTTTGTTTTATATAACATTTTTTTTCAAATCATAGCGTTGTTACAGATAAACCTGTTTTTTGTTTTATGATTATAGTCTTTGAAATGATCCGATATGTTGTATTGACTGAAGTGATTTGTTGTCCTTATCGTGCCATGTCTTTCTCGAACATAACTACCTAGCGATTGTCATTTTATTTCAAATTTTATAAACGCAAAACATTTTGGGGAAACGCCGCGTGTATAAAGGTAGTCCTGATTTCAAATCTCAATCTTGATTTTTTGTCGTTCTTTTTATAGACATGATTTGATGGTTGTTAAAAATAAAGCATCAATTTATGTCTTATGACCTAAACATGTTATATATAACTCGTAGCATTTTTCATCATTTAACCAAAACCAACATCCATAGGTAATAATATACGTTTCGTGTAACACGCAAACTGAATTCTGAATTAATTCCCAGGTTTCCAAGAACGCGATGTATTTTTAATATCGAATCCCGTATCATCCTTATCCCATGGCTAAGATATCCACTAAAGTAACGTTTCCCCGGGGAAATAAGTGATTCCAGAGGAAAACAGCTGATCGCAAGCCAGCCAGCAAGGCCCAAGGGACTCTGTCGTTATATTTCCAATAATCTGAATTGTTTTAATGGCTCACCGATAAAATAGCTGCAGGATAAATATGATGAAAAAATTAAACAGTGGAATATATAGGGTGTATTTTTAAGAGCTCGAGAACTTTAAATAATAATAGAAGACAGAAATATTGTTGGAATGAATTTTTAATTATTATTATCTGGTAGATAATTTAATGGCATTTATTTTTTAAATATGATTTCCGGCATATGTCGGCCGGCGTAGTCCAGCGGTAAGGCTCTTGACTTGCGTTCCGAATGTCGCGGGATCGAATCCCGGCGTGGCAAATAAATTTTATTTGATTAATTTTTGTTATTTCACAATTTATTCATTTAAAATTATATAAAGTTTATTTGCGGCACGTTCCAGAGTGGAAGATACTATTAGTATCGCCCTGGTGTAAGACCACCATTCAGAATTGAAACGTCGCTTGAAATGGTTTTAGCCGTGTTTAGTGACCAGATCTGAATAGTCAGGTACTTCCCCACCTTCCTTTTCCCCATCTCCTTCCCCTCACCACTACCTTCAGCCTCACAACATACCCCGATTGGGGATGCCATAGTCCCACTGGCTCCAGACGGGAGCAGTTGGGACTCTTGTGCGGCATTCATATAAAAAAAAATAAAAAAAATGTCGGGCGCGGCGACGAGTTACATGGTCCATTCGATTAGTCCAATTTTTCAATACTTTTTCCAATAAATCTGGCCGTACGTATCTGGCTGGCGTCGATGGTGGCTTGAATATTGGCTTCCAGTGCTTCAAGAGTTGCTGGTATGTCGGCATAAACCAATGACTTAACATAGCCCCATAAAAAATAATCGAGAGGCGTTAAGTCACACGAACGAGGACCACTTCTGGAAATAAAGTTGTCACCAAATTGATTTTGCAATAAATTATGATTATTTTGACCGTAAAATGGACGAAGTGCTCTATGAATTTGACGAACAGATTTATTTTTTTCAAAGTAAATTTCCACAATTTGGAAGCGTTGTTCTGGCGTTAAACGATTCACGATGAATTGCCAAACCTTGCTGAACAGAAATGTTAACACAATTTGACATTTTCAACTATCAAACCATAGATAAGAACCTTCGAAACTTTTCATGCAGCTAAAAAAACACCCGTTACTTGCAAAGAAATCCTGTTAAAGAAATTGAACATTTTCACCTGAAATGTAGATAGAAACCTAAAATCGGGTATCGAGGCAAGTTATTTACATTATTTATGATATTTTTTTTTTTTTTTTTTTTTTTTTTTTTTTTTTTTTTTTTTTTTTTTTTTTTTTTTTTTTTTTTTTTTTTTTTTTTTTTTTTTTTTTTTTTTTTTTTAAAGAAAATCTCCTACTACCACCACAGAAAGCCGAAAATGATGCTTGTGTTGTGATGGAGGACTTGGCCAGCCGAGGAATCGAACACGGGACGCCGGGTGGGACCCAAACGCGATGTCCACTCAACCACTGACCAGTCAAAGCCAGATTGCACTTGCATCTTGTAGAATCTGATCTAAAGTAACTGCACTTTACCCCCGGGCACTTTGTATATTTGCGGCACGTTTTAGAGTGGTACCTAGATACTTGAAGTATCATCATGGTGTAAGACCACCATTCGTTATCAAAACGTTGGAGTTGCTTGAAATTCTTTTAGCAGTGTTTGGTGACCAGATCTGAATATTCTGGTACTTTCCCACCGACCTCTCTCCTCCCCTCCTTTCCTTTCCGATTTCTTTCACCCCATTAGACGATGTACTAACATAATGTCTCTGGTTCCAGGTGATTGGGAGCAGTCGTGCGGTATTAACGTTGAAAAAAATGTAATCAAAAATCAGAAAATATTTAAATTTTTTTACACTAACTCCACACGGGAGGCCCTGAGGAAAATAATTCCCCTCAGGGTCTATGTCATCTTTGGGGATGCTATGTGGAGGGTCTTTGTAGGAAAAGAAGGAGAGGAAATTCTGGGAAGGAAAAAGGTATAAGGGGTGGGTAGGAATCTGGGGGTCAGAGTGTCCAGGAGTGACATATGAATCCATCCCTCCCACTGCGGTGTAAGGTGAGAAGTCAAAGGGACTCCTTCAACCATTCTCTCTCGATCCGGCCTGCTATGCAGCTGATGGCAGTTGCATCCGCCGCCAAGACTCGGACAAACTTCATCACTTGAACCCGGGCACCCCGGGCAGTCCAAATATATTGAAATTCAAGAGATATGCTATGATGGCCGCCCGACCGTCGGCGGACTGCCATCTAATGAGAGTTATTTGAATACAAAAAAAAAATCGTTCATATAGTTGATTTTTTGAAGGTATGCAGTAGTATTGATTAACAATATCGGCGACGCCAGTAAACACAGTCCCACCCGGTAAAAACTGTAGATTGCACTTCTCTTATAAATTAAATATCTTTGGTACTCGCCTAAAAACGTTTCTGAAATCTAATTAACAAGGAAGGGGAAAACTACAAAATTTGGCCAGCATTTTATGCGGTCGTTTTATCGTTATGACTATTTTGTCCCAACTGTGGAAAAAACTTTTTTCATAGAGGTTTATAATCGATTTTCGTTTCAAATGTAACTGCTAAAAAAACATTCCCAAATTTTTTATTGGTCTGAATTCTAAGCAAAAGGAATAAAGGCAAGCTGTGGCGTCAAAATATACAAATTTTATGGTTTTTACGCCTGAAACTCTCCATTCTATTATGATTAGCATTTTATTGATTGTGAATTAAGGCTTCTATTGCTACCCTTGAGCCCATAACTGTTTTTAAATGGTTTTTGTTTAGGAAACAATTTTCAATAAACAATGTTGTTATGGAAGGTATAAAACAATGTTGTTCTATGCTTATTGGTTTCACGTATCTGAATTCAAAACAAGGTGTGTTTAACCCTTGGAAAGCCAGGGATAAAATGCCAATCGCCACTATTTTCGTAAAAACTTACTTGTTTTGTGAAAAATACTGATTTTGTAAATTATACCGTCTTACCAGGTAATGTTTTAAAATAATTAGAAAGTGTTCTGTGCAACGCTTTATTGTCGAACAATAGACGGTAGTTTGGCAATAAATCACATTTCTTTTTAAAAGTTAATGCATGATGAACTTTATCCCGTGCACTACAATTAATTTTGTTATTATTTCGCAGTGCGCTGTCCTCTCGGTTTGGATAATATCGTAGAAGGAACTTGGCAATACGATAATGGTAGGGATTTCTTTGTTCGATATTGAGAATCAGGATCGGTTCTATCCCAAGATACCATCGTAGGAGAGTCACGTAGCTAGAGTACTTATTATACGGGTCATAAATATCAAAGGAAATTAATTATGTTCGTAGTTGAAAAGTTGTAGCATAACAAACAATAGATTCCACGACAACTCAGGATAGTGACAATTCAATGCACTTTTGTAAAGTGTTGTAAAGTCAGTCAAATTGGTGAAAAACTAGCCTTTAATCCTAACCTGACGTAATTTTTTAATCCTAATGTTCGTGAATTCAAATTACTTTTCAAAAGCTTGTTGATTTATCATTTTCCTTGGTTGTCCCATCACCCGAATAATTTAGTGTTCCATTGTCCCACTAGCTCCGGTCAGTGATACTATTTTGCAATATATTTATTAACGTACGGGGCACGCAGATACTTAAATAGAACACGACTACTAATCCTGTACAAATCGCAAGTGTGCCCCAAGGTTGGATTTGGCAGCCACATCTTGTTTGGAGCTACAAAATACCAACTCTGTGCAGAAGCAGGCGCTCTAGTTTATGGATTCCCCTATCTTAAAAAGCGGATTGCAATCTTTAGAGCGCAGGCATCCGGTAGGTTTTCTACCTTGTTTTACTGATATTTCAATGGAAGATGATTCGTGGAAAGACAAACTAGAGCCAAGAATTCCTTCGGCACCGGTGCCCAGTCGGGAAACATGCGCCAAGCCAAACTATACGCAAAGCCAAACGCTGGCCCAACATTTAATGTTGACATTGTCACAAGATTTCGCATCGTTTCTATGACTTGTTCTTGAGTTCAACAGCTCGGCTGTGGTACAATTTACCGGCCTCTTTCTTTCCTCCTACAACATGGATCTCTCCTTCCTCTCCTCAAAAAGACCCTCCGCAAAGCATTACCAAAGATGACAAAGGCTCTTATTTTCCCCAGTCTGAGAAAAATTTAAAATTGTCTGACGATGCAAAAAAATAATGGACGCAGTAAAAAAGTTGACAAATATAAAAAAGAGTGTCGTCAAAAAATTTCGAATTTTGTTTCGTTTTTATTACTCAACCCCCCGTCATAAAATTATGTTAAAAATTCTAGAGTTATGATGGAAGAATTATTTTTTAAGGGCTAAGCCTGAGGCGCTTGGTAAGTAAGCTCAGTGCTTTGGCCATAAAAGCTAATGAACCAAAGTTCATTCACTCCGAAATATCCTTTTAACACTCGATTTGTGATTCGAGAGACGTTAGCAGAATAAGTTTGAGAATTCATTAAAATCCAAACAAAGAAAACAAAAATGTAAATTTATAAAAACCATCTTAATTATCTTCTTACATTAAAATCAATTTTTGTTTGTTTGTTTGTTCGTATGTTATGCGCTGCCGTAATATTCATCCGATTGCAATGAAACTTTGGTGATTTGTTGTGCGCACGCCCGCAAAGGTTAAAGGCTATATATAATGGTAAGCTCTGGCGTTAAGAAATTTGTATAAATGACAATGTGTGTGTTATGTATTTTAGCGGCAGGGAGGGAAGGCATGAGGGAAAGGGTAATGAAGGAGGTGGGGTTAGCGGCAGAGATGATGGGGGAGGGGAAGGCGGAAGGGGAATGCGGGGGAAGGGGACGCAGGAGGGGAAAGGGGATGCATAGGAAAGGAAATGCGGGGAGAAACAATTTATTTCTTTGCATCGTTAAATCAATATCCAATCTTCAAAATACTCAAAAATGAACAGGCAAAAGAAAACGTCGTCTAGCGACTCCGAAAAAAAACCACAAATACGAATAAGATGACCAAATGTAAAGAAAAAGGTGCCCTGGAATTCGACCACAAAAATTATCCTTCACATTGATAAAAAAAGTGCTTAGTAGTCTCCCCACTATTTTTTTTCTGAAGGTTTTACATCTACCGCATGTGAATTGCACACACTGATTTTTTATTCTCTGCGTCCTGCATTAAATCACATAAAACATAAAAATCACGTAACAAACCACCAGGGCGTTGCAAATTAAAATAAATAAAAATAATTATTGAAAGTATTAAAAAAAACGGTGTTACCATATTATAAGTAACCTCATTTCATTGAAGAAGAAGATAACACTTATAATCTTAATGAAAATATAAAAGAAAACAAGACACAGACAAATAGAAAAAGACAATGGTCGCAACTGGGACTCGAACCCAGACCTCTCGTCTAACCGGGACGTGCGCGTTATCCAATTTCGTTATCCAGTTGCGACCATTGTCTTTTTCTATTTTTCTGTGTCTTGTTTTCATTCATCTTTTCATTTAGATTATAAGTGTTATCTTCTTCTTCAATGATATATTACGTTGATGGGAATAACCTTCAAAAGTTATAAAAAGAGAGTTTTTCTCATAAAAATTTGAACCTAATTTCAATATCAACCGAAACAACTCGATCCAAGGTTACTCGCTATCTTACTTATATTATTTGATTACTAAAGCTTACTTTGTTATATATATTAATTACTTATTATTACTACAAATAATTACATTGGGGGTGGTAATTAAAAGGACTCGTTTATCACGTAGTACTTCTCCACTGTTAAAGAGAACTCTTTTATATCGCTGTATAAACAATTAAATTTATACCGGATTATTCATTAATCTGTTCCAGGATATGTTAATTGCAGAACTTTAGTTAATTCGCCAGTCAACATTGCCAGTTCAAGTTGCATGAAACATGGGCACCGCTGCAGATCATAATTCTGCAAGCCAAACTTTCAGAACTACGTTGTTCATTACACGGGATGACTCGTACTTCCACTCGATGCGAAATGTTGATATAATGAACAAGAAGTAATTGTGAAAGTAATCTTATTATAAACCGGTTTGTAGTTGAATGAAGAAGTGCTTTGGATGACCACCCAGGCGTCGTGGGTTTTTTTTATCTGTAAGCTAAGTACAGTACTAAGCAAGTAAAATATTTTCCGTTTAAAATGATAGTAAAAGATGAATTATTTAAAATATTGTCAGGTAACTGAAGTCAAGGTACCAGTAAATGGTATGGATTTTGTAAATACGTGTGTAGGTATGTATGAGACGATATTCCATTATTCTACAATGACGGACCCCGTTGTTGAGTGATTACGACCCTTAGCCATGATTCTGGAAGTCGTGGGTTCGAATTCCGGCGTGCGCAAGTAATTTGTATTGGATTAATTTGAATTTTTTCACAATTTACTTATTAAAAATAATAGCTTATTTGCGGCACGTTGGGAGTGTAAGATTCTTGTAGTATCACGCCTGTGAAAGACCACCATTCAGAATCGAAACTTTGCTTGAAAGGGCTTTAGCCGCATATGGTAAACAGATTTGTATAGCCGGGTAATTATCCACTCCCTTTTCCCCATATTCTTCCCTTCCCCAATATCTTCAACATACCCCAATTGGGGATACCATACTCTCAGTGGCTCCAGACGGTTGGAAGCAGTTGGAACTCTTGTGGGATACCTATGCACGTACATTTTTTAAATTTTATTACTGAAGTGGAATTATGAAACGACAATTTATAGTGTGGCTGAATTTTGATGTGATACTTTAAATTAGTAACTATCTCAAAAACAACTAACTAGGTAACCATCATGCCATTTACCACAGGAGTATGCAGAGAGGAAGGACCACCAAATAATTCTGTCTTGGCACTCCTTGCTTCATGTATATTCTCATTCACTACTTTCTTCGTTCATTTGATCTACGTTCCTTTATTAATCTAACTCATTACGCTTACATTATCCTTGCAAATCTCCACATTTCTCACAATAATACATGGGTCAACCACACACAGGCCTCAGGGATCTCCTTTAAACAGCATTCGATCTACTTTCATCTTTCCTCTGTCAGTTCCAAGAGCCTCACTGCCACATATCATCAGGATAGGTACCATCATCCTATTTCGCACTGCTAGCTTCGCTTCATCTAGAGAAGAAGGAAGCATGATTATGTCTAATTGCGACTGGCAGTTTTTTTTTTATGTGTGTACCTCATAAGAGACCCAACTGCTCCCGTCAGAAGCCAGAGGGACTACGGTATCCCGAATTGTAGTATTTTCTGAGGTAATAGAGAGGAAAGAAATTGGGGAAGAGGAAGGGTGGAAAAGTATCTGGATATTCAGATCACCAAAAGTATCTGTATATTAGTCACCAAACACGGCTAAAGCCATTTGAACGTTTCAGTTCTGAACGGTGGTCTTATACCAGGGCGGTACTGATAGTGTCTTCCACTGAGGAACGTGGCGCAAATATAGTATGTTATTTTTAAGTATTCAATGGAAAAATAACACAAATAAATCAAATCAAATTTATTTTAACAAAGCCGGATTTTGAACCCGCGACCTTTGGATTGTAAGTCAAGAGTGTTACCCCTCGACCATCAATCCAACGTTTCTAGCAAAGAGAGGTATCAAAAAACAAAGACGTTTAGATATTACCTACTTCAAAAGTTATTGATTTTTTACACACAAAAACTTAGGTTTGAGGGTAAATTGATGATTTTATTACAATACGCAGATTCCATTATAACATAATGTATTGCTGTTAAGATAATATTAGGTGCTCCATGATCGTTTTCTATTTATTTGACTCCGTATCTGATGCTTTAAGAAATGATTGGATGTTTTGCAAACCACTTGGTACGGATTCGATTTCAATAACATTGTTTTTACAATACCAATATGATGTTTTAATTGCGAACGAAAATTCTGGTATTAATTACCAGACCATAATTATAATTCCAATGATCCGAAACGCAACGAACCGTACGTTTTAATTAAAAGACTTCCTTTAATTAATACAGAGCGCAGATTCCATTGAAATGGAACAAGCTAGAAAAATCTTCACGTAGAAGCTATATCTACATGCATTTAGATACTTATTTGTGTTAGGGATTATTTCTAAGTGTACCTACCCTATAATACTGGCGTGAGGCATACCTGATGTAAGATGTTGTTACAAAATGACGAATTGTAGTTGCAAAATGACGAATTCAGTTCCCTGGCAACTGATAATCATGCAATTTCAATCTCCCTTTGAATAGTTATAAAAAAATTGGAAAATAGCACATAAAATAACCTAACGTAACCTATTGACGGCCTCCGTGGTCCCGAGGCAAGACTCTCGACTCACAATCCGAAGGTCGCGGGTTCGAACCCGGCGTGCGCAAATAAATTTTATTTGATTAATTTGTGTTATTTCACAATTTATTCATTTAAAAAATAATATATAGTATATTTGCGGCACGTTCCAGAGTGGAAGATACTATCAGTATCGCCCTGGTGTAAGACCACCATTCAGAATTGAAACGTTGCTTGAAATGGCTTTAGCCGTGCTTAGTGACCAGATCTGAATAGCCAGGTACTTCCCCACCTTCCTCTTCCCTATCTCCTTCCCCTCCCCACTACCTTCAGCCTCACAACATACCCCGATTGGGGATGCCATAGTCCCACTGGCTCCAGATGGGAGCAGTTGGGACTCTTGTGCGGTATTAACTGTAAAAAAAAAAAAAATTTAACCATTTTTTTATATTTTTTTCCCACTTTTAAGGGCTTTTCAAAGGAAGCTGCAAGATTTTGAGATATCCCGTCACCAACGAATTCATACCTATTCACGTGATAAAGTTCAGTGCAATAATAACTATCGAATGATCTACATCGTTCTGCCATGCTTCTTCTTGTGAAATATCTATGGAGAACGAGAGACAACCGAGCGTGGGTTAAAAAGGGTGTGATGTGTTTGTTGAGGTGAAATATAAACTGAAAGGTGAGAAACTACATTGTTCTACGGCTTTTGTTTTCCTTTCCTCCAAATCCAGCGTTTATTAATAACAATTTGGTTTCGTTATGTTGATCTTAATATAAAGCATGTTGTTTTGGCTAGAGGTTTTTACATATACAACACAATGATTTCAGTATTTTCATAATATCAATAAATTGTGTTGGCAAGGAAATACTCAAAGAAGACAGAGGTGGAATAAATTCTCTGCAGTTTATTACACTTAAAAGTGATGCCTTCTCTGCACAGCGTTCACTGTGTTTTTTTATTAAATTCACTGCTAATATAAATAGTTTCCAAAGGAATCTTGCAATGCTTGTTTGTATGCGATTTATAGTCCAAGAGAAGTCGTCATGGCGCACGATGGTTAATTGCGAATACTGAGGACTTTAGAGGGACTAGTCGGGAGAGGGGAAGGGAACACATTGCCGTATAATAATTTTTTTATTCCCAAACAAAACACGAAAATAATTCGCCGAGCATAGCCAATAATAAAATTGGCGCAAACATGTGTGATGAAACACCACCTTGTACGGCAGTGGGAGGGATGGATTCACATGTATGTTACTCCTAAATACAACGACTCTCAGATTCCTACCCACTCCTCATAGATTCTTCCTTCTCAAAACTTCCTCTCCTTCCTTTCCTAAAAAACCCTCTACACAGCATCCCCAAATATGGTACAGGGCCCGAGTGAAATTATTTTCGTGCGCGTAGCTAACGTAAAAAAAATATTAAATGCCGTAGTTAAAGGAAATTAGGGGAAGGAAAGCGGGAAGATATGGAAATGTATGAATATTTACAAATACCATCAAGTTATTCACATCCGAATCTATTTACAAAAAGAAGAGTGTCCTTAGCGGGTGGTGTGAACTTGATTTTTGTACAGATTAATTTCGAGATTGATGATATTTTGCACATTTGACTTTCAAAATAATAGAAACACCATCTGAATCAGATTTTGAAAACCTTTGCGTAAAGCCAGGACAACGCCGGGACTTCAGCGAGAGTTAATATAAATACGGTAACTTAAAGTATTTTACTGATAACATATTTAACATTGACAGATCTCAAAAGTTCACCTGTGGCACGAAACAGAACATTTTTAACTATTCTCTGGTTTTTTTATTTATTAAATCAAAATATTTTTACACTAATACCCATAATCAATATAATTTGTAATTTAAAAGGGGTGCCCGGGTTCATGGGGTGAGGTTTCTCTAGGTCTTGGAGACGGATGACCAGGACACACTGAACCCCAGATTCCTACCCATGCCGTAAACCCTTTGCGTTCCCAAAACTATCCTCTCCTTCCTTTCCTTCAAAAAAACCCCCCACAGCATCCCCGAAGATGACAAAGGCCCTGAGGGAAATTATTTTTTTCAGGGCCTCCTGGGTGGAGCCCACATTAAAAAAATCTATTGTCTGCAAAAAGTTTTACACCTTCACTGACCCATTTTAGGTATCTTTGTAAATAAGGAAAGATTTTTGGTTAGAATTATTGCATAAAAATCCTTCCATGCCCTTTTAAATATTAAATAACTTTTTATTGCGAAAACCAACCTCATTATTTTTGTATCAATGTCAAGAACACAGGAGTTTGTAAGAGACATAAAAAAAACAGAACGAAGCTTCTGCCATCAGCTTAGACAGACTGCTGTCAACTTCTAGGGATGTATTGTTCTGTGTCTCAGAGGCTGTACACGGTGTTCGGAAACTCATTGTCCAAGCGTGAAACTCACCAGTTTCACGTTTGAAATCCAAAAAAAAAAAAAATTTTGTCTGAGTATTTCCATTTTTTTAAGTACCTACTTACAATTTTCTTTGGCAATTAAAGGATTAAAAGTGCGTATATCGATGGTCCAGTCGATTAGACAGACATCTCCGAAGAATTGAAATTTGATTTGAGTGTGCAAATATATATTAAAGTATACCCTCATGCTAGTACAGTACTCAGATTACTCAGAAGTACCACCAAAACATTTTTAATGTAGAAAAACTTAACGGCTGGCGTGGTCTTGCGGTAAGGCTTTTGAAGGTCGCAATCCGAAGGTCGCGAGAGCGAATCCTAGCATGGCATATAAATTTTATTTGATTTATTTGTGTTATTTCACAATTAGTAAAAATAAACTACGATATGGTATATTTGCGGCACATTCCAGGGTGGAAGATACTCTCAGTATCGCCCTAGTGTAAGACCAACATTCAGAATTAAAACCTTGCTTGAAATGGCTTTAGCCGTTGAATCGAATAGATCTGAATAGTCAGGAATTTCCCACTTCCCCTTCCCCTTCCTACTACCTTCAGCATCACAACGTACCCCAATTGGGGATGCCATAGTCTCACTAGGAGCAGTTGGGACTCATAGTATTCATAGAAAACAAACAAAACAAAATGTTGATGAATTCTGGGTCACTAGAAAAATATTCCAAAATGTCGTACCATTACGCCTTTCGGTTTTATTTTTGAGCATTTTTAAGATGTAAAACACAGACATTTGAAAAATATATTTGATTAATGGTTCAGCTTTCTGTCTCGCACAATCCTAGACATCTTAAATCTCCCTACTATTTAAATTTTGTAAACACGGTTTTGTAATTCAAATTTAAGCCTCGATTAGGCAAATATTTGAATCACAAAACGCGCCCTCAAGGAACTTCTTGTGTTACTCTTTATTCTATGGATTTTAAAAAGACATTAAACAGGTTACGTTAACCCCCTAGTGATCGATTTTTTTTTTAAATTTGGCCTCAAAATCTTCACTTCTTCAAGCACGCACACTTATTTTGTGGCACCATTAAAAAAATAATTCAACAACTTAGTTTTAATCACTTTTTTTATTAACACTTCCGTACCGGACCAGGGGAACGCACTTACACTAACGAGAGTTTTACGCTGTATCTAAGTGTTTTTTTAAACCACAAACTCAATAATTTAGGTAATCCTAGAAAAAATATTTGGTTATCGATCTGCATTAAAAAAATGAATATCGCATTACTACTTTTCTTAAAATTAAATAGTTTATAACAAATTCCGGCGAATAATCTGTGCCACCCGCCCCCCTTCCTCTCTGTTCGGGCGTACGCCGTCCCTATCTGCTAAATGTATCGGTATAATTCTAAGCGATAGCAAGTAATTTCTAAGTTGTTAGTGGAAAGGACTAGATCGCGTTCGTTTACACTGCGCATCTCGTTTGCTCTTTTTACAATGCTATAATGTTCGCTTGCCGGTCAAAGATCATTCGGTCTGAGTCGTTTCCGGTGAACGCCAATCGCCAGTCGAGATTCGGAAACAAGGTGTTACGTTGGCTATCGGCCCGCCTTCTTTGTTTTCTATGGAAAAATACACGCTATGGTCTAAATTCATTAGAATATTAATTATGACTTTATTTATCAAACGATTTTTAAAATGAATACTGAAATACGATGAATATACTTCCCTCTAATTATTATCATAACAAATTACAAAAAAATATGTCATTAACACCCTTTAATAAGCAAAACAAATTGGGGTCCCCGAGTGACCCCCCTTCGGATGAAAAGGTTAAAACACCAACATGTTTCGTAAGCAATGCTCAATACTCCAGGGTTCACTATAAGTTTTAAGTAAACCCTGAAGATTGTTTAAATAATACAAGTGGTGAAAACTTAGTTGCTGATTAATTGAAAAAAAAATTCCAACTTCGAACTCGATTTATTTGAAAATGAAAACTCAAACATAAAAATCATACTATTAAATCTGTGGCAGCGAAAAACGCAGCTTTTTTGAATCGCAGAATCATTCCGATTGGCACCTCGCACGCCAATAATAGCAATCCCACAATATTATCACCTAGTCACCGACTGCCGGTAAGAAATAAAAGGAAACATTCTGTTCCGAATTGCCGACGACGCAACAGCTAGTAAATCGCTACGTGTGCGCTCCCACTATTCCTTACGAACATTTTGTAAACATGAATTATGGTATAGATATAAACTGTTACAATAAACTTGTAAATACATACACTTATTTGATTTATACTCAATTCTTACATCTCATTTCCCCCATAAATCGATTCCAAACGCGATTAACTGGTTTAGAGCTTGCACTACAAGTTTCTGGACACCGTCCATATAATAACTGTATTCGAATCGTGATCCTTCACCAGAGATCAAATCTCAGAGGGATTGAATATCATTTTGTTGTGTATTTTTTAACGGAATGGAAAAGTAGAAGAGTTTTTATTCCACTGCTTTCATGGTAGCTCGTCGAGTTTATTACAAATGCTCACGATATTATTAGGTCGTTATTATTTAGCCCTAAAGCTGCAGCAGAGTATAGGTTGCCATGACGATATCCAATATATATCCACATTCGTTCAGATATTTATTTATTTAATAATTAACGCCCTTTTTGGAAGCTTTTACACATGAATAATAAGAAATATACAGTATTTATTGTACGTAATAAGGAACTCCAGTCCAATTTTTTTATTTTTAAAATGAATAATGACCTTCTAACTTAAATAACTGCATATTTATTTTTATTTTTATAGTTAGTTTTAATGGTTAAAATAAATGTCAAGGTTTTAATTTTTCAAGATCCCCCGAAAACCACCGTATCTAGTGTGACGTCATCATGACCAAGAGCTTTGGTATGCAACTGGAATCAGCTGTTCGTCGCCGGCCATTTTGAAATCCAGAATTGGAGAGTTTCAATGGGCATCACTGGGTATTACGATCGTTTTTTGTACAGTTAAAGTTTTTGAATATTTTAAATAATATAGGTAAACTAATAGAGATACTATATTTTTGATACTGAATTATTTAGGCCTAAATAATTTTTCAATAAAAACAACAACCATTATATGTCTAAATCTCTATAAACCAATAACACGGAATGTTGAACGGTGTGTCGAAGTTTCTACACAATACGACCACGTGACTGGAGAGTTGTGAACGCGGTGACGTCACCATTAACAATCCAATGATACCAATTTGAGAGCGTGTTTTGATTACACGCTTTAAAATGGACTTTTCAATATTTTTTTTAAAACAACGTTTAATATTATTTAATAAACCTTATATATTCAGAATCAGCGTTTATTGGTCTATATAAACAAATTTTTTTAAAGCCATAATATTTTTCACTGGAGTTCCTTATTGAATTAACTCAGTAACAATATTTTAAATTTGTGAATTGATAAATTGAAGATGTCCACTGACTTGGTACAATTATTTCCCTCCATTAACATTCTGGGCAAAGAGGAATACTTTATGGTAGTTAGTCTCAGAATTTCTGCACTGAAATAAATCCTGACTTTTATTACGTTGTGGTATCCGGAGGCTTATTAATTCAAGCAATACCATACTATCAACTAAATCATTTAGAATTTTATATAAAAATACCCAATTTTTGAATTTTTTATGAAAATTCTTCTGTCTGACAATTTGAGCATATTCATATCTGTTTGCGCCAATCAATGTTCTTTTTGTTTGATTTAGTACCTACTGGAAAACTGCTTTACCCAAGTACCTGCCCAGTTCCTCTATCCAAGTACCTACCCATCCCACGCCAAGACAAAACCCAATAAAACGTTCGATTTCCGCATACACTTGTTTTTTATTCGACTTGTTGAAAACGCACCCGCTTCGAGTTCGGAGAAAATTTGTGCATCTTACTTTAATTGAAACGCCATAAGTTTAATTTACGAACTTATTGACCACACCGCCGCGGCTGCGTAAGTAACCGTGTTCACGTATATATGTGTACAAGTGAACTATTATAAAGACAAGGGAGAATTAAAAGGACCACAGAACCAGCGGCAAATGTCGAGTGAACTCGGTGAGTTTTGGCAATACCTATCCTTTTCCTTTTCCTTTGAGTAGTTTTCCAGTGATTGTTGTTTTAGAATCACACCGCACCCGCCTGCGAACGAATTGATTTGCGCAACCAATATCATTTAACAGAGTGTTATAGTTCAACATAATTGCTGGAATACCCATTTTAAAATTTAGAAAACTTAAGAATTTGTTTTGTATTCTTTCAACAGCTTGTACATAAAAGTATTATAATGTGGATTCCAGATGGCAGAATTGTACTCCAGTTGACTTCTAACATAAGCAAAATATAACAGTTTAAAACACTTTAAATTGTTAAAATAATATGTCACCAGAATAAGAAGATTTCAATGAAAATCATTTAAACAAATAATTAACGAAAAGTTTTTCATCGTCACCTGTTTGTTGAAAACCTTTTGCAAGTATCACAGTTTCTGCAAATTTAATTACCTCTGCACATTAAAAATGCTCCAGGCTAGTAGCTTCCGCAACGTTGAGTTTTTATTGTAGAAGTACATCGTAAAATAAATATATTGCATTGCGGTACTTGGAAATTTACCAGGTTGAACGCACAAAGTTCCTCTCAAATAGTTATGAAGGAATAAAATTTCGTTGGACCGAGAATTCAAGATCTCTGAAAGTTTATGGTGTAACCTATTTTATTTATAATAGGCCGTATTTTTCAATTCTCCGTGAATTATTTAAGTTCTGGTTTCTCCTCTGCCGTATATTCCCATGTAATGTTTTTACTTCCTACTTAAAGCATTCCATTATTGTTAAAAACTGTCTCTATTTTTTGTTGTTTCTATCTTGCGGCTTATTATTATTTGTTCTCTGTTCGTATTTTGGGTTTTGGGTTTTGGATTTCTTCTAATATTTTGGTACTTCTGCTAACAAAAATGTAAATTAAAAAAAGGATTTTATTATAGTCTCGTACATTCACACTTAAATTATTTTATTGAAATCTGGGGAAACACACGTGAAACATATATAAATGAACTACAAGTAATACAAAACAAGTTAATCAAAAAACTATTTCACTACAAGCCTAGAACATCCAAAAAAAAGTATATATAGAAACAAAACTATTAACATTAAAAAAACTGTATGAATTCAATTCATGTCTCCTTATATACAAAATAAACAATAAACTCGTACATACAAACACAGAATTCATTAAAACATCCCAAATACACAAACACTTTACACGACAACACGATAACATACATTTAAACATCATCCACACTATGGTAAACAATCCATTGGTTACGAGGGGGGCAACTTATATAATTACCTACAAAACGATATTAAATAAGAAAAAAATGTGTGTAAATTTAAAAAAAATTGTTAATGTATATTCTCGATAAACAGAGTAATTGAAATGAAGTAGCGATGTATTATGGTGTTTAGTTTGATTTAATGTATTTAATTATTTCTGGTTATTAAGAGTGAAAATGTAATTTTCTTTTTTACTAGAATAAAAAAAAAAAAAAAAACTACAGTAGAAAACGGCGACGTGGTAAAGCGGCTCTCGACTCGCAATCCGAAGGTCGCAGGCAATAAATCCCGGCGTGGCAATTAAATTTTACTTGATTAATTGGTGCTATTTCACAATTGATTCGTTTAAAAAATATGACATTTTGAAATATCCTTCCATAATATTTGACGGCCGGCGTGGTCCAGCGGTAAGGCTCTTGCTAGCATTCCGAAGGTCGCGGGATCGAATCCCGGCACGGCAAATAAATTTTATTTGAATGACTTGTGTTATTTCACAATTCATTAATTTAAAATAATATATAGTGTATTTGCGGCACGTTCCAGAGTGAAAGATACTCTCGGTATTGTCCCGGTGTAAGGCCACCATCCAGAATTGAAACGTTGCTTGAAATGGCTTTAGCCGTCTTTGGTGACCAGATATGAATAGCCAGGTAATTTACCACCTTACTCTTCCCCATCTCCTTTCCCTCCTCACTACCTTCAGCCTCACAACATACCCCAACTGGGGATGCCATAGTCTCACTGGCTCCAGACGGGAGCAGTTGGGACTCTTGTGCGGTACAAATATAAAAATTAAAAAAACGAAAAGGTTAATAATTCGAGGTACTTACGAGGATTAACGTCGAGAAGGAGGAAATATCACATATATGTGTATGGATACCACCGCCCCCGAAATCATTCATTGAATAACAAACACCCCTGCCATTGGTAATCCCATAGAGATAGGTTTGTCTACTTTGTCTGTCTGCGTGGCGAGCCAGATTGGGGGAGATTGGATTCGTATATCAGTCACTCCTGAACAAATTGACCCCAGGTTCTTACCCACACCTCATGTCTTTATCCTTCCCGGAACTTACTCTCTTTCCATATCCCTTAAAAAAAAACCCACTCAGCGTCCCCAAAGATGACGAAGGCCCTAAGATAATTTTTTCCCCAGAGCCTCTTGTGTGGAGCTAACATAAAAAAATATGCATAAAAAATATATGTATAGGTACATACATTTTGCTCTATAATTGTAATTGAATCAACATTATTATGCAAGTTTAATCTAAGAATCATCAATATCATGTCCGTGTTTCAAATGAATTAAGAATAATCCAAAAAACGTAATTTATAATAATTAACACGTCTTAGAACAAGAAAAAACAAAAAAAATCTTTGAATGACTGTCCAAAAGCATTAAAAAAATGGATATCCAAATAAAAATTTCCATAAAATCCGATTTGGTATTCAACCAACAGCCTGATTTGCATATAAATAAGCAAGAAACTCGCAGCTCTGTTGTTGATGAATCAGAATTCCATTAAAGTGGTACACAATAAAGATAAATAACAGGACCCCTTTCGTGAGTGTAACGATGTGCGAAGAAACTCCGAAAGCATTTCTTCCCTCGGTAAATATTCCTCCCATCTTTCTCTACTACCTCTTCAGCTTCCCGTTTCTCGCTTCCCATCTCGTTTCTTTCAACTTCCTTTAAATGTGGAGTGGTTACTTAAACAGGCGCATCTTTAAACAATTCTCAACCGAGATTGAAGGACAGAGAACATTTAACTTTTTAGTTAACCTCTACGTATACCCGGAGTGGGAATAATAATGTCCGATCCGAAGAGGGGTCTCCAGGTTTAGTGTATTGATTATTCGTGTAGTTTTAGCTTTTTTCAATAGATGCCTATAGCCTAGTTTGTAATAGGAAGTTCTGCTACAATAGGTGGCATAAAATATTAGAAAAGTACCATCTATCGCCGTTCGTGTCTTAGGTATGAACGGTTACGATGACGGCCGAAGATGAGATTGGATGGGCTCCCACGGTCCGCTCGCTACAGCAACAGAACCACTGAGAGCCTAGCTTAGTAAGGTCGTATGTCCAGTTTGATATTAGTTGTAAACGTAGTATTTACGATAACTAAAAAACAACTAGTTCACTCAAACTTTTAACTTATATGGAAGATTCAAAACATACCCTAAGTTGTCCTTTTTACTGGAAATTAAGAGACTAGGGAGAACACTATGGTTCCACTTCAAATCGCGAGGCAACCATGGCTCTTTTGTCATTTTCAGTAACACTTAAGATGGGTTGTTTAAATTAAACTTGAATATTTCATTAAATTTTTATAGTTCTATTTCTGTGAAAGTTCTGTTATTATATTTTATCATTAGAGGCCAGTTAAAACTGAAAAAAAAACTAAAAAAAAAACTAAAAATAAAACTGAAAAAAAACTCACAGAATTTACATTGAACTATCACAGTTCGTGAAAATTAACTTAAAATATTTTATGAATTAAAATCCTAATCCCTCCCTAATTTTGTAGCAAAACCAAACTTTAGAAAAATATAGAAGCAAGGGTTCTCCGCATTAGGATTATTAAGAGATATACCGAAAACTAGATAAATATTCATAAATTTGGTACTTACTGTACATTAGCAGCAGAAATGATGTGGTGCCATCTGTTGATATTTCCTGAAACAATCATGAAAACAATATTGTTAATCTAGACATGAAATTCTGTATTTTAAATTCTGGTTTATTAATATATTATTTATTTTCCGGATAATAAAAAGATTTATTGCAATTAATGTTTTTAAATACATAAAAATAACTAAATTAATAAATTCTTTTGTTGGGTTGAATTTATTGAACAATGGAACCTAGAGCTTAAAACTCACTACGGCAGGCACTAACGAGTTTTATTTTTGAAAAGATTTGAATTGGGAATTGAAGGTTTCTATTCATAGCACAGTTTAAGCGCACATTGACATAAATAGGTAGAATTAAAATCTCTGGGGTGTATGTAATAAAAATCACGTTTTTGCATGAAAGGCCGATGAACGGCAAATAAAACAAATAAAGTCAGGTAAGATATTACAGATTGCTATTATGGTATGCCTGGAAATTTTCTGAATACTAAGCGAATGACATAATAAGTCAGGGATGTCCCAGGAATACATAGCTCGTAGTAAATCAAATATCACTTATGTCAGGTCGCAGCAAGAGTCGGACAAATAGAAGTTTGTGTTTGAGACAAAGGCGATGAGTGTGAATGAAGAAAACAAGAACAATATTTATTTATTTATACTAGATTCTACAGATGTTCGCACTTACGTGAGAACAATCCAGTTATAAAAAATTAAGTTATTACACAATTACAGAAATCTACAATTACATACAATTAAAAACATCATAAATAAAAATACAGAAATATATACAAGCCAACTCAAGTAACACATTACAATGAGTGGCAAAGACATAAAAAATACGCGAGGCATGCATAGAGAGACAATTGACACAATATAATTAGTTAGTATTATTTAACAGCGCCAGAACTTTTTTTTTTAATCCGTACAAATTATCGAAGAAAATATCACTATCTCTTCAGTTCAGCACACTCTATCTTGTTATATAGTCGACACATCTGGGTCAGAGGGCTAAAGTAGGCGATATTATTTTTAAATGTATTCATCTGAAAAATATTATGGCGGCTTAAGCCGCCGCTATCCGAATTTCTACCGATTTCTTACATATCTCCCTTAAACATTTGAAGTTTTTAAGCTCTTAAAAAAATATATGTTATTTTTGAATATAATATCTACATACTTTCCACGCCGAAACGCAAATTATATGAAATTCCCTCGATAGAAAAAAATCGCAAAGAACGCTCCGAAAATTATTTAAAACAACTCTATTTCTATTATTTTATAAGTTATATTTGTGAAAAATTTCACAGTGTTTCTTTAAATGATAGTTAAGATACTTTCTACTAGATTTTTGCTCTATTTTAAACGAGTCATGTTTTATTAAGCGTTTTTATAATTTTCGTTTCAATTTTATCATTGAAAATATTAGCGCGCTCTGTCCAACATTCGTAATTACATATCTCTCCATCTTCTTCTTTTTGAGCCGGGAAGCGTCGCCTTAAACAATGGGAATTGGGGACATTTATTTCAATACTTATATTCGCAAGACAGTATTTGTGGGCGATCATCTCTGACTTCTTTTTGAAGGATTATTTTTTGTAATATGGACACTGTAAACCTTGGTGTGGTAAGTAAGTTGAAAAATAATGTTGAACCTAATAATTAAAAATTGCTAATCTGCTATTAAAATAGAGATTAATAAAAAAAAACAGTAGTTACCGAACACGCCAAAAACCATTTTAAGCTAAATTTCATTTCTGAACCTCAAACACTTGTAAAATTTCGTACAATAAAAATGTTTGTATTTCATTCCACATTTGTGTTAGAATCGTCTGTAAACCACTCAGACATACATTAATAAATAAAGGGTTCAACGCGAGGTAAAACATTCCTTTGATATTTATATATATTTTTCGATTCGTGTGTGTCACCTTTTCAGTTATTAAATCTATGTGTAATGCGTCAAAGCGTGTTTTTTCGAAACCCGAAAGCACCGACGCTAAAAGATAAACACGTCAAACGCGTATGAAAATTGCGAAGTGTAAATATAATTCATACTTCCCCACTCACATTGTTTGTAGCGAAAAGTTCATAAAGCTTACGATAACTGTAAAAAAGGAGTTTTCGTATGATTTATCGCGCTTTTTATGGTCCTGCCAGGGTTGTCAACCGGTTTGTGGCTAGACACAATTGAGATTGAGCAGAATAAGATGAACATCTATTTTTCACTTATAAACGGAATAAAAAAAACAATAAAATTTATTTACAAAAGATTTTTATTTAACATTAACTCCAGATAGGAGGCCTTGAGGAAAACAATTTCCCTTGGGCCTATATCATCTTTAGGGATGCTGTGTGGGGGTCTTTTTAGGGAAAGGAAGAAGAAAAAGTTCTGGGAAGGAAAAGGGTGTGAGTGATGGGTAGGAATCTGGGTGTCAATGTGTCCAGGAGTGACGGGCGAGAGAGTCCGGCAGGAAAGCTAAAAAGGTCACCCTCAAAAGGGAATTGAAATATTACTCTCAATATCTGATAAAAACTCCGAAACATCCGTTACACTATAGTAACGCTTTTATAATATGAATGGTGATTTCTCATCAGAGCGTTACATACGGAACGACAGATAAAATTTATAAATAAAATTTGACTTTAACCAACTGTAAAACGCTTAAATTTTCTTTTCGCATAAGAAAAGTTCCTTTAAAACAGGTAAAAGGGCAAACTTTAATAACGTGAGCTCAAAGGGGGGGGGGGGGGGGGGGGGGTCTAGATTGGAAGAAAAACTGCTCGCGTAATTAAAGAATGCCCCCTAAGGACTTTAGAAAAATAGAACGTTGTTAATGTAGTCCTAGAAAGAGGTGTTGTCATAATTGTTTTACCATTTTATTTCTTTTTAGTTTCCATACGACGTGTGTGAGTAGGAAGAGGATCGAGGAAGAGGATCGTCAATGACGTATGTAGACGTACGGTCTCTCTCTGGGTGTATAAAACTGTCCTTCACCAATCAAATTTTTCTAACTATAAATATATATTTTTTTTACTCTTCTCTTGCACACTACTTACTCTCTTTTTTTACTTACTCAGGGCCTGTTATCTTTGGGGATGTTGTGTGTAAGGTCTTTAAAGGAGAGGAAGGAGAGTGAATTCTGAGATAAAAAGTACGAGGGGTGGGTAAGAATCTGGGGATCCGTGTCTCCAGAAGTGACGTAGATCCCATTGCGGTGTAAGGCGATGTTCCTAGAGTGTTCTGCTGGAGAGGTCAAAAGGTCTTCATCGACAAACCTGGACAAATCACACCACACGAACCCGGGCAACCTTGCTAAGTCACCTGCGAATCACCTGGGGTAACCTACGGCAGAGGTGTTTGATATTTAATAAGAGGTTCCCGAAAGTCATTTTGAATTATTGTTTCCAATCATTCTTATTGAATTATTATAGATTTAAAATCTAACATAATAAAATTGAATACTTTCACCCCAACAATATCGAAAATCAATCTGAATTGTGTTACTTAATTAAAATAATGTATTCATTCAATTGTAAACTTCACTCGCCATGGCAAAGGGAAAACCAAAGTAGTGGGCGAAATAAAACTAAAAAATGTAATAACTTGAAATAAAAAAAAACAAAAAAAAATTAAGCCATAAAAATTGTGCTTCTTCAAATAAATAATTTCAACATTTTATAATCTGTCAATAGTATTTCTATGAATATTTACAAAAGAAAAAAGGGCTCTTGTGTGAGTTGTAAAAAAAAGTACATATCTTTTACCGAGGTACCTCAATTCACAGGTCACGTAAGAACGTAGGTAATGTAACTCAATAAATTAAATAACGAGTAATTTGTTGTATTTTTATTGTTTGTTTGCGCCAATCAGTGTTATTTTTTTGTTTATGATTTAGTATTGGAAAGCTGCTTATTCCTTTACCCAGTTCCTTCCAACAAGTACCTACCCTTCACCCATCCTACGCCAAGACGAAACAAAATCGCTACGTTCTATTGCCGCATGCTTTTGTTTTCTTCACTTGTTGAAAACGCAAACCGATTCAAGTGTTGATAAAATTTGTGCATTTTACTTGATTTGAAATATCGCAAAATAAGTTCAATTTGTGATCTTATTATTATACCCGCCGCGGCTGCTGATATAGCCGTGTTTTTTTGTATTGTGTTCTGAAACCAATCGTCACATCGTCGCGTGTGAATCTATCTTGCTACAAAGTACAATTGCCGGTCAATGTGTGACCAACATTTAACCGCCAGTGTTTGAACTGTTTTAAAGACTACTGTTATAAGTGAACTATTAAACTACTATAAATACAAAAGGGAACTTTTGAATAATTAAAAGGACCACAGCGCCAGCGGCAAACGACCATTCGAAAGTGAACTCGGTAAGTTTTGGCTCCATTATCCTTTGGGTTTTCGTTAAAATTGTTGTTTTAGATTCGCACCGCATCCGCCTGTGAACGAAAGTGAATTGATTTGCGCAACCATTTGTTCTATTGGATGAAAAGGTAAAAATAGCAATACACGCCGATTTATCAGCAATGTAATTGAAACTGAAAAAAATTATTTGTTTAAATTTGTATTGGACAAAAGCCATTGTCAGGTTGAGCACCCCTGATCTACATGAGGTAAAATTCGGGTGGATTTTTGTTTTTGGCCGGAATGATATTGTTTTAATTCTCGGTAGTGTGTCTATAAAAATGCGAAATGACAATTTCCACGCCTTTGTTGATTAGCGCCTCTGCGAAACACGGGGAGGAAATTCACATTCGTTTTTATATCGCCGGAACATGGATTATTTATGGAAATGTTCGCGCCCGGGAAGGTGCTATACGCATTCCCCATCCACCAACACCGTTGTTTTTGTAAACATTATGTTAGAGGATCTACAAACTGCCGGTAGAATGAGCTTTATTAAATTCACAGGTAAATAATTCTCTGAGTAACGACACACATACAAGCGTAAGAATGGGATAACTAAGCGAAAAAGTTAGTAGGATTTTTAATTTTCGTGGAAACGAAATGTGATTGCACATTGGAGGTTATCCACCACTTACTCGCCCTGGTATAAGAAACAGATGGTTACTCCCTCAAGGCTCTCGCAAGATACTATTTTTTTTTTGCTAAACGAAGCTACATTTATTTATTTTTGAACGAATCTAGACCTCTAACGTCCCTGCATACGTTGTTAGTAAGCAGTTTGTAAGTGCTTAGCAGGAAAAACAAAATGCAAAAATATGCGATTGCACAATGTAAATAGATACGGACATAGTTTCATAATCAACTGCTAACCCTGTACAACCCTGCGCCTCACGGTTGAATTTGGTAGCCACTTCGGTTCTGGAGCTCCAAAATACCTGAAAAATATCCTCAACTCTGTGCAGAAACGGGCGGTCCGTTTGATAGATTCTCCCATCTTAACAGACAAATCGCAATCTTTAGAGCACAGGCGTCGGGTGGGAATGCTATCCTTGTTCTACCGGTATTTCAATGGAAATGCTCCGAGGAACTAGCCTTGACACCGGTGCATGGTCGGGAAAAACGCCGAACGTGTACCCAACATATGAATATGGTTGACATTTGTCACGTGAGAACGGGTCGCTTCTTCGACTCGTTCTTGCGTTCAACTGCTCGGCTGTGGAACGGTTTGCCGGCCTCTGTGTTTCCTCCTTCCTACAACATGGGTCTCTTCAAGACCAGTGTTTATTTCTTCATCTACTTAAAAATAACCTCCACACAGCATCTCAGATGACATAGGCCCTAAAGGAAATTGTTTTCCTCTGGGGCCTGAGTGTGGAGTTAATGTAAAAAAAAAATAAAAATGTAAATTTTATTGAAATTTATTACAATATATCATAATTATCTATGAACTAGTACATATTTTACAACAGTAGTCTACGGACTCTTCGGGTCACATGGTCTCATTGTCGAGTTGTGCCGAAGGTGACCGAGGGTAGATTTAGTCAATCTAGCTTCTGTCAAGAACAATAAAATAATTAAATGCTGTTTATTAAAAATATGAACACATATTTTCCAAGTAAAATTGACATACTGTTTTCATTCGATTTATGATATATTATTCGATGCAAATTTTTCCGCACACTATGCTGAAAATATCCCAACTCGCTCTCTTAGAAAAGATTTCGGATGACTTTCGAAGCGCTATGAATATTTTTCTTGTATTATTGCCAATTTACGAAACTCGCTGGCACTTCTTCCAACATAATATTCTGCGCAAGAATGGAAAAGAGAACATCAACCAGCGAGGGAGTGTCGAAGGGGATATTTTCAGACTATTATGTGAACTGAGATGCAGGAAGCGATCTGAACCGAGTGATAGGATGTAAGTATGAATAAATATTTTTAGAGCTCAAAAGGAAGAAAGTTTGGCAGCTAAGAAGGTTTATTCAACCATTTGTATGACAAGCTTTGAAATTTTTTCAACAGACAATATGGTACGATTTGAGATTTTCAAGGTCAAAAGCATTATCGTCAAAAACGCTTAGGTAATCGTTAAAGTGCTATGCATCCGCCCTGATGATGGACACTTTACACTTCAAAAAGTTGGCTAAAGATGGAAGAATCGCAACACGGCATAATAATCCTAAAAATTTTTTTTTTCTGAGCTTGAGAAATTTTGCATATTTTGTTACATAGAAAATTTCATGCGAACAGTTTTAAAATCGTCAAATTATTTATTATTATTTATTATGACGGCTGGCGTAGTCCAGCGGAAAGGCTCTTGATTCGCATTCCGAAGGTCGCAGGATTGAATCCCGGCGTGGCAAATAAATTTTATTTGATTAATATGTATTATTTAGCAATTTATTAATTTAAAATAATAAATAGTATATTTGCGGCACGTTCCAGAGTGGAAGATACTCTCCGTATCGCCCTGGTGTAAGACCACCGTTCAGAATTGAAACGTTGCTTGAAATGGCTTTAGTCATGTTTGGTGACCAGATCTGAATAGCCAGATACTTCCCACCTTCCTCTTCCCCATCTCCTCCCCCTCTCCACTACCTTCAGCCTCACAACATACCCATTTGGGGATGACGTAGTCTCACTGGCTCCAGAAGGGGAGCAGTTGGGACTCTTGTGCGGTATTCATATAAAAAAATATATATTATATAGTTAATTTCCTCGCTTTCATGTCAATAAACCCTTAAAATTCTTTATAGAACTGAAGTTTTAAATAAATTGAAGCCTCTTTTATGTCTGTTTTTGACAGTATCAGTATTCATAAACACTATTCAGCTTGTCATGGAAACGAATATGCGATCACAACATGTTTGGCTGCAGTTGGTTGATTTAGGCATTCCAGAAAAAAATAGTCGAACAATTTTCACATCACCATAGTTCAACGTTCGAAAAATTTTCATCATCATTTTCAGTACCTGTTACTGTTGTTGTTTTTACAGTTTCTTTAAAATAGTATATCTGTTAATTGTACACATTTATATTGTTGACGCAACTATGAACATCTTTCTCCTTTCACCCAATCTACTACCCTTGTACCTAATATTACCTGTTTGTGACATTTAAAACAATAACTCAAGGATTAATAAGTCTATTGAATTAACCCGTGCGTTGATCATCCATATTGAGCTTTCAATGCTTTATTATCGACTATATATAAGAAGCCTCTGTGCAATGATCAACTACATAGTGATCTCTCAGTGTGTTTAATTGAAGTCAAAAGAAGAAACCGAAAGAGTGAACACTAAGTTGATGCATTAGGGTGCATTGTTCGAATCTATTACAAAAACTCACGAAGTGTTCCCTCGCTGCCGTAATATTTAAAAAAGAGCTGTGTAATAACACAGGCCAATAATGAAAAAACTTTTTCAATAATTTTTACTAATTCCTGCGTAATTTGGTGTCCTGATTACGAAAACAATTATAAAAAAGTCACCCACCAATTTTTCACATTTCACTACTAAATATGCATGATGAGCCTTAAAGTCCACTTCTTGCACAACCATATTGACTTTTTTCCTGAAAATTTAGGTGATGTGAGTGAAGAGCAAGGGAAAAAAAAGAGATGAAGAAACGATACCAGGGATGGTGGAATATTAAAATGATGGGTAATTACTGTTGGTCACTTCACAGAGAACAACAAAACGCAACGCATCGGTGAAAAAGCTAAGCAAGAAATTTTGCAGAGAAAAGAATAAGCATCTAATATTCAAATTAAAGTAATTAAACATGATTGTAAGTAAAATGTAACCAATTTTAAGAACTATGAATTTTAAATTTTTATAGATTTTCCTTTTTTTGAAAATATTAAATTGATATCATATTGTGAAAGAATGGTGGGTGATAAAAAAACTGTTATGAAATACGGTTTCAGCATCCAAAATTACATCATATTTTGGTAAATTTGCTTAAAAAGTTTTCACAAACATTTTTTTTGTTGGCCTGTGTAATTATTGTAAATCAGATTCCCTCCCCATGTTCATTAAACTATTCCCATAGTTGTATCACTTTGAAAAACCATATTTTTATATTACAGTCTATTGATTTGCAGTCAATATAGCTGCTACTACACGTATAACAAACCCAGTATAAAGAGCTGCGTAGTGTGTAACAAGTAGATTGCAATAGTAGAATTATTAACGATGCATTCCATTTGATTTATACTCTTTTTTGATACTTTACAATTTTGCATTATTTTTTCAAAAATAATGGCAGTTAACACACACAAACAATAATACATTTTGATTACGCTCACCCACAACTTTCGATTGGTAGCCGAGTGAATGTGTCGGGTTTTCAACCAAGTGTCTCACCTATCCAACTACTAAACAAAATACTTAAGAGAAGGACTTGACATACCGATCCAAATGCATACCAAACATTTTGTCTGCCGAATATTTTATGGTACGCAAAATCATCTCTAAGGATATTTTATTTCGTTGTTGCGCCTAGATAAGACCTCCATCACTGCACAAGCAATATTATCCGATAATTTTTTTTTTATATTGTCAAGTTTTACTATATACCTTGCTTTTCTTGAAATAATAAAATGTGTGATTGTACACTACACATTACGTAGATAAATAATATGAGACTTATCCTGGTATTAGGTCATAAATTTTTTGATTAAACAATTTCAAATTCAGCCGATTGAGAACGTTTTCTAGAATAATTCTTTCTTTTATTTAACACGTGTGCATTTTATCAAATATCGCACTTCTCACATATCGAAGGAGAAAATAGTTCCGTTGGAGGCTGTATTCAATTTCCGGCGGAAGGGGAAAGATCGAGCCGGAAGTCGCTCAGGATCACGTGATGATTTAAGATGGCTGCCGGAAGTTTACATGATATATTTGGAATGCAACTCTTTCGATTATTTAGCAATATCCCTTATTTGACCCGGCGAGAGTGTTGTGAATAAGTGTAACGAGAAGTATGTGGCAGGATATGACATACCCGTTTACAAATTTGACTGTAAAGCTTGATTCTTAATAAAAAAACATTATAATAAGTATTTTTTATTATAGCAAGACTACATTATAACGTATTGGAAATAAAACAATTGCGCCATTTTAACAATTTTTATATTTTACTTAAATGGAAACAAGTCACTATGAATTTTCAAAAAAAAATTTCACTCCCAAAAAAAACTTTAAAAGAACTATTTAAACAATGGTATGTTACCCTTTGTATGTTTTTTTTACATGAGCTCCATACAGGAGGCCCTGAGAAAAATAATTTTCCTCAGGGCCTATGTCATCTTTGGGGATGCTGTGTGGAGAGTTTTTTAAGGAAAGGAAGGAGAGGAGAGTTGTGGAAAGAAAAAGGGTTTAAGGGGTGGGTAGGAATCGGGGGTTCAGTGTGTTCTGGTCATCCGCCTCCAAGACCTAGACAAACCTCACCTCATGAACCCAGGCACCCCTGCTAAATCACCAAACGTACTGAACCACTTGGGGTGACTTATGGCAGAGGTTAGTTGCCAATTGAAGATTTTTTTTGATTTAAGCAAATTTAAAAAAAAATAACGGCACCGGGCCGCGCCTTCCGCAGGTCTGATATAATCAAAAGCTTATTAGTTTGGGAAGGCGGGTATGGGTACCAAAGCCCCGGGAAGCATTTATTAGATAACCAACTCCTCTGCCATAGAACAACCCAAGCGGTTCGCCACGTTTGGCGGCTTAGAAGAGATGCACGGGCTCATGATGAGATTCCTACCCATCCCTCATACCTTTTCCTTCCCAGAACTTCCTCTCCTTACTTTCATTAAAAAACGGTTCACAGAGCATCCAAAAAGCTGACAAAGGCTTTGTAGGAAATTTTTTTTTCGGGGCCTCCCGGGCTAATGAAAAAAAATATAGCAGGCAACCGATTAAAATGCTTTTATTTTAAAGCTTTTTTCTAAGTCTTAATTAAACGTTTCTGATTCTCCATCGGAATCATACATTTAAGCCCGCGAGATTAATTAATTGAAACTTCCGATGAATTTATTCTGCTCCTAAAGAAAATTAATCTTCGTTCCGATCACAGAACATACAACAGGTAGAAGGGTATCGGAGGAGCCTCCGTGTGCCCAGAGCAAGTCCAATTTTACCCTTACTTTGGGTGAAATAAATAGAACAATATTTTTATACAAATATAAAAATTGTTTCTCGATTTAACAATCTTGACGGCCGGCGTGGTCCAGCAGTCAGGCGCTTGACTAGGATTCGGAAGGTCGCGGGATCGAATCCCGGCGTGGCAAATAAATTTTATTTGATTAATTTGTGCTATTTCACAATTTATTCATTTAAAATAATATATATTATATTTGCGGCACGTTCCAAAGTGGAAGATACTCTCAGTATCACCCTGGTGTAAGACCGCCGTTCAGAATTGAAGCGTTGCTTGAAATGGCTTTAGCCGTGTTTGGTGACGAGATCTGAATAGCCAGGTATTTTCCACCTTCCTCTTCCTCATCTCCTTCCCCTCCCCTCTACCTCCAGCCTCACAACGTACTATTTGGGGATGCCATAGTCTCACTGGCTCCAGACGGGATCAGTTGGGACTCTTGTGCGGTATTCATGTAAAAAAAATCTTTTTCGTAGGTTCTTCTAGAGTGGAAAGGTTGTGAGTGCAAAGATAAAATTTATTAATAAATAATGTACATTTTTTAAATTTACATTATTTATTAATAAATTTTACAATTTTTTAATTCACTCGTTGCTGCGCCCAACGAAACACAAGACCATCTGTTAATTTGAATGCAAATCAAATCCATACCGCCCGCTTGTCAGCCCGCTCACAGACATTTTTTTATATATTTCAACCAATTTACACAAAACCTTGACAAATTATATACCTTTACCTTCAGTAGTTTTTGAGTTTATTGCGAACAGACAGACAGTCAGACAGAAAGACAGACAGACAGACGCGCCGGAGGACTTTAATTTATAATATTTAGGGCAGAGATAGAGAAGTGAAAAGGAAAACACAAATGTAATACAAAATAAAAAAGAAAATACAAATTGTATTGATCAAGAGTAAAAAGAGTCTAAAGAATACAAAATATCTCATCAAAAGATGACCGGTCAGTGGTTGAGTGGCCATCGCGCTTGGGTCCCACCCGGGCGTCCCGTGTTCGATTCCTCGGCTGGCTAAGTCCTCCATCACAACACAAGCAACATTTCGGCTTTCTGTGGTGGCAGTAGGAGATTCTCAAACATTGTTGGGTTATTCGTAACCCGGGAATGTTTGACTTTAAATTTTTTTTTTTAATAATTTATGTACGTAAATATTAATTTATATACCTACACATGGACACATGCACATATAAATACATACGATGTAAGATCGGAAGAAAACTACGACAATTAAAAATAAATAATAATTTAAAATTTGTAGCACAAACTCTAAATTTTTACCTATTGTTGGATTTTGTGTCTTGCGTGTCATTCCTGTGTATCATTTATAACTTATAAAATTACTGTGATTGTAAAAATATTATAATTTAAAATACACATAAAAGTGTGCAGTTATCCTCTCTTAAGCACAAGCATCTGCTTTATTAGGAGAGTGTACGAAATATAATGTTTTATTGTGTGAAATTGTAAACAATATGAATGTTACAAACAATCCATACTAATATTATAAATGCGAAACTGCTCGAGTTTGTTTATGACCTTTTCACGCATAACACAATATAAGCTCTGGCGTTATGAAATTATAAATATTAATATATTATATTTGTTATACGTTTTCTGTCGCTAACAAAAGCGAGTTTTTGCTAACGTCAGAAAAAAATCTTTTCTATGGAAACAATGTTGATATATTTTTGGGCTCTATGCTGGTAAAAAAAAAAAATTCAAATATTAGAATTCGTTTTTTTTTTTTTGGACAAGCCTGGAATAAATGTCAGGTGAGAGTTCCTATATTAAAAATATAATTCGTAACGATTATAAAGACTGAATGATAAATAGAGTATTTTTTTTATTATATTAACGAACTTCTAAATATTTAAATAAAAATTAACATCCGAAATGTTTGTAAGCGCACAAATTCCGAACGAATGAACAAAATTGGATAAGTAATTCTTTTTTTCTTTGAGCTAGCTTCTTTTTCATTATGAAGTTTAGGTGGTAGGCGAGATGTTTGAAAACTGAATGTAAGGGAATGAATATATGGAATTCGGGAGGGGATGGGGGTGGGGTGGGGGGGGGGGGGGGGGGGGGGGGAGATAATTGATAAGTGCAAGTGCTACGGTAATTTCCCGTAATACCATGCGAGCGAAGCCACGGGGAAAAGCTAGTAACAAATAAATAAATAAAACGTGTACGTAAATAAATCACGAGAAGAGATTAATGGTAACTTGGGATGCATGCCCTTTTGTGTGTAGTGACCATGTATTAAACTGTTTATACAACCATTTTAAGTTTTTGTTTCTTTTATATTCAATACTCTTATCATTTAATTTATAAAAGCGGTTTATTATAAACAAGTTTTGCTATGCAATTATTACTACGTGTGACAGCTGTATCGCTCTTTGAAGGCATTATTAAACTGAAGAAATTATCAAACAAGGCTTTATCAAAACTTCAGACTGCGCAACAGCCGTCACGCGTAATTATAATTACACAACTTAACTTGCTTTTAATAAATTGTCTTTATAAAATAAATAATAATATAATTAATGATCTTATTAGATTTGTCAAAGAATCTATATATTAAAACGCAAAAATCAGCCATTTTAAATACATTTAGGATTACGAAAGATTTTTTTAAACATTTATATTGAAGGATCAGTAGGGTTATTGGTCCGGTTAGGAGTTCTACCGAGCCGAACCCTATATTAAAATAATCATTTTCCGATTTGGTCTCTGGCAGATTGACATGTATTTCTTGTATTGTTTTGTATTTATAATACTTATATAGTGCAATTGCGTAGCGTGGATTGACTAGATGATCATTTGTGGAAATGTGTGTGGAAGGGTCAAGTTTTTCCTGTGGCGAAGTAATAAAAAGTCAAAATAATAAAATAAAAAATGGAGATCTACAAAATAAACTTGATAATGATAAATAAATATTTTATGTCATTTTGAGTGATGTAATTAATAGGTGTTTTTTTTTAAGAAGGTATGAAAATGAGAGGTGTGAGGTAGGATTCGTGCTTTTTGGCAAAACCTTTTTTTCTGTTTTATTCCACTCTTCACAAAAAATTATTAATCCTCGTTCCGAACATCTTTGAGTCACACCGATGGGCGAGAATCAAACAGAGATCAATTTTATCTTACTTTAGGTGTGTAAATAAATTAATCGTTATCAAAACTCGAAATTCTTGCTCAAAAAGATTATTAACCTGATTAGAAACAAGGTGGCAAATTTTTTAACGTAAATTTCATATCAGTTTTATTACGAATCGATAGCTGTAGATAACACTACTTGGAATTTTCAGTTCAGCGGTTTTGATGACGTATTCTGATATTCACTGGCGTTTCGAATAAGTTATGCATATAATTCTGGCAGAATTAATGGATTACGTAATTTAATAGGTAAATTCATTTACTGGCTGCCTAGTTCAGAATATTTTAGTAGACGAGAAATCTTTTTAGTAAATGATAATCTTTCAGGGATTATCAAAGCTTAGAAAATATTGCTGTGCTAACAAAAAATATGATATAACTAGTTAACTAGTTAAATATTATTATGGTCTGCGCCGAACAAATACTGGAGACTAAAACGAGAGAGTAACTTAATAAATTATCTTTAGTTAGTTTTAGGATCGAGCCCTACAAAAAACCAAATGTACTGCACCTTTAAGTCGCCGCATCCCGAATTTCTACCGATAAAGTATTTTCCTTAATCACGTTAAGTTTTAAAGCTCCAAAAATATATGCTCTTTTTTATGATAATTTCTAGACATTCCCCACGCCAAAATGCTAATTTTAGAAATTCCCTCAATAGAAAAAAATCGCAAAGTACGCTATGAAAATTATTATAAACACGTTTTTTCACTTATTTTAGAAGTTATATGTTTGAAAAAATTCACAGTGTTTCTTTAAATGCTATTTTAGATGTTCTTTACGAGATTTTGGCTCTATTTTAAACTAGTCGTATTTTATTAAACATTTTCATGATTTTTGCTGAACGGCGCTGTATGAATATTCCAAATATTGTTTTTAATCCCTCGAGCATATTTTGTTAACGAAACGAAATCCAAATAAATGAATATTTCTGAATGTATCTGAAAACTAAAAATTGTTTTTTGAAAGTGGTAAAATTGGCTTTCAAATTTTATAATTCGAACTAAACAAATAATTTTTAAAATACCAAAATTTTTAATGCAAACATGAAAGAGTTTTAATAATCG
This sequence comes from Glyphotaelius pellucidus, assembly GCA_936435175.1. Classification (NCBI taxonomy): domain Eukaryota; kingdom Metazoa; phylum Arthropoda; class Insecta; order Trichoptera; family Limnephilidae; genus Glyphotaelius; species Glyphotaelius pellucidus. The sequence continues at coordinate 10,674,795 of OW386558.1, forward strand.
CTCACTTCGTTTTTTCTAATTAAAATTACTGGTAACAAAAAAAATAACAGGACAGACATATTTTATCAAGAAAATGTATGGTTACCTCACATTTTTCAAGTAAAAATAATTCATCCAAAAATTTCCAATGTTTGAAATTTTTTTTTCAAATTGCGATGAGAAACTTAAGTTACATAATTTGTAAATTTTAATTATTTTGTGGATTACCTTCGATTTGAGTATAAAGGGTGGTGTTTTGTCTTTCTAACACCGTTAAGATAATTTTTCTCACCATGACAGAAAGGGAGACACAACAATTTTTATGAGACCTGTATAAATTGTTTCCAAAAACGAACAAATTAACCTGAGATAAGATGAAAGATGGAAAATAATGCAAATAAAAACCTTCAAAATTTATAGAGGTTGTCAGATACGTTTTTTAACACTCCGTGTCTGTGCGAATCATTAAAATAGACATCCTCATGGCTTCATACGGAAATTAATATTTAGAAGTTCTTCGTCAAATATCTAATGTAGAGTTATATTTTATATTATGCAGGTGAATTTTGCATACCAATGTCCGCCAGAATAATTACACACGGACGAAATTACACTTGCACAAAATTACACGTGGATATACGAGGGCTGTCCATAAAATAAGGTCTCCAAGATGCTGAGGTCATGAGGAATAATTTTACGCGAGAGCCGTCAACACTGGCTTATAGCCTGGTTCCTCTACACCAAATACCCACCATGCTGCACTCTCTAGGACATGTCACACAACGAAACGGTCTCGAACCGATCGAATGTGAATTTATAGGGACAATCAATTTATAGAGACAATAATGAATATACAGGCGATGAACATCATACTTACGTCTTCTACCGGCTAGCTCAATTGTAGAGAATTCGTGTTTGAGTTCGTTAATGCCAACCCGACTCAAAATGACCACAGCTTAATTATTGATAAATTAAATGCAATAAAGGTTAAAACAAATAAAAAGAACTCTTGTTTGCTATTAAATTAACTTGAGTATATTTAGCTTGACTCGACGCTACTAGGAAAAGCCTTAAATCTCTTTGTGAACTGAAAGTTACTGATTTTACAATAAAGATAATAGGTTTACGTACATAACCCCATGAGACGTCGTCAGGAAACATCACTGATTTTAACCCAAAAACCAGTTAAACTCTTTTTAGTGCAAATGTTGAATCGAAGACGGGAGAGAATCTGCCCGTTCGTGATCTGGAAGTCAAGAGAGCGTGGTCAAACCACCCTCTCTCTAGCTCGGTTTACAGCCCCCCACCCCTGCCGAGAGGGGTACGAACTACTTCGGTCAGTGTTATCATTATCCAAAATAGGAATATAAAAGTACTTGTTTTTAAAAGCTCTTACGGGGTTGCATGTTTCAGGTTCATAAAATAGATTTCTAACAGACACTAAGTCTCGGCGTGGCGGCCGTTCGCGATGGAGCTTCCACTCGCTGCACCCACCAAGTGTGAACTACGCTCTATGATAAGTTTTTTACAAAACCCCGGTAGATATTTACTTGCAGAGGCTTGAAGTGTAAGTGGAAATCAGTATATGAGTGCGAAAAACGTGCGCAAATGGTGCAGAAAATTTAATAGTGTGCCGGGCGGCCAACAATTGCCGAAGTAGAAAAAGCAATGATTGCAGATCGACGGGTGACGGTTCGGGAGCATAGTGACATGATCCCTGACGTCAGTAAGACCACTATTGACAAAAATTTGACAGACTAATGGGGAGACCACAATGTCTGCCCAAGGTGGGTCCCAAAATGCTCACCGAAGATCACAAACCAAAACGGGTTGAAGCAGCCCGCAAATTCCTTGAGTGCTACGACATCGATGGCGAAAAATTCTTGGACTCAATTGTGACTGGGAACGATACCTGGGTACACTACATGACAACAAAGATAAATAACCATCTCGCCAGTGGCATCATTCAGATTTGCCAAAGCAAAATTAAACACAGAGTATAATTCACACATGGTGGGTGCGGCGATTGGAAACTCCATTGCGAACGGCTGCCACGCCGAGACTAAGCGTCACAAAGGGTGCAGCATGGTGGGAATTTGGCAAAGAGAAACCAGGCTACACGCCGGTGTTGCCGGATTGCGCGTAAAATCGTCCCTAGCGACCACAGAACCTTGAAGATTTTATTTTAAGAACAACTTTCATAATTACACCTACTTACAATTTTTACATCTGCCGGAACAATAAACGTAAAATAAAATCATGAAAAATAATTTAGCTGATACTTAAGCACAATTTTTGATGTGTTGTTCCAGTAGGTGTAATTTAAGTGGATATGTAATTTCCTTCATTGGTTATTCCACCCATGTAATTTTGGCAATAATGTCGGAACGTGAAAATCACGCATATTTAATGTGGTCATTTAACCTTTCCTAACGTTTACTTTCCCCTTCCCGATTTCCTTCATTCCCAATTCTTCATTCTTATAATGAAGCCCAATTATTGGATATGACCAAATCAAGTTTACCAAATATAATTGTCCCAATGTCTTCCATCTCTCAGAGACTCATTTGTGGTATTCCCATATTTTTTTTATAATGGTTCAATTCAATTACTTAATTGGTTAATTCATGAGGAAGAAACTTCGCCTGACCAATCTTTCTTATAACAGGAAAGAAAATAAAGCGAAGCAAAATCAACCGGTGCAAGAGAAACGTTATAGAAAATTGGAACGCTAGTGTCAGCTTATTAAAAATGTGATTAGTCTTTCCCGTGGTTCAATTTGAACACATTTTTTGCAAAGCTTGTTTGTTGCAGAAATTAGATTTTCTTGTAGTATGAGAGTTCCAAGAAATATTTTATATTATAAATTAAGAAAATTTTAATACGAAAACGTAAACACGAGAAGGAAATATTGTACTTATACTCGGTTAATAGCTGAGTGAACAAATGCGCCTTGTTTTTACCAAGGGGTCGTGGGTTTAATTCCTTAGCTAGCTAAGTCTTCCACCATTGCGCAAGCAACATTTTCCGCTTACGATGATGAAAGTAGGAATTTTTCAAATGGAATTTTATCCGTAACCGAATGTGTGGAGAATATTTAAGGAAAGGAAGGAGGGGAGAATTCTGGGAAAGAAAAGGGTTTAAGGGGTGGTTAGGAATCTGGGGTTCAATATGTCTTGGTCATCCACCTCCAAGGCCTAGACAAACCTCACCCCATGAAGCCGGGCACCCCTGCTAAATCACCAAACGTAGCGAACCACTTGGGGTGACCTATGGCAGAGGTATTGGTTATCCTATAAAGGTTCCCGGGGCGGCGGTACCCATTCCCGCCTCTCAAATTACTACGTCATATTTGAAGATACTGTGAGTATGATCTTTTTGAGGAGAGAAAGAAGTGAACGTGGGGCTTGATGATACCCGTGTGGTAGGAGTGAGGAAATACAGAGGCCGACAAATCCTTTCATAGCCCAGTTATCGAATTCAAGAACGAGTCATAGAAGCAACCCATCTTCATTGTGACAAAAACATAGGTTGGGTGACCGTTTAGCATTTTTCCCGACCGTGCACCGGTGCCGAAAGGATCAATGACGTTAACTTACTTCCTCGTAGCATCTTCCATTATTACCGTTACAACAAGGCAGCAAACCTACCTGATAGTGCACTCAAAGGATTGCAATCAGTTTCTTAAAATAGGGAAATTCATCAAACAGACACAGAGGCACAGAGTCAAGAGTTTTTTCAGGTATTTTGTGGCTCCAGACCAGAGGTGACTGCCAAATTCAACGGTGGGGTGCACTTCAGATTTGTACTGGGTCAACAATTGTGAACTATTAGCGCCCAGCTTCTGATCTTCGATGGAGCCCCGTGCCTGACCTGGTCACTTAGAGTTACACAAAGCATGTTGGGAAGATTCTTCTATTATTTAGTTAAATAATTTAATAACAAATTGTATTTTACAGTGGTGAGACATAACATAGATAAAGTAATTATAAATATAATCATTCCTCTTGGATTTTAAATTGTTTTTAATTTAATGTTTGGTGTTCATCATTGATCAAACCTTTTTTTTACATTTCAGATATCAGTAATTTTTTTTTTAAATTCCACATTACGTACACAGATTTCAGGAAAAAGTAACCTAAAAAACCGTCAAAGCAAATTTTAACATTTTACACATTGAAAAATGTTTCTACATAATGAGACTGGACAGGGAAAATATGTAGACTACAACAATGTTAACATTAAACTTTATTTTCTGAAAAAAGTACAATGGAAAACGGTTTTGATAACATGAATTTATTACAGAAACTTCGCTAATTTGACTATAATGCTTACAGTGGAATAAATTACAAAATCGGGAAAAGTGAATATTGGATGATATTATGAGTACGATTATCTATAATAAAATAAAATGATTATTAATTTGATTCCAAAACTGCTTTGCACTTAAATATTCACATTTCGTTTTCTTAATAGCCAATTTCATCCTCTATTACCAAAGGCAGTAATATTGTACCATGCCGAATTAATTTGTATAACAATTTGATGTCTGCAGGAATACGAGAAGTAAATAATTTGTTTCGTAGTGAAAAATTTTTGTTCCAACTAATTGTCTTTTCTTCTTTATCATGTCTTTTTTTTTATTACAAAAAATTCCGTTTATCACTCATTTAGAGGAATCCAAAATTTTTGCATTTATTTCGGCAAAATTTGCTCTGTATTTGGCGAAATTCACGTTATTTTTGTAAAAAAGGCTGATGTTTTTCTGCAAAACCAGTGATATTTTGCAACAAGAGTAAAGGACGGAAAAAGTTCGTACATTCACGTGCTGGCACCGAAAATACTAATTTCGCGTTATTCTCGTTAAAATCGAAAAAAAATCGCATTTTCCCTTAAAAATCGTGATGAAATATTCGCTTTATCACAAACGCAATATTTTCAGATCTCAACTTCTTATACATTGAAAAGTAGAATATTAGCAGCAGAATATTAGCAGAAGGTAATCCCAATCTAGTGTAAGCATAAATACGCATGTACCTAATCTGAATAGAGTACATGTATATAATATTCAACATATAATGTTCCTAATTTGATTGTACAGTGGAATCCGTTTATAATGATATCGAAGGTTAATGACAAACACGTCATACTAAGCGGACATCATTTATTTTTATTTATTTATTAAAGGAAGTTTACACAATGAACAAAAAAATTATGTTAATTCATCCGCCATGCTAGGGATGTCCCTGTGTTATGGCGGATACATCATACAAAGCATTTTGTAGAAAACAAACAACTTCCTGTTTTTGTTAGATATATTGTGAAAATAAGACATCGCCATGGTCAAATTATCATTTTCAATATTGCTGTGAACGAATCGTGATAATAATTTTGCAGCCTTTAAGGCCTCTTCTGCGGTAGGTGATGGTTTTTCCTCGACTTCCTCTTCCCCATCGCTTTCGCGTTGCTCATTGGCTTTAATGTTCTGTACGATATTTTCATCTGTGGATTCTTTTGATGTGAGAAGAGCGCTATCGATGTCAACATAATAATAATAATAACTTAGTATTTATACAGCGCAGTTTTGTGTAATTTCATTTCAAGTGCGCTTAGCTATAATAAACTTAAGAGTAATCCTATTATAGTGTTCCTTACGAGTCTTTACAAAATTTATCAAAAACTATGAAACAAAGATTATACAGTTTATACAAACAACGGCGTTGTTTTGGCACAGGACAATAGATTATGCTAAATCATAACGGTGCCCTTAAACAAGAATCATTAAGAGTTAAATATAACATAGAATAGGAGGCAGTTTCGTTTAGAAATAAGAAAAAATCTGAGTGCACATTAAACATAAAAATACAGTAAAGAGGCAACCGAAACCAAACAATTACCGGAAACCTGAAGAACATGGCTTATTAGATTTTATTGAAAAGGAGTTATGATTCATGAAAGGTACGATTTTTTAAATAAATTTGTTTTTAAAGCCCGTTTAAATTCAGCCAAGTTCTGGATATTAGTAAGGGCTGAGGGAAGTTTATTCCAAATGAGCGGGCCAGTTACACGAAAAGATCGATCATAGTAAACGGCTCGATTTGACCTAGAAAGTTCGATTAAGCGGTTAGTAATATCTAGATCTGCTGACCTTAGAGTAAGCTGTCTATCGCTTAAGTTTTGTCGGACACATAGTTCCGATATATAGGCTAGCGCCATTCCTTGCAATGCTTTGAAGGTCATTAAGCAGATCTTGAACTCTATTCTTTCAGGGCATCGAAGCCAATGGAGACGATCCCTTAGAAGCGGGATTATACGGCAATACTTAGATTCGCCAAAAATCATTCTCGCCGCTGCATTGAATACGGACTGGATTCTATTGAATTGTTTTTTAGGCAGGCCAACATATGCACTATTACAATAGTCCATACGTGAGACGACGAACGAATTTATGAGTGACTTTGCTCCATCGGAGGGAAGGCATCGCCTGATTGATTTTATCTGCCTTAGATGGAAAAAGCCTGAACTCACAGCTTTTGAAATTTGTGATTCAAGAGAAAGACTGTTGTTTATTGTGAAACCCAGAAATTTTATTTCTGTAGATGGGATTATATCTGTACCCTGAATATGAATTGGACTGGAGTCGATGAGGGCTTGCCTCCCAGGAGAAGCTATCCAAATAAATTCCGTTTTTGTCGGATTAAGTTTGAGTTTATTGAAAGACATCCAACTTGAGACTGTGTTAATGAAGCTAACCACCTCATTTTTAAGAACGTCTTTTTCGTCCGGGGAACAAAACTAGTAATTAAACGATGGTCTGCGTAGCCTTGCGATTCAAAGCCAGCTGAGTGAATGAGTTGTTCGAGACGATTCGTATAGAGAATGAAGAGAATGGGACCCAAGACAAAACTATGGGAGTTTCAGGTGAAGTACATTTATTGAAAGTTACTGAGGCTACTCGTCCAGACAGGTACGATGTCATCCATTGGAGTACATCGCCTCGAACGCCAAATTCGGTTTCAAGCACATTTGGGATGGGTTGTTTCAAAAAATTTGACGAATTCGTCAAATATTTGTCGTTGATTTTCACGTTCTGTGTAAGTTCTATTCAAGTTCTGTGATGATTTCAGTTTTGTGAAGCAGCTGGCCTATGATGATAATAAAACAGATCTCGAAAAGAACTTACACAGAACCTGAAAATTAACTTCAAATATTTGATGAACTCATCAAATTTTTTGAAACAACCCGTCCTTAATAAAATACTATGATCTACCGTGTCAAATACCGCACTCATGTCAAGAACAGATACCAAACCCACCTTACCTGCTTCCATCCCGATGATCAAGTCTGAAATTACCCGCAAAAGAACAGTTTCCGTTGAATGAAACTGTCGATAAGCAGATTGATTTTTGGCAAATAGACCGGCGGAGTTCAAGTACCCCACCAATTGTTTGGCAACGATTTTCTCAAGCAGTTTTGATAGGAATGGTAGGTTGGATATAGGCCTGTAATTATCCGTATTGTCAACATCAAGATTTGGTTTTTTTAGAATCGGAGTTATAGTTGATTTTTTAAGTGATCCCGGTACAAGTGAATTTACTAGTGACTTCTGGATAATTGCGGTAATTACAGGCGCTATATCCGGAAGACATTGTTTTAATAGCCAGGTAGGTATAATTTTCCCACATTCCCGGTGCTGCTAAGGAATCTGAATTCAACCAAATCGCAATCCCAATCTCGAAGCCATTTTCCAAAAAGTTTTGAAGTTATCCAAGCTTTACGATTGTTTGCGTAATCGATACGATACAGATACCGATTTAATACTGCTAAAATATCTTGGTTTTTCATGTCGGTCTCTATTACCGCACATCATTTATTGAAAATGGGTCATAATAAGCGACACGTCACTACAAGCAAAGTCATTATATCCGACTTTGTTATAAAGAATATTATATTAAAACCAAACTTCGCTGAGTAATAACTTCATATTAAGCGGTTGGTCAGTATAGGCGGAGTCATAATAAACGGATTCTACTGTATTATATTGACGACTTTTTAATTAAGTTTGTAATGTTATTATTGTCTCGAGTCTCAAATGCTGGAAGCAGCGAACTTATGGCATCACCAGTTGAGGTATCCAGTGATACCGAAGGGAGTGGGGAAGAGAAGAGGATGGTTGGAAAGTACCGGGCTATTCAAAACTTGTCTTTAAAAACGGCTAAAGCTATTTCAGGCAACCATTGTTTTCTAAAATGTAGCCTTATCAGGGCGAAACTGAGAGAATTTATAACCATTGAAGGTGGATTGCGCTACAAATATACAAATTTATTCATTTAAAATTCTCTTCACTGCCTAAGTTAGAAGTAATTTGGAATATAATTCAACTATTTGGTCCCCATACTATAAAACACATCAATTAAAAATTCAGAGAGTTCAACATAAATTTTTAAGATTCATTAATTGCAAACTCTCTATACCCATTGAACAAATAAATTATGATAATTTAATGAAACTACTTAACTGACTTATCGTGTAGAAGAACCAAGAGCGATCTGGTACTTTTATTCAAATTAGTTAATGGATCACTTGACGCACCTGACTTAACAAAACTAATAACATTCCGAGTACCAAACCGTGACACGAGACTTCCAGAACTATTCTTTGTTTATCCGCCAAAAACTAACTTTTTCATTAACTCCCCAATCCAAAGACTACATAAGCTTGGTAATAAATTCAGTTCCGTTGATATTTTCATTTATTCTTTACCAAAATTTATATCAGAAATTTTTAAAATTCTGTCATAAATTTTATAATTATTATGCTAATATTTTCATTTCTTTTTTATTCTACTAATAATTTTTAATACAATGTTAAATAACTTAAGTAAAAAAAAAACTTATATATCTATAACAAACTTTTCACTTTTTCAAGATTTGATATTGAAAATTTAATTCACATCAAATTTCACTGAAGAGGAGTTACAGAGAGAAACAACAGAAATTAGTGTTTTTAATAATTTATCCTTGAGTACGTAACCTAGATAAATAATAATTTTGTAAAAAATATCTAATCAGAAATGATGATTCCACTGTGTTATGAAATACAAGTACCTATATTTTACAGGGATATTTCCTCGATGTAACGAATAAAACTCGTACTCCATCCCCTCCCCACAATTCGACAGAGAAAAATAAGATTGTCACTTCCAAAATAATTTGTTTTACGGAATCTGATTACTTTTTTATGTTCCTCCCATAAATTGAGGGGCCGGATAGCTCGGATATATGACTGGTCGGTATACTTGGCTGAAAACAAGGTGGATTTTTTCGTGTTTGTGAGTATACGAATTTACACGTACAGATTTAAGTTATACAGAATGTTCCAAAGAATGGTTTACTTTGTTTCATTGCCAGACGACACAAAGCTATGGAACCACCTAAGAGATAATTTTGTAAGGCGAAAGAAATTTCATTAGAGAGAGAGCGATGGGCGATATAAGATGTTTCTGCTACTCAGAACGAAGCATTAAAAAATATATCTACTAGCCCATTTAAAAAATTTCTATTTTAACTATTAATTTAATTTTGAGAGCATATTTAATTAACCCATATAACGGCAGGCTACATTGCAGTCCAGTGAAATAATGACTACCCTGAGGTGCACTGCAGTTTGCTGTTTGTACAGCAAGGTTTTAGATTTTTTTAATGTACAATTGTATTCCCGCCAATGAAAATTCAAAAGTAAAAATGTTGAAATTGTATAATTTTGTCTTTTATTTCGAATATAATTTTCAATATAACATTTGACTTTGAGGTATTTAATAAATTTTAACCGTCCTATAGGGGTCTTAAGAACTAGCTGGTACCCGGTATGCGTTGCAATTCCATTCAAATAAATTTTTTTTCTACCTTCATTTCCTTTTCCATGCGTCCCCGCTCCCCTCCTGCGTCCCCTTCCCCTTCCGCGATCCACTTCCACCTTCCTCGCCTTCCCCTTCCCTCGTCACCCCTACGTAAATCCCATAACCTTGCTTCCTTCCCTGCCGCAAAAATATATGAAATACACACATTTTCATTTATACAAATTCCATGATGCCAGAGCTTACCATTTAATGTATAGAAACCTATTGCGCGCTTGCGCACAATAAATCACCAAAGTTTCATCGCAATCGGATGAACGGTGTGGCATAAAATACGAACAAACAAATAACCATTGATCTTAATATATAGTTTCTGCATTTTTATCTTCAAATCGGAAATCTGAGTTTGCCTCGCGAACAAAAAAGTATTTTGTTATGAATATTTGTGTATTGAATTTCGTATTGTTAAATGGGGTGCCTAAGCACGGGTAACCCAACCAGTGATTAACTTATATTTCGCAACATATCAAATTATGTTGTGAAATATAAGTTATTGTAACAAAATAAATAAAAATAAAATTCTCGGAGAAATGCTGCAGATAGAAGATTATTATTTTATCCTGACCGAAATTACAAAAAGAACACCCGTAGTTAAAAGTTCGTGCTCCCACTGCAGGTAGACACAGATATATAGACAATATATCGGCAACGAACGAAATTTTCCAGTGCCTCGAATGAAAACTTTTTTCTGTTCACCCGTAGGAAAAGCTCGGGGGAAATGTGCGTTCCATCGATTCCCCAACCTTAATTTTTATTTCAGAGAAAAGAAAACCCAGCCATATTCTTTATTCCACCAGAGAAGCCTACTCATAAAGTCATTAGTTTTTTTGTTTACAGAAAATTGAAATTAATTTCATCCAAATGCCACCATCTGACAGAAATCTTGGATAAATAATAAGGAAAACAATAAATTTAGGAACTTTTATCTCTAAAAAAGATAATTAAATAGCTAATTGCTTCAGGATTAGCCACGTGCCACGTGGAAGATGTAATGCGGAAGAAGATGGTGTAAAGAGTTAAGGATGCCTCTCTTCAATAAATCAAGCAAATCGGTGAAAGTATGATAGAAGAATATTAAGATAATCTATGCTTTGTCAACAATACATAGCCACTCGTGTTGTTCGTAGTACCAAAACGGAGTGCCAATTATTACGCGCATGAGCTAATTCTCGATTACACACTCTGGGAATATTAAAATACTAGTTTTTCCCGCGGCTTCGCTCACATGGTATTAGGGGAAATTACTGTAGCGCTTGCACTTATCAATTATCCCCCCCTACCCCACAACCCTCCCCCCACCCCCTCTCGCATTCCATACATTCATTCCCGGTACATTCAGTTTTCAAACAGCTCGCGTGCCACCTAAATTTCATAATGCTAGAGCTCAAAAAATTTTTTATCCAATTTGGTGATTTTGTTCGGAACTTATGCGCTTACAAACGTTTTGGAGATTTATTTATATATATATATGTGGAAATTAGTAAATATAATAAAAAATAACACTATTAATTACACAGTCTGTACGATCGTTGTGAATTATATTTTTAATGTAGGAACTCTCATCTGACATTTATTCCAAAACATAAGCTTGTACAAAAAAAAAACAAAAACATATTCTAATATTTGAATTTTCTGGAGCAGAAGCCGACCAGTAGGTAGGGGGCTGAGTACCTACCAGCATAGAGCCCACAAATATATCAACATCGTTTCCATGGAAACGATTTATTTTCTTACATTAGCAATAACTTGCTTTTGTTAGCGACAGAAAAAGTATAACAAATATAATATATTAATATTTATAATTTCATAACGCCAGAGCTTACCATTATATACAGCCTCTAGTCTTTACATGTAATTTAGCTTTCTATTAATGAAAGAATTTTAAAAATTGTTTTATTGTTTTATGCGTGAAAGCGTAACAAACAAACTCGAGCAGTTTCGTTTTGTAATATTAGTATGGATATATGTTTTAATATCTCGGGAAACGAAAGTATATTAAAACTTTAACATTTTTACTGCAATATAAGTCTCTCAAATTTTGAACGTGAAACAGGTAATAAAAACAGATTTTATTTAGGTTTTGGTCTGTAACTAAATGAATTTTAAATAACCAACTCAAGTTTTATTTAAAACAAGTTATATGTATTATTTCTTTTGTGGAAACAAGTTTGTTAAGTCATCAAGGGCCAATTAATCACGTTAGAAGTTCAGAATGAACAAAATTATTAAATAATATTTCGAATAATAATCGTGCAATAATTAGAGCAGCCTGAAAGAAATTTTGAAGATGAACGGAAAATATTCCACGGACAGAAAAGTAGAGGCGAATATTTTACATTCCTTAGTTCCACGCTTTAAACATTTAGGTGGAAATTCCTTTAATATATCAGCACAATTTAATTAATTACTTTGCTTTTTACGAAGAAAAAGTCCCAGGCGAGCAAGGAAAAGATATTTCGTAATTTCACTTGACATTCAAAGAAGCTCGGTGTAAAATATGGTGATACTTTCAGCATTTTATTAAAAAATATATTTTATTATTAAAATGATGGAAATTGAATGTGCTTTTAGAATGAAAAGAATACTTGTTCTAACACTTTATTATTGTAAGTTCGTTAGAGGACATCATTCAGGATAAGAAATAAATATAAATATTAAAGTGCCTTACAATCAGATTAAATAAATTAAAAGCTTTCAGGTTTGCTCAAAAATATTTCACACTTTTTCAGAATAATTTTTTTTAACCTTTCTAAAAAATATTTAAGTTTGTCTTTAAAAAGGACATCGATGCAAGGTATATCGAAAAATTGTTATTTAGATTTTCGAGTAACGTCCAAGAATTTATGACTTCACTTGAATTTATTGTTATCATGTTTATTTTGTAGAACTCAATTTTAATTTTAATTTCTTTTTTTTTTATTCAATAATATTATTATGTGATCTATAAAAACAGTATATTATAAACAGGTCTGCTGTGTAATTATTATTACGCGTGACAGCTGTTTCTCCCTCTGAAGGCGTCATCAAACAGTGGTTGTACCACTTACAGACGATGTATTTATATCTTTTCTAGACAGATAATTATGATTAAAAATATTAATTGTTTTTATTTTTTTACCTGCGCCCGTATAAATTTTCAAGAAAAATGACTGAAAATATTAATGGTTCCTTTTAAATTTAATTAAGTTTCTCAATTACTGCATTGCTTTAATTTGACTGAAGTTCGTTTTTCTGGTCGATAAGTATGTCATTTAAGTATTTGAAACGGTCGTAATTTTGTATGTAGGTGGTATAACCACAGTTTGATAATGCCTCCAGATATTAAATAATAAAAAATATAAATGAAAACAAACAACTTTGTATACACCACTATTTAATTAAAAATATCGACATGTTTCGAAAACTATGTTTTCTTCGTCAGGATAATAAGTTAATAAAAAATAACAAAAGACAAACAAGTATAGACAAATAAGAACATGGACAAAATATTAGATAGAAGAGGTGATTAACTACTTAAAATATCATAAAAAACAATTATATAAAATAAAATATTATAATTATTTTAGGATGGGTAAAAAATTACATTAACATATTAAAATATTTTAGACTTATTTAGACTTCCTGTTTTACTTCAAAAGATTCTTTATTATGTTAATGTAATTTTTTACCCATCCTAAAATAATTTTTATATTTTATTTTATATAATTGTTTTTTATGATATTTTTAGTAATTAATCACCTCTCCTTTCTTATATTTTGTCTACGTTCTTATTTGTATATACTTGTTTGTCTTTTGTTATTTTTTATTAACTTGACGAAGCAAACATAGTTTTCGAAACATGTCGATATTTTTAATTAAATAGTGGTGTATACAAAGTTATTTGTTTTCATTTATTAATAATGACGCCACAAAGTGAATTTGCAAAGTTTGTATTTGATAATTAATATTATTAAATATATAAAAAATATAAAAATAAATAAATAAATAACTTCACACGAAGCTTACGGTTGATGTGTCGATCATGTTTATGCCAAAAAATATATTCAAGAGTTATCAAAAACAAGTGTGAATAACACATGGTATCTGCCATTATAAAAGGAGTGATTTTTGTTACAATTAATATAAAATAAATTTAACAAAACGTAAAGAAACGATAGATAATAGAGTTTGTGAAAGTAAAAAAGATACAAAACTTTGTTTTAAAATTTGTTAAGTGTTCATAATATTACGTGTAAACTACTTGCTTCTTAGGTAAAGTACATTATAAAGTAAAAGAGTTTTATATTCACCAGCATAATTTTATAATTTCTAACAAGTTTTACAGTATTAGTATGAAGTATTCCGAGAATTTGGTGCAAAGAATTTGGGTACCGCTAAAGTACCATAAAAGTTTGAAAAGAAAACATTATTTTTAAATGCCGCCTATAAACACGTTCATCATGCTACAAAATCTTGTAAGGGATGTAAAGATGATGTATCATAAAGGGTGGCTTTATGTATTATTATAGCGTAAGGTTTTTATTATCACTTATGAAGGGTATTATCTAACTACACGTTTTCTTACTTATATGCCATTTCTGAGAGATGGTGAGAAGTTGTAATATTTTAATATTATGACTTAATAAACTGTTCAATGCTGCCACAACTTTATTTGACTAGAAGATGATTTAAAAAAATATTTTTTTGAAAAAAATAAAATTTCCTTAAAAACTTTGATACCGATTTTAATCATTGTACCATAGTATAAAGGAAAAGATGGGGAAGTCAAATGTAACGATGTATCTGCCTTTCAACACTGTAAAAGTTTTTTTCCTTTCTTTCATTTTATTTGTTCTTTATTTTTTATAAATTTATTTATTTATTAATTAATGCCTTTTTCGGGGCTTTTACATATTATGATAGTAAGAACTGTACAGTATTTTTTGTACATAACTGAACTGCCTCAATAACCATATATTAAATATGTTGAAAGTCAAATTAACTTATTATCGAAGAAAACATAGTTTTTGAAACATGTTGATATTGTTAATTAAATAGTGGTGTACACAAAGTTATTTGTTTTCATTAAATCAAATTGAAGATGTTCACTGACTTTGTATAATTGTTTCCCTTCATTAAGTATTCTGGGCAAAGAGTAATACACACGGCAGTTAGGGTGACCGGACAACTCGGAATGAAACCAACATAGAACCACCTCAGATAAGTCAATTAGAGTGATGAAAAAAAATATATAAAAAAATGGTTAAATAGGTTACGTTTGGTTAGGGTTATCGGTTAATTAAAAATTATATTTTTCGTAGCTTTTAATGACTTTTCAAGGAGGTGTTGAGTGGACTTTATTCTCAGTTGGCATGGAACCGGCAGTAAGTTGATGTCCGGAAGTTTATCAATTCAAGAAATACCGGACTAATATTAACTTATATTAAAAATATATATATATTTTTTTAATGCGTGTAATTATAAACCTATGTTTGTGTTATATTATAATGTGTAATTTTTATGTACCTGTCTCAATTTTATAAGTATTTTAACAGAACCCGACGACAAACCGATAGCAAACATTTTAACGGGACTTAATATGAAAAACGTAAATACATAGATAAATAAAAATATAAAAAAATTTTAGCAAAAAGGTGGAAAATACCAAAATACTGCTTTTTAGTATTTGAAACACTCGTAGTGGATGATTTTATATAAATTTATTCATAATTCGTTTTTGACGAAGTTTAATCCAGTTTTCTCCCAGGTGTGCGTTCCCTAGATTATTATATTGTAATGGGTTTCTTATGTGAGCACATCCCGTCGGTTAATGCCTTCAATATTTTATTATAACAGAGGGGTCCCACTTGCCTAAGAATTCTAGAGCAATTTGCTCTGCGATATTAATCCCGTCAAGTGTTTACTTATGCAAACTACGCGCGATGGAATTTATACATACGTTTTTTTTATATTAGCTCCACACAGGAGGCCCTGAAAAAAAATCCCTCAAGGCCTATGACATCTTTGAGAATATTTTGTGGAGTGTCTTTCAGGGAAATGGAGAAGATAAAGTTCTGGGAAGGAAAAAGGTAAGTGTGCCTAGTTTCAAATACTGTAAAATACGTCCGTATCGCTAAAAAGTTTTGTTACAAAGACTGCATAAATGTTGTACTAGAGAACGAAAACTTAAGTTTGAATTAGATATATTATAGTACGCGAAATGTTAATGTCTGTCTAGTCATTCGTTAAAGGTAATAATTTTAATGATGTAATAACCATTCGATACTCCTGTCGAGTTAAAAAATATTATACATAAAGAAATGATTTATTATGTTTATCAAGTGTACCATTACGCGAATAATTATTTATCATTGAAATTTATTCAGGCGTAATACCACCTATTGAAAAGGATTTGATTCTATATGGATATCATTTTTGAAAATGTATTACATGTATAGAAAAAGTTTTCAAGTTAATTCGCTAGATGTCAGCAGGGAAGTACTTCTTCCGTTGGCCGGTAGGAGTGCCCGTGCAGCCAAACACCAGCCAGACAAGCTTGCATGAGCGAGCGACTAGATCACTTTTACTTCTCGTGTATAAGAGAGATAGGTCGGCTGACTTGATATATATATACACGTAAACTCTAATAAACCACATTGTTTTATCGTTAACCTAATATTTATTGAGAAATCCCCAACAGCATTTAAGTGTTGAGTATAAAACATACCCAACATTACAGAAATAAGAAAAAAATTGGAAGAAGCCATTGTGTATGAAATACATAGAAAAATTAAACGATTGCGTAGTGACGTTTACCTGCAATTTTTCGACTTCCTATGAAATTGATCAACTTTTTTCCACCGGAAACCATTTGATCATTTAACCAAAACTCCTGCTGTAGGTCGTCCCAAGTGATTCGCTAAGTTTAATGACTTTGCAGGAATGCCCGGGTTCATGATTGAGGTTTGTCAAAGTTTTGACGGCGCATGCTTTTGCCCACCTACTGCGTGGCACTCCAGTTTGGGAGAGACTAGTTGGGGGAGACCTAGACCTCTCCAGCCGGGCTCTCTCCTTGACCCATTGCCTTGTACCGCAGTGGGATGGATGAATTCATACGTTCGTTGCTTCTGAACACATTGACCTCTCGATTTCTCATACTCACCCCTAACCCATATTTCCTTTCTTTCCTTTCCCCAAAAATGCCCTCCACGGAGCATCCCCAAAGATGAGATAGACCCCGAGAGATATTATTTTTCATGCCTAATGTGTGGAGATAATGTAAATAGAAATCTTTCAATAAAATAATCTAAAAAATTGAAATAAATGTGTATTATTTTCAATTTTATTAGGACAAAGGAAATACGATCTTTCTTCGGGCGCACAGACATGCTCACATCACAATTCTACGGGTTTAGCTCTCAAGCCGATAGAAGTTACAGCAACGAGAAGAAATTATAAAGAATAATATTTAAGAATAAGTTGCAGGGCAAATGTAAAGATTAAGAGCAAGTTTCTGAGTAAAATTCTTTCATTCGACACATTAAAAAACGATACTTCTATTCGTCTCTGCAAACGGAAAAGAAAACTTTGTAAGAAACAAATAATGAAAGTGGCTGCTCTAAATTCTTTTCGAGTAAATAAAATTCTTTTTGAACTTCCACATGCATTTTTTCTCTTCAGCGAAACGATGTAGAAATGGTTGAATAAAATGGATATTTCGAGTATGAAAGCTTGGAAAACCTACGATTGAATACAATTTCTTGTCTGACTTTTAGAAAAGGAATCAGCACTCATTCTGAAAGGTTTTTTTTGGTTAAAAAGCTTCAACACTTGCGGTAAGTGAGAAAACGGTTTGCGATGTTAATTAAATTACACTCGTCTTAGAATTAAGTTTCTACCCTTAGTTAGGGTTAACTAACAAGGTAGTGTTTCTGTGAACATTTAGTAGACCTCTCGTCAGATTTTCTCTAATTAATTAAAAAAAAATATGTGTGTTATTTAATAGAACTTACAGACAAGCCGTCTTGTGACAGCTTTGTGGGACTAAAACTTGTATAAATTTTTTGTTTTCTTGTATTAATAAATAATAATTAAAAAATTTAAAAAAAACAAAATTTTCCCCTGAAATCATTTGTAAGTGGGTACTTATGTACCTACCTACTTAATTATATATTAAAGAATATTTCACTTAACCAATTTTAAGATTCAAGAAACAATAGTTTGTCTACAGAAATGTCGCTATCTCAATGACGATTCTTATTAAAAATTTCTTCAGGCCGGTTACATTAATGCAAAATGGGATGTATATTTTTGGTCCATTAGTGTATTTAATTTTTTTTAATGTTTTAACTCGTCATTTGCCGCTCGTGCGCCGGCGCGTTGTGTTGGGGCTCTTCAAGAGTAAATAGGTCCTTGTCGCAATCTGGTTTATTGTTTTATTTAGGTATTTACAATATATTATATTACTGGGTCACACGACCGAACTTAACTGGCTACGAATTGTGTCTAAGCTAGTCGTTGACCGACTCCGAAGGCAGTGGCTATTCGGGCAACCTCGACAGCATCTATTGGAACTTGATAGAAGCTCTAAGCCTAACGGCATCTGTTGATATTAACAAAAACTAAGTGTCTTTTCAAAAATTATTAAACCATCAATAATTCTTTGTTCCGACAATTTTAATAAATTTAATGAATGAAGTAAGTAATGAAGGCATCCGTGGTTGAGGGGCAAGGCTCTCGAGTAGGGATCCGGAGGTTGCGGGTTAAAATTTAGGATAGGATTTGTCTTTTCACAATTTATTCATTTAAAATAATATGACATATGTTTGCGGCATGTTCCAGCCTAGAAGATACTCTCAGCATCACCTTGATATAAGATCACCATTCAGAATTAAAACGTTGCTTGAAATGGCTTCAGCCGTATTTGGTGTCTAGATCTGAATAGTCAGGTATTTCCCCACCTGCCTCTTCCCCATCTCCTACCCCTCCCCACTCACCTTCAGCCTTACAACATACTGCAATTAGGGATGTCATAGTCTCACTGGCTCTAGACGGTTGGAAGCATTTGAGACTGTTGTACGGTATTAACATAAAAAAAGATTGCCGTAATCTAGGCATTTTCTTTCTTTTTTTTTTAAATTCACGTATCATAATAATTTATTTTGCATTCTTACAACCTTTTTATCTACATTATGCTTTGGTAGACAGCGAAAATGCTGACATCGTCACTTGGATGGTAAATTGGGAGGGGGGAGGAATTGGTAGAAATATAGATAGCAGGTGTTTGGGGTATAAAGTTACTTCTAGGAAAAATGGAAACTCGATAATGCGGTGATATTATGGAAACCTCCGGAAACTTAAAACATATTCATGTGAGCGCCGTTTGTTATTTAGTACTCCTCTTTACGATAAGATACTAGTAATAATTACTGAAAAAGTTTAAAATAAATATTTATTTTGATGGGTAGAAATATCAGTTTCATGCTAGTAACGAAATCTTAAAAAATAGTTTGTGGTGAATTTTTATTACGTATGTCCAGCTGGAGGTCTCGACTAAAATAATTTCTCTCAGGACACATGTCGTCTTTTGTAAGTGTGGAGGAAATTTTAGGGGAGAGAAAGAATTTAAGATACCCATTTAACAGGAGGAAGGATAGAGACCGGTAAATCACTCCACTGCCGAGCTGTTGAAATCAAGAACTAGTCGTACAAATGACCTGTTTTCACGTGACAAATGTCAACCCTGTGGGCGTGAGTTTGGCGTGCTTCCTGACTATTAACCGGTGTCTAAGCCTCAATTTCAATTTAAGCTAGTTTAAAAGCTACTAGCCGGTCAGTTTAAAAGCTGGTGAATCGGCAAGTGAGATTGTGGTGATGACACACAAAACTGTCCTCCCCGCTCAGTAGCAACAGCTGCAGCTAAAATAACGAATCTCGCGCCATGCAAATCCGTCGACATTTTGTAGAAAACTTGAATTCGCAACGCTAACCAGTAGGGAGAAAACGGCCGCCGCCCGAACTAATTCTGACAGACGAAATCAGCTGTTGGTGGGCCGCCATTTTTAGGCAAACACTATCGAGTAGCAAAATTAACCACTTTTTAACTTTTTTCGTAGATTGTCCACAATCTGCTAGTGAGCAAGTAATACGATACCACTGAGCGAGTTTACTAACAGATGGTGAATTTCTCGGATAGTAGCTTGTAAACTCGCTCTATTTAATTAAGGCTTAAGGGACTAATGACGCTAGTTCCCTGAAGCATCTTTCACTGATTTACCGGTAGAATAAGACATTTTCACCTGACGCCTGTGTTGTAAGACGAATCTATCAAACGGACCGCTCGTTTCTGCGCAAATTAAAATTTTTCAAGTACATCGGGTCTCATATGCTTAAATAAAAAATCTTTTTTAATAAAATGAACTTTTCGCTTTGATGAAAGAACCTCTTTCAAAATTTAAGTGATAAACTGCCGCGTGAATCAAATACATCAACACTAAAAAAAAATTCGCTTAGTCCAAAAAACAGCTCACTTAATATAATATTATGATGATAATCCGTTAGGTTTCCTTGACAGTCTGCTACCTCAAAAACCCACCCTCATTACAACCCCTATACTGGTTATTACTACGCTAATGACTGGGTGACGAGGTCATTACTGAGGTTTGCTAGAGACCACGGACAGGGTTGAAAAATACAATCAATTCCACAGAACAATTATTTGTTTTTAAATTAAGTTTTTCAAATAATGAATACCGCGCAAGAGTCCCAATTGATTCCCCAACTGTTCAAAGGCAGTTGGACTGTGGTGTACCTAATTATTGGAGTGTTTTGTCAAGACAAAGGCAGTGGGGCAGGGAAAGACATGAAAATAAGATGGTTGAGAGTACTGGGCAACTCATATCTTGGGCTCTAGCATGGTGAAATCGGTAACTTTACAATATCGGATCGTTAAGAGTAACTTCCGATGATTACTGTTGATAGCCGAACCAATATTTGTGGAGAATAAATTAAAAATTGATATACATTGGCAACACTGGCGGATCTGTCAATTAATTCGCATTCAGAAACGTCAAACGCGTCAAATACGTAAAAATATGAATAATTTGACAATGTTGAATTGAAATACAAACCTAAATATGTACTGGCAGTTCGCATTTACTTTTTGACAATACACGGGGGTTAATTAGTTAGTCATTCCTTTAGTCATATTTCAGCCACTTAAGTTTATCAAAATTCCAACGGAATAATTTGCTCGCGTTTTAGTTGAATTATAAAGTCTATGGATCGCCTATATGACTTCTTTCAATACAAAAATCTTCGTTAGTTCAATACGTTCATTAAATACGCCAGTAATGTTGATTAACGAACGACATAATTTAAATAAATGCATATATTGACAGCTAACCGACACTTATTTAATACTATGGAATCCGGGTTAAAATTTGTCAATCGTCGGTTGGAATATCTCTTACCAATTGTTGACCGTGATTGCAAATATTGCTAACTGACCACAGATGACGGATTTGAGCAATATCGTATTGATATATGGTTATTTCGATCGACCATGCTAGATACCCTGGTTACTAAACGCGGCTTTTTCCTTTCTAAGCAGCGTTTCGATTGTGAATGATTGTGAAATTGATACTGACGTTTAGTTTTGAAGGGAGAAATTGAAAGTATTTACCACTCTCTAAATTGTTGTTTTGCCATTTGAAATCTGAGTTAAGACTTCGAAAAAAGAGACTGATATAATGAATGCCTGTCGGAGTTCCGTAACCCGGATCGAGTAAAGAAATCGAGCTTAAAATCGTATCCAAAAAATATGTTTGTGTCATACTTGATAAGCGTAATTTCCTTATTAGTGGGCCTTTACCAATAGGTATGAAATTTTGAGATAAGCGAAACTATTGTAAATTTGAAATTTCACTCCAAACATGAGTTAAATTTTTGAAGTATGTATCGATTTTTCCTTTTTTTTAATAACCAGATATTAATAAAGTAACAAGCTGCCGATTTTTAGAATAATGTTACTACGTAACGTGCAAAGCAAACTCCCAATTAATTCGAATAAAACAACAAATTACCAATTTTCCACGTTTTATTTTATTGGCAGATCAAATAACTCGCAGATTCTAAGAAATCCCTGAGATTCAGAAAAAAATAACTTAATGGGTCCAAAATGAAGAAAAAACCATAAACCCAAAGTTCTCAAATTATTCTTAATTTACATTAATGAAAATTGTATAAATAATAATAGAAAATTTTGATTATTTTTCCCATCATTTTCTGACTAAATAAGATACATCAGTGGTCAAATACGGTTTGGCCATCTGCGGCCAAATTGGGCTGTTTAGTTCCCACACTTCCGTCCTCCTACACGTTTTAGTAAACAGTGGCGCCCACGAGCCTGGGGCTGAATAATTGGTTACGCCCCTACCCTGGATGTAAGCTGAGCCCGAGGGAGAAGTTTTGGCAATCATTCTAATACCTACTTAGTACCGTGTATCAATTTTTTATTAATTGTTATCAAGTTTAATTTGTAGAACTCCATTTTAATTTTTTTTAATTTCTTTTATATATTTAATAATATTATTATTCAATTTATAAAAACAGTTTATTTATAAACAAGTTCTGCTAGGTAATTATTTTTACACGTGACAGCTGTTTCGCCTTCTGAAGGCATTATCAAACTGTGGTCTTGCCACATACAGACGAGGTATTTATGTTATTTCTAGATAGGATTTTGATGACTAATTTTAATTATGAGTAAACTGACTAAAATTATTAATGCTTATTGCCCTTTTAAAAGCTACCCAATTATTTATATTGTTTAAATTCGACTGAATGTCGTTAAGTGCACTAATCGTTATTCCTAATATGAATCATTTCCAAATGATGACTCATGGTTTTATTTTCTGTATAATTAAGTTTAAGGTCGTTAATACTCTATAACATTATTCCTAATGTGAATTATTCCCAAATGATGACTCGTGGTTTTATTTTCTAGTAAAATTATTATTATTATTGTTTTAAAATTGGTTTGAACATATCTAAATGTTATAGAGTATTAACGACCTTAAACTTAATTATACAGAAAATAAAACCATGAGTCATCATTTGGAAATGATTCATATTAGGAATAACGATTAGTGCACTTAACGACATTCAGTCAAATTTAAACAATATAAATAATTGGGTAGCTTTTAAAAGGGCAATAAGCATTAATAATTTTAGTCAGTTTACTCATAATTAAAATTAGTCATCAAAATCCTATCTAGAAATAACATAAATACCTCGTCTGTATGTGGCAAGACCACAGTTTGATAATGCCTTCAGAAGGCGAAACAGCTGTCACGTGTAAAAATAATTACCTAGCAGAACTTGTTTATAAATAAACTGTTTTTATAAATTGAATAATAATATTATTAAATATATAAAAGAAATTAAAAAAAAAAAATTATTACACTTTCGCAATAATGTGTTCCATGAAAAGATATATTTTGTGTGAATTTTGTGAAACCATTTATCTTGTAATGTGTCGTTCACATGCTTATTTTTTTTACCTAACCTAACCAAGGAAATCGAAGTGGATCCTCAAAAATGAGATAATGTCCAAAGGAGAAGATTAAATACTTGACAATTTATATGTTGCGGGATTTTTTAAGTTTCTTTAATTTGCCCTGATGGAACATTGAAAATAACGTATTGAGAAAGAAGAAAAAATACTAAAAAACTACGGTAGTTAAAAGTTCATTATCATCTAGTTAGATCTGGCAACAAACGTATCTAAAGCCTTTTCACACGGGGTTTTGATTCAACCGCCAAATATCTATGTCCTGGCAAACACTCTTTGTTTCATTAACATTAATATATTATCATCACATACACAAAAATTAAAAACTAATATGTGAATTTATATTACTTTTATTTGATATTTTTGCGGGAAGGATTTTTACCACCCCTGAACAAGTGTTAAATCAGCTCACGGGACGCGAGTAAGATTAAAATGTTTGAGGTAGTACTTCACCCTTATCCTGACCGCCCCCCCCCCCCCACCGCAACCAACACCCCAACCACACGTCCTTCCTGCAAGGGGTAGACAGACTGTTTCATTATATTTTTGTGGCGGTGTGATGTAAATGTCAGTTAAATGAGAGAGGTTCTTTAAATAAATTTCAGCGATGGTGAATAAAATAATTATTGTGTTTTCATCTTAGTAAACACACTTCAAGAACATTATTCCATTTACCAGCCCCTTGAAAAACGTTATTTATTGCGTATTTTTTATTTGAATTTTAGACACAAGTATTAGTGTTGACTTTAATTATAAGGATTCTGTAAAGAGATTAAGGTTTTCACCGCAGGAGTAACAAGAGGATGAAGTCCCACAACACGCTGTGTTTTATACAATATATTAGCCTAATTCTCCGATATTGCACGGGCTTCACGTAAAGTTTTCTTCTTTTGAAAGTCAAGTGTGCAAAATTTTATTAGTCTTAGAATTAAACTGTTGATTTTAGTTGAAATCAAATTCACACCGCCTCACAGTGGTCCCAAAACCTAATCTACACAGACCCTCTCACAGGCCCGCCTGACACAGACACTCTCCTTTATATGGACAATAGCTTGCATCGGGAGTTAGCTGCTTTATGCCTAATTGTAGTATAAAAACATTTGACTCAACTTGAAGTAAACATATCGCTAACTCTGCAAGACTTCGGTAACCGAAAAATTGTCTATAAGCGTTTTTGCTTTGAGCTCTTATGATATTTCTGCTTGGTATTTATAGTGGATCCGTAGGTCTGCCGTGTTCGTACTGAATGCATTGGATAGATCTTTTTTCACGGGGCTTGGGCATCTGTAGAAACTCTTTGATAGCATCAGCGTGATGATTTGTCTTCAGAGAGAATTCCAGTCCAATTTTTTTTTTTTTTTTCACGAATAACCTTATAACTTAAATAACTGCATATTTATTTTTATTTTTATAGTAAGTTTTAATAGTTAAAATAATGTCAAAGTTTTAATTTTTCAAGATCCCCCGAAAACCACCGAATCTAGTGTGACGTCATCATGACTAACCGAATTATGAATCTTGTAGGGAACTGGAATCAGCTGTTCGACTCCCGCCATTTTGAATTTCAGCATTGGAGCGTTTTCATAGACATTACTGGGCAGTACAATCGTTTTTTGTACAGTTAAAGTTTTTGAATATTTTAAATAATATAGATAAACTAATAGAGATACTTTATTTTTGATACTGAATTATTTAGGCCTAAATAATGTTTCAATAAAAACAAAAACTATTATATCTCCAATTCTCTATAAACCAATAACACGGAATGCCGAACGGCTTGCGTCTACATTTCTATTGATTTCTATACAACTTTGACCCAGGTGACGCGGCGCGGTGACGTCATGCCGCCAAAATCCAGCAATAGGATGTTTTAATGACACGTTTTAAAATTGACTTTTTAATATTTTTTTAAAAACTCTAAGTTAAATATCATGTAATAAAACTTATATATTCAGAATCAGCGTATATTGGTCTATATGAACATATTTTTTAAAGCCATAATATTTTTCACTGGAGTTCCTTATTGTCAATGTTGGGATTATTGTGTTCATTATTGATTTCCGCGGTAACTCGACGGCAGACGCAACTCATTTATCAGATTTATCTATAACACGGGGTGTCCCTGACTTCTTTTTCCATCGACCATCATACAGTATTTTACTCTTTTTTCCGTTTGTTTGACCTACACATCCAGATCATCGTACAACTAAATTAAAACTCCGTTTAACAAAATGTATGATTTAACTAATTATTGAACGTATTAATTAAAGTAGGTGGTTGATGCATGGTTGTAAAAATACCATTCTGTATTCCAATGTTCTACGTAAAATTATTCATGCTCAATTAAATTAGGATGGGTTGTTTCAAAATATTTGAAAAATTCATCAAATTTTTGAAGTTTAAGATATATGAAGTCTAAGTCTATAGAAGGTCTAAGATTGTTTCCGTTTTATGAAACAACTGGTCTACTGTGATATAATAACAGAACTTGAATAGAAATTTCGTCCTCAGGACGGGTTATTTGAAATAATTTGAACAATTCATGAAATTTCACAATTAATTTACAAGCTCTCTGAAGAATTCTACGCAAATTCTGTTATTATTTCAGTTGTATTTTTGGTAGGTCTACGTATTTGACAGATTTAAATCTGAACAGTTTTCATTCAAATGGTAAATTTCTGACCGTCCCTCACAATGTTTTTGATCTTGAGGCAAATCCTACAATTCACAAATATAATACACAAATCCCATGATTCACAGATCTGTGCTAATAATTAAAATAATACTGGTCAATGGCTGAGTGGGCATCGCGTTTGCATTCCACCTGGGCGTCGCGAGTTCGACCCGGGGGGCTTAGTCCTCCATCGTGACACAAGCAACATTTTCCGCTTACTGTGTTGGTAGTAGGAGATTTTCAAACACTGTTGTGTTATTCGTATTTGAAAGTGTTTGTCTTTCATTTAGTAAAAACAAAATTTAATTTAAATAAGCCAAAATTTAACGAACTAAAATTAACATTGTCAGATCTCTTATAAAATTATTAGGTTAATAATTAAATAACTAACTGATTTAATCTGAACCAACCAGTTTCTTAGTCCAAAATCTCTGCCATAAACCCATTCCCAATGTTTACCGAGCCTGCTCTGCGAGACACACAAACTACCCCTAATTAATTTGATACTTGACTTCAGATAGTGCTGATGGATGTAAGAACAATTAGATCCTTATCCTAATTAAAGCACGGTGGGGTGGTGGTAGAATCATCATACTGTCAAACCCCTATCACTGGCTAGGGTTACAATTTATATATAGTTTAACCACGGTATCAAACAAACTCTTCTTGAAGATAATCACAATAGTAAACTAACTACCATTTACCCCTTTTTAACCAAAATATATAACATTAAGAAAAAATGGCAGAGGAAAGGTTAAAGAAGACTGAATACTAAATATTTTGTGAATACCGCACAAAAGTCCCAACTGCTCCCAACCGCCTGGAATCAGTGAGAGTAAGAAGGTAGTGGGGAGGGGAAGCAGATGAGAAAGATGTAACTTTGAAAGTAATGTATCTGGCTCTGCAGATCTGATCACCAAACATAGATAAACCCATTTAAAACAATGTTCAATTTTCATTTCTAAATAGTGGTATTATGCCAGGGCTATGCTGACAGTATTATCTTCTCTGGAACGCGCAAATATACTATAGGCGCATTATTACTGTACGAGACGATTCTTGTTTTCAGTGATACCTGGGCAGCTGGTATTTACATAGCACATGTGTAAGATGGGTTGTACGTGTTCCTTCAATAATATTATTGTAACAGGATTAAATTTGCGAAACAGGTGAAATTTAAAATTGTACCGACCATTTTGTTATTCAATACGAAAGCACTTAGCAACTAATATTATTTTCAACTCCTGCTGGAGAACATTAAACAAATTAGTCATCCTTTGCACGTGCAGCGACAAAAAAAAATAACACTTTTACCTTAAACTTGGAACAGGTGCGTGAAAATTGTGATATAAAAGCTGACTGAAAATAAATATTATTTATTACCAAAAAGATTTCCGAATTGTTAATTACAAAATATTTCCCGAACCGAAGTGAAGATTGGGGTCCAGCCGTTAGTTTTTACAGTATTGTATAGATCAAATAAGTTGGTCTCATACAATTACATTATTTAAAGGTGAAAGAACATTAATCAATCACACAAAATTTACTTGCGCATGCTGTAATGTGAACCTGGGACTTCCAAATTGTTAGTCTAAAACCATTTGACCGTTTTACGAGATTATAGGGGACCCTTAAATGTTTTGCGTTTTTTAAGGTAGGAGGGCAAGGAAAATATAATACAGTACAAAAAAGAGAAGTAAAAGAATTCAAAAACGCTCCACGACAACATGGCATGACACATTAGTTAGAATAAGGTCAGAATAACCAAAGAGTATTTATGAGACGATGCAAGAAGTTTTTGTGGCGGTTTGTACTCTTCGTCTACTCCTGACGAAGTAATGGATATTTCGTTAATATCATAACGAAGCGTAAACGTAAGAAAATTTAAACATAAAAAATAAATTATTTTGCACTAATTTAAATTTATCTGGTCTTTTAAAAGTTCCGTCAGTTAACAGAGGGTTTAGATAAGCGCAATAACAAACTTGCTCTAATGATTAAGGATCCACATACGAGCTTAAAGTTTGGTGGTTTTGAAACCAAATATAAACCATTTTGTAGGACAGGCATACATAAATTGTTTCATGAAACTACGCTTTAAGATAATATTTTAGATTCAGGTAGTTGTAGATGAAATATTCGTCTTGTTATTTATTATTCGAATAATCTTGGAAAGAATAAATAAAACAAAGAAATTTCTAACTTAGAGGAAATTGCATTTCCGATGGAGAAAATTTGATTAATTTGTGTTATTTCACAATTAATTAATTAAAAATAATATTATAGTATAGTGGAAGATACTCTCAGTATCGCCCTAGTGTAAGACTACCATTCAGAATTGAAACGTTGCTTGAAATGGCTTTAACCATGTTTGGTGACCAGATCTGAAAAGCCATGTACTTCCCACCTTCCTCTTTCTCATCTCCTTCCCCTCCCCACTACCTTCAGCCTCACAACATATCCCAAGATGCCATAGTTTCACTGGCTCCGGACGGGAGCAGTTTGAACTCTTGTGCGGTATTAAAAAAAGAAATCACAGAACTTGAATAGAACTTTCGCAGAACGTGACAATTAACTTGAAAAAAATGATGATACGTCCAATTTTTTTTTAAACAACCCATCCTTAGTGTAAGTTAAATTGCTCAGTGATTGCATACATGTATATTTAAAATATGAAGAAAATCTAAAAGCTTAGACAAAAAAAAAACAATAGAGATACAAAGGGGCAAACAAAAAGAAAACGGTTGTAAAATAGAATAATGTTTTACGGAAATGATGTAATTTATTATAGAAAGTCAAATGCTGCGTAGGAAAAGACGCTCATGAGCGATATTAATTATTATTATTTGTTGGTATTTGCAACGAAAATTTAATATCTATTTTATTTTATATTACTTGGGATATACACCGTAAAATGAACAAACTTTAAATCAATTAAGTTCTACTCAAATAAGTTTAAGGAGATTAGTCAGACATCTCCGAAAAGTCAGACATCTCGAAGTTTGAGTTGAGTATGCAGTTTCACGCAAAAGTCTACCACCATCTGGAACAATACTCAAATTTATCATGAACACCACCAAATCAATAAGATTGCAGAAAAACTTGAAGTGAATTAAATAAACTGTTGCTGTTTTTTTCTTTTTTTTTTACATGAGTTCTTCACAGGAGAAATAAGAAATTATTGAAATAGGCCCTGAGAAAATTCAATTTTTTACGAGAAAAACTCTCTTTTTTTTTACAACTTTTGAAGGTTATTCCCATCAACGTAATATATCATTGAAGAAGAAGATAACACTTAAATGAAAATATGAAAGCAAACAAGACACAGAAAAATATAAAAAGACAATGGTCGCAACTGGGACTCGAACCCAGACCTCTCGTCTAACCGGGACGTGCGCGTTATCAAATTTCGCTCTTGCCACCTGTCAAGCCGTCATATTTGTCAATCTCATATTTCAAATATTTAGAATCAATAATATTATCTTCAACTAGTTCTTTTTTCCATATTATTCCAGTTGCGACCATTGTCTTTTTCTATTTTTCTGTGTCTTATTTTCTTTCATATTTTCATTTAGATTATAAGTGTTTTCTTCTTCTTCAATGATTTATTACGTTGATGGGAATAACCCTCCTTTACACTTTATAATACCTTAATATAATACAATTTATAAATACATTATGTACAAATTTTGCTATAGATACTAAAAAATTTTTTTTTTAAAAATAAGAAGGTGGCAATAGCGAAATTGGATAACGCGCACGTCCCGGTTAGACGAGAGGTCTGGGTTCGAGTCCCAGTTGCGACCGTTGTCTTTTTCTATTTTCTTGAAGATATTATTTCCGTCAGGGCCTATGTCATCTTTGGGGATGCTGTGTGGAGGGTTTTTTTAAGGAGAGGAAAGGGTGGAGAGTTCTGGGAAGGAAAGGGGTTTAAGGGGTGGGTAGGAATCTGCGGTTCAGTGTATCCTGTCATCTGCCTCCAAGACCTAGACAAACCTCGCCCCATGAACCCAAGCACCCTTGCTAAATCACCAAACGTAGCGAACCACTTAGGGTGACTTATGGCAGAGGTGTATTTCTGGGTCACTTGTAGGATATTCATAATGTCTACTTATGTACCAGACAGTTTCGCCTCCCTGTTTTATTTTATAGCACATTTAATATTAATTAAAAACCCAGACATGTGCATATTATATTTGATTTATGGAGAGCTTTCGTATATTACGTTCTTCATTATCTCAAAACTTAGTATTTGGAGATGTCTGACGAATCAACTAGACGATCAGTACAGCTGTTTAACAATACATTACATTCATAATTTTTTTTCTTGATCTAAATTAAGTCTTTAGGCAGGATCCCCAGCACACTATATTATAAAAAAATAGAGCCGGATTATTACAAAAAGAGCAGTTATTAATTTTTACTTGTCTGTCTATAGTGTTGTCCGTGTATAATATGTCTGAGCTCTTTGAAAATGTAGGTAAACCTCCTAGTATTTTTTACCGAGATTTCGACATGACCGTTCCGTATCAAAAATAACTATTGTAGTTTGTGCTTTCCAATAGTGCTAACACATTTCCATGTCTTTACATTCTGACCACGTCCTGTCCCAGTGCACAGTGTACATTGGTCACTCCATAATCTGTAAGACTCTAGGGAATTCACAAAATGTGACGATTTTCCCTCAAATCGTTATTCTTTTTCACACCATGTTCCACGTTATAACTCTAAAATAAGAAGTTGTAAAATTTTTTTGAACTGAAATTTCAAATTGAATTAGAGCACTTTGTCGATTATTATTAAGGTAATAAATATTTTAAATTTTGAATAGCGCTTAGGAGTCTCAACAGCTTTCGAGTATCGGAACTCAGTAAGACTATGGCATCACCGATAGGGATATACTGTGAGGCTGAAGGGAGTGGGGAAGGAAAGAAATTTGGGAGGAAAGGAAGGTTGGGAAGTATCAGCTTATTTGGCTGTTAATAGATCTGGTTATCAAACGTGGACAAAGCCATTTCAATCATTGTTTCGATTCTGAATGGTGGTTTTTCACCACAGCAATTCTGTGAATGTCTTTCATTGTGTTTGGATAGGTTCTATGACAGTTGATCTGCCGATAATTGGCCCCCCGGCGTACATACAATGTGCAATCCGTTTAGGGAACGTACGGTATACCTAATTACACAAAATATCAGTAAGTAACCCGGAAGGGAACAAACACATTAATGAAAAATCTGCTTCTCTGTATATGTATGTACTGTATATACAAAGTACAAAAAATCGATACTGTGTATAAATTCGTTTGATATTCGTACCAACTTGTTATTAACGGTATTTTTAAACTCGACTTTACGTTTAAAATTGGTAAATAAAGCACAAAAAATTATAATTTTATAGTAAATATCGTTTCGGGGGACCAACTGTCGGCGGATCAACTTTCTGGTCACCGTATTAATACGTGGATATTTTAACTGTGTTTTTCTTGCATCTACACCGTTGTTAATATAGTAGAAATTACTAACCTAATTTGATCAAATTTCAACACGCTTTTTATGAAACCCTTCATAATAATGATGTTGTTAGCTAATAAAAAAAACTTAGTTTAAAAGGGTTCCAATAACTATGGTGACAACCGTATGTGAATAAAACTTCGCTGCTCCAGAAACACGCTAACCAAAAGATGTTTAGTTTCATAGGTAGGATTACAGATATATTCCAGTAAGTTGGTTAGAGGGGACTGAGCATTATATTTTCATAAACAAGCACATTTTTTTGAACATCAGCAAAAAATTGACGTAATATTTTTCCGCAGCCTATCTACCGTGTAAACCTAGTAAGTAATATACTAAGCCTAAGGTTTTAACCCCTACTTTGTCGTGTAAGGTTAAATAAATGATCTTTTGACGAGAATTTGGAAAAATGCCAACGCCGCTATCGTTGGTGCTTGTCAATCGTTGAATACAACAGTTCGAAATGTTGGAATTTTTTTTTTCAGTATTTTCTTTTAGTTTTTTTTATTGAACCCTTTTCTTTTACAGCATTGGCCGTACTGGATTGGAAATCTACAAAGACGTTTAATGGAAGGGTACGTAACCAAAAACTATTTGAAATTCCGCATAACGTTGTACAAACTGTTCATCTAAGAGTGTATTATGCAATTGTTCAATCTATATTACAATACGGTATTATAGGATGGGGAGAAAAATATGATGTTAGTTAATAGAAAATAGTGCGAAGATTGATAATTAAAGGTATCCTGAAAAAACCATCTTAATTTTTTACTGTTAAAATCTTTTTAATATTAAAAGTACCTACAATCGACAATATATAAAAAATCAATACTTAATACAGCTAAGTAATTAACATTTCAATTTATCAGCAAGGTATCAAAAATATATAAAAATCCCAAAATTTATTACCAAATTGTTTCAACAACCTCCCTCTAAAACTAAAAATTAACTAAGATTAAATTAAATTTAAATTAACTAAGAAAATAAACATGACTTCCAAATTAAATTGAAAAATACCTGAAACTTCTGTAAGAGTTCGTATCAATTATTAATATTTCGTTTAAATCTTGAAATCTATTTATTGATATATCTTTAGTTTTTCTTAAATATCTTTTGTTATTAGTTGCAACATTATTACTTACTTACTCAAATGATTATATATACTTGAGCATGAATTCCCTCACCAAACACAAGAGTCTTGTCTCTTTATGGTGCAGAAACGCTATTATTGTATTCATTTACAACTCTGTTTAACATATAAAAAAACGCATACTTATTGTTAATCATACAAAATATTAATAAATAAAACATTAAAAAAATCTTTTTTTACGATGGAATGCAGTAATCGATAATACTAATCATTATCCAACTACGGGTTACTACAAGTTTTCATCAATAGCGTTGGACATAGTCAAAATTCAAATATTATTTTCAATGGCTAGATTTGATTGGAGTAGTAGTTAACATTTTTACACCCGTAAAAAAAGTGAAACCTTGTATTTGTGGAACTTACGGAACAATAAGCAATAAAGCGGACATTCCCAAGCCCTGGCAGGATTTCAATGTCGCAATCACCATTAAACTAAACATCCTTTAACCTTTTAGGCCCTTAACAGCCCGGATGATCACCTGGCTATTCTATTGGCAGTAAGGTCATAAGACTACGGTGTTTGTATGGCTGGAAACACCAAACAAATTGTAAACATGAAATTTTTTGGAATATCTGCAGCAAACGGAAATCGTTAAATCATTTTATTTTTATTTTTGTTATATGAATACCGCACAAGAGTCCCAACTGCTCCCGTTTAGAGCCAGTGAGACTATGGCATCCCCAATTGGGGTATGTTGTGAGGCTGAAGGTAGTGGGGAGGGGTAAGAGATGGGGAAGAGAAAGGTGAGAAGTACCTGGCTATTCAGATCTGGTCACCAAACACGGCTAAAGCCATTTCAAGCGACGTTTCAATTCTGAACGGTGGTCTTACACCAGGGCGATACTGGTAGTATCTTCCTGTCACAGCGTCATTGGAAAAACGGGAAAAGGATCTGATAGTTATTTGTCGAGTGTGGTGCTCGGGAACGTTGAGAGTGTCGATGTTACCTCCACTCTTGAGACACTTCTGGGCAAGTTAGTTCCGTTAGACTCAGTAATAGGGGAAAGTGTCCACCACCAACAGATTAGAAATCTGTCAAGGCTGCCCCCTAGTGTACCCGCCCAGGGGGAGGGCGTACCACCGTTAAGTCGAGTCGAGGTTGAAGCAATAATTAAGGGTTTGGGTCCAAAAAAGGCACCGGGATTTGACAGATTGAATGGAATAATTGCGAAGAATGTCTGGATCTACGCCAAAGAGGAGTTCTACCAAGTTTTGGAGACTTGTTTGCGAAGGGGAAAATTCCCTACGGAATGGAAGAAGGGTGTGCTCCGGATTATACCAAAGGGCAACAATAAGCCGAGGACAGATATAGGAGCCTATAGGCCTATAACTCTATTACCAATTCTAGGCAAAGTATTGGAAATAATCATTAAGAATCGTCTACGCCTCACCCTAACGCCGCCCAGCGAACTTCAATTCGGCTTTGTCCCCGGCAAATCCACGGAGCACGCTATTAAGCATGCGCTTGATTGGGTGAGGGTATGCTCAAAGAGGTACGTCATAGGCATCTTCTTGGATATCTCGGGTGCCTTTGATCACGCATGGTGGCCGATGATACTCACCAAGCTTAAAAGCAGAAATTGCCCCCGTAAACTGTTTGAGATTGTTAGTGACTATCTAAATGGGAGGACAGTTATCATAGGGCACGGGGACGTTTTAATCACCCGAACAGTTGATATGGGATGCCCACAGGGGTCAGTCCTCGGACCCGACCTGTGGAAAATCTTGTTCGACGATTCCTCCAGGTTACCCTTGCCTGAAGGTTGTACATCGGTCGACTATGCGGATGACAAATTGTATTTGGTCTCTGGGGACAGTAGAAGGGAAGTAGAATCTAAGGCTGAAGAAGGTTTACAAGAGATCCTTGCATGGGGAAAGAGAAACAGGTTGAACTTCGCTCCTCACAAGACCGTGGGTCTCCTCATGAAGGGCATGCTCAGCCGAGGCAGGAACCCTTTCATCAGAATGGGAGACTCATCTATTCGATTTGCAGAAAACACCAGGTATTTAGGCGTCATAATGGATAGATCTTCTTCGTTCCTAGCCCACGTCAAGAACGTCTCCGACAGGGCCCAGGCCCTGTTTCAGAAACTGAGAAGAATCTCAACAGCCGAGTGGGGATTGCGTTCTCCGGCGATTCGCCTGCTGTACAGAGGGGTTTATGTGACGCAAGTCTCGTATGCTGCCTCCGTGTGGGAGCATCGCTTGGATAATGTCTTGATAAACTCGGCTCTTAAACGGGGCCAGCGGACTCCCCTGTTGGCGCTCTCGGGCGCTTATAGGACTGTGGCCTCAGATGCATTACCGGTTCTGGCCGGCGTTCTGCCGATCGATCTTGAAATTAGGGAAATATTGACAAAAAAGGCACTAATTAGAGGCAGGGCCACTGTACACCTGGGAGTCGAGCTGACACCGAGAGGGATTGTGGCCCTACCCGGCTTGCTCAAAGCGATGCGCGAAAGAACGCTGAATGTATGGCAAGAGCGATGGGATAGGTCGACGAAAGGCAGATGGACTTTCTCCTTCTTCCCTTCAGTTAAATTCAGAATGGAAGGGTCACACATTAAACTGGATCACTACATAACACAGATGCTTTCTGGGCATGGGGAATTCAGGGGTCGGCTTCATAGCTTGACCCTTTCTCCCCATCCAAACTGTGCGTGTGGTGATACTAACCAGGACGCCAGGCATATACTGTGGGACTGCGAGTTGATGAAGGAAGCACGAGAGGAAATGTTGGATGGCTTGCGTGGAACAACAAGACCAGCGTGGAACGCTGACCTTGTGTCGAACAAAGAGAATTTCGAGTGCCTGAAAAAGTTTGTCAAGTCCTGGGTGGAGAGATGGTCTGTACTTAGAGTCGCCGATCTAGACTAAATTATCTTTGTTTCAGGTGCTACACGTATTGCTCCTGTCTCCCTCGGATCACCTCTATACTCTTCATTTAAGATATTTGGTTTAAAGTGTTTATGATATTAATTTTGTGACCAGTAAATCACTGGTTACTTTTGACTTACTTACACATTTAAATGTTTTTTTTTCTTCTTGTTTTACTTATATTTTTTAGCTTTAGCTTCACAAGGATCTATGATTTGTATTTTCTTATGCCTCTGCTGATAATGATTTATGTTTTTACCTGTGTTTTTATATTCTAGCTTGGTGAGTGACGGTGGTGATGACACCGTCGCTCAACGTATTGTGACTTCTGTATTCACATAAATAATTGCCCTTATTGTTTTCTTACTTTGTTAACTTTGGTTTTATACTTTGGCGGCGCATTGAACTGTATATATATTATGTATCGTCGTCACCCCATAAAAAGGGGGTAGGATAGACCCTGTTCGTGCATATTGCAGGCGTACACACATCGGAGCGGTCTTCTCGCAATCCTCCCGCGCCTCCCCCAATGACATGCGTAGGCTTGAGGAACAGTCGCGCGGTCTCGACGTCCTTCCGCCCCCCCTCCGACAACCCGACGCTCATCTTTTTCCCAGGGTTTTCTAAATCTTCCGTTTCTTTCCCGTATACATTTCTTCGAGGCAAACTCGGGGAGCCGGCTAAAGGGCGCGGACCTCGGGCCTCGTCTGCGGTCTGGGCCGATAGCCATGCACATTATCATTGGGACTGCCTGGTGGTTTGTTGAATACCTACTCTGAATTTTTTTGGTTTTGCATTTTATTTTCTTTTTGTTATTATTGTAAATACTTGCATTATGTTATCACTGTTTTTTTTCGCTATTTCTCTCTTTCCAGAAGGCTTCTTCAACTGGGTGCAGCTCTTATTTATTTTTTTCTTACTAACACTCTTATCTCTATTTTTTTTTTAATGTTACCGATTTCAGAGGAATTCAGGGGCTGATACTTCTACTTTTCTTTTGTGTTATGTTAATGTAAGTACTTGCATACTGCTTACTAACCCCATATGCATGGACATTGGAGGGTCTAGAGTCTTTCAAATAAATGTAGCTTCGTTTAATCAAAAATAGAGTCTTGACGTGTGCGGTAAAGGAGGAAACCATATGTTTCCTTATAACGCCGTTGGGAAAGTGGTGGGGTCCCCTCCAATGGTAGTATCTTCCATTCTGGAACGTACCGCAAATAAACTATATATTATTTTAAATGAATAAATTGTGAAATAACACAAATTAATCAAATAAAATTTATTTGCCACGCCGGGATTCGATCCCGCGACCTTCGGAATGCGAGTCAAGAGCCTTACCGCTGCACAACGCCGGCCGTCATTATTAAATCCATGTCTTCATATCGGAAGAATTTTTAAAACAAGAAGATTATATGTCTGTCTTAATTTATGGTTTTATCTATACTATCCATCCAATGAGCAAAAGGTCTGGCCAGACCTGTTCCATTTTAAGAGTGGGCATACATTGAGACATCGGTCGCGCAACATGTTCAGCGCAGTGTAGTTCAGGTTTTTGTATTATACGGAAGTGTATGGAGCAACATTAACTTCTCAGTGTAAGTCGCTCCTCATACAATTCAAAACCTGAACTACGCTGCGCTGAACATGCTGCGACCGATGTCTCAATGTATGCCCATAGCTGTGGTTTTGTTTTTTTCCTGATTTTTTTTGAATGAAAAGTTTTCATGACTTCCTCAAAGTTGGTGCGGCGATCGCATTTCGCAGGTAGTCGGTGTGTGTTTTCGTGATTGGATGCTTGATAGAACGTGTTTTAGAGGTGGGTGTTTTTATTGCAAACTAAATTGAGTTTTGTTTGGCAGTTCTGGAAGAGCGAAAAACTGAAAAAAGTTATTCGTTCGTGTCGCGCTGGTCTTACAGTTGATAATTACCACATGGGAGAACAGGCCACTAATCCAAAGGTACACTCATACCCCAGAATTAAACAATCCACGGCTGTTTTCAATGTACTGGTAAGTATTTGAAATGTACAATATATATTTCACGGGTAACAAATATAACCAACCCTTTTTTATATTAATAAAATAAAGTATAAGTCTGCATAGACCTTGTTGTTCTACTTACCGTCTCACTACCCAAGGAGAAAAGAAAATTGGAAGATCGGTAAGTGACTTCTCAAAAATTTAAATTAGGTCCGGTGTTTAACTAGTTCACGGTGCTTAACGGTGTTTAGCTTTCACGCATTTTCCCTGCAGAGGTAAGCAGAGTTAGGCAGATAGGATGGAAAGTCACGTAACTGTATCGTAGAATTCATACCTTATTTCATTCTAATAAATGATCTCATAATGTTGAGATGATCCGACTCCTACACGTGACCCAATTTAGGTATTTGATTTACTCGAGCGATTAACAAATATCTCTCTGGGCGTCCGAAATTTTCATTTTATCCATTTCATGGATTCCCTTGACAATATTTTCTCCGTCCATCTCAGTAATTAAGATAACAATTTATTAATACATTAATCTTGTTTTCTTGTATCATGGCTCTCCGCTATTTTCCTTCATTATTTAGCATTCAATCTAATGTCGGTAATAAAACCCCATTTCGAACTATTTAAATCGTTTCTTTTTATCACTTTTTACAAGTGACTGCTAGTGCATTCAGTCCTTGCAAATTTGCGTGTATTCATCCTTTTTTCAATACTTTTAGCACTCTTGTTTTTTTCGTAAGCGTTCGCTCCAACAACATATTATAAACTATTTTTTGGATTTACATTATAATCCAAGGAAAGTAATGTCACACTAGAAGATATAAATTTCATTAGAAACCTTCGACGTTGATTAAGGAACACTTTAACTGTACCATCTAATATTGTCTTTTAGTTCGTATTTCCAGACTAATGCCCAACACTGTAGTTGTAGTTAGTTCTACGCCCAGCCGTATTAACCTTTCCCCATTACGGGGCCAGCCGTAATATAAATCAGCCCGAGTATTGGGCCACCTCATGTTTATGGGCTCCGGGAACTGGGGCCCGGTGGTAATGTCCCCGGCCACCAAATACTATGTGGTACTTCTCCTAACTAATTACTTGAATCCTGCTAAGGGAGCAATTTATTAAATTCTACCAGGGGAGCAGAAATCGAAAGGTTAAAGTACTTTAGATAAAAAAATGTTAACAATCCGGCATTTTTAAGGGGAAGAATCAGGAGAATATATTATTGAAAAGTCGGGAAGAAGTCGAGGACAACACGACATGGTCTTGTGTAACAAATTCGGTGAACAGAGTGTGAATGTTAATGAAGGAAAAACTGGCGAATTATTGAACTCCGTAAAACGATTCCTGGCGGTAATGTACTGGGCTAATAGATGTTATGTACATCTCCTAATTAATTACTTGAATCCTACGGATAAATAAATTTATTAAATTTCACCAGGAGAGCGAAAATGTAGAGGTTCATGTACTAAAGATGTAAAAAAGTTAACAGCAGTTTTTAACCCTTACGAAGAAGTAACAGGAGAGAATTTGGTGCGCAAGTGATTGGCTAAAGAAATGCATGGCACGATCATGTGAATGCATAATTTAAGTCGGGTCACGTGCAGAGAGGAGTTTGTGATGATAATTTTGTGTAAGACACTCCCAACTTTCTTAGTTAGGAATGTCTAACACAAGGAGCAGTTTATATTGAGCATAGTAACGTAGGTAATGAGGGTTACCATTTTTAAACAGTTTGTTTATTTACTTTTTTATGTAATTACCTTAGAAGAGTCCAAACCCCTCACAAAATCTAGAGCTATTGGAAATATGGTACCCCTAATTGAGATATGTTGCGGGGTGGAAGGGAGGGAGTAGGTGAAAGAAGCGAGGAAGAATATGAGTGTAAATTTCTTTTATATTCTCTGGCTATAAAACTTTATTTCCAAACACTTTATTTTACAAGTCTTGAAGCAATCGGAAAATATCACAATATAATATAAATAATGTGAAGAAGTAATAATAAATAATTTCCTGTCAAAGGGCTTTTTTACTGGCAAAACGGAAGCTCACGAAGAAAAATGAGATGATAAATAACCCAATAATTTTTCTGTAGTATTTTATAAGGGCTCGTAAAATGTTTCGTGGTCGTGATGTTTATTATTATTTTTATTTAGGGTCTGAGTGTAGGAAATAAATTATCGTATACAAGAAAGAACCACTGTCAGTTAAAAAAAATATACACTATTTGTCTGAATTATTAGAACTTAGATCACCCAATGGTTGAGTGTTGTGTTGTCCTATACCTGATATTTAAATTCATTTAGTAATAAGCATTGTACATTTTATCATTTTGCTTAACTTCAATGTGTAGACTCCTTTACTCATAACTTTAACGTGTGCCTTTTGCTAAATGTTTCGATGCATTTTTCTGCTCATTTGTCTGTAGTCATCCTGTCAACTTTCTTCAAATTTCTTTCCCAGAACTCTTTTCCTTCCCAGAACTCTTCTCTCTTCCATTTCCAAAAAAGAAACCCTCCACACAGCATCCTCAAAGATGACATAGGCCTTGAGGGAATTATTTTTCTCAGGGCCTCCTGTGTGGAATCATGCAAAAAATCTAGAATAAGAAAAAGAAGGCGATTCTGGGTTGGTTAATACAGAATTATGTGGCGGTTCATCCCATCCATATGTTGGAGAGATGAATCTTGTTGGTCAGTAGCTAGTTTCCTAATTTTCTTATCTTTGGTAAAACATTTCGCAAATTTATCCCAGCAATCCACTGATTCGCTGTTTGCTAAATCAACTATCTATTGAGATCATAGCCGAATAGTACCGGATTAAAGGCTGAAACTTTGATGGGTAATTGTGTCGCCGGAACAATGTAAGGGTAGATCCGACGGGGCAGGCAGAGGACGGGTTGGTGGTAGTAAAGCTGATTTGTGGGTGGGGCAAAAGGGGGCATAAACCCAATTACTGGCAACCTTTACTGCCCGTGTTGCCAAAATTTACGGAATTTACGGGCAGGGCGTAAATACAGGATGAGCCAATCAACTCGTCACTTGAATTCAGAAGTATCGCGTTCAAGCTTTTTTTTTGCTGCTACTTTTTGTTTTATCCGCTGCTACTTTTATACGTGACTGATGATACAAATTATTTCGCTAAGTTAACCGCGTAAGCGATCACAACGCGTGATCATAATTTGATCAACACGTGATCACAATTCGATAAACAAGTGATTACAATTTTATCAACACGTGGCCACAATTTAATCAACACGTGATCACAATTCGATAAACAAGTGATTACAATTTTATCAACACGTGACCACAATTTAATCAACACGTGATCACAATTTGATCAACATGCGATTAAAATTTTTATAAAATTGTGATAAATAAATAAAATTTGTTCAACTCAATAACACTTAATACATTTATTTTGATGGACATTATTATCACAAGTACATATATGTTTTAAAGAAAATTGTAGCTTAATTATTTATATAAGCGCCCTTGAGGTGATTTTTCACAAAAATGGCGCTCTACAAATTGTCCAATTATTATTATCATTATTATGTGGAAAGACAATTCAAAGTATCACACATTTTAACACATTGCGAGAGAAAAAAATAATTTTTCTAAACGCATTTCAGATTTATTAATATTAAGAGGAATATAAACGCTAGATATATTTGATTCTCACGCCTACAAAATTTTTTGCACGCGGCAAGTAAGTGAAAAAGTGATTTATATTTATTTTGTGATTAATTTTATAAGAATGAAAAAAGAGAGCATACAAAACCTCAAAAATAGTCTTAGCCATAAATGGGTATTTTTTAAAAATTGTTTCTTGTTTTAAAAACATTTTTTTTGTGGTTTACGCTTATATTTTTTTGTTATGTAAATATTTATTTTATTGTAATTCCAATACATACAAAAGCTAGTAAAAGCTTCAATTTATCCGTAACATATTCTTTGATGTTCATACTGGAAACCGATTTGTAGTAAAGATGAATCTTAATATGATTTCACGTAAAGCTTCATCGTAATTAAAAAAATTAATGTTTATTTGATGATCCCGTATGCGTTCCTACACCACTAATCCGAATCCGATTAAATTTTGGTGTATTGTTGTGCGCACGCTCGCGAAGGTTTCTGTACGCATTGGTGTTCTCTGGCTTTGTGAAATTTTAATGAAACTTTTACAACAAGTGGCGAGCGAGTTGTTTGAAAAATGTTGCGTGGCAGAAAAGGTAGGAGGGGAACGCGGGAGGGGGAAAGGAGGGAAAAGAACGGGAGTGGAAAAATATACTCATGGGACCGTAGGCAGAGGGTTGCGGACGAGGAGGGGCAAAGGGAGGGAACGCTGATGAGGCATAGTAGCAGTAGGGGATAGCAGGAGATAAATTTGGAAAAACCATTCTCAAACGGACAGCCGTATGTGGCCTACTCACAGCTCGGAAAACCTTCTGATTTATTCGTGTTCGCACCAGACAGAAAAACTAAAAATATTGTTTTTTTTTTCCAAAAGCACTTAAATAAAAAGAATCAAAATACAGTACTTCTTTGAGTGGCATTGCAATGCAAGCTGGGTACTCGCATAATTAAAATATTATTTGCAATTATCTGTGTTTTATGTATTAAATAAGCTATAAAATATTATTTATTTATTTAAGGAACATTAACAGTCTTAGTAATACAAAAAACATAAGAGGATGATAAAAAAACAGACCAATTATTAATGTTCACAGATAGGTATTTAGAAACAAGACTAACTGAATATAAACTAGAATATTAAAAAAAATAATAAGAGTACAAATGTGAATTCAACAAATGGTAAACTAATACACAACATTAAAATAAGTGTGATTATAACTGAAATAGACTGCAAAATAGGGATTTGGGTTGGGAAGGGTAAGGGGAGGAGAGGGATAAGGGAAAGTTGCCACGCAAGTAATATAAAAATATTAGATACAATTAATTCATGTGTTATTCGCACCTAGTGAAGTTCTGTAGCGACAGTAACTAGCAGTAAATATTATCGAGGGGCATAACGGTCCTGTACATTATTGTGACATTTTGAAATATTCTACTAGAGGCCCAGAAAATATCAACATTTTGTTAAATTCACCATAATTTTTCCGGATTAAATAATTGGTTTAGTAGTATTTAAGTGTAATCTAAGTACCAGTTAGAGGGTACACTTTTACATAGAACTGCATACTCAACTTAAATTTCAATTTTTCGGAATTGTCTGACTAATCAATTGGACGATAGATAGAACGAATCCCCTTGAACGCGTAGGATGCATAAAATTAAGTCCTTAATCCATAACCTTAATATTGTAATTACGTATATATTATCATAATCATCAAATATTTACTAGTTTCGGGTGTGTTTGAACTCGGATTTGATTATAATTTAAGTGCCAATTTGTTACTGATTGTGCGAAGAATTCAGACAACGTCGTCTCAATTCTTATTTGTCCAACAGACCATTTTCGTTTTAGTTCAATTCTCACTTTAAGATTAAAATTAAAGTATAAAAAATGATAGTAAATCACTTAAAAATCATTTAAACTAATGAGACCTTTAATAATAATAATAATCATCGGACAATTTGTAGAGCGCCGTTTTTGTGAAAAATCACCTTAAGGGCGCTTTTTAACTTTACGAAAATAGCTTTTCCTTAAACACGTAATATAATAAGCTAAATTAATATTAACTTTCTCCTGGCAAATTTGAAGCATATTATATTATAAACATATGTTTATTATTTACAATTTAATCGTTAAAACAAATGAAAAAAAAAAATTTATTTAAAAAAAAAATCAGTTCTCAAAAGTATGGTCACCCTAAAAGTCTACATGTTTACATTAATGTACTACCTAGCGCCAGCAGTTTATTAGGTACCCATAATCTCAATCTGTAAGAAATACAACAATATTTATATAAATGTTTTTTCAATATCTGTGTAATTTTGTGTTATTTTCTAGAATTGTTAATCTCAACACAGGCTTCTCCTAGTGAGGTTGCTAATTGTATTGTAAACATTTTACCTGCAGTGTAAAGAAACAATAAATAAATAAATAAAAATAAATAAAATGTTAATTGAAAAAATGAAAGAAAACCCTCTCCTTCTGTAAAATTTTCTGATGTTGGACAATTGCGAACAGGCTATAAGTACTCACCTAAAAGATAGGTAGCATTTTTATCGGAAAACTATTTTAATTGTTATTTTCAAAATCGGAACTGATTTGTCAGAAGATCTGCGCTAGTTCATATGTAAAAATTGTGCACAGAGTATGTTCACTGTGATTGAACAAAACATATTCCATTTGATTGATTGATTTCTCAAAACAAAATCCATTATGAAATTACAAAAATTAAAAAAAATAATAATTTTAAATATTTTAAATTTTAAAAAGGAATCAAAAAAGTGTGTCCATGAAAACTCAGAATCAACTGATCACCTCTTTGAAAACTCATGAAATGCTATAAAAGAATGAAAAATAGCCCACAACCTAACCTAACGTTACCTATTTAACCATTTTTTTCATCACTTTTAACGACTTTTCAAAAGCGTTATTGAGTTTGATTCATTCTGAGTTGTCCGGTCACCCAAGAAAGTTTGTCTACCTCAAATATTGCAGTTTTGTTTGTGATTAAGTATATTTAAATATCAAAATGTTTAACAATATTTTTCGTTTGCCAAAAAATGTTAATTAATTTAAGTATACACATTTGTTTCTAAAATTATAATTATTAGCACACACGACCATGTGAGCT
The DNA here is from genome assembly GCA_936435175.1 of Glyphotaelius pellucidus. Taxonomy (NCBI): domain Eukaryota; kingdom Metazoa; phylum Arthropoda; class Insecta; order Trichoptera; family Limnephilidae; genus Glyphotaelius; species Glyphotaelius pellucidus. The sequence continues at coordinate 10,719,217 of OW386558.1, forward strand.
AACTTGAGATTAATAAATAAATAAAAAATAAACAAATTTTGAATGTCAAATTCTCAGTGAAATGTGTTAAGTTTCGCTGATGTCAACCGATATTTAAATAATAAAATGGTCAAAGTCTAGTATAACCTACATCCTATATTGTCTAGGTAATCTGTTTAACTAAAATTGAGATTGAAAACTGAAATATGGTGTTTATAAAGAGGATAAGGCTTCTCTGCATATTTCAGATTCGTGGCTTTGCCTCTACTATTGTCCAACTCTTATACAATGCTGTCTTTTGATACAAACATAAAATGCTCGCTGCGTTATTTTCATGTTGAGAGGAAAACCCGTTGCTTTTAAATTCCACAAATGTAGTTTTTGGTTTCAGATGTACTTCTAATTCGTGTTGTGGATTAGAAACACATTTTAACAGGTAAGGTTTTTTGGTAGTATGAAAAAATAGAACGAGAGAGTAGCGGTGTCTTATTTCGTAATGCTTTTATTAAAAAACATATTTTGTGGTTAGTTTTAAAAATCTTTGAAACAAGAATTTTGCATGAAACTGATCGCATCCATCGTGGATATTTAAGTTTGGCAAATTATACAAAAGTTTGGCATTAATTCATTGTAGAGTTATCTTATCTTTTAATTCATGTATTCATAAAGACGAGGCACGTGTTCAAGTAAGTACCGTTTTGATAGTAAGAAACAGCAAAACATCTTAAAAAAAATTAATACCCCAATCTACCTTTCAATATAATTCCTAATATTATATGAGGCAATCATAAATTTATATTTAAAATTAGAATCCGGTAAGTGAACACTTAAATACTTGGCGCATCTGACAAGCCCACACACTTTTCCATGTAATTATCTCTTCTGCTTTAAAATGGTTCCACGACAATAATTGATCCAGCGACAATTGGCCCGTCGATGATTGGCCCACTGACAGTTGATCCTCCCGATAAATGATCCTCTCGACATTTGATCTCCCCGACAGTTGATGATGCCATAGACGGTTGGGCGCAGTTGGGACTCTTGTGTGGTATTCAGATAAAAAAAGTTATATTATATGCAAGAAGAAGCATTTTACGGTTTTTTGCTGAGCCGACTGCACATATAAGTATGGAATAATAATATAACTATGTTATTATTCGGCCATATAGCGTCACAGCATGCTCCTTTGGAGAGTCAAAATAATTGTTAGTAAAATATATTTACAGCGGATTTTCATTCAAGACGCCTGCAGATATAAGTACATCGACTTTGGTTGTACGGCCGTATATCCCTTTTTCATACTATCTTGAAGAAATAATCTTTTAGGAGATCAATTGACCACCGAATCAACTATCGGGGAGATAAACCATTAAGGGGCCAATTGTCGCCGGATCAATTGTCGGGTCACCCTTTAAAATGATTCAAAATATTTTGGGAAACAGCTTCAATTAAAAACGAAAAAAATTAGTAATTAGGGGCCATCCATAAATTACGTCACACGTATTTCATGATTTTTTTACCCCCCCTCCGTCCTTGTCATACATCGTCACATTTGTGAGATCCCCTCCCCCCTAGTGTGATGTCACATATTTTGCAATTTTACATCTAAAAATAATAAAAATGTTAATAATTTAGATTTTTACGTGTGACGTCACAAAACTGATGACCCCCCCCCCGTACCCCTTGTCACACTTCTATACTCCCCCCTTCTTAAGGTGTGACGTAATTTATGGACGGCCCCTTCTTATTACTAACACTGCTTTATTGGCGGCATTCGTATCATTATTTGTGTTTATTAACTTACCTTTTCCACTTCTAATACAGTCAAAATGAAAAATCTATTGTTTTCGTCCGACTGCCTTAATTTATATATAATACAATGGATCTCAGCAGAATTCAAAGTTATTTAATTAGTATTTTGAATTTCGCAAACATCTTTTCAGAATCTCAAGTTTGATTTAAAACTGGCAGAGTTTCGTAAATGTTTACTCAATTCATTGTTTTCATATTGAATTCGCTTAATCGCAGTCTTTACCGATGGAATTTGATACGAATATTTTACCAAAGTCTAGTCGGCTAATAATAGAAGCTAATTTACCAAATCAAATAATTTCGTAAATAAATACTTGTTAACATTCTCTCTCATGCTTCATGTGATATTGTTTTAATAAATCACGAAGCTACCACAAATCTAAAAGGCATTAAACCACTCTGTAGATAAAGTAGAGAAACCGCACGATAGGCTGTTTTAGCAAGCAGTGTGTACAAGAACGATACTGTACCTAATGTACAGAGCAGTGGCGCTACCATTAGGGCCTCGATCCCCCAATAAAAGATAAAAGTTTTTATAAGAAGAAGCTTTTGATGCGTGTTTGCGATTGGTTTTTATTATTTACTTGCACTGGTACTGACTAAAACGCATTAGGGCAGTGTTTTGTGGGTATAGGTAATTGTATAATATTATTATTTACTGCTTTTGATTAAAAAGTCATACTTGTTAATCAAAAGTGATATGGTTTTCAAAAACAAAAATGGATGTTCGAATCATAATCTGACATTATCAGTAGCAATGTCAATGTAGTTAAAGTTAAGATAACGTGGTTAAATCATAAATAAAATAATGCAAAACAAATAACAGTTACTAAGTTTTAAACTTTCTAACTTAATTTTTTATAATTTCTCTTCTTTTTATTTCCTCGATTTTCCCTCTTTTTTGTACAAATCATTTTCCATATGTTCACACTAATCCTAATTTGACTGTTCTAAAACGGGAATCATCTTAGTTGGACAGTCAAAACATTTCATAAATAATGTATGTAAATGTATTATAATTTACTAAATAAACAAATAAAAAAAATAAAAAAATCGTTTATATATTCGCGGTTCAGATAAAACCTTCGAAACATCCAGATGAATGTGCTTTCTCTGACATTTAATTATGTTCACGATATAGCAGAGTTGAAAGGTCACACGTACATCAATAATATGGGAGGTGGGTATGGGTACTACCGCTCCGGGAAACATTTTTTGGATAATGATAAACCTGAACACCCATACGCTTAGATTCCTACCCACCCCTCATAAAATTATCCTTCCCAGAACTTGCTCTTCTTCATTTCCTTTATTAAGACCCTCCACACAGCCTCCCGAAAATATAATTTCCTAAGGCCTGTTGTGTGGAATTAATGTAAAAAACATCAAAGTCTGAAGATAATTAAGACATCATGAAAAATATAACACGGAGACCAGAACAAAATTTTGCTTTTCGTAACCGAATTTTATATTATTTATGTATATTTTTATATATAAACACATTATTTTATACTACGAGATTACACGTATATTATATTATGAAACGGTTTGAATAATTTGACTTGTGTTATGTACTCTCAAATTGAAAACAATGGGTGGGTACTGTAAACATTGAACGTCATTCGCGCCTATGAATGTGGGAAAATTTCAACATAAATTTGGGTTGCGCCAGTGGTACGCAATACAGCCTTACAACAGTGTACAGCAGGTTAGACACAGCCTTCCGAATAACGTAAAGCCTTCCTTTCGGTGGGAGGTTTATTCAGCGACACTAGCTCAAACTGTCTATTTCCATATGCAAAGACCTCCCTACGCGACAGCGTCAGCAGGGTAGAACATTACTTGTCAAATAAACGACTTTGATACCACGTGAATTAGTGCTACAGTAGTTAAGTCTAATCAAATCTGGGATTGTGCCCACACGATTCATCTGAGTATACGTATCGTAAACCATTCTGTGAGTTTAGGATAAGTAAATATTCAACTTAATTAATTTGTCACAGTTACCAGTTTGTATTAAACCAGTATTGTTTTTTGATAACATTCTACTAATTATGGATATCATTCTCCTTTTTCCACAATGTCGAGACTTGTTGCAAATCAAAGCATTGAATTTTTTGGTGTTAGCCTAATTGACTTTCGGCAGTCGATACGAAATGTGTAATTTTTTAAGTCTTTTAAATCCATCTTCAAGCTTTGTAGTCTTCTATATGTTCTTTATATTATAATTCGTCAATGCTCTTCATTCATATGTACTTTCCTTTCATTGTCATCTCTTTTTTTATTCGTGTTATTGTTATGTTATAAATCGACTATTTTTCGTAAATAAATAAATAAATCAGAAAAAACGGAAACAAAAAACTGCCGACGGTAAAACTTTAAACACAATTTTCCTTATAGAAATCTTATAAAATTGTCAATTCAAAGTAGATAGAATATTAAATAATCGTTTGAATTTCAGCTTTCGGTCATATGGAAATCGCACAGAAAAACATTTAAAAATATATTCTTATAAAACAGTAGCGAGTTCCCGGCATCCGTTGCTATGCTACTTAAGAACGAAATTGTTTTTCCCTGCGTGTCCTTTCCCATTCGTCCCGTACCCCTTCCACCTCTGTTTCCTCTACCGCGTCCCCTCCCTTCTCCCTTCTCCCGCCAACCCCCCTCCCACGATCCCTTCTCCTCTCCCGCTTTCAATATTTTCAGTCCCGTTACATTCAGATTTTGAAACAGCTCGCATGCCACTTATTGCAAATTTTTTTTTAAATTTTAAAGTAAATATAAATTTTGTTAAGATTCAAAGTACTCGATTTTGGTTGATAGGTGAAAATAAATTCAATAATGTAAACATTTTAGAAAATTGTATTTTATTTTAACAATTGATGGTTTGCAAAAAGTCATTCTCAAACTGTGACAGTTTTGTAAGAGTTTTTGTAATGATTAACACTTCCGTACCGGACCAGGGGAACGCACTTACACTAACGAGAGTTTTACGCTGTATCTAAGTTGTTTTTTAAACCACATACTCAATAATTTGAGTAATCCTAAAAAAAATATTTGGTTATTGATCTGCATTAAAAAAATTAATATCGCATTACTACTTTTCTTAATATTAATTCATTTATATCAAATTCCGGTCGAGAATCTGTCCGGCCCGCCCCCCTACCCCTCCGTTCGGGCGTTACCCCGTATCCATCCGCTGGAAGTATCGGGACGATTCTAAGCGATAGCAAGTAATTTCTGAGTTGTTAGTGGAAAGGACTAGATCGCGTTTGTTTACACTGCGCATCTAGTTTGCTCTTTTTACAATGCTATAATGTTCGCTTGCCGGTCAAAGATCATTCGGTCTGGATCGTTTCCGCTACGCGCCAATCGCCAGTCAACATTCGGAAACAAAGCGTTATGGTGGCTATCGGCCCGCCTTCTCTGTTTTCTATGGAGAAACACGCGTTATGGTCAAAATTCGTTAGAATATTAATTATGACTTTATTTATGAAACGATTTAGATAATGACTATTGAAATAAGATGAATATGCTTCTTTCTAATTATTACCAAAACAAATTTCCGAAAATTGTGTCATTAACACCCTTTAATAAGCAAAACAAATTGGGGTCCCCGAGTGACCCCCCTTCGGATGAAGTGTGATTTTTTTCTTTCCGGGACGAAAAGGTTAAAGAAACTTTTCAGATGTACTGTCATGTGGTTGGAATAATACAGAAACCTTCGCGAGGACGGAAAGAAGGTATTTTGATACCTCAAATTTCATCTGCCAATTTCATCCTCAACTCAATCTGCTAAAAGTTTAGCAAAACAAACACACATTTGAAATAAAGAATTATATTTTTTTTAAATTAAGAATGAAAACAATTGTATTTAGGTAGGTAGGTATTGCTTGTCTGAACAATCAGCTTCAATAACAAATTTGATTAGGTGTATGCTGGAATATTTCACGTCAAGCACAGCATCATAGACAGTCGAAATTATTATGTTTGATGACAACAAAGCCATGTAAAATACATAATAATTTTTATATAAAAGATATTCCGAAAAGTTATCATCTCGACCTAAATTTAATTTCTCGGGATTCCTTCGTTAATTTCTTTCCCAGATAAGTGGAAATGTTTGTGATTTCTTTTCCAGATAAATGGAAATTTTCTTCCAAAATGGAGGAAGAAAGACTTATCTACTACGAGATTATTATTAAATAAATCATATTGTCTACGACAAAGAAACGAATTTCATCAAAGATTGTGTGTGACTTAAGATCTTGCTTGGGACAAAATATGGTAAACTTTCAACTTTGGTTCTGCATGTTTAATGAGTTCCGATGGATATTTTGAGTAATAAATATTTTTGAAGGTAACGTCACTTATCAGGATTTTCTTCACTGTCTTGTGTAGAAGTTGAAAACATATTTTTTCAACCTTTTTAAAAGATAAGTAAGTAAGGAGCCAATAAACCAAACTGTATTTTTATTTGTTTTATTCGTCTTTTCAGCAGCATTTTAAGAGACGTCATACAACTATTTGACCACCTAGCGACAATTTTTTTTCAAAATTGACAAAAACATCCAACTTCGGGCCCGATTTACTCGAAAACGAAAGCTCAAATAAAAAAATCGTGATACAAAATCGATCGCTAATGAAATGTACGGGGGCTGTTTGTAAAAAAAGGTCTCTAACGTGCTGCGGTGTAGCCTGATTCCCCCCACGCCAAATGCTCACCACGCTGCATTCTCTGTGTCACTTAGTCTTGGTGTGGCAGCCGTTCGCGATGGAGATTCCGCTCGCTGCACCCGCCAAATGTGAATAGCGCTCTGTAATTATTTTTTTCGGAGCTTTGTGATGTGATCATGTCAGTAAGAACACTGTATACAAGATTTTGACCGAACATTTGGGATGCCACAACGTCTGCGCAAGGAGGGTCCCAAAAATGCTCACCAAAGATCACAAACAACAATTCAACAACTCAATTGTGACATGCGACGAGACCTTTTAAACCAACCTTTTGCGCTCATACAATGTTTTCCGTATACTTTATGCTGCTGAGAATAAATGTCTACCAGGTTATGGTTCATTGATCACAAAAAACGAATTACATAGTGTTATTCACACCTGGCGGGTGCAGCGAGCGGAAGCTCCATCGCGAATGACTGCCACGCCGAGATTAGGCGTCACAAAAAGTACAGGGTGGTAGGCATTTGGAGTGGAGAAACCAGGCTACATGCGGGTACCGATTGCAGCACCTTGGAGACCTTATTTTACGGTCAGCCCTCGTAGTTTTCGTTCCACTTGTACCGCGAGTTTCCCATCACTGTGTATAATAATATTTTAATATAGTATAATATTACAAATAAAATTAGTTCGTTATCAAATTTTAAAAAGGCTTAAAGAACGCCCGCCGTCGTCGAGTGATTTAGAACCTCGACTACGAATCCAAAGGTCACACTTTCAAATCCTGGCGAATTTAATTAACTAATTTGTGGTGAATACATTGAAATAATTTACAAAAAATATATTGTAGACATGTATTTGCGGAACGTTACTGAGTGGTAGACGCTTAGGATTGCCCGGTAAAAGATCACCAGCTTTGACCGTACATAATGACCAGCTTAAGGGTCCACTATTCGAATTTCGACCGATTTCTTACAGATCTCCCTTAAAAATTTGAAGTTTTTAAGCTCTTAAAAAACCAAATGTTTTTTTAAGATAATATCTATATACGTTACACGCCGAAACGCAAATTAATGAAATTATCTCGATAGAAAAAAATTGCAAAGTATGCTTCGAAAATTATTCAAGAAAAGTGTATTTCTTTTATTTTAAAAGTTATATTTGTGAAAAAATTCACAAGGTTTCTTTAAATGATACTTAAGATACGTTCCACGAAATTTTTGCTCTATTTTAAACGAGTCATGTTTTATTAAGCTTTTTCACAATTTTTGCTGCTATTTTATCACTTAAAATATTAGCGCGCTCTGTCCAACAATCGTAATTACATATTTCTCCATCTTCTTCCTTTTCAGCCGAAGAGCGCCGCCTTAACATAGCCAGGTACTTTGTCACCTTCCTCTTCCTCGTCTCATTTCCCTATTTACTAACCTCCACATCTTATTTCAATATTGGGGATGCCACGATAGTTCCCCTAGCATAACCAGATGGTTGGAAGCAGTTGGGTTTCTTGTTCGGAATAAGGTTTTTTTACTTTAGCTTCAAATGGGAGGCCCTTAGAAAGAAAAATAATTCCACTCGGGGCCAGTATCATCTTTGGGGATGGTTTGAGGAGGTCCTTTTTAGGAAAGGAAGGATAGGAAGTTCAGAGAAGGAAAAAGGTATGAGGGGTGGTAGGAATCCGTCAGCATATCTAGGAGTGACGGATATATGAATCTTTCCCTCCCAATGCGGTGCAAGGCGATGTTCTGAGAAAGTCCTGCTAGAGAGGTTAAAAGGTCTACCTCAAACGTGATAGGTGAGCAGATGCATTCGCCGCCAAGATCTAGTTCATCTCATGAACCCGGGCACCCCTGCTAAGCCACCAAACGTGGCGAATCACTTGGATTGACCTACGCCAGAGGTGTTTCTTATCCAGTAAATGGTTCCTGGCTTCCCAAATTGAGTATGTGCAAGGTGCGGCAGCAAAACTTCCTTTGTTAAAATGCGCCTCATTCAGTTAGTTGATGTTGTAGCGGAGCGCAAGTGATCTATTTCGAGAGGTGGAACTATAAAGTTTTGTCCAGACACAGTTTCGTCGCCATCATGTGTTTCAATTCAATTCATTTCAATTTATTCACTTTAAAAACAAAACAAAATTAAAATTTCAAATCGTTTTTAAAATAGAAAAAAATATTAGGATTAAAGTACATCTAAGCAATTTAAATAATATAAACAATTTTAACAAATTTAACAATTTAAACATCAATGAACAATTTAAAAATCGATGAAGCACAATCAGACTAACAGCAATAAAGCTTGCTGTCTAAATTTTGCTTCATTGATACTAAACGTGTCGATATTCAAAGTGATTCTTAACAACAAGACTGCTCTCCCGACTGGCATAACCATTGGCAAGTTAGTTCTGCAAGCCGGGAGATAAAACAGGAACAATGTGTTGGAATAGTGAGGAGCGTGCGTTTGTCGTTGACTTTTCGAACGGATGTTCTGTTGTGATCATGTTTTGTTTTCAGAGCGCCTCATTTCAATTAGGGGCAATTTGGAGTGGCCGGCCCGCTCTCCCGATTTGTCCCCGTGTGTTTTTTTCTATGGGGTTTTTAAATCCTGTGTTTATGTGAACCGTCCAAGGACCCTACAAGGTTTGAAGACCAAATCCACGAATAAATTGCCAGGATAACGCCTGATATGCTGGCAAGAGACATATCATGACAAACGCCAGAAATACTCAGTGTATGGAGAATGGGGAACGTCACCTAACTGATTCGACTTTCAAAAATCAAGTAAAACAAAACTTTAGGTTTGTGCCTATATTATTAAAAACAAATAAAAAATTTCTGATTCTTACAATTCTAACCATACTTAGATTCTTACCCACCCCTCATACCTTTTTCGTTCCCAGAACTTCCTCTTCTTCCTTCCCGTAAAAAACCCTCTACACAGCATCCCCAAAGATGACATAGGCCCTGAAGGAAACTATTTTCTTCAGGGCCTCCTGTGTGGAGCTAATGTAAAAGGGTTTGTAACGAGAGACACCGCACGGACTCGAATTCTTTCTCACTCACACATAATACAGCATCCTTGTCTGCCGTCACATGCATTGGTTGCACAATTCAAACCAACGGCTTATCAGCGAGCAGCTCCCCGCTTCCGGCCACCTAATTACCAAAGGATGTACCTTCAGCCGGCCTGTATAAACGACTGCACGACCTTGAGCCGCCAGAGATCCAGCAAGCAGTCCTAGGGCTTAGTAGCAAGGAACCAACTGTGAGAATTTTTTTTGTTCACTTTGGTTTGGTAGAGGAGTCACTAGAGATAGTCACCCTCCAAATATCAGTCGGAGGTTATGCGCTGCGTTTATATACGAAATATCGTTATATCCGTGAATATTCTTATTATTTGTGTTGTACTTTCTCTTCAATAAAAGCTCTCTGTTTGAACTCACGCAGTATTTAATATAAATTTACGTTATAGGTTTTATTAAGTTTTCAAAAAAAAGGAAGTTATGCTGCCGCACCCTGTGTATTACCAAATGAGTTCGCTTACTAAATTTAAAAGGGCCATCAAGTATGGTAATATGAAACAATGTGAAGTTAATTTGATGAACACATCCTTTGACGCTCGCCCTACCTACGAAACATTAAGTGGAAATCGTGAAACGTTCCCTTTAGGCTAAATTGTTATTCTCATCAAAAGTTCATTAAATATTTATCCTGAAAGTAAAGATATTCCTGCTGCTATAAGTCATCTTTCATGTTTTATTGAGACTCTTCAAAGGCCATTTACTTCGCATTACTCTTATAAATATTTATGAAAAGCCATTTTTAAGGCAGACTGCCAATCGGCTTAAATGTAGGAGGAATTTCCCATCTCGAATAATAATTGTTCAATTTAGGGAAAGAGTGGAGGGAAGAAAAAACCATTTGGGAATAAGGAAAAGTTCTAGACTCTGTGCGTAGAAAATTTCAAAGGGAAGAATAAAAACTTTCAAAAATTGCTTTGAAGTTAATCTTTTCACATGTTTTAAACATTTTTGACGAAAATATTTACAAATTAAAATGATATCCTCAAAAAAAAAATATATTTCATAATATGTATTTTTGTTAGGGATAGAAAGATTGTTACGTAGGAAATCATTTACATACATTTTTGTTGCGTTGTATGATTTTCTGTCTAGCAACACAAATATACCTTTTTATTTTATAATATTCCTTAGACGCCCTCATGGTCGATGGGTAAGGCTCTCGAATAGCTATCCAAAGGTCGCGGGTTTCGAATCTCGGCGTGCGCAATTTAATTGAATTTGATTGTTTTGTATTATTTAACAGTTTAAACATTTAAAATAAAATGTAGTATGTATGTTTACGGTACGTTCCAGAGCGGAAGATACTCTCAGTGTCGCCCTAGTGAAAGACCACCATTAAATGTTGCTTGAAGTGGCGCCGTTTTTGATAAGCAGATCTGAACAACCATGATGCATAGACTTACTTACCTATAGTATTGTATTTTATCTAATATCTGTTCAAAATTCTAAATAATGGCCTGATAATATGCCTGAAATAAACAATTTTTTGAAAATCCGTGAACCGTCAAGATTTTTTTTTCATTTCTACCGTAACCGTAGTTATTACTGTAATCTCCCTTATCCTCAGTCTCTTTTGCTCCGCCCCACCACGCAGAAGGAAGGCAAACGCATCCGTTGCCAAGACCTAGACAAATCTTACTCCATGAACCTAGGCATCCCTGCTAAGTCACCAAACATAAAGAACCACTTGGAGTGACCTTTGGTAGAGGTGATGATTATCCAATATTAGTTCCCGGGCGGCAGTAAGTACCCATAACCACCCCCAATTGAAAAACCTGCCTATTTTACTAAGAAAAGTTTTCGGATTAATTTAAAACGCGTATTACAATATTTCGTATTTTAGTAGATGATTCATGAAGAAATGTGGGCTATATAAGCTGCACAAGTAATTTAAAAAACAAAATTTGTGATACGAAGAGGGGTGACTCAGTTACCCCACGTTTTTTTATCATTCCAATGTTATATTTTTCATACATTTTACTGTAAATTATTCTTATTGCTTTATGCAGTGATTATCATAATGTTCAGAATATTGTGAAAACTATTTTCATTCTTCAATGAACTTGGCTTCCAACGCACGGCCGGGTATTCCTGAACCATCCATGAGATAGAAAAGACAAATTTAAATGTCGAAGGACGGATCTTAAAATCAAGTTAAGCGAGAAGAAAGGATAAGAAGTGTGCAGATTAATAAAAGGGTCGTAGGAAAAAAATGTGTAATTAGCGTTATTGTAACATTAAAAATTAGTCAACATAGAGTGAGTTCTTCGTTACCTTAGTATATAAACAGATATAACTACACTCGCGGAAAAGACGCCACGGCGCAGGCCAGTATACGAGAGATACAAAATTACACCACTCTTCAACACCACTGAAAGGGGACATCTCGCAATCTTTTTATTCTATCAGGCATTAAACCTTGAACCTTCTTTATAATCTCACTGGAAGGGACGACTCATCTCAATATCAAAGCCTACGACTGGCACTGAATCTCTGCTCGTTCAAGGTCATGCGTCTGCTTATATAAGGGGTGACCCGACAATTGATCCTGCGATAGTTGGTTTGCAGACAGTTGGTCCGGCGACAGTTGATCTTTCCGACAGTTGGTCCGGCCGACAATTGAATAATTGATCCTTGCGACAGATGGTCCTCTAGAAGTTTTTTCTTCGAGTAAGCATGCAAAGAGGATATACGGCCGTACAATCAAAGTCAATATACTTGTATCTGAAGGCATCTTGAGTAAAAATCCGCCGTAAATATATTTTTACAAACAATAATTTCGGCTATCCGAAGAAGCATGCGGCAATAACAAAATTCAACATACTTATACGTGCAATTGGCTTAGCAAAAAACCGCTTAACATTCCTATTTGTATATAATGTAAGTTTTTTTATCTGAATATAACACAAGAGTCCCAACCGTCTCGAGCCAGTGACACTATGGCATCCCCAATGTTGGTAATGTGTGATGCTAAAGGTAGGGGGGAGGGGAAAAAGACGTGGAAAATGTACCTGGCTATTCAGATCTAGTCACCAAACACGCCTACAGTAATAAGACTAAATCTACATATGCGAAAACTTGTGCTTTGAAAAAATCTTCTAAAGGTTCAACTGTCGGAAGGATCAATTGTCGGCCGGACCAACTGTCCGAAGAATCAACTGTTGGCCGGACCAACTGTCGGCGGACCAACTGTCGCAGGATCGATTGTCATAAACCATATAGGGCCGGTTGTAAAGAGAGCGGGCCACTTTAGCTAGCTGATTTATGAATTGCATAACCAATAAGACACCTACGTTGTTCTCCGTTCGTAGAAAAGGATTCCGTATTAGGTATGAGCGAGAAAGTATAACATTCACTGTTTCGTCTCGTTACATTATTAGGTATTTTGACTCCGCAATATACATATCTATTAAAAATCTTTAAGTAAACCAAACGGTATCGTTCGCCGATAAACACAACAGGCTTTGTAGTAAAACTTAAAGCAATTATTATTGTTAACAAAGCAAAGTAATATTAATACAACAATAAATTACCTTTCATACAGCGAGTTGAATTAAAAAATAATTTAATTTAAAGACATTATTAAGTTAGCCGCAGTATTAAACCGGCGCTTAACTGTTATAGTTAACTCTAACGACGGGAGTTAAACCAAATTAGTTGACAAATTGCTCCTCATACATTTCATCTCGGAGTAAGTCATCGCCGCCCGGGAACAGGTGAGTTTATGGAGCTAATTACCCAGAATTTAGTATTTAGTGAGGAATATTTCCACTACAAAGCTCTGGCGATATATGGGATAAGTCTAAAAATGGCAAAATGGTTCACTCTCTCGTATCGCCATAATATTCTTGTTTAAATTAATTTCATTTTTCCGTTAATTATTGAAATAAAATTATTAAATCTGACTGCGGCATTTGATGATCATCAATAGAATAAAAAAAAAATAGTTTTCGTACCATGAACCGTACCAAAGATATTGAAATATAAGAGATGTGCTATCGGCAGTTTTTAGTGGGTAGGACTGTGTTTGCTGGCCTCGCCGATGTTGTTAACCAATTTTACTGCACACCTTAAAAAAATCAACTAAATTAACGATTTATTTCTGTATTTAAACTATGCCCATTAGGTAGTAATCCGCCGACGGTCGGGAGGTCATCAGAGCATATCTCTTGTATTTCAATATATTTGAACCGTACCATTGTTAATATATCTTGGTAAGCCAATTATGTGCATAATCTTAATGTTGATATTTACATTTTTTTTATTAACTCCACACAGGAGGCCCAGAGGAAAAAAAATTCTCTCGGGTTCTATGTCATCTTTGATATATGCTGTACGGAGAGATTTTTCGAGGAGAGGAATGAATGAACATGGGTCTTAAAGAGACAGAAGAGATAAAACACAGAGGCCGGCAAATCGTTCCACAGTCGAGCTGTTGATCTCAAGAACGAGCTGTAGAAGCGACCCGTCGCCACGTGAAAAATGTAGACCGTGTACATATATTGGACGCGCTTTTCACATATTTTCCTGGCTATACCGGTGCCCAAGGTACCAACGAGGCTGGTTCCTCGGGACACCTTCCATTGTAAATATTTTTTTTAGTATTTTAATATATATGTATATATTTTTTTAATATGAATACCGTACAAGAGTCCCAACTGCTCCCGTCTGGAGCCAGTGAGACTATGACATGCCCAATTATGTATGTTGTGAGGCTGAAGGTAGTGGGAGGGGTAGGAGATGGTAATAGGAAGGTGAAAAGTACCTGGCTATTCAGATCTGGTCACCAAACACGGCTAAATCCATTTCAAGCAACGTTTCAATTCTGAATGGTGGTTTTACACCAGGGCGATACTGAGAGTATCTTCCATTCTGGAACGTGCCGCAAATATACTATATATTATTTCAAATGAATAAATTGTGAAATAACACAAATTAATCAAATAAAATTTATTTGCCACGCCGGGATTCGATCCCGCGACCTTCGGAATGCTAGTCAGGAGCCTTACCGCTGGACTACGCCGGCCGTCAAATGACAATAAGAATAAGTGAACCGATAAAGAAAATAAAGTAGGTATTGATAATCAAGAATTTGAATTATTTTTAGCGTACAATACATTTGAAACCTCATTAAAAAGCAGGATTTAAAAGCTCAATAACTCATGAAATTAACAAAGTGCATTAAAACTAGTTGCGTTGATCTAAAAACATCAGGACAAAAAATACAGTAGGCACAAATTTTACTAACTTCGAAAGCTTTAGCTGGATCTATACAATTTATCGGAATTCAGCAACATTTAGCGCGACTCATTTTTGAAATTAAAAAAAAATAAATGTAAAACTGAACGAAAATAATCACACCACAAATCCATTAAGTTGAACGAAAATCAATAAAAGGTTATTTTAAAATTATCTTGTTTTATTCTGCTAACAAGTTCTTCAAAATATTATATTTTGCAATTTTTGATGTGGCCCACTTTACTTATGTTCCTACAAATACATTAATGTACCCAACACGAAATAATCTCGGTTAATATATTAAATTTAATTGGAAGACAAATTTCTGAGTAAATACAATCAATATTCGTGTCTAATACTTATTCGCAAGTAAATAATAAAACATTGTTTGGTCGTTTCAATAACAAAGTCGTACTTAGACATAATATCTAAGCGTTCTGGATATTTTTCGATATTGTCGAATTTTCGATTTTCTCGAATTTTTCGATATTCCCGATTTTTCGATACTATCGAAAAAATTATTGATTTCCAAAAATAAAGATTATTTTTTGATATTCTCGAATTTTTCGAGATTCCCCATTTTTCCGATAATATCGAAAATCAGTACATGTAAGTACTTAAATACGATAAAAATATTTTTATGAGACATTTGAAAATTCAGGTCATTAAAAAACCTGCCTCGAAAAAACTTATAAATAATTTTTGTGAGATGTGAAAATATTGTATCCAAATTGTAAGAAAATAAAAAAATTGTGAGGCGGCAATGAGAACCGCCAGCTCGGGAACCATTAATTGGATAATAAACACCTCTACCATAGGTCACCCCTTACTGTGGTTTACTGCGTTTGGTGACTTAGAAGGGGTTTGTCTAGATCTGGCGACGGATGTCCTGAACACACGGAACCCTAGGTTCTTACCCACCCCTCTTACGCTTTTCCTTCCATGATAATTATTTTAATTTGAGCGATGATAAAAAAACCGTTTAATTCAAATTAAGTAAGCACGGGGATGAGAAAAAAGACTGGCTTAAAAGGCATCTTTATTTCAGGAAAATATATCGATAATAAAAATTGCTTGACTATTTAAAAAAAAAAGTATGCTAAAGAATTTCTATTTATTTGAAAACACTTGGAAAAATTAAAAAAAAATTATTTGTTTTCATTAAATTAATAATGACGCTATTAAGTGGATTTGCGAAGTTTGAAGAAGTTAAATTTAATTAATTTCACTATTTCAAATTGCATAAGCCGGCTAAGTCCTCCATCACAACACAAACAACATCTTCGGCTTTCTGTGGTGGTAGTAGGAGATTTTCAAACATTGTTGGGTTATTCGTAACCCGGAGATCCTTGAATTTTTCTCTTTTTTGAGTATTTTTTTTTTATTTTCAGAATTATTTAAGTACCAACTTTTTAATATTTTTTAATGTGGGCATTTGTAAAAAATAACAAATATTTTCTATCCATTGTAATCTACTATCTCTTCTCTATACAGTAGTGATGCCGAGGGAGTGGGGGCGGGTTTACTTCCCAACCTCCCCTTTCCTTTATAACAACTATCTTGAACCGGAACCGGAAAGTAACAAAAAAAACGTAAACAGATGAATTGCCAAATGGTCGAATTAAAACAGGACTTCCGCTTTAAATCAATCAGTTTAATACCATTCAATATTTACCAAATTTATTATTTCGGCGTAGAATAAAAGCGGAAATTATAGCAATTATATTTTTTACAACCTTCGAAATAATATTTTAAAGTATAAAAATAAGTATCTGTAAAAATAAATATTTTTGATTTGTTTCCGTTTTTGTATTATTTTGTACAAAGTTGTGATAAACCATTCATGAATTCATTGAACTTTCTAAATAAGAAAAATCAGAGTGTACAATTCACACGCGGTAAAAGAGAAACTTTCAGAAAACCAAAGTAGACAAGAGAGGGGGACTACGAAGTACTTTTTTTTATCAATGTGAAGGTTGATTTTTGACATATTTTTGTCGTCGAATTTCAGTACACCTTTTCCTATACATTTGGACATCTTACTAGTATTTGTGGTTTCTTCTTCGGAGACGCTAGATGTAGCATTTTTCTGTTTTTTTTGCCTGTTCATTTTGGAGTGATTTGAAGATTGGATTTTTTTTAATTTCACAGGATTCGATCTCTGGTCGACTGAATGTCTGCAAAGGTTCGTTAGGCGCTTTATACTACGACACTACAGGAGACTTGTGTGTGACCGTGGATTTATCGTATTTTATTGGAACCGAGTACCCGTGAATAAAATAAACATTTTATTGCTTTCTCATTCTCTCGCATGATAAATCCTATAAATGTGTGTTTGTCTCTTTTTAGTGTCACACATTTCCGTTTTATCGAGCATCAAATCACAATGGTGCGAAAGAAGTATTCATTTAAAAAAATGTGTGCAGTTCACACCTGGTAGAAATGAAACCTTCTAAAAAATTAAGTCGACAAGACTTCGAAGCACCACACAAAGAGGAGACCGATAATTATATCTCTTTCTCTCGCAGGCTAAATCCCATAGATGCATATGTTTCTCCTTTTAGTAACGCTTTTTCGTTTATGTATAACGATAATAAAGACGATTTCACTTCAAAAAAGGTTTGTCATTTCTTTCTTCGTTGGTGATTTGAAACACGAAATTTTCAGGCTTACCAAGAAGGTTAAATTTTCTTCAAGAAGCTTTCATTTTTAGCATTTAAAGATATAACTGATTTTAAATAGAGAGTGCTTATTAAAACGCCTCATTTCAAAGTGTTGAAAAATATAATTATCCTATGTAAAGAATCTCCTTGCAATGGTTGCCTGCAGAATGCTAATGGGCCAAACTGGGGCAGAACCGACCTTATGCTCGTTAGACTCGGGGCATTTAGTCGAGATTATATGAATAAAATTTGGGGTAAGTGCTGATTATTATGCGCAATGACAATCTCACTAAATGGGGCAAATAACGATTTCACTCACTGAAGAGAAATACTGAAGAAAGTGTGTTACAGGCGTGTCTTTGTAGCAGCAGAAAGATTGAAATTGACGAAACATTTTCATAATAAGGAACTCCAGTCCAATTTTTTTTTATTTTTTTAAATGAATAATGACCTTCTAACTTAAATAATTGCATATTTTTTTTATTTTTATAGTTAGTTTTAATAGTTAAAATAAATGTCAAAGTTTTAATTTTTCAAGATCCCCCGAAAACCACCGAATCTAGTGTGACGTCATCATGACCAACCGAAGTATGAATTTTGTAGGCAAATGGAATCAGCTGATCATCTCCGGTCATTTTGAATTTCAGCATTGGAGTGTTTTATGGACGCGGTGACGTCACGCCTCACAAATTTAATAATACCAACTTGACAGGGTGTTTTAATGAACTGTTTAAAAATGGATTTTTTAATATTTTTTTTAAAACTCTACGTTAATTATTATTAAATACACTTATACTTATATATTCAGAATCAGCGTTTATTGGTCTATATGAAAATATTTTTTAAAGCCATTATATTTTTCACCGGAGTTCCTTATTATGGTGATTAATTTTTAAGTTATTATTCCGTGTTGTGCTTCCTCAGACTTACGCCAACGTTTTGGACAGGGTTATGGTCTCCCATCGAAATGAAAATCTAGTCTCCATTACGGAAGCAATCTTTCGAACAGGAACTCCATCGATATGCTTGGTGTAACTAAAAGTGACCAGCTCAGGTATGGGAGCTCCATCGAAGCCAGAGTAAAGTTAGCCTCTCAGAAACTGGGCGTACTGTACAGGGCCCGCAGATACTATAGTACACAAATGCTAAACCTGTACAAATCGCAAGTGCGCCCCGCGGTTGAATTTGGCAGCCACATCTGGTTTGGAGCCCCGAAATACCTTAAAGATACCCTCGACTCTGTGCAGAAACGGGCGGTCCGTTCAATAATTCTCCTAACTTAACAAACGGATTGCAATCTTTAGAGCACAGGCGACAAGCTGTCCTTGTTTTACCGGTATTACATGGAAGATGCTCTGAGGAACTAGCGTCATTGATCCTCTCGGCACCGGTGCACAGTCAGGAAACAAGCCAAACACGCGCCCAACATTTGTACACGGTTGACATTAGTCACATGAGAACGGGTCGTTTCTACGACTCGTTCTTGAGTTCAACGGCTCGGCTGTGGAACGATTTGGTGTGAACAACATGGGTCTGTTCAAGACTCTTGTTCACTCCTTCCTCTCCTCAAAAACACTCTCCACACAGCATCTTCAAAGATGACATTTGTAGGCCCTGAGGGAAATAATTTTCCTCAGGGCCTCGTGTGTGGAGTTAATGAAAAAAAAAACTGTAGGACAGATGTGTCGATTGTTGTGAAATGTGTTTTTGGTAGAGAATATATAAATGTGTTATTATTCATGTGGTTTTTTTGAAAGAGAGTGTATAAATGTGTGTTTATTTATGTGGTTTTTTGAGATTTTTTTTTTTTCATTTTTAAGCAAATACCTCACAAGAGTCCCAAATTATTCCCAGAGAATGAGATGGCAATAAAATATTTATTTATTTCACGGGTAATCGGTTTCAATACAATACAATAAATCCACGGCCACACGCAAGTCTCCTTTGGTCTTGTAGTATGAATAAGCCTGACATAAGCCTGACATAGCTGCCAGACATTCAGCTGATGAAGGATTGAATCCCACGAAATCCAAAAAAAATATTATGCTTTTTTAGAATCAATAACCAATCTTCAAACCACTCAAAAATTAACAGGCAAAAAAACACAAAATAAAGCAACATCTAGCAGCCCCAAAGGAGAAAACACAAAAAATAGTAAGATGAAAATGTATACGAAAAGGTGCACTGGAATTCGATGGCAAAAATATGGAAAAAAAACATCCTTCACACTGATTAAAAAAGTGCTTCGTAGTCTCCCCACTCTTGTCTACTTTAGTTTTCTGAATATTTCATTTCTACCGCGTGTGAATTGCATACTTTGATTTTGTTTCTAATCGTTATAGATTACATCTACGTATTATCTATTCAGTGGTTCCATTATACTTATGAAGTAATCATTTGTAACGTTATTCGAGGATTTGCCTGGAGATTACGCGGTGTGCCATTACTTTTGAATGCCTACCTGTCTAGTTTTAACTTCTCAAAATTGGAAGGATTTTAGTTTAATATACTTTGTCTAAAGTTTTCCCAAGGCTCCTTTGTAAATCGACTTAATTCTGTAATATTCTGAATTCAACTTTATTAAAGCGAATACACCTATTTGCAAGAAGGACTGGATAATGTAATTGAACTGTCCGAATTAATGATCAAATCTGCAGATTTATGCAATTTTAATTATGTAGATAGATACAAAAAGTTAAAATAATAAAGAAACCTTGAAAATTTCAAGTAAGGTTGTGAGCGGGTCATATTCCACGATGATAATTAAAAAATAAATAAAAATAAAGTCTAGTGGTTTTATATTCATAAGTTTGAACGCGGTTTTGGTAACTTGATCAGAATACAGGAGTTTCCAGAATCATTTTTCGGAATACCCGATTTTACAGAAAACCTGATATTGGTAACTTAACTTTTGTTGATTTTTGTAAATTCTGGTGGAATGAACAAAAAAACGGCTTTAAGATGAAGCTATACGTGAAATCATATTTAGATACTATTACGATTAATCTGTACGACGAATTGGTTTACATAATGGAGATCAAAAAATATGCTACGGATAAATTGAAGCTTTTACTAGTTTTTCTACGTCCTGGAATTACAATAAAACTATTAATTAAATAACAAAAAATATAAACGCAAACCATTAAAAAAATGTTTTTACATGACTTAAAACTATGAAGTAATATACGAAACATTTTTTTATACCCCTTTATGGCTAAGACTATTTTTGAGGATGTGTATGTTCTAACTTTTTTCCATTTTTATAAAATTATGCACAAAATAAATAAAAACCACTTTTTCGCTTACTTGCCTCGTGCAAATAAGATGCTCGATTTAAAATTTTGAAGGCATGATAATCGAAATATTTCTAGCGTTTATATTCCTCTTAACGAGTTGAAATAACATTTTGCCTGAAAACAATACAAACGGATTAAAGCTAAGTTTCTATAGAAAGTAAATTTCGGCTTCCTGTCCATTATAATGAAACTAAAATTACGCCTCTGACAGCCAAATTTTTTGGATTATAATTCTATTCACATATTTTTTACAGTAGCTCCACACCAAGACTCTGAGAAAAATAATTTCTCTCAGGGCCTATGTTATCTTTGTGGGTGCTCTGTGGAGGGTATTTTAAGGAGAGGACTTTCTGAAAAGGAAAAAGGCACGGGGTTGGGAAGGAATCTAAAGATCGGTGTGCTAAGAAGATATTGATGTAAGAATCCATTCCTCCCACTGCGGTGCAAGAGAGAGAATCTGGCTGGAGAGGTCAAAGGATCTCCCTTGACTCTCGCGATCCGGTCCGAGATCCAGGCGTTAGAGCCAAAATCTCACCTTTTTAACTCGGGCACCCTTGCTTCTTACTACAAACAAACAAACTTGGGTTGATCACATGGCATATCCATTGAATGGTTCTCGGGGCGGTGGTTCTTATAACCGCCCCCCAATCAGGTCAATCTTTATGAATAACTTTGTATTACACCTTCGTTATTAATTATTTGCGTGTGTTGTTCCATGATTATTAAGTACAAAGCCATAGTACGCGTATTTCATCTCTGAAATAAAAGTAAGTTATAACAGTTTTCTTCGCCTTTTGTGATAAGGTAACGGACTTGAGTAATGGGGAACCCGCTTGCACAGCGCGGGTGTAAACTGTGCGACCTTAAGTCTCACGGAATTCAATACTTCGTTTGTATGAAAGCTCTTTGTAATAATTTATGATTTTCCTTCAATGGCAAGCCAGAAATGAAAAGAAACATATCTAATTACTCATTATAATTAATTATTAGTATAATTTTCACTGATAAACCCGACAGACTGTGACCGAAAACCGACTCCCCTGACGACAATTTTTGTAACTTTGTATTAAAAATTGTCTGGCTTATTAGATGATTTCCAATAATGAATTTGGAAGAATGAAATATTGAAATTTAAGATGAATTTATTTTTTCAGACGGTAAGAATCTTCACTATCAGAGAATCAATCACCTGAGTCAGCAATTTGAACCTGGCATCGCATAGACAGTCTCTAGTATATCGCTCTGCCGACTTTTTAATTAACTTCAATATAATTATATAGGTTTAAGGGCAGGTGAAGGGGAAAAACATCTTCCAACTTTTTGGTATGGAGAACCGAATAGATCTGATACAGAAAACACGCAACTGCTGGTGTGCCTTCATGAATCCAAGTTAACTTCCCAAAGGTCGAATTCTGACGTAATGAGATCGTGGAGAATCATTCATATTCAAGTGGTAAGTTCTCCCCCGTAACTTAAATCCAAAAGTGAGGTATTTGGTATTTTTCAGAACGCAAGTTTTATCTGAAAAAGCGTGAGAAATTATATCGTAAATACTGCTCATACATTATTCAGGAGATTTCAGATACGATTTTTTTATCGTCTTAAGGAACGATTTATGAGTTTGTTTGGGGTAAATAGAGGTTAAAGTTCACATCTTGAATACTGTCTGGTTTTTATAATTATTAACTTTTGCTTTTACACGTTACTAAAAAAGAGATCGGTAAAATATTTAGAAAACAATTCGGCATGAAGTAAATCCGATAAACGCTTTTGTGCATAGTTGAATGAATATCCAAAGATTTTTTTGAAAATCGGTAGGTGTATTGGGTTTTTGAAAAACAATACTGTTAATAAATAACCTTGAAAATCTGACTCCAAATTTGACACCTACAATACGAATGGATTCCGTAAATTTCGACTCTTTGAATAACAAGGTTCCATCTGTTGGTGTAATGCGATAATGGAATCTACAGTAAGCTACTTTAGTGCTCATTATTGCAAGACATTACCGCAACAGATAGAACATTGTTATTCCAAAGGGTCGATTTTCAGAATGGTTATAAATAAGAATATATTTTGCTAATTTTTTTGCATAATGACACTATTTTTGCGTTACTGTCTAAATTCTAACAAAGGCTTAGCTAGGACTCACACCTCTCCAAATGATATGATTTATTGGTTTAGGTAGAATTAATATAATTAGTTGGAGAAATTATCCATAGATGTCAGAAGGTGCAAATTTCCCTCCTACCAAGGGGTAACGTTATAAAAACCTATGTTTTAGGTTTTTATCTTCACTTTTCTTCTCCTCACCATACCTTCTTAACAAGTAAAACGTAAACTCCTTGGTCTGTCTTGGGTAGTTTGGGTCTCCTGAATATTCACAATGTAATTGGGAAAAGAGCTAATAAATTTACGAGTCCTTTAAAGTTTCCTGAAGATGCGTTATCATTTACAAGTTCCTTTCTACAAAATATTACAAGAACCGAACCACAACTTTTCATTAGCGACTATATAAAATAATTGTACATACAAAATAAAATGATGAATTTAATG
The DNA here is from genome assembly GCA_936435175.1 of Glyphotaelius pellucidus. Classification (NCBI taxonomy): domain Eukaryota; kingdom Metazoa; phylum Arthropoda; class Insecta; order Trichoptera; family Limnephilidae; genus Glyphotaelius; species Glyphotaelius pellucidus. The sequence goes on from OW386558.1 coordinate 10,742,514, forward strand.
TAAAAATATTGTATTTCTGTCTTCCTCACTAGGAGGTCCTGTGCTGAGGCGGACTAAAATTATTTAAAATGTTTTATTTATCTTCTATATAATTTTTATTTGACCTAGTTTTACGCATACATGGTCTAGCAGAGGTTTCAGTAATTTTGAAAACCTTTAATAATATATTTTTGGCATATATTTGTTGCACATTTGGTATGTCAAAGCTATTGAAAATATCAATTGAAGGCGTTCTAAAGGGTACTTTCAATACGGTCTTTATGATTCCTTTTTGAATCGTATTCAGGTTGTGTATGAACTTATGTGTAGCAGATCCCCATCCTATGATTCCATATTCAATTCGAGAATGACGTAAATGCTTCCAAGTGTCAGCCAGTGACACTAAAGCAACCCCAATTGACGTTTTTGTGGAGCTGTGAGGGAAAGAGTTAAGTACTTGGCCATTCAGATATGGTCACAAAACACTGAATGATGAACTCTCATAAGTGCGATATCTACTGAACATATCTTTTACTCCGAAAATATTGCCAATATTATTATAAAACGAGAATGAAATTCACATTAACGAAATCACTTTGCTATTCTAAGGCTTTGCTTATAAAATTCCAATAAATTCAAATAAAGCAATCTGATTTAAGGCGTATTTGCGCCTTCAGTGCTTTCGTGAAATATTATATCTCCAGGCAGTTTAGCAATCGTTTAAAATAATTTTTGGCATATCAGCACAATTCTGGCATGGAGCAGAATAATATATCAATTTCTCAAATATTTCCATATCATAAATAAAATATTATTCGGAATAAAATACTTAATTTTTTCACTACATTTTTAAATCAAAACACAAATAGTTGTTGGATTTTTCTTTTTAATAATTGCGTAAGTGAAATGTTTTCAGCGATGTTGGAAAGTGTTAGAGAAATAGTCCAATCAGTTTCATGAAATCTGCGGAAAAAATCGTTCGACTGAAAGCAATTTCTTTAATGTGTTCTTTCGGTCGGCTCGATGGCGGGAGTACAAATAGATACCTAGGTAGTTTTTTAGATGTTCTGCAGATATCCGAATACTTTGTGAGATTGGAAAAATATATTTAATTAATTCTGGCCGTGATCGGATACCTTCATTTATGTAACATCCGACTGGCGATGGATGAAAACATCAACTATCTTTTTTTTATAATATCAGAAAACAAAAGATGATTGTATTGTAATATCATTTAAAATACGTTCCTTGTTATATTATTTTTTATTTATTTTGCAAACATAGCAAAAAAGCAAAACATTGCAAAATCGGTAAGAAAAGATACATTACCAGTTAAATTAATACCTTTATTTAAAACGTAAGTGCTATTTCACGCTTAAAATCGTTGAAGGATTTGTGGAACATTTCCACATTTCTTGCGAGGCAGTTGATTAACCCAGTGAGCTTTCCCAGGGGTATCACCATTGGTAAGTTAGTTCTGCACATGGGAAGAATCAAAAGCCTGTGTTGGCGACCTCGCGTGAAATTATCGGGACATAGAATCCTATTTCAGCCAGAATATCTGGTACCGATATAAAACCATTTAGAAGCTTATAAGCCATCAGCAGTAATGCGATATCTCTTCTGGAACTAAGGCTCCAGATACCCAGCATTTCCGAAATAAATGCTGTTGGAAACAGCCATGGAAAAAACCTAATTCTCTCATATAGAGGTATCGTAAAAAATTCTTTTGTATTTTCTCGACCATTATACACAGACGATGTCCTCTGGTCCCCATATCTGAGATCCACTCTCGAGAATGCTACGCACTAAGCTAAAGTAAAGCAGGCTTATAACTGTAAAGTTGGTCAATTCCTTTGAATTGTGTATGACAAACCCAACATCTTTGTAGCTGATTTACTGATCTTTTCAATGTGAGCATGAAATGTTAAGCGAGCGTCGTACACAATTCTTAAGTCCTTGCAAGACATCATATGTTTCAATGACATGTCTTTCATTTGATAATAAAAATATTTGGTCGTTTGTGCACTTTAACATGAAATGGGCTTGTCAATTCAACTACCCTTCCCGCTTGGACGGTAAAATTCTCTCATAATATATGTGATAAATTGTGTGATGAGGAATTAAAATGAAATAAAGGTTTATTTTGTATTTTAAAGGAAGCTGGGTAGCTCATTCAAACATATACGTATTCTGTTATTGTAGCTGTGGAAAAGCTTAGCTGCGGGTAAAACGAAATAAAAATAAAATGAAATAAGACCACAACATAATGAAAGGACGTTAAGGGACGTACTTGACTAAACCAGTGATTCCTGACATTATTTGAAGTAAAAAAAGATTATTAAATTTTGATCTCCGGTGACATTTTTTATGTTTTTTTTTCAACTCTCTTTTTACAAAACTCAGTAGTTATTAAACAGTTTGGGTTGGGATGAGGGGTTGAGCGGTTATTCGGGTGTGTGATCAGTGAGGTACGGACAAAACATCCTCCAACAAAATATCTACTAAAACCTAACCTAACCTAATTTTACTATTTTTGAACAAAAGTTTATTGTATTTACAGGATGTTTGCATTATTTTTGTCCCAATTTTTTTGTTAGGTTAGGTTTTAATAGATATTTTGTTGGGGGATATTTAGTCCGTAGGATTTTTTGTCGGGGATATTTTGTCATTTTGTCGCGGGTTGAAAAGTCGCGGAACTGACCAGTGATGAAATGTGAAAGAATTTTTTTTATTATTTTTTTTTGTTTATTTTTGGGGTGTTATGCCGTGTTGCGTTACCTCCTTCTTTATCCAACGCTTTGGACAGCATTAAAGTGTCCATCATCATGGCCATAAGAGTGACCATCTGCCCTGATGATGGACACTGTAATGCTGTCCGAAACGTTGAATAAAGAAGGAGGTAACGCAACACGGCATAACACCCCAAAAATAAATAACGAAAATACTTTTGGCCGTAAACCTAAAAAAGGTGATGAAAAGTGACCGGAGAGAAAAATTTCGTTAACATTTTAATCCAAACAATATCAGGAATCACTGGTTTAAGAAAGTCAAATACGTCCCTTAAGGGTCTACTATTCGTATTTCGACCGATTTCTTACATATCTACATTAAACATTTGAAGTTTTTAATCTCTTAAAAAAATATATGTTATTTTTGAAGATAATATATAGATACGTTCCACGCCGAAACACAAATTATATGAAATTCCCTCGATAGAAAAAAATCGCAAAGTATGCTCCGAAAATTATTTTAAACAAGTCTATCTCTTTTATTTTACAAGTAATATTTGTGAAAAAATTCACAATGTTTCTTTGAACGATACTTAAGATACGTTCCACGAGATCTTTGCTCTATTTTAAACGAGTCATGTTTTATTAAGCTTTTTCGCAATTTTCGCTGCTATTCTACGACTAACCATATTAGCGCGCTCTGTCCAACACTCGTAATTACATATCTCTCCATCTTCTTCTTTTTCAGCGCTGTGTTCACAAATAGTAGACCCTTAACAACTTGTCTAAAAAGAAACAAACGGTGTACGCGGTTCCATCCCAACAGAATCAAATCAACCCAACACCTCTTAGAAGTCATTAAAAGCTACGAAAAAAATAATTGAAAAATAACCCATAACCTAACCTAACATGACCTTTTTATATTATTTTTTTTTCATCACTTTTAATGACTTTTTAAACGAGATGTTGAGTTGATTTCATTCTGAGTTGTCCGGTCACCGGTCTACGCAGCTGCTGTAAGCACTATGGTCATAGACCCATTGATTGCGCTCCTTTTGTCTGTCTCCCATGATCAAACTAATTCCTTTGACAACAACCAAGTCCTCTTAAGTAAGTTAATCAAGGGTTGCTATTGGGTGCTTAGAATTGTCTCCTGGTTCCACAACATTTTAGAACAACTTCAGAACTTAGTCACAACTTATAGAAACATTAAGTTTCTGACATTATCTGGAGTGAGAACTGTAAATAAAATGTTGGCCTACGGACTTTTTTGACATCCTTCTTGTTCATCTTTTCTGCAAAATCAATATTTTTCTCTTCTGCATGTTCTTAATTGATTACTCAGCTGAGAAACCCCTCACCCCGCTCCTAACTGCCAAATTCCTAGTGATTTTTTTGATGTGGGTACCAAAATTTCATTTACATGTTTATCTCCAAATAATAAGGAATCACTGGTTAAAATTAGTCAAGTACGTCCCGTAACATTCTGGCTAATACGTAATTCCATACACAACAAAATCAAAGAGAGATATGACATGGAAACGTACCTACTGTCACCGAGGTACGACTAAACGACGAACTGTCAAAGCGGCGAAGCCAATGGAATATGCTTTTGATGTGCAGGTGGAAATGCAGGGTGCTGCTTTACATATATATGCGATTTTATAGTAGTATTGGTGAACCATGTTGGTGACATGCGTTGAGTGCGCGGATTCATACATAATGGTTCATAACAATGATTCATGGCCCATCTCCTTTGTTTCTGTTACGTACGTGCACTTCGTTGGGTTTAGAACTACGTCCCCACTGACGTGTCAAATATTATAGGCAAGTTGTATCAAATCATCAAATATCTTTAGTAAACGATAGAACAATTTTTTCTTAAGAGATTCTTGCTCGTGTAGTAGTGTACTGTTCAATAGAACTACTACGCGGTAAAAAGGGATTGAGGGCTGGTTTTTTTATGTTTTTGAACCACTATTGGTGTGCACAGATTTATAAAACGATTTGAATGCACATATTAATAACTTATTATATGAAAATGTATATGTATGAATATACTTGAATTGCGAAGCGAGGATCCAACTAGAAAGCTTGGGAAAAAAAGTTCTAGATCGAGAGAGGAGTAAGACAGGGAGACCTTCTATCACCAAAATTGTTCTCGGCTGCTCTAGAAAGTATCTTCCGCAAACTAGATTGAGAAAAATATGGTATCAACGTGCAAGGTGTAAAACTGAACCACTTAAGATTTGCAGATGATATAGTCCTGTTCGAGGAAAACCTAAATAGAATGATAGAATTACTAAACGACGAAAGTGTGAAAGTCGGCCTATGCATGAACAAAGACAAAAAAAAATTGCTTACAAAATCTGAACCGAAGTAACTATAAAAATTGACAACCAACCACTCGAATATGTCTAAGATTACATCTATTTAGGACAGATAATATCTCACAAAGATCAAACCACTAAAGAAATCGAGCGAAGAATAGCAAATGGATGAAAGAAATACTGGTCTTTGAAAGAAGTCTTGAAATCCAAGGAGCTTAGTATGCAAATAAAAAGGAAAGTCTTCAACACATGTATACTTCCAGTCATCACCTATGGATGTAAAAATTGGACACTCACCAAACGCCACAGAGAAAAGTTGGAACGCTGACAGAGAGCCATGGAGAGAAGTTTGACAAGGATAAGGAAACAGGACAGAGTGAGATGTAGCATAATAAGGGAGAAAACATAGTTACCCGTATAGACTAACAAAAAAGGAGATTGACAGGCCACATGATCCGCGATCCACAAAGAGAAATGGTGCAAAAATGTCACTGACTGGTACCCCAGAGATGGCAAGAGAAGTAGAGGACGTCAACAAATAGGGAAGATGATCTAAAACTCACGGCTGGACATCATTGGAGAAGAGTAGCGAGTGACAGGTCCTGGTGGAAAATGTTAGAGGAGGCCTGAGCCAAGAGGCAAACTGAGCTTCGGGTTATATTTAAAAAAAAATAAGAACATGTCAAGATTCATTCCTTACAAAAGTTCAGAATAAAAAGGCTTATTACTATTATTATATAAAAATGACACTAATCAAGAGCACTCTCATATATAGATAAAATAATAACTTGGCGATCTATATTCGCTCTACAGTTTGGTCACGGTTAGAACATTTCAGAAAATAGGCTCTATGCGGCACAAGTGAAGCCTTCTCCAAGTACGTTGGTCCCAATAAGCTGAACAAATAATTCCTAGAAGTGAAATCTATTAACCTTTGAAATAAAGATCCATTCACCAAATTACATAACCTGTAGACTACTAAACTACTGACTAACCAATGTTTATGATTTTCGGTTGGAGTGGTAGATAAAACTGTTCCAGAGCCTCTTCCTTCTCACACGCCTTGTATGAAAACCAAAAAGACATAAGATTCTAGAAAGATCGCGTTACGTACAACCTCTCTCTGTGTCTACTATTATACCTTCAATGCCGCTCTGATGAAAGTTCAAAGAATCGAAACAGTGCTTAAAATGGCTCAAGCCGTGTTTGTGACCAGATTTGAATAGCCAGGTATTTCCTAACCCCAATATTCCCCCTCTATTTGCCCCACCCACTCCATTAGGCCTCCCAACATTCCCAAATTGGGTATATTCATTGTTTTTTTGAATGATTAAAATTTTTTTTTACAAAAATTACGGTCTTGATGGCATTTTTATTTTACGAGTATTTTTGTATTGATGAAAAACTAAAATGAGCCATTTTCGTTTGTTCGCCAAAACGACATGCTCGTTTTTGTTTGTGAGTATGGCATTGTTGACGTCATTTCGGTCAATGTCTGTGACAGCCCTCTTACCAGCAAGTAGCGTTTTCTACGTCATAATGTCGTTGTAGCTGGTTGAATTTGTGGTTGAGGATCAATTTTAAAATCAATAATTATGAATTAAAATAATAAAATTTATCATTTTAGAACGACGCGCTACGATCAGAATTAGAAAAATTACTTTCAATCCTCCATACAAATTTAACGGTATCCATAGATTGTGAAAATATCCCACCAGATTTGCCGGGGTCTTATTGGATCAGAACAGTCGGGAACAGTTAAGACTCTATGCGGTATTCACGTGTTCATGTATGAAAAAAAACTGTTAATCTATTTGACCCGAAGTAAGACAGAATTGTGCTTACTTTGGCTACACGGACATGTCAACAACCCACCACGTCTGTAAGTTTATCGCTTCAGTGGTCCCATAGCGCTGGAGTAGACAAAATCCCCGAAACGAGGGATGACATGCAATTTTAAAAGAAGCTTAAATGTCGGTAAAGAAAACGTTTTTTTAAATAAGGGATCGGTCGTTTTACAATATCGAAGTTTGGAAACATCGGAACTTTGTAACATGGGAACCCAAATAATATAAACTTAAGGAATTTTCTACTAGTTATGGATTTTTATTTTATTTTAAGGTTTCTTTTACTGTATCTGTCCGTCTTTGCTGGAGTTTTATCAATAATAAAAATGTCATAAGAAAAACCAAACAAGATAACGGATATTAAGCTATGCACAATTCATAATGACCAAAAGTTGTAAAAGATGCATAGGCCATGCTCCTGCATTTTTGTTTTTTTTTTAAGCTGTGAATGCAGTACCTACATGTTTGTTCGTTCAAAATTCAACCAAATATGTTGTTCTTTTACTTATAGATGGATTGACCGTTGTTCTTAAAAAAATATTTATATGAATTACTTAGTTTGAAATAAAGGAAACAGATTTTTTTTTTTTTAAACTTCAAAACATTTATTTTTCAATACGAGTTTTTGTGGACCAAAACAAACCAATCCTCAGCAAGCGATGTGGCACGCGAGCTTTTTGAAAACTGAATGTACCGGGACTGAATGTATTGAATGCGGGAGGGGGGTGGGGAGCCCGGGAGGAAGTAGGGGAACTCGGGGGGAGGGTTCGCGGGACAGAGGAAGCGGGCTAGGGGAGTGTGGAGAGGGAAGGCGGAGAAGGAGGGGTGGGAACGCGAGAGAGGAAGGGGTCGCGGGAGAGGTCAGGGAGGCGAAAGAGGGACGGGATAAATGAGAAAGGACACGCAGGGAGAAAAATAATATTTATTAATTGGCTTAGCAACGCATGCCGGGAACTCGCTAGTGTTAAACAAATAAATAAAACTGTTACAAAAAGTTCTCGTTTCAATAATGTAACATTTATCAGAATAGGCAAATCTTCCTGTTTATAATTAAAATTCTACATTTTCTTTCAATTGAAAAATTAATTTTAATGTATAAGCAGCCATCTTAGTGAAAAATGCTTTAAAAAATCTCAGCGACAGAATTTCTTTTAAAATCATTTTCACTATTTCACATTTTCCCCTTTGTATTGTATCTATCTCGTTGTAACAGGCCATTATTTTATCTGCCGACCGTTTGTTTTTTTCGAGGAAAGTTTTTTTTTAAAGCTCTGTATTTCATTTATTATAGGAACCCTTGTAGAGTAAGGGAGCATTTTTTTTTATCCCGTGTCAAACAATTTTTCAAGTCTACCCGCCTTGGTTTTTTTAAAGGATTGAAATAAATTCACTTGATACGGAGAAATGTAGTTTAAAAATTGAGAAGAAAAAGAGAAATCCGCTTGCAATCAAGCATCGAAGAATATTGGCTTCTTAGTCAATTTGTTTCCGTGATAAATTCAGTTACTGGGAGAAAAAAGATCATAGCGATTTGTTTTAAATTGTTTTTGTATTGAGACGGTTTTACGAAGTTTATCCCGATTTTCCAGACATATTGGATTTGAATCAAAGTTGAATGTTTTACTTGAGTTTTTTTGACACAGTTTTGTTTGTGTTTTCAATTCTGTTTACTAGTTTCAAGGAAACGAAACTGTTTATAAAGCTCTACAAATTGTTAGCATTTATAAAACGATATAATTAACGAGTTTTTTAATGGTTTAAAAAAATAAAAAATATTTTTCGGTGACAATTTCAATTTTCTGTCATCGGAATGATTTAGTTTTAGTTTTGCTCTGACTGATTTTGACTTTTTTTTCTGCTTCAGACCCGAACTGGTGTGTATATCATTTTAATTATCATTATTATCGAAATTAACTATAAATTGAAACAGCTCTGCATTACAATGAATGACGACCTTAGTGGCACAGCGGTTAGAAACTTAGCTCTGGGTGGTGGGTTCTAAATCCCAATAAAGTATGAAGAAATAGACATTTTGCCATTTTTAAGATTTGATTGTTTGTACGCATGACAATCGTTTTACCCTTTAGAGGTATTATTAGTCGAGGTGCAGTCGACTAATTAAATATAAAATAGTCAAATTAAAACTCCATTTAACTATTTAAAAAATATAATATTACAGATGTCATCATTTTGGATGCAATCTTTTTTTAATGTGAATAACTCATAGGGTCCCAACTGCTCTTGCCCGGAGCCAGTGACACTATGGCGTCCCCAATTGCGATAGATTGTTAGGCTGGAGGTTAACGGGGTGCAAGGAGATGGGAAAGTACATGGCTATTCAGATATAATCACCAAACACAGTTAAAACCATTCAGATATAGGTCACCAAAGCCATTTAAAGCAACTTTTCAATTCTGAATGGTGGCCTTACACCAAAGCGATACAAAGAGTATCTTTTATTCTTAAACATGCGGCAAGTATACCTTATATTATAGTAAATGGTTCACTTGTGAAAAGAACAAATCAATAAAAAAAAAATTTCTGCGCACGCCGATATTGGAACCCGTGACCTCTGGATCGCTGGCCTCGACCACGGAGACCGTCGTCGTACGTTCATATATACACACATTCCTTCATGCGTTCCTCTTTTTTTCCGCCGCTTTTTTAGTAATTTTACGTACATTATCGTCAAATTTATGAAAAGGATTTACGGATCTAATATTAATAATGACAGATTAAAACTCCATCTTGGTGACCCAACAACTAAAAATCATACAATTTCAACAACTACTTTGAATAGTTATTAAAAATGATGTAAAAAATATGGATTGCCATTCGTATGGAATACGCTATTTTTTTAAAATATTTTTGGCCTTGTAATTATTTGTTTTTTCGCACCCATAAAATTATGTCCCGTCTTTCCGGCTTATAAAAAATGGTCTGATTTTTCGGATCGAAAGTTTCAAAAAATTGCCAGGGATTCAAAAATACGATTAAAAAAAATACGGAATACCTTAGGATATTTGCATAAACCGGAAAAAAAAATTAAAAAATGTGACGCAAGTGGCGTATTCAAATCTAAAGCGAAAATATTTTACGAGTAATACAGGGATGCCAAAAAATAAGTATTACATAAAAATTTCCTAAAATTTTATGTTCTTCATGGACGGTCCCTTTGGTGGTCCATTGCTCCTTGAATTTCTTTGTTTTCCAATCCAAGGAATACGCGCACAGAGATTTGAAGTGTTTTGTACTAAATATTGTTGTAATCGCGTTAATAATTCAGATGAATTGCAATTTACAGTGATTTTATTCGATTTGTGAGCTCTAGGGCTCTAAAACGTGAAATAAATTGCAAGAAATTATCTCGAAAATACTACAACAACAAAAGAAAAATTTGACAGAAAGACCATAGACAAATAATAACAGACAAAAGTTTTATAGAAAAGTCAGACGAAAGGTGACACAGACGTTAAATTTAAGGTAAAAGAGTCTATAGATGGAATTTAGAAAACATAATTACATTTGAAATGATAAGTAAGAAATGAAGTTCAATAATAAACACAGGACATTTCATAGTACGCAAATATTATAAAATAATATTTAAAACAAAATTTCCTCTGCATCAGTTCGCAAACAAACAATGAATTCCTAATTAGAGAAACGCGTTAACTTGTACAATGAGTCATTAATTCAAGCCTCCTCAGAGAGTAATTACTTCAAGTAGCAATATGGCCAACTATTCATTGTATGTAGGTATTCCATTAGTACCACTGGGAACACAAAGAAGTGGCTGTGCTTTTGTTCCGAGAGCCTTATACTTACCGTATCGCTTTTTCTCATTTCAGACGGTGAATTATTTTAATGTTGATAAGTAGACTCCAGAGACGTACCGTCACTGAAAGAGAATTTTATTTAACAAATACTTAATTAATGAAGACAAAATTAACCACTCTAAATCGAAGTTTTTAAATTTGAAACAGTAAAATCAGAAAAAGAAACGGTCACATCTAGGAATCTAAACTAGAACCTTAGCCTTACCGGGGCGGCTTTCTGCCACTGAGTTAATGGGACCCTATTTACTTCTATACCCCTCTCTCTTGTCAATCTTTAAAATTTAAGTTAGCCTCACTAATGCTGGGCTAAGACACTTTAATATCACCCTACTGCTAACCTTCAATCGTGCACAAACCGCAGGTGCGGCCCACGGTAGGATTTTGCAGCCACTTCTGGTTAAAAAACCTGAAATAACCCTCGACTCTGTGCAGACACGGGCGTTTGATGAATTCTCTCATCTTAACGAACGGATTGCAATCTTTAGAGCACAGGCATCGGCTGAAAATGCTTTCCTTGTTCTACGTGTATTTCAATGGAAGATGCTCCGAGGAACTAGCGTTATTGATCCCCTCGCCACCGGTGCATAGTCAAGAAACACGCCAAAACCGCGCCCAACATGTGTACACGGCTTACATCTGTCACATGAATGGGTCACTTCCACGACCCGTTCTTGAGTTCAACAGCTCTGCTCTGATTTGCCTCTTAAAAACCCATATTCACCCTTTTCTCTCCTCAAAAAGACTTTCCACAAGGCTCTTGACTCGTAATCCGAAGGTTGCGGGATCGAATACCGAGGTAGGCAAATATTTTTTTTTTATTAATTGTGTTATTTCACAATTCATTCACTTAAAATAATAAAAAGTATATTTGCGGCACATTCCAGAGTGGAAGATACTCTCAGTATCGCCCTGGTGTAAGACCATCATTCAGAATTGAAACGTTGCTTGAAATGGCTTTATTCGTGTTTGATGACCAGATCTGAATAGCTTGGTACTTCGCTTCCTTCCTCTTCCCCATCTTATTTCCCTCCCCACTACGTTCAGCCTCACAACATAACCCCTGGGAATGCTGTAGTCTCACTGTCAGCTTCGACTCTTGTGAGATATTCACATAAAAAAAAATCTTCAAAGATGATATAAGCCCTGGGGTTAATATAAAAAATAATCATTTTACTTATGTATAAATTTTTGTGTAATTTTTATGCTGGTTAGTTTGGGGCCATAGGGTTTACATTATCAGCAACTTTCGGTTATTTTGGTATTCCAGAACTCATTTACCGTAAATTAATCTATCCTTATTTCAAGTAAAGATGAATTATGATAATTCTTTGAGATGGCCTACTATTAAAAACGCCACGTTATGCCACTGCTAAGAAGCTACTCCTTCAGTTAATAGCTTGTTTTAAGAGCCTTTATTATTTATAAACAAAGCAGACTCGGCGTTGTTTAATCAGCTTATAGTGGCAATGGAAATAAAGATATTTGAGAAAATTATTATAAACTTGAAATTTTACTAACGACTGTCCATAAATTATATTTTTAAAAACGTTGCAAATTTTTGCAGAATTATTTATTACCGAAAATCTGGTACAGTAAAGAATTGATTGTCAGAATTAAACAAATAACCATGTCGGAGGAATGACGAATCCAGAACTTCAATAAATAAGTTATAAAGAACTGCACAAATACCTTCATTATAAAACAACAGAAATAAATAAATTTAAAACAAAAGTAAAAATATGGTTGAGAGAACAAAGTGAAAATGAACTATCAAACATACTGAAGACCATGTAAAGACAACTGGATACTAAATACAAATGTGGAAAAACAACAGGCCGCCTCAGAACCGGAAACCCTAGTGAGGAGGACTGTGAAAAAAAAACTTTATAATACCTTAATATAATACAATTTATAAATACATTATGCACAAATTTTGCTAAAGATACTAATAAAAAAAAATAAAAAAAAGAATATCTATTATTGTATTATTTTGCTTTTTTCAATAATGTAATAGTAAATTTAAATTCGTGCTTGAATGTTAGAATGGTTGGACAATCGAAATATTGAGAAAAGAAAATAGAGTGGTAATTAATCTTAAATCAAATTCTAACGTTTTAAAAAAAAAGTCATTAGTAAGTTAAACACTTCAAATGGCAACTATTATTTGATAACCAAAAAAATTAAACCATATTGCCTTGATGACGTACACTGTAACGCTGTCCGAAACGTTGGCTAAATAAGGAGGTTGCACAATAAAATTTCAATTACTTTAGTTACTCAGAGATCGAACGAAATAAATTGGTCGCGTCTTTTTTGAACTATTTAAGTCTATGGATTGCGTTTACGACTTCTTTCAATTCTAAGAGCTTCGTTGAACTCCGTTCTTTAATAAGCCAGTAATTTTGAATAACGAATGACATTATCCAGAAAATGCTTACATTGCAGTTAACCGAAACTTATCTGATACTGCGGAGGCTGGGCTAAAATTTATCAATCGTCGCTCGTCAGTCGGAATAACTTTTACCAATTGTTGACCGTGATCGCAAATATTGATAAGTGACCATAGGTGACGGATTTGGTTGGTATCATATTGATAAAGATTACTATTGATTGACCATGCTAAACCTCCGAGTTTTATTTCGCTCTGCGTTAGGCTCCAATTCAAATCGAAAATTACATTTCTTTTTTAGTTTACTCCACAGAGGGAGTCATCATTTTTAAAGCGCCGTGTGGAGAGTTTTTTTTTTTGAGGAAAGAAAGGAAGGCTTTGAATAGACTCATGTTGGAGGAGTGAGGAAAACAGAGGCCGAAAAATTGTTCCACTGGATGATGGATTCATACATCCATGAGTCCTGAAGACCCCCAGATTCCTACACACCCCTCACACGTTTTCCTCCCTAAAACATTATCGCCTTCCTTTCTTCAAAAGACTCTCCACATAGCATCCCCAAAGATGACTTAGGTCCTGAGGGGTTATATTGTACTCAGGGCATCCTGTTTGGAGCTAATGTTAAAAAAAAAAAAAATTTAAATAAAAAATTTTCATTCCTGTATTGTTTTTTTCAAGATTCCTTCAACATTCCTGTATTGTTTTTTTTCAAGAACTTATGTTTTTATTAAGGAGAAAATGTAAGCAATGTATTATGTACATAATACCCGTACCACCATCTAAAGCCTTCTTCCCATCTCTAAGTGAAAAGAACCCACGTAAAAAAGAAAGAAATATTCTAAAAACACAAGACAAGTTAAAAAGACCTAACTCAATACGCCCGTTTCTTCATAATATCCTCAAAGGATATATTCTTATATAGGAGCGGCATGCTAATCAACTTAGAGGCCCATTCTCAGCCCCGCTCGATGATTGATGTGGGCGCAAACTATAATAGCGAGGGATCTGGCACGTTAGCATGTGAGGCTACATCGTGCCGGGTGAGAAAATTTCGATTTTGGCACTTTACTTGATAAATGCGATCGGAAAATGTAAATGCGGATTTTAGCGCCCGTGAAATGAGGGTATAAATATTAAATCGGGGGGGAATGTATCGGAAAATGTGTTGAAGACAAACAAAGGAAAGTGCTTCACACGTACGAAAATGGTACTATGACAAGGAGAAGGAAAAATAAAACAGAAATGAAAATTATGTATGTTTCTACCTATTTGTTTAAAAACGGACAGGCTTAAACACTGAACAAAAAAGCCCTAGAAGTGACATCACGACGCCATTTTACATAAGACTTTGTGACTCCCTGGAGGCCGACCGACAAATTACTTTGGTGATCTGTTCATAGAAGACTTTTAGCAAGCACCTATTTGAATTTTTTTTAATAAATTATTCCAGAAGTGAGATTAATTGGACCTTACTTACGAACATTTTTTTCGTCAGGCTTACAAATTCACAGAGGAATTAATTTGATGATCAGTTCGTGGAAAAATTTCAGCAGGTGTCTATTTGATTTTTTTTTATCAATTTTGCCAGAAGTGAACTTATGTACGTCTTTTCGTAAGGTTTAAGGAACTTACGTACGTCTTTTCGGTAGGTTTAAAAGTTCATTGATTATCTTTAGAAAAGTGAGTTTAATATAATCATCTGGGTCAAGAATAAAATAAAAAGCACTTTTTTTTCATTTCGACTAATTAAAAACCATTTAAAGTTTTTATAAATACAAATTGCGATGTTAGTGACTGTAATTCATCATATTTCAAAAAACGGCCGCCAAACTCTCCGTGACTTCTTTCCATTTCAATGATTTTTATAAATCACTAAATATACTAATTGAATCATTTCTCGACCATTTTTTTGGCATCTTCTCATCATTTAAGAAAAATATAACTCGCAAGTCAATTAATGCGCACTCAGAACTCTCCACTACAATACAATTTAGACGCTCATGTACACATACACACATATGTATATAAATACATATTTAACGTACACAACATACCCACATACACTTATTATAAACCACTTACATTTTTTTGATATCATATTATATCTTTTACTGTCCAGGTAAGCATTTTTTAATTTTTAATATTTTATTTCATGTTATATTTGTTCATATCTAAATAGAAAAAAAAATTTTTTTTCACCAACTCACAAATAATTGACCTAAATTTCCTCTTAAATCATGAATTTTATAATTTAAACACAAATATCCGTAGGTAGGCATTTGCTATAACTTTCGACTAAAAAAAATTGTTTGGTTGGGTATTTTGGCCTCAAATCCAAATTTAAGTTTTGTACAAAAAAGGCTGCGCAAGCGTAATCCTTGAGCACTTTCTATATTGGTTTAAATATATTGCAATCCTTTTTATAGTTTAACGTGGTAGAAAATGTTCGTCTTACTTATTTGGTAGATCATTATTATTGTAGAGCCCATGTCACTGCTTACCTGAAACAAGGGAAAATATTTTAATTAGTAGGTAAATACTACTGCAGACTACGACAAATCACGGAAATAAAACATAAATATTTATTTAATGAAAATAAATTTTATTTGTTAACACCACTATTAAATCAAAATTATTGACTTGTTTCAAAGCAATGGTTTCTTTTTCAGAATAAATGTATAATAAAAACATAAATATTAGTTTCCTCGTTATCTGATTTTTAACAATTACCGTCACTGAGCAAGAAGTGTTTATAATTTTAACCAAATGCTCCTGAGATTTTATCTTGACGGCAGGTTCACGTATGGACGTTTATTATAATATTTTTTATATAATTGTGACATTAGCGCCACTGCGGAAATTTATACAATTTGCGTAATGAAATTTCTGTGATTCTGGTGTGCGATTCCTGTCGTCCTTCCCGTGAAAAATCACGTTATATTAAAATTCAAATTTTTGAAAAGATAATTAATTTAATTTACCATCAAAAGACTTAAGTTTCTTAGTACCAACATGGATTGTTTGAAATTTTCACACTTATCAGAGTTACAGATATACAAAGTAAAAGTTTTGATTAAAAGCAGCTAATTAATTTCTACATGGCAAGGGTGCACGGGTTTATCGGTATGTTCAGGTCTTGACGGCAGATGTGACTACCGGCTTCGTGTTGGGCCAGATCCTGAGAGTTTGGGGAAACCCTTTGACCTTTTCAGATGGTACCTCAAGCCTGCGGTCTTGCACGGCAGCGCAAGGGATGAATTCATACGTCCGTCACTCCTGGATACACTGACTTCAGATTACCAAACACCCCTCATATTTTCCTTCCCAGAACTTCCCCTCTTTCCTTTCCTTAAAAAGACTTTCAAAGATAACGCAGGCCTTGAGGAAAATTATTTTCCTCGGGACCTCCAGTGTGGGGTTAATGTAAGAAAAACGTTTAATTTCTCAAATATCTATTTATTTTGTCGCAATGTCCAAATTATTTTCAGATTTTTAGTTTGGTTAGAATAGGTTAAATTATTTCTCGTGTTGAGCTCGTTACGTGTAGAGAATTTTTTTTTAGTGTTATTTATTTAGGACAGTTTGGTCACTTTTGGATGATTTGATCTTTTGGCAGAATATTGTTTTCGCTGTGGTAGTTCGGAACTATAACATATTTAAAATAAATAAATACACAATAATGCTTTTAAGTGTGTTTATCTATTATAATAGAAACTTAAGTCACCAACGCCAATGTTTACTATAACAATGATTGCTTTCAGAGCGTAAGTTTTTGACACGCACAAAGTAATGTTATAAGAAAACTATTAAAGTTTAGTAATATAATGCATTGAATTTGAAATACGATAAGCTTTTGACAGTTGGCTACCCTTTTCACAACCAGATCATTTCGTCACCGGGGACGTAGCGAAATGCCTTAAGATGTGATATGACATGGGGCGACGTGGAATGACGTGGGGTTACGCGTTGTGACGCGATGTGACGCCTCATGATATGGTGGGATGCGACGTGACGTAGGATAGTAATAATAATAAGTTTTTTTTTAAAATCACATCAATGGCTCTTAAAAGCTAAGAAATAGTTTGAATGATGTTAAATGCAAAAATACCACTTATTTATTATCGCCTTGCGATGAGATTGGGAATCGTGGACTAAATTTTCAAATTGGAAAATATTTTGGAAACATTAAACATCGGCATCGACTCACAAAATGTTTATTAGTAAGGGGTAAACCGATAAGCGAATGCGACAATTTTAAATTTTCGTTTCAAAAAATGCATGGCATGTACTAAATTCTCTTTTGGTTTTTGATTTATGATCGTGATGTTTTTTTTGGTTGGTTTTTTGTTGGTTGTTCGTTTTTTGTCTTTCTCTTAATAAATTTTCCATATAATTTCACATTTGTTTTGCGAATAAAAATGTTTAGTTCGATCTCCTCCGACCGTAAACAAGAACATTAACTTTCGCAATGGCTTGAAAATTGCCAATGGGGGCGTGGCCTCACACATTTTTGCATGCATCTGCAGTAAGGTAAGTAAGTAATGTTCGTGGAAATGTGTAAGGAAATGTTTAAGTTCACAATTCATCAATTAAAAAATACGGATTTCAAATTCAAATATTTGCATATGATTTATTTTAAAACAATTAAAATCATTATGTTATCTAATTCATAGTTTGTCGAAATAATTCCCAAAATAATACCAATTTTGAAAATTGAATCAAATGTATAGAGTCAAGAGTTCATTGAACCTTCATGTAGAGAAGAGAAATTTTTATTTTTATTACGCGGTATAACATATTCGACGCGTTGTGACGCGAAATGACTTCTGACGTACCGTAATGAGGTGTGAATGGTTAAAATTGTTCGACAAACATTCACTTCCAGGGCCTTGTCACGACAATTCTGGCGGATAGGGACATGTCCCGTTTCACACTAGAAAATAAAAAGAACTAAAGGTATTCTACGAAACGTTACATACGATTTGAGAAAAAAACGTTAATTACGAGTATATATTACTAAATTTTTTATAGTTCGTACAATCTTTTGCAAGCTTAAAGATAAATATAAAAAAAAAATAACGTAGAAAAGATAACGTAGGCCCTGAGGGAAATTATTTTGGGTGGAATTAATGTAAAAAGAAAGGAAAATGTGTATTAAAATAATGATGCTAAAATAATGTGATAACAACTTATTAAAATAAGCTTCAACTCACTGTACCGTTACTTCAAAGTTTAATGAATTAGTAATTTCGAAATTGCGCCACAGACGGATAGTTTGAGGGAAAATGTTAGTTGGTTCACAGCTGATCCAAAATAAGGCGATTAAAACAAGTAAGTCCAATACTTTGAAGCCTTGCGAAAATTATACACACTAAGCAATCCCGAAAGGTTGTATTATATCAGATTTTTAAGCTCTTTAAGCATGTTTTTTTTTAAATTTATTAAACGCCAGTAGAGCCTTTGCAGATATAATATATGTAGAGCATTTACAAACATATCAGTTCTTACATACGGGGCGTTAAGGAACCTACTTGACTTACTTTAACCAGTGATTCCTGACAATATTTGGAGTAAAAAATGTAAATGAAATATTGGTATCCGGTGAGATTTTTTCTTTTTTTTTTGTAGGAAAACATAAAAATAAAGTATGTGTGATTGTTCGACGTGTCGGCTGAGAAAAATTCATCGGAGACCAAATTTCATTTCCATTTTTTTACTCCAAATAATGTCAGGAATTACTGGTTAAAGTCAAGTATGTCCCTTAACACCCCGTTTAATATTGTAAATACTTATCATTTTACAAACATAATGCACAAATGTATCACAACTTATTGTTTTGTTTTAATGTAGAACGGAGAGGTTTTGAAAATATCGAATAGTTTCAGTATATGTATTCACAGATCGGTAAAATCTCGCTAGTAGTTGTTTATAGTATAGTTAGTGCTATGTTTGTCACAGTGGAAGAGAGAGTGGAGGCTACTAGATTTAAAGGGACACGGATATTTATAAAAACTTGACGTTTTAGGTTACGAGATTACGAAAAACTTAAAGCTTTAGGTTACGCTCTGAGGTTTTTCAATAATTTAAAAGTACTCGGATAAGCCTATCGTAAATAGTTCTCCGGTAGTTTTAGATAAGACATTAGTATATTGTAGCAAATAGCTATTACAAGTTGTATCAATTTGCCTTGAACATATCCAATAAACTTTCTTTGTCCTTTCTCCAAGCGATTTAAGTTTGAAATTGTTGAAGTTTTCACTTTGATAAGTTACGGCACGCCAAAATGCACGCATTATTAAACATATTTTTTCAGCCGGAGGCAAAATGATTTCTGTGCACTTATTATGACAATTATTATTTTTGTTAAGACAATTACTCACAGGAATAAGATTTGATGGATTCTCCGTAATTTTTGGCGTTGTGATCCTCTTCGGCGTTCTTCACTAAAAGTTTTTATTGCTTTCACTTTGTAAAGTTTCTAAATCCATTTGCGATGCGTTTATTATGCGATTGGTTTAAATAGCTTGTCCCGTTACGTGCGAAATAATAAAAAAAATAATGCGTGTTGCGTGAAATGCACTGCAGCGTCTTTACACTGGTTACTGCGATCTGACCGGGGAGGGGGAAGGATAGAGCGGAGGGGATAATAATTGCCATGGAATAAAATGTTTATTCCCAAATAAACACAAAATCATAGGCCGAGCGCAGCCAATGATGATTGGCGCTAACAATAACCATATTCACCAAATTAAAAAAAAAAACCAAAAATTAATAAAATTCACCTAAAAGTAATATTGCGAAAATTATGTTTCTACCTCTTTGCTACCCTCACATAACATCATTTTTCTAACGATTTCAATGATTAAACAAAATACCTAAGAGAAGGATTGGCAAACCAATCCAAATACAAATCGAACATTCTGTCCAAACGGTTATACAAATAAGTATTCAAAAGTTACGTATTGCATAGTTGTTATTCAGTTTATATGATGAGTAATAAATATTGGTTCCATCTTGGCCACCATTTTCATACATCCGTTTGGACAGAATGTTTTACTATTAAAAAAAAAAAAAACAAGAATTAATAATTAATAGTGTTAATATTAGCTTGAGCTAAGCGGATCCTGGTTGGCTATTAATAATAAATTTTTAATATTATTGTGTATTACTACAAAGTGTTTCTTTCATTTAATGTACAATGTCACACCCCAAAGTATTTGCTTGCTTTGAAAAAATGTTTTACTAGTGTGCGAAGTCCTCTCGTAGGGTTTTTTTTTTTAATCATCGATCGATTTCCATTTTATATGGTCATTGAAATTCGCTGAATACCTTATACTGAACATCTTTGCTGACTGAGTCAGGCAGTATAACGTAAAAGTGTAACATTACGAAGGTTTTAGAGAAAATACCACTTAATTCGCGGCGAGAATTCGATCAGTAGTTCATCATCGCCCTTGAGGTGATTTTTCACAAAAACGGCGCTCTACAAATTGTCCAATTTTTATTATTATTATTATTATCATGGCCGTTTAGTTTTTTCTACTGGTCGGTTTTTTTTACAATAACTCCACACATGAGGCTCTGAGGATAATAATCGTTCCACAGCCGAGCTGTTGAACTCAAGAACGAGTCGTAGAAACGACCCGTTCTCATGCGACTTATGTCAACCGTGTACGAATGTTGGGCGCGTGTTTGGCGTGTTTTCCGACTGCACCGGTGCCGAGGGGATCATGACGCTAGTTCCTCGGAATATCTTCCATTGTAATACCGGTAGAACAAGGAAAGCATTCCCACCTGACGCCTGTGCCCTAAAGATTGCAATCCGTTTGTTTAGTTAGGAGAATCTATCAAACGGACCGCCCGTTTCTGTACAAAGTGGAGGGTTTTTTTTTAGGTATTTTGGGGCTCCAGACCTGAAGTGGCTGCCAAATTCAACCGTGGGGCGCACTTGCGATTTGTACAGGGTTAGCAGTTGTGTACTATTAAAGTATCTGCGGGCCCTATACAGTACGCCCAGTTTCTGAGAGGCTAACTTAACTGGCTTCGATAGATCCCCCATACCTGAGCTGGTCACTTATAGTTACACCAAGCATATCAATGGAGGGCTTGTTCGGATGATTGCTTCCGTTGAAGGAGACTAGATTTTCATTTCGATCCATTTTAGACGTAATCAGACATGATTGGGTCTTTGAAACATTAAATTGGACGAGGTTATTCCACAAATTGCATTATTTATCAATCGAAACGTTTTCAAGACTGAAATCACATTATTTAAAACCACCCTCAAAATGTTTACTTAACTAGATAACATGAAGATAAATTCGTTTGGTAGAAAAAATTCAACGGGATTCTCTAACAGATTCAGTTAGAAAAATACTTGTAACGAAAATATCATTAATCAATTAAAAGCGGGCACTTTCCTAAGCTTTGTTAAAGCTCCCGGGCTTTTGATATTTGAGGCACAATGAAAAAGACTGGAATACCTTTGGTTAAGGAGATCATGGAACTTTGAATACATACAGGGTTCAATGAAATGAACCATCACAAAAATATAGAAACAATAAATTACATATTACTTAATTAGGTATCATCATTTCTTCAAATTGTCATCTTCTTACTTAGATATAGATCATTATTTTAATAAATATTCGGGGATAGATGTTCTACGTAGAAATATGATAGGTCTATATGTAAATGATCCGTCCTTGAAATTAAAAAAAAAACACAACACAAAAAAAATATAAAACCAATTTATTAAATAAAAAAATTGATTTGTCAAAAAGCCCCATTTTAAACATATTTCCCTCACCCACATCTGCTTTTACCCCTTCTTTCTTAGGTATCCCCGTCCACCACTAAAGTTGATGTTCTCTCTCCCAATTCTATTTTACCTTTATATACCATGTTACTGAGTAATTGATTTAATACTAGCAAGTTCCCGGCATGCGTTGCAATGCCACTTATAAATAAATTGTTTGTCCCTGCGTGTTTTTTCCCATTCGTCTCGTTCCCCTTCCGCCTCCTCTTCCCCTTCCATGTCCTCTTTTCCTCACGCGTTTCCCCTCCGCCTTCACCGCTTTCACTCTCCCCTCTCCCGCGAACACCGCTCCCGCAATCCCTTCCCCTCTCCCGCATTCAATATTCAGTCCCGGTACATTCAGATTTTTACACAGCTCACGTGCCATTACAAACTACACTACAAACATTCATTTTTGTATATTATAAGAACAATGAATCAAATTTGGTACCTAACAAAGGTGCCTATTTAAAACAAGTATAAGTTTGATTAGATTCAACATATTTGATTCTGTAGTACTTCAAATAAATTCATTAATTAAAAAGATTCGAAAATTGAATTTTGATTTAATTCACGATGGTTTGCAAAATGTCATTCACAAATTGGAACAATTTTGACAGTTTTGTAAGAGTTTTCGTAATGATTAAAAAACCAATTGTCTTGTGGTTGTAATAATCCAGAAACCTTCGCGAGGATGGAAAGAAGGTATTTTGAAAGTTTCAAACATTTCCTACGCTTAACGTAGCAATACATAAACAACTCATATTTATACCTATCCCCAAGCACATTTTGATATTTATATATATAGATGTTTTTATACATCCCTGCTCAAGGTCCAGGTTGAATCGAAACCATTTGGTTAATATTATAAAAATATACATTGAAATGATATTTTTTTTCAAACAATATCAATATAAAAAGTTTTGATCTATTAGCCATTTTTTAACTTTTTTTTTTTTGAGATCGGTGGTGCAATTGGATTCGATTTTTATGTTCATTGGCATCTTATTCAATATGGTGGGGACAAAATAAGTGAATGTCCGTTACCCGTATTTATTTATAATTTTCGGAACTGACAAACCCTCATGTAAATCAAATCTAGTTCCATGTTCATGATCTACTTTTTCTTTGTATATTGAATCCGACAATAGGTTTTGGACAATTTTAAACCATAATATTCCTCGAACAGGTAATATATTAACTGACTCATTTAATAATTATATGTCTCGTCTTTGTGCATAAACACTTTTGCTTACCAAGAGCTTGGCCAAACAGTTTTGAATTGTTTGAATTTATTTATTTTATTTTATTTATTTATTTTATTGAAACAAAATACATATACATTATAAAAAAAAATACTTTGACTGTCCAACTAGGAGATTTCCCGTTTTAGGACAGTCAAATTTCCTGGTTTAGTTCACATTAGGTAGTTGTTGTTTTTTGTAAAACATAATATTGTATCTAATAATTACAAATGTAAACATCATTTCAAGTACAATGTTATAAAGGCCGTAAAGCAGTTAAATATAGTGATAGTTGTAAAAGTTACTGAGAAAAGTTACAAAGTTTAAATAAATAAAATGATAATATATTAAAACTATAAAGAAAACCAAAATATAAACTCATTGTTTTGTGAACAGAAAATAAAAACTAAATCTTAAAAATAAAAGCTTATTCTTAAAAATAAAAACTTAATCTTTCATCGATATATTTCCTATCCGAATGTTCAAACAGGAAATATATCACTTTAATGTAACATATATTTGTCTTGCACGAGTTTCCCCAAGACGTTATTCCGTATCTGATAGTAGATTCCGCTAGTGACAAATAAATTATTTTTAGCGTACTTATGGGCATACCATATTTAATTTTGTAAATTTGCCCCGCAAAATCTCGTAGGCATTTCATGTGCGTATCTACAGTTATTCCCGAATATATATATATATATATATATATGTTTGTACAGATTCAATGGTTCCGCATTTGCAGGACTGTGACGAATTGTGTATGCACTCAAATTCAAACCAAGTTATTTTATTGTAATTATCATAATTATATATTCCCAAAAAGTGCCTGCTATAAGTGTATAGGAACAACGTATCTACTTGAGATTTAACCTATTTTACGTCTGAAGACAATCCTTTGCCCTCACTGCGAAGTACATTAAATTTATTACGTATACTCGTGCGAGTTATTACAAAAATGGTGTCAACCGGTACATGGCGAGCTTCATAGCTGATATTAGTAGATTAGTTACTGTAAAAAGTGAATAAATTTATTCGAAAATACCTCAAATTTTGACTCCCAAAAAATATTGGAAGAATATAGCCTAATTTACTGACTTTTCAATATGTACGTACTCTTTACTCGAGAATGGTTAATTTAGTGATCGATGCTTATCCTACCTTAAAATTTTGAGCATCCTGTACTATTCTTGGTAGCAAAACGTGAATTTATCCCTACGTAGGTGAAACGCGTGATGTTCTATTTTCAATTCTAAGTAACAGAGAAGTTTTCCACGCTACGCGAACTTTTCTACCGGGGCACCGAGCACCAAGTATGCGAAGAGGAAATCGCTCCACGAAAGTTTCCGTGAGTGATAAATGTTACTGGCCGGTACGGGGCAGACACTGAAAGAAAATGGAAGGGGAATTATATAAAGCGTTCAGATGGTTTTTCACTGATAGAGTTAAGCATACTTCCCTGATATTTTTCGGTCGAAACGAGATTTTATAATTACACGTAATACTGTCAGGAGCCGAGCATCAAAGTCGGGCATACGCCATTATTTTCAAACTGCATATTTTTTGGATGAATATGATATGTAGTATTTCTGATTCTCTTATTGAAATTATGAGGAAATGTATCAAAAAAGACAATGAATACAAAAATTGGTTTGTTTTGTTCGTCCTTTGTTTCAATAGTGGATATCTTCTTATTATATTTGCTTCAAAATCGGGCATATCATTCAAAACAACACTAAAAGTTTCATGGCGGCCTATATTTTGACAGATCTGAATCTATCGACGAAGGTGGAAATATAGCGACGTTTTGAGGTGTATTGAAGTAGGTTAGAAAGATATATTTGGTAGTTTTGCTATCCGGCCACGTCTGAATTTCTTCATACTTTTAAGAAATATATTTAAAACCTGACTATAATAAATGACTAAAATATTTTCAAAATATAAGTTTGAAATTACATTAAGTTCTAGTTTTTCGGAGAAATATCCACAGATACGTTTACTAACCGGGAAGGGATATATTTAAACAAAAACTTATTTAGCACCGATTTGAAACTCAATGAAACGACACTAAAAAGAGACAAACACATGCATCTATATGGTTTAGCCTGCAAGAGAATGAAGTCGAATAAAATTTTATCGCATTGGCCGCTTTGATTATGAGCTCACTTTTCAAGGCTCCTATCGGTTGAGATTGTGTGGTGAAGGTTTCACTTCAACTGCACTTGATTTTTTTATCACTTCCTAACAATAGGTTTTCGTACTGAAATTGATAAATTTTGGAATAAATAAAAAATTCGGAGAGTAGTAGTAGCCCTCAACACAACATAAACGTCGTTTCGTGACTGGATAAAACGACTCAGAAAAAGTTGTTCGAATTTCATGACGCCAGAGAACTTCGTTCGATAGTGTTTGTTTCAACAAACGTATTTTTTACTTGTATTTTAATAACGCAAATTGTTTTCTAATACTGTTTTTTATTTGAGTTGTTAAAAAAGCTGATATTTTTTGTTCGTTTATGAATTGGTTCATACATTACCCTTTAATGTGTATACGATGCGCCTCACAAAATGTAAATGAAATTCATTTGAACATAAAATTCCCTGTTTTACAATTGACCTATTTTTCCGAAATAATACAGAATACCCGTTTATTGTTTACCTAAGTTCCAATAAAACTTTTTCGATCTCGTCACCTCAGACCCCGCTAGGGCTGCCAGAAGTTTATATTTGTACCCTTCTCCAGGTAACCGAACGTCCGCCCCCATTAGTCGCCGTGAAAATATCTTATCGTGGGGAGCTAGGGTCAAAACAAATAACTTGCGAATTATGTACTCGTACGTCGGGGCGTGTACATTGATTTTAGAATAAGTTCAATCGTAAATTTAAATTATTTAAGACACAACCTATTTACGAAAACTGTGATTTTTTTTTCAATTGTTAAAGTAAATTTCAACTATCTTGGACAGCGAGAACTTTTACTCCGTTTGCCCGTATTGATTGATTTTTTTATTTATTTATTTACTCGCTGGTACCCGGCATGCGTTGCAACGCCATTCAAATAAATAAATTGATTCACCCTTCATGTCCTTTCCCGTACGTCCCCGTTCCCTTCCACCTTCCCCACCTCCCCCCTCCCTCGTCTTTTCTGCGCGAACCCCACCTTCCCCATACCTTTGCTTCCTGCCGCTAAAATTTATGAAATATACACATTTTCATTTTTACGAATTTCATAACGCTAGAGCTTACCATTATATACAGCTTGTTACTCGCTGATATTGTAGATTTCTATTGGTGAAAGAATTTTTTAAATCGGTTTAGTAGTTTAGGCGTGAAAGCCCTAATAAAAAAATAATGTTAGTATATATATATATATATAGAACATATGTCTGAGAACACGCAGACCCCGTTCCCTTCCACTTTCCCCGCCTTCCCCCATCCTCATCTCTTCCCTCTCCGCGAACCCCACCTTCCCCCTGCCTTTCCTTCCTGCCGCTAAAATATATGAAATACACACATTTTCATTTTTATGAATTTCATAACGCCACAGCATACCGTTATATACAACCTATGTTACTCGCTGATAATATCGATTTCTATTGGTGAAATTTTTTTTTAAATCGGATTAGTGGTTAAGGCGTGAAATCCCTAATAAAAATAATATTAGTAATATATAAAGAACATATGTCTGAGTGTTAGGCGTGAAAAAAGTAGAACCATCTTCGTCCATCATTATATATATTTTTTTCAATACTTACCGGTGGCTTTCCGCGGCAAGATCTATTTTTCGTTTGTCTCACTGAAACTACCAATGCAAAATTGGTGACAAGTTTCAGTAAAGTCTGAGCAAAAGCTAGATCCCACTACGATTTTGTTTTAAATTTGCAATGCCTTGGCAAAGAAATTGTCCTAGAATCGCCACTTTTGTGGTGCTACGACCGAAGAATAGAAAAATTTAAACCTTATTTTTGTCTCCACCTACAGAGCATATTTTGCGCTTCATGACGCCTTAGATAATTATTTGAAAATTTTAATTGATTTTGCTTTATGGCCTGGATTTTTTGTAATTCAACATTTGTTTAAGTGGATTTTTGCCAATCTTTATGGAAACAGGCCAGTTAAGTTATAAAAATTGGTAACTTTAGTTCAATAAACACAATTGTTAATGTACGAGTAGTAAAATTTTATAAGTAAAGCAGATAATTGGGATCGCAGCGCGCCTCCTTGATGTATATTTTTTAAAACCAAATATTTATATTTGAGATTTCAGGAGACATGAAAAATGGCTCAGCCATTAAATTGGTACTAGACATTAATTTATTTGAAATTCTGTCGAAATATTTTAAATTTTCTAATTAAAATATTGGTTCTTAGCGAAATTCTTTTGGTGTCATTAAAATGACTCTTTAAAGATGATTTAAATATAAAATGTTACATGTAAGCGGATCGCTTTTGAATAATCTCTTAAATCTCAATGATGGTAGTAAGAATTAGAAAATATATCTACTTTAATTTTCTCATGCTGGTTGTTATAATTTCATTTCTGTCAAAGAAAGGAATTAAAATATCTTAAATCTGTAACAATTTAAATAAAATTATTACTGAACACCATGAAGCTTCTAATAATCCAACATTAAAGAGAATTTAATTTACTTTAAAATTATCAATCCTGTGGGAATTCGTAAGTTAAACCATATTATAGTTTTTGTTAAATTTACAATTTAGTTTACATTAATGAATTTTTTCTTTAATTTTTTTTTCTTAATTATTAGGAAATCATCATAAATTTTTTAACTCATCTTTTGCCCTGTATACGCAGGTCTAGTTGTGTTATTTAAGTTAGGTCCAGATGTTTGAATTTCTATCATATTCGAGATGGTAACAAATCGGTATTTAATGTCAAATTAATTTTTGTTTATTTAATAAACGGTCTCTGTTAACCGCAAAATCTTGCCCCATCGGATAATAGGGAAGGATTACTTAACGACCTGAGTAACAGATTGTGTTTGGTTCAGATTCAGATCTGGTCACCAAACACGGCTTAAGCCATTTCAAGCAACGAAGCAATTTTGAATGGTGGTTTTTCACTGAAAGAACTTTCCAATCTTGATCGTGCCGTAAATATACTTTTTATTATTTTTTAATTCAGTTGAGTAAAATACACAAATTGCACACAATTGTCGTTTTTTACATCGTCTCCACCTAGGAGGCCGTGAAAAAATAAGTCATCTTTGAGGATGCTGTGTGGAGAATCTTTTTAGAAAAAAGAAGAAGAGGAAGTTTTTGAATGGATAAAAGCATGAAGGCTGGGTAGGAATCTGGGTATCAGAAGGGTATCATCCCTCCAACTGAAGTGCAAGGTGATAGATCAAGAAAGTCCGGCTAGAGAGTCCAAGTTAGGTCTCCTTTAACCAGTATCTCCTGATATAACCGCCATGGGGTAGGTGGGCAAACGCATTCGCCGCCAAAATCTAGACAAACCTCATCCCATGAACCCGGGACCCCTGACTAAAAGTAGCGAACTACTTGGGGTGACCTATGGTAGGGGTATTTGCGGCGGTTCCCATACCCGCCTCCCAAATTAATATTATTATCTTCTTATTATTCTGATTGCAGAGATATAACCACAATGTAAGGGCAAATTGTACCAGTCCGAAGATGGCTGTTATAGGCTGAAACCTCTAACGGTCAGAAATTAGATGAAGGAAAAAGTTAATTTTTTTAAAATAACTATATAACACCAGCAGTTAAAAACCCGCTCCGCAGGTTTTCGCTGCTAGGCCCTGCGGGCGGCTTTTGATTCCGCTTCGTCCATTTTGAGTGATGGTGACCATTTCAAAAATCGAAAATGGTTCCAAAAATAACCGGTCCTTCGGATCCATTGTGTTCCAGTGACAACTAGACACTGGAACAAAGCAAACGCGACAGGCAATGACGTCATATTAATATAAAGCCGCGTGGTACTACAATTTTCAACTGCCAGTTACAATAATAATCGTATTACCGTCAATCTCTCCATATCCGGAGAGATATTTAAAATTACAAATCCGTACTACTTGTACGTAAGAGGCGCCGTACTTTATCATTTTTGGCTTCTTGTTTGAATTCTGTTTCGTTACAAAAGTAGTTTTTCAACAAACTTCAAGTACGAAGATGGTTTTGCGTACGGCGCGGTATCACAGCTACATACTTTGCCGGATTTTTAAATTTCAACCGTACAGTCTCTGGCTTCTTAATACTGTTTGATATTATTATATTACCATCAGCAATGATTAGATAGAAAATTATCATTCTTCACTGTTCTTACTTCATTTAGCCTTACAACACTTCGTCGCCTTGGTTCGTATTTGTCCAACAGACCATTAGAAAAATTTACAGGAGAAGAAGGTTTTCTACAATTATTTCAATGAAACAAAATGAAAGGTGTTTAAGATGAAGCTATTTCCGTCAAGTTAAAGGTCTCATTAGTTTAAATAATGCTTAGTTAAGTAATTAACTATATTTTTTTATACTCTATTTTTAATTTTAAAGTAGAGATTGAACAAAAACTAAAATGGTCTGTTGGACAAACAAGAACTTAGGCAACGAATTCATGATAGAGATGCCATAGTTTTATTGGCTCTAGGCAAGTTGCCAACAAAAAAGTGTCATTGTCTTCATGGCGCAAAACAATTAACAAAACTCACTTTCTTTAGAAATGAAATTATAAGAGCTTTATTAGGTTTGATTCAATAAGATTGAATTCTTTAGCGAAGAGAAAACTTCTTACAAAGACCGACATCAAGTTGTTTACAAACGTAAATTTATTTTGTTTTGCATAACAATGCTGTCCGAACGCGAACAACAAGAATAGTGGCCAAACTAAGGATTGAATAGGCGACCGAGAGAGCGAAATATTGCCATTGTGGGAACAAGCACACTTTGAAGACGACATTCTATAAACTCTAAAGAAAATGATATATTGTTGTGAATTTTATATCTTGAACAGAAATAATTTCAAATATGCCAACCTACTATTTTTTTTTTACATTTGGTATATCTTTTTATGTCAACCGCTTGAAGCCAGTGAGACTACGGCATCCCCAATTGGAATATGTAATTCGTAGTCGAGATACTTAACACAGAAGCAGTACAAAAACGTAGTAGGTACCTAAATAAAAAACGGACGTCTTTTTTTTGGTTTTTTTTTGTTATTTATTTTTGGGGTATTACGCCGTGTTACACTACCTCCTTCTTATATTTTGGATTTGTTTCTGAAGTCCTGGGATGATCCAAAACTTATAGAGCACGCCTAATAACGGAGGCTATTGAAATTCATAAAAAACCCATTAACATTAATAGAGACGACGGAGCTAAGCTCAATAGTTCCGGTATCAATAGTATCCGGTAATTGACGGCTTCACCAAAGCTAAACGCAGAAAACTATGTTGAATTATTTTCTAACACCAGCTCTTAGAGAAGTGGAGCTGGCAGCACGGTATCGCTTCTACATAGATAAGCACACACTTTCACCAATATCATCTACTCATCTGCCCTGATGATGGACACTGTAACTCTGTCCGAAAGGTTGGCTAAAAAAGGAGGTAGCGCAACACGGCGTAACATCCCAAAAATATATAACAAAAATTCTTTTGGCCGTTAAAACCTAAAATATAACCGAACGTCTTTTTCCTTTAAATTTAGATGCCAGAACAATCAAAATTAGTTTATCAAAAGTATAAGGTTTACTCAGGTGACGAGATATTAAAAGTCATTTAAATTCCAACCATGCATATCCTCAATCGCTCCCTATAATAAAAAGATGTACAAGATCTTTCGACTCCTGTGCCCCAAATAGGCTAATAAAACTGCTTATTTGCTCAGTATGAAATTTCTAAATTGGAAAATGTTTAATCAATTTAGCAGAAGTTGAATGAAAAATTTTTACTTGCTTTGAACCCACGAATATGCCCATGAAACACGTATAGAAACTTTTGTTTTAGATAAATATTCTATAGAGCAAGTTAGTAGATATCTAACTAAAAAAAATGAAATATTTCATATTGCATAATCGAAATGCATACAAAATTCCTTCGTTATTCCGAAACTTGTTCTATTTTTTCGCCGTGTAGGTGCCTTCACACTTTCATTACATTTATATTTGAAACTTTAACAATCACAACATGAAATGCTAAAAGTTTCTTTGGAAACGGAAACAATTTGTAATAAATGGGAGTCAAGATTTCAGATGGAGGCACTCGGCAAAACTTAACCGATTCCAAATATCAATTTACTATTCGTAACTTTTATAGTAACTCGTAGATTTTAGAATAATGATTTTAAGGAAAAGGATTTTTCCGCTTCGGGAACAGTTTAAAGTGAGTAAGAATCTTCATTTATCTTCTTTGGAAACATGTTGAAATAAGTAAGAAGCATTATTTTTCTGCTTTGGAAACATGTTGAAAAAGTGGGAATTGTTATTTTTCTGCTTTGGAAACATGTTGAAATTAGAAAGAAATATTATTTTCTGCATTGGAAACATGTTAAAAAAGTAGTAATTATTATTTTTCTGCTTTAGAAACATGCTGAAAAAAGGATGAACCATTATTTTTCTACTTTGGAAACATGTTGAAATGAGTTAGAACATTATTATTTTCATTCACAGCTCAATTAAGTAAGAGCCTTTATTTAGGTAATATTAGACATTATTGGAATTAATGATTCTTGGAAAATATTATGATGACTTTTTTGGCAATTGATAATATTCTTGACTGGAACCATATATTGCGGCTTTGGCATATAAAATTTAAATCGTTTTCGTGTATTTGCACGACATTTTAGACAGTTGAAATTGCTTTGCGCCTCCTTGCGGAAGGGATAAATTCATAAGTCCGACACTCCTGGATATACGCCCGTTTTCCTTCCCAAAACTTTCTCTCTTTTCTTTCCTTAAAGAGACCCTTGACTCAGCATCCCCAAATACGACATGCGTGTTAACATTAAGAAAGACTATTTTTCAACTAATTTATTAAGCAGAAAACCTGTTTAAACTCCGAAAATCCCTTAGTCTAAAATAAAAAAAAAATACTGTTCCCAGTAAGCCAAAAGTTTTGACAAATTAATCTTTATGTAAAAATATTGTTTAATCTCGAAAAAAATTGGTTGAGAAACCATTATAATATTAAAACATTCAATATAAATATTATATTAACAAAAATAGAAACATATTTGTGTTTTGGTTTCTTTTTAAACTTTGTCCGCATTTATGTAATTATTTCAAAAACATAATAATTCAACGTTGTTTGCTCGATTCTATTGACTTCGAAATCAGAAGGAATTTTTCGTTGGTAAATAATAATAATGTACAATGTACATAGCTTGAAGCTTGGGTCGGTACTTTATATTTATGTTCCAACCAACAAATGGTCCAGAATAAAATAAACCCTTTCTTGATTTAGGGCATTGGAAAAGAAAAAGGTTTTTTTATTTCATCTAATTTAATCAGTTTATTATGGGAAAATGGCACGTTGGATATTTGGGAGCGCGATATTTCTGCTGCTGTCACACTTCGTTTTATCGCTTGTCTTCTGATGGCCGATGTGTGTGCAGTGGATTATGGAATAAGAATACATTAGAAGAATACGTCTTTGTGGAATACAACTTTTCTGTTATCTTTACTTATATTATAAATGCGAAACTGCGGGTGTGAAACGCATAAACCAACTAACCGATTTTAAAAATTCTTTCACCAGTAGAAAGCTACATTATATGATATGCGAGTAATATATGCTGTATTTAATGGTAAGCTCTGGTGATATGAAATTATAAATATTAATAAATTAATCGTCGCCGTGGAAACGATGTTGATATATTTGCGGGAAATTGTAGTTAATATCTATCTATCTTTCTAAATAAAAATGAATCTCCTAAATGTTTGTACACGCATAACTTCCGAATGACTGCACCAAATTGGATAATTCTTTTTTTTACTACTGGTGAGCTTTGGTATTGTGATATTTATGTGGCAAGCCAGCTATTTGAAAACTGAATGTACCGGGAATTAATGATGGAATGCGGGAGGTGGGAGGGGGGATAATTAATAAGTGCAAGCGCTACAGTAATTTCCCCCTTATACGCGGGTCAAAGTTGTTCTATTGTATAAATGATGTAATCGGGGGCGTTGAGCGGGTTATTCCAACCTTTCGACATATTAATGTATTTCGCCAAAACAATCATCGAAAAACATGGAACAAAATTAAAGAAATTGGAAATTTCAGAAATTCATAAAAAACAAAAACAATGATCATTCTCATAAAGTGGACAACTAAAATCCAGCTCAATAAAATTAACAAATATTTAAGAACAATGAGATTCAAAACATACCAGCAAATCTCTTCAAGGCTTTCAGAGAGTTATCTTGAAATTTTCGGTATTGTTTTTGGGGTGTTACGCCGTGTTGCTCTACCTCAGCCAACGTTTTGGACAGCGTTACAGTGTACACCATCAGGGCAGACGTTTGATCTTACGTTACAATGTCCACATCTGCCTTGATGATGGACACTGAAATGCTGTCCGAAACGTTAACTAAAAAAGGAGGCAGCGCAATACGGCATAACACCCTAAAAACAAACAACGAAAATACTTTTGGCCGTGAAAATTTAAAAACGTACATGTTTTAAATTGTTAATTAACACCTCGTCATCACTTTTCTTGCACTCAACAATGTAGAAAAAATCAAAAAAATAATCACAGATCTCAGAACAAACTTTGCCGTTGGCACCGAAAAAATTCCTACCAAACAGGCCCGTAAAATTCCACTTCGTAATACTAGAAGTCAGGATTTATTTCAGTGCAGAAATTCGGGGACTAACTACAATATGTATTCCTCTTTGCCCAGAATACTCATGGAGGGAAACAATTATACCAAGTCAGTGGACATCTTCAATTTATCTTTGAATAAATATAAAATATTGTTATTGAAGCAGTTCAGTTATGTACAATAAAATGTTTTTTCTAACTATGCTGTATATGTAAAAGCCCCGAAAAAGGGCGTTTATTAATAAATAAATATATGACCTTAGCACGTCTAAAGGTTCGTTCCCTGGAAAATTCGAGGAATCAGTAGTAACATCGATTTGTAAAGGTGATCAAAGCAAGATTTCCAACATAACATATCTCCTTCAGAGATAGCATCTCATAGATTTTAGAGAAACTATGCCTCAGGGCAGTGTATTGGGCCCGGTACTCTTCCTGATAGACATAAATAATCTTTGTAATTTAAGACCTCAAGGTAGTCAAATAGTCACCTTTACTGATGAAATATTTACCTATTTGCAGCTTCCACCTGGGGAGAGGCGGCCAAGCTGATCGAGAAAGGAATGAGGAAAGTGAATGAATGACTTAAAAATAATCTGCTGACACTGAACATTTAAAAAATAAAACACATTATGTTTTTCCATTGACGTCAAAGGACAACCGGACTCCCAATTTTCGATACACTTGTACAATTGCACTCGAGGCTCTTCCCTCTGTTCCTACCAGAAAATAGAAATGGTGGAATCAATAAAATACTTACGAATACACATGACCACCATCTCTGCTGGAGAATTTATATTGAAAAATGTACTTTAATATATTTTTAAGAATTCAAGATTTTTCCTTTGTAATAAATGATTTCAAACTGTATACGTTGCTCTTTGTGATTCCATAATTTCATTTGTGTTTTTATCTATGAATGTGAATCATCCTCAATCGTATTGTATCTCGAAAGAGCACAACAAGCAGAACTAAAGACTATGATATTTATGATAAAAACATCTTACGTTCACCCCACTGAAGCACTGTAAAAAGATTGCTAAACATTCTCGGTCCATCATTTATTTATTTATTGCTCAATGAAATACCACAGAGTGCGTCACATTCGAAACAAATCAGTGGCCCACGACCGCAGCACCAGAAACGCGACAACGGGTCTTCTGCAAGTACCCTCCACTCTTACTGCCTTCAGATAGAGATTCCGTACTTTATTTGGTCCCTTCGTACGCAATAGGCTCGATCCACAATTAAAAACATCTTGTTCACGAAAGGTATTCAATAGGTACTATATTTAAGAAAAACCCTACAATGAGTGATCTCTCGGCTGCTGAAAATATCATGCATCTTATCAGGTAAATATGATTCATTCTTCTTTTTTTGTCTACTCCAGACTTTAATATAATAAGTATTTCTTTTTCAATATTCACAAATTCACTTTGTGGCGTCATTTTAATAAAATAAAAACAAATCACTCTTTATACACCAGTTAATGCATTCAAAACTATCTATTACCCGGTATGCATTGCAATGCCATTCAAAGAAATCAATTGATTTTCCCTGCATGTCCTTTCCCGTGCGTTCTCGATCACCTCTCGTTCACCTCAAACCCTTTTCCCTCCCGCGTTTCCCTTCCACCTTCCCCGCCTTTCCCCTCCCTCGTCACCACTCCCGCAAACTCAACCTCCCCCGTTACCCTCCCCTTCCTGCCCTTCCTTCCTGCCGCTAAAATATATGAAACACACACATTAATTTTCATTTACACAAATTTCATAACGCCATAACTTATCATTATATATAGCAAACAAATATTTATTTTTTTACATAAGATTATCAAAATGTTTCAAAACTAATGGTTTCTTTGTCAGAATAAAAACAAAATAATTAATATGTAAGATAAGCGAATTCAAAATGACTTGTTTTCTTTTCATTAGCATTTTTAATATCTTTGTAAATTTCATTTTTGATGCATATTTTTAAAAATTAATATTAAAAAATTTTGGCATTAATTAATTATTTAAAATCACAAGATTATAACGCCTACATCATGTTTAAGCCAAAAATCAACTCAAAGGCGCTGATATAAAATGTACAGTTATTGACTGAAAATTATGTGAAATCTAATGAAAAACAAATACCTTTGTAAATTAATTAATTTTTTTTTTTAATATGCCTATTTTGAAGAAATTATGTGAAATCATTTGGATTCATTATTTTTTCACACACAAAAGAAAATTAAATGTCTGCATCAAATTTGTTATGAGCAAACTCGATTTCGTGGAGTTTGAATGTGCTGACACCTTTAATATTATTGAATATTTTACTTAACAGAATACAACCATACATAATTTAAGCTTTCTCTTAATTGATAATATAACGACGACCACCAAACAAATGCGGAAACACCACATTTTCTAGTAGTTAACGTTGTGAGTAACTTGCAGAACTGCAAATTGTGCTAATTGGAGGTTTTCTCTGCGACAACCGTATCCGAACATTATAATACTGACCCTTTATAAAGCTAGCTCTAAAGGAAATGCATTTGAAAATTAATTGCGTAACTTCAATACTAGAAATTTCAAAAGGGTGAGTTATAATGACACTTGGTGTAATTGGATTAGTTTACGATGGTTTGTTGATCACCCCCAAATCCATTTTCAGCACGGATCATAATTTGAATTAATTTTACTGAGTTGGATTGAAAATGGATAAACATTGTTTCAGAAGAGTTCTGACAGATAAAATAATTTATTTGGAAATGCCCTATTAGGCTTATACGTTTATCTAAGTTACAATACGTAAGTATTTATTTATTTATTTAACGCCCTTATTAGGGTTTTTTTGCAGAGGAATAGTAAAAATTCAACACCATTTTTTTCATTAAATGAAAACAAATAACTTTGTATACACCACATATTTAATCAAAATTATTGAATTTTTGTGTATTGCAAAAGTATTTTTCTTTTCTTTTTATACGTAACTGAATTGCCCAGTAACAACCTTTGTATTTTAAAATATATTCATTTGAATTACAATTTTGTTTTTTTTTTTTTTTCCGGAATGAATGAATGCAAATTTGTGTGCAGATCAAAGTGGAAACTAACTGACCTCCCGACATCCGATCAAGCTGAAACTCAAAAAAGACTCATTGTCAATGACAATGCATTTTAGCAACTTTTGGTGGCACTCAAGCACACACGCTCACACACACGCGCACTCACATGAGCACCCACATGCATTTCACCGAATTTGGGTACTAGTTGGCCTAAGAGATGGCGCAACTGTATCGAACATTGAAAATAGACGTATTGAAGTAAAATTACAGTTTTTTTATTTAGTTAAATTAAAGATGTCCAACTGATTCAATCCAACGTGTCATAGACAAATATAGATTGATAACATGTAATTGATACTGGCTTTGCGTTTAATAGAATTACAGGATTCAAAACAATACATAAAAATAGAAAAGGTACACGCCTGAACAATTGAGAAGCATTAGAATTATCAAAATTAAAGAAAAATATTTTACAAATTTTCAACAAAGAGCTAGAATTAACCGTTACACCTTTCTAAAATTGTTCTCTTTCTTCCTATGTGATCCTAACCTTTTCTTTACCCCTCCTCCTACCCCTCCCCAACCAGTCTCTGATGTTCTCTCTCTCTCTTATAAACTCTCTCTTTCTATTTTGTTTACCTCATAATCTTACTCTGTACTGTAATTTTGTTAATATGTTTATTGTCCTTCAAAAGGTTGAGCTAATTGGTCAACTAATATAAATTAAAATAAAGTGTTTTTAAACAACGAACTGCTTACATTTAAAAACTTTATTTATATTTGACTGGTCGGTGGTTGAGTGGGCATCGCGTTTGGGTCCCACCCGGGCGTCCCGTGTTCGATTCCTCGGCCGGCCAAGTCCTCCATCACAACACAAGCAACATTTTCGGCTTTCTGTGGTGGTAGTAGGAGATTTTCAAACATTGTTGGGTTATTCGTAACCCGGGAATGTTTGTCTTTCTTTTAAAAAAAAAAAAAAATATCTTGGTTTTTCTTGTGTATTTAAATATTTGCTTCCAAATTAAATTTCGACCCAAAAGTTAGGTAACGTATTCCACTTGAATCGGGAATTAATAAAATTTTGGGATTTTCTTCTACACAGTTCCATGATTTTTTAGGGCATTATCTGATTTGCTTTTAAAATCATCAATCATCAAGTCTGGGTCGGGCGAGGGTTGATTCGGCCCTTCCTCAGAATCTATTTCTGAATTTCATGATCCCAACCCTTTTTTAACCCCGGTTATTCGTGTATCCGATTTCAACGTTTTAACACAACTGTGAAATGATTTTTCCTTTATAATTAGTGTGTTTTTCTGGTAAAAGCGAACATGGAAATTTTCGTGAAGCCCTGATTCCTTATTATTTAGTTTAAAAACATAATACTTAAAACAACTCAACACAGAAGTAAAAATTTATCTTAATGTGTGGTGAAAACAATGAGAAAAGGTCAAAACATCTGTAGGTTAAAAATAATAACTGTAACGTAGAATGATTTCAGTGATGGGGAATTTTTATTCGAAACTAACATTCAGTAAAACATCACATTTAAATTCCGTTCACAATGCAAATGATGCTCTCGTTGAATTCAATGCTCATTCAAATGAAGCAAAATATTATTTTGAAGCTACTATTGAAATTGAAATTGAAGCTCATTTTGCGAATGAAGCTCGCATCGCAGTAATTGAAACTCTCTTTACAATTATTAAGAATTACATAATTGTTTTGACATATCACCATACTGATATTGAAACTCATGTTGAAATTGAAACAAACATTGAAATACAGTCATACTGAAATGTAGTCATACTGAAATTGAAGCTGGCATTAAAAGTAATGTGAAAATTATATTATAGAAGGTCACATTGAAATCGAAACTTGAATAAAACTTTATGATCACATTGCAAATCAAGCTCATAATATTATTGAAGATAACTTAAGCGCAATCATAAATTTATGTTGAAATTGAAATGTTTATATTTACTTTACCCTTTATATTCATACCACTTAAACTGGTATGGACTGAGGCGGAACAATTCTTAAGGGGGGGCAAGGTTTTAAAGGCAAAAAAGTCACATTTTCATGGTTTATTTTTGGTGATGTGAATAATGTTGCTTAATTTATTTTATATACACTTTATAGTATAACATCTGAAGTATTTTAGAATTTTTTTTTTATTAAAAATATTAATTAATAAGTCCGTGAGAGCCAATCTCCGGAGGCGTCTCGAAAAAAAGTTGTTATGCGGTGAACATCATAATTCATTAACTAATCATTTGAAACAAAATAAAATTAAATGCTTTTTAAAGGTGATATGTTTTCCCAGGTAATGACGAAGCGTTTTTTTTCAGCATGTTGAAGTTATTAATAAAATAAATTATTTGTTTTTATAAAATGGAAATAAATGGTAAAAAACTCTTCTTCACTACCTGAAAATCGATTTAAAATTTTTTATACTTGAAATATACTTGAATCGAGCAAGAGGACCGGTCACTTGAAACGCTGCATCTTCGTTAGTTTTGCTCCAATTTACTTGAAATTTTGACACAACACTCTCGACATTTTGTACATTTAGAAAAAAAGGATTTAAAAAATGAGTTTTACAACCTTACCCCCCCCCCCCCCCTTAATTATTATTT
Organism: Glyphotaelius pellucidus; assembly: GCA_936435175.1. NCBI lineage: Eukaryota > Metazoa > Arthropoda > Insecta > Trichoptera > Limnephilidae > Glyphotaelius > Glyphotaelius pellucidus. Next base: position 10,782,146 of record OW386558.1, read on the forward strand.
GATTTTAATTTAACAGTTTCATTTACAAACAATGAAAATTACTCACTATAGAACATTTTTCTCTGGAAAATTAATTCTTAATTTAAGTCGCTTTACTAAATTCTGTAATAATATTAAATATTGAGGTAATGCGCAACTTATAAACTTACCAGTTTAAAAATTTAACGAATTTTGAGGAATCCAATTAGACCTTAGGGTAGAAACCTACTCATAATAATTCATAATTAATCTTTTCAATTCCAAAAGCAATCTTTTATGTAATTTCGTCTTCGAATTATATTGAAAGTTTAGGGCACTTTTGTCCAGCCCTCTTAGAAGTGATATTTTTAATTAACGATGAGTTTTGTAGAACAAAAATTACGACTTACCAGATATGTAAGCAATAAGCAACCTAAATGCTTAAATTTTAAACACAAATTAACCTTTAGAATAAGTAAGCAACTTTGTTTTTGTTTTTTGTTATTTGTTTTTGGGGTGTTATGCCGTGTTGCCCTGATGATGGACACTGTAAAGCTGTCCGAACCGTTGGCTAAAGGAGGAAGTAGCGCATCACGGCATAACACTCCAAAATCAAATAACGAATTTACTTTTGGCCGTGAAAATCTAAAAAGTTAGCAACTGGTCAATGTGGCGTGTGCCATGGTGGTCAAAAAATTCTTTTACTTATCTAAATAACAATTCAATAAATCAAAAAAAATTAGAAATAAGTATTTATTATATACTCACATATCTTTATATAAAAAATAAAATACATTTACTCGTAGTATTAAAGATTGAATATTGCTTTAAAACAAGTCAATCAATATGGCTGTTCGTCACACTGAACAAAACATTAATGAATTTGTGATTTATATCCATTGTACAAAGCTATAAATTATTATAGTTAGTGACATCTGTAGTTTCTTTATCTAAGTTGATTACCCATAAATCATATGTCGGTAATACAGATTACTTCAGCCAGGGCAGGTGGCGCTAACGGAATTGTTGACGTTTTAAATGACAAAACATTTTGCTTCTGTGGAAGGGATCATTTTTTTAATATAAAAAAGATGGTTTTAATTTATTTGTTCTACTTTTTATTGAAGATCGTACGAATAACAACAACAGGGCCGTTCATCCGTTAGTCCTTTTAGCTAAAATTTGGTGAACCGGGCTACGTGATATTGTGGCATGTTTCAAGTGTTTTATTTGATCGTGTTTATCTTTAAGAAGTTGTAAATAAATAACTCTCAGAAATTTTTAAATTTAAAAAAAATCGAGTTTGCAATTCACACGCGGTAGAAGCGAAACTAGAAAGTCACTAGATATCGCTTTTTTTAAGTGGTTTGAAGATTGGATATTTATTTCACAAAAATAAAAAAGTTTATTTTTTTTTAATTTCGTAGGATTCGAACTTCCGTTTGCTGGATGTCTCTCTAGTCGCAATTTGTCAGGCGTCTTACCCGCTGCGCTGTGGGAGGCTCGCGCCGAGGCGCAAATTTACCGCATTATATTAGAACCGACGACTGGTCAAATAATAAATTTAAGTGACCCACTTCCGTTTCATTCGAATTTCAAATCTCTAATGGTGCTAAAGAAGTTTCACTTCAAAAAGGACCCATACAAAAACCCTACCATCCATCAAAAAGAAAACATGTAAATCCTTACAAAACTCTTTGACTCCCAAAACCCAGACATAATTCATGACGTGCAATGAAATCAGACTACCAACAAATGTGTGATAAATATTATTATTCTGCCTACTAAAATAGGGTTTTAGCGAGGTTTGGCTTCACGTCGCTGTCTCGTTAAAATAATATGAGAACAGAGACTTGACGCGACTTAACATGAGTTCTCTTGTATTTCGCTTAATACTTCCCAAAATGCTGTTATTATACTTGTATTCCTGCAAACATTACATATACCGGAAAAATAGTTATACTTCCTTGTATTTCTATAAAAAAGCAACGGTTTGTGAAAAAAAAATATTTCGCTTGCCTTTCAACCGCAGAATGTTTTGAAAAAAAAAAACTATTTCATTTCGGTTTCATAAATTGCATTACTCTGCGGAATTCCGACGCTCCGGTATAAATTGAAAATCACGGTTTTGCGTATACCAAAAAGCTGTTAACCCATTTTTCACTTTGATTAAAATATAGTAGAGAAAGATCAAAGTTACTTGACTTTTTGAATTTAAAACGAAAGTATATTAATTTTTGTTTTGCTGCACAAGAACCAATAAAATAATTCAAGGCAAGAACTAGTTTCCAAATAATCTCACCATTTTCATTGCAGACGTGTTTAGTGTCCAGATCTGAATAGCCAGGTACTTCCCACCTTTCTCTTCCCCATCTTCTTTCCCTCCCCACTACCTTCAGCCTTACAACATACCCCAATTGGGGATGCCATAGTCTCACTGGCTCCGAACGGGAGCAGTTGGGACTCTGGAGCGGTATTCATATTTTTTAAAAAGTCCTGGTACTTGACGTAGGTGTGATATTTGATGTGATATTTGCCAAAAACGACGCTATACAAGTTATCCAAATATTATTATTATTTATTTTATTTACTGAAGGAAGACTGGTAAGAAACTGCGAAAACGATATCTCACAAATTTAAAAACGCATTCTTTAGATAAGGTTTCTGAATCACAACATTTCGATATTTTATTTAATTTCATAAATCCTATTCATTAGCAATTTTTATGAAATAATTATTTCCTATTTAAAATAATTATACGCCTATCTAAACATATGTATTAATATTTTTAATCAATAAGCTCCGATTAAACTAAACAATTATCTACTTAAACTCGTTGAATTATCCGACCGGACTACTATTAATTGATCGTCTTGCATATAATTTTTTAAAGGGTAACCTACGTGTTATAAAGTCAAAAGAGCTATTTAGTCGCGGTAATGATTTAAAATCGACGGCATCCGATATTAAAAATGTCTTGCAATGAAAGCACCAGTTTCCCAGTTGCACTAATGTTTCTTTGGCCCTCCCGCGATCACATTCTTTGCTTGATACCTTGTCGGATGGCATCGCTGACTCCATCTCCGAGAACAAGAGGTTCTCCCCACAACACAAGTTCAGGCGTGTCTCTGGAGACAAGAGCTTACCTATCTATCCACACGATGCTGCAGAGATTTCCCAGGGGTCTGACCGACTGAAGAAATTCCTACGTCACCGGTGGCTCCTCAACACAGTGGTTCCGTCGTGGTTTAGATTATCAATATTTTAATATATATATGGTCTGCAGGTATGTTCACTCTTATTTAATTTGATCTATGATTCTTTTTTTTTAACGTTAGCTTCGACAGGAGGCCCCGAGGAAAATTATTTCCCTCAGACCCTACGTCATCTTTGGGAATACTGTGTGGAGTGTTTTTTTGGAAATAAAAGAGAGAAGGATCTGAAAGAACGAAAGAAAAAGGTGTTAGGGATGGGTTAATGGGGGTCAGAGTGACATTCACATGTGAAAGGATCGAGATAATCCAGCGTAAGAGGTCTAAATTATTCTGCTGAATATTTCTTTGAAACATAATCATTACACTCTGAATAAGGAACTCCAGTCCAATTTTTTTTTTTAATGAATAATGACCTTCTAACTTAAATAACTGCATATTTATTTTTATTTTTATAGTAAGTTTTAATAGTTAAAATAAATGTCAAAGTTTTAATTTTTCAAGATCCCCCAAAAACCACCGAATCTAGTGTGACGTCATCATGACCAACCGAAGTACGCATTTTGTAGGCAACTGGAATCAGCTGATCATCTCCGGCCATTTTGAATTTCAGCATTGGAGCGTTTTATGGACGCGATGACGTCACGCCTCACAAATTCAAAAATACCTTGAAAAACTTGATAGGGTTTTAATGAACTGTTTTAAAATGGACTTTTTAATATTTTTTTCAAACTCTATGTTAAATATTATTAAATACAACTTATATATTCAGAATCAGCGTTTATTGGTCTATATGAACATATTTTTTTAAAGCCATAATATTTTTCACTGGAGTTTTTTATTGCCGGTGATTACGTCGACTACAAATAGGTCATTTTATTGTCTTCACTTGTTAATGTTTTCCTCCATCAAAACTAACAAACATCGTTTATATTTCATAACGTAAAATAAAACACTAAACTAAACCGCGACGTACATCCATTTAACCCAGTATTGTAAAGTAAATTAAATTTTTCAAATATCTGCACAAAATCATAACCGATGAAGATTTTTCGTCAACTGCAATCGAGTTTCCTGTTAACAAAATTGTCGCGTTGGAATTTTTTTATTGCATCGAAATTGATTTTCCATTTTGGTAAATCTGTCGCGATACGAATAACCGCAATGTTGACGTGCTTTTAGAAATTTATTCACAGTTGGTGAATACTAAACGGTTTTCTGCAAAATGAAAGGTTTAAAGCATGAAGGAAAAGTTATTATAGAACGGAAAGGATTGATTGGTTCATAGACTATATACTAGAAGTGTATAGCAATCCTTCTCACGGGTTAACTCTTAATCTTCTCAAATCGGTTCCTCGTTGCTGAGGATCGTGACTCCTACACCAATTTCTAAGGTGGACAAAGCCCCTCTACTCCTTGCAGTCGCAGTGATACTTAGTCACCTCTGCGCATTGGTGATCTTCAGCTTCTACTGCCTTCCACTTTGCCACTGATTATGAGCAACGTATCCACAGTACGAGGGTCGGTCAAAAAGTAATGCCTCCTATTTTTTTCTACTTAAATAAAGTTAATTAAGTGAAAATTTTGAATTTGGTGCTATTCCTCAAACCTTCTTCTACAATCTACTGCAACAAGTGACAGCACCCGCTGCAGCAGCCGCTTACAAAATGGCTGACATCGATGTTCGTTATAGACAGCGTTCTGCGATTGATTCTTGACTGTAGAAGGTATGCAATTCGCAAACATGAAAGACTGAATGATGCAACAGTGGATGTTAGCGCTGCTAGATGATGGGTTCGTCGCTGTAACGAAGCTGAAAGACAAACACAGCTGGCTGACAAAAAGCGAAACGGCGCAGGCCGTTGATTGCAGTGACTGAATGCGAGTAGACGACATCATTCGTGATGACCCCAGATAACTAAAGCATTAGCATTCTCTCGCTCAGTAAAGTCAGTGTGATGACGATTATTCGACAACTGATTATTCAACAAAGGTTGAATAATCAGTTGCCTCACAACACTAAGGACGGGTTGTTTCAAAAAATTTGATGGATTCATCAAATATTTGATGTTAATTTTCACGTTCTGTGTAAGTTCTATTCAAGTTCTGTGATTATTTCAGTTTTGTGAAGCAGCTGTCCTAAAAAGATATAATAACAGAACTTGAATAGAACCTACCCAGAACGTGAAAATCAACTTCAAATATTTGAAGTTAAATTTCACGTTCTGCGTAAGTTCTATTCAAGTTCTATTATTACATCATTATAGACCAGTAGATTCACAAAACTGAAATCATCAAAGAACTTGAATAGAACTTACGCAGAACGTGAAAATTAACTTAAAATATTTGATGAATCCATCAAATTTTTTGAAACAACCCGTCCTTAAACACCGATTTCTGGAAAAAATTATGACCGAAGACGAAATATGGAATCAGTTTTTTAACCTGAATCAAAGAGACAGTCAATGGAATGATATCACACAAACTCACCAAAAACAAGAATGAAATTCAAAACTGTGAAATTGGCGGGGAAAGTTATGACGATGGTGTTCTGGATATGATCACGCTTTTTACACTACTGTGATACATGCTCTTGTTAAAAGATGGACCAAAGCTGTGGAAATGGATGGATATTATATGGAAAAGTAACAAATTAATCGTCATTGGTGTGGTTTTCAACCCGCGTAATTGCATTTTTCATTTCTTGCAAATAAAAAAAATAGGGGGAATTACTTTTTGACTAACCGTAGTATCTTAAGACACGTTGTAGATTATCGTATCAGATATATTGGATACGTTGCAGGCAGTTATTGACAGCTTGTTGTGGATACCTAGCTCTTTCAGGATGGACATATTTTTGCGTCTGGCTGTCCATGAAATCTCGGGCATTTTTTCCAGCACCACATTTCCAGGTCGACAATCAATTTTCTTTCGCTGGCTCTAAATATGATAAAAAAAACCATTACATTGTCCAAATGAAAATCGAAAACAGCTTTGTCCATCAACTCAATTAAAATTAGGTAGAAACGGGCCAATGAAGAGATTCGACCCACCCCTTCTCTTAAGGGCGGATTCATTATTCACTATCATCCAAGAATCCCGAAGCACTCGGGAAGGCTCTACAATGTCTACCTTTGATCACGTGATCCTTAATAAATTTAACGATAATCTTCCGCCTACGACGCATAATCGGATCGGATTAGGGATTAGGGAAAGGATAACCAACTTACCGAGGCTGGCTGAACCCACCTTGTGATTTGTGATGCAATATATTATTATTATTATTATTGTATTAAGATCGCATGAGAGCCGCGCTAGTGCTTATAATTCAATATTTTGGGGCAGTATTATCATTAGGAAGACCATGGAGATTATCACGCTCTAATGGAGACAAAATTCAATAGTGCCGCCCACCTAGATGCGGCCCTACATACAACACATTCATAATATTTCGGTTAGTAAAATAAATAATATTATGGGGGCTTTTATAATATTATCAAATTACTTATTCATACAGAAGACAATACACACGATTTTGCTACATTCATTAAACAATTTGTGTTTTTTTTTTTTTTTACTTTGTAAAATGTTTTTTATGTGAATATAATATTTATTTTTTCAGGCGAAGCTTTTATTTTTTATTATAATATTTATTATACGAGTATCTTACTGCCCCATAACTGATTGGGAAAAACCTCTAATTGTGATTTTATTTGCCTATTTACCAAGTTTTTTATTATATTTTAGGTTTATTAAGGTATATTTATAACCCAACTAAATATTTAGTGCAACCTAACTTTCCGAATGATAAAATGCTATTTTTATTGGTGAAGATATTTTTGCATTCGATATTAACATCTCATGTATTATTACCTTAGATCCAAACTCGAAACTGTTGGTCGTGAATTTAAATAAATTCAGATCAATACTTTCGTAAAGCCATCCTATATGCTTGGATAATATTTGTCTACTGACGGGAAAATGGATAAATATTGTGGTATGCAATACTTAGAGTTTAAATGACTTGAAGATGAAATGATCTGATCTAGCCAGGTCAAATGAGAATTTTAAGAAGAGTATTTTAAGTAACGGGTTGCTATCTCCTTTCTTCTTGTATTCGCCCCTTAATTTTGTCCGGGTCTTCTACTGTCCCCCTGAAAGTCCTCCCACCTTGAAAACCTATGGTCTAAACCAGAGGTTCCCAAACTTTTTTTCTCGTAGACTACTTTCAAAATTTTACCGGTCGCAGTGGACCCCCTGCTGGTAAATTTCTACCATATTCCCAAAAATCGACACGAGTTGTACTGAATATTGAATGGCGATGTTTGGTCTGTCTCATAACGGAGCAGTACCGGATCTAAGACTTTTTCAAACGGGAGCAAAATGGACCAGTATTCGAGATTATATTTGCCACGACGGAGGGGGCGATGGGATATGGGACGGGGGTGGATGTGGGTATGTTCCCATCCCAGTACAGGACACACATATCCCATTACGCACGTCAGTCGCTCTGTTATGGAGGGGGCGTAATGGGATATGAGAAGGAGGGTGCATGAAACCAGTTCGTGAACCCCCACTTACAACTCGTGGACCCCCATTTCTTTATCGCGCCAACGTGGACCCCCGTCGGGTCTCCCGTGGACCCCTAACGGTCCACTTGGACCACTTTGGGAATCACTGGTCTAAACAGTTTGAGCACTTGTGTGCACCAAAAAAGAAATGTTTTCAAATGAGATTAAAAAAATAATCAAATCCCTGATTTGAATTCGCAGCATGGCCGAATAGAGGGTATCTCAGGCAATCGGCGAATCTAATCGGCAAATTCCTTTGCATTTTAATAGTCACCGAGTCGATATTCGATTTGGTTGGCACACATTCGGCACGGGACGTGCTTACGTCTATATACACGAGTATCTCCATGCAAACACTTCCTATATTATGAAAAAATAAATGAAGTTCGTAGCCGTAGCCATTAGCTGAAGTCCCCTTTTTTCCCGACATTCACGCAAAGTTTTTTGATAACAGATATTAGCAGTGACTTTCCTTTAGTTTCGAAGGTCAGGTGAGCGAAATTTCATCAATATGGGAATAAAACAGTAGATTTGTACAAAAATCAAATCAACGCCACCACACTCTTCTTCAGATTTTAGAAGATTGTCGGCTAATCGTCGCCTTAGTTCTTAATTGTCCAAACGATCATTTTAATTTTTTTTCCAATTTTGTTCAATCTCCTCTTTAAAATGAAAATTAAAGTTTTAAAAATTATAGTTAATCACATCTATGAATTATTTTAACTAAAGAGACCTTTACCTTTACGAAAATAGCTATATCTTAAACACTGAATATTTCATTGAAATAAAGAAAGAAAACCCCTCCTGTAAAATTTTCTAATGGTTGTTTGGACAATTAAGTACTGAGGCGACGTAATATCTATGTGAAACCATACCTTTATATTTTAAATATCTATCTTTTATTTTTATTCATTTTAACGGAACTTTTGTTAAGTTGATTGATGGTTTATGTATTTACCATAAGCAAAAAGCAGGGTAGAAAATACTCTCAGTATCGTCACGAGGAGAGCCAATCATTCAGAATTAAAACGTTGCTTGAAATGGCTTGTTTAGTCGTCAGATCTGAAATATGGTATACCAATCGGGGTACTTTCCCCGATTGGTATACCATATTTTCATTATCTGATAGGAAGAGCAGGTGAGACTTTTGTGCGGCACTAAAAAAAATCATCTTCCTAAATTTATTGGGTGATAAATTTCCCTATTTTAATAAACACATTACAATCTTTAGAGCACAAGCGTCAGGTGGGAAATTTTTTCTAGTTCTGGTATATTTCAATGGAAGGTGCTCCGCCAAACCAGCATCGTTGATCCTTTTGTCACCGGTGCAAAGTTTGGAAAAAAACGCCAAACGCGCGACCAACATTTATACACCTTTGCATTTATTTTTTACATGAGAAAGGTTTGTTTCTACAACATGCTCTTGAGATCCATAGTTTGACTGTGAAATGAGTTGCCGGCCTCACAATTTGGTTCTCTTTAAGACAAGGAGTGAACGAACATGGATCTTGAAGAGACCCGTATTCGAACCTTTACAAACTCCCCAAAAAGACCATCCACCTACACGCCATTAGCACATAAATAATTTATTTTTGCATTACGGCCCTTCTTTAGGGCGTTTATATATAAATTGTAAACATTATACAGTACTTGTACATAACTGAACTGTTTCAGTGACAACATTTTGTATTTGCTTAGTGACCAATTGAAAATGTCCACTGAATTGGTATAATTATTTCCCTTTATTATAGTGTTCTGGGCAAAGAGAAATACATATTTTCTTTTGTCCCAGATTTTCCACGCTGAAATAAATCCCAACTTCTAGTATCTTCATCAGGTGTGGATTTAATTCGTAAGGAATGAAAGAAATTACTTACTGACTACGTATTTACAATATAAAACCACGAGTTAATCTTATTGTATAATAACGATAGGAATTTTAAAATCATTGATTACCATAATTGTAATTAATTAACGTTTTGTACAATTAATGGCTGGTAATAACGTCCGAAGGAGTAACAAATGGGTCCATATTTCATAGCAATAATCGTAAAATCCTGAATGCCTTCTCAAATATTATATTCTCGAATTATTCCAATACAGATTTTTTGGGAGGAGTCTGGTAGGACGTACGTACTATTTTAGACAATATTTGTACTGGCCAAATTCATGTTCATTAGTAAAAATACGTTTTAATTTTAGACGGTGAATTATTTTATTATTGAAGCGAAAACTTCTTTAGCACCGTTGTGATTTAAAACTTCATGAATCGGAAGCGAGCGACACTAAAAAGAGACAAACACATAAATCTATAGGTTTTAGCCTGCGACAGAATGAGATGGTTATAAAATATTTATTTAATTCACGGATACCCGGTTCCAATATAATACGATAAATCCACGGTCCCACGCAAACCTGCTTCAGTCTAGTAGCATGAAGCATCTGACGAACCCTAGCGGTCAGACATTGAACGGGCCAAGGATCGAATCTTACAATATCCAAAATAAAAATAAAAAATTGTAAAATCAATATCTAATCCTCAAAGCATTCCCAAATTAAAAGGCAAAGAAAACACAAAATAAAGCGACATCTAACAACGCCGAAAAAGAAAACACCAATACTAATAAGATGACCAAAATATGGAAAAGGTGCACTGGAATTCGACGACAGAAATATGGAAAAAATCGTTCTTCGCATTGATAAAAAAAGTGCTTCGTAGTCTCTCCACTCTTGTCTACTTTAGTTTTCTGAAGGTTTCACTTTCACCGCGTGAGAATTGCACACTCTGATTTTTCTGAAAAGGTACATTCTGTAAATTTCTCGTAAAAATATTAAATAAGTGCGCTTAAAACAAAAATATTACAGATAGTTATTTACTTACAAAAGCTCTGAATTACACAGAACTGCATAGTTTATTTGCCGAACTAATTAATTATTGTATTGCGCATAAAACAATGTAAACTAAAATCAATTAATAATGGTTAAACAATTTAAAGCATTGTGTAGTGATGCATGCAAAGTTTCCCAACGTTGATTTGTGTCTAAATAATTCAATGTTTTTTTATTTCATTGTGAATCAGATTGATACAAATTGTCACCAAATAATACACGTGGAGGCTGCGTTCAGAGTAATATTTAACTATTTATTTTAAATTTGAAATATACTCGTACGTACACATTATTTGCAAATGAAATATCTAAAAATCTTGGAATGTATTGTGTGAGTTATTACTGGTTATAGTTAAAGAAAAGAAACTTGAAAAAAAAAGTTAAATTGTGATATTTTTGGAAGACGAAATTAAAAAGGTTTCAGAAGATATTTCTGGTAAATTTTAGAATATAAATATGATGATGGTGTTTGGAAAGTTGTAAACAAAAGTTAGAATAAAGAATTTTAGGCCTGAGGCCCCCTTTCAAAATTCCTTCCCCAAATGTGGTAAACATTTTTGTTTAATCTCTGGAACACGAATTATTTCTAGCTGTAATTTTTTTATTGTAATAATGTAGAATAATATTCACCATTTTTTTAAAAGAAATTTTATCGAAAATTACATCGTAAAGCTGAATCTTAATAGCTGCAGGCATACAGAAGAAATAATGAGAACGTTGTATCTTGCGGTTTAAAGGCGACGCTTAAAGTGAAGTCATTATTTTCTATTCATCTTTACTAATATTTCGTTTAGACTATAAACACTAAAAATATGCTTAGAATAAAATGAAATTTTCCTACCGTTTCGCTAGAGTAAAATTAAAATTAAATTGGTGATTACTGTATTAAAAATATAATCGTAAAGTACTAAAAAAATGTTTTTTCATTTAAAAAGTATGAAAACAAAAAAAAAACAACTCTTAAATTATACAATAGTTGTCCAAGATTATCCGCGATAGTTTCTGTTGATTACCTTTTTTATTTCTTATAAATTTATTCATAAAATAAATAAAAAATTTTTTGGGCTAATAAACATATCAAAGCCTCGTTTGCCAAGCGATTTTTATGCGCAATACCTATATTCGTGGTGATATAAGGCACACTAAGAATATGCACATTTTTTGCTTATGTAATCCTTTAAATGGATTGGTTATTTATTTATTTTGGTTTTAAATTTATTTTGGTTTTATATTGATATTGAAAGAGTTATGTGCGAGTAATACAACACTTACAACGTTATGACTTGCGTAAATGGTGGCACTTAAAACGTTTTGTTCTTTTCATTTTTTTCATATTTTTTAAAAAATTATTTCCATATTTTGGCAGAGCACAAAACTTGTTTTAAATTATTAATGATAAATGATAATTTGATAATCCATTTTTTATAAATTACTTTTCTTTTTATTTTTTCATAAAAAATGTTTTTTGTGTCTCTTGAAAATTTCATTTTCTGGCGCTTAAAACGTTATGGTTTGGCACCCCTCATGTAAATCGACAGCTTTAATCGAAATTGACGAAATTTTGTACACTTGATAGATCAGGACTCTGGCTGGTTTTACATACCTGCTAACATCACAGACTAGTGGTTGAGCTAATTATGTGCTTTGGGTTTATGAATGCTGGTGGAAAAGGATGAGTTATTGTTTCTTTGAAAGATACCGGGGCGAGACAACGCTTTTGGAACATATTATGGTAAAAGCTTTGTTGGTAATAGCTTTAACACAATTGGTTACCAATACCTAATGTAAATTTTTTAACGTCATGCGGATGATAATGGCGCCTTTTAATTTAGATTCACGCAAGTGAAAACCTTTTCTTTGTTAGCAACCTGATAGAACAAACTCTTCGAGTATGAACCCATCTCCGTGATATTCTTTAATTATTGGAGTCAGTAGCTTTATTCATACAATTAACATTTATGTACAACTTCTAAAATTGCAAAACCTTATTTTGTTTTGACAAAATGCGTCTTTTATTCATTTGTAGAATTGGCGCTTATTATGACTCTCTTTAATACTCCTTAATACAAGTGTTTACGCAAGGTAAATTCACAGGTGTAAAAAAATCGATATTTTTTCTTTGCCAATCGTACATTTATCTAAAAACGAGACATTAGAAGGATATAATAAAAAAAAGAAAGTAACATTTTAAAAAAAGAATCGACTCACTCATAATTACAAATGCTCGAGAGTAACCTCTAACACAGAACTCATAAAAATGACAATGAAAATTGACTTCTGAACTTCCCTCATCACCAAAAAGGAAAATAATTACAAGTAAAGGCGTGAAAAAATACATCAGTTTTGAAAAAAAAAACTTGTGTAATGCCCGGACAACGTCGGGGACTTCTGTAAATATAGTATAATACAAGGAATGAAGATCCTGCACCTCGTGACTTCGAAACATGTAAGGTAGGTACATATCGCTCAGTTTTTCCAGGCTGCAGCTTGCAGGGTGAAGATTGCCAATTTCCGAAAGGGATTTATAAGGATTTTGAGAGTGAAAAATGGTACCGCTCCAACACAAAGACCCAATTATGGTGTTTGATTACAAATTATCATGTTGCCTTCTCGGTTAAAGTGATTTGTGTGTCGTGTGGTGATTCTGCAAAATTATTAGTGATTCGAGAAGCTATCCGACCATAGTGTATATGGTAACTAATCAGATACAGAAATTAAGGGAGGATTCCGTGCCTATCCCGAGGCAGTTACGTAACCTAATGTGGCGTCTCCCCTAACGTTAACGGTGTGCATGTCGTATTGGTTTAATCGTATAAACAGAAGATTAAGGGTGCCTGCTGCTAACGAAGTAAACTATTGTGTTTTATCAATATATTACGATTGATATCTGAATAACAATATTATTCATTGTCGGTTTATAGATGTGATTCTTGGAAGCAAGCTTGGTTTATATGAAATTTTTTATACACAATCCTCACAGGAGGTCCTGAAGAAAATAACTTCCTTCAGAGTCCTTGTCATCTTAGGACACGCTGTGTGGAGGTCTGTTATTATTTCTATTTAAATATTTATATTTCGACTTATATTTCTATTTAAATCTTGGTGCCTAGCAATAATAATATATTATTGATTAAATTAAAATCGATGGTCTCTTCATGATCACAATAAAAACAAAATTTAATACTTATGTATGCAAAGATTACCCAAGTACTTACTTTTTTGTCCTCTCTCTCTTTTGTACTAATATTATCTTGCACTTTTTGTACCATTATTTGTACTATTTTTTACTTTTTTACTATCACACTATACACTTGTTGAACTCATATGTATAACTTTTCAAGACATTGCAACTCATGTATTTTTTATTTATTTTTTCTATGTATAGGTACTATTTATCGCTGCGTTAATTTTGCTGATTTCTTGAAAAAATTGCTTTCGAACAATTTATTCATGATCAAGTTAATAATAAAATCAACATTGTAAATACCTACACGTTCCTCAATAACTGCTTTTAAAGTACCTTAATCACTCTTCTGTTTTACCATTATTACACTATGTAAACGTATTAACTCCTTCGTACAATTTTCATGATAACGAAACTACATACCTATGTACATATTAAAACTGCTTGTATGTACAGTTTATAATGTTATATACTTCATGCTTACAATTATACTCCTGAATAACATGTGGAACTTTAATAATGTGTTAGTGTAAAAGCCTTTAAGGCGTGTATGAATAAATAAAATAAAATAAAATAATTATTACTTTATAAAATTCGCTTATAACTTTTTTTGATAATTAGCTTTCGGTTTCGGAACGTCTGTGTCGTTCAGTAGCATTTTTAAAACTAACTTTTAATTATATGGGTATTGAAATAATTATTTATTGTTATGTTGTAGTTGCGGAAAGGAGAGTCAAATTAAGGGCACATGGTTAACAAAGATGATTTACAAAGTGCTGTTATGGTGGTAGCCATAAATATTCGTTATTATTTTTTTGTTCATTTTTAAAGTTTCTAAGACAAATAATTAAAAATGTGTCAGTATTAATTAGCTTGCTTAAACTTGTTTTTTTTTCTTTATTGAAGCAATGACCTATTTCCAAGAAATATTTGGCAAAATCTAAAAATATCCATATTCAATATTCATGGTCATTGTGTTACGTAAACAGGATTTTTTTACGGTAGACATCAGCATATAACTGGTATTTTACGGGCTGTTTAATTATTCAATTCAACCAAGGCTTGTGTTTTTTTTAGTGAGGTGAAAAACAGATCTTTTCACAAAATGTTATGTGGTCTATCACTACATTATTATATACTAGCTTTTCCCCGCGGCTTCGCTCGCCTGACATTAGAGGAAATTACTGTAGCGCTTGCACTTATCAAATATCCCCCCTCCCCCCCCCCCTCCCACACCTCCCCCCCTCCCCCACCTCCTCCCCTCACCCTGCCCCCTTCTGAATTCCATACATTCATTCCCGGTACATTCAGTTTTCAAACTGCTTGCGTGCCACCTAAATTTCATAATGCTAGATCAAAGAAAAATAAATCCAATTTGGTGCAGTCGTTCGGAAATTATGCGCTTACAAACATTTCGGAGATATGTTTTTATTTAAATATGTGGAAGTTTGTAAATATAATAAAAAAATAACAGTCTTTATAATCGTTACGAATTATATTTTTAATGTAGGAACTCTCATCTGACATTTATTCCAAAACAACAAAACATATTCTAATATTTGAATTTTCTGGAGCAGCAGCCGACCAGCAGGTAGGGGGCTGAGTATCTACCAGCGTAGACCCCACAAATATAACATCGTTTCCATGGTAACGATTTATTTTCTGACGTTAGCAATAACTCGCTTTTGTAAGCGACAGAAAACGTGTAACAATGTATATAATTTCATAATGCCAGAGCTTACAGCCTATAGATCTCGCATATAATTTAGCTTTCTGTTGGTAAAAGAATTTTTAAAATCGTTTTATTGTTTTGTGCGTGAAAGCGTAACAAGCTATGGATTTAAATCTCCTTTAAATTTGTTTTGCTTCATACACTTAATAAATCTCCAAAGAGATTTTTGATACCAACCAATTTTCAAATTTAAATTTTCCAAATTGCAGAAGAGTTTTCTGTCACATTTCTGGTTATATGTCTGTTGCATAAACAACGAAATTGATTAGATGTGTATCTGAAATTGACAGCGTAATAATACCCACATTCATCACATCAGTGGTTTTATTACAATCGATTACTTGCAAGATAGTGCACTCCCTAATCGATTACTTGCAAAACTGTCAGATGCAGAATTATAACTTAACCTAACCTAATAACTACAATATACAGTTGTAAGTGTGCAAATACATGGAAACAGCGCTGAAATTTCAACAGATGTTGGTTACGTTGAAGTAAAACTTTTCTAAATAGCCAACTAAATTTTATCCGGCCAAATGTTAAAGTTTCTTTCTCGTAACTTTGCTTGAAACGAAATGAAGAAACCGAGAAGTTGGAAACTTTAAAAGAAAGCGCTACTGGAACGTTTTTAGAAAAATCGATCGTCGAGTTGATTAGTCAGATATCTTCAAAAACTAAGTTTTGAGATAATGAGAAAAGCAATTTTAGAATGCTCACCATAAATCGAAAAGTATTTACATGTGTCTGTTTGACGCGTTGAATATGTGTAAATGTAATTTCGGTAGGCATAACGGTCCGTTAGATTAGTATGACATTTTAAAATATCTTACAAGTGATCTTGAAAACCTCAACAGTTTGTTTAATTCACTGCAAGTTTTTCTGCATTACAATTGATTCATTATCATCTTGGCTCCACAACCTCTGGTGGGTCTTGGCCTCCTCGAGAGTCTTCCTCCACTCATCTCCAGAGTTTAGAAGCTCCAAGGTAGATATATCTTTGAGGACGTTGTCGCTCCACCTTAATCATGGTCTTCTCAGGCTCCTTCGCCCTATCGGTCTTGTGTTCAGCAGGGAGTTTGGTGCTTGATGTTCAGTCAATCTCTCCACATGACCCAGCCACCGAAGTCTTCCCAGTCTTATAAATTTTGTGACATTTTGCTCCTTAAACAGAGCGCATTGTTGTAGAGTCTGCGCCAAAATCCATTTTCTAGAACTGGTCCGAAGATGCGCCTCAAAATTGATTAATTATTATTGATTATATGTGATTTTCAGTTGACAATCAACAAACATGAATGTGAAATAAGTCAGTGACAGTTTTTGCTTACAGCATCGTCCCAACTTTCATGCCAATAAAAAAAGGTAATTTTTCAATGAGTATTTACACATCCTAGTGAAACATCACGAAAAACAACGAATATTAAAATACGCGTTTATATGCGGTATTGTAGGCCTAATGTATGCTCGTAATCACCCGACGAATAATTAAGGATCTGTCTGAGTGGCATTTACAAATATTAGGGGATGTTCAGTGTTCAGTAAAGCACAGCGAACCTCCGTTGTGTTTTGCCTCACTAAACTAATGAAATCACAGTTGGGAGAGCAAATCTTATGGCATCTAATAACGGAATACGCATGTTATCCGTAAAGCACTGTGCTTTGACATATCATCTAATTATAATACAGGGGGGTTATGTGAGCAAGTAAGGTTACTCTCGCTCTCTGGACTGTTTAATGGTGACGTTTATATCGTCAAATTATTAGGGGACGTTTGTATGAAGCATTTAAACTTTTTTTATTCGATAAAGGGAGAAGTAGTTCTTTCCATAGGGCTATAATATAGTTTTCTCCTTTTTTTATGTTAACTTAACATAAAAGGTCGTCATGGAAATCTATACCTACAGGGCTTGCTTATTTAAGCTATAGAAATGAAGTAGATTTTAGCACTGTCCCCAAAACTAGAATAAATTAGTACTGGTTATTGAACTTGATTATTAAGGCAGTAGACAACCCTAATAATTTTTGTTTGCTAACATCTCATATTTTAATCATTTCCGACAAATTCGTGACTATACTAAATTTATTATTCCAACAGACACTGGGAATGTAAGTTTTTTATATTTAAAATTAATAAAAACAATACTTTACCATGAATATATCTTACGTACAACGATTTAAAAATTTTATAACCCGTTTTTCAACGATAAAGTAAGCGGTTAGCACCAAATTTTATTTTTCTAGACAATAATTAATAGTTTCGGAAGAGAAACGTTTAGAAACATCTTAAATATTTGTAACACGTTCTTCAGAATTAATTAAAATTAACGCGGCGGAAAGGTCAAATCTCCAGGCCCGCTAGGGAAAATTCGACCGTACGTTCGTCTAATACGCCGTGCCGCGGGCGTATATTTGTTTACACGCTTTCTTCACCTATGTCGTTAAGATTCCAACATTATTTTTCTTCTTTTTCTTTTCTTTGATAGGGAAAATTCGACATTAGGTTCGTCCAATACACGGGTCGCGAGTCGCAATTTGTACACTCGGCTTCTTTACTTACGGCTTTTAGATTCTGAATATATTTTAGGGTATACTGTCGTCTCAATTATACCAATATCTCGCCACCTTTCTTCGTGTTTTCTCGCCACCTTTCTTCATGTTTTCTTGCCACCTTTCTTTCGATAAGCTGAACGCAACAGAACTCTGTGTTGATATTGATACGATCCCTCATTCATCCACAAACACTGTCTCCATTTTTCTTCCGTCCATACGACATCACTTGATCCTGTCAAAATAATGAATGTTCATCTTCTTACTTAAGCACGGGTACTTTATTTTTCCAAAGTCGATTTCACAGTGAAAATAATTTTCAAAGTTTGCTTTTAACTTTTTTATTTCAATTTTTAACTTTTTCATTATACTTTATATTTTATAATTTATGCTTTTACTTTATACTTTCATTTATCCATCTTACTTTTTACTTACTGCTTATTACCTCAACTCCTTTTTTTACCTTTTGTTTTTATTTTTAACTTTCATTTATGTTGTTACTTTCGTTTTGTTATTGTATTATAATATATACATAAATATAATTTATGTTAATAGCACATGTTGTGCCGTATGTTTTTGAAATAAATAAATGAATTTTCCAAGCCCGCCAAACAATCGAAATCTGATGGGGTCCGCGTGACGTCACACATACCCAGGCTTTGTCGGTTAACAGAAACGCAGTCGTCCCACGGGTCAGTAAAGAATCGACAAAAACGAGTGCTGTGTACCGAGAGCCCACCCATCCATATACTTGTATTGGGGTTTGCAAACAGTGTGGATCGGAGGGCGAGCGGGAGCGATGCGATGTACAGCTAGCGGTACCGGGTTTCAGTGGGCACTCGATATTTACCGCCTATATCACATAACGAACTAATTATAATTTTTAACAATTACATTTACTTAAATTAAAAATGATTTTTTTATATTCTAAAAAATATATAACTTAGGCACATTAATAAAATATCAAATTCGTAGTCACTTGATTTACGGTCGTTCGTTTTTATTTACACTCGGCCGTCTTCTCGGTCTTTTGTCAAACAGCAATTTATACGCCAGTGGCGTAGCGTGGGCGTCAGCCGCCCGGGGCAAAGGAAAATTTTGCCGCTCCCTAATGTAAAAGAAAAAATATATAGTAATTCTGAAGAATTTTTCGGCAAGAACGATCTTCATTATTGTATATCGTACAGGTTACAACATAAAAAAATCATGTATATACATGTTTAACAATATAATAATCACACTTGTTACAAAAATTCTTACACTTACAATGTCAAAGCATCACTCACGGACTTCTCTTCTCTGAAGTTATTCTCGCTGAATATTAGTCATAGTCACAAACAGTCCAAGCACTAAATATAATAGGAGAACTCCTGCAATTCAGTACAGACGGTGTTGCCAGTCACTTCAATGAGCAACATGTAATTATTATACATTCATATAAACAAAGAGGATTACCCGGTTTCATCACAGAATAAGGAATGAAAAATTCCGTGCTCATTTCAATCGGTCCGAATCAACAATTAATTTCATTGGTGCGACAAAAATATGAAGGTTAAAATTTTTTAAGAATATTATTATTTATTGTGAAATTTTGCCGCCCCTTAAAAGTTTCGCCCGGGCGGACCGCCTCTCCGCCCCCCTACGCAACGCCACTGTTAAAAGCATTAATATATCAAATTACCTGTTGACTCACGTGTGCTGTAACACACGTGAGTCAACTAACTATGATAAGATAATGACAAAGAGAGCAAATGTGGTAAATGCAAAAACAGAAATCTGCAACACCAGGTGACCGGACAATTCAAAATGAATTCAACTCAACACCTCATTTGAAAAGCCTAAAAGTGATTAAAAAATTAACTAAAAAATGTTACGTTAGGTTACGGGCTATTTCTCAACTTCCTTTCATAGAACGTAATGATTTTTCAAAGAGGTGTTGAGTTTACTTGATTCTGAGTTGTCAAGAGACCGTAACACCGACATTACAAATTTTGTACTTTATATCTGCCATGTGCAGAGAAAATGCAGCATTTATCGCGCAACATTTTCCGAATCCTTACATCACTCGGTGTATGTCGATTCTTTACCGACCCGTCGGACGATGGCATCAATCTCTCTCGGTCGGTATGAAATCAAAAAATCACAATTTAAATACAATTAGGTACATAAATTTTAAAATATTTCACAAGATTTAAAAAAATGTTAATTCTTTATAAATAAATTGTATATTTTTTTATTAATTGGATAATGAGTCTACGCAGCGCAACTAAGGGTAAAATTATCGGTATTCAATGCACGCTGGCGGAACTAACCCACCAATCAAAGGGCGTTTAAGTCGCTTGCGGTTTTATTCGTTTTTAAATGACGATTTATTAATTCTTTCATCAGAATCAGTTTGCTGATGTATAATCATTTGAATAATATAAATGTTTGTTTAATGCCATGATATTTTCACCTAAGTTCTTTATTATAATGTTATGAAATTCGGTAGACCGCATTCTTCCGTGTTAGACTACCATTTATGGAATAAGTGTCCAATAAACTTTGAAAAAAATGGATTGAAATAGTGTATGTACATTTCACTTCTGTACTATATCGATAAAAACGACAAGACAGCTGTTTACGCTTATATTTTATATACTCATCTCTTGATCAATGTCAACGCAATTATTTGATCAATCTTCTCTGAACACATGTCGCTTGTATCTTTTGGTTTCAGGGTGAAATTACATAAACGTGAATTTCACGCACGGAAACTACTTTGCCAGAAGTATATATACCGAAGAAATTACTCATCAAAAAATCAGTTTATTTATTCGTTTAAATTGCTTTTAAAGTGTGCTTAGTGAATTTCTTGTTAAAAGGGAAATTGAAATTAGGTTAGGTTGTAACGGTTATACCTACCGTTTTATCCTTTTACTTGTCCGCCATCCAAAAGTAATACATATTGTTCTCATATTTAAAATAAAATATTTGATCCCTTTCGGAATGTGGGTAGTTCAATGAAGGGAGACTGGATTTTCAAGTAACAAGATGCAGATTTATTTAAGACTCAATTATTACAAAGGTAGAGCATGAATATTATTTAATAAATCTACAGGGGTGTTTGATTTCCTATGGTAAATCAATTAATGTTAAAACTTGATTCTCGGAACAAGTGGTATTACCTAAATGGTTGCATTACAATAAAAATCCTGAAGGGCGCCTGTATAATAACTATACATATTTAGAAAAGGATTATTGAAACGCTAATGCTAAATTAAACAAAGTTAGAAATTATCTCATGATGATTAATTAAAATTATTTCGCTCACGCATATTGTGGCCATGACCTTCGACGGCTTGAAGTCCAGCTGTTCACCCACGCACTCCTAGGAACCAACTGACGAAACTTCACGTCACTACTTCCTCCTGCCTGTATAATAACGGCCGGCTGTAAATACTCTCAGGCAATTAAGTCGCTAGAAATAAGCAGGTACTGGCCCCAAACTGCTGCAAGGTTAAGTTTGGTAAGATTTTTTTGGATTTACGTTAATAATTAAACAATAATACTAGTAAAATTCACGCCTGTGTAAATTCGTCATCTTATAGAAGTATCTTTTATCTGTTTGTGTACTTCCAGAAATTTTTTTTCTCTTGTGCACAAATGCAGTATCTATTTTATAATTATTTATGTACTAGTACAAATAATAATTAATAATTATAATTATTTGCACGAGTACATAAGTAATAATTAATAATTATAATTATTTGTACGAGTACATAAGTAATAAAGTAAACGGATCAATTATTCACCTGCTGACTTTGGCAAATGTTATTTGATATTTGATAAATATAATCGGTGCAACACTAATTCTAAACAGAATTCCTTCATTTATCATGCGTCTAACACAACACACTACACACAATTTGACATTTTTAACTCTGCACCACACTCTTTAAAATCACACAGGCGGTCTCAACAACAATAACAATAACTATAGATACCCATCTAATGCAACTACCACACTATGAAATTCTTTTTATTTTTTTTTGCTGTGCATTATTTTTATTATTACACCTCAACTTAACCGATCCCTTTCCATCCTACCTCCTCCCTATTCCCACCTAAATAACTTCTAATAACGTTTTATGTATTGCAATTTTTATCATCTGTCGAATCACTTGTATATAATACCCATGTGGAAGCCTGTTAATGGTACAATTATTGTGACTCAATTAATATTATGCTCTAATACTAATGTAAACTGTTGGTCTCCCAAATAAAGTAAAATAAAAATCAAATAAAATAAAAAATAAAATAATTAAATGAAAAGTGTGGTTGCGTATTGCCAATCACGCCAACGCAGAATACAAAAAAGTTCATTGAATATCGACATAATTAACCTTCAAAATTCCTTTCGGCCCACTCCCTAAATTTAATCCTGCGGCCTAAAAATTCTTCGTTGGCACACTGTTTTAACGTACTATGTTTAATAATAATAAAGCCTAATCCAGTTTTGTCAGCGGCCTGTTTCGTAATATAAAATAAATACCGTCATAACTTTTAACCTTTCGTTTTAATTACTCTTTATTCAGGTACTTTGCGACATATTGTTTCGAGCCCTTTGCCGCGAGAGCCTTTCAGCTTGCCTGAAACAGTTTTGTTGCTGAAAAGGCTTTCAGGCGGACCCCTATGACGGCAAAGCCTTCGGACTCGGACAAACAGAGACTCCGCTACGTAAACACTTGTCCCAGTTTCCAGGCATATTTTTAGCTTTTTGTGTATGTTTTTAAGACTGGTACACGATCAGGTATTCAGGTTTTGTGGGCCATATTTCAGTGCTATTTTATCTCTCGAAAGATCTTAAAATTTAGCAGCCTTAATATAAAATAAACATTACGTACATAATTTAAACGAGTTTTTACTTTACGTACCTACACGGATTATTTTAAAACGTTACTTTTCTAATGCTTTAGGGACGCAAAAAGGTAAGTAATATCATTAATTCCGTTTTCACATACCTTAAAGCTCATTTATGTGATAAATATCGATGAAAATAATTGGAAGGGTTGTAAAGGACAAAATTTTAATTATTCAGGAGAGCGGAAAAAATTTATTTTTTCTAAAAATCATAAATCCTTTTTGTGTAGTCCTGTAACAATGATATTTTATTAAATAACATTGAATGGGTATTTTTTTTAATGACAAAATATAATTAACAAATTTAATTTCACAAATTTTCGAATTATTGTCCTTTACAGCATTTCAAATTTCTACCTTATCCATTTTCCAAAGAAAAATAATCGTTTAATAACACATAATTTTCGAAACATTTTTTTTTTATTTATTTTTATTGAGGAAACAAACAGTCATGCAGAAAAATGATTATAACAATAAAATTCATATGTTGTAGACCAATTAAGTTCCATTATGTTAAAAAATATTAGTTTAGTATTTTTACCTACTCAACTTATTAAATGACAAAGAAAAAAAAATGTATATATAAACATAATAAAGAAAAACATAAAAAAGAAGAATATAAAACATAATCAAGAAAAACGTAAAATTATTAACAAACATGGTTATACTATTTACTATGGTTGATAATATAATATAATTTTCACAAAAAAGAGAAAAAAATAAAATTTAAGTTATTAATTTATTAAGCTGCATTTTATATGATTTCAAGTCATGGTTGAAAATGTCTTCATCTCGTAAGGCATTGTAAGTTTCACAGATACGTACTATTACAGAGTTTTGCGCATATTTAGATTTACTGTGTGGTATTCTAAATAAGTCGTTCGATCTGGTGTTTTGTTTGGGGCAACGAAATGCAATATTTTCTAACAAATATGATGAATCAACAAGGCAGTTCACGATTTTGTGTAAGAATAATGCATCAGAGATTTTTCTGCGTTTATATAAAGCGATGGGGTCAAATCGATGATCTTTAAAACGATAGGATAGGTATATTTTCAATGCGATGAATATGTTTGATATTGAGGATTGAAAATTACTGAGGCGAACTCGAGTTGTGAACGTACATATGACATATATAACAGAATTAGGGTGTGTGCTATAATAAAAGGCTTTATAATGCGAATAATGAAACCCAATTGCTTATAAGCTTTTTCTAGAATATTTTCAAAATGATTCCTAAATAACATTTTAGAATCTAGTATTACTCCAAGATCTCTTATTGTTTCTACTCGTTGTAGAGGTACATGGTTTAATTTGTAAATATAATTAATTGGATATTGTTAATTAAACATGTTGATATTGTTAATTAAAAAGTGGTGTACACAAAGTTATTTGTTATCATTAAATTAACAATGACGCCACAAAGTGAATTTGCGAATTTCGAAGAAAAAAAATAATCGAACTAATTTTCAGAAACAAATTTATAAAAAGATTCAATGATGAATTTCTAAAGTACCTAATTTCAATCGTAACTGTGCCATTAGCAAACAAAGAGTTTGCTTTTTTTAAAATATAAACACAATCAAACGTAATCAACTACTCTATCATGAAATATTTTACTGATTCATACTTAACAAAAAAACTTGAATTAATCTTAAAAATATCCCACATCCCTTTTATTTATTTATATCCAACAATTAGGATTTCTTCCCTGAATATTAAATTAACGTATATTTTTAATTAAGACATTATTTTACTCGTTGTACCACTTAAAATCAGATCACTTTTAACAAAAACGTTTATTTACTTTCTAACTAATGCGCGGCGGGCCGGATCAGAAGAGACTGGTTGAGGAAGAACTTTTGACCTCTTCATCTTGTACCGCAATGGGAGGGATGGATTCGTACGTCCATCACTCCTATACATTCTCCATTTTAACCCCCCCCCCCCCCCAAATTCGTATCCATACCTTTTTCTTTCCCAGAAATTCCTCCCTTTCTTTCTTTCAAAATATCATCCACACAGCATCCCCAAAACTGACATAGGCCCTGATAGATTTTTTTCCTTGGAGCCACCTGTGTAGAGCGAATATAAAAAAATACTGCATTGAGTTTACACGCAACGTAAGTGGGCAAATTATTAAAATTTGATAAATTACTGTAATTAAGCACCCTCCTCTTCCAATCACAAACAAAAGCCTCCGTGAAGATTAATATTTAAATTTCATTTGTAAAATTCTAATTTGAAACCAATTGTACCATGTACTATAAAATTTTATGGTAAAAGAAGTAATGATGCAATATCAGAATAAGGTTTTAAAAATAAATCGCTTTTACCGAAAATATTGCTCTTTCATATGGGATCAGTACCTACCTAAGAGAAACATCATAAATGCGTATGAAAATGTCGGAATTATTACAAAAAATTTTCGTTACTGTGTAAAAAGTAAGAACCACTGAGTAAGCTGAAAATAAGACCAAATTTCCCTAAAAATAAATCCCTGTACGGTCCCCATAAAATCTTTCATCTGACTTACGACCTAGTTTTATAAGTTCACACCGTGCTTCCACATCATTTTCAAATTTATCATAACTTCCTTTAGACAAACACCCTGTGCAAGCTCACGTCACACATACCAGCTTCATAAAACACCTTGTAGCACCTATAATGCAGGTGCAGGGTGACCGTAAACCGGTTCCTGCTAAGTAATGACCCAGCGGGCACCTCTCCTGCATACTAAGTAACCGTTTAAAGTGAACCACGCGGTAGTAAATACCTAGCAATTTCTCACAGGGTGGTAGCGAAAATAACATTTTTCACTCAGTTTGGAACCACCATTTCCTGTTGCAGGGTGATGCATTTACAACACTATTAGTGATGTGGTTCATTAATTTTTAACAGCATGTCAGTGTTTTTTCTTTTACGTATATTTGTGGAACTTTAATTTGCAAAATTGCTTTAACAAAACTTTAAACAGTTAGTAGCTGAGTGGACAAATTAACTAACAACATTTTTCACTTAGTTTGGAACCACCATTTCGTGTTGCAGGGTGATGCATTTAAAACTCTCAAGCTAGTGATGTGGCTTCATTAAGTTTAAACAGCATGCCAGTGTTTCATGCCATATTTGTGAGACTTTAATTTTCGAATTTTCTGTAACTTTAAGCAGTTAGTAGCTGAGTGGACAAGTTAACAAAAAAAAAAATTAGACAACATTTTTCAATCAGTTGGAAACCATCATTTCCTATTGCAGGGTGATGTATTTCAAAAACTCATTTACCCCCATTACTGATGTACAGGATAAGTTTTCAAGGATTCAAGGCTTCAAGGATTTAAGGCTGAAGGCTTCAAGATAACTGAATTAGATAATAGATTACGAAATTGAGTGTATGCGATGGTACATTTACACTTTTCATGTCTCTGTTGTATCTGGGGCTTTGTTTCAAAAAAACTGATAGCTGACTCGCAGGTGGCACAAAACCGAGCTCTTGGAAATGTTCTTGAACTTTCATGTGACAATCTTGTCAGGGACGTTTCCGGTATTCTTCCAATCACAATCTTTTCTAAACATGAAATCACAAGCACCATTCTAAAATTACTCAACAATCAACTCACACTATATCTGACATCACACTCACACGAGATATCTGTGCATTGCTAAACCATGTATCCGATTGCGATGAAACTTTGGGGATTTGATGTATGCATGCTCGTGATGGTTTCTACGAGTTTATACAATAGTGAGCTCGGGTTTCATGAAATTGTAGGTTGCTAACCATTCATCCAATTGCGATGAAACTTTGGGATTTTGATGTGTGCGTGCCCGCAATGGTTTCTATGTATATTGGTGAGCTTTCGCATTATGTAATTTGAATTAAAAGTTGCAATAGGTGGCATGCGAGCTGTCTGAATGTACCGGGATTGAATGCGAGAGGGGGTGGGGAACTAGGAAGGGGGGTTTGTGGGACGGGGCATGGGAGAAGCAGGAGAGGGGAGTGGGAAGAGGGAAGGCGGAGAAGGCGGAGCGGGACGCTTGAGAGGAAGGGGACGCAGGAGAGGAAGAAGGCGGAAATAGAACGGACGAATGGGAAAGGATACCCAAGGAGAAATAATTTCTTTATCAAGAGGCAAGCAACGCATGCCGGGAACTAGCTAGTACACTACATAATTAACTTCCAGAAATGTACAAACCCATCCAGCATAATAAAAATTTTCAAAGCAATGCAAGAAATTAATATTTCTTAAGTGCATTTAAAACTGAAAATAAGTCATTTTCTTGCCAAGTTTTGTTCTGCCTGTGTTCTTTGTTTTGTTTTTCTTTTGTTGTTTGTTCTACTTAAACTGTCTTTTTTTATTTTTATAATGTAATAATGTTTGTAAAATTTTTTTTTTTTTTATCAAAATACCTACGTAAATTTCTACCAATTACCTCCCACCTACGAATAAGTTCCCCTCATCAGGATTGTCTTAACAAAACGTAAAAACAATAAAATCAAAAAGATTTCAAGAGCCACACCAATTTTATAATTAGAATATTTAAGGCGTTTAAGATGGCGAGAATACTTTTACAATAAATACATTTTGCGAGCCAATATTTTAGATTTTTTCTAAAAATTGAAGTAACGTGATCTTTACTGAAAAAAGCTTTCATGATAATAAAAATATTCTTAGAAATTCTTTTATAACTAGAACACTAATGGAATAATAAAATTACATTTAAGTTAAATCATTTCAAAAATAGTATCAATGTGAACGCTACTTTTGTGGGAGATACAAGTTTTTATTTTAACATTGTACTTTAAGATGTAAACCAATTCTGGCCTATTTTTATATGCGTACTGCACAAAGCTCCTAACTGCTCACAACTTTCCGGAGCTTTTGAGACTACATCATCCCCAGTAATGCATTTGTTCGGATAACAAAAGGTCCACCCACATATTTCAAACCATAAATAGAACAGTTGCATGAGTGGGAAGCTATACAAAAATATAAAAACAAATAGAATTTATACGAACGTATTACACACCATACAACATTTTTTAATGAATAAGCTTTTCATGAATCATCCCACCAATGAGCTTGGAACACGGCGTAAATTATTATAGATTTGGGAGGCGGGAATGGTTACCTCCGCTGCCCCGGGAACCTTTATTGGATAACCAACACCTCTGCCATAGGTCACCTCAAGTGGTTTTATTTTTATTTTGTATTTATTTATTTCTATGTATTACAGTATTTACCTATAGATCAATTTTGAAAACATTTTTACATAATATATTTTGTAATTTTATTATGTTGGGTGTAAGGTAGGTTTGTGAAGGTGAAACTGTGGATAGGTATTGTTGTATGTTTCGTGAACACCTCACTAGGAGAACCTGTGCTGAGGTGTTTACGTGTTTATTTATGTTTATGTATGACAAGTATTTATGTGTTGTAATAGAAAGTTTTATATGTATTTTTTTTTCAAATTTTAATAGTTATTGTACATTGGTTATTTAGAAGAGAAAAAAAAGTATTTAAATATATTAGAGGAATATAAAAAAAAAATATATATGTAAACATATACATACGTACACATCCATATAAATACATGTACCTGCACACATGCATATAAATATACATATACATACGTATACATACGCATACACATTCACATACGCATACATATATGTACACACATATAAATTGTAAGTGTATGTATAGTTGTTGGATACTTGAAAAACTACTTAATTTTTAGGTTTATTTAATTTTATACTTTTTATAGTTTGGTTATGTTTGGTTGGGAATAATAATGTTTAGCTTAATAAGGTTAACTTAGTGGTTTGGTGATTTAGTACGGGTGCTCGGATTCATAGGGTGAGGTTTGTCTAGGTCTTGGAGGCGGATGACCAGGACACACCAAAGAAAGAAAGAAGTAGCGCAACACGGCGTAACACCCAAAAATAAATAATGAAAATAAAAGTTCTATATAGTTCAAAAATGAAAATATTTCTCTGCCTTATCTATTTTCAATACCACCCTTTCTAAATCTATGCTTCCGTATTCATCCGTTCCCTCTCATTTTACGATTTTCCCGTCCTATTGTTTGTCCATAATGTCCATTCTTCACTCCTTTTCCGCGTCTCACTTCTATTTTTTGCTCACACAACGGTCTCAAAAGGTATTGGAAAGCATTTGAAGTATTATTGCAGTAGGAGTTTGAAATATTATTGTAGTATGGAATGGTTTCATTAAAGCATTATATTTCGATTGGCCAGTTGATTAGACTCGGTTGGAACTAACTATGCATGAATTATTATTTTTTTTAAACAGATCTAAGCCCGTCAATAACAACGGGGAATAGAAATGTGAACTAAATTAAATGTTTACAGAAAAAGTGACTTTCGTGAACAAACGTTATTTGGTTCCACTTTATTTTTTTTCTGTATACTCGTCAAATGCCAAGGAGGAAACAATGTAAAGATTGCGATGTTTTGACTTTGACGTAATATTTTGTGGATTTATTTTGTGCTATCGTATTTACTGAATCACATTCCTAGAACAATAAACTATGCATAAAAACAACATTACTCGCGTTTATTTGAATAACTTATATGTTTTACGATATTTTTCACGAGAACGCCGCTAGCCAGTTTGACAGCTCAAATACCGCGAAAAATCTCAGCCGGAGGGCATAGAGTATTTCATATAAATTATTCCGATGCCCTAGGTCTGTTCACGGTATTTCATACCTTAAGAACAAAAATGCTCCAAGCGATTCTGACCTTGATCTTCATACGTTTTCTTAATACATAAGGGTTAAAATCGCATTCCAAAATTATTATTTTTTAACATTTTGGCGTGTGCGCCGGCGCACAACCGGCAAATGACGAGTAAAACCATTAGTTTTATAACCGATTTTATTGTAAATTAGTGTCGAAATATATAAAAAAATGTAAATTGTGATATGTGAACACCGCGCATAAAAAAAAAAAAACAGATTTAATGTCAAAGTTAGTGAGGCTACGTCATTACTCATTTCTGTTAGGGGCTAAGTTGTGAGGGTGAAGGGAGTGCTCAAGGGTAGATTTGCAAATGCCATTTCAAGACATGTGTCGATTCGGAATAACAGGAATAATAATAAAAAGTCAAAATCGAGTTTTTTTATTATACATGATTACACTAAACCCCCCTATAAAATAAAATATATTCAGTAGCTTTTGAACAAGGTTTTTTCCATTGAATTCTAAAAGGTTAGAAAATTAATTTCCCGATGGAGTATTATTTTTCAAAATCTAATCAATTGACAAAATGATAAGATTTTTGCGATAGGATTTTAGAACGATAAGTTTTATTGTGATTTATTTTTGGAGTACTATGCCGAGTTGCGCTTCCTCCTTCTTAAGCCACTGCTTGTGATGGCCTGTCTGAAACTTTGACTAACGGAGGAGGTAACGCAACATGACCAAACCCCTAAAAAATTCCCTACAATGCTTTTGGTCGTGAAAATCTCAATTCATATCCGAACAACCGGTTCTGTTAACTTATTATTTTACTAGCTTTTCCCCGCGGCTTCGCTCGCATGGTATTATGGGAAATTACTGTAGCGGTTGAACTTATCAATTATCCCCCCTTCTCCTCACCCCCACCCCCTCCCGCATTCCATACATTCATTCCCTTACATTCAGTTTTCAAACATCTCGCCTGCCACCTAAATTTCATAAAGCTATAGCTCAAAGAAAAAAAGAATTATCCAATTTTGTTAATTCGTTCGGAATTTATGCGCTTACAAACATTTCGGATGTTTATTTTTAATTAAATATTTGGAAGTTTGTTAATATAATTAAAAAATTACACTATTTATTATTCAGTCTTTATAATCGTTACGAATTATATTTTTAATGTAGGAACTCTTATCTGACATTTATTGCAAAACAGAAGCTTGTCCAAAAAAAAACCGAATTCTGATATTTGAAATTTCTGCAGTAGTAGCTGACCAGTGGACTGAGTATCTACCAGCATGGAGCCCAAAAATATATCAACATTGTTTCCATAGAAAAGATTTTTTTCTGACGTTAGCAAAAACTCGCTTTTGTTAGCGACAGAAAACGTATAACAAATATAATATATTAATATTTATAATTTCATAACGCCAGAGCTTACCATCATATACAACCTGTAGTCTGCGCATATAATTTAGCTTTATATTGGTGAAAGAATTATTAAAGTCTTTATATTGTGTTATGCGTGAAAAGGTCATAAACGAACTCGAGCAGTTTCGCATTTATAATATTAGTATGGATTTAAAAACAGGAGAATAGATAAAACTAACGGAGAGAGTGGAATGATGGAATACCCAATTTGAGTATGTTAAGACACTGAAAATAGGGGGAGATAAAATACGAAAGAGGAAGGTTGGAAAGAATCGATCGATAAAGGATTTATCAATATTGTCGATAATTTGTCATCGCTACCGAGCACGATTTCAGATCGCTAATGAACAAACACTAGTTGACAATGCATCCAATATATTCAGAAAACTAAGTCATCGTGAACTTTTGTTGGTTCGTTGGTGATCTGCAATCACGCTCGTTACAGACATCGTCGATAAAAAGCCATTATCGTTTGACCTTGCTAGATACTCATGTCTAATTACTAAGGACAGTTTCAATTTGGTAGGCGGTTATGGGTATACCACCATTTATTGGATAACCAACAATCCTACCAGGTCATCCCAAGCGGTCCGCTGCATTTGGTGACTTAGCAAGAGTGCCGGTTGCGTAGGGGTGAGGTTTTTCCAGGTCTTGGCGGCGAATACGTTTGTCCACATACTGCGTGGCCGGCAAGTTCGGGAGAGACTGATTGAGGGAGATCTAGCCAAGACCTTTCCAGCTGGACTCTTTCGACTCATCGCCTTTCACCGCAGTGAGAGGGAAGGATATTCATACATCCGTCACTCTCGGACCCAACCCTATTTCCTTTTTCCTTCCCAGAACTTCCTCTCCTTTCTTCCCCTAAAAAGACCCTTCACACAGCATCCCCAAAGATTATGTAAACTCCGAGTGAATGTTTTTCCTGAGAGCCCCATGTATGGAGCTGATATACATACAAAAAAAGCTTAAACCAATTCAAGCAACTTTTCTGTTTAAAATGGTATTTCACAGTGGCGTTGCTTTGAGTGGGTGTCTTCAGCTGACTTTTTATTAATTACGTCCAAATGGTGGTGAGAATATTTTCAGAATGAGGTTACCTAAATCTCACTTTCAGAAGAACAAAATCGCAAGATGATTAGGAGATCTGTTCATTTCAAGATTCCAAGCAGTGTATAGGAGTATTTTTTGCAAGGTAGAAGCAGATTTTTTGCCATTGGAAAACTCTCGGAAAATATCTCGCCCTAGGCCAAGCTAACAGACAAAGCAACGGAAGGAATTTTCTATAGGAAACCGTAGAAAAAAAGAGGTACTTGTTTTTGTCTAGACTAAAATAAAAGTACGACAGTTTGATAAAGTCGGAAGTGGCCTGAAGCGAAAAGTAACTAATAAGGTGTTCTATCTAGGGTAAAATACGAATACTTGCCTCAGTGGGATACATGCCCCGGTTTTAAATACACTGTGTTAGGGATGTTGGTGGCATTAGCGCTTTACTTATTATTTGAAATGCCTCTCTCGCAGGCCTCAGTGACATGTATGTAAGTCGTCGGAGTAGGCGCACGCATATTTTTAGTACTGATTGTTGTTTTGGTCAACTTTTTGTTGCAATGCATGCATTAGAGTTTAAATTTTTAAATTTTTTTAAATTTTACTATTTATTACGGTTTATTGTTGAATAGTTTTTATTTAATTCGCAAATAAAAAGGGCAAGAATCTGCATCAAAAGGGTAGCCACTCTATTTGCTTTTGAGGACAGTTGCGCTATCTTCGTTGTTGCATGAAATTTGTACAACATTTGACAATCATTGTATA
Organism: Glyphotaelius pellucidus; assembly: GCA_936435175.1. Taxonomy (NCBI): domain Eukaryota; kingdom Metazoa; phylum Arthropoda; class Insecta; order Trichoptera; family Limnephilidae; genus Glyphotaelius; species Glyphotaelius pellucidus. The sequence continues at coordinate 10,815,078 of OW386558.1, forward strand.
AGATATGGAAAGTTGAAAACCCTGGCTTCTTTTGATAATTAATGCTTATGCCAAAACTAATTGCCATATTGTTTGATCTTTAAGAATATAATAATATTTTACTAAAAACGTCCGTAACTTAAAGTTTGTATTTTTAAAGTTTAAAACGTTAAAACTTAAAACTGTGTTATATTGTTGATTAATTTTTTGATTAGTACTTAATCATGGGTCTCAGGTCTCATAAAGACTGATTACTTGAATTGGTACCAATTTGCTTTTATCTCAAAAAAATTATAGTTTGGCGTCTGTCCCCGCACGAGGCATGTATCCCCCAAAGCATTTTTAACGTCAGGATACTATCCCCTGCAGTAGGCAACTCTCCCCTTTTTGATAGGTCAAACAAAACAGCATTTTCTCAAAACCTATATTTATTATGTTAACAAAAATAGGCTATTGTAGAAGATTTAATACCAACAATTTAATATTCGTGTTAAATTCGCATTATGTTTAATTAATTTAAAAAAACGTGTTTAATTCGCAGTATGCAGTTATGTATTCGCATTATTCTTAATAAATGCATATTTTTTTAAATGAAATGCTAGATACTTTTAAAAGAAAAGTGCTGAGAAGAATATGTGGACCCATGAAAGAGGGAGAACAGTGGCGCATCCGGCACAACAAAGAACTGAACGATATATATCAGGCCCCTAACATCTCAGCCCACTTGAGACTCCTCAGGTTGAGATGGGCTGGACATGTACAGAAAATGCCGGATACACGCGTCCCAAAAATAATTTTGACTGAACAGAGATGATGGAAAGAGAAAAGTGGGAAGACCCAGACTGAGGTGGGAAGATGAGGTAAGAGGGGATGCAGCACAGCTTCTCCATTTAACAAACTGGAAGTCAGCCGCTGAGGACAGGAGGAGAAGTTGGAGGTGAATGTTGCGGGAGGCCAAGGCTCGATATGGGCTGTAGCGCCATCGGAGAGAGAGAGAAGTATATATTTTTTAATAAAAGAGATTTTTTGAAAAGAGGCGCAACCATCCGGCTTTTACAAATGTAAAATTTTAAATGTTACAATTACTTACGGATGAACTCAAAATTCATTAGACATAGATATTGGCATGTATTGATAAAAAAAAAAAAATGATGTCTTACTCGAGGATGTGGGGGGGATGTTGCGATCCCTTACGTCCCTTATAGATATACGTACTTACACACTAATTTTTAAGTAAAAAAACAACTAGAATAGAAAACAACAAGTAAAAAAGAATGAAAACCTGTAAATAACAAAAAATTTTTCATTATGTTGGGTGTGGTCTTGTGGTTACGATTTTTTAAGAATCAAATGTGCTCACCTAACTTATTTTTCAGAAACATTTCGTTGATTCCTTCGCTTACCTGCAACAAAGAAAAACAAAAGAATTAGTTAACATTCAACATTCGATAATAAACAATGTTTTTTTTTAATTATACAAAAATAGCGAGTAATCTGCATGCGCTGCAATGCCACTCGAAGAGAGTTTGTGTTTTCATTCTGTTTATCGTGCTTTTGGAAATAAATATTTATAGTAATTCCGTCTGAGGAGCGTGTATGAATAAATCAGAAGGTTTTCCGACGCGTGAACAGGCCACATACAGCTGTCTATGTGAAAAGCATGGATTTTACCAAATTTACCCCCTGCTATCCCCAACCTCTTCTACTTCTCCTTTGCAATCCCTCCCTCTGCCGCCACCCCTCCGTCACCCCTTTCCCGAGTGTCTTTTCCCATGCGTCCCCGTTCCTGCCTTCCATGCCTATTATTACCTGTGTGAAACACGCATTTTAGTAAATAAACACACAGTCATGCGACACTTATTGTAATTTTTATGCCAACTTTATAACGCCAGAGCTCACCAGTATATATAAAAACCTTTGCGGGCATGTGCACAACAAATCACTAAAGCTTCATCGTAATCGGATGGAGGATTTAGGAACATATAAAGACAAACGAAAAACTTTTTTTTGTACAATAAGACTAGTTGAAGTCCTCGGCGTTGCTCAGGATTAATACCGAGTTTTTCAAAATCCGATGTAGACAGCTACCTTTCTCTTGTAGATTTGTGTAAAAAAAATGCCAGGCCGCTCAATCACCCTTCTGCCACTTACACTCTTTATTATATTCCTTGATATAATATTATGTATGTTAATTTTATTATAAAAATACCTGTTGTTTTTATCTTAACCGCCATCAAATCAAAATATCACAGCAAGTAGAAGGAGGTATCTTCTCAAACTGTAGCCTGAAGTTAGTCTCGTTAATAGCCTTTGGCGTATAATGCCAGAACTTTTTCTTCATTGTTTTTTCGGAACTTTTCCCCTAGACTTTGTAATTATGAGTAAACGATCTCAAAGGCATTCTACCTGATTGTTTTTCTGCTGTTTTCCGTCTATAAAATAGGGGAACTGAGTTTCTATGGCTAAATGGTGGAACCTGATGGATCTAGTGATGAATTTATTAAACCTTCGATAAGTATTAAAAAATATCGATTTTAATATTTGGCTTTCAAGAAAATATCAAAAAAGGAAAAAAAAAACGGATCTAACATCTAAGATTTTTATCAAAATTTATAAGTGCATTTTTAATAGTTCGATGCTGATAGTTTTTTAATTTTAACGTAAAATTGTATTGTTTTTTCAACATCACTTTTTTAATCAAAATGACGTCACAAAGTGAATTTGCAAATATTTAAGAAGAAAGTATTTTTATTTGTTTTTTCACAGGAGTGATTTTCCGCCTAAGTGGAGTTATGTGTTTGGCTCCATACGGGAGGCCCTTGAGAAAACAATTTCCCTTAGGGCCTGTATCCTTTTTGGGGATACTATGTGGAGAGTATTTTTTAAGACATGAAGGAGAGGAGGTTCATGGAAGGAAAAAGGTATGAAAGAAGGAAAGAAATCTGGGGCTCTGGAAAGACAAGACCCACGAATCCATCCTTTCCACTACGGTGCAACTCTCTGAGAAAGTCCAGCTGGAGAGGTGAATGAACCTTAAGCGATCTCTCCCAAACCGGTCCGCTATGCAATTGGTGAATAATGAAGCAATATTTTTTTTTAGAACAGCCATATATTTTATTACGCCGACCGGTTTCAGCATGACCTTTGTTTTCTAATGTTTTATTATCATACATTTGCACTGAGGAAGGAACGGTCGTTCTGAAACTGGTCGGGGTAAATAAAATATGTAGTGGTTCTAAAAAAAAATATTGTTTAATTTATTTTTATTACAAATTTGTTTTTGTCAACATCCTACTTTAATTGCTAGTGAAACGACTTTAAGCACAGGTACAGATTTCATTGTTCTCACGTAAAAGGGTTCAGCTTTAAAGGTTTTTCTTTAAAAAGGTTCAAGTACTAGTAAATAGATTGAACGAAACCACTCCAGGTAATTAAAAGGACAAAAGGTGATAGTGAATCGTCCATCTGAACTGGCATCGTACCAAAAGAGTGCTGGTTTTGACTTGTTTTTTTGTAACCTTATCAATTCAATGACTTCTAGATTCAAAAGGCAATGGGTACTACAATGTGAAAGCTTGTTAATATTATTTAGAAGAATCTTATACATTCTGTGATTATTTTTCCTGGGTGCAATCTGCCGCTGTTTTTCCAATTCAGGCCATTTTTTTCAGCATTTTAATTGTTGTTATTGTTATTTAATTGTGCTGTTATTGTTATTTAAATGTGCTGTTATTGTTATTTAATTGTGTTGTTATTGTTATTTAATTGGAATGATACTCAATTGTAAAGAAGATGCTATTTTTTCAAGGCTTACTTATCGAAAAAAGAGCCCAAATTGCTCTCAACCGGCTGGAGCCAGTGAGACTATGGCATCCCCAATTGGAGTATATTGTGAGGTTGAAGGTTAAGTGGAGAGGCAAAAGAGATGGAAAAAAGGTAGGTGGGGAAGTACCTGGCTATTTAAATCTAGTCACTAAACACGGGTAAAGCCATTTCAAGCAACGTTTCAATTCTGAATGGTGGTCTCAATGGAGCATTTTCAAAGATTAAGATACTTTAAAAAACGATGAAACGGTGCTTGATTTGAATATAACCGTGTGAACAGAACTGAATAGACAGGTATTTCCCTACCTTTCTTTTCCCCATTTCCTTCCCCTCGTCACCTTACCTTCAGCCTCACAACATATTCCAATTAAAAATGTTATAGTCTCTCTGGTTCCAGACGGTAGGAGTAATATTTACATAAGCCAAACGAAAAAAAGTATATTAATTTTAAAATAGTTAAAGTTGTTCAAGACAAACTAATCTTTAGTAAAAAAAGCTCATTGATCATATCAATATCAGCTCGCTTTGATGTTTTATCTATATAAACATCAAAGTAAACGGAAATTTCAAAATAATTGAAATATTAGCGACAGCTGCGTATAAGACTGGGTGTACACAAGCGAGCCGAACTGCTCGAGTTAGTTTCGTTCCTTTTCCATAATGTGTGGCTCGGCTCGCGGTTAATGTTGGCAAATGTACATAAATGCAGCACAAGGCATTCTACCACAATGTCACTTAGAAATAATTTCGAAATTGAGATTTCTTCAAGTTTGTTGATCACTAATAAGTAATGTATTTATTCGTTTTATTTTTCATTCGCTCCCGATTAAAAACTAGAATACATTGTTTAATTACAAACCTACCCTACTTAAGAGAGTAGCATACATAGCACCTCATCATTTCACCAAGCGAACTCCGTATAAATCAAAGCATCCAATAAAGCTGTCAACTTCACGGCCCGTTCAGTCGTAATTTCGCGAAGCCATTCGGTACTAATTTGGCAAACCCTTTCAATAGTAATTTGGCGAGCTGTTCTCATTTATATCGGATCGATTACATCCCTAGCCCACACCCCGCGAATTTTTCCAGACGGGTGCGTGCATACAAGTGATGAACATTTCGAAACATTTATGGTTCTAATCGATACATCCCACACAGCTTTCCTCCATTCAGTGTGAAAAAAATGATTTTATTTTATTTTATTTATTTAGGAAAGTTAACAGCAAATCATAAATTACAAAATAATACAATAAGAAAATAGTTCATTATGATTACATGAGATCGAAAAGAGCGGAAATTAAGGTACCTTAAAAATCTGTTTTGAACGCTTTCAATTCTATTTTTGTGTATTGCATAGCCTGGGTTCCACACTTGAGATGCGTATTCAAGGATATTACGAACATACGAGAAATATAGTGTTTTGAAGGTAATAAGGTCTTTAAATTGTTTACAGGCTCGGATTATGAGACCAAGCATAGAAGATGCGTTAGTGACTATGTGGTCGACATGTTTATTGAAATTTAGTTTATTATCAAGTATTACCCCAAGATCTTTACTTTCGGATTTGATAGATAACGGTACGTGATTAATTGAGTATTCATGGACAAACACATTTTTATTTCTAGTAAAGCCCACAACGAAGCACTTAGATATATTTATTTCCAGACAATGGGCATTACAATACATGCTCAGACGTTGCAAATCATCTTACAGCTTCTGACAGTCCTCGATAGAGTTTATGGGTGAAAAGATTTTCATGTCATCTGCATACAGGATGGTTTGCGAGTTTAAGAAAGAGTTACCAACATCATTTTTTTTTTATTTTTTTATGTTAACTCCACACAGGAGGCCCTGAGGGAAATAATTTCCCTCAGGGCCTATGTCATCTTTGAAGATGCTGTGTGGAGGGTGCTGTTGAGGAGAGGAAGGAGTGAACATGGGTCTTGAAGAGACCCATATTGTAGGAGGGAGGAAACACAGAAGCCGGCAAATCGTTCCACAGCCGGGCTGTTGAACTCAAGAACGAGTCGTAGAAACGACCCGTTCTCATGTGACTAATGTCAACCGTGTACAAATGTTGAGCGCGTGTTTGGCGTGTTTCCCGACTATGCACCGGTGCCGAGGGGATCAGTGACGCTAGTTCCTCGGAGCATCTTCCATTGTAATACCGGTAGAACAAGGACAGCATTCCCACCTGACGCCTGTGCTCTAAAGATTGCAGTCCATTTGTTAAGTTAGGAGAATCTATCAAACGGACCGCCCGTTTCTGCACAGAGTCGAGGGTTTTTTTCAGGTATTGATATAGATGTTAAATAATAATGGTCCCAACAGGCTGCCTTGAGGAACTCCCGATGTAACAGCAACAGAATCGGATTTAAATCCAGCAAATACTACTATTTGACTACGGTTGGAGATATAAGAGGAGAGCCAACGATAGAGATTGCCGTGAATAACAATCTCTAAAAGCTTTTTTAACAAGGTTGAGTGATCGACCTTGTCAAACGCCTTACTATAGTCGGTATAGACAGTGTCCACTTGTATTCTGTTATCCAAATTATCCTGCAGGTATTCTGTGAAAGTTAAAAGATTTGTGGTTGTAGATTTACCACTAATAAAACCGTGTTGGTTCACATTCAGGCTAGGTTTGAGAGCAGCATATAGTTGATCATAGACTATTTTTTCAAAACTTTTGTTAAATATGCAAAGTTTGGAGATTGGCCTGTAGTTTTTGACATCAGTTTTTTTACCATTCTTGAAGATGGGAGACACAAAAGCGGATTTCCATGTGATAGGGACAGTGCATTCAGTTAAAGAAAGATTGAAAATCATGGAGAGGGGTAAGGCTAGATTGTATGCACATCGTTTAATGAGGATTGAGGGTATTTCGTCAGGACCGGCACCTTTGCGAATATCAATTTCCTTAAGGTATTTTAAAACAACTCGTGTCACCTCAATATTGCTTATATTGGATGTATGGTTCCCGACGTCAGTTGGATCACTGGCAGGTGAATTGGAGGGTTTACTGAAAACCGAACTGAAATATTCTGAAAATAAATTTGCAACACCTGTTCCATTATCGGCTCTCAGCTCTCCGAGATACATACATTTTGGAACACCTTGGGATTTGTTAGAAAATTTGACGTGGCTCCAGAAGTTTTTCGGGTTTGAGGCTATATTATTTTCGATATTGCTTAAATATCGAGATTTGCTTTTCCGACATAAGTCTTTGTGCCGTTTACGAAGGAGAGAAAATGCGTCGTAGTCAACCTGGTTTTTGTATTTTTTATATTTAGTAAAATATTTTGATTTTTCCTTAGTTATCTTAATAAGGGCAGCATTGTACCAAGGATGATATTTCAAGTTCCACGAAAATTTATGAGGAATATGAAGATTAATCAGGTGTTTCAAAAATGTGTAAAAACTGTCAAGCGCTGGTTCTATTTGAGAGTTAGAGAAAATGGATGCCCAGTCAGCTTGTTCTAGGGCGGAATTAATTGATTCGTAGTCTCCACGATTATAGAGAAAAACTGATTATAGAGAAAAACTGAAAAACTGATTATAGAAAAAAAAATGATAGGTAACTAACAAATAAAAAAAGGCCTATACTTGACGAACTCGCTGGTCCTCAACTGCAAATCTAAGGGTCGTGGGTTCAAATCACAGTGTGCGTTATCTGTTCAAATTAATTTGTTTAATTTCAAATTTTAAAATATAACACTAGTTAGTACATTTTTTAGGCACGTTCCAGAGACGTGAGTGTCTCCCTAGATACATTTAGAAACAAAACGCATGAATCGTTCTCTCTACTGGCTGCGCCAATTGCAATATTTGCCTTATCTACAGGCATTCACTAATTGTTGTTGGCTTCTTCAAGAATAAGTAGGTCCTTGTTACAACCTGCTTTATTGTTATATTTACTTACAATATGTTATACTGCTGGGTCACACGACCGATCTTAACTGGCTAAGAATTGTGTGTGAGATGGCTGGCGACCATTGACCGACCCTAGAGACAGTGGCCGTTCGTGTCTTTGGCAATTTAACACGTACACAATTGTTGGATGACAGAAACTCCCTAACCCACTAACTCCCTAAGCCCAACGGCATCTATTGACGTTAGCAAAAACTATATATGTTTTCAAAACACTACAGTGACCGGATTTGAGCACTCAACCTTCCCATTAAAAAAATAATTATTTTTTACCACAATTAACGCAGGCACGGAGGAAGTAGATTTTTTTAATGATAAAATAGTCAATGATTTTAATTTTTTCGGCGGAAAAAGTATTATTATTACCAGGTTTTTGCAAAATATTGACTTTAAAAAAATCTACAAATGTGAATTTTCCGGTTAAAAACTAGTCATATACCATATCAATGTTAGAATAAGTAAGTACAAAATTAAATATAACGTTCTTATTGCAAAACTATTAAAGGTTACTTAAAACTCATCTTTTCAGACAGTCGTATCCATAAGTTAAAAAAACCTTTCACCTTCACCTTTACGGCCCACGACATTGTAAATAACTAATTGTGTAAATTATAACCCAATTCTTATTTTAAGCTTTTGTAAAGATCATTTTATGAAAATTTTTTGTCTCAAAGAGTTCTATACTCACTAGACTTTCAAAATAAATACTAATTCAATATTGGCATAAATCTTCTCAAAAATGTAAAATCAACAGTGATGAGGGTAGCAAAGGTAAAGTCATGCAATGTCCAGTGTTTTCAATGTAATCTCCTCCACGTGCAGTCGAATCTTCCCCAAGCATAAACTTTCTAAAAAAGTGTGTTTATCGGAAGTGACCTGCCAGGTAAGTTCTGTATCTACTTGTAAATAATAAAATTAGATAGATCCTAAGAACTAAAAATAAATAAATTGTAAATCACTTGAGGTGATTTTTCACAAAAACGGCGCTCTACAAGTTGTCCAATTATTATTATTATTATTATTTTATTTTTTTACAAGAATTTAGCTCGTGGAATCTTCAAAAGTAGAATGGGGGATGTAAAAATATTCTCACATTGCGTAGTAATAATACTATCTTGAAATACCCACGGAAGCCCCGAAAGTCTTATTTTCTTAGATTGTTATGATTTTCCCGTACAGCATGAATTAAACATAGTGTTTACCTTAGTTGAGTGGTGGTGGGAAAATAATACATAATTGGTGAGTTTATAAAGCCAGACCCGGCTCGGGTAAGAATTGCAAGAATAACTAGATCGATTAATGATAATTTGTGGGACCTTTTGCTATTTTTAATTAATTACAAAATTGGTATTTCAAATAAGAATTAACTCCACACAGGAATAATAATTTTAAGGTAAATGATTTTTCTCTTTTTTCTCTCTCCTACGTCGTATTTTAGGATTCTGTGTGGAGGGCCTTCTTGGATACAGGAAGGAGTGAACATGTAAAGCCAAGCTATTTAACTCAAGAAACGATTCGCTCTCATGTGATAAAAATGGTGGTGCGCCTTTGACATGTTTCATTACTGGTTGTGGAAACTTAACAGTTGTGAAGCCACACTTCGTTGCTTAATAATAATAATGAGATGTTACTCCTGACCGGTACTCATGACCGGTACTCGATATACATTACCAAAGCATGTGAATATAATTAAATTATACATGCCAAACAAAGAAAAAAGTAATAAAATTATAGTAGTAATGAGAAAACAAAGAAGATATTAATTATAATAAGCCTTTAGGATACTAAATTAGGTGACTACATTACGAGCTATTTTTTTCCAATGTGCATTAATGCTGGTGAGTGGACTGAGGCGGGCTTCCATAAAGAGTAGATTTCCAGAGTTGCTTATCCTTTCTTTCATTCCTGCCACCCTGGATCTGATAAAGGCTGCATAACCGGGATCTCGCTTCTCCGTGAATATCCGGGAAGGGCTGCAATATCTGGGGAGACCGAACATTACACGGAAGGCGTTATTGTACTGAACCCGAAGCCTTTCTATACTACTCTTTTTGTAGTTTGCCTAAAGTTCGCACAAGGAGAGTTCAACGTTGCGCAGAAGGAGAGGAAGAGAGTCCTTTTTACGGCGAAACTGGAAACGCGAAACCTTCTGCTGAGCATGTTTACTTTTACGCTGAGATGAGCATGTTTGCATTGCTTTTGTCTTTGCCTATCGATGTGGTCATCATCCATCAGATCAGAAGTGATTATGTGTCCAAGGTATTAAGTTTTTTCAGTCACCTTCAGCTTCACACTGGGGAGCTGGAGGAATATTTTTCGGTCCTTGCCCATATCTTATGACTAGTAGAGCCATTCTGGTGTAGTTGTATGCACGTTTGTTTCTTCGGCAAACTCTTCAGAATCTTTTGAAGAGTGCGTAGTCCTCTTATAGATGGTGCCATCAAGACCATGTCGTCTGCATAACATATGTTGTTCAGACACTGTTCTCCGATATGGCAGACTACCCCTGTATTGTTTAGCCTGTCGGTGAGTTCGTCTATGTACAGGTTGAACAATATCGGGGACATGCATCCTCCCTGTCTGATTCCACTCTTTGCGAGGAGAATCCATCTTTCCACCTAACTAAGTTTTCCTGCTGTCTGTGCCACAGGTCGAGGATATGTATCACCTCCCTAAGAGTTTAGTTTAGTAAAGTTGTTCCGGAATAACCCTGTGAGCGAAAATTGTTCTAATAATAATCGCCGATAGTAGATGATAGTCATTGAAACATTTTTTCAATTTAATTTTAATTTTAATTGAAAGTTGTGCAGTATTTTCCTGTTTCCCCTGAATTAAATATAACGTCATCAAAGTTATCAAAATTATTAGAGAATAGCTTTAGCTATAGCCCATGAATAATGTTTTAATTAGTCTCTTCTAGTTTTATCTTTTAAATTTCTTCTAAGAAACTCAATTGTAGCAAAAAATTTTGAATTCATTTTAAATATTCTTTTCTTGCTAAATGAAGGGTAACGGTTTTACTCTCAGTTTATTTCCGTAATTCAAATTCGCATTGCTGTAATAATCTTTATCGTGGATATTTTCGTAATGAAGTTACATAAATATATTATGGAACGACTTATTTTATGTACTGCCTCTTGTTGTAATAATGTAATTTCTCTTAGCTATTGTAAGATTACTTCTTATTTTATAGATACATAATGTAATAGTATAATGAGGAAATCTTTAATTGGTTTTTCAGATAGGTAAATTAAACATGTATAAATTAATCAAGTTATAAACTGTTGATTTCCCTAAAATAAAATAAATAAATAAATAGTAACAGTACTTAGAGGTAATATTAAAAAAAAATATATGTTTCTGATTCGCTCCTGAAGTTAACCCCTAACACGGCGCATGTGGGAAAATGTAACGATTAAATTATGTTGATGGAAGTGTAAATAAAGAATAAATTGTTTTACGATTCCTGTGGGAGTTATTTTATTTTTTCCGTTACATTCGCGCAACTCAAGCGAATACCTACCCAGAAAGTATTTGGAAAATTACAACTCGCGAGAAGAAAAAACTTTTACAGGTAGCAGATAAACGATGAAAATATTCTAAAATTTTTCCCAAAAGACTATACTTTTCCTCTCATTATCGTCTTTAGATACTTTTGTTGCATTTATATATTTTAGTATTCCACAATCATGTTAAGATGAAATATTTAGATGAGATCTCTAAAACGTAGGTACGTGTAGTTTATGTCACATTACAGTCGACATCCGATATAGGCGATCGAAAAATAATGTAAATCCGATGCACGCGCAATGAACAAGACCTAAAATGGTATGCTATCATAGTTTGGTCACACACACTGGATGAACGCAGAAGTTATTTTCTTTTAAATGATGGAATCAACTAAAGATTCAGCTAATAATGGAGGAGAAGAGGCATAAAATTTGATAAAGAAAGGTTTTTGACGTGATAACGTCTTATAAATCGATGGACGCCGGCTGACTCACGAAAAAGCACGACTCATTGTCCCGTTGTCACGTTCCGCCTGAGCCTTGCGTGCAAGCGAAAGCGCGGAACAAGCGTTCGGCCTAAACGTTCGGCTTGTGATGCATCTATCTCTCTTCCACTCCATCGTTATTATATGACGTTATAACGTAAAACTATCGTCCGTAAACCGACTTAACAGAGAACCGTTTTTTTTCTTTGTAAAAAAATTGTATTGTGTTCCAATAAATTCAGTAACAGACTGATGGTTATGCAGTGTGAAGTAATTCAGAAGTCCAGCTCCGATTATTTGTGATATATATTTGAAGAGAAAACTTTACACAATGTTATTAACTTAATAAACGACACACATCCGACATGTCACTTAAAGCCCCAAATTAGCAATGGCCAGTTGTTCAAACATTTTTGCATCTCTATCTCACTCTTTCAAACTCACATAATATATTATTTTAATATTATACACCTAGAAAACGAACAAAATGGCCGCGGGACTCAAAAGCCTTGGTTTATTATTTAGTTTTGTTTTCAAATTGCTTTCAAACGCTTCCATCAAAACTTTTTCGTCGATAAAAAAGTGTACGTGGAAAATTGACGGTGGTAAAGTTTAATTCCTCGGAATTAAAATGTGCTTTAGGAATGTAGAAATGGAAGTGTGCCGAGGCAGCTGCGATGAGCACTTGGGTGTGCTGAAATCACGAAATCCAATATTTTTTACATCTGCGCCGAAACGAAAAATTCTACAAGTGGAATATTTACGATAATCGAAATTCAAATGGTTAACATTTTTTTTGGGAAATTGCAAAATTACTTTCATTTAAAATGTTTTTTGAGATTGTGGCTTACATCGTGAAATTGTATCTTTAAACGAAATATTAAAATATTACATTCTGCCAATTTAGGAAAATTGCAAAATTTTTTTCGTTATTTTTTTTGTGTTATGCCGTGCTGCGCTACCTCCTTCTTTAACCAACGTTTCGGATAGAATTACAGTTCCCATCATCAGAGCAGATGTGTTGGCTGAAAAAGGAGAGACAATTCTTTTGGCCTTGAAAATCTAAAATAATGTATGCAAAAATATTGATTTTCTTAAGTAAAGTTATTTTTATCGCGCTGTACTTTCTGTTTATTAAGAATAGATAAACGGTCTCAGAATAAATATGAAAAGGATACGGAAAACAGGAATAAAGTTTGTGAGTCACATATTGTGACTGAGACTCGAACTCATTTGTGGTGAAAGATAATTTTTTCAATTTTTTTTTTTAACGTGTTTTTTTAATCTAAATCGTAGTAACAAACAAAATTTTCTGTTTTTGATATAATTTTTGGTCAAACAAAATGAGGATGTATGTATTTTTATTTATTTTTTATTTATTTATTTATTCACGCCTTGAAGGTTTTTTCATGTACACGTTATTATAGTTACATAAGTTATTTAACATTGTATCAAAAATTAAAAGCAGAATTAAAAAGAAATGACAATATTAGAATAATATAATAATATAAAAGATTTGACGGCCTCCGTGGTCCCGAGGCAAGACTCTCGACTCACAATCCGAAGGTCGCGGGTTCGAACCCGGCGTGCGCAAATAAATTTTATTTGATTAATTTGTGTTATTTCACAATTTATTCATTTAAAATAATATATAGTAGATACTATCAGTATCGCCCTGGTGTAAGACCACCACTCAGAATTGAAACGTTGCTTGAAATGGCTTTAGCCGTGCTTAGTGACCACATCTGAACAGCCAGGTACTTCCCCACCTTCCTCTCTCCCTATCTCCTTCCCCTCCCCACTACCTTCAGCCTCACAACATACGCCAATTGGGGATGCCATGGTCTCACTGGCTCCAGACGGGAGCAGTTGGGACTCTTGTGCGGTATTTCATATAAAAAATAAAAAAAAATTATAATAAAATTTGTGTGAATTTAAAAAATTTCTGATGTAAATTCTGGTAAGGAATAAATGAAAATATCAACGGATCTGAATGTATTCCTAAGCCTATGTAGTATTTGGATTGGGGAGTTAATGAGAAAGTTAGTTTTTATCGGATAAACAAAGAACAGTTCTGGAAGTCTCGTGTCACGATTTGGTACTCGGAATGTTATTAGTTTTGTTAAGTCAGGTGCGTCAAGTGATCCATTAACTAATTTAAATAAAAGTACCAGATCGCTCTTGGTTCTTCTACACGATAAGTCAGTTAAATTAAGTAGTTTCATTTAATTATCATAATTAATTTGTTCAATGGGTATAGAGAAATCAATTTGGGAGGCGGGAACGGGTACCGCCGCCCCGGGAACCTTTATTGGATAACCAACATCTCTGCCATGGGTCACCCCAAGTGGTTCGCTACGTTTTGTGATTTAGCAGGGGTGCCCGGGTTCATGGGGTGAGGTTTGTCTAGGTCTTGGAGGCGGATGACCAGGACACACTGAACCCCAGATTCCTACCCACCCCTTAAACCCTTTTCCTTCCCAGAATTCTTCTCTCCTTTCTTTCCTTAAAACGCCTTCCACACAGCATCATCAAAGATGACATAGGCCCTGAGGAAAAAAAAAAGAGAAATTGAATTAATGAATCTTAAAAATTTATGTTGAACTCTCTCAATTTTTAATTGATGGGTTTTATTGTATGGTGAACAAATATTTGAATTGTATTCTAAATTACTTCTAACTAAAGCAGTGAAGCGAATTTTAAATGAATAAAGTGACGTAAAATCTTTAACTTTAACTTTTTATTTGAAACTTCATGAGTTCCGCGTAGTAATTAATTTATGTAGGTACCAGATGTGGTTGTTTTGCGACTTTTCAACCCACGACAAAATATCCCCGACAAAATATATTACGGACAAAACATCCCCAAACAAAATATCTATTAAAACCTAACCTAACCTTACCTCACATAATCAAACCTAACACAGAATAGGACAAAAATAATACAGACATCCTGCAGAGACAATATATTATTGTTAAAATATTCTAAAATGTGAAACACGGTTAGGTTAGGTTAAGTTAGGTTAGGTTATGTTAGGTTAGGTTTAAGTAGATATTTCATCGCGGGATGAAAACGCGCAGTACCAGATGTAGTACCAACACGTATTTTAATGCACTCCTGAAAGTTTAACGTGGAGACTGATTAATTTAATGTCTAAATCATCAAACGGCCGTAAAATCTGAATAATTAATTCGCACCCCATTTCCTGCTAACAAGGTACTTAATCAAGTTAACGCCACAGCCCCAAGAGTTATTATTGAAGTACCTCTGCCGTGCCATAACCCTTAACCTCTCAGCCTAAATTGTTCGCTTTTTGGAACAACTCGTATAGGTCTCATAGAAATCGTGGATTCTTCATTACTTTCGGAGAACAGAAATGGAAAGAGAAAACACGACCCGCAACGCTTTACATTCAAATGTAAAAGTTAAACAAAAAATAACCAAAATTATACTTTATGAAACCAAGATTCCCAAAAGCAATTAAAAAAAATTTGAATTAAAAAAAAAAATTATAGGCAAAGAGATGAAAATAACGTTTATAAAACATGTGTCCAATAAAATATGTATGTGTGGTTTTATTTTTTTTAATCCCAGTAACTTTAGTTAGAAAATACATAGGGTGAGGCATGGTTTTTCTCACATAGTGTGAGACATGGTTTTTCTAATAATAAAATTGCAAAACGTATTTCATTACATTTCAAAACAATTTTAAATTTTCGGATACTTTCAGGCAATTAAAATAAAAATGTAGTAACTACTAAAATGTAGCCATAAATTGAAAATCATAGAAATAAGAAAGGGCGTAATTTCGAATTTAAATATTAAAAATAATCAGAACATATTTTTAAATGACCCATTATTCAACTCTTTTTTTTTTTTTTGACCTGCCAACATATTTATTTTTTCTGTGAATAAGTGCGGGATAATAAGGAACTCCAGTGAAAAATATTATGGCTTTAAAAAAATATGTTCATACAGACCTGTAAACACTGATTCTGAATATATAAGTTTAATTAAATATTATTTAATTAATTAACGTTAAATATTATTTAATTAAACAATATTTAACGTAGAGTTTTAAAAAAATTATTAAAAAGTCCATTTTAAAACGTGTCATCAAAACACCCTGTCAAGTTGGTATTATTGAATTTGTGAGGCGTGACGTCACCGCGTCCATAATTCTCGAGTCACCATCATTTTTGTATTAAAAATATGAAAAGCCGTTAATTGGTTTATAGGGATTCCGTATTATTGGTTTATAGGGATTTAGACATAAAATAGTTTTTGTTTTTATTGAAACATTATTAGGCTTAAATAATTCAGTATAAAAATAAAGTATCTCTATTAGTTTACCTATATTATTTAAAATATTCAAAAACTTTTACTGTACTAAACGATCGTAATGTCTTTCGCAATGCTCCAATTCTGAAATTCAAAATGGCCGGCAACAAACAGCTGTTCAAGCACTATAGGCCGTCGCGCAGAAAAGTAAAGACCGAAAGTAAGAAAACGGTTTACAGCGCAGTTTTCACTATGAGACTTTTCTGCGCGGCGGCCTGAAGTGACGTCCCTCTCCAAACCTACATATAATAATATTAAATAATGCAGATTTTAGAACACCAATAAACTGTTTATTAGGTGCGGTCACAGATGTATTATTGCATTTGGTACAAAACAATAACAGTAGCGATGACATGTTGACATTTTACCTATTGTTTTTCTATTTTAAAAAGCAGTTAATCTTGAATAAAAAACGCCTCGACTTCTGACACTTCTATTGATTTCCATACAAAATGACAACACCTGTTGAAGACAACTGAAATTTTTGGCATGATGACGTCACACGATTCACACTAGATTTCGGGGGAACTTGAAAAATTGAAACTTTGATAATTATTTTAACTTACTATTAAAACTTACTTTAAAAATAAAAATAAATATGAGGTTATTTAAGTTAGAAGGTCTTTATTCATTAAAAAAAATTAAAAAATTGGACTGGAGTTCTTTATTGTAGAAACGTCATCGAACTTAAAACGATCCTCTAAGTGCCATAATATTAAGTAGTATTTCTATTTTTCTTTAGATTAATTTATTTAGCTTTATGAAAATAGAACAAAAACATAAAAAATATCTGTGGATTCCTTTATTTAACTTTTGTATACGATGTGGGGGATAAAAGTCATTTTTCCGAATGTACCTAATAACCTAAGTAGCTTTTCTGGGAAAACTACGCATTACAGATATCACAATATTTCCAGATATAAAAACACATTTTTGGGTAAGATGGCACAATTTATTAAAATAAAATTTTCCATAAAAAGAGTGTGTTATTACGAAAATAGACACACGGCGGGCCGCTTGCAAAATATACCCTGGTACAACAGACCATTCGGTCGCGGGAGCTCGGCATTTCAAAGGAAGATGGAAAAAAGTTTAAGCCTACACTTTCAATTTTATTTGTTGGTAAGACATTTTTTAAAAACCTACTTATTACTGGTTATTAACCCTCACGTTAGTAAACACGTGATATAAAGCATTGATAATTATATTTGAGGGAGTTCAAGGACGTTCATACTCACTTAATTTTAATTCTTTTTTGTTAGTAAATGCCAACTAAGTAAGCCTCTAAACGCTGGCCGTTTTTGTCACTTTGGAGTTAAGTTCATAATACTAAGAGATATTTTGTGATTACTTTCACCATGCAAAATCTCCTTTCAAATGCGAAGATAAGATTAAACATATTACATGAACCAAGTTTTATTTTTAGTGGTTTCTTTTCAAATACGGAAAGCTGCCTGTTATAGTTATTAGAGTTGGAAATACATTTTTAATTCCAACAAGTACCCTAACATACCAATCTCCACCATGTGAGATATTAAATAACGCTTAAACTTAATTCAATTAACCTTTTTTAGTCATAAACGCTGTCCGTTACATCACTGAAGACGTGAACAGACTCTGAGGATAAGTATTCACATCCCGTAATAATCCTATGGTGTGAAAAGTTTTAACTGACCATAATGAAAATTTAAACTATTTCAAGAATACCGGACAGTTAGCATATAAGCATTATTTGCTAATAAGCATTATTTGATAATATCAAATCATCATCATCATCATCTTCATCCCCTTATCCTATTCGGATCGGGGACCCGTTGCATTGACAAGGCTCCTCCATAGGTCTCTGTCTTGTGCTGACTGTTCGGCCTCCGTCCACGGCAGTCCCATCCTCTCCTCACATAGTTTCTGGAGTTGCCTCGCCCAGTTGAGTCTGCGGCGGCCCACTGGACGGCCACCCTCTGAAATCGCATTTAGTATCTTCCTCGGAATTCGATCATCAGGCATTCTTAGTACGTGCCCAAGTCACCTTAGCGGTGGTTCAATGTTTAGTTCGTCTCGGATTGTCGAATTTCCTAAATGATCCCATTTCATAACTCCTGCCACTCCTCTCAAGTACCTCATTTTGGCAACTTTGACTCTAGAGCGCGTTCGTTTGCTTAGCATCCATATCTGGTGGCCGTTAATGAGCGTCGGGCGATATATGAACACTGCCATCTTTGTTTTGATACTAACCTCGGCTTTCCTTATCACTGAGCTGTAGAGAGAACGCAACACACCGCTTGCCGCACTAATTCTTCGATCAATTTCTCCGTCTTGCCGTCCATCGCTGGAGAATTCAACCCCGAGTTATTTGAATCTGTCCACCTGTTTCAACCTTGCACTGACCTGTTTGAGTCCCATTAGCGAGTATGTTGCACTGAGTTTGGTCCCTTCCTACAACCATCACCTCTGTTTTTGAGGTACTCATCTTCATTCCCGCCGCCGTGCACTCTTCAAAAATAATAATATCGACTATTTTTGGTTTCTTCAATTCTCGAGTAAAAATGTTACTTATTATTTATTATTTTAACTTTATGAGTAAAACCTCAAACTGTAATATTTAATTAAATGAAGACATTATGAGCGAAACTCAATCGAAAATCTGGAAACAGAAAAATCAGAAAAAGATATTGGCACCTCTGGGACGAGGTGCCAATATCTTTTTCTGATTTTTCTGTTTCCAGATTTTCGATTGAGTTTCGCTCATAATGTCTTCATTTAATTAAATAAAAATGTTACGTTCACTCGATAATGAAATAAACAAAAACACTTGGTTTGTCCGTTCTTCTACCTCTACATATTTTAATCATTTAAGAAGTTGAGTGAAGTTTAAACTTATTAATTCAACTGGTCTTCCTTCGTTGGAAACTGGCTACTTAATTACTAAACGTTACCTATAATTATCGACAGTACAGAGTTAAACGAGCGGTGCTCCAAGAGATATTGCAGTTTGCGATGAAAGCTTGTATGACAATATTTAAACAGAAATACCTCAGTATAATTTCTACTTTTACAGGGTATTTGGTAACCGATGTTAAAATCAGGGAAAAAATTTAACAAAAAAAAACCTAATGTTTGGGAACGTAAATCCTACAGAAATTTTTGAATGTAGCTATAACTTTGTGGTTATCCATTACAAATAAATGAAACAATATAACTTTGTTAAAACCACTTTATATTTTATTTACGCCGACCGTAATGTATGTTTGCCCTGAGGAAGGAACGGTCGTTCCGAAACCGGTCGGCGTAAATAAAATATAAAGTGGTTTTAACAAAGTTATAATATTGTTTCATTTACCTACAGAAATTGTTCAGATAAATCTGAATCTTCTACTCATTACAGTCTAGCTTCGTTTTGGACGATATCGACGAAGACGGAATAAAATAATATAAAGTTCTATCAATCTGATTAATATTTATTGCTTACAAGCTGGTACCCGGTATGCGTTGCTTTGCCATTTAATATTTTTAATTGTTTCTCCCTGCGTGTCTTTTCCCATTCGTCACATCCCCTTCCGCCTCCCCTTCCTCTCCCTCCACTCCCCCCTTCCACCATCTCACGAACCCCTAGGGGGAGGGGAACCTCCCCTCCCCCCTACCAGGTTCCCCTCCTACCCCTCAGACGAACCCCCTACCCAAGTTCCCTCCCCCTTCCCCCTCCCTCCTCCCGCATTCCATACATTCATCCCCGGTACATTCAGTTTTCAAACATCTCGCGTGCCACCTTTTGCAAATTTTTAAACAAATTTCATTACGCAAGAGCTTACCATTATATATTGTCTATATTACTCGCTTTTTAATGGTAAAACAATTTTTAAAATCATTTTAGTGGTTTAGGCGTGAAAGCGTTACAAAAAAAACACACGCACTTTCGCATTTATAACATTAGTATAGGTATTTATAGATTACTAATGACACCATTTTCCTACAAGAGTAAATAGAGTAATATATTGTCGCAAAACTTTTTAGTCAATTGTGTAAATTTATTAAAGTATCTTATGTAAACATGACCGACATATCTTACAAGTATTTTCAATATCACCCAATTAATGGCGTCATGACTAATGACCCCTGAACGTCGTAAGTTTCTTTTTTCATCTTGAAGCTTCAAACTCCAATCCACCAAACAATCATTATAGTTTCATTCATAAGTTCAAAGTTAAAAAATCTACCATAAGCCTTCGCAAAATTCTCTGAATGTCGTGGGTGGGCAGTGTGCAGTGATGGTGGGCAGACAAACCTCACACCATAAACCCGGGCTAAGTTACCAAACGTAGCGAATCATTTGGGGTGACCTATGGCAGAGAATTGAGAAAAACAAGGTTCATAAGTCAAAATAATATTATGGCTTAATAAACATGACAAGAAAATTATAAAAAAATATTCTTCTTTTACAATGGCGCTTCAGCCCATTTCGAGCATTGGCCTCCTTCAAAATAAGCCTCCACCGCCCTCTGTCCTCGGCCATCGTCCTCCAATCTGCACCATGAATTAGCTCTATTGCATCCTTCCTGACATCATCCTCCCATCTCAGCCCAGGTCTGCCCGCCTTCCGTTTACCTCCCAGGTGTCCTGATAGAACCTTCTTCGGTACTCGTGTACTTGGCATTCGGTGCACATGTCCGGCCCGTCTTAATCTTTGGAGCCTTAAATGGGTAGAGAGTCTAGGAGCTTGGTAAATATCATAAAGCTCGGTATTGTTGCGGATTCTCTATGCCTCTCTCTCTTGCACCGCTCCTAAGATATAAAAAAAAAATATATGAAGACTAGGTATAACACAACAACGACGAAATCTATAGTGAAGACAACTATCAATGTAATGTATGTTAATACACTTAGGTATACTTAATACTGTGACAAGTGGTAAGTATATTTCAGTTGTCATTGTTTCAATAGAACCAAAACATACCCTATTTTAGGAATGTTGTTAGGCGGAAGGAAGTAGGGAGGGGAAGGAAATAGAGAAGAATAATATTCCAATCGGTTCTTATTTATTTATTTTTTTACGGACTAACGTCCAATTTACAACTAAGTAACACGAAATTTTGGAAATGTACATTACAAGAATAAAGGATGGTATATGAAAGCAAAGACAAACAGATAAAACATAAGAAAATAGAAGTGTCAAGTCAAGTGAATACTTTGCTAAAAATAGAGTAATAATAATAATAAATATCTTCAATTGTTTAATGAGCGACAAAAATCATTTAGGCTTATGCCAAAAAAATCAAGGTCTTGACGTGAATTGACCATTGTGCATATTCTGGATAGTGGTGAATTATTATAACCATAATTCGTCGAGTGTTGATTGAGGAGGAGCAGTTCTTTATTTCTGAGTCTACGAGAAGGTATATTGAATGAGATGAGTTGTAATAAAGTAGGTGAGTCAATAATATGGTTGATAATTTTGAAGAAACAAATGAGATCAGATTTTTCTCGACGGTCTTCTAAAGGAGCAAGGTTTAGAGTTTGTTCGATTTCATTATATGAATAATTGACTCGTTCTAATCCTAGCCTCCCAGCAATCCCTTTTAGGAACCGATGTTGAACGCACTCAATATGACGAATATGGATAGCAATGTACCTTTATTGTTTGTTTTTTTATTTTTTATTTATTTATTTTTATTTTTTATTTTTTTAACTTATTTATTTATTTTATAAATCAACAATCCAGTCCCGCTAAGCCAATTGCAATTGGATTGACAGCAGGTGCTTATAATTACTTACAAATATATTTAAAGTTAAAATTTACATCTTTTATCTACAGTTTAAACATTTTTTCATAAATTTTATCATGTATCAAAATAAATATTCTTTTTCCAATAACCAAATTTTCACCATGTATTTAACCTTATGCATAGAATTATGTTGCTTTATATTGTCAGGTAATAAATTAAATATCTTCGGTATGTTGTATTCAAACGTTCTCTGTCCGTACTTATTGTTAAATTTCGGAACTATTAACCCGTCGTTACGCGTGAAACTAGTGCTATATAAATGTAAATGTTGTAAATGCTTACCTTACACTTAATGAAAAAAACTCACATCCCTGAAAACCAAACCCCCTGTACATGTTGAACAAACGGAGCTGCCCATATTTACCTAACTGCCAGTCGGGCATTGTCGTATCAGCATCCGGGATGGGACGGACCAAGTCAAGCCTGATGTTTTCCTTTGCCGTTTGTCTAGTCTAGGTACAGAAGCGTGTTTGACGCTCCAGTACATTCCATTCTGTTCTTTGTACTGCGTACAAGTTACAAGGAATTATAAATAAGCGAATTCAAATATTTTTTTTACTAAACTCATGAAGACTTGAAATATGATTTAAGTCTAATCATATTAGAGATTCTCAAACGAAAATTTCAAACAGAAAAATCAGGAAAAGGTTTGGTCGCTTATAGGAAATGAACACAGGGCCTTTAGACTTGCCCCAGCTATATTTTAACCACATAGCTAATTCAAACCTATCCAATGTTATTATAACGCGTTTTAATATTGGCTGTTATCTTTATGTGTGATTGCAAGATTCTTCCCGAACTAAATGCAATCTATGTAGTGTCTGGATAAATAAATCCATTTTTATTTTAATGTGCGACAGAAGAGTGGTCAGAAAAAACAAATTAAAATTCAATATTAAAAATGTGTAACAATGACACATACCCGCTCCCAGAAGCCCGTAGTTTTTTAGTACACCAGGGAAAACAATATGTCGAGTCAATTGCTTTAAAGATCTCGGTATCGTCTTTGATCCCTAACTGACATTCTCGGATCACATATCACGGCTAACTCCAGCATGCTAAACTTCTGGGTTTTATCATCAGAATGTGTAAGCAATTTGATGACTCAGATGCAACGCCTTGTTCGATGGAGTCATAAGAAGTAAGCTGGAGTACGCTGGTGGTGTGTGGACTCCGCACAAAACTAAATATATTAATATGCTGGATCAAATCCAGAAAAAAACCTTAGGTATGCCTATATGCGGATGCATGGAACTAATCCGAGGTTCATTCACCATATAGAACAAATAGATTAAGTTTAGAAAAGAAGTTATGCAAATCTTGCAATTCTTAGCTTTAACATAATCCATAATTATATTGACCGCCCATTCCTATTGGAATGCTATGGCTTATATGTGCCTGACAATTTCAGCCGTAATCGTCGACATGACTTATTCAAAATACTATAAAGCAGAACAGATGTTCTAGCACAGCATAGCATGACAAGAAGAATGGTGCTGTTGAATGAAATATCGAAAACACTAAATATGTATAACTCTTCTTTACTTTCTAACATTTTTTGTATAATAATCATCTTCCTAGGTGTTAAGACTGTCAAAATGAGAAAATTGTACAGTAATTGGATAATTAATCTGTGTAAAATTTAAAAAAACAAAAATCTATTGACTTTTTTACAGGACTAGATCGTAAAAATCGTGCGCGCTCATCCAGCGTTTAAAGCAACGAAAGTCTGCCAATTATTTTAACGTTTGGCCAAAGAAGATCTCTGATTTGTACAATTACAACAATATTTTCGTTTTGATATTTGTCCGGTCAGTGGCTGAGTTGCGTTGCGTCCGCCCTCCATCACGACATAAGTAACACTTTTCGCTTTATGTGATGGTAGCGGGAGATTTTAAAATTATCGATAGATTATTAGTAACCCGGAAATGTTTTGTTTTTCTTTAAAAAGTTATAAACGCGACATATATTTTTAAGATTGAATACTAAAAGTAGGGTTTGTAATAAGTAATCTGTGAATAATCAAAACTGCGACCAGCACGTCAAATAATGAGATTCATTATGCTGGATGATACTCGTACACGATATAGTTGTTGCGAAATGTTTACGAAAATCCAATAGATACAATCAGTTCTCTGCTGACTTTACCAGACTTAATTTACTAGGTTTAATTTTGGATATGTATGGATGCAATGTGACGCGACGTCCAAAAACGAAGCCACGGATTGAGTGTTTTAATTAATTGAATATTGTGCAGGGTCGTTTAAATGTTTGAATGTTTGCTAAACTGGGCTGGTACTCATAATTTATTAGTTTTGATGGAAACCTTTGGAAGGTACGTAGTTCAAAGTAGGTTAAGTGTAAATTTGGGAGGCGAGAATGGGTACTGCCGCCCCGGGAACCTTTATTGGATAACCAACACCTCTGCCATAGGTCACCCCAAGTGGTTCGCTACGTTCGGTGATTTAGCAGGGGTGCCCGGGTTCATGGGGTGAGGTTTGTCTACGTCTTGGAGACGGATGACTAGGACACACTGAACCCCAGATTCATACCCACCCTTTGAGGATGCTGTGTGGAGGATTTTTTCAGGAAAGGAAGGGGAGGAGAGTTCTGGGAAGTAAAAGGGAAACTTGTAATTAAAACATAAAATATCAGAGAGTGCAGTTCACATGCGGTAGAAGTGAAACCTTCAGAAAACTTAAGTAGACAAGAGTAGAAGTGAAACCTTCAGAAAACCAAAGCACACAAGAGTGGGGAGATTACGAAGCACGCAGAAAGAGGAGAACGATTAGTCTGTCTTATTCTCTCGCAGTATGTATGTGTTTGTGTAATTTTAGTGACGCTATTTTTCGTTTCAACGAGTTTCAAATCACAGCGGTGCTAAAGAAGTTTTCGATTTCAAAAATTATTTAATTTAGTTATAAGTATTTCGGCCTCAAATTCAAAATTAAATTTTATATTAAAAAGGTCGTACAGCTTTTCCCATTAACAAACTGTAAGCAAAGAAGTGTTATTATTTATTCGGAGGGAAGGCTAGTTTGCACTAACAACATGTTAACAAGTTCTGGCGCAGTATCAGAGGCGGGCTAACTGACGTTATTTAATCTTCAGTCATTATCCAACCTCCCTACAGCTGTACCTACCATAATATAACACGATATGTGGGTAGGTGAGGGTGGTGATACTGAACACTGAAGTTCTGTGCCATGTCTCGGTGACATAAACAAGAGTATCTACCTACATTAAGGGTGTTTGAAAACTTGTTTTGTTTTATTTCACGATGTACATTTTATTAATTTTATTAATCTCCTACCGGTTTCAACACATTCATGACGTTCACTAGTAATCAACTAACCTAAAAATTATCGAAATGATTTAATTTAATTCGGTGAATGTAGTGGGAGTGGTATTTTGGGGGGAGGGGGGGGGGGAGAAAAGAACGGTGGGAGGAGTCAACATAACAAGGAAACATTGTCAATAATGGTGACTTGCAGGGTGCTATTTTTTTGTTAACCAAGTTATTATTTTTTTTGTTTATTTATTTCAAAGACGCGCAAATTAAAATTTGTACTAATATTGGAGTGTTTAAACTAAATTTTTATCTAGAAAGTTTAGCAAACTACTACACTGGCGCCCTATCTTGGCAAGATTCTGATTTGGTAGAAACTAGAGAGGCTTATTTTTTATTATTTTACTATATTTTTTTTAGCTACGCCGGCCACACGAAGCCAGGATAGTAACTTCGATGGTGGGGGCGCTACCAGCTCAAATAATAAAACCCCATCCTATTTATCTATTCTGACTAGAAATGCTAGCTTTTTGGCATCCTACTATAGAGTCTCCGTAGTGTACAAGGACTAAATATGCTTATTTTAATGAAAACAAATAACTTTGTGTATACCACTATTTAATTAACAATATCAACATGAAAATAATAACAATATCATTCGAAAACTATGTTTTCTTCGTCAGGATAATAAGTTAATAAAAAATAACAAAAGACAAACAAGTATAGACAAATTAGAACATAGACAAAATATTAGAAAGGAGAGGTGATTAATTACTTTAAATATCATAAAAAAACAATTATATAAAATAAAATATAAAAATTATTTTGGAAACATAGTTTTCGAAACATGTTGATATTGTTAATTAAATATTGGTGTTCACAAAGTTTTTTGTTTTCATTAAAATAAGCATATTTAGTCCTTGTATACTACGGAGGCTATTTGCGAAGATTGAAGAAATAAATATGCTTATTATTATATTTTATTTTTTTTCTGTTTTATCTTGCATATTCTATTATTAAATGTAATTTTTATAAACGGACACAGATTTTCATATATGGCTAACAGAGTATTGCACTCACCGCTCTGTTCGGCTGAAATAAACACACTTATTATTATTATATGTAGCCAAAGTTACTAGCTTGCTAAAATACCAGCTGGTTTGAAGTTCTAGCCTCAAGTTTACCGCTGGAAACTTTTGTAAAAATAATGTATGAATATGTAGGTATTCTTTTATCCTGACTCTTGACTCGAACTGACGAGTACCAACTTGTCATCTCTGTGTCTTCCCTTAGCGCCCTCGAACGCATCATCCTTACACTTGGGCGTCACATACCTGCTTTCCAAAAACTTATTTCTTGTCTGACCTACATGTCAAAATCATACCAGCTTCTTGTTCAGCATTCAATTCGCTTATACTGAATAAATTATTTTTTTCCAAACATCGATCGCGTTCATAATACAATCGAAAATCGAATAACCAAACAATTTGAAACAAGTGGTTCACTACATTTGATGACTTAGCAGGGGTGCTCGTGTTCATGGGGTGAGGTATGTCCGGGTCTTGGCAGCGGATGCATTTACCCACCCAATGCGTGGCGGGCCGGATCGAGAGAGAATGGTTGAGGGGTGACTTTTCACCTCCCCAGCCGGACTCTGTCGACTCATCGACTTGCACCGTAGTTGAAGTGATGGATTCATATGTCTATCACTCTTGGACACACTGACCCCCAGATTTCTACATATCCCTCGTAATTTTTTTTCTTCCCACAGACCCTCCACATAGCGTTAAGTAAGATCACATATGCCTTGAAGGAAATTATTTTCCTTATGGCCTCCTGCGTGGATTTTAAGTTTAAAAAGTCACCTAAAACTACGATAAAAGTATTTTTGCAACATAGCCTATAAAAATATCTTTTTAATTTTTTCTTATTTTTTAATAAAGCAAAAACAAAATTTTCTCTAAAATCAAAGATTTGCTAGTAAGAACTTAAACACATGCCTACCTAAGTAAAAATCATGAATGCCTTACATAATGGTAGATAACACTAAATTGATTATTCCGACTTGACAGGCTTAATGACCAATGCGATCTCCGGCGAGATAAAAAAATTGTATCCAACCCAGCGACAATCTTGGACTGGAACTGGAACGTAACAAACAAATTGACAAACAGATGAAATGCCAAATGGTAGATTTAAATTGGACTTCGGTAAGCTCTTTCTTTCTAAAACTTTAATCATTATGTTTGATTAAGAAGAAAAGCACCAGGCACTGCTTTAAAGCGCTCTAGTCATTTATTTGTAATTTTTCAGAAATTAACAGTGCTGCAAATAATGGTAGAAAACGTCCTGTAGTGGCCTGACAGCCACATTTCAAGCAAAGTTTCCCAAAGTGTGCTGCAGCGTGATAATGGCATTACCTCCCCGCGTCGCGTGCCGTGGTACAGTCATTGGAGCAACTGGAAGTTTGAGGTACATGATACACGAACAGGTATAGCTCGCTGTCTAGATACTCGTAGAGTGGATGAAGCTTCTGCCCAATGTATGTGGTTTGTAACGAGGAAAGTCTGATCCCGCATTCTGAATAGCTACCGAAATATATAACATACTTCTCTTGAACATTTCTAATATCATTATTTTTATTTTAACTTTTTATGAGTAAAATCTCAAACTTTAATATTTAATTAAATAAAGACATTATGAGCGAAACTCAATCGAAAATCTGGAAACAGAAAAATCAGAAAAAGATATTTACACCTCTGGGACTCGAACCCAGGACCTCCCTACTTTCCGGGTTGGGCGCTCTTATCCACTGAGCTAAGGTGTCGATATCCAATTCGGTCACTTTTAACTGTAACATACTTTGACTAAGAACCACCCATATTATCTTCATTTTTCTTAACGCATATTTTTATTGGCTGCCATCTTTATGAATGATTGCAAGATTCAACTCGAACTAGATGGTGTCTGAGTTTCGCTCATAATGTCTTCATTTAATTAAATATTACAGTTTGAGGTTTTACTCATAAAAAGTTAAAATAAAAAATAATAATATTCATCCTAGACTTGCAGAAGAGTCAATAGATGTCGCACATTAAATAAAATGGATAAAAATTAATCCAGACACCACCATCTGTTATCTTCCCCAATTAACTAACTAACCATCACGTCGTTTCCTTGCAGGGGTAGGCAGATAAGATGGACCGCTAAACTCGGTCTTGGCACACACTCTCTGCCTCATTCACATTCATACCTAAATGCCTAAAGAAATAAGAAATCTGAAAAGGTAAAAAGATAATTAATCCGTCACAAATTAAATTATTAAAAAAAATATATGCAACAGTTTTTCACTTTGTTTTAATGTTCTAATGTTATCCGGCAAAACCGAAAATGTTTATTTTTATATGTAAATACCTAATAAGTTGTAAATCTCTAATTTTAAATCACAGTTGCAAATATATATGTATGTCATAGCTTTCGGTCAGTAGTAATAAGTCTTAGTCGTAAGTCACTAGTTATATAAGTCTTAGATGTAAGTCTCTAGTTATAATTTTAAATCTTTGTTGTAAGACTATCGCATTAATTTTATTTTATTATATGTTTATACAGTATGTATAAACTATATATATATGTTTGTACAGCGCCCTTGAGATGATTTTTCATAAAAATGGCGCTTTTTAAATAAGCCAAATATTATTAAATATTATATTATTAAATATTATATTATTAATTTACCAACAAAGCAGTTAGTGGTGAATGATGACAAATGTTTGCCGTCTTCTTTATGTTAAGAAGTAGACACCGCGGCGTTCCACGGACAGTATGCTCCTGTGACCGTTGGGCCATGCGGTTGTTTCTGCAAGGCTTGATTTGGGTGTTGGAGCCTGTTAATCCTTACACCAGGGACCGCTCATTGTGGTACAATAATTAATGCACCACACCATCCGGCTTTTGCCCGCGTCTCGAGGAGCTCTATCCTTATAATTTCTAATCTACATTTTCCTTCATAAGCTGTCTACTCTGAGTTTTTTAATAATTTTGCTCTTAGAAAATGGAGTTGAAATAAAATCGTTTAAAAATTTCATTAGGTTTAAGTACTTCAGGACCCCTAGCACGGTCGATCGATAATGATTGTATCGATTACTTTCGGTAACTTCTCATAAATCCCTAACATGACTACAGATCGAAACGAATAAATAACAGTTCATAATGACTAAGGGACTTCGCTCACCGATAAACTGAAAAAAAATAGTTGTCGACGCAATCGCGATCAACCTCCTGAACAAAATCGATATTTTTCTGATCTGACATGTCAAAACATAACAAAACTTGAAAAGTCGTAAGCCACTACCATGGCAATCTGTCAACAAGGCAGCTGAACGCGACTGCCGTGGCCACCAGCACTATGATATGCAGTTGTCATAGTTAACGGTGAGAAGTTACCTAAAGTTATCTCATGTGAAATAATTTACTGTTGATAAATTCGAAATCGCACTCACCAATTTAGGATTTCGGGACGTGTTTTTTTTGTTGGAATTTTGGTTTGAAGTTATCGGTTTTGATTTCTTTATGCTCCCCAGCTGCTGGAGCCAGTGAAACTATAGTATCCCAGAATGGGTTGTGTTGTAAGGCGTAAGGTAGTGAGGAACAAAAAGAGTTATGTGGGAGGAAGGTTAAGAAAAACCTTACTTTTCGGACCTGGTCACCAAACACGGATATTATCAGTTCAACATTTCGATTCAAAACGCTGATATTTTACCATGGTAATTATTTACTAATCATCTATCTGTTGCGCCAGCTCATTATTCGTTTTTTCTGATGAACATCTGTAATTATTTATAAATCATCTATCTGTGGCGCCAGCTCGTTACTCGTTTTTCTGACGAACATCTGTAATTATTTATAAATCATCTATCTGTGGCGCCAGCTCGTTATTCGTTTTTCTGATGAACATCTGTAATTATTTATAAATCATCTATCTGTGGCGCCAGCTCGTTACTCGTTTTTCTGATGAACATCTGTAATTATTTATAAATCATCTATCTGTGGCGCCAGCTCGTTACTCGTTTTTCTGATGAACATCTGTAATTATTTATAAATCATCTATCTGTGGCGCCAGCTCGTTATTCGTTTTTCTGATGAACATCTGGCTGAAGTCGTAGTATTAAACCACGGATACACATGTCAGTAAAAAAATATTTACCAATTTCAAACGTAAAATCGACTTCAAAAATACCTTTAATAATGATTCTTTTTTTTTTTACATGAACTCCATGCAGGAGGCCCTAAGAAAAATAATTTCCCACAGGGCCTATGTCATCTTTGGGGATGCTGTGTGAAAGGTTTTTTTTAAGGAAAGGAAGGGGAAGAGAGTTCTGGGTAGGAAAAGGGTTTAAGGGGTGGTTAGGAATCTGGGGTTCAGTGTGTCCTGGTCATGAATATCAAACGATTTTTTATACAGTGTCAATTTTTTGTACTTATTGGCACGTACAATAAACACACAAATAGTTTTATTCTGGACGCGTTTTAATGAAAAATATTTTATACTTATGGTATTCGGCGGTACATTCTCTCTGCAAACACACTCGGTATCACTTAGTTATATTTTTTGTAAGTAGGTACACCGTATTTTTCCTAATCCGACTGCATATCGTATATAAGTATGTCTAGGGGGTCAACTGTCGGTGGATCAACTATCATGGAAGCAGGCATGCAAGCTTCTCACATCTCTGCTTTTGATCGTTCAAAGACCATCATTTTGTAATTTGTATCGCAAAGCGGAAAGGGTCGGGTCAAAACGTCCATATAAATTATGTAGAACACGACCGAATTTTGAAATGTCGCATAGCCTTGGATAAGATCGCAGTAACTCGTTGCTTCTTGGAACCACCCTCCAAATTGGGGTACCCAAGTAACAAAGGATACAACTTAATTAGTTTTCGTATCCTCAAAGAACACTTAAAAAAGGAAAATAATTTCTGAAAAAAATATTTATCAACAGAGATGAAATCTCGATTTTGATCATCGTGATGTTTTCCATTTTTGACACGATCGTAAAAACATAAAGCGAATCACATACTTTAATAAATTGCAATGCTTTGTAAGAAAATCTAAATTTAACATGACGTTGAAGTTTTTGTTTAAAGATCAATCATAAAAGGAATTTTGGCGAGGTATTGATACTCAAAGTAGTAGAAATACCAAACTGTTGTAATGAAATAGGGGATCAAAGTGTATGTGGAATATAGAAAAATTTGAATAATGTTATTGAAGTGAATTCCAGATTTAAGCAATAATTGCAACCAAATTTTGAATTGTGATCTAACATACATAACATGAATGCATAACATGATTCTTAAATAAGATTTAGAGTAATTTCCAAGGAAATTTGGATTCTTCCTCGGAGGTATCCAAACGATTAGCTGTTAACCATCAAATCGACAATCAGCGCTATTTAGATTTTTCGATATTTGAATGGCCCCTTTTGAACGCTGTTACCCGGCTCGTTTCCGTTTTTGATCAAATTGTGATTGTCAACAACTCTCTCCACTTGCCCGCCCGACCTCGCTCTGACCTATTTGTCTCGTTTTTCACTGACAATCGCTTCACCCTGGACCATGAAAACCCTATACTCTCTAGACCAGACCCGGCTACGACATGAAAAAGGAGCCACTGGATCTGCTCAGAACAGCTCTAACGCGGGCAACACAAACAACGTTCTCCCGACATTTGGAGTCTCCATGGATTGGGACCTCCACTCTCTTGTGTGTCTGA
Organism: Glyphotaelius pellucidus; assembly: GCA_936435175.1. NCBI lineage: Eukaryota > Metazoa > Arthropoda > Insecta > Trichoptera > Limnephilidae > Glyphotaelius > Glyphotaelius pellucidus. The sequence goes on from OW386558.1 coordinate 10,846,987, forward strand.
CCCACAGTGATCAGCTGACAAGAATACCAAGCGACCATTTCCCTCAACCCACCCTTATAAAAGTGCTGAAAATGGATTTTAATTAAAATTGGTTTTCATTTTTTTAAAAGACTTATTTATCTAATCAAAGTTATTTCGTACAGAGATGTAACCAGTGATTCCTGACCTTATGTGAGTAAAAAATGTTTATGAACAAATATTTGGTTGTGGTGGTTTTTTTTTTAATATATATTATTTTAAATATGAACAAAAATAAATTCTTTCATATGTCACTAAGCCCTCCCACTATCTCGACCCTTACTGTCCAATACCTATTAATTTCTTAGGTTTTTTGATGTAAAAAAACATCAGGGGAAAAAATTTCTTGGGGAAAAAAATTCTCCAAATAAGGTCAGAAATCACCGATTAACGTAAATCAGGGTTGGCACCCTGTATAATTTGTTATTTATTTATTTTTACATTATTCTAACACTACATAATCAAATTAGATTGTTGTTTTATGAGGCGGATAAAGAATTGCATCCACCGCTCTGTTCCACTAAAATAAACAATATTATTTCTGATGGTTTTATGAAGAAACAGTATACTTTGCGTAATTTACAATTTGAGAGCTCACAAGAGTCGCAACGCTCACGCGCTCTTGCGAAATAAACAGGTACAATGAAACGGTGACCGGACAACTCGGAATGAAAACAACTCAGAACCATCTCAGATAAGTCATTTAGATTGATAAAAAAATATTTTTAAAAATTGGTTAAATAGGTTACGTTAGGTTAGGTTTATCGGGTAATTAAAAATTATTTCTTTCATAGCTTTTAATGACTTTTCAAGGAGGTGTTGAGTTGACTTTATTCTCAGTTGGCATGGAACCCAATGAAACACGGCCTGTATCTTGATAGGATTGACCGGACACGGAACACGCAAACACATTCACAGACAGACAAAATAAAAAGGGTTTGAGTCAGTCGCTGCGTTCAGTACATTTATTTTTAAATTCATTATTGCCATTTTTATTATGCTTGATAATTAATCACATATTAATTAAACCTTAGATGAGCTGAGAATCGGCTTCGTGGTTCATTTTAAGGTCAAAAAAATACAAAAATGTCACTGACCGACGAATTAATGATCAACCATTTTACGAGGAAACCCCTGAAGCCTCGGGCATGTTTTGGCGGAATGTCAAAATGTTTCCACTTAGCAATAAAATCCAAATAAATGGAATGTTCCTAAACGCATCCAAAAACTAAAACTGTTTTTGAAAGGTGATAAATCTTTACTATCGCATAACTTTTGAAAAATAAAAATTTAGAATGCAAACAAAAAAAGTTTTTAAAATGGCCAACCTATTTTTTCTAACCAAAATTACCGATAAAAAATTTTAAAAATCACGCACATATTTCATTAGACAAATGTATTTATTATAAACGTCATCGCCAAAACACTTTTTTGTTGTTTCAAGTAAAATTAATTAATTAAAAATTCCTGAAGTTTAATTTTTTTTTCAAATTACCGTAGAAAACTTTGATTTCATAAAGGTCTACATTTTAATTATTTTGTAGTTAACTTTTGGATTTAAATATAATGTGTGGTATTTTATTTTTCTAATACTGTTTAGATCATATTTCTAAGCATGGTTTTAGTGGATAGACAATTTTTAATTAGCCCGAGGAGTTAAATACCCTTACCTCACAGTTCTGATTTGTTTTTCTGATCTTGTTGTTTCGTATAATAATGAACTAAGAACAACTACGCCACTCACCGCTTGCACTCAGCCTGGGGCGACAGTGCAACGATGTTGTACGAGTAGTTTGCACTTCCTAACTGGCTCAAGGGTCCAGTAACTTTAGTATTGCAAGTATCATTAATCTGTTTTGTTAGTTAGAAATAAATTACTCGATACATATTATAATGTTGCCAGTTTCGGAGAAACTTGTCAGGGAAGTTGGAAATGCCGACGCTCAAATAATATAGGTTAATTTAGGAAGTTTGACTAGCACGGAATAATATATTGTTAGACTGTGTTGATTTTAAGTTGACTTAATACTACGGAGAAACGTTGATTACTTTGTACGGACGAAACGTTAATTAATTTCCGGAAACTACTACTGGAGCGATCACGCGAAATAAATAAATTTGCCTGGATTGCTCGAGATTTTCAAAAGATCATTTTTTAAATTTTTGCCAACATTAAAAAAATCTTACCTTCGAATTATAACAAAGAGACACAAAAACTTATTATGATGCTATATAACCAATGAATTAACCTGTATTTTACCTTTATCTCATATTTGTAGGATTTAAAAAAAAAATATATTAAAAAATCGTACAGTTTATAACCGTGCGATTCCTGCGTGTTTGTTACTTTGAAACTCCGTGAGTGGTACTTATTCGAGTCAACGTAGAATATTTTTGATTTTTGTACGTTGTCTGTTGATACTTCATAATGAAAGGTGCATTTCTATTTATTTGTTTTATTTTAGTAAATTGTACATTTAAGTTTACAATTTCCTAATTAATTATATCATTTCATATTTCAAACTATATTTTTTCGTGTTCTATGTATCTCCTACAATACATTTTGAACTTTCCAATTGGTGCGGCCTTTAAAGTTTCTGGTAGAGTGTTGTATAACTTCTTCCCTTTGTATAGTAAACTGTTCTGCGTATTCGTTTTGTCCTTTTTTTGTAGTCTGATTTCCTTGCAAGTCCTTGTATTATGCCTGTGAATGTCCTTGTTGTATATAATTTTGTTTGAGAAGTATTTTGGTAACATGTTGTTCACTATTTTATGGATAAATATCATCGTGTGCAGGGTCAACATCTGTTTCACGGTTAGCCAATTTAGTTCCTTTAACATTTTATTTACTTTTGAGAATATATTTCGTCGAAGTATTATTCTATGGAAAAAAGACTTAATTTTAACCGTTAACAGCTGATTAGAAATTCTGCGTGAACAAATATTTTAAAAATTTATTTTTAAAATCGTTCTAAAATAGTCTACGAAGTTCGATTTTGCGACACCTATGATCATAATAGGTAAATAAAGTATTTCAATAACTTTGTTTGAAAATAAATGGCTGGCCATGGAAATTTTTAAAATAATTACAATAAACCTTTTATGACTGGTAGGAAAATGTGATCGAATTTTTGACCACCATCACTTGCAGAAAAATAAAAGAAAAATTTTTCAACCTTATTAGCTCCAGTGGTTATATATCATTCTGTTGATAACTTTATTTGAATGAGTTGTGTTCAATTGTCTTTAATATCATAGATAAAAGAAAGAGGGGATTTTGACCATAAACAAATTTTAGTATAGAGCACAAAGGCCCGGCCTTTGTTTCTAGCTACATACCAAACGTACATAAAATTTTGACCGTTAGATCCATCCATAGATACTAGAAGGCTTTAACCGCTTTTACCTGAGCTTATGGGTGCCCTTTGCACTTACCCTCCACTTATTGAAATCAGGTGAATTGCATTCGATCTTCCGAGAAGTGTGCGAAAAAATGTAATGGTTGGATACGTTATTCTGATAGTTAAATAGTTTGCTAGGGGTAAAATAATTACAATAATTATTAAAAACCGAAAAACTAACAACTTATTGTTTTCTACTTTCACACATTAATACGCGTATGTAACCTTACACATACTAAGGTTACATACGCGTACGTACGCGTATGTAACCTTAGTATTATTAATAACTTTTAAATAACTACAATACAATGCTGTACTCTACACTTCCAGCCACAAGCTAATTCTTCCATGGAAGAAGTATTAAAATATTTGAACATATACTTAAATAAAATAAAAAAAAATAATAAATTATTTCGAAAATAAATTCCTAGTGCGGCCAAGCGCCTGAAATTTTCAAGGCAATACATCTAAAACCTCACCGAGAGTCCTAGGTCTAATAATAAGAAAGTTTTAATTTCACAAATTATAACGTAAATGCATTTAATGTTATATTTTTTTTGTGATTTCTAAAATTCAAAACGTCTAAAGCTGAAAACTTAATTTTGAGCGGCAAAAATTTTCAATTGGGCCGCAGGCTTGGCATGCCTGTCATAGTCGCTTTGATATCAATGCAATTTAACCAGGATATAATTTCATTGCATTTTAGCTCGGCGATAGTTGAAATACTTTACTGCCATATCTATCTTTATATTATTTCGGTCTTTACAGATATTATAGACAGTTTGCAGTTGTGGACTTGTTTACTTTTGTAACATCGATAGCATGTGCACCATTCAGAATTGAAACGTTGCTTGAAATGGCTTTAGCCGTGTTTGTGACCAGATCTGAATAGCCAGGTACTTTCCACCTTCCTCTTCCCAATCTTCTTCCCCTCCCCACTACCTTTAGCCTCACAACATACCCAATTGGGGATGCCATAGTCTCACTGGCTCCAGACGGGAGCAGTTGGGACTCTTGTGCGGTATTCATAAAAAAAATTCATAAAATAACGGAATGCTGAGAACAGACATTTTTTCGAAATTTTGGAAAATAATGATTTTGCGGCCGGCCAAAAAACGCGTGACGTCACGTGTCATGCGAGGCAGGTATTGCACCACTGTGATCGATTTGTGAATCGTACTGCATATGACTTCAAAGAACATTACTGCATATATTTTATCAATGTTCACTTTGAATACTCATAATAATAATTGTCATTTTTGAATATCAATCGTCGAGTTGATTAGTCAGATATCTCAAAATAATAAGTTTTGAGTTAATGGGGAAAGGATTATTTATTTTTACGAGCTTAACATATTAAAAATGAAAGGGAAGCTTATCGGTCCGGTACAATAGTATGACATTTTAAAATTTCCTACTAGTAACCCAGAAAACATCAATTTTTGGTTTATTTCACTAAAAGTTTAAAGGATTTGGTGGTAGTAGTAATGTGAGTATTTTACCGATGAAGGGTACACTTTTACATTGCATACTAAATTCAAATTTCTGACGAAAAGCGATGTCTGAATAATAAACTGGACGATCGATGTAATAAAAAACCTTTACGACACTAAATTACAATAAAGCATAAAAAAATAGGAGATGACGTAAAATGATTTATCATTTCTTTCCATTTACGTAAATGCTTTTTTGCAAAAAAATTGTATTTGTAGATGTTTTGCGAAACCTATCAAACTAATTTACATAAAATTAAACAACAAATCAAAACACCCTAAACAATACAATTACAACTTCCAAAAAAATAAAATAAAGTTAACCAAAAAATCCATTTCCACAAATAGACACAATATTTGTATCTATTGTAAAAAAGGATAAAAAAACAAAGGAAAGCTCTATTTATAGTCAAATCGTAATAAAGTGACTCCACCTAATAAACCACAAGGGGGGAGTCTGGTGGAGTCACTGAATTATTAAACTTATAGAAATTTGCTGTAGTCATGTTCGTATGCCTGAAAAAAGCTAATTATTTCCTTACTTCTTCTGAACATATATTTATTGTAAAATATCAAAATTCTTTCTTAAAATGATAACAAACTATTTTTTTAAGCTTTTCTTTTTTTGTTTTTCCTGTTGATGCTTGTGGCTCTACGGACAATAGATTTGTCCCCTGCCTTTCTTTATTTTATTTTCTCTAATTTGATAGTGGTTCTTTAGAGATAAAGATATGGACCACTGCCTAAAGGAGCTGCCCCTATTATTTCTTAATTTTAAGACTACTAACAATTTGTCCTGTATATTTGTAAGCACTTGCGTACTGCTTCATAACACCGTATGCAGGGTCTTGTAGGTCTAGTTTTGTTTATTTAAATGTAGAAACGTTTTTTTTTTTAATTGTTCTTGCAAGAGCCTTGAAAGAGTAACCATATATTACTTACGGGCGGGAAAGTGGTGGATGCCCTCCAAAATGGCCTATCCAAGGCCTAGAAAATGTCTTACGTAAGTTAGCGGCAACAGTTTTCTTTCAAAACAGGATAAATCGCACTTCTAGAGAATATCTCAGATCAGTGAGTCAGGCCCATTTATTTTGGCAGGAGCGCGAGCGGCCTACATTATTTCATTGGCGGGTTTAAGCTCTCGCAGTGCTCGGCTCAAGTACCGAGGGTTGGGGTTTATTGATTTGACGTTAAATTTTATGAGAGCTTTATTAAATGATAGTTAAAATGATGGATGTAAATCATATTTGCTTAAAACCGTTGTGAATTGATCGTAAATTATAAAAAAATCCAAGAGCTGAAAATTAAAATAAAGATACAAAATTAAAAGCTTAATGTTTACCACGTTTATTGTTTAAAAAACCAACATATTTTCTGAGCAATATATATTTAATCTCAGTTTTTTTTTAAACCAGAAAGAGTGTAAACATGAATTCATATGCATATAAATAATCAAACATAATTTTAAATGGCACGTTATTAAATTTGTTCCCTTTATAAATTATGCCCTTTTACTCCTCTTCCCCTTCCCACTCTCGCCTATCCATTAAAACCTTCAAGTCTCTGTCTATTGTTGTAATTAGTTTTAAATAAAATCTGATGAAGTAAGCATTGCTTACGAAACATGTTCAATTTTAAACAACAAACGTGGTAAAAATTGAGCACTCTGTTAATTTCGAATTAAAATGGTGCCACAAAATAAGTTTGCTGTGTATGAAGAAAAATAAAGATTGCTTTACAATACAATTGCAATATAATACAAACGCTTACGTATGATAGAATTTTAAAATATTTATTGCCCGAAAACCGAATGAAAACGTAATGATAGGTTTTAAGGAAACACTTGTTAATTACCAAAGATAATTTTTATTTATTTTGACAGACATACTTACTCGAGTTCCCGAATCAATTCACATTTTCACCTTCCCTACACACACAACCATTACAAAAGCTTAAATTGCCGATGTGGATAATGTGAACGGACTAAGCTAGCAGAGTGAAAACGTGACGCCCGGAAGGTAAACCTACGCTTTAGAACACTGCTTAGAGTTGCTATCTGTCCCGATGTATGTGTATACTGTGTATTACACAGGTTTAAGATTCTTCCCATGTGTGTAACTAACTTATCAATGCCGATACCTGTGGGAAAACTTACTACGTTAATTAACTGCCTCACAGGAAATTTAGATATTTTCTACATATCCCTACAGCAAATTTCTGCAGGAAGTATACTTTAACTTTTAACTGTAATATACATCTAGTCTCCTTCAACGGAAGCAATCTTCCGAATAGACCCTCCATTGATATGCTTGGTGTATATATAAGTTACCAGCTCAGGTGTGGGGGCTCCATCGAAGCCAGAGTAAAGTTAGCCTCTCAAAAACTGGGCGTACTGTACAGGGCCCGCAAATACTTTACTAGTACACAACTGCTAACCCTGTACAAATCGCAAGTGCGCCCCACAGTTGAATTTGGCAACCTTGAAAAATACCCTCGACTCTGAGCAGAAACGGGCGGTCCGTTTGATAGATTCTACCACCTTAACGGAAGGATTGCAATATTTAGAGCACAGGCGTCGGGTGAGAATGCTATCCATACCTTCTACCGGTATTTCAATGGAAGATGTTCTGAGGAACTAACGTCCTTGATCCCTTCGGCACCGGTGCATAGTCGGGAGACACGCCAAACGCGCGCCCAGCATATGTACACGGTTGACATTTGTCACTGAGAATGGGTCGTTTTGTCGACTCGTTCTTGAGTTCAACAGCTCGGCTATGGAATGATTTGCCGGTTTCTGTGTTTCCTCTCTCCTACAACATGGGTCTCTTCAAGACCAATGTTCATTCCTTCTTCTCCTCAATAAGACCCTCCACCAGCATCCCAGATGACATAGGCCCTGAGGGAAATTATTTTCCTTTGTGGAGTTAATGTAAAAAAAATACATCAAATAACCAACGTCTTACCATTTTTGTCCTACGTAAACTAAAATTACGTTTATTATGCTAACTAAATTTTTTTGTATTTTTGTTAAAAAATATTTCGACTTCCATCGTTATCAAGTCCTTTGCCTCGACGCCCCGACAAAACCTTAAGTCCCGAATAAATAAAAATGTCCAAAAAACCAACAAAATGCATCAATGCTTTTTACTAACGAGCATTTTGTTCGACAACTACCAATGTTGCACTATCTGGATATCTCTACAGTGTATTCTTTCTTTGTTTCCTTCACATTTACTATAGTCCCATTCTGATCTTCATAAATCATTTTCTGAAAAAATATGACGTTATTTCGATTTTACAAGACTCTTCTGGTAACCCTAGCATTACTAACCTCCTCAACCCGGTGGACAGCTCGAAACAAATCTAGTGTTGTTTTTATTAAATGGAAGCTAGGTAGAATAAAATACTTATAATAAAATAAAATTATAAATAAATTCAATTTCACGTTACGAATAAGATACTGGTCTCTTCGCCATAAAAGCGTGTAATTTGGGAGACATAACGTAGTCAAATGTATATTTTTCTCATTATTTTAATCGACAGTTTTGTTGATTATTGTGTTTTTCCCTTCCTGCACATTGGCTGCTTAATAACACGGGAGGTCTCATTTAAAAAGATTTTTTGCAAAGAGTTTCAAATCGTCGCATCAGTTCTTATTTGTCCAACAGACCATTTTAGTTTTTGTTCAATCTCACTTTGAAATTAAAAATTAAGAATAAATAATGATAGTTAATCACTTAACTAAGAATTATTTAAACTAGTGAGACCTTTACCTTTACGGAAACTGCTTTATCTTAACACCTCTCATATTGTTTCATTGAAATAATGAAAGAAAACCTTCTCCTCCTGTAAAATTTTCTTATGGTCTGTTGGACAAAAACGAACTAAAGCGACGAAATGATAATACTGGCGTTGAGAAATTTCTTTGTGAAGTTAAAATTTTAAGTTAAGTTAAGTGAAGTTAAAAAAAAAGAGGTTTGCCTATTGGAAATAAGTTTCGTAGCAGCTGGTTAGCAGAATTTAAAGGAATACATTTTTAATTTAAAATTACTTTTAATTAAAACTTTTCTTGAATAACCAGGTACCTTTTATCTTTCTCCAACTCTTACCTATTCCAAGAATTAAAAAAAAAGATATTTAACTAATGCTTAGTTCATGAACAAAAAAGTTCAAAGCTCTAGAAAATCTTGATTATACTGTGATTTTGCATGATGAAAGCCTTGGCGTTTAAATCCAGATTCCCTCTGTAGGGTTCTCAGGCATAAAAATCAAAAGATATATCTCCTGTAGGTAATATCTACCCCGTGAAGGATCTACAGTGTCCCAATTTGGGCTTTATTCCCCTTACGACTAAATTTTTAAAGCGACGAAAGTGGGCTACCAATTAATTTTGATCCTGAAAATTATAATTCGATTTACCTGTTTCAAGTCTAAAATATTTAGGTATTTCCTTATGCAAATACGTCTAAAAAACTTGTATCAGTGGTTTTTGGATGTGTTGCTTTATTGGTGTCGTATTTTTAACTACACTTCAAAAGACAACCCGGCAAATTATTTTTTACTGAATGTGTTTTTCATACAAAAACAATGAGTTGTTGTGAATTGGAAGTGAATCAACCTCTTTCTTTAGAAATTATAAAACAAATTACGTAATACTGGAAGCACACGAAATGCAAAAGAATCAATTTAAAACGGTTCCATGACAACTCAGAATCAACTCAACTGAACACCTCTTTGAAGTCATTAAAAGCTATGACAAAAAATATTAAAATATAGTCTTAAACCCAACTTAAAATATGTAACCAATTTTTTGATTAAATTTTAAATTTAAATAAAGTTATTGGGTGATGGTGATATTGAACGACAGAGGAGAAGTATCAGTAAACTGTCTAATACGATTAACCGAAGATTCTTCCAATGCAACAATAATGTAAAAAAAACATTGTTCAATGCTTTTTGCACCAGCAAGTGTGAAACGTGGTGTATACGTGTGAAACATGGTATCACTACCGAATTGGCTTGATGGAACGATTCCGGATCCAATATAATAATGCAAGCAGAATTATGTTTAGATACAGAATGGATAAACAGTGGATGGAATGGATAACAATGTTTAGGGATTTAGAACTGCATAGATTCGCCAGTCTGATGAGATACCGGGTCACTGGAGCCAGGATTCGACTAAAGGCCTCCGACAACACGGTGGTGACCGCAGCCTTCCGGCACCTAGCGCCACTCCTGAGTGAGCGCTGGGCCCGAGCTCACTCAAGACCAGGCCCTGGATAAAAATGGATTATTAATATACTATTCCTCCTACTTGTTTCTTTATTGGGTAAATGTATAACTATATGGGATGTGTGAGATTGCACTATCCTCCCCACATCCTGGAATAAAGAAGTTTTATTTTGTATTTTTTTTTCATCTTTTTTAATGAATATTCAAAGGAGGTCACCATTTAAAACATGGACCTTTGACAGAAATAGATAACTCATGCCCTCTCCTTCCTTTCCTTAGGGAAAAGAGCCTCCATAAGATGACATAGGTCCCGAGGAAAATTGTTTTCCTCATGGCCTCTTGTGTGAAGCTAATGTAAAAAAATAGAATTTAGCTTCTTAGAAATTGCATATAAAGCCATACTGAATCTCTTAAGCGATCTGTTTTTAAAAAAAATAATGTTATTCGTTTTTCGAGCTGCAGATAATGGAAGCCTTATTATGACAGATATCCTTTGAGAATAGGCACTTGCGGACCGATCCGTGCCTGAAGCGCCAAACCTCATTACCTTGCGAGGAAGCTCTACCAGTAATCCGGAGTTAACAGTTTAAAGGTCTTAGCGAAAGCTCTGCTGTAATTTACTGAGTTTGGCAAAGTCCTGTTTTTACTCGACCGTTTGGCTTTTTATGTGACTGTAAATTTGTTTGTGAGTTCCGTTTCCGGTTTTCAAGTCTGTTGCAACCAACCTGTTATTCAAGTTAGCCTTTCTTTAACCAGATGGCTAACTTTCAGAGAGCTTTTCAATATTAAGGAATTATCTTCCTGAACTTTAAGACAGATATGTTGTTTTTTTAAACAAATTGGCTGATGATTCTTATTTTACTTGAAATCAAAAAGTTACATTTAATATTACACGGTTTGTGATTAAGTGTATGAGTACTTAAGTACCCACCGATAATTTCATGATTTCAGTGGAATTTGTGGTTTTAATTTATTAAATAACCGCTGTTTGCGGTTGGCTCGTTTCGCGTGTGGTTCGTGGTTTGGCTCACAAGTGTGTACGCACCATCACAATGATTTTATTTTAAATTATTTTTTTATCGTCCATCCCGCCGCATATATACCTAAAGCACCACAAATATATTTTATTATTTTACAGGGTGTTAAGGTACATACTTGAATTACTTTAACCAGTGAATCCTGACATTATTTAAGGTAAAAATGTAAATAAAATATTGCTTTCCGTTGACATTCTCAATGTTTTTTTTTCAACTTAAAAATTCAAAAATCTCTTGCCTTTTTTTGAGTAAAGGGTGGGTGATGTTGTGCACGTACTCGGCTGAGTGACCAGTGAAGATACATGTAAGTATTTTTTGTTTGATTTTGAAGAAAAAAGTTTAAAAAAAAACATCAAAAAGTTACCGGAGATCAAGATTTCATCAACATTTACTTTAATTCCAAATAACGTCAGGAATCACCGGTTAAAGTAATTGACCCTGTACATATCATATTACAATAAAGATGTTTGTATATATATACATCCGAACCACGTATATTTTTAAATATTTTAATTAATTTACTTTTATTCGTGTCTGCACAGTTTTAGGTGTGGAATCGAATGGAAATTATTAAAAATACCGGAAATCGACTTATTGACCCCCGGGTAAGGTAAGGTAAGGCTTTAGATTACGATTCCGGAAGTCACGGGTTCAAACCTGGCGTACGCTAGTAAATTTTATAATGAATTTATTTTGCTTCGCAATTAACCATTGGAGCGCTTTTTGCCACAATATGGCACTATTTAAAATACCTAGGATTGCTTTGCTGCCAATTTTGGTAAATTTTCCCTTATTGGTAAGTAATTAAGTATAAGTTTACGATTTTATAATATTTTTTTTATAAATCCTACGAATATGTGATAATCGATAAAAGATAGGTGAATTCATTGGCTATAAAGATCTATAATCAGTTTGTTAGTCTCTTTATTAAAACTCGGATTTTTTTTAATTCGGGCGGAAAATATTCAAAATGTTCATCGAAAAATCTCGAGCAACCGGAGAAAAAAGTTTTAAACTGCGCTGTCGCTCCATTGGTTTTTAAAAACAATTAATATAAAGCATATTTGCGAAACATTACATTGCGGAGGACACCCTCAGAATCGCCCTGGTAAAAGACCACAATTCAGAATTAAAATGTTATATTAAATTGATTTAGCCTTATTTAGTGACTCATAGAAAACTCATTTTTTTTCCATCGAAATCTTTGAGAATTGAATCGGTGACTATATTTCTAAAGTCAAAAATTTTTTCACCTTTCAATTTTACATAAATAAGAAATACAAACCTTCAAAAAAAAATTCTACGTATTTTTTTCATCGGTCTGCTTTTGTCTGCCATTGAAAGACGTGTGATATTTTTAGTTCAACGCAATAAATCTATTTGCAGACCACATAATTTAACTAGGGTCAAGGAAACAGAATCAAGGTGAAAAACATCTTTGAACTGACCTGGTTTTCTGCTATAATTTACCTAGTTTCTGGCACAATTTACTTTTTATTGATAACCGCCAAACAGACACAAGTTTTAACGAAGTGGAACTTTCCTGGTTCAAAAGTTCTTCTAGTGATTTACGGAGCAAGAAATATTGATTTGGTTAAAATAACCATTAAGCAGTAACTCCCACGCGGTGAAACCACTGAGAAGTGAGTTTTATTGCCACTAACTTGGGCTTTATAATAATAACCTACTTGCGGTTACCAGAATTATGAACTAAGAAATTGTTAAAGTTTTCCTGAAGTAGAGCATGTTTTGAACGTATTAAGTTTCAGGTCCTTTGTTTTCGAAGGTCAAATGAAAGCAATAGAAGTCAATTTACCTCTTTCACACAGATCATCCATCACGAAATCTAAGTAAGTTATTTTCATCAGAATTGAACCAGAATTTGTCCTTTAGGTTGTTACGTTACAAGAATAAGGAATCGAGTCTTAAGTACCGTCATGTTTCGACAGTCAGCGAATCGAGCCCTAAAATACTGTTGCACCGCGGGACGGTAATGCGCAGGCGCATCACCCCTCCCGCGACCCACGGATCAGGAGACGCGCCGCACACGGCCATTCAAACCAGTCTTCAGCAAGCGAGCTTCCCGGGCCCACGTCCCGCGCGAACATGTGCGACACAAGTTCAGTTTCGCCGGTTGTGCACTTCCGGTGTCCGCGCATGGACGCTGCTGAGACCGGGAGAACAAGCGCGTAAAGCCGCTGTTGGCCCATAAACCAAACGTGAGTCAATTACCATGTTACCCTTTGTGTGCAATTAAATGTTTTGAAGCCCTAACCACGCGTGTAGAGAGCAGAGACTGACGTTCAAACTAACTTTCAGCTAGGATCGTTCCTCTTATGTATTATTGTGTCTCCTAGAATTGAATAAACTATTTATGTGATAACCTACCGTGTTTTGCTTGTCGAGAGAGGCCCTGGGGGGATGGAGAAGCGTGAAGTTCCGAACCACAAGCACTAGCCTTGAGGTTAAGAGAAACCCTGCTTGCACCGAACCTGAGCTAGTTTTTATTTGGGGCAGATACAGCAACTAATTTGTATTAAATATGTGGGAGCTTTCTCCAACCCTGCCGATAGCATCAGCACGCACGCTGACGCTAACACTGGCGCTAAACGTGGGGCCATTTAAATTTTTTTCTGTTCCACCACGGCCTCGTTCCCAAGCAACAATTGTAAACTCTGAAATGTTATTATGATGTATTGTTTATTCCCAATTGTCTAGCACTTCCAACAGGAATCTCGGCGCGAACGTAATTTCGAATCACAATTTAAATTATTACGGGCGCGATTTTATCATTTGTGAGTCGTCACTCGACAAAATATTACCGGTATTCCAACGCAAGGTGCCCAACCTAGGAAGTTGTCGCTGCGAATAATACAGTGATTACAAAGTGTCGGCCGATTAAAATTGCTATTTTCAATACAAGTGAATAGTGGAAATAAACACAAATTAAAGAAGAATTTATTCAACAATTAAAATCATGTACATGATAAACAAATCATCCGCTTGGTCTCGAAAGTGCTAAATATTTTTAATAATATACTATATTGCAGCACGCTGGTACGTCTCTTAAACGGACACTTGCTGACACCTAGGGAACAAGTGGATTTAAATTCTTTCTGTCATTTGACAATTAAGTATTTTTGACTCTGTCGTCTGCTGAAACCGGGTCATGCCGAATCACATTCGAATAATGCAAAAAATACTAAATTCGCGTTGACGTGGATTCCTTGACACCTGACACTATAATACCTTGTCAATTGACAAAGAAGGTAATATCTTGTCGAAAAGACGAAGGGAATTCGCGTGTAAATACCAAAAAATTGGTGCTGTATAAAATCAGGCTATAGGAAGCCGCGTAATGAAACCATGCCCCCAAGATATTGTTGAATTCTCAAACAAATTACTTCCACGAAAACTTGTGAAAAATTTTTTCGACTTTTCCTTTTTTCGATTTTTTTAATTTTCGAAATTTTTTTTTTTCCAAAACGCTTGGATTTTTTCTTAAAAACGCATGGCCAGAGGAAAATCGCTGCTCAAATTTTCTCCAGTTTCGGACTCTGAAAATTTTTCCGATTTTTTCCTTTTTTCGATTTTTTTAATTTTCGAAATTTTTTTTTCCAAAACGCTTGGATTTTTTCTTAAAAACGCATGGCCAGAGGAAAATCGCTGCTCAAATTTTCTCCAGTTTAAGACTCTGAAAATTTTTTCGATTTTTTCCTTTTTTCGATTTTTTAATTTTCGAAATTTTTTTCCAAAACGCTTGGATTTTTTCTTAAAAACGCATGGCCAGAGGAAAATCGCTGCTCAAATTTTCTCCAGTTTCGGACTCTGAAAATTTTTTCGATTTTTTCCTTTTTTCGATTTTTTAATTTTCGAAATTTTTTTCCAAAACGCTTGGATTTTTTCTTAAAAACGCATGGCCAGAGGAAAATCGCTGCTCAAATTTTCTCCAGTTTCGGACTCTGAAAATTTTTTCGATTTTTTCCTTTTTTCGATTTTTTCCTTTTTTCGATTTTTTAATTTTCGAAATTTTTTTTTTTTTTCCAAAACGCTTGGATTTTTTCTTAAAAACGCATGGCCAGAGGAAAATCGCTGCTCAAATTTTCTCCAGTTTCGGACTCTGAAAATTTTTCCGATTTTTTTCCTTTTTTCGATTTTTTAATTTTCGAAATTTTTTTTCCAAAACGCTTGGATTTTTCCTAAAAAGCACGTGGCCAGAGGCAAACCTCTGCCCAAATTTTCAAATAACCCAAACACTTACAAATACGCGTTTTTTCGCAGAAGCATTTTGTAAAAAAAAAATATATATACGTCCCCAGTGGTCAATCCCTGGCAAAAATTTCTTTCCAATTACGGATAAAGAGTCGAGTTCTCGTTTTTCTCCCAACGTAAGGTCACCCTGACACGACCCTATACACTATGGAAGTCCCTCAAGTCACGCTGGGTATAATCCCCCACATTTCTACGTCAAAAAAGGAAGAACTACTACAGGCCCTGAGAAGTAGAAAGATTTCTCCCAGGAATAAATCCAAAAAATGCCTTATTCAATATGCTTCTTTCTACAACAAAAAGTACATCAGGAAGTTGCAGTTTCAACAGGAAGACACCTCAGAAATCATCTCTACCTCCCTCACAGTCTCCGAAGCAAAACCCTTGGTGGTACAAGCCCAGGAACAGACGAAAATATATGATTTGACAACCTGGAAGACGAAATACAACGGACTCACGGATGTGGAGGATTTCATCAACAGAATAGAAGAAACAGCCCAAGTCAGAGGAATCCCCGAAAGTATTCTACACAGGAACTTCATAGACCTCATCGCTCCTGAAATGCTTACCTGGCACAGGATACATAAGAGAAAAACAAACTCATGGAGGGAACTCAAGGTGGCACTTTTATCCAGTTTCGGAGAAAAAAAGGCCCAACATAGAGTCAGGCTATCCCTACTCGCTATCAAGCAGCACTCCGGAGAGCCTGTTGCTAGATTCACACAGAGGGCAGAGGCCATCAATATAAAGCTCACCCAACCTGTCCCTGAAGCGGAACTTCTCCCGGTTTTAATCGACGGTCTTCTCCCCAGATACGAAAACATCATTACTTCTCAGAAAATTGCCACGCTGGAGCAACTGAAAGATGTCTGCCAGCTACTAGAGGCATACCAGGATCGGAAGAGAGACGAAAGATTCCCCAAAGAAAACTTTCGCCCAAGCACTTCGTCCGGCATAAAACCGGAGCACAACGAAAAGAAATCCTGCTCTTTTTGCCACAAGATTGGTCACTCCCAAGCCGCCTGCTTTAAACAAGCAAAACTTTTATCCTCCAAAGACACCCATTCTAACAAAAGGCGATCCGTCGATCGTTCTCCAAGAAGAGATGAAGGGAGGAAGTTTGGCAAAAGACCACGCCAAGACAATACCGAAACGTCCATCCCGGATCTCAGATTCATCAAACCCCCTATGGATTTCTCCAGACCCCCTCCCAATTGGACAGCCAGGAAGACAAAAAACTAGACCCCAACCCCCCGGACCATCCCTCCCATAGGCCAAAGGAATGGTCGGAGTGGTTGGAACACGTCAAATTTTTTAAACAGGCCTTACCCCTCTCTACAGTTTGCTGCAAACAGGCAATAGACGGTAGACCCTTCGCGCATTTTTCCATAAACAACGTGGTTTTTTCAGGTCTCCTAGACAGCGGCGCCTCTGTCAGCTGCCTGGGCGACAACGCCCACACCTTATTCACAAACTGTGGTTTTAAAATGGGAAAACATTCTTCACATGTTACCACGGCAGACAACACTTCACAACTCGTCATCGGTTCTCTAACCCTACCGATCAATTGCGACCAAAAAACAGTTTGGATCAAGTTTCTAGTTGTACCTACAATCACACAGAAATTCATCTTGGGAGTGGATTTTTGGATGGCTTTCAAAATTGCCCCGCAACTGTTTAACAACCCCTCCGTCACTCCCCAAGTAAACGAAATCCGTACGGTAATACCCTACGAAAACTTGAACCCCTTACAAACAATACAATTAAATCAAATGATCAACAAGTATGAATCCATCTCCTTCGAAAGGTGCGGTTTAGGCTTAACCAACCTAGTACATCACCATATAAAAACAACAGGCCCCCCAATCAAACAAAGGTATTACAACCTAGCTCCACAAAAATTGAAAACGCTGGAAAAAGAATTGGACGATATGTTAAGACTGGGAGTGGTGGTACCCAGCCGCAGTGCATGGACCAACCCCACCTTATTAGTTTCAAAGAAAGACGGCTCAGCCCGTTTCTGCCTCGACAGCAGACGCCTCAACGCATGTACAATATCAGACGCCTACCCGCTCCCCTTGGTCAACTCCATCCTGGACAGACTTCGAAACGCTAAATACATCTCATCCATAGACTTAAGCAAAGCATTCTGGCAGATACCTTTGGATCCCAGCTCCTGCGAAAAGACTGCCTTCGTGGTGCCTGGCAGGGGTATGTTCCATTTCAAAAGACTACCCTTCGGTTTAAAAAACAGCCCAGCAGAACTACAAAGACTCATGGATAAATTGTTTGGCCCAGAGTTTGATAACAATTTATTTTGCTACCTGGATGACCTGATCATCATTAGCGATACCTTTGAAAAACATATACTTATTCTAGAAAAGGTTTTTCAACAACTCAAACAGGCCGGTTTGACTATCAACCTGAAGAAATCGGAATTCTGCAGGCACCGCCTACGATACTTGGGTTTCATAGTAGACGAAGAAGGCCTAAGAACAGACCCCACAAAAGTAGCGGCTATGACAAATTTTCCCCGACCTACAAATGCAAAAGAGGTAAAAGCCTTCCTCGGACTCACCGGTTACTACAGAAGATTCATAAAAAACTTCTCAACTCTCGCGGCGCCGCTCAACAAAATCACGGGAATCCGTAAAGGTACCAGTAACTTTTCCTGGTCTGCAGAGACTGAGTCAGCATTCAACTCCCTGAAAGAGGCTCTTCAATCAGCCCCAGTACTGAATTGCCCCGACTTCAATCTTCCCTTTACGATCCATTCGGACGCATCAAACGTCGGAATCGGAGGAGTCCTCACTCAAAATTTTACGGACGGCGAACACCCCGTGGCATACTTCTCTCGTACCCTAAATAAACACGAAAAAAACTACGGGATTACCGAGAGAGAATTGTTAGCAGTCATGGAATCCATTCAACATTTCCGCGGATACATTGAGGGCAGTAAGTTTACCGTCGTCACAGACCATAGCAGCCTAAAATGGCTGATCTCGCTAGACAACCCCTCTGGGAGATTGGCTCGCTGGTCGTCCCGCCTATCTCAATATACCTTCGATGTCATCCACCGTAAAGGCGCGGATAATATCGTCCCGGATGCCCTTTCTAGGATCGAGATAGCAACATTAAATGCCGAATTACCCAATTCTAGTCTCCCCACAAAAGACGTATGGTATCAAAAAATCTTTAGAGGATGCAGTGACAACCCACAAAAGTTCCCGAATTTTATAATTAAGAACGGACAACTATATCGCAACTGCAAGCCTCCACTGTCAATCTTAGAGGACTATGCCTGGAAAATGGTAGTCCCTCTCGAAAATAGAGAACAAGTTATTATTGATAACCACAGTGCCGTAGACTCCATACACCCTGGAACTTTCAAAACATTCAAAAAAATATCTTTAAGATATTATTGGCCGGGTCTATTCAAACAAGTACGTTTATACATCTCCAAGTGCGACATCTGTAAGGCATACAAGCACAGTACGGCACCACCGTCTGGTCTAATGGGCAACCCCAAGCGTGCCGATAGACCACTTCAATCCTTTTCTATGGACCTCATTGGACCCTTCCCTAGAAGCTACGCCGGTTACATGCATATACTCAGCGTAGTGGACATCTTTTCCAAATACTGCTGGTTGTTTCCTCTGAAAAGGGCAACTGCAGCAGCAATAACCAATCTATTGGAAAAACATATTTTCATACCCTACGGTACCCCTCGTACTATAATATGCGACAATGGTAAACAATTTATAGCTCTGGAATTTAAAGAGTTTTTGTCTAAATATGGTATAAAGGATGTATTCTATAACACCCTTTACACCCCACAGAACAACACCGTTGAACGATACAACCAAACCATAAACACGGCCCTGGCAATTTTGGTTGGCAAAGATCAACGCACATGGTGCAAAAAATTAGACAGAATACAAGCAGCCATGAACAACACGGTGAACCTCGCTACAGGCTATACACCATTTTTTCTCAAACACGGCATGGAACAAGTAGTTCACGGTTCACTACACCCTGACAATTGCCTTCCACCCGTCCCTTCCTCCACAGCAGACCCCGCAGCAAATTACGCCCACCGCTTGGAGGAACTCTCCGCTATCTATAGTGAAGTAACAGACGCTCTACTATTGGCCCACCAAAAGAGCGCCGACAGGTATAACCTTCGCAGGAGGCACGTCACATTCAAGGAAGAAGACATCGTCTGGAGGAGAAACAACACTCTGTCACAAGGTGCGCTGTACTTCTCTGCCAAATTGGCACCCCGTTTTGTAAAGACGAAAGTCCTAAAGAAAATCTCAGACCTGGTTTACCGATTGTCCGACATCTCTGGTAAACACATAGGTAACTACCATATAAAGGACATTGTAAAAAGTGGTAACATGGAAACAAACTCCATTGCCACGCCCGTATAACCCCAACGGTTATTCCTTGACTCCTAGCAACCATTCGTCTACACCGTGACATGGATCACTATGGAAGTCAACCCTTTTGTTTCGTCACTAATGAGCGGCCTCTCGTAAACGATTGTCACTCATTAGGACACTCAAACGAAACCTTTCTAGCTCTGGCACAGTGGTGTCAACTGTAGCCAAAGTCATGGAAGAAATTATAATTCTCCCTTGTGGTTTCGTTTCATTTTATTTTATTTTTGTTTGTATAAATATCTCGTCATCATCAGTCATTCGCCTCTAATTGCTGCCCCAGGTGTCAAACCTTGGAAACATCGTTTTTTCTAAGCATGCACACCTCTACCTGAAATTGATCACTTCGGAGAAAGGAATTCCCTGTGGCTTACTGCAAGTAGTCAGAGACTACGTGCCCAAGGTTTTGTGCATCGTCACAACTAGCAGCATCATATTTTCACATCATCATGTCATACCTCGTCACCCCTTTCTAAATGTTAGAAAAATTTTTTTTGTACATTAAATATCGGGTCCTCGCCAAAGTGCATCTAACCCTTATGTCATATGTAGTTAAATTAGGTAAGCAAACCTGTGTAAACCCACGGCGGTATCAGATGTTTGCTACCCGTTCTAAGTTTTTTTTCTGTTTTTTAAGAAAATAGAATGGCGCTCAATAAATAACCCAAATTGCTCTAGCTCTCCCCAGAACTGGATGTGGAGTCTGGAAAGTATCGTTATAAAAGGGACAACTTTCAACGTGCCTCTTCATTAACGATAAATTTTTTTACAACATTTCAGCAACATTGAGTCACCCTGGGTCTCAACTGCTCAAACTGAAATTTTGGGGTTGCCTTGTTGTGACTTATCACGTGCAAAGTACGAGGTCACAACAAAAAGCCAGGTCTCCAAGTGAACCACCCTGTGAACAACCCATCCCATTATTATAATTTTCATAACACCAAGGTGTGTCCATCGCAGTCTGTTTAAGTAAGTAAAACCTAGAAGGTCTTAAACACTCAAATCGGACCAATGTAAATAATTTTCCTTGTCAAACAACGATAAGCGCATGTCTTGTATTGTTGCTACCATCGTACGTGTAAGTACAACAAAAGTTGTACCATCACGATACGATACTCTGTGCGTAACCAAAAGGGTTGTACCACAAAGGATCTCTTTTGCGGTAAGCTTAGATGAAATTCACATTCCATCAGCACGCCAAAATTTTTTGTCCCTTAATTGTTGAAGTATAAAATCTTGGCCAGATCTTCAAATATGTTTTTGCCTTTGTGCAAGTCTTTAACGTACGCTAATATGGATTTATTATGCTACGGTATTGTTGTACTAAGTACATCAGTATGTCTCGCCGTCTGTATTGAATAGGTACCTTTATATGAACGTTAACCTTTGTTGCCATCATAGGTGGGAACCTTATAAAATCTGCCGTCATAGATGGGAATCTCAGAATATCTACTAAATGCGATACGGGGAGCCCGTTATAATTACTCTGTGGGTTTTTGTCAGAAATGTCATAAATACCTAGTCTTTTGCACCTCCCTTCAATACTGGGCAACCCAGTTGTAATTCGTTCATTGTTATCCGTGAAGACGTTATAAAACTTACTTGCAAATCTTTTGATTTTGCAATCTTGTACGCTATACGTGAAGACGTTATAATACTCACCATGAATCGTGCGAACGAAATAATATCAAACCTTTATGTGTGAACTACTCAATGTAGTCCACACCCCTTTTTTGTAATCATTAATATGCCCGTGGACTTCCTGTCACAAGAACCCAGGAACTATCTACTATCTCAAAAGGACTAATCATACGCTTCACTCATGATTATGGGGCATCGTGTCGTGGGAGTTAAGTTGATGGACACAAAAACACCTAACTCGTTGTCTGGGAGACGAACAAAGAAAATCTCCAGGTTTGTGAGATTTGAGCAAGGGTCTGTCATTTCTCGCAAACAAGTAGGAGAATAAAACGACCCCTAATCTTCTGCCCAATACACGTAGAGGATTAGACTTTTATGTCAGTGTATTCTTTTGTCCAACACTACCAAACATTATTGTAATGTGCCAGGATGACTGCTGTAGACCTTGTTTCACCTCCACCCAGAGGTCGAATTTCGGAAATAGCCGAGTCCCCAGCAGTTTTCTTCGTTCAAATGTTCCCAACTATCACCCCTCCCCTTCCTCGAAATTATCCGTGAATGGGGATATATGCGTTACGCACTTGGCGTTTCGTTTGTCAAATGGGACAATCTTCATACGCGGATCCTTTCAACTTCCTACTCCTTTCCCAGTTGTCATTATTGTAATGTGCCAGGATGACTGCTGTAGACCTTGTTTCACCTCCACCCAGAGGTCGAATTTCGGAAATAGCCGAGTCCCCAGCAGTTTTCTTCGTTCAAATGTTCCCAATTATCACCCTCCCCCTTCCTCGAAATTATCCGTGAATGGGGATATATGCGTTACGCACTTGGCGTTTCGTTTGTCAAATGGGACAATCTTCATACGCGGATCCTTTCAACTTCCTACTCCTTTCCCACTTTGTTATAACTAATCTTGTACGCAATGTTTTGTTTTTCGAAAGTAGAAAAAATGCTACCGTATAGACGTGAGCATAGGTCATGGAAGACCAACTTCTTTCGAATGGGGAATTTTGTTATACGTACAATCCCTCAACCACGTATTCTTGGAAATGTATTTGGTAAAAAAAAAAAAAAACCAAAAGGGGTTACACAGAACCTGTCCTTGAATACGTACCTTTGTAACATGTATTAGGCATTAGCCACATTTAGTTAGCTCTCTCTCCGTCTCTCTCTCTACACGCCAAACAAATCCAACTTTTTCTCAACATGCACACTTGTTTCTCTCCAAACTTTTTTCATCATTGGTCTACTAGGCAGGTAAACTTCAAGAATTTTGTCCTAATAATAATTTTTGCCGGATTAAAAAAAAAAAAAAAAAAAACCAGCAGCTCTGCACCCTATCTACATCTGCGCCTCTTCATGCTGCCCTCGCTACCGTCACGGAGGTCCCTTGCCTTCAATCCCTGCGTACCAAAAGCACCCGACCGCATCTAACATAACCTAGTGTGAGTCGTGCGTGTAGTTGCGAATTGTATCACCACAAAGAACCGACACTCAAAACAAACCCGAGCACGCCAGCTCTAGGTTGGTTCATGTTCCTGTTGCCCTTGTGCAAATGTTCCTGCTGCCATTATGCAAATGTTCCTGCTGCATAATGCAAATGCTCTGCTGCCATTATGCAAATATTCCTGCTGCATAATACAAATGTTCCTGCTGCATAATGCAAATGCTCTGCTGCCATTATGCAAATATTCCTGCTGCATAATACAAATGTTCCTGTTGCCCTTGTGCAAATGTTCCTGCTGCCATTATGCAAATGTTCCTGCTGCATAATGCAAATGCTCTGCTGCCATTATGCAAATATTCCTGCTGCATAATACAAATGTTCCTGTTGCCCTTGTGCAAATGTTTCTGCTGCCATTATGCAAATGTTCCTGCTGCATAATGCAAATGCCCTACTGCCATTGTGCTGATGCTCCTGTGCCCTTGCGCAAATAACAATACCAACGATTGTTCACAAAACAATCCCACTACATACAAAAACCAGTGTACTAACCACCAATTACGATTCCACTCTCCAATACTTCAATGGTTTCGTACTGGCTCACCCACAGGATCCGGAAGCAGTTACCCTTTCGACCTCTGTGACAGGTAGAACTCTCCACACCACCTAGAAGCCTCATCATGTGTTCTCTTCCTCGTATTTTCTTAAAGGCCCTAGTGTCCCTTGAGTGTAATCTCAAATGGGCCAGGTTACTGTGACAAAGTAACCTTGTAACTTCAGTGAAACGTTCAACCACCCCAGACATCCTACGCAAACCACGTTCGCAAACATTAGCTCACAGACCAATGATACAATTTTAGAGTTTTTTTTCTATCACTGCATAACCCTTGTACCTTTCTTCAACAGATCCTTGTTCTTTGCAACTGTATTTATGTATGCCACTGCCTTTACATACATTTATTGACAATTCCTTGTTACACCATGTATCATCTCTTTTGTGTTCTGTTCATAACTATTCTCCAGCTAGGAATTTCTCTCTCTCTCTCTCCTCGTTTCTCTTAAATGTTTTTGGCACAAGTGCTGAAAGGGTAAGAGGATTTATTAGCCCTACAGCTCCATTGCCACGTCGCTTTTATTGCGGCGAGGGGGGAAGTGTTACGTTACAAGAATAAGGAATCGAGTCTTAAGTACCGTCATGTTTCGACAGTCAGCGAATCGAGCCCTAAAATACTGTTGCACCGCGGGACGGTAATGCGCAGGCGCATCACCCCTCCCGCGACCCACGGATCAGGAGACGCGCCGCACACGGCCATTCAAAGCAGTCTTCAGCAAGCGAGCTTCCCGGGCCCACGTCCCGCGCGAACATGTGCGACACAAGTTCAGTTTCGCCGGTTGTGCACTTCCGGTGTCCGCGCATGGACGCTGCTGAGACCGGGAGAACAAGCGCGTAAAGCCGCTGTTGGCCCATAAACCAAACGTGAGTCAATTACCATGTTACCCTTTGTGTGCAATTAAATGTTTTGAAGCCCTAACCACGCGTGTAGAGAGCAGAGACTGACGTTCAAACTAACTTTCAGCTAGGATCGTTCCTCTTATGTATTATTGTGTCTCCTAGAATTGAATAAACTATTTATGTGATAACCTACCGTGTTTTGCTTGTCGAGAGAGGCCCTGGGGGGATGGAGAAGCGTGAAGTTCCGAACCACAAGCACTAGCCTTGAGGTTAAGAGAAACCCTGCTTGCACCGAACCTGAGCTAGTTTTTATTTGGGGCAGATACAGCAACTAATTTGTATTAAATATGTGGGAGCTTTCTCCAACCCTGCCGATAGCATCAGCACGCACGCTGACGCTAACAAGGTCTAGACATAAGAAAATGTATAAGTCAAAATAAAAATAAGTTATTTTTTTTCTTAGAAAATAAAAATTTAACTGCTGCATTTGAACGCCGTGAGATCTAAAAGCTTCTGCAAAGTGTTTTCAAAATTGTAGCAACTCGTAATATGAAATCTGCACCTGTTAAAATTATACATTGTAAGTATCTCCCCGGTGAAAGACGCCGGTAATTTTTAAATTTAATTCCGGCACCAATGCCCTGGATAAAATAAAACATTTGTACGTTCATTCGATAATCGTGTTATAAAATAATAAATACAATCGTTAGAAATGACCTAAATAATTATATTAACTTTTGCGACAACGTAAAATAATGAATCGTACGCAGCGGCAGTTTGTGGGTATTCAAAAATATTGCCTGGCTATTATAGACTAGAGGTCTTATGTTTCATCGGTAGGGAAAAATTGTTGTATAAAAACCCTACTAAAATATGTAATTGCGTGATTTCATCAACATCAACCTTCAAAAAATCGTCACAAGATGTCACCACTTCCGTCTGCAGATTGGTGTGGACGTGCTCCAGGCAAGTACAAGTACTACGATTTAGTGAAATAGCAGTATCCCTCCAAATATGGAAAGATTGACGGTAATACTCAGTTGTATCAAGCGGCTGTATATTACATACGATGGCATTGCCTATCTCAGTTACTTTGTACCGGTGACTATCACTGAATGACAGTGGATCCGAGGAACAGGTTATTTTTGGAACCAGTTCCCATTGGATTTATAAAGTGGCCAGAAACACTAGCTGGGCGAAGCCTAACCCAAAGCCGCTCGCAGGGCCTAGCAGCAAATACCTGCGGAGCGAGTTTTTAACGCTTAAGTAATACCATATCGCATCGGGAACATTTTCGAATACGCTCAATTTCTTTTTTCTTTTTTCAAAATGTTTACTGTTTATAATCGTTTAGTATTTACAACCGTTTGTAAGATAACTTCAATGAACCATTTGTTAAACGGGATAAACTTGATCATTCATTAAAAAAAAATTACCCATTTAAAAAAAAAATCTCATACCACAACTGATTGTAGCCTTAAAGCCCCATTCTACTTCGTGAATACAGTAAATAATCTGCTAACATGACATATCACCATACAGAATGAATAGTTAAGCAATTTAAACTGCACGATAAACGAATGCATTATTTGACATTGTTTCATGGCATTTAGGACGAAAAACTAAAAAAAACATGTGATCATTATATTATCAATTAAATTTATAACATAGAGTCTCATATTATGTCTTATGCTGTAGGAGGAAAGAAACATAAAAACAGGAAAGAAAATCTGTGAATTTGATGAAATAGCCATCTGGCGATAAGTCCACTTTTACTACATTGTAACGTATTTATTTTTCAGACGTAGTTTAGGTTGATAAAATCAGTTAAGTAAAATGCATTATTTCCGCTCATTTTGGAGAAAATCTTCTTAAAATTATTGAATTTTTGAAGTGTAGAACAACTTGCAGAACAGTTTGTTGAACTGCCGACCGAATTATTAATATTTTGACGGCCCGGTAAAGAGAATAATAATAATTCGGCTGGCGGCTTGCCTACACACGATTAAACTTGTGTAGATCCTTACAATGCGCGACCATGTCGGCTATTGTTCATTTTGATTCCACGTGCCTTCCCCCCGCCCCTCCGTCTACATGGTAACAGCGGTTCTCGGAGGCGGGCCCGACCTCTGCCTCACTAGCCTGTTATTGTACTGCCTTGTGCAGAGCTCGAGAATCCGAGTGTGGCCAGCCACGTTAGACTGGAGTGATATGTTGCATAATATAAAGACAACCAGTCCTAGTAAATTACAAAAATATTATTAGGTAATTTTTAATTAAATGAAAAATAACAAAGTATATTTGCAAAGTTAGAAGAGCTAATTTTTAAATTTAAGTAACTCTAAGGCTTAGAAATTTTATAAATTGGCTACAATTAGATAAAATTACACTTTATTTTGGTTGATTGGAAATGCGTACCATATTTCCCCATTTTTCTTTTATATTTTTAGGGGAGGCACAGCCTTCCCTGCCTCGTTGCACGAACCGCCACTGATACCTACTATTCACAAAATCCCGACCGCAGTAATGTTTTCGGAGCATACCGGAACCAGAATTCTCCGTTACGAGAAAAAAAATGTCAGCGGTAGGTAATAAAGACTTAAAGCTGGTTCACATTACGCTATCAAATATAAAAGATCATAGCACGCCAAATAACGCTCTCCATACAATCCCTTCAGACCGTTCACACCTAAGCGTTTTTAAGCGCAGATCAATCATAGACAATACACATCTCAGACGTAACCGCTCCAGACGCGATATCCCAGAAGATAACTCTCCCCTTCTCCGACTAAAACAGGAGAGGGGGTCATTGT
The DNA here is from genome assembly GCA_936435175.1 of Glyphotaelius pellucidus. Classification (NCBI taxonomy): domain Eukaryota; kingdom Metazoa; phylum Arthropoda; class Insecta; order Trichoptera; family Limnephilidae; genus Glyphotaelius; species Glyphotaelius pellucidus. Next base: position 10,874,233 of record OW386558.1, read on the forward strand.
AATTACGCAGCTGCCTAGACCCGTGGATGACAGATGTCAAGTTGACAGATTTCAGTACAAAAAATATGCGTTCCGTTGCCGCTCCCTAATTCGACTGATCCCCTCTCCTACCACAGGAAGAAATATTTTATAGTCTCGTGTGAAAGGACAAAAGATAAGCGCTCGCGAATCAACAGATATCTGCTCGCAGATATATAGCTCAGTGTGAACTAAGCATTAGAGAAAGAAAGTAAGCACTCGAAACGCAACGAAATACATCGCGGCTTATGATAATTATTTAGCAAACTTAACAATTTTGTTCAATACATTTTTTCACGTTGCAATATGGGAGAATTAGGAACAAGATTACGTTCCCGACTACCTGTCACAATTTCCGTATTTATGCGTGAATATTATGAATATGTAGCTCGTTTAGCTCACTTAGGACTAGTGGCGGAGTTCACAGACGCATTGAATTTTTTTAATAAAAAAATTTAAAAAAGGACATCGTCGGACGAAGACATTTTTCTTCATCATACATATTGATTTTCCACTTTACACTTAAGATTATGCACGTCTGATGTAAGAAATCTTGCGTTCTTTCAATAGTAAGTGAGAAGAATTGTGTGATTACACAAAAGCAAAATAACTTAAAGATCAGTACTTACATTTATATGAAAACTTTATTCAGATAACTACAGAGCACGGTACACACGCGTGTTTTTACAAAACCTCAGCTTAACGCACTTAAAATAATAATAAAATTGTTTTATAGTATCGTTACCGATTCTGTGTTCTCTAAATAATCTGTCACCAAAGCGTGACGTTGAATACTTCGTGCAACCCTCAACCGCCGCTAATGCGCATGTTTTATAACGTGTAATTACTTAAAATAATGCATTCAATCTATACCGACTCTACTGCAGTCAACTGTTAATGAGTCATTCTCACGATCGCGACGAATATGCGGATATTACTGGTGCTTTAGGAAGCTCGCTGTGATTTTTTCCGATTTTCACAATTTTACAGAAAAAATGCATTGGTATATCAAGTCGTATAAAATCAAGATTATTAATTTCGCAAATTTTACTCGTACTGAAACGTAGATAAAGAAGGTTTATGTTTTTCTAATCGGCCTACAAAAAAATCATTATCCAAAAACTTGGATATCTACACACAAATAGGTTGTGTTTCTGGAAATTAGATGTACGTTATTCATCTGCATCTTCACACACAAGTAGGTTGTGTTTCTAGAAATTGGATGTACGTTATTCATCTGCATCTTCACACACAAGTAGGTTGTGTTTCTAGAAATTGGATGTACGTTATTCATCTGCATCTTCACACACAAGTAGGTTGTGTTTCTAGAAATTGGATGTACGTTATTCATCTGCATCTTCACATACAAGTAGGTTGTGTTTCTAGAAATTGTATGTACGTTATTCATCTGCATCTTCACACACAAGTAGGTTGTGTTTCTAGAAATTGGATGTACGTTATTCATCTGCATCTTCACACACAAGTAGGTTGTGTTTCTAGAAATTGGATGTACGTTATTCATCTGCATCTTCACACACAAGTAGGTTGTGTTTCTAGAAATTGTATGTACGTTATTCATCTGCATCTTCACACACAAGTAGGTTGTGTTTCTAGAAATTGTATGTACGTTATTCATCTGCATCTTCACACACAAGTAGGTTGTGTTTCTAGAAATTGTATGTACGTTATTCATCTGCACCTTCCTTGGTGAAAAAGTGTGGAGTTAATCAGTTCCTAGAAAAGGTGATCCTCGTGGACGAGCATTAAGCTTTGTATGGACGGAAAAATAAAACGCACTTCATTTCCGTGAGTTAAGTTTAGTTAGTGTGGTACTCGTTCTAGAGATGTCACCCTAGTTAGAGACTTTTGAAGCTATTTCTGAAAAATCTTCAAAAATAACTGTACGATCTACTTTTTAGAATCTGCATTAAACACCTTAGTATCGTGAGAACGGGAAACATAGTTCAATAAATAATTAGGTATGTAGGTGGAAAGATGAATTTATTTTAAAGAATTTATATAACTTTAATGTTTAATCCTTTGGGCTATTTTGCGCCTTTTCGCACACTATACTTCGATAAAAGCAATATTTTTGTGTACTTCACGGCAAAGTATTTCCAAATAATTCATGAATATGAAATTCCATTTTCAAAATAACTTGATAACGAAATTTCAGTACAACCCAGGGGACAAATTTAAGTCCTCGAATATTAATTTTAGTTTTCTTGCATTAGAACTAATTATGTATACATTTTATTAATACGCTCACAAAATATGTACATATGTTTTGAACATTTAATTATGTGTAGGTTATTTTATGAACTTTTAATTTCAAGTTAATTTCTTGTTCTCCAAACCTACAAATAATAACAATAATAATTGGTAACTTGCATAATAATTAAATAGATTCCCTTGCATAACATAAAAATGATTCATCTTTGGTACTATGGCGAATTCATACGCTGGTATCTGATTGCCTATGTCCTGGCAGCACCATTACTACTAAAAAACTAGCATTCTGTTCCCCGAGCCGACCATCCCCGTTTTGTCTCAAATTCTCGATCCTACCGTTAATGTTCGCGGTAGAAATAATTTTGTGATATTTTAAGAAAAATAATTAGCATACATCAAAAGTGCATTATTCCTTGCATTTCCGCGACCTTTTGCAGAGTGATGATTAAGGTAAGTAGGCCATCACCACCTGCAGTACAACTGACGCATTTTTACGAATTTTGTTGTTCTCCACAAACCGAACTACCAAGGGTGACGTTTGTAGAAAATGATGGCTCTACCACACGTAGAGCGATTACTTCCTACAAGCCCTAGTCGGCGACTGAGTTGGCCAGGAGAAATTGTCTGATCGGCACCATAAAATACACACGGTGTTAGTCAAAACGACTAAAATTAGTCTTCTAGTGTTAAGCAGCTCAAAATTCAAAGCAAAAGGCTTGGGAGTTCTTAGTGGGTAGGTAACTATAAAAATTGGAAGGGAGTGCATACAGCATTTATAGAATAAAGAATAACACAAGAAATGGCTTGCAGGCGTGTACCGTAATTCAATCATATTATACCTATTTTTTTTCAACATTTCCATTCTAAATTGAATACCACCATGATTACGAAATTCAAATGGGATGGTGATATACAACTTTAGGCAAGTGTAAGAGAGACAGACCGCGTGCCAAATGGTTTTGAACCAAAGGTACCAAGTGAGTGGTACATTTGATTCTATTAAAATTTGTATGGAAGGCGCTTCTGGTGTTATATTCTTTATTCTATGACGACATTATCACCACGACATCAAAGATAATATTCGTTAACGCTTTGTGTGAAATGTAAACAAGAAGAGCATACCTGATTAGAATATCTAAGCAAATTTGCTTAAAGTATTAATTATAGGTAATTAGAGTAAGGCTTACCTGGGGTAAATTTCCTGTGCGTTTTATCCATTTATACGATACAATGATTTATAATAGCCCTACGCTCAAAATTAGCGTATTAAATTTCCGTAAGTAGGTTACAGATAATAATTATTTATTTAGCCAGAAAATTGAAATAAATAGTTCAACCGTTAAAGATTTTGTATCCACCATTATATCTTTATACTCTAGCACCTTATTTGTCATTATGTATGTCGATAAAACTAACATTAGAGCTTTACGCGCTGACTTTGAAGGTCTTTGTAGTAAATCATTATTTAATCGTTCCGTGATATTTATGAGAAAATAACCTCCATTTATTTGTAGATTATTTTAACGTATTAGAAATTGGTACGTTCTAGATTATACATATGTATTTGGTATTTTATCATAAATACATATATGATAAAATACCAAAAAAAAAGTATGCAATTCACAAGCGGTAGAAGTGAAACCTTCAGAAAACTAAAGTAAACAAGATTAAGACGGTTACGAAGCACCGCACAAAGAGGAGACCGATTATACTCTTTCATGTTTAAATCCTATAGATGTATGTATTTGTCTCTTATAGTGTCGTTTTTATTATTTTTAGTTTCGTCGAGATTCAAATCACAACGGTGCTAAAAAAGTTTTCGATTCAATAAGAATGACTAAAAAACAATTTGTTTTTGGAATGGAAAGTCACAAATTTGATGGTCTCCGTGGTTAAGCGATGAAAACTAAATGAAAACTTGAATGACTCAACTATGGAAGATCTTGGTATTATGTTTCATAGTAGGTTGACTTTTCATGCTCATATTATAATGACGTGTGGTAAGTACTTCACTGAGAATGCTTGGTTTTGTCCTAAGCACAGAGAAATTTTAGAGACACCCGGGTTTTCCCAGTACTATACAATGCATTGGTTAGAAGTAGGCTTGAAAGTGGATCGGTGGTTTGGATCACGCACCAAGTGAAGTATTCCCTCACGTTGGAGAAGGTTCAGAAGAAATTTCTGAGATTTTTCTACCTGAGGGAGTACGGCTACTACCCGTGGCTCTACCCTAGCGACTTTCTCTTGGGCATGCTCGGGATGAACCATCTAAGGGTCTACGCGATGCTCATTATAACACATTTCTTCAGACTGATTTGTGGATGGTTCGAACATTCGTGGTATCATGAAGTGCATTAGTTTCTACGTTCCCGATGTTATCTCCGTCACCGACAGCGTATACTGTTTTATCTCGTGGCTTGCAGAACTAACTTGCCAATGGCCAAGCCAGTCGGAAGAGCTGTTTTGTTGTTAAATAAAATCACTTAGAATATCGATATGTTTAACATCAATGAAGAACAATTTAGACGGTAAGCTCTGTTGCTGTTAGTCTGATTGTGCGTCACTGATGTTTAAATTGCTTAAATTTGCTTATCCTTTCCACATATTTTCTATCTTTTAAAAAGGCTTTGAAATTTTAATTTTGTAATGACAACGAATAAACTGAATTGAATTGAAAAAGTAAGGTTTTTGACTAGCAACCCGAAGGTTGCTGGTCCAAATTCCAAATTTTATCTGTTTAATTTGGTTTGTGTTATTTCACAATTTAATCATTCAAAATAATGTATGAAATATTATTTGAGGCATGTTCCAGAGTGGACGGTGCTCTCAATATCGCCTTGGCGTAAAACCACCATTCAGAATTGATACGTTGCTTGAGATGGCTTTAGCCGAGTTTTGTTACCAGCTGTGAGGAGCCAGGTACCTCGTCTTTCTCTTCCCCATTTCCTTTTACTCCATTTTCTCCGGCAATATAACATACTCCAATTGGGGATACCATCGTCATTAAATTTCGACAGTTAATTTCGTAGGTACATCTTACCCACTATAATTATAGAAAGGCACATGGACCGTGGGAACATGCGAAAACTTAAATAAAAATACTAAAATTTTCAAACTTTCCAAGATTGTCTTTCACAATGATTATTTTCATGTAGAAATAAATATTCAACACAAGTACAGGAAAGTTTGCTACATATGAATTCAACACTAGAATATAAAACTCGCTACTATAAAAACAGTATCAAATTTCTAGATGCGAACATAAAAAATTATTAAAAAACTTCACCAATGGATACACTGTTCGTTATTTCAGGCAATGTTATCTTGTAGAAGAAAATTGTTTATTTTTTACAAAGTTTGTTTTAGAGATACATTTTTAATAATAAACAAATGAAATACCTTTACCATGTACGAAGATAATTAATACTAAAATGTGTTTCATAAAAATTCTATGCCATAAATGCTATATTAAATGCTTTATTGTACCGATCCTATATCATATTTTCCCTGCGTGTTTACCAACCTCCGTAATTAATATCTAATGCAAACAACAATACAATATTGGTATTTACCAATTAAATAAACATAATATGTGCATATAGCTATATCATATTATACTTTTTGTCACCAATTATCAGAAATGTTAAATCAAAATCTCTGTAATAGTATATTTTTGTTTAAAAAACTTGTTTGTGGCTCTAACGATTTATTCGGTTGCGATTGATTGAAATTTTGGAAAATGATTACGTTTTGCAATAAATCCTTATCATTGAATTAGTAATTTTTATCATATAATAAAAATTATCTGAATATTCATAATAATAATATGATATTACCTGTACCGTAGCACAATACACAGGTACCTATCAAACATTATATCCATATACTTCAAAAGCGGAAATTTGAAATACTGCGAAGGAAAATTAATTCACAAATGCGTTAAATATTTCATTTCCTCGATCTGCTCGAAATGTTTCTAGGAAAATAAGTGTAAGCATGCAAAATAAATAACATAGCGCAAGGTCAGCCACTGGGAATCGCGATTGACTTTGCATGTATGGCTGAGCGCTCCGCACTCTTCGCGCTCTTAAAAATGGTTAACGTGTAAAAAATTATTCAAGACAAAATTTGAAGAGAATTTTATATTTGTTTATTGAATGCAATACGATTCGAGGCAAAGGAAGTGGGATATTTAAAAAAAAAACTGATTTTTGCGAACTTTGGCCTTGAATATCTAAGAAGCTCAGACGTGATCTTATGAGACTTTTGAGGCAGCATTTAAAATGCCAAAATGAAAATTTATACAATTTTTTAGCTTATTCCGTTTCACTCTGAGGTAAAACCGCCAAGGTGACTGTACTAAGTCGGGAAACAACGCAAAATTTACACCCAATATTTGTACACAGTTTGTATGACTCGTTCTCAGTTCAACAGCTCCTGCAACAAAGATCTTTTTAAGACCCAGGTTCACTACTTCCTTTCCACACAATATCCCTAAAGACATAAGCTCAGAGGGAAACTATGTTCTTCAGAACACTAAACACTTAATAAAAAAATAAAAATAAAGTTAGTTTTTAGGACAATTTCAAAGTGCATCGTATTTTTTTTTTAACTTATAGCAATTTTAATATTTATATAAAGTGTGGTAGAGATTATGACAAAAGTTTCGAGATACGAGTATCATACAAAACATTCATTGTACAAATAATAAGCACAATTAATCACAAATCAAACACGTTCACAACGCTTACTCAAATACTTACTTCACAACTGGCACAAAGTACTGGGGCGTATAACGTCCACAATACACGATACATTATACATTCTACCCCTACTTTATCGCAATGAACATTTTAGCCGAAGGTTTTCAGAAAAGTTTCACTGCAGGCATTGCAACACAAAGAGCTTTCAGAGGAACGCAAGCAGAGAAGTATTCACAGCACTCGGTGCCTACTTGATATGGTACACAAAAGCTCTGAAACATCATAGTCTCCCTCGAGTTTATTTATAACCGGAAACCTGCACTATTGCGTCAAGACGACGAGAATCAATATTTTGAATTGCCTGAAATTCTTCTCAGTTTGAGAATTTACCAAGCAAAGCATTTAATTTAATATTTATTGCTCGTTACTCGGAATTAACTTTTTAATACGATTTATTCCGATTTTCGAGCTTTTTGTAGAGTAATTTTTTTTATTTTTTTATTAGCTCCACACAGCAAGCCCTGAAAAAAATCCCTCAGGACCTTTGCCGTCTTTTGGAGATACTGTGCAGGGTCTTTTTCAGAGGAAAGGAAGGAGAGAAAGTTCTGGGAAGGAAAAGGGTAAAAAGGAATGACGGATGTATGATTCCATTCCTAGATGCCAGGTATTCTGAGATCGAAAAACTCCGGCTTGAGAGTTCAAAAGGTCCCCTTCAACCAGTCTGACGAACGGCGTGATCTAGTGGTAAGGCTCTTGACTTGCAATTTATTTGATTAATTTGTGGTAATTAACAATTAAATATTTAAAAATAATAAATAATATGTTTTTAGGTTTTCACGGTGTTAGAAAAATTCCCAAAAAAATAGGCTGAATTTTTTCTAACAGCAGCTCGTAGAGAAATGGAGCTGGCAGCACGGTATCGCTTCGACATAGATAAGTAAACACTTTCACCAATATCATTTGCTCATCTGCCCTGATGATGGACACTGTAACGCTGTCCGAAACGTTGGCTAAAGAAGGAGGTAGCAAAACACGGCATTACACCCCAAAGTAATGCCGTGTTTTGCTACCTCCGCGGACTAGCTTTTTCCCGCGAAGCCGCGGGAAAAAGCTAGTACCGTATATTCCTTAAACTGACTGCACATTGTATATAAGTAAGCTGGGGAACCAATTGTCGACGGATTAACTGTCATGGAACCGTTAAAACATATATTTTGCTAGACAAATATCTATTCATGGAATTGAGCATTTAATTTTTAAGGTTACTTATCTAGCTATTCTTGCATGCTATTTTCGCGTTTTCAGCGTACCATTGTGGTGATACAATTACGGTGACTCATATTTCACAAAAATTGCTCTTTTAAAATTGTCCAAGTTATGTTTATAGATGCCCTAGATTTTCGTGCAGTTAAATCTATCAAGCGTCCCTGGCTTTGGAATAAACAGGGGTTTAGTTTTGGATGGTTGAGAACTGCCAAAAACTTTCAAAGCTGCTGACATTGGGGTGAGGATTATGTTGAAAGTTGCACGCCAGAAAGTTTGCATCAGAAATACATTATTCAACATTGACTCTATTTACAGTAAAGTCCAATCCAACTGTTAAATGCAAATTTGTTTATTTTTCTTGGTTAATTTGGTGGAGTTAAAATTTTGATAAAAAAAACAGTTTCGTATTTTTTTTTCAGTATCAATTATGAAAAAAAATTAATGATGCTAGTTTCAGTTATATTTGTCTCCCTGTGATCTTATTAAAAGTTAAGCCCATTAATACTTTCGGTTAAATCTGGTAAAATGATTAATGTAAATTTTAGCGATCTTCCTCGTCAACCTCTCAGGCTAATATTTTCGCTTTTCAGAACAACTCATCAGATCTCATAGAAATTGTTGTCTCTCTTACTCTCCTAGTGAGAAATATGATTTAAGCGGTGTTCGAAAGATAACACACCATGCTTTATTTTCAAATCTAAAAATTAAGCACAAAAGAAGTACAATGTATACCTTTATAAAACCAAATTTTCAGATCGCAATTTGAAAAAAAAAAAAAATTTTGGAATTTTGTTTTTAATATTTTTACATGCAACGACAAAAAGTGACAATAACATTTAACCAATTTAATATGAACTTTTTTTTTTCATTATCAGTAAATTTAGGAAGAAAAACCGAGAGATGAGCCATTTTTTAAACTTTTTATGTTTACATGTAAAAAAAAAATTTATTAAAAAAATTACACGCTTATATCTAATAATGGCATTTAAAAGCTTTACTCATCACCTTTCAAATACAATTTTTAGTTCTCGGATACATTCAGAAATATTCCATTTATTGGATTTTATTCCAAATCGGAAATATTTTTATTCTCTATCAAAATATGTTCGTGGCCTGAGGGGTTAAAAAAAACCACCCACCAAAATGAAATCAGTTTTCAAAGAACCAACCACCAACGATTTTCTAATTAAACTTCCAATCTCTTCTTCAAAGATCGTATTTCACTTTTCGTAATAATCTATAAGATAATCTACTCATAACAACTATTTCAGTTTTATTACAAACCTTTAAAAAATCTATGCTTTCAAATATTACCCATAATATATGCAGTGAGAATTTTCGTAAGCATTTTCGTAAGCACCTATTCAAATATCATAAACTACGATGTTTGGATAAGTGCAAAATGCAGATACACTAGCTCTAACCTAACACCACTCTCTAACCAACTTCTTTGTATTGTATTCTATATGCTTAGCTTTTCCTGTAGACTTTTGTTTCCCTTCAATAATAAAATTCATCTCTCATAGCGAAAATGTGGTTTACTTTTATTACGACATTATTTTAGAAAAACGGAAAACACGAAAATCCCCAAAAACAGGGTATCCACCGAAATATGGTTACACATTACACCATAATGGTAGACTTGTTTATTTTATATTCCAATTTCGAAACATCAAACGATGAAAAGTGTTTGATTTTCCCGGAGAAAACTCAATCTATGGAATTTGACGATACTCCGATCTCCATTTTGACGTTTGAAGAGATAAACCGAAGAAGAGATAAAGCAAAAGACGTGCATTGGGGGCGTGTCCTTTATAACAAAGTATTAACAAAATTATTTTGATAAAATTATTTTTCCTTATTTCTGGGGGAATTAATCAAACGTCTTCAAATGTGAAAAAAAATCTTGAACAGAGAAACAATTTTATTGCAGTGTCTGGGTCATAGGAGCCGAAAGGTCGAGTGATAGGTTTTAGATCATATTTCGCTTTTTATTCCTTCATTATATAAAACGTTTTATAATATTACAATAAATGTAGACCCGTCATAAGGATATCAGTACGTCAACAAGTTCTTACAATGTTAATCTACTTGTAGGTTTTATTATATACAGCTGGTCCTCGGCACGCGTTGCAATGCCATTATTTAGCCAAAAAAATATGCGTTAAGAAAATGAAGATAATATGGGTGGTTCATAGTCGAAGTATGGTACGGTTAAAAGTGACCGAATTGGATATCGACACCTTAGCTCAGTGGTCAAGAGCACTCGCCCGGAAAGTAGAGAGGTCCCAGGTTCGAGTCCCAGAGGTACAAATATCTTTTTCTGATTTTTCTGTTTCCTGATTTTCGATTGAGTTTCGATCATAGTATCTTCATTTAATTAAATATTACAATTTGAGTTTTTACTTACAAAAGTTAAAATAAAAAAGTTGTAATATAACAATTTATTTTACTCTTGCTTTTACTCCGGTAACCGTTGAAAGACGGCCCTAAAATAATATCGGGTAACTTGCTTTACATTTGTAGGACCGAAGATTCCCTGACCGAATATTTTTTTTTTATTTTAACCAGATTGAGATGTTTGCGTATCTCATAATTTTTTTCATAACGGGGAACGAACAAATAATAAACTTTAATAATCCTATCTCATTGACTTAAGTTCATCATGTCTTTTGTACATACTTTACATACTTTATGTAAATACATTCAACTTTGTTTAAAAGGTAATTAATTTCACTTTGGAGTATTTATTTATTGAATTATGGTCTTTTTTTTTTATTTATTTTATATATCAACAAACAAGTCCTGCTAAGCCAATTGCATTGACTTGTCAGCAGGTGCTTATAATTCAATTACATATACATTTTAAAAGTTTAATTTCCATCTCATATCTACAGATTCAACATTTTTTTATAAATATCAATATAAATAATTTTTTTCTGATAATCAATTTTTCACCATATATTAAACCTTATTCATAGAATTATGTTGTTTTATAGTGTCAGGTAATAAATTAAATATCTTCGGTACGTTGTATTCAAACGTTCTCTGTCCGTACTTATTATTAAATTTCGGAACTATTAACCCATCGCTGCACGTGAATCTTAAAAGACTTTTTTACATTACAATGATGATTGTGAGTTACAGTGGCACAACTAAGGGTATCAGTAGTTTTAGAACAACAAAATAATGAATGAGATAAACATAAAATATAAGAGATACAGTTATTTTTTTTCTTTTAAACTCAACAGTTGATTTTTTTACAAAAAAATATAAATTCAAAAATAAATTTGTAATCGTGTAATCGTTGTAATAAAAATTATAATAAGAGAGAGCATTCTTTATAAACAGTATGAAAAAATGTAGAAAAACGTAACTTGATGGCAAGAAAAATCATGCAAAATTGTCAGCATCAATTTCAATTCAAATTAGCATTATTATTTGCAAATCTTTGAGTTTCTAGTATTGGCTTGCAAATAAAGTAATTTGAGCACTAAAATTATTGTTACATTCAAAAGTATATTTGATTGAGATGGTTCTGAAAGTCAGCTCTCTCAAATCAGGGCTGTCAGTTAGATGATAATTTTGGAATAAAAATAATAATTTTGAGTAAAATAAAACAATTATTAGTTATCACTCTTCTGACTGATAGTAAAGATAGCTGAAGTAAACTATGATTTATCTGTGTATAACATATATAACATGTCGCCATGCAGGAATACGATGCCTAACCTTAATTATTGTGCTTGAGGTATGCTATTATAGTCTTCTTAAAACTATATTCCGTGCAGTTGAAAACATTTACCATTTCTGAGAAAATATTGCCAACTGCATGCAATCTAGGTATAAGCTAGTATCTACATGATTCTGTTCTAATATTATTGTTGCAATTAAAAATAATTTTGGTTCGAGCAGTTCTTGTAGGTATATGGAAGGTTATTAGGCTTAATAAGTCAGGGCTGCCTATAATACCATTAACAATTTTAAAAATAAAAGTCTAGTCGGAAATAAGTCTTCTATCGGAGAGTTTTAGTATGTTTAATTCTTTCATTAAGTGATTGTAATTTATTGATTCTATTGGCAGGCCAAGTTTATAGTTAAGAATATTGAAAAATATGAACCAAATCAATTTTTTTATTGTCTGTACGACACTTCTAAAGATTTTTTGTTCAGTGATTTCCACGTTTTCCCACATCGACGCAGTTTAATTCAGCGAGCGAAGGGTAGCGGTGGTATTCGGAAAGTATGATATCTACATATATACGCCATCGCCGTGGAATTTAATGATAAAGTGAATTTCCGGAATCTGATAGAAGACTTTTGATTCGCTTGATCCACTTTCTCTCATGCTCTCCCTCTGCCGGGGGTCGATTGGATGGGAAGCCATTTTGCCATATATTATGATGGAATGAAATAAGTGTTGTCACAAATGGTAATATTCAAATCAATTTTATTCGTTTGATCCGTGTTATACCGCTTTGGTTCCAAAACATTATTTTAAATCCTTATATGACGAGCAGCGATGTAGGACTTACTTTTTTCACATAGATTTTGGCAGATTGCTTCAAATCCCTGTTAAGTATGTATTTATTCAAAAGAAAAATAAACTTGTACGGGTTACGAAAAAGCCAAAAAATTTTGAAAAATTTTCAACTCCCAAATTTTGGCACAAGATGTTATTTTTTGTGTAAGTACATATCATTTTTGTTTTTGCCACTGTAAATATTTCAAAGAATACATAAAAAAGTGATGTAATTTCGTAGAAATGCATATTTGTCCGCGTGTGTTTGTGTTTGCCAACAAAAGTTGAAAGAATTTTCTAACGTCTATCTGAAGAAAGCCTATCTGCAAGTTTCAGCTCGGGCGGATATCATATATACGGAAAATGGGTTGATTTCCACTTCCAAGGTATCACTTCATTGGTAGACTATTTCAATCAAGAAAACAACAGTGAAATTCAATTAGGTGCATTTAAAAATATAAAACTTGGGATGATAATCACGCAAAAATCATAATTTTATTCTAATTTTAATATTCAAAACAAAGAAATAATATTTCAAAATCCAAATAATCATTCGTAAATACAAAAATAGCTTTGACTTTAGTCAACCAATTCAGGTTATGTTAAAAATCGTTTCTTTTTCAGTGAGGGTAACGAAGTGAATAATCACATCTCTCTTCATTTTGCCAAGGGCGGTTTTTGGGGTGGGCGCTCTTGGATTGAGGTTTTTGAGATATACATCTTGTATCTTTCCCACCCCTCCACGTGTTCATTTGATATTTCGTTTATCAGAATTTAACTCGTTTTACAATATTGTTCGAGAACCGGAGATATTCCTACGAACATAAACTAATTACGATAAAAAGAAAATAAGTAGGCATTTGTGATAATATTTTGCTTATTAATTATGAATGCCAATTTTTCAAATCTTTTTTATTTTTGTGTCTTTGAGTAGGACTACGGGTACTCCCAATTAAAGTATATCCTGAGGCTCAAAGAAGAGACGAGAAAGTGGAAGGTTTGAAAAGTGCCTTCATATTCAGAGCTGGTCACCAAAAACGGTTAAGTCAATAAAAGCACAGTCTATATTCTGATTAGTTGTCTTCCACCAGGGCATAACTGAAAGTATTTACAACTCTGGAATGTACCGCAAATATACTATATTATATTATTTTCAATGGTCTAATTGTCATAAAACCAAAAAAAAATACTTGCTACTCCTCGATCATGGAGGCCGTCAAAATACATAATTTGGAACACATGTTATGCTTGCTTGAATAATAAGTGGATGCAACTGATTTTTGGAAACGAAAACGGAATTTACAGGCTGATGAATTGACAAACTCTCGAGTTAAAACAGTATTTTGCTACACTCAGTCAACAAAATAACAACGGAAACAAAAAAAATGATTTCAGTAAAATATAAAAACAAAATTTACCACGAAATTCTCCATACAACCCAAAAAATCGAAATAAACAGCTTAATATGTTGACCGTAAAAAACTTGTTGCACTACAAAGTTGGATATTTAAAATAGAAAATTATTAACATATGATAGGTAATTCATTTCATAAAAACAGAAAAAATAAAGTATCCGAGTATCCGACCTGCAAAAATTGATTTATCTTCAAAATCAATCAAAATCTTCTGCTTACGAACCCCGTTTTGGGTATGGTTGTATTGAATAATGTGGCAATTAAGTTGTTTAGAAAATTATCGACGCCCTCGAAATGTGATGCTGCAGAAAAATGTTTAGGGTTACATGGACAGCTGGACGTACAAATGTTTCCATTCTGAAAGAGCTAAGCATCCAAAATAGCCTTTCAACTATCTGCCTACAACGCATTTAAGTTACTTTGGACTCGTTGCTCGCCAAACTGAAGACACCAATTTAGAGAAACTCATAGTCACTGGTTAAGTGGAAGCCAGGAAGAAGCAGAGGGAGGGCAATAATGCGACAGAGTGACCTAGTTTTGACATTACATTGATGTCCGGTACATCAGCACAGAACCACGAGGAATAGAGGAGCTTCGTCCACCATGGAAAGTGAACCAGGAGTCACGATTCTCAGCAATGAAGAACTGACTTAAGAAGAAGGAAATTAAAAGAACCCATGTTAACATTTGTGCCTAAACTTAACAATTTAAAATCAAATTTGCTTTTTTTTTCATTTTATTGCTTTAACAAAAACAGGCAGCTGTTTGAAGCGGAAAATTAAACATTGTTGCCTTCTGTATAAGGATAACTGGATTCCAAATGTTCCATGCCACATCGCCTTTGGAACTTTTAGAACGAGAAACTTTAGTCGCGGCGATAGTAAAGTTGTTGGAAAACTATTACAAAATTCATACAAATTGAAAAAAGTATCCTCACTAAAAAATAACTCTCTTATGCGCATTTCCGTATTATTCTGTAATGGATTTATATGCTTGCAACTGTCTGCGCAACTAAAGTTCCTCGTCTGCGAGCGCCCTTAGTTCACGACACAAATTTTTAAGATAAAAAAATATGTCAGATTACTTAAGCAATTCTGAATTCTCATTTGAAAAGGACCATTAAAATGATTTTTTAGGTTATTTCAAAATCTATTTACTTCTCTAGAGGCTCATTTTATTTGCACTTCAATGAATATTAAACTTCCGACCCCACAATCCGGAGTCAAAGCTTTTGCCGTCCTTTGACAATCCTTAGACGACTTGAAATTAAAATTTTGAAAAGGTTGAATCAAACAAAAAAAAAATTGTAAACAAATTAAAGACCGATAATTTTTTATATTTTTCGAACGCAAATAAACTTTGTAAAAAACTGTAAATAAGACGTCTGCTTGAGAAACTCTGAATACGCTCTGCCCGCTGTTCAGCCTCTTGAGGCCTTAGACATTTCAATTCACATTTCTTTATAATGTAATTTTTTTTTAAGTTTAAATTTTTTTTATCATAAATAGGGTAGCGAAATTCACGATCGTTAGAACTTTAAACTGTCTGTAAATTTATTTCTACGTTTTGTTACTTACTGTAATTACTTCATTATTCAAGCAATCCTTACTTTGATTAGATGGCTAACTTTCAGTGAGCTTTACCTACCTGCCTGAAGAAAGTTTAGAAAAAGAATTTTCAACGAAATAGTGAAGTTTTTTTGGACAAATTACGTGCAAACTACCGGGGAACAAACATCAGAAATCCATGGTGGATTTCATGGCACACTAAGGGTTAAGCCGGGGTTGTATTATGTAACGCTGGACTAATCGTCGCTTTAGTTCTTAATTGTCCAAACGACCATTAGAAAATTTTATATGAGGAGATGGTTTTCTTTCATTATTTCAATGAAGCTTTGCAATAGGTGTTTAAGATAAGGTGCTAAAACTACATGGTGAAATCTTCTTATACGCAGATGATACGGCAATTTTTTACTTCGGCAAAAACTTAGAAAGTCTATTAGAACAATCTCAAACGGATCTTAATGTACTAAACGATTGGCTAATAAAAAATATATTAACAATAAATATTAATAAAACCGGTTACATGATCTTAAGCTCACCTAAAAGAATAATACCATCGCATAAACCATTACAAATAGAAGAAACAGACCTACATATTCTAGATAGCGAAAAATACCTGGGCTTATATATTGATAAACATCTAACATTTAAACAACACGTAGAAAAACTAAAAACAAAAATCATCCCATTAATTGGTGTATTTGGTAGAATTGCTCATCTTCTACCAACAGAGGTAAAGAGGGGCTTATACTTTAGCTTAATCCAGTCCCACCTAAATTATTTAATAGAAATATGGGGAAACACATACATTACGTACTTAAACGACTTACAAATAATACAGAACAAAGTTATTAAGAAACTCTTCAACTATAACCCAGACACTCCCACAAAAAAACTATACCAGGAAATGAACCTTTTGAAAATAAGAACATTGTACGAATATAACATATGTCTTTTAATCTACAAAATACAAAATGGACTCATACACACAAACTCAACATTTATAAAAACATCACAAGTACACGAACATTATACAAGACAACACAATAAATTGTACACAAACACAGTCAAGACTGAAAGTGGCAAGAGAAGTATTGGCCACGAGGGAGTTCACATTTATAATCTCCTTCCAGATAATCTAAAAACGGAAGAGAATATAAAAACCTTTAAAAAAAAACTATTTAAACTTAAGATTTTGGAACAAAATTAAAAACTACTACATAATATGCTCTGTATTTAAGTTAAGAAAGCGAAATATTATATTTCTTTTAACTTAATAAATAAAATAAAATAAAAAAAAAAAAAGATAAAGCTGTTTCCGTAAAGGTAAAGATCCCATTAGTTTAAATAATTCTTAGTTAAGAGATCAAATAACATTTTTATACTTTATTTTTAATTCTAAAGTGGAGATTGAACAAAAACTAAACTGGTCGTTTGGACAATTAAGAATTGAGGCGACGAAATAACAAATACACGGTGGATTTCTTGGCACAAATTTTACAGTATTGAGGTGTTTGAATAATAATAATTACTAGCAGATAAAAAACCCGCTCCGCAGGTTTTTGCTGCTAGTCCATGTGAGCGGCTTTTGGTTCGGCTTCGCCCAGTTAGAGGGTTGGTGACCATTTTATAAATCTGATAGGAACTGGTTCCAAAAGCAGCCGGTTCCTCGGATCCAGTGACAGCTAGTCACCGAGATAAAGTAACCGCGACAGGCAATGACATATTATAATATTAAGATCCGTGGTAAATTTTAAATTTAATTAAAATTAATTTTGATAATGTAATTATAAAGTTCTGCAAGTATTTTAAAATTTATTTTTGTTACAGCTGTTTGTTACAAGACCATTTTCAAACTGTGATTGAACCACTTTGAGACGATGTATTTAAATCTAAATATTAATTTTTGACGGTGTCTAAATTGATTTATTATTATTCATAATCCTGCCAGTTACAATAATAAGCATATTACCATCAATCTCTCTTTACCCGGAGAGATTCACGAAATTTCAAATCCAATATTACCTACGCCTGTCATTGGACGTTTCCCACGCTAGCTGTTAACGTAAGAGGCGCCAACTTTTGGCATTATTGGCTACTTGCTTGAATTTGGTCCTATTACAAAAGTAGCTTTTTAACAAACTTTAGGTACGAAGATGGTTTTGCATAATGCTCGGCGTCAGAGATGTATTTGAAGTCGAGCTCTTAAATTTCAACCATACAGTCGCTGTACTTAGAAAAACATCCGAATCTGAATTCTAAATTTGCCAACCACATTTTGGGAACACATCATTTTATTGATGTCAGTACGCAATAGCGCATCTGTGATCATTCTCGTGATATTTCAGTCTTCTGTACTAGAAGATACTAATTACCCAAGAAGAATCATAAATGATACCGCCGGGATTCGAACAGAATCTTCATTTACCGGGTGTATGCTTTCCCAATTTGGGCACCAAGAACTGCCGTTTTTCTTGAAATCATTAATACTATTCAACTTTTTCATTATTGTTTCCATTATTTTCTAATATTCCAAAAAAAGTAATTAAGTGCAGAATAATAAGGTTATTTGTAACATGAGATATTTCGTACTTTTAATAAAAAAAGGAAAATTTAGCCTTTGATTTCCGGCAATTTATTTGATCAAAGGATTTCTGATAACTCTCGGAAACTTAAAAAAGTTAACCTTCATCCACTCGCCAGGACGGCATTTTGGCCTTTTTTTCAATTTTCGCTGGCATTCTACGTCAGAGTGCCGAAAGAGCGATAGAAGGGTATGTTTTCTCTGGTTTGTTTTCTGGCATATTTTTCCCTCCGCCAGATTGTGGCAACATTTAGCCGAACCAGTCCCCCCCTCTCACCCTCCGCCAGTTCAAGACAGCCACGAACACAGTGGAGTCCGCACGATGCCCAAGTTATTGTCATAGCGAGCGGAAACGTGATTTATTCTAGTCAACTTGAAATGCCACTAATTATTACCTACTTCATTTCTTGAATTTCACATAGGTATTAATTAATTTTGCAATACTCTAGCTTACGGACAGCACCTTTTCTGTGATTTATTTCCAGTTTTTCTGTGGGTTTCACACCTTAAGGGGCAGGAGGGAGGTGAGTAGAGAGTGTGAAATTGTGTGACAAGGGGTATAGGGGGGACATCAGCTCTGTGACGTCACATGTAAAAATCTAATGATGTTGATTTTATTATGAAATATTCTTAACAAAAATAAAAAAAATAATTTTCAACTACTGTTTTGATTATTTTTAGACGTTAAATTGCAGAAAATGTGACATTACACTAGGATGGAGGGGGTCGGGGGAAACGTGAAATTCGTGTGATGTAATTTATGGATTGCCCATAATGTAACGACGGTTTTTTTTTTATTACAATATTTTGCGGTGAAAGCTAACGATGGGATCGACTATATATCACTGATAAATAAATCGCTCAGTTCCTTGCCAATTTGTACAGGGAGGAAGGAGAGGGAGCAGGAACATTTCCCATTTTTATGTTTGATTTTTGTGATTTTTAAATGGTATTTTGATAAAAAATGAGTTTTAATTGTTATGAATTTTAATAATTGAATGATCTTTCAATGTTGTGTTGATGAATAATATTTCTAAACATGCAAGTGAAATGAGCATGAAAAATCTAAAAAATAGCATATGAAAATGATAAAAAATAAGGACCGCCTAGTTGTCATTCTAGCGAGCAGAAGTGCGAAATTAGAGGATGATAAGCGGATGAAGGTTAAAATACATTTTGTTGAGTTAAAATCTTATTTCTCTCTAACTAATGGTTCTACTTTGAACCAGTAAATTAAATGTTTAATCTTAGAACCGATTCGAAATCATGTAGTAATTCGAGACTAGTGCTTTCTTTGATTTACTCGGAATTCTAAAATCTACTAAGCAATAAAATTATTCAGTCCTTAAACAAGGAGGCAAGAAATGAGCGAGCATTAATTACTGTAGATCCTTTCCCTTTGATACGATTATAATATTAATTAATAATTATTTCTTGGCTTAGATATTTTCAATTAAGCTCTGACTTGGTACTGGATATATAATACGTGATGTAATCTTCTCGTTAATCGAGGATAAATCGAAATGGTCTACTTTTAGATTAAATATGATCCTATTAGGAAGATAGAACTAAATCAATGTAGTTTCATTCAGAAGATATGTTACAAAACACATAACAGCGATAGATACTCTCGGAATCGCGCTGATGAAAGAAGCATGCAATATCGAAACGGAAGTTTGAAGTGGTTTTAGCCTTTTTTGCTAAACAGATCTAAACAACTGGACATATTCCCACCTTCATCTTTTCTCATCTCTTTCCTTTCTTCGCTCTCTAACAGAAAACTATTAAAATAAATCAATATTTAAAGCATCCTTATAAAAGGTATATGTAAACACATCATGATCAACGATTTGTAGAAAAAAATATTTCATTATTTTCGGTTCGCGGAATGTCAATAACAAATAATTAGCCCTCCGCTTGTTGCGTCTTTTTTTGGCGCGAGGTTTGACGCGGGGTCGCCTAGGACCCCAAAAATAAATATGATTCAGTTATTGTTATACTACAGATTTTATCTGTTTTTTAACTGATAAAATTGACTTAAGTCAGGTGATTGAGGCTGCATTGAAATAAAAAGAAATAATCAAAAATTGGATTTTTATTTTCAATGTTAAGCTTAAAAATCAACAAGAAACATAATTTTGAGACATACTTTTTTAATGGTAAAATTTTGAAAAAAATTCTTAACTAACAACTATTAAACTATAAAAAACTAACAACTATTTGAGAATGATACAGACTTATTATTACAAAAAAAGAAATCAACAAAATACGATGAAAAACATAAAAACTTAGTTTTTCATTGTATTTTGTTGATTTTTGTTGAGCCTCACGCCGAGACACACGTCCGCATCTCACAGCGCACAAGCGCAGACTGAATGTCGGCGGCCTTAGTGTCAAGTACAGTCCATTTTAGGAAGCTACCTAAAGTAAGGAATCAGTGGAAACTTTTAAAAACATAAAATTAGCATTTCTGTAAAACCTAGGCTTTTAAAGACCCCACGCGACGGGTCGAGGGTTAACAAGAGTTGCGAGACACCTCTTGTTAAACTACTAAGTTAGCCTTATGATTATCCGAAGATCACAACCTGCAGGATCTTAAAAAAACTCCAAAAAATGTTTTAAAATAACTCTTCAAATTGACCACTTTTTGGCCAGCAGACACTCGCAGGTGTGTGCAAAAAAAAACGCTCTAGCGGCTAGGAATCTGTAACAGGCTTTTTAGGTCATTACAGAGCTTCTTTCCAAGCTTTGCTGAACGATTTTTTTCAGCAACTTTCGAGAATCTAAGAAAACACCGATTCACGACAATCGTCAGCAAAGTCATTTGCTCTCAGAAGGTTCGTGGTAAGAGATAAGAGATCGTGCTTTTAGAAGGCCCGTCTGGCTATGGTGAAAAGTATCACATGAACCAAGACTGATGAAAAACTTAACATAAATCAGAATGAGAGCGATATTGATGTTTGTAGTGCTATGTCCGCGAAAACCAAGATATTACAATAGTTTTGCAGTTCACCAAAAGTCTCTTTCTGTACATTTCGCCAAAAAAGAAATATTTTTATCGGCAGAAAAGCATTAAATGTTAATGGATTGAAATGGGTAGAACAATAATGGGTAGTACACTAAATTCAATAGTTTGCCAAACATCTCAAAGATTCCAGTATTAATTAAAAGTTTGCTGGAAATATTCTATCATTATAATTTTTCTTTTAGGTCAAAGACACGCAGTGACAAAAACTGACAAGAGAGCTCAATCTGAGCGCTTTCCGAGTTGTGGATTATTGCAATATTATTTACTAAAACCTAAAAGCACACATTGTCAAAGGAAGTTGCAAACTCGGCAAGGGAAAATAGAGTGGGAATATGAAAACTGGATGATAGTTGGACATTAATAAAAAACAGGTCCTAATTAAAAATTACCGGTTTGCAACGCCTCGTTTTTTAATGTGAATTAAAAAGAGTTTTATTCATCGCGTAAGAAGACTATGGCATTCCCAATTGAAGGGAAAGAAAAAATGCATGACATTTTAATACTTCTGTTTCATTGATTTTTGAACTGTTTTCTTGTTGATAAATTCTAGGATTTCTTGAGATTTAATAAAATTATTATATATTTTATAATACGGCGAATTACCAGAAGATTGAAACCGAACGTGTTAACATAATGTTATTCGCTTTGGTTGGCTACGAATCGCCCTGCGCAGAAAAAAATTGTTTTACGACATGCATTTCAAATATCTTTTTGCGTTTTTTCGTTATTTATTTTTGGGGTGTTATGCCGTGTTGTGCTACCTCCTTCTTTGGCCAACGTTTCGGACAGCCTTACAGTGTCCATCATCAGGGCAGAGGAGAAACGTTGGCTAAAGAAGGAGGTAGCGCAATACGGCATAACACCCCAAAAATAAATAACGAAAATTCTTTTGGCCGTGAAAACCTAAAATTATACCTGATCATTTTGCGTGTTTAGTACAAACCTTCGAACTCTCAACTTAAACACAGAAGTATCATTTTAGTTTTTTCAAGACAACTTTTATGTAGCGAGTTTGAAGACCAGGAAGACTAATTTTTGATTACTAAGTTGAAGTTTAATGAGGCCTAACATAAAAAAGTAATAATAAAATTTCGGAAAAAATATTGGTTTTATAATTATAGCAATGAGAAAAAATATACTGTACCTTCAATCATCAATGGTGGGACTAGTTGGTCTTTGTCTTGAAGTTGGTACTTATTCACTTCCTCTTCCTTTTTCTCATTTTCTTTCAATATCTTCAGCCTCACAACACACCTCAATAGGCTAAACCTTAGTTTCACTGGCTCCAAACAGTCGGGAGCAGTTGGAACCCTTGTGCAGTATCCACATTAAAAAAAAAGTTTTTCAGAGATTGGTTCAATTGATATTTGTTCAGTAATTAATTAATGGTAATTTATGACAACTGGTTTATTTCATAATTAACTCTGAGTTGTATTTCATACAATTTCGAACCATAATAATAATTGTGTAATAATTTTAATTTGTCAGTCAATCAACGAGGATGTAAATATGGAGCTGAAATCAAATGATTAATTTCGATTACCATTATCACAATTAGTTGCGCACTGCGTAGATTCTAGTGCGACTAAAATTGAATTTTAATTGCTAAAAGAAGATTCGTCATTTAATTATTTTACACATGGAAAATTGAAAATAAATCAAGTATTTCATATTATATACTCAAGCGCAGACGCGTGAAAAATCACAGGATATCATAAAAACTTCTATTTCGAAAAGCAAAATAAAATAAAATTCAATTTTTTAAGACGTTATTAGTGATTCTCGAAGGAAAATTTGAAACCTAAACCCCAGGACCTTAGCTTTGCAAGGGTACATTTCAATTTGCTGATGTCTTCATGTATGATTGCAGGATTTTTAAAATTTTTTTTTTATTAATCTATAAACATAGGGTTTTACATAGGGTTTAATTGATGCCTGTCTCACTAGGATTTACCTGTGTTGAGACAGGCTTAGAGGTACATATTTAAAATTACAAGAATATTTTAAGTAACATACAAATTCAATTGAATACTATAAAATGGAAAGGTGATTGGAAATGTGGGTTCACTTTAAAGAGAGTTATGTAAATGTAGGAAGAGATGATGTACAGTAAATGATGATGTATAGTAAATGATGATGTATAGTAAATCCTGTCAAATCTATTTATGGGATTGATTAATTAATTTGACATGATTCTATTTTTAAGTTATTTTACATGGATTAGGTCGTATGCAAATTGTTTACTGTCTATTAATGATTTACTTTACAGATGTTTGCAGTAGTGTGGCGTCCAATACTAACAATCCATTTCTTTACGTCTTGTTTGAATTTTTTCAAGGATTCAGTATGTCTGATTGTAGCTGGTAGTGTATTGTATAGTTTGCAAGCTATGTATTTGAAGTGTCTTTGTCCAAAGGTAGTTTTGGAAAAAGGAGTTTGGAGAAGTTCTTTGTTTTTGGCTCGGGTATTGTGCGTTGTTTGTGTTGTTTTGTATGATGTTTTGTTGTTTTTGTGTAAATTAACTAATATGGATCTTGCGTAGAGTTGTTTAATGTCCATAACGTTGAAAGTATTGAAGATCGTATCAGTGCTGGTAGTAAGAGGCAGTTTAAGAATAATTTTTATGATAAGTTTTTGTGCTTTAATGATGGGGTCGAGGGCACTGGAATAAGCATTACCCCAAGCTAAAATTCCGTATTCAATGTGAGCTTGGCATAGTGAGAAGTACACTGTTTTTAAAAGTTTTAAGTCGAGGAAGTTGCGTGTTTGTTTGAAAAAGTATATAGATTTGCGGATTTTGTTTGTAGTGTTATGTATATGTTGCTTCCAATTTAGGTGTGTATCAAAGGTTAATCCTAAATATTTGATAATGTTTACTTGTTCTAGGCATGGGCAGTCACAATTCCGGTTTAAAGATGTATTTTTACATTTGTGTATTTTTAATGGAGGGATTAGGTTTGACTTAGGAATATTGGAGAGACTAGACAGTAAGTATTTTGTTTTCTGTACATTTAGCGTTAATGAGTTCAAGAGCATTTGTGAGGCGGATGTGGCTACCGCCGCCTCGGAAATTATTTATTGGATAGCCAACACATGCCATAGGTCGCCTCAAGTGGTTCGCCACGTTTACCAAGGTTGCCCGGATTCATGGGGTGAAGTTTGTCTACCACCTACACCACAGTTGTAGGGATAAATTCATACATCTGTCATCACTCCTGGACAAACTGACCTCCAGATTACAACCGATCCCTCATACCTTTTTCCATCCCAGAACTTCCTGTCCTACCTTTCCTTAAAAAGACACCCAGCAGCATCTCCAAGATGACATAGGCCCTGAGGAAAACTGTTTTTCTCAAGGTCACCTGTGTGGAAATGATGTTAAAACGAACAAGGTATGTAAGAAGTTTGTTAAAAAAACACTAATTCCTTTTCTTTACTTTAGAAGACCCTTTTTACAGAATCCCTAATATTAAAAAAGCCACGAGGAAAATTATTTTTCTCGTGGCCTCCTGTGTGGGGATAATATAAAAAAAATAAAGTGTAGGTATAAACTTTGTTCTAAAAACAATATAAGTTCAAGTATTTGAGGCTATCATAATAAACGTCTCGTGGTATTTATGTCACGAACCAAAATAACACTAGTGGTTTAATGGGGCTTTTATTTTTAGTTGTATAATTTTTCATCGCAAAGATCACCGAGTCGTATTTCGTTTGTATTTATTTGAAATGTTAAGCATTTAAGTTCTCAGCGGCTAAATTGATGATCAAAGAAGTTGGGATCAAACGAAAACTTAGAATAGTATAACTGAAATTCTGATATTTTATGATAATTAATTTGCAATTACATTAGTTTCCCATTTCAAGTTTCCTACAATACTCACAAAACTTATCTTGTGTTACAAAATATACTCTTGAATTTGGTATATCTAAAGACATTCAAATTAGTATTTTGTTATTTCTTAACATTGTTTTTTGTACTTTAAAAACATTCGTAGTTAAAATTACAGAAAACAGATGTCTCCTGCTTTATTATGCGAATTGTAAACGATATTTTTGTAGATGAATTTTTCTGACACAAAATGAAAAAAAGATCTATTTTGATTTACTTGCTGTATTCATTAAGAACACATATGCTACCAACAGCCCGCAATAATTTAATAATAACGAAAGTTATTTTTTCATTACAGAATGTGGGAAGGGAAGGGCAATCACACACATCTCAACTGTTATACAAGATTTATCGATTGTTGCTATCTATTTTTTTTTTGTATTGAAGAGTTTTAATTTCCATGTGCATCATGTTCACACTGAAAATCATCATTTTTAACAATTGTTAGTGGCCGATAGGGCTCACCTTACCTTATACCGGCGGCCAGCTCACGTTCGTCGGGTATGCAGGAGAGTCCCACCTCTTCAAGGTCGTAGGTAGGTAAAATTACCTCGGTACATGTTATTTGCCAAACCCACCCCGTGTCCCCGATCAAATGAAACAGGTTGGTATGGGGAAACATAATTATATTGACAGTAATTCCACGTCTACATCATCAGGGCAAGTACATTACATAAATCACACATACGAGCAGGGCGGCTACATAATTATTTCCTATTAACAAAAGTTCTCTCTCTAACAGTTCCTCTGGGAGCGCAGTGTTTATAACCCGGGGACTCTAATGATCGGGCACATTTAAATGACAGGGAGGAAGTAGCATCTACTCACAGCGGTGTTCAGCGAGCAGGTGTAGCTGCAAGGGTAACAGCCTCAGATCAGATATCTATTGCCTTGAAATTAGTGGTGGGCAGGTTGTGGTCGGCCCTGGCCATCTTTGATGCCGGCGCGAACACTTGCAGAGCATGCTGGCTTGACACAGCCAGCTCTCAGAACGGGTCGCGGAAGAGTGGGGAGCATAGATTTTTAGGTTAGTTTTGAGTTTGCGGCATAGATTTATCGAAGCCGGTAGTAGATAAATTAAAATTTAAGGAACAAATGTACATAGAAAGTAAAACTCTTTGAAACAAAATGTTGCTACCTAAACTTACTTCAAATTGCAACGTCATTTCTCTCATTAACGATGGAGTTAAAAAAATAATAAAACATTAATTTGTCCTAACATAAAAAAATGTATGAATTGGTCCTTCCTTACTTTTATAATAATATTATTACTAAGGGAAGAGGACTGAACCACAGACAGGATTCTCGGACATACATCTTTGGTCAATCGATTCCTGTCTTATCTGTTGAAAATTTTGTAAATTTTTTTTTTTGCTCAAAAGACACTTCAGCCGTTAAACTGCATTTAAGACGTTGATAAACGAGGAATGTTTTTGTTAAAATAAAAAAAATCTGATGAAATTTTAAATTTTAAGCAACATTCAGGACATTTTGGAATTTGTTACCTACTAACATTTGCTTCTGTTCTGCAAAGTAACACCGATTTTTATAAATATACAACAAGATACAGTCCTATATTTATATCTAAGTATATCTAAATATAAATATAGGACGGTCTTTTTAGCTTTATGTGCTATCTTACATACTTGCGAGCTCAGGGCAAATTTAAAAAAAAAGTATCTTTTGTTTACTGTCTGGGAGGTAGGAAAAAATAACCTCACTGGAAGAATAACCTCACTGAAGGCAGGGCAATGGTGTCTCTTATCCAAATTCAACTTTACACTTTGCACCGATTATCATCAGTTGCAATTTTGAAGGTTTTCATGAAACTCGTAATAATCAAAGAATTCAAGATACTGAGCTCAGGACACTGCTTTCACTTTGAAGACTATCAAGGTACTTACCTTGTGACTTCACAGATCTAGGTAGGGGACTAGGTGTGGGTAGGAATCAGAAAAATGACAGAAATAATCCCTTATAAGAACTTCGGTTGCAATACAACAATTACGTACAACAATCCCTTAACAATACCGTGTGATTTTTGAACTTCCCAGGCACTGCATTGCCTCCTCAATATTCACGGTAGTGGGAGCTCTAGGATTTGAAGCTGTAATAAGAACCAGGGAACTAAGACCGAGGAAAGGGTCAACAACTCCAGAAATGTTCTCATCATTAAATCTCATCTTCAGGACTGAGCGTCAAAGATCGCTTCTCGATCCGATGGATCAAAAAGCAATCAAGTAAGAATTCCATTATTATTGTTTATTTTTTTTTAAATTTATTCTCTTCCTGTGATACTAGTTTCTACCCATTCCCTTTTGTTTCTTTCTTTTCTTTTCTTTCCTTTCTTTTCTTTCTCTTTTTTATGTTTTATTTTTGTTCTTATTTATAATTATGTTCTTCGTTTTCTCCTATTAAAAACTATACACCTATATTATGTGTGTGATGTGTGAGATTGCACCTACCTCTCCACATTCTAGAAAACAGACCATTATTATCAATTTAATTTTTTCTTTTTTCTTTTACATTTTTTAAAAAAATTTTTCGACTTTATGTCTAAATCTTCTTCATAGGAAAAACTAAACCCTTCCACACACTTTTCCACAAATGTTCATCTAGTCAATCCAGGCTATGCAAATGTATTATTGAAGTAAAATAAATACAAAACAATACAAGAAGAACATGTCAACCTACCAGAGACCAAATGGGAAAATAATTCACCGACTCCAGATATTTTCATATCAGAGGGTTCGGCTCGGTAGAACTCCTAACTGGACCGACAAATCCTACTGACCCCTCAATATAAATATTTTAAAAATATTTCGTAATCCTACATTTATTTAAAATGAATGATTAATGAATTTTTAAATATAAATTCTTTGACAAATCTAATAAGCCTAAATTTTGAATGAGAGTGTATATCAACAGTTTATTAATAGATTAAATAATAATATTGTTGAATTCATAAAAGACATAAAAAAATAAATAAAAAATAAAAATTATTATCATTATTTAAAAAGCATTCATTACCAAAGCGAATAAATTGCAAAAAATAAACAAAACAGCAAACCCATTGAGGGTCAAGTGTTACGCAACTAAATTTTGCATTCAAATAAATCTCTTTGAAATCATAATAAATTATATTCCACGAAACAAACTGCCGCTTTGTAAGGGATAAATCGAATTGCATATCTAATCCATTCCGGGAGGTAGAGCATGCAGTTGGTACTTGGGGCGGTGCATTCACCTCCCTTATTCAGCCGCATTTCCGGCGATGCGGTGTAGCGGAATTTAGTGAACACAAACTATTTTATCAAACATAATCCGTTTTGCGCGCCACCATAATTATTTAATATGTGCACGCTTATGATCAAAGTTTTCAACCGACGGAATTATTGATGGATTGGATTTTTATTTCATGAAAATTATTCTAGTGTGTCTACTAAAAACACAAACTTTTAAAAACATATTGGATTTCTTGACCATTATTCACTTCTTGTTTTTTTTTAATGTCTTGACGGCCGGCGTAGTCCAGCGGTAAGGCTCTTGACTCGCAATCCGAAGGTCGCGGGATCGAATCCCGGCGTGGAAAAAAAACTTTATTTGAATAATTTGTGCTTTTTTACAATTTATTAATTTAAAATAATTTATAGTATATTTGCGGCACGTTCCAAAGTGGAAAATACTATCAGTATCACCATTCATAATTTAAAAGTTGCTTGAAATACATTTAGATTTTTCATTCTATTTACTCAAATGATGGAGACGTACGTCAGTTTCAGACAATTCAACGCTCATGTGTGTAGTTAGCCGCGTTTGGTGACCAGATCTGAATAGCCAGGTACTTCCCCACCTTCCTCTTCCCTATTTACCCCTCCCCACTACCAGCCTCACAACATACCCAAATTGGGGATGCCATGGTCTCACTAGCTCCAGACGGGAGCAATTGGGTCTCTTGTGGGTTATTCATATAAAAAAAAATTTTACCAAAAACGCTACCGCTATTTCTACTGACGGTAAAGTAGTGAATTGAAGGCGAGCCTTTCTTCTGAAAGTAACTTTATTGTGAAGAAATCTGCAAAACTGATCCATAATTTTCAAATACCGATATTCTTTCTTGAATTAATAATTGGCCTGTTAGGGGTTTTTTACGCAGTCTCTATACAGGAGGAAAATAATTCTCCCTGCCTACGTCATCTTTAGGGATATTGTTTGGTTGGTTTTTTTTGAGGAAAATAAGGAAATTAAGGTCTGGGGAGGAAAAGGGTATGAGAGGTGGCTAGGAATTTGTGGGTCAGTATCTCTAGGAGTGACGGAAGTATGAATCTATCCCTTCCACTGCGGTGCATGGTGATAATTAGGGAGTGTCCTGCTGAAGAGGTCAATAGGTATCCCTTAACCAATCTCCCCCAATCCGGCCTGCCACGCAGCTGGTCAAATGCATCCACTGCCAAGACCTGGAAAAAACTTCACCCCACACTAAGTCAACAAATGTTGTGAACTATTTGGGGTGACCTATTGCAGAGGTTACAGAGGTTATTCAATAAATGGTTCTCGGGACAGCGGTACCCATACCCGCCTCTGAAATCTACGAGTTGAAAGACACTTTTTACGTGGATCCCTATCCAGTTTACATCTTAATGTATTTTAGATTCTTAATGTTAAAAAAAATATATTTACATTTGAAATACTTCAGACACGATCTCCATACTTTTGCAATGGGTGTAGCATTTATTTTTATTTTTTATAATTTTGCTAAAGTGTTGTTAATAATAATGTGAGCTTATTTTAGGTTGGAAAGCTCCCTTAATAAATATAATGTAACATTTATTGTGTTCTTGTAAGATAAGATTAGGTTTTATTATGGTAACGCGAGTTTTCACAGAGCTCAGTTAGCGAAAACATTAATTAAAAATATTATTTATAAAAAATGAGTAAACGCATTACATTATTACCACATTGTTACTTTGATACTTTTATATTAGACTTCAAATGCTACCTATCTAATATACAAAGAAAACATGCGAACACCTCAGCACGGGCAGAATATCGGCACATTGCTAGTCAATTCAACAGAGCCTTCTATGCCTCAATACACAAGAACTACCCCATCAAAATCGTGGTTTAAACATTTCCCACATTTTTCCAAAAAAAAATCTATTTATTCGAATGAGAATCGGACATTGTTCCATTCCTTCTTACCTTTTTAAATTTCAGGTCCTTGATTCCTCAAATCATTCCCCAAGATGTTGCAACCTTTTATCACATATTTTTGCTTGTCCCTCTCTAAAAAAATATCCTCTATTCTATCAAGCATTATCTAAAATTACCTCCTCTCCATTCAACATCTCATCTCTTTTAAGTCTGAGCTCGAGTCCAATCATCAAATTTTGAAAATTGCTCATTTAAATAAAATTGACATATAAATTTACGTTTTCACGGCCAAAAGTATTTTTGTTATTTATTTTTGGGGTGTTATGCCGTGTTTCACTACCTCCTTCTTTAGCCAACGTTTCGGCTCATCTGCCCTGATGATGGACACTGTAACGCTGTCCGAAACGTTGGCTAAAGAAGGAAGTAGCGAAACACGGCATAACACCCCAAAAATAAATAACAAAAATATAAATTTACCTTTCATTTTTACATAATTTAAACGGTGGCCTAGAACCTGTCAAATTGTGAATGCCAGAAATTATTAAAGTAAAACTATTAATAAATGAAAACAAATAACTTTGTGTACACCACTATTTAATTAACAATATCAATATGTTTCGAAAACTATATTTTCTTCGTATTCGTTAAATAATATTTAACGTATTATCCTGACGAAGAAAACACAGTTTTCGAAACACGTCGATATTGTTAATTAAATAGTGGTGTAAACAAAGTTATTTGTTTTCATTTATTAATAATGACGCCACAAAGTGAATTTGCAAAGTTTGAAGAAGAAAAAACTAATTTACAGTTACGAATTATTTTACACTCTACTTCCGTGTTTTATATTAGATTTTTTTTTGTGTTACTTGCAGCTGTCGTGTACCTTTGAATTGTACGTACCAAGGAGTATAGAAATAATTAAAAATATATTATGTTCAGCTCTTAGAATTCTTTCAATAGAAGCTAACTAACATACTCAGAAATCCTTCTATTCATCGCGAATACAACACACTCTTAAATGAGAGAGGAAAGTAAAACATTGTATTACCGATAGTTAAAGTTTTCCCTTTTATCCTCGGGTTTTATAAATGAAAGCGGAAATAAATGTAGCTCTCCGTATCAAAAAATTCAATGTACGGTGATTACGAATTGTTGAAATAGTTGAAAAATGTTTCCGTGGTTAGATATTCTGATTTTACAGGTGTATGGGCATCTTACCTTGTTTCATCTTAAAATTGTTACATCATAAATAAAATTGTAATATTATGTTGAAAATTGACAATATTTATTTTTGAGAGGTATGGATTCTGAGAAATAGCGATCAATCATTCACGAATTAATATCGTAACCAGCAAAGTAAAAAATATCCAAAAAGGAAAGAGAGACTGAGAAAAAGATGCCAGCAAATATTGGAAAGGTACGGAAAGGTAAATATCTAAACATCTAATTTTTCAATAAAAATATATAATTTTATTATAATAAATTGTTTGTGCCGAACTACTACAGTCAGGGATGGTACCAAGATCTTCTGTGTATCCCACAAAGCAAAACGGACGTACTGGCTCGGCATAGCATGACACATGACACATGATGTATGGGGCTGTTAAATAACGCTTCCAAAACAGTTGACATCTTTAGCTGTAGTCTCAAAGGATTCAATAGGCATTTAAGTGTCACACATTACCCGCTATGATATGTATGTATCTCATGTTACTATTTTCCTTTTTCAATTATTTATCCATAAATGTGGAGTTTGTATCACACTTGTATTGTAAATGGACACACAGTCTGTAGTACATAATAAAAATAAAAATAAAAAAAGCGTTTTATTCGTATTACAATGAAAAATATTTATGATTGAAAAGCATTAACCTTAAAGAAAATATTTTTTTTTATAATTCTTCCCAAGTCCTGCAATCTTATTATCCCCTGATTTGTTACGGGACTCCGCTGGTTCTTGGTACTACTGTCGAATGAAAAAAACTTGTCGGTATTCGTTTGATTACAGAGGGATGGCTTGATCTGAGGGGGAGGGAGTGCTGTGTGGGAAGGGGAGGGGATTGGCTTACTAATGAGAGGTTGCAGATGGCGAGGTAATCTATTAATTGGCGCCGCTTTCCCCTGGCCTGTGATCTTTGATCAGAAATGCTAGCTCCAATTCCCAAGTGTAAAAGAAACCTTCGATCAATTTTTAATCTGCAAATGATATATTTTCTACAGTTTTGCCCTACATTCATGACAAGTAAATAAATTAAGAATTTATTGAATATAAATTATCTGTATTCATATCTCAGGATAGACACGAAGTTATACAAGGCTTAAAGGGATATACCTGAATTGCGTTACACAATGATTTCTGACATTATTTTGAATAAGAAATTAAAATGAAATTTTGACTTCCTGTGACATTTTTCTTTTTTTTTAAACTAAACACAAATAAAAATTAACAGTAAGGACTAACCTCCCCATATTGCAGTTATGTCCCCTTGCAAATAATTTTTCACAAACAATCAAATAAACAAATTTTTCAACAACCATTGTTATAAATTCATGATGAAAGAGAAAGGGGCCTTTTTGGCCCGGAGCTCTATATGCCAGTATTTCAAAAAGTCAAAAAAAGATATTGGAAAGTTAGGGTCGGAGCGTTGGAGTGAGGGGTTGGGCGATTACTCGACTGGATGATCAGTGACGATAGGTGGAAGGTTTTTTTTTTTATTCTGAAAGTCACTGGAGACCAAAATTTAAGGTTCATTTTTTACTCCAAACAATGTCAAGAATCACTGGATATACGTCCTTTAATATGCTGCATATAATATGCAAAAGGTTGTATTTTCAAGTGTGAACCTCACCCAACCGCAGAGCTGCAAACCGCCTCACAAAAGGTGCCCCTCCTGATGAATCATTGTCCTTATAGAAGAAATTAAACACCAAATTTTTTTTTTCAATGGCTGATGGATATTATAAAATTAGTTAAGTTATTTTCCGTTGTTTGGTTGGCTTCGCAATGAAATTTTTAACGATCCTTCCCAAAGGAACGAAATTATTGAATTTAAATATCAAGAATATTTTTCGCTTGTAATGACAAGTAGGAGGAATTCTTACATCGCCTGTTATTTTGAAGTGAAAACTTCTTAAGAAGCGTTGTGATTTTAAACTCGATGAAACGGAAAAACGACACTAAAAAGAGCCTGCGAGAGAATAAGGTAGAATAGTCAGTCTTCTCTTTGTGCGGTGCTTCGTAGCTCCCCACTACTTTATTTTTCAGAATGTTTCTCTTCTACCGCATGTGAACTGCAAATTTTTTTTTTGTAACAATGTTAAATAAATTTGTGGAATTTCAAAATGTAGGGCTTTTTAAAAATCAACAAATTGTGGTTACCTTTAAGATGTGGGTATTGGATTTCTTAGGTTGATGAATCAAGTTTTCTCTGCTTACCTGAAAAAAAATAATAAAAACCAATTAGAAGATTAATTTATTTCACAAATTCATAACATAATAAGTTGACTGCGGTATCTGAGCAAACCCTTGACAATTTAGTTTGTTCCAGGACTTTGGTAAGCATTATATAAGTTGAAGATAAAATGCAAATATATTTGAAATCGGTTTCTTGAATAGTGTATTTTTTTGCATAGTCACGAATTTACAGATATTCCTGTCATAGTGCTCAAAAAACAAACAAAAAAAAATAACGCTCGTTTCCCGCAGAACAAACCAGACAAGGTTTCTGTGGGAAACGAGCGATACATGATTACATCGTGTTAACATATTTACTAACGCGATTGCCCTTTGTTACAAAATATATTTTCTACTGGGATTTCATTATTTTCATTAATATATCTTGTAAATACTTATTTCATAAGGTATTTATGCTATTTTATTTTACTGCGTTATTTTGTGTTCGATATCGACAAAATGCCACACTATTTTCCAAGTTTGTGAACCAACAAGCAAAACACAATTTTTTTTCTGAGACAAACATTGGGTTTTGTTTTATTTATGGTTCACAATATTCCAAGAAATGACGCAATGTCATTGGTCAAAAAGGTTGTTGAAGAAACTTAAACGAATGAAAACGAAAAAGAGAATGGTGAATTTTTATCAAATTATTACTATTGTTACGTTCTACGGATACGAAAAATCCCATGATTATTTTTTTTTGTGCATTGGGAACAAGAGCATTATTAATTTTTTTTTAATATATAGTAAAGAAATAATAATTTTTTGCTTTAAAGCGCCGTAAACCCGCTCAAAAAGAAGCAGTGATATGTAATAACGAATGTTGGACGGAGCGCGCTAATATTCAAAACTAAAATTTGCAGCGAAAATTGTGAAAATGTTTAATAAAACACGATCCGTTTAAAATAGAGCAAAAGTATCTTGGGAAAGTCTACAATAAAATTTGAAAAACCCTGTGAATTTTTTCATACATAAAACTTTTAAAATAAGTGAAATGAACGTGTTTATAATAATTTTCGGAGCATACTTTGCAATTTTTACCTATCAAGAGAATTTCATATAATTTGCGTTTCGTCGTAAGGAACGTCGAGATGTTATCTTCAAAAATAACTTGTAAGTATTTTTTAAGAGCTTAAGAACTTCAAAAGTTAAAGAGAGATATGTAAGAAATCGGTAGAAATTCGGGATGCGGCGGCTGCAAAAAAGTTAATCACAACAAATCAATATTCTGCTAGCGATAGCGACGGCAATTATCTTTGACAAGAATTTAATTCCCTCAAAACTTATGCCATATTTGAAGACAATGTGTGGAGGGTCTTATTAGGAGAGATAGTGAGTATGTTGTAGGAGGGAGGACTGTGCCGATAAAATCCAATTTGGCTTTGAGTAAAAATTTATTATTATATCAACCGTCTGTCTCCTTCAACGGAAGCGATCTTCCGAATAGACCATCCATTGATATGCTTGGTATAACTATAAGTGACCAGCTCAGGTATGGGAGCTCCATCGAAGTCAGAGTGAAGTTAGCCTCTCAAAAACTGGGCGTACTGTACAGGGTCCGCAGATACTTTAATAGTACACAAATGCTAGCCCTGTACAAATCGCAAATGCGCCCCACGGTTGAATTTGGCAGCCACCTCTGGTGTGGAGCTCTAAAATATTTGAAAAATACCCTTGACTCTCTGCAGAAACGGGCGGTCCGTTTGATAGATTCTCCCACCTTAACGAACGGATTGCAATCTTTAGAGCACAGGCTTCGGATGGGAATGCTATCCATATTCTACCGGTATTTCAATTGAAGATGCTCTGAGGATTGAGCGTCATTGATTACTTCAGCACCGGTGCATAGTCGGGAGACACGCCAAACGCGCGCCCAACATATGTACACGGTTGACATTTGTCACATGAGAACGGGTCGTTTTTTCGACTCGTTCTTGAGTTCAATAGCTCGGCTAAGGAACGATTTGCCGGCTTCTGTGTTTCCCCCCTTCTACACCATGGGTGTCTTCAAGACCAATGTTCATTCTTTCCTCTCCTCAAAAAGACCCTCCACACAACATCCCAGATGACATAGGCCCCGAGGGAAATTTTCCTCAGGGCCTCCTGTCAGGGCGGAGTTGATGTAAAAAAAAAAATCATTTTGTACACGTAAAAGGAATATAAGATGATTCTATGCACCGTAATTAAATCCACCATGTTCATTAATCGAGAAAGACAATAAAAAATTGATAAACTAATCATAAGTTTTTATGGTTGAAAGCAACGTTCAATTAAACACGTTTTCCTAACCTCTAAAGGCAATTAGAATCCCGAGAAAAATTTTAATAGTTTCGCCAGGAATTTGCTTAAAACACCCCCAAGAAGATGAATATTTACAGAGATAGATTTAGATTAAATTACTTTCCCAATCCTTAGACCCGATGAAATTGAAACTAAAGCCAAAAATTCGCATTAATAAACCCAAAATAAGTGCGGCAAAATAACAATAGAAACTGTTGAAATATTGTTTGGAAATCCCCGTGTTCAAATTAAAATTATAACCGAAACTGTATGGATAATACAAAGCAAATTCAGCTCCCTATTGAATTCACAAATTATGGCGTTTTTGCATTTATTAGAGAACCCAGAGGAGTACCCAATAATACAAAAGCTAGCATACAATTATTATAAATTCATCAGTCCTCATTAAGGATTCGGTTTGTTCGGAATCAAATCGTTGCAATTTCACCTACCATGTATCTCATTAGCCGCTGAAACTGTATCCAATAATGGAAATAATATTAACATAATTATTTGTTTAGTAAATTAAATAGATATATTGAAAAAAGGGTAAATGTAGGCACTCCATTATTGAAGGATTGAACGGGGTTGGCGCTATCGAAAAAATGTCTAAAAAAGTGAAGCTAGCAGTCTACAATGAAGTGCTTGAATGGCAATGAGGCATGAAACTGATAAAAAGGATAAAAATAGACTAAAGAAATGAGATCCCTGAAGCTTATTTAAAAAACTAAAATCCTAAAACCACGAATTATCGGGTGAGAAATGAAGAGATTCGCTAATAATGCAAGGCGTAGTAAGCGTAGTGAGAAGATAAGGAAAATGATGGTATGGGCAGGCAGAGCAAATTAACGAAAAAAGGAGTGTGATGCAAATGCAAATGGTAGAAAAAGTCAGGGACGCACGTGGAAGGCACGGCTCGATCAAGTAAACCAAATTCGACGGCCGGCATGGTATAGGAGTAAGGCCCTTGATTCTCAATCCGAAGGTTGCGCAACTTTATTTGAATAATTTGTGTTATTTCACAATTTATTAATTCACAAAAATAATGTAAAATATATTTGCGGCATCGTGCGTTAGCTGCGTTTGGTGACCAGATCTGAATAGTCAGGTATTTCCCCACCTTCTTCTTACCCATCTACTTCCCCTCCCCACTATCTTCAGCTTCACAATATTCCCCAATTGAGGATGCTATAGTCTCACTGGCTCCAGACGGGAGCAGCTGGTACTCTTGTAAGGCATTCATAAAAAGTAAAATAAAACAGACCATGTCAAGAGTCAAAATAACAGAAGGGTATGTATGAGACGATGTATGAAGGTGAAATAAGCATAGAGTGTTTGTCAAGAAAAAGTATTTAGACAGTCCGTCCTCTCTGCTTACTCCTGTGTGAAACGACGTGATGGTGTTTGAAAACAGGAAAGAAAAAGACAAATAAAATGGTTGCAATGCTTTTATATAGGAATTTTTGTAGCACATCTTGTATCGCTTATTACAGGTATTATAAACAAAGTGAGCCCTTACCTTTAATTTTCTTAAAATTTCTAAACCATTACCTCTTTTAGCCTTAGCATGTAAATATTTCACTATACCGATTGAATGAATTAACAGCAGA
This sequence comes from Glyphotaelius pellucidus, assembly GCA_936435175.1. Lineage (NCBI taxonomy): Eukaryota > Metazoa > Arthropoda > Insecta > Trichoptera > Limnephilidae > Glyphotaelius > Glyphotaelius pellucidus. The sequence goes on from OW386558.1 coordinate 10,911,956, forward strand.
CGAACATAAATATCCATCTATTCGGAGAATCGCCTTAATTAGTTGTTACTAAAATAGAATTGTGTTGCCGACAAGGGGCCTCAATTAAGTAATTACCTACATATTTAATCTTCAATTAAACTCCTATTATTTTAATTGTTAAGGACACACAATAATACGACTGGTGGATCTTTGATCCCCCGTTTTGTAAAAAGTTATACAGAAAGAGTAAATTTGGTAAATTATTTTTAAATAATTTCAATTCCTGTTCCCTTCACCACTGGAGCGCTCTTTGCCACAATATGGCAATGTTTAAAATACCTTGGATTGCTTTGCTGCCAATTTTGGCAAAATTTCCCTTATTTGTAAGTAATTAAGTAGAAGCTTACGATTTTTCAATATTTTTTTTATAAATCCTACGAATATGTGATAATCGACAAAAGATAGGTAAATTCATTGGCTATATAGAACTATAATCAGTTTGTATGTCTTTGGAGGTATGGCTTTTTTAATGTGGGCGGAAAATATTCAAAATGATTACCAAAAAAATCTCGAGCAATCGAAGAAAGAAGTTTTCAATTGCGCTGTCGCTCCAGTGGTTCAAATGTATTTATACTCAAATAATATTGTAATCCAGTAAGTTTCAACAGTTCTATTGATTATTTTCTTATTGAAGTTCTTTCATAGTGACTATGTTAAAGAATCCTCTGTGCAAGGATCAAAAATCTGGTTGTCTCTCAATGTGTTGATCGGAGTCTTTTGAAGTAACCTGTACAATTATCACCTCCTTTGGTATCTCGGAGACTATACCGATTCTTGCGGAAACCTGTGCATTGATCAACCCAGATTCCTCGGTGCCATAATATCGAATCTCACGTAACTTGCAGTGTAAGGTTTAAGCGAAGTGAGATTCCTTCTCATTGTCCACTGTTCACCAAGTTATTTCCATGGTTGTGTCATGTTGAAAAAAATGTTTTTTTTTTTACTGCAGACATAGATAGGTATACGAGAGGTAGAGGTTTGCGGTCAATTCGAGAGAGTCCTTCTATAGAGGTCAAAAGATCGATCTCATCCTGATTCTGCCCTGCATACATCTACCATATACTTTTTCTAAGTCGGTTCATCATTGCTGAGGCTCGTGACTCCTACTCCAGTTTCCATGGCGGACAAGGTTCCGCCATTCCTTGCGATTCTACACTGGGTGAAGAGCTGCGGACACCGACTATCATATATATTATACCAGATTAGGAAGAAATATGTTTAGAACTTTTTTTAAATGATTCTCTGTTAGCTTCCATATAGGAGTTTTATCCCCTTAGGGTCACCCACTCCATCATTTGCTCGCCACGCTCAAGATAGTAGTTTCAGTTCAGTCATATTTTATAAAATTGTTGAATAATCCAATATCACTTGCTCGACATAACCGTTATGTTTCCTTAATTGATACGGACGGCATTTTAACTCGAGTCTATTGTTAGAACAATCAACTCGGAGCGCTTTTTCTCATCTGGATGGAGGTCTGCCGCTGGTCACACTGATATTAATTAAACAACGTAATGAAGAACGACTTGTGCCATAAAAATTCTGTTAACGGCGAGCATCCTTGTTTAAAATGAGTGAAATCAAATCTACACATCACTTACGGAACTTTTAATTTTTAAATTAGAGACACCAACAACAAGTCATTTATTGAAATAAATTTATTCATATTAAAGTAATTTTAGTTTAAAAAATTCAATTTAATGAAAACAAATAACTTTGTGTGCACCACTATTTAATTAAAAATATCAACATGTTTTGAAAACTATGTTTTCTTCGTCAGGATAATAAGTTAATAAAAAATAAAAAAAGACAAGCAAGTGTAGACAAATTAGAACATAGACAAAATATTAGAAAGGAGAGGTGATTAATTAATTAAAATATCACAAAAAAATTATATTTAATAAAATATGAAAATTATTTTAGATCATTCTTTTGATATTAATTAAGGTTTAAAAATTTTACACACTAAAACAACGGGTATACAATTAGATAATTTAGAAATTTTAGAAATTAGGAAAAGAAAATTAAATATTATTAATAACCAAACGTTTTTTAAAAATAGCCATCTTTTAAATTTATTTTCGAATTAATACTTATATTTTTAATAAATTATTTTGTTATTTAGACTTCCTATTTTGTTTAAATCCCATCCTAAAATATTACCGTTTAAAAACGCGCATTACCGTTTAAGACTGCTGTGTCCTTTACCGAGGTACACAGATCAAACAAAACAGAACATGATAAAGAAAGAGGTTTGATTGGTTAGTTAACATTATGTTTGGTTAGGTACGTTACGAGTAGGGTTTAGTTTTGTCATTGTTCTGTTTCGAAATAGAAGCCTTTGCAGGATGTGATCTTGCGATTCTCACTTAACGATCTTCAAACTTTATTTTCACTGTACGAGTATTTCGACAGTGCGACATTCAAATACCCTAAATTTAAAAAAAAATATTATCTAAGGCAAAATCTTCGTCGCGCAGGTCATTAAAGGAACAATTTGCCGACTTTACAAGAGTCCCTCGATTTTGCTCGACTTCGTACAATATCCCAAAATGCTTGTATCTGAGATCCGACATCTCAGATTGTCTTAAAACGCCAATTTTTCGCGAAAAGTGGCGAAATGTTTAGCGAAAGCCTCAATTAGCCAGGCCCCGAGGCTGCGGAGGGGAAATTCTCACAATTTTATACCAAAATTCCACCAAATAAATGAGATTTCTTGGAACTAAATTGGCCATTTGAAATTCTAAACGCATACCTGCTGATAAATTAATATTTTTGTATGAGTTTAGGCGTCAAAGTTAATAATATAACGGTAGCGTTTGATAACTTTCTTGGGGTGTTTGTTTTGGATTGATGTATTTTGAGGTAAATATTTGGTTGATGGATAAACAAGATCATTAAATTAAATCAATTTGACATCTTTCATTAAGTTAACGTGTTATGGTGGTTTATTTCAATGTTTATGATGGTATCATTTTGTGACTGTATAATGGCCACCCCAAGCTCCGAGAATCTTCTAACCACTTCTCACGCCATTGTTATTTCGGCGCCTGAGCCAACTACAAGCTGTGTCTTAGTGTCTTAGTGTCTTAGTATCTAGGAACTTCTGGTCTGTTGTCGCGGTTGATTTAAGTTTGTGATAATTTAATAAACGCAATTAGTATTCACCAAGTGTTATTATTCCTGATAATCCCGCAACCTTTACATAGTAATGTGGTTAAGCCACCGCTATCCGAATTTCGACCGATTTCCTACATATCTCCCTTAAACATTTGAAGTTTTTAGGCTCTTAAAAAAATATACGTTGTTTTTAAGATAATATTTAGATACGTTCCACGCCGAAACGAAAATTATATGAAATTCCCTTGATAGAAAAAAATCGCAAAGTATGCTCCGAAAATTATTAAAAACAATTCTATTTCTATTATTTTACAAGTTATATAAGTGAAAAAATTCACAATATTTCTTTAAATGATAAGATACCTTCCTCGAGATTTTTGCTCTATTTTAAACGAGTCATGTTTCATTAAGCATTTTCGCAATTTTCGCTTCATTTTTGTCACTTTTAATATTAGCGCGCTCTGTCCAACATTCGTAATTACATATCTCTCCATCTTCTTCTTGTTGATCCGGGAAGCGCCGCCTTAAGGTAAGTAGGCCGTCGACATCCAATAGTGTTTTGTTTTGTTGATGAAGTGTATGTTATTGACGAAGTTTATGTCCTATGTTATTGACGAAGTTTATGTTTGTTATTGACTAAGTTTAATTATGTCATTGACAAAGTTTATGTGTGTTGTTGACGAAGTATATGTTTGACGTTATTGACAAAGTTTTTTTCACATTCATTTTTAAGATAAAAAAAGAAGACGAAGTAATTTTTTATTTATTAAGTTTCAACATAAAAATTGTGTTTACATTTAAAAACGGAAAATAAATAGGATAATTCGTAATTTTTGATGAAAGTGAGTTGTGGAGGTACGGTTATTTTTTTGTCATTTCAAAATTTAGAAATTTGGTTTTCCAACAGAATATATTGCATTATAATAATGAATGGAATAATTATAATTCCATTAATTTACACTTTCGATGTGGTTATAGCGATAATTCCAATTATTGGTGTGCACACCATTCATCTCATTATTCTTTGTATGACTACAAGTTGTAATACGTATTAATAAGTTAAATTATAAGTAGGTACAACAGAAGGAGGATCAAAGTCAAATATTAGTAAATACATAACATAAATTCTATTTTTAACGGTGAACAATCCAAAAGCAATCACAGATTAAAATGGTACTTAGCATTTTTTTTAAATTTTCATCTTTGAAAACTAGAATACATTTATCTGATCAGCATGTACTTTGTGTAATACCAGGCAGAGGATAGGCAGGTAACTCGTTATTAGCACAAACTCCTTGGTTCACGTCTCATGCATACTATTCTATTATTCTGACTCTTAACATGGCCCCACTCAAATATTTGATTAATTTGATCGTGCCACGTCTCCACTTCGACTTCTTCTACAACATGTTATATTATCCTTAACACCTATTCAGGTCATGCATTCATTACTCTGCTTTATTTGTTTATTCGCTCTACACACCCAACATATCAAGCATCCTTTACTTAATCTTAACTTATAATGTTGCCAGAAAGAGGTCCTACGTACGTACGATGATCGTCCTTTTCCTCATCACCGGAGTATGAAAACGAAAGAGACTGAAGATACTAGAATGATGACGCCACGTACAATCTCTCTGGGATTACTTTACACCTAAAATCCTTGCTTTCTTTCTGAATCTCCACATTTTCACGCGGTCGTACATGGTTTTACCACACACACTCTTCAGGGATCTTTCAAGAAACAGATTCCTCATCGTTTAGCATTGCACGAAATTGGCTTTCGTGTTTACAACGTTTCGAATATAAAATAATTGCATGGTATAGCACCGGTACATAAAATATTATGGTAGATAACTATGTTTTAATAGTTTGTTATAATTCCTCAGAAACTTTTAGGTAGAACCTTACTTATAAATTCACATGCAATCCTCGCATTAAAACTTAACTTAGCATTTAACCGATGTTAAATTCTTCGCTATAATTTTGAAGGGAAGTAAAGCTAAATTTTGGTTAACTGGTATATAGGTAACATGGCGTCTAAACCAAAATGTTCCAAGACTCTAATTGCGAACATAAATCAAATAATCTTATTAACTAAGCGACGGAGTTGAACTAACTTTGGTATCAATTTCAAAGTAGCTACCAAAGTCGTGTGCGAGTTCACACCGATTTGAATTAAATTTTCAAATATTTTGCGCCGGATGAGAAACTGTTAACAATTTTGATTCATGGGAAGCCCCAATATTTTTTTTTTAAATAAGACTTGTATTATTTTCTTACTATCTACAAGATTGTTAGCAAAATTTTTCACCCAATGTTCTTTGGCTGTAATTTTTTTTATGAATGAAAAATTTTGGCCCAGTTTTTGGATTGTGTTTATTTTAAGTCTTATTTTTTCCATTCTTCTTCTTCTACTTCACTGGCACTACAGCCCATTTCTAGCCTTGGCCTCCTTCAGGATAAGCTTTCACCGCTCTCTGTCCTCGGTCGTCGTCTTCCAATCTGCAACATGGAGTAGTCCCCTGACATCCTTCCTGACATCATTCTCCCATCTCAGCCTAGGTCTGCCCGCCTTTCGTTTACCTCCCGGGTGTCCTATTAGAACTTTCTTCGGTATTCGTGTGCTTGACATTCGGTCCGGCCCATCTTAGTCTTTGGAGCCTTAAATGAGTCTGGGAGCTTGGTAGATGTCATAGAGTTCATTATTGTGGCGGATTCTCCATGCCTCTCCCTCTCGCACCGCTCCTATGATTCTTCGAAGTACCTTCCTTTCAAAGGTGTCTGGCTATTCCGCAAACTTTGCTGTCAGTGTTCCCGCCTCACATCCATAGGCCAAGACAGTTCTAATAATTGTTTTATTTAGGGTTTAGGGTTATTTTGGTTTTCCTATGGACGTTTCGGGATTTGAACACTGGCAGCAACGCGAAGTATATGTTGTTAGCGGCTGTGATGCGCTTTCTTACTTCTACTGAGTCTCGTTGTCCTGCGTTATGATTGAACTCAAGTAGGTAAACTCTTCGACCACTTCGAAGTTATAGTTGTTATTTTTTTCCATTAAGTCGAGAAAATGATATCGGCCAAGTGGCCGCCGCCAGAATTGATGACAACGGGCCCGATTTATGGCATTTTCCATAATTCTTTCTAGAACTTCCAGCGATATTTTTAACCTCTCCAAAAGTCCTAGGATTAGGTGAACTCCAGTTAATTTATAAATTTTAATTTGAAAATTAATTCCATGAGCCAGATGAAATTTTAACAATACTTCCGTTAAATAAAATAAAATATGCAAATCAAATAACTCCTCCAAAAATTTCAACAATTTATTGAAAAGTTATTTGAACTTTAAATTCTCCAAATTGCCGATTGAATCTGAAAAAATCACATGAAATTTATTTGCCAATTCGCAGGTGACGATGAATTTATTCCATTTTGGAGAAGGAAAGTCAAGTTTCGTAATTCAGTTTGCAACTGCCGAGCGAAACAATAATTTACCGTTACGATTTTATAAATCATTTTGAGATAAATGCAAATTTTTTTGATTGGGTCAGTATTGAAATATAATTTCCCATTTTCGTGGGGCTACAGGGTGGAAAAAAATGCCGGAATAAAAATATTGTTTTTAACATAATGAATAAATTAAGTATATTTTTGACTTTTTATCAGCGTTACGAAAATCGATCAGCGTAAAATTAATTTGAATCACTTTTTTTTTTTGGTTCGTGATGCCATCAATTCCTGATTACTTTGTTTTGCCCTCTGGATATGTAACAACTCAATAAGAGACATCTGGAAGAAACATCTGGAGCGCAGCATGACTCGAATGACTGCCGCACTCCTTACACGCCGGGCGACCACCGCGGCCTTATATGCTCCAATGCAAGAGTACTCTACCTCACAATGCATGGCGGAAGATACCCGTCTAGTATGGACACTTCGGTAACCGTATGTTTTCCCCATAAAATGTAAATAATAAATTAAACATATTTTTTACGTTAACTCCACACAGGAGGCCCTGATGAAAATAATTTCCCTCAGGACCTACGTCATCTTTAAAGATGCTGCGTGGAGGGTCTTTTTGAGCAGAGGAAGAAGTGAACATGGTTTTTGAAGAGACCCATGTTGTAAGAGGGAGGAAACACGGAGGCCGACAAATCATTCTACAGCCAAGCTGTTGAACACAAGAACGAGTCGTAGAAACGACCCGTTACTATGAGACTAATTTCAACCATGCACAAATGTTGGGCGCGTGTTTGCCGAGGGGATCAATGACGCTAGTTCCTTGGAGCATCTTCCATTGTCAAACCGGTAGAACAAGGACAGCAATCCCACCTGATACCTGTGCTCTAAATATTGCAATCCGTTTGTTAAGTTACGAGAATCTATCAAACGGACTGCGGGTTTCTGCACAGAGTTGAGGAGATTTTTTTATTGTGGGGCTTCAGACCAGAGGTGGCTGCCAAATTCAACCGTGGGGCGCACTCACGATTTAAATATTCCAGAATGTGTGCATGGGTAGTGGCAATGCAATGCATTACAAATTCGAAATATCAAAACAGACAAATAAAAATAAAAAGATGTAAGCAATAGGGGAGGCCTGTCCAAAACCGTATACCTAAGGTATAAACTATTTAGTTTAGTAAATTAAAATGTAATTCGATTTATAATAATAATTCTTTTAATGATTTCACTAAGGAACAAAACACAAAAGAAACATGTCTGAAATTCTTATTCATTAATATATGTAAACAGAATACAAGACCTCTAATATTTCAGATTTTGCTCCGGGGGGTGAGTAAAACCGTAAACCATATATGAATGATGAAAATGCAGGCATAAAACGGTCAAGGCCTTTTGTCTTAGATAAGGCAAAATCTTGATTCGTTCTGTGTTTATTGACCATGGTCTTGTAATGTGAATTTTGCCCCGGGGGGTGGGTAAAACCGTATACCATATATGAATGATGAAAATGCAGGCATAAAACGGCCTAGATTTTTTGTTTTAGATAAAGCCAAATCTTGATTCGTTCTGTGTTTATTGACATGGTCTTGTATTGTGAATTTTGGCACACTGTAGCTTTAGCTTTCTGCTGATCTTAAGTATCCCATTGCTCCTATAACTACACTCAAAATTGCTGTCTCATTTTTTTTTATCCCAGTCTTATGTGATAGTTTTTCTTTGGTAACTACGCGGCTTTTTTTTAACGCGTACAAGAAATTTAAAAAAAATCTCTAATGAAAATATTCCGGGTCGAAATCATATTGTATTGGCCGGTTTTACCCCATACGGTTGTGCCCCCAAAAAAATACAGACATTCTTTCACAAATGTAAAAAAATGTTACGAAAATTACCCAAAATACGTAAAAAAGTTAAAATATACACATTAATTTATTGTATTTGTTATTTCACTCATAAGCAAATTATAAAAACTCACTATTATTCAATTAAATTTCCGTAAAAATTACATCAGGACATCGAAAATTTTAAAACATGTGGTATGTCGCCAGAGATGTACCGACAAGTTTCTGCTAACTTGCGTTGGTTTCGTAGTCGTACATGGGGAGGAGTGCGTGGCGGGAATATTTTAAGTAATAAAGCTTTTTAGAGTAATACGGTTTTATCCCGGTATTTTTTTTACAAGTGAGTTCACGAAAAAAAATAATCATCCATGACGACAGTATTTATTTACAATTTAAAGTTATAATTATTGGGTTCGCGCGGTTGACATAAACCTAAATCTCATTCGATTTATCTCCGTTACAAACCGCTTCTGCGCAGCTCCTGTAAAAATAATGAATGGCCCTGCCTGCCTTCCTGCTTCACTCGTGAGGGAAATCTTTTCCATCGCCCGTGGTAAGCTTGAACACAGCGTTTTTGAACAAGAATTGTTCAAAGTTGGCAATGATTATAGTGATGCACAAGCGATTGTTCATGTGCGTGCTCATGGTTTCAGTCGGAAGAGACCTACCTTAATGCATTTCACCGTATTTACAAAATAAATAATAAACTCATACATACAAACATAGAACTCTTTAAAACGTTTCAATATATTCACATCCACTCAACTCTATATACAAAACAATAGTTTCCATTTAAACACCATGTATGGTGTTAAAATGGTGGTGGTAAAATGGAAAACAATCCAATAGTTACGAGATGAGTAATTAATTTATGGTTAACAATCCGTTAGTTACGAGAGGGGTAAATTATGGTAAACACTACGGTAAACAATATTATTAGTTACAAAAAATACGGTAAACACTCTGCTAAACAATTCGTTAGTTACAAGCGGTGTAATTTATGGTAAATACTACGGGTAAACAATATTATTAGGTACGAAATATACGTTAAACATATACGGTAAACACTATGCTAAACAATCCGTTAGTTAAGAGAGGGGTAATTTACGGTAAACGTTACGGTAAACAATTACGAAAAATACGGTAAATACTATGCTATACAATCCGTTAGTTGCGAGAGGTATAATTTATGGTAAAAACTACGGTAAACAATATTTTTAGTTACGAAATATACGGTAAACATAAACGGTAAACACCATGCTAAACAATACGTTAGTTAAGAGAGGGGTAGTTTACGGTAAACAATTTTATTAGTTACGAAATATACGGTAAAAATATACGGTACACACTATGCTAAACAATCCGTTAGTTAAGAGAGGGGTAATTTAAGGTAATAGTTATGAAAGGTGTAATTTATGGTAAACACTATGGTAAACAATATTATTATTTACGAAATAAACGGTATGATAAACAATCCGTTAGTTACGAGAGGGGTAGTTTACTCTAAACACTGTGATAAACAATCCATTATTTGTGGGAGGAGCAATTTATGTTGTAAATAATTTTTTTCAGGTCTTGTTCAGGTCTTTCCTACCTACATACCTAAAAAATAAAACAATTTAGCATGAAAAAAATGAAGCTGAAATAATATGAAACACAGAAATGAATACAAGAAGCCGTTTATGGAGGATATTAGTCTCCTGTCTCCAGACGGCCATCAAGGGGGACTCCATTCAAGAAATCATTGCGGTGATGATTGCATTCTTTGATTGGAAATTTTTGGAAGCACTTTTTTACCAATATGGACAATGATTTTTGTCATATTTTTCTTCAAACTCCAGTGCACCTTTTCCATACATTAGGTCATCTTATTAGAATTTGTGTTTTCTTCTTTGGAGTCAATAGATTTCGTTTTATTTTGTGATTTATTTGCCTGTTTATTTTAAAGTACGAAGATTGGATAAAGATTTTACAAAAATATACGTTTATATATTTTTTTTGATTTCGTAGGATTAGTCTGCTGAATGTCTGGCCGCTAAGGTTTGTCAAAGGAGACTTGTGTGAGACCGTGGATTTATCGTATAATATTGGAATCGAGAACCCATGAAATAAATACTTATTTTATTGCTATCACATTATCTCGCAGGCTACATCCTATCGATGTATGTGATTTTCTCTTTTTAGTGTCGCTCGGTTCCGTTTCATCGAGTTTCAAATCACAACGGTGCTAAAGAAGTATTCAGTTCAAAATCCTCGTTCCACAGTGAATCTGAATTCCAAAGAGCTCGAAAGTTAGAGCAATTGAAAGAACGATTGTCAATCACATAGTGAAACAATCATTTCACTGCTTAATTCAGTTAGTTAAGTAAACGATCAATATTGTCAATTGCAACCATGATGTAAGCTGACGTAACTATTTATTATCAATAAAGTAAAAAATTTGCTCAAAGCGCTTCTATAATAAACGGGCTTCTTACTTTTGGTCCTATGTCATCACCCCACCATGCCTTCCAAGAATCTCATTTCGGCTGCCTGTAATATGACACGCTCTCTCGTTAATCATCTTAAATTGATGACCGTACATAAGGGGAATGTTAAACTAACTAAAATTGCAAATTGCAACATAGTTTGGACGCTTCACTATTTTGAGCTGTAAAAGGGGACTTAGCACTCCACTTCAATCTTATGAAAATCGGATGTCTCTATTTTTTCTTATGCGTTGCCGAAAATAATAACGCTAGGCAAATTTCCTCACCGTCACTTAAGTGAAAAATAATTTGGAATTTGGCCTGGCAATGCCATTCAAAAAAATAAATTGATTCTCCCCGTATGTTCTTTCCCATGCGTCCACGTTTACCTCCCGAGACCCGTTCCCTTCCATCTTCCCCGCCTTACCCCTCCCTCGTCACCCCTCCCACGAACCCCACTTCTCCCGTTCACCTTCTCTCTCCTGCCTTCCCTCCCTGCTGCTAAAATATATAAAATACACACATTTTCATTTTCACAAATTTCATAACGTCGGAGCTTACAATTATTTATAACCTATAACCTTTGCGGGCGTGCGCACAAAAATCTCTAAAGTTTCATTAAAATCGGATTAACGGTATGGCAACACATAAAGTACGAACAAACAAACAAATATTGATTTTTATGTACAAAATTTTGTAAAGAAAGACAAACATTCCCGGGTTACGAATAACCTGACGATATTTGAAAATCTTCTACCATTTACCACTTCAGTAAGCGTACATAATAAATTTTAAATATTACTCCTATAATAATACAAGTTTATCAATCGCCAATGTAACTTTTTTTAACAATTCGCATCTTCGTTTAGAAACCAACAACATTAATACACAAAATAACTCTCCAATTACTCGTAGGATCCAAAACATACGGTCACTAGGAAAAAAAATCATGATTCATTTGCTAAATAAAACGCGGAACTAATTTATAACGATTTTTACCCCGACAGAAATTATTCCTTAAATTTCCATTACACTTTTACTTTCGTTTACATTTACAATTACAATTCGTGAGCATGTACCTGTCGATTTTTTATTTTTTATTTTTGTTTTTTTTTTTGGGGTGTTATGCCATGTTGCGCTACCTCCTTTTTTAGCCAACATTTTGGACAGCGTTACAGTGTCCATCATCAGGGCAGCTTTGTTATAGTTGTTACTCATTAAAGCTGTACGCAGACTAAACAAAGTATGTAAATCATTTAAAGTAAAAGTGTCAATATTATCTACTAGTTCTGAAAAGGATAATCTTCTAAATTGATTGTTAATTTAAGGAGAGAAAAATATTTCAAAACAGAAAAATACTTTTATATCTGAAATCGACAGTAATTTTTTTATAAGCTACCGTTGAAATAAGGGCTTATTACAATTATTTATTATTAATATTTAAGTTCCTTTTTATTACATTTAAGGTGGTTGATTACATTTTTTTATTAAAAATCATCATACGATCATTTGTTTGAAAATGTATATCTACACCTTAATAAAATAACGACTAAAGAACTTTAAAGAGGTCGGTTTTTTGCAGATATTAACAAGATTGCTTAACAGTACAGTATTTTCTTTTAATAGAATGGAATGTCGCCAACTGAACTCAACCGTTATTCCTTAGTGTTTTTCTATGGATGCTTATTATAGAATGACGATAACACCTGTCACAGAAAATGATATTAGAATTGAGTATAACATTGCTCTAACATATTAATAATTTCGACTCGTTATGTATCTTTGGTAAAGGAACGAGAAATTCTTAACGTAGAAATGATCTACTCAAAATAATATCCCGTTATGACACCAGAGCTTAAAATAAGAACCCAAGATATAAGATAATTTAAGAAAAGTTTAAGAAGTAGAAGGCGGAACGTTTTCGTAAGAAACGATTTAAGTACTTATTCTTCACTGTCAAATAACACATATTAGATGCGTAAGCTAAATGAGTACTTTTACTTTGTTTGCAAGATTCGATTAAGGTATACCACTAGTTAAAAAGTTTTTCGAAATGATTACATTCAATTTCTGTTTAAATTGCTTTAATTTTTCAAAGGTCAGGGATTCAATACTTAAATTTATTTAGGTTATCTTTATGGTAAGAGTTAAACTTTGGAGAAGAAAGGTTCGTATTATTCTTCGTAAAATATATGTTTTTTTTACATGCGCTCCACACAGGAGGCCCTGAGGAAAATAATTTCCCTGAGGGCCTATGTCATCTTTGGGGATGCTGTGTGGTGGTTTTTTTTAAAGGAAAAGGAGGAGAGGAGAGTTCTGGGAAGGAAAAGTGTTTAAGGGGTGGGTAGGAATCTGGGGTTCAGTGAGTCCTAGTCATCCGCCTCCAGCACCTAGACGAGCCTCACGCCATTAACCCGGGCACCCCTGCTAAATCACCAAACGTAGCGAACCACTTGGGGTGACCTATGGCAGAGGTGTTGGTTATCCAATAAAGGTTCCCGGGGCGGTGGTACCCGTTCCCGCCTCCCAAATCGACTGATACACTTATAGCAAGCAGATTGTTCGTGGTGGGATGTTAAAGATATTGTGTGAAATAATAACTAGCGTATTTGTTTTTATTTTTAATTTTAGAACATGTTATGAGTAAGTTACGAGTAATTTATTACACGATCCAATTCCAAAACTAATCATAAATATCAAAATAATAAAAAAAAATTAAAAATATACATAAACGTCCGTAAATTTCCATAACTTTCTTAAAATATCCATTAATCTTCTGTTTTACCATTATTACACTATGTAAACTTTTTAACTCCTTTGTACAATTTTAATGATAACGAAACTACATACCTATGTTCATATTAAACCTGTTTGTATCCTTAAATTACAGTTTATAATGTTATATACTTCATGCTTACAATTATACTCCTGAATAACATGTGTAACTTTAATAATGTGATTCTGTAAAAGCCTTCAAGGCGTGTATGAATAAATAAAATAAATAATAAAAATAAATATCTGTAGTGTAATACGTACATGTATAATAAATACATCCGTTACATTCTGTAATAACTATTTAAGACGAATCAAATTTGGAAAGCGGATATGGGTACCACAACCCCAATAACCATTTATTGAATAACCAACGCCCCTGTCATACGTCACCCCAAGTGGTTTGCTACGTTTGGTGACTTACTTCCCCGGTTCATGGGGCCAGTTTTTCCATGGTTTTTGGCGACGAATGCGTTTGCCCACCTACCGCGTGGCGGGCCAGATTGGGAGAGGCTGTTTGAGGGAGACCTAACCTAGACCTCTCCTACTCTGAGGATTTTTTTTTTATCAGGGCCTGTTGTTTTGGGATAATTAAAAAAATCCACAAAATATCCACGATCCTACAATTTCTTCTAACCGCGTTAGGAAAAATTGCATAAAATAACTTCATCTTATCTGAAATTCGAATTTAGGTATTACCAATATTAAACGTATTAAGCTTTGAAGATACAACATTCTCTAAAAATTATGTTTTTGCATAAAGCACCTTTAAGGGTGATTTTTCACAAAAACAGAGCTGTTCAAATTATTAAATTAAAACTTATTTAGCACCGTTGTGATTTGAAACACGGTGAAACGGAAACGACACTAAAAAGGGACAATCACATACATCTATAGGATTTAGCCTGCGAGAGAATGAGAAAGAATGAAACCTTACTCCATTCGCCAATTAGATTATGAGCTCACTTGTCAATGCCCCTATTAATTGAGATTTTGTTTATCATTATCTGTGTTTTTATTTGTTTATCTGTTAAAACAGTACTGTTATTGTTAATTGTGTTCTCTTTGCACTGCTTTATATATACCTACTGAATATTCTTTGTTTCATATTATTTGATCAACATTTTGTAAGGACTCGTAAGGAACACTATAGGATTACTTTAAAGTTCATTATAGTTAAGCGCACTTGAAGTGAAATAACACAAAGCTGCGCTAATATTACGTTATTATTATTTTTTTTTTTGTGCGGTGCTTCGTAGCCTCCCCACCTTTAGTTAACTGAAGGTTTCACTTCTACCGCGTGTGAATTGCACACTCTAATTTGTTGGTATAAAAATCAAAATATGTTTGTTTCTGGGTTTGTATATATATGTAAATATTTATATATATGTGCTATGCGTTGATAAACCATTTATCCGATTGCAATGTAACTTTGGGGATTTGATGTGTGCATGTTCGCGATGGTTTCTATATAAATTAGTGAGTTCTGCCATAATAAAATTATGTATTGCTATCCGATTGCGATGAAACTTTGGGGATTTGAGGTGCGATGGTTTCTATATACAACTATAAATATTATAGATATGAAGTTAGTGTGTGAGTGTGTAAGTGAGTGAGTGAGTGTGTGAGTGAGTGAGTGTGTGAGTGAGGAGTGCGTGAGTGAATGATTGAGTGAGTGAACTTATACCAGGCGAACGAAGCCGCGGGTTAAAGCTATCTTCACCCTTCAAATAATGAGAAAATAATATCTTTGAACTTTTGCCTGTCAAGATTTGCGTGCAAAATTCCCGATTCTTGCCATGCATTTTAAGTGTTCTTTTTTATTAGTTATTTTGTAACTTTTTTGCAAAAACAAAAATTGTTCTAAAATCAAGATAAAATAATCTTTCCGATGTGTTTATTAGAAATCAAATTTTTTTTTAAACATTAAATTTTTTATATTGAAAATGTAAATTGGCTTAAAAATACGTACCTGGGGATTCCTCAAAAAAATACGTTAAATAAAATAAACTTAAAATTTTAAATACTGAATTACTGAATACTGAACTTAGAATTTTAAATACTTAGATACATTTTCATAGGAACATTTGTAATGAAACTGTCACCTCACTTTTTACAACTTTCATACAATTTTATTTTTAAATGTAGTGTTTGTTACGTCACAAATCGGCGCAAAATAAAATCGTCACTTATGATCGGGTTTGTAAAATATCTAACCAATACAGCTTGTATATTTCTAAAACAATAAAAAGCATCATTTCTTTCGCTCTCTAACATAAAAGAAATCACAAATGTTTATATGACAGGAAGAGAGATATCTAACTTTTAATAATGCACGGTCGCTCTGGGACAATCTGGGTCTCCTGTTATTATAACGGCATATGATGTTTTGGGACAACTTGGGTCTCCTGTGATTAGACGGGTTAAATAAGAAATAGCACGTGAATGGCGGAAAGTTTCCAAAGTTCTTTCCGAAAAACGAGCTTGTAGAAACGTGCTAACGAAAACTAATCTGAACCCCATCCAAAATAAGCTATTTGACTGATTTGTTTCTAATGAATTTCAAATTAAATTCGACACAATATTTGAAACATTTTTAATTTTTCTTAGCTCTAGCGTTGGCGTTTGACACATTGGTATTTTAAAATTTAAAGTGGAAATGGAAATGAAACTCCTGCCTTACGGCTTGTATTGACAAGCGTAGCATATCCGCTGACAACTTTTCGTTCGGTTCGCATCCATCTTGGAAAATTGCTACATTCTTTCCGTTGACAGATGACAGTTGCTGACAGTTCCTTCAAATTTACCATGTTTCACGCGTTACTTTGGGAAAAAGATATGTGTAAAAGCCACTGTAAAATTTAATATTATCATGCTGATATTTTAATTTGAATAAATGAACGGTGTTTGAAGAATGTGTGGTGAGGAAGAAAATGAGAGAACGTGTGGATGACTCAGTCAAGGCATGATCAAGAGAATCTCTTAGCACTTAGCCAGTCTAACTCCCCGAATTCGCAAGCTCTCTTATGTTTTTCGAACTCTAAGAAATATACTTACTCCTATAATACTTAAAACGGTTTACTATGCTCTTTGCCAATCCCAGTTAGCATATGGCATCATAATTTGGGGCGGCTGTGCTCTTAATTTTATTGATCCTCTGAAAAAAGCCCAAAAAACGATTTTACGTGCTATCAACAAGCGACCAAAAAGATATTCCTCCAATAGACTCTTCACTGAATATAATATCTTAAACATACGGCAACTTCATCTAAAATTTACAATAACACATTTCATGTTCAAATACAAAAAAAAAACTCTCTTACATCACAGTTACACCACCAGAACAATAACCAACCGATACTACAATGTTCCTACACTACGCACCACATCAGCTCAAAGACATTTCATGTACCTAGCTCCTTAAATGTTTAACCTTCTCCCCGAGAACCTAAAATCCGAAACCCAACCCCATATTTTTAAAAAGAATTTATCAAAATGGATCCTTACATTCAGTATCGATGATGTGTAAAACTTGCTATTTTAATTGAATTGTAATATAATTTATACAACTTGTAACTTAAATTAATTGAATGTGTTACTTAAATTACTAACTTAATTTGTTACTTAAACCACTTAAATGAATTGCATAAGTTAATAACTGTACGCTGTACCTACCCAATCTGTAAACTTCATCCGCCATAACACAGGGACATCCCTAGCATGGCGGATGAATTAACACAATTTTTTTGTTCATTGTATAAACTTCTTTTAATAAATAAAATAAATCATATTACAGAACAGATTTTGTCAAAACTTTAGAATTACAATTAAAATTCCGGTTTTTCGGAAACGAAATTGTAAAAGTCACATATCGGTAAGATAGTCGAGATGTCCAAAGTGTGGAATTTGCAAGTCCAACATCATTGAAAATCCTTTCGGTGGTAATACGAGGAATTTTTTGGTCATTTATAACCAAAAACGTACACTCACACGTCAAGGCATTGCAATTTGGGAGTCGGGTAAGGGTACCGCAACCCTTAGAACCATGTATTGAAGAAACTGTTTGAGAGACCTTATGGAGCGGATCCATCACAAACAACAGATACATTACCCTCACATTCAAACCAAACCACATTCATTTTTTCTTCCCGGAACTTCATCCCCTTCCTTTCTATAAAAAGGCCCTCCACATCCCCAAAGATGTTATAGGCCCTACAGGAATTTTTTCTCAAGACCACCTGTGTAGAGCTAGTAAAAATAACTAGTCAAATTGAGAGAATAGTATAAACAATGTTCCAAGATAATCAATTGTGCTTTTTTTAATCACCTCCAGGGCTCTAAATTAATGTACAAAGGCTATTTTTGTAGACCAAACAAACCGAATTATACACGGAATTGAATATAGCGGAAAAATGTTAAAATTTTTGAGTGACCCATAAAATGTAAAGATAAACAGCAGATTCAATTTTGCCCAATAGCTTAAAAATATATAATTGAATTTGTGTTGCTTTCGATATTAATTTGAAATGAAGAAATGAAATCTAATATTTACAAATATATAAAAGACGCAAAGTTTGGCGTATTGGGATTATATTTGTTATTGAAACATGATATTACAGTATTGACCTACTTTACAGGTTTGCTCTTAAAAAGGTTACAATTTTTTTGAAATTTATTTTTACAAACAGTTCTATTTATTGACTATTTTCAGCCATTTGCGTATTTTTTCATCAGTGTTTTGTAAAAAGCGTTCAAGATTTTTTTGGACAGTATTTTTTTCAATTTCTAAATTATTTTGAAAATCGTTACTTATTTATAGTTGCTTTATAAATTTACTCGTGTGTGTAATAAAACGTAAAATTATTGTTTTTTTTCTTCTTTTTAATAATAATTTTAGAAATAATATAACACATCGAAATAACACATAAATCTTTATCAACTTAATTTAAATGTATTTATTGTTAACTCGTTTAATTTGTAAAACTCCATTTTAATACTAATTTCTTTTAAATATTCAATAATACAATTATTCTTTTTGTAAAAACATTTTATTTATAAACAAGATCTGCTTTATAATTATTTTTATACGTGATAGCTGTTTGACCGTCTGTCAAAGGCGAAACAGCTAAGGTGCGTAAAAGTAATTACATAGCAGAACTTGTTTATAAATAAATTGTTTTAATAAATTGAGTAATAGAAAGTAAAGGTAAAAAAAAAAATATTTAATAATAAATAATGACGCCACAAAGTGGATTTGCAAAGTTTGAAGAAGAAATAAATATTAATTAAAATCATAAATGTCTTGGAAAACTGAGAAAATAACTTGATTTAAATGATTGCCATGAGTAAAAAAAAAATAAACAATAGCCTATATTTCTTCATAAAATACATTTTTTTCGGTTAAGTTAAAAATTCTAAAATCCTCACCTTATCATTCTTTTATTTTTAATCATTTTTTTTTAAAATTCCAATTCTAGAAATCGGACATTTTCATCATTTTAACACTTCCTTACCGGACCGGGGAACGCACCTTCACTAACGAGAGTTTTACGCTGTATCTATGTTGTTTTTTAAACCACGTACTCAATAATTTGAGTAATTTTAGAAAAACGATTTGGTTATCGATTTGCATTAAAAAAATTAATATCGCATAACTACTTTTCTAAAAATTAAATAGTTTATAAGAAATTCCGGCGAATAATCTGTGCCACCCGCCCCCCTTCCCCTCTGTTCGGGCGTACCCCGTCCCTATCTGCTGAATGTATCGGGATAATTCTAAGCAATTTCTAAGTTGTTAGTGGAAAGGACTAGATCGCGTTCGTTTACACTGCGCATCTCGTTTGCTCTTTTTACAATGCTATAATGTTCGCTTGCCGGTCAAAGAACATTCGGTCTGAGTTCTTTCCCGGCCCGCCTTCTCTGTTTTCTATGGGAAAAAACACGTTATGGTCTAAATTCATTAGAATATGAATTATGACTTTATTTATTAAACGATTTTGAAAATGACTACTGAAATACGATGATTATACTTCCCTCTAATTATTATCATAACAAATTACAAAAAAATATGTCATTAACACCCTTTAATATGCAAAACAAATTTGGGTCCCCGAGTGACCCCACTTCGGGTCATGTGTGATTTTTTTCGTTCCGGGACGAAAAGGTTTAAACCGGAAGGACCAGACATAATTTTTTTTCATAACTTCACGTCACAATATCTGTCAAAATTCTGAGCAGGGATCGGACTAGGAAGTTGACTCATAATGCTTAAATATGGATTTATTAAATATTATTTTATGACGTTGTGTCACATGTCACAAAATAATAAAAATAATCGTACGTAGTATAATATACGTATTGTACAAAATAAATAATCGTACGTAGTATAATATACGTATCGTACAAAATAAATAATCGTACGTAGTATAATATACGTATCGTACAAAATAAAAAATCGTACGTAGTATAATATTCGTATCGTACAAATAAATAATCGTACGTAGTATAATATACGTATCGTACAAAATAAATAATCGTACCTAGGTATAAAAAAGTATTATTTGTCCAAAAATATTGTGTTACAAAACAACAGAAGAAAGATTTTGTAGTTCAGAGAATTGACTGTGTCAGAAAATGTAACCAAAATAATCGTAACGCAGTATAATATACGTATCGTACAAAATAAATAATCGTACGTAGTATAATACACGTATCGTAAAAAATAAATAATCGTACGTAGTGTAATATACGTATCGTACAAAATAAATAATCGTACGTTGTATAATATACGTATCGTACAAAATAAATAATCGTACGTAGTATAATATACGTATCGTACAAAATAAATAATCGTACGTAGTATAATATACGTATCGTACAAAATAAATAATCGTAACGCAGTATAATATACGTATCGTACAAAATAAATAATCGTACGTAGTATAATACACGTATCGTAAAAAATAAATAATCGTACGTAGTGTAATATACGTATCGTACAAAATAAATAATCGTACGTTGTATAATATACGTATCGTACAAAATAAATAATCGTACGTAGTATAATATACGTATCGTACAAAATAAATAATCGTACGTAGTATAATATACGTATCGTACAAAATAAATAATCGTAACGCAGTATAATATACGTATCGTACAAAATAAATAATCGTACGTAGTATAATACACGTATCGTAAAAAATAAATAATCGTACGTAGTGTAATATACGTATCGTACAAAATAAATAATCGTACGTAGTATAATATTCGTATCGTACAAAATAAATAATCGTACGTAGTATAATATACGTATCGTACAAAATAAATAATCGTACGTAGTATAATATACGTATCGTACAAAATAAATAATCGTACGTAGTATAATATACGTATCGTACAAAATAAAAAATCGTACGTAGTATAATATTCGTATCGTACAAATAAATAATCGTACGTAGTATAATATACGTATCGTACAAAATAAATAATCGTACCTAGGTATAAAAAAGTATTATTTGTCCAAAAATATTGTGTTACAAAACAACAGAAGAAAGATTTTGTAGTTCAGAGAATTGACTGTGTCAGAAAATGTAACCAAAATAAAATTAATAAATTCGAGTGCAGCTTACACGCGGTAGAAGCGAAACTTTACCAAAACAATCTCAAACAATACTTGAAAAGTGAGGTCATAATCAAAGCGACTAATGAGCGCAGACCTCACGTAATTTCCGTTATATATCCGAACCAATAAGAGCCTTTTATCAAAGCGGCCGATCAGCTCAGTTGATGCGTCGCAGGTGCACTTATCGTCCATATATGTCCACTTATATCCATTTCCGTTTCACCCGAAATCCAAACCACAGCGGTGCTATAGAAGTATCACTTAAAAAAATATTGTAAGTGAAACATAAGTGATTAATATTATTTAATTAATGAAGACAGTGTAAGAGAAACTCAATCAAAAATCTAAAACAAGAAAATTAGAAAAAAATAATTTTTGCTAATTTCATACAAAAAAATATGATAAATTTTAAATTAAATACTGAATTCTTATTATTATTTTAAGTGCCAGATACCATCTTGAATAGGCCTGTAAGATAGCAGAATATTAATATTGACAACCCTTCACAATATCAGTCCCAATTTCATACAAAGCCGGTCTGAGTGAATCCATTAACACGCTTCTTAATGTAATTATCATGGAGAGTAACCGAATCGAAAACACTTGGCGGTGTGTGGTTTGCCGGCGACAGAACACCTTTTAAAGCACGGGGGTGCCTTTTCCTGCCCCATCCCCTGTTCCAGCCTACGTCTTACTGCCCCCTACTACCCTGTACAGTGAGGTAACTATATTTTGTAAGAAGCCACAACGCGTTCGATGTCTTGAGTTCGTTTTCAAATATATAAAATAAAATAAATTGACTTAAAAAGCTTTCAAATATATATTTTTCCATGAAATAATAACTTGTTAAAACGTGCGTTTATTTAACAAGGGTATCTTTTAAAGGTATTTATTTAAAACTGTCAGAATAAATTGGCATAATTTCCATCAACAAAGTAACGAAACAAAACAATCACATCGTTTTTTTCCTAAGAGGTAGGCAGATGGACGGCCGGCGTAGTCCAGCGGTAAGGCTCTTGACTCGCATTCCGAAGGTCACGGGATCGAATCTCAGCGTGGCAAATAAATTATATTTGATTATTGAAGAAGAAGATAACACTTATAATCTAAATGAAAATATGAAAGAAAACAAGACACAGAAAAACAGAAAAAAACAATGGTCGCAACTGGGACTCGAACCCAGACCTCTCGTCTTACCGGGACGGCGCGTTTTCCAATTTCGCTATTGCCACCTTCTGTCAAACCGTCATATTTAAAAGAGAGTTTTTAGTTATTAAAAGAGAGTTTTTCTCATAAAAAATTGTATATTTGATTAATTTGTGTTATTTCACAATTTATTAATTTAAAATAATATGTTGTGTATTTGCGGCACGCTCCAGAGTGGAAGATACTCTCAGTATTGCCCTGGTGTAGGACCATCGTTCAGAATTGAAACGTTGCTTGAAATGGCTTTAGCCGTGTTTGGTGACCAGATCTGAATAACCAGGTACTTCCCACCTTCCTCTTACCTATCTCCTTCCCGTCCCCATTACCTTCAGCCTCACAACGTACCCCAATTGAGGATGCCATAGTCTCAGTGGCTCCAGACGGGAGCAGTTGGGACTCTTATGCGGTATTCATATAAAATAAATAAAAAAGATAAGAGGACCATTTAAAAAAATCTAGTGGTTATTCCTTTCGTATACTATTAAAATATGAGATCCATGATTTAAGTTTGATTGATTGTCCGGTCGTCCCAAGTCAAAAAGATGTAAATGTCAAATCACACCTTGAAAATATGTTTTTAAAATAAAGGTTTCCAGAAAAACAGAATGTTTTTTTTAATAGGGCCAAACATTAAAAGTTCCGCCACTGACCCCATCTCCACTTGTCTCCGAGTTTTCATCTTCCTCCCCTTCCCCCTCACCATTCCTCCATCTCTACCCCCCTCCCTACACTCAATTTAAGGCTAAACGCGGGCTAGGTGCCTTAATTGAATCGCCAAGGTATTTGGAGGTACTAAATTAAAAAGTCCCTCGAACCACCTCCTCAGAATTCTCCCAGAGATGCTTTTTTAACAAAGTGATTTATATTTAGAGCGCTGAATTTGGTTTCGTAATTATTATTCGTTGGTGTTGCTTATAGCCACAGCGATTAACTTTAAAATATTGAAAATGGTTTGAATACCTTTAAGTTACAGAAGGTAAATTTCTTGTTCTTTTCGTGACTCTAAATACCTCAGTTGTGGTCGTTTCAAAATTGAATTTGGGTAAGGAATTTTTATCATGCTAAAATTCTCCTGTATTTGTCTTCCACGAAAACGAAAAATACAGAAAATGTCGAATGTCCCTAATGAAATACATGTAAATTGAAGGTAAGTGTATTTTGTCCGTCTTTTTCTTAATCGTGTTCTTGTAAACATTCAAAGTAAGCATCGTTTTGATTATTTAGAATCATTCAAATTAGTTGTAATTATTATGTGCCGAAAAACAATGATACTGAAAGGAATGCCGTTGTAAAAAAAATAGATAGTGTAATTCACACACGGTTGAAGTGAAACTAGAAAGTCGCTAGATGTCGCTTTCTTTTCTTTTGCCTGCATATTTTAAAGTGGTTTGAAGATTGGATATTTATTAGAAATAAATAAAAATGTTTATTTTTTTCTGGCCGCTTGGATTTGTCCAACACCACGGGAGGGTCAAGCCGAGGTGCAAATTTAGCGCATTATAACCGACGACCCGTCATATAATAAATTTTATTGACGTATTTCCATTTCATCCGAAAGTCTAATCACTAACGACGCTAAAAAGTAGTTTCACTTCTAAAATTCCGAGCCCCATGAGAGTAGCATAAGAAATTATTGTGTATGGGTATTTAGAGACCAAATTCTACACAGGTGTCCAGGTACTTCCCAACCTATCTCTCTTCTACTCTTTTGCTTCTACCCGCCTCACTTCACCTCAATGTAACAACGCCATAATATTCTCTCTGGCTCTAGGCGTATTGTCACAACGTTTCAAAGAACAATTGAAGAACAAACAACAATTGTTTAATTGAAGACGCGGTTAGATACCTAATTACAGGGCGGATCTTTTGAGGCTCCCTTGTCGGCAAACACTGATCTATTTTTGTGCCAAGTAATTAAGATCTGGAATGAATATTAATTTGTGTACATCTGTTGTCACAGACATAAATATGTCAATTAAGATGAAGCTATACGTAAAATCCTATTAAGACACTATTTAGATTCATCTTTACGACGAATTGGTTTAAAGTTCGAACATCAAAAAATATGCTATGGATAAATTAAATCTTTTACAAGCTTTTCTATGTATTGGAATTACAATAAAAGTATTATTTACATAACAAAAAAAGCGTAATAAAAAAAAAAGTTTTTTCATGACTCAACTATGACGTAATAAAAGATTTTTTTTTAAATACCCCTTTACGGCCAAGACTATTTTTGAGGTTTTTTATGTTTTTATTTTTTTCATTCTTATTAAATTATGCACAAAATAAATAAAAACCACTTTTTCGCATTCTTGCCTCGCGCAAATACGACGCGCGATTTTAAATTTTGTAGGCATGAGAGTCGAAATTTTTATTTATATTCCTCTTAATATGTAGCTCTGTAAAAAATATGTACCTAAGTGCCTTAGGAAATCTTTTTGAGTGAAAGCGTTTGTCATATTATGTTGCTTAATTAAACGGTAAGGTATATTTGAAAATACTTTTCTTTTCAAAATCATCCCTAAGATTTGTTTCTTTTGAAAACCGCACAATAGTCGTACCTATCGAGAACTAGCCCTCTTCTTTCGTGTGGTGAAGGAGAGGGGGAGTCGGAGGAGGCATCTAGGTTTGCGAGCCAATCTGGTGCATCAGCCGTCGCCCTGTGCACCTCATAAATTCCGCCAGAGATAGACCAAGTGTTCGGTGGTCTGCATCCCACCGCATTCACACGTAGCCGATTCTCAGCCCCATTTATGCATAATGCGGTTACGGCGGCCATGGGAGCAAGTTATCCTTCTGATGGCGGACCAGAGTTTACGAGGCAATGAGAATTCTGGCTGTCTCTCAGGGGGTCGTGTGCGAGATAGGCACGTTGGCCGATCTCCACTCAAATTTCCACTTATCTTTTGGGGTGAAAGGTAATGTGAGCCTCACTCCTTCCATCCAGAAGGATTTAACTCAAAGCTAGTAAAACCAATGGAACCCAATAATTAGGAGAATGATAAGTGTGAAGGAAGTCAAAGGGATAAGAAGAAGGAGAGAGGATAGGAAATTCTTGGCTATTTTGATGTGGTCAATAAACAGAGGTAAAGCCTTTTCAAGTAATCTGAATAGTTGTACTTCAGCTTACTGATCGTTCATTCCTGGAACACAGTGTAAAAGGTTGAGGAAAAATTGTAGAAGTCTATAATGCAATATGTTTGGATCAATCATTTTGAAACAGCGATATATATGATACTCCTAAGATCCACTGATGATGCTCCTAACTTCATTTTTTTATTATTTGCAAAAACAGAAAAATAACCAAAATATTGCAAAAGCGTTGAAGAAAATTACAAAAAACTTTTTAGCATAATACATTTAAGCAAAAATACATTTAAGCAAAAAATGTATGGGTCAAACAAACCATTAAACCATCTTAATAATATTATAAAGGCGTAAGTTTGTATGTATGTTTGTTACTCTTTCACGCAAAAACTACTGAATGGATTTTAATGAAACTTTACAATCATATAGCACATCTCATACATCAGAATAAAATATAGGCTATATATTTAATTATAAGATCTGGCATTATGAAATTTGTATAAATGAAAATTTGTGTATTTCATGCATTTTAGCGACAAGGAGGAAAGGCAGGGGAAGGGGAACCGGAAAGGTGGGGTTCGTGGAGTGGGAAAGGGAAGGGAGGAGGAAGGCGGGGAAGGTGGAAGGGATCGGGAGCGCACGGGAAAGGACATAAATGGAGAATCAATTTATTTCTTTGAATGACATTGCAACGCATGCCGGGGACCAGCTAGTATGTGTCTACAACATTTGATGCATCGGAGGTTTTATTCATCTACCTACGTATCATTAGCATTTGGACAAATAGTAGCCGAGTGAACAAACGCACCAGGTTCCTGCCTAGGCGCCGTGGTTCAAATTCCTCGTATTGCGCATCACAAGAAGCATTATTTTCCGCTTTTAAATTATTGTAGTAGAAAAAAAATTGTCAGATTATTAATAACCTGTGAATGTTTGCATTTAAAGAAAAATGCATTTTTTATAAAACATATTACGATGATTTATCTGTAAGATTTATTTTTGCCTTTGAAGTTGCGAAGATTTTGTAACAAGTAAAACTTGGTAGGTAAACTGAGCAAGCCTCCGCAAAGAAAACCATAGCGCCGACTAGGGGCAACCGTACGTAGGTGGTTATGCTCCGAAATAAGGATTTATGAAGGTATTTTTCTGGTTTAGTCAGACTAACCACGATCTTCCCCTCGTGTGTGTTTATCTTAGCATTTGAAAAATAAGGGATGATGGAAAAATAAGGCTTTCGTATGAGTTCCCGCAAAGTAATATCAAGTATTATGGGCGGAATAGACGTAGCGGAGGATCCCGTGAGAAGTATTATACTACAAGAAAGTCATGTTGCATTACCTGGAGACAGTTGATCTATGAAATGAAATAAGTTAATTATTTAAGACTCCGTAGTAAGCGTTCAAAAAGAAGAAGAAGGTGGACTGAAAGGGAGATATATAAATACAAATGTTAGAAGGAGCTCGATAATATTAATAAAACGATTACAACTAAGCGAAAATTGTGAAAATATTTACTAAAACACTCGTCTAAAATAGAGCAAATATCTCTCGTTAAATGTATGTAGCATTTAAAAATACACCGATTTTTTCGTACCTTAAACATGTTAAATAACAGAAAAAAATGAGTTATTTATGGTTTTCGGAGCATTCTTTGCTATTTTTTCAATCGAAAGAATCTCATATAAATATTGTATTGGCTCAGCAAATGTAAAAATATTATCTTGGAAATAAACTTATACTAATTAATATTTTTTTACGAACTAAAATGTATAGTGTTCAAGGAAAACATGTATACAAATACTAATATTATAAATGAGTGTGATTGTTTGTAACGCTTTCATGCCTAAACCACTTAACCGATATTATAAATTATTTCACCAATATAGTTATGAAATTCATATAAATGAAATGTGTTTATTTCATATATTTTAGCGGCAGGGGGAAAGGCCGATGGAAGGTGGGGTTCGCGGAGAGGGGGAGAGGACGGTGGAAGGGAACAGGGACGCACGGGAAAGGACATTATGTATTGCTAATTCTACAGCAATTTCCCCCAAATACCATGCGAGCGAAGCCGCGGGTAAAAGCTAGTGGTATAAATCGGAAGAAATTCGGAATGCCAAGTTTTAAGGAAGAAGTAAATATAGGGAGGGTAGGTTTGGAAGATAGCTTAGCTTTGGTCGGTTGATTGAATGTTATAGGAATGTAAGAAATGTTTGTAAGAAATGTGACATGTGGATATTTGCAAAGAATGCAAGGCTGCAGAAAGCGTAAAGGTAAGATAGTAGGTATCGCTACATTTTGATGTATGAATTTATTACTGTACCAATAACTCCACGAAGTTATTTATATAAAATCAATCAGTTCCATGAATAGAGCCTTTCAATAATACGTCAATAATTCCATCCACGGCCTTGAAAATTATTAAAGTTATCTTGGTCTTCATAATAAATAGTTTTTTTCACAGTACACCACGCGTTTTCTGGGTTTCACTTTGTCTCTGGCTTAATAAAAATAAAACCAAATTTATTTTTTCCAAGGTTCTTATTTAACCCATATTTATATATAAACCTTTCATATTTATAGTGTTTTTTACGAGGGTTGCCAAAGAATTAAAGTACGAAAAAGTGGTATGGCATTTACATATCCCTTCTATTTTTCGGCTTAGTCCCCGTTGTAATCCGTTAGCCATGGCACTAGGTCCTTGATTCCTTTATCGTAGAATTCCACCGGCAAAAATGCTATTACTTCTCTCTCCGCGTCCTAGTCAGTCTTCAAAGGTTTTCTGATCAAATTTTGTTTCAGGTGAAGAAAAAGATGCAAATCATGTCAGTGATTGTCTTTGTGATTTCGGGGTTAGGTGGTGAATCCATGTATCAACCCAATTTGGCTTGGTTGGAAAAATGGTTCGAAGAGACCCGAAGTACTTTCCACATGGTTTTGTTCTTCAGCATTTTGAGAATCCAACTAGCATGCAATTTGCATACGCCATTTTTACCTCAACATCGTTTATGTGATAGACTATCTGGAATCAAAATTACGAGCTTACGAACTTCAACAGGGCGGACTCCCTCTTAGTTGAAAAATTGAATAATTGAGCGTCCATCTCAAACGAATGCAAAGATCGCACTGAAGCAGCTACCAAGTCGGATCACCGCTTATTTTTTAGGAGTAAGTCTAAGCTATACGTCAGTGCTGCTTTAGCTTGAAAAATAACGTCCATACGAGTTAATGTAAAAAAAATAAAAAAAATCTGAATGACGTTATTGAAAGTTTCCACATTCCACAATCATACCGCAATTATGTACGACAATACAAACCCAATTGGGGTACGCTGCGAGGTTGAAGGCTATGGGGAGGGGACGGAGTTGATGATGAAAAATATTGAGATGTACCCTGCCTGGTTGTGTCTTTTTTAGTCTGTTTACCTATTGCTAAAAAGAGTGCAACTTCTCACGTCTTACCTCAACGTCTCGCTCAACTTTTAAGGAATACCTGGTAGAAAATGTGTCATCTTACTTGTTTGGTAGATAAAAATTAAGTGTAGGTCTCCTGTAACTGCTTACCTAAAACAATAAAAAAATCAATAAATTAATAAAACGTTAAAAATGATTGACAAGGGGAAACAGGTTGATAAATAATATGACAAGGGAATAAAATGAAAATGATTGAAAAGGGGAAAACTGCTGATAAATAATATGACAAAGGAATGGAATAAAAATGATTGACAAGGGAGTACAGGCTGATAAGTAATAAGACAAGGGAATGGAATGAAAATGATTGACAAGGGGAAACAGGCTGATAAATAATATGACAAGGGAATGAAAGGAAAATGATTGTCTAGGGGTAACAAGCTGATAAATAATATGACAAGGGAATGAAATGAACATGATTGTCAAGGGGGAAACTGCTGATAAATAATATGACAAAGGAATGGAATGAAAATGATTGACAAGGGAAACAGGCTGATAAATAATATGACAAGGGAATGAAATGAAAATGATTGACTAGGGGAAACAGGCTGATAAATAATATGATAAGAGAATGGATTTCAAAAAATTCATTCGATTCTAAATGGTTATCTTCCACTCGAAACCAGATGCAATGCAGTACGCGTAGTTTAAACTGCAATTGTTTGGGAATATTCCTGCCCTTTGTCTTACATACGTCTATACCTACCTTCCTTTTACCCACTCAGTGCAGTGGCAACCTTCTACGAATGGGCGTTATTTCTGTGATTGAGTGACGGTGTGTATTCTATTTGAATCAAATGATAAATTACGAGTGTACTAAAAGTCTTTTCAGTGACCATACAATCTGTGCACAGTTGAACATTTTATGTGGAATTTATATGGACATCTTCTTCCCAGTCCACTGTGAATTTTTACGCCATTCCTATTTTCCCTTCTTTCCAGAAAGTTTCCAACAGCACTAATAATGAAAAATATTGTGAAAAAGGTATGATTGAACATTTTCGCGGCCAAAAGTATTATGGTCTTTTTCGGGATATTACGTCATGTTGTGCTACCTCCTCCTTTAGCCAATATTTCGAACAGCGTTACAGTGTCCATGGTATCGCAAATGCGACACGTGGAGTGGACTGTATCAATATATCAAAAAAAAAATGTTATGCTTGTGCATACTTTGAAACAACTATGGGGAATGGTAAACAGATGAATGGGGAAGGAAACTGACTTACCCCTTATGGTTGATGTTCAGCTCAATATTATGGGTCTGAGGGAGCACTAAGTCACTCACTGCACAAGCTTCCATAAAACTGGTCGATGTTATATAAAACTGAGAGAATAATGATGTTCGTTGTACAGTTTCTTTTAACAGACTCACTGACATATTGATTTTATTATTGTACGGTAGGTAATATTGTCAGTAAGGACAGGTAATTGTGGTACAAAAAGGATGGGTAGAGAAATGGAACAAGGTATATAGATAGGTATTCATAGTTGCGTCAACAGTCCATTTCAAAAGAGATGTGCCTTGATGATGGACACGGTATATAAAGAAGAAGGTAGCTCAACAAGGCATAATACCCCAAAAATAAACCACGATAATATCGTAAATTTGCGCGGACCACATTTTGATTAATCCATGGGCAAGAATCTTCACCGTTTTGTCACAGAGACGATAAATAAAATTTTTAAGTCTATCTTTCTTATTTCTTTTAAAAAACACAAAGACATTTGTAATTCGGTTAGCCGGGATGAAACTATAAAGCCTTTTATTCTCTCTGTTAGTAAAGTTAATCCCATTCTGTTGTTTGTTAGGATAAATCTATTAAATTCTGGGCAGGTACCTGAGAGGAAGCTAGAGAGGTCAAAGCCTTCCTTATTTCTAACTTCTGGTGGATAGAAAAAATAAAGAAGGTCAGATGAAACACGTGGCAAATCACCAGATAACAGCGTTTGGCCAACTCCATACATATTTAATTATATGTACATATTTGCGTGGCGGTAATATGAACCGTTAACCCGGGAAACATTTATTAGATAACCAACATCACTGCCGTATGTCACTCCAAGTGGTTCACTACGTTTGGTGACTAAGCAGAGGTGCTCTGGTAGATGGCGTGAGGTTTGTCTAGTTCTTGATGGCAAATGCGTTTGTTTTGGTCTCGAGCACAGTAAAGAATAAATATTTTCGCTAAGCAATTAAATTTAAATGAATGAAATATTTCTGAAAGTATCCGAAAACTTAAAACTGAGTATAAAATGTGATAAAATACGCTATCAAATTAAATTATTAGAAAATAAACACGTGTTTTAAAATATAGAACAATTTTTAATGCGGAATAACTTTTTTTTAAAATGGCGCACTTCACGATTTTTCTAACTAAAATTACTGAAAACGAAAAAAATAAAAACCACAGACGTTTTATTGAAGAAATGTAAGAACCAGTTTCAAATTATTATTTTTTTATCCTTAAAGTGTATGAAATAATAATTTATAGAAAATCGGTAATAAAAATAAAATAATAATCGGTAATAAAAAATTAAAAAATTTAAATTTTCCATGTAATGTAGATTTTTCAGTTTCTTACTTGTTGCACTATTTTTCGAACACCGTGTAATCATTAAAATATCTTTAATGTACTCCCTAAGTTGATAACGATTGCATTATATGGTAAAATGAAATCTTGCCTTGGTGGCATGCTTATTAGTTGAGCAATAATAATTCGTCTTTATTTTGACTGGCAAAATGTTCGGAGTTAACGTAACACTTTACCATCTATCCTTAAAACGGCTGACATCTGTGCAAACGGCGTATCAAGTGGATTAACATCCGATTCTAATTTATAGCCAAATTTAGCATAACAAACGTATAAGAATTTACTTGTAAAAATTTAAAAACATTTGTGAAAAGTAGGTATCGGTATAAGGAGTATTTTCACAAAGAAAAATATCCACCACAAACTTTTATTTTTTTGCATTTTCTATTAGCCTAAAAAACGTCGTGAACAATGTATTATTTGATAAACGACCGTGTATGTAAGAACCTTAATTATTAAAAACTGAAAAAAAATTCTTCATGAAAAAATATACACGGCTTTTAAAACCAAAACGGGTGGTTTATCTGTTGTATATACTTCTATTATTTATATTTTCTCAACGAAGTTCAGAATTTTTCCACGGTATGTCCTGTATATGTCTTTTTTTTAAAGATCTCGTAAAAACACACCCAATTTTATAAATTAGACAAAATTACCTTTTAGATTTTTTGCATTTGAAATACAATTTAGAGCTAAAAATTTGCAGTTTTAAAGGTACACTTCAAAAAAGTGAAAAACATCTTTCCTTAAAACGTCAAAATTTTGGGAAAATTCAAAATTAAAAAAAAACAGTATTTTTATAAAGAATTTGTAAAGAAACCTTCACTTCATTTTATGTCTCATTCATACAATTAAATATTATAAAAACGTACTATAATAATTCCCCAAGAAAAACTGAAAAATATTCTTGATTATTTTTTGCAAAATTTAAACGTTGATCTCTCAAATTGTACGTATTTATACACGCATAAAGCATTTATATCATTCAATGACTTTACTTTTACGGAAGTCTCATTAAAACTCACGCGGAAAAGTAAATGAAAAAATAGTTCAGAAATAATCTTTCACTTCCAACAAAACTTAATTAGCCACAATTATTTAAAGTTCTGAAAATGACAAAATAATAGTTATTACGGTGAATTATACGAATATAATTGTGATAATTGGAATAGAAATTATGTGTGAAAACATTATATGAATCGGTTCCATGCCAACTGAGAAACAAGTCAACTCAACACCTCCTTGAAAAGTCATTAAAAGCTATAATTTTAAATTAGCCGATAACCCTAACCTAACGTAACCTATTTAACCAATTTTTAAAATATTTTTTTTTTATCACTCTAAATAACTTATCTGAGATGGTTCTGAGTTGGTTTTATTCCGAGTTGTCCGGTCCCCATATGAATCGTGGGTAAAATATCATGTGTGTAAAATATCATGTTTGCTGCACGTGAAAAAACATGGGGATTCGCGCAAGCGCAGATCTACCAAAGTTTTAATGTTGCCAACGTAAAAACGATAGTCTTAGTAACGTTCCAAAAAAAAATGTGTATTCTTCATACAACGTGTAAAAAAACAACGTTTAACGGTCATGCAGTGTTTTTTTATAAGTAAGGCTGTAAATATCTACGAAACGTCTCATTAAGATTTTTTTAAGTCAATACTTTTATCGCCTGTTCGGTCAATATTTTTAATAGAAAACTGTATTTCTGATTCCCTACTACATTTTTGCCTCGGTGTTACTTTTGCAGTTTTTGTAGAAATTTGTCTTTGTGATAACACTCTTTTCATACTATTTACAATTTTATTTTCTTTTACAATTTTTTTTCTTTTTATGAATGTTTACAGAATATAACGACTTTGTTAACAATAATAAATTACAAAAATTTGCTTTCACTATGTTTCTCTAGTGTAGAAACGGGCGTTTGTGTTTAAAAGGGGAGCGCCCATCAGGGTGAAAAATGTTTTGTATCTGTAAATAATAATGATTTAAGATAACATAAACATTAAAAAACAGATTAATTATCAATTTAAAAGTTCCGTTAACCTCTTAAATGCCACGGGAGGAAACTCGAAAATTTCGCGATGTTTTAACTTTGACGTAATATTTTGCGGTTTTATTATATGCTATCATGTATAATATTTACCGAAACACGTTTCCTGAACAATAAACTATGCTTACAAACAATATTACTTGCGTTTATTTGACAAATTGATAGTTTTATCGAACTTTTCATGACATGCCACGCTCAAAGTTTGACAGCTCAAATCGCGGCAGAAATGTCATTTCGAAAGTCATAGATATGTGCAAAGATGATTATTTGAGAGGCTAGGTGTGTTCCTTATATCTGTTACGTCTAGAACAAGAATGCCCCAAGCGATTCTGACCTTGTCCTTCATACATTTTCTTTATACATAAGGTTTAAAATCGCATCTCAATTTTTTTTTTTTGATGGCGCGTCCCGGGCGCGCAATCGGCAAACCAGAGGCAAATAATTTTATAAAATTTTTTTTTTTTTTAACATTTAGTTGCTCTTTAATCGCTTTTAGTAAGTACTTATCGTCTTTAATTTTTTGAATATTTGAGGGTGGGCCGTTGAAGTATAATTACTCCAGATATGTATTACGTTGTTGTGAAATGAGGGGTGACATTTTTGTGTTGAAAATATGTTTTCGACGAGTATGACTTTCAGGAAAAAAATGTGGTAATGTTTTTCTTTTATTATTTGAATTGTTATGTTTTTTCGGACTAGATCTGCAAATCGATAAAAAGTTAATAATCTCTTGATTTTATCAGAATATTTTTTTTATTATTTGACGCTGCACAATTTAAACATTCAGTACATTTGTTTTGTACGCAGTTTTCCAGCTGACTATAGCGTAGTGGAGATTTTATTGCTTTGTAGCTTAAATTTTCCATTAAGAGAAAGTTGAATAATTAAATATTTATTAAGATAAATTATTATTATCAAATATATTAATATTATAAAACGTATTCGTAATTTCATCACAATACCATTTATTTATTCATTTTGTTAATATAAGGTTCCTATTCTGCGGTGAAAGCATTAGATAGATAGAATTTGTATGGTAAAAATTTCACAAGTATAGTAAAGACCGTGAAAAATGTTTGCTAATTAATATCTCTACATATTATAAATTAAAATCCTCCGTCGCGTCTGCCTGTTCGCGATAAACTCAGAAACTACTGAACGGATTTTTATGCGGTTCTCACCAATAGACAGAGTAATTTATGAGAAAGGTTAAAATATATAATTTGTCAAGGTTTTGTGGAAATTAGTTAAAATATATACTACATAAAGGATAATGTCTGTGTATGGTGGACAAGTGGGCTGGCAAGCGGGCGGTGTGGATTTGATTTGTAAGACGATTTGATTTGTAAGTTGATTTGGAAATCTATTTTGCACATGTGACCTTCAAAACAAGAGGAAGGTCTTTGCCAATATTTGATTTCGAAAACTCTGTGTAAAGCCCGGGCATCGCCGGGGACTTCATAATCAAGTACTGATATACTGAGAGCATCTAGGTACCGTTCTGGGAAGCTGCTTGATCATAGTGTCCGCTAAACTACAGTATCATTCCTAGCACGGCGGAAAAAAATTAAAACACAAAACCTAAGTTTTGTTTTATTAATCTTTTAACAAAGAAAAAAGTTATGGTAAGACACATCTTTTTTACTGAGAAGCGCCTCTGGGTGATAGTTAAAACTGTACTACAAAATTGATCCGCCATATTATTAATACCTACTAATATTAATTTGATAAAGATAAATCGGAATACAGGAAGTAGTTTTCTCAAGAATGTCTGCGGCGAGGTTGGTAGCCGAATTTTCAAAGGCTCTCAAGGTAGGATAGGGGTTGGGGTAAGAGCCAACAGAAAAGAGAAGACAGACAATTAATTGAGAAATCAAAGACACTTTCGGGAGGGTGTAAGGGTGGTAAAGGTGGGAGGTAAAGTGTAGAAGCACATTAATTCACTTATCGTAAAGGTTCCGAGAGGAAAATAGCCATTATTATTACTATTCTTGAGGTGTTCTCTGAAAAGAATTCATTAATCAAGTGGTGTCTGAAGTATTTTGGTAAACAATGGTAGAAGGTTATCTACAATATTATTTTTCAGGTACTCTAATAATATTTATTTGAAAATCTGTCTTATTTTCTGGACTTAATGTTATTTCATCACATTATTGCGGGTATAAAGTGTACACAATGTTAATGCGGATAATACCAATAAGCTAAAGGCTTTTATTTTAATTAATTTCAACGAATTCGTAAATAAAATAAATATTTTTTTACCGATCCCCGGGGATATAAGTTATTTATATTTAAGATTAATAAAAGCAGAACTTCAACTTGAATATATCTTACGTGAAACGGTTTGAAAATTTTATAACCCGTTTTTCAACTATAAATTTAGCGGTTAGCACGAGATTATATTTTTCTAGACGATGAATTAATGAGGGATTCGTTTAGAAATATTTGAAATATTAGTAACACGTTCATCAAAATTAATTAAAATAAACCTGGTGGAAAGAGCAAGTATCCAGGACTGTCAAATTTAACTGTAGGTCCGTCCAAAACGTGGGGGGGGGGGGGGGCCTTTTATTTGTGTACACGCTTTCTTCATTTATGTCGTTAAGATTCTCAAATTATTTTAGAGTGTTTGCTAGGATAAATTCGACAGTAGTTCCATATATCACCGAGGTCGCGCGTCGCATTTTGTATACGCGCCTTCTTTACTTACGTCGTTAAGATTCTGACAAAATTTTTGGGTATTGTGTACTTAAAATATCGTTTTTAATAGTGATATTATTAAACGCATACCATTTTTTTCTTACTATTATTAGAAAAATTCAGGGTAGTATAGGAGGCTCGAGGATCAAATAAAATGAGCAAGACATGGATTTTTTTTTTACTCTTCATAGATAAGTTGCAAATGAGGTGTTTTCGATAAACTATTAAACTCCGGACAAAATTCTAGCGAAAATTCCAGAGGTAAGACGTCCAGTTAGCCGTCCCTGACAACGTTGGGAAAGCAACGGTAATGCTGCACTCGGAAAGCAAATCACTTTGTGTTCAGCTTTTGTGCTGGCGATGTATTGTGTTAATAATCTTCGTGTAACTTCTGCCTTTCTAGCCTTAAAGCTGCAAATTAAGCCAATTAATCGTTTATTTTCAATCGTAGGTAGGAAATTGTTTTTAATTAGATGTTCAGACAATTTCTATACTGTTTTATCAGTTACCCATAACAAAAGTGGAAGTGTGTTATATGTGTTATAGGAAACACTCGCTTGTACCTAGATTACATGAAGTTACTAATAGATATGCTGATGTGGCAGATCTATTTAACTGCACGGAAGCTAGGTACAAGAAGGCTTTACTATCAAATATTTTGAATCAGTATTAACTTTATTTGCACTATAGAATTTTACGTGCAATTGTATCTCTGTTATCATTTCTTAATCAAAAGCCATAATTAACTGTTGAACTCTTTTTTATTATTTCTTATTTAACTATGATTTTGTGATAGGTTATCCGTGTTTATGGTATATGTGCACCGTGTATATTAATTAAATAAATAAATATAATCTCATTTTTAAAGAAGAAATATTGCAATAATAGTCAAACTCTGCAGTTATAAAATATTATTTTCTGTTTCTCTTTTGTAGAAGAGGGCGATTGTGTTTAAAAAAAGAGCGAGCATCAGTGTGAAAAATGTTTTGTATTCCGAAAAATAGTGGTACACGTGGTAAATTTGTGAACCTACATCATTTTTGGAGCTCATTTTGTGGTAAAACTATATTTTGATTTAAGCTAACTTTTTGGTGTAAGTCGAGTACGAAATTCATTTTTTTAGTGTAAAATTCGTAGAGTCGGTCGCTTATATTTTGGGGGTTAATATATTCAATATCAGCTGCTCCATGTATTACATAATATGTCGAAGCGTAAACTTGGTTGCACTTTAACCCTTAGTTGCTGAAAAAAAGGGGGAAAATCAAAATTCCTAAGGTTGTTGTTTAAATTGTAACATTAAATTGGAATAAATTTTTTTTTTAAATAAACACAATAATATAACTTTGTTTAATTCCACTTTATTATTTCCTTATCCAACCGGTTTCGGTTCGACCT
The DNA here is from genome assembly GCA_936435175.1 of Glyphotaelius pellucidus. Classification (NCBI taxonomy): domain Eukaryota; kingdom Metazoa; phylum Arthropoda; class Insecta; order Trichoptera; family Limnephilidae; genus Glyphotaelius; species Glyphotaelius pellucidus. The sequence continues at coordinate 10,949,766 of OW386558.1, forward strand.
GAACCTTCATCAGGGATAAATAAAAATATATTTATGAATATCAATATCAAATATAGGGATGAATATCAATATATTTTTATTCATCCCTGATGAAGGTTCAGGTCGAACCGAAACCGGTTGGATAAGGAAATAATAAAGCGGAATTAAACAAAGTTATATCATTGTGTTTATTATAATTATGTATTCCCACGAAGTGTTTGCTACATGTGAGAAAAAAAAATTAAATATTTTTTTGTTTCTGTATGATGTGCTGCAGATTTACCAGTTCCTGTTTGCACTGCGATTTACCGGACACCATGCATATAATAAGAACTATCACCAAAGCAAAAATATGTGTATGAAAGTCGCAGTAAAATACGATTTTAATACCTGAGCAGCAAAATAGTATTCATTTTTAATTTTTTTATTAGAAACATTAATGGTATTTAAAGCTGCTATGGCCTCAACTCCTTCTTGATTTTTGTCTTAATTAATGTTATTTTATTATTTTTAATCAAAACCGGCTTAGGAATAACCTGACAATATTTGACAATCTCTTACTACCGCTACAGGAAACGGAAAATGTTGCTTGTGTCATGATGGAGGACTTAGGCAGCCGAGGGATCGAATATGCAACATCTGGGTGGGACCCAATCGCAATAGCGACTCAGCCTCTAACCGGACTGGTCTCCCAATGTGTTCTCCCAAGATAAATTAGGAAGGCGAGTATGGGTACCGCTGCTTTGGGAACCATTTATTGAATAACCAACAACTCTGCTACAGGCACCCAAAGTGGTTCGTTGCAGAGAGCTGCCCGGGGTGAGGTTTGTTCGAGCCTTCGCGGCATACGGTCTGTCCACCTGCAGCGTCTGGATCAGGCTGGTCAGGCTAGATCGAAAGAGAAACCTTTTGACCTCCCCAGCCGTACTTTCTATCGCCTTGTCTTGCAATTGGAGGGATGGATTCATACGTCCGTCACTGCTGGACACACTGACCCTCCCCATTTCAACCCATACCTCTTACCTTTTATTCTCAGAATTTCTTCTCTTTCTTTTTCTTAATAAGACATCTGAACACGACCTTAGACCACATGCCGTGATTACAATTATTTTCCCTAGTACTTTCTGTGCAGAGCTAACGTAAAAATAAAATATTAAAAAATCTTTATCCCGGAATGTGAGGAGGTTAGTAAAATCGGTTCCATGTCAACTGAGAATAGTCAACTCAACATCTCCTTAAAAAGTCATTAAAAGCTATGAAAAAAATCATTTCAAATTAGCCGATAACCCTCAACTAACGTAACCTATTTAAGCCATTTTTTAAATTAATTTTATCACTCTAAATGACTTAACTGAGATGGTTCTGAGTTGGTTTCATTCCGAGTTGTTCGGTCAACAGTAAAATCCCATATAGGTACACCATACATTATATTACGTTAACCTATAACAGTGGTCCTTAAAAAAAAAAAAATAATGTAACATTTTTCCAATAATAATAATGTACCGTTCAAAGATGTTTAATAAGCTTAATAAAAAGGACGAACTTACAGCCTTCCCACCCCCGTAATACCTACCTTTAATACGATTAAATTATTTCCCTCTTTTTACTTTGCCAACTGCGGCGTTGCCAGGGTCCTAATTAAACGCCGTCCCTACCTAAATTGAGAAACGGGGAATTAAAAAATAATTCCATTATTTAATGAAATTCGAAAGATGTAATTGAAAACGATTCATAAAAAGAGGAAATAGATATTTATAATCTGTAAAAGATTCTAGACTCGGCCTGTTTAAGCTTTTACTCGAATAAATTAAACTGACAACTTACGGTACTTATATACAATCTGATAGTATTATTGTCTTAAGCCTCAATTACATTAAGCTAGTTTACAAGCTACTAACCGGTTAGTTTAAAAGCGGGTGAATCGGCGAGTGAGATTGTCATGATGACACACAAAACTGTCTACTCGCTCAGTAGCAGCTAAAATAACGACTCCCGCGCCATGCAACTCTGTCGACATTTTTTAGAAAGCTTGAATTCGCAGGCAGCGCCACACGCTAACCAATAGCGAGAATAACGACTCCCGTGCGAACTTTTTCTGACAGACGAAATCAGCTGTTGGTGGACTGCCATCTTTAGGCAAACACTAGTGTGTAGCGAGTAAAGTTGACCACCTTTCTACTTTTTTTGTAATTGTTCACAATCTGCTAGTTAGCAAGTAATACGATGACACTGAGCGAGTTTACTAACAGATAGTGAATTTCCTAGAGAGTAGCTTGTAAACTCGCTCAATATCATCGAGGCTTTAATGAATGAAATTTGTGAAGCGGATAAGGGTACTTCTACCCCGGGAACCATTTATTGGATAATCAATATCCCTGCCTTAGGTCACTCTTAGTGGTTCGCTTTGTTTGGTGACTTAGCAGGGGTACCCGGGTTCATAGGGTGAAGATTGTGCTGGTCTTGGTAGCGGATGCTTTTGCCCACCTATTGTATGGCGCGCTGGATCGAGAGAAAGTGGTTGAGGGCGACCTTTTGACCCATTGACTTGTACTGAGTAGGAGGGATGGATTCGTCTCTTCGTCTTTCTTGAAAACATTCACCCCCAGATTCCTACCTACCTCTCACGCCCTTTTCCTTCGCAGAACTTTCTTTCCTTCTTTTTCCAAAAAAGATTCAAAAGACACACCATCCCCAAAGATGACAAAGGTCCTGAGGGATTTTTTTGAAGTGAAACTTCTATAGCCCCGTTGTGATTGGGAATTTGGATGAAACGGAAATGATGCACACAGCACCTGCAAACTCATCAAACATCATCGAACTTCATCAAACTCCTACCATTGGTTGAGATATAATACGGAAATGACGGTCTGAGTTCATTGGCCGCTTTGATTATGACAACAGTTTTCAAAGCTTCTTGATTCTTCATTGGTTGAGATTGCTTTGGTAAAGTTTTGCTTCTACCGCGTGTTAACTGCACTCGAATTTTTTTTTCTGAGGGCCTCCTATGTGGAGTTAATGTAAAAAATGTAGAAAGCTGAGAAGTTTTATATCCAGCATAAATATTAATATCCAGCTCTAGTCATCAAGTATGGCAAAAACTCTTTCAAACAACGTTTAGATTTTGAAGGTTAGCCCTTAAGCTGGACCATATACAAAACATTTGAAAAACTGTAAGATTATTTTCATTGTAACATAATTTAAAACACCTCTTCAAATGAGCCAACGACAGTATCCTTGTCAACATTAAGGGCGAAACTCATTCAAAAATCGCCTGCAGGGTCTAGCAGCATAAAACCCGCGACGGCTGATTTTTATATTTATTTTTATTTTAGGTTTTATTCCAGCAGGACTGGGAGGGGTGTGCAATCCCAGTCTGTCATATTTCATAACAACTCTAAAACATACAATAACATAAAAGAGTAAATTAAAAGATTTAAAAGAAGAAAAAAAAAATTTGATAACATATTACCTGATTTAAACATTAGATGAAGACGAGATACATCACATAAATAATAAAAAGGTTAAATAAAATAAAATAAAATAATGCTATAAAAATTAATAATAATTAATTTGCTATAAAAATGAATAAAAAAAATAAAAATATATTTGGGATCGTTCATCGGGGAAGTCGCCTCATCGTCTGCGCCCATCGCTCATTTAGGCATATGCTAGTGTTGTATTATCTATCCACAAACAGACGTAAATGTCAAATAAGACGTAAATATGGCTGTTTCTCAGCGAAGTTTCTATTAGTCATAACTGTCGAAAGTATGTACATTGTACATACATATATGCATCAATTCAAAATTTTGATCGATTTCTCAATTTTAATTTCGCATAATGCAGATTTTTAGAGACCTCGGTAAAAACATTAAATATTTTAAACCAATTTTGAAACGTAAGAACCTCGTTTCCAACCCATTTTTTGCATCCCTTGATATTGTAACAATGTTAATAATTGCAAGTTAAGTTCATAAACATTATTAAATACAACTTTCAACCGCTAGGCAATCAAATAACTAATCAATCGTTTTTAAACGTTTTGAAAAAAATTTATCAAGGATTTAGGAATATTAAATTTTAAAAAAACTTTTAAGGTTTTTTTTGGTTGGGGTAGAAATTTTATTATTTACCCAGAATGACTTAGCGCAAGTCCTTACTAACAAAAAATTACGATTCCACTTATAAAACTCATTTCACCTATCAAAAATGATGAGTGGCCCATTAAAAGACCGCGGCAGATTTCAACTGAAATTAATATTACATGAAGAGCCTCGTTAACATTATTTAAAAAGTGTTTTAAATTAGACAACACATTTTGGTAACGGCCAACCGAAGCCACGAAAATTATAACCAAAGTAATTTAATTAAAAATATATCTTGGCATTATAATTGTGCTGAATTTGGGTAATACTAGCACTGAAAAAAGGTTTTCGCAGAATTTGGAGTTAGTCAAGTATTCTACTGCCACCTGTTGCAGCGGACTGGTAGTTATCTAATTTTTTAATGGTACTTAAGTGTTATCAAATAATCCCTACGGGTAGAGCCAGTGGCGGTTCTTCCCTCAGGTCAAAGGGTCAAAACCCTCCCAAAATTATAAGAAGACAGAAAAACGTATATGTATCATGAAATATTGTGCAAAACAAAACAACTGGTATTATTAATTAATGTATAGAAATAAATAAAATAAAATAAATAAATAAATATTCTAATGTATTTGAAATGCACTGCGAGATAGCAGACAGCGGTAAGCAGTGACACCCAACATCTTAAATGGAAGCTTTCTTTCCCACTCACTATGATTGGCTGGGTCAATATATCAAATGTCCCTATATCATGTCTTCTGTCTCTTTACGCACCATATGTACAATAAACGAGATGGCACTATAACGCCTAGTAAAAATGTTTTCGGATTCTGAAGACAGTTTGGGTCATTGCCGTGAGGGAGAGAACGTGATGAATATTATGCGTCTGAAAGAGATGGTTTGATAAACTTGGGTTGATTTAACACATTGTACGCTTGTTGCATGAAATAATTTAGTATATTAAATGAAATTTGACTTTCAATTCGTGATGTACCTACAAATGAATATTATGGTATTTAATTTGATAAAATATCATTTTAATAATATATACATTTTGTAATGTTGTAAAATATATAATATTTATGATAATAATATATAAAAATCATTTTTTTCTAAATGTCCTTCCACTTCTGGACCCTTAGAGCCGCCTTTGGGTAGGGCTGTTTAATACATTTTATCTGAACCTTGGTGAAATGCGCCTGATAGTTTTCACTGGGAACATGGGTTCTGCAAACACCAATTTGGGACCCATCCAGTCTCGTGTTTGATTCCTCGGATGGCTAAGTCCTCCATCACGACACAAGGAACATTTTCCGCTTACTTTGGTGGTAGCAGGAGATTTTCAAATATTGACAGTTTATTCGTAACTCGGAAATGTTTGCCTTTCCTTTAAAAAAGTATGTAACGAGAAACTAAAAAATGGAAAACAAAAAAAAAATTCAAGTTACCACGATACAGAGGCATACAATATGTAAACAGATAGATACAAAACAGGCAACACACTCATAGTCGTACACACACAAAGGCACATAATATACTTAAACACACTCATAGGCATATTTTTATTTTCAAATATATATTTACTTTATTTTTTGAATTAAAGAGGGTCACAACACTAAAGAGGTTAAGGAACTATGATCTACCCTATCCCCAAGCAGTTCGAACTTGTATTTAACGTCACATGAAACTAGTCAATAAAGAAGTCGTTTACAGAAACAGAATTATAACGCACACACAACGAATTCGAGCTACTACAATCAAATCACTCTAGAAAATTCATTGCCCTTAATTTAAACAAACTGCACGTTTCATGCTCGATTACTGCGTACATTCTTGAACGTGTTAAACGCGTACGAGTTGATATTGTACAAAATCAATCACTTCAAGGTTTTGGCACAAGCCGCGCTCGCATTTTCATCCTGGCTACAATGTGGGTGTAACGGAGTAACGTGGCACAGAGAACACGCCAATAAATAACACTGAAGATGGAGACGCTAACAGACCCACGCTTTGAAGTTATGCCACAAATGTACTGAACACCTCATTGATTAACTTGTCGCACTTAACTACTGAGAATTCAATGTATTCTGTCTAAAGCTCACACTTAGCATCAGCAGTCAAAGCAACCACCGAACTTCATTTTAATAATTACTGAAGGAAGGGTGTTGGAGAAATGATGTACACAGATTGACTAGTACTTGGAATTACATAATAGATCAGATGAATTCAATCAAAGTGATCACACTGTCAGTATCTAACACTACGGGTGGTACAATGTGTTTTACAAGTGGGAAGAAGTTTATTATTAAAGTTAAGATTATGTACCGTGGAAGTTTATGAGATGTTTTTTTCTGCATAATAGAATACGAACTAATATCTTTCTTGACAATATAATACGAATATAATTGTTAAAAGAATGTCTTTGTCAAAGCTACTAATACATGCAGAATGTAATCATTTGTAGACGGGGTCATCAACAATCAATATTTAGTTAGGTAACAGATTTATGATTTTTTTTTCAATTTCGTTGCCGGCAACTCTCACGTTTATTGATTTGAATACATCTGCAATCTATAAGTATTTTACCGGCCTCATTTTTGTCTCATCTGTTCTGATACAGGTAATATGGAAGAAGAAATAAAAATGTCATAAAACTATTAAGAGTAGATTCTTACGTAGTTGATGGAAAATATTTTTGGTTGGATCTCTTACGCGTACTTTACTTCATATTTAGCATTAGTGGAAGTCACCTCGTCGGTACAAATAGCACCATTGAATTCATTTGAAGGCGTCTCACAGGGATCATTTCAGGGTCCAACATTATTTTGGTGAACCTTAATGACCTTCTACTGTTTGCGCCAATACATTGTTTTACGGATGACAATACAGTACTTAGAATCTTGCTGTTCGACAGATCTCAAATTAGATCAGTGATAAGAGCAAAGCCCCGGATAGGCTGAGGTCTTGGGCTTGATTCCTTAATGTAACCGAATCATTTTTAAAATAAATATATTTGACAGGATTTACTATTCACTGTACATCATCTCTTCCTACATTTACATAACTCTCTTTAAAGTATTCACCCACACTTCCAATCACCCTTCCATTTTTATAGCATTTTTATAGTATTCAATTGAATTTGTATGTAACTTAAAATATATCTGTAATTTAAAATATGTACCTCTAAGCCTGTCTCAACACAGGTAAATCCTAGTGAGACAGGCATCAATTAAACCCTATGTAAAACCCTATGTTTATAGATTAATAAAAAAATAAATAAAATAAATAAATTTTTAATTTTTCTGTTGCACATATTTCATTAAAGAGTTGTAAATATTATCTTCTCAATAAGTTTTTTTCATTATGGAGATTTAAAAATAAATTATTACTCGTAAAATCTGCAGAAATAACTAAAAGTTTCACTTAACAAAACATAATAATTTTACTTTACAAAACAACAGTTTGTAAACTAACACCAACCCTAGAACGGTAAAGTTCGAAAATGCCAATAATAGTTGCAATTTTAATTCAGATATCACTTTGCCAGTCTTCGCCTCTGCCGCTCCAACCAACTCATTAAATAGATAAACACATTTACTTAACAGCAAATGCCAATGAAATTTGCAATCACGATTGAAATAATATTTGCACTAAATCCCCGTCGTTTGATTTCCTTGAATTAAATGCCTCCTTGTGTGGTTGAGTCGAGCTTGTACGGTACATACTTAGAAATAACTCAAGAGTGAATGTGAATGAATATCTCTACTCAGCTTTCATTTTTTAAAGTAAATTTTATAAAGTGTTGAAAACAAGCCAATATTTTCTTAAGGGGGTATTCTAGTCTAGAAGCGGGAATTGGAGGTGTTTTATTAGGTGCAATAAAAAAAAAACAATAATATTTTTGTAGCCATTATTTTACCAAATATTTATTTAACATTAAAGGATACTTAAAAAAATCAAAGGAAAAAAATTAAAAGTTGCAGGGTGTTGAAGTTGGGGGTCTAAAAAATATGGCGCGTCCTGGTTGACACGACTGCAACCCTCCTAGTTATCCGAAAAAAAAAATCAACTTTATTTTTCCAAACAAATGCTGCTATGGCATGAACCTCGGAGAAGTCATGATTTTTTTTTCGCAAAATGGCGGCTGTCTGAAAAAAAAACATTTTTTTAGCAGTTTTTTTGACTTTTCGAATTTTTTTAGAATGGTAAAAATTAAAATTTTGTTATTGTTCTGGTTCATGCAATAAAGTTATGTAAAGTGAAGGCTCACACTAAATTTCAAGTAAATTGGTTTAGTAGAACTTGAGATATCGTGTCAACCGTCTCGAAAAAAGTGGTTTTGAGAAAAATGTGTTTAAAATTTTGTTCTATTTAGATTTTGGTGGAATTCTGTCTAAACCGCTTAATTAAAATGGTTATAACTTTTAAAATAATGCGAATTTCGAAAAATCCTTTTAACCTTTTCGTCCCGGAACGAAAAAAATCACACGTGACCCGAAGGGGGGTTGCTCGGGGACCCCAATTTGTTTTGCATATTAAAGGGTGTTAATGACATATTTTTTGTAATTTGTTATGATTATAATTAGAGGGAAATATAATCATCGTATTTCAGTAGTCATTTTCAAAATCGTTTCATAAATAAAGTCATAATTAATATTCTAATGAATTTAGACCATAACGTGTATTTTTCCATAGAAAACAGAGAAGGCGGGCCGATAGACAACGTAACACCTTGTTTCCGAATCTCGACTGGCGATTGGCGTTCACCGGAAACGACTCAGACCGAATGATCTTTGACTGGCAAGCGAACATTATAGCATTGTAAAAAGAGCAAACGAGATGCGCAGTGTAAACGAACGCGATCTAGTCCTTTCCACTAACAACTTAGAAATTACTTGCTATCGCTTAGAATTATCCCGATACATTCAGCAGATAGGGACGGGGTACGCCCGAACAGAGGGGAAGGGGGGCGGGTGGCACAGATTATTCGCCGGAATTTGTTATAAACTATTTAATTTTAAGAAAAGTAGTAATGCGATATTAATTTTTTTAATGCAAATCGATAACCAAATAGTTTTTCTAAGATAACTCAAATTATTGAGTACGTGGTTTAAAAAACAACATAGATACAGCGTAAAACTCTCGTTAGTGTAGGTGCGTTCCCCCGGTCCGGTAAGGAAGTGTTAATGAGATATTTTTGAATATTCAAACTTAGGAAACATTCTAGTCAAGAAATTTTTTTTTTCTAGGCTAGAATACCCCCTTAAACGTTAATATTCGTTTATCTCGTATAAATAAATAGTTCCGAGTTCAACTGCACACTAGGTTCGGGTCGCAAACATTTCAACCATAATTTTTATGTCACCTGATCTCACCGGCAGAAGGACTGTTGAAGTAATTAGATTTCTGTTGAAATTCTGACGTGTCTTTTAGAGATTTTTGACGACCGCCTGTCGATGGCTTCTAAATATGTTGACAAGGAATTAATTGCCTTGCTAGGCCAAAAAACTGTTTCAAATGTAACTAGCGGACACTTTAAACACAGAGTTCGGAACGATACGTGCCCCGCGCCACTTCAGACCGCCGCGCCGAAAAGTTAAGCCCGAAAGTAAGATAACGGTTTACAGCGCAGTTCACTGTGAGACTTTTCTGCGCGGCGGCCTGAAGTGGCGCGGGGCACGTCCCCTGTGTGTAAAGGGTACTAATAAGCACTTAATCAAAAGTATGTTTCAACTTGTTTTATGGCACTATTATAATTCAAATTTAATTAAATTAAACAAACCCGTTGACGTTAGCATTACTTACGAAACGTGTTGGTATTTTAAGCAATAAAAGTGGTTAAAAATATATATTTTATTAATTTTGAAATTAAAAATATCGGTAAATATTTACAAAATAGGAACAAGCTTGACGAACACTTTTTATTTCAAAAATTCTTAATATCAGTTAGATAATAATGAGAAGTAAGTATTTCAGTTTCAGAAAATGAAAAATAATGCATTTTACCAGCTAAATCATTAAAATAACAGACAATTTGACTTCTCTACTTTTAATATCATAAAACAGTTTTTCAGGCTTTTTTTCTACTTTTGATGAAAACCAAACAAAGAGCCTGTTTTAAGGTCATAGATTAATATTTTGGATTAAATAAGAGAAGAAAAAACTAACCTTAAAACTTTGATCTCAATTACAATGGCCGCCAAGTGAATAATCGATTTGAATTTTAACGAAATAACTATTAAAATTCATTATTTTCGCATTCCGGAAACTGAAATACTTACTTCCCATTATTTTCTAACTGATAATAAGTGTTTTGAAATAAAAAGTGCATGTTGAGCGTGTTCCTATTTTGTAAATATTTACCAAAATATCTTTTCCATTTTCCCTTAAAATTGGTGAGATGTGTTATATTACTTTTACATTTCGTCATAGTATTGAAAAATGCTGAAAATATAATACGCAACCCAGTCAAAAGGATAATGAAAGATGACAGGTATCTACAAGCCGATGGATTAATCAGAGGATTGAAAAATAATCATTGAGCTAGCAGCGAGTTTTCCAGGATTAAGGATTTCGAATTCCAGCATTTTTTTAATACGTTCGTAATACGCGTGTACGATATATTTGTGATATTTTTACTAAAATAAAATCCAAATTGAAAGCAGGAATGATGCATGAAGGCAAAGCGAAATGGAGCAGAAACCAACAAAAAAAAATCATTACTAAAGTGAAAACTGTAATACTATTTAATGAACTGTAAACTGTCGTGACTAATCTCTTTGTAGGAACAGCATCAAAGTCCCGCCCACGTTTCTTCGTAACTATTTTATCCATCAATTTCACGCACAAGTTACAATCGTTGGTTGTCTAACGTCGCAAAATCATTAGGGTTTGTCATTAGTCACAGTCACCCCTCCTAGCTGAAGCCTCCTTAGCCTTTCTGGGCAGGGGTGTACTGGTGCCGGAAAGCTATTCCGTTACGCAAAGAGAAAGCAGGTACGTTCTGGTTTTTACGCGGCCGGTAATAGTACAGCAATAGTCCCGGGCCGGGGCCGGTGTAGTGTAACTGTTTGTATACATACATTGCTAAATTAGCACCGGTCCTCGAAAACGGCCTGCAAGTGATGAGCTTCTAAGAAATAATTTAAAATAATTTTCCGTTTACCGAAAATTTCAAGCAAAACCAATATATTCACTGGAATGACCACGCGAAATAAATAAATTTGCCTCGATTGCTCGAGATTTCCAGAAAATATTTTTTTTATTTTTTCGCCAACATCATACCTTCGAATTTTAAGATGGAGACATAAAAACTTATTATATTACTATATAGCCAATGAATTTTTTACCGTTTAACTCACATTTGTAGAATTTATAAAAAAAAAATATTTAAAAAATCGTAAAGTTTATAACCGCGCGAATCCAGCGTGTTTGTCACTTTGAAATTCCGTGAGAGGTACTTATTCGAGTCAACAAAGAATATTTTCGATTTCTGTGTTGTCTGTGGTTTAATTGAAATACATCTATGAAAAGAGGACAATTTATTTTTTTTATTTTTTTTTATTTATTTATTGATCATTTCAGGGCTTAGGCGTTAATAGCTGATCAGAAATTCAGCGTCAAAAAATATTTAAAAAAATTATTTTTAACATCGTTCTAAAATAGTCTTCGAAGTTCGGATATGCAACATCCATGATCATAACAGATAAAGCATTTCAATAACTTTGTTTTTAAATTAATGGCTGGCTATGGAAATGTTTTAAATATTTACAATAATCGTTTTATGAACGGTAGGAAAATGGGTCCAATTCTGGACCGCTATCAGCCGCATAAAAATAAAAGTGGTCCATTTTTCGACCGTAATCGCCACGAGATACCAATCAATCTGCTAAAACTCTCAAAATTGGTAATAATCAATAAATTCTATGAATAAAATTAATTTATGTTCTCTCACGTTTTAAGTTGCTTCGTCCGGACAATTCATACAACGTACGTTCTAACAAGAAAGTAAATAATTCAATTTTAAATAAAGCATTTGAAATCAATTGTTGTTACCGTAGCAATGTATTCGCGGCTTTTCATCAATGTTCAAGTACTTACATATTTGTTCACTGCTTGAGAACGGCTCAAGGGCACCGCATGAAGTGTCTGGGCGAAGCTAATGTCGAGTTGTTAAATTGTTAATGTCTTAATGTAAATTTATTAAAATGGTTTGGTTTGTTTCCCAACCAACTTTTTCACTCATTTCGATAAGTTATTATCTAAAAATGAATTCACGAAAAATGTTTAAAGTAAAATAATTATAAAACGAATAAGACTTGCTTCGAATCAATATTAATAAATTAATGTGTTTCGTTAAAAACCAGATAAAACAGAACAGTGACAATACAAAACATGACAAAATAATAGGTTAGGTGTGTTTAGGCTGGGTTAGTTTAAGTTAGGTAATTGACAAAATCATCTCGAAATTAAGATACCTTACATATACATTTTATAGACTTAAGAAAGTACTTAATCTTGACAAATTGAGAATGATTTTTTTTCCATGGTACAATCTTCAATAATCTACGGCATTATAGGATGGGGTGGTGCGCTTGATGTATTTATTAAGCCTTTACAAAACACTCAAAAGCGCATCATTAAAGTTATGTACAATAGAACTAAAACATTCTCGACCGAGTTATTATTTAAAGAGACTAAAATATTCAACATCCGTAAATTATTTATATTGAAGACTATTTATATATTTATATTGAATACATGAAATTATGTATTTAAAAACAAAAATTGTTTCGAAAAAAATGAAAAAAGAATTAGCAAAAGGACTAATAATATCTTTTACACCCCTCAAATCCATACCAAATTAATGCAAACACATAGCAGTTTTATTGGTCCTCGGACATTTAATCTTACACCAAAACACATTCAAACGACAGATAAAATATTACTCTACATAAAATAATTAAAATTATGGCTTTGTGATGCAGCTGTTAAAACACTTTTGCTATAAATTCTATGTTAACCTTAATGCATCACTTTTTATTTCATTCTAACTTATTTAACTTTTTATAACTTATAACTCTTGTTAATTGTCCTTACTGATGTATGATTTTTTTTCTTTTACCCACGCACAGGCAGTGCCTTAGTGGGTTCCCATTACCTACTTTTTACTTTACGTAGATTTAATTATTCCTAAATTTGATTTATTTGTTTCTTATATGTGTATGGAATTATGTAAAAATTTATTTTGAAATGTATATAATAATGGGAAAAAATAAAGATTTTAAAAAAAAAGTTAGGTTAGGATGGTTCCATTTTTATATACGTTAGCTCCACGTAGGAAGCCCTGCATGTGTAAGAGGTGGCTAAGAATCTGAGAGTCAGCATGTCCAGAAGTCATTTATGAATCCAACCCTCCCACTGCGGTGCAAGGCGATGAGTCGAGGGAGAATGGTTGGAGAGGTCAAAGTTGATCGGTCAGTGGCCAGGTTGGCTTCGAGTTTGGTATTCAACCCAGGCGTCTAGTTTTCAATTCCTCGGCTGACTAAGTCCTCCATCATGAAACAAGCAACATTTTCCGCTAACGGTGGTGGTAGTTGGAGATTTTTAAATATTGTCAGGTTATTCGTAACCCGGGAGTGTTTTTCTTTCTTTTTAAATAAATAAAAATAAATGGTATCCCCCAATTGGCTATCCGCCACCAACATGTGGGCAAACCTCATCCTATGTACCGGAAACCCCTGATAAGTCATCAAATATAGCGAATCACATAGGATGACCTACGGCGAAGGTGTTGGTTATCCATCATTTCGTTCCCGGGATGAATTGGGTTAAAGTTAGATTTGATAATTTTTTTAAAAACTTTTATTCAATATTCTGTTTTATCACTCTTCTGTTTTGTCACTGTTCGGTATTATCATATAATCGAATTATTCATACTTTTGACGTACATCCAGCCGTTTGTGGTTGTGAACCACATTTTTGGATATGTATTACAAAATACAAAAAAATATTTGGTCACCGCATTATAAGACAAATTACAAACAAATTATAAAAAAAATACCTATGTACAAATTTTTAAGATAAAAATTATAAACTCAACACTCTTATTTAAAATATAAAACTTGACTGTATAATATTAGTAAAATCAAAACAATAATTAAATCTGAAATAAATAATCCTGTTCGACAAGAGATTGGTATCCGATGTCATTTTTTATTTTTTAAATCCCTTATTGACAGCCCTACATTACTGCAATTGATTTTATTTCGTGTTCCTAATAGTCACACAAACTAAAAAGAATTTAAAATTGGTACTGGAAAATTTACGAGTGCACCCCTGCTTAGAAAAATTTCTCATTTCACGAGAAGTTTGGGGCGGGTTTTTCATCCCTTTTTAACTAGTCCTAACTCCGTGTGAACGTCCGCGCCCAGAAAGTGGTGTCAATATTTAAGGAGCACTCGACTCCGAGTCAAGGTCGAAACACCCTTAAGTTTTGTTTAGGGGAAGTTGAGACCTACTTTGTGAACAGACATTTGATATCATTTATTACTGTTTACTTTACTTGTTTGGTGACACAAGGGTGGTTGTACATCAAGATAAAAGTGTTTTTTATTCGAATAAGTCACAAGAGCAACTGTTCCCAACTGTCCGGAGTAAGTTAAACAACGTTGATAGCCAAGATATCAACATTGTGAGGATGAAAGTGGTGGGGAAGAGAATTTGGTGAGAACCTCGCTTTTTAGATCTGGTCACCAAACTTGCCTAAATCTATTTCAAGCGGCCCGCGTAATCCAGCGGTAAGACTCTTGACTCGCATTATGAAGATCGCGGGATCGAATCCCAGCGTGGCAAATAAATTTTATTCGATTAATTTGTGTCATTTCACAATTTATTCATTTAAAATAATATATGGTAATTTGCGGCACGTTCCAGAGTAGAAGATACTCTCAGTATCGCCCTGGTGTAAGACCACCATTCAGAATTGAAACGTTGCTTGAAATATTTGAAAAAGCCGTGTTTGGTGACCAGATCTGAATAGCTAGGTACCTCCCACCTTCCTCCCCACCATCTCCTTCCCTTCCCCACTACCTTCAGCCTCACAACATACCCCAATTGGGGATGCCATAGTCTCACTGGCTCCAGACGGGAGCAGTTGGGACTCTTGTGCAGTATTCATATTAAAAAACAATTTTTCGATTCTGAATGGTGATATTTCATCACAAAGATGCTTGCAGTATTTCATTTTAAGAGCTTTTGATTAGATTCGACCAGAATGTTGTAATTTTAAGTACAATATTAATACTTAAAATTCTAAGGGCCTTACTAAAAATGAAATTTTAAATTTAAGATAATTGATAAACCACTCCTGATGTATGGTAGATGACCAGTTATATAAAACTTTAAATAGGATTTTTAGTTTAGGAAATCAATGTTCATTGATTGTATAGCACCAGAGCAACTTTTCCGGGAAGGGAAAGGTTAATATAGAAGAAAAATAGTCACATCGTCAGCAAATCAATAAAATGTAATTAAGATGCATCGATGAAACAGCACACACAATGATGGCCAATAAATAACATGGATGTCACAACAATACTAATAAAGGCAATAATACTGACTGCGTAATATTATTCATATGTTCATGTGGTGCAATCAATAATCATTATGACATCAATAATATTGATGCCATAATATTACTAATGATGAACAATCGATAACAGTTATGTAAAATTAACATTCGTTTACATTTATTATAAAATATTTTAACACATTGATCAAGAGCATAAGAAATTTTAAAGAAAATTTTTTATTTATTTGTCTTACCATTTTATTACTCGGTGTTAAAATACGCATTAAAAATATATTATCTAAAGGTACACCCATTTAGTTTAGTACTTTTTAATACAAAAATAAAAGAGTAAGGACGGGTCCTTTTACAGAGTTTGAATAATTTAATGAATTGCACATATTTCAACGTTAAAATTCAAGTCCTGAAGAAGTTCAATTCAAGTTCTGTTTTTTTCGTCGTAGGCTCGTTGTTTCACAGTACTTTGATAGTAACAGATTTTGAATTGAACTTCCGTAGAATTTGAATTTTAACTTTGAAATTTTGTTAATAATTGTTCAAATTCTGTGTCCTTAGTACCTAATTACCTAAAGTAACTACAATTAAATAGTTAAAGTAACTAATTAAGTTTAATTAAAGTAACTAATTAAAGTACCTAATTACCAGTCTTAAGTATCTTATTTAAAGTACACGCGTAAGTGCTTTATGGGAAAGCCATTTGTAAAGTTAACTCTAAACACTTCAAAGCAATACGTTTTTATTTGTTTATTTACTTGATTGCTTTATTGATTTATTGCCTTTACACCACGCTAGCACAAACAGTGTTTTTACGATATTACATTAATAGTTTTCCAAAAATGTTGGTATTATTAAACGTGGATTATTTTTGATTTAGCCAAAGCTAACTGAAAATTAATGATTTAGGGAAAGCTAACTGAAAATTTTTGAACTTTGATATAAAACGTAATAATGTACACAACCCTTCAACAAGTCATTCAAATTTTTCTTCCTATCGTCCTGATATCCAAGGCTTGATACACTCTCCCAAATTTACTACACATAAAAAGCCTCAAAAAATCTTAGTCTAAACTAGAATCTTACATTTTTTAACTTCTGTATCCTTAAATTGCCTATTTTTATTTTCTTCACTTTTAAGGAAAAATCACATATAGTTTGATAATATTCTATCAAGTCCTTGTATTGAACCAGGCATCATGGTCTTTTCTTTTCTTAAGGGGGTATTCTAGTCTAGAAGCATGAATTGTGGGTGCTTTTTCAGGTGCAACAAAAAAAAACAATAATATTTTTACCAACTATTATTTTCTCAAATATATATTAAACATTAAAAAATCAATTAAAAAAGAGTCAAACGAAAAAATTAAGAATTCAAAAAGTAACAGGGTGTTGAAGAGGGGGTCTCAAAAAAATGGCGCACCCTGGTTGACTAAAAAAAAAATTAATTCCTAATTCAATCACAAATGCGGTTATGGCCCGAACAAAGAACATTAAAAAATTTTTTTTCGCAAAATGGCGGCTGTCTGAAATAAAAAAGACGTTTTTGTACCAGTTTTTTTGACTTTCCAATTTTTTTAAAAATAGTAAAAATTGAAATTTTGTTATAGTTCTAGTTCATGCGATAAAGTAATGAATAGAAAAAGCTCACACCAAATTTCAAGTAAATTGGTTTAGTAAAACTTGAGACATCGTGTCAACCATCTCGAAAAAAGTGGTTTGGAGAAAAATGGGTTTAAAATTTTGTTCTATTTAGATTTTGTTTAGATTCCGTCTAAACCGCGACCTTAAAATGGTTATAACTTTTGAAATAATGCGAATTTCGAAAAATCCTTTTAAGAAAATATTTTTGAATTCTTAAACTTTGGAAATACGAAAAATTGATTTTTTTTCTGGACAAGAATACTGCCTTAATAACGGGGCGTTAAAATAAATATCAGGATTAAATAGCACCTCCAATATGCGTTTCCAATATAATATCTCTTCATGACCTATCTTAATTCTTTCCCCTTCTTAAAAAGACCCACCACACAGCAAATCCAAAGATGATACAGTCCTTTAGGAAAATATTTTCCTAAGCCTCCTGTGTGGAGTTAATGCAACAAAAAAGTAAAAGGCTGAGAAGTATATTATTATCCAGCCCTGGTCACCAAGTACGGCTAAAACTATTTCAAGCAATGTTTAGAGTTTGAATCTTGACACCTTAACTGGATTTTATTCAAAACATCTACGAATCTGTTATATTATTATTATTGTAACTTAAAAACATAATTTAAAACACCTCTTCAAGTGGGCTGATGGAAGTATCATTGTCAACATCAAACTGATAACTCTTAGTCTAAAGTACAATAATGCACACTCGACCCAATTTTACCAATAAAAGCAAACTCTCTCAATCTAGTACGAACAAGTACCCTTTCAACCAATTTAAAACTCCGATGCAATCCATGCGATGCTTCTCTTTGTAAATTGAATCTATAAATTCAGAACGTAATGCACAAATAAGCCATACAAAGCTTAACGATTTATAAAAACTTAAAAAATATATCCTAACTTTTTCAACTTGCATTTGTTGTATTAAAAATGAGTTGGTCGGATTTCCACTTTAAATACAGAACTGATCATGACCGTCTGACTGCTAGTTAAGCAACATGCCTACCGGAATATGCATTACTGTAATGTATCGTAAAGCTTCTGCCTTGTAGATACAGATGGCGATAACATCAGATATCAGTAGAATCCGATAGATGGCAAGCCCTAGTGCTTGAGTTCTCTGACAGGAGGTCAGGACAGCGGAGAGGCTGTGTTTTTTAATGTTCAGACCACAGAACCATTCTAGCCAGCTCTCAGTTAGGTTGACTAACGTAGTCTCAAACTGTATACGCGAAGTGTAAATAAAACCAGATAAAGAACCAGACTATTTTATTATACAAAGTCATCTCCATCCAAGGGATTTGGAGAAACTGACTGTGTGTCTGCAAGTAGCAGAACATTACAATTACCATTAGATATATTTTTTTTAAATTTAACTTGACTCGCAATCCGAAGGTAGCGAGATCGAATCCCGGCGTGGCAAATACAATTTATTTGATTAATTTGTGTTATTTCACAATTAAATCAAATAAAATAATATGTAGCATATTGCTGCACGTTCCAGAGTGGAAGATACTTTCAGTATCGCCCTGGTGTAAGACCAATCAATTTGGGAGGCGGGAATGGGTACCGCGGGAACCTTTACTGGATAACCAACACCTCTGACATAGGTCACCCCAGGTGGTTCGCTACGTTTGGTGATTTAGCAGGGGTGCCCGGGTTTATGGGGTGAGGTTTGTTCCAGGTCTTGGAGGCGGATGACTGGGACACACTGAACCCCAAATTCCTACCCACCCTTTAAAACCTTTTCCTTCCCAGAACTTTCCCCTCCTTCCTTTCCTTAAAAATAAACCCTCCACACAGCATCCCCAAAGATGACATAGTCCCTGAGGGAAATTATTTTCCTCAGGGCCTCCTGTGTGGAGCTCATGTAAAAAAAAAACCACCATTCAGAATTGAAATGTTGCTTGAAATGGCTTTAGCTGTGTTTGGTTACCTGATCTGAATAGCCAGGTACTTCCCAACCTTCCTCTTCCCCATCTCCTTTTCCTCCCAACTACCTCCAGCCTCACAACATACCCCAATTGGGGATGCCATAGTCTCACTGGCTCCAGACGGGAGCAGTTGGGGCTCTTGCGGTATGCATATAAAAAAAAAAAAGAATTATTGTAAAACCCCAACATATTTGCTTTTATCTGAAAAAGAGCTAGTATAAATAAAAATCACTTTAACTACCCTTTAAATCGATTTAAAAGTACGATGTAATCCGTACGAAGCTACCCACAGGAAATTGAATCCTTGAATCAGGATCGCATTGCAAACATTTTATGGCAACACCGCGGCGTCCAACTATTTACTTTGGCGTCTACTCTGGAGTAGGTAACCTTCCCACTTTGCCACTTTTCATTGTGTCGTCTAGAGTGAAACTTCCATAAAGAGCTAAGTGTACTGTTATTAGATTCTTACGTCGCGTCCCGTAGAACGAAGGAGATGAAATATTGTCGTGGAGAAAGCAAAAAGTATTTTCGAAAGAACGCGTCAGCTGGAATCCCAAAAACAAAACACTTTTTGAACTTTAATTTTTTAAAAATCAGTTGGGTTGGGGTAAATGCATAATGTGTTCGACTTTAGACATAAGAATAAAAAATTAATATCTCTTGATTTAGTGATACATATAGCCGCGTTTGTCACATATCGTTTGTCAAGGATATTCCTTATTTTATTTTTTCTAGGTTGCAATCCTTATTCTGACTACGAATGTCAAAAATTTTAACTTTTATTTCTGAAACTCGTCAGTATACTGTTGTTGATGAAAATGCATTTTTACAATTTTTGGCGGCACTCACGTACACATACGCGCACACTCACGCATTTTTCTAAAACTGGAATACACGAAATAAATATCGGTACCATCCAAATAGGATTTGGCTTAGATGTTAAAGGTATTCGCTGATTTTAATCAGTCCCTAGGGTGGAAGATTTGATCCTCAGTATATTTAGAAAATGGAGTTTTTAAAGATATTTTGAAGTTCACATCAGTTAAAAACCAGCACTTGGGGAGGTGGTAGTCCTCAGTCAAAAAAAAACGAGTCACACGCGGTAAAAGCGAAACGAAAACAATCTCAACTAATAGGAGCCGTTAAAAGTGATGTCATAATCAATGTGGCAAATGAGCGCAGTTTCACGCTATGTTACTGTAATGCGTTATTGACGTTTTATAACTCAACCAATAGGATCCTTGAAAAGCGATATCATAATTAAAACAGCAAATGAGCGCCGTTTGACGCTTCGTAGGTAATGTAATGTGTCATTTCCGTTTCATCCGAATTTCAAATCACAACGGGGCTACAGAAGTTTCTCTTCAAAAACAACTTTGAAATCGACAACTAGCCGGCCTAAGAGATGGCGCAATTAGGTCGAAAATCGAAAATAGTTATAATATAGTAAAACAAATGTTTTTTATGGGTTAATTTTTTGATGTCGCACTGAAAATGATTATTTATATCTTCCACTGAATGTAAAATACGATGACGGTGCGTTGTCCACGCTTTTTATTGGAATCCCTTGTCCATGAAACGAATAGAGCTTTCCTAATCTTTTCACTTTATCCCGGAAAGTAGCAGATTCTATCGATGAGCGGCCATCTCAAGACATGAACACGAAACCTGATCGAAAACAGGCTCATTTCGACTTGAAATTCTTCCCTGGCTGTGGAGTTGAAGCGAAAACCCTCAAAGAATATATTTGTGGAAAAAAAATCATCAATTCCAAACGAATTCATTTGGTCTTATTCGTTTGAAAACAATATGTTTACTGACTTAGATAGATAGAGTTTTATTTTTATTTTTAGAAATTGAATGTTCTTAAACGTTTAATCCTTTACAATAATATGACAAATATATTTTTTTAATCGGAGCGTGCAATTCACACGCGGTAGACGTGAAACCTTCAGAAAACTAAAATAGAAAAGAGTGGCGAGACTACAAAAACTTTTTTTTTCAATGTTAAGGACGTTTTTTTCCAAAATTTTGCCGTCGAATTTCAATACACCTTTTCTTTTTCATTTGTTCATCTTATTAGTACTTGTGTTTTCTTCTTTGGAGTCGATAGATGTCGCTTTTTTGTTTTTTTTTTTGCCTGTTCGTTTTGGAGTGGTTTGAAGATTGAATATTGATTTTACAAAAATATATATTTTTATTTTGCCGGCAACAAAAGAGGGAGTGAGAGAATTTTGAGAGGGAGACTTTGTGACGTATCAAGTAGAACTCTTTTGGATCATCTCCTTGCATCGCAGTAGGAGGTGCGGATTCAAACGCCCGTCACTCCTGGGCACTTGAGCCCCAGATTCATACTCATCCCTCATACTTTTTTATTCCCAGAACTTCCTCTAACTAAAAAGATCCTCCTTATAACATCCCCAGAAATAACATAGGCCTAGAGGGACTGTAAATTCAAGATATTCGGTAACATTTTTTATCCGACGCGGTTTTGAAGCTAGGGTAGTGTCGGGTTGAATAATTTAAATTAAATACAAGTTTATTACATATTGTGTCTAAGACGTAAACACGGTTTGAAATGGATCGAGCGAGAGGAACAAAAAAATTCACATCGGTCCGATTACGGACGTTTCCCCCGGGACAAAGGGTAAACCGTTATATTATTCTCCAGCGGACACTCTCATTGTTTGTTCCTTCCCGGCGAAATAAAACAAAGAAAATCCATTTCCGTCGATTGCTGAATTCTTGTTTTCTAGTTTTATTTCAGAAAAAAAAAATCCCAAACATCACCACCCGATGTAAACCAATGAACAAAAAATAACTAGAAACGATTTGAACAAAAACCAATCGTCAATAATTGGCGTGAGACCTTTCAACTCGTGGTCCACAACAAACCAATGCATTTGATTTTATCCGTTCATGTAAGAACTTCGATATTTGAAAATATCTGATAATCTCACAGAAGTAAGTATTGAAAATTGAGATTTTGGGCACACGGACACGACTCTAACACACTTATGTCGGTTAATCTCTTTAACGATGAATAAAGTATCTTTTTCAGACTCTTGATAGGTATTTATGTTTTTGTTTGTATGTTTGTGTGTAAATATGTGTATATTTGTGTATGTACCAGTGGCAGTCCGTGAGTTTTCAGTGAGCTAGGGGGCTAAGATTGAAAAATACGACGTTATTGGTGTTTTTGTAGCTGAAAATGAGTTTTATATTTTTTTTTAAATTTCAACTTTTTGTATGAAGTTCTTTCGTATTGGAGGCGGCGCATCCCCAAACTGAAAGATCCCTAAAATTTTCATATAAAAATTTGAAATTTAAAAAAAAAATCATTTACAGCTACAACAACATCAATAGCGTCGTATTTTTTAATCTTAGCACTCTAGTTTACTGAAAACCCACGGACCGCCACTGAAACATACAAAACATAAATACCTATCAAGAGTCCGAAAACGATACTTGAAATGGCTTTAGTCACAAAGGCGGCTAAAGTTATTTCATGCAACGTTTTCAATCAATGAAAACTAACGGTGTATCTATGAGTATGTTTGTATATATATGTGAATGTATGCGTATGTATGTGTATGTTTGTATATGTATGTGAATATTGGTGTATATATGTGTATGCATGTTTATGTATGTGGTATGTATGTGTATGTATGTGCATGTATGTGTATGTATGTGTTTGTATGTCTATGAATGTATACTTTTGCGTATGTATGAGTATGTGTGTGAATGTACGTGCATGTTTTTATATATATGTGAATGAATGTGTATATTTGTGTATGTATTTACGTGTTTGAATGTGAATGTATAGGTGTGTTCATAAATGCATGTATCGCGAATAAAATCTGTCTCAATATATATACATTATGTATTTTTCGGTGAACAATTGAAAACATGAGAACGAAAACAACATAAAGACAAAAAGTTAAAAAAAGATTTTTTTTGTTTTTGTATTTAGAATAATCAGTCCTAAATAAAACCTCTTTCGATGAACATCGATGATATTTGTTCATTAGTTCATATTTGGTGAAGCGTTTTTGTTAACAAAGTCAACTATATTGGCTCAAAATGATACATGAGATGAGTAGATGTATGTGCTATGACCAAACCTTCCTTGATACACCGAAAATAATTGATTTGGAAACATACACTTGTCACTTTGCTTTAGAATTCTTTTTATACCGCTTTAACTGGTCGACATCAAATTTAATTTCGATTATGATACGCCATTAGTGTTTTCTTTCTTCTAATATTTAATAATATTTTGATAAAAAAAACAAATTTTACAACTTATATGACAGATAATTTGTAACTGAAAATTCTTTTACATAAAAGAAAAAAAAATAAATCCGTCCCTCAAAATAGAACCTTTATTTCTTTCCTGAGGGAACTTTTTAAAAATGAACGTTTTTCCTTTCCCTGTTACGTCCAAAAAAGGACAAAAAGAGTTCAGGATGTTAGGCAAGGAATATAAATAAAAGTTAAAAAAATATCACGAATTTATTTATTTATTTGAGACACAAACAGGATATTTACAGAGCATTATTTTGGTTAATGTATAACAAATTAAGATACAAATATAAACATCCCTAGACTAATGTGTCTACAGTTATAACATTTGCGTATTCACAGTCACATGAAAAACAATGTAAGTATTTTTTTTTTCACATAATTTAGAAACTTAAATAGAAAATTTGAAATACATGATAGCTACAAAATATTTATTAAAAATAATAAAACAATAAAACAACATTCAAACGTTTTTTTTTTTTTTTTCAGTTGCACAAATCATGGAGATATTTCTTAAAACAAGTAAAATTATTCGCAAAAATATCTATTATAGAGTGTGATTTAGTGAGATCGTTGTATGATTGTGACATTCTAGATATGGGATTAAAGTATCCCGTATTATTGCTAAAAATTTCGGTCCAAAATATGTCAAATTTTCTGGTAGATTTGGGCCTGGCGTATAAATTGATTTCATTGACTAAGTTACTATTTACTAGGTTGTTAACAATTTTATAAAACATTAAAAGGTCATTTATATTACGTCTTTTAACTAGACTCTCTAAATTGAAATGTGTAAGTCTTTGTTCGTACCCGTCTAGAAGATGGTAGACACCTGACCGGTAAGACAAAATCCGTGTAAATTTCCTTTGGACTGATTCAAGTCTAGATACCTGTGAAATATAGTGTGGATTCCAGACTGTTGACCCGTACTCAAGAATACTACGGATTAATGAATTAAAGAGATAAAACATAATATTATACACTCAAAATAATCTGCAAAGTCCTCGGTAAATAATTAAAAAAATAAGAATAATTTAATTTCACACTAAAAATTTATACCCAGACACTAAAAAAAATGTAGATAGATTTATTCTTTAATGAAACCAGAATATATTTTTTTTTAATTTGCGATGTGAATTCAAATGGTTAGAAATGTAAAATTCAATATGTAAATATAACTTTTAGCCTTCGTTTCGAAACCGGGAATTCCTAATGTGGAAACGTATTTGCATTTTTATCTCGCAGGCGGCTTTTACTCTAATCCTTTTCTTTCTCTCGCCAGCCCTCTAGGTGCCCACAATGTTCCACTGGTTTGACTGTTTTTTTGGTACGCCACTGGTTCACTTGACTTCAGAGATAAGGGAATAAGCCGCGCTGATGCACAATTTGTGATTTATTCAGTAATCGTATGAACTTTTTCAAATGGAAGACAATTTAAATATTTTTCGATCGAATTCTTTGCGTATTTTCACGAAAAGTTGGCATATATTTCGACTATGCATAAGAACTCAACAACTAAATTTGTAGCCAGCGAGACTATGACATCGCAAGTTGGGACATGTTGTGAGGCTGAAGGTAGAAGGGAGGGGAAGAATAAGGGGGAGAGGAAGAAGGGGCAGTACCAAGCTATTCAGATCTGGTCACCAAAGGCGGCTAAAGCCATTTCAAACAACGTTTTCAATCCTGTTATTTTGCTTCTACCTGTCTTCCACATACAGTTAATTTTTATCGCACTGGAGTCCCAATAGCTCCCAACTGGAGCATGGTGCCAGTGAGACTATGGCATCCCCAAATGTGGTATGTTGTGTGGATGAAGGTAAATGAAGAGGGAAGGAGGTAGAGAAGTGGTAGGAGGAGAAGTACCTGGCTATTCAGAACTAGTCACCATGTTTAAAGATATTAGCATGGTCTTCCACCAAAAAATGATTAAATGATTAACTTGTGGAAACACGTCAAACAAACAAAATTTACTAGCTCACGCCGGGATTTGAATCCGGATCGAGAACCCGCCCCCTCGACCACGGAGGCCGTCTACGTAGTGTACTATGCACTTATTATTATGATCCTTTGAACGACTTTCCAATAATAACTTTTACATATAAAAGTCTTCAAGATTTAAAAAAAAAAAAAATTTTTATTTTTTTATTTTTAATATGTTTATTCAGTTTTAATTTTACAATATTTTATTTTACAAATCTTACGAAACTGATCAATCAGTTTGATTGTAAGAAATCTCTCATTTTTTTATAATTATTTAATACAGTATACTTTTCAGTTTTACATAGTATATACTAAATATAATACTTAATATTAAAATACTAATTATTACGACAAACTAATTATCTCAATGTTTTAATGTTTATGAATTGCGTTGTAGTAAAAATATTTTACACAGTACAAACATACGGTGAGAAAATAAATAGATAGGAACTATTTTATTTGATTTCATGTTCTTCGGAGGTAGAAAGATTTAACTTTTGTTTTGATTTTTGAATAAGATGTCTCATTTTTGATATTTTCAGGTAATGCGTTAAATATTTCCGGAATTTTATGACTTTTTGTTCTATCTCCGTGTACATTTTGAGATTTATTGACAATAAACATTTGTGCTTCTCTATGCCTAGTAGGGTAGTTGTGGTTTACAGGTTTTTTGAATTCTGTATTCCAGAATTCATCTAGCGTTAATTGGTAATTTACCTTACTGTGTATAGAGAGGACATTACACAAGGAGAACATTTTTTTATAATCACCTTCACATAACTGGACCTTTTTTTTGCCTGATATCAATTTTAGGAAACGGATTTGTAATTGTTCTATTTTATTTAAGTATGTTTTGTACGTTAATCCGTAACTATTTATTCCGTATCCTATAATTGATTCTGCTAATGCGTTGTATATACAGTATAATATATTTTTATTTACAAAATTTTTTAGGTGGTAAAATTTTCCTAATATGGATCTTAATCTATTACATACATTTTCAATATGATTTGACCAGTTAAAGTTGACATCTATTGTAAGACCAAGACAGGTACAAAAAAAAAATTGTTGTATATCTGTCAATATGGTACATATAGGATTGGTTTCAATATTTTTCTGATGGAGGAAGCTTCATTCAGAAACCAATGGGGTAATTATTATTAAAATAAAATGCTTTCAAACCAATCTACGTGTTTTTAATTTAACATTAAATAAACCTGAATAAAATTATTTTTCAGAAGAAAGCGTCACTGTCGAAGTCACTGAGAAATTTGAATAATATGTTTGTTATCAAAATTTGCAGTCACTTTCGCTTTTACACCCCAGAATACTGAGTGAAAGGGACAACTGCACATCAGGTCGAAAATACCTAAATAAAATCGTCAAAATCGAGGTTTTGTATTCCCCATTTTTCTTCTCCAAAATTGGACAGAATTTTAAGATTTCTTACCAACTGTATTAGAAAAAAATATTCTACGTCAGTAAGATATGCCTTTTTTTTAAAAAGGTTTTCAAATTTATTTACTGATCGTCTATCGATGGAATTAAAACCAGGCAATTTTAACGAATTTTACAGGTTCTTAACTCATATAAGAAGTAACTTCAAACGCCAGTGGTCGATATCTATATTATATTGAAAAAATATTGGCATATGAGTCTAAATCCAGAGAGGAAATTGGGGAAAAATTTGTACGGAAAAAAAAACTGCGTGAGTTCTGCAAGTATTTTTTTATTTTTTATTATTCTGACAGCTTTTTCGGCTAACAAGGCCACTTTCAAACTGTCAATGTGTTTATATTGAAAAAAATTATATTCCGTTACAAAATTTGTTTCCTCTCCTTTAAAACTGTCAATTTACAATTTACAAGTTTCCACTGCTACTGTGTTCCAAATAACATGTCCTACTTGTTCTAGAGCCATTAGAAACACTGAATAGATAATCGTTAGAAGTGTGATCTATACCAAGAAGACTCCAAGGCTTTAGGCAGGTTAGTTTAAATTGATATCTTTGGGTCAAGAAAGAATTTAGATATTTGTATTTGTTTGATTAATTTTACCATTAAAGAAAAATTGAGTTTACTTCTGGCACATGGACACACCCACAACAAACTTTTATTAGTTCATCTATTCAGTGTCCAGAGTGGATATTGGCTGAATGTTTGACAATGGATTACTCGACGCCGTTAAATTAATCTCGGCTTTTAACGGATTGACGCGTTTTAAATACATTTACTCTTTTCGTAAAAAACCGAATAGCAGTTTGCCCGTTAACCCTTTCGATTCATGTGTATATGGTAATATTTTCCCTTACTAAGCTAGTAAAAATAGAAATTGGCGGTTTTCATTTTCCGATTTCTGGTACAACCAAAGATATTGAAATATAAGGAGTCATGCTGTGATGTCCGCCCGACTGTCAGCGGTTTACGGTCTAATAGTGCTAGTTTGAATACGGAATTTAGTTGATTTTTCGAAGGTGTCCAGTTAGTATTGGTTAACAATCTAGTTTAAATACGGAAAGAATTCGGTCATTTCGTTGATTTTTTTAAGGTGTACAGTAGTATTGGTTAAAAATATCGGCGACACCAGGAAGCACAGTCCCACCAAGTAAAAACTGCCAATAGTCCATCTCCTTCCATTTAAATATCTTTCCGTGTATGTAACCGTCTTTGCTCACTATTTTTTTGGATTTAAACTTGCAGCTTTTTTATATTTTGAAATGCGAATTTTAAAACCTTTTTATCCAATATTTTGAAAACTTAAGTTTTGATGATCGGCAATTGATTAAAATGTTATACTTTTAGTACACAATGCATGATTTGAGATTTTACGTGAAATACACTCCCTGAGACCTAATGTTCCTTCAAATAAACTTAAAAAAAGAAAAAAACAATAAAAATGTTTAAATATCCAATTGTTATCTATCATCTTAAGTGTCCAAAATGCGTGACTCCATTATTGCCACAATCCCAAGACGCGATCGTTTATCGCCTTAGCTCCATCGGCATCGGATTTTAAATATGTTGAACAGAAGGAAGTTACATCAAATGTGTCGAATATACAATTTGATAAATTTGAAGGTTCCTGCTTACCTGTTTGATAGATGTCAGTAGTCCAGTGACACTCATGCAAACAGTATACGCCAAATAGATCATGTACTCGTCCCCAGATATAAAATTGCTTTATTTAAGGGTAGTTACAGCTTTTCATCATCAAAACTTTTGAATGAAAAACAACTGCCTATTCGAATATCGACATCATTGCAGTGCCTCAAGAAGCAATTGGTAAAATTTACAATGGAAAAAATACCTCCTTGCGTTTGTGACTATATTATTTATTTAGCATTTTAATATTATTATTAGGCTTACGTCTGCGTGGTTGAATTTCAGAACCCAGCTTCGAGTGCTTGTCTGATGCCACGCCATAGGCGCCGCGCCACAAATAACATCTCCGTACGTGGAATTTCAAACAAAGCTACAGTCGTAATTTGGTTTTTTAATTTAAGAATTCGTCACAAGCTGTCGCCCGCCACTTCCATCGGCAGGACGCAAAGGGACGTGCTCTCCCCCACTACGGAGTATCTCTCCGGGTATGGAAAGATTGACGGTAATAATACTCAGTTATATCAAGCGGCTGTATATTACTTATGACGTCATTGCCCGTCCCGGTTACTTTGTCTCGTTGATTAGCCATCACTGGTTGAAAGTGGACACGAGGAACCAGCTAATTTTGGAACCAGTTCCTATTGGACTTGTAAAATGGTCACCAACACTGACCGGGCGAGGTCGAACCAAAAGCCTGCGGAGTGAATTTTTAAATGCTAGTTGAAATATTATTTGCTTTATTGAATTTAGATTTATAAGATTTAATTTTAATTTTATTTGAATTTCAGAGGCACTGCTTGGAACTAGCTGCATTACGGGAAAAATCCTGAATGTACAGCTGGGTTGTGACACATTTGTCAACGGAATTAATGTTGTTAAACACTAATGTACGAATGAGTACAAATCTATTAACAAAAATTAATTAATGTTTTTATAAATACGTTCTACCACTGCCAGTTTTAATGCAGGTGTGAAAGGGTTAAATATATACAACATTTGTATTACATTCCAACGAAGGTAAAATGTACTTAACACGTTCAATAATGTAACATTCGTACGTAATTTGACATTTACATGTTAAGTGATGTAGAAAATAAATCGTAACTGTGACAGGCATTGTATTGGCGGATGAATCTAGTATCAGATTGCCCTGACACTTATTTGAACAAGTTGTGGCAGTTTCGTTGATTGCTTTTGTATTCCTTGTTCGATTATTGCGTACAAGAATAGGAAATTACGGAACCAATTCATTTTTATTGGTAAATCGGAGATAATTTCAGTATCGCCCTGGTATCACGACATCATTCAGAATTAAAATATTACTTGTAAATATGACTTAACCCTGAAAGCTTTGGCTTGAATTGGGAATAGCCCGGTATATTTTTCACGTCTCCTTCCCCTCCTACTAACCTTCAGCCTCACAGCATTCCAAAATTGGGGATGCCGTGTTAGTAGATAAGTTGTATTATGTGCAAGTTGGAACCTTAAGTGGTTTTTTGCTAAGCCGACTGCACATATAAGTGTGTCGTATTTTGTTATTCAGCCTCGAGGAGTCGAAATTATTATTAGTAAAAAAAAATTATAGCGGATTTTCACTCAAGACGCCTGCAGATATAAATATATGGACTTTGGTTGTACATCCTATAAGAATTTTGTATTTTTTCGATTTTTTTTATGTGAATATGTACCTCACGAGAGTCCCAGCTGCTCCCGTCTGGAGCCAGTGAGACTATGATATCCCCAATTGGAATATGTTGTGATGTTGTAGGTAGTGAGGAGGGGAAGGAGATGGAGAAGAGGAAAGTTAAAGGTGGCTATTCAGATCTGGTCACCAAACACGGCTAAAACCATTCAAGCACCGTTTCAATTCTAAATGGTGGTCTTACACCAGGGTGATACTAAGAGTATCTTCCACTCTGGAATGTGCCGCATGTGTACTATATACTATTTTAAATTGATTAATTCTGAAATAAGACAAATAAAGCAAATAAAATTTATTTGCCCACGCCGGGATTCGATCCTGCGACCTTCGGTTTACGAGTCAAGAGCTTACCCCTCGACCGCGCCGGCCGTCGAATTGCATCCTTATTTGAAGAAATATTTTTTTAGGGGATCCGCTCTCCGAGGGATTATTTGGCAGAGGGATCAACTGTCCGGTGGATCAACTGTCCGGGGATCAACTGTCGGCGGGCCAACTGCCGGCAGGCCATTTGTTGCCGGATCAGTTAACATGGAACCGTTGTGAGGCGAGAGGTCGTAATGAGAGGAAGAAGATGGTGAAGAGAAAGGTAATGAAGTACCTGGGCACTTAGGACCTGATCACTAAACATTAACTCCTTTACAACCTACATTTTTATTCTGAATGGTGGTCTCCCATCAGGACAATTCTGAGAGTATCTTCCACTCTGGAACGTTCCAAAAATTGCGTAACATATATCTCTTTAAATGGTATAAATGTTTCTTAATTTAAAAAAAATATGTGCCTCACGGGCTAAACCGT
The DNA here is from genome assembly GCA_936435175.1 of Glyphotaelius pellucidus. Taxonomy (NCBI): domain Eukaryota; kingdom Metazoa; phylum Arthropoda; class Insecta; order Trichoptera; family Limnephilidae; genus Glyphotaelius; species Glyphotaelius pellucidus. The sequence goes on from OW386558.1 coordinate 10,980,887, forward strand.
GTGTTAAAACAAGGTAGTCAAGAAGAAAATATGTTTCATGTGGCGAAATTTTAAGCATGAATTACACTGGACCCGCGTTTTTCATGTCTTAACGAAAATGTGCTTCGCCGTCGAAAATAAAAATCCGGTTGTTCCAAAGAGACTTTGATTGAAATAAAAAATATACGTGGCTCCAACCCAAAGATAATGGAAGTATTCTATTAACTTTGCTACTTTAACTACTTTTTCTTGGACATGTTCAGGACAAACGTTCTTTATTTCTTCAGATTGATTCGTCGGTGGTTCAAAGACATTCAGTTTTATGTTGCAAGTGGGAATTTTTAACATCGACGACGTTGACAATTTTATCCTCTGGTTTGCAGGACTGACACGCCAATAGTCAATTTCCTTGCTTGTAGGGAGGGAAACTCGGTCGTTGAATCGAATCGCTTCTGGCATCGACTATTTTACTATCAGGGTAACCGTAATAAAAAATAGCGTCCCCATTTAAAAAAAGAATGTTACCTTGGATTTTTTTAACTAATTTCACTTAACGTCTGTTTTTCGTCGTGTTTTTTGCGATGTTTGATGTTGGTAACGTCTGTGACTGAAAGGGGTTAAAAATGTAACTTTTATTTTAATTATTTCAATAATTTTAATATTTTTGTGGATTAAATACAATTGGAATTGACCGATAAATATTGAGACATTATATATTGTCAAAAATTTTATCAAAGATGTAATATAAAAACATGCGACAAAACAGAAATTGGTCGTTGAAGGATTAGTTTAAAAATTGTTATCCGGAGACATATTTTGAAAGAACGATTTTTTTTAATAAATTTAGCCTTTAGTAAGTGCATAATTTACCTAGTTGCCAGTGCATTGATTATTATCATAAAGAGTTTTTAGAGAACCAACCAATTTAAATATTTTCAAAAATTTTATATACTTTTTTATCAAGCCTGCAAAATGCTTAACTTTTTTATTTTTTTTTATTATTATTATTGATAATGCCTTCAGAAAGCGAAACAGCTGTCACGTGAAATAATAATTACCTAGCAGAACTTGTTTATACATAAACTGTTTTATAAATTGAATAATAATATTATTGAATATCCAAAAAAAAAAACTTAAGTTATCTAAATTCGTTAAAACATGAGTTGGTACAAGAGGTTTTTTTTTAAATAAATAGTTCTTATTTCTGTTCACTTCTGAAATAAAAACTACTGACAACAAACAACTAAACACTTCTGCAATTATGTTGCAATGATGGGTATGGGTATAGATACCGCCACCCCGGAAAAAATTACCCCAAGTTTTATTTTTCCAATGTAAAAGTCATGTGTGGTGTAATGTGAAACTTTCGCAATATTGTAATATCATGTGTAGCGTTCTACATAATTTTGTGGAGTGTGGGGTCAAACTTACGTAATACTGGATTGCAACCGAGATTGAAGAGTTGCAACGTAACATGTCTATGCCTGGATCCGTGTAAACTGCACTTCAATGATTGACGAGAGTTTTCACGTTTAACACTAACACTACAAAACCTTTTTGCAAAAAGATTGGACTTTTGAAAGGTTTTTTATTATATTTTATGCTTTTCTAATTCCGTCAACTCTTTTGCTTACCTGCAACAAAGAAAAACAAACAAATTAGTTCAAATTCTTCCTAGGATAAAAAAACTTATTGTAATTAGCATTCTATTGAAGGGATATGATTTTAGATTTTCAAGACCAAAAGTATTTTCGTAATTTATTTTTGTGGTTTTATGCCGTGTTGCGCTACCTCCTTCAACAGCCATCGTTTCGGACAGCGTTACAGTTTCCATCATCATGAATGATGCCCTGATGATGGACACTGTAACCCTATCCGAAATGCTGGCTAAAGGAGGAGGTGACATGGCATAACACCCTTAAATTAAATAACGAAAAATTCTACTGAAATCTTATACAAAAGTTACATGGCGTGAAAGTAAAACAACTGTCGGTATATAAGAAAACTATGCATAGTTTCGCTCCTCCCTTCATTATCAACAACAATTTGTGTTATTTAGATACTTTGACTGTTATTTCGCCATCTCAATATTACAGTTAAACTGTTTTTAATACAAGGTTCATTTTACAAACATTCAAAGAAATAATGTCATTTAGAATGACTGTGAGAATGTGTTATTTAAAAACTGTTATTTTGGACTTGCGCTGTCATCGATTGAAACATTTTTGCTATAATCCTCGAGTTTTTTCAGCAATTTCAAGGACAAACTAGACTGAAGCGGCCTATGTAATAGATACCCATAATAAAATAAGAATACAGTTTACTTAAGCAAGGCGACAAACGATATTGTTTCCGATGCTAGGAATACTGTTCCTTGGGGAAATAAATGTTTTCCTTTGAGAGAAAGCCAAAAAATAGCAGAACGTACAAATTGAAAAGTAGCACAGAGAATTTTGTATTGGGTAGATGTGCTACATTATTATAATGTTCAGAATATCTTATATGTAGATTCAGTCGAAAGAAAATAGTTTAAATTTCACATTTAAAAAAGAATAATCCGGGGTTCCTCCTCACAGCACCTTTAAAGAGGCCCAGTAAAAATGTTTCCCACAGGCCCAGGGGCTCAAGGTCACATGTTATCATATTTTAAAAATGTTGAACTTATTACATCGAAGGATTTCATCATTCGATGTTTTCGATTTGTTCAACGTTGTTGAAAATGGCATTACCAGTTTTTAGTGACCAACTACAAAACCCATCTCTTCGTACAGAGAATGTTTAAGTAAATTTTTATTTCGCTTTTTATGTCGCACATTATATAAAAACAATGAATAATTTCAAAACTATATTAATGGGGTCATTTTCAATTCCTCACTTGGCTATTTTCTTGTATTCATGGCGTCCATGTACGTATTTGAGATAAACTAAGAAGGATTCTTTATTTATTAAAACAGAAAAAAACCCTTCGCAGGATAGAAAAAATAATTAATTGTTTTATTTACACCTGAACGTATTTGGTCCTAAAAGGCTCGAGAGATTAAGGTATTATACAATCTTGGTGACGATATTGCATAACATCCAGAGAACAATTCAGGAAGGGTGATTAATTTGTGTTTTGCGTAGAATGCATTAATTAATAAATGGTAGTAATGTATGGAATGGAATTCACTTTAATAAATAATAATGGGCATTACGCGTAATAATAGACTGAAATGTATTAATAAATATTATGTTCGTACAGTAATTAAATGCATAGAATAATTAAAATCAACACGTCAAGTGTGGCATTATTTTTTTTCATAAATGTCTAGGCATTGCTAATGCTTAGAATTTACGAGCCGGCAGGCGTAGTCCAGAAAACTATTAATTTTATTAATTTACCCGTTTGAACAATTAATAGCTAGTCGAAGTCCCTACTCGGCGTTACCCGGGTTTTATACAGCGTGTCTAATTCAGATGCAGGCAAAAAAAAAATATTAAAAAAATTATTAAGAATTATTAAAGTTCTGGTTCAAGGTGTAGGAAATGGGACGGGGGTGGTTTTTCAAAATCTCAGGTAGACAATGAACCTTCACTTGTTTTGGAGATCGAGTGTGCAAAATTTCATTTATTTCGGAATAAAACTGTAGATTTGCATATCTCCTCGTACTGTGGGTTGTCGGTTTTTGATTTGGCCATTCGAATTAATTAATATCATTCATCAAAATATTAATACAGAAACGCGTGTATTAATACAGAACTGCTTAGTGCGGTTTAAATTAAAGCCACTTAATTCACTTCGATTGCACCATTAATGCCATATTTTTATAATCTGCTAATAGCTGGAACCCGGCATAAATAAATTCTTTCTCCCCGCATTTCCTTTCCCGTGCGTCCCCGTTCCCCTCCCGCGCCCCTTCCGCGCGTTCTCTTTCCGCCTTCCACACCTTCCCCTCCCTCGTCATCCTTTCCGCTAACCCCACCTCCTTCATTACCCTTCCCCTCATGTCTTCCTTCCCTGCCGCTAAAATATATAAAATATACCCATTTTCATTTATACAAATTTCATGTTATTTATTTGTTTATTTAAACGCCCGGCTTTTACATAAAGTGCAGTACACGTTTTTGGTGAAGTATAGGAAATAACAAAATATAATATAAACTTAATATAACTGTAAGAAAAAAAATAGAGATAACATAAGATATAAGAAACAAAACATAGATAACACTAGATATGACACAAAGCAGGTAAAATAGAATATATGGTCACGTAAATTAATGTGAGATAGTTATTTTAATTATAAAGAGAAATAAGATAAGATTGTCATTATTTATGTTTATAATTAGCAATCTTTGTTATACATATTTGGTACGTGTTTATCGAAACAGAGCTACAATAATATATCGATAAAGGTGCTATATAGTGCATGATATTTATAGCTTATCATTATGTATAGCCTATAACTTTCAAATAAGAACAAATCATCAAAGTTTCATCGCAATCGGATGAACGGTATGGCAGCGCATATTATACGAACAAACAAACAAAAATTGATTTTTATAAGTAAGAAGAAGAAGATAAATTTGGCACATTATGGCGAGCGATCGCTCAAGACGTTTTGCAAAGTTTCTATAATAAAGCTAATAAATTTGTCATACTGAATATCTTTTATTTCACACATTCGTAAAACCCTGAAATTCTTAGACCCGCAGTATGAAAAGAATAAAAGTACTTTGTTTTTTAACTATGAAAGAGCGGAAAAAAGGTTTTGTTTTAAAATATCAATGAAATAGCAGATACACGACCGTTATTTTTTCGTTGATAAAAAGTTAAATTTTAGAGAGAAAACGAGCGTGTATGCTAGGAGACTTGTACATAATTAAAATGGTTTAGAAAATATTCTATTATGCAAAAGATTTTCGTGTGAAAACACGTGGGTATATTCAGTTTAATATTTATATCAATATTTTCTTAAGAGAAATTCGAGCGTAAAATTATGTTTACCGAATTTTGAACGAAGGGTTTTTTTAACCTGTGCGTGGGGGTTCCTTTAACGCCTTTACTTTGTGTGGTTTAAAAGAAAATTTTGAGGCTCTCACGCATGGTGTTTCAATGTGTATATATTTTTTTTTATTCGGGAGCGTTATGTGGAAAATCGTATTGAAAAAAATCCTGTCAGGAATAATCAATCAATTGAAGCAAATTCAATATTTGACAGGCGAAATAACGACGTAAAAACTTTGAAAAAAATAAAGTTTGAGAAAAAATTAATTAGCTGTTCTTTTATATTTTGAAGTACCTACTTAATATTTACATACCATACCACAGAAAGATTCATGTCATGTTTTTCAAAAGGAACTAATATATTCCTATATCTGGGATAATATATTTTACTGTTTTGCCTCGTGAAAGAAGTTTTCTCGAACCTTAGTATCTTTTTTGTGCTAGTTTCACACGGGAAACCCTGAGGAAAATACTCTCGATCAGGGCCTACGCCATCTTTGGGGGATGCTGTGTCAAAGATTTTTTAAGAAAAGAAAGGAGAGGAAGTCCTAGTAAGGAAAATCGCCTGAGGGGTGGGTATACATCTGGGGGTCAATGCATTCAGGAGTGACGAACTTATCGAACCTGCAGCGCAAGGTGATGGGTCGAGATAGTACTGCTCAAACCGGCCCGCTACGCATTAGGTGGGCAGATGAATCGGCAGTCAAAAACTAGACAAACCTCACCCCATGGATTCGGGCACCCTTTTTAATTCACCAAAAGTAGCAATCCACTTGAAGTGGCCTATGGCAAAGGTGTTGTTTATCCAATAAATGGTTCCCAGGGCGGCTGTATCCATACCCGCCTCCCAAATGATATCTAGTAGTGTAGTGTTTGAATAGTTTCGTAGAAAACTATAACACATGGCCGTTATTAGACATTTTGTCGTTTGTCATTATTACACATTTGTCCTTTCCTTTCCTAAGGACCTTCGCTCATGGTGAAACAGAAAAAACTAAAACTGGTTGGCTACTAAGTTTACGGCACAACTCAACTTTACTATTTCAGTAATTAATCAGCTTGCTTAAAAATATCATAAATTAAATAAAATAGTTATTTCAGGTTCCATGCCAACTGAGAATAAAGTCAACTCAATACCTCCTTGAAAAGTCATTAAAAGCTATCATTTTTTTTTAATTAGCCGATAACCCTAACCAAACATAACCTATCTAGCCAATTTTTTATATTTATTTTTTTATCACTCTAAATGACTTATCTGCGATGGTTCTGAGTTGGTTTTATTCCGAGTTGTCCGTTCACCGAGTTACGAGTGACTGGTTGCGTCGCCCTTGACAACTAGTATTTGAGAAATTGCCTTTGCGGACCGCCAATGAAATTTGCAAGTTTCTTTCCTGTGGATAGCGATTGATAGTTGTCCGATGAGCGGATGGGCTTACATAGTTGTCCAGTTGCTTCCAAAAAAATGAAAGCAAAGATACAGAAAAAATGGCCTATTTTGAGGTAGATTCATGACACGCTTTGTGTTAGCGCCAGTTATTATGGGCTGCGCTGATTTTGTGTTTATTGGGAATTAAAATTCTTTCCAATGGCAATTATTGTTGGCCCTCCCTCTCCTTTCCCCCGCTCCCGTTCCCGCCTGCGAGTAGTTGACAATAATCCGGTCAAGTGTAACGACGCAGTGAAAGCAATACGCATGTTTTTTTGTTATTACTACGCACAATATATTAATCGCATCGTAAAAGTGTTGCAATTTCATATAATACAAACACTCAGTGACCCGCAAGGAGAGGCGCACCTCATCGCTTCCAACTGTATCCTGTAAGTACCTTGAAATCAACAAAATAATTGCCATTTTAAAACAATAGAAATAGTCGAAATTATTAACACTCTGGCTGAGACACTTTGAAACTTTGAAAATAACCTAAATAAATCACTCCTCGTCATATTTCGATGTGTCTGCCATAGACAGCATCCAATTTTAATAATTGAATAAAAAAAAATTATAAAATGCAATAAAAATGGTCAAATAAAAATTATGTTAAAACTTAAATTTTAATATATTTTCTTCCAATTTGTTTTCTCGGTGTTTATCTGCGTACTCGAACTTTTGTTTGTAAATCGTCATTGACCTAAATTAAATTGACCACAATTTTGTAAACATTTTCTGTCCAAACCTATTTCATCTGATTTTTGACAGGTGTCCTAAACACTTGTCTTTTCCACCCACAACAAAAACCTGTATAAAATAAAACTATTTTATAATATAATGTGTGTGTGGCTTGTCACTTTCAGACAAATAAAGAGTTCAACCTGACAAAAAAATCACTGAATAAAACATTCATTGGGAACTCCTGTTAGTGATATTGTGACAGCAAAACAAAAAACAACATGGAAGCGGAGTCGCCCAAAGGGCAGAACAAATGTCAAACACATTATTTTTGACATTTCCTTGAAGCTTGGAATATTTGGCATTTCATCCCTTACCCATAATTCAACCCCAAATGTTTGTAAAATCTATCCTTTTTACATGTTTAAATTATACGATAGTGAACGTAAAATATTTTGACAAGTGTTTGAAAAATTAATTTAAGGTAACAATGGAGATTTAAAAAATAGCCTCTACGAATTTTATCTCAATCAAAGAAGTTATAAAATCAGAGTATGCAATTCCAATGCGGTAGAAGATAAACCTAAAGAAAACCAGTAGACAAGAGTGGGAAGACTACGAAGCACTTTTTTTTATCAACTGAAGTGTGAAGAATATTTTTTTGCTGCCGAATTCCAGTGCACCTTTTTCTATACATTTGGTATTTGTGTTTTCTTCTTCGGAATCGCTGGATGTGGCTTTCTTTTCTTTTGTCTGTTCATTTTAGAGTGATTTGAAGATTGAATAACGATTTAACAAAAATATTTTTTATTTTGGATTTGGTATGATTCGACCCCTGGTTCGCTTTATGTCTGGCTGTTGAAGTTCGTAAGGCGCTTTATAACATAACATTAATGGAGGCTCGCGTGGGACCATGGATTTATGGTATTATATTGGAACCGATTATCCATGAATAAATAAATATTTTATTGCTATCTCATTCTCTTGCTGGCTAAATCCTATAGATGCATGCGTTTGTCTCTTTTCCGCTCTTTATCGCTTCCTTTTCATCGAGTTTCAAATCAATACAGTGCTTAATAAGTTTTCACTTCAAAAAGGATATTGACTTATTTAAATTAGGCATGCTAATGAAATTTGTTATCTTTATGTAATGTTTGCATGAAAGGAGATGTGTAAAAGCGAGAGAGTATGCTTGCACATTTTTTTTTTTTTTTACAGTTAATACCGCACGAGTCCCAACTGCTCCCGCCTGGAGCCATTGAGACTATGGCATCCCCAATCGAGGTATGTTGTGAGGCTGAAGGTAGTGGGGAGAGGAAGGAGATAGGGAAGAGGAAGGTGGGGAAGTACCTGGCTATTCAGATCTGGACTAAACACGGCTAAAGCCATTTCAAGCAACGTTTCAATTCTGAATGGTGGTCTTACACCAGGGCACATGTTACATTATAAAGGGTTCCATGCCAACTGAGAATAAAATCAACTCAACACCTCCTTGAAAAGTCATTAAAAGCTATGAAAAAAATAATTTTATATTAACAAATAACCCTAAGCTAACATAACCTATTTAACCAATTTATTAAATATATGTTTTTATCACTCTAAATGACTTATCTGAGATGGTTTCAATCCGAGTTGTCCGGTCACCATTATAAAGGAATGAATGTTTCTTCTTCAGTTTTTTTTCTTTTATCAGTCTTGTCTGTTTCTGTTAATAAAACTCATCAATCTAAAACAATCTTCTTATGTGTTCTTTATTTGCAAACGCAAATTTTATTTTTATTTTTTTATTTAATCTAATCCACTTTAATAGCGGTAATAGTCGCAGATACATTGACTACCAATCAATTAATTGGATTGTAATCAATAAAATTATTATTTTTTATCGTCACCCAACTATAAGATAACAGCTTGATGAACAGCGGACACTAGGAAGGAATATGACTTACCTTAATTTTCCACAGCAGGTTCTTGTGATATTATGGCACCGACAAATCACTAGGCTGATCACGGCATAAGACTTCATCAGAATCAATGAAAATGATTGAGATAAAATGACCGAGAGTTGATAACTGCACGGGTTACTTTAATAGACATCAATTAAGTACACTGAGTGATAACCAAGGTGATATTTATTACAGGTGTTTCTATAGCTGAGTCGATATTAAAGAACTGAAAGATCAGTGGATCATTGCACTGATTACTTTATCAGTCTGACAGTTCCTTGAAGTTATTGTTCCAAAATGTCATACAGTAATAGTAGCTAACAGTTAAAAACCCGCTCCGCAGGTTTTTTCTGCTAGGCCCTGCGGGCGGCTTTTGGATTTTGTTCCAATAGGAACTGGTTTCAAAAATAGCCTGTTCCACTGATCCACTGTCATTGAGTGATAGTTACCGGTACAAAATAACCGATAGAGGCAATGACGTCATATGTAATATATAGCTGCACGATACAACTATATATACTGTCAACTTTTCCATATCCGTAAAGATGCATTATTTTTATAAATCCGTAGTACATAAACCTTGGGGGGAATTTTCTACATGCGAGCTGCTGACGGAAGTAGTGACATCTTGTGACAGATTCTTGGATTAAAAACCGAATTAAAACGATAGCTTTGCCTCCAATTTCACCAACACAGATGTTATTTTGGCGCGGCGAGTAAGGCGTGGCCTCAGATATGCTATCGTAGTGGGGTTCTGAAATTCAACCACGCAGATCGAAGGCTATTAATACTGTTTGTTTGATGACTGATGATAATGATGATAGTGAAGTAGGTTATATTGTCCTCAGACCTTGTCAGAGGAAAGGTATGGAAAGTAGGTTTAACGAAGGAAGCTAGATGTATATAGTTGCATCAACAGTGAGTATTATTAATTTCTGTATGTATTTTAGTTTTTATTATTGTGACAGCTGTAGCTGTTTCGGCGTTCAAGGTTAATATTATCAAACTTTGGCTACGCCACATTGAGGCGACTGATTTGTCTTTAGTGTTTCATTTGTCTTTTGCGGCATGACAAATGTGTCTGAACCACAGGTTGATAATACTGGCCTTGAAAGCTGAAACAGCTGTAACAATACACAATGAAAACCTGTATTTACTTGCATAATTTCTATTTGTTTATGCCTAATCTTATTAATTAAAGTCTTTATTTAAATAAACCAACTTACTATTGTTAAATGTCACCCACAGCACAAGTAAACTCTAAGCGTGGAGGGCATTATAGGAACATTCTCTTGAAGATTAAAAATAAGTTTAGATCAATTAAAAATAAAATTAAACAAAAAAGGTTACCTTGTTTAAAATTAAAAAAAAAAAATAAAAAAAACTGTCATTTGTTAAAATTGAAAATGTTTGATTAATTTCCCCGGAGAAGTATAAGAAATTGATTCGGTAAAAAAAAGTCACAAAGTGCGCTCCAAAAATTTTGATAAAAATACACATGGTTTTGTTATCATTAAAGTTATGCAAAATTTCACAGTGTTTCATTAAATTTAATGCTACCTTAAACATTACGGAATTTGTAGACAATTTTTTTGTTTGTTTTTAAATTCGTGTTTTATTAAGAACTAGCTTGTTCCCGGCATGCGTTGCTATGTCATATTCAAACAAATAAATTGTTTCTCCCTGCATGTCCCTTCCCGTATGTCCCCGTTCCCCTCCCGCGTCCCCTTCCCCTCCCGCCTTCCCTCTCCCTTTTTCGCTCGCCCCGTCCCAACGATCCCCTTCCCACGTTCCATTTATTCAGTCCCAGTACATTCAGTTTTCAAACAGCTCGCGTGTCCCCTATTACAATATTTTTATTCAAATTTTCATTTTTTGTGCACTACAAATAGTCATTTTTGTAAATTATAAGAACAATCAATCAAATTTGATACCTAACATAGGTAACAATTTAAAATAATCAATAATTATTGATTCGATTCAAAGTATTAGGCGAGTACCTCAAATAAATGCATTAATTTAAAGAGTTTCGAAAACTGAATTTGACTTAACAATCATTGATTTGCAAAATGTTATTCTCAAATTTTGACAGTTTCGCAAGAGTTTTTGTAATGATTAAAAAAAATTTCAGATGTATTGTCATGTGGTTGTAATAATCCAGAAACCTTCGCGGGGGCTTAAAGAAGGTATTTTGAAAGTTTCAAACATTTCCTATGCTTCATTCAGCAATACAAAAACATCCCATATACATATCCCAAGCAAGCATATTTTTATTTTTATATAATATAGATTCTCACCACGGTCGCCATTGCCTATTATTTTGAAAAGTATTTTTTTTTAATATTTACGCGCTCCCTCTAACATTCAAATTTACATAATATCTACCTTTCGAATCATCTTCAGAAATCTTCTTCTTCGTTTTGAACGCATACTACGGAGCCTTTAGTAGCCAATTCATACTAAATATGTTTTAGAGTAGCTAACAAGACAAGTAAATCCAAGAACACTCAAAACACGCCGTAAAAGTAATTAGTCAGTGTTTCATCTTCTCCATGGTTTGAACTTATGTGAAATTTTCTCACCCGAAATTAGATCTATTAAATTCTATTTTCTCTTCCGCTGGCAAACCGCCAGTAGTAATGGCCATACAATGAAGTACGTTGAAAATATGAAACAAAAAACATGTAAGATATTTAGATTTGTTTACTCTGATTTTAATTCTTGTCAAAACATACTTGGCTGATCTAAATGTTTGGAATTAAAAAGCTTTTTTATTGAAAGCATGAATTTTTTGTAGTTGTTTTTTGCGTTGTTTGTTTGGATGGTGAGTTTTTTGTGGATTTGAAAAATTAATACGAGCGTTGCTTTTTTTAATCAAAATTTGAATTAAAGAGAATTAAAAATATTACCTATCAATTTGTGAGATAAAATGACACAGTTAATTGTTATTATTAAATGAGTATTTCTTAATTGAGTGAAATCAAGCACATTAAAATTGTGTTTTATTAAAGATATCCAAGTTTTTAAATTCTTGTTTTAAAAGTAAAAATTCTAAGAAATAAAAGAAAACAAATTAAAAAAATATAGCACCTTTCTAATTCATGGGTCCATTTTTTTCTAATATATTATAATAAAAACAAATATAAGACTTTTTTCACTTTAATTTTATTGAACGTAACCGGTTTCAACTCGCTAGAGCCATCTTCAGACTGGTACATATTATTCTTAGTCTACTGTTTATATACACAACATATGAAGGAGGGGAAGCGGGGTGGTCTAAAGGATTTTAATCAATTATATTAATTACATTTATTACTAAGAATATCTAAATATTTTGGTAATTCCAGGGGACTAATTACCTTGGGTTTGTAGCTCACTTGAACATTGTTCAGGGAAAAAACCTTAAAAGTAATATGAATTGAGTTGAAGTTAAGTTAAATTTAAATTAATTAAGAAGTAATATGGGTAATATGATTTTTTTCTTTTCTTATTTCATTCAATGCATTTGTGCTACCTGTAAAATATATATTCATATAAAGTTGTCTGAGGTAAGTACACTACCATCGGAAAGTGGTAGAAACACATGGTGGTAGAAGTAGAATGTTTGATGCCTTAAAAATAATTTTCTTTAGAAGAATATTTATTTTTCCAAACAAATCAACTTTTTTTATCTGAAAACTAGATTAAAACGTTGGAATTACCTCCCAAAGTTAGTGCACTTTATCTCCAAACATCTTGTATACATATATGTCCGGTCAGTGGCTGAGTTGGCATCGCGTTTTGGTCCCACCCGGGCGTCTGGTGTTCGATTTCTCGGCTAGCTAAGGCCTCCATCACAACACAAGCAAAATTTTCCGCTTTCTGTGGTGGTAGTGGGAGATTTTCAAATATTGACGGGTTTTTCGTAACCCGGGAGTATTTGTATTTCTTTAAAAAAAATTGATAATTCGAATACTGGGTGAAAAATGGGTAGGAATTTTGGGATCAGTGTGTCCAAGAGATGAATCCATCCCTCCTACTGCGGTGCAAGACGATATTTCGAGAGAGTTCGGCTGGAGAATTCAAAAAGACTCTTTCAACAATTCACTTTCGATCCGGCCTGCCATGCAGCTGGTGAGCTGATGCATCCACCTCCAATTAACGGATTAACTTCAACCCATGCACACGAGCATCTCTGCTTAGTCACCAAACGTAGTAAAACACTTGGGGTGACGTATTTCAAGGATATAGGTTATTATAAGCTGAAGACAGTGGAATTATGGCAGCCCTAATTGATCCACCATTCACAAATGAAACGGTGTTTTAAATGGCTTTAGCCATATTTGGTATCAAGATCTTCCTTCCTCATTTCCTTCCCTTACTTGTCCTCACCCACTCCCTTCAGCCTCACAACACACCCCTTTTTGGGATGCCATAGTCCCATTATTGGGTCCAGGTAGTTGGCAATCTTGTGCGGTAATAAATATCGTAATAAAATATTTTTTTCTGTAATTTAAAATGGATAAAGATATTAGGAGCTTAGAGTGGTTATACATAATGAAAACTTTCGAAGCATTTTATTATGGACTAACAAACAGTAAATGTTTTGGAAATACCGCTAAAAAAATATTAAAATTCTTAAATACCTCTCTAAAGGTAATTTTGTTTTTTATTCGTTTCTTTTGAGGTCTTAAAAATGTTTTCCACATAAGAAAGACATTAAATTAAACTTTTTGTCAAATCTCTACCGTAGAAAGTTTCCACGAAGTTAACTTAAATTCCGCACCAGCCAACCATTTAATTTATTCCGTTTGATTTTTAATTTTGATTTATTTCAAATTTACGATAAGATCTTCTCGAATTTCCTGCAAATATATATTTGAAAGGAATTCGAGAAATTTGAACAAATCTTAGTTCGGTATCTAACGAAGAAATTCCGTTAATTACCTGTGTACTATTGATCCGATAACCAAGAAAATTTCTGAATGAATGTAATACCCTGAAGGTTAAGTAACGGTGGAAATAAGTTATTAGTAACACAATTTAATGTAATTTTACCGCATGTTTATTAGTTTTGTTGTCTTATTGTCCGAAATTTGCAAGAAAACAAATTAATCTACTAATTAACATTATTTATAACCTACTTTAATTTTAGCTGACTTTTTGTAACTTTTAGCACCAATAATCTAAACGAAAATTTGAAAAACAAGAAGACGCAGAATAATTAAAAGATAACGGTCGCAAGTGGGACTTATTTATTTATTTATTGTTTGAAAAATTAACAAATTGTTAATAATGTTTACAATAATAGAAATACCGTTGGGATTTACATAGATACACTCTTAGTTGTTACTAGACGGAAATGCTTGTAGTGATAACAGAAATAATGATAATCAAAATGAAATATAAATCATAGTGGTGTCAAATGTAATACATAACCTGTAAAGAAAGAGAAAAAAGAAAAAAGAAAGAACGGGTATGACAATAAAGCAGCCACATAACTGTTCTCCACGAAATATCATGGAAGGAGTTTGATAATTTGTTTTTTGATATATGTGAGATTGAATGCGTAGATATCTGTATGGTTACATTCAATGGTATTATACAGACCATACATTCGGCTTGAACCAGAACCTCTCACCTAACATATTCTTGAACACATTTTCAATTAGGGAGGCGGCTACGAGTACCGCCGCCCCGGGAAACATTTATTGGATAACCAATACCTCTGCCAAAGTGGTGCGCTACGTTTGATGACAGGGTTCATGGGATGAGGTTTGTCCAAGTTTTGGCGGCCGATGCGTCTGCCTGCCTGCCGCGAGGTGAGCAGGATCGAGAGAGCCTGGTCGGAATCCAGCCGGAATCTCTCAATCCATCGCCTTGCACCGCGGTTGGAGAGATGGATTCATACGTCCTACACGCCTGGACACATTGACCCTCAGATTCCTACTGACACTTTATATATATTTCCTTCTCAGAACTTTCTCTCTTTTTTTTCCTTAAAAAACCCTTAACTCAGCATCCCCTCAGATGATATAAGCCCTGAGGGAAAATATTTTTCTCTAACGTAAAAAAAAATTCTTAGGTTATCATTTTATTTTTCTGTGTCTTGTTCTCTTTCATATTTTCGCTTAGATTATTAGTTTTATCTTCTTCAGTGGTAAAATAAGTATTCGTTAAAATTTAAAAAAAAAAGTTATTTTAGAACTCCATTTAATTTTGAATAAATGGATTTTGTTTTGTTCAAAATTTTTTGGTATTTTGTTTATTTTTACAGCTCTTGTTTTAAGCCCTAAACAAAATGTAAAAACAGTAGTCATTTCAATTTATGTTTGCCAAAAGTTTTAAGCAGCCATAGACAACAATTATTTCTATGTACTTAGATTGGTACGAGTAGTCGTTGTTGATATTGGATAGTTTTCATATTTGGTAATGAGACTTACTGAACGCTAACTATTTAATAACACTATTTACTTGAGCATGTCACCAGCTCATAAATTTAATAGTTCAGTAACTTATCGCTTCCCACCGAGGACGAATAGAAGGCTATAAATCGGATGAGGTTTGTATCTTTCCTCGTGATTAAACAGAAGATGATAAACTGCTATGTGACTGTGAACAGAATCAACCCTCCCAGAAAATGTATGATTTATCAACTTATGGTTGTCGCTAGGGAAACTCGAATAAGGAAGATGGAAAATTGAGTCGTTTAATTTCTACATCCGCTTTAACTGTCACATCTCTAGCGTAAATAAATAACTGCATTTTATTTTTTTATATAATAAATTGGAGTAATATAAATTCGATAAGTGTTCATTTTTCAATTCTAGCAATATTGAAATAATTTCGATAAATAAAAGGGATATAGTTTGATACTCACTTCGTGATTTGCTCACGATACAGAAGCTATTGAAACTCAACTGACCTGGCGCGAGAGTTTCTAAACACGCCATCTTAGCAAAATAACTGCCCGTGATTGGTTGATTTCCGATACAGCGGGTTTTGATAGTAACTTCTTGAATGATATAGCGGGTTTTGTTTCTCACTCGCAGTTTTAACATGGTTTTTGGTCGTGATAAGGGAGGTTTTGAAAATCAATTTTAGGTTCATCTTTTCCTCGCAAAAATGTGAACAAAATGTCACACTCATCAATTTGGCGAAAAATCGGGTAGAGCGGGTTTTAAAATTATTGGACTCAACTTAATTTTTAAATAAAACGCTGTAAATTTTAAAAATTTTTCACATTAGCTCTACACAGGAACCCTTGAGAAAAATAATTCTTGTCAGGGTCAATGTCATATTTGAGGATGCTGTGTGGAGGGTCTTTTTTGGAAAGGAAGGAGATGGTATAAAGAGTGTAGAAGGTGGGTAGAAATCTGGATGTTAGTGTGACCAGGAGTGACGGACACATGAATCCATCCCTCCCACTGCGGTACAAGGCGATGTTCCGAGAGTACGGCTGGGGTAGTCAAAGGGACTCTTTCAACCACTCTCCCGGCAGATGAATCTGCTGCCAAGACCCGGAAAAACCCCACTCCGTGAAACCGGGCACCCGGCTAAGTAAAAAAAAAAAAATTACCGAACGACTTGGGGTGACCTGTGGCAGAGGTGTTGGTTATGGTTCCCGGGACGACGGTACCCATGCCCGCCTCCCAAATTGGCTGTGTGTAATTCGCTAAAACTTTTATAATATTACATCAAACTGGTTTTAAACCGTCAGGTCATAAGATTTTTTTGAAAGCGAAAAAATATGCTTTGGAGATTTTTGAAATTTCATTAAATAATGTAAAACTTTGTTTCATGTTTGTCTCAACCTCTATGTTAATATTGAAGCTTTTTCCTTCTGATAATAATAACATCAAAATTCTTACGTTAATTATTATTTCAAAAGTAAAATATCTATTGTGAACAAAATTAGTACTAAAGAAACTTATAATCAAAGCACTGTTTTCTATTATCAATTCTACCAATTTGGCCCTATTCAATATTCTAGAAAACTAGAGTCCTTAATCTTTGAATCACAATAAATAAACATGGCTATATGGTTATTATGGAGAAGCATTGGAGTGGGAAGGGCAAGATAGAGATGTGGAAAGTAGTTTTTGAGCGTCGGGATTAACAATGTTGAAAGAATTGGTTCCAGAGGCTGAGGAGCTGGTGGAGGATGTTTGACCTGTGCTCCGTCTTCTCATCAGACGAGTGTATATTAATATTTAACTATGAGGAATAGTCAGGCTCCTGGGGGTCGCGGTACTTTCAGGCCGCGCCCTGTGTTCAATGATTATACTGGATGATGATTGATAACACTGTACTCTTATTTGAGTGATTTAACATTTATTTAAGATTTTAATTATTTACACAATTAGTGTTCACGTATAAAACGGGTAGAGAGGTACAAAACGCGAACCGGCGGTTGGATCGAGTGCTCGGAACGGAATGATTTGCACGGTCATTCTCGGAGCGGTGCCGAGATATTTTTTGGAGAGGTGGCAATGATACCACACGTAAAAATGCATGTAAGTGATGCCCATAATAAGATCACAATGGGGTTCATGGTTATTCAGTCCTGGTACCTAAACATGGTTATAGATAAATAAATTTCCATAAAAATAGCAGATAGCTCCGATTCTGACCAATCGTGTAACATGAATTTAAAATGTTACATGAACTTAGACACAATCAATAATAATATATTATCATCAATAAAAACAAACGAAATAAAATTCACCTTCACAGCAAACTGGAAACCGACAGAAGGTTAACTTGGCAATCAAATATCGACAATCTGCGAGAGAAGAAGAAAAAAACTGCCTTACCGCCTTCTAATTGAACATAGGTTATAATTTGGACACTAAAATAAAATTGCTTGTTGCAACACGTGTCTTTTATTGGATTTTTAGATATTTTGTATTTCGTAACTTACTGATTTGACATTGGAAATCAGTAATTGACTCCTAATATACGTCTTGATGATTCACAGTAACGCTATCGTGATGACATAAAGAAGGTAATAAACATACGTTATTAAACACAATATTGCTGCTGCTCTTTCAAAAGATGAGATACACAATGTACGTAGGTCTGTTCTCTCCAAAAGAAAATACTAATCATTTTCTTGTATCTCTCACACACCATATCGTGACGTCTTCGTAGACCCCTACCAATACTACTTTGATGATAATTTTGAATGTATGGAATATACAACAAGGATAATATTGAAGTGTGAGTGAATTCAAAAAATTCAAAAACTCAAATGTCAATGCGCTGATAGTTTTGCTGTCGTTCTTAGTTTAATACTGCCGCTCCTTCTTACACGCTAAATGACAAGAATCAAACATGAGAAAAACGGTTTGCACCCCATAAGAAAATGTACAATCATTTTCATACATCTCTCTCACAATAGTACTTTGGAGGAAAAGTCAAACGTATTTTGTGTGTCTCACCATTATTTAATTATTAAGAAAGAGCTGCAGCTTTATTGCGGTAAGGAACTAATGTTTATTGCTTTTTTTGCCGTCACGGTACCGTTACCGTGAATCGTCACGTCAGGTAAATGCCATAAGTTGTTGCCAAGCCAAGTGGTTCGCTATACTAAGCAGGCGTGCCCGGGTTCATGGGATGAGTTCTGTCCGGGTCTTGGCGGTGGTGACTCTTTTTTTAACCTCTCTAGCAGGACTCTCAAAACATCGCCTTGCACTGCAACGGGAGAGAATAATACGTACGTCCGTCACTCCCGGTGCAGAGCTAATGTAAAAACAAAAATTGACCATTTTAGGAATGTGATTTTGATTTGTGATATGGAAAAGAAAACAGCATAATTTTGAGCATACTTACGTTATAATTTTATTATTCTGAATCAGTAGCCTTATTTTAAAGTGGTTTTATCAGATTTAACCAAATAATTTGATTTAATGTTCAAAATTTCTCATTCTACAACAATATCAGTTTTCACCGATATAGCATCAGCCTCGTGTAGAGACACCTGCTGTAGAGACTAAACCAAGAGAGATGGTATGCCGACCCTCGTTAAGCCGACAGTCAGTCGTATCACCCCCAAGGTTTACCTCGATACTGCGCGGCTTGTGAAATTATCTGTCAGCGTACGCCAAATAATACTATCTGAGGAATATGGAAAAGATTAACGCCATTTTGATTTTGAATTTAAAAAAATATTTTAATGTGTTGAAAGATTTTTTGACAGAAAGCCCTGAGGAAAATAATTTCCCTCAGGGCCTATGTCATTTTTGGGGATGCTGTGTGGAGGGTTTTTTAAGGAAAAAAAGGGGAGGAGAGTTCTGGGAAGGAAAAAGGTTTAAAGAGTGGGAATCTGGGGTTCAGTGTGTCCTGGTCATCCACCTCCCAAGACCTAGACAAACCTCACCCCATGAACCCGGGCACCCCTGCTAAATCCCCAAACGTAGCAAACCACTTGGGGTGACCTATGGCAGAGGTGTTGGTTATCCAATAAAGGTTCCCGGGGCGGCGGTACCCATTCCCGCCTCCCAAAACGGTGTTGTAATCAATGTTGATGTTGTATCAATACATATTATAAAGAAAGTGTTCCTTTAAAATTCAGAAACAAACACTGTTTGCCGTACAAATCATTCAAAACCTGGGATTTATAACTAAATGATGTTGAAACGCAATAAGTAGCCTGTGTCACTTTCCGTAAAGAGAAAAAAATTACCTTGTTTTAAACGCCTGGGATCTCAAAAGTTGCGTATGATCTGTAACCATTCAAAAACGTAAAAATAAATGAAATTGTTAAAATTGTGAAACTTTAAAATTATTTAAATTATTGAAAAAAAAAATTATTTTCAATGCATTTTAGCGGGCTAATAACCATTTTTTTTAAACGTGCTGTTTATGAACGTAACATTAAAAAAAGGTTTGCTTTATTATTTAACGGACATTGTCGAATTCATAATTGAGATCGGTTTATTTAATAGCCGTGTGGCTAAAGTGGCCGATGCGACGGACTGTCTTCTGGCCGTGGATCCGTTACAGGAATAGCAGTATCCGCCGGGAATAGATCTGGCGACATTGTGCCAAATAAATAATAACACCGCACCCCCGCAACACCGAACTGTAGATACATACTGACACACCGACACACAAACACTGTAGATACTAACCGGTACACGCTGCTTGATACACGATACACGTGTCTTGCGAGGACAATGCGTCCTGTAGATGTAAAAAGTAAGTAAGTTCATTTTGCTTGACACACGATTCATTCTTGTTTTGTGAGGACAATGCTTTCTGTAGTTATACGATATAAGTGTCTTGCGAGGACGGTGCGTCCTGTGGTTGTAAAAAAGTAAGTAAATATATGCTGCTTGATACACGATACACTCTTGTCTTGTGAGGACAATGCGTTCTGTAGTTATACGATAAACGTGTCTTGCGAGGACGGTTCGTCATGTAATTATAAAAAGTAGGTGAGCACAAAAAATATCTCTACATAATCGAACAGTATCAATAGGTTAGCGTCTGCGTGGTTGAATTTCAGAACCCGGCTTCGAGTGCACGTCTGATACCACGCCGTACGCGCCACGCCAAAAATAAAATTTGTGTACGAGAAATTATAAACAAAACTACCTTTGTCATTCGGTTTCGAATTCAAGAATTCGTCAAAAGATGTTGACACTGTCACACAACGAAACGGTCTCGAACCGATCGAATGTGAATTTATAAAGATATCAATTTATGGAGACAATAATGAATATACAGGCGATGAACATCATACTTACGTCTTCTACCGGCCAGCTCAATTGTAGAGAATTCGTGTTTGAGTTCGTTAATGCCAACCCGACTCAAAATGACCACAGCTTAATTATTGATAAATTAAATGCAATAAAGGTTAAAACAAATAAAAAGATCTCTTGTTTGCTATTAAATTAACTTGAGTATATTTAGCTTGACTCGACGCTACTAGGAAAAGCCTTAAATCTCTTTGTGAACTGAAAGTTACTGATTTTACAATAAAGATAATAGGTTTACGTACATTACCCCGTGAGACGTCGTCAGGAAACATCACTGATTTTAACCCAAAAACCCGTTAAACTGTTTTTAGTGCAAATGTTGAATCGAAGACGGGAGAGAACCTGCCCATTCGTGATCTGGAAGCCAAGAGAGCGTGGTCAAACCACCCTCTCTCTAGCCCGGTTTACAGCCCCCACCCCTGCCGAGAGGGGTACGAACTTCTTCGGTCAGTGTTGTCATTATCCAAAATAGGAATATAAAAGTACTTGTTTTTAAAAGCTCTTACGGGGTTGCATGTTTCAGGTTCATGAAATAGATTTCATAACAACACTTTCGTTAGCACGTCGCATGGGGACGTGCCCCCCTAGGTATAAGTACTACGGATTTGTGAATTTGTAGTATCTCTCCGGATACAGAAAGATTGACGGTAATACTCAGTTGTGTCAAGCGGCTATGTATATTACATATGACGTCATTGACTGTCCCGGTTACTTTGTCCCGGTGACTAGATATCACTGGATGACAGTGGATCCGAGGAACTGGCTAATTTTGGAACCAGTTTCTGTTGGATTTATAAAATTGTCACCAACACTAATTGGGCGAAGCCGAACCAAAAGCCGCCCGCAGAGCCTAGTGACTGATTAATGCCTTAAAAATCGATAGAAGTGTTCTATCCGGAATTTTCGTGGTGAATCATTTTTCCATTAGATTGGTACAAATCGAATGTCTACTGGTTTACAATCTTCTTTTGTGGAATTAATATAATGCGGTTTTCTCAAGAATTTTTAATTCTTTGGGAAACTTAGGTATCTACCCAAGGGGTTTTTTGTTTCTCTTTTAAAATAGATATACAGAAGAAAATAGGTGTACTGTGGAAATCTGGTGTATTCTCAGATTTAAACATTTCTTCTAACTGTCCAGAGCCACTGGAATCATGGCTTCCTTTCTACATGCTGGTCGTATATATGTATGCTATCTCTATACTGCCAAAACTGAAAATATGAATGTCATTAGTTTTAAATCGCTAGTTATAAATCTTATGTAGTTGTACCGTCGCGAATTGTTATAAGTCTTAGTTGTAAATGGCTAGCTATAAATTTCAGTTATTTTTAGTTATAAATCCATGTATTAAGTTGTGTATTGCATTACAGTTGTGAAGTCGAAGGAAGTTGGAAGGGATAAGAGTTAAGTAATACGAGGTTTAAGAGGATTACAAAACTTTTAGAATTCAAAACCTTATTTTGGATTTGAGGCCAAAGAACTTACTCACGCTGAATAAATTATTTTTTTATTAAATGGTTTAGAAATTATCTAGCATGGATTTGTGCTATTTGATTTTTTTGAGTTTTAAATTATGATGTACTAGCTTTTCCCCGCGGCTTCGCTCGCATGGTATTACGGTAAATTACTGTAGCGCTTGCACTTATCAATTATTCCCCCTCCCCCCACCCCCTCCCGCATTCCATACATTCATTCCCTTACATTCAGTTTTCAAACATCTCGCCTGCAACCTAAATTTCATAATGCTATAGCTCAAAGAAAAAAGAATTATCCAATTTTGTTCATTCGTTCGGAATTTATGCGCTTACAAACATTTCGGATTTTTATTTAAATATTTGGAAGTTTGTAAATAAAATTAAAAATTACACTATTTATAATTCAGTCTTTTTAATCGTTACATCGAATTATATTTTTAATGTAGGAACTCTCATCTGACATTTATTCGAAAACTTGTCCAAAAAAAAAACAAACCATATTCTAATATTTGAATTTTCTGGAGCAGTAGCCGACCAGTAGGTAAGGGGGTGAGTACCTACCAGCGTAGAGCCCAAACACAAATATATCAACATCGTTTCCCTGGAAACGATTTTTTTTCTGACGTTAGCAAAAACTCGCTTTTGTT
Organism: Glyphotaelius pellucidus; assembly: GCA_936435175.1. Lineage (NCBI taxonomy): Eukaryota > Metazoa > Arthropoda > Insecta > Trichoptera > Limnephilidae > Glyphotaelius > Glyphotaelius pellucidus. The sequence goes on from OW386558.1 coordinate 11,003,767, forward strand.
AGCGACAGAAAACGTAAACAAATATAATATATTAATATTTATAATTTCATAACGCCAGAGCGTAGCATCATATACAGCCTATAGTCTTCGCATATAATTTAGCTTTCTATTGGCGAAAGAATTTTTTATTGGTTAATGCGTGAAAGCGTAGCAAACAAACTCGAGCAGTTTTGCATTTATAATATTAGTATGGATTGTATACACAATTAAAGAAATCAATTTTGCTTGATTTTGGTGGGACTTTGGCATATTTTTTAGATAATTGTAATTATTGAAGAAACAATTCTTCCCTACCTACCGTGTTAAGGTGAACGTCCATTAGTCCGCACGGCAGCAACGCACGCATGGCACGCAATGGATTGAACGGATTTGCCGATGGCATGCGTCCATTGTATCCGGATTTTATATTTAGTTTGAGGCAGTGAGTGATGCACGCTGCAAACTAATCAGTGTGATGTCACCAGCACGAAAGGCATTTTTTGCTCATAAATGCCGGCGGTCGGTGCGGGCGGTACGGATAATGGACGCAGTGCTGTACTAATTCATATAAAGATATAGAAAAACCGTTGCGTTCCGTGCGTGCGTTGCGGCCAGTGCGGACCAGTGAATGTTCACCTTTAATGTAATTAAAAAAAATTTTAAGTTCTTGGGTTTTTAAATTTAAATTTATATACGACAAATTTGGATTCCAACGTAAATCGGCGGTTTGTAATTTAACTTTTGGCTATCAAAATGCTTTTTATAATAATTTTAATTTTTTTTTCTTTTACATTCCATCATATTTTTATACAACAAAATCGCCTTTTAAAATAACTTTCATTAACTCACAGATACTTGCCAAATAATTTGAAAAATTTAATTCTTTGTTGGCCTCAATATTTTAAAAGATCACGCTTTTTCTTTTGATTAAAAAAAGCTTTGTTATGTGTCCAAATTAAAGTTTTGTACGAGATGATAAATTATGTAAAAAAATTGTGATTGGTGTATGAACTCATGAATTCCAGGCTCTGAGCCAAGGAACTTATCGCTCCACCATGAAGGTCGTCAAATCAAAGAGCATGTGCAGAATTATTCACGGACAACTGGTGCCAACTTCACGGTAATTCGTAATCTATTATGACTCGACAATTACGAGTTTTACGATGCGTACATAAGGTTCATAAATATCTTAACGATCTTTAATAAAGCACTGCCAGTGAATGCAAATATCCGAAGACATCCGTAAAGAAGTCATAAATAACACTGGTGTGGGTAAACCGCTCCGGGAACCATTAACTGGATATCCAACAACTCTGCCATAGGGGTTCACTACGTTTTGTGGCCTAGCAGTAGTGCCCAGATTCTACTAAAAAGGAAGTCGGCAAATCAATCAACACCATCTGTACAGTAGCCCACAATGCTATCAGTTTAAAAAATTAAATTTGTATGTTTTTTAGTGGTTTTCTGTTCGAACCGTGATTTTAGCTCCTCGAGCGTGGAGCAGTTCAAGTAGTCATTAGTTTTTTTACATCTGAGTTTGTGAATATTCTACACCCAATCGGGGATGTCCAAATAAACAATTCAAACCTTTGGCTTAAGCCGGCGCCAGATATGTTTTAAAAGATGTGATCAAATAAGTGTTCACATGTGTGGCACGGGCATTTGATACTATTGTCACGTACTTGATCACTTAAGTGCGCTTTGCCGTTCCGTGTCGGTTTTTTAGCGCACATCAAAGGAATCAAAGTCCAAATGTTTGTGTGCCTGTCACACTCCGCGAAGCCCAGCTGAAGTCTATTTGAAAGCTGTGAGCTCAAAGGAGTGATCAAATCTTTGAACACATATCTGTCAGATACAACAATATGTGACCAAATGTGTGAGCAAAGTCTTCAAAGAAATGATCACTTCTTTGAACTCATCTCCAGCGCCGGCATTGGGGCAGAATCCGATTAAGCGTTGACAATAAACAAATAAATTAAATAAATAAATAAACAAATTTTAAACTCGTTTTAGCAATATTAAAAAAAATTAGAAACTGAGAGCGTTCTCCCCTTCCAAAAGTTTTGTTTACGTGAAAAAAATTTTGCAACAAACGCAGACTGTGTACATTTAGTCTTGATTATATTTAAGTGATCAACTTATGACTTAAAATTGCTTTCGTTATATTTATTAAAAAAGTTAGACAAAAACCTAAGCTTCGTCACTTTTTAATGAATTAAAATGATCCACTAATGGATGGATTTTCTTTAAGACTCAAGTTCATCACTCGGGGGCCTTAGGGCAAATGTGAAAAAAAATTATTTATAAGAAGGTACAATTTATTAGCTGTAATATTAACATTTTTTCAGCGGAGCAACAATTTTCACAACCCCTTCAGCTATGTTGATATTTTTGGTGGTGGTTTACGGCCCTGGAATTACAAAAAGCGCCTGAGCTTTTAGTATTTATTTAGCAGAAAAGTATAAATATTCTGGGTAGGAACTGGCGTAAACTTGATAAGGTTAAAAGTTTTATCGGGAACGTGTTCCGAATGAGAAAATAAAAACGTGCCTCTGTAACCGGAGGAGCTAATACGAGAATTAATATTATTTTTTATTATTCCTACAAATGAAATAATGTTGGAAGTGTGTTACAGTCTTATCAAATATCACTAGAATTCATCAAATTATTTTTGTAATGTACGTGATTCTGGATGATTTTTCTATTCTATTTATAATAGAATAACTTTTGAAGTTTATTATACCCGTCAATGTAATATATTATTGAAGAAGAAGACAATACTAATAATTACAAACAAAATATAAAACAGAACCTGACACAGAAAAATAAAAAGGTAACGCACCTGAAACAATAACCCAGGATCCCTTGTTTTACCAAGACACGCCACTTATCCGACTCCGCTATTGGGATCTATATTTTTTCTTTCATTATTGTCGATCTCATATTTTAAATTCAGGAATGAAAATTTTATCTTCAACAAATTTTCCCCGTATTATTTTTTTGTTTTTCCCCGCACTTTTTTCACAACAGTAGGTACTATTTTTCTGAAAAATAATGTAATCAAGAAACATGAACCTGTTTAAGGCTGACACCAAAGATATTGAAATATAAGAAGATGGGCTATCGGCAGTTTTTACTGGGTGGGACTGTGCTTCTTGGTGTTGCCGATAATTTTAACCAATACACACGTTGAAAAATCAATTAATGAACGAATTCTTTCCGTATTCAAGCAATATTGTTGACCAATTCTACCGCAAACCTTCGAAAAATCAAATAAATTCCGTATTCAAACTAGCACCATTAAATCGTAATCCGACCACAGTCAAACAGACATCAAAGCATATCTCCTTATATTTAAATGTCTTTAGCTGACACACAACTGATTTAAAATGTGAATATCGCGTTAGAGTAACAACCGCTCCCTAACGTCCAGAGCTAGTGGGGCTATGGCAGCCCCAATCGGGGTTTATTGTCAGACTGAAAGGTGCAGAGGTTGGAAGGAGACCAGGCAGAGGAAGTTATGGAAGTACCTGGCTATCCAGATCTGGTCATGGCTAAGGCCATTCTAGGCAACGTTTCGTTTCTGTAAAATATTCAGCTGTATTATTTTTAAATTACTAAATATCGAAATAACACAAACTAATCAAATAAAATTTATTTAATTTTTATTATAACTTTATGAGTAAAACCTTAAATTGTAATATTTAATTAAATGAAGACAATACAAGCGAAACTCAATCAAAAATCTGGAAACGGAAAAATCAGAAAAATATATTGGCACCTCTGGGACTCGAACCCAGGACCTATCGCTTTCCGGGCGTACGCGCTAACTTGCGCACCACAAGGATAGAAACCGCGACTTCCGCGTTCTCATCCAAGGATTGTCACTCCTCACCCACGGAGGCCGTCAAAGTTAATTTCATTATTCTAATAGTGAAAAATTTGAAAAACTTCGGCAAGCGTGTTTTGTATAAAATCATTTTCGTGATGAATTTTTCCAATAAAACCATTCGATTCTACTCCCACAATTGAGTCAATTAATACTCTATATCAAAAGCATTGAAAATAAAATACTTACTCCCTGATTTAATAACTTCAATAACTGTTTGAGTTTTAAATTTTACAGTCGGCTCAGTTTTGCGGCTACAAAAATAAACTCAAACACATGCTAATAATAAAACGTAGCGGAATCCGAATCTTGTCGCAACATTTCAAAAATAAACCAAGAAACTCATTTTATAATCAAACTTTCTTCAAAATAGAAATAACATACACACGTCTTTTGCTTGCCTTTGTTAATAGAACATTCCTGTTTGAAGTTTGAAGAATTACAAAAAATATTCGTTTGTCAAAATTTTTTTGTTTTAAAAGTAAATGCTGAAATTCGCGTAATGTATTTTTACTTGGATATAAAAATAATATTTAAATATCACTGTAGAAGTAGAGTGATAGAAACGTATTGTGGCCGTGTCTGTGTTAAGGAATCCATACTAATATTATAAATGCGAAACTGCTCGAGTTTGTTTGTTACGCTTTCACGCATAAAACAATAAAACGATTTTAAAAATTCTTCCACCAATAGATAGCCAAATTATATGCGAGGACTATAGGCTGTATATAATTGTAAACTCTGGCGTTATGAAATAATAAAAAAATATATATTTTATTTGTTATACGATTTCTGTCGCTAACAAAAGCGAGTTATTGCTAATGTAAGAAGACAAATCGTTGCCATGGTAACGATGTTGATATATTTGTGGACTCTGCTGGTAGGTACTCAGCCCCCTACCTACTGGTGCGCTACTGCTCAAGAAAATTCTAATATTAGAATACGCTTTGTTTTTTTTGGACAAGCTTATGTTTTGGAAAAAATGTCAGATGAGAGTTCCTACATAAAAAAATTTAATTCGTAACGATTAAAAAGACTGTCTAATAAATAGTGTTTTTTATTATATTTACAAACTTCCACATATTTAAATAAAAATAAATCTCCGAAATGTTTGTAAGCGCATAAATTCCGAACGCCTGCACCAAATTGGACAGTTTTTTTTTCTTTGAGCTCTAGCATTATGAAATGTAGGTGGCACGCAAGCCGTTTGAAAACTAAATGTACCGGGAATGAATGTATGAAATGCAAGAGGAGGTGGGAGAGGGGGGGAAGGGAGATAATTGATAAGTGCAAGCGCTACAGTAATTTCCCCTAATACCATGCGAACGAAGCCGCGGGGAAATTTAATATTTTTGAATATTGATGAAATTGAAAAAAAAATTTCGCGTGTTGAAATTCTTCGTTGAAATGGATTTATTCACTGTTTCGTCACATTTTATTGACATTTGAACCCTCCCGATACACACCAAATCTCGGTTAGTTTCAGATTTTAAAACAAATTGTGATCAGCTGTTGAGCCGTTTTGTTGAACTTACCAGCTGATCGGAATTTGTTCAAAAGCTGAGAATCCATGTTCCAAACGACAAAATTTCGTAATTTCGCAAATCTTCGTTCTGATGGATACTAAATGCGACGAGAAATTGCAGCAAACCAAAAATATTGAAATCAAGAGATATACTGTGATTGCCGACCGGCCGTCGGCGGACTGCTACCTAATGGGCATAGTTTGAAAACTGAGAGATTTCGTTCATTTAGTTGATTTGTAAGGTGTGCATTAGTATTGGTTAACAATATAGTTTGGATACGGAAATAATTCGTTCATTTAGTTGAATTTTTTAAAGTGTGGTATTGATTAACAATAACGACGACGCGACGCCAGGAAACACAGTCCCGCCAAGTAAAAACTGCGGAATTTGGGAGGCGGGAATGGGTACCGTCGCCTCGGGAACCATTTATTGTATAACTAACACCTCTGCCATAGGTCACCCCAAGTGATTACCAAGCTACGTTGGTATCTTAGCAGGAGTGCCCGGGGTTTTGGGGTGAGGTTTGTCTGCATCTGGCGACGGATGACCTGGACACACTGAGCCATGATTCCTACCTCTTACCTTTTTCCTTCCCAGAACTTCCTCTCCTTCCTTTCCTTAAAAAAAGATCCTCTACACAGCATCCCAAAAAATGGCGTAGGCCCTGAGGAAAATTATCTTTCTCACGGCCTCCTGTGTGGAACTAAATTAAAAACATAAAACAATAATATTGTTTGGATAAGGAAAGAATTAGCTCATTAAGTTGATTTTTTAAAGGTATGCAGTAGTGTTGGTTAACAAAATAGTTTGAATACGGAAAGAATTGGTTAATTTAGTTGATTTTTTAAGATACCCAGTAGAATTGGTTAACAATATCGGCGACGCCAAGAAAACACAGTCCCACCCAGTAAAAACTGGGGATAGCATATCTCTAATATTTCAAAACCTTTGGAAAAACCAACCTAAATCTACTTACATTGGCCTGTCTGTGGCTAACGGTATTATTTATAAACTGTCAGCAAAAGTTTTCTAACGATTCGGTTAAGATCACAATTCCAGAACTTTTATTTTCAGTGGTAAATATGTGAAGATTGCAAAGTGCTTATTTCTTGGCCAAGTTTTTAAAGTTAATAACTAGTGACAGAAATTTGAAATGACATGACAAAGGAAACAAATTTTGAAACACAGGGTGACAGATATTTTCAAAGCTGTTGTTGGGTATAATGATAAATTGCTACACTTCCAGCTCGACATTTTAAATAATAATCGGTGGCGTTTTACTTCAGTTTTAAATTAACACGCTTTCATGTGCCGTGTTTCCGAAATTGTAAATGAATTTATGTTTGATTGAAATGTGACTAATTGTATATGCGTTATGATTTAAATATCATTAAATACATTGATAAATACAATGCAGAGAGACATCACCATCATTAAAAAATAATTTCGTTGACAAAATAAGTTACTCGGATGTCGATCAGAGTAGGAAATATAACTTAATGAAGAGATTTTATTTTTTATATGAATACTGCACAAGAGTCCCCAGCTGCTCCCGTCTGGAGCCAGTGAGACTATGACATCCCCGATTGGGGATGTTGTAAGGCTGAAGGTAGCGGGGAGGGGAAGGAGATGAGAAAAAGGAAGGTGGTGAAGTATCCAGATATTCAGATCTGATCACCAAACACGGCCAAAGCCATTTCAAGCAACGTTTCAATTCTGAATGGTGGTCTGACACCAAGGCGATACTGAGAGTGTCTTTCACTCTGGAACGTGCCGTAAATACACTATATATTATTTTTATTTAATTAATTGTGAAGTATCACAAATTAATCAAATAAATTTTATTTGCGCACGCCGGTTTGAACCTGCGACCTTCGGATTGTGAGTCGTGAGTCTTACCTCGGGACCACGGAGGCCGGATGTACTGAAGGCAAAATAAATATTTTGATCTAGTAGAGCAATTTAACAAGTTTGAAATCAGCAGTTAAGAATAAATCCTATTTAGTGCTTTCAAGCGACTGAAATTGTTGATGATTTTATACAAATTACACGTTCAGATAAATGTTCATTGAAGTCTTATAGATATCGTTGTGTCTGCCTTACTAACATGGTTAGAAATATGATCTAGGCGATATTAGAAGGAAAAAAAGACACCACGCTTTACATTCAAATCTAAAAATTAACCGCAAAATAATTAAAATGTACACTTTTTAGAAACCAAAGTTTCCGACCCTAATTTTAAAAAAAAGACACTTCGGAATTTTTTTTAATGTAAAACGACAGAAAAGTGAGTTGATGATTGCGTTTTATATATATGTGGGGGTTTTATTTTTTTTAGTTATCAGTTATTTTAGTTATGAAAACATAAAGTGAGCCATTTTAAAAACTTTCTTATTTTTGAACTAATATTTGTTACATTGAATTGATTGAATATATACGATTATAAATTAGTAGTGTTAGACCGTGTGTATTGGTCTAATGTAAACGTCTTAGCCTCACGACCCTTGACGAGTAATTGGATAGTCGGAAATGGAGATAATTAGAGACATTTGTGTGGCTTTCTTTGCCCCTAATGTACACTCGTTTCGGGCATTAGGTTTATCTTCATTACACACATTTAGTACCTAATACTATTACATTCGGTAAATCTCATACAAGTCGTTACGTAGTTTGGTGTGTGGTTATGGAGTTGTAAATGGAAAACTGTAAGTGAAGAGACTTTGCTTCCACCAAGTTGATTTATAATATAATGTGCTTCATTAAATTACTGTACAAAAAGTGGTTATGACCAGTTAGTGACACGTGTAATGGATTACAATCCAAATGCCGTGTGTTCCAACCCTCTTGTAGATAAGTCCTCCGTAATGAAGCTATGAGGGTCGTCCAAAAATTACTCATTTTCGGCACCGCGGATGTTATTTCTCAAAATATGGCGGCACTAGTGTGTAGCTCAGAATTTCCCCTACAAAAAGAGCGAGGATCCGGCTTGGTAGCTACTTCAGTGCGATATTTTCATAAGTTTGAGATGGTCGCTCCGCCGTCGAATCCCGCCGTCTGAGAGGTGTGTTCAATCAGTCTGAAGTCCGTGAGCTCGCAATTTTTATGCTAGACATAGCTAGGTAAAACTACAATTCAAACGATTTTGAGGAAAAAAATGGCGTACGCAAAGTGTGTGCTCGTTGGATGCCCAAAATGCTGAAAGCAAAATCGCGTGGAAAGCGCTCGGGTAATTTTTCCAACGAAGGCGAAGCATTTTGGGTTGAAACATGAGTTCACCGCCTCACCCCAGGATTCCGGGAACCTGCTAAGTCACCAAACGTAGCGAATCACTTTGGATAACCTATGGCGAAGGTAAGTTTTTAGATTTTCACGGCCAAAAGTATTTTCGTTATTTATTTTTTGGGTCTTATGCCGTGATGCACTACCTCCTTCTTTAGCCAACGTTTCGGACAGCGTTACAGTGTCCAAAACGTTGGCTAAAGAAGAAGGTAGCTCAAAACGGCATAACACCCCAAAAACAAATTACGAAAATATGGCGAAGGTGTTGGTTATCAAATAAATGTGTCTCCCCCGGGGTGATGGTACCCATATCCTCCTCCGAAATTAATTTCCGATAAAACCGGGGATTAGTATTCAAATATCCATAAAAATCCATATTTTATTGACCTATTCTTTTCCATGTTTCATTGGGATTATTTTGTATTGATGATAAATATTATCTTATTCAATGATTTAATTCTACGTGGAAAGCAATAGAAAAAGTTCCTACTATACGTACTCATTTTCTCTTCATCAATCCCCGTTGTAAAATCAAAATTACAATTTATCTTTGCCTTAAAATTTGATATCTACTTCAGTGAAGTTTATTTTTGTTTGTAATTAAGTATTAAGTATTTCATGAACTCTTTAATGCCAATAATAAGTTTTACGAGTGTATTCTAACTGGTAAACACAGCAAAAATCGCATGAACCTTTCATCTTCGATTACACTTTATCCGCTGTATTTCAATATTCAACACCAATAGATCAGATTTTCTAAACACTTCTTGTTTGTGAACACATTTTATAGAGTAAACCAATTGCTTACAATTTCGGTTGAAATGGTTTGGTTGATAAGATTAATGACAAACGCACTGTTATATTTTTTGAACAGCTTTAATGACTCATTGCCTAATTTTTTGTAAATTATGAAATTAGGAATCGGTAGGTAATATTTTAATTTAATGTTTTTTTTTGTTTTACTCTTCTCGTGTCGTAAAGTTGATTATCACTAACAGTATTCCATAGGAAAGATACATGTCAGTAAATCTTTCGGATCCCCGTATTTTGTGTTTCTATTTTTTTTATTACGTTTATAACATTTCTAACAAAACTATGGTAGTCATAAACATAATATTAAACATTTCGATGGATTGAAGTACAAACGTAAAAGTAATAAAAAGTGTATGTGTATTTTGTATATTTTGTATATGTATGTAGATCATATTCATATTCATATTCATATTCATATTCATACAAAATGTATATGTAAGCCTATTATTTTGTAATGCAAACGCCATTTATAAGTAAACTTATTTTATTATTATTTTGACAAGTATGCAAAGCATACAACAGTAATAATCATACCTTAATTGTTTATTTTATTTTATTGTTTCTGTTCTCTTTATTGTTCTCATTAATAGGACCACATTTGAAATGCAAACACCAGTTCCCTTTATGTTTAAGTGTAAAAATATTTTTATTCCTTTTATTTATTATTATTATCATTTTAATAACTGTTGTATGCCATGCATACACAAGTGAACTATATGTTTAAGCCCTTTTTTTTCAAGAACCTAAACATATAAACCTTTTTTTTAAGTAATATGTTAATACGCTTTTAACTTTCCAATTTTATGTTTTATTCTTTCTCTTCTTTTCATTTCCTCAATTTTCCCTCTTTTTGTATAAATCATGGTCCATAAATATTCACACTTATCCTAATTTGACTGGAATGGGAATCATCCTAGTTGGACAGTCAAAACATTTTATAAATAATGTACATAAATGTGTAAATATTTTACTAAATTAAATTAAATTTAATTAAATTTGTGTATATGTATTATTGAATTATATTTACAAGCAAGAGTATTTTTATTTGTATGTGTGAGTGTTTATAAAGTATTTGTACATTTATTCAACTAAATTAAATTGTACTCAATTTATGTAATTAACTGAACTGAACTCTTTTGAACTGATGAGCAAAAAATAACAAAACATTATTTCATATTATATATTTCGATTTCCCATTTGTTTAGTCAAACATCCTTTAAAAATCAAAATTTGAGTTGAGTATGCAGTTATATGTAAAAGTGTATCTGGTAAAATACTCAGATTACTCATAAACACCACCAAATCAATTAGATAAAAAAAAAAACTTTTAGCGAAATTAACAATAAAATTGTCATTTTCTGAGATACTAATAGGAAATTTCAAAATGGCATTCTAATGTACCGGACCATTACGCCGAAAGGTGTTATTTTATAGCATACTTAATATGTAGAATACAGACACGTGTAAATAATATTTGATTAATGGCGATAATTTGAATATTGCTTTCCTCATTATCTCAAATTTTAGTATTTGGAGATGTCTGACTAATCAACTGGACGATCGATTTTGACTTTAATAGCTGTCTTTGCAACTGTTAGTTCTTGTTAGGTAATAAACAAGTGTAATAAAGTTGTAAATTGTTTTCATTTCTTGCATTACCATGGAATTTCACAAAGAATTGTTTTGAAATGTTGAGGTGTTTTTAACTTTATTGAAATGTTTTGAACTGTTATTAACTTCGTGTATAACCACCACTGATAATGTTTTAATTAATTTTTTTACCATTATTAAAAGCTTAAAGTGGTGCTTGTGCAATGATTGCTAGCAGGTTAAATGGATTTTATTATCAACAATTGATAAGGTGAGATCTAGAAAGTTGAGTGTTGAATTCATACGTACCTCTAGTGTGAATTGGATCTAATTATGTAAGGAGTTGAGGAGTAATAATATGATGGAATTTAGCTAGAGCTCTGTGCCAATCCATACAAATAATATCGTCTACACAGCGTGTAATATTTGTATATGGGCTGGCACAGAGCGCCAGCTCAATTCCATCCCATTACTCCTCAACTCCGTACAAAATCAGATCCAATTCACACTAGAATTAGGTATAAATTCAACACTCAACTTTCTAGATCTCGCCTTATCAATTTTTGATAATAAAAAGCATTTTAATATTTTTAGAGATTTTTATCCAAGCATTCAATCACCTATAAGCATTCAGCCATCCACTTTATGATCCACCCACCGCTTTGGCACTACTTCTTTATCAAATATTAATTATGCGAATGAATTAAGTACAATTAAACTGATAACTCACAATAATGGAAATAAAACGGGCCTTTTTGATAGAATCCTAGCTTAAAAATTGAGATCGATTTCCATTAACAAATACATTTACAATATAGTCCACCTAGTATTAGTAATAACCTCTACCAATAGCGGAGGATTTTATTTATTAATAACCTTTCGTCTTCGTGTCTACTTATATTTCGATCAGAAATTAAACCAGCCTTTTACACTAATAATAATTAAGGAAAAAAATTGCTAAACGCAAAGAGGACAAAGAGGATATTTAAAGCCACAAGGGCATTTATAAACTTAGTTGTCCAGCCTTCTACATTGGACAAACATCACGTAATGTAAGAACTAGAACAAAATAACACTTAAGATGCTTAACTTATTCAGGTGTTTTTAGAGTTTGCGGATATATATAATAATTTAATAAAAATAAGTCAAACCAATAGAAATCGTACATATAAAAACTTTAATACGTGGTTATTAAACAAAAAAAGGGATTGCATTAACAAGCTACTTGCAAACTGAACGTGTTAATAACTAACTAATTTTTTATACGTTGTTTATTATTATTTTATCATATATTAAAAAAAAAAAAAAAATAAAAACTTTCATACTGTAAATGTTCAATTACACTATATATGTTTGTTAATTTTTTTATATTTAGATTATTATATGGAGGTTATCTTTTGTATTTTTATTTATGTTTTTCTTTTGTACTTTGTATTTTTATTCAACATCTTATGTATTTTTTTTGCTTTAATCTTCATTCACTGGTATATGTAATTATAGATACTGCTACCCGGCTCAGAACAGATATTGTCTAGTGAGTCGGGTAGCGCACATATATGTAAATGTAAATAAATCTTTGTATTAATAAACGCCCGGGTTACCGGCACCTTTTAAAAAAAAAAAAAAAATGATTTGCTAGTTTCGTGAAATAGCAGAAGTACCCGGGTTCATGGAGAGGTTTGTCCAGATCTTGACGGTGGTTAAGTCTGCCCACCAACTGTGTGGCAGGCCGATCGGGAGAGACTGATTGAGGAAGACGTTTTGATCTCTCCAGCAAGACTCACTCGAAACATCGCCTTGCACCACAGTGGGAGAGATAGTTTCATACGTCCGTCACCCCTGGACATACTGAACCGCCGATTCTTATCCACCCACACACGTTTTCCTATCTAGAACTTCCTCTCCTTCCTTTCGTCTAAAAATACCCGCTACACAGCATCCCCAAAGACGACAAAGGCTCTGAGGGGAATTATTTTTCTCGGGGCCTCATGTGCGGAGCTAATGTAAAAAAAAACACTAAAATGAGGTTCGTATACAGGTCACCAGAAATATTCAGAGATTCTTAGTAAAGTTGCACAAAAAACTTGTACCAAACTACAATTTGTTTAAAGTTATGACATTGAAAATCATGCGACATATTTAGAAAAAATCTATCAAAAACAGGCATGAGATCATATGAGTAGGTTCATACGTATTAAGTTTGTTGTTAATTCATAAATGCCTCCACAAAAACATCGACATATAAACAAAAAACAGGCAAGTCACGTAGTCACGTGTAAATTATCAAAACAAAATTTTTGTGTTCCTGACATAAAGTGTCTGGAATATGCTGTTAATTTATTATTACCTATCAAACAAGAGTAATAACGTTTTCAATTTTACAGTGATGTAAATGTCATGACAATAATGTTAAAAAAAATTCTCTGTTCGACTCACAGTTACACATAACAATGTTCAAGAACGTTTCTATGTGTAACTGTGAGTCGAACTTACAGAATCATAGTAGCATAAACTGAAAGTTTACGAGCTACGGAAATGTTCCTTGAGAGACTAGTGCACTCCTGTCAGAGCACTTCTTTGCGATCGCATGAGAACCTTATATATTGAAGACCGTGTCAATCAAATAGTACTGTCGTCAGTGGTACGGTTGCATGGATGAACTTAACTTTTATGGCCCTCAAGACAAGAAAAATAACATCCAAAAAGTCTTTTTGTTATTGTTTTTGGGGGGTTATGCCGTGTTTCGCTACCTCCTTCTTTAGCCAACGTTTCGGACAGCGTTACAGTGTCCATCATCAGGGCAGATGAGCCGGACAGGGCAGATGATGATGGACACTGTAACGCTGTCCGAAAAGTTGGCTAAAGAAGGAGGTAGCGAAACACGGCATAACACCCCAAAAACAATAACAAAAATACTTTTTGGCCGTGAAAACCTAAAAACATACCATCCAAAAAGTCATTCAATACACTCTAGCTTATGTTCGATTTGTTTTTATTTAGTTCCTTACTCCTGCGGCCTGCGTACGTTTTGGAAAAAGTTAATATTATTAGAAGTTTTGGCATTAAACTAGACGAATAATAAGAGCTTACTGTCTTTCAGTATTTTGGTATAAGTTTCAAACATTTATTAAAATTTTTAATTCTGGAAGAAAATAAGTCGTAAAACTGCTAAAAACAAGCGGGGTTTAAGAAAAAATCCGGTCGACGAGAAATTTGAACACAGTTAATTTTCACGTTCTTTGAAAGTTCTATTCAAGCTCTGTGATTATTTCAGTTTTATGGAGCCACTGGTCTATAATAAAATAATAAGAGAACATTTATTTATTAACGGACTTATATCCAGTTTTAGTTTAGAAAAATGGTCAAAATTAAAAAAAAAATTGTAATTGAAAAACGTTTCGACGAAGAAAGAAGAGCTTTTATGAGAGAAAAATCTTGCTTTGTACAAAATATCTACACATTTTTTATTATAACTTTTCTGTTATTCTATCTACTCATATTATTTTTATAAACCGACTAAGAAATATTTTTTTGTTGATTGTCTCTTGTCTTCTTGAACGCCCCTCACTTCATCTTGCATTACCTACAATTATTTGAGCCTTATTTTTCATGTATTTATTTAAACAATTCAGCCTTCTTTCGATTTCTGTCAGTTTCATACGTCACTACCTTAAACGATTGCAAAAGAACTTTGGCTCTTTCACACTTACTAAAGCTACATCTTTGTTCTTTGTATTTTAATCTGGTAATCTACCTATTTTCATCATCCCTCCCTATTCGCCAATTTTGCGAGTACTAGGTATTCTTCTATTATTTGATGTTCCTTCACTCACCCTCGTATCCCTTACAGATATAATTTAACATTTTTAATTTCTTCAAAATAGGAAAATTTACTTTGTGGCGTCATCATTAATTTGATGAAAAACAAATAACTTTGTGTAACAACCACTATTTAATTAACAATATCAACATGTTTCGAAAACTATGTTTTCTTCGTCAGGATAATAAGTTAATAAAAAATAACAAAAGACAAACAAGTATAGACTAATTAGAACATAGACAAAATATTGGAAAGGAGAGGTGATTAATTACCTAAAATATATCATAAAAAACAATTATATAAAAAAGTTACAATCATTACAATCATTATTTATTGTAACTTTTTTATATTGGGAAGACTTCTAGAAATTTTAACATAAGAGTTAAGGAACATCTAAGATGTTTAAATAATAATAATTATTCAGAATTTGCAAACCACATTTTGGAAACAGGTCATTCTTTTGATATTAATAAAGGTTTAAAAATTTTACACACTAACACAACGGGGATACAATTAGATAATTTAGAAATTTTAGAAATTAGAAAAAGTGTTAATAGTAAATTAAACATTATAAATAACCAAACGTTTTTTAAAAAAAGCCATCTTTTAAATTTATTTTCGTATTAATACTTATATTTATAATAATTTATTTTGTTATTTAGACTTCTTGTTTTGTTTTAAAAAAAAAATATATTATATTAATGTAATTTTTTACCGATTCTAAAATAATTTTTATATTTTATTTTATATAATTGTTTTTTATGATATATTTTAGGTAATTAATCACCTCTCCTTTCTAATATTTTGTCTATGTTCTAATTAGTCTATACTTGTTAGTCTTTTGTTATTTTTTATTAACTTATTATCCTGACGAAGAAAACATAGTTTTCGAAACATGTTGATATTGTTAATTAAATAGTGGTTGTTACACAAAGTTATTTGTTTTTCATTAAATTAACATTTTTAATTTCGATTTTTTGGTGCAAGGGTAATTAAGTAAAAATAATAATGATTAGAAAATTTGTAGAGCGTCGCTTTTGTGAAAAATTACCTCAAAGAAGCTGAAATGAAAGTAGTGTGAAATATACTCAAGTCTAATGAAAATGCGTATTGCGTAAAAATATTTACGTTCAATGAACCTCCAATTTTTAAAAATCGGACTACTTGTTGGAACTACATACCATATCAGACCAGTGATAAAGATATCAAAATTATTCAAAGTGTTTATTTGTTTTGTCCAAATGCTTACATGGATTATGGATTACCTGCAGATTAGATGGATTAGGAATTAGAGATTAGGTATGCGAGACAACGCACCTAATATCAGTGAACTAGGTCCGTTGGACACACTATAGCGGTGAATTCATATAAAAAAATAAAAAATAAATTCTTTGAATGGCTACCCTTTTCATAAGCGGTGCAGCACATTTTTTGTTCGATTAGTTTGATGATTAGTCTGTATTGGTATATCTATCCAATGACAATGTAAAAAAATACTGGTTTTGTATTTTTATAATGTACACCGTATACCGTATTGTACCGTTTTGTAATTAAAACGCTTAAGAGTACTTTATTCCTAAATAGTTGTGTCAGCGTGACACCTTCAGGGCATTTTAATGCCCATATTTATGGCTCGGCGTTCTGAATTTCTTTCGATTTATAACATAATATCTATACATTTGCCGAGCAGGAACGGTAATTATATGGGGTTCCCTCAATAGAAAAAGATCGCAAAGTATATTCCGAAAATTTTTAAAAACACATTTTGTTCAGTTATTTAACGTGTTTTAGGTTTGAAAAATTTCACATTGTATCTTTAAAAACTACTATAGACATTTGCCGAAAGATTTTAGTTCTTTTTTAAACCAGTCTTGTTTTATTATATAATCACAATTTTTGGTTATTTATAATCATTTCTTAATATTAACAACATTCTCTCCCTCCAACATTTGTATTTATGTATCTCCCTTTCAATATCTCGTCTTAGAAAACAGGAAGATTAAAACTCACATTAACATCTGCAAAAATCTCTGTAGTCAATTTGGGAGGCGGGTATGACAACCACAAAAAATGGTGATAAGTTCCTACTTCCAGACAACAGATAGTATAATTTTGGGTGTCATGTATGTGAATATAAAAAAGTTGAATAATGAAGAACGGAATACTGCCCAACTCTCATTCAAGAAATGAGCAAATTTAATTTTTGAAAATCTATCAATCTTCAAATCCTTGAAACCTCGGTGAAGGGATAGTCCTTTGTATTGAGGCACCCTTGGATTGACTAACAATATGCCAATACTTTGCGGGATATATCTTTGAGGATTTTATAAAATTAAGACTAAATCTGTTCTTACTCTAATAAAATTGAGAAATTGAAACATTATAGAAAAATGAAAGAAGAAGGCGAAAATATTCTTTGAAATTAGTAAGAACTTTGATACTCCTTTATTAACCAGTAGTTATTGATGTGTGATAAACCTCAACGAAATGGTTCTTGCAAATGTCTCTAAAATCGTTTTCATATTTTATGTGCGGTTTCCTATCACCGATTCATAAAAGTTTTTGAAGTAAAAATTCTTTACGCACGCTTGGCTTGGGGAGTAAGCTGGTGAATGCGTGACGAGAGCGTTACGAAAAGTGTTGGGCGAGGCGAACGGAAGTTGAGAGGGAGATATAAGTTAGTGAAGATACAAAGAGAGAGAGTTACGTTTCGTATATTACTGTAGGGGTAAGAGAGAGAGGTGCGAGCACACATTTTCTTTCTCTCATAGCCAGTTATGTTTCGTATATCTAACACCCAGTGCAAGCCTATTGTCTGTATCACACTGTAGGAGCAAGAGAGAGTAGTGCGCGCACATTTTCTTTCTCTCTTTCTCTCATAGTTTTACTTCAGTCGTGTGGTCTAAACACTGTGGGGCACACTCGTATTTTTTGTAAATACAATTTTTTTAAAAATATCTTAACAGTATTAATGAAAAATTGCTTGTGTTAATAGAAATTGTAGTTTATTAAATCTCTCCACACTAATAGCTTAAGATTTTTTCACGTTACCATTACTGGGTTGATGATGACAACAAATGAGGGAGTTGAAAATAAAATCGATATTTTTAAATATTATTTAATTCACAATAAATTCGTACAAAAACTTAAAAGAACTGCACACAGATTTATAGGTATCGTAGATAAACCAAGAATCCTTTTTTTATAAATATGTTTTTTTTTATATTTATTAATTATGACCTGCCAAGAAAACGTAATTAATTATAAGAAATATGTGGTTAGATTTTCACCCGAAATATCCAATTGAAAATTTTTATTGAAAATGTTATTTATTTGCCGACACTGCATAAAGGTTGGCTTATTTATTGCCTGCGGAAATTTATTTGTGTTAAACTAAATTTATGGCGTGGCAAATACGTTAGCATTTACCCACAAAGTGTGAAATGACTTAAAATAAATGAAAAGTGTTTTTTTAAGTGGTGGAAACAACAAGCTGGTGGGAAGTGGGAACGTACACCTAATAATGTTATTGCCCCTTATTTTGTTCTGAAGAGTCTTTGATGGGAATCCCATTATAAGAGGTAATTCATACAAACAGCCTTGATGCTAGGATCATTACAAAATTTGTATTTGAGGGAAAACTCCAAAATGCTGCACTATTGTTTGTGTGTTCAGTCCCCAATTTCACATTAACCTAAAACGTTATGTGGTGGTCAAAATTTCAAGGTTTTTTTTTACCTTTTTTTGTAGTAAAATAACCAAATAGAAGATTAAAACTTGCGCCCTTGAGTTTTTTTTCCACAAATACGGCGTTATACAAATAATCCAAATATTATTACCTATTATAAACATTATCATAAAGCCCAATATACATGATAATTCTAGCAAAATTGAAATCAGAAAACATGCTTTTTTAAATTTAATTATAACGAAATTTAATATTTTAATAATTATTATTAAGTCTACAATTATTTCAGTTTATTCTACATCTCTTAGTGAATAATCACGAAGGGGCCTAAACCACCTATAAATATAAAAAAAATAGTTTCCGTATGTTTGCTTTCGCAAATCTCGGAAAGAACGCGATGGATTGACTCAATTTTTTTACAGAATATCACATTTTAGGAGAAAAGTTTTTCTATATGTAACGATAAGCTCTGGTGCTATGAAATTTGTATTAAAAAAATTAGATTCTGTTTGCTTGGGTCCGCAAATCTCGGAAAGTAATCGATGGGGACTCAGAAATTTTACTGAACATTGCATTTCAAGCTCTGGAATTATGAGATGTGTATAGTAAAATTACTTATTAATACTTATTATTACTTATTAAAATAGTAATTTTAATATACAAATTCTTACTGGATTTGCGCGAGTGGTTTCAAAATGTGTGTATTTCACATATTTTAGCAGCAAAAAGGGAAGGCAGGAGAGGAGGAAGGTAACAAAACAGCAGTAACGTCATTTTTTAACAATTAAGAACGCACTAACATTTGGTGTGGAAAAACAGATTTACCCTAAAGTACCCCACGTAAAAGGAAATCTATTGTTAAAAATATTTTCTCAACAAATTGGTTTAACCGATAATCTATCAAGTTAGACACCTACAAAATTGAAATTTAGAATCCTTTAAATAAATCGTCTCAAAGTCGTTTAACCGCAGTTAGCCGAAACAGCTGTCACAAAAATCAAAACTAAAATAGTTTTAAAAATTAAGTGCAGTTCTCTGAATTAAACACAAAAACAATTAATGTATTTTTTTTTTCGTCATTTGTTTTTGGGGTGTTATGCCGTGTTGCACTATCTCCTTCTTTAGGGCAATTACACATCTGCTCTGATGATGGACACTGTAACGCTGTCCGAAACGTTGGCTAAAGAAAGAGGTAGCGCAACACGGCATAACACCCCAAAAACAAATAACGGAAACACTTTTGGCCGTGGAAATCTAAAAACTTATCCAATTAATGTTTGTTAATATCAGGTCTTAAGTGAAATGAAAACATTTTGATAAAACTAATGCTGCAATTATAAACGACAAAGCAAAACACTTCCTCCCCAGCTTAAGACTTCATTATAATATTGCGAGCTTTTAAATCTCTGATTCTTCCCCTACCAACTATCCGAATTTATTTATTAGGTGGCATTAACATTATACTTAAAAGAAAGCTTAAAAAGATTACACGATTATACTTAAAAGATGGATCAAAGAGTATCCCTTGAAGAGAGGTAATTTTTTATAACTACAATATTACATTAAGATCTTATGTGGGCACAGGCCTTTCTGAAAAAGAAATAAAAAATTAGGAATGGCCATCACTTCCGTATAATTCCTATGAATAGCCATATCTACCAGATAATTCCGGGAGAGATGACCAGTTGAGTTTTTTGGTATAGTTAATTTTTTCACTCTTTATCTCTTTTCATAATTGTTTTTTTTTAAATTTTTTTTATAGTTAATACCGCACAAGAGTCCCAACTGCTCCCGTCTGGAGCCAGTGAGACTATGGCATCCCCAATCGGGGTATGTTGTGAGGCTGAAGGTAGTGGGGAGGGGAAGGAGATAGGGAAGAGGAAGGTGGGGAAGTACCTGGCTATTCAGATCTGGTCACTAAACACGGCTAAAGCCATTTTCAAGCAACGTTTCAATTCTGAATGGTGGTCTTACACCAGGGCGATACTGATAGTATCTTCCACTCTGGAACGTGCCGCAAATATACTACATATTATTTTAAATGAATAAATTGTGAAATAACACAAATATCAAATAAAATTTATTTGCGCATGCCGGGTTCGAACCCGCGACCTTCGGATTGTGAGTCCAGAGTCTTACCTCGGGACCACGGAGGCCGTCAAGTGCATTGTGCAGCTATTGAAGAATTATGTACATATTTTTTTGGATATAGTAATCAATAAAACTTTATTTAGTACAACAAAAAAATGTTCTAAAAAATGCGGCCAACTCCACCAGACTAACCGTATAATGTGTATGGTATAATCCACCATTAAACCTAGTCTCAAGTGTCTAGGATGAACAAAGTATGTATGAAGAGTGAGTTAGTGATGAATTTAAGTAAGTGTAAAGTCGTAGTGTTTGAAATAGAAAGTATGAAAACAGTGTGTGATAAAGTTGTGAATGATGAATATTTGGAGTAGGTGGTTGAGTTATCTGTGTAGTATGTTTACGAGAGATAGGAAGGCTGATAGAGATATTGAAAGAAGTGCAAATGCCGGTAACTCGATTAATGGAGGACTGAATGCTGTTGGCTCTAATAAAAAATTGTCGAAAGAAGCGAAGCTATCAGTCCACAATGGGGTCCTGGTACCTACCCTGATGTATGTCAGTGAGGCATGGAACTGGCAGAGGACGGATGAAAGTAAATTGAATGCTGTTGAAATGAGATCCCTGAGGCGTATGTGTGGTAAAACCATGTATGTGATCAAATTTGGATATCCGCAAAGAATGCAAAGCTGATGTAAGCGTTATGAGTAAGATTAAGAAAGGGACCCTCAGAAGGTTTGGGCATGTAGAGCAAATGAACGAAGAAAGTAGTGTAAGAATATGACGCAAATGTGAATGGTAGAAGAAGTCGGGGACGCCCGAGGAAGACATGGCACGGTCAAGTGAATCAGATACTTGAGTCGGGCCATGTCAAAAGTCAAAATTATAGAAGAGTATGTATATCGTATGAATGTGAACGAGGCAAAGAGTGTGTGCCAAGACCGAGTTGTTTGACGGTCCATCCTATCCGCCTACCCCTGCGGGGAAATGGCGTGATGGTTAGTTAGTTAGTTAGTTAGTTAGTTAGTTAGTCACAAACGGATTTGCTTTCTTATATATTTCAAAGAGTTATATAATATGTAATAATAATTATTACATTTATTTATTGTAGGTACTAGAACAGTGTAATATTACGGCGTTCACATACCCCCGCAAGAAAAAGTAAGCGATTTTTTGTTTTCATGGAGGACGTTTAAAAAAAATACTTTCGTTGATTTTTGGTTCGTTTTGGGTTTTTTATTTCCTTCTCTATCTTTTTAAATCAAAGTTGCATTGGTATCCTTTTAGTACCTGATGTTAAGGAAACGTACATATGGAGCTTGTTAGGTTATCTGAAATGGTTGAGGGAAAAAAACGACTCGAAATATATGAAGCCTAACATTCCGAAAGTGAGCTTATATGACGATGAAAAGTATTTTTCAAAAAATATTTATCTTTTTATATTATTTAAAAAGGGTTGTTTATGCTTGTCAATTTTTTTCCTTAAATACTAAAATTTTTTGTGCGTTAATCAATTAAGTAATAATAGGACTTTTATTACATTTCAGTTCCTAAGCTTTGCCATTAGACATTTTTTTACGTGAATACCAAACAAAGGTCTTAACTGCTTCAGAATATTTGGGACCAGTGAGACTATGGCATCCCCCATTAGGATAATCTGAAAGTAATGGGAAAGGGAAGGAGATGGGGTAGAGGAAATCAGGAAAGTACCTATCTATTCAGATCTGGTCACCAAACAGTATAAAGTCATTTCAATTCCGAACGGTGGTCTTACACTAAGTCAATACTGACACCACCTTCCATGTGAAAAGTGCAAAAAATATACTATACGCACATGATTTTAAATTATTAAATTGTGAATTAATACAATTCAATCAAATTTAAATTTACTTCTGCACGCCGGGATTTAAACCCGGATTCTAGTCTCTGACCTCACCCTTCGACCACGGAGGCCCGACATTTATTGTTCGATCAAACAAAATTTATTTTGTTTAATAAAATTCATAAGAAAATGTGCTTTATATCTATTTTTAACTCATCCTTAGCCCACAAATAATAAGCCTTACTTCTTACAATTCATTGGAAATCAGCAATGATTTATTTGCGAACACGTGTTTTGGTGTGACCTTCTTCAACCCCTAGAATGTTCGCCTTTGAATTGTGAAGCCTTATAAACCCAGACTTTTTTACGTTTTTCTTTTCAGGCATGTTTTAAAAAACCTAAGCAGAAAACTTCGTTGAAAATCAGCAATAGTTTTGAAAGAAACGCGAAAACTATTATCGCCAATGTCTCAACTTCATAATAAAATATTAAAATCCTAAAGGAGTTGATCTTTGAGATACATCATTATTGAAGACCTTTCTGGCGATGCCAATATTGAACGGTAAAGGAGAAGCTTAGGATCAATATAGGGGCCAATATTTCCTATATTATAATAAAAACAAATATAAAACTTTTTTCCACTTTAAGTTTAATGACCGTAACCGGTTTCAGCTCGCTAGAGCCATCTTCAGACTGGTACAAAATATTCTTAATCTACGGTTTATATACATAACATTTGAGGGAGGGGAAGCGGGGTGGTCTTAAGGGTTTTAATCAATTATACTAATTACATTTGTTACTAAGTAGTTTTAGACTGTTGAATTTCTAAATATTTTGGTTATTCCAGTGGGCTAATTACCTTGGGTTTGTAGCTCACTTCAATATTGTTTAGGAAAAACCTTACAAGTGGTATGAATTATTAAAGACCTAATTTTATTGTCAAATCGTTATTACATTTATGATGCATGGGATTTTTTTAATAGCTTTTTGAAGGGATACATGTTTACATTGGAGTAGGAATGGTCATTTTATTAGCTAAATACATATTTTAATTTCGAAATTATTATGAAAATTACAATGGATACAAAAGTGGAGACTTAGCAAATGACTCTAATTGTTTATTCATTACAAATTTATGGTCTATTTTTTTAGTTAAGCGGGAAATTTCTAAAGATTCTAGTCTATCTAGCTTATGGCCTTTATTACAAGTGTGGAGGACTTTAATATCTCTGTCTTTATCAAACGAGTGATTGTTTTCTAGTAAATGTAATGCTACATTTGATAATTCGCCTTTGTCATTTACCCAGTTTGTAAAGTGTTCTTTGATTCTGGTTTTGAATGACCTTCCAGTTTGGCCTATGTAATATGACGGGCAGTTGGCGCAGTTCACTTGGTAAACTCCCGAGTTTTCAAGTTTTTCTCTCTTGTCTTTATTGTTGATTAAAATTCTTCCCAGAGAATTCACATTATAAAAAGCTGTTTTGAATTTATCATTATTAGTTAATCTGGATATTTTTGTCGATATTTCGCCAATATAAGGGATTTTAATCCATTGTTTAGAGATATCATTTTCATTTTTATTTTCAAGGCCTTGTGAAATAATTGCTAATGTAAGCTTTTTATCTTTTTTCTTCAATAAACTGTCAATAGTTTCGCTCTTGTATCCATTGTTCTTTGCTATAGTTTTAATAATATTTAATTCATTTGTATAATTTATATAATTCGAAGGCACATGTAGAAGTCTGTGAATGAGTGAATAAAATACCGATAGTTTATGTGAAATGTGGTGTCTAGATGTGTTGTGTATGATGTTATCACTATATGTAGGTTTTCTATAAATTGAAAATTCTAATTTTTTGTTAATGATTTCAATACTTATGTCGAGAAAATTAATTTTGTTTCCCCCCATTTCCATTGTAAACTGGATTGATTTATTAATGTTATTAATTTCTTTTAGAAAAATATCCAATTGTCTGTGTGTTCCTGTCCAGATAATTAAAATGTCATCTACGTATCTACGATAGAATGTAACTTTTTTAAATGATTTTAATTTTTCAATCGATTCTTCGATGTAATCCATGAAGAATTCTGCTAACACCGGTGAAATCGGACTCCGCATGGCTACACCATTAGATTGAATATAATAGTTGTTATTGAATCTAAAGAAATTTTGTTCTATACATGTATTTAGTAGTCTTGTTATTTCTTTACGTTTTATCAAATTAATGTTTATTTTTTCCATGTAATTATTAATGATTATCTTTAATTCGTTTACTGGAATATTGGAGAATAAGCTCACAACATCAAATGAGACTAGGGTAGCATTATTAGGTACTGTGATGTACTCCAGTGAAGGTACTCCTGAGTACTACTGAGGTACTCCAATGTAAACATGTATCCCTTCAAAAAGCTATTAAAAAAATCCCATGCATCATAAATGTAATAACGATTTGACAATAAAATTAGGTCTTTAATAATTCATACCACTTGTAAGGTTTTTCCTAAACAATATTGAAGTGAGCTACAAACCCAAGGTAATTAGCCCACTGGAATAACCAAAATATTTAGAAATTCAACAGTCTAAAACTACTTAGTAACAAATGTAATTAGTATAATTGATTAAAACCCTTAAGACCACCCCGCTTCCCCTCCCTCAAATGTTATGTATATAAACCGTAGATTAAGAATATTTTGTACCAGTCTGAAGATGGCTCTAGCGAGCTGAAACCGGTTACGGTCATTAAACTTAAAGTGGAAAAAAGTTTTATATTTGTTTTTATTATAATATATTATAATGGAATTCCACCATGAATTATCAGTTTCAAAAATAGAAATGCCAATATTTCCATTGAGATGCTTGGAGTTAATAAGTAACGCAGACCGGCTAAAGTTTCAGAGCTCCATATAAATCTGGCCTCCAAGTGATGGGATTTTTGATTGATTCAACATTTGCACAGAATCGCAAAGGCTGGCAATTCGTGTAAGAGGCAATTTGGTGTTAATGGACCGACTGCCATCTCTTATGCACAGACGCAATGCAGGCATACTGAGACTGTTCTACTTCTCTTTCAACAGAGGCTGCCCGAAGGAGCTAGCAGCATTGATTCCATGTACACCAACAGGAAGGAAGAATTATTTTACGGGTCGAGCTTAAAATCATGTATCCCGTTTTTTATAAATTTATTTTTAGGATATTTGATTGGAGCCAACTGTTAATTTTTTCTAGATTGAACCATTTCATTGGACCTTCGTAAAATTAATTATCTTATATATAAAAATCAATATTTGTTTGTTTGTTCGTATTTTATGCGCTGCCATACCGTTCATCCGATTGCGATGAAACGTTGGTGATTTGTTGTGCGCATGCCCGCAAAGCTATATACATTGGTAAGCTCTGGCGTTATGAAATTTGTATAAAAAATATTACAAGTGGAGCGCGAGTGGTTTGAAAATGTGTGTATTTCATATATTTTAGCAGCAGGGAAGGAAGACAGGAGAGGAAGGGTAACGAAGGAGGTGGGGTTCGCGGGAGGGCTGACGAGGGAAGGGAAGGGGAACGAGGCGCGGGAGGGAAACGGGGAAGTTTGGGAAAGAACTTTCAGGGAGAAACAATTTATTTATTTGAATGGCATTGCAACGCAATCCGGGTACCCGCTAGTGAGTAAATAAAATAGATCAAAATAAAGCAATATGTTACGTTGGGATTGCACTAACCGCCCCACATCCTGGAATAAAATAAACAGATTATTTTTATTATTTATGGAATATGAAATCCAGTGGGTGACACCATCAGCATTAAAGACGTAAATAAATTGTCGAATTTATCTCAAAGTAAAATCGCAGCATCCGAAGTTTTAGAGAGGAGATGTGTTTATAGGTATCGAGGTGACTTTTTTTCCTTCAGTGGGTAGAAATGTGAATAAGCAAAATATTTATGAGCGGAGATGTCAGAGATGCTGTGGAACCGTATTTATTTTGCATACGAAAGTACTTACCTCGTTTTTTGGTTGGATGTGAGTAATACCGCCCTAATATTATTTATGAAGCTTTTATAAAGAAACAGAATGTTAACATGCGAAGCCTTTACTCCGCGAAGCCACGAAGGTATAAAATGTAAAAAATGTGTGGTTTCAAAATTGTTTTATCTTACTGACTTTAATACTATTTTGTTTCACTGTGGCAAAAGGCAGGTAGGTGAATAAGGTTGAATCATCCTACTGTCGACAAGATTTATTAATTTGCAAATGTTCGGATTTTTTTTTTGAAAAAAAGCCTAATGCAGACTTTTGCAAGGAGGTGTTGAAGTTGGATGATTTTGAGTTATTCGATCACCATTTTTTCGACGCTTTCTTGCATTTTGTTTTCTGGGAGCCTTTCCGATAAACATTGCAAATTTATAGACTTGCCCTAACATAAACTACGTGAACATATTTTTGACACCAGAAAGGTTCTAGAATGCTTTCACTAAACTAAGACATTCGTCATTCATTGACCCCCGAAGAGCGCACATTGAAATAACCAGACCATGAGCAAAAAAGCATAGTTCACTTAAAGGCAAAGGTTGCAGTCCAATGTGAGACTTTCTGCGCAGGATCTGAATGTTCTTTTTTGAACGAAAAGTTTGGCGTAGATACGCAAATTTTTTTTTGTAAAAGTGTTTAACTAAATAGTTAAACACAATATTATTTTTGAAACAAGCCCTAACTTTTGCTTACCTGATTTCGGATGTGCTATTTAGAATTTTACGCAGCCAGCAATTTGCGTGATTTTATACAAAGAACTAGTAAATCGTAAGCATTTATTTCCGAGGGCTGGTTGGTGATATTTCAATGCGATTTGCGTGTACGCTGTAAGATTTATTTATTGACAAATAACAGAAAAGAAGACGGTTACGTTGCCTTCCACCCTCCATGCAATTTGGTTTGACGCCCTTTCTGTGATTGGCTGGTCTATTAATTGATTGTCTTTACACATATACATGTTCGACCACCACAACACGGGCATGTGCCTAGCATGGTGGTCGAAAAATCATAAAATTCATGTAACAAACATTTTAATGAATAAAGAAAACTTAAAAAAAAAAAAAAAAATAACAAATATTCTCTCCGTGATCAAATCATTAGGGGATTTTTCAAATTTTTAATACGTCGAATCCATTTCAGATCTTTTGATTCGCAATGCAGTAGAGGCATTTACGTGTTTGAACGTAATCGTGCACACTAATACTATCGGTAATAAGCAACAAAGGGGTTCGTTTGAAACACCCGCCGGCAGTTTCTCTTACGATACAGTACTCCAATATAATAGCAAGGATCTCTTCATTCCGACTTATCTTTTTATGAAGCAGATAATTGAACAATACACATCTGCTGACTGTTCAAATCGCAAGTGCGCCCAACTGTTGAATTTGTTAGCAACCTCTGGTCTGGAACCACTAAGACTCCTCGTCAGGATACATCGCCATCGGTTGTATAGACAGACGCATTATTCTAAAATATTTTGGTGTAATAAAATTATATTATAATATATGTATACGTGTACATTTACAGTGGCACGCACAGAATTTTTAATTAGGATGGGCAGTAAATTTATTGACATTAAAAACCTTACCACATACTTGGTAGGTTTCCGCTAAGAATAGCTAAGCTGCTGGCTTTAGTCGATGTTTGATTGGGATTACAGCCACATCAAATATCCAAATAACCAAATTTATGAGTATTATTGGCCAATTACTGGAAAATATATAAAATTTATATTTTTTAATTAAAGCCAACATTTAGTTAGTAAAGTTGTACTAATTAACGGAGGTACCAACATATGGCACTGACAGCTACATCTGTGATTTGTACCGAAAGGCACTGTCTTTTGGACACTTACACAAACGAGTCCTACCTTGAATCAGTATTGCGCAAACGTGAAAATTTTTTTGATGTAGAATACGGTTTACATTTGAATTTGATAGGTTCGTCATTTTGCGCGCGCGGCGCTGTGATTAATTGTCGGAACATCGTGCTTAAATCGTTCGAAGATTGATGTCTTGCTAAAATTATATGAATTTTAAAATGTTTTATATTTTTATGTGAGTCAGGTTGGATAGGCGCTAGGCAGTGCTTATATGCCTACATGGGTTGCGCACTTCAGTGTATACACGTAGAAGCCTTTGTTAGATCGCTCGTCTTTGGGTCTTGGATATTTCCACGGAAATTGCCAATTTGCAACACTTCCTTCTTTTCATTCTTCATCAGGACGTTGTTCTGCAGTGACTCATTAGATTCTAGACAGAACATTCTTGGTTAAGTATCTTGAAAAATGTATGTCATCGGAAATAGAAACCCTTGAAGCTTTTCTAGATATTATCGCGTAAAACGTAAATTTTCCTTGAGATGCAATTTAACGAGTGTATGCAGTAAGATAAAAATTAAACAGAAATTTCAACTGATGACCCTGTATAACCCTTGATTAATGAGCTCTGGCATCGTCAAATTTGTGCAGGTTTTCTCTTCAGAATTCAAAGCAATTTTCAAGGGTTGCGTGAAAATTTTCATAGTTACTTGACCCGTGAAAATTATTAAAAATAAAATTGGTTTAAAAAGTTCTAAAAGTGTGTACTTCACACGCGATAGAAGTGAAACCTTTTGAAAACTAAAGAAGACAAGAGTGGGGAGGCTACATAGCTTCGCACAAAGAGGAGACCGATCATGCTATCTCATCCCCCTTTTTTTACATTAGCTCCACACAGGAGGCCCTGAGGAAAATTATTTTCCTCAGGGCCTATGTCATCTTTGAAAATGCTGTGTGGAGGGTATTTTTGAGGAGAGGAAGGAGTGAACATGGGTCTTGAAGAGACCCATGTTGTAGGAGGGAGGAAACTCAGAGGCCGGCAAATCGTTCCACAGCCGAGCTGTTGAACTCAATAACGAGTCGTAAAAACGACCCGTTCTCATGTGACTCATGTCATGCGTGTTTGGCGTGTTCATGCACGCTAAATCCTATAGGTGTTTGTGTTTCTACTAAGGAAACAGTGAGTGATTCAAGTTCGATTCTCGGTCGCAACCATATATATATATATATATATATTTAAACATTGAAATATTAATAATAAACATATTATAACACTAAAACGTGATATATTACATATTCTAAATATTCTTCAATTTTTGTTCAATAAAAAGTGTTCTTAAACTAGGGGAATTTAACATGTAAGACGGTATTCAAAATAAGAAGTGATCAATTTATGTTTTATCATCATGCTAAAAGCTCAGTTAACTTCTCATTTCGATATGCATTTCCTCATTTTCACAGTCGTAGGTAGTATCATTTCCGATGAAGATGTTATCTTGTTTAAGGCTTTTCGTTATAAAGAAGCGTTAGATCTGGTAATGAAAAATCGTAATAATCGTAAAGTCGTTCTTGAGGGTCTTGTTGTCTTCATTAATGTTTATTTTCAAATTCGCAGTTAGCACTTGTTCACAACACACCATATATCGCGTCGTTAAATCATCTCATATATTATATCATGGATTTAGAAGTAAATAAAATTTTATGTTGTTACGTAAAGGATTTATACAACAAGGTGTGTGGATTCTTTGACATATATTATGTCTATGATTTCGGTGTATGTCATTCCAGCATTTACAGATTGACAATTGTGCATTGACCAGATTGCCAACCCTGGAATTTTTTGGGTGACAATGGTTGCCGAACCTGCAATCGAATCAAACCTGGAGATCTCGCACGGACGATCGATAAAACCCTGTATCAATGAAATATTGACTAAATCCGTCATTTATGGTCACTAATCAATACCTGCATGTACGGTCCAAAATCGGTAAGGGATAAAAATATTAATTTATAAACTTTGCTAATACACTTTGTGGCGTCATTTTTAATTAAATAAAAAGAAATAAGTTTTTAAGAACACAGCTGTATAATAATTTTATTTATTTTATTTATTTGAGACACAAACAGGATATTTACAGAGCATTATTTTGGTTAATGTATAACAAATTGAGATACAAATATAAATATCTCTAGACTACTGTGTCTACAGTAATAACATTAGCTTATTCACAGACACATGAAAAACAATGTAAGTATTTTTTTACATAATTTAGAAACTTAAATAGAAAATTTGAAATACGTGATAGCTACATAATATTTAAAGCGTTTATTAGAAATAATAAAACAACATTTTAGTTGCACAAATCATGAAGATATTTCTTAAAACAAGTAAAATTATTCACAAAAATATCTATTATAGAGTGTGATTTAGTGAGACCGTTGTAAGATCGTGACATTCTTGATATGGGATTAAAGTATTCCGTATTATTGTTAAAAATTTCGGTCCAAAATATGTCAAATTTTCTGGTAGATTTGGGCCTGGCGTATAAATTGATTTCGTTGATTAAGTTACCATCTACTAGGTTGTTAACAATTTTATAAAACATTAAGAGGTCATTTATATTACGTCTTTTAACTAGACTCTCTAAATTGAAATGTGTAAGTCTTTGTTCGTACCCGTCTAGAAGATGGTAGACACCTGACCGGTAAGACAAAATCCGTGTAAATTTCCTTTGGACTGATTCAAGTCTAGATACCTGTGAAATATAGTGTGGATTCCAGACTGTTGACCCGTACTCAAGAACACTACGGATTAATGAATTAAAGAGAATTATTAGGCTATTAAAATTCTTAAACAGTTTGGTTGATCTTACAATGAAACCAAGTAATTTATTTGACTTACTCACAATGTATTCAACACATTAGTAAGTCAAATATTATTAAAATGTTTCGAAAACGTTTTTTATGTCAGGATAAGATAAATGTTAAAAATAACAAAAGACAATTAAAATATTTTGTTTCTTCAAACTTCGCAAATTCATTTATTTATTGTCTCGTCTCATGAATCTCGTCTTCATTTTATGTTTTAATTAGGTAGGTACCTAATATGTTATCATATTTTGTTTCTCTTTTTCTTCTTTTAGCTTTTAATTTACGCTTTTATGTTATTGTATGTATTATAGTTGTTATGAAATATGGCAGACTGGGATTGCTCGCCCCTCCCAGTCCTGCTGGAATAAAACCTTAAATAAATAAATAAAATATTGTTATTAAGTTTAATTTGCAGAACTCCATTTTAATTTTTTTTATTTCTTTTATATATTCAATAATATTATTATTGAATTTATAATTACAGTTTATTTATGAACAAGTTCTGCTAGGTAATAATTATTACACGTGACAGCTGTTTCGCCTTCTGAAGGCATAATCTAACAGTTTGATAATGTCTAATTTAAAAAAAATAAAAAAATAAAAATTCGCATATTCTCTTTGTGGCGTCATTATTAATTTAATGAAAACAAATAACTTTGTGTACACCACTATTTTTTATTTTTTTTTTATTTAATATAGGTATTTAAGTATACATAGGTGTTATATAAATTACATACCGGTACAGAAATTATTTAAAATTGCAATCTCACCAAAGAAGAAGCTAGTTCTTGTGCTTGATGAACGAGTTACACTAATTATAACAGAAATAGAATAACATTATGCAATAGGTAAGTATATAATGGGAACAATTGAAACTTC
Source organism: Glyphotaelius pellucidus (assembly GCA_936435175.1). NCBI lineage: Eukaryota > Metazoa > Arthropoda > Insecta > Trichoptera > Limnephilidae > Glyphotaelius > Glyphotaelius pellucidus. The sequence continues at coordinate 11,035,852 of OW386558.1, forward strand.
TGGATCATCTATGTTTCATCATCATCCATGTTTCAAAAACTATGTTTTCTTCATCAGGATATAAGTTAATAAAAAATAACAAAAGACAAAGCCATCTTTTAAATTTATTTACATATTAATAATTATATTTATAATAATTTATTTGGTTATTTAGACTTCCTGTCTTTTTTTTAAAAAGATTTTTTTATTATGTAAATGTAATTTTTACCCATCCTAAAATAATTTTTATATTTTATTCTATGTAATTGTTTTTAAAGATATTTTTAGTATTTAATCACCTCTCCTTTCTAATATTTTGTCTATGTTCTAATTTGTTTATACTTATTTGTCTTTTGTTATTTTTTATTCTTATTATCCTGACGAAGAAGTCCTGGCGTGTTTTGAAACATGTTGATATTGTTAATTAAATGATGGTGTACACAAAGTAATTTGTTTTCATTAAATTAAAAAAATAGTTTGTCTTTAATTCTTATTTGTCTTTTGTTATTTTTAATATTAATCTTATCTTAACAAAAAAACTTAGATTTCGAAACATGTTTACAATATTGATTATAAAGTGGTGTTTTTACAATTTTTTATTTAATTATAACTATTCCCTGTTGCATTTTGCTGTACAATTTCAGATTACAGTTTGGTTTTCGTGTTTAACCATTTTGAGCTGCTATTAGACTACCTTTTGCGTTTGTGACCTTTTCACATTGAAATTTGTTCATCATTTGCGTACGTGACATTTTCAGAATATACCTTCACCTCCTTTGGTAACACAAAGTTATCACTTTTTCCCATCCGTCTGCCAAATTCTGATCGCCATCTCGCCCAGATGTAAAACTTCCCTAATAGTATTATTTATACGACAATAAAGCGGCGTCGAGAATATTCGTCGCGGTTGACTCCAATAAACATTGGCGGCAAAACGTGGTCAGTGAATATTAAACTGCGTCGGTTTATCCGGGGACATTCCTGCGTTGTGACTGCGGCGCCATGGCCCGACGTCTATAGACGTCTTCCAGAATTCTTCATCAGATGGACGACATTTTCATAGAAATGTCGGGTATTTCTGCACGGAAAATGGGTCACCTAATACTATTAAGAAAATTAATCTAGATATCATGTAGGTAAGAGTATTCATAATAATATTTGCGTTTGGTATCAGATGTTAAAACTATGGATGGCTTCCAACTGGTTATTTTCATTAAACGTGTAAATAGATCCGTATGATTTCAAAAGAGGCAATCTGATGGAACGTCAATTTTTCAGCAGACCAAAAAAACCTTTACCTCGAAATACTTGAAAAAATAACATAAATATTTTTCATTGCGTAAAATATATTTATTAACGGTTCGTTTAAAGATTTTTATCTTGTAATTAAAATGTGAATTTGAGTAAAATGTGAAAAGTATTTTCAAGAATGCCGTTTTTGAAAGGGACATTTTCTCATTGAAGCTTTTGATTCCAAAAAAATGTCAGATTGCCGGTTATGATTTTAATATTTTTATAGCACTACTAATTTCATACCACATTTCGATGAACCTATGAACTCGTTACGTCATCATATTGGAGCTTCGAGATTGGTCGACATTATAAATTACCAGATTGGTTTCTCTTTCTATAGCCGATTTCCATGTTTGAAATTTAATCGCATTTTGAAATTGAAATTGAAAGCTGAATTACAGTTTTTAGTTCGAAATTCTGATGCAGATGTATAGAGTTTTAAATCCTCAATGTTGCCTCATTCATAACTTATTTTACTCAAAAATGATTGATTGCCGGCTTTAAAATTATTCGACTAAATTAGATGTGCTTTTTGCCGGCTTTGAAATTATTCGACTAAATTAGGTTTATTGTTATCAAATTTATTTTGTAGTACTCATTTATAATTTTTAATTTTTTTAATATTTTCAATTTTTTGATCGTTTAAAAAAATACAAACCTAATTTGCCGATCATTTTCTGGATAAAAAATCACCCAATTAGTGATAATAATAAGAAACTCATTTGCACATACAAAATAAAGGCCATGAACTAATTTTTTTAGAGCAGTTGAAAATAAATAAAAATTCTAATAATCCGAAAACTAGTTTGATAAATGAACAAAAAAATATAAAACGCTTGCCACTCGTGGATAAAGTTTTAGACAATTTCAAATACTAGAGACCTTAAAAATTCTTAAACTGTAAAACTGTAAGATTTATAAAACTGCAAAAAGTCACCATTTGGGAATAACTCACTTAACGACTGTCAAACAATGTAGTAATTGTGAAAACTTTAAAAGGGTAGTAACCATAGATAATTCCCGCATGTTACTGGAAAATCAATAAGGGTCTACCGCAGTTTGATAATGCCTTCAGAAGGCGAAACAGTTGTCACGCGTAATAATAATTACATGGCAGAACACGTTTACAAATATTTTTACTAATTAAATAATTATATTATTGAATACGTAAAGGAAATAAGAATTAGGTGTGCGTTATTAACCCGAGCATTCAGATGACTTTAGAAGGTGAAAAAGTAAGAGTTTCAAATCCATATTTTCTCTATGATCAAAAATTATTGTTGTAATTCAATAGCAATATTATGCAATCTTAGCTAGTTAATTGACATTTTACATTAAATTTCTAAGCTTTATCCCGAAAATAGCTATGAAGCTAACGCCAGAGATTTATACAATAAGGTGTCTATATTTTTGACAGACATTACTGGTACTTTTGTACACACACTTTTATAATCCAACCTGCAACTCCTCAATTCAAATTCTAATTTTCATATATTTACCTACAATAATTTATGTTGCGATTTATTCCTACGAAAAATAAAATTTGAAAATGATCGCTAAAAAACAAAATATTTTGTTGACGATATTATCTATTTACTTTCCAGACAAAAATGATTACTTCTTACACCAAACAAAACACAAATTTACATCAAAAACGTTCAGAAAAATAATAAAAATCTTATCACGTATTTATTCCACATACAAATAATGATTGCTTGCTTTGATCGCATTGAACGAAATTTCATTGTATTTTGACAGAGACAACGTATCAGGGACAAAAATAAACCAATTGTAACACTCTTGCAAATTGATTTCATCGCTTTTTTATTGACTGTAAATCTGAGGCAAGTAGTCTCTTCTGTTCGGCGTATTTTCTTATTAGATTTTATTTCAACTTTTGTTATTCTCAAGGTTGAAACTCAGCCAATTTTACTTTAATTGTGGCTGTGAAACTGGGAAAAATAACACAATTTTATTTGAGGAGCCATGGGTAACACCAAACAGTGTTTTCTTTTATGTTTCAAATCTGTCTATTCTGTAAGAAACAAGGGAGATGGGAAGAGAATAATTTTTATTGCTAAAAGTGTCGCATACATCGAACAACAGCACCATTCTCTTGTTTAAATCAACATTGATCCCCTCGGCACCGGTGCATAGTCGGGAAACACGCAAAACGCGCGCTCAACATTTGTACACGGTTGACATTAGTCACATGAGAACGGGTCGTTTCTACGACTCTTTCTTGAGTTCAACAGCTCGGCTGTGGAACGATTTGCCGGCCTCTGTGTTTCCTCCCTCCTACAACATGGGTCTCTTCAAGACCCATGTTCACTCCTTCCTCTCCTCAAGAACACCCTCCACACAGCATCCTCAAAGATGACATAGGCCCTGAGGGAAATTATTTTCCTCAGGGCCTCCTGTGTGGAGTTAATGTAAAAAAAAACACACCTAACGCTCAATTGGTTCTCAAATCTGCAAATGCATCTAAATCTGCATTGACTCTGCCGCTTTGAGAGTCCGTCCGTGCAGATTGGTTGTAGCTCGGTGGCAGTCAATAATTTTTTTGCCAAACCTCCATGTGTTTCTTTTATATTATAATCTATTCATCGGATCAGTATTTTTGACAGGCCCTTGAATACAAATATTTTTCTTTTGTCTTTTCTTTCAATGTATTATATGTTGTGGCTCTTGATTATGAACTCTACAAATATGTACCTAATTATCATCATCATCACTCTTGGCTCTACAACCCCTGGTGAGTCTTGGCCTCCTCAAGAGTCTCCCTCCGCTAATTTTGGTTTTGTGCCAGCTCTCTCCAGTTAAGAAGCTCCAAGGTAGTAATGTCTTTGAGGACGTTGTTTAATCTTGGCCTTCCCAGGCTCTTTTACCGTATTGGTCTTCAGTTCATCAGGGACTTTGGCGCTTGATGCTCGGCCATTCTCTCCACGTAACCCAGCCACCTAATTCTTCCCAGTTTTATTAATTTTGTGACATTTACCTTTTACGTCTTCGCCAAAATCCATTTATGGAACCGGTCCAAAGATACACCTCAAAATTTTCCATTCACAAACGCCCAGTGCTCGCTCATTCCTCTTAGTACCCACATCTCAGCTGCGTGCTTGAGCCTAAAAATATATATATACACATAAATATAAGATAATAAAATATAATTCAATTAATATAAAATATAATTCAATAAAATATATTTTAATCAATATATATAATAATCTGAGCTATTATAAGAAAATTAATCTATTGTGAGCTAGTATAAGAAAATGAATATTCCATTTTAAATTTCCATTTTAACAGGACCATACTTCAAAATAGGTATATTATCGTATATTGATTTTCACCGCGTTAGTATCTTGCCAAAAGCAATGGAAATACGCATTTCGATTCTTTTGAGTGTTTTTCTTTAATCCAATTGGTTTGTTTAACGTGTTTTACGATTATTTTTATCATTTGATAATGGCTTTCTTTGACTTTTGCAAATGAATACAAACCAAAATTTCCTTCAAAATCATAAAATTTGTAAATAAGTACTTAAATGCCTATCTAGATTAATAAAAATACCTTTACTTATTTAGAAGAACATTTTAGTTTTTTAATCACATTTTGTCAAAAGCAATGTAATAACCGTCCTTCCATGTATTGAAAAAAGATCCATAAGAAAATTAAAATAAATGCAACGGTTTCATATTTGAAAACAGAATTTTCAGTGAAGCATTAAAATGGCCACCATTTAACGGAACCGGAACGTACAAAAATTTTACAGAGACGAAATTCAAAATGGTCGAAACGGGACTTACGGGCTTACTTACTTAACGGGTTACGCTCAGTCAGTAAATCGTTTATCAATAAACATTTAAAATCCTACGAGGGTAGCAGGAAAGAGAGCTAGGGAGATCTAAACATAGCTGGTTGGATATGGAGGTAACACAGCGTCTCCGATTTGCAACTCTAGGGAGAGAGCAGGATATCAGTAGAGTTGTACCAGGTTTACAACCGATTTTGACATAGTTATATTTTTTATTCCGCACGACGGGGGGGGGGGGGGGGGGGGGGGATTTGGTGCAGTCCCACACGTCCGACAGTTAGTAGTTATACATATTGGTTGCGTTTTTTCTTTAAAATCTCCGTTTGCTGCAGATTGCTATCGAATAAATAATTAATTTATTTATTTATATACGCCTTGAAAGCTATATATAATATTTACAATATCATACTTTTTATTTATTTATTTGTAAGAGACAAACAGCTTTTACATTAAATATAGATACATACTTATAAAATTAAATTAAGTTAAGTCAAAAAGATCTCCTATGTTAAAATTATTTGAAGATGGAGTTTTATAAGATCTAAAAATTAATTTTTGGTGTGGGGGAGAGGAAGAGGAAAATAGGATAAGGATAGGAGATGCTCCCGATACATTCTACAATCTTGAATTAATTTGAATTAATTTTAATCATACGCGTTACTTTTATTCGGTATTTCTGAAGGGTATTGCTAAAAATGTCTATATTGTAAATGTTGTATTATATTGCGCACATAAACGGGGAATCGGGGAATTTTTTCTAATGTTAGTTCTACATGATGGTAAATAAAATAAGTCGGATTTTCTTGTTGATCTAGTCGGAATATGAATGTTTATTAAGTCGGTAAGCTCTGGCAAGTCCAGGCCATTATTCAAAATTATAAATAACAAGGTTTGGTCAAAAATGCGTCGTGTATATAGGGAGTTGAAGTTGTGAAATTTAAAAGATTCGGTGTTATTTGAAAAGTGTAAGTTTTGTTTGCAATTTATGTGTTTAAAATTTTTTTTTTTAATACTTTCGATTCTTTCGACATGAGCTTGGTAGAAAGGAGTCCAGATCGGTGTGCAGTGTTCTAAGTGGGGACGGACGTACGCCGTGTAAAGGGAATAAAGAGTTTTAACGTTGCGGAAAGGTTTTGTTATACGAATTATAAATCCCAGCATTTTGTTGGCTTTGTTGATGATTTCGTCAGTGTGTCGTATAAAGTTTAATTTAACGTCCATTATAACCCCAAGGTATTAAAGATACATAGGTTGTTTAGGAGTATAAGTATGTAGTATGTAGCATAATAAACTGGACATTTAGGATACAAGCAGGATAAATATATAGGTATGTAGTGACATTGTAAAATTGCCCGATACCCTGGTAAGGAAAATGGGAAAATACCACAGACTTACCCGATGCCGCCGGTTGTGTGTCCAGCCTGCCTCAAAGGGGTCATAGATGTTGCGTGTGCATAAATCGAAATTGTTTCTCCAGAAAACATATTTTTTTTTTTTTTTTTTTTTATATTAACTCCACACAGGAGGCCCTGAGGGAAATAATTTCCCTCAGGGCCTATGTCATCTTTGGAGATGCTGTGTGGAGGGTGCTGTTGAGGAGAGGAAGGAGTGAACATGGGTCTTGAAGAGACCCATATTGTAGGAGGGAGGAAACACAGAAGCCGGCAAATCGTTCCACAGCCGGGCTGTTGAACTCAAGAACGAGTCGTAGAAACGACCCGTTCTCATGTGACTAATGTCAACCGTGTACAAATGTTGAGCGCGTGTTTGGCGTGTTTCCCGACTATGCACCGGTGCCGGGGGGATCAGTGACGCTAGTTCCTCGGAGCATCTTCCATTGTAATACCGGTAGAACAAGGACAGCATTCCCACCTGACGCCTGTGCTCTAAAGATTGCAGTCCATTTGTTAAGTTAGGAGAATCTATCAAACGGACCGCCCGTTTCTGCACAGAGTCGAGGGTTTTTTTCAGGTATTTTGGGACTCCAGACCAGAGGTGGCTGCCAAATTCAACCGTGGGGCGCACTTGCGATTTGTACAGGGTTAGCAGTTGTGTACTATTAAAGTATCTGCGGGCCCTGTACAGTACGCTCAGTTTCTGAGAGGCTAACTTAACTCTGGCCTCGATGGAGCCCCCGTACCTGAGCTGGTCACTTAGAGTTACACCAAGCATATCAATGGAAGGCCTGTTCGGGAGATTGCTTCCGTTGAAGGAGACTAGATTATCATTCCGATCCCTTTTAGACGTAATCAGACATGATTGGGTCTTTGAAACATTAAATTCGACGAGGTTATTCTTACCCCAAGAGAAAACACTCTCGAGGTAACCGTCCATTCTTTGTTTCAAAGCCCTCCGAGCCATTGGGATTTGTGAGCCCTTTGGGGGCTTGTCAAACAAAAAGCTATCATGGACTGTACTGTCATCCGCGTAACAATGAATCGGTGCACATGTCAAGAGGTCATTGATGTGCAACAGAAACAAAGTCGGAGACAGAACCGATCCCTGTGGGACGCCAGCATTTATCGAATGCGAGGAAGAGGTGAAACCATCAGCAACCGCCTGAATCGACCTCTCCCTCAAAAAGTCGGCAATCCACGTACACAAGGAAGCGGGAAGTCCGTAAGAAGGCAGTTTGTTGACAAGCCCTCGGTGCCAAACCCGGTCAAAGGCCTTGGAAATATCCAGTGCAACGGTTTGGGTCTCACCAAAGCGTTCCAGGCACCGCCCCCAAACATGTGTCACATACGCGAGAAGATCACCGCACGAGCGGTTCCGCCGGAATCCGTATTGACGGTCGTTAATAATTTTGTTCTTCTCGAGGTATGTGAGTAGTTTGTCGTTGACCACACGTTCCATCACTTTTGACAGAACAGATGTGATCGCTATGGGGCGGTAGTTGGCCGGGTTAGAGCGGTCACCTTTCTTTGGAATAGGGTGAATGATCGCTTTTTTCCAACCAGAGGGCACAGACCCAGACTTCAGGGACATTTTGAAAAGCTTCGTCAAAATTGGAGCTATTTCTGCAGCGCACCTCTTCAAAACCAGGGCAGGTATTCCGTCAGGCCCACTAGCTTTATTAACATCAAGCCCTCGTAAGACTTGGAGTACATCCCGATGCCGAATCCTCAGCTTTTTCATACGAAAACCGCAGTGAGGAACCGACGGCGGGATAGCACCTTGGTCATCGAGGGTCGAGTTTTCCGCGAACATTTTGCCTAATAAGTTAGCCTTTTCGGCGGCGGTATTTGCTAGAGAGCCGTCAGGTCTGGTAAGAGGTGGCAGACTGGGTTTGCAGAAATTGCGACCTATAGAGCCCGCAAGCGACCAGAACGCTCTGCTACCATGCGGGCAGGCAGCCAGCTTTCTGCTGACCTGCAGGTCGTGCTCGAATTTCGACCTATTGATGATTCTCTTACTTTCCTTTGCAATTTGGTTGTATAATATTCTGTTTTCGGACGTTCGAGATGTGTAGTAGGCTCGGTAAGCCGCGTTTTTTCGTCGCACTGCTTCAGAGCATTGTCGACTGAACCACGGCTTTGAGCCCACACCAGTTTCCTTAATAGTGGATTGGATGAAGCCATCCATCGCGGACGTGATGACTTCACCAATTTCCTGGGCACATCTTGAGGGATCCGAAGTCCGAAAACAGACAGCTGACCACGGGAAAGCATTAAAATGTGCCCGCAGACCGAACCAATCTGCAGACCTATAGTGCCACACTTTTCTTTTCAGCCTCTCGTTTGGCGGTCTGAAGGTTACGGGGATTGATGACGTCACCAGGCAGTGGTCCGACGATCCTAAAGGCGCTGTGACGTCAATCTTGTAACCGTGTGGCACAGTGGTTAAAAACAGGTCTAACAGATTAGAGCGGTGAGACTGGACATCAGGAACCCTTGTAGGCTCCTGAACCATTTGCTCCAGTCCGTGGCAAAGGGCAAAGGACTCCGCTTGTCGTCCAGCCGAGTCTGTTGATCCCGAGAACTTCAACCAAGGTTCGTTATGAACATTGAAGTCCCCCAGGACCACAAACTCTGCCGTAGGGAAGCGGGGCAAGAGGTCATCAATAGTGTTGCTTAAATGTTTGAAGAGCTCGGACGTGTCTGATTCGCTAAGGTTAGGTGAGCGGTATAAACACGCATAAAACCTTACCGTACTGGCAAGATTGACGCGCACCCACATTACGTCGAATCTGGAGATTTCCAGATTCAACAGACGCACACAGTTGACGTCAGCTCGACTGTAGAGACACACACCTCCCTTGGGTCTAAATTTGCCTACGAGGATGAAGCCCGGGCAGTCCAGATAGGAGGCGTCTGGAGGCTCGGCTATCTGCGTTTCGGAAAGGAAGAGAAGGTTAGGACGTTGGGATTGATTGATGATTCACATTGTTCAATAATAAACAATTTCAATTTCTGAGGTGGGTATGGGTGCCATTTATTGAACAACCAACACCCCTACCATAGGTTACTCGAAGTGGTTTAGTGGCTTCGCAGGGAGGCCCGGCTTCATGGCATGAAAATTGTCTAGGTCTTGGCAGTGAATGCGTTTTTCAACTTACTGCGTGGCGGGCAGAACTGGGGGAATCTGGTTGAGGGAGACCTTCTGACCTCTCCAGCAGGACTCTCCTTACCCATCAACTTTCTCAACACTTCCTATTCCTACCCACCCTCATATCAAAACTTCCTCTCCTTTATTTTTTAATTTATTTTTTTAATATGAATACCGCACAAGAGTCCCAACTGCCCCATCTGGAGCCAGTGAGACTATGGCATCCCCAATTCGGGTATGTTGTGAGGCTGAAGGTAAAAAGGAAGGAGATGGAGAAGAGGAAGGTGGGGAAGAACCTGGCTACGCAGATCTGGTCACCAAACATGGCTAAAGCCATTTCAAGTAACGTTTCAATTCTGAAAGGTGGTCTTACACCAGAGCGATACTGAGTATCTTCCACTCTGGAACTTGCAGCAAATGTACCATATATTATTTTTATGAATTAATCGTGAAATAACACAAATTAATCAAATAAAACTTATTTGCTACGCCGGGATTCGATCTCGCGACTATCATTTCCCTGAAAAGGACATCCAAATAGCATTCCCAAATACGATGCAGGCCTAGGGGAAACTTTTTCATCAGGGTCTCCTGTATGGAGCTAATGTAAAAAATATTAACTGCGGCAGGGGCGGATTCACAATCCACGAACTTGTTTCTAAAATTTACAGGATATCCCAAAATGTTGCGATGAGTGCGCGGCATTTAACAAGCATTATAGTACTAAGTTTTTCGTCTATGGTCCAAGGTCGAAAGGGTGAATAAAGATGAGTTTATATTTCTCTGACGTGTCGTGTCGAAACGCGTCAGAACGATATCGATTTCATACATTTAGTATCGAATCAACACAAGCCATCACAACACATTGCGACACACTAATATAAATAAATCTCACCATATTTAATGTATGGAACCGATATCGTTCTGACGCGCACGACACGACACGTCAGACAAGTTTAAATCCACGTAATGTAAGATTTAGGCAATTCAACTACAGTCATTCAAACTATATGTAGTTTAACGACTTAACAGATACCATTCTGACACGTCACGACACGACCCATCAGACAAGTTAAAATCCGCGTAATGTATGATTTAGGCAATTCAATTACAGTTGTTTGGTTCTGAAACAGTTTAAAAAAAAAAACTTATTCCATATTCTCCAAGTCCTTTAATCATGTATTCCTTTCTCTTCCTCCTTTCCTCAAAGTCTCTACCAGGAAAAGAAGAATATGTTCCTACCTACATGTGAAAAATTGAACAATATTGCCACCCAAATTTACATTACCCACATGTATAGTTGCAATTTGACATGGGTCACAACTCGCTCGTTCGAAATATCGCAAATAATAGATAAATTTCATTTTTTATCAACTCAAAGTGTGGTTGCTTAAAACCTGGTGTTGTGCCGATATATTAAGAACCCAGGATCGATCCTGAAGCGCCGTAAGAAGCCGTCAAAGGTAAGAGACTTCCTCTCAAAACCTATTCTCCTCGATCAAACTTCAAAACACAATCCATGGTCTTTATTTATCAACAAAAAGGATTTACAGTTCATACATTCTCGTGTCGTGGCATCGGCCGTGACAACAGTCATTCAAACTATATGTAGTTTAACCGCTTAAAAGAGACCATTCTGACACGTCACGACACGACACATCAGACAAGTTAAAATCCGCGTGATGTATGATATAGGCAATTTAACTACAGTCATTCAAACTATATATAGTTTACCGCTTAACAGGTACCATTCTGACACGTCACGACACGACACATCAGACAAGTTAAAATCCGCCTAATGTATGATTTAGGGAATTCAACTACATTTCTACTACACGTCATTCAAACTATATGTAGGTACCTAATTAGCGCAACCACATATTATTGTTCTGCAGACTGCAGTCACCACCGTTTTATGTGTAATATGAAACGTTGATTTATCTTGCATTTTAGTTATTTTTGGCATTTAACTCCATCTGTCTTCATCTAAGTTTTATCATCCCTCCTCCGAAATGATTATTAAATCATCCAATTTGCGAATTTTATTTCGCGGAATCGTAAAGATGAATTTTTCATCAGAAAGTTTCATCGGGAATAAAGCTCCCAGGCGCCAGTGGAACGGCTCCTGATTATGGGAATACCTACGCGGCTCACCAAGCCGCGACGAAATGGTGAATTTTTTCATGAACCCCCGCCCGCTTTATCCACCTAAAGAATTCGCAAAATGGCCGCACTTGATGAATTCGAGGATATAAGCGGCTTATTGCTCGAGAAATTCATCTTGGGCTCTCTCTCAGTTTGAGTTGCTCACTGGGCGATAAAATGATAGTGTGTTGTGGACGTATCAGTGTGCCCAAAAGTATCGTTAATAAATAAGTTAGCTTTGTTGTAAATATTTAATCAGGTTTACAAATAGATTATATTCTTAAATAATTATTTGATTATTGTAATGTTTCTCTGATTGTCCTCTCCAGAGACAATCGTTATTTATTAGTAAAGGCTCCAGTACTATAATTTTCTTATTAAAAGACGTAATTGAGATCAAAGTGACTGTTTGTTGACGTAGGTAATGTACAGATATACTTTAGAATGACTGAAGTCTGAAAGCTAGGTTTGTCTGCCGGGCTCTTACATTATAATGACTGTGCACACCTACCTTCGGCACATCTCGTAAACGAGACCATACGACCCAAATAGCCCATAGAGAACGAAAACTATATAGGAACTAAACATAGACTAATAACAGTGCATTGGGTTCATACCTGCAATAACTAATAATAATAATAATAATTTTCACACAAAATATGCAATACAACATTGGGAAAACTTTGACTAGCCAGCTAGGAATGGATCCCGTTTTAGGCCAGTCAAATTCGCAATTTTAGTTCATATCATAATTAAGAAAATGGTTGATACATGTATTTATTTCCTTTCCTTGCTTCAAATTTTTATATTTTATGGATATTTACCCTAGGGGCACTTAACATAAAACACAACCGTTAAAGTAGAAAAAGAAAAAAACCAGAAGGTAATAATACAAGACAGATCACCGCAGGAGTTGAGGGTAGAAAAGCGGGAAGGGTAATGATGTAAGTTTATAATCAAATGATCATCTACCTTTGTTTTCATTTACTTTCTTTTCGTCTTCTGCATTATGTTCACTTCATGTAGTTCACTTCAACTTTTTGTTTACTAAATTTTATGGCTTAAATTACACGTTTTTCATTGATGTTTTATTATGATGTTCTTTAACTGCTACTTACTTAATATAAAATACTGCTGCAATAAGTGAAATCACAGAATCCTCCTTGAGAATCTCAAGAATTGTATTTTTTTATGTCAGCATAATATTACTTTATCTCAAACGTGCGCATACATCAACACAGGTTTTCGTAGTCAGGTGTTTACAAAACTCTTCCACTAATCCGTACATTTCCTGATTATTGACATTTTTGTAAACTGAATTTAATAGAAATAAATATAAAAATAAATAAACAGTCAACCATTCCCAGATGACAAACATCCTGATAGAATTTATGTAACTAACGTGATACTACGTCTTATAAGGGAGATACAGCATGAAAAATGTGGTTTGGGGGGCCGGTACGTGTATTTTTTGGATAATACCTCTGCCAAAGGTCACTCACTGCGCTTGACGATTTAGAAGAGTGCCCGAGTTTATGTAGTGAGGTTGTCCGAGTATTGGCGGCAGATGCGTCTGCCCACCAACTGCTTAGCGCGCTGGATCGGAGGAGACTGATTGAGGGAGACCTTTTGACCTCTCCCTGAACACCGCAGTGAGAGATGGATTCACTCCTACCCAGATTACCCAGATTTCCACCCACCCGTCATACCTGTTGCCTTTCCAGAACTTCATATCTTTCCGTAAAAGACTCTCCACACAGCATAGGCCTTGAGGTAAGTTTTTGTATTTATTTTCTTCAGGGCCGTGGAGCTAATATAAAAATTAAAAAATGCTTAAATTGACGATGGGCAAATTTGTCCAATGTCATCCGGCAAAATAAATTGTGTTAAATAAATTCCACCATTTAAAAAAAAAATAAATCTTTAATCTTACATTGTTGCAGTAATAAATATAATAACTACGGCAAAAACAAAATAGTGTTATACACATTTTCAAGGATTTCTACCCCAATTAAGAGAGCTAGCTCTTGAGCTTGGTGTAGGAGTTATTTCATAAATTATAAAATAGAGTGTACATTAAATAATATAATCTTAAGTAATAGGATGTTAAATACATATTATAATTTGGCATGAAATGAAATAACAGCATTTCGATTGGTGATGTTATGGTTGTAATTTTTTTAAGAATACTATGACCCTTTTCTTGAATGATACTAAATCTGACTATCGATTATTATTGGCTATTATTCCGTATTTCCAATATCCCAGTAAAAAATTGCTTGAGCATTGTTGGAGGATTTAGCTAACAGAAAATTGAATCCGTGCCTGGAACCCGACGCTTTGAACCGCGCGCCTAACTAACAGATCAATTTTTCAAACATTTTAAAATTTCGAAAATATTTCTTCAATGGTTAATAAATGTATTTGTCTGAGAGCTAAGAAGGAACCTAGAGCTAGATTTACTTCTGGAGATTATTTGTTCAGTGTATTTCCCACACAATATTACGGGCAGACCGGAATTGAACGGTAAAGAACAGAAGCGAACGGAACGGAACGCCTGCTCGGAGTTTATTCAAGTTTTACACTCAAGTTCGAAGTAGACAGAGAGTTGTCAAAATTTATAGAGGCAATTTTGAAGGTTCTATTTTTCCTTCGTTTGTTATCTTGGATAATAATATTATTTAAGCTCTTTTCTCATTCAGACACATAACTTTTTTGTTTAAAATTTTTAAATGTTTTTCTTGTACTTTACAATGCCGTTTCACACCCTTTGAATTAAATAGTGATAAAAGTTCGAATATTACCGAATCAAAGAATTAAATCTTTTTTTAAAAGTGTTAAATAATGTACGTTTTTGAAAATTTGAAGAAACAAAAATTCTGCCCAACAATCACCTGTAAATACTATCAACTTATCGCTTACAGAGGGTGCCCAAAATTAATTGTATTTGTATCCCAGGTACAAGAGTAAGAATCGAAAAGCTTTCTTTCGACAAATTTAAAGTTTAATCCATTTCTTGTGGAAAAGCTATCGATTGTAAGGGTTTTGATTGTCTTTTCACACACTTGAGGAATAAATCTAAAATAGAAATATGAACAAGAATAGTGACTGTTGTCTACGCACACTTTTTTTTAATATTAGGTATTTTTAAGTTTTACATTTTTTTACATCCTCATGCAGGAGGCCCAGAGGAAAATAAATCCCCTAAGGGCCAACGTCATCTTTGGGGATGCTGTGTGAACGGTCTTTTTAGGAAAGAAAGGAGAGGAAGTTCTGAGAAGGAAAGAGTATGAGGGGTGGGTAGGTAACTGAGAGACCAGGAGTGACGGATATATGAATCCATTCCTCCCACTGCGGTGCAAGGCGATATTCCGAGAGAACACGACTGGAAAAGTCAAAGGGACTCCCTCGATCTTTTGACTCATTCTCTCTCGAATCGGCCTGCCTTGCAGCTGGCGGGCATATGCATCCGCCGTCAAGACCCGGACAAACCTCACCCATGAACCCGGGCACGCCTGCTAAGACACCAAATGTAGCGAACCACTTGGGGTGACCTGGCAGAGGTGTTGGTTATTCAATAAACGATTCCTGGGGGTGGCGGTACCCATACCCGCCTCCCAAATTATATACACCTGCTTATAATCAGACCTATTGATTACATGAATACTGCTTATTATGACAGTAGAAAGATTTCTGAGTGAATTCTTACCCTGACGACTCCAACGATAATTTTGATGCATTATCATCGATAATGAACCAAATTCGCCATCATCTTCATAGCTTTCCGTGTCAGGATTTTCAGGATAACGTATATATTTTTTATTATTAGTACGATTTACGATTCATTTATTTATAAAAACTGAGTTTACCATTCGGCTATGTATCGGATAAGTTATCCGAGTATTCTATCTACTGCGATTTTTCAGTTTATTTTTTTAGACGTTATCCTACGAATATCAAAAGAATAGTCCTTGAGAAAAAAATCATTGAACACTATCCTAGGAAGGTTAAGTAGCTGTCATATTGAATATGTGCGTTCAACAGAATTAATTCGATCCAAAATACAGATTGATCGATCAAGCGCAGTGTTGTTAATGATCCACGTATTGGTCATTAAAACAATGAAACGTTTTAAATAATCACCAATAAATCATTGAACAGTCATAATAACAATTATCATATTAACGACTCATATCACGGTAGTAAGTGCGTTAGTATAGTAATTTAATAGAATCTGAGAAGGACATTGCATTACAACATTCAATCATTAGTAACCAAGATTTTTCAAATTCTTGAAATTCTTCATAAATTTCAATATATTATAGACGGATATGCAAGTTTCATTATATTTCGGATTCGTGATTCAGTGTTTTGTCTTAATTTTTTTTCCATTCGTTGTCGAAGTCCATTGTGGTAATAATAATGATATTTAAATAACGGCTCAGTCACCTTGAATAATAGGTAAAGTAATTCCTTGATTAAGGTTTCTCAAAAATTGAAGATTTTCTATAAATGCCAAGATAAGAGATTAATATTCGAAATCTAAATGTTGACTTGAGCCGCATCCAGGATTTCTACCCATTTTTTTCATATTTCCCTTAAACATTTGATATTTTTAAGCTTCTAAAAAAATATACTATTTTTTAAGAAATATCTAGACGTTCTTCACGCAAAATGTATAATATATGAAATTCGCTCGATAGAAAAAAATCGCAAGGTATGCTCCAAAAATTATTAAAAACATGTTCATTTCACTTATTTTAGAAGTTATATGTTTGAAAAAATTTAAAGTGTTTCTTTAAATGCTGTTTTAGATGTTCTCCAAGAGATTTTTGCTCCATTTTAAAGGAGTCGTGTTTTATTAAGCATTTTCACAATTTTCGCTTCAATTTTATCGTTTAAAATATAAGCGCGCTGTCTCCAACATTCGTAATTACATATCTCTCCTTCTTCTTTTTGACCGAGTATACGGCAACTCGGCAACCTTAGTGGTTTTAGTGAGGTTTATTGAGCGAATTCAAATAATTCAAAATAACCCGGTAATTTTGCAATGAAACTCTTTTCCCTTAATCTTCCTTCCAAAAAAAACTTTTGAAAAACTCGAAATATTTTCCAAAAATATATCTTATATACTTTTCATAATAAGGTCTAAAACTTGTATCTCATGTTTCTGCTTACCTTTTTCATTTTATTTTTTAAAAATAATATATATCTTGGAAGGTGTAGCTTACATTACATGTGTAGGTATTTTAACCCAACTCAACTCAACCGATTAAGTTTTAAATCCAATCTTTTTTTTTTAATTATTATTTTTTAATTAAATTAAATTTAATAATGTTATCATCAAGTTCTGAAAGTATTTTAGATTCTATGTTTTCCCAAACAGACAGCAAACGAGAAAATGATTTTTTAAATCTCTGGTATTCCATAAGGTTCTGACCTTGAACCTTTACTTTTGTCATTAATCATTAACGACATCACAGTCGATATATCATTAGTATGTATCATTAGTAACATCACCACAGTGAAATAAATGTCTTTTGGAAATGTTGTATTTGTTGTAGGAAGAAGTTTAGTCCTAACTAGAGACATCCATCGTGTCTCATCGCGCGCCAAGCCATTATCTACCAAAGCACGCACGATGTTTTATTCCCAGTCGTCAAAATAGTAATTGCATATTTAATTTCAGCGACGCTGAAAAATCCTGAATTATTCGGCTGAAAACGCGCGACTTCGTCTCTAATAACGGATGCGGGGCCGCAAACATTGCCGTTAATAAAGCCTCGTGCGAGGAAATAACCGCAGGCTTAAGTTTGCATGTTTATTTATGGGCCATATATAGTTTTTTTTTTTAATTAACTCACTAACTAACTAACCATCACGCCGTTTCTCCGTAAAAGTAGGAACAGAGAGAGGTTGGACCGCCACACAACTCTGTCTTGTTACGTACTCTTTATTTCGTTCAATTATCTTAAATCGTCTCATATACAAGGTGGCGCAAAATTAATCACCCTATCGGAAGATATTATAATTTTTGCAAATGGCGTCTTACGTCAATCATATTTGACATTTGTGAACTAGACAGCTGCAGTATACAAACAGACAAGCAATGAAGCCTATTGGGCTCCGCAAAAGAGTGGAATAATTGTTTCAAATTTTTGACCAACAATCGATCGGTGGTGTTAGCGCAGCGTGAATCTCGACGTCGATTTTTTTTCACTTAAGCGGTTACGTCAATAAGCAAAATCTTCGTTTCTGGGGCACTGAAAATTTGCGTGTGTTGCACGAAAAGCCATTACATCCACTCAAAGCCACTGTTGTGCAGCGTTCGTGCGGGAGGAGTGATTGTGCCGTAGTTTTTGAGGATCCCATTGGCAGTATGGTCACTGTTACTGGCGAACGCTACAGGGCCATGTTAAACAACTGCCGGAATTGGATGAGCGGGGCTTGGTGAACATGCGGTTTCAACAAGAGGCAACCGCACACTCGGCACGAGCCACAATGGATATTGTGAAGGAAGCGTTTCCTTCACAATATCCATTCCCTTCCGTCGCGTAATTTCCCGTTTTGGCGATTTGGCATGGCCAGCAAGATCGCTCGATTTAATCATCTCAGACTTCTTTCTTTGGGGCTAGTTGAAGTCGCGGGTTTGTGCCAATAAGCTTCAGACCATTGCAGCCCTTAAGGAGAATATTTGACAGGAGTTCAACAGTTATCTTGCGGAAAGTTGTGGAAAATGCGATAAAACGGGCACAAATGTTATCAACACTGGCGGCAGCCACTTGACGGATATCATCTTTTCCACTTAACAGAAAATTCAAATAAAGATTTCCGTCACTCGAAATCATTTATCACTAAAACTATATTACAAGTAATTCAACACTCGGCACATTCCAACACTACACTCTATTATAATTGCGACGTACACCAACACAACACAAGAAATCACAACAAACTTCATACACCAAAAATCAAATCAACAAAATATGGACTAAGATCCCTAGAATACATAGCTCACACAAAATATAATCAACTACCCAACGAGATCAAACGTGCAAGTCAATGTAAAAAGACCCAAACTAACATGCTCAAACTTCATCTTATTAATGACTATCTGAAATAATAATGTTGTGTATGTCCCCATCATATGTCCATTTAGTACATACAGCTATATGTTTCATGTAATGCGTATCATTCCCGCAATGAGTTTATTAACTCCTGGGAGTACAATGCTTTATATAATATACTATATTCTGTATTGTATACTTTTGATAAATAAAAATAAAATAAATAAATAAAAAAAAAAAATTATTTAGTAAAAAAGTTATACAAAAACAAGATTGGATGATTAATTTTGCGCCACCTTGTATTTTGACTCAAGATTTTGTTTCAATTGATCGCGTCTTGTCTTCCTCAGACAAACAAAACCAAAAACAAAAAAAAAACGAAAAAAATTATTTGGGGCTTGATACTTTGCTAGAAAAGAAATAAAAGTCGTTAAAAACAAGGACCCAGTCACGTTACAGGACTATAATACATTATGCAAACATATTAAAACCGGAACAATTCTAATGTTGTGTTTATCTATTTAGAGTCGCAAACATTCCATTGGAATTAGATACATTTATTACGAGATTGCGTCTTTAAATTGCAAGCACTTCTTCGGAATGGACCATTAAATAAATCTTTCCAAGTACTTACCAGAAACGTACAAATAATTGCACATTAAATTTTGTTACTTCCTATTTCAAAGTTTATCGTTTGCTTTGAAAATGCATCCGTCTCTGAAAATTTTAGATATCTTGAAATCAAACTCAGTGAATAATTTTTTCTACCTACCTACACGAAATATAGGTGAATGCGATGACTGCCACTCTACGATTGATCTATTCGGCTACTCAAGTAACTATGTTACCAACAATTGAATTTGGGAGTCATCTCTGGGCTGGAGCCCCACAATACTTGATAAACATGCTTGATTTTGTGCAAAGAGGGCGGTTCATTTGATTTACCATCCGTTATTAACAAACCGATCGCCATCTCCAACGCACAGACAAAATGTGAGCAATATGAGTCTGTTATACAGGTGTTTTAATGGAGTCTGCTCTAAAGAGCTGGACACGTTGATCCCCGGTGCTCCGTTGCACCGGTGTTTCGGTGCACGAACGTTAAACTCGACGGATACGTGCGGAACTTCCATTCACAGTTGATGTACACAGACAGAACGGGTCGTTTCTTCGACTCGTTTTTTTGACCCATCTTGACCCATCTCATAACGCTGCACAACTGCCGCTGCCATAGTCTTCCACAATTAAGGGTGCTCTTTCTTGCAAAGTGTCACAAAACATTAATTAAAAATATATGTTCGTTAAATAAATTTAATGTTTAATGTTAGCATTAAATGTCTTATTCAACGTGTCTGTTAAGACTCTCGTTCCACTGAGCTGTTGGATTCAGCCTATGGGGTGAAGATGGCCCTGATGATATCCCACCTCCGATAGGAGAGAACACAAAAAAATTACAAATATTTTAAAAGAAAGACAAACATCCCGGATTACGAATAACTGAATGTTTGAAAATCTTCTACTACCACCACAGTAAGCCGAAAATGTTGCTGGAGTCGTGATGGAGGTCTTAGCCAGCCGAGGAATCGAACACGCGACGCCCGGGTGGGACCCAAACGCGATGCCCACCCAACCACTGACTGGTCTAGTTTCAAGGTTGTGGACTTATATTATTTTACTAGCGCTGGTACCCAACATGCGTTGCAATCCAAAGAAATCGACGGCCTCCGTGGTCCCGAGGCAAGACTCTCGACTCACAATCCGAAGGTCGCGGGTTCGAACCCGGCGTGCGTAAATAAATTTTATTTGATTAATTTGTGTTATTTCACAATTTATTAATTTAAAATATTATATAGTATATTTGCGGCACGTTCCAGAGTGGAAGATACTATCAGTATCGCCCTGGTGTAAGACCACCATTCAGAATTGAAACGTTGCTTGAAATGGCTTTAGCCGTGTTTAGTGACCAGATCTGAATAGCCAGGTACTTCCCCACCTTCCTCTTCCCTATCTCCTTCCCCTCCCCACTACCTTCAGCCTCACAACATACCCCAATTGGGGATGCCATAGTCTCACTGGCTCCAGCCGGGAGCAGTTGGGGACTCTTGTGCGGTATTTCATATAACAAAAAAAAAAAATAAATAAATTGTTTCTCCCTGCATTTCCTTTTCCATGCGTTTGCTTCCCGCGTCCCCTTCTCCCCGCGTTCCCCTTCCACTTTCCACGCCTTCCCCTCCCCCGTAATCCCTCCCGCTAACCCCACCTAATTCATTACCATTCCCCTCATGCCATCCCACCCTGCTGCTAAAATATGTAAAATACACACATTTTCATTTATACAAATTTCTAAACGGCAGAGCTCACCATTTTATATAGCCTATAACCTTTGCGGGCGTGCGCACAACAAATCACCAAAGGCTCATTGCAATCGGATAAACGGTATGGCCGCGCATAACATTTGAACAAATAAACAAAAATTGATTTTTTATATATAAAATTATCTTACATTCCTCGCAAAATTCAACTTCTCTAAAAAGAATACATAACCAATGATCCTTAAAGAAACTAGTTTAATTTAACCTACATAAGGGTAATTTAAAAAAATTTGGAGACATCAGTTTATACCAGACTTTTAAACTTCTAGGCCCCAGACAGGCTAATAAAATTGTTTATCAGCTCATTTCAGTATTTGAAACGTTTTGATCAGTATTACAAGAAATGAAAATTACCAGATCTCACATCAGGCACACGGACACGCCCATGACACAAAATTTCTATCGGCTGATCTCTAAGTAAGACACATCGATAAGTTAATGAAAATTATGTTGAAACTTACCTACATGATTAAATTCAAAACGGTCGGCTTAGTAGCCAGGAGCCACAAATCAGTCAAATACAAACATAATCTAGTTCAAGAGGAACGGCTGCGCGGTCTTTATCATACTAAACTAATATTTTGATTTGAGGCCAAAATACTTGATCAAACTAAATTATAATTTTTTAAACATTCGGTTTAGCAAAAGTCTTGTATGAATACGTGCTTTATTTATTTGTGATTTAAAAGATAATATAGAGGCAATTGAAATATTATATGGTTTTAGAGGCAACTTTAGCAATAACTCGTAAGTAAATGATAGTTAGTTTTTTTGAAAATTATTAAGAAAAGCACTTTGATGAACTTATTTAAAATAAAAAAGACCGATTTAAATTGGAACACAAATTTATCGCATGCAGTTTTAAATTTTCGGCCAAACAAATGCATTTTTTTTGTATTTTTTTAATAAATCATTTTAATAACATAGTAGGTTGGGAAAGATTATTTTTTTTAAATTACCAATATATCAAAATATTGTCAAATTTTTCTCTAAAAACATTAAAAAACATTCCTCATTATTTCAAAACTTAGTATTTGGAGATGATCCGTAATATCTGTACCAGATATATAAATAAAATTGAAATTAACCTTGAATTATTTAAAAACAACATTGCACACTTCAATCCACTGTCTCGAATGTGTCGTCTGTATAATACCATTGAATGTGACCATATAGATATCTATGCAAACAATCTCACATATTTCAAAAAACAAATTAACAAACTCTTACCATGACACTTCGTGGCGAACAGTTATGTAGTTGCTTTATTGTAATACCCCTTCTTTCTTCATTTTTTCTTTCTCTGCAGGTTATGTATTATATTGGACACCACTATGTTTTGTACTTCATTTTGATTATCATTATTTCTGTTATCACTAAAAGCATTTCAGTCTAGTAACAACTAAACCTTCATTACTTATGCTGTGAACATGTCTAATTGGAGTGTTAATATCTTTGTACATCCCAATAGCAATTCTATTATTGTAATAATTGTTAACACTCTGAAAAAGTTTCAAACAAGAAATAAATAAATAAATATTTGGTAAACCTTTTGATTAAAAAACTAATTTTTCATCGTGGTTTAGTATTTTGGCCTCAAATCCAAAATGTATGTTTTGTTTGAAAAAGACCACACAGCCGGTCCTCTTAAACAATGGTTTTTATATCATAATGAATTTCGTCTGCGCGCATTAAAAGCAACATTGATTAATAGAGGAATGTACAGAAGTATCGCATGCGTCTATGTCCAATGCTTGGCAACAATTCAAAATATATCACAAGTCGCGGACAGTGGACATGAGAGATAATAATAGTCAATTGACGCTCTGGTACCTATTTGTACTTGTTATTATTTGTCATGTAATTGACTTACAGAAAACAATTTCGTTAGTAAAACAGGCCGAGCTAATGGTTTGTTGAATTCACTCAGTACTTCAATACTTATAAAATATTTATTTACGCCGTAATGGACTTTCAATTAATTAATTACAGTATTTCAGTATGACATGATAAATAATACAGTTCTACCAATAAAAAAAACAATGCAATTTATATTTATTTATTTATTTAAGGAACATAAACAGTCTTAGTAATATAATAAACATGAGAGGATGATAAAAAAACAGTCCAATTAAAAATGTTCACAGATAGGTATTTAGAACAAGACTTACTAAATGTAAACTAGAATATTTAAGAAAAATCATGAAAAAAAAAACAGAACTAAGCATCAATTAAAAAAAAATTAATAATAGTACAAATCTGAATTCAACAAATGATAAACCAATACACAACAATAAAATAAGTGTGATTATAACTAAAACAATAGGTATTTGGTTTGTAAAGGGTAAGGGGGGGAGAGGGATAAGGGAAAGTTAAGGGAAAGTTGCCACGCAAGTAATATAAAAATGTTAGATACAATTAATTAATATTCATGAATATGTGTTATTCGCACCTAGAATGTTATACAGTGAAGTTCTGTAGCGACAGTAACTTGCAGTAAATACGTCGTGCAAATTTGTTGTTATAGTAGTTACGTGTCCTTTGCATAAATTCATTTTGATTGGAATTGGTGTTGCATCTATCAATATATGAATAAGACTTGATATAAAACAAAGTTTAAAGTATAAAAACTAGAATATAGGTATGTGGATACAATTATTTGTGCGTATTACAAATAATAAAATAAAGATACGATGTTTTGGGAAGTGGTTATGGGTACCGCGGCCTCGATAACCGTTATATAACCAACGCCTCTGCCACAGGTCACCCCAATACATTCGCTACGTTTGGCGACTTTGCAGGGGTGTCGGGATTTATGGGGTGAGATTTGTCCAGGTCTTGGCGGCAGATGCGTCTGCCCACCTGCTGCGTGGTGGGCAGGATCGAGCGAGACTGGTTGAGGGAGGTTTTTTTGTCCCGTTCAGCCAGAATCTCTCGACCCGCCGCCTAGCACCACAGTTGGAAGGATGGATTCATACGTCCGACACTCCTGAACACACTGACTCCCAGATTCTTACCCACTCTTTATACCTATTTCCTTTCCATGACTTTTTCTCCTTCATTTTCTTAAAAAAATACTCCACACAGCGTCCCCTACACGGGCCCTGAAGAAAATTATTTTCATCAGAGCCTCCTGGGTGGAGCTAATTTAAAAACGAAAAAAATATCTACTCTTTAGGTATCGAGTATTAAAAAAGATGAGTTTTATAAAAAGAAAAAAATAATAAGAGTTAATCATCAGAAGATAGAATCGAAATCAGTTTCCTTTTGAAACTTGCAAATTGCCAAATGTATAATATCCGTATTTCCGCACGTCGGGCCCGGCCGAACAACTTGCCTCTACTGAGGGACCTGGGACCGGTACGCGCAAAGACGAAAAAACCGTTAGGCCGCTTGTGTACATCCGTTGTTATCACCGGATACAACGGACCGTTTTTTCTGCCGGACTCGCAGTTTTGTATAGCTTATAATGGATGTTTGTACTTGCACCGGTTACGGACCGGTATCCGGTGAGTGCACAAACTGTACGCCATACAACTCTGCGAGTCCGGCAAAATAAACGGTCCGTTGACCGGTTAAAACAACGGACACGTACAAGCGGCTAAGGAAGTATAAAACTCAACTATTGGGAAAACGGATTACACCAACGCTGCACATTACTGCATAAATGGCGCGAATTTTAAATTCACCGTGAGGGAAACGCTCATAGCGCGAATGCTCGAGGGTTAAAAGTTGCCCCCATTCTTAAAATAAAACATGGTATTCTCAATGCATCGCTTCATTGATATGTACGTCAAACTGCAGAATCTCGTTGAATATAACACGGAATCTCAAATATGCGATAATCGAAAAAGATTAGCACCATTCGTAAAATAGGAAAAATTAAGAGTTTTTTTTTTTTTTTACAGTTAATACCGCACAAGAGTCCCAACTGCTCCCGTCTGGAGCCAGTGGGACTATGGCATCCCCAATCGGGGTATGTTGTGAGGCTGAAGGTAGTGGGGAAGGGAAGGAGATAGGGTAGAGGAAGGTGGGGAAGTACCTGGCTATTCAGATCTGGTCACTAAACACGGCTAAAGCCATTTCAAGCAACGTTTCAATTCTGAATGGTGGTCTTACACCAGGGCGATACTGATAGTATCTTCCACTCTGGAACGTGCCGCAAATATACTATATATTATTTTAAATGAATAAATTGTGAAATAACACAAATTAATCAAATAAAATTTATTTGCGCACGCCGGGTTCGAACCCGCGACCTTCGGATTGTGAGTCCAGAGTCAAAAATGGCGCAAAAGTCAAAAAAGAGTATTTTTTAATTTAATTTATTTATTTATGAATTATTATTTACAAAGATAAGTAATTTCTTACTGTCACACTTTATTCGGAGTCACTTTGAAAAGTAAACATTACCTTAATACTCGTACATCTATTCAATAACATTATCAAAATACGGGACACGTTATTTTCTAACTAATCGAACAAAAAAGGTACCACCGCTTACGAAAAGGTTAGCCGTTCAAAGAATGCGTATATGAACGGCCAACAGCCAACGAATTTCACTTTTGCAACATCTTATTATCAGTGCAAGTAAACAAATGAATACAAAAAAAATATCCTATACACCTACCTATTTATCACAACACATCTCTTGCAGATTAATTATTCTTACTAGCCGGATTTTATTTTCGACAGAACAAAACTATAATGTAACTTCAATTTTTTGTAAGAAAAACTCTCTTTTTATAACTTTTGAAGGTTATTCCCATCAACGTAATATATCATTGAAGAAGAAGATAACACTTATAATCTAAATGAAAATATGAAAGAAAACAAGACCATATGGAAAAAAGAACTAGTTGAAGATAAAATTGTTGATTCTAAATATTTGAAATATGAGATTGACAAAAATGACGGTTTGACAGAAGGTGGCAATAGCGAAATTGGATAACGCGCACGTCCCGAGACGAGAGGTTAGACGAGAGGTCTGGGTTCGAGTCTCAGTTGCGACCATTGACTTTTTCTATTTTTCTGTGTCTTGTTTTCTTTCATATTTTCATTTAGATTATAAGTGTTATCTTGTTCTTCAATGCTTTAATGTAACGTTTATAGTTGCAGTTGGTTGCGTTAAATTATTATAGGCCATACCAAAGAAAATGGAGACACTAGTAACTTTACATTTAAAAAAATTACATTTACATAATAAAAAATCTTTTAAAACAAAACAGGAAGTCTAAATAACAAAACAAATTATTATGAATGTATTAAAAAAAAACGTTTAGTTATTTATCATATTTAATTTACTATTAACACTTCTTCTAATTCTTTAAATTTCTAAATTATCGAATTGTATACCAGTTGTTAATTAAATAGTGGTTTACACAAATTTATTTGTTTTTTTTAAATTAATAATGACGCCACAAAGTAAAGTTGCGAAATTTGAAGAAACACTAGTAACTATTGTAATATGCACAATCTGCCTGTTATATTCCCCCAATATTATTAACGATACCAATCAACTCATGTGTGTCCAATAAATCAAGCAATGAATAATGTTATTATTTATCAATTGTGGTGATATAAAAATATCAATTCGATTATATATTTATGACCCATTGAGACTCATTTAATGGGATGGGAGCGGGCCTTAATGTGTTAACATGATGACTTAATGCGTGTTGGTGCTTCTTTATGAATGTTTAATGCCCCTCGGGATATTAAAGATGATTTTATTTTCTTGGAATCAACGTTCGCAGGCTACTGGTACAAGTATATTTATTTATGACATAAGCTTTCATCGTTTTATACACATCCTCTGGTCTTACTGCGTTCGAGTTGTTATTTTAAGGTAATTTTTTTGCGCAGCAGGAACCGAATTCACTTTATTACGTCAGCAGGAACGTGAAATATATCTCGCGGTGTGAAAATGTTTTCCTAGAGTATTCAGTCGGCATACCGATAGCGCGTCAGTTTCACAAAATGGAGACAACTGCAGGAAGAGGAAGATTGTTACTTAAAGAAATTATGGATGATCATCACGAAGATCAGATCTTTCTTCTTAGTATTTTTAATCTCCGGATCTTTCAAATCATAGAGTATCGGAAGATTGCGTACAAACTCGATTAAAAGTTCGTCTTTGTCGGCAGAAAACCTCACTTTTGGTAATTTGGAAGTACTATGTGATATTTTAAAACCCTCAGCATACTGAAAACTCACTAGCATTAAAAAACCAACAGCGAAGAGAAGGCAAAAACGCTGCATACAACGCGATAGACTCCTCCGGAAGCAGTCGGGTCTGTCGCGTCCGCGCAATACGTTCCACACCGACGTGATGCGTTGTCTAGGAAAACATGTCCATTCAGTTTCTTGGAAAGAGTTGGCGACGTTAAACGCTCAGCGTATCACGTCGTCCACGGCGCAAAAAAATCTGTCGCTAGGAAAACATATCTTTAGATGTCTAAGGCCATTCATTCACGGAGGAACTGAAAAAAAAAGTCACTATCCACAGGAAAGGAACTGGCAAATTTAATTGGCTGTTCGCACACAGACAACTTTTAAAATACCAGTTGTCAAGGGCGCCACCCGGTCAAACGCATCCGCCGCCAAGACCTAGATAAACTTCACCATGTACCAGGGCACCCCTGCTAAGTTATCAAACTGATTATCCAATAAATCGTTCCCGGGGCAGCGGTACCCATACCCGGCTTCCAAATTGAGAAAATGGTTCCGGCGTTCAAAAAATATTATTTGAGGCAAGGAATGACACCTAAATCTATAATTTTTTAATACATTACCTATTTTAGTATTGCTAAGATGGATTGTGTTTATGGGTTTAGTAGGAACACAAAAATACCAAAACTCCAAGATTTATAAATAAAATTACCCGTGGAGGATAGTGTTTTGGAGATTTTGGAAATCCTGTTGGTAACGGAAAGGTTATTACAACACGATCTCGGGTAGATTAATAAAGCTATAAAACAGGAAAAATATTATTATTTGAACAGGTTAAGTGTATAAAAAAACATGAAATTAAAAATTATTCACGGTAGTAAAGTTACGAACACATTGAATTAATATTCGCATTCAACTTTGTAAATATCGATAATCAATCTTCTATAATTATAAATAATTTACGAGCACACAACGGTAATAAATTGCAGGATGGAATTGAATGCATTTACTGGTCGATTTAAAGTGCATGATCATTTATTTACCTTGTTCCTAATACTACCATTGTGAATCCATAAACTTCCGTCTGGCGTATAAATTTGATATAATGATTTCATGAAGGTACTTAAAATTTAAAGTGCATGCAATAAATTTGTATGCAGTGAGTCGAGACTACGTTTTACCGTGTCGGCTGTTGGAAAAAAATATGCATGAATATCAAATACCCGCACACGATGCATTTAGTTCAATAAAGCATTTAATGCGAAGCACATTAGTAGTCTACTTCTCTACCGATGCACATTAAATTGTGCATACGTATTATCAATAAAAATAATTGAAATTTCTACATCGTAGCAGCCACGTTTAAAGCTAAAGACGTAATAGGTCCACGGGAATCCCCGAGTTGTTCCAGGCTTGAGGAGGCTTTGACGGAAAAGCTGAGAAAAGAGAATTTCTCGGAAAATGGTAAACTTTCTTTCTAAGAATTTACTTGGGGACATTGTTGGAATCAATTTCTAAAGGTGGGTAACTTCATTGTTTTACGGAATTACGACTTCTTGACTCACATAATTCCAGGGTAAATAGATATTTGTGAGGTGAACTTCTTTAGCACTGTTGTGATTTAAAACTCCATGAAACGAAAAATAGTGACATTAAAAATAGACAAACACGTACATCTTTAGGATTTAGCCTACGAGAGAATGAGATGGAATAATCGGACTCCTCTTTGTGTGGTGCTTCGTAGCATATTGGTCTCCTCTTTTTACGGCGTTTCGTAGCCTCCTCACTCTTGTCTACTTCATTTTACTGAAGGTTTCACTTCTACCACGTGTCAATTGCACCCTCGGATTTTTTTTATTATTAGAGGAGAAGTACCGAATATGGCATACGTCCCTAACATGAGATGGAGAACAGCCTCTATAACCCAGCGTTCTCGATTCCCACCGACCGACATGACAGTATTCATCCGGACGCCAACCACAACACACTTATCTGAGAGAGTGATTAAGTTTTTGTGCCTCACCGATTTCACATTTACGTAAGTTTCACTTCATTTTTTCTCAATTTTTTTTTTCTCAAAATTGTCAATCTTTATTATCAATAGACAATATTATTTAACTTATTATCCTGATGAAGAAAATGAGCTAAGGCGTCGGTATCCAATTCGGTCACCTTTAACATTTCCGTACCGGACCATGGGAACGCACTTACACTAACGAGAGTTTTACGCTGTATCTAAGTTGTTTTTTAAACCACATACTCAATAATTTGAGTAATCCTAGAAAAAATATTTAGTTATCGATCTGCATTAAAAAAATTAATATCGCATTACTACTTTTCTTAATATTAATTCATTTATATCAAATTCCGGTCGAGAATCTGTCCATCCCGCCCCCTTACCCCTCCGGGCGTTACCCCGTATCCATCCGCTGGAAGTATCGGGACGATTCTAAGCGATAGCAAGTAATTTCTGAGTTGTTAGTGGAAAGGACTAGATCCCGTTTGTTTACACTGCGCATCTAGTTTGCTCTTTTTACAATGCTATAATGTTCGCTTGCCGGTCAAAGATCATTCGGTCTTTTTTCCGCTACGCGCCAATCGCCAGTCAACATTCGGAAACAAAGCGTTATGGTGGCTATCGGCCCGCCTTCTCTGTTTTCTATGGAGAAATACGCGTTATGGTCTAAATTCGTTAGAATATTAATTATGACTTTATTTATGAAACGATTTAGATAATGACTATTGAAATAAGATGAATATGCTTCTTTCTAATTATAACCAAAACAAATTTCCAAAAATTGTGTCATTAACACCCTTTAATAAGCAAAACAAATTGGGGTCCCCGAGTGACCCCCCTTCGGATGAAGTGTGATTTTTTTCTTTCCGGGACGAAAAGGTTAACTGTACCATACCATGAGTTTCGCTCATAATGTCTTCATTTAATTGCTAGCAGATCAATTGCTAGCAGAATGTACACATTAATTTTTTTCCTATCAATTGATACACTTAAAATAATTTATATGTCACTAGCAGAATCAATAGTAAGATATGGGTTAACAATATGGGGAAATACTACTGTAACCAACCTGAAACAAGTACAAGTTGTACAAAACGCAATTGTAAAATTATTAGTTGTCCCTAACATTTTCAAACAAAGACAAAATACTCCGTTGCTGTTTCAGAGTGCAAAAATTTTACCTGTGAAGGCAATACTATGGTATAAAATTATAATTCAGCATATATTTACCCCGCAGCATAAAGAGAAACTAGATCATAAATATAGCACTAGATTCACGCGTAACGACGGGTTAATAGTTCCGAAATTTAATAATAAGTACGGACAGAGAACGTTTGAATACAACATACCGAAGATATTTAATTTATTACCTGACAATATAAAGCAACATAATTCTATGAATAAGGTTAAATATATGGTGAAAAATTGGTTATTGGAAAAAGAATATTTATTTTGATACTTATGATAAAATTTATGAAAAAATGTTTAAACTGTAGATAAAAGATGTAAATTATAACTTTAAATATATTTGTAAGTAATTATAGGCATCTGCTGTCAAGCCAATTGCAATTGGCTTAGCGGGACTGGATTGTTGATTTATAAAATAAATTTAAAAAAAAAAAAAAAAAAAAAAAAAAAAAAAAAAAAAAAAAAAAAAAAAACACTTTTGGCCGTGAAAACCTAATATCATTCCTGACAATATTATTATTTAAATTTTATATTTGAAGTTAAATTCAAGTAGATTTTATTCTAGGAATATATTTGTTTATATTGATCTTGTTCCTAAAATGAGATTTCTTAATGACTCTTATATGGAAAACTATCTCATATTAGAAAGAGTGTTTCCAATATGGAATTCTAGTAAAACGAAATTTCTTTTTTGCTAATCCAGGTTATATTTTGGTTTCCCGAATATCAAAATGTCGCGTAGAAGAAACAGCGGAAGACGTGGGACAAAGAAAAAATGATAAAAGTCATGGAAACTGCAAAATTGAAGACGGTGGGATCTCAGAGGCTAAAGGGAGAGAAGTGGGATAAAAGAGTGGATCCAATGTATAGCCTGCCGCTATTGGTGCCATTCTGAGTGTTAGGGAGCCGATAATTTTGATTTTTTATGAGATCATTACATGCAAAATTTAAAAAATCAGTGTATCCCATAATAGGAGCACTTTTTTATATTGTTTTACTTTTTGTTAACAATGACGTTTGTGTCTTAATTTTAATATTTTGTTGACATTTTAAGTTATGTAATTATATTTCCAGAGATGTTTAATACTTAATAAACGATTTAATGGTTAAAATTAACCAGATTTTTTTTACCTAAGCTATTCCATATTCGGAACATCTCCTCTACTTATTTATTATTACAATCCACGCTGGAACAAAATAGGAAAATCTAATAGGTTTTAAAGCCCCTTTCAAATCCGTATAAAAGCTTCTTTCGAAATAACCACCCTTTTTATCCTTTATGTTTAAAATAAGAAGAAAATCTATACAAACTAAACAAAACTGTACAAAGCTATAAATGTATTTGAAAGGAAGGCTCAGCTTTCTTTAAAAATATATGGCAGTGCCAATATTATAATTCAAAAGTAAAATGATTTAATACTTTGTAAAATAAATTATTATTCGGACATTTTTTGTTTTTTTTTTTGTGAATATCGCGTAACTGCTCCCAGCCATCTGGGTCCAGTGAGACTTTGGCAATCGGGGTTGTAGTGAGAGGCTGAATGTGGTGAGGAGGGAAATGAGATGGGAAAAAGTAAGGTGGGAAGTTCCTAGCTATTCAGATCTGGTCATCAAATATGGCTAAAGCCATTTTATTTTATTTTT
This sequence comes from Glyphotaelius pellucidus, assembly GCA_936435175.1. NCBI lineage: Eukaryota > Metazoa > Arthropoda > Insecta > Trichoptera > Limnephilidae > Glyphotaelius > Glyphotaelius pellucidus. Next base: position 11,068,093 of record OW386558.1, read on the forward strand.
TTTAATGTCTGGCTGCTGTCTGGATGTTTGTCAGGCGCTTTAAGGGTCCACTATTCGAATTTCGACCGATTTTTTACACATCTCCCAGTTTTTAAGCTCTTAAAAAAATATATATAATTTTTTAAGATAATATCTAAATAAGCTCCACACCGAAACACAAATTATATGAAATTCCCTCGATAGGAAAAAATCGCCAAGTATGTATGCTCCGAAAATTATTTAAAACAAGTCTATTTCTATTATTTTACAAGTTATATTTGTGAAAAGATTCACAATGTTTCTTTAAATGATACTAAGATTCGTTCCACGAGATCTTGCCCTATTTTAAACGAGTCATGTTTTATTAAGATTTTTCGCCATTTTCGCTGCGATTTCATCACTTTAAATATTAGCGCGCTCTGTCCAACATTCGTAATTACACATCTCTCCATCTTCTTCTTTTTCAGCCAAATAGCGCCGCCTTAAACAACCAGACTAAAGGAGACTTGTTTGGGACTGTGGAAGGCGAACAAGTCAGCGATCTTCATCCGCGCAGCATTCGTATTGGTTCCTCAGACACAAGTAAGGATCCGCAAATTCCCATGAGCCACTTCTTGCGCCGTGACAAAAATCAACCAGATCATTCTGCTGCCAGGCAATCAACCAGATAGACTGCGGAATAGCTAAATAGGTTTGTAATATCGCCACTTGTTTGTCTATTACATTTTCATGTACAAATTATCCATATAAAATATTAAATTATGATGCGGTTATAATTGGATATAAATTGTTCAATAAACTTGAAAGTACTGCATCAAATGCTTATTTGATTTATCATTTACATACTAACACCCAAAAACCTCTACAGGACTGTGGATTTAACGTATTTTATTGGAACCAAGATATAAATACATATTTTTTGATTTCTCATTCTTTCGCAGGCTGTCAAAGAAATCACTCGTTTCCGTTTCATAGAGTTATAAATCACAACGGTGCTAAAGAAGTTTTCACTTAAAAAAATAAAATTAATTACATGACCTCACTCCTGAATGTAAAATTGCAAAATCGTGCCAACTGCGCTTGTTGCCGCGGTTTCTGTGTTTTAGTGCCAAACTGTAGTTGTACGCTTCCGTAAATAAGGGCAAAGTAACGAACGCAATGTAACGTAACATCGTAAGAAATAGTAATTAGTTTATAAAATAATATAAACTGGCAAGATGTGAGGAATCACAAATAATTTCAATCGTAAAATAATTTCCAACGTATCTGTCAAACTTAACACAATCACTAAAAATCATAACTTAGATGCACTATTTAAATTCTTGACGTTCATAAGCTATCGTAAATTAGTCGGTTCTACTATTTGGGAAATAACGTCATACTTACGTTGCAGAGTAAAATTAGAATTATTAAATTTAATATGCGTGTAATCTGTGGGCGGACGTAATAAAAATAGAAGCGGTTTTCACATCTGTCAGGTTGCTTACGTCATTAATTTAAAATACAGATACTTTTCTACCGAATGACTATTAAAAAAAGTATATCCGTAAATAATTGGTAATCGCTTGGCGCTTTAACTCTTCAGAACATACGTGGTATATCTCTTCCTTTCTTTTTCCACTTCCTTCAGCCTAACAGAATACTGTACTGGCTCGGTACAGTTAGACAGGAGTAGTTGGGACTTTTGTGCGGTATTTGTGAAAGAAAGATTTCTTTTACTTTTCTTGAGCCTTCTAGCGTTAAACTTTAGGAATAAACCTGTCTTAAACACCAACTTTGTTTGTTCTTTGCGGCCCCCATCATCTTGTCGCTTAATTTCCTGATTTATTAATATGATCCAACTATGCTAGTAATATCCATCTATTTTGTCTTTATATATATTCAAAATTCTCGCGACATGATGTTTGTTCGACATAAACTCCGAAAATACTAAACCGATTTTTATGAAACTATCTGTGATTACCGTGTGTTATTTGGTCCAACTTAAAAGATAGAATGTTTTTATCTCGATTATTGACCTCAATATTTATTATTGCGAATTTAATGTTCATTAAATGTTTGTAATAGGACAATGCTTTGTATTTATTTGTAAATTCTTTAAGTTTCTAACAGATGGCGGTGTGAGTTAATTTATCGACACAACACTTGGTTATCTAAGTTGAGTGACCATCCAGTAGATAGCGTTGTGTTTCGATTTCATGTCACAGCAACGCCTGGCCGGGTCAGCTAATTATTATGTATAGAAATGTTTCCCGTCGTAGCGGTGTGGCTTTGTTTTCATGCAAGAGGAAGTTCACTGTTAGCTTGCAATTTCTAAAAACTTTAAATACCGGATAATGTCGGGGACCTCGGCTCGTTATTTTAAACATAAAATGTACTTTTACTGACCATTTCGTCGTAACGTTTAAGTGCAAGTTCAGACATAGAGTACCAAAATGATTAAGGATACAAAGGTGTATAGTCCTTGAGTTCCAAACTTAATCTTTGTATAATATATTTTATAGTACGTGAAGAAAAACTAAAGAAAATTATATCTAATATTATTTTAACACTTCCCTAACGGACCGGGCGAATGCACTTACACTAACGAGAGTTTTACGCTGTATCTAAGTTGTTTTTTAAACCACATACTCAATAATTTGAGTAACTCTAGAAAAACTATTTGGTTATCATTTCTGCTTTTCTTAATATCAAATAATTTCAAATTCCGGTGGAGAATCTGACCCGCCCGTCCCCTTTCCCCTCTGTTCGGGCGTTATCCAGTTCCTATCTGCTAAACGTATCGGGACAATTCTAAGCGATATCAAGTAATTTCTAAGTTGTTAGTGGAAAGGACTAGATCCCGTTCGTTTACACTGCGCATTTCGTTTGCTCTTTTTACAAAGCTATAATGTTCGCTTGCCGGTCAAAGATCATTCGCTCTGGGTCATTTCCGGTAAGCGCCAATCGCCATCCAGTCGGGATTCAGAAACAAGGAGTTATGTTGGCTGTCGGCCCGCCTTCTCTGTTTTCTGTGAAAAAATATACGTTATCGTCTAAATTAATTAGAATATTAATAATGACTTTATTTATAAATTCGATGAATATACTTTCCTCTAATTATTACCAAAACACATTACAAAAAAATTGTGTTATTAACACCTTTTAATAAGCAAAACAAATTGGGGTCCCCGAGTGACCCCACTTCGGATCATGTGTGATTTTTTTCTTTCCGGGACGAAAAGGTTAAGCCCCCAAATTACAAACGAAAATGTCCCTGCATTACAGTCTGACCTACTATGAAAGTTCCAAAGCAATTCTCGAAAGATTTACGTTTCTTCTTACATTTAACAAGTGATTTAGGGAATTTTCACGAAGTTTATGTTACGATAAAGATAGTACGAGAGACTCTATTCAACGGTTGCATCAGAACAAGCTCGTGTTTATGAATTCACAGTGTTTATATTGCTATTTGTAATAACATCTCATCCAATAATATGCAATATTTGAATTCCAAGTGATTTGGAAATGTGTTGTAAACAGCGAGATAGCATGAAAGCGGTTTATATATATTATTCTGGTGAGATACGTCTTTGAAACGTTTTAGAACAGAATATTAATTCATAGAAACAAATTAATTGTTTATAATGCAGTTTAATCTCTAGCGTGCCAAGAAATTACCGTGCCGACGAATCCAACGTGTATTTGTTAGTAGAATCGTACTTGCCTCGATTTTATATTATTTAAAACCTTTAAGATGCTCTCGAAAACATAAAATTCATTTCATTCGCTTGGAAAGAAAGTATCTTAATATTATTCTAGCTTTTTGTTTCGTTAGTTCGAAATAGCACATCAATCAAATCCGTATTCCAATTTGCATTAATTTATAGGGAAACCTCATACGACTTTTTGAAGTGAAACTTTTTTAGCACCATTGTGATTTGAAACTCGATGAAACGGAATTAACAATAAAAGAGACTTTGAGAAAAGGGTTCTGGATTGTGGTGAATTGTGTATTTAATCTTGCCTTGGATTGACAGTTTGCAGCCTTTCCTATCACTAAGCTGCGATGCGTGTGCAAGGAGAATTTTGCCAATAATAATTCGTGATTATGCGGTCAAATTTATTTACAATAAAACTTAGGACAAAATTAAATTCGTCGCGATTAGAGTACACTGGAGGGAATGTATATAACAGCCAAAACTGAAGAACGCGAGAACCGGAATGATTTTGCAATCTCATCCACTCGGCCAGGGAGCGACTCCCGGGGATACCAGTCGGTAAAATTTTAATTTTAATAATTTTAAGGTTGTTCCGCCATACACACACGTATGTAGGATGTAGCCTGCGAGAGAATGAGATAGAATGAAACCTTACCTACGAAGCGCTGGCCGCATTGTCGGCTTTGATTATATGAGCTCACTTTTCAAGGCTCCTATTGGTTGCGATTGAGATTGTGCAGATGAAGTTTCACTTCTACCGCGTGTGAATTGCACTCGTTTTTTTATTGTAAAGAACGCTTATTAAGCTGGAAATTAAAATAAAACTCAATAGTATCTCCAAAGGTCTTCATTACACCATATTCTTCCGTAACATCCGACAGAAAACAAAACATTTCTCTAATACGTAGAGTTATCTCGGTGAAACTACGTTCGATAAATAATAGACTATACAAATGTTTATAAATACGGAAACACATTATGATTTGGTAATTTACAAAAATATCGTTTTGTAAATGCAGGCAATTTCTTTTAAACGGGCGGGCGTTTGGCATTATGCCTCTGTTAATATTTTTTAAATTAAATAAATACAGGAGGCCTTGGGTAAAATAATTTCCCTCATGTCCTGTGGCACATTTGAGGACGTTGGGTGGAGGGTCTATTTGTGGGAAAGGAATGAGTGAACCTGAGACTTTAAGAGATCCATGTTGTAGGAAGGAGTATTAGGTCACGAGAGGATAATTAGGTTTTTAAAATATAGTATTTTGCCAAACGCCCGGATTCAATGGGTGAGGCTTGACCAGGTCTTGGCAACGGCAATACGTCTGCACATCAATGAAGAAATTTGACGGCTCCGTTATCGAGAGGTAAGATTCTCTATTAGCAATCTGGAGGTTGCGTGTTCAAATCCCAGTGTATGAGTAACTTTAATTTGTTTGAGTTAATTCAAAATTAAATCAATTAAAATAATACTTTCCAAATTATGGGCACGTTCCCGAGTGAAAGATATCTTCAGTATCGCCATGTTAAGACGTGCAAGACCACACCATTTTGAATTGAAAGTTACTTATAATGTTTTAGTTGTGTTTGGTTACCTGATCTCAATAGCCAGACACTTCCCCAAATTCCTCTTTCCCATCTCTATTCCGTCCCCACTACCTTCAGCATTAAAATAAGCCCCGATTGGGAATACTATATTCTCACTAACTCCGGGTTGGGATCAATTGTGGGGTTTTCACTAAAAAATAAAATAAAAATATTGGGAGAGGCTGGTTGAGGAAGACTCCTTGACCTCTCCAGCTGAACTCTTTCGAGCCATTGCCATGCAACGCAGAGGGAAAGATGGATTCTTACTAACAATCAATTTGGGAGGCGGGAATGGGTACTGCCGTCCCGGGAACCTTTTTTTTTAAAGAAAGACAAACATTCCCGGGTTACGAATAACCCAACAATGTTTGAAAATCTCCTACTACCACCTCAGAAAGCCGAAAATGTTGCTTGTGTTGTGATGGAGGACTTAGTCAGCCGAGGAATTGAACACGGGACGCCCGGGTGGGACCCAAACACGTTGCCCACTCAACCACTGACTGGTCAAATTATTGGATAACCAACACCTCTGCCATAGGCCACCCCAAGTGGTTCGCTACGTTTCGTGACTAAGCAGAAGTGTCCGGGTTCATGGGGTGAGGTTTGTCTAGGTCTTGGAGGCGGATGACCAGGACACACTGAACTCAAGATTCCTACCCACCCCTTAAACCCTTTTCCTTCTCAGAACTCTTCTCTCCTTCCTTTCCTTTAAAAAAACCCTACACACAGCATTCCCAAAGATGACGTAGACAAATAATAAGCCTCCTGTGTTGGAGTTCATTTAAAAAAAAACCCAGATTCCTACCCAACCGCATACATTTTCCTGCCCAGAACTTCTGTTCGTTAAAAATACCCTCTTTACTTCTATACAGCAACACCGAAGATAAAATAGGTATTAAGGGGAATTTTTTCCACAAGGTGTGGAGGAAAACTAAAAAAAGTTGTCCAATAAAGAAAACAGAAGAGTGAAATTAGAAAGGAAACTTTGGGGTTTGAACCAGCGTTCCGTGTTTTTAAGTTCTCAGAACAAGCAGGACTAGAATATTCTGGAACGAAGATCGGCAAAAGGTCAAACTAATTGTGCTTAATTTATGTGTTCACCTTGGTCTACATATTACGTTATTACTACTGTATCCAATGACACTTTATTGATGCTCCTCTCGAAAACAGTCAAATCCTGCTTCAGTAAAACCCTTTTATTCACGTACAAACTTGCAAGTTAAGCCACAGAAAAATAAGTATTTCATACATATGAAGAAAAAAAAGAGTTTTTAATTGGTCTATTTCAACTCACTAACTAACCATCACGCTGTTTTCCCACAGAATTAGGCAGAGAGGACAGACCGCCAAACGACTCGGTCTTGGCACACACTCTTTGCCTCACTCACATTCGTACATCGTCTCATTCATACTCTTATTATTCTGACTTTTGACATGACCCGACTCAAGTATCTGATTTACTTGATCATGCTTTGTGTTCCTCTGGCGTCCCCGTTTTATTTAACTACTTACATTTGCGTCATATATTCTTTTTACATTCCTTTCTTCGTTCATTTGCTCTACATGCCCAAACCATCTGAGGGTCCCTTTTTTAATCTTACTCATTATACTTACATTGCCTTGCATTATTTGCGGATTTCCACACGATCATACAAAATTTTACTACACATACATTTGCATTATTTGCGGATCTCCACACGATCATACATCAATCATTATGTATGATTGTGATCATCATCATGATCACAATCATACATAATTTTACCACACATACGTCTCAGGGATCTCATTTCAACAGCATCAGTCCATTTTCATCCTTCTTCTGCCAGTTACGTGCCTCACTGCCATGCATCAGAGTAGGTACCAGCACTCCATTATGGACTGTTAGCTTCGCTTCTTTTGAGCGTTTTTTATTAGCACCAACGGCATGCAGTCCTTCATTAATGGAGTGACCTGCATTTTCCCTTCCTTCAATATCTCTATCCACCTTCCCATCAGATACACAAACTCATCCACCTGCTCCAAGTATTCATCATTCACAATTATATTTCACGCTGTTTTTGTACTCTCCCTCAAACCCCATGATTTTAGATTTAATTATATTCTTAGTTACATACTTCGTTAATCCTAGACACAAGGGACTGTAGATCTTTCATAATGTTAGAAATTAGCACCGCACCATCAGCATACAACAGGCAACATACTACGGCTACTTCCAACATTTCGAAAAATGGAACCAACGAAATGGTGACACCTTTTTTGACATTAAGTAATTGGATGAAGTAATCGAAGATATTTACCATATTCTCATAGAATAAAGAAAAATGCTCGTGGACGTGTTAGCGAACCAAAAGTCTGACCACTTTTAGCTTAAATTTCGGTTTCTCAGGATAAAATCAAATGGAATGGTGATACAGAGTCCGCAATGTTGATTGGCTGTCTGGCTAGCTATGTCACTGGTTACCATGCAAACCTACATGGAATGCATTTATATTTTTTATTTATTAGCGCCCTTTTTAGGAGCTTCTACATGAAGATAGTAAAAAAGGACAGTATTTATTAAAACTAACTGCTTCAGTAATTACATGTTGTATTTGTTTTGTGACAAATTGAAAACGTCCACTGAATTAGTGAAATTATTTCCCTACGCTAGTATTCTGGCAAAGAACATACGGTAGTTAGTCACAGAATTTTGTACTAAAAATAAATCCCGACTTCTACGATTATTTATTTTGAAGGCATTTTGTGGTTATTCTCTTTTATTTGGATTTAGATTTTTTTAATTTCTAAATTTATTTATTAGAAATCACAGGAAAGTGATTATTTAATTGTCTGCCTATTGTGAAACCTATGGTAATACATACAATGGTTTAAAGTTATAAAAGGTTCCTTCATAATTTTGCAGTCTCGACGTGAGTCAGATGCTTCTATTATAAATACGGTAAAAATACCAACATCAAAAAAACATCGTCGAGAACCAAATATATTCATAGCCTAGAAAATCAGATTACCTAGTAAAAGCTGCAAAATTAAATATCGTGGGGGCTCAACTTTTGCAAGTTTTATTGCAGAATTTTGATTAGATTTCCAGTCTGTAGTAACGTTTATACAAAAATAATAGATGTTGCTCTACAAAAGTAGAGAGTTAATAACGCGAGTGTATAACGCGAGTGTATAACGCGAGTGTATAACGCGAGTGTATAACGCGAGTGTATAATCTCTATTGCTTGATTCCACGTCAATAACTGAATTAATTTTTCACAAATCATAACTCATTCAGCTGAGATGATAAGGATGCTGTCTAGCCTCTGATCAAGTGAAACACAAAGAAACATATTTCCTAACCAATGACTGTGTACATCAGTGGCGGTTCTCATTGGGAGTTAAATCGGGGATTAAAGAGGGAGAAAAAATACAATTATCTTTAAATTCAATGTTGGTCAATGTAATTGTATATTTAAATATAATTCCCTAGATCTAAAATCTAAGGAAATTTTATCATATCAATCAATGCACCAGAGATTAGTAAAACACGACATAGTTTGAAAAGTTGTTATAAAAGTAACAGTTTACACATAAAAAAAATTGTGTTTAATATTTTTTTGTTTACACATAAAAATATCATCTATAGTGATTACAATTAACTTGTTTTAATAGGGCTATTATTACACAATATTTGAAAAAATATTCTTTCAAAAAACTGTTACTTCTTAGAACAGTGAGTTCCATAGGCGCTGATTTTAAAACGCACGTATGGCAATCATTTCGGATTTGCTCTCGATTAGTAGATTGGATTTTTTAAGCTAGGAATTTGAAAAGCGTGCTGTTTGAAGTGTGATAAATTTAAAATATAAGTTTGTTTTACTTTATAATCTTTTCTTATTTAAGTTCACTGCGCAAACTCACTTGAGAAAAAAACTACCACTGGGCATTATACCTACATGTACTTCTAATCACACTTCGGTGTAATAGCCATTACGGACATTGGACAAACACTGAATAGAAAATCTCTAGATAAAAATCAATACTATAACTAATAATGTGAACTACATAAGATCTTTCGACTCTTAGGTTCTAGACGGGTCGATCAAAATGATAAGCTATCTGATACCCACCCCCAAATGTGATTTTATACCTCACATGATAGCGACATAAGAGTAAATAGTTTGCTCATACGAACAGTAGGAGTGAGTTTGTAATGAAATGAGAGATGTGAATATTTGAAAATATTTATTGTTTATTGATTAACGCCTTCGACCAAGTACCTATACCCTAGGTCAACGCCCTTTTTTGGGGCTCTTACACATGAATGGTAAGAAATATACAATACTTATTGTATACAACTGAACTGCCTTAGTAACAATATTTTATATTTGTTCAAAGATTTTTACGTAGATTAGGTTAGATACTTAAGTCAGGAAAATAAAAATAAAATGGCCATTGATGAAGGAAGGACACTTCGGAAACTGCAGAGCAAATGTTGAAATAGGGAGATTTAAAACTAACTGATGTGTTAATAATGTAAGTAATGATTACAGCAAGCCAAAAAGAAAGAGCTTTGTGCCTTGCAATATGTAAATTAGTATTGTTTGATAATATTATATTTATGATTCCTAAGCGTTTTTAAAGGCGTTAAATAAATGAATAAGTATCATAGATTTACGTAGTGTACGTAATTTCAATGTCCTTCAGCAGAAATTGTTAGTATAGGTGGTTATTTGTAGTTTTGAAGTATCTTAACAAAGAATAAAGTAGTATTAAAAGAGAGTGTCAAGTATCGCCGTTCGTGTCTGAAGGTTAAGGAAAGGGTTAAGTAAAATGAATTTTGGATAATGATTTATTGTACCGTCAATTAATCCCTACAATCTGTAATATCTAATAAAAAAGTATTATTGTTATTGTTTATCAATAACTATTTTTTTCTACTTTGTATTTCTGTGTCAAAAAATGATTGCGTATTTATGTCATAAGTCTTTGATAATTGTTTTCATACTTCTTAGAACATTATTTTTTTTTGCATGTAAATACTCCACCCATAAACACGAGCTCCTAGAGCTCAACTTGTGGAGTAGTAGAATCATAATGAAATGAATGAATTCATGAATCATCATGAATCTATTATAAGATATGGAATTACAGCTTGGGGACTTTCCTGAAAAACAAATGTAAATCGTGTTCAATCAGTTCAAAATTCATTAGTTAAATTATTAGCTCATAAAAGTTTATATGAACAAAGGCATAATGTTCCTTACTTTTACCAAAATCTCAAAATTCTCTCAGTAAGAACAATTCTGTGGTATAAAATTATATTTCCGCATATGAATAGCCCCATATACAAATATAAACTGGACCACACTTACAATACTCATTTTACGTTAAATGAAGGACTAATTGTACCTAAGCATTTAAACAAATATGGACAAAGAACGCTGGACTACATGATACCTAATTACTTAAATATGTTACCTGCCGAAATTAAAAAATGTACAAATGGTATAACAAATATTTTGTTGAGAAATTGGCTTGCCGAAAGAAATAATTTGTATTAGGCTAACACAAAAATTGTAAAATAAGTTTATATATATCTCCAAAGTAAAAGTACCCATCGACAAACTGCTAAAAAGTAGTTTATTTGGACTTTTCTTTTTTCTGTATAATATTTTATGTCATATTGTATTACTTTGTATTTATAATAAATAAATTAAACCTTAAAAAAAAATAAAAAAAATAAAATGAATTATTTTGTAAACCAAGATAACAATTTTTAAGTGTATGTTCAAGGATAGAAATAAAATTAAAAAAAATTTAAAAAAATAACCTACGATATTCGATCGACAACTGGGCGCCTTTAGTGCAGAGTTTTCTTGCTTCAGAAATACACAGAGTATCCATTAGAACGGACCTTTGGTCCTGTTAAATGTTCTTTGAAAACCAGACAAACCAAGTATCATTGATACTTCGGATCGTCTAAGAAGTAATCACAGAAAACCAAAACTTGTTTCATTATTTTATGTATTTAAACTCATCAGCCACCTCTCATAATATTAATAATATTATTAGATTTTAATGAAATTTGAATTGCGTAGGTAGTTATCGTTGGTTTGAAAGGAATTTCGAAGAAAACATGAGCTTGTTTCGAAGGCACAAAAACGCCCCCAACGTACTTTCATCAGTGGTTTATCTCTTCAATGGGACAAACACTCTCGAAATTATAAAACAGTCTTTGAAATAGCCGAGGTCTGGAATAAACTTGTCATAGATAAATGGTTGCCAGCTGTGAATTTTGTATGAAATCAACGTCTATTTGTAGACACTCTAAATGGTGAATAAAATGTATAGATCTTAATCCATTTTTACTTATAAAACTACTTTGCGCTAATAAATTTTCAAGACGTTAAGCCTTAATTCATGAATGATTAATTATTGTATAAAATATTATTGAATTCTGCTCTAGGAATTGGGTGAACCACTTTTGTTTTTTTTTTAAGTTAAGGAGGCCTTGAGGAAAATAATTTCACTCAGGGCCTATATCATATTTGAATATACTGTATGGAAGCTTTTGAGGAGAGGAGGGAGTGAACATGGGTCTTGAAGAGACCCTTGTTGTAGGAGGAAGGGAAAACAGAGGCTGGCAAATCGTTCCACAACCGAGCTGTTGAACTCAAGAACAAATCACATACTCATGTGACAAATGTCAAACGTTTACATATCGTCACAAAAAAGTAATTTTTAGCTGTAACAGCCAAAAAACTAATTGTTCAATTGTTGATTTTGAGGTGTGTACATCAGTTTAAAAACGTATTATTGACAAAACAGCTAGTTTTTCCAACGTTGTGCCGTTCTTATCTGTCGTTGTAGAGTCACGGGACCCAAATAGATCGACGCAGAAAAAAAAACCTCTGCAAAATGGGGTAAGAAAAGTATTTTCATAAGTAGTGGCAGTTACAGCAGTACTGCTTTCCTGTGACGATGTGTTGGGCGCTTATTTGATGTTTTTCCCGTTAATGCACCGGTGCCGAAGGGATCAATGACGCTCCTCGGAGTATCAAACTTACGTTTCGCCCTACTTTGCCCAATATATAATTTTTAATGTTATTATGTACATAGTACAATAATATTTCTTCTATCTACTGAAGTCGTGGTCCATTCATCAATCTTTAATAGTTATTTCATTCAATAGAAGTGTGTCTTGGTGTAGGTTTGCAGTTTTATTTACAAAAAATCAAATTTACAGTTAAATTACAAAATTGATTAAATTTTGCACACATGACGATACAGGGGGATCAAAATATGCATACAATATGTCTACATGTCAAAAATATATCTACATCAGATTTCAAAAATCCACCCCTTCCCATTTCCCATCCCTTAAAACGGAGCTTTAATATATCTAGATGAAATTTTATAAGCTTACGTTTCAAAATAAGGTGAATCCAACAAACACAGGGAATTTCGTAAGGCCCGAAAAAACGCCAGAGCCTTTTGCTGATTTTTCCAATTTTAAAATTTAATATATACAGTATTATGAAAATCATAAGAAAAATTGGAACTCACCAAAGACGCACCCTGTACGTGGGTTATTTACGTAGTCATATACATTTTATTATTGTACCTAGAAAGAAACAAACAGTAGGCGTGTAAAGTAAAAACATGATTGAAATTTGTATAAACAGATTGTATAAAAATTGTAGACATAGTGTGTAGTGTAAAGTGTAAAAATATGTGTAAAGTTTGTGAAAAACGTAAAGTGATATGAATTAAATAAATAATGTTTCAACATCTGTACTGTTAGCCATAATTTAAACTCTTTTAAGTATTTAGGAAGTTTAGTTGTCAGTTGAATATTTTTCGTTAAAAGATTGAAAGTACGAGGTAAATTAAACCTGCCATGTGTTTGCATTTGTTTAGTATTCGTTTGGGGTATAAAAAACAAAATTATTTCTAATATTGAATCTGTTTTCATTATTTTCCTATTTGTTTTAGTTTTCAAAGAAATATTTTATGGGTTGTAGTATAAATAGTTTATTGAGACTAAATAGTTTAGATTCTTTGTATAATGCATCTGTAGAAATGTTGTATTTCTATTACATATAACTTTGATAATATAATTTTAAGTTATCTGTGAAGGTTTTAAAAATGATTCAAGTGCCAAACCCATCCTATAATTCGATACAGTAAGTACATAAAAGAAATAAGGAAGAGGAACCATAAACCATTATTAGAATGATAACGCGCGTGCAAAAGTATGGTCATCATCGATCACCATACTGCAGGTTGCTCTCGCCTTTGTTTCTACCTCCAGGCGTATCTTGCATTGGTTTCGCCGCACCACTTTGTTACTCGGCGACAGTCGGCACATTTCCATGCAAAACGTATGTCCTTTTGTTTTTATTTTATAGGCTTTTTATTTTTAAAAATAGTTTCAAGGGCCTCAGAATCAAAACTCAAGGTTTATTCCATCTTCTCCATGAGATTTTTAAATTTATGTACCGTACAAATACCTTTAATACAGAATACAACTTTTATACATAAACACGGAGTACGTAAGGACCTACATACATCATCCTCAAAAGCGAACAAAACCGTTACTCATGTATTGGGTTATCTGTACTAATATTGTAAAGTGAAAGATTTGATTGTTTGTTTGTTTATTACGCTTTCACGCCTAAACCACAAAACCGATTTTAAAAATTCTTTCACCAATAGAAAGATTCATTATGAGCAAATAACAGACTGTGTTTGATGGTAAGCTCTGACGTTATGAAATTTGTATAAATGAAAATGTGTGTATTTCATATATTTTTTTGCAGGAGGGAGAAAAGGTAGGGGGGAGGTGGGGTTTGTGAAGAGGGAAGAGACGAGGGAGGGGGAAGGCGGGGAAGGTGGAAGGGAACGGGGACGCACGGGAAAGGATAAGAAGGGAGAGTCAATTTATTTCTTTGAATGGCATGGCAACGCATTCCGGGAACCAGGTAGTTTCTAATATTATTTCATCTATCTAAATACGCCATTATTTACAATTAAGTAGGCTTCTGCAGAAATCATAGGAAATCAGCAAATAAAATATATCCCTAACTTCAACAATATCATAATTTTACGAATAATATTATGTAAAACAGTGCCTTTAGAATTTCCGCAGCTGTAATAATATGTATTATAGCTTTATGACCTCAAATATTTAATCATTCGGTAACTCAAACATTCGACAAATTAACATGGGAAAAACAGAAAAAACACAATGATTTTCCATGGCCGTCTTTTATGTTCTTTAGAACAACTCTATTAAAAACTTAGCGTCTTCTGAAGGCAATGAAATTTTACAGCGGTGTCTTTGGTCTTCTCTAAAATAATTTGATTTGTTGAAATTGATAATTTATTGAACACGCTGTTTTTTTAGTATTGAGTAATAAAACGTTTCGAGATCTTTTATTATTTGCTTTAGCATTCGGTTTCTATTAAAAATAAATTATTCAGCAGTTGGCAGCGATTATGTGCATTTTAATAAGGCTTATGCAATTATTCCACGGTACTACATTCAAACACGTGATAATATAATTCGTTACTTGAACATCATACAGGTAGGGGCTTTACCTAATTGTAATATGAAAGTAAATAACGTTATATTAAACCTTTAATTAATATGCTTATAGGCAATATGAAAATGCCAACATTTTAAGCGTTGATTGATGGGGAAATTTTGATGCTTCCCGTTTAAATTATTCACGTTCGTCAAATTAAACACCAAATTTCGATGATAATACAAATAATTGCATGAAATTCAGCATACATTTATATAAATTGTCAGGTTTTTGAGTTGCAACCGTGGGCACTATCAAACTCATTGTCAAATTAAAATGCTCAAGTATAAAATATTGAATTTATAAGAAAAAACTCTTTTTTATAACTTTTGAAGGTTATTCCCATCAACGTAATATATCATTGAAGAAGAAGATAACACTTATAATCTAAGTGAAAATATGAAAGAGAACAAGCCACAGAAAAATAGAAAAAGACAATGGTCGCAACTGGGGCTCGAACCCAGACCTCTCGTCTAACCGGGACGTGCGCGTTAACCAATTTCGCTATTGCCACCTTATGGAGAAAAAAAAACTAGTTGAAGATAATATTGTTGATTCTAAAATATTTGAAATATGAGATTGACAAATATGACGGTTTGACAGAAGGTAGCAATAGCGAAATTGGTTAACGCGCACGTCCCGGTTAGACGAGAGGTCTGGGTTCGAGTCCCAGTTGTGACCATTGTTTTTTTCTATTTTTCTGTGTCTTGTTCTCTTTCATATTTTCATTTAGATTATAAGTGTTATCTTCTTCTTGAGTGATATAAAATATTGTTTAAGAGTGCTATCTTGTTATCATTTGCCACGAGAGAACGGGTCACTTCTCTGTTGCGTTCTAGTATCCTGTATAATGGCAATATGCGGTATCTCCAAAAAGCTTGTTTTGAGATAAATGACTACAAACTTTTTTGGTTTTTTTGTTAATTTCCTCGAAAAACTAAGAGTAGTAACAATTTCAAATTTATTTAAAATGTTGTTAAAAAAATTACAAACATTATCATTAATTTGAAATTCATGAAATATTTTTTTCTTTTTAAACATTTAAAATAAATTCTTAATAAAACCTTTTGTCAATTGTTTACTGTGATTTCTTAAAAAAAAATTCAAAAAATCATCTCAAATTTAGATTTGTTGAGATACAGCGTTTTCTTCTATCAGCCCATTGACAGCTCGTCCCCTTAGTTCGTTTTTGTCGAACAGACCATTAGAAAATTTTACTGGAGGATTAGGTTTTCTTTCACTATTTCAATGAAACATTATGACAAGTGTTTAAGATAAAGCTGTTTCCATAAAGGTAAAGGTCTCATTAGTGTAAATAATTCTTAGTTAGGTGATTAACTATCATTTTTTATACATTATTTTAAAATTTTAAAGTGGGGATTGAACAAAAACCAAAATGGTGTTGGACAAATAAGAACTGAAGCGACGAGCTGTCGATATGGGTGGCCAATATGCTCAAACATGCTCAAACATACGTACGTACAAATTGAAAATAGTAATGATTACCTTTTAAGAAGAATTTAAATACCACCTTTCTTTCCACAATTATTTAACTTAGCTTGTTGAACTTTAATAATTAAAAAGTAATTTTAACTCCCACTTGCTTTACAATAGTTACACACGTTTATAAATATTTTAATTGTTTCAAGTGTTTGACTTACAAAATGTCTTTGGTATGTAGTCGTGATTTGAGTAAACACCACTTCGAAAGTAATTTAAAGTGAGAACAAACCCCTATTATTATCGCTTTTATGAACAATTCATATAGGTCTTAAAGAAATCGCTGTGCCTCCCTTACTATCAAAGTGAGAAATATGATCTAAACGGTGTTAGAAAAATAAAATACTATGTTTTGTATTCAAAACTTAAAATTAACCATAGAATAATTAAAATATGCACATATACGAAACCGATGTTTCCAAATGCAATTTGAGAAAAAAACATCGAAATATTTTGAATTTATCTTCTTTTTCTTCCTCTTATCCTAGTCGGGTCGGGGACCCACTGCATCGACAAGGCTCCTCCATACGTCCCTGTCTTGTGCTGATTGTTCGGCCTAAGTCTATGGCTGTCCCACAGTTTCTGGAGTTGCCTCGCCCAACTGTGTCTGGGGCGGCTCACTGGACGTCTACCCTCTGGAATCGCACTCAGTATTTTTCTCGGAATTCGGTCATCAGATATTCCTAGTACTTGTCCAAGCCACCTCAGTTTTGATTTTTCTATGCAGAGTAACAGTGGTTCAATGTTCAGATCGTATTGTTTTTTTTTTTTTGCTTTGTGTTTTTAATTTTTTTAATTTTGAATTTATCATTAATTATATTTACATGAAACTATAAAAAATTGAGGTAATAATAACGTTGTAATACATCTGTCTAATAAAATATGTCTGTGTGTGTTTTTAATTTTTTTTTATACGAGTAATTTTAATGTAGTTAACGTAAGGGGAGCCATTATCAGAACTTTTCAAATATTTCTAAAATTATATTATACTAGCTTTTCCCCGCGGCTTCGCTCGCATGGTATTACGGGAAATTACTGTAGCGCTTGCACTTATCAATTATCCCCCTCCCCACCCCTTCCTGTATTCCACACATTCATTCCCTTACATTCAGTTTTCAAACATCTTACCTTCCACCTTAATTTCATAATGCTTATAGCTCAAAGAAAAAAAGCATTATCCAATTTTGTTCATTCGTTCGGAATTTATGCGCTCACAAACATTTCGGATGTTTATCTTTATTTAAATATTTGGAAGTTTGTAAATATAATAAAAAAATAACACTTTTTATTATTCAGTCTTTATAATCGTAACGAATTATATTTTTAATGTAGAAACTCTCATCTGACATTTATTCCAAAACAGAAGCTTGTTTAAAAAAAATCAAAACATATTCTAATAATTTGAATTTTCTGGAGCAGGAGCCAGTAGGTAGGGGGCTGAGTACCTACCAGCACAGAGCCCACAAATATATCAATATCGTTTCCATGGAAACGATTTTTTTTCTGACGTTAGCAAAAACTCGCTTTTGTTAGCGACAGAAAACGTATAACAAATATGTTAATTAATATTTATAATTTTATTACGCCAGAGCTTACCATCGTAAACATCCTGTAGTCTTCGCATATAATTTAGCTTTCTGTTGGTGAAAGAACTTTTGAGAACGTGAAAGTCTTTTTATTGATATGCGTGAAAGGGTAGCAAACAAACTCGAGCAGTTTCGCATTTATAATATTAGTATGGATTATGTAGGTTCAATCCGGTGACACTGCGTCCAATAGTGACGACGTATGAATTCATCACTTCCGCTAAGTGCGGGGCTCGGCGACGGATTGAAAGAGTTACTTGAGGGGTCAAAAGTTCTCCCTTTGCCGTACTTTCCCCATCCGGCTTGCTACGTAGTTAGTCGACGGACGCATCCATCGCCCAGACCTAAACACTCCTCACCCCATAAACCCGGATATCCATGCTAAGTAACCAAACGTGGCGAATCAATTGGGGTGACTAATGGCAGGGGTGTTGTTTCCGGGCCCGGCGGTACCCGTATTACCATATAAATATTACCCTGCTACCTTAGGAAGAGTTAAGATGTTCATTTTAAGTTGAAGTGAACACAAATAATTATTAGAAATCAATAAATGAAATCTTTAAAACAAAAACTAGCAATGGTCTTAAATATATTAGCCTTGAATTTCCACATGCTTTGCAAAATGTCGCTTTGGTCTTCAATACAACCTTAGAATTGGAAATAATTTTATAATATTCAAAATTAATAATAAACTGAGTTTTTACCACTTTTATTGTTTACAAAACCAACATGTTTCGTGAGCTATGCTCACTTCTTCAGGGTTTAATAACTATTAATTTTGAATTAAAATAGTGCCACAAAATAAGTTTGCTACATTTAACACTTCCTTACCGGACCGGGGGAACGCACCTACACTAACGAGAGTTTTACGCTGTATCTACGTTGTTTTTAAAATTACGTACTCAATAATTTGAGTAATCTTAGAAAAACTATTTGGTTATCGATTTGCATTAAAAAAATTAATATCGCATTAATACTTTTCTTAAAATTAAATAGTTTATAACAAATTCCGGCGAATAATCTGTGCCACCCGGCCCCCTTCCCCTTTGTTCGGGCGTACCCCGTCCCTATCCGCTGAATGTATCGGGATAATTCTAAGCGATAGCAAGTAATTTCTAAGTTGTTAGTGGAAAGGACTAGATCGCGTTCGTTTACACTGCGCATCTCGTTTGCTCTTTTTACAATGCTATAATGTTCGCTTGCCGGTCAAAGATCATTCGGTCTGAGTCGTTTCCGGTGAACGCCAATCGCCAGTCGAGATTCGGAAACAAGATGTTACGTTGGCTATCGGCCCGCTTTCTCCGTTTTCTATGGAAAAATACACATTATGGTCTAAATTCATTAGAATATTAATTATGACTTTATTTATGAAACGATTTTGAAAATGACTACTGAAATACGATGATTATACTTCCCTCTAATTATTATCATAACAAATTACAAAAAAATATGTCATTAACACCCTTTAATATGCAAAACAAATTGGGGTCCCCGAGTGACCCCCCTTCGGGTCATGTGTGATTTTTTTCGTTCCGGGACGAAAAGGTTAAAGAAATTTTAAAAGAATTTAGTCGCTAGTGTGGAGGGCCATAAATGGTTTATGTGAAGTATTTCTTACTGAAAAAATTCTATAACATTTAAAATATGACATTTTTGATTTGCGGCCAATAAAATGTTTGTATGAGGGGCGTTTGTTCCGTACACAGGCCAACATTGGAAGTGTCCCGATGACAGTTGTCGTAGTGGTCAATTAATAGCATTACCTACGTTGCAGATTTTCAAGGCGCTTAAACTTCCGATCTTTTCAATCTCATATTAGCAAATGAAGACTTCGCACAGTTTTTCAATAAACGTAATATAACTATCTGATTCAGTAACTTATATTATTTTATTTATTATTTTTTTATTTAAAATCCCACCAACAACTTAGCCAAAAACCCTGATCGTCTTCAACGCACATCATTCCATATTCCAAATCACGACTGCAAGACTCAATGCAAGACTGCAGATCCAAAAATTTCTCCGCACACTCTTTACTTGAAGATCCACAAAATGATTATTACCACAATGATTATTACCACAATGATTATTACCACAATGATTATTACCACTATGATTATTACCACAATGATTATTACCACGATGATTATTACCACAATGATTATTCCCGCAATGATTTTTACCACAATGATTATTATCACAATGATTATTACCACAATGATTATTACCACAATGATTATTACCACAATGATTATTACCACACTGATTTTTACCACAATGATTGTAACTATTTTTCTTAATCTTTAAGCAAATTAATAGTCAATCTACTTCCCAGCGACATCCATGTGCGCAGTGAAAATGTAAGGGATATGTGAATGAAAACATTAGATTAACTTTTAACATTTATTGAAATCAACAGTTGGTAGAGCATGAGACAATCGTCTATTTAAAGATTATAGTTTAATAAAAACTCAGGACATGGTCCAGGGTTCCTTGAGGAGGAAGCTCCTGGGATTATGAAATATGCAAGTCACTTTTAAAAGTACTAGGAACCAGCGTTATGTGTAACATTATAATCTGAACAAAACTAACCTTTCAAACAGAATGTTGGGCGCCTGGTCAGTCTCAAGACATGACCATTTATAATTATAAACTCCTATTCAAACCAGTAAAAAGAAACTAACGCCAATCTACGAAATCAGCACGCCAGCCGGAGAACAGCCCCGTCCTTCCTTCCTCAGTAAAATCCGTGGAGTGCTCGCTCTTCCGTCTTCAACCCGATCTCCTCACTGTCTCGTCCGAAGTTAGCAACCAACACGCTCATAGAGTAAGGTGTTTTGTGAAGTCAACATACAAGTAAACGGGGTAACAAGTTAAACTGTTACAATGCCCCCCGTGTTGAAAGACTTGTGGCTATAAGTCCTGAGGTTCCCCTGACACCTCGAAGCAAAGCCTTGACTGCCGTCTCACTGGAAAAGTACTTGTAGTGAAGATGTTGTGATGATGGTAGATGGAAACCCAATAGCTTAGCAGCGGTAGGTATGTAAATTCTTGAAAGTGCTGTTGTGAAGAAGCATAAATTTCCAGTGCCATAGCGATGTGTATCTGTGTCCAATGTTTCCTTCAGCTTGAAACAGCATCCCAGACTTGAAAGTAGAGTGTTATGATGTTGACTTATTATCTTCAAAAAAAGTGACGAAGCAGCTTAGTTGAAAATTTTCCATCGTGCGGAGCGAGATGATACGCCATGATAATATGGTACATGGGCAATGGTGATATTCGTCTTGAAAAGTCCCTCTGGAATGACCCATATTCTTGAAGAATGTTGTGGAATTGCAAAGTTGAAGAATTTCCGAAGCACCGGAGCGAGGTGATGTGCCATGATAATATGGTGCATGGACAATGGTGATATTCGTCTTGAAAAGTCCCTCTGGAATGACCCTCTGGATGCCTAAACTAAGATACTGGTTTTCCTAAAGCAAGCTGATTAAAGTACTTAAACTGTTAACAGAAAAGCCCTTCAACTAAAGAAGTATCAATTTAACTAGCAGGCAAATATGCATCCTGACAAAATATTAAATATAAATAAAATTAGTTAAATCTCGTGACCTTGCCGTCCTGATTTTAATAATAACCTTATATGCAGATAACTTGTATAGTAATCCTGAATTTAAATAGATAAATATTATTCTTCCATATCAAGAAAAAACTTCATGTTACATGAGGAACATAGCCAATAATCAAACCATGATTTGACAACAAAGGTCAAATCTTATTAATTAGCCAAACAACAGATGGCAGTAACAAACTTTATAATTTAATCAACAATCCATTAAAGGATATACCAAGAATTAATTTATTTTAACTGCATTCCTCTATCACCAAATTAAACCTTTCTACTGTGACAGAAAAACGCAGAAAAAAGAAATTATTTATTGATTGTTCTGGTAATTCTCGAGCTCAAAGAATTATCAGAAGAATCTGCGAACCTACAAAATTAAAAAAAACAATAATACTATTACAAAATACAAATTAAACAATAACATGAATATTAAATTTGTTATACCAAGGTTAATAATATCATAATATAGTAGTGAATAGTATAAATAAGAATTTTCATAAAAATTCATAAAATATCTCAAATTGTAAGCTTGATGAAGGCTATAATTTAAGTATTGCATATAACGCAAGAGATAATAAAATGACCAGAATATTGTAATATTATGATCAATGTATCATCATAATAATTTGCTTACAGAAGCAAGATCGCTAAAATAAGCGCATGTAACACTACAATTGATTAAAATTAAAAGCAATATAAAATATACCCATGTATGGTAATTCAATAAATAGCAGATCCCTTTTAGGTACAAACAAATATTCACAAATAAATACTAGCTCAAAATACTAATACGTATAACTGAAATCAGACGATGGTTTAACCCAGGGAGGTAAAACATCCTCTGAGATCAAGATAAACAAGACAAAACAGACTAATTAACCATAAAATATTTCAAATGAGTCTCGCTTGCAATACTGTGGCCACAGTTGTTGCAAGTGAAATTCATTTAACAGAGATAAATACAAAAAATAAATAATTCCCAATTTCCTTTTTGTTCCATCAAATCTACTTGAAATAAATTAGATGATTATTTTTTAACTTTTAAAATGTCTTTTAAATGGAAGGTACCTACTGTTCATGTCCGCTAGTTTGTACACCACTGGGGAAATTTTACCTATGATTTTACTCCTTAAAAGTTACAAATTAGTTACAAATTTCCTAACATCTGATGACATTCTGGGCCAATAAAATTTCATACAAATCCAATTTAAAGTTTTCATTACCCCAAAATGAGAAAAAAAAAATCCAAAATATATGGAATCCAAATTTCTTAATAATATGCCAACAGAAACGAATCTACCCTCCTCTTAAGAACAAATCGATTAAGCAAAGGGTTCTTTCGTCTCCTGCGCTTGAAAGTAACTCGTCATTCGAAATCACTCACAAAAACGGTCAATTCAGAAGAATTGTGTGTGCAACTCAGAGGCAGGAAATGCACCGGCATGGAAACACACAAGAAAAGCAAACGAACTCAGAGGATTTTCCAGCAGGAAGAAATCATGGAACGTGCTCAAATACCGTAAACGCAGCAAATAAGAAAATCTCGTGAAACCATTCCACAGAGCATTTAAGCTAAAATTTAATGTTTAACCCGAGTTAAAAAAGCAAACGAACTCAGAGGATTTTCCAGCAGGAAGAAATCATGGAACGTGCTCAAATTAGAGAAAATTTTACCCATAATAACTTGCGGACATTAAATAATCCTGATAAAGAAATTCAAATATGACCCATAAAATTGCACTTCAATCAATAGATCACTAGCTATGATTCCAACCAATTCTGAATAGGAATATCAAACAGAACCATTTATTAGGTTTACCGTATTGTGTCACTGTTAAAAAAAAACCAAAGATGGCAATAATCAATGTTTACCCAAAATTTTAAGTTTGTTTAAAATACCAAGTTTCTCAAAAGAAAATTGTATGTTATCTGAAACTATTTCAACCTTCCAATGAATCTATGTAATGATCAAAGGTAAAGGATTTTACTAAATTTTTAAAAGAAACAAGTACTGTGATTTTAAATTCACAATTAACTGAATGCCCTGTCGCCGAAGTTAAAGAAAAACTTTTATCAAGTTTTGTTAATTTAGCACCTAAATGTAACAATTTTAAATGAGAATTATTACCCAATATTGACAGGTGAGACCCTGAATCCAGGAGACCTGAGAGCATCAATCCCAGAACCGTGAAAGAGATGAAAGGACGGCCGTCCCTGGCAGCCATCCCTTCGCTCCTTGAAGTTCTTAGATCTTCAGAGAAACGTCTGACTATCTTAAGCCAATCTTGCCATGCCGGATCGATAGCCGCGATGCTGGAAGACGTCTCCTCCATCGACGCAATTATCGTCCGGCTCCTGCGTTTTTTGACCTCCGGCCAGTACAGTCAGGTGACTTAACGCCTGGACGTCCACAGCGGAAGCATCGAATCTCCTCCCTAGAATTCACATTTTTGTTTTTGAAAGCAGTGTTTTTATAAGAAGGTTTATCGTGCTTGAAAAAAAGTTTTTTTATTAGGCTCATTCTTATTCTCATGAGAAGAAGGTTGAGGAGGTATTGAATCTTTCCTCTGATCTGAACGGCTATCTGCAAGTTCAATCATTTTCCCAAGTATTTTAAGTGTGGCGATATCCGGAATTGAATTCAACGCCAACTTTTGTATGTACCTGGGTGCCATATTACAAAGCAAAATTTCCAAAATCTCATCATCAGGCAACTTTTTCTTAAGCCTTTTATTTTGAATTAATATCTTCGTAATGAAGGTACCAAGAGATTCTTTGGGTACTTGGAATGTTGTTCTTATCTGTGAAACAAGTCTACGATCATAATCTAACACTTCATATTCATCCTTCAGACCAGACACCAGTTCATCCCATGTTTTAAAATAAGAGTGGTTCACTCTTAACCAATCAAGAGCAATACCCTCAAAAAGTTCTAACACTCCTAAGAAAAGTATGTTTTTACTTACAGAGCGGGCTAAGGCGAGTTCCTCTACACGTTCCAAAAATTCACGTACGCATGACTTCCCATCGTATTTTAAATTCCACTTATGCAGGGGCACCAGCGGGGCTGGAGAAGGTGTTGACACCTTCGTCTCCGAAACGTCAGCGACCGGTATTTTAGGAATGGACATTTCTGAGTCTTTTGTCTGACTCCTTGTTTCAGGCATTGAAAATATAAGTACCTGTCAACTTAATGGAACAAAAGAAAAATACAAAAAAAACATTTAATCACACACAAGACGAAAATGAACGAACAACAAAATACACAGAACATGCAACATTAACCTAAAATAAATAATTAAAAACCATGACTCCACGGATTTGACAATAATTTTCCGAATAATAATATATCGAATTCTTTCGAATATAACTCTGTAAAAATTCTTTCGTAATAAAATATTGTATTGAAAGAATAGTAAAAATTCTTCCGGAATTTAAGATCGTATTAAATATCTGTAAAATAGCATATATAAATAATTTAAAATTATTAAATTATGAGGAAAGGTGATCCTGTTTAACCCTCCGACTGGCATGTGACGGGTTGACTTCGTGTTACGACAATAATGTTACACATCACAGATTACCTACACAAAAGATTAGAACAAAACTTGCAAATATCATAAGTTATCCACACGTTTAGGCGCCATTGTAACTATTTTTCTTAATCTTTAAGCAAATTAATAGTCAATCTACTTCCCAGCGACATCCATGTGCGCAGTGAAAATGTAAGGGATATGTGAATGAAAACATTAGATTAACTTTTAACATTTATTGAAATCAACAGTTGGTAGAGCATGAGACAATCGTCTATTTAAAGATTATAGTTTAATAAAAACTCAGGACATGGTCCAGGGTTCCTTGAGGAGGAAGCTCCTGGGATTATGAAATATGCAAGTCACTTTTAAAAGTACTAGGAACCAGCGTTATGTGTAACATTATAATCTGAACAAAACTAACCTTTCAAACAGAATGTTGGGCGCCTGGTCAGTCTCAAGACATGACCATTTATAATTATAAACTCCTATTCAAACCAGTAAAAAGAAACTAACGCCAATCTACGAAATCAGCACGCCAGCCGGAGAACAGCCCCGTCCTTCCTTCCTCAGTAAAATCCGTGGAGTGCTCGCTCTTCCGTCTTCAACCCGATCTCCTCACTGTCTCGTCCGAAGTTAGCAACCAACACGCTCATAGAGTAAGGTGTTTTGTGAAGTCAACATACAAGTAAACGGGGTAACAAGTTAAACTGTTACATGATTATTACCACATTCACATTCTTAAATCGGCAACATAGGGACATGAAACTAAAATCCATTTAAACAACCGTTCTAAAACTAGATCAGTTCTCTTTCCCATTAATCCAGTCCCTCGTCTCTTTATCCTAACCTTCACCTCCCCACCCCACTCAACATACTTAATGTTCCTAAGTGAAAAAAAAAAAATATATTGTTACGTTTATTCTCACAGAATATTGTAGAAGTTTACAATTATTGGCATAATTTACTACCTAATTTTATTAAAACAAATAATATTATGCGTGACTGCTGTAATTTTTCCAAAAATGAATAAAATAAAATAAAAAAATTGGAACCTTTATGGAATTTGATTTTACTGACATTTATTTAGAAAATATTAACTTTATATAATAAATTTTTTTTGATAGGTACCATTAAAACTAAAAAATCAAACTTTATATCATGGTTTTTAGCCTTTCCCCTCGGACTGATTTCTTCGATTTTAGGAACAACTGACATAAGTCTTATAGAAATCGTTGTCATATGTCATCCTTACTATCGTGATTAGAAATATGATCTTAGCGGTGATAGAAATAAAATATACCACGCTTTATGTTCAAATCTAAAAGCTATTCACAAAATATTTCAAATGTACACCTTTATGCGACCAAAGTTTCCGACCACAATTTGAAAAAAAAATTATGAAATTTTTTTATTAATTATGTTTACATGAAATGACAAAAAAGTGAGTTGAAGTTTACGTTAATAATCTTCAATCAATCTTGGTCGATGTTAATAATACATTTGCCTAACAAATTATGTTTATGTTGTTATTTTTTTCGCAATGAGTAATTTTAGTTATAAAAAACGTAAGGTGAGCCATTTTTAAATTTATTTTACACTTGCTTTCAATTTTTTTTTAAATTTCAAAATTATATGTTGTATTTCAAAATTTGAAAGCATTTCATGACTTATAAAAAAATCTTTTAGTTATCAGAAATATTAAATTTATTTTGATTTTATTGCAAAGCGGAAATATTTTAACCTTCCGAAAAAAAATTTCCAGATACTTGAAGGCCTTAATTGTGACAAAACCAGGTTAGAGCAAACTAATTTGAGCTAAAACAAAACTCAAATGCGCTGAATAAATATTTATCTTGATATTTATTAAAACAACTTTTAATTAAAATCCATTCTAATAACAGTTGACAAATTGACGAAGTTGAAACACAGCAGTCTTATTTTATTCAAAGGTTGTCATTGACAAGAAGGTAAATAAAATTCTCATCTGAGAACTCAAAATTGCAAGCTTCCAGTAATAAATCGGCGACAGAATTTGAAAGCGGCGACGTGCTTATCAAAAAGAGCAGTCTGTATTAATTCGGCGCCAGTTCTAAAATTAAACTTTATCTAGATCAAAGCTGTCGTGTATTTTTTTTATTTCGAGTTATTCGTGCGTTATATAAAAATTATATTTAATATCTTACCAAAACATTCGTGTGGGGTGATCGCAACTGGACCAATTCCAAGACTCGGATCTCGTCCCTGAGACAAACTTAGCACTGATTCTTATTATTATACACTACAGATATAATTATATTCGGATCTTATATCTGTTCACTCACAGCTTGCTTCACTCAGACATGTTCAAGTATGTCATCATTATCAATCAATTTAACTCACCAAGCACACACAATAAATTATTAATAGCTGATTATTAGACGGTTCACTCAACGAACGATGCACATATTATTTTTACTTGCAAAAGCACTATCATTTTTTCTTCATCTCAATTTCAACAAATAATAATTTCACTTCGCGCATAAAACAACTTTTAGTAGATATTTTGATGTTCATATTTTTTTCCAATTTTCAAGTGAAGCGACGTGTTTACACCATCTGTAACAAAGAAAACAGAATATATTAATATAGGATCACAACACAATTTATTATTTTATTTAATCATTGGAGTCTTGAAAAGTCTCGTGTTGTAGGAGAGAGGAAACACAGAGGCATTTTATAAAAGGAAGTTCTGGGAAGGAAAAAAGTATAAGCGGTGAGTAGGAATCAGTTTGTCCAGGGGTAACCGACGTAAAATATATGTCATTTAATAAATATATTTACATAGAGTAGATACATTAAATTGACGTACTAGGCGGCTGCCTGTTTCATGGTGACAAATTGAGTATAGATACTTTGTATAAAATCTTGTGTAAACATATGGATTTCATATACAAACATGCCGAAAAGTAGAAAAATATTAATAGAAAGGAGAAAAAGACGTGTATGTATACATACTAAATACGCACTGCATATTTACATACAAATCGGACATTTTTTATGTTAACTCCACACAGGAGGACTACATACGTATACTACATACGCACAATGCATGTATACATACACATCGGACATTTTTTTTATGTTAGCTCCACACAGGAGGACCTGACGAAATAATTTCCCTTAGGGCTTATATCATTTTAGGGGATGCTGTGCGCTTTTAAAGTTTTACTTCTGGGAAGAAAGAAGATATGAGGGGTGGGTAGGAATATGGGGTCAGTGTCCAGGAGTGACGTATGAATTCAACCCTCCAATTGCGGTGCATGGCTATGGATTGAGAGAGTCCGGCTAGAGAAGTCAATAGGCCTCCCTCAATCAGTCTCTCTCGATCCGGCCCGTCCGCAGACGCATCTGCCGCCAAGACCCGGGCAAAACTCACCCGACGAAAGAGGGCACCCCTGCTGTGTCAACAAACGAAGCGAACCACTTGCGGTGACCAACGACAGAGGTGTTGGTTATCCAACAAATGGTTCCCATATCCGCTGTACGAGAAACAGTTTACCAACATTTGGGGTGACCAACGACAGAGGTGTTGGTTATCCAACAAATGGTTCCCATATCCGCTGTACGAGAAACAGTTTACCAACATTATAGGCGAAAGGTTATACCTATCATTTAGAACCGACTAACATAAATTACCAACTTGACAAGTTCCTACCTCCAAACTATTGTTAGAAAGTTTGTAAAGTTATTCATATAATAGTTTTTTTCCAACATGAGTTGAACAAGTTTGCGAAATTCCGAACCGCACAAGGAATATCCAGTATGCAAAGTTACAGAAGGCAAAACTTGAATTTCAGAACAAAAAGTTAGCAGCTATCTGACAGCCCCAGATTAACGGTCCTCCCCCTGAGATGACATTTCTCTTCTTAACTTACTGATAAATAAGATAAATTACCCTCCCGGTTCTACATACTTATCTCAAAAATTTCAACTTTTGTTACTTTACATTTAAATTCAGTTTTACGGAAATGTCGCATATTTTATGGACCCCATTCAACCCCACAAGCCTTGGAAGGACGTAACTAGCAGCAAACATCATATTTTATTAGACCCTCGGACGTCCATACAATATAATTTTTTTTTTCCATGACGTGGAGATGTGTGATTTGTTCATCGTCGGAAAGATAAATAATTATTGTTCTATGTTTGTTACAAATGACGGTACATGTAATACGGACTGCGCTAAGCTAAATCATAAATCTAATGTAAAATATCTTGGAATCTTAATAGATAAAAATGTTAAATGGAAAGATCATATAGATCTCACTGTGGAAAGAATAAGAAAACTTATCTATGTATTCTATAACATACGAAACATTTTAAACAAGAAAACTATCAAAATTGTATATTATGCGTTAATTCAGTCCTTAATTCAGTACGGCATTATTGGTTGGGGAGGGGCCTTTAAGATTTCCTTACAGCCCATGATTATAATACAAAGAATAATTATTAAAATCATCCTTAGGAAACCATACGACTTCCCTACTTTAGAGATATTTCGGGAATTTAATGTGCCAACCATCACAGAATTGTATAAGAGAAACGCATTATATCAAATCTACAAAGAATATTTCATCCAAAAAATTCATCCCTCAGATAGCATAAGCAATAGATTCAAAACTAATGGCTTAATAGCCATTCCTATTCTTAGAACGACCACGGCTCAACACCACTATTTATATTTAGGTGTGAGATGGTACAATATATTATTATCCAAAAACAAAATAAATGTAACAGAAACAATGAAATATGAACAATTTAAAAATCAAATTAAGTCCCTGAAATTGGATAATGATATATTGTACCCTTAACTAATTAACATCTAATAAAAAAAAAGTATTATTGTTATTGTTTTTTTTTATATCTATGTCAAAAAGTATTTGTATATTTATTTCATTCAAGACATTTAAGTCTTTGATCATTGTATTCACACTTTTCAGAACATTATGTTTTTTTTATGCATGTAAATACTCCTCCCATAAACACGAGCTCCTAGAGCTCAATTTATGGAGTAGTAGAACCATAAAATTAATTCTTATATACTCCTAGGTAATAATATTATAAATGTTATTATTATTGTAAAAACAAAATAAATAAATAAAAAAATAAAAATAAAAATAAAAATAAAAATAAAAAAAATATTTGTCCCTGTCTCAGTGGATAAAATCCGTTATTGTGAAGACCATTTTCTCTACATAAAAGTGTTAAAAAACTAATTCTCTACATAATAGTAATATGTTTTCTAAACATCGACTTTTTTCAAAATTATGGATATTTTGAAACAAAATGTTTCGATAAAATTTTTGTTAATGTTTTCACTTAATTTACTTTAACTACACACAGAGGCCTTCAGGAAAATAATTTTCCTTGGGGCCTTTGTCATCTTTAGAGATGCTGTGTGGAGGATCTTTTTGGGGAGATGAAGGAGTGAACATGGATCTTGAAGAGACCCGTGTTGTATGAGGAAGGAAACAGAGGTTTTATGTTTCATGACTAACGTTACAATTTTATTATTCAGAAATATCAATGTTTATGTTAAATACTAATATCTCAAAAATTATTTTATGTATCTTCTGTAAATTATAATATAACATTAACATTCTCTTTAAATGTTTTTGGGATGTTATGCCGTGTTGCGCTACCTCCTTCTTTAGCCAACGTTTTGGACAGCGTTACAGTGTCCATCATCAGGGCAGATGTGTAATTAAAACAATAAAATTGCATAACATTAAAAATATTGTTTAATTTTTTTGTGTTTAAATCAATCAAATTAATTTTTCAAAATTACATCAGTAATCATTTCTATTATAACCTAAAAGAGAGGAAACGAATAATAGCCGTGTTTGGTGACCAGATCTGAATAGCCAAATACTTCCCCACCTTTCTCTCCCGTTAACCCTTTTCCTCCCCACTATCTTCAGCATCACAACATACCCCGATTGGGGATATCTTAATCTTACTGGCTCCATAAGGGAACAGGTGGAGCTCTTGTGAGGTATTAAATAAAAATTAAAAAACCATTTTCCAAACCAAAAGACAACGCTTTTACGGAAGAGTAGTGTTATTAAATCATATGTATAAACCTAATACAAAACCTATTTTATACAATGTTAGTACCTTAAATATCTTTATATTTTATAAAAATAAAAATAAACTTGCTTATAAATATTTATATGATTAGGTATATGAGTTGTCTATGTATTGCTATATTAAGCATGGGAAATGTTTTAAACTTTCAAAATACCTTCTTTTCACCCTGGCGAAGGCTTCTGGATTATTACAACCTTACGACAATACATCTGAAAAGTTTTTAATAATTACTTAAACTCTTGCAAAACTGTCAAAAATGTCACAATTTGAAAATGGCATTTTGCAAAACAATGATTGTTTTATCAAAATTCAATTCTTAAAATAATGAATTTATTTGAAGTATTCACCGAATACTTTGAATAGAATCAAGAATTATAGATATTTTAAATAGTTACCTATGTTAAGTGTTTTTTTTTGTATAATATACGAAAATTAATGTTTGCAATATATGAAAATGGAATGCTGGAGGGGGGTTGGCAGGACGGGCGTGAAGAAGAGGAAAGAGGAAAGGCGGGGAAGGTGGAGGAGGAACGCGTGAGGGGAAGGGGATACGGGAGGGAAAGGGTAACGTGACGAATGGGAAAAGACACGCAGGGAGAAACAATTTCCTTATTAAGTGGCATTGCAATGTACGCCGAGAAATCGCTAGTAATTAATATAAATAAATTAGCGGGTACCCGGCATGCGTTGCAATTCCATTCAAAGAATTAAATTGTTTCTCCCCGCATGTCCTTTCCCAACGACCCCATTCCCCTCTCGCTTCTCCCTCCCCTTCCGCGGGACCCTTCCGCCTTCCGCGCCTTTCCCTTCCTCATCACCCCTCCCGCGAATCCCACCTCCTTCGTTACCCTCCCCCTCCTGACATCCGCCCCTTCCGCTAAAATACATGAAATACACACATTTTCATTTATACAAATTTCATAACCCCAGAACTTACCATTATTGCCTTTAACCTTTGCAGGCGTGCGCACAACAAATCACCAAAGTTTCACCGCAATCGGATGAACGGTATGGCAGCGCATAAAATACGAACATACAAATTTTGAATTAGATTTCACAAGCACGATACAGTATAAATTAAAGAAGAAATGTAATTATTATAAATAAAAGATACAAACAATAGTACAAAATAAGCAAAAACAAGAAAAAATAACATTAAACAAAGATAAACAATCAGTTTAACGTTTATATCTTGGGAAACCAGTCAGTTATTACAGCGGTGAGCCTAATTAGATATTTTTTTACGTTCATATTACGATTTTTTAAGATAAGCAAACTAAAATAACAAACGAGAGGTACTCCAGGAGGTCAAATTAATATGCACATATTAATAAAGCTACTTCTTTCTCTCGTTAAAATATTACACAAATGCATGCTTAAGCTAACAAACTTTATGCTAATAAATTCTGCCATGTTGCACGTTCCAAAACAAATTGGTTTTTCAATGTCGTTTGGTCGTTTTTTTTTTTTAAATCATTAAAAATTGACACGGGAATATTTGTGATTTACCACACAGCGGTAGTAAGCTAAGGTGATGCTTTCTGTAGGAAATTTGTAAGGAGATGTAGGCAATGAATCTGGGTCTTGAAGAGACCCTTGTTTTAGGATGCAAGAATGATAAAAAGTGTTTGTTTTCAAGCTACAAATAAGGTGCATTTTATGCATATGGCCCGGCTGTGCAAATTGATCCGTAATGCAAATTCTTTCTAGCATCTCTCATTGAAACACCAGTGACACGACGCCACATTCCAATATCAAAAATTTTCCCCATTTATTGAAATCCTTTAATACAATATGATAAAACATCAGACGAGTTGTTTACAAGTATTTATGTTTAGTTAGGTTAGGTAGTGTAAGGTTTGGTTTAATTGGTTAGGTTGGGTTAGGTAAAACCGAAAGGCGAGATTTTACAGGGTTAGCTGATTGTATCCATAAAGCAAATACTTTCTATCACTTCTCATTGAAATACTAGTAAAACGACGCCGCACTCCAAGATCAAATATCTACCCCATTTATTGAAATTCTGCCATTACAATATGATAAAATATTCCACAAGTTGTTTACAGGTTACAAGGTTAGGTTAGGTGGTGAAATGGTCCGCTTGATTGGTTTAAGTGAGGTTGTATTAGTTTAGGTTTGGTGGTAAGACTATGATCAGTTAGGTAAAACTGGAGACGGTCACCAAATTCAACTGGAAAAGCGAGATTTAAACAGGATTAACTGATTATCATAGTAATGAATGAAATTATAAATATATTTTTACTAAGTCTGCTTTTGGACAGCGTTCTCTTTAGTCTAAATTACTTAACGAGAACTTTATATTAGTTAACGTAATTCGTTTTTTGTAAGCATGTAAGTTAAAGCCTTTTAACAAAAAAATCCAAAAAAATGTTCGAATACTGTATTATTTCATTAATTTAGAAAAACCGGTACAAACTTTTTGATCTATCAAATATTATTTAAGTGAAATCACTCTTTTTTATTTTTTATTTTAATAAATGTTTACAAGTTACAGTTCTTTATTATTTTTAACTGCCACACTAGGCTAATGCCTGTGTTATGGTAGTCGTACATGAAATATTGTTTTATAGAAACAGATGATAACATATAAGAAGAAGAAAGATGAAAAAAAAACAAACATGTTTGGGGATAAATAAAACTAAAAAGCAAATATAAATACAAATAACAATATAAAAATAAAGCGTAACATAAATTTGAACACAAATAACAATTTAAAAATAGAAAGAAAAAACATATTTAGGGATAAATAAAACCAAAAATCAAATATAAATTCAAATAACAATATAAAAATAGAGAATAATAATATTAATTTGAACACAAATAACAATTTAAAAATAGAAAGAAAAAACATATTTAGGGATAAATGAAACCAAAAATCAAATATAAATTCAAATAACAATATAAAAATAGAGAATAATATAAATTTGAACACAAATAACAATTTAAAAATAGAAAGAAAAAACATATTTAGGGATAAATAAAACCAAAAATCAAATATAAATTCAAATAACAATATAAAAATAGAGAATAATATAAATTTGAACACAAATAACAATTTAAAAATAGAAAGAAAAAACATATTTAGGGATAAATAAAACCAAAAATCAAATATAAATTCAAATAACAATATAAAAATAGAGAATAATATAAATTTGAACACAAATAACAATTTAAAAATAGAAAGAAAAAACATATTTAGGGATAAATAAAACCAAAAATCAAATATAAATTCAAATAACAATATAAAAATAGAGAATAATATAAATTTGAACACAAATAACAATTTAAAAATAGAAAGAAAAAACATATTTAGGGATAAATAAAACCAAAAATCAAATATAAATTCAAATAACAATATAAAAATAGAGAATAATATAAATTTGAACACAAATAACAATTTAAAAATAGAAAGAAAAAACATATTTAGGGATAAATAAAACCAAAAATCAAATATAAATTCAAATAACAATATAAAAATAGAGAATAATATAAATTTGAACACAAATAACAATTTAAAAATAGAAAGAAAAAACATATTTAGGGATAAATAAAACCAAAAATCAAATATAAATTCAAATAACAATATAAAAATAGAGAATAATATAAATTTGAACCCAAATAACAATTTAAAAATAGAAAGAAAAAACATATTTAGGGATAAATAAAACCAAAAATCAAATATAAATTCAAATAACAATATAAAAATAGAGAATAATATAAATTTGAACACAAATAACAATTTAAAAATAGAAAGAAAAAACATATTTAGGGATAAATAAAACCAAAAATCAAATATAAATTCAAATAACAATATAAAAATAGAGAATAATATAAATTTGAACACAAATAACAATTAAAAAATAGAAAGAAAAAAATATTATTTATTATTTAAACTTTATGAGTAAAACCTCAAACTGTAATATTTAATTAAATGAAGACATTATGAGCGAAACTCAATCGAAAATCTGGAAACAGAAAAATCAGAAAAAGATATTTACACCTCTGGGATTCGAACCCAGGACCTCCCTACTTTCCGGGTTGGGCGCTCTTATCCACTGAGCTAAGGTGTCGATATCCAATTCGGTCACTTTTAACTGTACCATACTTCGACTAAGAACCACCCATATTATCTTCATTTTTGCTTAACGCATATTTTTATTGGCTGCCATCTTTATGAATGATTGCAAGATTCAACATTGCAGAAAGAAAAAACATATTTAGGGATAAATAAAACCAAAAATCAAATATAAATACAAATAACAATATAAAAAATTAAAAGTAAGCTGAAAAATAAAGAATAAAAATATATAATTGTAAGCAAGATTGAAATAAAAATAGAAATAAAAATCAGTAAACAACCACACGAGTGCATGTTTATAGTCTTTGTATTAATATGTTCTGTATTGATTATAATTAATTATCATGTTTATACGACGTTTTATTCATAGCGGAAAGTAGCTAAATACGGACATAGCGGTGTCTGAATAAACCACTAGCAAGTGCCTACTTCAGTCGTCTGTGGACTGCCAACTGGTAAAGGCGTTTTCTCATCTCAATGCTAGCTGTCTATGGCTTATTAATTGTTTATGGTTATGCTATTTCCCGTATAAACACCATTCACAGAGATACGTTTATAGTCGACTATTCAATATATTATATATTGCGAAAATGAACACTTGGATGTATTTTCAAATTCAATTACCGCCTTCAGAAAAAACTTGTATTTTTATATCCCTGACGATCTCTTCCCTTAGAGCTATAATATGTTTATAAGTGTATGTATATGTAAGTGCATGTGCATATGAAAGTGATTGACCATTTAAACCAGAGGATCCCAATTTTTTTTTTCTCGCAGACCACTTTCAAAATTTCATTGGCTTCGGTGGACCCCCTGCTGCCACATTCCTACCACATTTTCAAAGCTCGACACGCGTTGTAATGAATATTGAATCTGTAAGATTTTACAAGTAAGCCTTTGACTTTATTAAAATACACTGCTCGTGCAAGTGCTACAACGGTGGGGGCGTAATGGGACTTGAGACCTGGGGCGGGATGGGATATGGGCACGTGATGGGTTTCAATACGACCACTTTTCACCGAATACAGCCTGAAAAGTCTATTTTTGCTTCCTTAAATTTTACTGGCCACATTAACAGGTAAAGTCGAGCCAACATTTTTGTTCTTTACTACCGAAACCAGATAAATTTTTGTGGACCCCCACTTACAACTTGTGAACCCCATTTTTTTATCATGCCTACGTAGACCTCCGTCGAGTCTCCCGTGGACCCCTGTGGGTCCACCTGGCCCGCTTTGGGAATCACTGATTTAAACAGTCCGTTTTTCCAGATTCATGTTTTATTAATTTGTATACATATGTGTGTGTACATATACACGCAAGTGTGACTAAAGAGTGCTTGTATTGTTTTTTTTTTTGTGAAAACTGCACAAGAGCTCCAACTGCGCCTAACTGTCCGGAGCCAGTAAGACATGCCCAATCGGTAACTGACGGTAATAAAACAGCAAATGAGATGGGAA
Source organism: Glyphotaelius pellucidus (assembly GCA_936435175.1). Classification (NCBI taxonomy): domain Eukaryota; kingdom Metazoa; phylum Arthropoda; class Insecta; order Trichoptera; family Limnephilidae; genus Glyphotaelius; species Glyphotaelius pellucidus. Next base: position 11,104,864 of record OW386558.1, read on the forward strand.
AGAGAAAGATTGGGAAGTACCTGGCTATTCAGATCTGGTCACAAAATATGGCTAAATCCAACTCAAGCATCGCTCGATTCTAAATGGCGATCTTTCAACATGGGTATACTGGCAGTAGCGATCGCTCTGGAACGTCGCAAGTACAGTTTTTATTTATTTTTTTACATGGATAAATTGTGAAATAACAGACATGTATAAATATAATGAATGCTCCATTCGTAGCATTGCGATATTAGATTGACCGTGAGAGAAGAATTCATCCCATATTGAGCAATAACATCTCTTGTTGACTTGTTTTGTCAAAACGTTCATAATATTAGTGAGAGTTATTTTAACTACTCTGGCAACCTACTCGCTTATTCTCAGGTTGATATAGGTACATTATTATTTAACCCCTCGTTCGTTATCTTTTCGGAACAACTTATATCGGTCACATCGTTGTTTTACCCTTACTAATATGGTAAGAAATATGATCTAAGCTTTGTTATAAAAAGGAAATACCATGTTTTATAAATATTCAAATTTAAAAATTTACCACAATTTAAAAGACCCCAGAAATATCACTGAGAGCTTAAATTATTTTCCTCGGAAATATTTTATAATTTTATTGATGCTTTATCATTGAAGGAGAAGTTTAAACTAAAAAATCTAAAGAAAATATGAAAAATAATAAGACGCGTAAAAATAAAATTTAAGACCAATTTCATAGATCAAGATGGAAATAACATTTGAGAGCTAAAATTATATGCCTAAAAAATATTTTATGTAGTTTTGATTGATGTTGTATTATTGGAGAAGAAGATAAAACTATAAAATCTAAATGAAATATGAAAAAGAACAAGACACATACAAATAAAAAGCTAACCTATTATAAAAAAAATTAAATTATTTAAAATAGACCTTTTATTTTTAAGTTTTTTGTCAAACTCATATTTCCAATTCAGAATTAACAATATTATATTCGACTAATTTTTTCCCATATTTTTGGCAACTATCTTTTTTAACACTTCCGTACCGGACCAGGGCAACGCACTTACACTAACGAGAGTTTTACGCTGTATCTAAGTTATTTTTTAAACCACATACTCAATAATTTAGGTAATCCTAGAAAAAATATTTGGTTATCGATCTGCATTAAAAAAATTAATATGGCATCACTACTTTTCTTAAAATTAAATAATTTATAACAAGTTCCAGCGAATATTCTGTGCCACCCGCCCCCCTTCCCCTCTGTTCGGGCGTACCCCGTCCCTATCTGCTGAATGTATCGGGATAATTCTAAGCGATAGCAAGTAATTTCTAAGTTGTTAGTGGAAAGGACTATATCGCGTTCGTTTACACCGCGCATCTCGTTTGCTCTTTTTACAATGCTATAATGTTCGCTTGCCGGTCAAAGATCATTCGGTCTGAGTCGTTTCCGGTGAACGCCAATCGCCAGTCGAGATTCGGAAACAAGGTGTTAAGATGTCTATCGGCCCGCCTTCTCTGTTTTCTATGGAAAAATACACGCTATGGTCTAAATTCATTAGAATATTAATTATGACTTTATTTATCAAACGATTTTTAAAATGACTACTGAAATACGATGAATATACTTCCCTCTAATTATTATCATAACAAATTACAAAAAAATATGTCATTAACACCCTTTAATAAGCAAAACAAATTGGGGTCCCCGAGTGACCCCCCTTCGGGTCATGTGTGATTTTTTTCGTTCCGGGACGAAAAGGTTAAATGGAAACAAACCTTCGAAAGACTGATTTGTAACCTAGATAGTATCTCAGATAAACGTATCTGTTTTTATTTATATGCGACACATAATGACCTTGTCTAAATAAATATTCAATTTTTTTTATTTGAATAACTCGCTTTAAAAATGATTTAATAGTTTTTCCCATCAACGTTACATGTAATTAAATAAAAAGATGAATTAGATAAAAAGATACTAACAAATCTAAACGAAGTGTGAAAAAGAACAAGACACGGAAATAAAGCTAATTGTCGAAACTGAGAGATCCTGGGTTCGAATCTCAGTTGAGACCGTTAGTTTTTTTTTATTTATGTGTGTCTTGTTCTTTTCATAAGTCGTTTAGATTTGTTAGTAGTATCTTCTCCTCCAATTGTCTAATTACGTCGATGGAAATAACCATCAAAATTTATTATAAAAGAGAGATATTTTAATTAAAACTAAAAATTAGTTACATCTCTCTGGTTTGCGCGATTTTCAGTTTGAAGGGTAAACAATTTTAAAGCAGATGGAAAAATATTGAGAAAATACAATGTAGATTCTAGTTATATTTGATAACTCGTTGGTGGTAAGACTTAAGACTATTTTCATAGTCTTCCAGGAAAACAGCTTGCGGCCTGAGAAAGCAGTTCTAAGTTTTCCCATTTAAATTCTGGTCGGTTGTGATAACACTCTCAAATACTGCTTCTTTGTTACGTCGCATCGGCATCACAGAGAACGAATTGCGAACTATAATATAATACAAGTAGTCCAAATCCGTATTCTCAGTGATTTTATTTTATAAAGCGTATTGTTTGCCTAATTTAGCATACATCAGCTTGATGCACGTAACGGTGAATTACGTTGTTAAATTGTTATCGAAAAAAATCGAAAAATTCGGTTTTAAAAACGGCAATTTAACGCCAGTTATTTATTATATTTTTCATATCCCATAAATAAGTTTTTTAGTATAGTTGATCACGTCGGGGTCACCAATTTAGCGTGTATAGAATTTGCCTTGATAATACTTACCGATCACTAATGTGTGTAATCGTGCTAAGGTGTGTCGCTTAGAGATAAAATCAAAGATGAATGTTGTAAAAAAACTTTATATTTATTAACTGAACAGATGGAACAATTCAACGACACGAAATTACCAGAAGGGTTTATGTAAAATGATTAGCGATGCGATTTACTCGGACATGGAGAAACGAATGATTTTAAAAACTCTACCGATGACAGTTGTCGGCCCGCGCTGGGGTCAGGGTTACCATTGTTAAAAAAGGAATTTGTGGCTACATAGTGAGTTCGCGCTAATCGTTCTACACCATAAAGACTTTTTTTTACATGAGCTCTACACAGGAGGCTCTGAGGAAAATAATTTCCTTAAGGCCCATGTCATCCTTGGGGATGCTGTGGAGGGTTTTTTAAGGAAAAGGAGGAAGGGAGAGTTCTGGGAGGGAAAAAGGTTTAAGGGGTGGGTAGGAATCTGGGGTTCAGTGTGTTCGGGTCATCCGCCTCCAAGATCTAGACAAACCTCACCCCATGATCCCGGGCACCCCTGCTAAATCAGCAAACGTAGACCAAGACTTGTTACGAATTAAACTTAAGAGTTGAACCTAGAACTTCAGCCTTGCCAGGGATATGCCCTCAGTGGTGATTAGCAAGGCTGAAGTCCTGGATTCAGTTCCTAGGTGCGACCAAATCGTTCTCTGATTTTTCTGATTCAAATTTTTCTTCGAGAGTCGCTAATATTGTCTTCAGTGTTTTTCATGTCTTTGTGGCTGTAATAACCATTTTCTGAGCTTTTCAGAGGCATACCAAATAACTTTTAAACATATTTATGAAGTTGAATCGGTTACCAACTTATTGACTTACCTATAGAAGAAGTGGTTGGGATACTAACCAACTCTGTCTTGGCACATACTACGACCTTGCTTTATTCACTTTCATATATACATCAATATAAATATAAAAACATCTTCTCTCCGATTATTCTCTATTTCTAATAACTATTCTTAGAGCGCTTAAAAATTGATTAGTAAACAATATATGCGTGAAGTATACAATATTCGACGACCGGCGTGATCGAATTCCGGCGGCGTTTTTCCAAACCCTACACCGATTCAGTCGCGGTAGCTACAATTTACATTTTTAATATCAAAATTTAAATACTAAGAAAAACAATGATTAATTTCTAATATACACATTGGTAAGATTATTTTATCTAGATTTTAGAACAATTTTTGTTTTTGCAAAGTGATAAAAAGTAGTCAATAAAGAGGTATATTTACAAAATGTGGGAATAATATCAAAATTTTAATATTTAGAAATAAAATTTTTAATTTCTAATATACACATTAGAAATATTATTTTATCTAGATTTTTAGAACAATTTTTTTTTTAAAAGTGATAAAAAATAACCAATATCGAGGTGTATTTAAAATGTACATTGCCGCTGCAGCGACTGAACCGGTATAAGTTTTGGAAATACGCATTCCGGCGTGGGCGAATAAATTTTAATTTTTTACGAGAAAAACTCTCTTTTTATAACTTTTGAAGGTTATTCCCATCAACGTAATATATCATTGAAGAAGAAGATAACACTTTTAAATCTAAATGAAAATATGAAAGAAAACAAGACACAGAAAAACAGAAAAAGACAATGGTCGCAACTGGGACTTATATTATATTTATATATTATTATATTTTCATTTAGATTTAAAAGTGTTATCTTCTTCTTCAATGAATAAATTTTATTTGATTAATTTGTGTTATTTCACAAATGATGTCATAGTCTCACTGGCTCCAGACGGGAGCAGCTTAGACTCTTGTGAGGAGATGACACAAAAAAATAAAAACAAAAATTAAAAAAAAAATAGAGACGAAACAATATATGGGCATCACTAACATTCATTTTTACGTGTGGCATCACCGCCACCTCTCCGAAAATATCTCGGGACCGCTCCGAGAATTACCGAGCAGATTATTCCGTTCCTAGCACTCGATTCAACCGCCCGTTCGCGTTTTGTACCTCTCTACCCGTTTCATACGTGAACACTAATTGTGTAAATTATTAAAATCTTAAATAAATGTTAAATCACTCAAATAAGAGTACAGTGTTATCAATCATCATCCAGTATAATCTTTGAACACAGGATCGCGGCCTAAAAGTACCGCGACCCCCAGGAGCCCTACTTTTCCTCATGGTTAAGTATTAATGTACACTCGTCCGATGAGAAGACGGAGCACAGGTCAAACATCCTCCACCAGCTCCTCAGCCTCTGGAACCAATTCTTTCAACATTGGTAATCCCGACGCTCAAAAACCCACTTTCAACAAATAAAACAATTCCTGATATAATCCTACTCAGGTATATATTATGATTCATTCGATCGCAATGTCTTTCTAGGAAATCCTCGACTTATTCTACCATTCACTTATACGTCGTATGTCCTCATTTCACTCTGCATCAAATCCAAACCAAATAAGGGTATCTTTCTTCCAAGTTATCAGAAAAATAACCCCAAGCTTGCAACAATTATTATTATTCGACTCCATATTATAACGAAGATAATTAATTACACGCTGACTAAAACCATAATATGGACCCATCTATAGTTATGTTAATGGCCTAAGATCACAACGGGACATTTGAACAATATATTTTCAATGTAATTTTAGCTATCTTTCCAGACACTATTATCTCCATCAATTCCTTATTACTCCTCCCATTCGTCGGTATTATCTTTTCTTTCTCCCGTTTCGTCATCACAATTCTCTTAATTCCTTCTCATTCCTCTTTCCGGATCATCCTATCCCAAATCTTTCTCTCATTGTTCAATAAGGGTATCATTCCTTTCATCTTCTTATTATATCCGAGCCATCATTTATTTCCCTCCATTTAATCTTTGCAATTAATCCAAAGCATTCGATTCGATAAAAAAGCGAATACTCGTTTTTTCTTATCTGAAATGATTTGATGAATTTAGCGTGGATACGTTTTGATGCTTTTCAAAAAGAATTTGTAATTTATTAAGTCAAACTCGAACAAAACAATCTCGTAGAAAAATACCATCACGTATTTTGTAAATAATGTACACACCCATTTTGTTTTTATTTAACAATTATTGAATTACGTATCACATGAGCTTTCCTTCCGAGCCAATGTCACCATTGGGGATGCTGTGTAGAGAGCATTATAAAGGAAAGCATTAAGTAAGCCTGGGTCTTGAGAGACCTGAATGTTTGTATGAGGGGGAAACACTAATGCCGGCAAATTATTCCACTGCCGAGCCATAACCGAACGAGTTGTAATAGCGATGCTTTCACACATTGTGTCCAAAGACAACCACTATGTACAAATGTTGGGAACGTGTTTTGGCATGCGTCCCGGTTGTACACTAGTGCCAAAAGAAAGAATGATAACACCCTCCTTTGAAATATCGGTAAATCTGGTTCATACACATTCACGTGGAAGAACGTAAAACAATAAAAATTCCTAATGATAAAACACGGTAGTCCATTTAAGAACATATATTTTTTTTATTAACTACGGTATTTTTCGATTTTTTTTAACACAGTTTTATAAAAACAGATTTGAAAATACAGACAGTTAGTTCTTCAGCGTTTTACAGAAAAAAAAATTTTCGATAGAGAAATAAATTCTCACTTTTGAATTGGAGTGTCGGGCCATTACAGAATAAGGTTAAGACATTATGTTATTTAATGTAAAACATAAATAAACTTAAACAGCATGGTAATAAACCTAAAAAAACGAGTGTGCTTTAGACCACACGACTGAAGTAAAACTTCTTAATGCTTCGTTCGCCTCGCTCGATCACACTTTTCGTAACGCTCTCGTCACGCATTCACCAGCTTACTCCCCAAGTCAGCGTGCGTAAAGAAGTTAATTCAAAAATTAAATTGAATAAAATAATAGTTATTAAATCATAACCGCAAAAAGAAAACATAAAAAAGAGTAGGAATATAAATATAATTGTACTAAAGCATTTACTTATTTTGTTAGGTGGTATATACAGAGAGAAATTTGTATTGTGTGATAGGTTTTTGTCCGGTCCCCTGGAACACTTGAGATTCACTGCATGTTAGACTTCGAAACTGAGAAAATGTTTGAATTTTAATTTATCTTGGAGCAATTTGTCTTCAGTAGTTTTGTAACTATATCAGTTAATTTTTTGTTACTTACATTACTTCTTCCACTAAGTTACAGAAAAAAAAGTTGCATTTTCAACTCAAAAGCAATGAAAAGTGGATATCCGTTAGACACAAATGGAAATTATATTAAATTTATTATATATATTACAAATTAATGATATCCCGTTTCAATGATCGGCTGCATCTTCTTTTTTAGCGAAGAAGCGGCGCTTTAACCCCACAGTCTAGTTTCTTCGCTTTTGGGAACGCTCACATAGGTCTAATAATATCATTTGAAATCGTATTATATCACCTTTCGAAAATAGTTTCGATCCTGGATTCAATCCCACGGCTCTTGGATTGTGAGTCAAAAGCCTTACCCTTCGACCACGGCGGTCGCTAACAATTTAATTGATTTAATAATAAACGACATTGTTTATTGCTGAGATAGTACCTAAAATGCATTTGTAAATCATAACATTTGTTATTTTGTATGCTTTTATATGCTAGAAAAAAATAGTTATTTTATGAATAGTTAAGTATTAAATTGACCACGATGAATAGACTTGTTGACTGAATGGAAAGCATGCAGTATAAATCCTTCAACAAAACTGATGATGGGAGGACGTATACTCGTACTGATCAATGACTTTTGACACTGTAATGTTATTTTATTGTGGCCTTACTAGCCCACAAATAATAAGATGTACACGTAAGTTCTTTCGTCTTTTATTGTAATGTACAATGGATTCGATAGTACTGTTTTATTGTCTATAACGTAGCGAGTGATTACTAAGGCTACTAAAATGGTTCTGCCCGCGCCGACGGCTGCCTCGGCTCAGAGAGCACCGCGGCCGCTCGACAAACTTCGTCGGAACCCGAACGTTTCCGAATGATCCAATACATGAATAATTACATATATTACAGACACTAATGTTATATCTCAGAACTTTATTTTAATTATTGCCTACTTGTTATTCCAACATTTTTGGGTTTAATAAAATGATATCCTAATATTCAAAATATTGACTTAAGATTGTAATACTGATGGTTTATAATGATGATGATTTAAAATACCAACTGTATGATTAACTACGGAGAGCTCTGACAAAATAAAATCTTCAAAGGGTGAAGAATTTTTGGATTATCGAATTGAAAAATATATATTTGCCGACTTTATTTTTATTGCGAGCAAGGTGTCTGAAAATTTCACATATATTAAATATCCTTTGCATCGTTGAAAGATACGATAGGATCCTATATTCTCTTAGTATTTCAATTAAAACAGTAAATTTGTATTTTATCACAATTGTTCGCAGTATTGCGTAAATTGCTAGTTCACTATGTGAGAATTGAAAAGCTGAGCTGACTATTATTATTTTATGTGAACACTACAAACCGGTGGTAGTCATAACAACTCTAATAATTCAGGACGATGGAAAAAATTGCATTCAAAATTTGCTTTCGTCGTATGACGATAACTTGTATGCATCTTTTGAATGCAGTATTTTCCATCGCCCCGAACGCAAATGTGGTCTTTCACAAATTTCAAAGTGTACCAAAAGGTTTTTTCTAAAACGTATTCGTATTATCCTTTCGAATAATAAGAAAATTATTTCTATAAACTTTTGCTTGTCAAGGTTTCCTGCATCCCATGCATTTTGAATGTCTTTTTAATAATTATTTTTTAATCTTTTTGCAAAACAATTTTTTTTTAAATCTAGATAACATAGTCTTTCCGATGTGTTTATTAGAAATCAACTTTTTGTTTCTAAATATTAAAATTTTGATATTGTAAAGGAAATTGGCTTAAAAATACATGTCTGCGAATATTAACATTAAAGTAGGTACTGAAAAAATAATAAACTTAAAATTTTAAGTACAGATCCTTTTTCTTAAGAAAGTTTGTAATAAAACTGTAACTTCACTTTTTACCACACTCATACAATTTTATTTTAAAATGAAATATGAGTTTTGTCACAAATTGGCGCGAAAAAACCCGTCACTTATTTATTTATTCATAAAATTAACCTCATTCGGTTTTTACATAAAAACATGGATAAGTTATAGCAACAAGATGAAAAAAAAGCTCAAGTTAGCTTGAATATTTTAATATTACAATATTGTTAGTATGAAAAAATAGATTTAAATATTTATTTATTTATTTATTGATCAACGCCCTTTTTCAAGGCCTTTACATATTAATGGTAATAAATACAATATTTATTGTACATAACTGAACTGCTCCGGTAACAATATTTTATATTTGTTTAAAGATAAACTGAAGATGTCCACGGACTTGGTGTAATTGTTTCCTTCCATTAGTATTCTGGGTAAAGAGGAATACATATGGTAGTTAGTCCCAGAATTTCTGCACTGAAATAAATCCTGACTTCTTGTATTACGTTGTGGAATCCGGAAGCTTATCAATTCAAGCAATACCGGACTATCAACTAAATCATGTAGAATTTTATATAGAAATATGATATATATATGCAAATAAATTAACTTAAGAAGTACGTTGACAATGTGTAACCGTAGGTAAATAATAAATAAAATATATTATAAGCTAGGAAACAAACCTTATTTCCAATAAAATTAAGAAAATCTGTTAACAAAATAATAAAAATAGCCACTCTTGTAAGATAGTACAAATATTTGTTAGTTGGTGACAATGATGAAAAGAAAAAAAAGTTTTAATTTTTACGATCGGGTGTGTAAAATATCTGAGCAAGACAATGAGGGGCATTATTTTTTTCGCTTTCTAAAAAAAATTTTTATAAAATTTTTTTATAAAAATCTTTATAAAAAAAATCACAAATAATTGCATGACAGGAAGAGAGATATCTAACTTTTAATAATGCACAGTCGCTCTGGGACAATTTGGGTCTCTTTGTTATTATAACGGCGTATGATGTTTTGGGACAACTTGGGTCTCCTGTGATTTCGAAAGTTTTTAAGCAACAAAAGAAGAACTATCTGGTTTTTAAGCTTGTCAGCTTCTTAATTAATTTGTTAGAAAGCGGAAACACACCAAGAATCGGTGTTTAACGGAGACCTTTCAAATGATATTAAAAAAACAATAGCATGAGTAGCCATTTGACAACAATGTTACATTTGAAATTCTGCGAAACAATTAACGTACTGAAGTTCGATAAAAAAAATCTTTAATATATAGATATCACAGATATTCTATAGCTATAGTAAACGGTTATATCAAAAAAGACTTGAGACAAGAAGTTGAAGTAAATTTCACCTAGGCAAGGCTATAAAAGTAAATTGATGCATTTACAATTCCTTGGCACTTTGAACTGTTGGGTTATTGATGTAGCTCAACTCGGTTCTGGTTTATGGCGACCACTCAATCCGTTCTTGTTGAATTATTCAACGATTCGAACCTCTAGGTACCTGCATTTTATACGGCAACATATTTTAATGCCGTAATAATATCTACATGTATGTCGACTATATTTTTGTACATTGAAAAATGAAAGCATTTAAAATCAATCATTGAATTTGGAGCAAACATTTTTTTTTATTTGAGTAGTTTTATCATTTTATGAAAAAACAGCTTATTCTACAAAGAGATGAAATATTATAATGTACCGCCGAAAACTATAAAGTCTGTACCAATTGGTAGATTAAAGAAGTATTGTAGAAGCCACACTAAGCTAGAGCAAAATTTATTATTATAAAAGTTATGGGAAAATTCTAAAATTTTCAAATATTAAAATCGTTTACTTTGCTCTTGTGCAGACGGTATTGCAATTTGGCGTAATCTAGAGGGTAATAAAACAATAAAATATTATTAAATTTATCCTTATGAAAACCTAGAGTTAACCAAACAATTAATTTTTGATACTTACTTTGAAGTACTTACTACCGGTAAAGCTTTTGAAAAAAAAAATTTTTTATAGGTTCTTAAAACATCTATAAAAATGTCCTCAACCCGAAGTTTAACACTTAGAACAACTAGGAATATACTACATTTACCTAGATGCAAACGACAGCTGCACAGAAAAACAACAGTCTTATTGATTTTACCGATGATTTTCAAATATATTCCGTTACCATTTTTGCGTGCGTTTGTAATTTAAAAAAAATAATTTAGATCCTGTAATTTTTTATGTACTTTTTTTATATGAGTACCGCACAAGAGTCCCAACTGCTCCCGTATGGAGCCAGTGAGACTATGGCATCCCCACTTGGGGTATGTTGTGAGGCTGAAGGTAGTGGGGAGGGGAAGAAGATGGGAAAGAGGGAGGTGGGGAAGTACCTGGCCATTAAGATCTGGTCACCAAACACGGCTAAAGCCATTTCAAGCCACGTTTCAATTCTGAACGGTGGTCTTACACCAGGGCGATACTGAGAGTATCTTCCACTCTGGATCGTGCCGCAAATATACTATATATTATTTTAAACGAATAAATTGTGAAATAACACAAATTAATCAATTAATTGTTTTGGCCACGCCGGGATTCGATCCCGCAACATTCGGAAGGCGAGCCAAGAGCCTTACCGCTGGACTACGCCGCCCGTTACTATTTATAAGCGGTATGTTGAAGCACCCTTATTATTTCTAAATAGTTAATAGATTAGCTCCCCACTTAGACGAATTTTTTCCACAAAATGGGCAATTAAAATGTTTAATGAATGTCACATAACATTTAATTATTCCATATATTTAATTTATAATTTACAATAAAGTAATAGTTTAAAATATAAACATTTATCTTTAAACTTAAATAAAAAAAAATAAAATGAATCAATTTATTTTATTAGTTAATATTTTAAGCTTATTCAATGATAACAGCAAAATATTTTTTTTTCATCTAACGCATTTGTTGGGAAATAGGATGACGATTTAGTATTGCAATTGTGAATTTCAATCCAATTGGATTTGTCTTTATACTCATATATATATAACAGAATTTACCATCGTGTTCATCATTCAGCTATTATGAGACGATAGACCACATAACAATCATCTCATGAATTAAATGAGGAGGAGTAAAGGCAAGGAGGGCGGGGGGGGGGGGGGGATGAATCGTGATTTACACAATGAATAACAATCACCTAAGATTATACCCCGGTATGACCGTAAATTATTTACCTTGTTGAATAAAACAAGAACTTCATTTTAATAACCGAACACTTCAGGAGTATTTTTGTTTAGTCAGGACGAAAGTTATCTTATGTATACATAAAAATCAACACATGTTTCTATGTAGGTATGTGAGTTGTCTGTGCATGACTATATTTAGCAAAGAAAATGTTGAACTTTCAAAATACTTTTTTCTACCCACGTTAAGGTTTTTGGATTATTACAACAACATGACAAAACATCCGAAAAGTTTTTTAATCATTACGAAAACTCTTACGAAACTGTCAAAATGTCACAATTTGAGAATGACATTTTACGAACCATCAATTGCTCAATCAAATTTCAGTTTTCGAATTCAACTCCTTAATTTCAACGCCTCAGAACAGGGAACCCTAGTGAGGAGGACTGTGAAAAAAAAAACTTTATAATACCTTAATATAATACAATTTAAAAATACATTATGTATAAATTTTGCTAAAGATACTAATAAAAAAAAAATAAAAAAATTAATGAATTCACTTGAAGAACTAAGTAAGTAAGAGTTAGGTTTTTAGGTACCTGTGTTACGTATCCAAATTTGATTGACTGTTCTTATGATACACAAAAGGAATGGGGTACCGCCGCCCCGGGAACCTTTATTGGATAACCAGCTCTTCCATAGGTCACCTTAAGTGGTTCGCTACGTTCGGTGATTTAGCAGGGGTGCCCGGGTTTATGGGGTGAGGTTTGTCGAGGTCTTGGCGGTGGATGGCCTGGACACACTGAACCCCAAATTCCTACCCACCCCTTAAACCCTTTTCCTTCCCAGAACTCTCCTCCCCTTCCCCCCTTAAAAAACCCTCCACACAGCATTCCCAAAGATGACATAGGCCCTGAGGGAAATTATTTTCCTCAGGGCCTGTGTGGAACTCATGTAAAAAAAAAACAGAAATGATTGTTTGTAATAGGAAGAATAAAAATTTCAATAAAAAAATTGTATAAGGTGGCACGCGAGCTGTTTGAAAACTGAATGTACTGGGACTGAAAACATGGAACGCGGGAGAGGGGTTGCTAAAAATCGCTAGTACCTACTTACCAAAAATCAATGAGAATTAAAACGGTTTCTTGTCATTTTTTTAAAAAAGTATAAAGTAATTTGAGATACAGTATAACGCTATAACTATGGGGGAAACAGAATCTAAATAATACGAAACTAAAAAAAGATATGGATTGATGAATAAAATAGAAAGTGAAAGTGAAAAGTCAGGCGTGAATATTAAAGATTCAATATCAGCAAAATTGCTTATTCCATCACCGGTTAGAAGTCCCTACTAGATTAAACTAATCTCTCATCAAATACCGCCTGAAATACATAAAATTTCCCTTCTTTATAAAACCCATTGACAATAGTATAAGATACCTGTTTTCTGAACGCTAGTATTTTTGGTCAGAGCGAAGATTTTCTTATTCGACGAGCTGAGAGTGTTTGAAGAAGAGAATTCTTGAAACTCTGACCCACAATACTACATTATTTAAACTTCTCTTCACAGTGCAAGCAGAATAAAGCAAAACGTACACATTTGAAATGGACTCCCCTCTGTTATACGGGATGTCCACCCTACAGAGACCAAAGACAATATTTTTCGCTTTAAGCGATCGCTATTTTCATCTCTATTCTCATATCTACGATTTCAATTGTCATCACTGCAAACAACATATGAACCATGCTGTTTGCTTTGATGCCGACTGAAATCGTAGAAATGAAAATAGAGATGAAAATTGCGAGCGAGTAAAGCGAAACATTTTGACTTTGGTCTTTATAGTGGAATTGGGCTAAAAAAAGAGATGGTGTAAAACAAACATTACGCCACATTAAATAAAATGTCGAAGTGGAACTTTCTGCTGCATCTAAACGTATTTTTTTTCCTTTACCTGCGCCATAATGCATTGTTTGTACTTTAAAATACCATTTTACTCCAACTATACGTTCTGGGATATTACCAATAACTCCCCCTTTATACAACTAATAATCTGAACTTTACAAGTTGGTTGCCATGTTGGTTTCAAAATGGTTGCCATGTTGATTCCGAATATATTTTTTTAAACATTCGATTCTATCGCTATGAACAAATACATTCAGACATTTATAATTTTAAAATAATGTGCTCGTAAGTACCCATCTACTTAGTTCATTGTAATGAACTAAAAATTAGATGTAAAATTATGTATAACCATGAAATAAATAAATCGATCAATGTCCGAAAATTGCTTTTGTATAATTTACATTTAATTAGGCTTACTATAAAACGTCATAAATATTTTAAACAGCTGATAAAAAATTATGCAAGTGAAAACCTTACACGTTTTTGAGTTCAACTGTTCGGCTATGGAACTATTTGCCGGCTTCTGTATTTCCTCTCTCCTAAAACATGGGTCTCTTCGAGACCAGTGTTCATTCCTTCCTATCCTCAAAAAGACCCTCCAAAAAGCTTCCCAATTATTTTCCTCAGGGCCTCCTGTGTGGAGTTAATGTAAAATAAAAAAATAAAAAAACATAAAAATTATCAAAACATAAAAATTGTTTGTTCATGAAAAGAATTATACATTGTTTTTTAGGCAAAAGGGTTTGTTTATCTGTTGGGTACGCTGATTTTAATAATATTTTTACATCGATTTTCGGAATTTTTCCAAGGCTTTTTAGTCCTGTATATTTCGAATATTTTTAATGATTTTGAAGATGTGAAGAAAACAAATACCATTTCAGAAACCAGATACAATTAATTTTTAGTTTTTGGTATTTGAAATATACCTTAGTGTTTAAAAATTCCAATATTTTAATATCAAACATGTTGATGAATAAATTGAAAAAAAGCTGAAGTACCACCAATTAATAAGGCAAAATTTAAAAAAAATAGCAGAAAACCCAGTTCTTTTAGCTAAGGAATTTGCATGAAAACAGTCGCCTTACTTTTTTTATCTTGTTCACCCAATTTTGTTCTTAGAAGGTTGCTTAAATCCCAAAAATAACATTGGAAAACTGACATTTTCAACGTATTGCTTGCACATCTTAAAATGTTTATTTGTTAGATAGTATACCGACGTACGTATTAGTCATTTATATTAAAAAAAAAATCATTATCATGAAATTCTCATAAAATGAAGATCTGAAATTGAATTTGAATATTCGTTTAACCTAACACCCCATATTCTGATATGACAAAAAAGTTCAAATTACAAAAAGCAATTGTTGTATGATTACTTGACTAAAACTGATGAGAAACAAGAAAAAATATGTTGTAATTGAATTATGTTAAAGTAAACTCACCACTTTATGAACAAAAACACACTTGGCCCGCGGTAAAAAATGATCACGCATGCGCAAAAGTGCAAGATCTAGAATGCAAGGTCGCCAATTCTTTCGCAGCACAGTTAAAAACAATTTTCATAAGTTATAATTTGAAATAGAAAATGAACAGTCTGTATTAAATGAGTTACCAAAACACCGTTTACGTTTGGGAAGTGTTTTTTTTTACAAGTAAGGCTGTTATTGTTCAATTAAAATTATATTATTTAATCAAGTCCATTTATTACTCACGTACCGAGATGATTCAGGGGGTACAAGTATGGTGTAAGAAAATGTTAACTTATTTTTTTTTATTAAGGCTCCAATAAAAAAAGTTTACGACACCTTTTTATTTGCGTCCGGTTGACAAAGCGTTCGTAAAATACACAATATTACTCCCGCCTCCCTGTGTGCGAACGTGCGAATACAATTTAGTCTTTTAGTGGTGGTTTATTCGATATAATCTTTTTCTTAAAAATGTTCAACTCTAAATTCTACTTTATAACCAGGAAAGTCAGCTTAAGTAACGACACTCCTGGAAGTCTTTGCCAACTTGGTGGCAGACCTCGGACGTGAAAATCAAGCATTTTGTTATGACGTGAAAATCAAGCATTGTAGCAATTATTAAACTGATAGGATGCTCTCTGGAACCACATCTGGTGCAATCACTGGACTCGCAATTGCTAGAGGTATATTTTTTATAAATGGAGCCAAAAGAAATAAGAATTGTGCAAATGTGGATATATATTATTCAAACCATCTCGTAGAGGAACAACTTTATCAGTTTCCCAGATCTGTCGTGAACCAAATGTCTCATGATGCCATCGACTGGCTAAATGACCTCAACACTACAACTTTCACCGTGCGAAGGAGAAGAAGAAAGTGTACCATTCAACGTTTCACGGAAATTCAAATGTGACATTGTCATCAAATGGCAATGAAAGGTCTCGTAGGTAAGAATGAGAAGATGACTTTTTTTTACATGAGCTCCGCACAGGAGTCCCTGAGGAAAATAATTTCTCTCAGGGCCTATGTCATCTTTGGGGATGCTGTGTATATAGTGTGGAGGGGTTTTTTTTAAGGAAAAGGAGAAGAGGAGAGTTCTGGAAAAAAAAGGGTTTGAGAGGTGGGTTGAAATCTGGGGTTCAGTTTGTCCTGGTCGTCCGCCTCCACAACTTAGACAAACCTCACCCCATGAACCCGGACACCGCTGTTAAATCACCAAATATAGCGAACCCTTGGGGTGACCTATGGCAGAGGTGTTGGTTATCCAATAAAGGTTCCCGGGGCGGCGGCGACCCGCCTCCCGAATTGATCCTCCCATTATAACCTTCATAACATTTATCTTTGGATGGAGTATTTCGAAGACATTAAAATGTAACATGGATTACCAATGGCCAATCGGCGCTCTTTGACTTTTTATCAACATTTCTTAAAGGTCCCACACGAAAAAGAAGGCGATTTTATAACATTTATAGTACTTTTCTGTGGTTGGGGCGTTTTGCAGAAATTCAAACGTAACATTTTTGTCGTTTGACCAATATTTTGCAGATTCAAAGGTAAGATTGTTATCAAATGTTCAATCAGCATTTTTTAGTTGTTTTTTTTTCAAATTTTTTAAAGGAAATATGAAGGAAAATTTGACTTTATAACCTCAATTTTTTCCTTTATGTAATTAATTATCTCCGGTTGCGGTATTTCGCAGAAAATAAACTCTAACATTGTCATCCAATGGCCAATCAGTAATCCTGTTTTTTTTTACATTTGAAAGTTTCCCGTTAATCGTGGGTCTAAATCCGTTTCAGTTTTCAGTCAAATTGTTATCAGCTGACAGTCATGACAGTTTGAAAATAGTAATTACCGCTGATAAAACCATTGTTCACTAGCTGAAACGAGCCTGGAATCGGTGTCTAACGAGGACCTTCCAAATATTAAAAAAAGAGCGCTAATTGGACATTGGCGGCGCTAAGTTTGAATCAAAGTGAAGCTAAGCTTAACTAATGATAATAATAATGACCTCAAATAATATACCTATGTGTATCTTCACGGCATGACCTTACGTATTAGTTTTGTTCCACGTTCTTGGTGAATTAGTTTTCATTTGTTAAATACCGAAAAGAGCGTTTATAAGTTACAACCCTTTATGTTTTGTATGTGAAAGTTAGATAAGCCGTCGAAACCACTTTGAAGCCATCGTGAATCGCGGAACAAAGAAGAAAACTCGCGGTAAACAAACAATCATCTTTGCTGAATCGCTTGTTTGTACTCCTTACCACTGGAAGGTTGCAATATACGATATATAACATTACAACGTATTATTCTCTAATAAAGGGTTACCAGTACTTGATGCGAAACATTGAAGGAAATAACCGAGGACAAAATAATTATACATGGAACACTTCCCTCCATCCCAGCAATACCTCCCCTTCCTCTCGATTTTTGCACTGTCCACTCACTGTAAGACGAGAGACAACGATCCTCGGGAAAACAAAAAGGCGTTTAATAGCAACAATTCACATTGACACGATCTTTCTAGAGATCCTTTTGAACTGAAGGTGAAAAGCTGCTTCCATCACGATACTCCCCTCCCTCTGAAGAATTGTAGTGAACTTGGAAGTGAAAAACAAGCATTTTGTTGGGGATCCAACTATTAAACTGCCAAATATCTGTCTCCCAGGGAAGAAGTGAACCTCACTATGCCGCTCCCGGTGCAGGAACAGCAGGTGTGCGTATGTGATCCACATATTGGTTGAAAGGTGAATCGTGTGATTGCAGACACATTCAAACAACATAACATATCAATGCACAATCGCGCTGAACTTAGTGAGTCCGATACCCTCAACTGACCTAATAATTTCAACATCTCGCTTTGACCTCGACCAACTAATCCCTACGAAGAACAAAGTAGAAGGTTAAAAGAAAGGGCATAGAAATTCTGTCCGTTCGTTAACGAGATTTATATCTGTGAGGTAAAGACCGTGAATTTAAAAACCCAGTACGAGCAAATAGTGATGGGGTTTTTTCCACTATATTTCACATATCGCTACATGAAACGAACAGTGAGATATCTAAAAAAAAAACGTTTTTGCGTTAAGTGTACAGTTCGATGTAAAATCAAGAGATCTACGTGACAAGACACTTTATCGTACATCTCTGGGATGTATTACAAAAAATGATGTCCGTATTACAAATAAAATTCCAATTGAAATTTCCGATTAATTGGAGCAAAACAGAGGTTTCCTTTTTGACTCATTGTTGCTTTTAAAACGTCGTAGAAAAAGTTCTACAAAATTGAGATAAATCAACCAATAACACCGAAAATCCCTACGGATGTTTTGTTACTTTCTTAACATAATGTGTAATAGCACTATCTTAAAATTTCCTAGAAACGTGTAAACCGCTCTAGCTTTTGCCAAGCCGGGAGAGTAAGCTATAATAGGACGCTGGCATAGTAGCTTGCTTTCCTGGCCTGAAATATTAGACGCTTGTGGCTAGACTCAAATGTTCCAAATAAAATACCGGATACCCTGTGTTACTTTGAAATAAAGGGCGTCTTGTAAATGGAGGCAAAATCATTATGTACGCAAAAACCATTGTTTATTTTATAATCACCCAAAGTACAGTTCGATTTTCGTAGTAGAGTTAAGAGCAAATAATTTCGCCAAATAACCATGGCAACCCCTTTCTTTGTTCTGCGAAAAATCAAAGAGCCATTGAAAAGGCTTGCACGTAAATTTAAGTCTGTTTCAGTAAAATATTATGCAAATTTTAATTAAGTTCATGGCTCGCATTTTATATATGCTTCAAGAAAATGAACGGAAAAATTTTAAAAGAGTTCTTTAACTGAGTTCTACAAATATCATGTTTAACGTTATTTGTGAATTACTTACCAAGTACATTTTCAACCACAAAATTATTTGTTGTTTTAACCGTACAAAAAAAAAAAATAACTCTAAAACTGCCTTCAGTACACATTTTAATGTGTCAAGGACTTATACCATTTGGTTCCAGACCATTTAACTTGCAATCTGTCTCTCTTCAGATTGCCTGAAATTTTATATCACCCTCCCAATTAAATTTCGTAATCATGGTGAAACACAGATTGAAATTATGCCTATAAGGCTGGGGGGCATACATCCGATTTTTCCATCCGATTGTCTGATCCGATTGTCTGATCAGAAAACCGGTAGGCTTTCGCGCCATACATTTCTTATGAAAGTCCGCACACATCCGATTCGAAAACCTGATCGGTAAAAAATAGGCCACGCCCTTCCATGCCGGCCGTCCCGGCATTGTATTACCTATCCGATTTTCGAATCGGATAGGTGATACAACAGAATTGTCTGATCAGACAACCGGAAAGCAAAATCGGATGTATGCGCCCGGCCTAATTGGATCGTAAACACGCCCACAAGGAACTTATTGTATTATTCTTTATTCTATGATATTAACCAACAAACACGTTAGTTTTTGTGTTGCTGAATTATCTAATGAATTTCACTTTATAATATAGGTTTGCAAATAACTATGCAGTATGAGTGTAATTTTTTACATTAAAAAATAAAATTAAAATAATTTTTTACTTAACTTTGAAAGGAAAGGATGGAGAGGAAGTGGGTAAGAAAGGGCATGAGGGGATATGGAGATTCCCCCTGATTCCTAAGAATCTCTCTCATTGTGGTGCAAGACGATCGGTCGAGAGAGTCTAGCTAGAGAGGTCAAAGAGCCTTCCTCAACCTGCCTCTCCCGATCCGGCCCTTTACGCAGTTGTTGGGCATCTGCCATCAAGACCTGAACAAACCTCAACCCACGAACCCTGGTACTTCTGCTAAGTCATCAAACGTAGGGAACCACTTGAGGTGACCTAGTACCCTCCTCGCAGATTGAAAGTGAAACAAGGAATTTCTACGAAGCCTTAATGACTCGTGTCATTCCATCTTCTCTGCCGACCCCTGGGGTATAATGGCATGGTATTGGTTGTTTAATCAGTAACTATGTTATCAAAAGCAAAAAAGTGCCGTTTTAATTATGCAGGTTTTGTCTCTTACTAACAATCATTTCGTGAAACATTGATATTCAAATTAGCCTAAGGAAAAACCGTGTAAAATGAAATCACCATTTTTTGTATCCTAGCGATTGGGTTGGGTTCACTTAAAGATCCTAACCTCTTAACTTATGTATGTAACTTCCTTAAAATGTATTATCTTGGAATCAAAGCTTATCTGCACATCTCCAAAAATTTCAGTTTACAACCCTGGAAAAAAGTAGACAATTTGCTGTCTAATATGATTATACAAAATTATTCATGACAAGCTTCAAACCACTCATGGTCTGAGCAACATTCATATAAAAGTTCCTAATAGACGCAATTTAAGGAGTCATAATACGTTCCATCTCGAACTATCTAACAACAATATTGCATACTTCAATCCACTGTCTTGCATGTGTGGTCTATATAATACCGTTGAATGTGACCATTTAAAGCAAATTAACAATCTTCTACCATGATACGTTATGGAGAACAATATATGTGATTGCTCTATTATCGTTTTATTTTTATTATCTTTCTTTCGTTTCTCTGCAGATTATGTTATATATTTACACTACAATGTTTTATATATAATTTTGTAGTTAAAACTAAACATTTATTACGCATGCTGTGAACATTTATAATTGTTAATACCTATGTACATCCCAATGGCAATTTTATTACTTTAATAATTGTTAACACTCTGTGAATGTTTTAAACAATAAATAAATAAATCGTGCTAAAGGGTACTCTTATTTTTATTCCCATCAAAAATCTGAATTTGTTGGAAGAAATTTCCCCCTAAATGCCTTAATAAAAAAAAAACATATTGTGACCCCTACACTGTCTGTCGATTGGAGGTTATCCACCACATACCCGCCCTGGTATAAGTAACAGATGGTTACTCCTTCAGGGCTCTCGCAAGGACTCTAATTTTTTTAAAAGAACGAAGCTACATTTAATTTAGAACGAATCTAGACCTCCAGTGTCCCTGCATACGTTGTTAGTAAGCAGTATGCAAGTGCTTAGCGGGAAATACAAGATACAATATGTGTTAGTGTGATAAGATAAAGACAAGACAATGGGACAGGTTGGTGACAGTCCACGAGGCGGCAAACGCTGGGTGATTGCATCCAGCATATCCTACAAGCACCTGTATGTGAGGAAGACACGGATAGGAGTCCTCTCCAATCGATTGGCAGTTCCAGCAAGAATGCACAAGACGTTCGGTCTGGCCGTAAACCACAATCGGCTTCCGCGCCCCTTAGCCGGTTCCTCGGTGATGCCTCAAAGAAAAGTAAATGGGAGATTGGGGGAAAATGCCCGACAACCCTAGGGAATTCAGCGTCGAGTAGCCGGAAACACAAAGTCTGTCCAGGTTGTTTTGAGGTCACAAATGAAGCCATAAATAATCTAATTTTGTCTCACTCTGCGAAGTCCACCAACATGTAGGCACGTTTAGCCATCCTAAACCATGTTTCATGGTAAAGTTATTACCAGTATCGTTGATGTATATCTACCTTCAGCGGTGTGGAGGCTATGGTGGTTTCGCATTCCACCTACTTGTGAATTTCCCATTACAAGTTCAGTTGGAGAGTAGATAAACATATTTATGTAATTACCAAAGTTTTTCAACGTATCGTAGGGTCTATTTTATGGAGTCAAACTATGCGAAACGATATTCTGCTTGGCTTGAACGCTTCGTAACAAAGTTTACTCGAACTTAAAGTACATACTGAAAGCTTCGCCTGTTGAAACTACGCGTAGGTAGATTAAATAATAGATGTTTAAAATCATAAATTTGTGTTGATTGATGATGTTATCTTAAGTGGAACGTTGCGCAGCCCTTTTCGGCCCGTTTCATTCAAATCTTAAATTTGGGATTGAGATCAAAATACCCAATAAAACCGAAAAATTATTTTTGTAATCAAAAGGTATATCA
The DNA here is from genome assembly GCA_936435175.1 of Glyphotaelius pellucidus. NCBI lineage: Eukaryota > Metazoa > Arthropoda > Insecta > Trichoptera > Limnephilidae > Glyphotaelius > Glyphotaelius pellucidus. Next base: position 11,127,144 of record OW386558.1, read on the forward strand.
AATATCCAGTACGGATGTGAGCTACTTTATAAAATTTTGATTTGATTATAAGATAAAGGCCACTAAAGATTTTAGTGTTTCATGATTTTAGAGGCAACTTGGACAATTATTTGTGGGCACATAATTCCATTTTATAAAAAAAAACGTTGCAAATCGTTTGTACAAACATAACAAACCTATTTCAGGAAACCCTGAGAAAAAAAACGTTCAGGGTCTATTTCATCTTTGGGGATGCTGTGTACATTTATGCGTGCATTAGTGTTTTTAGGGAAAGGAAGGAGAGGGAGTTCTGGGAAGGAAAGAAGTGTGAGGTGCGAATAGGAAAAATTGGTACATGTATCCAGGAGTGACGGATGAATGAATCCATCCCTCCTATTGGGCTGCAAGGCGACGGATCGAGAGAGGTCCTGCTGAAGAGGTCCAGATTAGGTATCCCTCAACAAGTGTCTCCCGACCAGGTCCGCTGCGCAGTAGGTGGGCAAACGTATTCTCCACCTAGATCCAGACAAACTTCACTCAATGAACCCAGATACCCCTGCTAAGTCATTAAATGTAGCGAATCACTAGGAGCGTCCTGTGGCAGAAGAGGTGTTGGTTATCCAATAAATGGTTAAAATGGTTCCCGGGACGGCGGTACCCATATTCGCCTCCCAATTTGAAAAAAAGTGATCTGCCGTCAAATTGACGGTCGTGGTCTTTATAGGTACGGAGCAGTACCCGGTGTTTCTAAGGTTAAACCACTTTTACATGCCGCCCATAAATATCAATATCAAAAGCTCTTGAAAGGTATTAAAATAAAACATTTATTATTGAAACCAACGCAGGGGACTTTCACATATTTTTTATTAAATTCGAGTGCAAAAACCGTTTTCTCATAACATATTATAATCAAAAAGCAGGTTCAACAGCTGTTAGGCGTGATAACGCATAAATGAAATTGATTTCAGAGTGAAAAATCAAACAAAAACAACTGAAGAGTCATGCAAAAAGTTGTATTAATATTGGTTGTGATGATAATGCAGTATTTAATACTAGTGTAATTAAAAGTTTTGAAATTCCCAGCCACAGAGGAATTATGAAAAATGATTTCATGAAATTTTTATAGATACCTACGTTTTCATCTTTATTTATGTTTTGTTATCTTTTTGTTTTGTTTATCTCAATGTTTATTACGGTTTAATGAAAATAACCTTAACCTTGAAAATAACTTTAATAGTACACAACTGCTTATTCTGTAAAAATCGAAAGTGCGCCCCACGGTTGAATTTGGCAGCCACCTCTGGTCTGGAGCCCCAAAATACCTGAAAAAACCCTGAAAAAACTCTGTGCAGAAACGGGCGGTCCATTTGATAGATTCCCCCTACTTAACAAACGGATTGCAATCTTTAGAGCACATGCGTCAGGTGGGAATGCTGTCCTTGTTCTACCGCAGTGGAATTACAATGGAAGATGCTCCGATGATTTAGGCACCCCTCCCGTTGGCACCGGTGCACAGACGGGAAACACGTCAAACACGCGCTCAACATTTGTACACGGTTGACATTAGTCACATGAGAACGGGTCGTTTCTACGACTGGTTCTCAATCGGTCGGCAGTGGAACAATTTGCCGACCTCTGTGTTTCCTCTCTCCCACAATATGGGTGTCTTCAAGACCCAGACACTTTCACTCCTTCCTTTCCTCAAAAACACCCTCCACACAGCATCTTCAAAGATGACATAGGCCTAGAGGGAAATTATTTTCCTCAGATCCTCCTGTGTGAAGTTAATATAAAATAAAAATAAAAAAAATTTTACACTACTAATTACAAACAAAATCTCAACCTGTTTCCAAACCAAAAGTAACTTTATCACAATCAAAGAATACCTACTGAAAATTAAAATTAATTGTAGACAAAAAATATAACAATACGCCATAGACTAAATAAATACAAAGATAGGTTTTTGGCATACTAATCGAACCAAAAATATTGCACGTTCTTGTTTGATCTTAGGGATAGCTTAAACGAAACGGATAAGAAATCGATTGCAAATCAGAACACTCAAATCCGCCAAGCCAACAGCGAGCAGCGTACTAGAATACAACGTACTGTTCCTATGGTAGTCCTTCTTACATTTATGTGTTTCTACATTCCCCACATAACTTTGGTTAATTTCTAAATTAACGGATTTCGGGCAATCAAGTATTAAATAATTATTGTAATGACGTGTTTAAGGATTTCTATTTGACCATAACATGAATAGATTCGATCCCAAGACGCGGCCAAACGCAACCACGTGTTTCATATTATGTCTGTAAAATGATTTGTCATTGTTATATTTCTAAATAATAAATCGTTCGAGTGGGGCTAAGCGAGCAGGCAGACAGAATTTTTTTGCCGCTATCGAGCGCTTCCACTCGATTTTATGAATCCGGCCCGGGCACAGTGGCAACGGTCGACATGCCGCCGTTGTCATGCTGCCAATAAGTACGATCCCCAAGCCCTTTCATTTAAGTTTTCCGTTACTACTCGTCTTGACAACAACTCTCTACTCTTGCCCGCCTGACCTCGCTCTGACCATCCATTCGCTTCGTTTCCCTACACTCTCTAGACCAGGCTATGTCATAAGGAAGGAGCCACAGGATCTGCTTAGAAAAGCTCTAAAGGGGGCAACCGAAACGACTTCTTCGAAAGTTCGAAAGTTCTCCCAACATTTGGCGCCTCCGTGGATTGGGACCTCCAGAGTTCTTTACAGAGACCTCAGAGTTCTTGTGTGCCTCACCTTGTCTGGAAAAATTATATTTATTTTAATTGTAAGCTTCTTGTCTATACTTATGAATGGAAAAAAACTCCGTGGATTAGTTTTAGATCGTGAATGATTTTTGCATCTCTCAAAAACACACGAAGGCAGCTGGTGACAGCTTGTCTAATCTAAAGTACGAGGTCTACTATTCACAGAAAAACTGCTTATTTAACAGCTCAATAAACGAATATTACCTTTTCTTCAACAGAAATAAAATAAAATTACTAAGGTGTAGGTATCTATCTACGTAATATAAAATTATATTTTCAATATTAATTAGTGATTTGGATACAATTAACGACTTTAGGTTCTTCAGAGAATACAATAAAATCAAAGCAATTGTATTTAACACAAGGAAAGGACTTTGGATCAAGATACCATTACAATATTGTACGGATTCAAGAGATTAACCAAAGTAGATGGGTTGGTTTGTAACTAACCACCTTACATCTAACTTAAGAGGTAACCGGATAAAGGCAATGAATAATGGTACACCTAAACTCGCCATCCCGTCATAAACACGTGTCTTCTTTAATATTCAAACATTCAATTTTAAAAACCAATCAACTCGAAAAAAATGTAATTCCAAAGTTTCAGTTAAGACTTACAGAAATCAATTACATTGATGTTCAAATCGTTAATTAAATGATCAATTAAAATATAAAAGCATTAAGCCGCCAGCCAATTGAAAACTTTACCATAGAAACTAGACGGTAAACAAACAAATGTAATTTACTTCAATAAGTTAAGATACACGCAGACCCTTATTCAATAATTTAGTGATTCACATCAGTGAAACAAATTCTTGTATGAATTATGACTAAATCTCTGATTCATTCGATAATATTGAACCACTCCTACCAGGATCACTACTTTCACTACCCGTCATTGGTGACGTGAATTTGAGTTACATCGTTGGTGACCCCGGTCTCACGCACCGGGTTTTTTGACTACCAGGTTTTCAATAATTTACTGTTCATGCTATTTTTCATTGGAAAGGTTATAAAATAAGATCTTTTTCTGTCAATAAAAAATAGGTATTCCATAAATCAATTCTCTTTTATTAACATAACACAATATCTTTCGATGCATTAAAATTGTGAGATATTTTAACAATATTTATTTAAACTAAAAGATTTCCCAACAATCCTAAATATTTATTGACAAAATCATTCTTCGTCATTCTTATGACATTTGAAACATAAAACAAAACATAAAAATTTGGTAATAATTCTACCAAAAAATAAAAATACATAGGTACTAAAATCACTCATTTTCAACAGCCAAACAACTCGAGCAATTAGGTACTACTGTGCTCAAGGCATACATAGTTTTTACATTTATGGCAAGAGAACCCGGTTTGAGATTCGCTTTCCGACGACGTTTGTAATGTAGTGTCCTCATCAGATAGTGCTTCTTGCAGAAACGCCTCGAGGTGTTGCTGATTACTTTCGTAATACATGCTGAAACAAAATTCATAATTTGAACGACAAACGCGTAAATATTTCGTAAAATAGCGGTCAAATCGAGCAAAAAACTTACTAATCTTAAAATTATATAATCATCGTATAAAAAGAAACAGCAGCCTTATCAAAATAAGTCAAATAAAAAACTTACACAATAACCATTTGACTTACTTAGTTGGTGACGCCGGCCTCACGCACCGGGTTGGCGCCTAAACTCTATAACGTGCGCCAGCGTCGCTGTCGGGGAGAAGACGAAGATAATTCTTATAAGACGGGCGGAGGGTTAAGACCCTCCGCCCGTCGCGCCTTTTTTAACGCGAAGCGTCCCGCGGGGTCGCCGTTGTATTTTGTTGATTTTTGTGGAGCCTCTCGCCGAAACGCACATCTGTATCTCATAGCGCACATGCGCAGACTGAAATGTCGGCAGCGCTAGCCTTCATTATAGTCCCTATTAGGAGCTACCTAAAGTATGGAATCAGTGAGAACATTTAAAATGTATATAAAAAAATCTTTCTGTAACACCCATGATTTGAAAGACCCCAAGCGACGGGTCGAGGGTTAATGGAATATTGTATACCAATAAAAAGATATTTATTCAGTTTTGTCAGGTATTTTGGCTCCAAATTCAAATTTTAGTTTTGTATGGAAAAGGCCGCACGGCCGTTCCTCTCAAACAATTTGTTTTATTCCTTAGTAGGACGCAAGACTATCATGAATGACTTATGAGTCATATTTCAAGTCGTAAAACAACCATTTGATCTAAGATATCATTCATTCAAGAAATCAAATCACATGTCCCCTTGGACAAAAGGAATGGCATAATCAGTCGTTGCAGTCGAATAATCATTAATTATTACATCTACCTGATAATTAGGCATTGTTTAGCCGGAATTAGCATACATACTTAGAACCATCGGAATGCCATATGATTTATGTTTATTGGAGTAATGTTTTGTATGGGTAATTAACCGCAATACGACAATTATACTTCCTGCAGAAGATGCAGATAAAAAACTAAATATTTTTTGGAATATATTAAAGTTATGTATTTATTTATTTATCTTAGCGTAGCTGACATTGTCGTGATTTTTAATAATTTTAAAAACCTGTATTTATTCCTAATTCCTGTAATATTCAAAAATCTGTTTCTGAAAAAATTAGAAAATATACAGATTTTGGAAATGAGATTAAAAGAATTTGGCATTCTCAGACAATAAAAATATTACCGTTTGTTATTTCGGCTACTGGCATTATACCTAGCTCTCTCATTCAAAATTTAGACTTATTAGATTTGTCAAAGAATCTATATATAAAAATTCAAAAGTCAGTCATATTAAATACATGTAGGATGACGAAAGATTTTTTTAAATATTTATATTGAGGGATCAGTAGGATTTATCGTTCCAGTTAGGAGTTCTATCGAGCGGAACCCTCTGATATAAAAATATCTGGAGTCGGTGAATTATTTTCCTATTTGGTCTCTGGTAGGTTGACATGTTGTTCTTGTATTGTTTTGTATTTATTATACTTATACAGTGCAATTGCATAGCGTGGCCTGACTAGACGATCATTTGTGGAAAAGTGTGAGGAAGGATCAAGATATTGCAATGATTTTTTTTTTTAAATTAACTCCGCACATGAGGTCCTGAGGAAAATAATTTCCCTCGGGGTCTACGTCATCTTTGAAGATGCTGTGTGGAGGGTCTCTTTGAAGAAAGGAAGGAATGAACGTAGGCCATGACAAGAGCCACGTTGTAGGAAGAAGGAAACACAGAGGCCACCAAAATATTCCTAACGATCCGTACTCATGTGACAAATGTCATCCGCGTACGCATGCACCAGTTGGCAACGCCTTTGGTGTGTTTCCTGACTATGTACCGGTGCCGGAGAGATATCCAAAACCTAACTCCTCGGAGTATCTCCTGTTATAATACCGCTAGAACAAGGACAGCGTACCTGCTTGACGCCTGTTCTCTAAATATTACAATCAGCTTGTTAATATAAGGGAATCTATCAAACGGACCGCCCTTTTCTGCATAGAATCAAGATTTTTCGGATTTTCATGTTGCCATTATTAAAAAAGTAGCTCTTATATACCAAAATATAATAATTAATACGTTACCTTCCAGAGCGTTAAACGGGGTTCCATTCCGGGCCGTAAATATGATAAAAATGAATTAAAATTTACCGGCGCACATTTTTGATTACTTTTTAAGCCCGTGTCTTTTCAAGAGTCTGCGCTAGCAGTTAAAGTAATAGGCAATTATATTTTTTTTTGCAAAAGTTTTAAAGTGAATTCGTCACAAGTACACTCATTTGAAGAGTGATGCCATGTAATTTGCACAGTTTTTTTTAATTGGAGTTTCTGTCAACCCAACTACCTCTGTTTTCTTAGCTCGCAAGGTAAGTTCCATCATGAACCATCTTTAAAATATCCGTTATTGTTGCTTTTAAATAAAGAAGAGATGTTTTCCTACTGTTTGCAGTAAAAATTTTCAATTTTTTGTATTCAAAATGCTGCAAAGTTTATACACTTCTTGAGCTTCTGATAAAAAAATCTAATTAGCAACAATTTTTAAGATTACAAATAACATTCACTGCACGTGAGATACAACCAGACGTAGGTAGTAAATACAAATACATACAGAAATATAGTAATAATTTATTGACTACATAGGTTGAACTGTCAGGTAAGTGTATTCTCAATTGTTTTTTCATCAAAACCGCATCTTAATTACTGAATGCATTCACAAACCGTTTCGTTAATTTGTTATTGAGGGGTGTAAAAGCAAAACCGCAACTGTCCACCAATGCAAAATGTTCATTACTTAAAAAAACTATTTGCATATTTTCTTTTGGCTTTTCAGATGAGTTTTTTTTTTAAATTTAATTGCAAGCAAGCCATGGCCCTTGAATGCCATGGAGCAAAGTGGTAAATTTCGCGATGTTTTGACTTTTGACGTAATATTTTGTGGATTTATTTTATGCTATCGTATATAATATTTACCGTAACACGTTTCATAAACAATAAACTATGCCTACAAACAATATTACTTGCGTTTATTTGACAAATTGATAGGTTTATCGATCTTTTCATGACCCCCCGGCGCTAACATTTTGACAGTTGAAATCTTGGGAGAATTTTCATTTGGAAAGTCAGAGATATATGCAAAGATAATTATTTGAGTGGCTAGGTGTGTTTCTTATATTATCTGTTACGTCAAGAACGAGAATGCCCCAAGCGATTCTGACCTTGTTCTTCATACATTTCCTTTATACATAAGGTTTAAAATCGCACATCAAAAAGTTTTTTTTTTTCGGCTATAGGGCGCGTCCCGGGCGCGCAATCGGCAGTCCACCGGGCATATTGCTTGAGATTCGCATTTTCAAATCAAACATTTTTTTTAATTTGTTTTTGCGCTAAAAACGAATCTATTTTGAATAGTCGAGATTTTGAAATTTCACTCGGCTTAGCGGGGTTTTTGAACCTGAACATTTGTCAGCTTGACGGTTTTGTACTGTCAGTATAGTACATTTGGATTTGCCAAGAACTTATCTGTTTTTTGGTTTGTGATTTCAGCTCGAAAATGGAGCTTTTAAACCCAACTAAAAGTGGTAGAGTAGCGGTTTTACATTCGACCACCGTTTTACAGGCGTTTTTGTGTTGGTTTGAAGACTATGCGGTGTAGAGATTGAGATACTAATAAATCATTAGACTTCTTCCAAGTTACCATGTTGTTGGGGTGAATCTTTTCCATCCAATTTACTGTGATGTGTTCATTTCTAGTTGTAGGTACCTACATATTATTATAAAGGTTAATATTATCTTAAACTTGTCATTTTTTTTTACATGAGCTCCACACAAGAGGCCCTGAGGAAAGTTATTTTCCTAAAGGCCTTTATCATCTTTGGGGATGCTGTGTAGAGGTTTTTTTTTCAAGGAAAGGAAGGAGAGAAGAGTTCTGGGAAGGGTTGAAATGTGGGTAGGAATCTGGGGTTCAGTGTGTTCTAGTCACCTTCTCCAAAACCTTTACAAACATCACCCCATGAACCCGGGCACCTCTGCTAAATCACCAAACGTAGCGAACCACTTGAGTTGACCTATGGCAGAGGTGTTGTTACATCTTTTTTGCTCATTATTGAAAATTAACAATTTTGTATTTTTGTAAATATTTTAACCCAAGACTTCATGATTCTTATTTTTTTAAATTATAATTTTTAGTTAAGTGAAAATCTATTATTAGATTTTATGTGTTATTAATTTTATTGTAATATATGTAAACCAGCAGTCAAAACCCGCTCTGAAGGTTTCTTCTGCTAGAATCTGCGGGCGGCTTTTGTGACTAATCATTTTAAAAAATCGATAGGAATCGGTTCCAAAAATAGCCGGTTCCTCGGATCCAGTGACAGCTAGTCACCGGGACAAAGTAAGCGCGTCAGAAAATGACGTCGTGTATAATATATAAACGCGTGGTATTATTATCCACAAATGATTGTTTGAACTCATCTGTATAACTTTTCAAGATATTACAACTCATGTATTTTTTATTTATTTTCTTCTATGTGTAGGTACTATTTATTGCTGCGTTAATTTTGCTGAATTCTTGAAAAACTTGCTTTCGAACAATTTATTCATGATCAAGTTAATAATAAAATCAACATAGTAAATACCTACACGTTCCTCAATAACTACTTTTAAGTATATTAAGCACTCTTCTGTTTTACCATTATTACACTATGTGAACTTTTTAACTCCTTTGTACAATTTTAATGATAACGAAACTACATACCTATGTACATATTAAACCTGTTCGTATCCTTAAAGTACAGTTTATAATGTTATATACTTCAATCTTACAATTATACTCCTGAATAACATGTGTAACTTGAATAATGTGATTCTGTAAAAGCCTTCAAGGCGTGTATGAATAAATAAAATAAAAAATAAAAAAATAAAAAATTATCATATAATCATCAATCTCTCCATGCCCGGAAAGATTCACGAAGTTACAAATCTAACAGTACCTACTTATTCGATCTGTTGACATAAGTGGGACCATCCTTTAACATTGTTGGCTACTTGATAAATTCGGTTCCATTACAAAAGTAGCTTTTTAATAAACTTCAAGTACGAAGATGGTTTTGTGTAAGGCGCGGCGTCAGATATGTATTCGAAGTCGGATTCTAAAATTTCTACCCTACAGGCGTAAGCCTAGTCATAACATCCTAGACTGACATCACATTACCAAAATACGACGGATAGTCGTAATTTGGTAATGTGATTTATTTTGTTGACAAACCTATCACTTACAACGCATATACGAACCCCATCTGATTTCGTATAAAAGCAAAACGTTAATCACATCGAAAATGCATTGGTATCATAGACATGTCTATGATTGGTATCGTGTTTTCTAACGTCTGGTTTTTAACGTTCAAGGATAATTTATTGATAATTTTCACTGACCAATCCGATGTTAATAATAACATTCAAGTAAGCCGTTTATTTTTATTATTAAACCACTCATGATTTATTGTAGAGTTTTACAGAACACTTAAGCGTTAAAAGTGTTTTTTAAAATTGAAAGTAAGCCATTTATTTTTTTATCTTCATAAATCTGTTGATTTTCCTAAAAAAATAAAATTAAAAATTAAAATATTTAAAATAAGGTCAAAATGAGCGAAGTGTGGATAGTGTCGGTTTTGCTTTTAAACGCTTGATTTGCCGTCATGAAATTATGGCGGAATTAACTCTTTTTGTTGTCCGGTAAAATACATTTTGTACAAATGCAAATGCAGCGCTGCAATTATTATTGTATTGTTGTTAAATTCAAACAGAATTTTAATTTCGGATCATCCGCTGTTTGCGAATGGACCGCAAATTTTGTGGAATGAATAAAACCAAAACAAATCATCTGGCTTAATCTAGAACAAAGGCAGATATTGAGTGATTAGCTCCACTCAGTCGTAAGCTATTATTTTATATAATTTAAATAGTTGACGTCAAAATTTGTTACCTTTCAAAAGGTAGCAAAGAATTTTGTTTGTTTATTTCACATCATCACAGACAACCGAAAGTAGTATATTTGAGGATTCGAAAATTTATAAATATTTTTTTTAAATAACTTATTTTGTGACTAATAAAATGCTTTAAATAATTCATCCCGCCATTCTTTCAACAGTTGGTGGTGTGATGGTCAGGATAGTTACCTTGTTTTTTGAAGCTGATGTTTCAAAATAACCTTGATTTTTGAAGTGGATTTATTAAAACACAATAAAGGTACGTTCAGTAACTATATATGAATATGCGTATACCTGTATACTTAATATATAAAGACGTATAATTTTTTTGTTGTTGTAATTTTTTTTAATTTTCCGTGGTTTTTTGTTTTAATTTTCCAGTGATTTTGCACGGGTCGGCCTTTATAATAATTAAAATATGTACCCTCATTTAAGTAAACAATAAAAATGTTCAAAATTTTTGGATCACGTATTTATAATTTTTTGTAATGTCTAGGCAAAATAAATTACTTTGTAAGACCGTAAATAAATAGACAAACTTTTATATAAAAATTTATTGATTTATTTTAATACATGATTATGTGACTTGAAACGTGTGTTGTATAATACAACATTTTGTTTGAAAATTTAACAAATCTGCCAACGATCAACCTATAACCTTCCTTTCAAAAATTAAAGCGTAACTTTACTAGATAAAATAACAATCCTTTAAAAGCAATTTATATTTTGTTAGTGACAAGAGTCGATACAAGTCGATGGTCTAGAATAATCGATAGTCGATACTAGTCGATAGTCTAGAATTTGATTTAAAAATGACATATTTTCGATTGTGTCTGGTTATATTCCCTCTTTAGAAATATTGGTTAAATTTTTAAATTTTAACAATATAGTTCACTTACATCCAAGCCTCAAAAGTTCGATTGAAGTAATGTACAATATTTAAACTACAGAATAAATGTAAAGAAATAACTCGGTACCTGCCTGATATTACAATAAATTTGGTTTAAAACATCTCCTAATATTTCTTTGCAGGAAGCTTAGATAATATTGACCTATAACTCCCATGTCATCAAAAGCGGCTTATTTTTTTATCACCAGGTGCCAAGAAAATTTATGTGGTACTCCAAGATTTTTAAATTCTTAAGTTTTCATTTTGAATCTCTAAAAAATATTTTAATGCGTTTAATAAACCAGAAAAATCTTTCTCGTACAAAATGCGACACTAAAACAAAAATGTCACCAAAAATATTGATAGTCGTAATTTGGTAATTTGCTTTATTTTATTGATATATCACTTATAATGCGTATACGAACCCCATCTGACAGTAACGTAATTAATTACCAAATCGATCTTTCATAATCAGATTTTGTATAAAAGTAAAATGTTAATCACGTAGAAAATACATCGGTATCGTGCATACAAACGTCTGGTTTTTAACGATCAGGGATAATTTATTGATAATTTTCACTGATCAAACTGATGTTAATAGTGACATTCAAATAAGCTGTTTATTTTCATCACTAATCTCCAATGATTTATTCGATAGTTTTACTGAACACTTAAGCAATAATTTTTTTTTTTTTAAATTGAAAGTAAGCCATTTATTTTTATCTTCATATATCGGTTTAAAATGGGATGGTTCAGAGCTCAAAAGCTTTTAAATGATGCTTTTCACCTTTTCTACAAAATTCCTGTCTAATTAATCTCATTGTGTAATATACCTTCTAAAGGTCAGGTTCATTCTTTACCAACGCAGATAAACTGTTTGAAAGGAATTTAGAAGATTATTTTACATTTATTTAAAATTTGTAGTTTTTACAATACATATGCAATTCATTTAATACAGTGTTACAAAGGAAAATAAAAAAGTCTATCCTCACCATAAAAAGACAAGGATTTTGTGTTTGGTGAGGGAATTCTTGCTCAGTTATATGAAATCATGTAAGTGAGTAAATAATAAAATATTGTAAATAATGCCAAAAATTAAAGTAAGAAAAAAAAAAGATTTCAGATTTCAAGATTTAAAAAAATGTGCAGAAATTGTGAAAAGTGTTTTCAGTAATTTTTGATTTTGATGGGGGTTGATAACATTTTCACGTAGGTAGATACAGATTTAGATATTTTTTTAATTTTTTGAATACCGCAAAAGAGTCAAAACTGCTCCCGCCTGGAGCCAGTGAGCATGGCATCCCCAATTGGGGTGTGTTGTAAGGCTGAAGGTAGTGGGGAGGGAAAGGAGATGGGGAAAAAGAAGGTGGGAAGTACCTGGCTATTCAGATCTGGTCACCAAACACGGCTAAAGCCATTTCAAGCAACGTTTCAATTCTGAATGGTGGTCTTTCATCAGGGCGATACTATCGAGAGTATCTTCCAATCTAGAACGTGCCGTAAAAAACTATATATTATTTTAAATGAATAAATTGTGTAATAACACAAATTAATCAAATAAGATTTATTTGCCACGCAGGGATTCGATCCCGCGTTCTTCGGAAAGCGAGTCAAGGGCCTTACCGCTGGACTAAGCCGGCCATGCGTTCGGTATTAAATTTTGGGATAGTAAAATTTTTCCGATATCTTGCTGACATATTGAATTATAAGTTATTTAGCTGTTCTTCTTTGACATTTTTAGTTTTTCCATGACGTGATACCACAAATCAGAACTAACCATTTTTAACATCGGCTGTAGCCATGTTCAATCACCAAATCAGATATCTCCTTCCCCTTATTCCTTCAGCCTCACGACGTATTTCAACTGGAATAGTCTCACAGGCCTCAAACGGTTGGTAGAAGGTGGAACTCGTGTGTGGCATTTAAAGAAATTACATGTTAGATTTGATTTAATTCAACTGAAGTCTTGGTACTTCATACGAATATTCATGTGATCGGAATTCTTTCAAATCAAATCTCAAACGTTACAAACTTTTTGATCTTGACGGTTGTTATTTTCACGTCACCCAGTAACATAAACAGACAGGCAGGCGAATCGCGCAATACCTCTCCAGTAGTAGCAGGAGGTAGGTATAGGGTGGTTAAACGGGGTAAGGAGTAAGGAGTACATGGCGGTTAAAGCAGTAACTGGGTAGGGTACAAGGTGGTTAAAGAAGTAAGGAGTACGGCGTATAGGGTGGCACAACTCAACCAACCAAACCACCCTACTCACACGCGACTTACACATAAAACAACTCGCAACACGTCTCTTCGAATGGTACGGAATAACAATAGGGCAAGCAGAATAAAAATGGGTGGATTCTTAAAAAAAATGTGTTGATACTCACAATTTTATCAGGGTGAAAGTTCAATACACAAAATAGGTTTTCCTCTCAATACACATGGGTTTTCTGAAGTCTTGCAAAGAAACGTATCATTTTTTTCCTAACATCTTTTTCCAAATTTCCAAAAATTAAATGAACTTACTTTTTCGTGTTTATTGAAGACGTAATTTTTTGTTACATTAACTTCACACAGGAGTGTGGAGTGAATGTAAAAAACTCCTACCTCCTACCACTCCTTCCTAAGGAAAATAATTTCCATCAGGGCCTATGTCATCTTTGAAGATGCTGTGTTGAGGATGTTTTTGAGGAGAGGAAGGAGTGAACATGGGTCTTGAAGAGACCCAAGTTGTAGAAGAGAGGAAACACAGAGGCCGGCAACGAGTCGTAGAAACGACCAATTCTCACGTGACAAATGCTGGGCGCGTGTTTCCAGACTATGCACCGGTGCCGAGGGGATCAATGACGCTAGTTCCTCGGAGCATCTTCCATTGTAATACCGGTAGAACAAGGGCAGCATTCCCACCTGACGCCCGTGCTCTAAAGATTGCAATCCGTTCGTTAAGTTAGGAGAATCTGTCAAACGGACCGCCCGTTTCTGCACAGAGTCGAGAGTTTTTTTTAAGGTATTTTGGGGCTCCAGACCAGAGGTGGCTGCCAAATTCAACCGTGGGGCGCACTGTTTTGCTGTTGTTTCAGCATGGGTATCCTTACCATCCATAAAATGAAAATATTTTTCATTTATATAATTCCCAGAGGGCTTTTACATGCTTGGTAATATCAACCCCCATCATGACCCAAGCAATATTTTTCGCTTTCGTAGGAAATTTTCAAATATTATAAATTCGTAACCTGTTGGGAATGTTTGTCTTCCTTTATGAAAATATTACTATAGGTTCTTCCCAACCTTCCTCTTCCCCATGACCTTCCCTTTCCCACTCCCTGAAATGCCGTAGTACTACTGGCTCCACGGTGTAAGAACGCTGTACCACGAATTGTAAGGAACAGTTGAAATTCTTGAGCGGTATTTTTAGTACTCTGCAGACATGTCAAGTAAAAATTTGAAAGCCTGGAAATATGCTACTCCACTGATAAAGAAAAAATAGGCTCTCTCTAATTTTTCTCTTGCCAAGGTTTTTGATTAATATCCGCTCGAAATACCTAATACAATTTTACTCGAAAAGTTTAAAAAAAAATAGACAAGACGTAGATTATCAATAACTCAGTGGCGACTGAATCCTATTTGTCATACTTCTAGTTTGCCTTCACCTATCTTCTTTATTTCGTTGTACAAACGCTCTACAGAGAAAACCGCCACCGCAGTTACATAAACAGATACATATATAGATACCCTTCGCCTTCATCTCCCTGTATTGCTTCTCCTCTGTCTTCCCCTTTTCAACAGCCTCACAGCAATCCCTTAATTGGGAATGCCTCAGTTACACTATTGCCCTGGACAGTTCTGTTGCGAGTGGAGATTTACCGACAATAATAGCTTGTTAGTTTTGATTTATTACATTAAACTTGTGAAACATGCAAGAATAAAACATAAAATTGTATGAAATACCTTCGTGGAAGGTGCAGCTTACCCCAATAGTTGAAGAGGCCATAGTTCCACTAACTCCGGGAGTCGGGAGGGGTATCCACATAAAAAAATAATAAACTTTATATCGTCTTAATATATAAAATGAATGTTTCTTTGCTTGTCCTTTACCACAACTTTTTTATAAACCATTCATCCGAATGCCATGAAACTTTGGTAATTCTTTGTGCGCTCTCCTTCGAAGAAATGTTTGATGAACGAGTGTATTTTATATAGTGAGAATTCATGAAGGGGAGGGAAGGGGACGCAGGAGGGGATATGGGGCGGGAACGGGGACGCATGGGGAAGGACACGCAGAGAAGGGGATGGGGGACAAGAGAGGGACAGAGGAAGGGATTGCAAAAGAGACGTAGTAGAGGTAGGGAATAGCAAGGGTAAATTTGTAAAACCCATGCTTCTCACACGGATAGCTGTACGTGGCCTACTCACGCACTTCAATACACAGTATTAAAACACAAACGCTTTCTTTCTTTGAGCTGCAACGCGTGCCGGGTACTCGTTGGTTAAATATAAATTTACGAATAATATCGCAGGCTTAGTTGATTTTCATGCACGCCTTTTTTCGACCCTTATCCTAGAAGGAACCAAAAGGGAAATGTTTTGGTATAAAGTAAGATTTTCACGGCCAAGTATTATCGTGATTGATTTTTGGGATTATTGTGCCGTGCTTGCGCTTCCCCCTTCTTAAGCCTTCGTTTCGGATAGCGTTAGTGTGTCCATCATCTGGACAGCTACAAATAAATCAAAATAAGTCATCAAAGTAACTCAAGCAAAGTGATATTCCAGCTAGCACAGTCACAATATTTTGAACCTACAATGGCTAATCCGATTTTACAGTACTTTAAGTTCATTTGCGAATCTTATATAATGAAATCACATTATAATCTTCGCAAGTGTTATTCTCGTTTGCATGCGAGTTCAACACATCATTTGCATGCAGCTGCACGATTTCCCACCCTTAATACATTATTTATTTCTTAGCACGCTCTTAGCGAGTTTCAAACGTGGGAAAACAGTAATTTTTAATGCTAAGAACAGTGATATTACCTTCTAAACTGTCAGCGTTGGAAGCATTTCTACCATATCTAGGCGTTTTCAAATGAATTCATTCGCGATTATGCAATATTTTTATTCGTATTTTGCAGCAATTTCATGAAGAAATAAAAAGTAAAGACTGAAGGGATAAATTCACAATTTGGAAACGGCGATAAAAATGAGCTTTATTGGTTTATTTGTGCTTAAAATTATAGCTTTTTTTAAGATAAAAACAACAATCTCAAAATAGTATCCTTTCAATGAGTTTCCAGCGTTCAAAATTGAAACTTGACTACTGGGTAATGATTTTTTTGTCTTAACATATTTGTATTGTATAAGAGAAAGTACGTATAAATTTTATAATATCTGAGCTTTTAGTTTGTCAATTTTATGACTTACTAGCACAGTCTCAAGTAACAATTTCGTAATCTAGCATGGATTGTGCAAGTGTGAGGTATATTTTTCTAGTATGTATGTTTAAATACATCTTTTCTCAAAATTTCAAAGGTTTGAAAATAATGTTTTAACGACAGGTAGTTAGAATAATAAAAAATATTTTGTATTTTTTTCTTTATATGAATACCGCACAAGAGTCCCAACTGCTCTCGTCTGGAGCCAGTGAGACTATGGCATCCCCAATTAGGGTATTTTGTGAGGCTGAGGGTAGTGTGAACGGAAAAGAGATGTGGTAGGGGAAGGTGGGGAATTACCTGGCTATTCAGATCTGGTCACCAAACACGGCTGAAGCCATTTCAAGCAACGTTTCAATTCTGAATGGTGGTCTTACCCCAGGGCGATACTGAGAGCATCTTCCACTTTAGAACGTGCCGCAAATACACTATATATTATTTTTAGATAATTATTGTGAAATAACACAAATAATTCGAATAAAATTTATTTGCCTCGCCGGGATTTGATCCCGCGACCTTCGGATTGCGAGTCAAGCGCCTTACCGCTAGACCACGCCGGCCGTCAAATTCTATCTAACGGGAAGGTTTACGCCTTACGATAAATTATTTAATTTATTGAATTTACATTTATACCTAGGTACATATATTTTATTAAATTATCTTTTTTATGTCACTACCGCAGTAGAATGCAAACTGTCAGGAGCCAGTGGGACTGTGGTATTGTTATTTGGAGTACCAATGTTGTGAAGATTGAAGTGAAGAGGGGATGACGATGGGTAAAGTGAAGGCAGGAGGTACCTGTTTATTCAAATTTGTTCAATGAATACCGCTTTTAACATTTCCAGCAACAACGTTTTGATTCTGAATGGTGGTCTATCGCCCTGATCCTGATACCTACCTGTCTGTTATGAAATAATGTACTATGAATATAATACAATTGCAATATAATGCTGCGCGTTGCTGTGAATGGTTTTTTGTAAATTTATTAAGTTTTCAATGATTTTGAGCAAATATTGTTATATCTTAAAACAATGTGATTCATCGTGAAACACGCTTGAGGAATATAATCAGAAATTAATATTGTTTTAAATCCCGAGTTTTTCAAAATTTTCGAAATTAAGGCTTCGCTTTATGAATGTATAAAAACATAGGTAAACTTTTGACAATAACAATGGATAAAGAACGTAACTTAAACCATTCTGATATCTTCAATCTTAAATGTATCTAATGGTTGCCCAGCATTTTACTTAAAAAAAACTGCGAGAAACGTAAATATGAATAGTGTATTTTATTCCAAATTTGCCTTAAATTTAATAGAGATAGATCACTTCTTTCAGAATTCTTCTGGTATACATGGAATGTACTCTACAAACATGTTCTCTGTAGAAATGTGACAGGTCTACCACTAAATAATGTAGAAGCTCTAGGCGTAGATAAATCAGTTAAATAATAATAATAAAATCAACTTACTAAATATAAATAATTAATTAACTAAAAATAAATAAAATGAATAAAATCAATTTACTAAAAATAAATAATTAAGCTTAGGGAGAGACCAATTTCAGGCCTTTCTGCTTCCTTACTCCAACTCTTACTCCTTCCCTCTCTTACCCTTTTCCTCTTTTATCCCCCCCCCCCCCCCCCCGAGAATACAAAATACAAAAGAAATACAAAAAGTAACAACAAAATAAGTTAAATGTACATTTTTATGAAACCGACTTTCGGAATTTTTTATAAACTATTTTTACACAGAACGACAAAAAAGTGAGATGATATTAACGTTCATAACACAATACATTGTCTAATAAAAATTTTTTGTTATCAGTAATTTTTGTTAGAAAAAACGAAAGGTGAGCCATTCTGAAAACCTTTGGTGTTGGCGTGCAAAATTTTGATATTTCTAAAATTATGTGTTTGTTTTGATATATAAAACTTCAAAGCGTATCATATCACCTTTTTAAAACAGTTTTTAATTTTCTGATACGTTCAAAAATATTCCATTGATTTCGATTTTATTGTAATGCGGAAATATTTTCACAATCTGAAATAATACGGTCGAGACCTGAAGAATTAAAGTACAGTTGACATGACGTCGTCTTAGTTCTTAATTGTCCAAATAACCGTATTAATTTTTGTTCAATCTCCTCGTTTAAATATAAAATAAATCACTTGACTAAGAATTATTCAATTAAATGAGACCTTTACCTTTTTGGTAATAGTTTTATCTTAAACCTCTTTCATGTTTCATTGAAATAATGAAAGAAAACGTTCTCTTTATGTAAAATTATCCAGTGGTCGTTTGGGCAATTGAGATTTAAGAAGACGTAGAAGTCAATGCGCTGTGATTGTTCTGCCGGTATTTTAATGAAAGACGCACCAAAAAGCAAAGCTTTGTTATTACCTTTGGCACCCAGGAGACAATCCAACTGCGTCACAATGTATAATTTATTTTTACAAATCGTACTAATCTTCCAAATCATACGATTCGACTCAAAGTCTATTCTCAAGGCATAACTTTAGAGGTCATCAAAAATTCAAGATTTAAAAATATGTATATGCTCACATATTCGTAAGTATCTACCTAAATATCTACTTTTCACGGAGACTAAAACATCGAGCATTATCAAATTATTTTTATTGAATCATTATGGAAAATTACTTGGAACAATGTGGGATTTCGGTATTGAAGTAATTCATATAAAATGTTAATCTATCTATTTGTGTTCAGGTTAACGATCGTCTGCGGATTACAATATCATTATTTGTTAAATATATAGTGGCAGATTGTAGTTCTGATATTTGCATAAATGTATAGAAACAAACGATATCAGTTCTAAAAGAGAACCGGTTTTTTATTAATTTACGGTTTCACAAATAAATTTTGAATATGGTAATTAACATTTATTATTGCAAACATTTTTATACATGTGTATTCAAAAATATCATAGCTATTTCGCATTTTAGGCCACTTACGGAAGATACATTCATATTATTCCAAGATAGGTACTTATGATGAAAATCTTGTTGCTTTTACATTTATCACCTAAGTCCTTATTGATTTCCGAGAAAGATGACGTGAGTTATTAATGGATATCCCTTTTGAAGTTTCCCCAATTACTGCATCGTTTAACATTGAAGGTCATTAGTCGTTAAGTGAGTTATTCCGAAATAATGACTCAGGTGTTTATTTTTCCAGCATAATCAAGTATTTTTATTGTCTCTAATATTTAAAATTGGCTCTAACCGTGGCCAGCGAATAATTATCTAAAAAAGTTGTTTGCAAAGTAATGCTGAATGTAATAATTGTGTATTCCATTCATAGTTACATACGAGAAATTATAAACCTCAAACAAATCATACACCTGTAATAATAATTGTAAAAGAGGAGAAATACATTCTTTTGAACAGCGATTAATGTCATGCCTTTGAACAATGTTCTTTAAAATTATTAAATTAATTTTATAAATTCACTCAACCCATTGATCCCTTCCCCCCTTATCACGATTCACACACATAGGCATTTGGCATCTTCATAAAATGTCTTATCTTTTCAGTAACTATGTTAAAATATAAAAGAAATACCTATTGGTTATCGCTTAGGGTAACGTTTACAAAATAGGGAAAGTTGTATAAAATTTCCATCAGCTTATCGACCCGAGTACATGCCTACCTTTTCACGTGGCGTAATGGCCTCGGCATTTAAATTTTAGTCGTGAAGGTTGGATTCCTGCCACAGCGATCAGTTTAGGAGTTGTTGCGTTGTTGTTGTGAATTCGGATGTAAGATAGACCTTTCGTACTTGATAATACAAGTTTTTGAAAGAATAGGTGTAGAAACTGTACGATTAATTTATACATTTAATAAAGCAACAAAAAATAATAAATGGATTTTTTTTTAAGATAATAAACATTCTAAAGGCAGAATACATAATCTTCATGGTAGAAACAGAATCAATATCGTGTAAGAGGTTTTCCCAAAGATATTTTGAATTGACATGAGCACTTAGTTTTTGCTTTATCATCCCCGGCTTCGCCCAAGTTTTAGATTGAAAAAATATAAAACAAACATTTTTGAATAATTACAAATTGATTATTAAAGCTGTATTACGATAAATGAAGGATACTGTGTGGAGGGTCTTTATAGGAAAGGAAGGAGAGGAAGTTCTGGGAAGGAAAAGGGTATAAGAGGTGGGTAGGAATCTTTGGGTCAATGAGTCCAGGAGTGATGAACTTATGAATCCATCCCTCCCACTGCGGTTCAAGGCGTTGTTCCGAAAGAGTACTGCTAGAGAAGTCAAAGGGTCCTCCTCAACCTTTCTCTCCCGAACCGACTAGCCATCTAGCTGGTGGGCAAACCCATCCGCCGCCAAGACACGTACAAAACTCACTCCGTGAACCCGGGCACCCCTGCCAAGTGACCAAACGTAGCGAACCACTCGGGGTGACCTACGGAAGAGGTGTTGGTTATCCAATAAATGGTTCCCGGGCGGCAGTACCCATACACGCCTCCGACAATGTAAATGGTGTAGATATTTTAGATGACAAAAGCTATGTATGCACGTCCCTAGAGCACATATTTAAATAGTAAACCAGCTTTAGTGAAAAAGAAAAATCGCATACTAGCGGATTTTTACTCCAAATCTCGAACTAAAGTCTAACATACTAACTGGATTGGCAAATTCTTTGGGTACATACCGACTTTGTCAAAGGTAAAACGACACGCGAGAGCAAATCTTGAACGTTCGCCAAATAAGTTTAAAGAATAGAGAATTCTATACTCCTGTTCCGCCATGCTTCGTAGACTACTAAAAGAAGTTTGACTTTGTGCTAAAATTGAGATAAAACTCTGGAAGGTTGTTCATAATAAGTGAATGCTGTCACACATTTAATATTAGAAACATCAGTCCTTTTTATAATATACTTTGTTGTGTTCAAAGTAAAAAAAATAAATAAATAAACAACCAACTTTAAATTTTCACATGTAGCAAACACATTGCGGGAATACATAATTATAATAAACACGATGGTATAACTTTGTTTAATTCCACTTTTTATTTTTTTATATCCAACTAGTTTCGGTTCAACCTGAACCTTCTTCAGGGAAGAATAAAAATATACTAAACATAATACAGATATTCAGATATAACATGTTAATTAGAAGAGGGAGAAAGAACATCAACTTAAGTGGGGGCGAGGAGGGGAGGTGGCTACGAGGGAGGGGTGGAAGTGGGCGGGGCTAGTGGCTGTGGGGGTATCCGTTATTTAATGCAATAGATTTAATTTAAATTTATTATCTAAAATGAATTCTATTGCATTAAATAACGGATACCCCCACAGCCTAATTGATAGAATTCTTTCAAAAAAACTTAATTTCATCTCTACCAATAAATTCCTTTATAATAATAATACATCCAACAGTAGAGACAATAAAAACCACGGTTGGCGTAGAATTTTATTCATAAATAATTTTTCATCCTCTTTAATCGTGTTTAACCTACTTTAAGCCGCCGCTATCCGAATTTCTATCGATTTCTTACATATCTCCTTTAAACATTTGAAGTTTTTAAGCTCTTAAAAAAAATTATGTTATTTTTTAAGATAATATCCAGATACGTTCCGTTCCGAAAGGCAAATTTTATGAAATACCCTCGATAAAAAAAAAATCGCAAAGTATGCTCTGAAAATTATTTTAACCAAGTCTATTTCTATTATTTTACAAGTTATATTTGTGAAAAAATGCACAATGTTTCTTTAAATGATACTTAAGATACCTTTTACGAGATTTTTGCTCTATTTTAAACGAGTCGTGTTTAATTAAGCATTTTCATAATTTTCGCTTCAAATTTTATCATTGAAAATATAAGCGCGCTCTGTCCAACATTCGTTATTACGTATCTCTCCACCTTCTTCTTTTTGAGCCGGAAAGCATCGCCTTAAGGTCCTGTACCTGAGCACGAAAAGAAAAAGATGGAGAGATATGTAATTACGAATGTTGGAGAGAGCGCGCTAATATTTCAAACGATAACTTTTATCGCTTTTATTCGCTTCACTTTGAAGCGAAAATTGTGAAAACACGAATCATTTAGAATAGAGCAAAAATCTCGTGGAGGCTGTCTAAAACAACATTCAAAGAAACACTGTGCTTTGTTTCATACATATAACTTGTTAAATAATAGAGACTGGCTTGAAAATAAAAATTTGCGGAGCATACTTTGCGATTTTTTTCTGTCGGAGGAATTTCAAATAGTTTGTGTTTCGGCGCAGTCTTGTATAGATATTATCTTCAAAAATAACATTTATTTTTTTAAGAGCTTTAAAACTTCAAATGCTCAAGGGAGATTTGCAAGAAATCGGTAGAAATTCGGATAGTGCCGCCTTAAGAGGAGTTCGCCAAGAATGATGTCCTTGCGTTCTGTAATTTTGATAGTTTCGTTTTATTTAATCTAGAAACAAACAAGCTGGACAAGAACATGATAATAGATTGCTTTGATAAAACAAGTCTATACCTCGGTCTTAGCATTAACAAGGGAATGATAAATTGATGGTAATCGTTGGAGGATCTCAACCTCACACTAACGAACCCTTTGAGATGCCCAGAAACATTGCATAATTTACTTAACCCCTTAGGCCTGGAGCGTATTCTGTCAGAAGGTCAGAGAATTTTCGCTTTGAAATAATGGAATATTTCTAAACGTATCCGAAAATAATAACAAATTTGAAAGGTGATGAAATACTCTTTAAAAATAAAATTATTGTTTGTATTAATTAGTATTAAAAATAAAAATATAGATATTAAAAATTGAATGCTAATATAAAATGTTTTAAAAATGGCCTTTCTTATATTTTTTCTAACCATGACGGCCTCCGTGGTCCCGAGGCAAGACTCTCGACTCACAATCCGAAGGTCGCGGGTTCGAACCCGGCGTGCGCAAATAAATTTTATTTGATTAATTTGTGTTATTTCACAATTTATTCATTTAAAAATAATTGATAGTATATTTACGGCACGTTCCAGAGTGGAAGATACTTTCAGTATCGCCCTGGTGTAAGACCACCATTCAGAATTGAAACATTGCTTGAAATGGCTTTAGCCGTGTTTAGGGACCAGATCTGAATAGCCAGGTACTTCCTCACCTTCCTATCCCCTATCTCCTTCCCCTCCCCACTATCTTCAGCCTCACAACATACCCCAATTGGGGATGCCATAGTCTCACTGGATCCAGACGGAAGCAGTTGGGACTTTTGTGCGGTATTTAATATAAAAAAAAAAAAAAAATGAAATTACGGATAACGATAAACAAAAAAAAAACACACACACACATATTTCATTAGTGCAAAGTTATTAATTTGAAATGTTTTTGCCTCCTTTAATGTCGTTTCATGAAAAAAATAATAAATAAGAGACTTTCAAAGTTTCACAATTTTTCTCAAATTGCGGTCGGAAACTTTGGTTTCCTACGTGTGTGCATTTTAATTCTTCTGTGGTTAACTTTTTGATTTAAATGTAAAATGTGGTGCTTTTTCTATCTAACACCATTTTTCATATTTCGAGAAATAATATTTCTCGCCATAATAGTGAGGAGACACAACGACTTAGACACAAAAATGTGAGCATAAAAACGAACAATTCAGCCTGAGGGAACGCTCAAGCTAAACCTTTGGATTAGTATCAAGTATTTTAATTGATTCGAAAAGAGAGATGATACGGTTATTCTAAAAGGTAAGCCAATGAAACGGGACAATTTCAAAAACTCATTTTGTCGAAGACACTCTTGCAACCTCGTTGCAAAGCTGCCCAAGGTGAGCCAATGAAATGGGACGATTTGAGAATGTCAGTGCAGAAAAAGTAGAGGGGAGGCGATCTTGCGCCATCAACTTTGTGAATCTAGAGAGCGGGAAGTTTGTTATCATGGATGTTATCATGGTCAGGTGATCAACGTACATTTGCCGTCAAAGCGTATTACCAAAATGGGGAAAGTTTTGTCCGTGCGAGACGGGCTTTATCACAAGGCTTCAAGAATATGCGCGACAAACTGGAGGCCACCTATCAAATATTATTTTACAAAAATTATGATTGCGCACCATTCATGTACATTACGTTTTCAACAATAAATTTTACAAAATGTGATTTATTGGATGTTTTACGATTTTTTTAAAAGTCCCGTTTCATTAGCTCACCTGTTATGAATGATCTGAAGGATATTTGAATGGATCGATGTTTCGTCGCCTCAGTTCTTATTTTTCCAACAGACCATTGCTCAATTTCCACTTTAAAATTAAAATTACAGTATAAAAAATGACATTTATCACTTAACTAAGAATTATTTAAACTAATGAGACCTTTAACTTTACGGAAATAGCTTTATCTTAAGCACCTATCATAAAGTTTTATTTAAATAATGAAAGAAAACTTTTTCCTCCGGTAAAATTTTCTAATGGTCTGTTGAACAAATACGAACTAAGACGACGGTTGTCAAAAGACCCAAAAATTAGCCATGTGAAATATATTATACGCTGAAGATTCATTCCACAGTTTTCAAGTCAAGTAATATACACAACCGTTCCATATGCCCATCATCATGTTATATATCAGCTAGCTGTCCGTTCCAATATCCATTTCAATACATGGCATAGTTCTTCCGGCCGGAAGGAGTATTTTGTTTCTGAACCAAATCTCTTCCGATTCTGATATATTTTTCGTCAGCGGGGAGAAATTTAAAAGAGAAATCCTATTATTTGATTCTTGAAAGAATCACTCCTCATTAACGCGGTCTTCATTACTGCCCGAACTTTACATTTTTTTTTAATATTCGAAAGTCTCTGTTTTTTGCCAAATGTAATTTCCTATATGCACTTCATGTATAAAAATGGTCTCAAAGACAGCGAAAGGTTGGAAATCTTGAAGCAGTATGTGGTAGAAAAAATACTGGAGTAGAATGATTAGCAACCGAAGACAATGCCAAAACTTGCTCTGTGTTACTGCACTGGGACCACGATGATGATTATTGTGACTACATTTAATTATTATAAACTATTCTAAGCTATTGTGACTATGTGAAACGCAGAAAAAATGCCCATCTCTATTACGGGAGCAATACTAACGGCAAACATTTTAATTAAAAAGGAAAAATAAACGTATCATATTTCTCATTTCACTGAATAGAGAATTAGCCACTATTATCACAGCCCAAACCAAAGATAATAGAATATCTTTGGCACAAACCCACACTCTGCACAAGGAATTTATTTTCCGCTTTAAGCAGTTTTCCCTCAGCGTTCTCGTTAGATAATGATTTCAGTACAATGGGATTATTATTTCATTCTGCAACACACAGTGTATTCCACCGACAGCCTTCGCTTTATTTTAAGGAGTATTATTTAAGGAAAGCTCAGAAACTTACTGTAATTTAGACAGATTGGTAAGATTATAATTTTAGAATATGCCGGGAAGAAGATGTCAATCTCTCGAGCTCCTATTTGGAATTGATTAAATGAGGGATCATGAATTCAAGGCTTTCCATATTTAAAGCAGGAATTTGTTGGTTAAAAAAGGAATAATGAATTCTTCCTTGGAATGCCAATTTAAAACAAAAGTTTATTTTGGTGGTGAATAACAGTGTCCTCATCTATCTGTCTTTCGCTCACAATTTTATGTTGATTTAAAAATAAGAATGCTAGATTGTTACTTTGTATTGCAACCGTTCAAATATTATTTTTTTAAACGATAAATATAATCAATATTTATTGAATGCGCACAATGTACTGTAAAATATTCCAGCAGTCACAATAGCTGTTCCTACCATATTTTAATTATTTTTAAGTGAATACTGTAAAAGTTCCAACTGTTCCCAACCGTTTGAAGCAAATAAGTTAGCATAGTGGGGTATTTCGTTGGGTTGAAGGTTGAAGGAGAAGAAAATGAAAAAGTACTTGGCTATTCAGATCAGGTCACCAAACACGGCTAAAGCCATTTCAAGCAAAGATTTAAATCTGAATGGAGATCTTACAGCAGGGATAGAGATCTTACATTTTACATTCTCACCTTTCAATATTTTAATGATTAAATTGTAAAATAGCACAAATTAATCAAATAAAATTTACTTGCACATGCCGGAATTTGAGCCCTAGACCTTGAAAATGCTAGTCGAGAGCTCCACCCCTCGACCACAGCGGTCATTTGGCCAACAAGACTCTGATTGTAAACAAGTACTTTTATTTGTTTCTAAACTAACTGATATCCATTAAGTTGTCCGGACTTCACAAAGCTTTTTTGGAAATCAGATTTCCTCTTGTTTTAAACGTCAACTTGTCAACGAACGACACTTTTGAAAGTCAACTATGCGAAATTTCACCAAGAAGTAGAAAAACTCTGTTTTAAAGGGTGTGGGAAATTTCATGTATACAATGACCTCTCTCTTGTTTTGAAGGTCAAGTTAGCAAAATTTCGTCACTCTCTTAATAAAGCTGTAGTTTTGTTTAAAAAACAAGTCCACAAACCCACACCGGGACACTCTTCTTTGTATTTATAATCTTAAACTATAAGTTTAATTATAGCTACAGGAACTACGTGAAAGCACGTCATTTAAACATCCGTAATAAAATAATTCTGTCACTCAAGAAACGGACGCAGACAACGAGGGTGACAAGAACAATAATAAAACGAACTACACTTTGGTGTTACCAGACAAGAGAAATAAGAAAATGAACTACACGCTGACGGGACGAAGTTTGATTAAAAATGTTAACAAAACAAAAACAACAAAAGATTCACCAGAAAAACAATAAAACAGACCACACATTGGTGTAATCAGACTGAACTTTACAAAAACTACTGGAGACACACAAAAAAATAAAAAGTGGACCACACATAAAAGTGATAAGTGAGATTCAATTCAACAAAAACAAAATGGACTGCTCGTTTAGAAGAACTGCTACGCAGTCTTCATACAAAACTTAATTTTGGATTTAAGGCCAAAATACCCAGCCAAATATATTAAATGTCTAGAATATTATGAGCTATTTTTATTTCATTTCTTCATTTTGGAGGCAATTTTGGAATATTTTGTGTTGATAGTAATTTTTGAAACAAATATCTTAACTTTTTTACTGTGTTAATAAAATAAAAATAAAATCAAAATTAAATATTAAAAAAAGCGTTTGTGGGAAGTAATTTTAATTAATATTCGACAATTGCCGACTTAAATAACTTATTTGTATTTTAAATTTATGCTTATAAATATGCATTTTTTTAATAATTTTTATTTTATATTTCATCATATTATTATAATATACTAGCTGGTACCCGGCATACATTGCAATTCCATTCAAAGAAATAAATTGATTATCCCTGCAAGTCTTTTCCCGTGCGTCCCCGTTCATCTCCCGAATTCCCTTCTCCTCCCGCGTTCCCCTACCACCTTCACCGCCTTCCACTCTTTCCCTCGGCGCCTCTCCCGCGAATCTCACCTCCCCATTTACCCTCCTCTTTCCTCCCTGCCGCTAAAATGTATGAAACACGCACATTTTCATTTATACAAATTTCATAACGCCAAAGCTTACCATTATATATTTAGATGATTCTGATTTTCCGAGCATTATGCACCTAAATGGCAGCCATAGCAATAATACTGATGGTATTGTTAACTTGTTTGCAAAATTTTTTAAAAGTGTTTATTCAACAGACTCAAATAATTCTCCTATTCCAACAACTACTCTAGATGAAACTCTTGATATTTCACAGTGTACCATAAGTATATCTGATGTAATTACTAAAGTTAAATCCTTAGATATCCACAAATCTGCTGGACCGGATAATATCCCTACAATATTTATCAAAGAATGTATCAAAGTAATTTCTCTTCCATTATCCAAACTTTTTAATCTATCTTTATCTAGTGGAATTTTTCCTGATAAGTGGAAAATTAGTTATTTGTCTCCAATTTTCAAAAAGGGTGATAAAAGTGATGTTTGTAATTACAGACCTATATGTATTCAATCCACCATACCGAAACTCTTTGAAAGCCTAATACTTGACAAACTTTTTACACAAATAAAACCTGTTATATCACCTCACCAGTTTGGATTTATGCCAGGTAGAAGTACTCTTTCCAACTTAATTATTTATGAAAATTTTATAAACTATGCTTTTAAAGAAAAAAAAACAAGTGGACACTGTTTATACTGATTTCAGTAAAGCATTTGATACAGTTTCCCATGAAATCTTAATTTGGAAATTAGGAAAGCTTGGTATACGCGGCAATATATTAGCCTGGTTTAAAAGCTATCTCACTGGAAGACAACAAATAGTTAGAATTAAATCCTCCCTGTCAGAAAAAATTAATGCAACAAGTGGAGTTCTACAAGGTTCACACCTTGGCCCAATCTTATTTATCTTGTTTATAAATGATCTTACAAAAATATTTCATGATGTATCTATCTTACTTTTTGCTGATGACCTCAAAATTTCTAAAATTATTGAAAATATTTATCATTGTAACATTTTTCAAGATAATATCAACAAATTGCTAATTTGGTGTATGGAAAATAGACTTTATTTAAATATCTCAAAATGTCAAATTGTTAGATTTTCTAGACTAAAAAATCCAGTGATATTTAATTACAACATTGATAACAATGCTCTTCAGACATTAATGCAAATTAAAGACTTGGGCATCACTTTTCAATCAAATCTTTCATTTGTTAACCACATAACAGAAATCTGTAATAAGGGCTTAAAAATGTAGGGGTTTATAACTAGGCTAACTAGAAACTTTAACAATATAAAGTGTATTAAAATGTTATATTTTGCTTATGTTAGAAGTCAACTTGAGTACAATTCTCCTGTCTGGAATCCTCATTATAATATGCACGTACAAACTGTTGAAAGAATACAAAACAAATTCTTACGTTTTCTAAATTTTAAAATGGGTATTTCAGCAAATATGTTAAACTACAACACACTTTTAAACGATATGAATATGCTTAAATTGTCAGACAGAAGAATTTTCACTGACTTGGTATTTTTATATAAAATTCTAAATGATTTAGTTGATAGTCCGGTATTACTTGAATTGATAAGCTTCCGAATTCCACTTCGTAATACTAGAAGTCAGGATTTATTTCAGTGCAGAAATTCTGGGACTAACTACCATATGTATTCCTCTTTGCCCAGAATACTAATTGAGGGAAACAATTATACCAAGTCAGTGGACATCTTCAATTTATCTTTGAATAAATATAAAATATTGTTATTGAGGCAGTTCAGTTATGTACAATAAAATGTTTTTTCTATGCTATATATGTAAAAGCCCCGAAAAAGGGCGTTTATTTATAAATAAATAAATAAATAAATTATATATGGCCTATTACCTTTGCGGGCGTGCGTACAACATATCACCAAAGTTTCATCGCAATCGGATGAACGGTATGGCAGCGCATAAAATACTAACAAACAAAAAAACAATTACTGATTTTTATATATAGAAGATTCATTTTTTTCCGTCTCAGAACAGACAAAATAATATGATAATTTTATTTCAATAAACGCCCGGGTTGCCGGCAAATTAAAAAAAAATAAAAGAAATTCCAAATATTTATCACTTACGCACATAATAAATAACCGAAGTTTACTTTAAGATTATCAAATATTTAAATCTTTAATGGCCTATATTTTATAATTTAAAAAAAATAAATAAAGTATACATCCGTACCAGATGTTTGATAAACCTTTTGATTACAAAAATAATTTTTCAATTTGGTTGGATATTTTGGCCTTAAATTCAAAATTAATGTTTATGCCACGCATCAATAAAGGATCAATCATAATAGATACAATAAAAAATCAATCAAAAACACTGCGAGATAAAACCATACAATCCTTGGTATTTAAAAGGCACGTTGCGAAATGCTAATACTGTTTTCTCAAAATACGATTATAAGAGATTTCATCTCGCCTAGGAAGGGCTTTAGCAAGGCAAACTCTGTAGGGGCAAAATATTAATAAGCAATGAATAGAGACTAAGGCATAATACAAAATAGGTTAATTTTATAATCAAATTAAATAGTGAAGACAAAATACAAGAAGACAAGGGAAGTGGGAGGGGTCGGTAAGTGACAGAAGGGATTTCAAAGGCTTTAATCATGAACATAATATTTAATATAGGGCACTAAGTTATCGTAAGACGGTATTTGTTAATTTTAGATGATTATTAAAACACTTCCTCCTTGTCAGGGGTTGCAAATTCAAAACTCAAGAATGAAATCTTCAGAAATTGCTTACGCAATTAAAATTTAAGGCCTCTTGTGAGATACTATCGTTCAGAATAGAAAGCTAACTTAAAATGTATATATTTTTAATAAGCACAAAAGTTTCTACCGTAAGCAAGCAAAACAAAGGCATCGATCAATCTTTAGACACAAAGTATTCTTTTTTACATCACTTCACACCAATTTTCAATCTTTAGTTAATCTTCTGCAAATCTCATATTGAATAAAGGATAATTTAAAAAATTTCAATCAAATATTTATCAGCTTGGGAAAAGCCATTTTTTGCATTAAATCAGGCAG
This sequence comes from Glyphotaelius pellucidus, assembly GCA_936435175.1. Classification (NCBI taxonomy): domain Eukaryota; kingdom Metazoa; phylum Arthropoda; class Insecta; order Trichoptera; family Limnephilidae; genus Glyphotaelius; species Glyphotaelius pellucidus. The sequence continues at coordinate 11,158,295 of OW386558.1, forward strand.
GTGGCTTTGAATAAAATAATTTCCGTCATTTTGTGGAGGATATTTTAAGGAATTTGAAGGAAATTGTTGGAAGGAACATGGTATGGGTAGGGTGAGTGTGAATCTCGAAGTCAGTATGTCACAGAGTTACGGACATATTAATCTATCCTTCCCACTGTGGTGTAAGGCGATTGTCTGAGAGAGTCCGATTGGAGGGGTCAAATGATCTCCTTCAACCGAACTCTCCCGATCCGACCTGCCGTTTCTGGAAACAACCATCTGCTGCCCGCCAAGACCTGGACAAACCTCACCCTATGAACCCTGACTCCTGCCAAGTCGCCAAACGTTGCTCGGAATTTAAGAATTTTCACCGGGGTCAGTATTAATGCTTCTACACCACTGCTGTAATATGATACCACTTCGTTAGTAATAATTATTCATCATTTACATTGCATTCGCATGAACTAAACCTATGTTAGGAATGCCGTGTTGTGCGACTCCATAATTACTTTTAATTACAAACTTACATTTACGGTACTCTTCATCAACAATCACTTTATATTGTTTTTCTCTGTCTTCCCGGTCGTATTCAGTATGACGTAATTTTAAAAACACTAGTTGAGAATTTACAAATAAACATCCAGCAATGAGATCAGCTTTTCTGATAGATACCCAGTGAAATATATTATTAGATATTTTATAACTATACATATTGGTGGTAAAATTCACTTACCGTGTACTGCCTCGTTGCTTTGCCGTTAACCCAAAACCCGTTACCCTAGAAATTTACCGTCAGCTGGATTGAAAGCGACCACCGAGCTTACATTGTCTTACGAACGCTGTAGCTTCGTCAACGGAAATGATCCCCCCTATTTCTTTTCATACATGTCTTGGGTATTCTATTCTGTAAGTGTACATCATATCGTGAAAAGGATATTGTTTTCTAAACTCAATTTTTCACTCCCTTTCAGTTTTAAAAATAATAAGCAAAGTACCAATGTATAACATTAAAGTTAGTATTTCAATTCAAAATTGTCAATTAATTAGTATTTTAAATTTTTACATAGTAGATTCCAGATTTAGGAATCTAAATCCACAGAGAGATCTGCCAGTATTGCCATCGTTGCAACTTCGATTTCTTATTTACTCCTAGTTACAATATCATGGTAGTTACCTCTATCGATCCATTATTGTAAAATTATCGATTTCACTATGATAGACCCCCAGATATCTACGGCAATAATATTTGCACAAATTTATGTTGACAAATTCTATAATCTTTTTCAAAACTGCATCTTGTACAATGTACACCGTGACGTGATGTTAAGGTATTAAAAACACTAAACGAAGCAGTTTACACACATTAGGTGAACAACAAATTGATTGTTATTCATGTAACTTGTCTGTCACTTCGTTAAACCTAGATCAAATACTACGTATACATTAGGGTGGGTCACGACTGTATGTGGAAAAAATTCTTGTTTTGATTTGTCTATAAGTGATAAAAAGGTATTAAATGGAGATATAAAATCACGCAATTTTTAAAAAAATATTTGGATGTCATTTTCTTCCTCCGGATTGACATTGAAATTTCACATAAAAGAGAAAAACCCACCATTATTAAATTTTTAAAAAATGTTAGATAAATCGTTAAAAATGTACTATTTTTAATGACACACGAAATAGAGGAAATATTTAAATTTATTTATTAAAAATACATTTGAATATAATTCAAATTATCTCAAGGCAGATTCAAATACCGGCAAAATCCTTCTTACTCTCGAATTTCGGCATTATTTTGTGAGACTCAATTTTGGGACTTTTTGTAAATGATTTCGTCAAAATTTACTACATTTGCCATGGAAGATTACAAAAACGTGGTTTGGTAAAAAAAATATTAAAAAAATATTTAAAGAAGAAAAATTTAATTTTCAAAACTTTGAAGTGAATCCGGAGGAAGAAGATCGTATCAGAAATTTGAAAAATTTTAAATACGTCGTTTGGCACCCTTTTATCGCTCTTTGAATTTAAAAATAAAATTTTTTGCTAAACGACCCACCTTAATGTACATAGTACATGTAGTACACGACATATATTATTATTGCAACGCTTTGAATTCGTTTTGGACATATTACGTACTGCCAGTATTCACACGCCGACCAATTCGTAACGTGCAATTACGCTACCTTGGCAGTATTAGGTCAGCAAGCTGTCACTCTAGTCCGGGAGAGCAGAAGTGACAGGTGCAGAGGCGGGGCAAGTTTAAACCATACGTAGCAAAAAAAGATTAAAAATCTGACCGAAAATCAGTGAAAATAGCTTTTGAGTACGCCATTCACCAGATAACGTGACGACTTGCATCACGTTCGATTTCTAGAGCGCACGTCGTCAATCACACGCCATGATGTTCGTTTGAATTTTTATGAAGTTTAAAAAATGTCTGTTTTTTGGTGATTTCTGCATGAGTGGTATTTTATTAACTTAGCTTATGTTTTTTTTTCAAAACATGTCACAAAAGATGGTCATCCAACCCCTTTCTCATTTATACAGATTCAATACATCATTTATCAAACTTCTGACAAGTTGTAAATATCAAACCAAAAGTTGGACATATCTTTTTCAACTCATAATATTCACAAATGTTGAGTTCTTTATGTTAGCCAAAACTGGAAAAATAATTTTGTAGGATATCAAAATAGTAGCGTGATACAGCTACGAAAAAAAAATTGTAAAGCGCCCTTGAGTGGATTTTCATACATGACGGCGCTTTACAATTCGTGCAAATATTATTATTAATGCTTTTTATACGAAAATAATAGTGCATTTTTCTGCATGCATTGTTAAGAATTGTGTGTTAGTCTGTACAATTTGTATCCCACTGGAAAAAAAACTCGTGTATGAAAGCACTCAAGGATGCCGAAGACTACATCATTCTAAAGATATCATTATTAGAGACATGGTTTAACTTGATGGAGTTTCCCATAGTGGCCTTTGGTGAGACCTTTGGTGGTTCCTCCATGTAGGTCATCCACGCAATTTAGGTATGCAGAAATGATGGACCGCTGTTATACCACTTTTGGACAATTTTTGCATGTTGCACCATGGAAATTGGAGTAGGATTCACGATTCTCAGCAAGGAGAACCGACTTAAGAACGTCTTGTCTCATTAACACATTCCCGTTTGTACATCGTTTCATAAGTGTACTTCCGTCATACAAAGCCTTAATGATACCTTTTTCCATATATTAATTGTTTTTGTGTTTAATTCGTAGAACTCCATTTAATATTTTTTTTTATAATTAATAAAAATTAAATTTGATAGTTTTATTATCAAGTTCTGCAAATATTTTATGATGTTTTTAGTTACAGCTATTTCGGTTTTCAAGACCATCTTCAAACTGTGGCTAGATCCACTAATAAGCGACTTATTTATAGGATTTGATATGTTAATTTTCGAAGATGTCTACATTGATTTATTACCGGTTAACCCAATTTGTTGATACACACTCAAAAATACCCAACCCTACATAATAACCCAATTTGTTGATACACACTTTTTGAGTGTGTATCAACAAATTGGGTTATTATGTAGGGTTCAGAATTTCTGAATCTGTTTCCCTAACAAAATGTTAAGGTTTTCTAAATTGTTTAAAAAAAAATTAAAAAATACCTTACTCCGCCCATCCGCTTAATATGTCCAGACATCTAAATGTCCCTCGCTTATCTGGTTAATCATTAATTAAACCTTCAATTAAACAATATAATATTAACTATAATAAAATATCAACTTACTATTTTCATGTTTCCGATTTGTGGAATATTTTACATTGCACCGCCCTTCTGAAACAAAGTAATATTATAAATGGACAAGAATCTCTGAAATTCTTAACTACGCAACATTTTTAATAAAAAATCACCGTTCCGCTGAAATTAAACCTGCGGGACAAATAAATATGTATTTTAGATACTTAGATTTGCCATCACCTCTTACCCAACGTAAATAAATATTTCTGTAGGTCAGTCCTTTGTAAGAACTAATTTGTTCACCTTCCAGACAAGTGCCCACTCAGTCCTGCCTACTTGCTAAAGAATTGCTCAGAGGCACGCAAGCTTTGGTACGAGTACTAATAACACAAAGGCGGTCGATGGGACTATAAGTATGTGATCTATGCAATATTTGATTATTATCGTGATTTATTTTTCGGTACTAAGCCGTGTTGCGCCATAATCCAACGTATAATGAAGGATGGTGAAGCATGAAGCAAAGGAAGAAAAAGCGTTACAAGGCGCGGTACCCCGAAAAATTCATCACGATAATATTACTTTTGGCTGTTAGTATCTCAAATGATATTATATAGTACGTGTGAAGGTCGTCCTAATTTTTCCCTCTACCATTGGGTAATAAATACTTACTGAAAGCAAGGTAAGCTTGATTACGAACTTATAAGTAGATAATTGATTCAACGTAGATGACTGATTGATATAGCAGTCGTTAGACGCGTTAATAATGCGAAAAACTAAGGTTTATTATTTAAGAAAAGTACACTCTTTAATCAATCAATGCTGCAAATGGAATACCCCAAGGCTTCCGTTAAGGACCAATGACGTTTAATAATTTTGAATTTTTTCGATGGAAGTAGGCAAGCAGTTCTTTTAATGCTAGACCGCCCCCGAAAAACAAGTTTACACATGGGGCACTTTTATTTTTACGTATGCTAAATAATATTTAAGACCTTTGGTAGAAATTAAATAACAGAATAAATATCCAGAACATGATCAAAATTTTACTGAAAAGGTTATTTTCTTCAAAAAAACAATTATTTCTATGAACTTTCAAGGGACTGGTTCAGTGATTTTTTACTGGTTGAAGTCCCCAGCTTTGCCCGGACTTCACACAGAGTTCTTTGAAATTCGATATAGAAAGGTGACTTTCGTTTTCCAGGTCAAAAGACCTGATAAATAGATTGACAGATAGATAGAGTAGATAGAAGATTTTGAATTTAAAACTTTTTAAATTATTTAAATCATTAATTTTTACCTGAGCAATGTTAAAAGACCAAAAATGTAATTTTGTAAGATTTGTAGGTAAATTATGATATTTTTAAAAGTTAAGGAAATTGGTATAAATAATAAAGCACAAATTTATGTTTTATCCGAACCTAGGTTAATATTTAATAACTGATAAACAATAAAATGTCAGTTAAGCCTCGGAGGTTCGCGTGGTGGGCAATTTGAGTGAGAATCACGATCCTCAGCAATGAGAAAAAGGCTAAAAAAGTCGACCAATCTAAAACTATATGACAAGGCTTGCAAGGATTGTGAGCTTTTAAAATTATTTTAATGGGGATGGGTAGGAGAGCTGACGAAACGTATATATTTATATAAAGAAGAATGTTTGTAGTGGGCGGCGTGGATACAATATTTTTACAAATCTAAATTTTTTATTGCAATATTGAAGAAATTTAGCACACTTAACGTAACCAGAATAAGGACACTATCTGCATAAAATTTAAAAAAACTTTGCGTAAAATCCAGGAAACGCCGGTGACTTTAAGACAATATATCTACCTAGTTATGTAAGGAAGCGTATCTGTGGCGGGCGGATATTTTATTTTTGTGCAAATCTGAAGTTTTTTCCGATATTGATAAAATATTGCGCACTCGACCTTTAAAACAAAAGGAAAGAATGTGCAAATGAGATTTCACAAAATTCCCCTTCCCCTTTTTTCAAAATTGAAGGAAAATTACCGTCTAGATATATCTGATTTAGAAACACTGCGTAAATCAACGTCGGGGACTTCAGCTATCATTTTATTAGAAGAAGTATTTAACGAGCCAATAGTAGCCCAACTATTTTCATCTCGAATAGAACTTTAAAGTAAAGTTTGTTCGCCTCTGCTGCAGCAAGTGTTCATTCTATATACATATTCAGCGGCAGGTCCCTGCTCTACAGCCTGCTAAGGTCCGGCGTCAAGTAATTACTGTGCTGACCTCCCGCCAGGTCTCGCTAGCACAGAATATGGGTCAGGGGGAGTGCCCTCTCTGAGACACGATCTAGCTAATTTGGAAATTCGGGACCCCGGCTCCACTGTACGAGTGGCGGAGTGATATATCCATAGAAATTGTTGAAGGATCGTGGACTACACTTTTGAAATATTCCTCTTGAGAGTATATTGGGTGGAAGCCTGGCAATTATTTATTATACTCTACGTCCAATTACTTTGCTATAAAAGGAAAGTCAAGAACTGGTTATTAAGTTTACTTAGTCTAGTCATGATGGGTGAACTGGGAGAGTTGTTTAAAGACTAGGGAGTTGTTAAAAACTAGAAGACACTCACCTACAAATTAATTTGTTTTAAATATAAAAACCGTACAATTGCCCACAAACTGTCAGTGGAACTACGGCATGTGTTATGGTTCGGATGAATAAAGAAAAAGAAATTATTAAAACATTAAATATCCGCTAACTTCAAAATCCAGGACATGTGAAGAGACATCCAGAGAAGTACGAGACCAACACGATAATCAACGTCCCTTAAATGCATAAGGCACGAGAAGAAGAAGTTCGCAATCAGAGGCTGAATGGAGTGGGGAAGGGATGGAGATGGGGAAGATGAAAGTTGGAAAGTTTGTACCTAGCTAATCAGGTCTGGTTATCAAACGCGCTCAAATCCATTTAAAGAAACGATTCGATTGTGGTATTTTATAAAGGTGACACTGAGAGCATCTATCATTCGGGATTAGCATTGAGATTGCTAACATTACAGAAGCAAAGTTTATTGAGCTCGTTCGAGGAGGTATAATGCATTAACATTAGATTTTAATAATATCCACAAAAGAGTCCTAATTGCTTGGGTCCAGAAAGAATACAGAAACCCCATTTTGGTTTTTTGTGAAGCTGAAAGAGACTTGGAAATGATGTAGTTGGGAAAGGGAAAGATTTCGAAGTTTCTACACTGTTATTCAGATCTGGTCACTAAACTACCTAAACACCTAAACAAACACAGGCATCTTTTAACAATGAATTCTAAATGATAATCTCACACAGGGCGACACTAAAAGAATAGTATACCCTGTAACGAGATGCATTTTAGAGAGGATGTTACGAGAATTACCTGACTTAATTTAATAGGTGATTCTTGACATTACATATTTGGAGTAAAAAATGTTAAAAAGAATTTGGTCGCGGTGACATTTTAAGGTGTTCATTTTTTATTTTTCATTATTTATTAATAAATTTAAATGTAAATTTTAACAATGAATGTCGTAACTGGTAAAGTATGCACAACCTCTCATCCCTAATTGTTCAATTCCTGCTGATTTTTATGTTTAAGTTTGTAAAAAAAGTCACCGGAGACCAAAATTTTATTCACAATTTTTACTCCAAATAATCCTAGGAATCACTGGTTAACTAAGTCAGGTCTCTTAATATACTGTATCCAAAAAAGACAACGTTCAAATTATTCATTTGATTCAGAAATTGTCAATATAAATTAAATATTATATCTAAGATCTGTGTCAAACTAGCGATTTCTAAATCCAGTGCAAATAAGTTTCCAGTTTTTTCGGTGGATATCATTAGAATTTGTATACAACACGTTAAAAAATCCCAAATAAGATGTAAAAATGTAGACAGAAACCTCAAATAAGCACAATTAATTTGTATCTACATATTACCACACTTGTACCAATAATTTCACGCATGGGCGTCCCATTAGCTGGCTGTTAATTTCACTAATTTGGGACACTTCCACGCTATGATTTAGGATCGCCTGTCCAGTGGTCGCGCAGTCAGGCGGACTGTACGTCGTACAGTAGGTAAAATTATAATTAACTACATTAAGGCTTCTCATCACCGAGCACAAACTCTGCACGCTGTTATGGTGGATACAGGATGGCCCATGAAATGTTCAGTTGTTCATTCTGTATAAATACATATATTATAATTTTTCAAACTTCGCGAATTTACTTTGTGATGTCATCATTATTAATACATGAAAACAAATAACTTTGTTTTCATTTATTATTATATTATAAACTTATTGTTCGACGCTCGTGAGAGGTATTTTCCACCAATTATGGTGTGGCAAAGACATTAAAGATACCTTAGGTTTCAAACCTAGCATTTTTTTTCCCCCAGCAAATATCTAATCTAAAAAAATAAAGTTCGAATCTTAATGACTTTTGTGAAGAAGGCGTGTACAAAAAAAAATCGGCGCTCCGTCCGGCGTATTCTGTTGGATTTGAAAGATGGGTCGGATTTGCCCTAGTAGGCCTAGAAAACGGCTCTTTCATCTCAGATGTTTCTAACTGAATACCTCGGGAAGTTACCAGTTCATCGTATAGAAAAATAAAATCGAGTGCAATTTTATTTTGAAAAAGGTTTTACAAATTTTTAAAACTGCTTTTTTTGTGAAATATTTTTATGGTAAGGTCCTGTTTTTATTTTATTTTAAATATAGATTACTCAACTCAACAGCTGTTGAACTCATTCTTGAGTTCAACAGCTCGGCTGTGGAACGATTTGCCGGCCTCTGTGTTTCCTCCCTCCTACAATATGGGTCTCTTCAAGACCCATGTTCACTCCTTCCTCTCCTCAAAAACACCCTCCACACAGCATCCTCAAAGATGACATAGGCCCTGAGGGAAATTATTTTTTCCTCAGGGCCTCCTGTGTGGAGTAAATGTAAAAAAAAAAAAAACTCATATTTCGAGCGCCCGTTTAAAAAATATAGATATTGAAGTTACGAATTCGTTGGAAATAAATAAATAGTGTGCCTCGAGTAAACCATTCTCTTTGAAACGGCGCCGGCGTGTTGGTTCTATAGATTAGTATTCTACGAATGTATAAAACATTGAAGAAAAAAGACTGACAATTATTTTTCACATTTAAAATTTGTCGACAAGTTTTGTACCATCGTGTTACCGTGTAGGTAACTCACAACGAGAGTTCATGTTATCCGGGATGTAAACCAATTTAGGATTATTTCCGACATTTTCGTGTTGGTTGACGATTTGTTTTAATGGGAGGAAGAACGTGCGATCAACACGAAGAACAACGGAAACACGAAGTAGAATATTTTACTCGTTATTTAAAGGTTATAAATGTATTATTTTGGCTTTCTTGCGTGCTATTTTCTTTAAAAGTTTTTAATGTTTTTTTGCGTGTTTTGTCTAGACTTCTCATTCTATTAACTGACCTATTTAATACGACATTTATTAAGAGAAGTGAAAAACTTTACTCCCTCAATTAATAGCACAAGAAAAACTTTTTATATTTTTACCAATGGCGACTGAACGAAAGCTACGTTACACGAGTGTTACAAGGCAAAAGTCTCAACTATCAGGGACTGTATAAAATCCCCAATAATTGGGGTAGGTATATTGTGAGGCTGAGTTGAAGCAGACGGGAAGGTTGGGAAGTACCTGGCTATTTGTATATGTTTACTAAATGCCTTATCGAGAATTTTTAAATGTTGGTCTTTAACATGGTGATGAGCATCTTTCATTTAAAATTAAAATAAGTTTTAAATATCGCAAAATTTTGTCTTTTATTTATTTTTTTTTTTTGACATTTATTCCATACTTAAGGCCCTAATTAATAATATAAGTAATTAATATAAATATAGTACAAACTGTTATCACGTCGTATTTAATTTAACACGCTAGTTTTCATGAACCAATTTAACATAATTTAATGAAAACAAATAACTTTGTGTAAACCACTATTTAATTAACAATATCAACATGTCTCGAAAACTAAGAAAACATAGTTTTCGAAACATGTTGATATTGTTAATTAAATAGTGGTTTACACAAAGTTATTTGTTTTCATTAAATTAAATAATGATGCCACAAAGTGAATTCGCGAATTTTGAAGAAACAATTTAACATAGTTTATGAAGCATCTCAACATATATTATATAACAAAGTCCTCCGCCGCGTTCGTTTGTCTGTCTGTTCGCGATAAACTCAAAAACTACTGAACAGATTTTCATGCGGTTTTCAACAATAGATAGAGTGATTCATGAGAAAGGTTTAGGTATATTATTTGTCAAGGTTTTGTTTAAATTGGTTGAAATATATAATAAATTAAAGAGAATATCTGTATGTGGTGGACAAGCGGACGGGCAAGAAGCGAGCGGTGGGGATTTGATTTGTATGCAAGTCTACAGTTTAATACCGAAGATGATGAAATTTTTCGCATGTGACCTTCAAAACAAGGGGAAGGTCACTGTTTACATTTAATTTCGAAAACTTTGCTTAAAACCCCAGCATCGCCGGGGACTTCAGCGGGTTTATAAGTTATGAATTTTGTGTAAATGGTACGCTAATGTCAATTTGACAGTGCAGCGGAATTCAGGAAGCGTGGAAAACCGAACTCAGTCGCATTGATGACATATAATCTGCAATATTGAACACGTTACAATACAAAACTCAGCGGTCGCTCAGTTTGATTGGTAACAGCGATCGTCAGTGAATAGGAATTGCCTTCTGCACAGCAATATTGTTTTCAACCCCCAAATTTGTACCACCGCATCGTTGATGGCGGTTACGTCGGAGCTCTCAATGGCTGGGCCATATGGCAAATTTTCGAATCTAAACTGACATATCACTATTATTACGTTTCTGTCCAAATTAGTCTTATTTAATAATTGAGTAACGTTGGTCACCAAATTGTTGAAGTAACATCACCCCCGTGATTTGGTCGACCGGAATTAGGAAGTGGCAATTAATTAAATTATGTTTTGAATTAATCATTAAAATAAAGACAACTTTGCTTTTGGACAAAAATAATGGCGGCTTTAAAAAGCATCCAAGCAAAATAAGGGTGATACTGAAAACCGTAGATACTAGATACCTGCTGTCAACATTGCGTTGGTGAAATTCCATAATTCAGAATCCGAAAGTTCCTTGAAATGACTTTGTCTTGGACTGTATTAACAACTAAAATTACGCATATAAAAACCGTAAAACAAAAAAACAGACTAGATGCTTAATTCGAAAATCATTAAAGTTGTTCTTTCTCATCTACAAACACTGGCAAAAAACTCTTTGATATATAGTGACATTTAACAATCCATAAAACATGATTTAAAGAAAACAATGAGAATCTCAATTTTTTTGCATGCCACAGGCGCCGCTTTAAAAGCATTTGAAATAAGTATCGCCTTGCCAACAAAAGATCTGGTATGCCATCATTAATTAATTATTCTACTTTGAAAATTACATTTTTATGGGATAAGGGATTGTAATTTTAATTAAGTGATAGCTTACTACATATTATCCCTTATTAAGCGATTTTTTACAACCAGTTTTTATCAAAGTGGTTGGATTTGTAGTGCCAGAAGTATATTTTATGCGTTAGTGAATAATGAATTTAGTTGAGGCCAGGAAAACACGGCACTATCAAATGTTCGAGTCAGGCCACGAGTGTGTATGAATGAATTGTGCGACTTGCGTCAAATTTTTTGGGATTCCAATTCCATATTATTTTTTCTGAAGAAAGGCGTTATTAATAATCAGGCAATACTTTAAAAACTTCAGTTACTGCACTATATTTATGCACATAAGATATTGCTTTTGTAATTGTGAAGGATTTAGCTAACAAATGTATTATAGAATCCACAATGCCCGGGTTGGAAACCTACGAATTTGTCAAATCAGCTACTTATTTTTAATGCGTTTTTAAAGGTATCCATAGAACACCAATAATTACAACCAAGATTACATATTTAGAACACACAATGGCACAGTAAATGAGAATTGATAAAAATTAACCAACGTTCGAACTAAAAAAATCAGGAGTTTATAAACTTACCCACGATGAACGACTTTATTGACTATATTTCTAAAAGCTCCAACACTCATTCAAATTTTACAAAGACAAATTTCCAATTCTTCTGTTATCTTCATAACTTGTTGGAACGCGTGGTTTAACACAGTTATATGTTATTCTAACAATTCGGACGAAATTAAAACTGTGATTCACGATTACACCGACTACCCTAATTTATATGTACATTTTCCGCTCTTTAATTTTGAGTAATATGCCAATGACTTGACTGTTGAATAATAACTCGCCCTTTCGTCCATCATTTATGATTTTTTTTTATTTGGCAAGTATCATGTTGGAACTAAGTATGTATTCGCGATTGACAAGAAATCAATTCAATTAATAAAGTAAATCCTACATTGGCAGTGGTTTATATATTATTTGCAAGTATGTAGAATAATAATTTTCCGCTCTGTAATCCACGAAACGGCGGTTGGCAATGAGCCTACGAATTGAAGCGTTATGCAACGACATAATGTCATTTGTTGTATAATACGCAGGGGTCCAGCACATTACAAATAACAGAAGTAAAAATTATATTTCTTTTATAAATATAATAATTTTTATAATTATAAAAGTGCATTGATTTGTTAAGACTAGGAACACGCGCTCTGAGGATGCGAAGGACGTTAGATTTTGATCGACTGGTATAGAACATGGTAAACTGATAAGCTAATGTTGAACTTTGGATGGGCTCGAATAAAGAAATAGATTGAATGTAATTGTTGTTTTTTTATCTTTTCTTTTTTTCTTCTTAATGTCATCCACCTTCTTGCCCATCCTTGTCTTTTTTTATCTTTTCTTGGATCGTCCAGATTTATTCTTCTTCTTAGTTTATTCTGGGTTCTTCTGGCTTCCTTGCTTCGTACTTTTTATTGACTTTCTTAGCTCTTCTAATCTTTTCTTGCTTCTTTTTACTTTTATTACCCATTCTAGCCTCCTACTTCCATTCATTGCTTCTTCTTTTTTCTTCTTTCCTTTTCTTGCTACATTTGCATCTATCAGTTTTTTTCTAGCCTTTCTTAGCTTCTTCTTACCCGTTTTTGTCCATTCTTGTCTCTTCTTGTCTTTTCTTGGCTCTTCTTAATTCCAGAAAAAAAATTGTCTCTTTTTAAAACTGGCAAGGTTGACGATTTCTTTAATATAGGACGATAGCTAGACGTACGGAGCATGGATGTGCCGGAAGCGAGCACCGGCTGGACACACATTGTCAAGTTTGAAGGGCACCAGAACAGCGGTAGTTAACCAATTGGCGTAAAGATACCCGCACAGAATCACGTGTTGTCCGAACACATTATACCACAATACACCTATATACACTCCTTCCTCTATATACCATTATTATACTGTAGTACTACTTATAGTATAATATAATGGATAATGGTGCTGTCAGCGCGCGCAGTCAATCCGATAAGTGATGAAAAATACTCGATGGATGAACTGGTCCAGGTTTAGATTAGCTGTTGTTCTCACGCTATGACTAGAAATTGTGTGAATAGAAAAACCTCACAACCAAAATAACATCTTTACAATTTTTCAAATTTTTTTTTTAATATGAATATCGCACAAGAGTCCCAACTCTCCCGTCTGGAGCCAGTGAGACTATGGAATCCCCAATTGGAGTATGTAGTGAGGCTGAAGGTAATATAGAGGGGAAGGAGTTGGAGAAGAGGAAGGTGGAGAAGTATCCCGCTAATCAGATCTGGTTAACGAACACGGCTAAAGCCATTTCAAGCAACGTTTCAATTTTAAATGGTGGTCTTACACCAGGGCGATACTGAGAGTATCTTCCACTCTGGGAAAGTGGAAGATACTTAAAAATATCACTTAAAAAATCAAAATTTATTACCTACATTATTATAAACCGTAAAAATTTGACGCAACATTTTAAAGGATTTATAAAATTTGTCCTAAGAATTGTCACCATCATATCAATGACAACAACTGGCACTAAAAACTCGCTCTGCAGGTTTTTGCTGCCAGGCCCTGCGAGTTGCTTTTGGTTCGGCTTCGCCCAGTGTTTGCGACCATTTTATAAATCTGATAGAAACTGGTTCCCAAAATAACCGTTTCGTCGGATCCAACTAGTCACCGGGACAAAGAAACCACACCAAGCAATGACGTCATCACGTCGTATATATTATGAAGACGCGTGAGAGAAATCACAAAGTGGTATTATTATTCACAATTGCCAGTTACAATAATAACCATACCATCCATCTCTCCTTACCCGGAGAGATTGTTAAAAGTACGAAATTAGTACTTACGCCTGCCAGCCGAAACTCCTCACGCTAGATATTAACGTAAGTGGCGCCATCTTTTGGCATTGCTTTAACTTGGTTCTAAAACGGTAAGGCGCGGCGTCAGAGTAGTAAGTATTCGCAGTCGGATTCTTAAATTTCAACCGTACAGACGTTGGCGTAATGATAACGTCAAAATTAATTTTCAAGTTTTTTCAGGCTGGAAACGAATATCAAGTTAAAAATGTTAATTAGATTTTTGTGATGAATGTAGGCAACTATTGCACGATCAATAAATAATTTTAACTAATTGAAATATGTACACAGTTATTTTAGCACCTACAGTTTTGAATGTTATTTACAGGTCGATTTTTTGTGTTAACGAAAAAATGGCGTAAAAAAAACAATTTGTGGCGAAGGTTACCTATTTTATTTACCTAGCCCAGCTAAATAACTCATTGCTTAGCTAAATTGAAAGATTATTAGATTTTCCTTATATGCCCATTGAAGTCTCTTTTCAGAAAGAAGATCACCGCCATAAAGGTCGGTTAGTCACTTCCTTTCCTTAAAAAAAATAACTGGCTCAGTATAAAGACGTTTTACCCATCAGGTCTCGGCCATATTCTGTCAGAAAATTTTTAAACAAAATCTAAACGAATTGAATATTTTTGAATGTAAGTAATAAGTTAATTTCCTCATGGTCTTCTGTGAAATTATTGTTAAAAAATTACAAACCAATAATATTGATTCACAATATAATAAACACTATGTAGGTATGACGCAAAAATCATACGTTCACAAAGATTCACCAAATTTCTAATGAAAAAATTGCAAGCAGTGGTGGAAATTGGGTTAATGAGGCGAGACTCTATCAAGTTGTCCACATCTATCAAAACTGAATTCTCTTAACCACACGGACCCGTTAGCTTGTTTTCGCGATAAACATCATTGTCAGACATGTGTGTGACGTATGAGGCATACCTGACTTATTATAATTAAATTGTGTGTTAAATTACAAAATCTTAGTCCCTTTTCTCGCTTTGATGTTTTTCGTAAATTTCACAGTTCTTACAATCTTCCTCATGAGGGTTTTCTGTTCTGAGGCGACTTGTGATTTATATATTTCAATGAAGTGCATTAAACTGTTATATTTTGCTTATGTTAGAAGTCAGCTGGAGTACAATTCTCCCGTCTGGAATCCACATTATAATACTCATGTACAAGCTGTTGAAAAAATACAAAATAAATTCATACGTTTTCTAAATTTTAAAATGGGTATTCCAGCAACTACGTTGAACTATAAGACTCTGTGCAATGATTTGAATATGCTCAAATTGTCAGACAGAAGAATTTTCACTGACTTGGTATTTTTATATAAAATTCTAAATGATTTAGTTGATAGTCCGGTATTGCTTGAACTGATAAGCTTCCGGATACCACAACGTAATACTAGAACTCAGGATATATTTCAATGCAGAAATTATGGAACTAACTACCAAATGTATTCCTCTTTGCCCAGAATACTGATGGAAGGAAATAATTATAACAAGTCAGAGGAGATATTCAATGTATCTTTAAACAAATATAAAATTTATTGTTACTGAGTCAATTATGTAAAATAAATACAGTATATTTTTTATTATTCATGTGTAAAAGCCCCCAAACACGGCGTCAATAAATAAATAAATTCATTAATTTATATTGTTGTACTTCGTTTCTATTATCTTCATAATGTTAGCAAGTTGATTATCACTCTGTTCTCCAAAGCCATGTCTTTAGTTGATTTTTAAATATATTAATTTACGTTGTTTTTTGTTTGATTAGGTGAAGCAATTCATAATTTTGTAGCACGTAATTTAATATTGCTCAAAAGATGTAAAAAAACTTTAAAATTAGTATATTTTGGCTTATTGCACTTATTTAGTATTTATGTTGGACAGCGGAGTATTCAGATATGTTTTTTTTTTTAAATGAAATAATTTATTTAATAGAGTTTTATATTGGACATCGAAAATTTTAAAATTTTAAGTTCAAAAATGTTTGATACCGGAGCTCCATTCCAAGCCTCAATATCTTATATAACTTGGTTTTTCAGAAAAATTCCCATTAGGAAAATCACACTAATTATCAACAATCATAATTTTTTTTCACAGTAAACAAATTTAATGATTCTCGCTATAACAAGTGTGATTAAGTCATGTTAATTAAAGAAGACTACATCAGTTGTTGGAGTTAATTTGATTTTTTTTCTTGGGCGTTTTAGTATGAAGTGCATTATCTCACGCTAAGCTCAATTAATTACATACTTTATTCATATCTTGTTAATTCATTCTGATAACCACTTGAGCCACGGCGTATTTAAAAAAAATTGCCTTCAGAAATATTATTAGGGTTTTGTCGATTATCACTTATTCGTGAAATTTATAAAAAAATTATTATAAAATCGTAAACTTCTACTTAATTTTTTATAAGAAAAACTCTCTTTTTATAACTTTTGAAGTTTATTCCCATCAACGTAATATATCATATTTTTCTTTTTCTATTTTTCTGTGTCTTGTTTTCTTTCATATTTTCATTTAGATTATGTGTTATCTTCTTCTTCAATGATATATTACGTTGATGGGAATAAACTTCAAAAGTTATAAAAAGAGAGTTTTTCTTATTAAAAATTGAATATTCATTTAGACTTTCATAGAGTCAATAGTTCCATATGAATAAATTCGGATAAATTTATCCGAGACGTTATTCAGGTTACAAACCAATTCTTAGAATGATTGTTTCCAATAAAAAGAGTATAATATTGACGCCTATAATAGCTTCTATTCAAGCCTATAATATTCAAGCCTATAATATTGAAAAAGAAGAACTAGTTGAAGATAATATTGTTGATTCTAAATATTTGAAATATGAGATTGACAAATATGACGGTTTGACAGAAGGTGGCAATAGCGAAATTAGATAACGCGCACGTCCCGGTTAGACGAGAGGTCTGGGTTCGAGTCCCAGTTGCGACCATTGTCTTTTTCTATTTTTCTGTGTCTTGTTTTCTTTCATATTTTCATTTAGATTAAAAGTGTTATCTTCTTCTTCTACTTAATTACTTACAAATAAGGGAAAATTTGCCAAAATTGGCAGCAAAGCAATCCGAGGTATTTTAAATAATGCCATATTGTGGCAAAAAGCGCTCCAATGGTTAGTGGGCTTTTGCATAAAAATTTTACTAACAATTACAGTATTTAAGTTTAACACGATAAATAATATATTTGTAAGAATAAAAAACTAATACATTTAAATAATATATTTGTAAGAATAAAAAACTAATACATTTAAATAATGGGAATTGGCATAAAACAAAGTGTAATATGTAAAAGCTAGAATATAAGAATATGGTAACAATTATTTGTGTTTGCTACAAACAAAAAATAAAGATTCAATATACTCGTAAGGTATTTTACCCACTATTAACTAATATGTGCCTTACTAACGTCGTAAGTAGCAGTACAGAACCCTCCTTGAGAATCTCGAGGATTTTGCTGTATTTTTATTTATGATTGCAGAATTGTGCTATATCTAAATCAAGCAAATATCTCAGCACAGGTTTTGACAAAATATAACTATTTAACAATTTACAAACAGATACCGATTAAAATTTACAGTATTTTATTTTAGTGCAATGTTTTATTTTAACATTATTTTTTGTAATACTGGCACTAAATAAATATATATTTTTTTAATAGTTCAAACCCATACTTGAAATAACTACACACAGCGTACTTTTGGTCGTAGAACAATGTTTGCCACTGTTTTACGATTATGTAAAACGTTAAATTCCATGGTCGAACATTTGCAAGACAATCGAGGAGTTAAATTTCATAAATTCGCATTAGAAATACATTTTTTCCATTTACCGTACATACCTGACAATATTTTAATTTCTTTTACTATCATCCTAATGGTGGGTAAAAGTTGCTTGTGCAATGATGAAGGAAAGATTGAACCTGTAACGGCTAGTTGGAAACCCGACGCTTTGGATTGTTCGACCAATTGATTAATTTGTGTTATTTGACGGTTAATTCATGTAAAATAATGTATAGTATATTTGCGGTAAGTTCCAGAGAGGAAGATACTCTCAGTAACGTCCTGGTGTAAGACCACCATTCGGAATTGAAACGATGCTTGAAATGGCTTTAGCCGTATTTGGTGACCAGATCTGAATAGCCAAGAACTTCCCAACATTCTTCTTCCTCTTCCCCATCTTCTTCCCTTCCTCGCTACATTTTACCTCACAACATACCCCAATTGGGGATACCATAGTCTCACTGGCTCCAGACGGGAGCAGCTGGGACTCTTGTGAGGAATACACTAAGAATACAAAAAGAAAACTTACCAAAATTTAAATCAACAAACAAACCTACGAATGGGATTTAACGCTAAAAAACCTAATGAATATGTTATAATAATAGTTCTTTAAAAAAATAGGCTTTTTCGTTATGTTTTTTCAGTTAAGACGATAAAATCCTTTAATATCGAATAAATACAGAAATTCAGAATGGAAAACGATGTTTTCCCCTGTTATTATCATTCTCTCCATGTTTTTTCGGCAGTCAGAGCTTAGGGCGTTTTCACACTTCGTCGGATATGGATCTCGTAAAATCTGAACGGAAGGGGGCGTCGAAAGATCACCAGGGGCAATGCCGCGAACCCTTTCAGATTCACCAATATTCACGATAGCAACATTTATTATAAAGAAAATCAGCGTAAAAACATCAACATAATTATTTATTTATTTATCTGAAACTTAAGACCGCAATAATCAATTCATTTAAAAATGTGAATAGATAATACGTATTTTCTTTTTTTTAGTGTCACTCGTTTTCGTTTCATCGAGTTTAAAATCACAACGGTGCTAAAAAAGTTTACACTTCAAAAAACTAATAAACTAGTAATTTATCAAATATATATTTACGGAATTGAAATACTAAGACTTGACTTAAAACAAAGCGTAATGCAAAAAAACTAGGTTGTAGGTCAAGTGAAAATTTCTTTAGCACCGTTGTGATTTGAAAATCGATGAAACGAAAAGTAGCGACACTAAAAGAGACAAACATATATCTACGACAGAATGAGAAAGTACAATCGGTCTCCTCTTTGTGCGGTGCTTTGTAGCCTCTCTACTCTTGTCTACTTTGTTTTCTGAGGTTTCACTTCTAGCGCTTGAATTGAAATTAAACAAAAATGAGGAAAAGATTTTCTCTTATGGTTTAGGTTAAAAGAGAAGATTTTATAAAAATGTAAATGTTAATTATTAACAGAGAGAATCGAAAATTTAGCAATCTCTTGAAACGTGTATAATTTACTGTAAATATATCTAAAGTTCGCCATGTTTATTTGGTAAGCGATGAATTCTAGGAATTAGTTTATGAGTAAATTATATATGTAATTATAATTTTGAACTTTTACATATATTAATTGATCAGGATCAATCCTTTCTCCTTTTTCATAAAAATGCTTTCAGGCGAATTTTATCTCCTACTTGACAATACTTGAGGGCAATGGGACGAAGAATTATATAGCCTATTTCAAGCAAATTAACTCTTTGATAAATGATTGATTCGATTGAATCCAGTGGTCCAGGTCACTCAACAAAGGGTGACTATAAGCCGAGGATTATTAAAGTATTACGACTTACGGCCGCTGTTCCCAACGTTTCGATTGACCAATCTGAGTCTGCAATCAGCTAAGCGATTTGTAAGTATTTGATTGATTATCTTAAGTGACCCCGCCCACTTTCATAGACTATAAAATGGCATCAAAGTAGAAACTTTCGATTTTAAGTTAATATTAAAGAGTTAATTATTGTATTTAAACACATAATTTATTTTAAATGCTGTTATTCATAAACTTGCATTTTATATTTTTGAAACAAACGTATCAAACATATTCAAAATAAAGTGTCTGCTTGACCTTTGCCGCCGTCGGGTCGGTACCTCGAGGCGTTAACGCCACTCTGCTGACACTTTTTATCACTTTGCTTTGCTCAGTCGAACTTAATCCACGTGTCCGGTTTCCTTAGATTAAGTGATTCCTAAGCGATGCTTGTGTGTTGGAAAGAGCGTGGCTGTGCATTTGAGCAGTGTTGAGACTTAATTTTGGCTTAGCAGTTGATTATAATAATTGGGAACAGCGGCCGTTATGGAATCATTTAATTTTACAATAATTTCAATCTTGACCGTTAACCCCACAAATCTGAACCGTTTTATGGCTTGACGGTTTGCGAAATTATGTGCATAAATGTCAAGTGTCGTTAAATAGATCACTTCGTTTACTAAATGCAGGATTAAGTAGTTGTATCAATATGTATTATAGTACTGCATAGATCCGTTAAAAAGGCAATGTACATATTGTGTATCAGAATAGTCTACGATCTAGTACATACTTTACTATGCGGTCTACGGGATCTTCGGGTCACATGGTCTCGTTGCCGAATTGTGCCGAAGATGGCCGAAGGTAGATTTACGAATTCTTTTGGTTTCCATCAGACACCAGATCAGAACAAGCCTTCAGCCTGGATGGACGTTTGACCTCAAAAGTATTAATATAATTAGAATACGACGAAAAACAGTAACTGCTTTATTATGAACTTAAGCCTTTCAATCAAGCATCCTACAGTCTACAAGGATAATAAATACTGAGGAATACATTTTCTTGCCGTAAGAGGATATTCTCTGGAGAGATTTTAAAAGACATTACAGATTATATGTTTGTAGGATTTCTGAAGATAAAGGAATACAAGCATGAAAATGCATTTTTCTAAATGAAAATATTTCTTGATAACGTGTTATAAATCGATGAACGCCGGCTGCACTCACGAAAAAGTATGACTCATTGTCACGTTCCACCTGAGCCGAGCGTGCAAGCGAGCGCGCGGAACAAGCGTTCGGTCTAAGCATTCGGCTTGTGACGCATCTATCTCTCTTCCACTCCATCGTTATTATATGACGTTATCACGTAAAATTATCGTCCGTTAACCAACTTTACAGACAACTATTTATTTTTTCTAATAAATTTATACCTACTAGCATTAAAAGTATACCGAACCTGAAGTGAAACTTAGCCCAACGATCGAAGCTCTATGAAATAATTATTTTCAGCAATGTGATTCAATTTATTCTATTTAAACATTTTATTGAATGCATCAAAATATATCGGATGAGTAGTAAGAACAGCATTTTACCAGGTATTTATTTTATCTACATTTCTTATTTTAAAAAGGTTCTGTATTCAATATCAGAATCATTAATAACAAAATAAAATTATCGAACTCTATCAAAAATCATTTTAAAGAAATCAGCAACGGGAAAACTGCTTCCCCTATTTCCACATGAATGTAACACTAAAAATTATACTTGTTTTTACTCTTATGGAATGCATGGATGTCTTTTAGTTAAAAATTGCGATGTGTTTGTATTAACTGCACTAATTACTTATGTAACGCACGTGACTGTTTAAATGTATTAATAAATATGGAATGTAAACTCTTCTTCCATCCACAAGCAAATGCTTTTAATGGAAGACCAGTACTACTTTATATGAACCATTTTTTGAGATAAACAAATAAAAAAAATAAAATTAAAAAAAAAAATATGGGCAAATTTATGCATATTGTATTCACAATCTTAGCTATAAAGCTGATAATCGGTTAGAATCTACCTGTTTGTTCTAGGCCTGTAAAACTCTCAAGCGGTGAGCTTGTTACTGAAATATCAGAGTAAACTCAGCTGTTTTCAAAGCGTTACATCGTATTTTTATTCGTTGTGGGTAATTTATGATTAATCTAACAAATATTTCAGGTTGTATGTAATTTTTTAGTACCCAAAAGCAATAGATCAAACCATTCGGATTTGTTTATAAATTGAATTTAACCCATTTGCAATATTTTTTCCTGCAATTTGAAATCAGTCGATTAGCAAGCAAATTATATCGAACCATTCTATTTTTCATGGCAGGAAGGCAGTTTGCTTAAAACGGAAAATTATTATATCATTGTGTTATAGTTTGAGTGCGTGCATTTGAAATACCCGAACTGAGTAGCACTCCAGATTAATTATAAATCAATTTTATTTTATTTGTAAAATCAAAAGTTTTATTATTTTTTAACGTTTTGTATAAATACATTTAAATTGTTCCACCAATAACAGGTTTTCACCGATGTAATTGTTGTTGTTGAAATAATATTTTCATAAAGCTATAAAAAATTTATGTTGGCATTCTCAGTATTGAAAGACCACGAATCGGAACCAGAGCATAAACAAAAACGAAATAATACAAACAGCCCGACAGGTACTTCAAATCATCCTCCTTCCCATCTTCTTCCTTTTTCTCTTCCGTCAGCCTCAAAATATAATATATTTAAATATTATCTACCCAAAATAAAAATATTTAATATATAAAATTCTCGTGTCACGGTGTTTGTTATCATACTCCTTTTAAACGGCCGAACCGATTTTGATGAAATTTTGTGTGCTTATTGGATAGGTCTGAGAATCGGCAAACATCTATTTTTCATACCCCTAAAAGTTAAGGGTGGTCCAACTCAAATTTTATTTTTTTTTTTTTTGGACAAATTTTTTATTTTTTATTTTTTATGACGAGGCGTTAAAAAATACATACAGTCCTAAATGTTCACTCTTCTACCATCAACCCCTATTTTTAACTAGCGGTATTAGTAGTTCAATCAAAATTAAAAAAGTAATTCAGGCAAAACAACGTTTGCCGGGTCAGCTAGTCATTATATAAATGTTAGGATGCTATTTCACTAGCTCTTGGCGTTTGAGACTTGTGCATAAATCGCAAAAAATTAGGTTAAATTTATATACACATGTAAGAATTTAAAACGTATGTATCTTTTGTTGTATTAACAAGAATTTTATTTTTTTTTAAACCTGTATTGTGTATTGGGTACACTTTTGTAAAAAAGTATTCAAGTAGGTACCTACCTACTCGGTATAAAGTAAAAATATGTACCTATGCTGTTTTAAGTAATAAACCAAATGAATTATTATAAGAACATAGCATCTTGCTAACGTTTTTCTGGAATAAATATAATAAAATAAAATATTCATTACAACACTACCAAAAAGCATAGATATGTTGAAAAAATAATAGTTCTACGTTGGTACAAATCTAATTTGATTAATTTAAGTAAGTAATAAATTTTATTTGATTAATTTGTGATATTTCACACTTAATTCATTAAAAATAAAATATAATATATTTGCGGCACGTTTCAGAGTGAAAGATACTCTCTGTATCGCCCTGGTGTAAGACCACCATTCAGAATTGAAACGTTACTTGAAATGGCTTTAGCCGTGTTTGGTGACCGGGTCTGAACAGCGAGGTACTTCCCACCTTTCTCTTCCCCATCTCCTGCCCCTCACCACCACCTTCAGCCTCACAATATACCCCAATCGGGGATGCCATAGTCTCACTGGCTCCAGACCGGAGCAGTTGGAAGTCTTGTTCGGTATTCACATAAAAAAGGTACGTTATAATAATATTAAAAATAAAACAAATTTCAAAAAATTGATTCAGCGATTGTGGCATAAGTCTCATAATGCAATCAATCAAATTATTAAAAAGTATGTGTTATTAAAAAAGTACAAAAAATTAATTGTTATTATTTTTATGGTACAAAAAGCCCATAATTTGAAGAGATGTGAAGAGAAATAAGAATTAAAATAAAGAAAAACAAACATTTGAAATCTGTTTCGGTTTGTTAACAACATTATAAAATCCACCATCATCATTTACACTTACAAAACAAAATACAATATAATATTCAGAACACACAAATGTAATAAATAATAATAAAGTCTACAAAAAATCATTTGTTCTATTTGACAATGACATTGGACGAGTTAAACTGTCATTAATGCATTCGCCAATACGGCCGGGCCGGTCGGTCTGCACCACGAACTTGCAATGATACACGGTTTTTAAACCGAGGTTTTGCGTTCATGAATACTGATTTGTCCCTGTCACGTAATGAGAGTTGGCATTTGAACAAAATATCGATTATATTAACATAAATGAAAATATACACGTTTTTTGTGGGTTGCTAGCAAGACTGCATATTTATGAATATAATATTATATTTAATATTATTTTCATATGATCTTTGATATTTTTAATTTAGTCATCGTATTACATAGGACGCTCGCAGGTGAAAAACTTTGGTTGCGAAGACGGTCGCGTTGCAACAGTTGCGAACTTAATTTTATTTTTTTACAATGTGTGTAAATCCATCCCTTCTACTGCGGTGCAAGGCAATGGATCGAGATAATCCGGTTGGAGAAGCCAAAAGTCTCCCTCAACCAGTCTCTCACGATCCGGCCCGCCACGTAGTAGATGGGCAAAATCATCTGCCGCCAAGTCCTGGACAAACTTCACTCCATGAACCCTGGCACCCCTGCTAAGTCACCAAACGTACCGAAGAGCAGGCAGGGGTGTTGGTTATACCATAAGTGTTTCCCTGGGCAGCGCTGCGATACCCGACTCCCAGATTGATAATTGATCCCATTACGGCATACGGCATTTCCTATAATCCATTTACAAATTTTCGATTCTGAGATCGACTCTTGTGTAAAGTATTTTAGTTCACCATTTTTTAAAGGAAAATATTTTTTAGAGAAAAATATGTGGACCCGTGAAAGGGGGGAACAGTGGCGCATTCGGCACAACAAAGAATTGTATGATATATATCAGGCCCCTAACATCTCAGCCCACAGGTTGAGATGGGCTGGACATGCACAGAGAATGCCGGATACACGCGTCCCCAAGAGAATTTTGACTGGACACCCAGGTGGAAAGAGAAAAGTGAGAAGACCCAGACTGAGGTGGGAAGATGAGGTGCGACAGGATGCAGCACAGCTTCTCCAAATAACAAACTGGAAGTCAGCCGCTGAGGACAGGAGGAGTTGAAGGCGAATGTTGCAGGAGGCCAAGGCTCGATATGGGCTGTAGCGCCATAGGAGAGAGAGATTTTTTAAAGGAAAATATTTAATACAACGTATGCTTATCATTTGAGAACGTACTTAAAAGTGTAGACAGAACCACGTGCAACCAGCTGGAGCATAATAATTAATTGAATAAGGTTCACCTACATTTATAATAATTACAACCACGTCAAAATAAAATGCCTAAAACAAGTTTGAACCTCGAAATCAAGAACTGTTAGAAATCAAGAGATTATAAAAATATGGTAAGGCGAAGCTAAAACCCAAACTAACCAAAATGACGAATTACTCTGCGCCATCTAAACAGTAATAGAAAGAAAAAGACTCCACGCTTTATATTCAAATCTATAGTTCGATCACAGAAAAATTTAAGTGTGTACTTCTATGAAACCAAAGTTTCCGATAGCAATTTGAGTAAAATGTATAAAATTTCTATAATTTTTAATTCATTTATTTTTTACGAAACGACGTAAACGTGAGGTGGTAAAAACGTTTATAATACATTTGCCTTATAAAAATGTATGTAATTTTCTTTTTCGAATTTTAAAATTTTTTTAATTAAAAAATTTAATATTTCTTAAATAACAAGCCTTTTTCTAATGGCAACATTTAAAATCATGTAAATTATTGTCATTACTACCATTTGCACCTTTAAAATAGTGTGTTTAGTTTTTGGATAAAAGACAGTGTTTAGTTTTTTTTTTAAAAAACAGTGTTTAGTTTTTTTTTAAAAGACAGTGTTTAGTTTCAGAAATGTTCCATTTATTTGGATTATATTGCACAGTGGAAATTTTCTATTTTTCTGATAGAATATGCCTGACAATTGATGTGTAAATGATATAATTTGTGCGTGAATACTAATTCAATGTCCACACGAAGTAAAAGGGCAACAACAGGCCCGGACAATAAAATTAAATACAAATTTAAAATTCTACTTAACTCCCAGCGAGGAAGATTATAAGAGAAAAAGGTTTTTATTTTGACAAAAACATATGAATAATATAATCATAACCACTGGAGCGAATTCGGTCGAAAAATCGACCGTTTGTACCTACCCCTTGATTGATGTCGGTCGATTTTTCGACCGATTTTTCTATCACTCGTAAAACATTTATTGTAATTATTTAAAACATTTCCATGGCCAGCCGTTTGATTTCTCGAATAGTTAATATAATATTCTTTTAGTCTATGACCTTATCGGTTACCTTATGGTTGTCTTTGAAGTAATAACAGCAAGTTTTCGCGGCTTTTTAAGAGCGTCCTGTCAAAAATCAACATAAAACTTTTGAACATTCTGACGTATTTTGCTCTCGACTTAAAATGCCGTTAGGAATTGATTTTTTGAGTTTTTAACGCAAAAATATATATCAGTGTAATTGTGAATGAATTATCTATCTTTGAAATGTGTTTTCAATTCGTTTGTTCATGATATATTGTTTCTGTGGTAGTTTTTAGTAACAAGCGTCAACTGAAAACGTCCATCAGTTTTTGATTTACAATAATATCCATAATTACTGCACTTTCGCTTTTGAAATGCAGTTATTTAATCAGAGTGATTCATAACTAAGAGATAAATATAAGTTTTATTTGAATTGGTTCGTTATTAATCCAGATATCAGCTATCCAATTATGAATGTCCTACGTCAAAAATTCGACATTTTTTATGATGTAAATTCGTCTAAAGCTCCCGCCACACAATGATTTTAACAGTTATTTCGTTAAACACTTAATTAATTTATTTACTTTAACCAAATGTGTGCACAAACAGTAATTGTTCAGGGAAAAGGAGCACTCCACGATCCAGGATTAATTTTTTTTAAATTTTATAATATTAATGTGCAGTATTTAAAAAAGTTTTAACATTAAAGTACATGAAGTGTTTTCAATTTGAAATATGTAGAGTGGAAGTGAAATATGAAATGAGAGGTAGAGGTGGGGTACCAGCTGCAGAAGCAGTAATTTCTGGTGCCGGACTATGTGGACTTGGGCGTCAACGCAGAGCTGCTTTTGCAGCTCGGCCCAGAGTGTAAGTATTTTTTAATGTTTTTTTATGAAAGTACTTTGCTACGGCTGTGGAGATATTGAACTCATTATATATTTTTTATTTATTTTAACAGTGACCCTGGTGAGGGAGGATCGCGCCAAGGCCTTTAAAGCCGTTAGGTCTCTGCCTGCTTCCTTCCATTTTGCTCCCCACCGCACCTCCAAGAAAAAATAAACAAAAGTAAGTTATCGTATCTAGATGCATGATACAATATTATGTTTCACGCGTGAATGAGAAAGATTCATATAATTTATGTAAATGTTTTCAGAAATCCATCTCCGAAGAGAATAGCTTGTCACTTTTCACAAGGGACACCTTCAACATTACCACCACCTGTTTCACCACCGTTGCTGTCCACTCCCGTACAGACCCAAGCAACGGCTCCCTATGCACCGATTCCGCCTGCTGCACCTTTCCAGGCAGCATCTCGGGAACCGTTACCTGGGACATCGTGGGGTGGGGAACTCCAGTGTGGAGAACTCTTCTCTCCGGAGGCCGGCTACAACAGCGTGCTGTGGGTGGACGTGCCTTTCTACCAAGAATTGTCTGCGTTTGGGAACAGTGAGTTTATTTTTTGAAATGTTATACCAGGGGCTCTTCTAGCATAGTGAAATCCATAACTTTACAATATCGGATAGATAGGCGTAACTTCCAATGGTTGAATATTAATATACCTAGCACAGTTTCACTGTTGGTATATTGGCAGGGAATAAGCGTAGAACTTAAACTTTCCACGTAAAAAACATACATTATGTACTGTAATCTGAAACGATACAATGTACCTACATTCTATGCAAGCAAATATGTAGTTGCTAACGTAGAAAGTCTGAAATTTGACCTTGTTTTTGGCCAATTTTTGTGCGATAGTAAGATCAGGTGGATATTGTAGAATGAGACACGCCAAACTCCTTCGCTAAATAAGTTAAGTACCCTTTACACACAGAGTTCGGAGCGGGACGTGCCCCGCGCCACTTCAGGCCGCCGCACAAAAAAGTAAAGACCGAAAGTAAGATAACGGTTTACAGCGCAGTTCACTGTGAGACTTTTATGCATGGCGGCCTGAAGTGGCGCGGGGCACGCCCCGCTCCGAACTCTGTGTGTAAAGGGTACTATTCATTGGATTCACCGTCTTCTAAACGGTTTAATACAGCACTTTTTTCTTCAATTGAAAAAACACTTTCACTTCACGGAAATCATTGTGTCGAGCTTTCTAGTCACAAGCGAGGCGCGGGGCGGTGAGGTATTGGTGCGTGGGTTTTGTAAACAAAACACTGCATGTCATTCTAACCTGACGAATTGTCATTAAAATGGGTTGCTTAAAACGGAGTCATACTAAACGTATACGTTTTCCTACTAAAAGCTATGAAACCTAACTTGAGTTTACATTATCGTCGCTTAAAACGGTAGGCAGTTATATGCAAAGTCATTATATCCGAATTCTACTGTAAATTTGTGTTTTCTATTATTTCAGAGTCAGACATGGGCAGAACCAGCAACGTGGACGAGGCAGCTCTCTATCAAGAAGAGTCAGTACCGGGAAACGTGAGTTATTAAACTATCTAACTTACCTTCACGCCATTTCTCAGAGAGGACGAACCGCCAGACAACTTGGTCTTGGCACACACACTCTTTTCGTTCATAACCATTTCTTTTATTTTTTCCACGATTTCATCGGTTTGTTGATGCGCTGGGGCATCCGGGGCGTTCGTCATCTTCAATCTTAAATTTTAAAATTCCCGTTACTTTTTGAACAAACCTCGTATTTGATTAACTTGATCGTACCAAGAGTTAATTATTTTGAAACGTTTTACCAGAGGCAGTAGGTAATCGTAATACAGACACTTTAAAATTAATTTGGGTTTTCTGTTGTTTCAGAAATGGACAGAACGAGCGACGTGGACGACGAGGCAAGCGACGTCGACCACCAAGAGGGCGTTGAGGATGCCTTGTGCATGCCACCGATACCTTATAATAATATTAACAACGTTTCACCTATTCCACTAACGGCCATAGACTTTAGTAGACAAGACCAGTTAGATCGTGAGGCAATGTGTTCGATTCTGCCGCCTGATGGTTACTCTTTCGATTGGTCCAGCGAGGTCTCACGTTTTACTGGTATAAGGGAGACTTTCACAGGTACACAGATGCCAGGACCAACCTTCAATACCGACGAAATGGGCAAACCTGTGGATGCCTTTTTAAAAATCTTCAACGCAGATTTCGTTGAACTAATCGCGAGAGAGACCAACGGGTATGCAGATCAATGCATTGCAAAAAACAATTTCAGCGCCATGCGCCTACCAATAAACAGGCTCCCACGAATAAAGAGGAAGTGTACGTATTCTTGGCAATTTTAATGCATCAAGGTATTTGTCCCCATCCCGTTGAAAAAGGCTACTTCTTTTCAAAAACAATCACCGCCATGGATTATAATCGTTTTCTTCTAATGACATAACGGAAGACATGACAGAAGACATGACGGAAGACATGACGAAAGACATGACACGGGCCAACTTTTCGGGCGGTCACGATATCTGCCCAGTTGGGGCCACTGCAAAGATAGTATACGACCTGGCCAGCCCTCTGTTTAACAAGGGGTATACGCTAATAATGGACAATTTTTATAATAGTCCATTATTAGCGCGATGCCTCAAAAGAAATGGGATGGACTGCATGGGCACATTGCGGTTAAACCGAGAATTTGTGCCCTCTGCATTGAAGCCCAATGTCTGAAAATCACTGAGGGAAGGTGAGATGGGGTACTCGAACTGCGGGGACATCAATATTTTGGTTTGGGTGGACAAAAACGTGATAAGTATGTTGTCTACCTACCATTCGGCAGAAATCGGGTCAGCTCAAAAATTTGGTACCACTAAATACAAACCCGAGCGTGTACTTGACTATAACAGATTAATGGGGGGAGTTGACCGAAAAGATCAGCTTTTGGCAGGCTTCCCCATTGAACGACAGCGAAACCTGGTCTGGTACAAGAAACTTTTCAGGAGACTACTAAATGTTTCGGTGCAGAATGCGTATATAATGTACAGCTCAAAGCTCCACAAGGAAAATAAACGCATTTTGCACCGAAACTTCAGGAGTGAGGTTGCGGAGGATCTCCTCCAGCTGTTCTGTCGTAGTCGAATTGATACGACTGTAAGGACCATTAGCCTAATAGCTGAAGGAAAGGCTCTGCGACCTATCCTGAAAGGCAACCACTTCGTGGTCCGTAGTGGGAAAAAAGTGAAATGTGCGTGGTGCAATTTAAATAACATTTTTAAAAGGACCCTCACAAAGTGTGATGTGTGTGATGTGGCTTTATGCTATGATTGCATGAAGCCATATCACACTACAGTATTGAATTGCTGAGGGTTTTTTTTAATTTCAATTTTTTTCTTTTCTTGTTTTTTAGTTGTGAAATTCTAATTAATAAATTTAATTAACTTTGTTTGAACATTAAGACCCTTCTTTCCGCATACTCACACCTCATGTTAAGTTGTCTTCAAAGGTTCGACTTTCGCTTCTATCTGATAAGGTTCGGTGGACATTTAATACGTATATTTCAATTCTGATCATTGAAATGTGCGTGTTAAAAAATGCACAGGTATTCTCATTTTTCCCTGTTTATTGTACCCATTAAATAATAACTTGTTTTATTTTTATGTCTTAATTATATTTTGCGAAATTGAGTGATCTGGAAGTATGTTGCCTGTTGTATGCTGATGATGCGGTGCTGATTTCTAACAGTATGGAAGATCTACAGTCGTTCGTGTCTAGGATGAACGAAGTATGTATGAAGAATGAGTTAATGATGAATGTAAGTAAGTCTAAAGTGATGGTATTTGAAAGAGAGAGTACGAAAACAATGTGCCACATAGTTGTGAATGACGAATACTTGGAGCAGGTGGATGAGTTTGTATATTTGGGAAGTACGTTTACGAGAGATGGAAAGACTGATAGAGATATCAAAAGACGGGTAAATACCGGTAACTCCATTAATGGAGGACTGAACGCCGTAGGCGCCAACAAAAATCTGTCAAAAGAAGCGAAGCTAGCCGTCCATAATGGAGTGCTGGTACCTACCCTGATGTATGGCAGTGAGGCATGGAACTGGCAGAGAAAGGATGAAAGTAGACTGAATGCTGTAGAAATGAGATCCCTGAGACATAAATGTGGAGATCCGCAAAGAATGCAAGGCTGATGTAAGCGTTATGTGTAAGATTAAGAAAGGGACGCTCAGATGGTTTGGGCATGTAGAGCGAATGAATGAGGAAAGGAGTATAAGGAGAATATGTGACGCAAATGTGAATGGTAGACGAAGTCGGGGACGCCCGAGGAAGACATGGCACGACCAAGTGAATCAGATACTTGAATCGGGCGATGTCAAGAGTCAGAATAATAGAAGAGCATGTATGAGACGATGTATGAATGTGAACGAAGCAAGGAGTGTGTGCCAAGATCGAGTTGTTTGGCGGTCTGTCCTCTCTGCCTACCCCTGCGGGGAAACGGCGTGATGGTTAGTTAGTTAGTTAGTTAGTTAATTAATTATATTTTGTCAATTATTCTGTAAAGAGGCTTTTTCAGATCTAGTCACTAAACATAACTAAGTCATTTCAAGCAATGTTCAATTCTGAATGGTGGTCTCACCAGGGCGATACTGAGAGTATCACTCTAGAGCGAGGCACAATGATATTATGTAATGATTTACTTTAATTATGAGAAAAACCAATATAAATTGAATACATTTTTATTATGACGAAGGGTGTAAACAATGTTTCAATCAATATACTGTTTTTCCAATGTAACTATGCAACTCTAATATTAATTTAATTTGTAAAAGCCTATTAGGGCTTAAATAAATAAATAAATCATTAATTTGTTACATCAATTATTTTCCTCCCCATTTTTTTCGATATCCAGCTTTTAGAAATAAAATAATAATTATGGTTTTATTTTGCCAAAAGACACTCCTACAAAAGGTTTGATATATACGGTTTTATCATCATCATCATTTTACGTGGTCATGAGAGACCCTGTGTGCATTGACCATTATGTCGCCTGTCAATGACATTTTTGTCGAAAATTGACAAATGGCGACACGATTTCATCAACTTTCAAACTATCACGCTGAAATATTGGCAATGTGTATATCTATGATATATGTTTTATTTTAAACCTTGTTTCTTGTTTTATCACGTAATATAAAAACGAGGATAAACATTTCTAGTTCTAAATCACAATCGTTCAAAAAGAAGCACCATGATTTTAATATTGTGAAAAAGGTAATCTGTATAATTCATCAAATGATTCAAATAAACCAAACACGGCAATTATTCTCATCGTTAATTGTAGGCAATTGATGTATCTTCCTAATGTAATGCCAGTTTTTTGTGTTAAATTTATTAAATAGTATAATTTAGTGAATTCAATTTTGACATCGTCACGCACTAAAATTCTAAAATAATTTTCGAAGTAAACTTTTAATCAGACATTAGCATGTAAAAAAATCGTTTTCTGAGTTTATTTTTGCATCTGTGGTTATCGAACAGGCCATAGAGAACATAGAAACGTAGAAAATATTCAAAATAGATATTTAAAACTGCCACTGGCGGCGATTTCAAATCACTACAACACAAATTTTGCGCATTTATAAAGTTAAAGATTTTTTAATTATTTATCTATCAATTCTAAAAATATAAGAAAATTAGTAAAATATAGGTAAATTCATTGGCTATGTAGAACTGTAATCAGTTTTTATGTCTCCATATGAAAATTCGGAGGTATGATTTTTTTAATGTGGGCGGAAAATTTTCAAAATCGTCACAAAAAAACAGCGAGCAATCGGAGGGAAAAATGTTTTATCGCGCGATCGCTCCAGTGGATAACGTAAGATGAAAAATATGTTTCTTCAAAATTCGCAAATTCACTTTGTGGCGTCATTAAATGACAAATATATATTTCTTAAAATAAAAAAATCTGTTTTAAAAACCGTCCCGTCTAGTAATGACCTCACCGAGCCAAGACCGCTCGGCCGACTTTGGCCCAGAATTAAAGAAAGCAAATGCAATAGAACTGCAACACATCCAATACATAACCACTACTGAACTAACACATAACCACCGCCGGTGCAGCGGATGCTGTGTGACGTGGCGGTGATTACGCTTATATACTGTGATTCATCTAACTGACTTCACTTATACCAAATACCTAGTTGTCTAATGCATTCAAACTTGACCTACGTAAAGATACAACGGTAAAGGTAATTGTTGAGTTTTTTTATTCTGAATCCGGAATCCCTTGATACTACAAATAGCACTACAGGTAATAATTATTGTAAATATATTTATACTGCATTTACTGAATTCACTTTTATGAATCGTTGAGATTGGTAGCATTTTTTTTTCGTGAATTCTTTCGCAAGCGTTGTAACTGCCCCCCTTTGACGCCAGTGAGAGTACGCTATCCTCAATTGGGGTATGCTGTGGGGCTGAAAGAAGTGGGGAGGAGACGGAGATGTGGAAGAGGAAGGTGGGGAAGTTCCTGGCTATTCAAATCTCGTCACCTAACACGGCTAGAGCCATTTCAAGCACTCTTTCAATTTTCAATGGTGGTCTTACACCAGGGCTATACCTTATCCGCCTTACTCATAATCGCAGAATAAAATAATACCACGGTAATACGAACAGGTTAGGTGAAATTCCTAACCCGTTCGTATTACTGTGGTATTATCTTATGCTGCGATTATGAGTAAGGCAGTTATGAGAGTATCTTCTGGAACGTGCCGCAAATATGCTGCGTTTTATTTTGAACGAATAAAATTGTGAAATAACACACATTAATCAGATTAAAAAAAAATCGCACGCCTGCAGATTCGAAGCCGCGAAACCGAGTTGCAATTATTAAAATACATATTTTTTTTAAATACCCTTTGCACGATCACTATTGCACAAAGCTAGTTGAAATACTAGAACCATTGAATTAGGGTCACGTTGAGAGGTTTTCATTTATATGAATACTTAACAAGAGCCTTAACTGCTCCCTAATGAATGAAGCCAGTGAGATGTTGTTGTCAGCAAGGGCGTATAAATGGGCAGGGGGGGGGGGGGGGTGGTAGTGGGTTTAGTATTGCGTAAGAAATATGCCTAGTAGGAGGTATACCTGGAAACTAATAAAATATCACATGCACCACTTCTTTTATCAATGTGATTTAAATAATAAGTTGTGGTAAGTAGAGGTCCCAAAAAATTTCTAATACATTTTCCAACTCGCCTTTTACGGTCAAAATTGAATTTTGATTCAACAATCGACGGCTTGCAAAAAGTCACTTTTGACAGTTTTGTAAGAGTTTTTGTAATGATTTTTTAAAAATTTTCAGATGTATTATCATGTTGTTATAATAATGCAGAAATCTTCACGAGGATGGAAAGAAGGTATTTTAAAAGTATTAAACATTTCCTATACTTAATATAGCAATACGTAGGCAACTAATAACTTATATATCGTAGACTAGTGAGTTCCCGGCATATGTCGCAATGTCACTAATAAAGAAATTGTTTCTCCTTGTGTGTCTTTTCCAATTCGTCTCTTTCCCCTTCCGCCTTCCCTTCTTCCATCCCGCTTCCTACGTCCCGCGAACCCCGCATTCCATTCATTCAGTCCCGGTACATTCAGTTTTCAAGTAGCTCGCGTGCCACGTATTACAATTTTTTAATCAAAATTTCATAATGCCAGAGCTCATCAATAAACACATAAACCTTTGTGTGGTTATGCACAACTCACCAAAATTTCATGTCAATCATATGAATCGTTCAGGGACCTCACAAAGGACAAACAAAGAAACATTAATTTTTATATTTGAAGTACATAAAACACAGAAACTTGTTAATAAAATTTGATATATATTATTCGAATATTGCTTTCCTCATTAACTCAGTACTTAGTATTTAGAGTTATCTGACGAATCAATTTGATATATATAGTCTTAACAAAGTAGATATTTAATCTCACAGTAAGTTATTACGTGATCAATGAATGATGAAGTCAGAGGCGGTGGAAGCACACCTTCAATACCAGGCAGTTACTATTCAAGCCTAGTTCACGCTCAGGTAAAATAATATATAATTAATGTATCATCGCCGCACACTTTGCGTCGATTCACTTAATAATGCCTGCAGGTTATACAGCAGTTACTCAACTGAGCTTCTTCTGAGTTTTAACGCAATTATTATTATAGGTCGATAATAGTTAATTGGTAAATTGACTGTCGTGTCAGAGCAGAAGATGTTTTCAATATCACCGTGGGGAAAAACCACCAATCGGAATCAAAGAGATAATTCTAGAGTCTTCACTGGAGCGATTATGGTCGAAAAATGTACCACTTTTATTTTTATGCGATTGATATCGGTCCGAAATTCGACCACTTTTCCTACCATTCGTGAAATTTTTATTGTTATTATTAAGAACCATATTATTTTAAGGCCTATTTATTTTAAAACGAAGCTATCGATCTGCTTTATCTATTATGATAATACGACTAGATGTTACAAATCCGAACTTAGAACCATAGAAATGCACCTCTCATTATCAAGTACACCACATATAACATACAGAAATCGAAAATATTCTACTAAGTACCTCTCACGGAGTTTCAAAGTAACAAACACGCAGGATTCGCGCGGTTATAAACTTTACATTTTTTTTTATAAATTCTACAAAAATAAGATAAACGGTAAAATATAGATTAATTCATTGGCTATATAGCACAACAATAAGTTTTTTTATATCTCATGTTAAAATACGAAGGTATCATGGCGAAAAATTACGGGGCAAATTTATTTATTTTGCGTGGTGGCTCCAGTGGTTAGTCACATTAGTTGACAAGAAATTAATAGACAGATTACGATTCTACCCAAAAGTCAGCTATCCAATCTTTGGTCCCTTTCCGTCCTTATGTATATTTCTAAACAAATAATTTCACTTGCTTGGGGATCACATAATCATCAAGGCCCCAGATGATATATTAATTACGAGTATATCACATAAATACAGAAATTAAAGGAATGTAATTCAATGATACTAAGGATTCAGTTCATTAATCTAAATCATACTCGGAAGGATTCCGATGTATTCTTTGATATATGCAGCACTCCGAGTAGGTAAGTACGTGAAGTGTTCATTTAAATAATTAAAAAGTACTTTTATGTATAAAGTACATTGTTTAAGTACTATACTTTATTCCTCATTTCTCCCCTTAACCCCCATGGCTTCGGGCCTTTTTGTAACACGATTAAAATATTTTCGCTTTTCAATAAATTCCAAATAAATGAAATATTTCTGAAAGTATCGGAAAACCAAAAAGTGTTTTTGAAAGGTAATGAAATAAGCTTTCAAATTTTATAAGTCAAAGTAGTAAGAATTTTTTTAAAATTTGAATGCAAGCCAAAAAAAGTTTTTAAAATGGCTCACTTTCCGTTTTTCTAACTAAAATTCTGAACACGAAAAAAAAATCACTTATGTTTTATTAGGTAAATGTATAAACGTTATCGTCAATTCACCATTTTGTCATTTCATGTAAAAATAATAAATTAAAAATTCTCAAAATTACATAATATTTTTCAAATTGCGGTAAGAAACTTTGGTTTCATAAAGGTGTACTTTTTAAATATTTTGTGGTTGAAATAACTTTAAGATTTGAATATACAGCGTTGTGTAATTTCTTTCTAAAACCGTTTAGATCATATTTCTCACCATGATAGTAAGGGAGACAAAACGATTTCTATGAAACCTACGTGTCTTGTTACCAAAAGCGAACAAATTATTCTGAGAAGCCTCTAAATTTGTGTATTTTTTTTAAATGTTCATTTATCTGCTGCTCGCATTGAACTATGAGAAATAATAATTTGCAGACGAATTCAAACATTAATATTTTTACGCTGTTTTGGTAACTATTAGTTACTATCTGTACATGTATTATCACTCGTTAAATAAATAAATTAATTAAGAAAATGATTTCAAACAACTTGGATTACAGCACGCTATTATAAATTAAAGGTGTTTGGAAGGAAAAGAACGTGCGAAAAGGGTGTTTAACGGAAGGATCAACGAAAGGAATTATAATATACATTATATTACAATGATATTTAGGTACGGATGGAACAAGCCCGTCAATACATGAATTATTCTGTTGCTTTAAAGTCTGATGTTTTGGTCAGAGTATCGAGATGGGAATTGTGTATTTATTTATTTATCAGATCCTTACCAGAGTTGACTTACCATTAAACAGTTAATCACCACGTTTAAAAGGTCGTCATTTATTTAGTTTTCACTTAAATTAAATGCTAAAGAAAAAAAATCGTCAGGGGATTTTAAATTTTAAATAAAAAAACCTTCTTTGTAATAAATACACCACTTCAAATAAATCAATTCATGACAGCCAATATATTTATTTTATTTCAAGCTGTGCATTACAAGGTGTGTTTTTAATTTAATAATACATATTTCACAATACATCCCAGTTCCTTTCTTAAAAAAAGAAAACTATACTTTTTACGAAGCTTTGTTTTACTTTAGAACAGTGATTTTCAACTTCAACCCGTTTTGTTGTCAGGTTGAAACAAAAATGGGGGTATGCAATATCGTGGCCCGAATGTAGGTTTTAAAACTCGGCTCTACCTACGTGAAATTGAGTCAAACATTGTAAAACTTTGCTCTGCAAAGCAAGCTCAAGGGTCACATTGCCCGTATGTTAACATGTATGATTATATCATATAGGATGTAACAGTAAATTGGGATTTTATTTTAATTACTGATACACGATAAACTCTTTTTCTACAAAATTTTTTGAGGTAAAAAAAATTCATCCTCTCAATACACTTTGTGAGTTTGAGTTGTGTATGGAAAACATTATTTTTTTTTCTTGAAATAAAAAGGCGTGGAATAAAATTGTTCAATTTTGCATTTATTTAAAAATGTCCGAAGTCGTGTAACACTCTCTGCAGAATTGCATTAAATGTATTTATGTTAACTTGATTATTAAATTCATACAATAAAAAGAGAATTAAAAAATTACAAATGAAACATGTATTTCATTACACGAGTACACAAAAGGGCTAGAGGGCACGGGGTACAACAAATTTATAGTAAGAGTCAAGGGGAACGCAGGCTCAAAAAGGTTGACAACCGCTGCTTAGAGGAAATTTTGAAATATATGTTTGATAATGTGTTTAATATGATTTATTTTAATTCTGAACGGTTTTACGACGGGTGTTAAACAAAAATTTATAAAAAAAGAAGCACAATACTAAAACACACAGTAGTCGTCTTTTCCAAAAAAAAAAAACGTTTCTAATATTCTCTTTAAATTAATTATTTTTTAAACTCTGTTCAGCCATGTAGGCACTATAATATTTAAAAGATGCCAATAAGAAAATGATAATAAAAACAAGGATTTCTCATTTAAAAATATCAGCTTAACTGAACCAATAAAACGGCCACCATCTTGAAACGGAATGGAACATACAAATATATTTAAAGACAGATGAACTGCAAAGCGGTAAGACCTCGATACAAATGAAGAAACAACAAATATCAATAAAAAAAAGTTATGTCTTTCGTTCATTACATCATGTTCGTTATGCTCTGTTAACTTTATTAGATGGAAGTGTGCCCATCCTCGAATATCCTTTCATGCTAAACGATGATCGATCGGGAATTAATTATCCAATTATAGATGCATATTCGTGTAGGCAGTGTAGACACGCATAGAACACATAAAAAAATGATTCACCAATGAAAATCGAAAATCACCGGATCTACAAACTTTATCCGCGTAATAAACACGTGCGATAAATAAAAACGTATCATGTTTAACCTGTTAGGTCTCTGTCATATTCTGTCAAACGGTTGGAAAATTTCCGCTCTGCAATAAAATCCAAATAAACAGAATATTTCTGAACATATCCGAAAAGAAAAAAAAAACTGTTTTTGAAAGGTGCGGAGACGTCCTTTCAATTGTTATTATTAGAAATAAAAATATGATTTCTGAAATATTAAAATTTTTAATATATACATAAAAAGTTACGTAAGGGGGCTCACCTAATGTTTTTCTATCTAAAATTATTGACAACAAAAAAAAATACTCATACATATTTTATTAGGTATATATTTTGTTGCATGATTTTCACCTGACTTTTGGACGTTTTATATAAAAACTAGCAGACCCGGCCACACGTTGCTGTGGCTAACGAAACACTTCGCCATTACCCAACCTTTATAACCAATACCATCGGTTAATTTGCATTCATATCAAATCCACACCGCCGTCTTACCAGCCCGCTGCCCGCTCCCTGGATAACTGAATTGAATCTTCGAATTTCTCGGCTTTTCTCTACTATTTATTTCTCTACTATAATATGCATTTATTAAACACATAAAAGCTCCTCTTGAATTACTTTATCTATTGGTGAAAACCGCATGAAAATCCGCTGCGTAGTTTAAAATATCTAAGCGTTCGGCCAGCGGGAGCGAATTCATTTTTTACTATGTAAAGGCAAATATATATGTAAGCATTTTTATCACCTGACTTTTCACAGTTTCATATAAAAATAATTAATGAAAGTTTCTAGAAATTACTACCGAAAACTTTGAGACTAGAGGTGCACATTTAATTATTTCTGTGGTTCTAGTTGTGAATATAAAGCGAGAATTTTTTCATTCTTACACCTTTACACCACAGATTATATTTCTTTCTTAGAGTAAGGGATATACAATAATTTATTTGAGACATGTGGTTTCCGATTTGGTTACCGGTGAATCTATTGATGTGTTTGAAAACTTTAAAATAATACGTACATTCAGTAAATAGAAAAATAATAAATGTCAAAAGTTCAACAAGTTGATGTACACGCCCATTGCTCATGTCACTTATTATACAAGATTTCAAAAGCAAGGTTTATTTTTTTACATTAATTTCTTGCAGGAGACTCGGATGATATTATTATCATCTGTATGGGGGTCATTTTATGGAAAGCAAAAGGGGAAAAGTTCCGGAAAGAAAAAAGATATAAGATGGTGGGTAAGAATCTGGGGCCAATATATTCAGTAGTGATAGAAGTATGAATCCATCCCTCCCACTGCGGTGCAAGGCTATGGGTTGATAGAGTCCGGCTGTAGAGGTCAAAAGTATTTTTCAACCAGTTTCTCTAGATTCGCAGCCAAGACCTAGTCACACCTTATCCCCACGGGCACCCTGTTAAGTCACCAAACATAGCAATAAATGATTCCCGGGGCGGCGGCACTCATACCCTTCTCCCAAATTGAGTTTGATCCAATAATCCAGATAATATCTACATACGTATTTATTATGACCAACATTAAATTGCAGAACTCGATTATTTTTTTAAGATGTATTTCATTAAAAAATATACTTTATAAATTATTCTTATATGTGACAATTTCACAAACTGAAGTGTGGTGTATAGGAAACATTACCAAATGGGTTTCTTTTTTTTAAATTTTGGTAACATTACCAAAAATAAAAAAAAAAAACTTTCCTCAAAAATACGATACTTTCGCTTGCACAAATACATACAAATGTGATCTGTTTAAAATTATTTGTCTGTGCATACCTGAGGGCCTCCGTGGTGAAAGGTTAAGGCTCTCGACTAGCAATCCGAAGGTCGCGGGCTCGGCCCGGCGTGCTCAAGTACCTATATTGTATTTGTTTTAATTATTTTGTTTCACCAATAAATTAATTAAAAGCATATTTGGCTACGTTACAGAGTGGAAAATGCTCTTAGAATCTTCCAGTCGGAATTAAAATGTTGCTTCAAATGGCCATGTTTAGAGACCAGGTCTGAATAGCCAGGTACTCCCACCTTCCTCTTTCTCGTCTCCTACGTCTTCACCTACTTATCTTCAGCCTCACAACATACCACAATTGGGATGCCATTTTCTTAATGGTTCCAGACGGTTGGGAGCAGTATTTAGGTTATTCGCATAAAAAAAATACCTATCTACTTTAAGAATTTCAGGATTTTTTTTTCTATATCGTAACTGTATTCAAGTAGTACATGAAAACGCTTCCATTCTCAATAATAACGTCACCTTCTTCTTGTGCATCTGTCTTATAAGTTTAGATGGAACCTTGTCTCGCCTCCCACTCCCTCGCTCTCCCTCTCCCCCTCCCCACTCCGCGGCGCTTCCCGTGAGATAGATGGAGACAGATGCCGCTGATGGGATATGTAAAAATATTTAGATATTTTCGGATTTCTCGTCCGAAAATAAATTGGGACACGTTCCACTTCTCGAATCTAGATGACACGAGAGAAATTGAAACACCGTCCACAGAGCGGCGTGTGTGTGAGATTACAGCCATCAAAAAATGTTTGGAAACCACGCAAATTTTATTTTCTATTAAAAATTGTTGATTTTTTTTACAATAAAATTCAAATAAGTTTGGTAACAAATATAACAACGGATACCCCCGTAACTTAATTTAAAGAATCATTATAAAAAAACTTCGTTACATATCTACTATTAAATTCTTTTTAGTCAACCAAACAATAAAAACCACGGTTGATGTAGAATTTTATTCAATAATTTTTCATCCTCACGTATTTCAAAAAATCCTACAAAAATTTAAGTAGTTTTCTATACAAATTAAAAGCTAGGTATACTTTTGATAAATTCAAATGATAAAGAAAATAATTTAATCACTTTGGCATCTTTCAGCCTAAGTGTAATGATTGCCCAGCATTTACTATGGGTAACATGGCAAGAAATGTTCAAACAGTAATGCGCGTTTTCATCTTGCGACAAAATATCCCCGACAAAATATCCTCCAACAAAATATCCTTCGACATAATATCACAAGGACAAATAATATTCTACGGACAAAACATTCCCCGAAAAGATAGGAAGGAAACAGAGCAAAGAAGTTTCGATTTAAGTTTTAATTAGGCTCAGAAAGGTTTTGCAGGGTTAGGTTAGATTAGGTTTATTTTGGCACAGAACAGTTTTATTAGGTTAGCTTAGGTTAGGTTTGGTAGGGAGAAGACTTCATTTTCTAAAAAACATTCATTTTCTACTATCGGCGTTTCGTCAACAGATCAAAAATAAATATTAAAAAAACACAGTTTTATAGAAAATATAAATATAATTTTAAAACTGTTGGGAACGACACCAAGAAATTGTGTTGTTTTAAAAAAAATATAAAAAAGGATAGTGCTAATATTTTCATTGATGAATATTTTCAACTTTTGTTTAGTTTTAGGAGAAATTAGCAAAATTAGCATTTAGCATAGCATTTTTGATCAGTTATAATACGTTCCTTTTTTAAGATAGCTGACTCTTGCGTGTAGACGATTACTTCATGCTTTGCAGCAGGAACAGATATCATTATTCCTCTAATCGACTCCAAAGCTTGTAACGATCAAAGTGCGAAATGCTTACTGTTACGAGACCTGTGAACATCATTGTATAATAATAAGTAGAGAAATCCTCAAGAAAATAAATAAAAGTCAATGTATTCATGACTTGAGAAGTATTTATATTTACGGTGACTTTGATATCCCGGCCAACGAAATGCTTATTAAAACTACGAACTGAGTCTCGTTACAAAATACCGTTTAACAATTTTTCAAATTTGAAGTGGTGTTTCAAAGTCCTCAAAAAAGATACAAAATTCGTACAGGAAAACATATCTTCCAAATTGTATAAAAATATTTTTATAAACATTTTCCTGAAATCGGGCTCAAAAACGGGGCGGCTTCTTCATTAGGTCAATGGGACAGTGACCCCCCGAAATTATAAGACGACAATATTATACGAAGTAAAATATTACACAAATCATTAATAGTTATTATTAGATTAGTCAGACAAAATTTTTTTTTAATAATATGGTCATAAAATGACCTTCTCTTCTGGACACCTAGAGCCGCCTCTGGCTCAAAGCCTTGTATGGTTATTATGATGTGTTTAACCCGATATTCAGTAACACTTAACCTAAAACATGCGAACACCTCAGTATAGTGTATGTTCAAAAATCGAAATAAATAAATTTAAAAAATAATAAATAAGCCTAACCAAGGTAAAAGGAATGTAGCTGCTGTAACTCGTTTTCATAGTCCTATTAATTAGATAACCAACACCTCTGCCATAAGTTTCCCCAAGTGGTTTACTACGTTTGGTGACTAAGAAGAGATGCCCCATCCGTCACCAAGTGTTTAGATCTTGGAGACGGATGCGCCCGGTTGAGATACCATGTGACCCCTCCAGCTATTCTCTCTCGACCCATCGAAAAAAAAAATCCAGGTCTGGATTCACTGACCACTACATTCCTACCCACCTTTTCCTTCTCAGAACTTCTTCTCGTTACTGTCCTTAAAAACACGCTCCACTCATCTCCGAGCCTCTCCAAATACGACGGGCCCTGAGGGAAATTATTTAACTCCTATCCTTCTCTTTTATTTGGCTCCTATGTGGGGTAAATGAAAATAATAAAAAAAAAAAACAGAAATATAGCCTAAATATATAAGTTTCAATTGCGTCATTTGAAAAAAAAGCAAAGCAAATTCCTGCAGTTGCTCTAAAATTTGCATTGCGAAATAAGAGTATAACTAGAAGTTTTTTTATTTAAATAAATTAGGTTGAAATAAAATCACATTTTTCCTTTGCCTTGCTGTTTTACTTGGAGGAATTCATGTATATTTATTATTATGTGGAATTGAAAACCGCTACGTATTTGATCGGAAAGATAAACAGATGTCGTTCAAAAATTTTACGGACTAGTTCCAAACGAATAACCGTAGAATTCTTTTGGGTGTAAAAGTTTAAAAAATTCAAAACTTGGGCCTTTATACACTGTCCAAAACTAGACTACGTTAAGTGTTTTGAACAAAAATAAGATGAAAACAGAGAAAAGTTAAATTAATTTTAAGATTGTTAACTCCCCCGAAACATTAAATAAATAATTTATGAGTCTTAGG
This sequence comes from Glyphotaelius pellucidus, assembly GCA_936435175.1. Classification (NCBI taxonomy): domain Eukaryota; kingdom Metazoa; phylum Arthropoda; class Insecta; order Trichoptera; family Limnephilidae; genus Glyphotaelius; species Glyphotaelius pellucidus. The sequence continues at coordinate 11,202,391 of OW386558.1, forward strand.
CACAAACAAGTAGTAAATGAACTTTATTTTGAAAGAGAAAACGTATTGCGCCATGGTGGCAAAAATATAAAAAATAACATTTCTACTTTTAATATTATTTGAGACACGTTCTACAATGTAAGACTCTCGGTATTGCCTTGGCGAAAGAACACCCATCAGAATTAAAAATTTTGGCGTTAGCTGTATTTATTGAACATATCTAAATATCTAGGTATTTCCAACCTTCATCCACCTCATTTCTTTTCATCCACATTCCCTTTAGCCTCGTTACATTAGGGGACCTCATGGAATCAACGGCTCACGGGAGCTCGAATTGCGTTGAATTCATATGCTACCATACACTCACAGCGACCATAGATACTATTTTTGATTGCATTGACGCAACTTGTACACCTGTCTTCCTCCACCCAACCGACAAGATGTGTGACCAATATTACCTCCACGTCACAATACCTCAAGGAGCAATCAGTCCATTGAAGTTACCCGTGCAATGGTCCTATACTTATTATTGATCTCTCAGTGCTTTAACACTTCCATACCGGACCGGGGGAACGCACTTACACTAACGAGAGTTTTACGCTGTATCTAAGTTGTTTTATAAACCACATACTCAATAATTTGAGTAATCTTAGAAAAACTATTTGGTTATCGATTTGCATTAAAAAAATTAATATCGCATTACTACTTTTATTAAAATTAAATAGTTTATAACAGATTCCGGCGAATAATCTGTGCCACCCGCCCCCCTTCCCCTCTTTTCGGGCGTACCCCGTCCCTATCTGCTGAATGTATCGGGATAATTCTAAGCGATAGCAAGTAATTTCTAAGTTGTTAGTGGAAAGGACTAGATCGCGTTCGTTTACCACTGCGCGTCTCGTTTGCTCTTTTTACAATGCTAAAATGTTTGCTTGCCGGTCAAAGATCATTCGGTCTGAGTCGTTTCCGGTGAACGCCAATCGCCAGTCGAGAAACAAGGTGTTATGTTGGCTATCGGCCCGCCTTCTCTGTTTTCTATGGAAAAATACACGTTATGGTCTAAATTCATTAGAATATTAATTATGACTTTATTTATCAAACGATTTTGAAAATGACTACTGAAATACGATGAATATACTTCCCTCTAATTATTATTACAAATTACAAAAAATATGTTATTAACACCCTTTAATAAGCAAAACAAATTGGGGTCCCCGAGTGACCCCCCTTCGGGTCATATGTGATTTTTTTCGTTCCGGGACGAAAAGGTTAATACCGATTACGTTAAAGAAGCTTCTGTGCAATGATCAACTCGAAAGTGATATCTCAGTGCGTTTAATTGGAGTCAAGATAAGAAGCAGAAAAAGTGAACATTCAGTTGATGCCTTTAATATAATCTATTACGTAAGCTTGTGCAGTGATCAACCCAGTAATCCCTCGGTGCGAAAATAATTAAAAAGGAGCGATTAATTTTCAGAGTTAACTAATTAGCAAACGAAATCCCAAGACAGTTAAGGAAATTTTAAGGATATGAATAATAAACTCCTTCGTGAAATTTTTAGAGACCGGTTCATTTTTTTCCCAAAAGACATTATTCGAAAAAAAACCTTTTAAGACCAACTTGAATATTGATAACGTAAATAATTATATTTCTTTATTTCATGTTGAATATCCTAGAAACATGTTTGTAGAATTACAAATATTTTGGTAATGATTGGTGAAAAAAAAATGCTTCTTGAATTAAATTGAGTCTAAATAATGGCCTTTTATTAAGTCAAACTACACTTTATTGTAGGTAATATTGCAGCATACCAAGTAGCAAAAAACCTGCGTTTTTCTCAAGCCACAAAACTAGCTATATGTGATGTTTGGCATCATGATATTGCAATGTTTTCTGCTTAGAATTTCTTGGTCATTGCAACCATTATTTTCTATTGACGTCATTTTCATCATGATCAATGCGTTAAAAGCTAAAAACGTTTTGTAAAACTCGGGCGATGCCGGTTGTTCACAAAATGTGCTATTTTTGAAGTGGCTCTGTGGATCAAATTTGCAGCGGGTACCGACTTTCAAAATTCATCAAACGTTATTAGTTTTTCTATTTTTTTTTATTTAAAAAAAAAGACGAATGTTAAGACTAATTATTTAATAATATTTATAATGCAAAGTGTTCAAAGTAATGCGTAGGAAAGTATTTATAATCTTTTGATCATAGATTTCGATCGTCCAGTCGATTAGTCAGACATCTCCAAATACCAAGTTTTGAGATAATGAGGAAAGCAGTTTTTCGATTCACCGTAAATCAAATATTATTTACACGGGTCTCTATTTTACATATTAAATATGCTATTAAATAACGGGAGGCATAACGGTCTGGCACATTTTTTTTTATTTTTTTTTTTTTTTTTTATTTAATATTTGTATGTTTTTACAATAAGTATACATTTTTTTTTTTTACATGTTAAACAGAGTTGTAAAATGAACATAACAATAGCATTTCCTCATCATAAAGAGACAAGGCTCTTGTGTTTGGTGAGGGAATTCAAGCTCAAGTATATGTAAAATTTAGTAGAAAATAATAATATTGCATCTAATAACAAAAGATATGTAAGAAAACTCGGGATATAACAATAAATAAATTTCAAGATTTAAATGAAATATTAGCGGTAGAAATGGACTCTTACAGTTGTTTCAGGTGATTTTTCAAATTAATTTGGAATTTATGTATATTTTCGATAATTTTTAGTTCTAAAGGGAGGTTGTTGAAATAATTTATACCTAGATACAGATAGGTATTTTGGATGTGCTTGGTATTAAATTTAGGGATTTTGATATTGTTTTGAAATCTTGCTGATATATTGAATTGTAATTTTTTTAGCTGTATTTCTTTAAAAGTCTGTAGAATTGCATATTTTTTATATATATTGTCTATTGTAGATACTTTGAATATTGAAAAGATTCTTTCAGTAGAGAATGTAGATGGTTTTTTCAAGATAACCTTAATTATCAATCTTTGAACTATTTTCAGAGGATTTAAAATAACATCATAAGTTCCTCCCCACCCTATAATACCGTACTGTAATATAGATTGAACAATTGCGTAGTACACTTTTTTGAGGTTTTCTAGTCTAAGAATATTTCTTATTCTGATAAATATATATATACATTTCCTAATTCTTTTGACAAGTTCACAAATATGTGTTTTCCATTTAAAATGTTGATCTATATATACACCAAGATATTTAATATTTGAAGTTGAATTAAGTGTAGAACATGTTTGATTACAATTAGTTCCACCACATTTACTCTGATGTATTACAATTTTTATTTCTGGATTTGATTTACATTTATTGATAGAGAAAGGGATAAATTTTGTTTTTTCAGTATTTAATGAGAGGAGATTTTTATCGAACCAGTTTTTCAGCGTATTAATATCAATATTCGCTAGATTATTCACAGTATTCCAATCAGCACCTTCAATTACTATGACAGTGTCGTCAGCATAAGATATTATTTTTCCGTTTATTCTTTGTGTGAATATGTCATTTACATAGATGATAAACAGTAACGGTCCCAGGACTGTACCTTGAGGTATGCCAAAGTTACTCGTATCTTGTTGGCTAAGCACATCGTTGATTTTAACAACTTGAGGACGTTCGAAAAGGTAGCTTTTTATCCATTCTAAAGCTGCTCCATCTAATCCAATGTTTCTTAATTTACTTAAAAGTTTGTTATGTGATATGCTGTCAAACGCTTTTTTGAGATCTATGAAAATTCCAAGGCATTTTAGTGATTTATCTAATGAATTGTGAACAAGGCTAGTTAATTTTGCAATTGCATCCTGTGTGCTTCTACATTCCATAAAGCCGAACTGATTTTCATTAATTATTTTATTACATTTTATAAACTGATTTATTCTTTTTTTTACTATCTTTTCAAAAATTTTTGCTATATTCGAAATTACTGATATAGGTCGGTAGTTGCCTACTTCTTCTGGATTACCAGATTTAAATATTGGAGTAATGATAGTTTGTTTGTAAATAGATGGAAACACTCCGCTTTGGAGACTTATATTTATTATATGCATTAATGGTTTAGAAATTTGATTTTTAATATTTTTTAAAATGTTAACTGTAATTCCATCAAATCCTGGGGCAGAACCTCCTTTCATACCGTTTATGATAGATACTATTTCATCCTCTGTTGTGACTTGGAATGTTGCTATTTTATTTTCTGCATCAATATTACAGTCTGAAATTGGGTTGATATTTATGTGATTCGCAAGATTTTTCCCTACGTTTGCAAAAAATGTGTTAAATATATTTGCAGCTTTTGAAGGGTTTTCTTTACAACATATTTTCGAGTTATCATGAGTAATAGCACTGATTTCGTTATTCCTGCATTTTTTCTTATCAATTATTTCATTTATAACCGTCCATACTCTTTTACTATCATTTTCCGCCTGATCAAGCTTCTGTTTATAATAACTTTCTTTTCTGTTTTTTATAATATTTGAAAGTTTGTTTTTATATGCTTTAAAACGATTTAGTAAATTTTTATTATTTGGTTGCTGAGTAGTTAGTTTATAAAGGGCTTGTTTATGTCGTACAGATATTATTAAACCATGAGTAATCCACGGTTTTATAGGTTTGTAGTTAGATAGTTTGGATTTGGGAAAATTAATATTTTTTGTCGAATCGTTTATGCATTTAGATATTTTTTCTTCAAACAAATTACAGCAGATATTGACATCATTACATTGTAGTAATTTAATCCAGTTTTCTGATTCTAATTTATATTTTAACGTATCCATATTAAGTACTTTTTTGGATGCATTATTTTGTTTAAGTAATGGAAAAGCTGGATTGCATTTATAATGAAATAAACATGAATAATGATCAGTGATTGTTGTATGTACGACAGCTGAAGTTATGTTTTCGATGTAAGGAATATTTGTAAATATGTGGTCTATACACGAAGGTCGTTGACCCCGAACGTTTCTTGTATAATAATTTATGCACGATATATAGTTTAATTCAGCCAGCATATTCAGATAGTTTTCTTTATCCTTACAATAGTAATCGTTTGCAATATTTAAATTCACATCCCCAACAAGTATATTATTTTTATTTCTAAAATTTAATAAAATGTTTTTCAATTCATCTATAAATTGTGGTACTATCGAATTATGTGTACGATAAATAGCAATAACATTATAATATTTATTTTCGACTTTAAATTCAATATTTAAAATGTTAACATTATTAATATTTATTATCTCTCTGATATTGATAATATTATACTGGTTAGAAATAAATACTCCGATACCAGAGTTTTTGTTTATTTTTGTTGTTGTTGCATGGTATGTGTACCCTGGAATAGAGTAATTCAGTTCACCGGCTGAATGTGTTTCTGATAACACAATCAGGCCCGGGAAAAAATTTGATTCTTTTAATGATAATATTAATTCTTCAAAGTTTTTTTCTATGCTTCTAATATTTGTATGAAATAGGGTAAATCCTTTTTCTGTACAAATTAAATTGAAATCTCTTATGGAGTGACATAATTTTTCTTCTATACATATTTTTTTATCTAGCGCGTTACATAAAAAATCATTCATTTTTAGTTTTTATAGTTTGAGGAAATAAAATTACAATATTTATTCATAGTCGATACGCTCTCTAGCTATTTGAAGCATTTTTTGCCGGTAAACACATTTTATGCTATCGACTCTATGTTCAGTAGAATAGTTCATATCAAACCTTTTGTTTTGAACACAGCAATTGTTGCAGATTGGCATTTTTTCTTTGTTTTCACATTTGGAAAGTATGTGATCCTTAGTGCAATGGGGGCAAATGGGTGGCTGCGTCCTGGCGAGACATCTTTGAGCTGTGTGGCCGAACTTGAGGCAATGGTAACATTGTGTGAGCGGATTTACATCCTCTACGTACACTCTTTGGAATTTGATATTTATTTTTTTTTTATCTATTAGTGTTTTTCTCAATTTACCGGTCGTTTCAATAATGTAGTTAGTGGTGTCATTTTCTTTTCCTTCATTGTACTTGTTTTTTAATTCCTTGATAAGTTTGATGTTTTTTTTGTCTTCCATGGTTAATCCTTCGTTTTGTTGCATAATTCCATCTATAATTTCCTCTTCAGTCAATTGGCATTGTAGCCTTTTTAACATTAAGAACGGTTTCTTTTTTTTTATTTCTTCGGCTAATATTTCTTTTCCCATTACCTTATTTATTTCTTCAGTTAATTTTTCAGCTTCTTCTTTTTTCTGGCAAGAAATCAGTAATTTATTTTCTCCGATTTTTTTTACTCCATTAACTCCGACTTTTATTTTTGTTAAATTAATATTTTTTTGAATTTTTATTTTTATATCCTCGGCCTTCAAGGTGTTTTTTGAAGTAATTAAAATGGCGTACTTCTGTTCTGGGTCGTATGATGATTTTACAAAGTTTTTATTGTCACTTGGCATTTGCGTTACATTTGCGTAAGATCTTTTGTTATTATGGTGAAATTCTTCAAGTTTCTGTGTATAGTGATGATTATTTTTAATATTAGTTTCTTGTAATTCTATTATCTTCTTTTGTAGACTTATTAGTTCGTGTTGAATTTTTTCTTCCAGTGACATAATATTTTGTTCCAGTGTTAATTTTATTTTTGAGTCCTTCACTGAAGTGATTTTATTTATTAACTCTTTAATGTTTTTAAAAATTACTTCGGTTTCCATATTGGATGAAATGGATCGCCCAGGTGGGCGAGTTATCAATGTAAGTAAACTATATTTATTGTTTTATTTGTCACAAAAATACGCGACTATACTCCTTCGGTGCGGAGCGAGAATGGACATTAGTATGACATTTTTAAATATCCTACTAGTGACCCAGAAAACGTCATTTTTTTTACTCAATTTAAGTTTTTATGCATATTTATAATTGATTTGGTGGTGTTTATGAGTAATTTGAGTATTGTACCAGATGAAGAATGCACTTTTACATACAATTGCGTACTCCACTCAAATTTTGATTTTTCGGAGATGTCTGACTAACCAACTAGATGATTGATGTGTTTATTGACTGAAGGCTGTGATTTACAGCTGTTACAGCTGGTTCCATGCCGAATGAGAATAAAGTCAACTCGAAACCTCTTTGAAAAGTCATTAAAAGCTATGAAAATAGCCTGTAACCTTAACATAACGTAACATTTTTAACCATTTTTTTTTTCATCACTTTTATTGATTTTTCTGAGAAAATTCTGAGTTGGTTTCATATTGAGTTTTCCGGTCACCATACAGCTATAATTTACAGTAAATATTGCAGCTATTATTTACAGTACGTATTATATTTATAATTTTGAGTATATTCTTTAATTTTACAGACTTTTCACGTGTTGCTTAACATTCGGTATGCTTCATAAAGAGTCGTTGCAAGCCAGCCATACCCTTCCTTTGAATTATTTATGATATCAATGGCTTATAAGTTCTACCCCCGTGCAAATATTTATTCGTAGGTCTCCGGTTACTTTGATCATAGCTGGGAGAGGGTCCTTTACCCACTACTAGGTATCGCTTCAAAGGCTTTGAAATTGGATTATAACGATATTATTCGAATTCACATCCAAATAAAATATCGCATTACCAATTCTGAAAAATAATTTTCGCTCGAATATGATGTCGAGTGAGGTAAAAGAGATTAATGGGTACCTAAAGAAAAGTCGGGTTAGGCAAAAATATGTTTTGAAAATATTTTTATGATAATTTTGCTATGCGGTCAACGTCTGAATGGAAGAAAGAATTTAGGGATGTTTCTTGGAAGGTATGTGAATTATATTGAGAGAACGAATAATTTCAGGTTAATTTAATTTTTCTTTTAAAATCATTTGCTATTTCAGCCCTTTCTCTTTTTTAATACGTTGAGATGTTAAGTTAGTAAAAAACCTAATCTCTAAATTAATGCGCTTTACATAAACGTAATTCCTACAAAATAAATCTTAGTTTATTAACTATTTTTTTGCGTTTGGAAAGGACTTTCTGAAGAGATTTTGATTATTTGAAGTTTTAAATGATTTTTCACATGCCGGGTTTTTGTTATTTTTTTTACAGTAGCCGCACACAGGAGGCCTCTAAAAATATTACATCAGCTTTCGAACTAAGCTTGTATTTATTTGTATGCACCCAAATTGTAAGAACTTATTATCATGTACTTACGATTATTATCATGTACTTATCTTGTACGTATCTACTTTACGATATTTTCAGCTCTCCCATTTCAAATAATGTTTTTAAACCAACTCTATGTACTTACCACCTACCTAATAATCGTATGTCTAATTTTAGTAACTCTTTTATCTATTCACGTTTATTATGTTAACCGGTTATCATGTTTACAAGTTTTTTTTTCTTTCTAATTTTATTACATCTAACAACATAATTTCTGTACCTATTTTACAATGGCACTACTCCAAAGTCAAACAAGAGAAATTCTTTCTCTATTGAGTTGGGTAGCTTGTTAACAAGAAATTAATATTACATTCGTTTTAAGAACCATATTGTTTTTCTTTTAATCTGTTATACGTATATATTTTAATTTTTTTTTTTAAATGGTTAGGAATCTGGGGGTCAGTGTGTCCAGGAGTGACGGACTTATAAATCTGTCCCTCCCTCTGCAGTGCAATGCAATGTTCCGAGAGAGTCCTGTCTCCCTCCACCTTTCTCTCCCAATTCAGCCTGCCACGCAGTTAGTGGTCAGACGTATCAGCCGCCAAGATCCGGACTCAATCCGTGAATCCGAGCATCCTGCTATGTCACCAAACGTAGCGAATGTTGACTATTCAATAAATGGTTCCCGGACGGCGGTTCACAAATTGCCTTCCAAATTGAATTCTTTAAATTAACTGAAAATATTTAAAAAAAGATAAATCATACACTCATACGGTCTTGTTTGACCTCCTCACAAAGGGAGTAGGGGTCCTGTACTGAGGCAGACTACGTTTGAATTTAAAAAAGGATTGTTTGAAAATATTATGACATTTTTTCAAAATCGCTTTAATTTCTCTTCCAAACGTAATGATGGATGTACTTAAACTTTCAGTATTCTGTTTCTGCGAACGACTCGTCAAGTGCCAATATTTTGGAAATAGAATTTTTCAGTGCATGAAGGATCATAAGAAATATTAGTTGGTAAGAATTCATTTGCGGTGGCTTCATAAGTGATATTTTCATGAAAACATCGAAAAGGATAAAGACAATGAATATTAAAAATTCATGAAGGCATGCTCTTCCTGCAATATGAGTTCTCACTGAAGTAGCAATATAATGTGCAATAATGCATTTTCTCGGGTATCAGGGTGCATGGCTGCACATATGAAAATGTTAAAATTGCTTCCCTCGTTCCTTCTAACTACTTCTTCTAAGTAACATTGTAAGATAGGAGGCGAGTCCATAAGCAACTTTTGCGTGTAAACTGTTGAGAAATCTTGCTAGGTAGCTTTTTCAGTATTTTTAGATTTAGCTTACAAATATTTTACTTAGCTCAGATTTCATTCCCAGCAGAAATTTCTGCAGGTACGCAATTAAACTTAATTTAAATCAATTCCTTAGGTGGTTATATTTAAAATCGTTATTTTTACAATTTGGGAGGCGGGAATGTATACCGCCGCCTCGGGAACCTTTATTGGATAACCAACACCTCTGCCACAGGTCACCCCCAAGTGGTTTGCTACGTTTGGTGATTTAGCAGGAGTGCCCCGGTTCATGGGGTGAGGTTTGTCTAGGTCTTGAAGGCGGATGACCAAGACACACTGAACCCCAGATTCCTACCACCTCTTAAACGTTTTTCGTTCCCAGAACTCTACTCTCCTCATTTTTCTTAAAAAAACCCTCCACACTGCACTCCCAAGGATGATATAGGCCCTGAGGGATATTATTTTCCTCAGGGTCTCATATATGGAGCTCATGAAAAAAAAATACATCAATTCCAGCAGAAATGGATTATAAAAAAGTGTCATTGATCCCAGCTTACGCAAATAATCCATAAGTATTGGCCAATTTACAAATTTCATAGTACCTTAAGTTTTCTGCTTTACCATTTTATACAAAACTAATTGACTCTTTGATACAATTTTTCAATATAATGTCACTTCATACCCATGTATCCTAAATGTCCAGTTTATTATGCTACATACTACATGCTTTTATTCTTACTACATACATATGTATCTTTAACATGATGTTGTAAAAGGCTTCAAGGCGTACATAAATAAATAAATAAAAAATAATCAGCGATGCCTTCAAACCTAAAAATTATTTAAAACATTTTATTTACATCAATTAAAGTATGATAAAAATTTAAAATTTAATTTTAGGAGGGGGGCGTTAATTGAATAACCAACACCTCTGCCATGGGCCACTCCAAGACTCCCTTACGTTTTGTGACTCAACTTTGACCGCCGAAGAGTGCATATTGAAATAACCTAAATCTGCGCAGTAAAGTTCGCTTAAGTAAGGCAACGGTTTGCAGCGCAGTCCATTGTGGAACTTTTCCGCGCAGGATCTGAATTTGTATTTTAACCGAACTGCCTAGTATGTCTAAGTCTACGGATGCAGGTGACATTCGATCAATATTCAGTTACCCGAAATCTGATAATCATTGGCATCTAAACCGCATGGCTGAGACATATCTCCTCCAACACGACAAACATTTCACGAGACGGTATGACAGATTGCAAATACAAGTTGTGGCTAGTGATATTGAGAGATGCAGATAGAGAACGATCTCTAATCAGTAGTAGCAGAATCACTTGAGTAGACCACCAGAAATGTCCTAGTGATGTAAACACTTCGATGAACAGGACACGAAAAACGGAGGAGAGTTGCGAAGGTAAATAATTAAATTTTTGTGGACCTATTTATTAAAAACAATAAACAAAATTTGTTGATAACTGAACAATGATTTATCTGTTGCATAATGTGATAAAAATTCATTAATTTAGTTATTTATCTATATTTTAATAAAGCTTTCCTACCCCCTTAAAAAGCTACACTTGTGTGTACATTTTTATGCATCTGTTATTCAAATACGCAGGTAAATCTTTAAATGACAAATCTTGTGAGAATCGAAATAATGGAATTTCGATGACATAATATAAATTATGAGCATACAAGGAAAACTGGCCAAGTCACATTTTAAGATATTTCAACCAAGTTAGGGTGTTCGTCCACCGCCGCCGTCACCGAGAAATGAGATTAATTCGACCTAGTTCGGAAGCACGCCGTGCGGCGAGAAGGATGACGCAATCTTGTATGCATTGCTATTGATATCGTGCATACGTACGTGATTTTTACAAGTTTTATGAGCTTATAAACTTCATCATTTTTATAAAAAAACAACGTATTACTAACGTAAGACAAAAGCCCGTGCGTCAGCGCCGGCAATCTCGGGCGTAGTAAGTGTATTGCAGCCATTTCTAGAGCCGAGCCAAACTACTCACAATCTCGGCGGTCAAGATGAAGGCGCTGATTACGGCCGAGATGACGAACCTGTGGTGTGCCGGCCATAGTAATTTATGTATCGCTACTTCGGAAACGCCATCTCGTTCTCAGTAACGGCAGCTGTGAACAAACGCTCTTACAGTGTGTTCAAACGCTCTTACAGTTTGTGCTTTTTACTATAAAAATGAAATCCCAAGTTCTTTTTCAGATTTCGAAAATAACGATAATTTGTTTTTAAATGCCATATACATGTTGAAACTTCTTTGTGGGATTTTTTCAACATATTTTGTTTTTGTTTGCCTTATTCATAAAATTAAAAATAATTTATTCTTATTTCATAACTACAGTGTTCATTTTAATTTCCTGACAATTTCTAACTTCTTAAAATTTCAATCAGCGAACACTGGCAAATTCCGTAATGTTTTAACCAAAAAGATAACTTTCAACTTAAAAATAACTGTATTAAAATTTCAACAAGCATTAACAATCCAATACGAACACCTCAGCACAGGTTCTTCTAGAGAAATGTTCACAAAAGGCTGGTTATTGAAAGTTAATATTTTTTTATATAATTGATACTTATCATTTCACACGTAAACCACGAACATATGCAAACTGCATGCACGAGACTAAAAATAAATAAATATATAAAAGTAAGTATGTACGCAAAACCAACATTAATTTTGCCCACAAAAAGGGATTTCATTGGCCACTTTTCCATTAATGCTCGCAAAATGTTTATTTTTACCTATAATAATTGTACTACAGAAATAATTTGTTAAACTATCTTGAAATTCAGGTCCCTTATCTCATAATATTTTAGCGGTGCAAATACTAGCTGCACGAGTATTATTTGCTTTACGATGTAGAAAATATTGTTTGCAATCTTTGCATTATTTATTCATGTGTGCATACAGTGGGTAATATTATTGTTTCATAAGTTATTATCTCGTGAGTATATGCTTCTGACTGATTTAGTTGATTGGACAAATGCTTCGGGTTCCCACCAAGGTGTCGTGGGTGCAATCTCCTCCTACCAAAGTCCTCCGTCGTTAAACAAGCGACATATTCCGCCTGTAATAATGGATGCTGGAGGAAATTATAAAAATATTAAGTTCCGTTTTATGTATATCTGTAACTCTGGTGTCCGGTACGTTGCGTTGGTGTCTTTCGACCTCCACCCAGGACAGAATCTATGGAAACTGGAGAAAAGGTCACAATCCTCAGCAATGAGAAACTCAAGACTCCATTGTACAAAAGTATCTTCTGTGTATGGACATTGTCTTAAATAGTAACATTTTAGGAACTTAAAAATTTAATGTGTTCAAGAGAAATAATATAAAATAAATCGGTCGGAATTTCAATGCTGGGCTTAAGAAGTAACTCTGGTTCAAAAAGTTCTAAAACACCGATTTGTTTGTATTAATTTTCAAAATTGGCACTGATTGTAAGAACGCGATACATCAATAAATTATCGAACAATAATAATATTAATATTTTTTTATCAGATTTCTTATTTATTTAGTACTTAAAGTATCTACCTATCTGCAATAAAGTTATATTTTTTAAGAAGAAATTGTTTAATAATAAATTGAATTGTGTTTCTATAGATTAAATTTCTTGCACATTTTAGCGCAGTTGAAAGGTCGCCTTAGAATGCTAATACTAGGTTCCCCAATCATAATCGCAACAAAACTATACAACATTCTTCCATTGAGAATAAAAATATTTGATTCACAAAAAAATTTCAAAGACAACGTACAAATTTGGATCAAAAATAATGATAGGTCTTTTACCGGTGCCCTCACCCAAATTCGAAATTATTAAAGAATAAAATGTATTGGTTGCTATTATTTAAAGTTATTATTCACACAATAGATTGGCTGCATTTAATACAGCCAATCTATTGTGTGATTATATTTTAATATAAGTGTAGGTCTGTATATAAGTATTATAAATTGACTTAAAAAGCATAAACACAGGCTTGTCTCTTGAGGCGGATTACGAGAAACTTTAATTTATAACTATTTTCTATTCTTCAAGTACCTACTGTTCATATTCATATTATTTTCTGTTGTTAACCTTTTGTACTTATCTCACAAATAACCCGTTGTAAATATTAACACTGAATACGCACTTTTTAGTTATAATCTTGCAAATTTCCTTCAATAAAAATACCTTTTTATTATTATTATAACAACACAACAGTGTTGTGCCTTTCCTCTGATAACAATTTTGTTCAGGAAACAAAAAATGGCGCTGATTGCCCGTTAGATGACAATGTTACTATAATCTCCAGAGAGTTCAGTAATGTGGTACGAACTGGGACGTGTGTTCTCCTGTACTTATAAAAGGATGCTTATTGAAAAACTTAGAATCTTTATACCACAATGACTGTTTACTGACATATCGTAATTATAATACTACTTCTGAGAACAAACGTCCTTCCAGGCTGAAAGTTAGTTCTGATCTACAGAGCTCCAGAAACCTCCTAATGACTCCTAACATTTACCTTCGGTAACCTTCGGCACACCTCGGCAACGACATCTTGTTACCCAAAGAACGCAGAGACCTACAGCAAAGTAAGAACTAAATCATAGACTTTTATGATACATTATTAAATTTTGTGTAGCAATTAGGCCTAAATGCTCCCTGCTTCCACAAAAGTAGTGTTGCGAATTCAGATAGTTGGTGTGATGCAAGTAAACTGTGGAAACTGGTCTGTTAAACTCGTCAAAGGAATCTGTGGAAGTTACAGAGTAATCAATAATGGGTCGGGGCATATTAATATTCAGCCCAACTCTCCTGAAAGTTATTACATCCGGATGAAACTTCTCTGGAATTTATGCAAGGTGGTTGTAAAAGAAGCTCAGGTATTCTGTGAATCTTATCATGTTAATAATTAATTGTTCCGCGAAGCAGGTTAAGAGATTGATTTCAAAAATGAAGAGATTCCTATTTCAAAGGACTAAATCCAGAAAAGAACAGTTATCTTCTTATACGGTTCATTTTTTATTTAATACGATCGAGAAATATTTTAAGCAAACGAGATCTTCTTAAGAACAATGTTAGAATTTACCCCGACTCAAACGCGCAAAATGTCATCGATCTCGGAATAAAACTATATTTTTGAATAGATTTAATTGTAACTAGCTGGTACCCGGCATGCTTTGCTTTGCCATTTCATAAAAAAATTGATCTCTCCATTAAACTTTCGGCAAATTTATCAACATCGTTTCCATGGCAACGATTTGTTTTCCACCGCAACGATTTGTTTTGCTTAGCAATAATTCGCTTTTCTTAGGAACAGAAAACGTATAATAAACAAATAATATTAATATTTATAATTTCATAACGCAAAGGCTTACCATTATATACAGCCTATAGTACTCGCATATAATTTGGCTTGCTATTGGTGAAAGAATTTTTAAAATCGTTTTACCGTTTTATGCGTGAAAGCGTAACAAACAAACACACGCCGTTTCGCATTTACAATATTAGTATAGTATAGATGTACATAGATAGAAGACAGACAAATATGGAGTATAACAGAGTACCTACCTACGTATAAATTGAATTGCACAAATTTCAGTTTCAGATTGTAAAGTTAGCAGCAACTCCAGAGATGATTACATTTCCCATTCTACATACATAATATTCCACATTGCAGTGGTTACCAGAAAGTTTAACATACGAATTGCGCTCATGTTCTGGATTACTGCCATTGCGGCTACAGAGGTGAAGGCAGTAAGGCGCTTGTACCAATAGCACTGATCAGTTATACCAGACTGCGAAAAGGTACTACGAAGGTATACTTTGATAGTTGCTTACCCATTTCATGCAGCTAGTTTTATATTACTGGACACAGATGATAATCACATTAGAAGGTATTGGTGCATTTTAACTCTACATTAAATTTTGTACGAATTAATTTTGATTCACACCAAAGAACATAATGTGTTGGTCTAAGGAAAAATAAACAAATTATTCATTAATTTATTTATTTTCTACTCTTTTTTATACCCATAGGACTTTTACATTTGGAATAAATTTAAAATTAATTAAATTTTTTTTAACCCAGGTTTATTTATATACAATCTTATATATATAAATCAATATTTGTTTGTTTGTTCGTATTTTATGCGCCATTCATCCGATTGCGATGAAACTTTGGTGATGTGTTGTGCGCACGCCCGCGAAGGTTATAGGCTATATATAATTTTTTTTTTTTTTTTTTACAGTAAATACCGCACAACAGTCCCAACTGCTCCCGTCTGGAGCCAGTGAGACTATGGCATCCCCAATCGAGGTATGTTGTGAGGCTGAAGGTAGTAGGGAGGGGAAGGAGATAGGGAAGAGGAAGGGGAGGAAGTACCTGGCTATTCAGATCTGGTCACTAAACACGGCTAAAGCCATTTCAAGCAACGTTTCAATTCTGAATGGTGGTCTTACACCAGGGCGATACTGATAGTATCTTCCACTCTGGAACGTGCCGCAAATATACTATATATTATTTTAAATGAATAAATTGTGAAATAACACAAATTAATCAAATAAAATTTATTTGCGCACGCCGGGTTCGAACCCGCGACCTTCGGATTGTGAGTCGAGAGTCTTGCCTCGGGACCACGGAGGCCGTCCATATAATGGTAAGCTCTGGCGTTATGAAATTTGTATAAATGAAAATGTGTGTATTTCATATATTTTAGCGACAGGGAGGAAAGGCAGGAGAGGGGGGAACGTGGGAGTGGGGTTCGCGGGAGGGGTGACGAGGGAGGGAGAAGAGTACTCAGGAAGTAAACGGGGACATGGGAAACGACATGCAGGGAGAATCAATTTATTTTTTTGAATGGCATTGCAACGCATGCCGGGTTTCAGCTAGTATAAAAATAAATTTTTGTTTGTTGGTTTAATTGTTTGTTTGTTCGTATGTTATGCGCTGCCATATCGTTCATCCGATTGTGATGAAATGTTCGTGATTTGTTATGCGCATGCTCGCGAAGGTTATAGGCTATATATAATAGTAAGCTCTGGCGTTGTGAAACTTATGTAAATGAAAATGAGTGTATTTTATAAATTTAAGCGGCACGGAGGGAAGGTGTGAGGGAAAGGGTGACGAAGGAGATGGGGTTACCGGGAGAGATGATGACGTGGAAAACGGAAGGAGAACGCGGGGAAGGGGACGATGGAGGGGAACGGGGGGAAATGCGAGAGAAACAATTTATTTCCTTGCATTGCAACGCATGCCGAGTACCAGCTAGTAGGTTTAAAATAATTTATTACAAGACAGTGGTTCAAAACTGTTGAAAATAAAATGACAACATTAATAAACTGAAATCATCAGAAATAATACGTTAACAATAATACATTGTTTAAATGCGTTTTAAACATAAGAAATGGTAAATTAAAAAAAAAAAACAGAAATATTCAGAAAACTAGACAAGAGTGAGGAGGCTACGAAGCATCGAGAAGACCGATTACACTATCTCATTCTCTTGCTATTGTATCGCTATTTTTAGTTTCATCGAGTTTCAAATCCCAACGGTGCTAAAGAAGTTTTCACTTCAAAATGTCGACATCATTTGTACATTTGTTTGCTGTAAAAATGTAAGCCGGGAACTGGCGAGCTTGGTAAATAATTTTTTTTATGAATGGTGACATTGAATCATTTTTATTAATAGTGAGTCGAATTGGTACTCTTAAATTGACTACACTCAAGAGTTTGCAAAAGTCGAGCTCCGAATTTATAAATTTAAAAAATAAACATAGGTCCCTAATCCTTTGCCGATCCTCAAGTGTGTATATAAGTTTTGGCAAACTCTGTCGTGGGTTCGAATAAGAATTTCAATTAATTAACTGAAAAAAAATACAAAAAAAACATATTTTCCATCACGTTCCAAAGCGGCAAGTAACCACACTCCATATCGCACTACTGAAAGACCAGCATTAAGAATCTTAATTTTTAAGGCCCGGCTTCCCCCATTTCTACGGACTCATTACAAACTCTTAGATACTTTAAAGTTTTAAAGCTCTAAATATTTTTTTATTCTTGAAGATACATTCTCCACACCGAAATGGCTATTTGGGAGGCGGAAATGGGTACCGCCGCCCCGGGAACCTTTATTGGATAACCAACACCTCTGCCATAGGTCACCCCAAGTGGTTCGCCACGTTTGAGGATTTAGCAGGGGTGCCCGGGTTTATGGGGTGAGGCTTGTCTAGGTCTTGGAAGTGGATGACCAAGACACACTGAAACCCAGATTCCTACCCAACCCTTAAACCCTTTTCCTTCCCAGAACTCTCCTCTCCTTCATTTCCTTAACAAAAACCTCCACACAGCATCCCCAAAGATGACATAGGCCCTGCGGGAGATTAATTTCCTCAGGCCTCCTAAGTGGAGCTCGTGTAAAAAAAAAATATATGAAATTACCTCGATAGAAAAAAATTGGAAGTACGCTCCGAAAATTATTATAAACACTTATTATAAATTTATTATAAACAATCACAAAATATTTATTACACACTAACGAGTATACATTTATAATATACTAACATAACATTTATATAAAATTTATTATAAAGAAGTTATATAAAATTGTTACAAATATTCAGTTATTTTACATATGTAAAAATTCACAGCGTTTCTTTAAATGTTATTTTAGACAATCTTCGCGAGATTTTTGTTCTGTTTTATTAAACATTTTCACAATTTTCGCTGAAATATTATCATTTTTAATATAAGCGCGCTCTCTCTAACATTCGTATTTACTATCTTCTTTTTTTTAGCCGGTACACCGCGCTTTAAGGTTGTTTTAATTTACAGCCGTACTTGATGACCAGAACTGCACAACCAGGTAATTCCAAACATTCTTATTTCCCAAATACTGTCATTCCCCATCCCGTAAGACTCACAACATTCCCAAATTTGGTACGTAACCAAACCATTGGGAAGCCATGCTGGGGAAGAACTTGGCTACTCAGGTCTGGTCACAAAATACGACTAAAGCCATTGAAAGAAAGACGTTTTTATTTTGAACGGTGATGGTGTCTTTCACCAGGAATATTTGTCACTCTTCTTAGAATATTAGGAATTTTTTTTTTAGTATTTAGATCGTAAATATCTAACATCATACCTACTATTTTTTTTTATGTGAAACTCTTATTAAATTATATTCAAATTCAATGTTTCAAAGACCCAATCATGTCTGATTACGTCTAAAAGGGATCGAAATGAAAATCTAGTCTCCTTCAACGGAAGCAATCTTCCGAACAGACCCTCCATTGATGTGCTTGGTGTAACCATAAGTGACCAGCTCATGTATGGGGGCTCCGTTGAAGCCGTTGAGTTAAGTTATCCTCTCAAAAACTGGGCGTACTGTACAGGGCCCGCAGATACTTTAATAGTACACAACTGCTAACCCTGTTCAAATTGCAAGTGCGCCCCATGGTTGAATTTGGCAGCCACCTCTGGTCTGGAGCTCCAAAATAACTGAATAATACCCTCGACTCTGTGCAGAAACGGGCAGTCCGTTTGATAGATTCTTCCACCTTAGAGCACAGGCGTCGGGTGGGAATGCTATCCCTGTTCTACCGGTATTTCAATGGAAGATGCTCTGAGGAACTAGCGTCATTGATCCCTTCGTCACCGGTGCTTAGTCGGGAGACACGCCAAACACGCGCCCATCAAATTTATACGGTTGAAATTTGTTACATGCGAACGGGTCGTTTTTTCGACTCACTCTTGAGTTCAACAGCTCGGCTACGGAACGATTTGCCGGCTTCTGTGTTTTCTGAATGTTCTGTGACTAATGTTCATTCCTTCCTCTCCTAAAAAAGACCCTCCACGCAGCATCCCAGAGGACAAAGGCCCTGAGGGAAATTATTTTCATCAGGGCCTTCTGGGTGGAGTTAATTTAAAAAAAAAAAAAAAAAATTTTGACATGAAAAAAAATTGCGAAAAAATACTTCAAAAAAAAAATATTATTTCTTAATATCCGTGGAAAATCGAAAAGTAGAAAGATTTTTATAATGTCATATTTTATTCACTGCATGGTGACAAGAACTTATGGGATGAGCAATGAACAGCCAACTGGAAAAAATTATTTACTCATTGAGACATAAAATTCACCCTGCTTTAGTTTTCATATGTTTTCGCGTTCGTAAACGCGTTTGTGCGATTCATTCGGTTCTTGTATTTCCCGGCCTCGTAACTGAGGAAAAAAAACCTTTAAATTCGTCGCGGAATTCTTTCGGAATAGCAAAACTGAATGTAAATATGTCGCTGGATGTAATAAATATATTTGACCTCATTTTTGGAAACGTCGCCTGAAGATTTTATGACATCATAATGCTTTATGAAAATTAACATCAAAAAGCTACAAATAATTTGAATTTCACAACATGTTTACCTAAAAGTAATTTTATAATATCAATGTTTAGATTGAACAAAAAATTAAATAATTTAAATGCAAAAATTAAATCAAACTCCAATAAATTCCTTTGTGAAGCTACTAGCTGAAGTCTCCGGCACAGCTCGGGTTTTACGCTTAGTTTTTGCAGATCAGATGTAGGCAGCGACCTTCCTCTAGTTTTTAAGGTTAAATGTACAAAATTTCTATAATCTCGGGATTTAACTGTACATTTGCCAATAGATGAAATTCACGCTGCCCGCCCGTCTACTACAGATCCTCTTCTAATAGGAGTTTCTAAGAAAAATCAATATCTATATTTAATATTATAAATGCATAAGTGAGTTTGTTTGTTACGCTTTCACGCATAAACCACTACACCGATTTTAAAAATTCTTTCACCAATAGAAAGCTACATTATCAGAGAGTAACATCAGCTTTATATAATGGTAAGCTCTGACGTTATGAAATTTGTATAAATGAAAATGTGTGTATTTATTACATTTAGCGGCAGGGAGGAAAGGCAGGGGGAAAGTGGGGTTCGCGGAGAAGGGAGAGACGAGGGATGGGAAAGGCGTGGGAGGTGGAAGGGAACGGGGACGCAAGGGAAAGAACATGCTTGGAGAATCAATTCATTTCTTTGAATGGCATTGCAACGCATGCCGGGGACCAGCTGTAGGTGATAAGTGACATGTGGTCTCTTGTCACTCAGACGAATAACCGCCGAGTACCTCACCACGACCCACCTGGCCAATACCTACAGATTTTTCAAATGTTTTTAGTTGAAATCAAACATCAGAAATGTCATCGGAAGCAAAAATTTAATTCATATTTTTTAATCTAAATAATATCGCGAATAACTGGTAAGTAAATAGAATTAATTAATAATTAAAGGGAGATAAAAGTGATATAATCTAACTACTCTGTGTACCCACTTAGTACATAATTTATTTTAGAGTACGTAATAAATCGGATATACCATACATGATTTTTGGCTGTTGTGAAATGCGATTCAAGGTTAGGTGAATTTATTATCAAATTATGACACAACGCAAAGTGTCAAATTATGCGCAGTAAAAATACATGTGAGGAAAAGGTTACCGCAACAACCGGAACTTAGAGACCTTCCACTGGTCGCATTGAAGGATTTTTCACTTATATGTTTACCTAATGCCTCTATTTTTTTACCTAATATCTATTGTGAGCCAGTCTGACTACATTGTCATTGATTATTCATGGTACCTATTATGGTAATTAATGGTAACATTGATATTACTGTTATTGTGCCTTGCATTAAAATTATAAATCTAATCATATGACGACGCAAATTTGATTATTTTGGATATTGGTAATTTTTTTCATCTGCTCCACACTAGAGGCCCTGAGGAAAATAATTTCCCTATGGGCCTATTTCATCTTTGGCGATGCTGTGTGGGGTTTTTTAAGGAAAAGGATGAGAGAAGAGTTCTGGGATGGAATGATATGATATTATTGATATTGTGCCTTGCATTAAAATTATAAATCTAATCATATGACGATGCAAATTTGATTATTTTGGATATTGGTAATTTTTAATTTTTTACATCTGCTCCACACTGGAGGCCCTGAGGAAAATAATCACCCTCAGGGCCTATTTCATCTTTTGGAATGTTGTGTGGGGGTTTTTTTTAAGGAAAATGAGGAGAGAAGAGTTCTGGGATGGAAAAGGGTTTAAGGGGTGGGTAGGAATCTGGGGTTCAGTGTGTCTTGGTCATCCGCCTCCAAGACCTTGACAAACCTTACCCTATGAACCTGGGCGCCCCTGTTAAATCACGAAACGTAGCGAATCACTTGAGGTAACCTATGGCATAGGTATCGGTTATCCAATAAAGGTTCCCGGGGCGGCAGTACCCATTCCCGCCTCCCAAATTGTAATTTTGCAATGGAACACTTTAAGTATTTTTTAATCATGGTGTTTTTTTTTTGTATCGATGACGATATCGATTTACAAGTTTTTGGCTTGACTTGTTCAAAATAATCAAAGGTAAAAACAATGTTAAAATTTTACAATTCAAAAATGTGCGTTTAAGAAATAAGGCAGGTCTGAGTTTAATATTTAATAATTTCGATAAATTTATTTTGATTTTTCTGAGCGTTGAAATGGTCGATATTTTTTAAGTACAATAAATAAACTATTGATATACTGTGTTGCTTTCCTCCTTAGAAATGGCAATCTACCTGATGAAGAACCAATTTGACAAAATCTGACAAAACTTTGCAACATTTTTATATATTTTTTTAAAAAACACAGGAATTTGAAACGTTTGTAATATTATATGATGCTGTTTTTTTTACCGATATCATGTTATTTATTGTGGTATTGTATGTTTTTAAGTATTGCAGTTCATAATTATCACACTGCCTTTAAATTTAAAAAAAATATAAATTTTGTCAGATAAATTAAATTATTCAAATGATTCATTGTAACGTAAGACGAAAAACATAATGAATATAATCACAATATTATAATTACGTGCTTGTAAAGCGATAAAATTATAGAATCGGTAAAAATAAATAATCTTATTTCAAAGTACATCCTAATGGCAGAATCAGAAAAAAAAACATTATTGCATTACTAACATGAAATGGGAAAAAAAATATAGACCACAATAATTTTCTTATCTTAACAGGATGTCTGCATTATTTTTGTCCCATTTTTTGTTAGGTTAGTTTAGATTTGGTTAGGATAGGTTGTGTTAGGTTATACTAATATGGGTTGACTACTATACTACATATGCTCTGTATTTAAGTTAAGAAAGCGAAATATTATATTTCTTTTAACTAAATTTCTTTTAAAAAAAGGTTAGTTTTTAGTGGATATTTGGTTAAGGGTTGTTTTGTCCAAAAATATTTTGTTTATTTCGTCGCGGGATTGACACGCGCGGAACTATTAAAATCATGCCAGGTGCAATTCTAAATGCAGCACAGTGGTTCAAAAAGCATTCCGTATTTTGGTAAAACAATAATTCTGAACAGTTTTGACAAACACATAAAGCGGTAACAGTACGTCATTTAGGCGAAATAATCGAACTGATTTGTAAACCGATGGTAATTTAGACCAGTTTAGCATTACAATAGTGCTGAATATTTCCACAACACGTCGAATATTGCTGAATAATCGACCGCCCGAAGGTTATTTCCGTATCCAATACAGTCTACGAAAAGCTAAGGTAAACGTTTGGGAAAACAAGGTTGTACGGAAAATGATTTAAAGTTGCAATGTTCTGATCTTAAATCAAAAAGGTTCAACACCGGGAAAATATTGGTAAAATTTTCCAGTGTTGTTTGGCTATATTTCATCTTTTATTGTCAATGTTTTGAAAACTTTAGAATGTTGATCGAAGCAGGGTTTCCGATGATTTATAGGAATATACAATTACAACTATTATAATGTATACATGGAATTGGCTTTCGATAACAATAGAGAGCAAGAAGGATTATATTTAGGTAGGAGGTACAAGATGAAACTCGAGAACATAGATTTTAAATGTAACATTAAAAATGGGTGCGTATACTGAATTGCGATAGGTTAATTATTTAGATTGGTTCAATTAACCCTCAGGCCTCGGGCATATTTTGTCAGAAGATCTAATTAAATGGAATATTTTTGAGCGTATGCAAAAACTGAAAACTGTTTTTGAAAGGTGATAAAAAGAGCTGTCAAAGTTTATAAATAGAAATGAACATATTAAAATATGATTTATTTTAATGCAAACCAAAAATTTTTAAAACGGCTAACCTAACGTTTATCAAAGTATAATTGTGATAATGAAATAAAATTAAAATAAACGTATCTTTCACAAATCACCTTACTTTTTGTCATCTTACGTAAAATTATTTAATTAAAAATTCGCACCCTTTTTCAAATTTGCCGTCGGAAATTTTGGCTGTTAAGAGAAGGTGTTAAGGTGTTCAGAGAAGGCTGCGTAAAGTCACCATGGATATTCAATTTATACACGGATAATTGTATGCAAGAATTGAAAGAGATGGGATTGGGCGGGAAATTGAGTAAACTGAAAGTATGTTACCTGTTGTATGCTGATGATGCGGTGCTGATTTCTAACACTACGGAAGATCTACAGTCTCTCGTGTCTAGGATGAACGAAGTGTGTATGAAGAATGAGTAAATGATGAATTTAAGTGAGTCTAAAGTCATGGTGTTTGAAAGAGAGAGTACGAAAACAGTGTGCAATATAGTTGTGAAAGATGAATACTTGGAACAGGTGGATGAGTTTGTGTATCTGGGTAGTATGATTACGAGAGATGGAAAGGCTGATAGAGGCACTGAAACAAGGGTAAATGCAGGTAACTCCATTAACTGAGGACTAAACGCCGTTGGCCCTAATAAAAAAAACTGTCAAAAGAAGCGAAGCTAACAGTCCACATTGGAGTCTTGATACCTAACCTGATGTACGGTAGTGAGGCATGGAACTGGCAGAGGAAGGACGAAAGTAAACTTAATGCTATTTAAATGAGGTCCCTGGGGCGGATGTGTGGTAAAACCATCTATGATCATGTGAGAAATGTGGATATCTGTAAAAAAAATGTAAGGCTAATGTAAGCATAATGAGTGAGATTAAGAAAGGGACCCTCAAATGGTGTGGGCATGTGGAGCGAATAAAAGAAAAAAAGAGTGTGAGAAGGATATATGACGCAAATGGGATGGATGGAGGCGCCCGAGGACATGTCAAGTCAGAATAAATGAAGAGTATGTATGAGACGATGTATGAATGTGAGTGAGTCAAAACAGTAAGAGTGTGCAAAGACCGAATTGTTTGGCGGGCCGTCCTCTTTACCTAACGAAACCTAAACGAATCTAAATTAAAAGACTTACTTAAAGTAGGTACTTCTAAAAGTAGGTACCTACTAAAAGATGCTATTTGAAAATAATTATTTTTAATTAAATAAAAATTTTTGTAAATTATGTACAACTTAGCATTTTTGATGTATACGATACTATCGGTTTGCACAAATACATAAAAAAAGTGCCTTCTTTTAAACGATTTGCTTGTTCTTAATCTACCTTGAATAAACATTCATTAATGAACACGAAAAACTTTAGGGCGAAGTTTGAAATTTTGGTCCTTATTAAAAGTAGAACTTCAGGCATAATGTGAATTATTCGTCAACTTAGCCATTTCATGATATTTAAGAATGGGTCTAAACCGAAAGGAAGACCATCCTTTGCCGTGTTTGTTTATCCTCTCAAGTAGAAGCTAGTATCAATTTATTTTGTTTAGAATCCAAAAACAAATACTCTTAGAGTATCCTAAATTGAAAACGAAGTTTATGAAAAACAAACAGTGCCTGACGTCCCGACAAATGATGATCAAAACAAAAAAAGCAAAATTAAACAATGTCAACAAGCAAAACATCGGTAGTTTGAATCTCTGTTGACATTTTTGAAAAAACAAAATAAATGCTGACCAATCAAACAATTTACACACACATCCACATCGTTATTATGTTTTTTTTTATTAAGTATGCGAATTCTTTAAACACATATGTTTGATTATCACTTTTCTTTTCTTGATTGTATGAACGAAGTGTATGTTTTACCCCATTTCCCGACAATTATCTTTGGAAGGAACTTATACTTGCATATACCTGACGATTTTCTCACATAGAAACATTTTGTAATCATTGAATCATTCACCTACTTGTTTAAAACATATGTATATATGTATAGGTGTGTGCGTGTGTATACGTATAATATAATAAAATAATAATAATAATAGCCTTTATTCAGACAGTAAATTATATAACATTATTTATAATAAACTTTTCACTTATCATGCATCGACTCCCTGTCTGTATGTCACTAGTTGACAAAGGCCTCCTCCAACTGTCGCCATTTCTCTCTATCATTAGCTGTTCTTGTCCATGTACCACCTGCCACGGCTTTGATGTCGTCAACCCACCGTCTAAATGGTCTACCTCGTTTTCTCTTCTTGTCACTTGTGAACCAATTCATGACTAATTTTGACCATTTTTCACTTCCTCTAATTGTGTGGCCTGACCACTTCCACTTTAGCTTTTTTATTGTTTTTATGGCATCTTTTGTTCTTGTTTGCTTCTTAATGGTTGCAATTTTTATTCTATCGGACAGTCTTTTCCCCATCATACTTCTTTCCATGGAGTTTTGACATGTTTCGAGCTTCTTATTGTGAGTTTTTGTGAGTGCCCAAGTTTGACAACCATAAGTAAGTACAGGAAGTATGCAGGTGTCAAAAAGTTTCCGTTTGATAGCTATCCTGATTTCACTGTTTTTCATTATTTCTTTCAAACCCCAATATTGTTTCCAAGCATTTCCAATACGTCTGTCTACTTCTTTTGTGGTTAAATCTAAAGGAGAAATGATTTGACCTAGGTATACATACTCATCCACATAATCGATCAGATTGTTATTGATCTTGATAGGTTCTTGCTTCCCGTTTGTCATTGCTTTGGTCTTTTCTGTGTTCATGACTAGTCCCACCTTTCGGCTTTCTCTATCTAGTTCATTCAACATCATCTGCAGGCCTGCACTCGTCAGCGAGAGGATTATCAAATCATCCGCGAATCTTAAATGTGAAATGTTTTCACCGTTAATGGACAGCCCACATTGTTCCCAATCTAATTGACGAAAGATCTCCTCCAGGACTGCCGTAAAAAGTTTAGGTGAGAGGGGGTCGCCCTGGCGTACACCTCTTTCTATTTTGATTTCATTTCATTCTTTATCTAGTTTAATTTTAGCTTTGCTGTTATCATAGATGTTTTTTAGAATTCTTATGTATTTGATTTCGACACCTTGATTCTTAAGTGCCTGCCAGATCTTTTCATGTTCTATTGTGTCGAAAGCTTTACTGTAGTCCACAAAGCAGCAATAAAAGGTGAAGTTGAATTCTTTACTTTTTTCGAATAATTGTTTGATAACATAAATATGGTCTAAAGTCGAGTATCCGCTTCTGAATCCTGCCTGTTCTCTTGGCTGACTTTCATCTAGAGTCTTGGTTATTCTGCCAAGTATTATTTTAGCGAAGATTTTGTAGATATTTGACGACAGGCTGATAGGTCTATAATTATTTATGTTATTTTTATCTCCTTTTTTGTGCAAAAGTTTTATAGTCGACATTGTCCATTGGTTGGGTATAATTTCACTATGTAGTACTTCATTAAAAAGGTGTTTGAGAATTGGCATTAGGTAGTCTTTATTTAGTATGAGGAACTCATTGGTAATGCCGTCTGATCCTGGAGCTTTATCTTTCTTTTGAGATTTCACAGCTTTATTTATTTCTGCAGAGATTATGTCCGGTACTTCGCTTCCTCCCGTTAGGCTTGTTGCTTGTATAGTATTTTTCCTTTCATACAGTTCGGCAAAAAAGCTAGTAGCTATAGAGATGATTTCTGGGCGACGCTTTTCATATTTGTGGTTCTTATTTATTAAATTTGGTATCCAGTTTCGTTTCTCTAATAGTTGTTTGGTTGCTTTTTTGCTGCCTCCTGTTCTTTGTATGCACTCTTCGAGTAATTGCAATCTATATCTCTGATGGTCCTTTCTCATTTGAGTTTTGATTTTGTTACTAATTTGGGCTATTTCTTTTCTTGTGGTTTTTGACTTCTTAGGGTTTGATATTAGTTCTGCTCTAGATTGTAAGAGTTCTTTAGTTTGATTTCCTATCCATTTTGTTGTCCTATTTTCACCCTCATGTTTGGTTCTTTTATTTGCGTACAGAAGTTCTTCAAACTTATTGTATTTGTTTTGTATATCAGAATCTATTGTGTTTTCTATGAAGTTTTCTAGTTTTTCTCTTAATATTTCTGTACTTTCCAATGCTATGTTATTGATTTTCTTCACCATAAAGGGTCGGTTTTTCTTGAGTGTATGAAGTTGTAATTTAGCTCTAACCATTCTGTGGTTGCTGTTAAAATTTATATTGTTTATAACTCTACAATCTTGAAACTTGTGACTTTTATTCGTTAAGATGTAGTCTATCTCGTTTTTATGGTAGCCATTCGGATGTATCCATGTCCATCTATTGTTCTTACGCTTTTTGTATAAACTATTTAGTACTTTTAAGTTGTTTTCGTAAGCCAATTGTATCAGCATTTCCCCATTTCTTGTTCTTATTCCTGAAGAATATGGACCGAGCACAATTTCCTCTCCGTCTTTTCTTTCGCCTGTTCTGGCATTAAAATCCCCCATTACTATTAAATTATTGTGCGAGTGGGTTTTTATTGCATCTGACAGTGTAGAGTAAAAGGACTCGATTTCTGATTTACTAGATTTTTCTGTTGGAGAATAGACTTGAACAATTGACCACTTTTCATTTTTAGGCGGTAGCTTTACATTAAGCATTACAATACGTTCTGAGATCCCAATAAATTCATCAATATATGGTTTTAATTCTTTGTTTATCAAAAATCCTGTTCCGTATTGGCCCGGTGTTTCTCCTTTGTAGTATAACATAAAGTCTCCATAGTCCTCTATGTTCTCTCCTAGGCGTCGTACTTCACTCAGTCCTAATATCGACCAATGTATGTTTTCTAAAGCTAAGATTAATTCCGCTAGGCTTTCCTTTGTTCTTAAAGAGAGCGTATTATATGTTGCGATGTGTATTATATTTTTGTTTTGACAGGTTTTCTTGGAAAGGGTATGTGGTTGATTATTTATAAATCTAGTTGGAGGGTAGTAGTCTTCTTCCCCCACGGTGACCGGCCGGATTGGGGTGTCTTTACAAAAAGTTGGTTTTGTTAATGTTGTGATAATATGGTTCCTAGTGTCGATGCAGCTTACATGTTTTTTGGAATATCCGATAGTGAAGCCGACTTTCCTCGTTCAACGTAGGAGAGTATGTTGGGTCTTATAATGTCTTTTCCTGGGGTTTTGGTTGAGGAATTAATTTGCCGGTGTGAGGTGGCAGTTGTCGTCTTCTTTTGATTTGAGGAGTTTGGAGAACCTGACTCTTCTCTTTTCCTTTTTTCTGGGTTGTTGTCTCTGTTTTTCTTCACTACTAATTTATCATGTTTTATGAATGCTATGTTTCCTTTTTTCTTTTCTTCTTCAACTTGTAATTGCAATTGCTTTCTTTTTTCTAACACTTCTTTAGAGTAGTCCTCCTTGATGTATATTCCTTGGGGAAGTTTGGACTTATTTCGTAGAATGATATGCTTTTTCCATAAAGTGGTGATAGAAACTATTACAGGGCGATTTTTGTTGTTGATCCGTTTCCCAATTCTGTATATATTGCTAATTTCGTTGCTCTCAAAGTATGTTCCTGATTCAATTATGGCATCTTTTATGCAATCAACAAGCTCACCTTCGGTTTTTCCTGTTTCTTCAACTCCGAAAAATACCAGATTGTTTTTCCTTTTATCATTTTTCAAGAATTTCACTTCCTGTTGTAGTTCAGATATTTTTACTTTTAGGATATTATTTTCTTCTGAAATACATCTCAGTTTCTCATCAAGCGCTTCCATTACATTTTTGGTTACAGAATTTGTTATAAGAAGAGTTTGGTTATTCAGTTTCTCATCTAACATTGTTATTAGCCATTCCATATCTTTTTTCTCCATTTTTGGGGATATTTTTATTGTTATGGCAACACAAAACTTTGTTGTGATATTGGTATCACTGATTATTGCGAACTTCACTTTAGTCTATGATTTGCACTATTTTTGGTTATGCTATAAATTTTTATTGTTGTAAATTTATCACAAAACGTTGATTTAACTGTGTTTTGTTTTTATTCTCTTTGTTTCGGTTTTTATTTTACGCTTTTGAGCAGAAAACACAGTTGATTACACTATTTTGAGCATAAAACACAGTTGGTTACACTATTTTGCACTGAATTTCCGTAAATTAAAGCAGATATCGATGACATACGTCTTATTAGTTTAACGACCGGAACCGGAATCTATTAATAATCTGTATACGTACATGCACGCATATATGTATATGCGTGCATGTGCATATGCATATACGTAGAGAGTGCACACGTATGCATAAACATATATATTTGTGTGTACGTGTATAACGTTTATATATTATATACGCAAAGGTGAATGTATGTATTTACTGATATTTGATTTTGATCCTATCTGTTTTATTCATTTTTATATTATTACCTGTAATTTAATTTATCTTTACGTATTATAACTTATAGTCACGCTTAGAATGTTGAGATGACTGGTGTGCTCATCAATTATTGGAATCTTCGCTGTAACTATTTTGAAAATGTAAATTAACGCCAACAGAAAATATCACATTATATTATAATGTGATGTTTTTTGTTCGCGTTTTCATGGCCAAAAGTATTTTGGTAATTTATTTTTGGGGTGTTATGCCTTCTTTAGCCCGGTTTTAACGGCTAAAGCAGGAGGTAGCGCAACACGGCATAACGCCCCAAAAATAAAAATAAATAAAATTGGTACTCATTATTCACAACTGTATAATCCAATATTTTCGAATTCTCTAAATAAGAACAAACATTTTGACTAAGCATTTTGGGAGGCGAGTATGGGTACCGCCGTCCTTTTTTTTACATGAGCTCCACACAGGAGGCCCTGAAGAAAATAATTTCCCTCAGGGCCTATGTCATCTTTGGGGATGCTGTGTGGAGGGTTTAAATTTATTGGATAACTAATACCTCTGCCTTAGGACATCTCGAGTGCTTTGCTACGTTTGGTGACTTAGCAGGGGTGGCTAGGATCATGGGGTGAGGTTTTTCAAGGTCTTGACGTGGCGGGCCGGATCGAGAGAAACTCATTGAGGAGGTCTTTTGACCTATTCAGCCAGAATCTCCTTGCAACGCAGAGAATTCATACGTCCGTCACTCCTGGACACACTGACCAACTGATTACCACCCACTCCTCGTAACTATTTCCTTCTCAGAACTTAGTCTTCTTACTTTTCTGAGTCCCTCCCCAAACAGCTTCACCTAAGATGACATAGGCCTTGAGGAAAATTATTATCTCCTCTCTGGAGCTAATGTAAAAAAAAAAACTATGGTATGTGATTACACTCCCACCAGTTTTTTTAATTATCAATTTTGCTGCCAGTTCTAACGAATCTAAAACTATACCTACGAGTATAACATTGGTACAAAATACTTCATCATTCACGAGTTATAAATAACCAAAGATTGCTATTTTTACGGCTACGAATAATTTCGATACCGCTAGCGATGTTTTTTGTTTCACCTTCGTCCATTTTTTACAAGGCCGCTAGGAGATTAAAACGTTTATTAATGTTTCACACAAAATGTCAACATTACCCGTGTGACGTTTTGATTTTACGATAGTTTAACTGGCCGTAGCGTTCCGCTTTATTTTTTCATTGATTTCTTCGAATGGTTTCTAAGTATTCAAGAACAAACTGTCCTTATGATATTGTTATTCAGGGTGATCGTTAAAATAGCCAAAACTTCGTCGATATTTGCCAGTATTATGAAAATATTTTATTAACGATCCAGAAAATACAACATATTTTTTTTGGCCGTTAGAATTCTTTATTCTATGATACTGTAGAAATCTTTTGACATTGTTATAACTTAATTAATTGTGAACTAAACACGGTAGTTACAAAACCAAAGAAGTCAAAAAAGTGAGGTTAGTAGTTTTATAACGGAGTGATGACTGTGATAATATATGAGAGAATAGCATGGCACTGTCGGAGAAAGGATAAACCAAGCAGACAGGATGCTGTAGAAATGAAATCTCTTAGGCGTATATATGGATCGTGTAAGTAATGTTGTAAAATAACAAAAATAATGAGATAGGTTTTAGATTTTCACGGCCAAAAGTATTTTCGTTATTTATTGATGGAGTGTTATGCCATTTTGCGCTATCTCCTTCTTATTCGAAACGTTGGCTAAAGAAGGAGGTAAAACAGAAATAATGTATTTTATTTATTTATCATTTTCAATCCAGTCGATCTAAAAATAACCCATGTAGCAGTTATCAACTACTTATCACAATGTGCCATTTACATTAATGGGTATTATTGGGTAGCGGGCACCGCGGCCCGGGAACCATTTATTGGATAACCAACACCTCTGCCAGAGGTAACTCCAAGTGTTTGAAGACTTATCAGGGGGGCCCGGGTTCATGGGGTAGGGTTTGTCAAGGTCTTGGCAACCGATGTGTCTGTTCACCAGGCCAGATCATGAGAGACTGGTTGAGGAGGTCTCTTGACCTCTCCAGCCAGAATCCCTCGCACTACCTTGCACTGCAGTTGAAAGGATGGATTAATATGTCCGTCGCTCCTGGACATACTGAGCTCAAGATTTCCACCCGCTTCTCATACCTTTTTCCTTCCAAGAACATCCTCTTCTTCCTTTTCTTAAAAAAACTTCCACACACCATCCCTTAAGATGACCTAGGTTCTGAAGGAAGTTATTTTTCTCCTGTGTGGAGCATGTTTAAAAAAATAACATTTAACTTATCGTGCCACACCCACCCTCCCCCCTTACCACCAACCCCGCCCCAACCAGCATTCCATACATTCATTCTCGGTACCTTCAGTTTTCAAACAGCTCGCGCGCCACCTAAATTTCGTAATGCCAGAGGTCACCAACACTAAAAAAAGAATTAACCAATTTGGTTCAGAAGTTATGCACGTACCAACATTTCGAAGATTCATTTTTTTATATGGATAGGTAGATATTAACTACGACGCCTTAAATAAAAATATATCAACATCGTTTCCACGGCAACGATTTGTTTTCTGACATTAGCGTTATCTCGCTTTTGTAAGAGACAGAGAACGTATAATAAATATAATATATTCAAATTTATAATTTCATAACGCCAGAGCTTACCATTATATACAGTCTATAGTCCTCGCATATAATGTAGCTTTCCATTCGTGAAAAAAAAAAATCTTTTTATTGGTTAAGGCGTGAAAGCGTAACAAACAAACTCCAGCAGTTTCTCCTTTGTAATATTAGTAAAGATTACTATGAAAATTTTGTACAAATAAATGGTGACCGATTTTTTTTGGTCTGTTTTTGAAAAAACGCATTATTATAAAAATTTTAAAAGATACATGAATGTGAATGAAGCAAGGATTGTGTGAGCCGTGGTGGTAAGTTAGTTTATACTCTTTTCAGGTACTGTTAGAACTTTCAGCGATATAGTATATTATTTTATTAAAAGTACATTGTATGTTCAGAATGTTAAAGTCAAAAAATAATTATTTTAGGTTCTTCAACACTGTCCAACATTTCGTTTTTCTGTAGTCTTACTCCGGATGCGATCATCATTTTTTTAATCGTCCTTTGGATAAATTTCATCATAAAACGATACTTTCAAATTGTACTCATCAAATTGGTATCTTTTATCTGGGTAAGTATTCTAGCCAAGTACTTACCTAGATATACTTAAATAACGGTCGGTTCTGCTTAGAGATAAATTAATTCCTTAATTAATTTATTTTATTTTATCTCATGTTCGCACGATATTTTTACAAATATTCCTAATATCCAAAATATAACATCAGCTGTCATTCACTTAACTAC
This sequence comes from Glyphotaelius pellucidus, assembly GCA_936435175.1. Taxonomy (NCBI): domain Eukaryota; kingdom Metazoa; phylum Arthropoda; class Insecta; order Trichoptera; family Limnephilidae; genus Glyphotaelius; species Glyphotaelius pellucidus. Next base: position 11,235,810 of record OW386558.1, read on the forward strand.
AGCAATACAATTTTGCCATTATTTTAATAAAATATAACAAGTACTTTATATGGATGCGTTAAAAATAAATATGCAACAAAAAGTGGGTTAAATTATTTCAATTTAGTAATGTCAATATTTGTTGAAAAATGTTTGAAAAAGAATCAAAATTCATAAAAAAACTTGACGAATAATAATTTACATAAAAACTAAATCCAATCTGTTGAACTTCAAACATATAAAACCGTGACTTAATCATAAATTTTATAACACACTTTATTTACTACAGTTAAATTGTTTATTTATTGTTAAAAAAATAAGTTCGAAATTTAAAAACATGGGTAAGTACTGATTGTAAGAGTTCTTGTCTATAACGGTTTAATTCGATTTTTTTTTCTTAGTTCCCCTCCAGGTATTTCTTTTAATTTTTTTATTTGACTGTAACTCAAAATAATGACTTTGGAGGCGGGTGTGGGTACTATTTATTGGATAACAACTTCTCTGCCATAGGTCACCCGAAGTGGTTAGCTACGTTTAGAGTTGCCCGGGTTCACAGGGTAAGGATCTTGGCGGCGGATGCGTCTTCTTAACCGGAGTGAAAGCCATTATTTTCTTTTCTAAAAAGACCCTCCACGTAGCATCCCTAAGCTTGATATAGGCTATCTAAAAACTGACTGTTTTATTTCCATTGCGGTGCATATATAATTTGAATTCATTGCAATTTTTTTTCGACCGCTTTGGCATTAAGTTTTACGATTACTAATATTACACTTAAATGTCTTAAAAATATCTCAATGGCATATCAGTAAGTAAGTTAAAATTGGGTTCGTAATAATCGGCTATGAAATGTCGTCCAAAGAAAAAACTTTTTTACAATCATCCAATCTTTTATGCAAAATATTTCACAGGAGCATTTATTATTATTTTTTCTTTACACTCATCACTGCGTAATGTCTATTCTGATAACGACCTCTGGTGTCGATCAAATTGTAATAATTACGGGTATAATAATTTTTAAATTTGATATCTATTTTAAGCTGAAAACGCAATAACAGAAGAGCAATTCAGAATATCCAGATTCATCAATAATTATTTAGTGAAAAAAATTCTTGGATATGTCCAAAGCGATTTTTTTTCTGAGATATAGGGTATTGACTGTTGATTACTGTTTGTTCAGCATTTTTTAGTTATTCATAAGGTAACACCAGAATTGTATATATAAATGTAAAAGGACATTACGGGTTAAGCCGGGAATTGTAACAAATAAACCAATTGACAAGATTTTGGAATGACGAATATTTTCAATACACACGTACATTTTTTACCACTTTTCCGAACAGTTTTACACCGCTATATTATTTAACCCCTCGGGCTAATTTGTTTGGTTTTTGGAACTTGTAGGTTCCATAGAAAGCGATGTGTCTTCTTTACTACCATAATTAGAAATACGTTCTAAATAGTGTTAGAAAGAGAAAACACCAGGCTTTATATATAAATTAAATTAAAATACTTAAAAATAATAATAATAATTACGATGAATTCAAAGTTCCGACCGCAATTTAAAAAAAAAAATTCACGAAGCTTTGAGAATTTTTTATGAATTATTTTAACATAAGACTGCAAAAAAGTGAATTGACGATAAAGTTTGTAATCACATTTTTGTTATTGTTTTTGGGGTGTTATGCCGTGTTCCGCTACCTCCTTCTTTAGCCAACGTTTCGGACAGCGTTACAGTGTCCATCATCAGGGCAGATGATGATGGACACTGTAACGCTGTCCGAAACGTTGGCTAAAGAAGGAGGTAGCGGAACACGGCATAACACCCCAAAAACAATAACAAAAATACTTTTTGGCCGTGAAAACCTAAAAACATACCTTTGTAATCACAGATTTTTATTTTTTTTTTCAGTAATTTTGGTTGGAAAAAACATAAAATTAGCCATTTTTAAAACTGTTTGTGCTTGCATTCAAAATTATAAAATTTGAATGTTTGTTTATCATCTCCTTTCAACAAATTTTAGTTTTCAGTTGCGTTTAAAAATATTCCATTTATTTGGATTTTATTGCAAGGCGGAAAAATTTTGTCCTTCCGCAAAAAATAGGCCCGAGGCTTGAGGGGTTACATAAAGTGGTTAAAAACGAATGTATGTATTTATATTGTAAGTATGTATTGCAAACCAGAAAGTAAATGGTTTTTACGAATAAAGATTATTTGATTTTGTGTATTGTAATACAAACGTAGGACATCATTTTGGTTGAAATGTTTCACTATTATTCTTCATGTATTGTATTAATCTCGTTCAAGGTTTGTTAGCAAATGTAGATAATTTCCGCTTAAAAAACGATTACCCTGTATAGTATATAGTGTGTAGCTACTGCACGTATGTAGATTACACAGACGTGATAAGGTTATTCCAGCTGATTCATAGTCGATCAATTGTTTTCATGAACATTCAGAAAGAACGAGCAACTGAAGTTAAAGAAATTTTAAAACTATAATAATAACCCGCAAAATAGCCAATATTTGAAAAAATTTCACTTCCGTCATTATGAGCTGAAAATGTTACTTGTGTTGTGCTGCGAGACATAGCTCGCACAGAATTTGAACCTTTGATGCCTGTATGGGAACCAGACGCAGTTATCTTCTCAAACAATAACTGCCTTGTCAGCAATTTTTATTATTTTTTTTTTATATGAATACCGGACAACAGTCCCAACTGCTTCCGTCTGGAGCCAGTGAGACTATGGCATCCCCAATTGGGGTTTATTGTGAGGCTGAAGGTAGTGAGGAGGGGAAGGAGATGGGGAAAAGGAAGATGGGTAGTTCCTGGCTATTCAGATCTGGTCACCAAACACGGCCAAACCCATTTCAAGCAACTTTTCAATTCTGAATGGTGGTCTTTCACCAGGGCGATACTGAGAGTATCTTCCACTCTGGAACGAGCCGCAAATATACTATATTTTATTTTAAATGAATAAATTGTGAAGGAACACAAATTCATCAAATAAAATTATTTGCCACGCCGGGATTCGATCCCGTGACCTTCGGAATGCTAGTCAAGAGCCTTGCCGCTGTACTACGCCGGCCGTCATTATTAATTAACATTAAGGCGGCGCTTCTCGAATGAAAAAGAAGAAGATGGAGAGATATGTAATTTCGAATGTTGGACAGAGCGCGCTAATATTTTAAGTGATAAATTTGCAGCGAAAAAGCTTAATAAAACATGACTCAATTAAAATAGAGCAAAAATCTCGTGAAACGTATCTTAAGTATTATTTACAGAAACACTGAATTTTTTCACAAATTTAACTTGTAAAACAATAGAAATAGACTTGTTTTAAATAATTTTCAGAGCATTTGCGATTTTTTTCTATGGGGGGAATTTCATATAATTTCCGTTTCGGCGTGGAACGATCTAGATATTATCTTTAAAAATAAAATATGTTTTTCTAAGAGCTTAAAAACTTCAAATGTTTAAGGGAGATATGTAAGAAATCGATCGAATTCGGATAGTGGCGGCTTAACGTTAGGTAACTTTGTGTTGCAGCTATCTAATGAAAACTGTTTCAGGAGAAACATTTATGCAACAAGAGGGCAATTGTTTAAATTAATCGCAAAATGTTATTATTGAATAATAATTGGGATTGTGACGAATTTTTTCATGACAACATTGTTTTTAAAAATTATTGATAAGTTTGTATTACCCAAAGATATTGAAATATAAGGAGACGCTATCGGCAGTTTTTACTGTGCCTCCTGGTGTCGCCGGTATTTTTCACCAATACCACGATAAAAAAATTTACTAAATGAACGAATTCTTTCCGTATTCAAACTATATTGTTAACCAATACTACTGCACAACCTCGAAAAATCAATCAAATTTCGTATTCATTAGGTAGTAGTTCCGGCGACAGTCAGGCGGATATCATAGCATATCTCCTTATATTTCAATATCTTTGGTATTATCGGTTTCAGAATAACAGAAGAGGACTTACATGAAGATTTACGTAAGAGACGATGGATAAATCTAATTTAAATTTTTTTTTTGTGAAGAACACGCCTATTTTCAACTGTCTAGATCCAGTGAATCTGTGGCATCCCAAGCGGAGTACGTTGTGAGACTGAATATAATGGGAAAGAAGAAGAGAGATGAAAACACCTGGTTATTCAGATCTGGCCTTCAAACAACGTTTCCATTCACAATGCTGATCTTTTACCAAGCCTAACTGAGAGGACTTACCACTCTGTTCCCAACGTTTGGTTTCAATCACCAAAATTTATAAGAATCTAAAGTTAACACAAAAAATACACGAGTTGATGATTGCATTTTTAACTAAAATAACGAACTAACAATCGCAATGTACTTGAACGGGAAGGCAGATGAATGTACCATCACCATCATCTGCATTGGCATACGCTTTGTCTGCATTCACATTGATGCATCGTCACTTATGTTATCCTTCGGTTAGACTCTACTGGCATCTGAAGCAAACTTAACCTAACATAATCAAACATTAGAGCACATAATACATTATCATCAATTGTAGTAACATGTTTATATTGAAAGTGGGTACTTATGTACTCGAACAGTCTATAATACATATAATGTTGGTTTCTAATCAGTTTCACGGTTTCATTAATAAACATTATGTCCAATATTTGTGGTCAGAAATTATTGTTCGACTATCAGTGCATTTGAAATAATCGCGTTCCGGTGCATATTTCTTAGATAATTTTTGACATCTAAATCATATTAATTCGACCAATGTATGAAATAATAATTTAAATTATTTATTGTCAAAGAATCTATACATAAAAATCAAAAATCAGTCATATTAAATACATGTAGGATTACGAAAGATTTTTTAAATATTTATATTGAGGGATCAGTAGGATATATCGGTCCAGTTAAGAGTTCTATCGAGCCGAACCCTCTGATATGAAAATATCTGGAGTCGGTGAATTATTTTCCCATTTGGTCTCTGGTAGGTTGACATGTTGTTCTTGTATTGTTTTGTATTTATTATACTTATACAGTGCAATTGCATAGCGTGGATTGACTATAAGATCATTTGTGGAAAAGTGTATGGAAGGGTTAAGTTTTTCCTGTGGGGAAGATTCAACCCGGACATAAAGTCAAAAGAACATATACAATTGTTCTTTGTTCAAAAAGAGGCAATAATTAAATACAAGAATCTGATTATTTTATATGAGAAAATTATTGAAAAAAATGTTTCGAAGTTTGCATTTTAGCATATTATTTTTTAATTAATTACAACTTTAAGAAATCCATTTTTGGATTGTTTGTGCACGTAATCCTGCAAAAGTATATATAATATTAGTAATTTTTTAAATGATTTTTTGAAAGCATATAATAATAACATTATATTTTAGTTGATTTTTTTACTGATCATTGATGTTAAAATTGTTTATATTATTTAAATTGCTTAAATATACTTTAATCTTAATATTTTCTCAATTTTAAAAACGATTTGAAATTTTAATTTTGTTATGTTTTTAAAGAGAATAAATTGAATTAAATTGAATTGAATTAAAATGCTTAAAATACCGAAACAATGCGATGAATGAAAATTTGATTAACGTTTTTTGTAAGACCAATGAAACTGAACGATTTTATTATTCATGTTACGAAGTGTGTTTGTTAGAGAGAATTAACATAATTTCATTTATATTCTTTTTATTAATACAATAAAACACATGTAAGACTTACCGATTGTATAATTAGCATCCAAGTACACGAGTTCGTATATCCAAGTTTCTCAAACAAAAAATACTTCAATGTATTTTTAAATTACTTAACTGCGTCTTTTAACAATCACAAAAAACTGATGTTATTCATTTTAACTTTTTATGCATACCATTGACTAATTATTATTAAAAAATTAAAAGCAACACATTTAAAGCAAAAAAAAAAACACTAAAATTATTTAAAACATCTTTGTTAAAACGTTTATTTTTTTGTATTAATCGAAAACATAACAGTAAAAGACACTAACGTAAAATTTTAATGTTATTGTTTGATTGTTTAAGGATCTTTGTTTTTTTTTACGTTCGACTATTAATAGATTTTTTTAAACTGTTTAAATTTTATTTTGGATGTGATGATTTTTAGCACTAGAATCACCCGCAAACACGTAAACTGCATCCAAAACTGACTGCACTTTCAGCATAGCGTGTAAAAGAATGCTAATGTTTGAACCGGTTCAAAAATTAACAACGCGCACGCCGATTCAAAATTTCCGAATCGGAAAATCCGGCGCCGGAAAATCGTTCGGCGCGTAAATCTGCTCTGCCCGGCGGCACTGCCAACTTCACACTGGCGTGGGTCTGAACCCGCCGAACCGTCCCCCCCACCAGCTCGATCCCCCCTTCTGCGTCCCCCCCGGGCCCGGCCATAGCTTGCAGTCCGCCTCCCTCCCCTCTCCCCCGATCTCCCCGGCTTGTAGGCCGGGACCCAGCCGCTACGTGCAACGAACAAGTTCTACGTTTCAAATGTGCCTTTATGTAGGTACAATTGCTACGTGCAACGTTCAAATTCTACGTTGCAAATGCGCATCTACCACATTTGAAAAAAAAAAATTCTTTTACGCCCTTTGATTTCGGGGATGTTATGTTGAAGGTTCTATTTGAGGACAGAACATTCTGAGAAGGAAAAATATAAGGGTTGAATATGAAATCACATTGTTCAGAAATCCAGAAGTTAGAGACGTATGAATCCATCCCTCACAAGATGCAAGGTCACATGTTAAAGGGTCCTCCCCGGATCCGACCCGCTACAGACCTAGATAAACCTCATCTAACAAACTCGTGTTCCCCTGCTACGTCACTAAATGTAATGACCTGCCTGGTCTCCCAAATTGAGGAGGATTAATGGATTACCAAAGTAAATTCAATTTGATCTTGTTTCACGTGAAAATGAGAAAAACATCGTCAAAACGTTGCCTTAGTTTTTAATTGTCCAAACGACCATTTTAGAATTTGCTCAATCTCCACTTTCAAATTAAAAGTTAATTATAAAAATAATAGTTAATCACTTAACTAAGAATAATTTAAACTAATGAGACCTTTACTTTTACGGAAATAGCTTTATTTTAAACACCTATCAAAATGTTTCATTGAAATAATGAAAGAAAACCTTCTCCTGTAAAATTTTCTAATGGTTTGGACAATTAAGAACTATGGTGAATTATGTAAAAAAAAAATGGAAATTTAATAATTTATTTTTATACAACATATTACCAATTTCATTCGCTCATCAGGGGCCTAGGAGCTGAAAGAACTTCTAGAAACTGGCGACGTCATTTTTCTTACTAATCGGAATAAATTCTGTAGGAATAGATTGAATTTAGTATGATGATGAACAATTCAATTTAGAAATTCGTTCATGGACGTATTACGTGTAGGCTACCAAGGCAGGCCTGTACCATGATACTTTGACGTATACGTAACTTCGACGTGCATTTATCTATGTACGTTCTACGTTTGCAATTAATGTGCACATTGCATTTTGGCACCCGTTTCGGTGGTTTTGAAAATGCAACCCGGAAAATATATTCGCGCGATGGCGGTCACACGTCAGATTGCAAATAGAGGTCGAAATTGGAAATGGGTCCGGGAGACGATAATTTACGCATATAACACGGTTTATATTCGAACTTCCAGCCGATGGCGGATTGCGCCCTGCGGTTTTTGCGTTGTGATGAACTTCAAGTGTCAAATATGAAATTTTGTGGGATTGTTATATAACAGTCATTTTAATTTAATTAAAAAAAAAAATCTCTTTGTAAAACACCACTTACTTAATAATTTAATAATACACATGTTTCAATATTAAAGGTTCGTTCGCCAGGATAAGATTAACATTAATAAAAATAACAAAGGACAAACAAGTATAGACAAATAAGAACTAAAGACAAAAAACATTAAAGAGAACAATAAATATTATGCTTAAAAGTATCTTAAGAATCAATTACATCAAAAAAATATTTAAAAATTATTTTGGAATACGTAAAAATTGCGCACAAACAAAAATAATCAAGATGTCAAAATAACAAAAAAAAAATGATTAATCTGAAAATAAATTTATGAGATGGCAATTTAAATAATATTTGGTTATTGATAATATTTAATTGACAACAACACTTTTTCTAATTACTAAGTTATCTAATTGTTAACCCATTGTGTTGTTGTGGAAATTTTTTAACCCTTTATTTATATCGAAAAAATCTTTTTTTCCAAAATGTTGTTGGCAAATACAGAATTATAATTATTATTTAAACACTTAAAAATTATTAAAACAATTAAAAAATTTTTAGTATTTTTTTAGTGTACGATTATTTCAAATCTAAGAGCTTCATTAGTTCTTCCATTCATTCCTAAGCCAGTTATTCTGCAAAACGAACGAAATTATTAAAAATGTTTTGTATGTTAACAGCATATCTGAAACTCGGGAGGCCGCGCTAAAATTTGTCAAAGATCGGTTGGAATGTTTTTTATCATTTGTAGACCGTTCTCGCAAATATTGGTAACTGACCATAGATGATGGATGTAGTCAATATCGTATTGATATAGTTGTCCGTGCATTTTTATCCATTTCCAGTTTACATTTGGAAGGGATTAAGCAAATAGGCATTTTTATTATTTATGTATTTTTAGTACTTATTAATTGCCTGAGAAATAACATTTTTTGGGCTTCTCACGATCTCTAGATCAGAAATAAAAATGATCTTATCACTTCTACTGTGTATGTAATATATATTTTTCGACATGTTACTCGAAACACCAACAAATTTTAAATCTTTATACAACCGAATCAATCCCACTTCTCAACCCTAAAATTATATCGTTTACCCCAAAAACAGTGTTTTTGTTTTTAAATCCATCAACCGAAATCTACCCCTTTCCTTTGTCCAGTTTACTTTTAAAATAAAACACATTCAAATAAATATAAAAATCTATATTCTTGTTTGAAAAAGCAATCTGCTTACATTCATTTAACATTCCGTACCAAATGTTTTATTTAAACACTGGTAGGTAGTTTGTTGGGAAAATGCTTGGATTGTTTTTAGGTATTTTATCAAACAAGAAAAATGTTTATTTAAAAAATTTTAAAATGACGAGTTTTAGGTTCTCTGCCGTGGATTGTTTCTTTAGGATACGCAATGAATTATTTATATACTATACTATATTTGTGTAAATTTATTCACAAAATAATTTGAAATAGAATTATGCTAATTGCGGGATGAAATAACAAAGGAAGACTTTCTTGAGACACTTTAAAGAAACGTTACTAAACAATATGTTAAAAAATAGGGAAAAAATAACTGATCTAAATTTTAATACAAAACGCGTTTTGGGTCTGTGCAGAAATTAAATTACGATTACTTATTCGAAATAGATGACATAGTAATGAATGGTCGTAGGTAATTTACAGACCATTACTAATATATTTATGTGACCGGTTAGTATCTGGGTGGACCCACCCAAGCATCGTGGGTTCCGCTGTTAGCAAAGTCCTCCATCATTGCACAACATTGCATCATTGCCCTTCAAATGTTGGCAGTCGGAATTATTCAAATACTGTTAGGTTCTTTGTAATCCGGTACAGCTTTTTTTCTCAAATCAAAAATCTTAATGGGGAACTTAAAATAATTTAAAATCCTCTCATTTACAGATAAAATTTATTAGAGAAAAACTTAACTTGCAAGTTATGTTTATGTTAGTTTTCAATTTGGGAGGCGGGAATGGATACCGCCGCCCCAGGAACTTTTATTGGATAACCAACACCTCTGCCATAGGTCACCCCAAGTGGTTCGCTACGTTTGGTGATTTAGTAGGGTTGCCCGGGTTCATTTCAAACCTCACGGTTTGTATTCCTACCCACCCCTTAAACCCTTTTCCTTCCGAAAATTCTCCTCTATTTCCTTTCCTTAAAAAAACCCTCCACACAGCATCCCCAAAGATGACATAGGCCCTGAGGGAAATTATTTTCCTCACGGCCTCCTGTGTGGAGCTCATGTAAAAAAAAATGCCGTAAAATATTAACATGTAAATATGCAATACGAATATGAATAAAAAGTTTCGTTGTGAAAACCCAATTCTTTCAAGAAAGGCACATAAATACAACATAGTATATATAGGTGATTCAATCCAACTTTGAATTTGCACGCTTTTCTTGGAAGAATTGAGGTTTTGTAGGAACAGAACTGTTTATTCACTGCGTCATCCATGAAGGAGGAGATTATGAATTATTTTTAACTTACCCTTAAAAGTTAATATTGTCTAGACATATTGTTAATATGTCTAGACAGCAAACATCATATAAAATAGAGCACCAGGAAAAGAATAACAGGTCCTTTATCAAATTTTAAAAGGTTGAAAATTTCTGCCAAAGGTACCCATCTACAATCTCTCAAATACTTTCAAAATGTTTGGAAGCGTATTTGAAAAGGATGGAAATGGTGTTTTTGGTATCTTTACAGTGAAGATTCGTTCTTAAAACGTCGTTAAACGAGGGTTTATTTCTCGCTTTAGCATTAAATGTATTTTTATTATTTTTCTTTGAAAATAAACGTGACAGGGCGTATTTGTAAGTCAACAATAAACCAAGATGAAATGTACATTAATCCGTGATATCCAAATTGACAGACTTGCCCTGAGTATCATTTCGATAAGCAGGAGGCAAATCACGTGACTATATGTTTGGAACCAGAGGGGTTCAAGAGTGCTTTGAATAAACTACGATATCAGTCTTACGTTGAATGCCGAAGAGCGCACATAAAAATTACCAGACTCTGCGCAGAAAAGTAAAGTCCGCTAAGTAATGTAACCTAATGCAGCTCAGTCCACTACGGGACTTATCTGCACAGGATCTGAAGGTTCGATTTTAACCGAACCGGCTGGCGTAGCGATGTTAAAAATGAGTGAAATGCGAAAATTACGACACGTTTATAAAAGTGTCTTGACTAAATATTGTACCAAAATAATCAATTTTGGGAAAAAGTCCGAATCTTTGAAATGAAAACTTCTTAGCACCGTTGTAATTTGAAACTCGATGAAACGAAAAAAAGCGACACTAAAAAGAGTCAAACAAATACATGTTGGGATTGAGTCTGGGAGAGAATGAGATAGACTAATCGGTGTCCTCTGTGTGTAGTGCTTCGTAGAAAAAAATGTTAAATAATTTTTTTACTTGGTAACCACATAAACCCAACAATATCTCACACTATTGATTCTCTGCATTTGTCTCATTCTCTCGAAGTTTAGTTTTCTCTGGGTTTCACGTCCACAGCGTGTGAACCGCACATATGATTTTTTATGTTTACCCGATTTAAGATTTGTAGTTATGTTTTTACGCAGCCAGCAACTTGCACGCTTTTGTAAAAACGGATAGTAATTTGTAAGCGGATTTTGCTTTCACGAACCAAAAAGTGATTATTACAACGCGAGCTAACTGTGTAGGTACTATCAAATTCATTTATTAACAAATCACGGAAAAAAAAGACTGTCAAGCCCCCTCCCGCGCTCCGCGGGGTTTCTTCCCCTTTGGCTGGTCTATCAATTTGAATGTCTACGACAATAATTTAATTTTTTAGAAACTCGGGTAAACGACAAATGTGATCTATCTCAAGAATAAGGGGTTACATTGAGTTGGGTAGGAACGGTTTTTGTTGAAAAACTGTTTTGTTGCCGAGACCTTAAATAATGTTATTTGAGAAAAAAAATATTCCATGCCATGTTTATTCCATTTTTCCGCATCATATGAAAATCAGGAAACCGTAAAAAAAACATTGTCATGAAATAGACGAGTTTTCAAAGTATGCACATACAAAATCTAATGACACATTCTCAAAATACTTACCCAGGACGGATAGGGTGATTAATGTCCTTTTGAGAACGGTTTTAGTTTTTAAATAAGGAACGATTACTGAAATAATATAACAACATTTGAATTATTTCTAAATTAAACTTGGTTAGAAAATTCTCTAGCGCATGAAAATGAAAAAAACCCGGGATTTCAAAAATTATTAACAAAACAGTTCCAATTATTAAAATGACGTATTAAATAATTTTTTTGGTAAAAGTATTGTATTTTTGGTGAGTACTTTTAATGAATAATTCTTCACTCAATTCAAAATTCAAATCAATTCTGAGTTCAAAACAGTTCACAGAACCATATTTATCCAGGAAATTATTATTTTTAATCATTTTATTGGTGAACGATTTTTTTTTCTGTGAATCCAAAATAAAAAAAAAACACATTATTGAATTCTTCCCATTATGCAGAAATTTTACCAATTCTTTGAAATTAATAAATTAATCTTTCAAATTAGTATTAGTGCTTATCCATAAATAGCACTAGGTATAAGACAATTTAGTTATCTATAGATGGCGTTTAGCTGTCGATATTGTGAAAATAAGGTGGGAACCTAAAGGTATGGGTCCAGATTATTTCTACCGCCTGCAGAATAAGATGAAAAAGCCCATTGACAATTTATCACAATAAAGTCCAAAGTGTTTTATTGACCCCGGAGATCTTATTAAGAGTTTCAGAGATCCCAAAGTCACGATGTAAACGAAGCGCTTTTAAAGCTAGTACCAATTTTTAAGTGAACCCTATATTCCCCTAGAAAATGACCTCAATGCTTCAAAATGTTATGTTAGTGTTTTAAAAATTAATCAATTATGTTCAATAATAAATAGAAACCCTTTAGAACTTCTCAACCTTCATCCATTTAAGTGTCAAAAATGCTGATTACTGAGAGCAAGGTGGGTTCAACATGGCAAATGCAAGGATTGGGTTCTAGTTGAATGAAAAGAAGATACCTATTAAAAATAGTAAAATATATTGTGGATTAAAGGTTTTACTTAGGTAAATAGATTGATTGTGATACCGTGCTAAGTAGAAGTGAAGCTGAAGCGTAGCATGTCGAAACCTCGTTTTGTAGAAAAAATTTCACATCGCGATAATGGAAGGGCTGCAGATAATTGGCTTCCAGCCAAAAGGGCCTTCCAGAAGTAGGACAGGCGAATGTCTTCAGATACCAAACATCCCTCCAGGATTATTCCCAGTCAGCTCTCAAGACGGCGAGAATCACATCCAAGATAGAAAATCACAATTGTAGAGATTTTTAATTGATTCGTCGTGTTTCAGTCGAGAGGATCGCCCAACGCTCTGGGTAGCCACACAAAGAATGACTCCCTTCCCTTTCATATCTGCTTATTTGAATCTGCCTGCAGGATCAACAACTGTTCCATTCCAAAATATTGCAAAGCCGGCAATCTGACGGATGCCTAATTGTCAATTAGCAAGTACTGGATATGTCACACCCCGATATCATAAACATAGTGTGTGTTAAAAGGTTCACACACCTTTTACAAATGCTTTCGTGTAACAAAATCTCCTTACCCAACCTTACCCAATCTCTTCAGCCTCACAACACGTTGTTTTTGGTGATGCAACAGTCCCAGGGTCTCTGGAAAATTGATACTCTTATGAATGCACATAAAAAATTAATGAAACGATTTTCATACTTGTTACTAGTAGGTATCTAACCCACTAAACAATTTCTAATTTACATTTCCCTTGGCGTTTAAGTTAAAAATTTTGTCGTAAATTTGAACCAGAATTTTGAAATGTTGAGTTCATACTTACCTACCTCATAAATATCTTAAATTAATAAGGGAAAAACGTGGGATTAACCTTAAAAGACCGGGATTTGATCAAAGCTCCTTGATGGGAAGTCTTTCCCGTTGCTAAATACATAAACATAGAATTCCTCGACCAGGCTCCTGAAAATTTGTTGGCCTATTGTTTGTCATAAACCAATTCATAGAACGACCTAAAAATTTTAAAGGTTAATTAAAATTGTTTTTTGAATACCTAAATTTATTTAAACCTAAACAGAAATTTCATCGTTTTTGGCGGTTTATAAACTTCCATTGTTAATTAAATTGAATAACTTATTCCATAATGATATCGGAAATTTAGTAGCAAAATTAATCATTAAATGTTTTCAGAAAATTTTAGCAAAACTCAAACAATTTTTTTTTCAATTACAAATCATTTTTAATTTTTATGAACCCTAATTTCCTAGCATTGTCTTATAATGTACCGCACAAAACTTCTGTTTCCAATTGGGCGTAGCCAATAGGACTACGACATCCCCAATTACAGTATGTTGACATGCTTTAGGGAGTGAGAGAGAACGAAAAAGAGAGGAGGAAGGTTGGGAAGTGTCTGGTTATCTGGTCACCAAATAAGCCATTTCAAACAATGTAACGATTCCAAATGTTGATTTTTCACAAGCGCGATACTGAGAGTATCTACTCATCTCTCGTTATATAATTTTTTAATTTTTTTTTATACGAATACCGTAGAAGAACCCCAACTGCTCCTGTCTGGAGTCAGTGAGACTATGGCATCCCCATTTGGGGTATGTTGTGAGGCTGAAGGTAGTGGGGAGGGGAACACCTCCAGTGTCCCTGCATTCGTTGTAAGTAAGCAGTGTGCAAGTGCTTAACAGGAAAAATAAAATGCAAAAATATGTAAGTAAAGCAAATATAAATTAAATAGGGCAAAATAAAAAAACTCATTCATGAGACTCCGTGAGGCGGCATTGCATCCTGTAAAAACCTGCAAGCACCTGTATAAAATGGAAAACATAAAAAATACAATAAATCTCAAAAAATTGGCAAGTAGCAACAAAAAATGTGAATGGCACTCGGTCTGACCATAAACCACACTTAGCTTCCGTGTACCTTAGCCAAGGACTGTCTCACACTCAGTGAAGCCTCAAAGAATGTTAACTGAATATTTGGGGTAAAATACCCGAAGACTAAAAGAAAATTCAACATTGAGTAGTCAGAGGCAGGACAAAGGACAGTCAAGGTCGCTTGATCAAGCCTCAAGCCAAAGATTTGAGAGGGATCTGCAAAACGCATACATAATGTAAATAAATATGAAGCAGGAACGAGGTCCATCACAGCCCCATACCGGGATACACGTCAGAATTGTGAGTAATTGTGTAGTAGTAGTATATTGCTTCCTAATGGCGTAAGCTAAAAGTCGCATACATTAGTACTTATCGCCAACAGTTCCGCCTACCGAATCATTGCAGCGCTATGGAAATGTTCCTGAAGGGACGAATGCACACTGTCAGAACACTTTTCAACCACCACATGGGAAGCTTGTATGGCGCAGACTGACGCCGATGGAAGACAATCATTGCCATTGTTGGCGTCCAGCGTGCGTGCTGATGCTAACGGCAGGGTTGGAGAAAGCTCTCACATATTTAATACAATTAGCTGCTGCATCTGCCCCAAATAATAACTAGCTCAAGATTTGGCACAAGCAGGGTTCCTCGTAAACTCAGGGCTAGTGCTTGTGGTTCGGAACTTCACGTTTCTCCATTGTCCCAGGGCCTCCCTCGTCAAGCAAAACACGGTAGGTTATCACATAAACAGTTTATTCAATTCTAGGAGACACAATAATACATAAGGAACGATCCTAGCTGAAAGTTTAGTTTGAATGTCCGTCTCTCTTCTCTAACACGCGTGGCTAGGGTTAATACATTTAATTGCACACAAGGGATAACATGGTAATTGACTCACGTTTGGTTTTGGGCCAACAGCGGCTCCACGCGCTTGATTCTATCAAGCTACGCAGCGTCCATCGGAGACCGGAAACGCACACGGCGAAACTGAACTGGTGTCGCCCATGTTCGGGCGGTACGTGGGCCCTCTAAGCCGGCTTGCTGGAGACTGAGGAGCTTGCGGTCGGCGGCGCGTCTCGCGGCCGCCCCGTTTGTCGCTCGCGGGAGGGGATGGTGCGCGCGCATCTATATGGCGCCTTATTCTCCAGTCCGTGGAGAAGCCTAATTCTCGAATTTGTAACGTAACACTTCCCCCCTCGCCGCAATAAAAGCGACGTGGTAATGGAGCTGTAGGACTAATAAATCCTCTTACCTTTTCAGCACTTGTGCCAAAAACATTTAAGAGAAACGAGGAGAGAGAGAGAGAGAGAGAGAGATTCCTAGCTGGAGAATAGTTATGAACAGAACACAAAAGAGAAGATACATGGTGTAACAAGGAATTGTCAATAAATGTATATAAAGGCAGTGGCATACATAAATACAGTTGCAAAGAACAAGGATCTGTTGAAGAAAGGTACAAGGGTTATGCAGTGATAGAAAAAAAAAACTCTAAAATTGTATCATTGGTCTGTGAGCTAATGTTTGCGAACGTGGTTTGCGTAGGATGTCTGGGGTGGTTGAACGTTTCACTGAAGTTACAAGGTTACTTTGTCACAGTAACCTGGCCCATTTGAGATTACACTCAAGGGACACTAGGGCCTTTAAGAAAATACGAGGAAGAGAACACATGATGAGGCTTCTAGGTGGTGTGGAGAGTTCTACCTGTCACAGAGGTCGAAAGGGTAACTGCTTCCGGATCCTGTGGGTGAGCCAGTACGAAACCATTGAAGTACTGGAGAGTGGAATCGCAATTGGTGGTTGGTACACTGGTTTTTGTATGTAGTGGGATTGTTTTGTGAACAATCGTTGGTATTGTTATTTGCGCAAGGGCACAGGAGCATCCGCACAATGGCAGTAGGGCATTTGCATTATGCAGCAGGAACATTTGCATAATGGCAGCAGAAACATTTGCACAAGGGCAACAGGAACATTTGTATTATGCAGCAGGAATATTTGCATAATGGCAGCAGAGCATTTGCACAAGGGCAACAGGAACATTTGTATTATGCAGCAGGAATATTTGCATAATGGCAGCAGAGCATTTGCACAAGGGCAACAGGAACATTTGTATTATGCAGCAGGAATATTTGCATAATGGCGGCAGAGCATTTGCACAAGGGCAACAGGAACAGGAACCAACCTAGAGCTGGCGTGCTCGGGTTTGTTTTGAGTGTCGGTTCTTTGTGGTGATACGATTCGCAACTACACGCACGACTCACACTAGGTTATGTTAGATGCGGTCGGGTGCTTTTGGTACGCAGGGATTGAAGGCAAGGGACCTCCGTGACGGTAGCGAGGGCAGCATGAAGAGGCGCAGATGTAGATAGGGTGCAGAGCTGCTGGTTTTCTTTTTTTTTTAAATCCGGCAAAAATTATTATTAGAACAAAATTCTTGAAGTTTACCTGCCTAGTAGACCAATGATGAAAAAAGTTTGGAGAGAAACAAGTGTGCATGTTGAGAAAAAGTTGGATTTGTTTGGCGTGTAGAGAGAGAGACGGAGAGAGAGCTAACTAAATGTGGCTAATTCCTCATACATGTTACAAAGGTACGTATTCAAGGACAGGTTCTGTGTAACCCCTTTTGGTTTTTTTCTTTACCAAATACATTTCCAAGAATACGTGGTTGAGGGATTGTACGTATAACAAAATTCCCATTCGAAAGAAGTTGGTCTTCCATGACCTATGCTCACGTCTATACGGTAGCATTTTTTCTACTTTCGAAAAACAAAACATTGCGTACAAGATTAGTTATAACAAAGTGGGAAAGGAGTAGGAAGTTGAAAGGATCCGCGTATGAAGATTGTCCCATTTGACAAACGAAACGCCAAGTGCGTAACGCATATATCCCCATTCACGGATAATTTCGAGGAAGGGGGGGTGATAATTGGGAACATTTGAACGAAGAAAACTGCTGGGGACTCGGCTATTTCCGAAATTCGACCTCTGGGTGGAGGTGAAACAAGGTCTACAGCAGTCATCCTGGCACATTACAATAATGACAACTGGGAAAGGAGTAGGAAGTTGAAAGGATCCGCGTATGAAGATTGTCCCATTTGACAAACGAAACGCCAAGTGCGTAACGCATATATCCCCATTCACGGATAATTTCGAGGAAGGGGAAGGGTGGTAATTGGGAACATTTGAATGAAGAAAACTGCTGGGGATTCGGCTATTTCCGAAATTCGACCTCTGGGTGGAGGTGAAACAAGGTCTACAGCAGTTATCCTGGCACATTACAATAATATTTGGTAATGTTGGACATGGTGAGTATTGTAACGTCTTCACGTATAGCGTACAAGATTGCAAAATCAAAAGATTTGCAAGTAAGTTTTATAACGTCTTCACGGATAACAATGAACGAATTACAACTGGGTTGCCCAGTATTGAAGGGAGGTGCAAAAGACTAGGTATTTATGACATTTCTGACAAAAACCCACAGAGTAATTATAACGGGCTCCCCGTATCGCATTTAGTAGATATTCTGAGATTCCCATCTATGACGGCAGATTTTATAAGGTTCCCACCTATGATGGCAGATTTTATAAGGTTCCCACCTATGATGGCAACAAAAGGTTAACGTTCATATAAAGGTACCTATTCAATACAGACGGCGAGACATACTGATGTACTTAGTACAACAATACCGTAGCATAATAAATCCATATTAGCGTACGTTAAAGACTTGCACAAAGGCAAAAACATATTTGAAGATCTGGCCAAGATTTTATACTTCAACAATTAAGGGACGAAAAATTCTGGCGTGCTGATGGAATGTGAATTTCATCTAAGCTTACCGCAAAAGAGATCCTTTGTGGTATAAACCCTTTTGGTTACGCACAGAGTATCGTATCGTGATGGTACAACTTTTGTTGTACTTACACGTACGATGGTAGCAACAATACAAGACATGCGCTTATCGTTGTTTGACAAAGCAAATTATTTACAAAGGTCCGATTTGAGTGTTTAAGACCTTCTAGGTTTTACTTACTTAAACAGACTGCGATGGACACACCTTGGTGTTATGAAAATTATAATAATGGGATGGGTTGTTCGCAGGGTGTTCACTTGGAGACCTGGCTTCTTGTTGTGACCTCGTACTTTGCACGTGATAAGTCACAACAAGGCAACCCCAAAATTTCAGTTTGAACAGTTGAGACCCAGGGTGACTCAATGTTGCTGAAATGTTGTAAAAAAAATTTTATCGTTAATGAAGAGGCACGTTAAAAGTTGTCCCTTTTATAACGATACTTTCCAGACTCCACATTCAGTTCTGGGGAGAGCTAGAGCAATTAGGGTTATTTATTGAGCGCCATTCTATTTTCTTAAAAAACAGAAAAAAAACTTAGAACTGGTAGCAAACATCTGATACCGCCGTGGGTTTACACAGGTTTGCTTACCTAATTTAATTACATATGACATAAGGGTTAGATGCACTTTGGCGAGGACCCGATATTTAATGTACAAAAAGATTTTCTAATATTTAGAAAGGGGTGACGAGGTATGACATGATGATGTGAAAATATGATGCTGCGAGTTGTGACGATGCACAAAACCTTGGGCACGTAGTCTCTGACTACTTGCAGTAAGCCACAGGGAATTCCTTTCTCCGAAGTGATCAATTTCAGGTAGAGGTGTGCATGCTTAGAAAAAACGATGTTACCAAGGTTTGACACCTGGGGCAGCGATTAGAGGCGAATGACTGATGATGACGAGATATTTATACAAACAAAAATAAAATAAAATGAAACGAAACCACAAGGGAGAATTATAATTTCTTCCATGACTTTGGCTACAGTTGACAACACTGTGCCAGAGCTAGAAAGGTTTCAAAACATTTCCTTTCGTTGTGCTCCGGTTTTATGCCGGACGAAAGGCTTGGGCGAAAGTTTTCTTTGGGGAATCTTTCGTTTTTACAAAACGGGGTGCCAATTTGGCAGAGAAGTACCGCGCACCTTGCGACAGAGTGTTGTTTCTTCTCCAGACGTTCTTCCTTGAACGTGACGTGCTTCCTGATGTACTTTTTGTTGTAGAAAGAAGCATATTGAATAAGGCATTTTTTGGATTTATTCCTGGGAGAAATCTTTCTACTTCTCAGGGCCTGTAGTAGTTCTTCCTTTTTTGACGTAGAAATGTGGGGGATTATACCCAGCGTGACTTGAGGGACTTCCATAGTGTATAGGGTCGTGTCAGGGTGACCTTACGTTGGGAGAAAAACGAGAACTCGACTCTTTATCCGTAATTGGAAAGAAATTTTTTGCCAGGGATTGACCACTGGGGATGTATATATATATTTTTTTAAAAAAATGCTTCTGCGAAAAAACGCGTATTTGTAAGTGTTTGGGTTATTTGAAAATTTGGGCAGAGGTTTGCCTCTGGCCGCGTGCTTTTTAGGAAAAATCCAAGCGTTTTGGAAAAAAAAAATTTCGAAAATTTAAAAAAAATCGAAAAAAGGAAAAATCGGAAAAATTTTCAGAGTCCGAGAACTGGAGAAAATTTGGGCAGCGATTTTCCTCTGGCAATGCGTTTTTTAGAAAAACTCCAAGCGTTTTTGGAAAAAAAAAATATTTCGAAAATTAAAAAAAAATCGAAAAAAGGAAAAATCGGAAAAATTTTCAGAGTCCGAAAACTGGAGAAAATTTGCGCAGCGATTTTCCTCTGGCAATGCGTTTTTTAGAAAAACTCCAAGCGGTTTGGAAAAAAAAATATTTCGAAAATTAAAAAAAATCGAAAAAAGGAAAAAAATCGGAAAAATTTTCAGAGTCCGAAAACTGGAGAAAATTTGCGCAGCGATTTTCCTCTGGCAATGCGTTTTTAAGAAAAACTCCAAGCGTTTGGAAAAAAAATATTTCGAAAATTAAAAAATCGAAAAAAATTTTCACAAGTTTTCGTGGAAGTAATTTGTTTGAGAATTCAACAATATCTTGGGGGCATGGTTTCATTACGCGGCTTCCTATAGCCTGGCTTTAAACAGCACCAATTTTTTGGTATTTACCCGCGAATTCCCTTCGTCTTTTCGACAAGATATTACCTTCATTGTCAATTGACAAGGTATTATAGTGTCAGATGTCAAGGAATCCACGTCAACGCGAATTTAGTATTTTTTGCAATATTCGAATGTGATTTTGGCATGGCATGGCATGATCCGGTTTCATCAGACGACAGAGTCAAAAATACTTAATTGTCAAATGACAGAAAGAATTTAAATCCACTTGTTCCCTAGGTGTCAGCAAGTGTCTCGATTAAAGAAACGATACCAGCGAGCTGCAAACTAGTATATTATTAAAAATATTTAGCACTTTCGAGACCAAGCGGATGATTTGTTTATCATGTACATGATTTTAATTGTTGAATAAATTCTTCTTTAATTTGTGTTTATTTCCACTATTCACTTGTATTGAAAATAGCAATTTTAATCGGCCGACACTTTGTAATCACTGTATTATTCGCAGCGACAACTTCCTAGGTTGGGCACCTTGCGTTGGAATACCGGTAATATTTTGTCGAGTGACGAGTCACAAATGATAAAATCGCGTCCGTAATAATTTAAATTGTGATTCGAAATTATGTTCGCGCCGAGATTCCTGTTGGAAGTGCTAGACAATTGGGAATAAACAATACATCATAATAACATTTCAGAGTTTACAATTGTTGCTTGGGAACGAGGCCGTGGTAGAACAGAAAAAATTTAAATGGCCCCACGTTTAGCGCCAGTGTTGGCGTCCAGCGTGCGTGCTGATGCTAACGGCAGGGTTGGAGAAAGCTCTCACATATTTAATACAATTAGCTGCTGCATCTGCCCCAAATAATAACTAGCTCAAGATTTGGCACAAGCAGGGTTCCTCGTAAACTCAGGGCTAGTGCTTGTGGTTCGGAACTTCACGTTTCTCCATTGTCCCAGGGCCTCCCTCGTCAAGCAAAACACGGTAGGTTATCACATAAACAGTTTATTCAATTCTAGGAGACACAATAATACATAAGGAACGATCCTAGCTGAAAGTTTAGTTTGAATGTCCGTCTCTCTTCTCTAACACGCGTGGCTAGGGTTAATACATTTAATTGCACACAAGGGATAACATGGTAATTGACTCACGTTTGGTTTTGGGCCAACAGCGGCTCCACGCGCTTGATTCTATCAAGCTACGCAGCGTCCATCGGAGACCGGAAACGCACACGGCGAAACTGAACTGGTGTCGCCCATGTTCGGGCGGTACGTGGGCCCTCTAAGCCGGCTTGCTGGAGACTGAGGAGCTTGCGGTCGGCGGCGCGTCTCGCGGCCGCCCCGTTTGTCGCTCGCGGGAGGGGATGGTGCGCGCGCATCTATATGGCGCCTTATTCTCCAGTCCGTGGAGAAGCCTAATTCTCGAATTTGTAACGTAACACCATGATTCCCTGGTTGGGTCCCCCCGATGGCCCTCTGGAGACGGAAGGTGATAAAATATCCTTCATAAACTTGCTTTAATTTTCGTGTTTAATATATTCTCAATTTCAATTTTCGTATTTTTCATACTCGTTGGGTTTTTTGTTTTTAATTTTACGTATTTATTGATATTTACTTTTACTTTTTCAATCTTTGTCTAATTTCTTTTCGAAATTTTATTTATTTTATTATTATTTCGTTATTTCGAAATATGAAATATATTGCATTGCACTACCCCTGCATACATTCCTACATTTTTTATCATTATTGTTACAATTAGTTTTATAGCCTAAATGATACACAATAGATATATATATATATATATATTATAATAAAAATATTGAATATATAGTCATTTTTTGAATTAACTGGAGATTATTATTGGAGATGATGCTATACGAATAAAATGAATGCTGTCTGAATACAAATCCAAATGAATATATTGTCACGTAAAAAATACGTCAAAATCACCACAACAAATATAAACTCCTCAAAATGATAAAATGGTATCTACTTACCGTGTTGGCTTTGAATCATCCGTTGCGCTAAGATTTAGTATATGAAAAAAAATCTGCTTATATCAAGTTTATCAAAACGTGATCTCACGATTATTGACGAATTTTAAAATATTTTTAAATATGTGAGTAAAACCTCAAATTGTAATATTTAAATAAATGAAGACAATATAAGTGAAACTCTATCAAAATTCTGGAAACAAAAAAATCAGAAAAAGATATTGGCACCTCTGGGACTCAAACTCAGGACCTTTCGCTTGCCCGGAAAGCGGAAGGTCCAGGGTTCGATTTAATTAAATATTTAAGGTATTTAATCACAAAGTACAATGTTAGCGACTCTCGGTCGGAAAAAGTACGGTCGCATCTGGGATTTGAACTTAGGACCTCAATCTTGCCGGGGTAATGAGCTAATGGGACCCTATCTCCTTCGGTCATATTTAACTATATCATACGTCGACTAAGAACTACCAAAATTATCTTAATTTTACTTAACGCATATTTTTTATTGGCTTTTATCTTTATGTACGATTGAGAGATTCTAAATGCTATTTAAATAGTGTCTTGAAAAAATTTATCCATTTTTATTTAACGTGCGCCATCTATTGATTTTTCTGGAAGTTTAGGTTAAGTATTTGGTTTTATTTTAACTGAGTAAAATCTCAAACCGTTATTATCATCACTGAAGACAATTTAAGCGACTCTCAATCGAAAATTTGAAACAGATAAATTGGAAAAAGATACGGTCCACACAAATCGAACAACTTCAATATATGTATGTTTGTTTGTTTTCAGTTGTGTATAAATCTCGTTTTACATCTATACTGATATTATAAATGCGAAACTGCCTGTATTTGTTTGTTACGCTTTCACGCAAAAACAACGAAACCGATTTTAAAAATTCTTTCACCTATAGAAAGCTACGTTATATGCAAGGAATATAAGCTGCTTATAATGGTAAGATCTGGCGTTATGAAATTATAAATATTAATTTTTACTGTTCTCTAGACTTTATGTCCGGGTTAAATCTTCCCCACAGGAAAAAATTAACCCTTCCACTCTTCCACAAATGATCATCTAGTCCAGTGATTCCCAAAGTGGTCCAGGTGGACCCCCAGGGGTCCACGGGAAACTCCACGGGGTCTACGAAGGCACGAGAGAAAAATGGGGGTCCACAAGTTGTAAGTGGGGGTCCACGAAAAAAAATCTGGTTTCAATAGTAGAGAACAAAAATGTTGGGCTTGGCTCTACCTATCAATAAAGGCAATTGATACACAACTAAAAAAAAATAAAGGAGCAGAAATATTTTTCGATGACTTTTGACAGGCTGTATTTTGGTGAAAAATGGTCATATTGGGACTTTAAAAAAAGCATTTTGAGGCTTCAAAATTCTAATGTTTAGATTTCTGGCTAAATTTTTTTAGGTGATAAGGTTCTCATGCAATCCTAACAGATAATGCGAAAAAATAATTTTGAAAAAAAAACTCTTTCATTTAGGCCGGCATATGGATCAGATAGATAGCTTGTTTATTTAACATTAATTACTTTATTTATTCCTTTTATTAAACCTTCCCTTAATTTTTTTGAGTAGTGTATTTGAAGAAGGTCAGCGACTGTTACTTGTAAAACTTGTACATTCGATATTCAGTACAGGTTTGGCTTTACCTTTCAATGTAGGCAGGTAGGTACTATCTGCCTAAATCTACTTGTATTTCGTTGAAAAATTGTAATACTGAGACCCATCCCGCCCCCTTTCTCATATCACATTACTACCCCCCCCCCCCCTCCCGTTGTGACAGACAGACAACAACTCCAGCGTTATATTCAATATTCAGTACAAAGCGTGTTGAGTTTTGGGAATATGTTAGAAATGTTGCAGCAGGAGGTCCACCGAAACCAGTAAAATTTCAAAAGTGTTCCATGAGAAAAAAAAGTTTGGCAACCTCTGATCTAGTCAATCCACGCAATGTAATTGCATTGTATAAGTATAATAAATACCAAACTATACAAGAAAAACCCGTCAAGACCCCAGAGACCATATGGGAAAATACTTCACCGACTCCAAATATTTTCATATCAGAGGGTTCGGCTCGATTGAACTCCTAACTGGACCGATAAACCCCACTGATATTATCATAAAATGATTATAAAGATAATAAATATTATTTATAATTTTGCATATTAAAACATTCTATTTATTATATGCTTTTTGTCGCTTACAAAAGCGAGTTATTGCTAACGTCAGAAAACAAATCGTTGCCGTGGAAACGATGTTGACATATTTGTGGGAAATCATAGTTAATATATCTATCTATATAAATAAAAATTAATCTCCGAAATGTTTGTACGCGGATTATCAAACGACTGCACCAATTTCGATAGTTCTTTTTTTTACTACTGGTGAGCTTTGGCACAATGCGAGCTCTTCGAAAATATAATGTACCGGGAATGAATTAATGGAATGTGGGAGGTGTGGAGAGGGGGGGTGGATAATTGATAAGTGCAATTTCCCCCTAATACCATGCGAGCAAAGCCGCGGGTAAAAGCTAGTTTTAAATGTTTTGAAATTGTAATAAATGTAAAGAAACATATCTAAAAATAGTGGCGAAATAAGATAAAAAGCAGGTATTTTACGCAAGAAAATTGGTGAATTCACGGATATTTCTGCATTTTTCTCAAAATCGCCATTTTCGCATGCACGATTCTTTTGAATTACATAAGCCAAAGTCTGAAACGATTTCCATTAACCAATTTTAAAAATGAAGTTATTTATAATGTTTATGACGAGTGAGAAGAAAAGCAACACGACTAATTAAAAAAAACTGCTGTTTGGCAATTCTAAATATTCAAACCTACCACCGCGGGACCATCAAACAAAAGAAGTGTACATATCAGCAAACAAAAGTAACACATGTAGTTCTCTAGCAATCAAAGCAAACTAATATTTCTTAACCTAATAAGCAACAGACTGGTGAGAGGCGTGTTCGGGTAAGATTTAGAACAGGCCAAATAAACAAACCGGGGACAACTTACCGACTTCAAACAAGCAACCGATGAAAGGTGGGTTCAGATTTTTATGATTTTCGTAGTAATAAGTGATCACTGAACAGTGAACAGACTTTCGTGGCAGTGCAGCAACAAGATCCTTAGACATTCAAGGTTAGTCTTTGCCAACATTTCAATATATGGCGAGAGGGAGGGCGTATTTATATAAATATTAATTTGAATGGATTCGTGCTTAGATTAATTATTAGAAAAGATATAATGTGTAAGGGGGGATTGTAATTTATGATAAAGCTTGACAGAAAATATGATATTTGTTTAAAGAGTTACTAGCGTTTGCAATACGATGTGTGGTGAAACCATCCATTGTCAAGGGATTGGAGACACGACCATCAATTGTCACCCCAAGTCCAAGGTTTGAGTTACAGGCTGGATGCAACTGGGCGACAGTGTCACAAACTGTAATTCAGAGATGCAGGGTCACATTTCGAAATATTTCAATCTTTTCCAAAGATAGCCTTGAACACCGTATATCCCCAGACACTCGTGGGATCAAAAAAGTACCATTCAAACAAAAAAACTGGTGTCCTGTAGGGAACCTAGGGGGAGTGGAGAGGAGAACTGAGGGCCGCTGCAATGACTCTTGTATCTAAGAAACTTTGGTGAACCAAAAGGGAGTGGTGAGAAGATTTGAGACCACCTCGGTGGACTCTTACCTTGAGGGGCCTAATATTGATTAATGTAAGTTAACTTGTTTGCACTCAAAATATATATATACTTTCGTCAAAATGTAATCGATTGCTAATTTACAATAAACTGGCGCAGATCCGTAAAGAATTACGGGATATTACAAAATTGTAGGATTTTAGAAGCTGAAAGTATTAAAAAAACATGTTTGCTATTGTTTGTTCATTGCTTTTTAAAAGAAGAAATTTCCCTGTCGAATGATGGTAAACTTAATAAATTAACGTGTACTACGTCCGATGACATCTTATAAGCAACTGTCAAACATTTTAAAAAATTAAATAAAAATTTCAAATGATGAATTGTATTAATAAATAGACAAATCCACAAATGACGAAACCATCATAGCAATGAATAAAGAAAAATTAAATAAATAAAATAATATTTGTACCTAGTACCTATGTATCTTTTTGGCTTTAAAAAAAAAAACTGAATTTAGGTATGTTACTTTATCGCTTGTCTGAACAATCAGTTCCAGTTTTGAAAATGATACTTGGAGATCAGATCGTTGATACTTGATTGTGTACGCTATACTCTAGTCTATAGTGTGTACGCTAGGACTAGTAAATCGCACGCGAAAGTAACAGTGCAGCTCACAGGTGAATATAGGGCTTCACAGAATAGGATACAATTACCAATGTATCACTTATCAGTCTTATCACCGAGAGTGAAAATCAGTGTATTTAATTGCGTAGATCGTTGTTAAATTGTGAATTATAATATTCATTTACCTTGTAGGAATTGAAAATGAAAAAATCTTAAGATTCATTGACTCAAATTTATAGTTTTATTAATCAAAATGAAATATTTTATTTGGTACGACATAATATTTCTCGATTTTGTTTATCAATAGAATGATCGTTGAATAAATTTAAGCATTCAATTGGTTCTCCTATTATTCTCACCTTTCACAATACGTGACTATGAAAATTTCATATTTACGGACGTAAACCGAAATAACGCCCTACAAAATACGAGGAACGAGATAATATTGTCCAATAACCGGGTGTAGTGAGCATTGTGAAAATGTTTACGATGCATTGAATTACGATGGTGTCGGCAAAGTGACACGTGTAGCTGTGTTCTTTATTAACTACGGTGAGTTAATAAGATGAATCCCGTGATGAAAGAATCACAGAAGACATATTTTTCTATGGAAATTTTTGTCAAAAGAACTTTTTCGGGGGTACTTCAAGGTCTTCATTTGGGAACTTAATTAAAATGTGATGTTATTAAATATATATATATATATTTTTTTTTACATTAGCTTCACACAGGAGGCCATTTCATTGTAGATAAAGTCATTTTAGGAATCTGTAGGTCAGCATGTCTAAGATTAACGGACGAATGAATCCATTACTACCACTGCGGGACAAGGCAATGGGTCAAGAGAGTCCAGCTGGAGAGGTTAAAAGGCCTCTCTCTCTTATTCCGAGAAACCGGGCACCCCTGCTAAATCAACACACATAGCAAACCACTTGGTATGACCTATAGCAGGGGTTTTGTTATCCAATAAATGAATATCCACGGGATATTTTAATTTATTGGAGATTTTGTTTAGTTGAAAGTTTATGTAAAGAACTCATCAAAACACGGCCAATAATATTTGCAGAATGATCAAGAAAAAATATTCACAAAGATGTACTAATTTGTAGGTACTTCGTCGCTTGTCAGAATTGTAGAAACACTAGTTCAAATTTAGACTGTTAAATTTATTTTCTGTTCAAAGATTGTAAGCGAGGACGCACACCAGACACACACTTACCATAACTGTGGCGCCACATTTGAAACGCGACTCATTTAAGGCGACGCTTCCCGGCCCAAAAAGAAGAAGATAGAGAGATATGTAATTACGAACGTTGGACAGAGCGGGCCAATATTTTCAAAGACAAAATTGATGCGAAAATTGAGAAAATGCTTAATAAAACATGACTCGTTTAAAATAGGGCAAAAATCTCGTGGAAAGTATCTTGAGTATCATTTAAAGAAACATTGTGAATTTTTTCACAAATATAACTTGTAAACTAATAGAAACAGACTTGTTTTAAATAGTTTTCGGAACATGCTTTGCGATTTTTTTTTATCGAGGAAATTTCATATAATTTGGAACGTATCTAAATATTATCTTCAAAAATAACATAATTTTTTAAGAGCTGAAAATCTTCAAATTCTTAAGGGAGATATGTAAGAAATCGGTCAAAATTCGGATAACGGCGGCTTAAAGTCCCACTATAATTGCGCGCAAGCACGCACACCAAAAACACATTTGTGGCGGCAGTTTGTGGCAAGACGTCAGCCACGCTACATGTGTTCAAGATTGAACGCGTTCGTTTTAGGTGGCGCAGTGGTTTGCTAAAATGAAAGACAATATTGAATGTTATGTGGAGTTTATTGCAGAGGTTGAGAAAAACCCTGTATTAAATAACCATGGATTCATTGATTTTAGCAAAAGACGGATTACAGAAATCATCTGAACCAAAATCGGCGAAAAATGAAAATGAAACTTTTCTTCGTCGAACTGTAACTCTTGCGAAATTTTGAAATTATCGTAAATTGCAGAATCCCGTGAACTTGAATCGAGTGAACCCAATAACGTCTTTTTTTCTCATTAATTGCCACATCAAGAAATCCGTGTCGTCAGATGATGTCGACATTTTCGAGTTTAAACCACAACTGTGTGTCCGGTGTGCGTGTACGCGACCCATATACTCCAAGCAAAAATGTAGCGTGCATATTGTGACGACGTCAATGTTGCGTGCATGTAGCGTGTGGCCCCGGTGTGCGTCTAGGCTTAGATATATGCGGGTACTTTATCACTCTTAACACAATTAGTACCAGAAACAAATCCTAGTTTACTTAACCAGAGTTACAATGATGCACAGACAGTCCCACAACAATTAGTGTGTTTGATTATAACAGGATGTTAACGATTATCTCTGCAAATACCCCAAACATCATTTAGTGGTTGAGGTTACAAATTTGTCTGGTTCCTACCCAGGAGTCCGTCGTGACGGGGGCTTCAGTTTCTATGCTATCACAAACAAAGTTTTTCGCATACATTTATGATAGGTATTAGAAGTTTTTATAATAATATATTCAAGATATTTTTTAAATCTTCCTTTGTTGTGGAAACTCATCTATCCCCATAAAGTGAAAAGTATTCAACATCTATTTTCCACAGTGCGAGTATCACACTTTTGAATAGAGCAGAACACTGCTTTACCCGGAGCCCCCGCAAGCGCTGCCTTCGAGGTAAAACCATAGAAGCGTTTTATACTCCCGCCAGGACTAAGCTCCCTTTCCGTCCACCTTAATTCCTTTACTTCCTTCACCCTTTTCCGTGTTAAGACATTTGTAATTTTTTCTGAGATAAAAATTCCAAAACTACAAATAACTTCACGATATTATTAAGTTTCCTCCTACGACCATCATTATGAAAGATGAAAACGTTGCTTCAGGACATAGTTAGGCAAAGGATTCGATTGAACCCTCGACGACTGGAAAAGGAACCTATTGTTTATTTCCGCTTTACCTTTGGACATCTAATCTTACAAAAAGCAGCTGGAAAGTTAATTCTATTAATAAGTCAGCCTAGTTATGGCTAAAAAAGGATTTTAAAACTTTTGACTAGCCAACAAGAGACTCACTGTCTGGAGACAGAAGAGCTACGTCATCTTCACATTAAGTATCTTGTAAGGCTAAAGAGAGTATGGATGCAACGAGATGGGGATTGGGATGTGGTCCTGTCTAGTCAAATCTGGTCACTAAATACGGCTCTTGCTATTTCAAGCAGCGATTCTGTTCTGAACGGTGATCTTTTACCTTGGTGACGCTTAAGAGTAAATACATATCTACCACTCTGTTCTATCTCCAGAGGAGTATAAATAAACTATTGTTACTCCATCTAGGCAGCAATGTCTGCGCCATAAGCCCAGTTCCCGGAGTGGAAGATACTCTCAGAATCGCCCAGTAAAACCACCTTTCAGAATTGAAATCTGTTTAGTTGTGTTTGGTGACCAACCTGAACAGCCAGCTACGGTAGCCTGTGGAACTACCAGCTGGAGCAGGTAGTACCAGCTCCACCCTCAGTTACACCATCTCCTACCTTTCCCCACTAACTGCAGCTTCAAAGTCGAGGTATGTACTACAATGTATGTATTACAAAAGTCTCACTTGCTCCAGACGGTTGAGAGCAGTACGAACTATTGAGTGGTTTTCACATAAAAAAAATGTAATTTAAAAAAAGATAATAATGCATATCTTTATATTCCTTATGTAAATATACATATATATAAAATTATCATGTCCGATGTTCGTACAAGATAAACTCCGAGCCTATTTAACCGATTTTGATGAAATTTGGCTTAATTTGTGTGTAATTTGGTCCAACTTAAAAGATAGAATAGTATTTATCTCGATTTTTGACCTCAATATTTAATATTTCGAATTAAATGTTTGTTATAGAACAATTTTTTTTTATTTAATTGAATAATAAAAGATACACTGTAATAAAATAATACATAACAATCTTAATTAACTAATTTCAATTCCAGGATAGTAGTGAATTATTTTTTATGTTTTTTTATGTGCTTCCATAATAAGCAACAATGCTTTGTGATTATTTGTAAGTTCTATAAGTTTCTAACAGATGGCGGTGTGAGTTAATTCATCCACACATTACACACATTATTTAGGTTGGGCAACCACCCAGTAGATGTCGTTGAGTTTCGATTTCACGTCACAGCAACGCGTGGCCAGGTCAGCTAGTTGTAATATAAAAAGAACATCTACGATAGTAAAATTATGAAAAAAAATATCGAGACCTTTATCATCACATGCATGATTGAAAGACAAGAATAACAAGAATTGATTGCAGGTATCCACAGCTTAAAATTCCATGAAAATTGTCATCAAAACACTTTTGCACCAATGCAAAAAAAAATCCGAAAGTCGACCAAGAAATAAGCTCGTTTCCTCGACAAGCGTGAGGTTTAACGGGAAAGGCTCGAGAGATTGAATAACGATAGCGCGGTAAACGAGGGGGATGAGATGGCGTCTTATTGTTCTCCCTATATACGCCGAGATTAGTTTCAATGGAGGTGCCTGATATTTAGATTGGAATTTCAGATATTTACTATAATTATGTGTTGGGTTGAGCTAATGGAAACCAAAATAAAGCCAACAACCAAACCAACCAACATACTCAGGCGTATGTGCGGTAAAACCTTGTAAGACCTTGTTACAAATGTTGAAATCCGGAAACAACGCAAGCGTTAAAAACATTTTTTGTAAAAACACTTTGATGATTTCTTCATCTGTGTGTGGAGAAAAAGATTGTAGGAGTGTAAATAGAAATTTCACGACAAGAAAGTAATTTGTAGAATTAATGGCATCCGATTAATACATGGCACAATCTAGTTTTTCAAATACTTGATCCGGGGCATGTCAAGAGTTAAGAAATGTAAGAATAATAGACGGGCATGTACAGAAGGATGTATAAAAAGAAGGAGTGTGTGCCTAGACCGAACTGATTGGCGCTGCCTACTATTAGTTAGTTTTAGTTATATCCGCACGAAGATATTAGTATAATGCTTAGTTCACACTGAGCTATATATCTGCGAGCAGATATCTGTTGATTCGCGAGCGCTTATCTTTTGTCCTTTCACACGAGGCTATCAAATATTTCTTCCTGTGGTAGGATAGGGGGTCAGTCGAATTAGGGAGCGGCAACGGAACGCATATTTTTTGTACTGAAATCTGTCAACTTGACATCTGTCATTCACGGGTCTAGGCAGCTCCGTAATTACAATGACCCCCTCTCCTGTTTTAGTCGGAGAAGGGGAGAGTAATCTTCTGGGATATCGCGTCTGGAGCGGTTACGTCTGAGATGTGTATTGTCTATGATTGATCTGCGCTTAAAAACGCTTAGGTGTGAACGGTCTGAAGGGATTGTATGGAGAGCGTTATTTGGCGTGCTATGATCTTTTATATTTGATAGCGTAGTGTGAACCAGCTATTAAGAACAGTTCTCATGTATGCAGCTGAGACGTGGGTACTAGTTAAGAGGAACGAGCGAGCACTGAAAGGAAAATTTTGAGGCGCATCTTCGGACCGGTTCTAGAAAATGGATTTTGGCGCAAACGTTACAACAACGAGCTACGTGCTGTGTTTAAGGAGCTAAACGTCACAAAATTCATAAAACTGGGAAGGTTTTGGTGGTGGTGGAGAGAATGACCGAGCATCAACCACCAAAATCCCTGCTGAAGTCAAGACCGATAGGGCGAAGGAGCCTGGGAAGACCAAGATCAAGATGGAACGACAACGTCCTCAAAGATATTTCTACCTTGGAGCTTCTAAACTGGAGAGAACTGGCTCAAAACAGAGATGAACGGAGGAAGACTCTTGAAGAAGCCAAGTCCCACCAGGGGCCAAGAGTGATAATGAGTCATTTTGAGGATATTGAACAACTGTCGTACAGATTTCCTAACAGTAAAATCACTATCATCGGTGATTACAATTTACCAAAAATCAATTGGGGCACCCGCGGCAATTCTACAGTATCACAAAACTCTAACTTATCGGAAACAGAAAAAGAAATAGTAGAATTATGTGATTTCCTTAACCTAGTTCAGTTAAACAATGTAAAAAATGACAATAATAGATTACTAGATCTTGTTCTTTGTACCGACATGGCAACTGCAGTTGATAAGTCACTTGATTCAGTTCTTGCCCCTGATTCTCATCACCCACCTTTAGACATTACTATATTATGTAACCCTATAAAATGCCAAATCAAAAACCAGACGCAATTTCCCAACTTTAATAAAGCCAATTATGTTGCAATACGTGATTACTTATATAACACCAACTGGTCTATACTAGAAGGAAGTAATCTCGATGAAAATATTAAAGCCTTTTATGATCATCTGTATATTGCCATAGAAAAATTTATTCCAGTTAATTATAAATCATCTTCAAATTTCCCTAGCTGGTTTAGCAAAGACCTCATTAACACAGTAATTGATAAGAAAAAAGCTCATAAAATCTACAAAGAAACAAAAAATCTTTCCGATTTTACAATTTTCAGCAAGCTGCGAAAAGATTGTAATAAATTATCAAACATCTGTTATAATAATTATATTAAGAATGTTGAATTTTCGATTGTTAATAATGTAAAACATTTTTTCAAATATTGTAAGTCCCAAAATAACAATAACCTTGGCATTCCTGAAACTATGCACTACAAACTGAAAACTTCCTGTAAAATCAAAGAAATTGTCAATTTGTTTGCAGACTTTTTTAAGGATGTATATGAAACAGATATTCCCGATGAACACATTCCAAACTTCGAGTCAGATATAAATTTACAACTATCTCAGATACATATTGAGATTAAAGAAATTGCTGTATGTATTAAACTACTCGAACCTAAAACTTGCTCAGGGCCAGATAAAATTCCCCCCGTATTTCTTAAAAAATGTGGGGGTAGTGTCTCTTACTCACTGTACCTACTATTTAATCAATCACTTTTAACAGGCAAGTTCCCGCAAATATGGAAAAACAGCTTTCTCACTCCAATATTTAAAAGCGGAGACAAGTCTCTAGTTGAAAATTACAGACCTATATGTATACAATCGTCGATACCGAAAATTTTTGAAAAGTTAATTCTTCAAAAAATTTCTTCGTGTATAAAATTTAATATCTCATCATTTCAACATGGTTTTGTCTCTGGACGATCTACATTAACTAACCTTACATTGTACGAAAGTTTTATTTCAGGTGCCCTTGCTAATAGAGAACAAGTTGACTCAATATATACAGATTTTAGTAAGGCTTTTGATAAGGTGTGCCATAAAATTCTTCTAAATAAATTGTCAAAACTTGGTATAAGTGGCAACTTATTATACTGGATTAAAGATTATTTATCAAAACGTTTACTAACTGTCTCTATCAAAGATCACTTGTCTTACGAATTTGAAGCCACTAGTGGCGTGCCTCAGGGTTCGCACCTTGGTCCAATATTGTTTATTCTATTTATAAACGATGTCACTTCCGTATTTTCTGATGTTAATGTATTATTATTTGCTGATGACATGAAAATATATAAAATCATAAAAAATATGTACGACTGCTTGTCCCTAGAATCCAATTTTTTTAAATTCGCAGAATGGTGTACCATAAACAAGCTTACACTTAATATTAAAAAATGTCAAATCATGAGTTTCTTTAGAATAAAAAACCCTATAAAATACAGTTATTCACTCAACAACCAGAGTTTATTGTCAGTATCTGAAATAAGGGACCTCGGTATAATCTTTGATACGAAACTATCATTTAATAATCACATTAATATTATAACTAGTAAAGCAATGAAAATGTTGGGCTTCATTATAAGAATATCCAAGGATTTCAAAAACATCAACACATTTAAAATACTTTATACGACTCTAGTTAGAAGTCATTTGGAATATAATTCCCCCTTATGGAACCCTTTTTACAAAAGTCATGTAATGTCCATTGAAAGAATCCAACGCAAATTTCTTAGATCATTAAATTTTAAGTTAGGAATTCCCGCGGACGAAATAAATTATGATTCTCTACTACGAAAAATGCGACTGTTATCGTTAAAAGATAGAAGAACATTTAATGATCTAATTTTTTTATTTAAAATAAATAATAACTGGTTTGACTCCCCTGAACTAGTTTCGCTGGTGAATTATCACGTACCTAGTAGAATAACTCGACTCAAAACACCTTATTATTGCAACAATACTCTCAGTAATGCTGAACAAAATTCAATAATACATCGTCTACACTCTTTAGGTAATGAATTTGCTCATATCGATAATGCCGGAAGTCTGTCATCATACAAAAGATGCATAAAACAGAATTTGTCTGCTATTACTACGATGTAATTATAATATAATCATTAATCAAGTCCTACCAGTACGCACTCGCTATTATTAACTTTGTAAACAGATGTATGTATACGCAATTGTATGAGCGTTCCCAATATCTATGACTAGAAACATATCATAATCAGTGATACCTTTTATATTTGGTAAATTTAATTTATATTATCTTCAATTTTTGGCTCCTAAGAGCATTTCTTACTCTTTACTTGTTACACTTTTTTTTTAATATTTATAACTTTACACTTTTTATTTCCTACCTTTTAACTTTCTATCTCAATCTGTAACTTTTCATTATACTTTATATTTTATAATTTTATGCTTTTATTTTATACTTTCATTTATCTATCTTACTTTTTACTTACTGCTTACTACCTCAACTCTTTTTTTACCTTTTGTTTTTATATTTAACTTCAATTTATGTTGTTACTTTCGTTTTGTTATTGTTTTATAATACATATATAATATAATTTATGTTAATGGCACATGTTGTGCCGTATGTTTTTGAAATAAATAAATAAATAAATAAATATCCTCCAATAACCCAGTGGTGACCGCAGCCTTCCAGCACCAAACGCCACTATACCGTGCTCTGCAAAATAATAGATATTACTATTTTTTTTCCGTTCTGTGTACTTAATTCTTTATTTATTTGTGTATATTATATGTAAAACTACATGGGACGTGTGGGATTTCACTTTCCTCCCCACATCCTGGAATAAAAGCATTTTTTCTTACATATCTCAGTCAAAGAAATAGATATATTTTGAAGAAAAAATCTCAATAAAATAGAACAACCTCCCGTCATTAATATCACAATCATCGATTTTCATCATTTTTCTCATAGATTCACACATTAATTAACAAACACGAATGTAAATAAATCAAATTATCCCTATTACGGGTGCATAGTTAAATACGTAAAGGTTAACAACAGAACTCTCATCAGTAATTGCTTGAAGCCAATTCTATTGTGTAACAAGGTTGAGTTTTATTGTTTTTTTCCGAATAAACATTCAATTAAATTAATTTACAATATTGAAATTATTTTTTGATTTGATAAAGTTAGTTTGAAACGAAGCCAACCAACCGCTCGCAATTGTCTGGGGCCAGTAGGACTATGGCGTACGCAATCAGGGCTATTGTGAGGCTAAAGGTAGAGGGGAGGGAAAGGAGAAAGAGAAACGTGAGGCAGTACCTGGATTTTCAAATCTTTTTACGAAAGACGGCTAATACCATTTCGTGGTTTTAAGCCTTCGGAACCGGAACTTTTAGCTGATTTAGGTTCTATAATATAGATAAGTATAATATATTCTCTAATTCACTATATATAACTAAGATTATTTTTATGATTTAATTGTGAAATAACACAATTTTTAAATAAAGAACTGCGTGCGATTCTGTATCTTTTGTGGATAAGGAATAATTTATATATGTAATCTCCTGTCAAATATTTGTGATTGTCTATGGCTTGCAAATGCTTTTCTTACGTATGATATTATGTCGCCTGGAAGTAAAGCGTGTAGGAAGACACCAAAATAATATAATTATTTTTTCAAGATCAACCGATTTTAACTACCATAAGCAAGCATTGCAAATTTTTGTTCCTCAAACGCTTGAACTTTTATGATAGAGAGGTAACTAATTGGTTGCTGATTCAGAGGTCGCTGGTTTGAAGCCTGGCATTGGCATATAGCATCAAAAGCTCCCATATTAATATAACCGACAAAATAAACTTTTGCGCACGAATTTCATTGAAAGAACCTAATGGGCGTTATATTATTAAATAAATAGGAATATAAATCAGATGCCAATTGGTTAAATGTTAAGCCAACAGACTCTGTGAATATTATTCCAATAATATCAGCGTGCGTTTTCACTGTCTGTGTATGAATGAATACCAAAAGCAACAGTTGTCGAATATCTCCGCAGCGCAGAAAGGAAAGTCGAGAGGCAATCTGAATACATCAAAGGGGAGAATTATCCGAAGGGATAGGTGGGAACTGGGGGTGGGGGGAGAGAATGTCACAGAAGGAATTGTGATGTATTAAAAGACGTAAAGGAATTCCACAGGAAATGATGTTAGCGCGAAAGTAACTACTATTGTGGATGTTTGCAAAAGTAGCAATTTTGGCGCAACTTGTTTGGATAATTTGGTGTGAATAATTTGGTTATGTTTATTTTAAAGAGAAATTAATTTACAGGGTGTTAAGGAACGTACTTGACTAACTTTAGCCAGTAATTCCTGACTTTATTTTTTTTATTTTTTTTATTGCCGGCAACCCGGGCGTTTATTACAGTAACAATATAATACAATAAAAGTCTGTAACCCGTCTCACTAGACGATGTCTGTTCTGAGACGGGTACATAAATATGCGTGCATGAACATATTAATACACAATTAGCATATTAAAACATATTAATCCTATAAACACGTACACACAAACATAACATACATACACAAACGTATACGCATGCATGCAGTATTCAGTTTTATTAAATTTAAGAGTTTAGATAGCATCTAAAAACAATAACATTTCAACAAAATAATATATAACTAGACATGGGTATAACATAAGCAATATTAATAAGAAAGCATAAATCTCTAAAAATTTAAATATCGCATATAGGCAAATAGAGAGTCAGGATTAGACTAAGATGGGATTATTAGCAACTTGGTGATGCATTCCCTTTTTTTGTGTAGTAACCAAGTGTTGAAATATTTATAGAACCCTTTTAGGTTTTTTTGATTCAAGCAAAAAGTGGTTTTAGGTTTTTTTGATTCAAGCAAAAAGTATTTGGAGTAAGAACTGTAGATGAAATTTTAGATTTTTTTTCCACAATAACATAAAAAAATATAACATGTTGGCCTGTATGGGGTGGGGTAGGAGGTTGGGCGGTTGGGCGGTTGCTTGGCTGTGTGACCGGTGACGCCATGCGGAATATTTTTTTTGTTGGATTTTGAAGAAAAATACTTTGATAAAAGTCACCAGAGACCAAAATTTCATTTACATTGTTTACTCCAAATAATGTCAGGAATCACTGGTTAAAGTAAATCAAGTACGTCCCTTAACATCCCCTATCGGTACATAGCATAATATTATTTAAGAGCATCGTGTTGAAGCTGTGGTATCTATTTATATTTATTTCTTCAACATCATTTTCTTCATTACCTCCACACAGGAGGACCTGAGGTAAATAATTTCCCTCAAGGCCTATGTAATCTGAGGGGGTGCTGTGTGGAGGGTTTTTTGAGGGAAGGATAGGAAGTTCTGTAAAGGAAAAAAGTTTGGGGGGGGGGTATGAATCTGGGGGTCAGTGTGTCCAGGAGTGACGGACGTATGAATCCATCCCTCAAACTGCGGTGCAAGGCGATGGTTCGAGAGAGTCCGACTGAAATGGTCAAAAGGCCCCCCTCAACTAGTCTCTCTCGATCTGGCCAACCATGCAGAAGGTGAGCAGACGCATCCGCGTGTTTATCCTATAATATAAAAAAAATAATTTGTTTTTCTCTTTTTTATTTTGTGCAATCCATTTCATTACCTCTTTTGGAATTATATTATCGCGTATTACATATTATGGATTTGTATATGATCTATTTTTAACCTCAACTATATAATTCTTTATTAGTACAATTTTAAA
Source organism: Glyphotaelius pellucidus (assembly GCA_936435175.1). Taxonomy (NCBI): domain Eukaryota; kingdom Metazoa; phylum Arthropoda; class Insecta; order Trichoptera; family Limnephilidae; genus Glyphotaelius; species Glyphotaelius pellucidus. The sequence continues at coordinate 11,274,794 of OW386558.1, forward strand.
AATGGGTTTCTGTTTATTTTTTTCTATATTCTCTGCTTCTGCATCTGCTTGAGCATTTCCCCTTTTTTGTTTTCCTTTTTTTGCATATATTAAGGGTTAACAAACTTTTGGAGCCAAGTCTACGCTTCAACGCATTTTAAAGTACATTAAATAGCTGATAATAATCCCCTTTCGATCAATTTTTGAATTGTTCGTTCCAGAATCCAGTTCCAGCTCGATTTACTCTAAAATGAAACCTCAATTCAGACAACGTTATGCCACAAATTTGACTAAAAATTAGCTGTAAATTCAACCAGTTTACCGTTTGTAATACAAGTTTCCAGACACCTTATATTATGTTCTTTAATTAGCTTTTTAAACCAATTGTAAAATGTGTAAATTGTAAAATGTGTGGACTTGAAAATTAATAATTAAATAAATTCAGGTGATTATCCTATCAAGAATACGCAAGAACGTGGAAGATGATAAAAAATATTACCCAAAATAAATTTCTTACTATTTATTTTACTCGAATTTGTAATGTTATTGAAGCCTTGAAAACGATTGAGACAGTTTTAAATAAACAATTTCGTGATTATTTGATACGCGATATCACCAATGACCCAACTTTTACAGTTTTTACATCCCAACCTTTATCTGTTCCATTTATTTACCCTCCACACTATCTTCAAACTTACAACGTACACGGATAGGGATGCTCTCACTGGCTCCAGGTCGTTGGATCTCTAGAACAGCAGATTTTATCAAGAGTGGATGATATTATTGTCAGAATATATTTACCGATTTTATCTAGTTTTAGTGGAACGCATTGTCCGCAGATAATAATTATCACACACATCCTATTTCTAGACCAGATATTTTCAGTATCGCCCTGCTGATAAATATATTTATTTAATAATGGACCAGAGTTCACGAACAAAAAAATTGCTTTATATTATTGAAATCACGCTCCGTAGGTTTTTACTGCTAGGCCCTGCGGGCGGCTTTTGGTTCGGCTTTGCACAGTTAGTGTTGGTGATCATTTTATAAATCCAATAGGAACTGGTTTCAAAATATGCCTGATGGTCGGACCGTTGTCATCGAGTGATAGTCACCGGTACAAAGAAACCGTCTCAGGCAACGACGTCAGATGTAATATATAGCCGCATGATACAACTTTGTATTACCGTCAATCTTTCCACATCCGGAGAGACACTACATATAAACAAATTCGTAGCACTTATTCCTAGGTAGGATACGTTCCTATCCGACCTGCTGACAAAAGTAGCGACATCTTGTGACGAATTCTTGAATTTAAAACCAAATTACGGCGGTAGCTTTGTTTGAAATTCCACGTACACTTATGTTATTTGTGGCGCTACGCGTACGGCGTGGCGTCAATATGCACTCGAAATTGGGTTCTGAAATTCGACCACGCAGATGCAGACGTATTAATACTATTAGATATTTGCGACACGTTCCAGAATGGAACAGTAACGTCCTGGTGTAAGACCACCATTCACAATTAAAACATGCTTGAAATGGCTTTTAGCGTGTTTGGTAAACAGATTAAAATAGCAACATACTTCCCCACTTTCTTCTTTTCCATTTATTTTCCCTCCTCATTACCTTCACCTTCACAACACACCCGAATTTAGGGTGCCCCTAGTCTCACTTCTACCAGACGGGAGCCGTTGGAACTCTTGTGAAAACTTCGCTTGAAAAAATAACAACTGTCGCAAGTACTGGCTAATGCAGATTGTTAACGTTTCGGGTCAAGCGCTCTTTCAAAAATGACTGCAGCTGAAAACCTTGAGCAACCTACAAAAAGACTTCCTACTCCTGCCATAAAGTTTGCTTTGCCCCATTTCCATTAGGAATGTCATGGAACCAATTAATGTCAAAAGCTCAATGTCCTTATATTTCATTTCAATATTATTATTGTAGTATTGCCTTCTCCAATAAATTACTTTTAATATACCCACTATTAAGTAAAGGTTCTCATTTTTACTGAAGTATAGAGCGTTCTGCTGTGCTGGTGACCTATTAAAACGTGTTTGGTTTGCAATAATTCCATTTCACCGAGAATAGTGCCAACTTGTCGCTGGAGCAAATATCTGGAATATTCCCATACAAGACTGAAGGAATGTAAACGGCTCCAGTCAAGACTACTGGCGCCGTGCGACGACAATATTAAAGATTTTCATAGATATCCGAGAGTAATAAAGTTTTAATGAAACTTCTCACTTCACGTAGTTACTACGCCGTTCAGGAAGAACAACAACGCAACTGCAAAAAACGGTTAAGTCCGTAAATGATCTATTGGGCACACTGAGGAACAACGACATTACCGTTGTTCACATTCGGACCACCAGAAGGTATTTACGTCGTTGTTCAAATATCAGCTGTTAGTTATCTTTCTTCAGAGCAACAACGTCGCAAGCTTCAGTTGTGTTGATCAGTGACTAGATGAGTACTATTTTTTTTTTCTTTTGTGTATTACAGACTGTGTGTCCATTTACAATACACATGTGATACAAACTACACATTTATAGATAAATAGTAGAAATAGAAAAGATAAATAGTAACATGAGATTTATACATATAGCGGGTAATTTCTCAGCTTTTTTCTTAGCTTAAATACCTCTTAAATTCTTCGAGGCTACAGTTTGAAGGGTTTGAGATAGGACGCCTAACCTCAGTTTTCTTGTTGACTTCGATTTTTTTGCGCTTCTTTGTCCGCGGTTCGCGACTCCACGGTTGTGGGCCCCGGCGGCGGCATGCCACAGCCGGCCGCTTCGAGTGAAGCTACCTTTGCGCACAATTTGCAATGGTGAAGTTTTGAGATTTTTGCTCACCAATTATTCCCTTAAGCTTGAAAACCGTCGTGGTGAGCATGTCGATAACTCCGCGACGTTTAGGTTTATAGAGTCCAACGCTTGGTTTGATCGCGTTGCCATATTTTCGATATTTATTTGGAGCGTTTAAATAACACGACTGCACTGATGTAGTATTGTTATCACTTTTTCATATTATATGGAACAATGACGTAAGTGTTCTTAGTGACTAAAAGTAACTGTCTTTAGTGAATGGAAGAGCGAACAATTTATGGGGGAAACAATGACGTAATTGATCTTATCAATTTATGGGGGGGAAACAATGACGAAATTGGCGGTCAAAATAAGGGCGATAAAATACTATCTTCTGGAGATTGAAAGAAAAGTATGTATATTTGTTTAGCCATTATTCTCTGTTGTATACAAATTTAAATAAACATTTCGTTATACTACAAATCGTCAGACACAGAAAATAAAAAAGATTACGGTGGTGACTGGGGCTTGAACTCAGGCCCTCTTATCTAACCGGGTCTGGAACTCTACCAAGCTCAGATGGCAATGTCTATGTTGGTAGAGTGCTAGTTAGAGGACCTGGGTTCGAGTCCCATTTGTGACCGTTACCTATTATTTTATTTTGTGTCTCTTGTCTGTTTCATATTTTCATTTAGAGTTGTGATATTCTTCAATTGTTATCTAGACTTTATGTCCGGGTTAAATCTTCCCCACAGGAAAAACTTAACCCTTCCACACACTTTTCCACAAATGATCATCTAATCAATCCACGCTATGCAATTGCACTGTATATGTATAATAAATACAAAACAATTCAAGAACAACACGTCAACCTACCAGAGATCAAATGGAAAAATAATTCACCAACTCCAAATATTTTCATATCAGAGGGTTCGGCTCGATAGAACTCCTAACTGGACCGATAAATCCTACTGATCCCTCAATAGAAATATTTAAAAAATCTATTACTTAAAAATTTACTATTATTATTAAGTAATATAATTATTCATACATTGCAATAGCTGCATACATGAGATATTATAAAGTTTCTACTTTAAACCCAGACCTCTCCAGCCGTCCTCTCTTGGATGGATTCATGCGTCCGTCACTCCTGAAGACATTAAATCCCGGATTCCCACCCATCTTTCATACCTTTTTCCATCCCAGAAATTCTTCTCCTACCTTTTCCTCCACAAAAAGACCCTCCACTAAAAAGAAGACTTATCGAATTATGTTTGTTATTGGTGGTTTTTTTAACATCCTTTTTGTAAAATTTTGTAAGTGGTCGCTTATGTTGGTACTTTAAAGCAAATCGAAAGTTCGGGAAAAATATTATACAATAAAATATCGCATTAGATAACTTATCAACATATTTAACCGCAGAGTAGCTACTTCATTCACAGTTAAATCGTTAATTAAATAAATATAATATCAAACTTCAATGGGTTGGATGGCAAGTACCTACTTATTTACTAAGCGAGACTCTTGTTGAACTATGATAAAAAAATCGAAAAAATATAATTAAAAATGTAACTTGTGGTTTAGATAAAAATATTAAATTTTGTGGCTTGCGTTTTCCCATGGTTGCTGTTCTAATATACATGAAACGGGCGTTTGATTAAATTAATATACATGAAACCAACATTAAATATTTGGATAAAATCAGTTAATTATGGATACTTAAATTTTTTAGGGTTTTTCAAATAAACGCAAAATTTTGTATCACATATCCATTGAAAATCACGAAATATTACAATAGAGAATTCCAGTCCTTTTTTTATATTTTTTTTTATGAATAATGACCTTCTATCATTGAAGAAGAAGATAACACTTTTAAATCTAAATGAAAATATGAAAGAAAACAAGACACAGAAAAACAGAAAAAAATGTTTTTCTGTGTCTTGTTTTCTTTCATATTTTCATTTAGATTTAAAAGTGTTATCTTCTTCTTCAATGATATATTACGTTGATGGGAATAACCTTCAAAAGTTATAAAAAGAGAGTTTTTCTCGTAAAAAATTGAATATTCATTTAGACTTTCATAAAGTCAATAGTTCCATATGAATAAATTCGGATACATTTATCCGAGACGCTATTCAGGTTACAAACCAATTCTTTGAATGATTGTTTCCAATAAAAAGAGTAGTTGCCTATAATATGGAAAAAGAACTAGTTGAAGATAATATTAATGATTCTAAATATTTGAAATATGAGATTGACAAATATGACGGTTTGACAGAAGGTGGCAATAGCGAAATTGGAAAACGCGCCGTCCCGGTTAGACGAGAGGTCTAGGTTCGAGTTCCAGTTGCGACCATTGTCTTTTTCTGTGTCTTGTTTTCTTTCATATTTTCATTTAGATTTAAAAGTGTTATCTTCTTCTTCAATGATATATTACGTTGATGGGAATAACCTTCAAAAGTTATAAAAAGAGAGTTTTTCTCGTAAAAAATTGAATGACCTTCTAACTTAAATAACTGCATATTTATTTTTATTGTTAGTTTTAATTGTTAAAATAAATGTCAAAATTTTAATTTTTCAAGATCTCCGAAAACCACCGAATCTAGTGTGACGTCATCATGACTAACCGAAGTATGAATCTTGTAGGGAACTGGAATCAGCTGTTCGACTCCCGCCATTTTGAATTTCAGCATTGGAGCGTTTTCATAGACATTACTGGGCAATACAATCGTTTTTCGTATAGTTAAAGTTTTTGAATATTTTAAATAATATAGATAAACTAATAGAGATACTTTATTTTTGATACCGAATTATTTAGGCCTAAATAATGTTTCAATAAAAACAAAAACTATTATATGTCCAATTGTCTATAAACCAATAACGCGGAATGCCGAACGGCTTGCGTCTTCATTTCTATTGATATCAATACAACTTTGACCCAGGTGACGCGGCGCGGTGACGTCACGCCGCCAAAATCCAGCAATAGGGTGTTTTAATGACACGTTTTAAAATGGACTTTAAAAATTTTTTTAAAAACTCTACGTTAAATATTATGTAATAAAACTTATATATGCAGAATCAGCGTATATTGGTCTATATGAACATATTTTTTTTAAGCCATAATATTTGTCACTGGAGTTCCTTATTATAGGAATTCTGAAGTTTTTTTACATAAGCTCTACAATCTATGGGTTCCATGACAGTTGGTCCGGCGACAATTGATCCGGCAACAGTTGGTCCTTCCGACAGTTGGTCCGGCCGATGGTTTATCCTTTAGAAGATTTTTTTCTTCAAGTAAGCATGCAAAGAGGATATACGGCCGTACAACCAAAGTCGATATACTTACGTATATCTGAAGGCTTCTTGAGTAAAAATCGGCTGTAAAAATATTTTTACTATCAATAATTTTGACTCTTAGATGCGGCAATAACAAAATACGACAACAAGCAGGTGGCTTAGCAAAAAACCACTAAAGATTCCTACTTGCATATAATATAACTTTTTCATTTGAATATAACACAGGAGTCCCAACTGCTCCCAACCGTTTGGAGTCAGTGAGACTACGGCATTCCCAATTTCGATATGTCGTAATGCTGAAGATGATGGGGAGGGGAAGGAGATGTGGAAAATGTACCTGGCTATTCAGACCTACTAACCAAACACGGCTAAAGCTGTAAAGTTTCAATTCTGAATGAATACTGGAACGGATTTCTAAGATTCCGCTTCATTCTTTCATTCATTCAATCAAGAAAATAAAGGTGAAATTCAACTAGGTGTATAATAATATTTTGTCATCGTCTGGATAACATAAGTAACGTGGAGATACGCCTATCGTATGAATTTTGTCTTATTCCGTCCTAACATTTACAATTTGTTTGCCTAGAAGAAAACAAACCCTTGTCATTCAAATTAAAAACGCATTTACTTTTGGAAACAAAATGGGTAATACGTCTCTTCAACATCCCTCTAGTTCGAATTTAACCCTCCTGAAATTTCGAACACTTTATTTACGAAAAATAAAAAACAATTTTATGGTCGCCCATTTTCCCGGAAATTCAAATACAATTTGTCATGTTTGCATTAGCACAATTTTTATTTGATCAAAATTGCAGAGGTTTGATTTTCAAATTGGAAGCTTTTGAAAAAAACCCACACGTGTCCTTTATTAAGTAGGTACTACTATTCAGTATATCCCGAGTGTCAACAAACATTTTATTTATTTAACGTTTGAACAATTTTGTGAAAATATTGTGGTGACTTCTCTCTTTCAGCAGCTTCACAGCTATTAAAAAAATAATGTTTTCTAATTTTGTTTTTTTTTTTTTTTATGTGAATACCGCACAGAGTTCCAATCGCTACCGATGGTCTGAAGTCTGTGAGACTACGGCATCTTAAATTATTGAGGGTATGTTGTGTGGCTAGAGGTATTATTGAAGGGAAGGAGGATGAAAGTATCTGGTTATTCAGATATCAGGTCATGTAAACAAACTGTTCAATTCTGAAAGTAGTCTTCCACCAGGATGACACTGATAGTGTTAATATCTGCAAACCTTTTTCAATTTCAAACAAAAATTAAAAATTGCGTTCTGAAAATACGTATTTTTCGTCGTCTTTTTCCGCTCACCCGAAACTAAAATGTTTTCTTATTAACTCCCAAATTAGAGTCAATAAACAGAATATATCTGTTCAAATGATAAATAGTTGTTCAAATACGAAATTCGAATAATAAGAGGCAGCGACGGGAGTTGACACAAGTGTACTCAATAACCAACGAATTGTTCATCTGTTAGACGCTAACAAGTGTTTCGGCTTTGTTTTCCCGAGTAAATATCGACTAACTCCCAACTAATCCAACTTGCTGAAGAAAAACTACTCGTAATAAATAATGCTTATTATTTTGGGTAAAATTAGAACACGCTTAGTGAGATTTGCGGGCTAATGAAAAGTGTTATTCATCAACCTTCAAAACATTACTTTTACATTATTTTTGTAAGTATTGGCAGGTTGTTTAAGATAAGGGTAAATTTTTGACTGATATTTTATAATTACAATTTTTTTTTTTTAAATTTAATACATTTAACGTAAATAACTATTTATTCATAGAATATTATAGAAAACAGAAGAGTTTTTTCTCGTCATAAAGAGACGAGGCTTTACGTTTGACGAGGGAATTTAAGCTCAAATAATAATTTTCAATTAGACTAAGACAATAATAGCGAAAATCAGTGAACAGAAAAATCAGAAAAAGATATTGGCACCTCTGACCCAGGACGTTTGGCTTTCCGGGCCACATCTATACTAATATTATAAATGCAAGACTGCGTGTTTTTGTTTGTTACGCTTTCACGCATAAAACAATAAACCGATTTTAAAAATTCTTACACCAACAGACAGCTAAATTATATGCGAGTACTATAGGCTGTATATAATGGTAAGCTCTGGCGTTATGAAATCATAAATATTTATATTTTATATTTATTATACGTTTTCTGTCCTTAAGCAAAGCGAGTTATTGCAAACGTCAGAAAACTAATCATTGCCGTGGAAATGAATTGATATATTTGCGGGAAAAAAATGAATCTCTGATATGTTTGTACGCGATAACTTTCGAACGTTTTCACCAAATTGGATAATTCTTTTTTTTACTACTGGTGAGCTCTGGCGTTATGAAATTTAGGTGGCACGCAAGCTGTTTGTATGATGAATGTATCGGGAACGAATGTATGGAATGCGGAAGGGGGGATAATTGATGAGTGCAAGCGCTAAAGTAATTTTCTTAATACCATCTAATAATAGGATCATATACGTAATAAAATGATGTTATAATAATCACAACGAAATCCAGAAGAAAGTTTGAAATTATTAAAATAATAATGGACTTTTATTTTTTGTAGAACTCATGAGTACCCGGCATGGGTTGCAAATCAGAGAAATAAAATGTTTGTGTTTTAATCATGTTTATTTAAGCGCATTTGGAAACACTATATATATATATTTTTTTTTCCGTCTGGTGCGTGTATGAATAAATAAGAAGGTTTTTCGACGCGTGAGGAGGCCACGTGTAGCTCTCCTTGTAGGAAGCCTGAATTCTCCAAATTTACCCCTTGTTTTCCCACATCGCTACTATGCCTTCTTTGCAATCTCTCCCTCTACACCTCCCGAAGTTTAAATTAAACTTCATTGGTTTGTATGTGATCATACAAACGTAATTAATGATAAGGGAATGAAAATGATAGGCTTCATTCTTTGGAATTCCGGAGGCCTTAGGCTTAACCTTAAAATGTTGAAATATTCCTAAAGTCGCAAATTATGCCGAGGTTATCAATTTCTTCGATAGAAGTAAGGGTTGAGTTATTAAGTTCACACAAATAAATAATTGGCTGACTGATTTTGTAAAATCTTATTTAATGACACCTTTTTACAATAAGATAAAGTTTGTTTAGAGTCCACCGATTACTTATTCTGTTTAAGTTATTTTGTAGACAGATTCAATTTTCTTTGATTTATTTATTATAATCCTGGTGTATGACCACCATTAACCCTATTTATAGGGATTTGAAGTTGAAATAATGGAAGATGGAGTCCCAAATATCATTGTAAAATTGAAATAATGCAAGGCCAAAGTTGAAAATGTCAAGAGACCTTCATATATCATTTATGCATTTATTTGAATTATGTCGGTCGTTACACAAAATTACTGCCTTATTTAATTAACGTGTTTGTAACGAAGCTTTTAAAAGAGAAAAAAAGTCGTGTACGCGATCCACAGTCATAAATAATGCATCTAAGACGCAATAAATTTATTCCGTTTAGGAAACGAAAATGGTTGAAATTTGAACAAAGACCAAATCAACTACTTAACTCCCGTTTATTGTCAAAAAGTAAATGCAGACTCACGATGCATATTTCGGTTAATATTTCAATTCAACATTTCCAAATTATTTATATTTTTAAGTTTTTTTTATTGATTAGCGTTTGACGTTTCGGAATGTGATTTGTACACAGATCTGCCAGAGTTGCCAGCGTATACCTACATCTTATTTATTCCCTATCAATATCGGTTCGGCTATCAACAGTGACGCTACGCTGAGGATATCAATATAAAATTATCGGAAGCTACGCCTACGATTTCGCCATGCTAGACAAATGAAAATCTTGGAATTTTCAATAATGCGAAAATTGTCATCACTCTAAAATTTTTCATTTTAAAAAAAATTACGAAGTTACATTAAAAATTTTATCAACGTAACTGAATTATCATTGAAATTATTTACTTTCCAAATTCTCTTGTAATTAAATAAAGTGTCGTCATTAAATATCGAAAAAAAAATTCGTACCTTTTTATTGAAATGTTCGTGTTTTTTCGGTTTTGTTTTTATTTGTTTTTCGTGGCATATTGACAAGCTTCTCGTTAAATTATAAGCGAGAAATTTAATGTTACAGCTCATGATTCTGAATTATTCCCTTTCATGTTTCCGTAAAAATACATTAGGAGTTTCACGGCGAACATGGATATTTTTCGAGATTCCCTTCCCGTGGGAATTTCGTTTGTTTATTTATTTTTTAAAAGCCTAAATAGGCTTTGCGGGTCTTTTAAATATTCGGAGGAATTTCGGGCCTTTCGCGAGTGAAATTGTAATTCGTTTTCTTTTGCGAGACAAAATGTAACACCGTATCAGATGAATGCAGATTATTCAGGGTTGTATAATACATTTTCCGAGAAGTAAGGGTGAATTAAGTTAGTTGTTCTTGAGTTGAAGATACTCACAGCGTCACCTTGTTGGCAAACCATAATTTATTTTCAAAATATTTCTGGAAATGATTTACGTGCTAGACAACCTTCTTGAGGTCGAAAATCTTCAACTTCTAAGAAGATGTCGCGGATTTTATTTATTAAATTGTAGACGTAATTTCAAAATTGCACACTTGCGGCACGATCCCGAGTGGTACAAGCCTGCCCTAGTATCGCCTTCGATAAAGCCCACCATTTAGAATCGAAATGCTACTCAAAATGGCAATAGCCGTTTTCTGAGCATATCTTCATAGTCAGCTAGGAAATTCCTAACCTTCTTCTTCCAATCTACCCTTTCTTTAACAGTGTAATATGTATACTCGCGCACGGTCTCCCAGACCGAGATTTGATCTCGTCTGTATTACTTTAATTATATATTTTTTTAGCATTATTGGTATTTATTATAAAGAAGGGGATACAATTGAATTAAAGAAAGAAAAAGAAATAAAACTTCAAATAAATTTGTTAGAAACAGACTTTCAACTTTAATTTTTTGTACAACTTTAATAAAAAAAATAAACTTTTTCGTGTGTTAATTAAAAAAAACCTCTGAAATCTAATAGATGAAAGTATCAAGAATAATTAAAAAAATATTAAAAAAGAATTCATCATTATTAGGATTTTTGGGTAGTAATTGTTACTTTCCTAAAATACCGATAACAGTGAATAAAAGTCACGCGACCACTCAGCGCCAATGCGCGCTCCGCACTAAACAATGCCCAACAACAAATTAAGAAGCTACTTACAACCTCAAAGTTCCATTGTTGTTAATTTTTGAAAAAAAATGTGAATTATTGATTTGTCGGTCTAAGAGACCAATGCGCTAGTTTAGGAAGGTTAACCTCACAACACAACACGTTTGTTGGTGCCATAGGCTCACTGGGACTGAAAGGGAGCAATTGGTATTGGGACACCAATTGAGTGCGGAACCTAATCAAGTAAAAAATTCAAATTTTCAACTATTTTTTCAATCTCCGTGAGGCCTGTCATTAATGTTTTGGCCACGAGCTATCTTCTTACAAACAAACCCTTTCTCAAAGAACGTAACAGTGCAAACAGTATCTATAAGGGACTTGATTGAAGTGATAACAGTATCACAAAATTATGGACACTATAATGTTGTCCGAAACGTCGGCAAGAAGGAGTTAATGTAGCACGGCGTAATAACTCAAAAATAAATCACGATAATATCGCAAGTGTTACTAATTAATACAATAAATATGGGCGTAGGATGGATTGGTAAGGCAAGTTGAACAATTCGTCAAACAAAGGAAACATCTGCTCTTATTCGGTACTCTATTCTCTGTAGTCTTTACTCCTACTAGTTTCACCACGGGCTATATCAATATTCGTTATTCGTTTCTCAATTATTCCGTAGGACAAATAATATAATACTTGCAATGATATACAAGAAACTAGATCAGCTATCTAATTGTAAACAATACTTACACGGTACACACATTATTTATATAAGATGGAAGAATTCTTCCTATCTTTTGAAAAGCCTTCCACAAGAAGAATAATAAAATTTATACCGCTCTTTTGGCATTACTTGAAGAAAGGATGAAAAATAGTAGGCCAATGAACAAGGCTTCATTAAAACAAGCCTGAAAAGCAATGGAGTGTTAGCACAAGTTTTATTACGTGACTGAATGATGCGAAGATGAACACTGCATTATTTGATGTAGTTTTTGCTGTTTCTTTGAATGTAAATGAAGTATTTTCTGAAAATAGTATTATGCTGCTTTTCCCTTACATATTTTTTAATCTGTAATTTTGTTACTAGTAATTGTCTGACGTCTCTTCGCTTTTTGCAAGATTTGTTATGACGCAGTCTTCACGTGTTTTGTATATTTTAGATTAAAATGGAGAAACAAAAAGTTCAAAGATAAGGTCGAATGCACTAAAAAAGTCAGACATAAAGTTATAAGTAAGGCGGTTGCTGCAAAAGTCTCATTAGAAATTGTGAAAGTCTTTTTCTGAGAAGAAGAAGATACTCTCTTACTATGCAGTTATTGTTTTGATAATAATTATGTGTGAAGATTTTAAGTAACTAACTTTGATTCATTAGTGAGGAGTCAGGATGAATATAGCTCAACTGGTCTCCTCAATACAACGTGCATTCTCAAACAATTGGAAAGAGTACACAAAAATTACTAAGCTTTGTAAATTTGATACTAAAAATACTGAAAGAACAATGAAACTACACTTATCTACTGCGATTATCTAATCTATTAAATTTGAGTGACGGAAGAAGTGTTTTCGATCTAATATTTTTAATTAAAATCTTGTGTAATACAATTAACAGCCCTGAATTATTGGCGCTCATAAATTTTAATGTGCCAGTCAGAAACACAAGGTCAGTACTACCGTTTTATTGTGGCAATACTGCGACCATGGACCATTTTAATATACCACTACATAGAATTAAAAATTTGTGAAATAAATTTACCTAATATATTTATAGAATATTTCTACGTATCGTATCGTATTAATTCATCTTAGTAATTAATTGTTTGATTTATATTAATTTTATAAACCATCACAATTATAAAAAAAAAAAAAATTAAAACTTTTTTCTTTTCATCATTGTTACCAACCCAGAAATATTGCTGATATCTTACAAGAGTGGCAATTCTTATTATTTTGTTCACAGATTTTCTTAATTTTATTGTTTCATTGGAAATAAGGTTTGTTTTCTAGCTGTTTATATATTTAACTTATTATTTACCTACCATTAAACATTTCAACGTACCTCGTTAAGTTATTTGCAAATATATATATACCATATTAAAATATATTTTTTCATTGTTGCAATATTGTAACATTTAAATATACAATCTCACTTGAACTTTTTTATGTTGTTGCTGTACCTTATCTATGTTTTCATGTAAAAGCCGAATGGCGTCAATTTTATGAACAAATAAATTAATAAATATTTTCATGGAAAAAGATTTTAAATATCAATTTCAACACTGAAACTGATGTCATGAATTCAGATATGCAATGACTCATTCCACATTATTATTTCTCTATAGTGATGGTACGTCTCGTATCATTTGATTTGACAAGGCTGAACATCTCAATGCGACCACTGCATTTTTGAACTTTCCAGTAGTGTGATCAAGAAATCGGAGAAAGAATAACATTAATTGTTTGGGCTCAATCAGAACCAAATTCAACCAACAATGAATATTAGTCCTTTCATGCGCGGCAAAGCCAATCCTATGATTTCTTATTCAATGCTAGCTTGTTATTCGTCTATCTTATACCATAGGCTTAATTATCCCTTAAACTAAGTTTGTGCTGTATTGATATTAAAGTGTTTGCAAGAAGGTTGGAGTGTAGGCAGTAAGGGGTGTGTGTTTAGCTAATATTTCTGAATAAGGACGACATTATAGGGGCAAACAAATCAAATAAACCAGATGCTTCCCAAGTTTCTCATTTCATCCGATTTTTGTTTCCTGTAATAATAATAAAAAATGAAATCAAGTGTTTATAAAAATAGCTAAAAGAAATAATGAATACATTAATTACATTATTGACAAAAATGTTTCAAATACCAATAAATGTTGCATAATAAAATTCACATTGTGCAACACACTTTAAAAATTCTAAATAAATGTTATGTACGGAACTGATTACAATAACCTTATTAGTAGAATTTTCCTTAATAAATATTCATGCCTGCACATTAATCGTTGGTTAGTAAAAAATATTAGTTTATTACTTATTTATAAGATGTTTGTTAGTAACAAACATCTTATAAATCTTCAAAACTTGTGAATTACTACTGTGGAGGACATTACTGCAAACTGCAAATGCACTCGTAAAAAAGCATATAAGTGACTGTAATTAATTTAATTAACAATTACAAATTCGAATTGTCTATTGTGAAACATCGCATCGAGGACGCTTTATGGCAAAAACTACTGGAGCGATCACGCGAAATAAATAAATTTGCCTCGATTGCTCGAGATTTCCAGAAGATCATACTAAAATTTTTTCGCCAACATTAAAAAAATCCTACATTCGAATTTTAACATGGAGACATAAAACTTATTATAGTACTATATAGCCATTAAATTAAGCTGAATTTTACCATTTATTTGTAGAGTTTACAATAAAAAAAAATCGTTAAGTTCTTAACCGCACGAATCTGCGTGTTTGTTTCTTTTTAACTCCGTGAGAGGTACTTATTCGAGTCAACATAGAATATTTTCGGTTTCTGTGTGTTATCTGTAGTATACTTGATAATTAAGGTGCATTTCTATGAAAAAGGGACTTAATTTTAACCGTTAATAGCGGATAAAAATTCTGGGTGAAAAATATTTTAAAAATTTATTTTTAACATCGTTCTAAAATAGTCTACGATGTTCGGATTTGCAAAAAAATTGTCATAATAGATAAAACATTTCAATAACTTAATTTTAAAATAAATGGCTGGCCATGGAAACGTTTTAAACAATTACAATAAACGCTTTACAAATAGTAGGAAAATGTTGTCCAATTTTGGACCGCCATCAATCGCAGAAAAATAAATGTTATCCATTTTCAACCATAATCTCTCTAGTGGTTAAAATAAAATAATATATACATAATTTTCGTGCTTTTTGCAAACATAATGAAACATCCATAAGCTATTTTTTTATTGCAAACAATACAACTAATTATCTCACAGTTCTACAGAGTTTCTTTTTCAAAAGAACGGTTTCTTGAAAGCCATAATTAGAAAGCATCGGCTTCTAAAAACATATTCTGGATAGGAATTTCTATATTATGATAACCTCAAACAAGATTGAACTATCTACTTCCGTGTTCCTGGTTTGGAGTTGGTTTTTGGCTTCATTCCCGGAATATTTCCTAAAATATATATTATGTGCTCTTCTAAAGTTTTCTTCTCATCCCTTTTCACCGGAGAACTAAACCTATAGAAGTGTATTCCAAATGAATCCTAGTAACCGAAAAGAGACCATTTTTTTAAACTGGAGATACCGGATTTATTTCAAATCGTTACAGATGATGCGGCCCACTGGATGTCTTCTCTCTAGAATAATTTCAAGAATTCTAAGTGCATGTCAAGCTACCTAATATTATTATTTTTTTTTTAAATCAACAATAACTTATTAAATTTTTAAAGATGTTCATTTTCTTTCAGATCCTACCGGCTGCGCCAATGGTGAATGATTGATGATAAAAATTAGTTGCATTATTCACAGCAAGCACTTGTCTTTTATTAGACTAATTCTTTCTTTTATGTATTAAGGAGTACATAGGAAAGCAAGGGGTTTTATGTTTTTTTGCTTCTCTCTCTTGTTCCCAGGTTCTCTTATGCTCTTAGAATCTCTCTCATTCTAGAATCCTCACTGCTCCCCGTACATTGGTACGAAAAATGGAGAGGCCAACTTGTACACTAATGACATCTGTTGGAGTACTCTATGAATTCCATGAAACACTAACACTAGAGCCACATGTGCCACGTTGCTCGAGATATCACATGCAGTATTCATTGTGCGGTGGGATATTAAAGACGTAGTACCAATTTCAACTTTGTCATGATGGAAAGTTCAACATCCCTCTTGACTCTCTTTATCTGATTCGTCTCACTTCTCCCTACTCCCATACAATGGTATTTATCTTGGAACAACGCTTTCAGACTCATTTAGAAGATTAAGTAGGAGAGCTTTCACCGGTGTCGGGATGTCCAAAGATCTCTTATCTCTTACAAACCATGCATATATTGTGACAGATGGGACAGTCCAATTTCACGGAGCAATTTATTAAAATTGTTAAACATTTTTGCTTTCTGCAGACCAGAAGTGAGAACTTTATATCGCGTATTTATGGTTGTCCAATTTAAAACAAATTCCAGCTTAACTACAGGCTTGTGCCTAATATGCTTGCCCACATTCAACAATCCATTTGAAGACATTCTTTAATATTAAAACGAATAATATTGAGCTTCCGATCAAATTGTGGCCAGCTGATAGCTGTGAATAGCATTATTTTTTTATGGTCACGAGCATTATAATTTGTTAACAGTTTTTGTTTAATTTGGTAATTCAACAAACACTTAATAAATAACATCAAGCTATACAAAAAAACTGATATAAATCATTGTCATATAGTCAAATATCTGTAAGTTTATAGATTGGTGCATTCAAATTTTTTTTTAAGTGTAAAAAAGTGCTAAACCTTGACTTTCTTCAGAAATAATAATTCGGTTTTATTCGAATATTCCGTCAATAACATAGCCTTAGAAAGAGTTACAGAAATGGGAATGAGAATCTGGGAATTATTTCGGATGAAAAACTAAGTTTCGCTAATCATATCCATCAAATTGTAAACAAAGGTTGAAAACACTAGGCTTCGTATAACGAACAACTAAAAGCTTTAATTCCTTACAAACCATTACACTATTATACGTATCTCTAGTTAGAAGCCTAATCGAATACAACTCAGTAGTTTGGTCCCCATCTTTCAAAATTCACATTGATAACATTGAGCGAATACAAAAAAAAAATTCTGTGTTTTATCAATTTTAATTTAAATATCTCAGTAGAAGACTTTAAATGCGATTTCTTATCGAATACTCTAAAAATGTATACATTAGAAGATAGACGTAAAATAAACGACTTAACATTTTTATTCAAAATACTTAACTCTAAATTCGACTGTTGTGAACTCTTGCAACTCATTAACTTACGAACACCCACAGGAAAAACCCGACAAAATACAATATTCTACATTTACACTCATAAGCGTAATTACATTGCCCTTTCTCCGATACAACGACTTCACACCATGGGAAATAAGTACTTGGGTGATGTTAACACGTTCAATATCAACTTGGCGAGTTTTGTGAATCATCTAATACATTTATTTCAACACTTTTACTAAACACATCTTGTATACCGATAAAATAACTGTATTTTTATGTTTTGGTTTAAGTTTTGGTATGACTTGTTGTATGACTTTTATCTAATTTATTTTTATTATTTTCTAAGTTTCAAAGTATCTGTTAAATTAAAATTACTTTGCGAATCATGTAAAAGTCCTGTAGGCGTTAAATATATAAAAAATAATTATCTTTTTTTTTTTTTACATGAAATACCGCACCAGAGTCCCAACTGCTCCCGTCTGGAGCCAGTGAGACTATGGCATCCCCAATTGGGGTATATTGTGAGGCTGAAGGTAGTAGAGAAGGAAAGAAGATAGGGAATAGGGAATAGGAAGGTGGGGAAGTACCTGGCTATTCAGATCTGGTCACTAAACACGGCTAAAGCCATTTAAAGCAACGTTTCAATTCTGAATGGTTGTCTTACCCCCAGGGCGATACTGATAGCATCTTCCACTCTGGAACGTGCCACAAATATACTATATATTATTTTAAATGAATAAATTGTGAAATAACACAAATTAATCAAATAAAATTTATTTGCGCACGCCGGGTTCGAACCCGCGACCTTCGGATTGTGAGTCGAGAGTCTTACCTCGGGACCATGGAGGCCGTCAGCGGAAGCCATCACGGAGGCCGTCTTGATTAATAAAACATTTAAGATCCACTGCAAGCATATTTAAATTAGCTTTTCATTTAAAAATTATAACAATTATTTTTATTTAAATAACATTTTAAACCTTCCCACGAAAAGCACATATTTCTGATGGAAAACCGCTTCATGAAGGCGGGTAATTTTTTCTACTGTTCAGAATCATAATCCAAGAACAGAATTCAGAAATTCAATGCCTTTTTACGAACAATTTGAGGGAATAAAGCCTTTGATGTCAGACGGGGTGATGCCTATATTGCCCGAAAAACTCATAGCTGATCAATAAAGCCCAGAAATAGAAAAGAAAAAAAAAACTTTTATTCCACGAATTCCTAAAGCCTAAGAAAAAATCCGAAATGGTTAAATATGAAACGCAGTGAAAAGATTTTTCTCTTTAAAATATCTTGTTTGTGTGATTTTATCGTGAAAATATTTATCTTTTGGTTCAGTGAGTTTTTAACCACCCTGGGTACTCCAAAAGAGTAAAACATACTCAAATGCCTGCTACACAATGTAGTTTTGTAAGTGCTTTTTGTTTTAGTATTAAAAAAAATTGATTTTCATGTCTTTTTTTTTAAAAACCCAACGTCCGTCTAAGAATTTAATTTTCATCCGAAAACTTTTTTTGTTGTACCAAAAGATTATAAGACCATGTGCCTTTTATTAATAAAAATTACACAAGATTCTTAACTTGTTATTGATACTTAATTCGGAGCCAGCAGATCTACGGCATTTCTGATTAAGCGTTCCTACTACTCGTGCTCTGGATTTTATCGGCTCTGGACTCGTCCGCATTTTATTTTCTTGCTTTTAAAAATGTTTCAATCAGGCCAGCAAATTTCTTAATTAACTTAGGTCTAGGTGTTAGCGTAGGGAGTGTGGCGAACCCATCGCTCAGGGAGTGGAAACACAAACCTGCAATAGCCATCCCAAGCCAAGGTGTGAGCTACCGTGCTCAGGCTGAATGTCCTGGGGAACAGTGTCAAGAACTTGTCTCCGAGAAACAAGGTCGCATCTCGGAGTATTTAGACCTTACTCCAACATTCGGGGCTCTGCTGGAGTGGACCTTCTATTTCCCTGGTCACTCGTGGGACAAAAAAATTGGACCATTCGAAAACACGGGGCCTTTTGGGAACCTAGGAGTGCTGAGGCCACCTCCGTGGACTTTCTTCCTGGGGCCCTTAGGAGGAACCAAGAGGAGAAGCCGTGGAGAGGAGAGCTGAGGTCACCTCCATGAACCCTTCCATTGTGGGGCCTTCACGGAACCAAGGGGAAGGGCACTCTTCCGGCACGGGGCCTTTGGGGAACCGAGGAGGAGTGAAGTGGAGAGATGATGTCCTCTTCCTATGTGGGGCCTTCAGGGAACCATGTAGGAGTGAAGAGGAGAAATGAGGCCATCTCCGTGAACTCTTTCTTATGGGGCCTTTAGGGAACCAAGGAGGAGTGAAGAGGAGAGATAAGTTCCTTCCCTCCTGGGGCCCTCGGGGAGCCAAGGTGGAGTGGGGCTCTTCTCTTGTGGGGCCTTTAGGGAACCAAAGGGAGGTGGACTCTCCATCGTGGAGCCCTCGGGGAACTAAGGAGTGGAGAGGAGAGATGAAACCCTCTTCTCTCGTGGGGCTTTCAGGGAACCGCGGAGGAGCGAAGAGGAGAAATGAGACCTGGGAAGACACATTGTCGAACCAGAAAACAGCTTCATTTCCAATGACAATCCTGGTGAACTTTGTAAAAGGGACTGGATTACTGTCAAAGGAATGAGGTAAAATGGGAGATAGCTCAATGGGCCTACGGCCTAAGTGCTCACGGGAACTTTATTTATGTAAACCGTCTCCGCTCTTGAAAAAAAAAAAAAAAAAATAGTTCTAGGTGAACATTTCTCAATTGAAAAATAAATTTATTAAATAACTAGCGAGCATCTGGCGTGCGTTGTAATGCCACTCAAAGAAAGAAAGTGTTTGTGTTTTAATTCTGCTGATTGAAACGCTTCTGAATAATATTTTTTTGTTGTTTTTCGACGCGTCAGCAGGCCACATAAAGCTATGCGTGTAAAAAGCTTGGGTTTTCCGAATTAACCCAATCCTATCCCCTATCGCTAGTGTGCAATCCCTCCCTCTGCCCCTTCCTCGGCCCACACTCCTCCCAGGCGTGTTCTTTCCCAAGCGTCGTTTCCTTCCCCCTTCCCCCTTCCCCTCCCATATCCCGTTCACCTCCGACAATCACTTCCACCTTCTCCGCTGTCTTCCTCTCTTTGGTCCTCTCCCCCTCCCTTCTTCCCCACTTTGTCGCTATACTTGTAAAATACACTGATTATTCAAACAACTCGCAACTATTTTTTTTAATCAAATTTCATAACGCCAGAGCTCACTAATGTACATAGAAACCTCCGTGGGAGTGCGCACAGTAACTAACGACTAACTAAGTTTTATCGCAATCGATGAATGGTAAAGGAAATAATTTCATAACGCCAGAGCTCACCATTATGTACCTTTGCCGGCGTGCACACAACAATGTTTCATTGCAATCAAAAGGAACAAGCAAAGAAACATTCATTTTTATGTCATACTTAAATAAAAGTCACCAACCAATGCGTAAGTTAGTTGCGCCTGACGGAAGGTTAAAAATGAACATGTTAAAAAAACAAAAAAGTATTAATATTATTAAAACAAATAACTTTGTGTACACCACTATTTAAAACCCTTTGAATGGCAGGAGACCAGATTTGTCCCAGCTCACATGCGTCTCGTATAAATCGCTGTAACTCTATTACTATCAGAGTGAGAATTATATTCTAAACAGTGTTAAAAAGGCAAAACATCACGCTTTAGTGTTATCTAAAAAATAAAGACTAAAAAATTAAAATGTAAAGCTTTATGACACCAAAGTCTTGAATTGCAATTTGAAAGAAAAATTGAAAATTTGAGAATTTTTTATAAATGATTTTTATATAAAAAGACAAAAAAGTGAGGTGACAGTAACGTTTATGATACATTTTTCTTATAAAATATATGTGTTTTTATTTTTTTTGTTATTAGTAATTTTAGTTATAAAAAGCGTGAGGTGAGCCATTTTTAAAACTTTTTTTATGTTTGCATGCAAAATTTTTACATTTCAAAAATTATATGTTTATTTTGAATTATAAAAAATTGAAAGTGTATTTCATCATCTTTCAAATACAGTTTTTGATTTTGGGATATGTTCAGAAATTTTCCATTTATTTGCATTTTATTGAAAAGCTGAAATATTTTGACCATCTGAAAAACACTACAAAATTTTGAAGGGTTAAAAAAAATCATTTGTTTTCATTAAATTAATAATGACGCCACAAAGTGAATTTGCAAAAAAAAAAAATTAGTTCTCCTACAACAGAATCCGTCGTTGTCAGTAAAACAACATTTTGTATGATATTTCTAGACCAAAACAACATAATCTTTATACAAGGCCTTATTTAAAGCTTTAAGCCAGTAGTATTTACGTTGCTAGCGAAAACTACGTGATACCTACCAACGTATAGTTACCCCCTGCGCTTAGGTTTCTTCCCTTAGTCCACCGTATATCACTTGGTTCGGTTGAAAGCAAATCCCTCTGGGGCTAATTACGGACCCAACAAGCAGCTGATTTATTACTAAATGAAAACACGGAAACTCTTAGGTTAGGTATTATTATTTTATTGTGTAGGCCTTCATGCCTTAGTCATGTGGGTTAGAATCCGTAGAGTTGTAATAGTTGTGATTTTGAGATCGTATATATTATGAAGGTTGCGGGTTTGAAAATCTCAAATACAACATAAGATTTTTATGGATATTTATTACTATGTAATTAACAATCACGTTTATTACAATTACACAGTATGCAAGTACTGCTGGCAGAATATTCCAATCTGTATTTATTATTTATATCGAATAATCTAATAATCTAAAGAGTAAAGTTGGTAGGTAAAAAGTATAACGTTATACAATAAGAGAGATTGAAAAAATAAGACTTTGAACTGCAGTTGCAATACGTATATAACAAACAAAAATAAACACAACCGACATATAGAAAAGATAGCACATTTTCTAAAAATCAGTAATTTTATCAAGAATAATTATAATAAAGAATATTTTTAAAATATTTTTAAAGAATCAGAAAACCCATGTTATTTTTTAACTTGGCCCATACTTCCAGATTTAACGAGTAACTAATGAAATACAGCACATTTTCCAAAAATCAGTGAATTTATCGATTAATCTATTATTAAATTTTCGAAAGTACCCTGAATTTCCGGATTTAACGGTTAACTTATAAAAAATAGCACATTTTACAAGAATTAGCAAAATGAATCATTTTTTTAAGTTATCTGTGTTTCCAAATTTAACGGTTAGCTATTAAAACACAGCATATATTCCAAAATTGAGAAAACCGAATTAATTTGTGAAAATGGCCCATATTTCCAGATTTATCGGTTAAATAATGAAAAACAGCACATTTTCCAAGTATCAAAAAACCCAACATTTGTGAAAGAGATCATATTACCTTATTTTACGGTGAACAAATGAAATACAGCGCATTTTCTAAATAACAGTGATTTTATCGATGAATCAATTAATTAATTTTTGAAAGTAAATCAAGGTTTTACGGTAAACTAATAAAACAAAGAATATTTTTCAAGAATCAGAAAACCCACGTTTTGTGAAATTGGTCCATGCTTTCAGATTTAACGGTTGACAAATGTAAAACAGCACATTTTTCAAAAACCAGTAAACTTATCGATTAATCAATTATTTTATTTTCGAAAGAACCTGAATTTCAAGATTTTACGGTTAACTTATAAAATACACCTCATTCTTTAAGAATCAAAAAACTGAATCATTTTTTAAAGTTACTTGTATTTCTTAATTTAACGGTTATCTATTAAAACACAGCATATTACAAAATTCAGAAAACCGAATAAATTTGTGAAAATGGCCCGTTTTCCAGATTTATGCGTTAAAAAATGAAAAACAGAACATTTTCCAAGAAACAAAAAACCCATATCATATGTGAAAGTTTCCACATTTCCAGATTTAACGGTCAACTTATAAAATACAGCACGTTTCACAAGAAAAAGAAAACTGAATCATCTTTTAAAGTTTTTAAAGTAAGTATTTCCAAGTTTAACGGTTAGCTAATAAAACACAGCATATATTCCGAAATTCAGAAAGCCGAATTAATATGTGAAAATGGCCCATATTTCCAGATTTATCAGTAAAATAATGAAAAACAGAATATTTTTCAGATATTAAAAAACCCTTTGTCATTTGTGAAAGTGACCATATTACCAGATTTAACGGTTAACTTTTGTAAGAAAGCACATTAACCAAAAATCAGTGAATTTATCGATGAATCAAAGAATTTATACGCGAAACAACCCTGTATTTACCGATTATACGAATTACTTTTGAAATATTGCACATATTCTAAGAATCAATGAATTGATATATAAAATAATGAGTTTATTTGTGACATTACCCTGTATATCCAAGTTTTATGGTTAAATTTTAAAACACAACACATTTTTCAAACTTCTGAAAACCGAATTAATCTGTGAAAGTGGCAGATATTTCTAGGTTAAGCGGTTAACTAATGAATTACAGCATATTTTCCAAGAATTAAAAAACCAATGTCATTTGTGAAAGAGACCATATTTCCAGATTCAACGGTTAATAAATAAAATACAGCGTATTTTCCAAAAATCAGAAAACCAAAATCATTCGTGAGAAAAAACACTATTTCCAAGTTTTTGGGTTTACAAAAAAAGCACAGCATATTTTTCAAAAATCAGAAAACTGAATTTATTTGTGAAAGTATCCCATATTTTCAGGTTTAATGGTTGACTTTAACAAACAGGACAATTTCCAAGAATCAACGAATTTATCGAT
Organism: Glyphotaelius pellucidus; assembly: GCA_936435175.1. NCBI lineage: Eukaryota > Metazoa > Arthropoda > Insecta > Trichoptera > Limnephilidae > Glyphotaelius > Glyphotaelius pellucidus. Next base: position 11,298,819 of record OW386558.1, read on the forward strand.
GAATCAATTAATTTATTAAGTACCCTGTAAATCCAAGTTTAAACTATTATTTAATTAAATGAAGACATTATGAGCGAAACTCAATCGAAAATCTGGAAACAGAAAAATCAGAAAAAGATATTGGCACCACTGGGACTCGAGTCCCAGAGGTTTCAATATCTTTTTCTGATTTTTCTGTTTCCAGATTTTCGATTGAGTTTCGCTCATAATGTCTTCATTTAACTAAATATTACAGTTTGAGGTTTTACTCATAAAGTTAAAATAATAAATAATAATTTAAACTATTAACTTATAAAACCAAGAATATTTTTCAAGAATCAGAAAATCCACGTGATTTGTGAAAATTTGCCCATACTACCAGATTAAACGGTAAACTAATTAAATTCAGCCCATTTTCCAAAAATCAGTAAATTTATCTTTTAATCAATTATATTATTTTCGTAAGAACCCTGAATTTCCAGATTTAACGGTAAACTTTTAAAATACAGCGCGTTTCAATAAAATCAGAAAAATGAATCATTTTTTAAATTAACCTGTATTTGAAATTTTTATTCCAATATTCAGAAAACCGAAATAATTTGTGAATTTGGCCCATATTTCCAGATTTATCGGTTTAATAATGAAAAACACCACATTTTCCAAGAATCAAAAATCCCATGTCATTTGTAAAAGTGACCATATATATAAGTAAACCGATTAATCTGAAACCAGATTTATCGGTAAACTTATAAAATACAGCGATTTTCACAAAATCAAAATGTTTCCTGTATTTACAAGTTGTACGGTTAACTGATAAAATACAGCATCTTTTTTGAAATTCAGATAACTTAATTAATTTGTGAAAGTGGCCCATTTTTCCAGGTTTAATGGTAAACTATTAAAATACAGCTAATTCCAAGAATCGATGAAATTATCGATACATCAATAAATTTATTTGTGAAAAACTCTGCTTTTCCATAACTGTATTTCCAAAAACTGTATTTCCAAGATTTTGGGTTTACAAATAAGGCAAAGCATATTTTTCAAATTAAGAAAACCAAATTTTTTGATAAAGTGGCACATGTTTCCAGGCTTAACGTTTGACTAACGACAAAAGCACAATTTCCAAGAATCAATGATTTATCGATGAATCAATTTATTTATACGCGAAAGTACCCTGTATTTCCCGATTTTACGGTTGAGTTGAGAAATATTGCACATTTTCTAAGAATGAATTGATCTATAAAATAATGAATTAATTTGTGACATTACCCTGTATTTCCAAGTTTAACGGTTAAATTGAACTAAAAACACAACACATTTTTCAAACTTCTGAAAACCGAATTTATTTGTGAAAGTGGCAGATATTTCTAGGTTAAGCGGTTGACTTATGAGTTACAGCATATTTTCCAAGAATAAAAAAAAACCAAAGTCATTTGTGAAAGTGACCATAATTCCAGATTTAACGGTTAAATAATGAAATACAGCACATTTTTCAATAATCAGTGAATTTATCCATGAACCAATTAGTTTATTTGTGAAAGTAACCTGTATTTCCAGAGTTAACGGTTAATTATTGAAATACAGCACATTTTTCAACAATCAATGAATTTATCGATGAATCAGTGTATTTATTTGTGAAATTTCCCTATTTTTCTAGGTTTTACGTTAAACTTATAAAACAGACCACATTTTCCAAGAATCAAAAAACCCATGTTATTTGTGAAAGTGACCATATTTCCAGCGTTAACGGTTGACTTATGACAAACAGCACAATTTCCAAGAATTAATGAATATATCGATGAATCAATTAATTTATTTGTGAAAATACCCTGTAAATCTATGTTATACGGTTAACAAATAAAAAAAACAATATTTTTCAAGAATCAAAAAATCCAAGTTATTTTTTAAATATTCCCATATTTCCAGATTTAACGGTTAACTAATAAAAAACAGCACATTTTTCCAAAAATCAGTGAATTTGTCGATTATTCTATTATTTTATTTTCGAAAGTACCGTTAATTTCCAGATTTTACGGTTAACTTATAAAATACAGCACATTTTTCAAGAATCAAAAAACCGAATCATTTTTTAAAGTTACCTGTATTTCTTATGTTACGGTTAGCTAATAAAACACACCATATTCATAAAATTTAGAAAACCGAATTAATTTGTGAAAATGGCCCATATTTCCAGATTTTACGGTTAACTTAAAAAATACAGCTCATTCTTCAAGTATCAAAAAACCGAATCATTTTTTAAAGTTACCTGTATTTCTAATTTACAGGTTAGCTAATAAAACACAGCATATATTCCAAAATTCAGAAAACCAAATAAATTTGCGAAAATGGCCCATTTTCCAGATTGACCATTTAAGGAATGAAAAATAGAACATTTTCCAAGAAACAAGAAACCCATGTCATATGTGAAAGTGACCACACTTCCAGATTTAACGGTCAACTTATAAAATAAAGTACGTTTCACAAGAAACAGAAGTGAATCATTTTTTAAGGTTACCTGTATTTCCAAGTTTAACGGTTAGTAAATAAAACACAGCATATATTCCGAAATTCTGAAAACCAAAAAAATATGCGAAAATGGCCCATATTTCCAAATTTATCGGTAAAATAATGAATAAGAGCACATTTTCCAGGAATCAAAAAACCCTTGTCATTTAAGAAAGAGACCATATTTCCAGATTTAACGGTTAACTTTTGTTAAAAAGCACATTAATTAAAATCAGTGAATTTATCGATAAATCAATGAATTTATTTGCGAAAGAACCCTGTTTTTCCCGAAAGAAATTTAAGAAATATTGCACATTTTCTAAGAATCAATGAATCGATCTTTAAAATAATGAATTTATTTGTGACATTACCCTGTATTTCCAAGTTTTACGGTTAAATTTTAAAACTAAACACATTTTTCAAACTTCTGAAAACCGAATTTATTTGTGAAAGTGGCAGATATTTCTAGTTTAAGCGGTTGACTAATGAATTACAGCATATTTTCAAGAATTAAAAAACCAATGACATTTGTGAAAGTGACCATAATTCCAGATATATTACTAATAAAATACAACACTTTTTTCAATAATCAGTGAATTTATCCATGAACCAATTAGTTTATTTGTGAAAGTAACCTGTATTTCTATAAACGTTAAACTTATAAAACACACCACATTTTCCAAGAATCAAAAAACCCATGTTATTTGTGAAAGTGACTATATTTATGGCATATAGACGGCCTCCGTGGTCCCGAGGCAAGACTTTCGACTCACAATCCGAAGGTCGCGGGTTCGAACCCGGCGTGCGCAAATAAATTTTATTTGATTTTTTTTTATTTATTTTTTTATTTTTTTTATTTATTAAATTACAGAAAAACATTTTGTACAAGAATTTGTATACCCACAAAGCTGTCATATAGCAGCTTGTCTGCAGGTTCTAACAATTTAAACATTCATAATAAAATATCTAAGAAAAAATTTGTAAATACATTTAAAGTTTTAAGGAAACATTAGAATAGATAGTAGTATTAGATAATTTAACTTACAACTATAAATATATAAGTTATTTCAATATACCTACCTAATAAAAGATATGTAGGCAGCTATATTAAGATATACAAAGATACATGGAGTTTTCGTTCATTAACCATAGTTTTATCATTTTAGGACTTAGTCTCTCATTTTTTTCAAATTTTATGTTATTATTGATTTTATTGAAAATCACTGGTATTAGATATTCAAGAGTACGGCTTCCATATTAATTTAATATTCGAGGAGTTTTTAGGCCCTTTCCTTCTCTAAATCTTGTGGTATGTTTGTGTACAAGTAGGTGTTTGTAAGGGCTTTCCCCCATATTATCCATAATAGTAGTGAACCAGAGGAGACCTTTTATTGTAAGTAGGCTCTCTGAGCCATACAGTAATTTTAAGTTATGTCTCTGTTTGTAAATCTTAGTTGTGACAATTTTTTTTACTATGGCGGTTTGTAAATTTTCAATATATTTAATGAAAGTAGTGCTTGCATGACCCCAAGTTCGAATACCATATCTAAGGATGGATTCGACCATAGAAAAATATATGAGTTTAAGAGTACAATGAGGCAGAATAAATTTTAATTTGTAAAATTAATTTGTGTTATTTCACAATTTATTCATTTAAAATAATATATAGTATATTTGCGGCACGTTCCAGAGTGGAGGATACTATCAGTATCGCCCTGGTGTAAGACCACCATTCAGAATTGAAACGTTGCTTGAAATGGCTTTAGCCGTGTTTAGTGACCAGATCTGAATAGCCAGGTACTTCCCTACCTTCCTCTTCCCTATCTCCTTCCCCTCCCCACTACCATCAGCCTCACAACATACCCCGATTGGGGATGCCATAGTCTCACTGGCTCCAGACGGGAGCAGTTGAGACTCTTGTGCCGTATTAACTGTAAAAAAAAAAAAAAAAATTTTCCAGCGTTAACGGTTGACTAATGACAAACAGCACCATTTCCAAGAATCAAGGAATTAATTGATGAATCAATTCATTTTTTTGTGAAAGTAACCTGTAAATCTAAGTTATACGGTTAACAAATTAAACAAAGAAAATTTTTCAAGAATCAGAAAACCCAAGTTATTTTTTCAATTTGGGAGGCGGGAATGGGTACCGCCGCCCCGGGAACCTTTATTGGATAACCAACACCTCTGCCATAGGTCACCCCAAGTGGTTCGCTACGTTTGGTGATTTAGCAGGGGTGCCCGGGTTCATGGGGTGAGGTTTGTCTAGGTCTTGGAGGCGGATGACCAGGACACACTGAACCCCAGATTCCTACCCACCCCTAAACCCTTTTCCTTCCCAGAACTCTCCTCCCTTTCCTTGAAAAAAACCCTCCACACAGCATCCCCAAAGATGACATAGGCCCTGAGGGAAATAATTTTCCTCAGGGCCTCCTGTGTGGATCTCATGTAAAAAAAAAAAAAAAATACTTCCAGATTTAACGGTTAACTAATAAAATACAGCACATTTTCCAAAAATCAGTGAATTTATCGATAAATCTATTATTTTATTTTAGAAAGTACCGTGAATTTTCTGATTTAACGGTTAACATATAAAATACAACTCTTTTTCAAGTATCAAAAAACTGAATTATTTTTTAAAGTAACCTGTATTTCAAGTTTTACGGTTAGCTAATAAAAGACAGCATATATTCAAAATTCAGAAAACCGAATTTATTTGTGAAAATGGCCCATATTTCCAGATTTTTCGTTTAAATAATGAAGAATAGCACATTTTCCAAGTATCAAAAAACCCATTTCATATGTGAAAGTGACCACACTTCCAGACTTTACGGTCAACTTATTAAATACAGCTCATTCTTCAAGAATCAAAAAACTGAATCATTTTTTAAAGTTACCTGTATTTCCAAGTTTAACGGTTAGCTTACAAAACACAGCATATATTCCAAAATTCAGAAAACCGAATTTATTTATGAAAATGGCCCATATTTCCAGATTAATCGGTTAAATAATGAAGAACAGCACATTTTCCAAGTATCGAAAAACCCATAACATTTGTGAAAGAGACCATATTATCATATCTTACGGAAAACTAATGAAATACAGCGAAATTTCTTATTATCAGTGATTTCATCGATGAATCAATTAATTCATTTGTGTAAGCACCCTGTTAATCCAAGTATTTAAAAACTGTTGTTTATTCTGTATTTCTAAATTTTACGGTTAGCTAATAAAACACAGCATATATTCCAAATTTCCCATTGACCCATTTTCCAGATTTATCCGTTAAAGAATGGAAAACAGAACATTTTCCAAGAAACAAGAAACCCATTTCATATGTGAAAGTGACCACACTTCCAGACTTAACGGTCAACTTATTAAATACAGCTCAATCTTCAAGAATCAAAAAACTGAGTCATTTTCTAAAGTTACCTTTATTTCCAAGTTGAATGGTTAACAAATAAAACACAGCATATATTCCGAAATTCAGAAAACCGATTTAATTTGGCCCATATTTCCAGATTTATCGGTAAAATAATGAAAAACATCACATTTTCCAGGAATCAAAAAACCAATAACATTTGTGAAAGAGACCATATTTCCAGATTTAACGGTTAACTTTTGTTATAATAAGAACATTGACCCAAAATCTGTGAATTTATCGATGAATCAATGATTTATATGCGGAAGAACCCTGTATTTCACGATTTAACTGTTAACTTAAGAAATATTGCACATTTTCTAAGAATCAATGAATCGATCTAAAAAATAATGAATTTATTTGTGACGTTACCCTGTATTTCTAAGTTTTACGGTTAAATTTTAAAACACAACATATTTATCAAACTTCTGAAAACCGAATTTATTTGTGAAAGTGGCAGATATTTATAGGTTAAGCGGTTGACAAATGAATAACAGTATATTTTCCAAGAATTAAAAAACCAATGTCATTTGTGAAAGTGACCATAATTCCAGAACGGTTATATAATAAAAAACAGCACATTTTTCAATAATCAGTAAATTTATCCATGAACCAATTAGTTAATTTGTGAAAGTAACCTGTATTTCCAGAGTTTACGGTTAATTATTAAAATACAGCACATTTTTCAAAAATCAATGAATTTATCGATGAATCAGTGTATTTATTTGTGAAATTTCCCTGTTTTTCTAGGTTTAACGCTAAACTTATAAAACGCAACACATTTTCCAAGAATAAAAAACCC